>JBBGZY010000039.1:17535000-20402500 GCA_037952925.1 Lithobates clamitans
AAGGCAATGTTTTGGTCTCGTTGTACAGGGCAGTCAGAAGCAAGGTTCATATTACCGCTGACTCATGGTCCAGCAGGCATGGTCAGGGACGTTACCTTTCCTTCATAGTGCACTGGGTAACTCTGCTGGCAGCTAGGAAGGATGCAGGATAGGGTTCATTGTTGGAGCTTGTTCTGCCACCACACCTTCAAAAAGCTGGATGTGATTCTGCCACATCTGTCTGCTCCACCCCTCCTCTTCTTCTTCCTCTATGGCCTCTTCTGCAGAATTGTCCTCCCTACGCAAGCAGTCAGGCTAAAAGATGCCATATGGTGCTTCAATTGGTCTGTCTAGGGGACAGGAGCCACACTGGGGCAGAGATTCTGTCAGCTCTGCAGGGACAGGCTCAGAGGTGGTTGACGCCATGGGAGCTTGAGCCAGAAATGGTTTTATGCGACAATGGCACCGACCTTCTCTCCGCCCTCCGACAGGGACACTTGACATATGTTTCATGCTTGGCACATATCCTGAATTTGGTGGTGCAGCCTTTCTCGACCAGGTACCCAGGCTTACAAGATCTGCTGAGGCAGGCCAAAAAAGTATGTGGTCATTCCAAGCGGTCATACAATGCCAGTGCTTGGCTGGCTGATATTCAACCTGCCCATCAACCGCCTCATTTGTGACATGCCCACCAGGTGGAACTCATAATTGGCAATGCTGCAGCGGCTGCACACACAGCAGTGGGCCATCAATAAATACCTGTGTGAGTATGGCACCAGGACAGGCTCAGGGGAGCTTGGCTTTCTTTTGCCACGCCAGTAGCTACTGATTAAGGATGCATGCACTGTCCTGTCACCATTTGAGGAGGCCACAAGAATGGTGAGCAGCGAGAATGCATGCATCAGTGACACTGTCCCTCTAGTCTTCTTGCTGGAGCACACGCTTTGTGAAATCATGGACAGGGCACTTGAGGCAGAACAGCGGGAGGAAGAGGAGGACTTCCTTTCCTCCCAAGGCCCCCTTAATGCAGATAGCATTCCTGCGGGCCCCCCAAACACACAGGAAGAAGAGGAGGAGGAGGAGGATTGAGTCAGCATGGATGTAGAGGAGAACAGGCAGCAGTCTTCAAGGGATGGTTTTCAGTCACCAGAAACCCAAGGAGTTGTACATGGCTGGCAGGAGGTAGTTCCTGACAATGTCATCCTTAGTGACTCAAAGGACTCAGAATCGAATGCCTCTGCAAACTTATGCTGCATGGGCTCCCCGATTCTGCAAAGCCTGCGAAAGGACCGTAGGACTCGTGGCATCAAGGAGGGGGATTATTACTGGCTGGCAACCTTTCTTGATCCACATTACAAGGTTAAAGTTACAGAGCTTATCCTGCCTTCGCAGAGGGAGCAGAGGATGAAACATCTTCAGGATCCCTTGAAGAAAAGTTTGTGTAATGCCTTTCCAGACCCTGGGAGGTTACCATTTCCTGGTGCTGGACAATGTGTTTCTGAGGCTTCGTTCGATCAGAGGAGGAGCGGTGGAGAAGGTGGCTGGCTGACCTATGCCTTTAAACAATTTTTTAGTCCTCAGTGCCCAGGGCTGATAGGTTCAAGCAACCATCGTCAGTGTCTGCATTATATGGTGCAGGAATATCTAGGGGTAAGAGCAGACTAGGAGACCTTTCCAACTGAGCATCCACTGGGTTACTGGGTCTTGAGGATGGACCACTGGCCAGAACTTGCTCAATATACAATTGAGCTACTGGCCTGTCCTGCATCCAGCATGCTTTCTGAATGGGCACTTAGTGCTGCTGGAGGGTGTGTAATGGATCAAAGAGTGCGCCTGTCCACAGACTCCGTTGATAGGCTGACATTTATCAAAAAATGAATCAGTCCTGGGTCAGCAGCTATCAACTCTCTCATACTGATGTAACTGATTGAATTTGCTAGGGATCTGGGATCCCTTGAAGACTCCTGATGCTGCCTATCCTATTCCTCCTGCATTTTGATGATGCCAACTTCCAACAATATTTTTGGTTTAGGGTACCACCAACACCCAAGGCCCAATTTTTCTGCCCCTGTTAAAGGGGCATGTAATTTCACTTTTTGAAAAATTTTTAACAGCAAGGCCCGTTCCTGTGTCCAACAAGAGTAACTGTTAGGGGTTACAGTGTTCTGGCACCACCAACACCCAAGGCATAATTTGCCTGCGCCTGTTTGCCTGGGCATGTAATTTCAATTACTGAACTAATTTTTAAAGGCACCAACACCCAAGGCCCAATTTTTCCCTATCTGTTTGACTGGGGCATGTAATTTTAATTATTGAGCTAATTTTTAACAGCAGGGCCCGTTCCTGCGCCTAACAAGAGTAACTGTGAAGTGTGTTATCTGGGGTAGCTTTGTAATAACCGCCAGCCAATTTATTGAAAGCAAACAGTTGATTTATTTTAATCACAACTAAACAAAATAGCTTAATTCAGCCATAGTAAATAACAGTCCAAAATCCTGATATTGGTAATATAAACAGGCTCACCGCTAGTTTTTTTTGGTCCCATACAGGGGTTAGGCTTCTCCAGAGCAAGGGTGCCAGGCAGTTCAGCCAGAGGGGGTCAGGTCAGCCAGAGGGGGGTCAGCAGCCTGTAGGTCAAAGAGCTCACACTGGCTGCTCAGCTTGTGAGACTCTCTCTCACTTCCTTGACACAGGTGCATATTTCCCTCTGCTGCCTTTCAAGCCTCCCTCCCCTGGACCTAAACCCTTCAGTACCAAAGTCCGAGTGATCAGGGTTTGAAGACTCTGAAACTGTCCCCCTTAAATGGACCACCACTCAAATAGTGGGGAATGTACCTGCCATCTAGGACACATTCCCGATATCATGTACATATCCCCCCCACCTTGACACAGAGCTGTCTGAGGCAATGTGGGACATCCTACAGTGTACCCTAGAGAGGGCATCCGCGTTCTGGTGTTGCTTTACTGGTCTGCGTACAACTACAAATTTGAACTCTTGCAATGTCAAAAATCACCTAGTAACTCTGGTATTTGTGTGTTTATTCTGTCTCATCCAGGCCAATGGGGCATGGTCTGACACCAGGCAAAACTTCCTACCGAGGAGAAAATAGCGTAGTGAATCTAGGGCCCACTTAATGGCCAGGCACTGCCGCTCCACCGCAGCATAATTTCTCTCAGCGGCTGTCAATTTTCTACTCAGGAAAACTATGGGGTGTTCCTCCCAAGCCTTCACTGGAGGCATCTGTTTAAACAACAAATTCTCTTGAGAAGTCAGGAGCGACCAGTACTGGGTACTGACACAAGGCTGTTTTAAGCTCCTGGAAGGCCTTTTCAGCCTTGTCATTCCATTTCACCATAACTGACTTTTTACCCTTTGTCGGGTCTGTGAAAGGTAGCGCAATAGTGGCGAAGTTGGGGACAAACCTTCGGCAGTACACCACAATGCCCAAAAAGGCTTGCACCTGTTTCTTCGTGACTGGGTGGGGCCAGACCCGGATAGCCTCCACTTTGTTCATCTGTGGCTTCACCAACCCTCTACCTACAATGTACCCCAAGTACTTGGTCTCTTCCATAGGAATGGCACACTTTTCAGGATTCACAGTGTACCCTTCTTTCTTCAGAGAGTCTACGACTGCCTGCACTCGGGAAAGATGGGATTCCAAGTCTGTACTGAAGATGACAATATCATCTAAATACACTGAAGTGTATTTCTGATGTGGGCGTAAGGTTTTTTCCATAGCTCTCTGGAAAGTAGCTGGAGCGGAATGCAAGCCATATGGCATTCTTTTGTACTGGTAATGGCTATCTGGGGTAGAAAAGGCAGTCTTTTCGCTGGCTTCCTTAGTTAAGGGTATTTGCCAGTAGCCTTTGGTGAGGTCTAAGGTGGTAATGTATCGAGCTGGTCCCAACCTTTCTATCAGTTCATCTACTCTCGGCATTGGGAATGCATCGAACTTCGATACCTCATTGAGTTTTATGAAAGCATTACAAAATCGCAGTGTCCCGTTGGGCTTTGGTACCAACACAATTGGGCTCAACCACTCGCTCTGCTATTCCTCAATGATATTAAGTTTGAGCATTTTCCGGACTTCCTCTGACACTGCTTTCCTATGTGGCTCAGGCATGCGATAGGGTTTCACTCGGACCTTCACATTGGGTTCCGTGACAATAGCCCTAGTGAGACCTGGAAGTCCTGAGAACTTCTCTCTATTCCTCTGTAAGAACTCCTTTACCTGCTGTGTTTGTGTCTTGGATAGGGAGGTGGAAGCTGGGACAGAGTTCTCCCCCACCGGGGGCTCAGAACTAACCTTAGCCAGAGCAACTTCCTGTTCATGATCCCTCCAAGGCTTCAGGAGATTTACGTGGTATGTCTGATAGGGCTTCCTCTTCCCAGGTAGGTGTATCTTATAGTTAACCTCCCCAACCTTTTCTACGACCTCAAAGGGTCCCTGCCACCTGGCCAGGAACTTGCTTTCTACTGTGGGTATAAGTACAGAGACCCGATCCCCAACCTGGGACTGTCTGAAGTTTGGCAGACTGGTTGTACACCCTACTTTGTACCTCCTGCGATTTTTGCATGTGCTCCTTGACTAGAGGCATCAACTTAGCAATCCTCTCTCTCATCTGAGTTATATGTTCTACTACTGTCTTATGAGGTGAGGACTCACTTTCCCATGTTTCCTTCACCAAGTCAAGCAGTCTCTGTGATCTTCGCCCGTACACCAACTTGAACGGGGAAAAAACCTATGGACACCTGAGGCACTTCCCTAATAGCAAACATTAGTGCTGGGAGTAGACAGTCCCAGTCTTTACCATCTTGTTGCACAACCCTTTTAAGCATTGACTTGAGAGTTTTATTGAATCGCTCTACCAGTCCATCTGTCTGTAAACAGATGTGCGCAGCCGTTTGATTTGGAACAACTTGCACAGATCTGCCATCACCCGAGACATGAATGGGGTGCCCTGGTCTGTTAAGATCTCCTTTGGGAATCCTGTCCTAGAGAACATATTAAACAATTCCCTGGCAATTGCTTTTGGCGTAGTCTGTCTTAGGGGAACTGCCTCTAGATATCTGGTGCCATAATCGAGTACCACTAGGATGTATTGGTGGCCCCAAGCTGATTTCACCAAAGGGCCCTCCAAATCCATCGCAATGCGCTCAAATGGTACCTTGATAATAGGCAATGGCACCATTGGGTTCCTCAAGTGGGGCATCGGTGCGGTCAGCTGGCAGGTGGGACATGAACTGCAATGTCTCACTCCTGGCCGGTGGAACCTGTCCGTTATTCATGTCTTGTCAGCCCCCAGGTGACCCCCTAATGCGTCATTGTGGGCCAGGTCGAGCACTGCACATCTGAAGGGCTGGGGAACCAGTAACTGGTCGACCACAACTCCCCTAAGCTCGGTAACTCGATATAGCAGCTCACCAATAACCGCAAAATGGGGAAACCTTTTTTCAGCCTCAAGTACTTGTGAAACCCCATTAATTATGGTAACCTGTTGCCAGGCATTTTCCAGTGTGGGATCCCTCTTTTGAGCAGAAGAAAATGCACCTCGTGACACCTCGAGATCAGGGTGGGCAAGACGAGAGGAGCTTTCTCCTTCATCCTCCTCGGTCATAACCTGCAGAGGGAAGGCTTCTTCTATGTTCTACCCAGCCATGACCTGCATAAGAGTGGGTTCCCCCTCTCAGGGATTCCCTTAGCTGGTGGACCATCTTCCCCAGATAAAACTCTATCAATGTTCTCTAAAGCGCTGGGTTCCAGCCCCTTAAGGGGCAGAGAGCAGTTCAGCTGTCCCGATAGTTTTTGGCTCACATAGTTCCAAGTTCAACAAATAAAGGGCAATCCCTTCCTAAAATAGCATCATGGATGAGGTAGGGTACCACCCCAACCTCAACCTCCTGGACAATTGTGCCACAGGCCATAATAAGTGTCACTGATACCAGGGGGTTTCCCTTTGTATCCCCATGTATGCATCCCACCCTCAGGGCTCTTGCTACTGGACTCACCTCCCCAGCTACCCCGGTACCCACAAGTGTTACCATACTTCCGGAGTCCAACAGCACTCGGACGTGAAGTTGGTTCACCCAAAGGTCACATTCAAATCGCCCCTCAGTCAGGTCCAGGTGGGCAGCACAGACATTCTGGGCATAAAAGGATATCCTTCGTAGAGCTCCACACTCCATAGGTTGCTCCTGCAGGGGACAGTGGGCCTGGATATGACCTAGGGAGTGACACCGCCAGCACAGCATGCTTTTATTTCTTTGTGCCAGAGCAGAGCTCTGGGACGCTGGGGTGGGTGCTCCTTGACTCTCCTGAATGGTGACTCCCTGGTTTGTGGATAACTTGGCTCTCCTCACTGGCAATGATCCTCAAGTTTTGACAGGTCCCAGCAGATCCTCCATCACAGCATATCTCTCAACTATTTCCACTAGTTCATCTGCTGTCTTGGGGTCCCCATGACTCACCCAGTGCCGAAGGTCATTTGGCAGCGACCTTAGGTAATGGTTTAACATGACCCAAAATGGGGTAATTTTTGGGGCGTTTTCATTGTCCTGGTGCTCCAGGGCCTTCAAAAGTGCAAGATGTAGATATTTACCTACCTTTTTCCCCACTTTTCATCCTGAAAAGAGCCCCAGAGCAACAGAAGGGGGGACCAGGGGAGCACACGTGAGAAGGAAGACGAACCTGTACTGGAGGTGCGGCGGAGGCGGCATTTACCGGAACCGGTCCCTTCTATTTTCCTGCTGCTGCAGCTGAAGCCAGCGGGAGGGAGAGGAGGACAGGAAAGGCCATTGGGAGCATAGAAGGGTGATAACTAATTATTTTTTGTTCAAAATAGTAAACTCAAGATCCAAATTAAAACACGATAAAATGACTACACTTATCATTTTCTTTAAAATGTTATGTTTTTTGGTCTCTCGCATTTACACCCCAAATAATCCATTATGGGCAACAAACAAACAGACAAGAATCCAGTCAAAATTACTAACAATAATTTCTTAATTTGTCACCTGTTTGAAAAAACAAAATATCTATACACATCTAGGAGCAACTGGCAATAAATGTTCATACTCTTAGGAAGGTAAAGAAAAAGGAGGGTTGGGACTTTAGATGAGGTATGTGGCAAGCAGTTGGCAAATACTCAATGCATAAAGGCATATTGTTGATGCATATAATTAAACACAAGTGGACTTGTGACACAGCAAAATGTAATGCCGTATACACACGGGCGGACTTTTCAGCATCAAAAGGTCCGACGGTCTTTCTGATGGACTTTTGACAGACTTCCGACGGACTTTCAAATGAACGGACTTGGCTACGTGATGACGTACGACCAGACTAAAATAAGGAAGTTCATAGCCAGTAGCCAATAGCTGCCCTGGCGTCGGTTCTCGTCCGTCGGACTAGCAGACAGACGAGAGGATTTCTCGATAGGAACTGGGTCTGGCGGAGTTCTGACGGAAAGATTTGAAACATGTTCCAAATCTAAAGTCCGTCTGATTTTCGACCGAAAAAGTCTGCTGAAGGTCCGATGAAGCCCACACATGGTCGGATTGTCTGATGGATTCGTTCACTCTGGTCGAAAAGTCTGCCTGTGTGTACACGGCATTAACCATAATAGTAGTAACGATGAGATCAATTATTTATTGAAAATGTCTCATCAACAGATGATGAAATTCTAAATGATAACAATTCATACATGGGGTAGAACATAATTGTCAATAGTATGATGGAATCATAATACATTATAATATGTAGATATTGAGCGGAGAGCTGATTGTATCATAAAACGTACTAATAATTCATGATTGGTAATACATTAATATATTAAAAATTGAGTGGGAGAGAGATAGAGCGGCGCCACTCTGAGTGCAGTATGTCAGTTAAAATTCAATGTTTAATAAAACTAAAAGTAAGATCAAAGTAGCTATTCCTCTCTAGTTTCAGTATAGTGGAGAGAGAGAGAAGCGAATGAAAAACTATAAAGGACCGGTGTTATACCCTCTGCCTTTTAAATCAGGCTATTTGATCGAAACCATAAACATATGGGATGGTTTAGTCTTCCTTAGAAGATGTTGTGGGCCCCAAATCCCAAAAAGCCCTATGGTGTCAAAAAATGCCACAGAAGTGTTAGACCCCCTGTATATCTCAGACAGGGTAAGGGTAATAGATATTCACAGTAGTATGGACTTTAAGCAATGCTTAGTGCAAGAACCCTCAGGATGAATGAGGTGTATAACACCCTCTGGTGGGTGTTTAGGATGGTTAAACTAAAATTAAATAACAAAAAATCACACAAAGAATTGTGAATAAAGCAAGGTGTAAAAAAATGTGTGAATATCGTGCTGTCAAAGGAGACATGAGCAGCTAGCACAAACAAGTGATCTAGACCTGTAAGAAATATGATGTAAAGAAAAAGTGCAGCGCTAGAAAATAAGTGGTAAATGACATTGATTCATAGCATACAATGTAAATACATATATCCCAAAAATGTGCATAAGTTTGATTGATAAATATACAATGTGAACATAATTTTTCAGATATTCTTAAGTGACACACTATTGAAAATTGAGTCCAGGAAACATCCACTGGAATGTGTATATATCTAACACAAACTAGTGTGGAAAAATGAGTCCATGAAACATCCACTGAGGTGTGTATATATCTAACACCAAGAAGTGTGGAAAGGTAGTATAGTGTTGATAGAAGATCCACCACCGTTTGTAAAAGTGGGGGGCTTACCAGAACGATTGGACACAGATGGGTGTACACCCACTGTGTCTGTTAGGCTTGTAAAGATGAAGATCCCTGAAGATATAATAAAGGTGACCAGGATACTTGTAGATAGTGTATATGGCAAGAAAGGGCAAATCCAATCAGATATCCGAAGCATATGTGGAAAAAATGTGAGAGCACATAGCGTAATACTGTATAAAAAGCTTTAAAGCCTATTTATTGAAGGTAAAACACTCACATTTATGAAGATAAAAAACAGCGCTGAATATTGCTAAAATATGGCAGTGTCAGTGGTGTCAGCAATCCATCCCGACGCGTTTCGTCCTACCGGACATCATCTGGGGTGTCTCAGATGATGTCCAGTAGGACGAAACACGTTAGACAAAAACATGTAAACATCCCTGTTACAATTGAAAAGAAAATCGAGGGTTGGGACTTTACATGAGGTGTGTGTGGCAAGCAGTTGGCAAATACTCAATGCCTAATGGCATATTGTTGATTTATATAATTAAACACAAGTGGACTCGTGACACAGCAAAATGTAAACTATAATGGTAGTAATGATGAGAGCAATTATTTATTGAAAATGGCTCATCAACAGATGATGAAATTCTAAATGATAACAATTCATGCATGGGATAGAACATAATTGTCAATAGTACAATGGAATCATAATACATTATAACATGTGGATATTGAGTTGAGAGCTGATTGTATCAAAAAAATGTACTGATAATTCATGATTGGTAACAAATATTGTTTTTTATACATAAATCTTTTGCAGTTACGTAATATGCATCTTGTTCCTGAGAAAGTGGATTGTACTCCACAAAACGCGTCAAGCTCAAGGATGCTATTTTTTAATATTATCGTGCGTTTACATGTTGAATTTTTAATATATGAATGTGTTAATAATCATGAATTATCAGTACGTCTGATACAATCTGCTCTCAACGCAACATCCACATTCTATTATGGTTTACATTGTGTTGTGTCACGAGTCCACTTGTGTTTAATTATATAAATCAATATGCCATTATGCATTGAGTATTTGCCAACTACTTGCCACACACTTCATTTAAAGTCCCAACCCTCCTTTTTATTTTTAATTGTATCAGAGATGGAGACATATGGCCTGCTGTGCCTTTGCTTCATTTACAGTCCCCAAAACTCTCCTTTTTAACTCTTAGAAAAATATGGGCATACTAGAACTTATAACTGATAACTCAGATAAATATGTGATCTTAGAAATAGGACCGCAAACAAGAATCACAAGTATGACGTAGAATTTTGGTTTGTTGATTCAGCCACCTATATAAAAGACCATGTATTGTGACGGTGATTATTGGGGAACTTTTTTCTTTGTCTTTCTTTGATTTGAGGCCAGCAGTCATTTTTAGCTGCTGTCCCATCCATAGCAAATTGACCAGCGGCAGGACATGTTTTGCATCAGAAAGAACAAGGACAGCCAAAGCAATTTCTATTTGCCGGTGAAAGCGGGCCTTTTACTGTTTGATGCAAAAGTGGGTGTCACTGTTAAAACTACCTGAAAAAAAGTCGTGTTTCAAACTGAAATGAATCAGCTAATTGGAAGAGAAAACAAATTAATTTCACAGTAAAATATGCGCTCGGTGTATGTTTGTGACTGTGAAAATTGTACTGTTCTGTATCCCCTCATACAGCTTTAGGGCTTAACCAAAGCCTGTTATTTAAAAGATTTGTGTATTTTCAATGTTGCCCATGAAAAGACCATCTCTCTGCTGTGAAGATAGTAAAAATCCTGCACCAGGACACTTTGGCATTAAAAATTGATAACTTTAGTTAATCCATCAAACCATAAAAAGGAATCAATTCTAAAAATTTGATGCGTTTAAGCCTCCTACATAAACATTAGTTATATGTTCGTCCCAGAGACAGATTTTTACTCTCTTTATTGGATTTTGGACGTTCAGTACTAGGTGAGTCCAAGCACAGATGTTTCCCCTGTCTATCCTTAGTGCTGTCTATCCTTAGGGGCGACTTGTCAGGCGACCTAGCCACCTGACAAGTCGCCTCCCGTTCTGTACTACGGAACCATTCTAATAGGAGCGACGCAAGTCGCTCCGACTTAGAAAAAGGTTCCTGTAGTATTTTTGGAGTGACTTCAGGCGACTTTCATTGACTTCTATACAGAAGTCGTTTTGCAAGTCGAGCTGAAGTCGTGTGCAGGTCGCCTCGGTGAGGCGACCTGCAAGTCGTGCCGCCCCTGTGTGAACCGGCACTTATAGGATTTTAAGGTTATAGCACTACCTTTGTGCCTTTCCCTGCTGTATGGTATTTTTTTGTCATTTTAATTTTGTTTTGGTATAGCTGTTAAAGAGTAATTCCACTTTTGTTGAGAAAAGAAACAATCCCGTCTGTGTAGTTAAAATGTCACTAAACCCACATTATAAAAAACTATCAATAAATGGTGTATTACATGCTGTTCATTCTCACTTAGTCACTTTAAGATTAGTTTTCTGTATTCTGCACAAAACCTGGTTGATCCTGCTGCTCTCTATTTCCCCCTTCTGTCCATGTGCCCAATTCAGCTAGGGATTTTGCAGAGCAGTGTTGGCAGCTTTGCACATGCTCAGTTTTCAATGAGTTTCTATTCTAAGTATTTCCTCCCTATCACATCTGAGCAGCCTATGTGACTATAGAGTCACACATGTGGGTGTATACACAGTGGTAAATGAAAGCCCACTCCCTCCTCCTCCATGCCCACTAACCAGCTAAACACAATGGGGGTAGGATATTACATGCAGATTGATGGAGGCTTCATCCCCCCCTTATTCTAAGACACACCTGTGCATGGCAGAAATCTGCCCACATCATGTTACTGCTAAAAAAACAATAAGGATTTGATTTCAAATATATAGTTGTATGACAATTTAACAGTTTATTAATATTATTTATTTTTACTCTGTATTCCAATGGCTGTTTTTTTTATCATGTGACCAACAGCAGAGGACTAGAAGTTCTTCCTGCTTATATTTCCCTGCAGACAGGCTGGGAAAGAGCTGGGTCATGTGACAGCCGTATATCGATTAGGAAAAAGCTACTTAGATGGGATTTTTTTAATTAAAATAATTACAGTGTCATCATTCATATACAGAAATAGAAGGGACAATGCAAATTAAACAGTGTGTGTTTAGTATCACTTTAATATGCATAGCAAGGTTTTTAACAAACTTTGTTGCAGATTCCTACCTGTTTCTGCTCTGAAGAAACAACTGTCAGTTCCACTATGTCATTTGGATACTGTTTCTGAATAGAAGTGACTAATTCACTTTATTCAGCCAGTGCACTTTCTATGTTCTGAAAAGAAAAGCTGCAGTGTTTATATTGCAGAGCATGCAATAACATTAAATTGCAATATGACTTGTGCTGCAATAATACGTGCTATATTAAAATTTTTATGTGCTAATTTTTTTTCTACGAAACCGGAGTTATCCTTTAACTGCAAAAGGAAAAAAAAACTGTTGATATTGTGAGATTGTGGAAATTCAGAACTCTCCTGTATCCCCTACACATTCCCTGTATTATCTCAAAGAGCATTTCTAGTTGCCCTCTTAGACTACAGAATAATTAACTTTTATAATGTAGAGATCTGAGAGAGTGGAATGCACAAAAATACTGTGTAGTTAGCCCACAACAGGGTTTAGAATCTGACCGCATTTCTTGCAGATCAAAAGGTATTTTTCTACTTGCAAGGTCTTTAAAGGGATAAAACACAGTGGATTTATTTTGCTTTGACATCTATCACATTGTATAACATATCAGGACTAATAAATTGGTGTTCAAAGCTGTTTATGTTTATTGTGAGAGTTGATACAGTGTATTTAGCACTGGAGCCAGGTGGGGTATGGTACAACACAAGTGTCAGAGGAGAGACAAAACAAGCAAATCCAGGTCAAGTGACCTTCAACGACTTTTACTTAAAGCTTGAAATGTAATCTCATTTTACTTACTGTCTGTAAGCTGTGATGGTTGCCAACTGTTCTTTAGAAGGCCAACAGTTTCAGGTTGGTGCTGCCAAACCCTAGTCCATTGCTAATTCTTTTGGCAATGGTATGATCATGCTTATATAACCTAAAACAGAAATACCAATAGGGATAACACCAACTGATGCATGTAGTCATTTTCACTATTTATATATTGCAGACATAGTATGGTGATGCTTACTGATTCCATTGAACCATTCACATCTGTCTATATCCCCATACAACCTATAATGCAAATATCAAAAAGATTGAGGTTTTGTTCCATGTATAGACAAAAATTAACTTGTCTACTCTAATTCCAATTCATCTCCCGTGAATTATAGATCACACATCAACAATGGGCAGGGATCTTAAAACACATCATTACTAATTTGCATTGTTCTGGGTGATCTGGTATTATCAGCCAGAAAAGTGAAATCAGTTTTTCTTCCCACTATAAGTATTCAGACTATGTTTGTTGCCGTGAAGGATTTGCAGACAGAGTAAAATGCTGTGTGTGTATATATACATTCCAAATTCGTTTGAGATGACTGTATACCTACAAACATACCTGCATGGAAACAGGCAAGACAGAAACAAAAATCCACTGCGATCTCAAAAATGGGCTTGCTAGTGTAAGTCAGTAGAAGGGATGGGAGAAAATGTAATTTAAAAATTACAGCAGATAACAAAAATTAAATTACCACATGTTTGGAAAATATAATTCATGTAGAACAGCAATACACATTATCGAGAATAGCCAAATAACAAACAGGGAAAATATATCAGTAGGCCAGATCATACTGTATAATTTAAATTTATATTTATTCATCTATTTTATATACAACTATATAGTGTCCTCAGCCCCCTTTGCATCACTCCCCCACAATAGTGTCCTCTGCCCCCCTTCACACCCCCCCCAATGTAGTGTCCTCCACCCCCTTCCCCCATAGCAGTGTCATCTCCCCCCTGTCCCCACAGTAGTGTTCTGTACCCCCAATGCAGTGTCCTCTGCCCCCTTCACATCACCCTCAAGGTAGTATCCTCTGCCCCTCTGCCCCCCCCAAAAGCAATGCCCTCTGCCCCTACAGTAGTGTTCTGTACCCCACAACGCAGTGTCCTCTGCCCCTTTCACATCAGACCCCCCTGTAGTGTCCTTTGCCCCCATCACCCCACAGTAGTGTTCTGTCCCCCCCCGAATGCAGTGTCCTCTGCCCCTTCACTCACCCCTTTCCCCCATTGTAGTATCCTCTACTGCCAAAGCAGTGGCCTCTGCCCCCCTCCCCCCACAGTAGTATTCTGTACGCCCCCCCAAAGCAGTGTCCTCTGCTCCCCTTCACATCTTCACCCCCCATACTGTGGTGTCCTCTGCCCCCTTCCTCCCTTCTGTAGTGTCGTCTACCCTTCCCCCCGTAGTAGTATCCTCTGCCCCAACAAAAAGCCTTCTGACCCTCTGCCCCCTGTAATCGGTGTCCTTTGTCTCCCCACCCCCCAAAGCAGTGTCCTCTGTCTATTTCTCATTACAACCCCCCCTCCGCTGTAGTGTCCTCTGCCCCCTCCAACAGTGTCTCCTCTGTCCCCTTCACATCACCCCCCTCTCCCACATATACACAGGACTGTGTAGATAGCACTTTCTGCCTGCCAGCGTGAGTACAGCAGAGTGGAGATCAGGAGACGGCATAGCGCTGGGTGGAACACGAAAGCGGGAGCTTCAGGAGTTAAAATTTCATAATACCAAGCAGGTGATTTGTTGCTAGGACTGCCTAGCAATCAATTGCGGATGCAGCTCCCACCACCACCCTCCATCTGGCACTATGATGCCTCCCAAGAGCAGAGGAGGCTGGGGGGAGGCAGAGCCGTAGTCACAATCCAGCTGTCGGCTTCCTGCGGTCAACCGGTGGATCGCAATCGGCGGCTTGCCGACACCAGTATTCAAGTGTATGTTACAATATTTTTTTTATTTATATGTGGGTTTAAAAAGATATTTCCAGCAGTAGTCTTAATTGACTCTATTCTTCAGAAATACCTAATGATCCTGCCAGTCCCCTTTCTTCCTTTTTGGAAATTGACTGCACAAAGCATGCTTGCATCCATGGGATTGCAGTTCAGAGGTACAGGATGCTGTGCACACACTCAGCCTGCCTGTATCTTCCTTAGTCTGTTCACCTGCTGTGCCCCCCAAACCAGCCTTGCCTTGCTGATTGTCTTTTTCAGCTGCAGCCTATTGGATTGTGAATTGCAGAAGGCATAGCCTTCTGGAACACACCGTACAGATTGGGAACCTACTTCCCAATGTGTGTGTGATGTAATGAACCTTTGATGCCTGAAGAGGGCAAGAACTGAACAGAAAAAGCTGAAAAAAGGGAAAAATATGCTAATATGATATCTAAATGTGATGCACCTTTTTTTACATTGTGCCTTCACAAATTCTTTAAGCCAAAGGTGTAACTAGAACCTTCAGGTCCCCCTTGCAAGACGCCATGAAGCGTCCCCCTGACCACCGGGGCCCTTTCCATCGGTCCCGGGGTCCTTTCCCCTAAGCCTGGGCCCTTTCTGACTGATCCTGGGAACTTTTACTCCCGTCAAAGGTCTCAGTTCCCACTGCTGCGACCTATCATGTGACTTGCGACGCATAGGGGTTGATTTACTAAAATCTGTAAAATCTGGTGCAGTTGTGTACAGTAGCCAATTGATTTCAGCTTGTTCAATTAAGCTTTAACAAAAAAAAACTGGAAGCGGTTTTGATGCAGAGCTGCGCCAGATTTTGCACTCTCTGGCTTAAGTAAATCACCCCTCTAAAGTCACATGACAAGTCAAACCACATTCATTTTAATATGTTCTGTATTAATGGATGCTTTGGTGTGATTTGAGTGCCATAGACTGCAATGTTAAATCACAAAAGTCGCTAGTAAGTCGCAAGGAAGTCACATGGAAATCACCAGCAAGTCACAAGGAAGTCACAAGTAAATCACAAGCAAGTCACACTTTGACTTTGGTGTCGTGACAGTGTGAACTAGAAATGGGTGAACTGTCCGAGTCCGAGCAAAAGATTGGCCCGAACATCGCCTGTTCGCCCTTTCGGCAAACACCCGAATTTGTGGGGTACTTGGTGGGATGTTCGCCTGCCAGGCACCCCACAATGCACTGCACAGTGCACTCTAAGCCCTGATTGGGTCATCAGCTGTCAATGGGCTTCCTCGCAAACAGTGGAATAAAAAAAAAAAAAAAAACATTGCCGGCAATAGAAAAAAAGTAAACAAAAAATGGCATGGATTTTAAGGGGAATACCACGCCAATTTTTTTTTTTTTTAAACGGTGTGGGGTCACCTTTGAGATCCATACCAGATGCTTATCTGAACTCGCAGCCTGACAGGCCAGGAAAGGGGGGGTGCGAGCAAGCGGCCTTCCTCTCTGAACCATACCAGACCACATGCCCCCAACATGGGGGGTGCTTTGGGGCACCACAAAGCACCTTGTCCCCATGCTGATGGGGAAAAGGGCCTCTTCCCCACAACCCTGGGCTGTGGTTGTAGGGGTCTGCGGGCAGGGGGACCGTTAGGAATCTGGAATTCCCCTTAAACAAGGGGGCACCCAGGTCCCGCCCCCACCCATGTGAATGAGTAAGGGTACATTAGGGGCAATGGCTTGTACCGCGAAGTACATGCATTTAGTACATGCATTTTTTTTCTTAATAAATGTCAGTTTTGCTGCAGCAGCTTCTATGCACAGATATATCACTTTACAGACAGACTAAGGGGACCCCCCAGGCACTACATTTAAGGGAATTTTTCATTTTTTTCTGATTTCCTTTAAGCACCATTAAAATCACTGCTCCTTTAAAAATGATAATTTTTTTTTTTAAATCTTGCATTGATATATGTCCCCCAGGGCAGTAGCCAGGGCCCCATACCCTTTTTATGGCCAGTAACTTACATATAAGCCTTCAAAATGGGGACTTTTGATCTTTCATGTTCGAGTCTAATAGACTTCAATGGGGTTCTCGACTCGGGCCAAACTTTTTTCCTGTTCGGGCAAACCAGACAGGGGATAAATCAGCCCATCTCTAATGTGAACTGAGTCTTACAGTCCCACAGCAGGGCCTTTTCACAATTCTGTATTGGGCTCCCTTCCAGTTGTTCCTGAGTCCCCCCCCCAGAATAGGAGAATGCCAGGGCCTGGTCGCAGGGGCGACCTTTGAGACCCTTGTAGTTCCGCCACTGCTTTAAGCCATATCAATGCATTTTTTCAAATTTTTATCATTTTCTCCCTTTATCGTACAACAATCTGAACAAGTTATTCATTTAAAAAATAAGTTAATTTAGCCTGGACATCTAAGCACTGATTAACCCTGGTCATGGAAGGGTTGGAGGTTCACATGTGAAAATGTTTCATCATTTATGTGAACACTTATTCAGCTGTCCTTTTAAAATGCGGCATGCTCTGGAATGATGTGCGTAATACTCTTTTGCAATACTACGGAGTTCTATAGTTCCTCCATAAAAAAGATTTCATAAAATAATAAGCAAAGCTTCCTCTTCACATCATTAATCACTCAATATGTACACAAATATATCACACCCATATATTTAACAATAAATCTATGTCACTTCTCATAGTTATTCCGTTACAAATGACCTGGCTGAAGAGAATGTCTCTGGGTTCACGTCGCAGGACAGTGTTTACGAAGAGAAACCCAAACCCATATGTTTAGTTTGTTAGCAAGAACTACATAGGACTGAAATATTAGTCATTTAATCTGTCTACAGTCATGCGACAAGTGAAACTGTCAACAAATGTGTCAAAGCACTAGCTGAAAACTTTCAGTTCCAGCAGCAACGCAAGGCAGCTTTACCAGCGTCACAGCTCCTATCTCTCCATTGTTTTTAAAAACATCAGATACCATTCATTCCATCATCTATACACTGGAGCTCAATTCCAGGATTTTAGGCAAAACAGAAAAAGGAGGAATGTCAAAATAATGACACTGGAGATCCAAACACACTGCAGCCCTGAGTTCTGGATGCTGAATCCCGCACAAGGAAGGTATCAATCCTGCCATCTACAATGACATTACAAAGAACTGCATATCTTGCTCAAGAGAAAGTTAAGTAGCTCTTGAGCCAATCTGCTTTATTGCTGAGATCCACTTGATAGTTCTCAACACACCAGTAAAAAAAATGACTTACTGCATTAACGCTAAGAATGCACAGCTGTTTTGCTGTATTTTTTTGTTACCTTAAAGATGAAGTTTAGTTATTTTTTTTAATCAGCACAAGGGACGATACTTGCAATATATGGGAAGTATTCCTTGTGCTGGTTGGCTGCTCTCTTAGTTGAAATCTTCTCTCCTCTGACCCTCATTATACCCCAAGTGGTTACTACAAGCCAATGGACCTGTGATAAGGCACTCAACAACAGTGCCAACTTTGCCTGCCCTTTTACCCCCCCATTCTTCATTCCTGGAATTGAGCATTGAAAAGCATAACCATTCTATGGATGGAGGGGGCAACCTTTCATTCATCTGCTTGTCCTCTATTCATAGTCTGATTATCATTGCTGGAATCTATATTACAACTTCTATGAATGGAGCAGGGGGTGTAAGGATATGGAAAGGTTTCTTCACACTAAGAACTGTGAAAATGTGGAATAGACTCCTTCAAGAACTGTTTCTGGCCAGCACAGTAGATTGCTTTAAGAAAAGGCCTAGATTTTCTCCTAAATGTATATAATATAACTGGATGCTGACATTTAGAGGTAAAGTTGATCCATGGAATATCCGATAATCTTGATCAAATAATAACATATGTAATAATCAATACATAATTACTTACGTTTGCAGAATGCAAAAAACATTAAAGGCTAAGTACACCTTTTTTTTTCTAAAATCCAGCTTACTTATGTATCAATATACCAACAATGTGCCTCAGTTGAAGACAAATAAAAGCCTTCTTTGATTTTAAGGACAAGGCCTTACCTTAGCCTGTATTTCTTAGAAAGCGTTATCACTTGTTGGTATGTTGGCACAGAGAAACCAGTAAATCACAGGAAGGAGTTTACCAGCTGACCTCATTAGCACACCTTCACCCATCAACTATGTTTGCACAGCATCCCAGGCATCCCTCCATGTGTGCATTTACCTAGCTTCCTCAGCCTCTTCCCAGGCGGGCTTAGGCCGCAATGCTAAACTCCCTGGGGCTACATGCAGCCCATAGGACACCCCTGATGTTGTTTAAGGGCCTGCCTGATTGGATACAGAATGATTGAATAGATGGTGTGTCCTCCTATTGTATAGTTTTGGTAAAACTAAAGGAGATTGTACAATCAGATTGTATAGTGTATGGCCACATTTACAGGATACACCTAAAATTACCTAGTTGCACTTTCAAAGTCAGTAATTGTTAACAGCACACCCACCAAACACAGAAGCAAACACACATTTTGCCACATGAAAAAACAGGTGACAAATGCAGCAAAACGTGCAGTAAAAAACGTGCAAAATGTCCCATAAGCCTATGTGTGTCATTGGAAATACGAGCTGAAAACTACAAAGAACGATGAGGCTCCATTCACATCTGTGTGTTTCACAAAGCATGGCAAACTGCACAGAAAATGCATGCTTCACAATGCGTTTCAGAAACGCTGCAAATGTGCATTGTGTTTGTGTTGTCACAAAGTGCAGCGAACACACCAAAACCTGCTGGAGCCAAGCTCCGCTCCAAAAATGTTCTGGAGCTTCTCTGGGGTGATTTTCACACGTAGGGCAGCCCATTCAAGTGAATGGGCTGCCCTATGCGTGACGCGTGAAAAAACTCCAAAACACCCAAAAAAACTGCATGCGGGAATGTAAATGTTCACTACATGGAGATGTGAACGAGGCCTTCTCTGTCGACTCCCTCCTAAGTACTTGTATAAAGATGGCTATACACTATTCTATCGGATTGTACAATCTATGTATAATTTCCTTTAGATGTACCAGAACTATGGAATAGGAGGACCCACCTGACCAATCCATTCAATTTGTATTAAATCAGACAGGCTCTTGTACTACATAGCTGATGGGAGGTCTAAAGGAGATTGTACAATCAGATTGCATAGAAAGTGGGTGGAAGGTAGTATTGTAGTGAGGGAGTCCAGAGTAGAGTTGCCACCTCATCCCTTTAAAATCAAACACCTTTGAATTACACAGGTTTTGAGGCTAATTAAATGCAGATAAGACACCAAGTGAGTTTAATTACCACCTTAATCAGCCACAGAACCTGTGTAATTAATATGTGTTCAGGTTTAAAGGGATGAGGTGGCAATCATAGTCCAGAGTGGTGAACACTTCCTACTATGCCCTGTTCTGTAATGCAACAAGGAAGTGAAGACTTCTGGGAGATGACCTACAGGAAGTGAATGCTGAGAGACGATCAACAGGAAGTGATGGAATCTAAAAGTAATTTTAAAAATTCAAATAAACTGACAAGATTTGAAACCTCCTGTGGATAAGGTAAGTGAGGAAAAAAAAGCACATTGGGGTGGCTGGGCCAGAGGTGGCATTGGAAAACGCACCTATTTATTATGAAAACTGAAACTCTGCCTAAAAAGGTGATCCTTTAAGCATAACCATGATGTCACACATAAAATGAATAATGCAGCAGGCAAAAGAGACACAGCGGCTAAGTGTAAATAAAAGTGAGTGGTAGTTGCGCTGTGACTAAAGAAAGTGGAAGTGGGGGGGGGGGGGGGGGCAGGGGAAATGCATGGAGAGGTGAAAAAGGCCTAAGTGCATGCGGCCACAAATGCACTACACAAACACTTTTTAGGCGCTTCGGAAACGCTGCCCATGCATTCCAATGGGCAGGGGCAGTTTAGTATACAGCGCTCCCAAACCGCCTCTATGATGCTGCTTGCAGAACTTTTTTTCCCATCCTGCAAGCGCACCGCCCCAGTGTGAAAGCACTTTCACACTGGGGTGGCACGGGAGACGGTTTTCAGTCGCTTTACAGGCGCTATTTTTAAAAGCATTCAGTGTGAAAGTAGCCTAAATGTTTACTATTATTAAAACACATGCAATCCACACAAACTAGATATGTTTTACTAGTATCCTCCATTGTTTTCTACAAAAATGAACGAATGCTTTGATATTGTCTATGTGTAGTGTTAATTAGCCTCCCTGACGGTATTCTCAAGTGTGGCTCGGGGTTAAATTTCAGTTCCACTAGCGGTAACCCCGAGCCACACTCGGGATTACATTGCAGGATCCTGGTGCGGCGTTACTTACCTTGTCCCCAGGATCCTGCGATTTACACCTCTGTGTCTGTGGGCTCTGTCTCCTCCGAAGCCTCTCCGTGCCAGGCTCCGTTACCTGCGAGCGTAGCGACGCACGGGGGCGGAGCCTGGCAGCAAATTTTAAAAAATGTACAAACCATAACACATACAGTACTGTAAGATTACAGTACTGTATGAAATGATTTCACATCCCTTTTGTCCCCAATGCTTTGGCCCATGCCCTGCATGCAGTTTTATATTATATATACTGTTCTTTCTGCCTGGAAACTGGAGATTGTCCATAGCAACCAAAAAGTGTCCCTTTACGTCAAAAGTGGCTTTAGACCAGCTAGAAAACAGTGATAGTAAATTAGAACACTTGCAGAATTGAGCGATAGTGAATCGTGGGGAAATTTATTTTATTATTATTATATTATTTTTTTTTTTAATTATTTATATTTATTTATTATATTATAATTTATGTTTTTGTGTTTCAAACTTCATCATACCCGGGATATCTACTAGACTCTTGTTTGGACAGATTTAAGTGTGTTATTGTTAAGAATTACAGACCTACAATATAACAAGCCAAATTTCCATGCAAAATAATTGTACCGCTTTCAGCACCTAAAATAATCATACCGCCAGGGAGGTTAAAAATCATATGCTAAATGAATGTCATGTCTTTTAAAAGATGCTTGTCACTTCTGTTGACAAGTGTCTGGTGTATTCCTCTCCTGTCCGTAACCACTTCCTAAAGTGTTTGTTTTTCAGTTCCCATTATAGACTCCCAAATTAAAATAATGTGGATATTTGCAATATTCCTAACTTGTGCAAATGTGCAACTTTGAGCATCCTCGTTCATTAGTAGCCCTGACACTGTCCTGGTATATTGATATTGTATTGCACAATGGCTAACTAAATATATGAATATATTATTTATTAACTCTTCTATGACAGTTTTTTTTGTTCTTCTCCAGAAACTACCCACAAATTTAAATGAATCTTTTTGAAAAGTGTAAATAAAGTAAATGGGGCTGTTTTACTAAACAAGTTAAGAATCTTCAGTTAAAAATTGTATGATTGCAACCTTCATTGTAACTAAATAATTCAACCACACATCACTACTCTCTTATCTGCTCCAGAAAAGCTTTCAAATTACTATATTAAATACAAAAAGGGTGTTCTACTCTTTATGAGGCTCCTGGGGCACTGTATAGGAAATGGAGAAGGAAGACAAGGCACCCTGTGGTGTGTGCCTTTCAGAATAAGTTACCTTCCTTAATGGTTTCTTTAGGTTTTTTTGTTAAAGCGTATCTAAACCTTAGAACAAAAACTGATAGTATTTCAGCTTACCCGTCCTTTAATGTGGCAACTGTATTAATTTTCCACAGTTTCACACTGTTTTTCTTTGTTTATCCTGGTAATCCTGCCATTAACACACTTCCTGTCCTGGGGTGACAACAGTACTGAGCAGCATTGTCACGGAAAGACAGAGAGTATGCTAGGGCTACATAACATTGTATTGGAACTACATGACAACTCCTTAACAGGGGAGGTATTTTGTAGTCCATGGAGATAGCAGGGAAAAATGCTAACTAATAACAATCCAGAAGCAGAGAGTGCTGGATGTTATCAGCTCACAAGAGTGCTAGCTAGATGGACAGCTACTTTTTTTCTTATTTGCTCTTGTCAAAAAGATATTATAAAACGTGTTCAAGGGTATATTTAACAGACCAAATGGGAGCTAATAAAATACATTTATTGTTAGAAATTACATCCACTTGAACCCCTTTGTGAGAAAAGATGTACTAGGTATAAAAGCTGCTTTGTATCTAAATGCTTGCCTTTTTAAATGTATCAATAGGTATTTTATTTCAATTGTTTAGTTCTTTTTGCCTTTAAAATGTACAGTGAACGAAATCATTCTTCCAAGACAATGCCACCATAAAGTTTATGTCAGCATTAACACTGAAAATTGCTTTGGTCCATAAAAGGTAAATACCGTAGCTGCAAGAATTGGACTATTCTGTGTTTTTTCAGCTATTGACTTCTTAAAGCAGACCTTGTATGAATATACAACAACCGCTTGTGTTCTTATCCCCAAATAAAAACTGCTGAAAAAATAAATTAAAACAAAAGGGGAAAAAATCTTGCCTTACAACCCTGTCTTCCAGTGGGTGATGTCACTTGGTCTTCTCGTGGGAACCTGAGAAAGCTGAGGTTTCCAAATCCTAGATACCTAAAAAAGGCTTTTGATCATTTCACTACAAATGATTCTGACCCTTAAACCACCATTTTTACATCTGAGATGTACATTAACTAGTGTAGGATGCATGGCCCCTCCATTAAGGGCTCATTTACACCACAATTCCCATGTTCAGTGTGCAGTTACAGCATGTTCACAGGGGCAGCATGCTGTCTTTTTTTTAAACGCACATGAAAGCACCACAATGGTGGTTATGCATACAATGTGAAAAAGTATCTGGCCCCTTTTGGATTTTTTATTTTTTTGCATATTTGTCACACTTAAATGACTCAGATCATCAAACAAATTTTATCTATACACAAAGATAACCCAAGAAAATAAAAAATGCAGTTTTTAACCGCTTGCCGACCAGCGCACGACGATGTACGTCGGCACAATGGAACGGCTGCGAAAATGGGCGTACCTGTACATCCCCTATAAGACGTGGCATTGTGGGCGCACCCGCTGTGTGCTCCGTAAGCGTGCCCGTGGGTCCCGCGGACTCGATGTCCACCGGGGGCCCGCGATTGTGACACAGAGCGGCAGAGCGGGGAGATGCCTATGTAAAGAAGGCATTTCCCTGTTCTGCCTAGCAACATGACAGGGATCTGCTGCTCTCTGTCATCAGGAGCAGTGATCTCTGTCATTTTGTAGTGAGCCCACCCCCACCCCCCATAGTTAGAATCACTCCCTAGGATACACTTAACTTAACCTCTTGATAGCCCCCTAGTTTTTAACCCCTTCCCTGCCAGTGTCATTTACACAGACAGTAATCGGTGCATTTTTATAGCACTGATTGCTGTATAAATGTCACTGGTCCCAAAATAGTGTCAAAAGTGTCCGATGTGTCCGCAATGTCGCAGTCACGATAAAAATCGCAGATCACCGCCATTACTAGTAAAAAAAAATAATAATAAAAATGCCATAAATCTATCCCCTATTTTGTAGATGCTATAACTTTTGCGCAAACCAATCGATATATGGTTATTGTGATTTATTTTTTTTATATATTTTTGGGGGATATTTATTGTAGCAAAAAGTAAAAAATATTGCTTTCATTTCAAAATTGTCGCTGTTTTTTTGTTTATAGCGCAAAAAATAAAAGTCACAGAGGTGATCAAATACCACCAAAAGAAAGCTTTATTTGTGGGGAAAAAAAATAACATAAATTTTGTTTGTGTGCAATGTCACACGACCACGCAATTGTCAGTTAAAGCGACGCAGTGCCATATCGCAAAAAGTGCTCTGGTCAGGAAAGGGGTAAATTCTTCCGGGGCTGAAGTGGTTAAATGATGGTTTCATTTATTAAGCCAAAAAAGCTGGCCAAACCTGCCTGGCTTTATGTGAAAAAGCAATTGCCCCCTAAACCTAATAACTGGTTCTGCCACCCTTGGCGGCAACAACTGCAATCAAGCGTTTGCGATAACTGGCAATGAGTCTTTCACATTGCTGTGAAGCAATTTTGGCCCACTCTTCTTTGCAGAATTGCTTTCATTCAGCCACATTGGAGGGTTTTCCAGCATTAACGGCCTGTGTAAGGTCATGATACAGCATCTCAATTGGATTTAAGTCCGGGCTTTGACTAGGCCACTCCTAAACCTAAATGTTGCTTTGTTTTGAAGTGGACTTGCTGTTGTGTTTCGGATCATTGTCCTGTTGCATAACCCAAGTGCACTTGAGCTTGAGGTCACAAACAGATGGCCGGACATTCTCCTTTAGGACATTCTCCTTCTGGTAGAGCTCATAATTCATGGTTCCATCAATTATGGTAAGTCGTCCAGGTCCTGAAGCTGCAAAGCAGTCCCAGACCATCACCCTACCACCACCATGTCTAATTGTTGGTATGAGGTTCTTGTTATAAAATGCTGTATTAGTTTTATGCCAGATGTAACGGGATGCACACCTTCCAAAAAGTTACATTTTTGTCTCATCAGTCCACAGAATATGTGCCTAAAAGTCTTGGGGATAATTAAGATGTTTTTTGGTAAATGTGAGATGAGCCTTTGTGTTCTTTTTGGTCAGCGGTGGCTTCGGCCTTGGAACTCTCCCATGGATGCCATTTTTGCCCAGCCTCTTTCTAATTCTTGAATCATAAACACTGATCTTACCTGAGGCAAATGAGGCCTGCAGTTCTTTAGATGTTGTTCTAGGTTCTTTTATGACCTCCTGGATGAGTCGTCGTTGTGCTCTTGGAGTCATTTTGGTTGGCCAGCCACTCCTGGTAAGGCTCACCACTTTTCCAAGTTTTCTCCATTTGTGGACAATGGCTCTCATCGTGGTTCGCTGGCATCCCAAAGCCTTAGAAATGTCTTTGTAATCCTTTCCAGACTGATACATGTCAATGACTTTGTTTCTCATCTATTCTAGAATTTCTTTAGATCACAGCATGATGTGTTGCTTTTTGAGATCTTTTAGCGTGCTTCATTTTGTCAGACAGATTTTATTTAAGTATTTTTTTGATTCAACAGGTCTGGCAGTAATTAGGCCTGGGTGTAGCAAGTGAAATTTAACTCAGCGTTCCAAAAAATTGTGGTTAATTACAGTTCGTTCATGATTCAGCATGGGAGGGGGCAATTACTTTTTCACATAGGGCCAGGCAGGTTTGAACAGCTTTTTTCCCTTAATAAATGAAATAATAATTTAAAAACTGCATCTTGGATTTACTCGGATTATCTTTGTGTAATATTAAAATTTGTTTGATCTAAATCATTTAAGTGTGAGAAATATGCAAAAAAAAAAATCAGGAAGGGGCAAATACTTTTTCACAGCACTGAATGCATTTGTACTGTTTTTTACAAATGTCTTTGACTGCATCCTGCATCCCAACTCTTTTCCCCTTTCCCCAGTTGTAGAACAGAGAACACTCAGAGTTGTTTGATGATATTCCAGATGATCCAATACCATATCAATGGTTAGCACTCATCTCTTACAATCATTTTGTATGCATAAACGAAAACGAAAATCACCCAAAATGGTGATTACTAAGAGAAGATAACCACAAAACTCTATGGTCCACCACGATTCAGGATTTTTTTTTTAGTAAGCATCAAATTTCAAGTCACTGAAGTAAATGTTTGGGCCTAAACCTACAAACAAAACCATTATCATAATATTTCTTTGGGACTAAACCTAACATCCGTTGGTACTCTGTCCAAGGGTCCAAAGCCGTATGTTTTAGGAATACATCACTGCATGTTAAAGAAATGCCTATCTGTAAATATAGCTTTATATAAATGTAATGTCTCAATTCACTCATAGGCAATACACAAATTAGTCTGTTCCTTACTTATTCTAATGGATTATTTTAACCTTAGCATAGAGCACAATGGCAAAATGCTGTACCATTGTCTTGTGTTAAACCTATGTTTAAAAAAAATCACATCATGTAAAAAATAATTAAAAGTGATACATAACATATCACAAAATCTTATAAATATAAGGTATAAATAAATAAATATAAGGTATATTACAGGTACACAAAAGAATACATATATAGGACATTTTCCCAAGAAATGACTACATTGTTGCACAGAGTTAAATTTAGCCCACTTAAACTGAACTAAACAATTTGGATAGGAATCTTGGCCTAGGGCCATTAGGTATGAAAAAATAGTTCCCAAAGTCTCATGTCAAAGCTGAGTGATGGAAGGATCTCTATAAATTCTTAATCCTCCTCTTTTCTTCAGGGAGAAGACAATATAACACTATAGAAAACAAGGTCACTGAGCTGAACGGACACGGTAGGACTCCAAAAAAGCAATCAAACTAAACAGGCAGGGAGTGGATTCCTGCCGAACTCCGTGGTGAGCGGCCTTTCTCTACCTCGGCAGGTAACTTGCACTACAGAGGATTCCTAGGACTACTGGTTTAATTTCTCTGGCTACCACACTAATCACAGATTTCCCATAATTACTGTCTTTCTTTCTCTCGTCTTAGACTGTCATTATTTTGTCTCTTAGTTCTGCACAGAGGGTACATAATGTTCCCACACAAGCCATACAAGCTGGCCAGACACCTGAGAGAACATGGAGACATAACCTTACCCTCTCCCCCTGCTCCTCTGCTAGGTTTTATTTCTTCAACTTTCCCAGCCCCAGAAGGTCCAGCATATATGAAGGTCTGCTTTATATTTCAGCTTCATTCAATTAGGATGGTTGGCAGCAGAAAGTGGATTTTTGCATTGTTATAACCCAAGCATTGAAGCCGTCTAACACCATAAAGTACAGGTTTGGCTGGAATCTTGCATTAAATTAACATTAACCTTGCCCTTATAAATAGCTTTTGCTTTGAAGAAAGTCTAAGAAATGATTCCATAAAGTCTTTCTTCGTTTTTAAAGCCAAACTCCAGCCAAAACCTTTTTTCAATAGCTTGGGGAAGGATTTGTATTGTATTTTTGGTAGCTTATTTTCTTCCTGTCCATGACTGCACAGAGATGGCGCCTCACTTTCTAAAAAAGAAGGGAATAGGGGGCAGAAAAAGAAAATGTGTGTGTGTGTGTGTGTGTGTGTGTGTATGTGTGTGTGTGTGTATATATATATATATATATATATATATATATATATATATATATATATATATATATATATATATATATATATTGTATACAGCATAATGTATATGTCCTGGGGTGGATGCTCAGATAGTTTTGAGTTGAAGACCGCACTTTGCATCTTGACACTGCAGTGTGGCTTCACATATATTTGCAAATGTATACAAAAAAACTCTATTTTTAACCTAAATGTTGAAACTGTTTTGGGCAAACAAGCTGGATCAAGTGAAGACAGAGACCGCAATTAACACATCATCGTGGTTCTAACCTTTTCCAACTCTATTAAATAAACATTGTATTATTCCTGACTCTGTACCAACTAGAAAGAATTCCTATCATGTTGTGTCCCTCTGACCTCCTATCACTGGGACAGGACACAAGGGAAAATCGAGTCCCCAGTGTGAACACAGACTGCAATAAAAATCTGACCAAGGTGCTAATCTTTCTCTTCTCTTTCCAAAACAAAAAATATTGGTTGGAGCTAGGCTACATACAGCATACAAGCAGCATCTAGAAGTTTCCATTTAAAGTGGTTTTAAAGGCTCAACCCAAGAAGAGGAGGATCTGGGCTGCTCTGTGCAAAACCACTGCACAGAGCAGGTAAGTATAACATGTTTGTTATTAAAAAAAAACAAAAAAACAAAAGAAGCCTTTAATACCACTTTAAAATGCACTATGCAGCACTTCACTCAGTGCTAATCCTCACAGGTATTTTTACATATGTCCAGGTAGCCTTTCTATATTGAATGCATAGTGCTCAGCAAGCACAAAGCACTGAATCACAATTGCACCCATGATAAAAGTATCATAGATCCTGATGGAAGAAAATGCATTATACTTGGGACAGGGGCGGACTGACCATTCTGGCACTCGGGCACGGACCGAGGGCCCCATGCCACTAGGGGGCCCCATCAGGGTTGCCAGCCTCAGTAAAACCAGGGACAGATTGTAAAAATCTGTGTATTTTTACATCTGTCCCTGAAATGTCTGACACCGACATCATTTTGATGTAAAATTTTGGAGGCTATAGCTGCTCCGCCCCTCCACTACCTCCTCAGCCAATGGGAACACAGTGTACACGCCCCCTTCCCCCACGCGGCTTCTTTGAATACAGAGCAGGATATGCCGACATCTGGAGGAGAGGAGAGGGAGGCGGGGACACAGCCTGCAGTGTGGGATGGACTTCAGGCTGATGCAAGGTAAGTTGACGAACTTGGCTAAGTTAAATGTAGTTTTATTAGTGCTTTCTCTGGTAAAAAGAAAGGGGAGGCTGTGTTTCCTCTAGCAGAGCTCCTGTTACTGAGCCTGTTAGATCGTTTTTCTGTGTGTGAGAAGTGCACTTCTCCTGGGGGAAGGATGTTCTGAACTTCTCCCCCAATCTCTGCTACACCTCCCTACTGAATACCTGCCCACCACTACACAGGCACATCATCCTCCTGTATTACTACTGAATGTGTCTGTGAGCTGCTGGGGCACTACAAGTCCCAGCATGTCAGGAGATGGGGGCAGCAGCAGAGTGTTAGACTGATTTCTAAATGAAATGTGCTGGTGTGTATATACTGTGTGTGTATGTATATGCCTAATGTGTATGTGTATGTAGTCTGTGTGTATACTGTGCATGTGTATACTGTGTGTATACTCTGTGTGTGTATACCGTGTGTGTGTCTGTGTGTATACTGTGTGTATACTCTGTGTGTGTATACTGTGTTTCTGTGTGTATACTGTGCGTGTGTCTGTGTGTATACTGTGTCTGTATACCGTGTGTGTGTCCATGTCTGTATACTGTGTCTGTGTGTATACTGTGTGTGTGTCCGTGTCTGTGTGTATACTGTGTCTGTATTCTGTGTGTGTATACTGTGTGTGTGTCTGTGTGTTTATTCTGTGTGTGTGTCTGTGTGTATACTGTGTCTGTATACCGTGTGTGTGTCCATGTCTGTATACTGTGTCTGTGTGTAAACTGTGTGTGTGTCTGTATACTGCATCTGTATACTGTGTGTGTGTCTGTGTGTATACTCTGTGTGTGTATACTGTGTGTGTGTCTCTGTGTATACTGTGTGTCTGTGTGTATACTGTGTATGTGTCTGTATGTATACCGTGTGTGTGTCTGTGTGTGTCTGTGTGTATACTGTGTGTGTGTCTGTGTGTATACTGTGTGTGTTTGTATACTGTGCATGTGTCTGTGTGTATACTGTGTCTGTATACTGTGTGTGTCTGTGTGGTTATTCTGTGTGTGTGTCTGTGTGTATACTGTGTCTGTATACCGTGTGTGTGTCCATGTCTGTATACTGTGTCTGTGTGTAAACTGTGTGTGTGTCTGTATACTGTGTGTGTGTGTCTGTGTGTGTATACTGTGTCTGTATACTGTGTGTGTATTCTGTGTGTATACTGTGTATGTGTCTGTATGTATACCGTGTGTGTGTCTGTGTGTATACTGTGCGTCTGTGTATATACTGTGTGTGTGTCTGTGTGTATGCTGTGTATACTGTGTGTGTGTGTGTGTATATATACTGTGTATACTGTGTGTGTGTCTGTGTGTATACTGTGTCTGTATACTCTGTGTGTGTGTCTGTGTGTATACTGTGTATGTGTCTGTGTGTATACTGTGTCTGTATACTCTGTGTGTATACTGTGTCTGTATACTCTGTGTGTATACTGTGTCTGTATACTGTGTGTCTGTGTGTCTGTGTGTATACTGTGTCTGTATACTGTGTATGTGTCTGTGTGCATACTGTGTCTGTATGTATACCGTGTGTGTGTCTGTGTGTATACTGTGTGTGTGTCTGTGTGTATACTGTGTCTGTATACTGTGTGTGTGTGTCTGTATGTATACCGTGTGTGTCTGTGTGTATACTGTGTATGTGTTTGTGTGTATACTGTGTCTGTATACTGTGTGTGTGTGTGTCTGTGTGTATACCGTGTGTGTGTCTGTGTGTATACCGTGTGTGTGTCTGTGTGTATACCGTGTGTGTGTCTGTGTGTATACCGTGTGTGTGTCTGTGTGTATACCGTGTGTGTGTCTGTGTGTATACCGTGTGTGTGTCTGTGTGTATACCGTGTGTGTATACCGTATGATCCATGTGTGCCCACTGCAGCTCAACAGAAATCGCTCTAACAATCCCGTACCCATGAAAAATGCACTTAATGCCATTTGGAGCCTTCTGATCGGTGAACTGCAGAGCTCGGCCTCGGAACCGGCAGCAGGTCTGGGTACACACCTGTGCAGTGACAACTTGCGCAGTTCAGAGGCTGCAACAAGTGGATTTTTTTTAAAGCCTTTTCCTGCCAGCTGCCTACCTCACCAAGCAGTAAGGTGCAAAGGTGTGTGTAAAGGGACACCGATAAAAGGCGACACTCTGGGGGCTCTGCCATAGGGTGCCACTGTGGGGGCTCTGTCGTAAGGGGAGATTCTGATGTAAGGGAGGACTGACTCTGCAGACTGTCATGTATAGGGAGAATGTTGGGACTTTGGTGTAAGGGAGGACTCTGATTTGAGCGTGGCGCTCATCCCGACTGCTGTACTCTATATGTTGTTTTGTTTGTTACTTACTCAGTACTAACCCACGTACTCTGTACATTATACTGTACATAGACCTGACCCAGGTGTTCTCTCAACAGTTGCTGGCTTTTAATTAAAGGGATTGTTATTTTATTTATTTTTAAATAACAAGAATTTCATACTTACCTCTTCTGTGCAGTTGGATTTGCACAGAGCAGCCCAGATCCTCCTCTTCTCGGGTCCCTCTTCGCTGCTCCTCGCCCCTCCCGCCTATGGAGTGCCCCCCACAGCATGCAGCTTGCTGGGGGGCCCCAAAATCTCCTATTGCCCGGGGGCCCCATGAGTTGTCAGTCCGCCCCTGACTTGGGATGATTTACTAAAGAACAAGCATGAATGCCAGCACATTGATCACACATGGACAGCTATATTATATCCTCACAGTATTTACTCTAAGCATGCAGACAAGAATGCACAGCCTACCGAGAACACACAATGAATTTATTAGTATGGTTTGTCATTTGCTATTGAATGTTTGCTGCAGTTTCCAAAATAATGGCAACTAAAGTAAAGCATGCCTTTAATAAAAAGTGATTTTTCTGTAATTTTATTGGATCTATCTAACCCTTATTAACTGTTTTAAATGTGCATGCCATGTAGGAATAGCATTACATTAAAAAAAATAAATAAAAGGGGTTGCTTTTTCTAAAGGCAAACAGACTATTCAATTTGTAAGGGAAGTTGCACTTTAGAATTAAACTTTCCCCAGGTCACTTCCATCTTCCACTTCCAATCACGTGCAAGCAAAAAATTTTATTTTTTTTTTTCCTTGCACATGACTGGGTATACTTTGAAAACTGAAAAGTTACTAAAGTCACTAAACTCTATAAAAAAAACTCAGTAGGAATAGGCAAAATTGAGTTTTCATTTTGCCAACATTTTAGTAAAAAAATTGGGAATTTTGAAAAAAACTAAATTTTGCCAATATGTATTGCAGGCAACAATAGAATATTTTTGCTTTTAAGGATGAAATGTGCTTTAAATAATTCTTTAAGGTTAGAGAACCTCCGTGCCACTTTCCTGGGCATATCTTGTGTCAAGAATAGCCTCTCATTAGCTGGGAACACAGCATTATACATTGTTGCTCATATATTGTAATGATAGCCCGCTTCTTGTCTGCATATTGTCATGATCACCCCTTGTCTGCTAGCATATTGTAGCAACTTTAAAGTGTTAGTAAGACTAGGAGGTAAAAGAGATTCAAGCTCTCTTGCTCCTCATTGGCTCAGATACAGCAGCAGGAGCCATTGACCAGTAACAAGGGAGCGTGTGTGAGCAGGGCACTGGAGCGATCATGCACAGGTGTCCTCATAGCAAGTGGCTTGCTATGGAGGCACTAGGCTCCAAACTCTCTAAACAAAGGGCCCATGTACAGTCCTTCAAACTTTAGTACAGGGTCGTACTGTGGCCTTGGGGAGTAGAAACTGTCTTGGCATCAGTGGGAGTAAGCAATGCATCTTTGGCATTAGGGGGAGGAATGGTGCCCCATCGTTGGTGTCAGTGGGAGGAATTGTGCCCCATCCTTGGTACCAGTGGGAGGAATAGTTCCCTATCGTTGGTATCAGTGGGATGAAAAAGTGCCCTATCACTGGTGTCAATGAGAGGAATAGTACACCATTGTTGGTGTCAGTGGAAGGAATAGTGCCCCATAATTGGTGTCAGTGGGAGGAATTGAGCCCCATCATTGGTGTCAGTGGGATGAATAGTGCCCCATCGTTGGTGTCAGTGGGAGGAATAATGCCCCATTGTTAGTGTCAGTGGGAGGAATGGTGCCCCATTATTGGTGTCAGTGGGATGACTAGTGCCCCATCGTTGGTGTCAGTGGGAGGAATAATGCCCCATTGTTAGTGTCAGTGGGAGGCATGGTGCCCCATCATTGGTGTCAGTGGGATGAATAGTGCCTCATCGTTGGTGCCAGTGGGAGGAATAATGCCCCATTGTTAGTGTCAGTGGGAGGAATGGTGCCCCATCATTGGTGTCAGTGGAAGGAACAGTGCCTCGTTGATGTCAGTAACAGGAATTATGCCCCATTGTTGGTGTCAGTTGGAGTAATAGTGTCTTGCATCAGTGGGAGAAAAAGCACCCCAAGAGCCGCATAAAGGGAAGTAAAGTCTAGTTTGGAAACCACTGGTTTAGAGCATAATATTACTATAATGTAATCCCATTTTTTTTCAAGCAAATTCAACCAAAGCAATTGAACGGGGCTATTCTTGAAAAAAATGTCAGCTCATTCTCATGAAATATACACACTGGTCCTTGAAATGGAAATTCCAACAATAAATACCCACACATATGTTGACAAATTTTTGAGAAAAGCACAGGTTTTTTTTACTTGCTGCTTTGCTTGGCCCATGCTCATTTCGTTGACTCTCAGATCCTTTAGTGCACTTCATCAGAGCAGTAACTACAACCATAGGGATAGATCCATTCTCTTGTTCACTTTCCTTAATAAATCATGTTCACTGTGTGTGGCCTTATACAGTTCTTCATCATCATCTTCCATGGGTCTGGGACATATCCTCCTCACAGGTTTCAATATGTTAAAACTCTCATCTATTCTTGCCAGTTTACAACCAAACACTTAGCAAAGCTACCTGTACTTATTTGAAAATACAGAGAACTATGAAGCTTAATACTTCCTACAGCTTAGTAAACAGATTACCAACAGGACTATTTAGGAAAGAAGTGAACCAATCAGAAACAAACTTGTAAGTAATCTAACTATAACACAATACGTTTATATTGGTTACTATGGTTTATTGCACTTTGTACTTTTGCCTTCTACTATGTACTGCTTTATTGAAGAAGCCAAGTAATACTACACTGAAAACATTTGCAATAGTTTAGCATTGCTCTATTCACACTAGTGGTAAATTCTTTTTTTTTTTTTTAGTTTTTTTTTTTAGAAGTTGTCAAAGTCAGATTTAAAAACATACTGAAATATCAACTTAAATGGATTACTGTATAACAAGACACTGGAAAGGGCTATACTGTATAACATAGGGTACGTAGGATTTAAAGTGAACATGTCATAAAAGAAAGGCTGAAGGCTGCGGTTTCACACTGAGACTTTTTCCTGAAAATGCTGGATGGCTAACTGCTAAACCAATGGCAGCCTGACAGCCAGGGAACCGGAATTGTTACATGTAGTAGTAAGCAATTGCAGCCAAGTTTGTCTCTTATGCATTAGGGTAGAATTTTTAAAGGATGGGAAGTATAGATAATTGTGATGTCATAAAGAAACTTTGATGCCAGCAAATGAGTAAATGTAAAAATTTTTTGTCACATCAATCCTCAAGCTATGGCATAGATGGTATAGGTCAGTAATGGTGAACCTATGGCATGCGTGCCACAGCTGGCATGCCGAGCCCTGTCTGTGGGCACGCCAGGGGAATCCCCCAGCCAGGCAATCACTTGCACTGATGGTGCAGGCACAGAGGAGCTGGCTTCCTTCCTTGCATCAGTGCCAGTGACGTCGGCCAGTCATCTGGTCCCATGTGCGACGTTTACACCTCCGGTAAGGCATTCGGCATTCCTCTCTGCAGACACCCTATTGCAGTTCCTCCTGCTCCAGGACTACTTTGGTTCAGTCTGTCCCTCTGGTGCAGCCTGTGGAACAGCGGAGGCGGAGGGGCGGCGCTCAGAGCAGATCATCCATGGCCATGGGAGAGGTGCAGTGGCTGCTAGCTGACCTCCCGGCGGCGGGGATATTGAGGAGCGGCTGGATGGCAGGGACTCCTACAATACTGCCCAGGGAAAGCTGGATGATGAGGCCATGGAGAGGTAAGGAGGAGGATGGATCCTCCGATCTACATTGTACTGTGTGTGGGGGGGATGGGGATGTGAGTAGTGCATAAAGTATGTGTCAGGTAGGTGAGTGTAATGGTCAGTGCATGTGTTAGGTAGGTCAGTGTATGTTGCACAGTGTATTCTGAGCACAACGCATTCCTGAACCCTGCATTCTGAGCAAATCTGGCAGAATAGTACGTTTTTGGTCCCTTAGGGCTCATTCAGAGAGATGATCAGTCCCATCCTCTGTACAGAGCCGCTGGTAGGTTTAATTCTGTGTTGGCACTTTGAAAGAAATAAGTTGGTTTTGTGTCGCAGTTTGGGCACTCAGGCTCAAAGGTTCGCCATCACTGGTATTATAGGTGAAAAAAGTACTAATGTGAAAAATGACCTACCGCAAGTATAGTGATATAGTAGCCATTCCACAAGCACACATTCAGAGCTGATTCAAACCAGAATCATACAGGAACCGGGTTTGAGTTCCTGTGTGATTCCTGCCCATTCCCTTGCAGTGTGATTTTTTGCAGCCCATTTATTTGAATGGGCTGCAAATTACACCACAATGCACATAAAGTAATTAATTCACTACTTCTGAAAAACATGCTGCACCAAATCGGCAGTACCATGCAGTCTGGTGCCTGCAAACTCACTGTGTTAACAATCTGCAATTGGGGTGCTTTAACAATGTATTGGCATCTGCAGCAGATCACAACGGCAGTGCATTTTGAATGCGGTGCAGGAAACCCGCACAGAATGTGACTTCTGGTGTAAACCGGCCCTTATGCCTGGTACACACGATGAGATTATCGGACGAATGAACGTCTGCATTTTTTAATTTTTTGAATGCTAGTCTCATATCGAAAATGAAGCGTTTACTAATGTTGCAAAAATTCTTGTATGTTAGAATAAAAATTCAGAAGTGATGCAATCTGTTGTAGTGTATTTGTATTGTATTTTTGAACGACGACTGTACCGATTTAAAAGAAAATCATTTAAGAAACATTTTCGTGCTTGTCCCATCGGATAATTTTGCATGAATTGCCATGATCGGCTCTTGAAAGCTCTGTACTAACGATCAGATTATGATACGATCGCTTCGAAAGCGGTATTGTTCGTGCGATTTTCTGACTGTGTGTACGGGCCATTAGAGTGTAATTATAATTAAAACTTTTCTCTAGTTCTGGAAGGAGTAGGAAAGCATTAGAACCCTTATCATGTTTTTCCTTTGTGGCTTCCTTCCGGGAGCCACGGCCATGCCCGTTGACCTCACCGCTGGGCTCCCTCCTCCTCCCTCCTCTTTCCCCTGCCGCCGGCCCAGTAGGAGAGAGGAGCGGAGCCTCGTGCATGCGCAGTAGGGTTCCCAGGGTGAAGCCGTAAGGCTACTCTGCCGGGTTCCCTTACCCGCAATGGTGGCGGCAGCACCCGACAGCTGATGGAAACATCAGCTGCGGTGCCAACATTGCTGGTCTCCAGGAGAGGTAAGTGTTCTATTATTAAAAACCAGCAGTTGCAGTATGTGTAGCTGCTGGCTTTTAAATTTTGCAGCGGTGGGCAGACCTCCTCTTTAAGGGAAAAACCCCCAATAGCACATAGACAGAAAAAAAATACACTGACGGGGGTTTTAATCTTTCCCCGCTCTAACCTGAACGTTAAAAAAAATGTTTGGATATATATATATATATATATATATATATATATATATATATATATATATATATATATATATATATATATATATATATATATATATATATAATGAATCTACTTAGAACATTTTAGTAAAAGCAGAGTTTCTACTTGCACAGTTTTCAAATCTATTCTTGAGTCACTGTACCTCTGGAAATGTGTTTTTTTTTCTAATCTCGTGTGTAAGCCGGGGAAAATCTGGTGGAAACTAGACTTGTGCATTCGTTTTCGTCCGAATGCATTTTCGTCCGAATTTCAGGTATTTTCGTTATCATTTTAACAAACGATAACGAAAGTGCAGAATCCGAAAAACAAAAGATCCGACATAAACAAATCCTTTATTTTCATTTTCGTTGTGACAACAGTTCGATACAGATAGGAGATTCGACACGATGCTGACAATAACAATCTGTGTCCACCTTAGCTCTATTAGTCCAAGATTATTTTACATAGAGAGAAAAGATTCGACAGAGAAAAGATCGCTGCAGGAATTGGGTGGGGGAAGTAAAATAAAAATAATGATGATGATGAATGTTATTGGCTGATTGTAACCAAAGAGGAGGAGCAGTAAAATAGCTAGTACTAAGTACACATGTACAGCCAACTTACTTTCACTTACGATTTGCTAGCAGAGAGAGACACACACACTGAATCATTTCAGAAGACAGTCAATCTTAGCTGGTCCTTTTGTCAGAGAACCTGAATTATTTAGCAATTAAGCATAACCACAGCATCAGAACAATAGTGAAGCAAGCTACAGTTCAACCTAACTTTTTCATAATAATCTGCTGCTATTGTGTTAGTGTTGTGAACTTGATACTTGATACTAGTGTTGCTAGTGTTGTGATAGCCTCAGAGGGTGCCCGTGTTGTGGGGGGGGATTTATTATTATAGATTCTATATTATAGATTGAGATTCTATATACCCTATATACCCTCTATATATTTTTTATATACCCTATCTTGTTACCTGTCTGATTAGTGATCACCATCACCAGTCCATTTTCTGTTTGAACTATATACATTCAACATGAACAACGAAGATTCGACAAAGCAGCAAAAAACATACAAACGTCGAATCTTTTGCTTATGGTGTCTGTCGAAAGTTCTAAGAAGATTTGACGGAGCAGGTAAACTATACGGCGTCATACAGTTTAGCTTCCCCCGTCAAATCTTCTTTGAACATTCGACAGACACCATAAGCCTTCAATGACAGATTCGACCTTAATTAATTTGGATTTTCGGATGAATGCAATTTTAAACAAAATAAATAAAAAAATTATTTCGGGAGTAACTAAATGTATTTTTCGGACGAAAACGAAATTCCGAAATGAAATATTTCAGTGTGCACATGTCTAGTTCAAACTGGGTTTGTCTGGCCCCATAAGGACTATATAAAGGGGGTTCCATCCAGTCAGGCTCGATTTCCTCAGAAGACTGAGCTATGGTGTTCTAGGGATCACTCCCATTGAGCGAACAGTGTCTTCTGAGGCCGGAAGATGAGCCTGCTGAAATGGCTGATTGAACGGGCGGGTGAAGACGGCGGAGAAGATTGGATCTGACAATGCCTGGACCTACGCGGAGTTTGGGTAAAGAGGCTCTGGTGGGAGCCACAACAGTATCTGCTGAAGCCTGGAATCCGGCGGCCGAAATTGCATTTTCGGCTGTAGAACCATCCCGCTGTGTGCCTGGGTCTCATCTGGAGGAAGAGGAAGCAGAGCCACAAGAGGAAGTTCTGAGTCGAAGGCGGTGAGGAGGCGTCACATCAAATGCTGTGAGTGAATCAGCGAAGAGAAGGCGTATCCCGCGCCGAAGACACACCCCTTCACCACCTCGAGCAAATAGAAGACAAGGGAGATCTTCTCAGAGTCGCAGCAGTGCAGCGGGAGGCGTAGCTAGAGGTGTGGAAGGAGGTGTGGCCACTAGCTTTTCTAGAGGAGGATCTACACAATCAGCGGTTGGCGTGACGGTAGGCATTTCTGGAGACGGGACAGGGGGCGTATCCAGGATCTCGGCCAAAGGCAAATCTTCCAGAGAGAGAGCGATCCTTCTACCTCGGAATGAAGCATCTCCGTGGCAACATCTTGAAGAGGTCAGGTAAGGGTCTGTAATAGACATGGCAATTGGCACAGTTCCCATCGCTACAGCAGGTGTGGGGAGCGAGGAATATACCGCACGGATGGCTCCTACTATACTAAATGATTCACAAAGAGCTGGTGAGTTACCTAATATTACCAATCTTTCTAATATAGCTAAACTCTTGAACAAATTGATTAATGACATACATTTAGTTGATAACCAAGCTAGAGTTACGTCAGCTAATAATGCAGCTTTGGGGATATGGGCGCCATCTAGTGGTGTTTCTGCTAACAACACTCAAAATTTTAATACTAATATGGATTCAGATAATTCTTTTGCATACCAATCAGCAAAATTTCAAAATTTACCTGAAACTTGTTTAAAGGAATCAATTGCTTGTGAAATCTCTCTGTTAGGTTCCCATTTGTCTATGTTGATAAAGGAAAAAATTTGGAGGGGAGATTTTTTGGATCGCTTATCTTTGCTTCCTTCTGCAAAAGAATTTATTGGAAAATCAGACAAAAAGGATGACGAGGATAGGCGTAGACCTTTATCCTGGTCTTTTAATAACTGGTTACAAGCCTTTTGTATTTTTTCCGGGATTTTATGTGAGAAATTTCCAGAAAAAAGAGCTGGACTTTTTCAACATTTGGATATCGTACTTGAAGCAAAAAAGAAAAGATTTCCCCAGGGTGGGGTTTTTTGGCAGCACAGTAACGAGTAAAGTCAATGTATGAAAAATAGAACAAATTTATTGTGTACAAAAATAGTATATCATAAAAGTTAAAACAATGAGCTCCAGTGGGAAGTACCTTAAAACTAAATTGGCTAAACATACATTGGCAGACATATATTCATAACAAGGCTTATTATCATGAACATTAAACCTGACACATTTCAACCCATATACTCAGGGTCTTCTTCAGAGGATCAGTCTGCTGGAAAATATACACCCATACTGGCAACCCGTACTTACTGCTTGGGCGACATGTGATGGAAATTCACAACTACAAAATGCCTAAAGTGTCCTTCGCCACACTCGATCGCATTCAAGTACCAGAACGAGGCAGAGATTGGAACAAAATCTTGTTGTAGCATGAACAGAGGTGGATATTTAAATTAAATACCACCTCTTTCCCAGGATTGAATGAGGCCATTTCGTTCGCTTCGTTTTTAAAGGGCTTTGTTTCTGGAAAAACGCAATAATAATATTCTCTCTTAGATTGGCTATAGAACAGAATATAACCAAATAAAATTTAAAAAAAATAGTACTTCTGACCATGTCCTTTTCCCCTCCCCCCTCCCCTGTTCAATGCATTCTTAATTTCTTTTGCTTTTATTTTCATTTTACTTATTTTTTATTTTTCAAACTTGATGTTGCAGAGCTATCAATGTATGTGATTGAATCCTCCTGTTTTTACTGATGCTGTATATACACATAATATATGCAATGCCTAGTGTACAATGGCACCACCTCTGAACTGTGAATAGCATATACATGATTTATTATTATTTTGCTTTGTTTCCCCCTTTTAAACTGCTTCACCCCTGACCAGTGGAGCTCTGGCGCTTTCTCCGCTGTTGCTTCCGGGTGGGGGGTGATCTGTGACGTGGCTTCCCGGCAAGGAAGGGGGAGGAGCCGGCCTTTACAGGCGGCTCCTCCCCCCTTGTTCCCCATTGGACGCTCGGGCGGGCACCGGGCGCCGTGCTGGGGATCTCCCCCCCCCCCCTTGCCGGCGGCGTTCCGGAACACCTTTCCGATGCTCTTCGTCACTGCGCACGCGCGGGGCCCCGCATGTGCAACGTGACGTCAGGGGCATCGCGAGATTTCGGCGAGAGTGACGTTCTATCGGAGCCATGGCTTTTCCCGAACGCCGGGGAGGCCACACTCGGCTGCTTGGATGGCGCCCATTCTGCCTGCCAGGGGGCGATTAAGGGATTGCACACACCTGTGATGAACTGCAATGAAGTACACACACACCCATTAAATGGTAGATATAAAAGTGGTATTCGCAATACACCCTCAGTCTTCCCCTGTTTGGTGGATTGGAAGCACTCTTTGTTGTCACACAGTAAGTATATTCTCTAGCGATGTGTCTTTGCACCATTTTTTGCCCTATACAATTATGGCTCATGTGTTAACTAATCAATCCCACATTGATCCTTACTCATTTTACTTATAATGATAATTCATAAATCATTTTATTTTTATTTTTTCTTGTTTATTTTAGACTGGTTGACTCAGGATTGGATACTAATCCACTGAGTCTGATACAGCTTGCGACCAATTCCGGGTTGGCTGACAAGTAACAGTCTAGCTATATGGGGCAATATGGTGCAGTCACATGCGCTACCTAACACTCTTTGAGGTAATGTTTTGCATTCACAGTTATGTTTTTTTCTTTCCTTTCCCTTTCTTTCCTTCAATTGGGTCTTCTTGGGTCAAACCCCTCCCCCTCCCCCCTTTTTGGTTTTTCTACCACTTGGCTTTTCTCACAAATTCTGGCCCATAGGTCATCAACTTCTCATTCCACTCACATACACCGCATGGTTTGCTTCACCATTTACTCTTCATTTTTCTCCACTCCCTCTCACTCTCCCACTCTCCACTCCCCCCGCACTACCTCATTATCTTCACATTTGGCACAGACTGAGTGTTTACTAATACCTGATATCTTTTTATGAATTATTTATACCATTTAGAATTTGTTATATAAACATGGCTTTGAATTCCTGGTTTGAGTTATACGCATTATACGTATGATAAATATTGGAGACTCCAGTCTCCTAGTGGCCCTTTTGTCCACACAACAAACTGGATTATTTTGTTACATTTGTCATGGGCATTTATTTAGTTTTGTTTTTTTAATTTTCATCGCAGGTGTGGTTTGTCTTTTGGCCGGTCGCCTGGCCTGGCAGGCGGTGCTTGAGAGTGTGACCTCTTGTAAGTTACGTTGCTGTTTTCACTGCCCTGGTCTGGGCTGCAGTGGTGATAGAGGTGCCTGGGATTCTCCATTGGGAAAGAGGGGAAGACAGTTTTTTAAGGGATCTCCATGTGGGAGGTTTTTCTCCTCTCCTGCTGGACATACATTATTGGGTAATTATACTGTATACTGTATTTGTGTATTGCATGGTGAGTGTAATTGTTGTTTTAATGGAATCCATATATGTACATCAACTCTATCTGTGTATATTTTCCAGCAGATTGATCCTCTGAAGAAGACCCTGAGTATATGTGTTGAAACGCGTCAGTTTAATGTTCATGATAATAATAATTTGTTCTATTTTTCATACATTGACTTTACTCGTTACTGTGCTGCCAAAAAAACCCATTCTGGGGAAATATTTATTTATTTTTTGTTTCTAGTTTTTAAGGGGTGAGCAGCAATCCCTCTTCCTTCTCTCTAGTGTCCCCTCTTTTCTATCGTACTTGAAGCATACAAAAATTTTGGTGGTACTGCTTGGTATACTTACGATGAAGCGTTCCATCAGAAATTATCAGTATACCCTTCTTTGAAATGGGGAGTAAATGACATGAGTCTTTGGCTCAATCTTTTTCTCCCTCAAAGAAATTATGCCAAGCAGTTCCCGAATCCTCAACCCACATCCACTACAAGCGTTTACAAGAAAGGTATCTGCTTCAATTTTAATGATTCCTAGTGCAGATAGCCAAACTATTGCAAATATAGGCATGAGTGCGCATTTTGTGCCAGAACGCATCCAATGTCCAAATGTTTTAAAAGAATGTTCGCAGCTAATCAGCAATCAGGAAATATTACAATAAGCTTCAATACCAGTGAACCTAATAAATATGCTCCCGTGGCTCAGAGCATACCTGGACAGGTTGAGGGCCCATCTGCTCACTGATGGATTTCAAGAAGGGTTCTTATTGCCTAGTTTTTCTTGTCTAGGATGTACTGTGGTAAACAATTTAAAATCAGTAGACAAATTTCCGGAAGAGAAAACTTCTAAGGAACGTAAGGCATGTAGAATAGCGGGCCCATTTAACTACCCTCCGTTCAGGAATTTTAGGATTTCTCTTTTGGGCATTGTCCCAAAAAAAAAGAAAAACGCTCTTTTAGATTGATACATCATTTGTCCCTTCCTAAAGGCCAATCACTAAATGACCAAATTGAGGACAGCCTTTCATCAGTTACTTGTGCTTCTTTTGAAGACGCACTGAAGAAGCTTAGATATCTGGGGAAGGGTTCGCTTTTGGCAAAGGCTGATGTACAATCGGCTTTCCATCTTCTTCCTATTCATCCTTCATGTTTTAATTCATTAGGTTTTTTCTTTAACGATAATTTTTATTTTGATAAATGTTTACCTATGGGTTGTTCGCTGTCTGGTTTTTACTTTGAAACTTTTTCTTCCTTTTTAGAATGGGTGGTGAGTAACACATCCGGTTCTAAATTTATAATACATTATTTATGTAGACGATTTTTTATTTTTAGGCCCATCTGGTTCTCCTGACTGTTCTTTATTACTATAAACTTTGGTATACCATTGGCTTTCGAAAAGATGGCTTGGCCCTCAACTTGTCTGGATTTCCTGGGTATCACTATTGATACTGAATTAATGGAATTTCGGCTTCCGGAGGAAAAGAAAACAGAACTCAAGGACCAATTATTGGCCATTATTTGCAAGAAAAAAATATGGTTAAGAGAGATGCAATCATTTTTCGGTCTATTAGCCTTTGCTTCTAGGATCATGCCAATTGGCAAAGTTTTCTCTAGAAGGTTATATCTTTCAATTTCTGGTTTAAAATTCCCATTTTCTCACATCAGAATTACCCATGATATGAGAGAATATCTTTTAGTTTGGTTACAATTTCTTACATTTTTTTTAATGGTAGGGCTATGTGGCAAGAAGAATTTATTTTGGACAAAGAATTTTTTCACTTTACTGACGCTGCAGGCTCATGTGGTTTTGCTGCAGTTTGGCGATTACATTGGTGTGCAGACCATAGGAATCCCAGCTGGCAGAAAAAGGGTTATTTAAAAAATATAGTCCTCTTATTTCCAATTATTGTTGCATTGGAGATTTGGGGTCCTTATTTTAGAAATAAAACAATATTATTTAAGACAGATAATAAGGGAGTCATGTATGCCATTAACTGTTTAACATCCAGGTCTATGCCAGTCATTGTGCTATTGCGCCAAATGATTTTTCAATGTTTAAATTGGAATATCTGGATAAAAGCAATTAATGTGGCGGGAAAGGACAATGATGTGGCAGACTCATTGTCTCGCCTACAGATGGATTGTTTCTTCCAGCTGTTTCCGGCTGCGAATCGAGTGGGAATACCGTGTCCACACAAGTTATGGGGCCTTGTTTGAAACCCAAATCTGAGTTTATAAAAAATTCTGTAGCACCTTCGACCTGGGCTGGATATCAATCGGCCTGGTTGCTATGGATTTCATTTTTGAATTCGATCCAAGCACCTGTGGGTTCTTTTTCAGAGGGTCTAGTGTTGTTGTTTTTGAATTCCCTATTTAGTAAACATTATTCATGGTCATATGTGCAAAAACCATTGTCTGGTGTTTCATTTTCTCTTAAACTTAATAATTTGCCCTCATGTTTGGCATATTTTTCAGTTAAACAAGCTTTGAAAGGTTATAAAAAAAGATAATTTTAGATCAGATTCACATTTCCCTATTACTCCAGATATTTTAGGTAAACTTTGGTTACTGAACAGGTTTGTTTTTCTTCATTTGAATCAGTATTGTTTAAAGCAGTATTTTCTGTTACTTTTTTGCGGCTCTTAGTTTCTGAGCTGCAAGCTATACAAGCCTCAGATATTATTGTCTCGAATACAACTGTGAGAATAATTATCAGAAGATCAAAAACTGATCAATTAGATAAAGGTAGTTGGATCAATCTATATGCTTGTCACAGCTCTCCGATATGTCCATTAAGCTTGTTAAAACATTATTTAAGTATTAGACCAATGGGAGGTCCAGGTTTTTTCTTACATGAGTTTGGCTCTTCTCTTACTAGATATCAATTTATTGGCGTTTTCAAAAAATGATTAAAAAATTTAAATTTGGAGAATTCCCACCTGACATCTCATTCCTTTAGAATTGGAGCGGCTACTTAGGCTTCCAGATTAGGTTTAGATGCTAGCATAATCAAGAAAGTAGGTAGATGGAAGTCTAACAGTTATTTATTATATATCCCTCCTAACCATTCTTTTTGATTCATTTCAGGTAAATGCCAGGTAATTTGGATCATGGACATTCCTACGTTTTTTGGGCACATCTGAGAGCTAAGAAAAGAGTTTATACGGTTAATTTAGGTTTGGATCCAAAGTGATTTAAGGTTTTTTTTGGTCTGGAAATAGGCCTATGGTATGGTCTGATTTAATAGGTGAAATGGGAAAACTTTTGTAAAAATAAAAAACAGCACTTTGTTGCATTTTAGTGCACACTTTGCTAACTATTCTGTTTAAAAATTAATTTTTTTAGTGTGCATCAAGCCTAACCAATACCTCCATGTGCACATTAGTTCATTAATGGAAACATCATGAAAATGTGTTGATTGCTAAAAAAAAAAAAAAATATGTGCACTATTGTCTTATAATTTGTAAATCATTTGTAAATTTGGTAGATATTAACCACTTAAGCCCTGGACCGTTTGGCTGGCCAAAGACCAGAGCATTTTTTGCAATTCGGCACTGCGTCGCTTTAACTGACAATTGCGCGGTTGTGCTACGTGGCTCCCAAACAATAATGACGTCCTTTTTTCCCCACAAATAGAGCTTTCTTTTGGTGGTATTTGATCACCTCTGCGGTTTTTATTTTTTGCGCTAAAAACAAAAAGAGCGACAATTTTGAAAAAAAACAATATTTTTTACTTTTTGCTATAATAAATATTCCCAAAAAATATAAAAAAAAATTTTCCTCAGTTTAGGCAAATACATCTTCTTCTTCATATTTTTGGTAAAAAAAATTGCAATAAGCGTTTATTGATTGGTTTGCGCAAAAGTTATAGCGTCTACAAAATAGTGGATAGTTTTATGGCGTTTTTTTTTAATCATTTTTTTTTACTAATAATGGCGGCGATCAGCGATATTTTTTTTTTATAGTGACATGGTGGACAGATCTGAGACTTTTGGCGCTATTTTGGGACCATTCACATTTATACAGCGATCAGTGTGATTACAAATGCATTGATTACTGTGTAAATGTGACTGCCAGTGAAGGGGTTAACCAGGAGGGGGCGCTGCAGGGGTTAAGTGTGTCCTAGGGATGTGTTCTAACTGTGGGGGGATGGGCTATGTGTGACATGACACTGATCACCACTACCGATTACAGGGAGCTGTGATCAGTGTCCTGTCACTATGCAGAATGGGGAAATGCTTGTTTACATCAGTATTTCCCCGTTCTTCCTCTCTGTGAGATGATCACGGGTATCCCAGCGGACATTGAGTCCGTGGGACCCACGATCACACTCACAGAGCTCGCGGCAGGGTCGCACGCGTGGCCAGCGGCATGCAGGCGACCACACGGCGGCAAATTTAAAGGGGCATACCTGTACGCCCATTTCCCTGTCCTGGCCATTCTGTCGACATATATGTACATGCGGCGGTCGGCAAGTGGTTAACAGCATTAAGGTAATGTCATGATGACACATCCTCCTTCATATTTAGCTCATGCTAACTGCTACAGATTAGCATACAGATTAGGCACTCTTCAATCAGAGCTCCTTTACTACCATAACCATTGAAGCTGTAGTTGTTTCTCCTGTTGATACTCACTTTTCCTGGATTTTTCATATGACTGTTGGGTACATAAAGATCTATAGAGGGTGTGATAACACCCAAAATCAAATACAAGAACCCCTTGCTTATTGGCAGCCTGAAGAGACTAATTATAAAATGCAAAAAACATTTTCAATGAACATTTTAAATAAACCGTTTACATTGTAATGATAACCCTGTAAATATTATCATTTGGTGAGGAATAGGTTAAGAACAATTTATGGATAATGGACATTCTTGGATGGGTTTTACCAATTTCAATATGTTCTCCCATGTGGTATTCCAAAGAATGTATTATGAAGCAAACCTTATCTGCTTCCAAGAAAGGAAGACATTAAAACAATACATATATTAGACTTATGATGTTAACCAGCAATAAAGCAACTACATGCTGTCTGGAAATGGAGCTCATAAGGTTGGACTTAGTTTGCCTGAACAAACATGTTGATATGATATACTTATCATCAACAACACATAGACAATACCAACGAAATCACAAATTCAAAATATGGAAATTTTAATTGGTTTGAATATAATTTTCCTAAGTAGCCTGTATTGCATTTTTTATCAGTGGGTTTACACACAAAACAGTGGAACTTCTTGCACAGTACCGATAATAGAAGATAAATCTAAATATACTATATAATTGCATGTTTTTTTTTTCCTCTTTAATGTAGTTGTTGTGTTCAATTAAATAATGTTTAAAATTCCTTTTCTTCCTTTCATTTTATCTCTCTTCCCATTTTAGATCCAGTAAGTGAATATAACTCAAAATGATTATGAATTTTCTCCAGTCTGACGATTTCCATTAGTCGCTGTAAGCAAACGCTAGCTGCATTGTCATTCAAAACGCCCCTGTGGCTAGAGTTTGGCCTTCATTGGAAGCCTGTCTTGCTGGTTGAAATAGTGTATTTTGTTCACTAGCACTACCTACGAGTAATTATTACAGGCAGCACCTTTCTGCCAGCATATCTGAAAAAATAATGTCCTTTTTGCATTTTTCTTGTCCTCTACTATAAACAGCTCTATGTATATTGCGTTTTAGTTATCTGCTTCATCCCATTTAAACCTGGCTTTATAGCCATGTGCAAAAAAAATTATTATTATTATTATTATTATTATTATTATTATACAAGAATTATATAGAGCCAACAGTTTACACAGCGCTTTACAATATATAATGAATATCTTTACCAATTATTTCCCCTTTTATGCAATGACTGTTTACCAGGGCATTAAAATCTTTTAATATACAACCAATATATCAAAGAATTATCATTGACCTAGACATGTATCAAAAGAAAAGCATTATATCCACAAGATGGAGCTCCATATAACCAAATCACATTTCTTCAGCATGTTATATTATTCCTGATGCAGTCTAAGTTGTTTAAACATTTTCTTCGCTATGGTCTACAAAAAACTGCAATTTGTTTTTCCAGGATTGTATCAAATACTTTGCCTTAAAAGGTGAACTGAACCAAAACAGCGTGCTGCATTTTACTTTCTAGATCAAGTGACTGCAGTGCTTTGTTTTTTGTCAATATCAATGGAAAAATAATTTTTTTGCAGAATTCAGATGAGATTGGGAATTAAAAGGGTATTCATGCATTCCTGTTAAAACTTTCCACTTATTTTACAGTTTACATGATATCATTTGAGGTTCCCTGATCTACTTAAAGCAGTAGTAAACAGGCGTAAAAAAAAAAAGGAAAAAAAAACCCTGCAAGACAATAGCATAATGTGCTAGTATGCATTGCATACTAGCACTTTATGAAATACTTACCTTAGAAAGAGGCTCCAGCAGCTCGCCGGGTCACCGCCGAGGGGGCTGACATGTTTCCTCTGCATTTCTTCTGGGTTCCCAGGCTCCGGCGCTGTGAATGGCCAAAGCAGCAATGATGTCACTCCCACACATGCACGGGACTCCTTTGTTCCGGCAAAGTCCGGCACAAGCCACCAGACCTTTAGCGCACATGCACAGCTGACATCAGCATGAAAATGGAATATTCTCCTAAACAGTGCAGGTTTAGAAGATATTGGTTTTACCTACAGGTCACTATCAGGAAGCAGGTCCAAAACAATGATGTGCAGCTGATGCTAATAATGCATATACACAGGCAGTGGCTAAAAAGATATTGAAGGAGGTCAGCAGCACTGAGCTGCAAAAAAAAACAAAAACACTGAAGTTGGTTATGATACACAGTAGTTTAGCAAACTGAACCTGATCCTATGATCTATGTTAACAATATCACCCTGAATATCTTGTAAGGGCTCATGCTCATATCAAGAAAAGGAGCTGTACAGCATCCAGAGACTCCATAAACACTTATCAGGGACCCGCATCTCCTGCATGCAACCACCCATAGACAGCAATTAGAAGATGCAGCTGTACATAGTTATGCGCTGGGGCTTGCCTATAGCACCCATTGCGCAAGCCTAGCACATAACCACATACAGTTGCATCTTCTAATTACTGTTTATGGGCAGCTGTACACAAGGAATTTTATGGTGGCTATGAACACTCAGTGGCCTTCCTACGACCATGTGCATGAGCCCTACAAGCAATTTTATATTAGTTGACATAGGCAGTATTTCTCCATGACAGTGACCTTTTATGTTACACCCAAATCTATCTGTCTACTTCTTACTTCACTCCTTCAGTCTCCTCCCACATTACTAACTTACTAACTGACATATCCCCTCTCCATAGGCTATCCCTCTTCAGTCTATCATGAATGCCGCTGCCATACTCATCTACCTTACCAGCTGCTCAGTGTCTGCCACCCCTCTCCGCCAATCCTTACACTGGCTGCCAATTGCCCAGCAAATTCAATTTAAAATACTTTACAACAACATACAAAGCCATTCACAACTCTGCCCCGAGCTACATTACCAAACTTGTCTCCAAATATCATCCAAACCGTCCTCTCCGCTCCTCTCAAGACCTTCTGTTCTCAAGCTCCCTTGTCTTCTCCTCCCATGCTTGCCTCCAGGACTTCTCCAGAGTCTCTCCCATCCTCTGGAATCTCTATCTCAATCTGTCCGTCTATCTCCTACTCTGGCTGCCTTTAGGCGATTCCTGAAAATGAATCTCTTCAGAGAAGCCTATCAGGCCTCCAAGTAATCTTTGCTCGCTTCTATTCGCTCATTCCCCACAGTTAAAACCTTTTGTACCACTTGCCTCACCCTATTAAAATGTAAGCTCTTATAAGCAGGACCATCTTAACACTTTTGTATTTTATTTTATTGTATTGTTACTGTGCTGTATCCCTTTTATATTGTAAAGCGCTGCGTAAACTGCTGGCACTTTATAAATCCTGTATTATAATTATAATAATAATCCTATATTCATTGAGTGCACTTCACCATGTGATGAACCTCTAGGTTTGTACTAGGAGAAAAATGTAGGCTGCAATTGCTGACCTCATTCTAAAATTATGTTCAGCCCATGATGTCAGAGTAAAATCCTGATCTAAATACTTTCTCTGGTTAGTAACTCAAAAGGTATTAAAATGACCCTATTACTTCTCCCAAAAATCAAAACAGACAACAACCTGCAAAAAAAAAGATTACAAATTCACCTTTCAGGTGACTGGTGTGTTAAGACTTTACTCTCTTGCAGCAATGCAGTGCTATCCAACACTGCTGGGTGAATAGGATAATGTGTCCCCTGCTATTCGCTATGGCTCTTCATCCCTGACCCGTACAGGATGCACTGCCTACAAGAGAAGTGAGCCCTTATCAACGTATAATCTTCTTTTGTAGGTTGCTGTCAAAATAATTTCTTCAATTATGCAATAGGGTAACTTTCCAAAAACAGTCTGTGCTCAAGTGCTCAAATTAAAAGTCCACACAAGTGCAAGAGGTGTTTTCAAAACTCCAGAGAGTGCACCCAAGACTCCAGTAGAACAAACCTGCAGAAGGGACACCTCAGGAATCCAGAAGAAAAAAAAGAGTGAGGTTGTGTGTTTACCGGAATCAAATGGCTTTCAAACCAATGAAAAGCCAATAGCGCTTTAGGGGTAAATCCCAAACAGATCAGCAATGAATGATAACACAGTGCTATGACCACTGGCTCCACTTCAACTTCGCCCCCATCCAGTGGAAACATATAGAATACAGACACTCATAGTGCAGTATCTCCTTACAGTGCCTTGCAAAAGTATTCACCCCCTTGGCTTTTTACCTTGTTACATTACAGCCTTTAGATCAATGTTTTTTTAATCTGAATTATATGTGAGGGATCAGAACACAATAGTCTAAGTTGGTGAAGTAAAATTAGAAAAATATATACATAAAACTTTTTCAGAAATAAAAAAATGATAAATGGCATGTGCGTATGTATTCACCCACTTTGTTATGAAGCCCATTAAAAATCTCTGGTGCAACCAATTACCTTCAGAAGTCACATAACTAGTGAAATGATGTCCACCTGTGTGCAATCCAAGTGTCACATGATCTGTTAATACATATACACACCTTTTTGAAAGGCCCCAGATGTTGCAACACCTAAGCAACAGGCACCACTAACCAAACACTGCCATGAAGACCAAGGAACTCGTCAAACAAGACAATGTTGTTGAGAAGTACAAGTCAGGGTTAGGTTGTAAAAAAATATCCAAATCTTTGATGATCCCTAGGAGCACCATCAAATCTATCATAACCAAATGGAAAGAACATGGCACAACAGCAAACCTGCCAAGAGACGGCCGCACACCAAAACTCATGGACCGGGCAAGGAGGGTATTCATCAGGGAGGCAGCACAGAGACCTAAGGTAACCCTGGAGGAGCTGCAGAGTTCCACAGCAGAGACTGGAGTATCTGTACATAGGATGACAATAAGCCGTACGCTCCATAGAGTTGGGCTTTTTGGCAGAGTGCCCAGAAGAAAGCCATTACTTTCAGCATAAAACTAAATGGCACATTTTGAGTTTTCGAAAAGGCATGTGGGAGACTCCCAAAATGTATGGAGGAAGGTGCTCTGGTCTGATGAGACTAAAATTTTACTTTTTGGCCATAAAAAAAAACGCTATGTCTGGCGCAAACCCAACACATCACATCACCCAAAGAACATCATCCCCACAGTGAAACGTGGTGGCAGCATCATGCTATGGGGATGTTTTTCAGCAGTCAGGACTGGGAAACTGGTCAGAGTTGAAGGAAAGATGGATGGTGCTAAATGCAGGGATATTCTTGGGCAAAACCTGTACCACTCTGTGTGTAATTTGAGGCTAGGACAGAGGTTCCCCTTCCAACAGGACAATGACCCCAAACACACTGCTAAAGCAACACTTGAGTGGTTTAAGGGGAAATGTGTAAATGTGTTGGAATGGCCTAGTCAAAGCCCAGACCTCAATCCAATAGAAAATCTGTGGTCAGACTTAAAGATTGCGGTTCACAAGCGCAAACTATCCAACTTGAAGGACCTGGAGCAGTTTTGCAAGGAGAAATGGGCACAAATCCCAGTGGTAAGATCTGGTAAGCTCATAGAGACTTATCCAAAGTGACTTGGAGCCACAAAAGGTGGCTCTACAAAGTATTGACTTTAGGGGGGTGAATAGTTATGCACATTGACTTTTTCTGATATTTTGTGCTATTTGTTGTTTGCTTCACAATAAAAAAAAACATCTTCAAAGTTGTGGGCATGTTCTGTAAATTAAATGATGCAAATCCTCAAACAATCCATGTTAATTCCAGGTTGTGAGGCAACAAAACACAAAAAATGCCAAGGGTGGTGAAAACCTTTGCAAGGCACTGTATATTGAAATGTATTTTATAAAAAAAATTGCACTCGCATTTGACATAAACCAAATTGGCATCTTAATTGCTGCAGCAATAGTAACATCCACAATCCATTTCTTCCAGCTCGCGGCCGCTGTGCGTGGTGATGTCATGTAAGGCACCACCCTATGCGTTATGTCATACATTTGATGGCAGGGGCATGGCTAAATGATGCACACCACACGCAAAAAATATAAGTACATCCCCTCTACACATGTGGCCAGCGGAAAGTACCGTAATTACACGGGTGCATGAGGATGTACAAACGCGCCATCTTGTGGAAAAAATAATTATGACACCCAAATAAAATTTCTCCCACCACAATTAGGTTTACAATACGTCTTGGGTGCATTGGAGTTTTGGAAACACCTCCTTACATTTCAGCACTGAAGCATTGACTGCTTTAGGAAAGGACTGATTTTTTTGTTTTTTAGACATATACAGTATTATTGAATACTGTTTCACTTTACATGATAGTGCTGCACTTTAGCTGTTGATGTTTGATGTAGGTTATTTGTATCTGTGAAACTGTGCAAGCAGCTTTTTTTTTGTCTTCTTTGTCTATCTGTGATACACTTTTAATTGCAGCACGGAATTATACACGTTTAAATAGGGTGACTGTAATGCTACAGGATCAAAATCATATCTAGGCAAATAGCATTTTCGACAAAGGAGGTCAGCAATGCCAGTCTACAAATATCTCTCTTTACAGGTTTCTTTAACATCTGAGAAGTATCACACACAGCAAGAAGAATATAGCAGTCTGGTTGTAGATAAGAAATGAGTAAAGCATTGAGTCAGCAGCCGTATTCTCTGAATAAATGCTGGAACAGTGACATGGGAGGAAATCAATGCAAATTAGAGGAATCCATTGGGCCCCCCCATATCACCAGAACTAATGTCTCCATTGGAAGATTTCCCCTCTACTACTGTTCTAGGGACCCCGCCTCCCCCAAAATGTAGGATCTTCTTTTACTTTCACTTTCAATGATAATGGTACAAATACAGAGGGTGAGTCTTCCTAATGGGGGCAGAGGTAGCAATAAAAATTTGATAGGTGTTCTAATCCATCTTCACTCTATCCAAAATAAATGCTTTAAAGACAAGGTTGTGCACCAACTCTTTTGGTATCCTACTTACGACAGCATGTGCACATTCAGTGTGCCAATCATGACACCAGTGGCCTGTCTAAGTGCTTGCTTACACAGATATCGTCTTGATTTATTTTCCCTTACAAACTAATGTAAATGCAAAAGCAGCATGAAGCAGCGCAAAAGGAACTCAACAGCAACCCAAAAGCAACTCAAAAAGAACTGTTAAACACGCCCAAAACAAGCTGTCACCTCACTTATGCCTGTACCACATCTGTTACTAAAGGGGGTACCAATACCTCCTTACAGCCTTACAGCAATACCCTACTTTTAGAAAGGCATTCTGTGCTGCTCTAAACAGGGCACTGTCTATTACATGTCTGTGATAGACAGAAACTACTGTTTCGCTGATGTCCCCTTCCTCCCTTTATTCCTTTAAGCTTGTATCATTGCCAGAGAATGGACTGGCAACAAACATGCCCATCAACTGACAGGTAAGGAAGGCTATGTAAGCACTGATTTTAGAGACACTTCTAAAAAGCAGCTGTATTTATACTATGAAAGTGTCTCTATCTCAAGCTGAAACAGATGTAAAGGTGTTGTACTGCTGATGTTTTCCTAAAACCTCTTCACCCCGCACCTCTTAAAAATATATAGCATTCCAACAAAGCCTGCATAATCTCCAAAAGTAATACTCTGTTGAGTACATACATACTATCCAACCACTGATTTCCTGCCTGATAACTAAAGAGTGCCATGCATAAAGGTTTCAAGCAGACCAGAGCCAGTAGCTTACACAACTTTACTTTAACAATAGGTGCTCCTACTAACTAATTTCGAGAATTTTATTTTCATTTTTTTGTTTAATTATGTGCACAAAGCTTAAAAAGAAAACGTGTGTGTTTATTGTTTTTGTATGTGCATGTGAAAAGCATCAGTGTATAAATTGTATGAATACAAGTTAACAAAATGTGTTTTTGTTTGTAGTCTGTAATATAGGTATATAATGCCAGCCATGTTTGCTCATCACCGTAGCCAAATTAATACTTCCATATTACCCCACTCAACTGACTAGCCAAAGACCCTAAAGCTACAAGATGCTTGAAGCACAGAAACAGAAAGAAAGCATTCCCACCCAGTCACTACTCCTAGAACCAGATGTAGAACCTCTTTCCTGGATAGTTCAGGGTGACCCTGAAGATGGTGTGTCAGGCTAACATGTGAATGATTCATAGTAGAATCCTTAATCCTTGGCTTATTGTGAGATAACAAAGATGGGCGCCTGTGCACATGAGGGTACCTATCTCACAGAGCGCACTCATCAATGCCCAGGCAAAAGAGGAGACTGCGGTTATGTGAAAAATCTAACAGTAAAGCAGTACCCTGACTTAGGGATGAGACTTCACTGTGTGCAGTAATTCCTCTGAAAAGTACTGCCCTGTGTCACTACACACTGTAACTTGTATGTTTACATTATGAGGGACGTGCTGAGCCTGTGCCTACTCTACCAGTCCAGCGTACCTCTGTTACCTCACTCCCAGTAACAGAATGAGGTCCCACTAAGCATCTAGCGCAGACCTCATGTGTGCTCTCACTTAACTCTTTCCTGCCCATACCCCATGACCAGGTCATAGATCCCTGTAACACAGGTTTGAATCCGGTTGCTATTAGATATTGACCGATGGGGAGGGAGCCAGAACATCGCCCCCCCTCGCTACCACAGGTTCTGTCACCTTACCAGGTACCACACTTAACAACTGGTTGCTTGTAGCTTGTTTCTTCACTTGGTTACCCATAGCAACTACACTTCTTTCTTGTCTTGCCAAGTTAACCTGTGGTAGTATTACTTCATACCCCATCCCAGATTTTCCCAGTAATTTTCCTGCAAGTTTGAAAATGACTTGCTAAGCTATTGCTAGGCTTGCCAGGCTTCACAAGTTTGTTGCACAATTGCAGAAAGTCTGCATTGCATGACTCCAGATCAACTTTCTTTGCAAACATTCTGCAAGTCTGCTGCAAGTTCTGGTTCAGTTATGTTGTTTTATTGTCATCCCACCACAGGGGTCACTGTGGCTGAATTTTCATCTTTGCTTCCTGCTGTGTGTAGGTTTTTTCTTTCATTGGTGCTGGGGCAGCCGTAGAATCACTTTGGGAGTGGTGTGCAGAGAGGTGAGTGGTAACCATGAGATGTGATATGGAGTTCAGGGAGGTAGAAATCAAGGAGTGACTAACCCTAATATCCCATTGGTGTAGCACAATTTGGAATGTTTTATTTTTCCTTGTTTATATGCTGAGATTTAGCAGAAAATGTGTGTATTTAACGAGAGGTGGAAATTAGTGCACTTCATCACCATTTCACTTATTATCGCATATTATCGCATATTACTGCATTTTTTTGTCTTTTAAATGAGGCATAGTCATTCATGCATATTTGTTTATTTTTGCTGCATAGCTTCTTGAATTAGTGCACTTTATCATTGTTTCACAACATTATCGCATATTACTGCATTTATTTTTTTTTTGTTGAAATTAGGGATAATCATTCCTGCATATTTGTCTATTTTTGTTGCATAGCTTTTTGAGCTAGTGCACCATTTTTTATTATTATTATTACATATACATAAATACACAGGGCATCCCAATTGTTGTGTTTGTAGATTGAGGGGCAACAGATGCATAAATACAGAGATTGCAGAGAATAGCCAGCCAGGAATAAATCTACAGAGGGAGTCAACAGAATTTAAGAGGGAAATGGCAGACATTGCACACAATGTAGGAGTCAAATCTAGCCATTTCTAGACCAAGCCCAATACAGCACAATAGAGAAACCAAGTGGGGTAACCTTCGCTCATCTTTCTGCTTTACTGTCAGGGATATAATGCATGCCTAGACCAGAAAGGTCATGTGACCTCAGACCTCTGTAGAGTGAGATGAGCCTGGTATAGATGGTGACAAAAGTATCCACGTTTTCTTATTTCCCATGAAAGGGATCTCTCTGTATACAGTACAATGCATGGGTCTCTCTGTATACAGCACAATGCATGGGTCTCTCTGTATAAAGCACAATGAATGGGTCTCCCTGTATACAATACAGTACATGGATCTCTTTACAACACAGTACAGTGCAGTCATCTCTTTATATACAATGCATGGCTCTCTATATACACCCCCTATAGCTGGTGGTATTATGCATTGTTACTGTATTGCTGGGATCTGTAGTCCTCTATACAGTGGTGGAACTACCAGGTTTCCTGCACTGGGTCTTTGAGGTGTCTATTTCCACTTCTTATTAAATACACACATTTTCTGCTAAATCTCAGCATATAAACAAGAAAAAATAAAACATTCCAAATTGTACTATGTAAAGACACCCCGAGTATGAAAGGGGTTAAAGCTGTTTAGGACATTCCATTTCTGAACACAAAGGCATCTACCGAACACTCCAATCAGCCGAACAAGAAACCCATACGAATAATTCTTTCCCCCAAGCAGGGACGATCCTAGGGTCACCGGCGCCAGGGTGCAGGAATATTTCTGGCGCCCCCACATGGACGTGATCATCTTACCAACTCCTCCCCTTTACAAATGTTTCTATGGCAAAGACTCAAACACAGAGATGATCCCCTAAGAAGTCTTTGTTACCCTGGGATACTCCCATGATCTTTTAACAATAAAAAAAATACAGGAAGAGCGTACACTAATGAGACCTGGAGGGGAGTCTCTCTGATGCACACAGAGAGGGCTTCTGTTAGAGAGTCTGTTAGAAAGAGCCCCCAGACATAGTACAGGAGATGATCAGAGACTGCAGACATAGTACAGGAGATGATCAGAGACTGCAGACAGGATATAAGAGATGATCAGAGACTGCAGACATAGTACAGGAGATGATCAGAGACTGCAGACAGGATATAAGAGATGATCAGAGACTGCAGACATAGTACAGGAGATGGTCAGAGACTGCAGACATAGTACAGGAGATGGTCAGAGACTGCAGTTCCTATGGATGTTAGTAGATAATGGCCGTCGGCCCACTCACCTGATCCAGCAATACAGCAACAACGGTTCCTCTGATCAGGACTCCACTGGGTAGCACCCAGATCTGTATTCCTGCAATGACTCCATTCCTTTCTCCGCCAGGGATGGCTCTAGGCTGTGTAGCTTTACCTCTGGTGGCGCAGGGCAGCGGGGTTCTCTCTCTGATGGTGTCCTCTCAACACTGTCCTCTCCCTCTGGAGTCCTGGGTGTACTTCCCTGAAAGCTTTCCCATCTCCTGTATCCCTCTCTCTCCCATTCAGCTGAGCATGCTGTGTGGGCTGCAGTTTCCGCGTTACAGTGGGGCTGCCAGTCCTCGGGACTACATGTACTACAAACCTCTTCTCTGCTCCTTTTTCTATTCTGTTTCTTTCCTGGGCATATGAAGGCGGGGGGAAGATACACAGTGGGCAGCTGTGCTGGCAAGCACCGCTCACTAGTACAGCAGCGCGTACGAGAGGGAGAGGGAGGGGGGAATGGGAGAGGGAGGGGGGAGAGGGAGGGGGGAAAGAAGAGCCCGCAGCTGCATTGGCGTCACTAGGGTTGGGGTCACCCCCCTTCCACCAACTATAGTCGCCCCTCCGTACAGACCCCCCTCCACTAAGTATAGACCCCCATCCATCAGTGCAGAACCCGCACTAAGTATAAACCCCTCCCTCAGTACAGACCTTACTCAGTACAGACCCCCCCAGGAAAACCACCCTCCATTAGTACAGACCCCCTCAGGACAGATCTCCCCCTCCATTAGTACAGACCCCCACAGGACAAACCACCCCTCCATTAGACCCCCCCATTAGTACAGACCCCCAGGACAGACCCCCCCTCCATTAGGACAGACCCCCCCATTAGTACAGACCCCCTCCATTAATACAGACCCCCCCATTTGTACAGACCCCCCTCCATTAGTACAGACCCCCTAGGACAGACCCCCCCTCCATTAGTACAGACCCCCCAGGAAAAAACATCCCCCCTCCATTGGTACAGACCCCCCCTCCATTAGTACATTAGTACAGACCCCCCCAGGACAGACCCCCCCTCCATTAGTACAGACTGCCCCAGGACAGACCCCCCTCCATTAGTAATGACCCCCCAGGACAGACCCCCCTCCATTAGTACAGACCCCCAGGACAGACCCCCCATTAGTACAGACCCCTCAGGACAGACCCCCCTCCATTAGTACAGACCCCCAGGACAGACCCCCCCTTCATTAGTACAGACCCCCCCTCCATTAGTACAGACACCCCAGGAAAGACCCCCCCCTCTATTAGTACAGACCCCAGGACAGACCCCCCATTAGTACAGACCCCCCAGGACAAACCTAGGGTTGGGGTCACCCCCATCCACCAACTATAGTCGCCCCTCCGTACAGACCCCCCTACATTAAGTATAGACCCCCCTCCATCAGTGCAGAACCCGCACTAAGTATAAACCCCTCCCTCAGTACAGACCCCCTCCCTCCATTAGTACAGACCCCCTCAGGACAGATCTCCCCCTCCATTAGTACAAACCCCCACAGGACAAACCACCCCTCCATTAGTACAGACCCCCCCATTAGTACAGACCCCCCCTCCATTAGGACAGACCCCCCCATTAGTACAGACCCCCCCATTTGTACAGACCCCCCTCCATTAGTACAGACCCCCCAGGACAGACCCCCCCTCCATTAGTACAGACCCCCCAGGAAAAAACATCCCCCCTCCATTAGTACAGACCCCCCTCCATTAGTACAAAACCCCCCAGGACAGACCCCCCCTCCATTAGTACAGACCGCCCCAGGACAGACCCCCCTCCATTAGTAATGACCCCCCAGGACAGACCCCCCCTCCATTAGTACAGACCCCCCAGGACAGACCCCCCCATTAGTACAGACCCCCCTCCATTAGTACAGACCCCCCAGGACAGACCCCCCCTTCATTAGTACAGACCCCCCCTACATTAGTACAGACACCCCAGGAACGACCCCCCCTCTATTAGTACAGACCCCAGGACAGACCCCCCCATTAGTACAGACCCCCCAGGACAGACCCCCCTCAATTAGTACAGACCCCCCTCCATTAGTACAGACCCCCCAAGACAGATCCCTCCTCCATTAGTACAGACCCCCCAGGACAGACCCCCCTCCATTAGTAATGACCCCCCAGGACAGACCCCCCTCCATTAGTACAGACTCCCCTCCATTAGTACAGACCCCCCATGACAGACCCCCCTCCATTACTACAGACCCCCCAGGACAGACCTCCCCATTAGTACAGACCCCCCAGGACAGAGCCCCCCTCCATTAGTACAGACCCCCCCATTAGTATAGACCCCCCAGGACAGACCCCCCTCCATTACTACAGACCCCCAGGACAGACCCCCCATTAGTACAGACCCCCCCTCCTTTAGTATAGACCCCCCAGGACAGACCCTCCCTCCATTAGTACAGACCCCCCAGGACAGACCCTCCCTCCATTAGTACAGACCCCCCAGGACAGACCCCCTCCATTAGTACAGACCCCCCTCCATTAGGATACGGTACATAAAAACACGGCAGCTGGAGAGGAGAGGACAGTGTGCAGCCGCGCCACCCGGGTGGAGAACAGAGCAGTTCACAGCAGGCAGAAGTAAGAGACACAGAGAGGAGGAGAATGTGTCAGGCACGGACCGCCCCGCCCCCCCCCCCCGCGCGACATCACTGCGTGGCTGGTCTCTCTCCACACAGAGACCAGCTGCTCTGCCTCCATTCTCATCTCCGGGTCCGGCTGGCTGTTCTCTTTCTCTGACAGGAGGAGGGAGGTGCTTGAGCAGTTAACCAGTTAACACAGCGGCTCCTTTCTTCTTAGAACACCGGCGGAGAGGCGCCGCCGGACACAAACAAGAGGAGGAGGAGGGAAGGGACCACTCTGGCGCTTCAGCACCCCCACCTCTCTGGCGCTTGGGTGCACTGCACCCCGTGCACCCCGTCTGGGATCGGCCCTGCCCCTCTGTACGGAGGAATCAGACTCCTTATTAGAACCAAAATTACAAGTCTTTATATAAAGTTAAGGAGGAGGTTCCCCCCTCCTGCTCATATTTCTCTAACAATACAACCGTAACCAGAAACCTAATTAACATGAGCTAGTTTACTAAATCATTTACCCAGACTAGGTGACTCAGAGACATGACCTTTAGGACAGACTTGTGGTCACCGATCTTCACACAGTAGTATAAACACAGGACACCTTCTCACAATAGCAGGAGCTAATTACAATTAACAATACAAACAGTGATCTCCCCCCCCCCTAGTCAGCCTAGTAGGCAACAAACTATAGTAAGAGTAGACTGTCCGGCTCCTACCCAGTTCTAGAGGCCAATCTGAAAAGCTCTCTCAACTAACATGTTGAGTTCAGAACCAAACAAACCAAGAATAGTCTTTATACATTTCTTGAGAGATATTGTTAATGAATATTACTGTCCCATTTGAAGTAATCCAATCATATTCTCAGCAGGGGCGGATCCAGAGCCTAGTCTCGGGAGGGGCACTGCCATAAAATTTTGCGGGCAATTTGTCGGGCAATGGCTGGTGTTGGCGCTTCAATCATAACAGCACCATGGTTGATGTGGTGTCAGGATGATTGAGGCGCATTATTTATATTATTACATTGTAATGTAAAATGAAATCGTTCAACTCACCATAATGCAGAATCATTGGGAGCCCTGAGCGTGTCACTTGCTACCGTCGCCTGCCACCAGATGCAGCGTGTCACTTGCCAATGTCGCCTGCCAAAACATGCGGATTGTCACTTGCCAATGTCGCCTGCCACAAGATGCGGATTGTCACTTGCCAATGTCGCCTGCCACAAGATGCGGATTGTCACTTGCCAATGTCGCCTGCCACAAGATGCGGATTGTCACTTGCCAATGTCGCCTGCCACAACATGCAGATTGTCACTTGCCAATGTCGCCTGCCACAAGATGCGGATTGTCACTTGCCAATGTCGCCTGTCACAAGATGCGGATTTTCACTTGCCAATGTCGCCTGCCACAACATGCAGATTCTCACTTGCCAATGTCGCTTGCCACAACATGCGGATTGTCACTTGCCAAGTTGCCAGTGGATGTGTCCTAGAGTGAGGGCGGGCAGTGAGAGATATTGTAACTCATCAGAATATGCATGCAAAAGCATGTTGCATTGCGGCCATCTTGGTACACCCTCACTTGTCAGCAGTAAGACTAGAGTTAGAAGTCGGCAAGCAGACATCTTTATACACCCACCGGAGTCTTGCTTTTCACAGTTATTTTTAATAGTAAACTCAGCTTATTTAGTGAAATATAAGTTGAGTTTACTGTTAAAAATGACTGTGATAAGCAAGACTCTGGTGGGTGTATAAAGATGTCCGCTTGCTGACTTACAAACACTAGGCTTACTGTGGACGAGTGCGGGAGTACCAAGATGGCCGCGACGCCATGTCCCTTCAGTCACATTATCAGAAGGGGAGCGGCTTCAACACCTGCCTGCTCGCTGCCTCGCTCAGCCTCAGTCACACACCAGCCGCCCGCTCCAGGCCCTGTCACACTGTCACGTCGGTCGGCTCTGAGAGACTCGAGTCCGACCTCCGACGTGACGCCGTGACTCACTCACTCACTGCAGTGTGAGTGTGACTGACCGTGACGTCACTCGTTGCTAATGCCAGGGCCGCCTGGCGTCTAGCAACGAGTGCAGAGCAGGGAAGAGGCTCCACCCACCTATCCTTCCTTCAGTGTCAGTGACCGCCGCCACCACCCGTACATACCACGCGCGAGTCTCTCTCTTGGCGCCGCTGATCGGCACATGTGAGAGAGAGACTCGGGCCGGCAGCGGAGTGCAGGAGACAGTTACATTAAGAGTGTGTGTGCTATTATTTCGGGGGGGGCAATTGCCCTGTTGCCCCCCCCCTGGATCCGCCCCTGATTCTCAGGGTTCATTCTTTTCCTTGTTACCCTGCGGCCAAAAGGGACTCCCGTCACACACTACACCAATAGGATATTAGGATTAGTCACGCTTTGATTTCTACCTCCCTGAACTCCATATCAGATCTCATGGTTACCACTCACCTCTCTGCACACCACTCCCAAAGTGATTCTATGGCTGCCCCAGTACCAATTAGGGTCCTTTCACACTGGGGCGGTTTGCAGGCGCTATTGCGCTAATAGCGCCTGCAAACCGACCCGAAAGTGCTGCTGCTTTAATTCCTCTGGGCTTTCACACTGGAGCAATGCGCTGGCAGGACGGGAAAAAAAGTCCTGCCAGCAGCATCTTCGGAGCGGTGAAGGAGCGGAGTGTATACAGCTCCTTCACCGCTCCTGCCCATTGAAATCAATGGGACGGCGTGGCTATACCACCGGCAAAGCGCCTCTGCAGAGGCGCTTTGCGGTGGTTTTAACCCTTTCTCGGCCGCTAGCAGGGGGTAAAACCGCCCCGCTAGCGGCCGCATACCGACGGTAAAGCACCGCTTACAATAGCGGCGCTTTACCGCCGACAACGCCCCCACCCCAGTGTGAAAGGACCCTTAAAGAAAAACCTTACAGCAGGGAGCAATGATGAAAATTCAGCCATGATGATCCCTGTGGTGGAATAACTATTACACAACATAACTGAACCAGAACTTGCAGCAGACTTGAAGAATGTTTGCAAAGAAAGTTGATCTGGAGTCATGCAATGCAGACTTGCTGCAATTGTGCAACAAACTTGTGAAGCCTAGCAAGTCTAGCAATAGCTTAGCAAGTCATTTTCAAACTTGCAGCACAATTGCTTGCTATTTGGGTTGTTTCATAGAAACAAATAATTTTTGTATGTTTTTATGCAATGATACAGGGTTTATTGTCATATACGTTTGCTAGATTGAATGTATTGCACACGTGTACAGTAAGGGATTAGGGTTATAAGCAGTGGATTCACTATCACCGGATTGTGAGATTATAGATTTGCGCTGCTTGCTTCTTCTTTCTTGCCAAAAACTGAGATTTGCATACATAACTCTGGCTATAGACTTGCAGGGCTCTTGGTGTAGAACTGCAGGGCTCTTAGTGCAGAACTGCAGGGCTCTTGCTGTAGACTTCCGGGGCTCATGCTGTAGACTTGCAGGGCTCTTGCTTTAGACTTGCAGAGCTCTTGCTATAGACTCACCACTGCAACTTCGCCCTTGCTAGAGACTTGCCATGCAAATTTGCTACAACTAGAACTTGTGCTTCAAGTGCTCTGCAAGTGTACATCTTGCCAGGGAAATGTGCAGCAAGTTAACAAGACTTACAATTTAATACTGCCACAAATGTATGGCAAGTTATCCTGGCTATCTGTGATAGTGCTTCACAGACCCATGGGGGTTATTTACGAAAGGCAAATCCACTTTGCACTACAAGTGCAAAGTGCACTTGAAATTGCACTGAAAGTGCACTTGGAAGTGCTGTCGTTGTAGATCAGAGGGGGACATGCAAGGAAAATAAAAAAACAGCATTTTAGCTTGCACATGATTGGATGATAAAATCAGCAGAGCTTCCCCTTATTTCAGATCTACCTCTCAGATTTACAGCGACTGCACTTCCAAGTGCACTTTCAGTGCAATTTCAAGAGCACTTTGCACTTGTAGTTTGCACTTGTAGTGCAAAGTTGATTTGCCTTTCGTAAATAACCCCCTAAATTCTTTGGAATATGCCAGAACCAACATGCACCCCTTTGAGTACCGTAACTTCAGAGCAGCCTCATAACGGTTAATATAACTTTACTGAACATGATGCGGTATACAGTTTAATATAAACAACGTCCTGTCCCTAATCCTAACTAAGATAATGTAGTGGTCCAGGCATAACTCCATGGGGTGAGAGTCCATTATAGCATTATCCATGGCTTGGATGTCTTCTGCAATTCCCAGATCCTTCAGCAGTGCCATGATGAGCTTACAACACTTGGACCCACCAATACCCAGATTCTTGTTCCCGCTCCAGCAGCCTTGGACCTTAGCTGTTCCCCTTTTTTATAGCACAGGTGGGTCGGCTAGGACCAAAAACCAGGGAACTGAGTTAAAACACTTAACCCCTTCCCCAGCCTGGGCTGGCTGCTGGCTACTTAAACTGTACACACTTTTCAACCTGCCTACACAGGCATTTATATCACACCAACAATAATGCACATTCACATAAGTCCTTGCCCTGAAGATCTCACATGCATGCATATACTAGGGCCAATTTAAACAGGGGCCAATTATTCTACCGGAATGTCTTTGGAGTATGGAAGGAAAAAGGAATACCCAGAAGAAACCTATGTAGGCACAGAGATGATATGTAAACTACATGCAGATAGTGTCCTGGTTGGGACTTGACCTAAGAACCTTGGTGCTACAAGGCAGTAGTGCTAACCACTAACCCACAGTGCATTTATTTGCTCAGTAAAGAGATAAGTGTTAGGGATAGGAGTGCAGGATACTGGAAAAGTAGCAAAATATTCCAGGTATTCTAGTAGCAGCTAGTTTTGTTTGTGACCCTTTTATAGCACCCTCCTAATAGTAATTGGCTCTTTAAGAGCATCCAAATAAATTAAAGTGACTTTATGAGAGCAGCCACTATCTGTTTGTTAAAAGATGAATGGTCTTTTTTGTTCTTTAAGTGGATCTTAGGCCCTTGACCTTTTGTGAGTAGTCACAGCTACCTTGAAACATTGAGCAGTGGTATCTGCAAAAGTCCACCAGCAGCTTCCCCCAAACTCTCCAGGACACTTTTGGTCAGAAATCCAGTGCATCTAGCCTTTCATATATGCAGACTCTGCATTCTTCTTAGATGTGCTGCACAATCTTTAGATCTTTTGTGAGTAGTCAAAGCTACCTTGAAACATTTAGCAGTGAGATCTCCATGAAAAGTCCCCAGTAGCTTCCCCCAAGCTCTCCAGGACACTATTGGTCAGAAATCATTGGTCATATGCATTCTTCTTAGATGTGCTGCACAATCTGTTCTGCCCTCATTACATATTTACCATGTCTGGCCAAAAAACACAGAATCTCTTAACCTGTAACATACTGAAACCCGTGACGAGGTAAAACATCCACTTTGCTCCAGGAGGACAAAGATCATCAGTTAATAAAATTCCTACATGCTAATTCATAGGTGTAAGGACTAATAGCAAACACTCAGAATCTGGACTTAAAGCAGAATGAATTCTAATTGGCTGCTGCACTTGCACATACTTAAATTTGAGAATAATAAGTCTGTATTGAATAAGACCATTTGTGATTTAGGCTGTTTATGCTCCACATGATAAAACAAAGTTTTTACAGTGCATCCGGAAAGTATTCACAGCGCTTCACTTTTTCAACATTTTGTTATGTTACAACGTTATTCCAAAATGGAATAAATTTGTTATTTTCCACAAAATTCTACAAACATTAACGCATAATGACAACGTAAAAGAAGTTTGTTTGAAATCTTTACAAATGTATTAAAAATAAAAAAGGAAAAAATCGCATGTACATAAACATTCACAGCCTTTGCCATGACACTGACAATTGAGCTTGGGTGCATCCTGTTTCCACTGATCATCCTTGAGATGTTTCCACAACTTGATTGGGGTCCACTTGTGGTAAATTCAGTTGATTGGACATGGTTTGGAAAGGCACACACCTGTCTATATAAGGTCCCACAATTAAAAGTGCACGTCAGAGCACACAGCAAGCCATAAAGTCCATGGAATTGTCTGTAGACCTCTGAGACAGGATTGTATTGAGGCACAGATCTGGGGAAGGGTACAGAAAAAGTTCTGCAGCATTGAAGGTCCCAATGAGCACAGTGGCCTCCATCATCCGTAAATGGAAGACGTTTGGAACCACCAAGACTCTTCCTAGAGCGGGCCGGCCGGCCAAACTGAGCGATCGGGGAGAAGGGCCTTAATCAGGGAGGTAATCAAGAACCTAATGGTCACTTTCACAGAGCTCCAGCATTTCTCTGTGGAGAGAGAGATGAACCTTCCAGGAAAACAACCATCTCGGCAGGACTCCACCAATCAGGCCTGTATGGTAGAGTGGCCAGACGGAAGCCACTCCTCAGTAAAAGGTACATGACAGCCTACCTGGAGTTTGCCAAAAGGTACCTGAAGGACTCTTAGACCATAAGAAACAAAATTCTCTGGACTGATGAAACAAAGATTGAATTCTTTGTCCTGAATGGCAAGTGTCATGTCTGGAGGAAACCAGTCACCGTTCATCACCTGGCTAATACCATCCCTACAGTGAAGCATGGTGATGGCAGCATCATGCTGTGGGGAAGTTTTTCAGTGGCAGGAACTGGGAGACTAGTCAAGATTGCAGGAAAGATTAATGCAGCAATGTACAGAGACATCCTTGGACCACAGACTGGGACAATGGTTTATCTTCCAACAGGACAACAACCCTAAGCCAAGATAACAAAGGAGTGGCTACGGGACAATGTCCTTGAGTGGACACAGCCAGAGCCCAGACTTGAACCCGATTGAACATCTCTGGAGAGATCTGAAATTGGCTGTGCAGCTCCCCATCCAACCTGATGGAGCTTGAGAGGTCCTGCAAAGAATGGGAGAAACTGCCCAAAAAATGTGCCAAGCTTGTAGCATCATACCCGAAAAGACTTGAGGCTGTAATTGGTGCCAAAGGTGCTTCAACAAAGTATTGAGCAAAGGCTGTGAATATTTACGTACATGTGATTTGTTTCGTTTTTTATTTTTAATAAATTTGCAAAGATTTTAAACAAACTTCTTTCACATTGTCATTATGGGTTATTATTTGTAGAATTTTGAGGAAAATAATTAATTAAATGCATTTTGGAATAAGGCTATAACATAACAAAATTGAAGCACTGTGAATACTTTCCGGGTGCACTGTAGTTCTATTGTTTTTTTGGGGTTTTTCTTTTTTGTTTGTTTTTTTGGTGCAAGCAAAAGTTGTTTTATTTTACTGTGCCTCAGTGATACATGTGAATTTCAATAATAGGCCTAACTTTAAGTCCTACAAAGGCATTTCCAGATTTTTAAACTCTTGTGTTAGGTACTAAGAAAAGATATTCTACCTGATATGGGCTTATTAAAAAATACAGCATTTGGTTTGTATGGGTTTGATAGCAGTAACAGGAGTTACTAATGCCAAACACCTAATCCTAAGAAAATATTCCCTAGTGTGGAAACAAGAGGTTGTACTTGTTTAAAGGTTGTATGTCTGCTTTAAGTGACATTTTCACTAGCCATATGCCCTAGCACTTAGAAAGTGAAAGGAGAATGGCCAAAATAATAAATTACAATCCTCAATAAGTTAACCGCTTCAGCCCCGGAAGATTTTACCCCCTTCCTGACCAGAGCACTTTTTGCAATTTGGCACTGCAACACTTTAACTGAAAATTGCGCGGTCATGCGACATTGCACCCAAACAAAATTGATGTCTGTTTTTTTCCTACAAATAGAGCTTTCTTTTGGTAGTATTTGATCACCTCTGCGGTTTTTATTTTTTGTGCTATAAACAAAAAAAGAGCGACAATTTTGAAAAAAACGCATTATTTTTTACATTTTGCTATAATAAATGTCCCCAAAAAATATATAAAAAAACCAATTTTTTTCCTCAGTTTAGGCCGATATGTATTCTTCTACATATTTTTGGTAAAAAAAAAAAAAAAATCGCAATAAGCGTATATTGATTGGTTTGTGCTAAAGTTATAGCGTCTACAAAATAGGGGATAGTTTTATGGCATTTTTATTGGCCGACAATTCCTTGCCGTTTGTATGCAAGACAAAATCCAGGCACGTGCCCTCAGACAAAAGTCCAAGGTTTTGTCTGCTGAAAATCCAATCGTGTGCACGAGGCTTTACTCTTTAATAAGACACAGAAGCTGAATGCAAGGCAATTTAACTGCAGCTAATTGCAGTACAGAGGATGTTTTTTCCCATCATCTGAAGTGTAATAACAAAATAACTTTCCTAGACCCTGTCTCTGTGAATAACTAACACTGACTGAAACAACATGGCTAAAATGGGGAGGGTCTAGCTAGGACTGAACTAACTAGCACTGAACAGCAGGGCAGAACAGAGGAAGAAAACAAAATCACATGGTTAACAAGTTGTAGTATCCCAAAACCTCCACTAGATGTCAACATAATACTGAACAATAATAACCTGATGCAGTTAAAAACAACACAGAATAAATACATGAATGTGAGACAGAGCATAACCATTTCAGCTCTCACAGCTGCACATCCCCTATGGACCAGAGCAATTTTTAAATTTGTACTATGGTCCTGTTTATTCAGCAATAACTTTGTCATTACCCAAGATAAAAAACTAATATATTTTTTGTCGTTTACATAAAAAAAAAAACAATCTTTTTTTGTAATATTTTTTTTCAATAATTTTATTTATCATGCAATTCATAGACAAAAAGTAACACAACTAAAAGGAAATGCATATATTTTTGCTATCTGATCAGCAATAGCTTAAAAATATTGTTACTGTGGATAGAAAGTATGAATATTATTCTGTATGTGTCTTAGAAATGACAATAAATCTATGATTCTTATGCAAATTAAATATTGTTGTTTTTTTTGTAAATGTGAACTTTTTTTAATGCAACACTAAAAGAATTATTTGAGCAAAATGAATAACAATGAAAAAAAGTTTAAATATTAATGCTTAGAAAAATAATAGTTAATTGGAGGTGGAGCACAAGGAATTAATTAGGGCCGAGCAGGGTAAGGGTTAGTAAGGGGTTCAATAGAATCAATTTGTATTTAAAAAAGTAACTTTAACTGACATCATATGCAGATTAAAGCTCATCCATTTGATCTGCATCTTAATTAAACAGTTTCTACAGGTGCTGTATTGACACAACAACACCTAACTGTCATTTTGACAGTTTGGAATTGCTGGTAAGAGCTAAATGGAGAACTGCAACAGGACAGAAGGACAGGACATACTACACACACCCTGTGAACTTCGATGACGTTCTTTTGTATGTGTGTAGTGCACCATGTGTCCATGACTGGTTAAAGTTGCAGTTCTGGTTATACCTCCTTCAGTTTAACTATCAGATATTGGTAAACTAGAAGATACGTGATTATTTTAAATGTATCTGCATATTCCAATAAAAACTAGTCTATTTTCAAAGGTGTTTTAATATATTTTAATATTTTTTTTAATACATTTGCTTACTGCAAATTAATCAAACCAGCTACCCCAGCAGGTGCAGACAAGGAAGAAGTCCATTGCTTTAACACTTACACGTTTCTGTCTTTTTTCTGCGTTTAGCAATTCCTGCACAACTGACATAGCAATGCAATTATGAAGCTATAGTAATAAAATTTAAATATTTGTTTGGGTTTAATAGACATAAACATACATTAAACAAATGGTGATGAAGACTAGTTAGTCTTAGCTTAGTATAGCAGATAGATCCTGGCTAGGTGTAGGCATCCCATAGGTAGCGATTTCCTTGCAAGCCTGTCACATGGAAAAAGTAAAAAAGGAAGTGCATTGAAAATATTTTTACTAAGGAATTGTATGGAGGTATGTGAGGAGAATAGTTTGGTAAGAGGGGGAACTTGTTAAGGAAGGGAGGGAGGAGTGGATGAGGGGTAAGGGACAAAAAGAGGAGAGGAGGGATGGAGGGGAAAAGGTATTAAAGAGTGGTAAGGTTGTAGGGGAAGGTTAGGAATAAAGATGGGAGGTTTGACAAGTAATCAAACCTTGGGTAGAAGGTAATAATGTCTTCTAAATGGTGTAGAGGTAGTGGTACTGGGAGCAGAAGGGCTGATCACACTGTGAGGCACTTGTGGTATTACTTTGAAAAAGTGAATTGGATCCAGTAATATCATATATTTTCTTCTCTGTGTTAATAAAGTGAGGTCTTCCATGCGTAGGGTTGCATAAGACTTTAGTGCACAATAGCCTCTAGTTGTGTTAAAGAGGTGAATAAGTAGGGATCTCTCATATACATATTAAGACATGTGGTTAGCGTGTAGGAGACTTGAAGGTGGGTTGTCATCCAGGTTTATTCTTATGAAATTGGTACTGATTGGTTTAACTGTAAACCTGAAGGTTTGCAAAAGGGGACACTTCCAAGCTACTTCCAAGTTCCTTCCACCTCGTTGCTCATGGACGTTCTCCAAACAGGCCTTGACCTAGGCCTAGGTCTCAGCACTCTTGAGGTTCAAGTGGCAGCGATCTCAGCAGCCACAGACAAGAGATGGGCAGAGGACCTCCTTGTAGTTCAGTTCTTTAGAGCAGTAAAGAAGATATTTCCTCAAACCAGACCACGTCTTTTCCCAAGTGGGACCTTCCCCTTATTTTGGAAGTGTTGACAGAGCAACCCTTTGCCCCATCCGAGACACCTTCAACATGGAACATGATCCTCGCAGCACACAATCATGAGGCACTATAGGGTAAACCCAGGGGCTCCGACCTCAGTTGATTTCGGCAAAAGGACAATCGAATCAGCCTTTGTTTCAACCAAATAAATTTTTTCTCTCTAAGCATCATCCACCCGTTTCAGCTAGTTATTTATCACTAGTATGCTGCCATGGATGCACCAGGAAAGCAGAAAATTGTTTCATACTTACCGTAATTTTCCTTTCCTGGTGCATATCTATGGCAGCATACACACCCTCGGTATTCTATAATATGGAGAATGATGGGGGAGTCCTTAACCTTTTCTTTTATAATATTCACTGTCCTGAGGGCAGAGCCTATCACTAGTATGCTGCCATGGATATGCACCAGGAAAGGAAAATTGCGGTAAGTATGAAACAATTTTCCATATTTCATTTAATTTTAGATCTAGCAAGGGAGGGTTATTTCCCCTGTCGGATTTTTTTCACCATCTGTGTTCCTTTGTGGAGATTTCCCTTCACAGGCAGCAAAAACAGCAAAAACTGACAAGCATTCTAATCCCTCTCCACCCTATCCAAAACTAAAAAAAAAAAAAGTTTTGTTATACTTTAACTGTACAGCTTGTGATATTGATCATGGTCCATTAACTGCAAATTCACAACTGCTTCTACTGTACTTTACACATTCACTTACATTTTTTATGTTAAACATTTGTCTACTTTACATTCACCATGTTTTAAGACTTTCAGTGAATGTGGTGCAGCTAATGTGCCTGGAATCACCAGACATCTATAAATATGCTCCAAAAAGAAATGATTGATAGCATAAAAATCTGAAGCTACTTACATGGCAACCATTTCCAAGAACAGCAAATTTATAGTTGAAAGACATACAGTATTTAAAAAAAGAAAAACTGACTGCAATAATTTGTATTCTGGGGCACTATTTAAAAAAAAAAAGCTTAAAAGAATGAGAACTCAGGCTGATATAGCAATAATTCTTCAGAACTAGCAGTAGTTTGGCTCTCCAGCCAAAGAATTTATATGTATAATAGCTCCACATATCAGTGGTGCTGTTTTGTAAATGTTTTAAAAGAATTTGTTCAGTACTGAAAAAAAAACCTTAGCAGTCCTTATTGCTGGATGGACCTGCCTTTTCTTAAAAGCATAAATAAATCGTAAAGCAAGTGTTTTATTCCTTCTGGAGCCCAAGAGACAGCAGACTCTTTCTGCAATCTAGGGAACAGTGATTGTTTGGTCTGGTCTGTTCAGGGTTTCACAGACTGGGAGTCTGCTTTTCCCAGGTCTCTAGAAGAAGTTTCTAGAGCTTGGAGAGGGAGAATTCAAATAACCAGCCTGAATATTGATCAGGGCCTAGCCAATACCTGGAAAAGTGTGCCCAGATGGTGACTGTAAAGCTGATAAATGGTCTGAAGCTCTGGAGAGATCATCTTTCCTCAGCAAGGAGAGTTCCAAGCCTTAGGGGTCTATTGCCCCTGAGGCAGCCTGTGGACTGGGCTACTGTTCTGTGAGGTCTCAGCAATGGCAGAGCTGGGACCTGGAAGTGATCTGCATCTGACTTCAGGACTTCACCAAAGAGATCTGGTCTATCTACGGACTGTCTCCCCCACGGGCTTGTGTCCTGAGAAAGCTGGAAGGTGGCAGCTGTCCTGGGGACTTGTTCATAATGACCCTAAATTAATTACTGGTGACTGTGCTTTTAGGATATAAGTGCCAGAGGTAGCTTGGTCCGAGACTGCTCTCATAAAGGTCTCAGATACTGGCCATTTCCCTGTCCTCAGCAGTGTTCTGGACTGTGAGCTTAGAGAAGAGTGCCCTCCTGTACTGCGCAGCATTTCTGAGATTGCACTGGGTACCAATAGCTGTGCAGTGGTGCAGGGCAACCAGATGCCAAAGAGACTTGCCTTGTGATCTCTAGCTGTGAGGCTTTAGACCAACAGTCTCTAAACCAGGGGTCTCAAACTGGCGGCCCTCCAGCTGTTGCAAAACTACAAGTCCCATCATGCCTCTGCATGTGGGAGTCATGCTTGTAACTTTCAGCCTTGCAATGCCTCATGGGACGTAGTTTTGCAACAGCTGGAGGGCCACCAGTTTGAGACCCCTGCTGGGGCCATATGCAGACCTTTGCTTGCTTTTATCCAGCCCTTGGGGCATTATTTTCATCCACTGATGTCTAAAAGCGAGGCATAATTCCCCTCACTGACACCAGTGATGGGGCACAATTCTTCCCAATGACACCAAAGATGGGGCACAATTCCTCCCAATGACACCAACAATGGGGCCCAATGACACCAATGATGGGGCACAGTTCCTCCCACTGAAACCAACGATAAGGTGCTGTTCTTTCCACTGACACCACAGATTGGGGCATTGTTTATTCCCACCAATATCCAGACCTTTTCTACTCCCAATAACCACAGTCCCTAATGCATTCATCCCTGGAAAGAGAATCAAGATGGCCAATGTGTGCATATGCTCCTTATCCCCTTTTTTATTGCTATCTGGGTAGCTATGGGAGAGATTCAGCTCACTTTCTGCTCTTCTGACCCCGGAGGAAGTGACGAGTAAATCTCCCCAATGGGGACCTAGACAGTGATAAAAACCCTTCAGAGGGATCTAAACCGCTCCCACATCTTTTGATTATATATTTAAAGTCTTTGCAATTTTATGTTGAGAAACATTATTCTGAAATTGTTCAATAATTTTTAGATGCAGCTTTTAACAGATTGATAAACCTCTGCCCAAGATGTTCTTTTTATACCCAATCATGTTACTGACCTGTTGGCAATTAACCCAATTGCAAAATGTTCTTCCAATTCTTCCTTGCTAGTACCACTTACTTTGCCAGCTTTTTGTTGCTCTGTCTGAGCTTTTTTGAGACATGTTGTTTTTTGTATTTTTTTTCTGAATGTGCTGAGGTTTACACACGTCTGAGACTCTCGCTTGCACGGCAATCAAATCATATTTTTATAGGTACAAGTTCTGTTTAATCATGCCCCTTAAGCCCCTCCCACTGTTAAAAATTTGGCCAGACCAACTGTTTGCGACTGTGAGGTGCGTACACTCCACATTACTACTCTCTCTGGGGTACCCAAATCTGCCTGTTTTTTTTTTTTTGTGTTTTTTTTACAATCCAAGCAATGCCCGTGGTGGTTTATCACATCACCTTCCCTAAAGTGTACTCATTCTCAGGAGGTATGTAACAGGTTCCCAGCAGGGCCGTCTTAATAGCATCATGGGCCCCTGGGCAAAGTAATGCTCTGGGAACCCTACAATGGAGAGTGCAGGTAAACAGATATCAAGTAGGTAGGAGGCAGACAAGCGGAGCTTCCCCTTTTTGGTGGAGCTCCGCATTAACTACATGAACAATTATTCTGTACAACAAAGAAACAGTGGGAATATACTACATACATAAAGTAACAAAGATGTCCTGTGCATATAATATATCTGCTAGATTGATGCCTCCCCAGCACTATGGCCCCTCTACAGCCCAGATATCCCCCCAGCACTCTGACCCCTCTACACCCCAGATATCCCCCTAGCACTCTGACCCTTTACACCCCAGATGTCCCCCCAGCACTCTGACCCCTCTACACCCCAGATATCCCCCCAGGACTCTGACCTTTCTACACCCCAGATATCCCCCCAGCACTCTGACCCCTCTACATCCCATATATCCCCCCAACACTCTGACCACTCTACAACCCAGATATCCCCCACCAGCACTCTGACCCTTCTACACTCCAGAAATCCCCCCAGCACTCTGACCCCTCTACATCTCAGATATCCCCCCAGCACTCTGACCGCTCTACATCCCAGATATCCCCCCAACACTGTTACCCCTCTACACCCCAGATATCTCCCAGCACTCTGACCCTTCTACACTCCAGATATCCCCCCAGCACTCTGACCCCTCTGCACTCCAGATATCCCCCCAGCACTCTGACCCCTCTACACCCCAGATATCCCCCCAGCACTCTGACCCCTTTACACCCCAGATATCCCCCCAGCACTCTGACCCCTCTACACCCTAGATATTCCCCCCAGCACTGTAACCATATACCATAAGATACCCCTTGTATCGTGACCCCACTACATCCCTGCTACCCCCTACACTGTGGCCTCTCTACATCCCTGATACCTCTAGCACTATAGCCACCCAAGCTACCCCAAGCATTGCTACCCCCTATACACCCCAGATCCCCCCTCAGCATTGTTTTCCCCTATACACCCTTGATATCCCCCAGCACCATTATTTCATCCATGTAGTACCCCCTTTTCCAGTGGTGATACAGTGCATGTAAACTATTGGCTCTGTGCCCACCTCCAGCACTGCACTCACCTATACCAATCAACCAGGCAGAAGGAGGGGTGGAGGAGGGAACATCCCTCCGGGCATTCCAAGCCTTTCGGTGCAAACAGTGCTGGACAGCTGGGCTCACCATGACACCATCCACAATGCTACTTCCGCAGGTGGGCTCTCAGTGCTGTCGACTCAGCAGATCCTACTCCAGCTCCTACCCCGCAGCCTTTGAGTCCCGAGCATTCAAGCTGCATGGGGTGGGGTCAGAGCATCACTGGCACTCCGGCCCTGCCCCTCCCTGCTGGCTGTGAAATAATAGGTATCGTTCTGCACGGCGCACCGCTGAAAGCCTGCCTCCCCTGTGTATCCTTCACTCTCAGTGCCATCATGGGGCCCCCAATTTCGGGGCAGTGTGGGCTCAAGGACCAGCTGCTTTGGGGAAAGTGCAGGGGCCCCCAAGCAGCTGGGGCCCCTGGGCAGTGCCCAGGTGTGCCCTCTCATGAAGACAGCCCTGGTTCCCAGATGTGCCATATAATAGAGTGCAGTTCAAAGCCCAACTCCAGCAAACTTTGAAATGATCCCTTGTAGTCAGACTGCACACTCACAGCAAGGGTTAATTGCTCATTTAAGTCTAGGGGACTTCTTAAAGTGGTTGTAAAGGCAGAAGGTTTTTTATCTTAAGGCATTCTATGCCTTAACCACTTCTGGACCGCCGTACGCCGATATACATTCTAACTTTGATGAGGAATATCGTTGTTATCTGCTAGCTGCCATAACCCCAGTATCCTCTTCTTTGGCCGGCGGTCCGGTTTCTGATAATAGTGGTTTCTGTGGCGGATTCGCTGTGAGATCACTTTTATCGGTGGCGGATGAGGGCCCTCCACCATTTACCGGAGCCGTCGGCAGCAGCGGAGGTGATCGGATACTCTTCCTTGCTGGGTATGGAGACGAGTGAGGGGAAGATGGCCCCCACCCATCTCCATACCATTGCAGGGCGGAAGCGATGTCAAAACGCTGCTATCAATCAAACTCAGTTAGCCAATCAGGAAAGACAGGGGGCAGGGCCCAACTGCAGCTCCATGTCTGAATAGACACACAGAGCTGCGGCTCGGCTCAGGTGCCCCTATAGCAAGCTTCTTACTATGGGGCCATCACCGGGGGGAGGAGCCAGGAGCTCCGTTGAGGGACCCGAGAAAAAGAGGGTCTGGGTTGCTCTGTGCAAAACCACTACACAGAAAAGGTAAGTATAACATGTTTATTATTTTTAAAGAAAAAAAAAGAGACTTTAGTATAACTTTAACCCCTTTTTTGCCTGCCCCGGCATTTCTTTAAAAGGTTCTAAAGGCCCTGGGAACAGAGACGATCGACAATCATGTGACCACTGTGATTGGCTGTCACATGATCAGGAACTGGTCCCAAACGTAAGTGGAGACTGATAGCTGTCTTTGTACACAATGAATACGCTCTTAGTACAAAAACATTGCCCCCCCCCCCCCCCCGTGACACATATGTACAGTACAGTGAGGGTGTTATAGCCCATCCTTTTGTTGCCACACATGTGTTAGGCATGCTGTAACAGGTTAATGAAGATTCACTTACCCGATCCTCCAATGCTAGCCCAGTCCCCTGCAGCGTCTTCTCCCCTATGCTCCTGACGTCATTAAGACTGATGCAGGGTCTATAGCCCTGCATTGGACATGCCGGATTGTGGGGAAGCACCATCCACCGGGGGAGGGGGGATCAGATAAGTAAAAGTGCTTCTCTCTCCCTTAGAATGAATGAGCAATTAACCCTTGTAATGCGGGCGTAGCCTATCAGCAAGGGACCCTTTTTATGTTTCACAGAGTTGGTCTTTAAAAGAGACCTGTTCTGACAAAAACACAGGACTGCCATTGCTAACCTCCTCCTCCTGGAAATGCCAGATGCCTCCATATTTATCTGTACAGGCTTCACTTATTACTGAATCTGGATGTCACAGAATCTGTACAAATGGCAGTAGTAGATGTGTATGTGGAAGATCATGATAACACAATGAACGTTATGATTACCTACAATACATTGCTATCAGCTGTTCTATTGCAATGATGAAAGGGTCACTTTAAAAGAGAAGTATGGGCTTTTTTTATTTTAAAAGATTCATACTTATCTAGGTGGATGCAACATCAGACCGATGCTGCAGCTGCCCCCCCACCTCCTCTTCACTGAGAAACGAGACATCGAACATCACGATGGCTCAGTTCTCTCACCTCCCCGAGAGCTGCTGACTGTCAATCAGCATCTCTTCTGCTCTGCTCCTCCACGCTCATTAGAATGCTGAGCTGTGGAGGGGCGGAGAGGGGAGGAGCTGTCTTAGCCTCTCAGCGGCTCGCTGAGAGGCTGAGACTGCCATCCAGGGCCGTCTTTAAGACAGGGCAAAAGGGGTAGCTGCCCTGGGCCCCATCATTGTTGTGGGGCCCAAAGCAGCTGTCTCATACTTGCCAGCTATCCCAGTTTAAATTCCCTTGTCCCTTGAGGTTTTAGTCCCGTGCTGTGTCCCGATATCTCAGTGTGAAGTCCTGTTACTAATGCTGCCCAGCTCTGCCCTATTGTGTACAGATGACTCACCTGCAGAACCTGTGTTTACATGTAAATAACCAGCATTAATATGTAAATAGCCGCAGACCGGTGGCATTGATATGTAAATAGAGGCAGCATTCATATGTATATCATGCCCCCATCACCTCAGCTGAATGCTGCCCACTGGGGAGGTAAAGGGGCATGCTGGAAAGTCCTGCCTACAACTGTGGTCATTAAACCTAACATCAGCCTGTTCTGCAAAAGGTAAGCGAATTGGAGGTGGAACCCTTTTTCAAAATAACATGGTGCTACATCACCATGAATTTTGGTGGATGTGAATACACACATCTCAGCAGATGCATGAGGATGTCATTAACAATTAATGGCACTGCTGTGTATCTGCTAAAGGGCAGCACATTTCTGTGGTGTCAGGAAAGCGATTTTGCATGTGTTCCCAACACAAAGAAATGTGAACGCAGGCTAAATGTCTCAGTTACATTGGTGGTCAGTGTAAATGTTCTCATTACTTTGGGGCTTGGTGTACAATCCTTTCATTCACACTAGTGACCAGTGAAGCCCTTACATTGGTGGTCAGTGTAAATTCTTCATTACATTGTGGTCAGCGTACATTTCCCTTTACATTGATGGTAAGTGCAAAATTGTCCTTACACCGATGGTCAGTGTAAATCCCCCTTTACATTGATGGTCAGTGAAAATCCCCCCTAACATTGGTGGTCAGTACAAATCTCCTCGACAATGATTGTCAGTGTAAATTCCCCCTTACATGGAGGTCATTGTATATTCCCCCTTACACTGGTTTTTGGTGTAAATGCTCCTATTACATTAGTCTCAGTGTAGAAATCCCTCTTTATATTGGTGGGTGGCGTAAAATCCCCAGTTACATGGTGGTCAGTGCAAATTTCCCCTCACATTGGTGGTCAATGTAAACTCCCCCTTACATTGGTGTTCACTGGTCAGTGTAGAATCACCCACTAACTACTTGGCAAAGTTTCCCAGCTGCCACAGTGTACTGCCTCCTAACTAATCCCACCCCCCCCACCACTGCAACTGATTCCACCAACCCCCCAGCATTTTCACTGATCCCAGAAGTCCTAGGATCCCTAGGAATTTTCTGTCTATTGATGGATCACCTCCCCAGTTCATGGCGTGCAGGCAGTAAGGAGATGATGTGCTGTACACTAACCTCTTGCAACCAATCACTGATCGCAAGGATATGCTGCAACCTCTAGCAACCAATCAGTGAGCAGTAATAATGCACAGTAACCTCTAGCAACTAGTGAGTGGTAAGGATGTCCAGTAACCTCTAGCAACCAATCAGTGAGCAGTATTGCTGTACAATAATCTCTAGCAACCAATCAACAAGCAGAAGTCATGTGCTGTAACCTGTAGCAAATAATCAGTGAGCCATAATGTGTGCTGTAACCTCTAACAGCCAGTCAGTGAGCAGCAACGATGCACTGTAACCTCTGTTAACCAATCGCAATCACTGCCTAATCTGATTAAGTAAACTGATTTTGAGTCTAGTTTCTATTTATTGTATGTCTCAGAGCAGGTGGAGAGCGAAATTACATGGAAGGGGGGCCCCAAGAAAATGTTTACCCAGGGTCCAATGAATTTTAAAGACAGCCCTGCTGCCATCAGTCCATGCAGCTGGCAGATCCAGACTTCCGAAGTCGGGCCTCGACTGATTGCAGAGATGTCAGCAGAGAGAGAACTTCAGCCCGCTCTCTGCTGAAAACGGGTCACAGGAGTACAAAACATATTGCACTCCTGTGACCCATAGGACAAGCCCAGCCTAAAAAGCTCAGGTTGGACTTCTTCTTTAGGAGAATCTGTGTATACTCTAATTAAACTATGTTTCTCTACAGGCGCCACAAAGTATTTGGTCATAACTTTATTAGCCTACTTACACCAACAGTTTAAATGTTAATTCTACCTTTTGCTAAAATGACTAAACACACCCACACAGATTTTTAAAAAAGTGTATTTATTTATTTGCATTTGAGCCTAAAAATCATTGCAACCACGAGGGTGGGTGCAATGCTCAGAAGTCGGCAGACTATTCTTCCAGCTGCAGGTCTATACAGAGGTACGGACATTCAGTTACAGGACTAGGGCGGTGATGTTCCATACATGTGTTCCATTCAGTGGAGGTGCTATAGCTCCTTCAAAATCTCTTTAAGTACCCCCATCGATTGGGCATCTGCCTGGGTTTCCAAACACTAGTACGTTCATGGTGCAGTGAAGCCTATTCCTATTCTCAAGCTCAGAAGAGCGGCTACTGCAGCTGCTCCGCCAACCTTCTTAGCCAATAACGTGTTGTGAGTCACCCCGGAAACACCACCTCTTCCCTAACTGTCACCGCTGCTCCATATCCATATCATGCAGGAGGAGGTGAGCCTAACACCAGCAAAAGAATGTGTCTGTGACTAGCGCACAGTGCTTTTGTCTTTGACCAGTTAGATGACCAGTTGGATCAACGGTCCACACCCCTGAAGTCATAGCATCAGAGGTTATGTGTGAGCTCATCTTTACATTCCTGCTCCCAGTCATAGCTTGTATTCTTGTGGGTGACCCCCAATCTCTTTTCTCTCAGTTCATTTTTAAATCAAGCTTCAGGGTTGTCTTGGGCTAGCCATATGCATTAAGGGGTGTATTTGTATAAAAATTTGCACTTCACCCAATGTAAATACATGCACATGTGTTCTGTGCGTATGGGGCAAAAAAAGCAAACAATTATTAAACTATTTTTAGTGCTGCTTGAATAATTTCAATTGGTTTAAACAGAAAATGCCACTTTTTGCCACTAGATGGCACTAAGTATGATTCGGAAATTCCTATGATTCCGATGATATTTTACCACTAGGGATGGGCTATCTGTTCAAGTCAAACATGACTTAGACTCGAACATTGGCTGTTCGCCCGTTCGCCAAACAGCGAACAATTTGGGGTGTTCGCGGCAAATTCAAAAAGCCGCTGAACACCCTTTAAAAGTCTATGGGAGAAATCTAAAGTGCTAATTTTAAAGGTTAATATGCAAGTTATTGTCATAAAAAGTGTTTGGGGACCCGAGTCCTGCTCCAGGGGACATTTATCAATGTAAAAAAAAGTTTTAAAAATGGCCGTTTTTTCGGGAGCAGTGATTTTAATAATGCTTAAAGTGAAACAATAAAAGTGAAATATTCCTTTAAATTTCTTACCTGGGGGTTGTCTATAGTATGCCTGTAAAGTAGCGTATGTTTCCCGTGTCCATAACAGTCCGAGAGCAAAATTACATTTCTAAAGGAAAAAAAGTCATTTAAAAGTACTAGCGCTAGTGCCGGCTATTAATGAATTGTCAGCCCAGACAATACACATAAAAGTCATTGAAAGTCATTGAAAAATTAAAAAAAAAAAAATGTATGGGGGTCTGGTATGGATTTTAAGGGGAACTCCGTGCCAAAATTAAACAAAAATGAAGTGGGGTTCCCCCAAAAATCCACACCAGACCCTTATCCGAGCACGCAACCTGGCAGGCCGCAGGAAAAGAGGGGGGCGAGAGAGCGCCCCCCCTCCTGAACCGTACCAGGCCACATGCCCTCAACATGGGGAGGATGTCCCCATGTTGATGGGGACAAGGGCCTCATCCCCACAACCCTTGCCTGGTGGTTGTGGGGGTCTGCGGACAGGGGACTTATTGGAATCTGGAAGCCCCCTTTAACAAAGGGGACACCCATATCCCCCCCATGTGAATTAGTAAGGGGTACATTGTACCCCTACCATTTCACAAAAAGAAAGTGTCAAAATGTTAAAAAACCACAGGAGACGGCTTGGGACAAGTCCTTTATTAAAAATAAAAAAATAAAAAGAGATTCCAGCGATGTAATCCACTAAATCCATGCTCCTACTCCAGCGATGTAATCCAATTCTTGATCTCCAGCGATGGATGATCTCCAGCGACTCCAGTGAGGAACTCGCACAGGATCCTGCCTCCACTGGAGGCACTCAGCCAATGATGCGGTGCTAGCTTGAAAGCTCTTATGTAGCTGAGGGTGGGGCCACCCGTGACCCTGTTCCCCCTCTGACAAGGGGAAACGCCGGGGTTTCCCAGTGACGTGAACGGGTGACCCCACACCCCTCTGATGCAACTGGAATCCTGCAGCGGGGCGGGGTCACGTGACGGGCCCCATCAGGTAGGCTTTACAGGGCGTCATGATTTCTAACAGTGATCCTGCGTGTGCCTTTTAATTATTTTCAATTGTTTGAAACTATGTTAAGGGATATATCTTAAACCAGTTAAAGACCGCCTACCACAGATATACTGGGGCAGGGCGGCTCTATTGCATGAAACAACATACCTGTACATACCCGCCAATCATTCCCCAGAGAGACAGAACGACGACCTGCCTATGTAAACAAGCTCCTGTATATTTTAGTCCTTAATTTATTTTATAATGTATATTCATTAAACACATATTCTAAGGGATGTATTTCTAAAGCTGTGGTGTGTCCTTTAAATGTCCATACTGCTGCTTTAAAAAAACAAAATATAAAGCAGAGTGCTGTGCGTTACAAAGATGCAAGGTGCTCTGTTGGCTTCTAAGGAGTTAAGTTATGAGTAAGTTATGAGTATGGAGAATTATGCAAACCTCTGGAGCCATGAATCCTCTGGTTCCATCCACGCCAGTGGCCTTCTTTACGTCCCATAAACCGCCTACTGCCAGTCCATAATCGGCAATGATGACATTTCCTTTTTCATCCATTAGGATGTTATCAGGCTTGAGTTCCCTGCAAAGAGAAAGACTGTAAGTGTCATCTTCTGGCACGGGTCATATAAAACAGATTTTGAGGATCACTTTACCGTCAACTGATAAAAAAAATGTTAAATTATAGCTGGCTGCTAGTGAATAAGATTTTCCATTAGCTTCTTATATCAGTTGGTGGAAAAGTGGGAAGACATTAGGTACCCATGTATATATGTGTCTCTCCTCAGTCTCACCTTAGCACACATTCTACACAGGTATATGGTCTACAATTGAATAGAATTGGTTACCTATGGAGGATGCCATGACTGTAAAGGAACTCCAGTCCACACAATGTTTCCGCCACAATGAATCTAAGCACCCTCCCCATGTTGAGGGTAAGCAGCCTGGTATGGTTCCCACAAGGTGCATTTGGGGGGCACCCCAAAGCACCCTCCCCATGTTGAGGGCAAGCGGCCTGGTATGGTTCAGGAGGGGGGGGGACTCGCTCATCCCCCCCTTTCCTGGCCTGCCAGGCTGCATGCTCAGATAAGGGTCTGGTATGGATTTTGGGGGGGACCCTACGCCATTTAAAAAAAAATTGTCATGGAGTTCCCCTTAAAATCTATACCAGACCCAAAGGGGGGGACCCCATGCCGGTTTTTCTTAATTCTGTCATAGGGTTCCCCTTAACCACTTCAATACAGGGCACTTTCAACCCCTTCCTGCCCAGACCAATTTTCAGCTTTCAGTGCTCATTGGCATCTATGGGAAATCTTGGTCAGCTTGACATGGCACTGCTCCCGGTTATTAACATTGGCGTTTATGGGAAATCTTGGTCAGCCTGACATGGCACTGCTCCCGGTTTTTAACACTGACGTTTATGGGTAATCTTGGTCAGCCTGACATGGCACTGCTCCCGGTTTTTAACATTGGCGTCTATGGGCAATTTTGGTCAGCTTGACATGGCACTGCTCCCGGTTTTTATAATTTAACATTGGGGTCTATAGGAAATCTTTTTAGCTTGACATGGCACTGCACCCGAACCATAAGTGACAGGTACACCAAACTTGAGGAGCACTGAGAGGGAACCCAGGACTGCAACATATCAGATTTTGGGGTCGGTCTGCTTGCCCAGGTAATAATGACTTTACATGCATTGAGAAGTGAAGAAAGCTATTGCTTCACTTTAAAGGAGAAGTCCAGCCTGAGCTCATTTGGCTGGGCTTCTCCGATGGGTCACAGGAGTGCAATTCGTTTTGCACTCCTGTGACCTGTTTTCAGCAGAGAGCGGTCTGAAGTCTGCTGACATCACTGATTGTATACTTAAACGTGGGGTATGCCTGTACACTAAGCTGACTGTACTAAACTGACTAAAAACACTATCCACTAACTAGCAGCCCTATAAAGTGTGCCTTTGGCCAATCATGGTTCTCACAGTACATTGTGCTGTGATTGGCCAAAGCATACAGGTTAGGTGCATGCTTTGGCCAATCATTGGCAATCAATGCACTGCGAGAGCACAGAATCTTTTCCCTGGGAGGGTGTGATTTGGATACCTGGTGAGATCAGACTGTACTAGAGAGCACTTTCACCATTTGTAAGGAAGACAAAGACTGAGAGAAAGAGTTTATCAGCAAATTCTATTCTTCTTTCTGACTTGAACTGGGCTTTAGTGAACCAGAGCACGTGTCCGGAGACCCCAAAGAGGGCGCCCTGGGTCTTGTAAGAGAATAACATGGAACAAGTTAATTTGTTGTCTAAATCAGTAGTATACAAAAAGTGCAACGATACACAGTTCACAAAAACAAAATGTCATAAATAAAACATGTGAGCATAATTCATCACACAAATTCACAAACCTCCATAAATTTTGAAAATCACATTAAAAGTCCAAAAACTTTTATTGTGATTTATGAATTTTTTTGACTTTTAGTGTGATTTATGAATTTTATGGAGGTTTATGAATTTGTGTGATGAATTATGCGCACGTTTTATTTATGATATTTTGTTTTTGTGAACTTTGTAGCGCTGCACTTTTTTGTATCTCTTGATAAAGTCACGTGTCGGTGACGCAACGCGTTGGGAGGCGGGGCCTGTGACACTGCTGGGAAGACTGTGTGGGAGCACTGACGGCGCACGCCAAGCCTGTGATACAGAGCAGTTTGCAGCTGATCATTATTGTCCATACGCGATCGCTCAAAGCAGGGGATATGTGAGTACGGATTAACATCTTTTATATTCACATGTCTTGCTGAGATCTTTGCGCAATGGACCTGTCTCTCTTCTCATTTTATATAGCTTGTGAATGAGCGGTGATTAAGTCAAATCTCACTGGAAGCTGAGTGGAAGATAAGCGGCAGTGATCCTACTGATACTATTACCATTGAAGGCAGAGTTTTGGCATTTTTTTATTCATTAGCACTATTGACTCATTTTCATGCTTCAAGGCACAGAGTTGCATGCGAGGAGCACGCTATGTAATAGGACATTTTTCTTATATACTTTTATAAACGTTTTTCACGGATAAATTTTTTCCTTAGTTATTGATATATATCTGATTGTTTAGGTTTAATTAAGCAATATTGATTGCTTTATTACTCATCACATGCACGCAAATATTTGATATTATAGTATTTTCATTTGGTCATTAATTTAACAAATCACAGAAGTATCATATTAGGTTTTTGGGTTTCTGGTTTTTTGTGATAATATTATGCACAATTTTGACTTGTATTTATACTTATAGTGTGTACACTTATGTATTTAATTATTTACTTTTATGTGTGAGGAAACATTGTTACACACTGAATAAGTTACATTTGAGTAGACACAGGAGAGGTTAATATCAGCGCAATTACTCACCTATTTTATTGCAGCACTTTTTTGTATACTACTGATCTAGATCATAGGGTTGGTCACCTTTGTGGTAGCAGCTTCACCTCTTAAGCGCTCACTTTGCCTTATTTTATATATTAAATTGTTGTCTGCTGGGAACTGTTGCACTTTCTTCAAAGGCCACAACTTTGCCAGCCAATGGGCTCTCTTTTTTTCTTTTCACAAATCACTGGCTAGTGAGATAAAACTGGGACTGTTATAGCAAATTAGGACTGTCTTTATATGAAGTTCAGTTCTGTTGATTACTATAAAAATACTCCAGGTGTTTAACAATATCTCTCAGAGTAACATTATGGTTTTATTGATTTTTTATATAAGTACACTTGCTAACCCTCTCTTTTTAGGCAATGTTTGATCTAATAAATTATTTGAAAATGTAAAAACAAAAACAACCTGCGCTTGGTGAAATGGTGCTCCAAAATATATAAGTTGGACGGCTGCACTCCCAGTATTGTACACATCAATACTAGGAGATCAAAAAATACAAAATTGTGCTGCGCTGTCACTAATACAGTGATAATATTCAACTCAGCAAACCTAGTTTGTAAAATGCATCAGTGCTGAATATTTATAATTCATTCAACGATTTAGTGGATCTCCACTGCCTCACAGAAGACTGTTACAACAAAACGTACGTCAGGCAAGGCATAGGAAATAGCGGTGATGTCAAAATGCTCACGGACGGCGTAGGATAGATTGTTTTCTTCAAATGCTTGTTTTGTCCTTGCTGCTGTAAGTAGTTTTTTTTTTTTTTTTTTTTTTTAAATTCTTTTTATTGTGTTTCAAAACAGACAAACACATACAACACAAGTGCTATGATACCATCTTATTATATTACAGGCTTAATGTAGCAGTATATATCCATGAATTTTCGATATGTGGTATATCAGTAATCAACAGATAGGTGTTGCGTCCCATTCCCATTTCACAGTTCTGTATGTTATAGTGCCCTCTCTTGTTCAACTTGTTAACACAATTTACAATATCCCTATACTTCCTGATTCCGTTATGCTGTATCTGAATCAGCTAACCACTTTTTCCAGATCTTTTCATACTTCATCGGACACCCCCTGTTCATGTAAGTATCTTTGTAGAGAGGAAGATTGCTATTAACCAAGCGTTTCCATTGTGTCAGAGAGGGAGGGTTTGGCTTCCTCCATTGCATGGCTATCTGTTTACGGGCGTAAAAAAGAAGTAGTCCTACCAGTGTGCGTTTTGCTATAGTCGGTATCAGGGTGTCTATCAGACCAAGAAGACAAACCTCCATTACTTGTGGTAATGCAAGTGATGCGACTCTGTTTGTCGCATCAAGTACCTCTTTCCAGTAATTCTGAATGCTGGGGCAATGCCAAAAAATGTGTGTAAAGTCACCAGGTGTAGTACCACATCTACAGCATTCAGCAGAGCAGGCAGGGTTCATAATGTGAAGTCTATGAGGGGTGTAATAAGCTCTGTGCACTATTTTAAATTGTACTAACCTATCTCTCATAGACACTAAAGAGCGAAAGGGAAAATCCCATACATCATCCCAATCGTCATTGTCTAGGGTGGGTATATCACGTTGCCAGCGAGCCCAGAGTTTATTTAGGGGAGGTAAGGATATAAGAACCAAATGAGCATATAAGTGTGAGGTTGGTTTTTCATCGCAGTCAGTTCTAATGGTTTTCTCTAGACCGGACTGCACTATAGCACATGTGGAGTTAGGAAATTGCGCAGCAAAGGCGTGTGCCAATTGAAGGTAGCGAAATTGGTAGTTTTGGGGGATATTATATAAAGAGGAGAGCTGTGGTAGCGATAGTAGGGATGTTTGGGATACTATTTGTGAGATAGTTTTTATGTTATATTTGGTCCATGCATAAGGATCTGGGAGTTTGTAGAAATGTGATAGATTGGGATTCAGCCATATCGGAGTATCAGGGGAGTATTCTGTCTCTTTGTATTTTTCTAATGCCAGGCCTGCACGCCATGCTCTCAGGGTGGTGCTCATGGAGGGTGTCAGAGGATAGGGGGCACGAGGACCCCTAAAAACTAGACACTGAAGGGCCTCCAAAGAGCCCACTACTGTGGCTTCAAGAGCTGTGGAGGAGTTTGTTTTGTCGGGGTTCAGCCACCAGGCCACTGTTACCAGTTGTGTGGCAAGGAAGTATCTATAGCAGTCAGGGAAGGCCATACCACCCTGGGTTATTGGCCTCATCAAGGTCGTCAATTTGTATCTAGGTGGCGAAGAACCCCACAAGAACGATGTGAATAATTGGTTGAGTTTCGTAAAAAAGGATTTGGGTATCCATTGCGGGGAGTGACGGAGAAGATAGATGTATTTGGGAATGATTTTCATTTTGATAAGATTTACTCGCCCCCAAACAGATAGAGGTAGTTTACGCCATGAATTAAGCTTGGTCTTAGTGTCTAATAGTCGTGGGGCCAGGTTTAAGGAAATAAACTCCGAGGCTTGTGTAGATACTTGGACTCCCAGGTACTTGAAGGTGTCTACCCATTGTAGGGGACAGTCTGGGAGGGAAGTAGACCTGTAAGTAGTTTTTTTAAAATAAACACTTGCTCATTTTATTGGATAAGCGCAGAGTCTTTCCCCTTCTTATTGCCATGCAACAAGACTATTACTATATAGACTTTATTTCAGAATTTTTTCATTATACAGTTTCTTTGCACTTTAATTTTGCATGTTTGCACATTGTATAACATACTAAAGATAAAATACATTATGAATTGTTATGAATTGCAAATAATCAGCACTGATGCAATTTACAAACTAGGCTTACTGAGTTAGATTTTATCACTGTATTAGTGACAACACAATTTTTATTTTTTTGTTTTTTTTTAAATACCTCAAGGTGTGACAGTAAGTGCTAGGTGAGTGAGGACATGCCTGCATCCAGGGGAGGAGCCGGATGTGGGCAGTTAGCTGATCCCGGTGCGTGCTCTGGGATGCCGGGTCTCCCTCCCTCCTCGTGTCTTGCGGTGGTAGAGCGACGCTCATAGCGACGCTCGTAGCGGCGCTCGAGACACAGATGTGGGTTACCTGCTCCTAGCCGCTCGCTCCTGGGACGCCCCGAGGGAATCGGCTCCCCCCTACGCTCTCGGGCAGGTACGGCCGTTGCTCTCCCTTGCCCGTCCTTCTTCCCCCCTCTGACTCCCTGAGCCCAGTAAGCGGAAGCACGGAACACTCCTGGGAAACAGCTGATGAGAGGAGGTGAAGTCCCGGAGCCCACGGCTTCTGCTTACTCCCCACGATACCAGCTTGAGAGAGATACAATCAGGGAAGGAGTGGAGGACGCTGCTGACAGCCTCCCTGGTACACAGAGACCCCGGAGAAGCCCACCATTGCAACTCACAGATAGGGATGAGCTTCGAGTTCGAGTCGAACTCATGTTCTACTCGAACATTGGCTGTTCGCAAGTTCGCCGAACAGCGAACAATTTGGGGTGTTCGCGGCAAATTCGAATGCCGCGGAACACCCTTTAAAAGTCTATGGGAGAAATCAAAAGTGCTAATTTTAAAGGCTTATATGCAAGTTATTGTCATAAAAAGTGTTTGGGGACCCGGGTCCTGCCCCAGGGGACATGGATCAATGCAAAAAAAAGTTTTAAAAACGGACGTTTTTTCAGGAGCAGTGATTTTATTAATGCTTAAAGTCAAACAATAAAAGTGTAATATCCCTTTAAATTTCGTACCTGGGGGGTGTCTATAGTATGCCTGTAAAGGGGCGCATGTTTCCCGTGTTTAGAACAGTCTGACAGCAAAATGACATTTGGAAGGAAAAAACTCATTTAAAACTACCCGCGGCTATTGCATTGCCGACAATACACATAGAAGTTCATTGATAAAAACGGCATGGGAATTCCCCACAGGGGAACCCCGAACCAAAAAAAAAAAAAAAAAAATGATGTGGGGGTCCCCCTAAATTCCATACAAGGCCCTTCAGGTCTGGTATGGATATTAAGGGGAACCCCAGCCAAAATTTAAAAAAAAAATTGACGTGGGGTTCCCCCTAAATTCCATACCAGACCCTTCAGGTCTGGTATGGATTTTAAGGGGAACCCCGCGCCAAAAAAAAAAAAAAAAACGGCGTGGGGTCCCCCTAAAAATCCATACCAGACCCTTATCCGAGCACGCAACCTGGCAGGCCGCAGGAAAAGAGGGGGGGACGAGAGTGCGCCCCCCCCCCCTCCTGAACCGTACCAGGCCACATGCCCTCAACATTGGGAGGGTGCTTTGGGGTAGCCCCCCAAAACACCTTGTCCCCATGTTGATGAGGACAAGGGCCTCATCCTCACAACCGTGGCCGGTGGTTGTGAGGGTCTGCGGGCGGGGGGCTTATCGGAATCTGGAAGCCCCCTTTAACAAGGGGACCCCCAGATCCCGGCCCCCCCCCTGTGTGAAATGGTAAGGGGGTACTTACCCCTACCATTTCACTAAAAAACTGTCAAAAATGTTAAAAATGACAAGAGACAGTTTTTGACAATTCCTTTATTTAAATGCTTCTTCTTTCTTCCTTCATCTTCTTCTTCTTCTGGTTCTTCTGGCTCTTCTGGTTCTTCCTCCGGCGTTCTCGTCCAGCATCTTCTCCGCGGCGTCTTCTATCTTCTTCTCCTCGGGCCGCTCCGCACCCATGGCATGAGGGGAGGCTCCCGCTCTTCTCTTCATCTTCTTCTCTTCTTCATCTTCTTCTTCATCTTCTTCTTCTTCTTCTTCTTCCTTCTTCTCTTCTTCCTGTCTTCTCCGGGCCGCTCCGCAGCCATGCTGGCATGGTGGGAGGCTCCCGCTGTGTGACGGCGTCTCTTCGTCTGACGGTTCTTAAATAACGGGGGGCGGGGCCATCCGGTGACCCCGCCCCCCTCTGACGCACGGTGACTTGAGGGACTTCCCTGTGACGTCACGGGGAATGCCACAGGGAAGTCCCGTCATGTGTGCGTCAGAGGGGGGCGGGGTCACCGGGTGGCCCCGCCCCCCGTTATTTAAGAACCGTCAGACGAAGAGACGCCGTCACACAGCGGGAGCCTCCCTCCATGCCACAGCATGGATTGCGGAGCGGCCCGGAGAAGACAGGAAGAAGAGAAGAAGAGAAGAAGGAAGAAGAAGAAAAAGAAGAAGAAGAAGATGAAGAGAAGAGCGGGAGCCTCCCCCCTCATGCCATGGGTGCGGAGCGGCCCGAGGAGAAGAAGATAGAAGACGCCGCGGAGAAGATGCTGGACGAGAACGCCGGAGGAAGAACCAGAAGAGCCAGAAGAACCAGAAGAAGAAGAAGATGAAGGAAGAAAGAAGAAAGAAGAAGCATTTAAATAAAGGAATTGTCAAAAACTGTCTCTTGTCATTTTTAACATTTTTGACAGTTTTTTAGTGAAATGGTAGGGGTAAGTACCCCCTTACCATTTCACACAGGGGGGGGGCCGGGATCTGGGGGTCCCCTTGTTAAAGGGGGCTTCCAGATTCCGATAAGCCCCCCGCCCGCAGACCCTCACAACCACCGGCCACGGTTGTGAGGATGAGGCCCTTGTCCTCATCAACATGGGGACAAGGTGTTTTGGGGGGCTACCCCAAAGCACCCTCCCAATGTTGAGGGCATGTGGCCTGGTACGGTTCAGGAGGGGGGGGGGGCCGCACTCTCGTCCCCCCCTCTTTTCCTGCGGCCTGCCAGGTTGCGTGCTCGGATAAGGGTCTGGTATGGATTGTTAGGGGGACCCCACGCCGTTTTTTTTTTTTTTTTTTTGCGCGGGGTTCCCCTTAAAATCCATACCAGACCTAAAGGGTCTGGTATGGAATTTAGGGGGAACCCCACGTCAATTTTTTTTTTTAATTTTGGCTGGGGTTCCCCTTAATATCCATACCAGACCTGAAGGGCCTTGTATGGAATTTAGGGGGACTCCCACATCATTTTTTTTTTTTTATTTTGGTTCGGGGTTCCCCTGTGGGGAATTCCCATGCCGTTTTTATCAATGAACTTCTATGTGTATTGTCGGCAATGCAATAGCCGCGGTAGTTTTAAATGTGTTTTTTCCTTCAAAATGTCACTTTGCTGTCAGACTGTTCTAAACACGGGAAACATGCGCCCCTTTACAGGCATACTATAGACACCCCCCAGGTATGAAATTTAAAGGGATATTACACTTTTATTGTTTGACTTTAAGCATTATTAAAATCACTGCTCCTGAAAAAACGGCCGTTTTTAAAACTTTTTTTTGCATTGATTCATGTCCCCTGGGGGAGGACCCGGGTCCCCAAACACTTTTTATGACAATAACTTGCATATTAGCCTTTAAAATTAGCACTTTTGATTATTCATGTTCGTGTCCCATAGACTTTAACGGCGTTCGCGTGTTCGAACTAATTTTTTTCCTGTTCGCATGTTCTGGTGCGAACCGAACAGGGGGGTGTTCGGCTCATCCCTACTCACAGATAAGTACACTGAGATGAATGCAACTGGAGGGGTAAGTGCTCTACATTAAAGCATAAGGATGAAACTCTAAAAATCAACATACAAAGTTAATGCTAAAGTTAATGTAGAGCGCAGCTGAATTACCAAACGGAGGAAGTAAGTTGTACAACCCTCCTAGTCCACTATATTAAAGCCCTTTGTTCCTTGATCTCTCTGGACAATCTCCTGAAGAGACAAGTCAATTAGTGAATAAAGAGACAAAGAGAAAAAGGACAATCTAAGCTATATAAATGTATTTCTAAACGCACAAACCTGGCGATACTGGTATTTGATTATATTAAGACTCATGAACATAAAGGAGAGGAGGTGCCAAACTACTCATAAGAATATCTTGATCCGCTCTCTATTTTTTGGCTTCCTGGTCATCTGTATCCCTCTTTTTTATTTTTTTTTCTCTTTTTCCTTGAGAATGCGTTCTCCACGGATACGTTGCACAAAGAGTTGGGTCTAGACTATTCTACACGGTGGGGGCAAAGTTTTATCGAGCTCACTCCGAGTTCTCTTTGTGGCTTCGGTGTAGTATTGATGTTAATGGTCCACTGAAATTACATGGAGGGGAGAAGTAGCAGGGGACCTAATTTTTGGGGCCCTCTACAGTGTTCCCCACAGTCTAGGTACACCCTATGATAGTGGCCTAAAGGCGTCTAAACAGCAACATACAGGTAGACCATCCCCATCTGGCAAGAGAATAACACCCCGGACCCTGGATATTATAACCTAGGGGAAGAACTCTCTAGTATTGTAATCCTATTAAACAATCATTTACTTCTCTAGCACCAATACTGGGAGCCAATCCAGAAAAGGATTAATTAAAAGGTGAAAGAGGATAGAGAATGAGAGGAAAGACAGGGAGGGGGGCTACATCAAACCCAGCAGGGAATCCCACTAGAATAAGTGCTAGCCCAGGCACAATAAAGAAATATATGGTCCAAGAAAATGTCAATGTAAGCCCGGGAAAGGTATCTGGCTCAAAAAGTAAAACCCCTGAATGCCCACCTAAAATTATTACAAGAAGACAGGTGGCGGAAGCAGAATCCCTCATTACTCCAGTAATAGTAGAAGAAGCCTTAATGGAGAGCCAACAGGATAGAGTTTTGCCAACAAAGAATGAAATGGCGGAGATGTTTGCAAGACTGGAAACTGCCATTAAGGGAGAAATAGAAGCAATACGGGGTGACATGGGACATATACTACATAGAGTGGAGGAAGCTGAAACAATAGTAGAAAAACAGGAGATGGAGATAAGGAGTCTTAAAAATCAGATGGAGGAGATGCAACGTGAACAAAGGAATTTGAGATATAGACTGGAAGACCAGGAAAACCGTAGCAGAAGGAAAAACTTGAGGATCAGAGGTCTACCAGAGATCCAGGGGGAGGGAGAAAATCTACAGGAAAAGGTGGATCAAATTTTTGGAGGCCTCATTGACCCAACGGAAAATAATAAGAAAATCAAATTGGACAGAGTACACAGAATCAGGAAACCAGCCGAGATTAGTAGGGAGGCTCCACGAGATGTGATTGTGAGGTTCCATAATTACCAAGACAAAGAGAAAATCAGGGCGAGTCTGAAAAATAATCAACTAGTGAAATATGGAGAATCTAATTTACAAGTATTCCCAGACCTAGCCACCGAGACACGGACAAGGAAAAGAGTTCTCAAACCACTGTTGGCGCAACTTAAAGCTCAAAATGTTCAATATTCCTGGGGTTTCCCAGCATGCCTGATCGGGCGAAAGGATGGACGCTCAGCAATGCTAAGATTCCCAGAGGAGACCCAAAATTTCTGTCAGCGATTGGACATTCCACTCGTAGAAATCCCAGGATGGTGGGAGGAAAAGGGAAACCAGGACATTGCTGAAGACTGCCATAACTGGAAACCAGTATATAATAGGAGAGGAGTGTAACCAAGAGCCAAAATAACTAGAAAGGATATATAGCTAATCTGGTTCCAGGGTTCTCTGGAAAATATGTGGCCAGGGGTGTGGGTGGGGGGGGGGAGTGGGCCTTGGGCCTAGATCATCTAAGAGCGGGGGGGAAGGGGGTTGGTCCCGATGGGGCGGGCGGGGGGGGGGAGGAAGGAGAAATGGAGGGGGGGGCCTGGGTAATCTCGGGGTGGGCTGGGGGATTTAAGGATGACCACAACGAGCTCAACCCTCGGGAGGATAACTGTAGGGTCGGGTGGAGAAAGTGGGGCCACGGTTAATGGGGCCACAGGGAGGCCCGATGCCCCCAAAGAGAGGGAGGGAGGGGGGTCGAGGGGGGGAAGGGAGGGGGGAAAGAGAGAAGGGAGAGGGAGGAGGGGGGTAAGGGAGGGACGAGACCGATACAAACCTCATCTTCTCTGGCTGACTGGTATAGAAAGGCAGAACAAATGACCGGATTAAAGCTGGCAACATATAATGTGAGGGGCCTCAATTCGCCAATAAAATGTGCAAACATAATGGGCGAATTGAGATCCATTAAAGCGGAGGTGGTTTTCCTCCAGGAGACGTACCTATACCTGGGGAAGAATCAGAAAATAAATTCCAAGGACTACCCGCTCTGGATATATAGTGATTACCCGATAAGGGGTGCAAGGGGTGGCGATCAGTGGCAAGGGGTGGCGATCGGTTTTGCAAGGGAAGTACGTTTCCAGTTAGAGGAGAGATTAACTGATCCCGAGGGCCAATTTTTGTTCCTAAGGGGCATATTAAATGGGAAGGAATATACTTTAGCCAATGTCTACTGCCCAAACACTAACCCAGGAAAGTATGCAATAGGAGTCTTATCAAAGTTAGAGGATTTCAGGAGGGGGAGGGTTATTGTGGCAGGAGATTTTAACTTATGCTTCGAACCAGGTAGAGATAATACGTCGCATGTTTGGGGGACTGGAGGTGTATGGATGAATAAACTCAAGAAAAAACTGCACCAATGTCAGCTAGTTGATGTGTGGAGGATCCAACATCAAAAAACAAGGGATTACACCTTCTACTCCCCCGTGCATGCGACGTACTCGAGGCTTGATTATTTCCTTGTAGACCACAGGTTCTTAGATGAGATAGAAAGCACAAATATAGGATCCATAACCTTCTCGGACCACGCCCCGGTGACGCTACAAATAAAACTAAATATACGAAAATCTTTGATAAATAACTGGAGATGGAACAAAGACCTCCTCCATGATGAGAAAGTTGACAGGTTAATTAAAGAAGAATTAGAATTTTACTTTAAAACAAATACCTCAAAGGAAACATCAGAATCAATAGTCTGGGAGGCCCATAAGGCATACATCAGAGTGATTTTGAATAAAGGCAGGAGTAGAAAAGGAAAGAAAGCAGGCAAAACACCTTCATGGGCTACAGGAGGAAATTAAAAAACTAGAACAGCAGCACAAGGAAGCGGGTGATAGAGGGATTTTGGGAAAACTATATAGAGCTAGAGAGGCTATGAGACAACTGATAGAACTTGAAAATCGAAAGAAGTATAATTTAGTTAAAAAAGAAAGATATATAGCTAGCAATAGACCTGGGCGACTCCTGGCAAGGGCATTAAGTAAAAAGAAAAGTAATAAATACATCGACAAAATAAGGACCAAACCAGGTGGAATAAGACACAAAGACATAGATATAGCAAAGACCTTTCAAGAATTTTATGGGGAACTATACTCAATAAATAATAAGGATATGAGTAATGAGAAAGAACAAAAACAGGAGAAAATTAAAAATTACTTAAAAGAAACCGGAATGCTAAAAATAACCGAAGAGGAGAGAATATCCATAGAGGTCCCCATTACAGAGTCCGAAGTAAGGAAGGCCATTAAAGAATCTCAAATAGGTAAAAGTACAGGGCCAGATGGGCTGTCAGCACTATATTACAAAAAATACCAAGATTACTTAGTCCCAAATCTGTGCTCTTATATGAATGAGATAGGAGAGAAAGGGAAAATGAGCAGAGATGCATTAGTAGCTAATATAGTGATCATACACAAAGAAGGAAAAGACGATACACTCTGCTCTAGCTTTAGGCCCATATCCTTACTAAATATAGACACAAAATTATTTGCAAGAGTAATAGCAGGTAGAGTAAAGCAAACAATCAAAAGGATCATCCACCAGGACCAGGTTGGGTTTATATCAGGCAGACAGGGAAGGGATAATAGCATCAAAACCCTATTGATAACCCAGGAAATTAAAAAGAGCGGAGTCCCAGGACTACTTCTGTCAATAGACGCTGAAAAAGCGTTTGACAGGGTAGACTGGGACTTCATGATAGAGACACTTAAAGAGGTGGGTTATGGGGAGAAGATCTGTAGCTGGATAGGGGCGTTGTATTCAAGGCCGTCAGCGAGAGTAAAATTAAATGGGACCTTGTCTGAATCCTTTAATATGTACAATGGAACAAGACAGGGGTGCCCAATCTCCCCAACACTCTTCCTGCTAGCACTAGAACCTCTTCTTATGGGGATTAGACAGAATCCGGACGTCAGGGGTGTAAACATAGGTGGAGCAGAGTACAAGCTAGCCGCCTTTGCGGATGATATACTGCTCTATATTACACAACCAAGAATCTCCCTCCCGAACGTTATGGCCACCCTAAAAGAATACGGGAAGTTATCCAACTTTAAAGTTAATCCAGCTAAATCAGAAGTGTTAGAAATAAACCCCAATAAGACGAGAGATAATTCGTATCAAAAACACTTCCCTTTTGTGTGGGGGAAAGAAGTCTTAAATTATCTAGGAGTTAAAATCACAACATCTGTAGAAAAGCTATACCAGGCGAATTTCATGCCGCTTATGAACGAGATAAAAACAGATTTAAATAGAATACAGCAGGGACAACTGTCGTGGGCGGGAAGAATAAATATTTTCAAAATGGTCATATTACCAAAAATAACATATAAAATGCAAATGCTTCCAATCACATTGCCATCTACATATCTCAAAAGACTACACTCAATGTTACTAAGGTTCATATGGAAAGGGAAAACACCAAAATACACTCAATTAATTAACACGAAAAGTAAAGGGGGTTGGGGAGCACCAGATTTTCGTAAATACTATGAAGCCATTACTCTTGCAAGAGTGGTTGAATGGGTTAAAAATAAAGATAAACACTGGGTAGAAATCGAGAACAAAATTAATAATATAAAACTGCACGAAACTATATGGAGTCCACCAAAATTTAGAAAATATAATATTGAAGTACACGAAATCACTAGACATGCACTTAAAACATGGGACACATTGCACAAAAGGGAACATTGGGAATATAATTCACTCTTAATGTCATTAAAAGATATGGACTACTTCCCACCTGGGAAGGAGGAGTGGTTCGGTAAATGGCTTTTGGAGGAGAATATACAACTGAAAGATGTAATGGACCGGGGTAGAATATGCCCGATGCGGGAGCTTATGAATAGAAGAGATAAGTTAATTATTAACCCATGGCGTTACAGTCAACTAAAACATTTCATCGAATCTTTACCCCAACCAATCAGAACAATAAAAAATCTACTCCCGCTAGAGAAATTATGCATAGACACAGATGAAAAAGGTGGCTTTTCCCGGATATATAAAATATTGCTTGAATTGAGAAGGCTAAATACTCCGGCCTTTATAGGAAAGTGGGAAAAGGAGTTAGGAAATACCCTATCAGAGACAGAGGTAGCGACAATGTGGAAGAGATTTTCGGCCACATCGGTTAATAGTAAAGTTTTAGAACTAAATTATAAATGTATGACAAGAATGTTTATGACACCGGATAAGATGCATAAAATTGAGGGGGAAAAATCTCGGCTCTGTTGGAGGGGATGCGGTGAAATAGGGACAATGGCCCACGTATGGCTGTCATGTCCGGAAATAGGACTCTTCTGGGGAGAGATTAAAAAATACATTAAGGAGATCACACAGTTTGACCTCCCAAAAGACCCCAAAATATTCCTTTTCCATCTACATGATATACCCACCAAAACTTATCTTAGAACACTTGTACCCCATTTTATAGATGCAGCTAAAAGCCTAATTTCTAAAAACTGGAAGAGGAAAGAAAGACCACCCATGAGGGAATGGTTCAATAAAATAAATGAGATACAGGAACTAGAGTACTTGAGGTTTAGTGAAGGGACAAAAATGGAGGCCTACAAGATAAAGTGGGGAGCCTGGGAAAAATTTAAAAATTCCCCAAGAGCAATTGAGATGTGGACAACTTGAGTAGAAGAGGGGTAGATCCTGACAATGTTTCTGACATAGCTCAAGAAAGGAAGGAAAAAGAGGAAAAGGAGGGGGAAAAAAATGGAGGAAGGGGTGGCCAGGAGGGAGTAAATGGGAAAGCCAGAGGGTGGGAGGAAGAGGTTTGGTCTAGGGATGGGGGGGGGGGGAGGGGAGGGGGGGAAGAAAGTTAGGAAGAAATCAAGGGTAAATAGCTGAACCATATGGTGGGGTGATATTTTCTCTCTTGTGTATTATAATGATTCAATCAATGAAACAGACTTCGAGCCACAATGATGTGATGATAAAAGGGAAGTATTTTTGAATATTATTTATTTGAAAAATTCCATTCCCATGGTAAATCTTCTCGCTGATGTGGCAAAAAAAAGAAAAAAAAAAAAAAAAGGTGAGTGAGGATTGTCATTTTCAGATGTGCAAAGAAATAACAAAACAATTCAGAGGCTCCTCTAGGAGTCACACAACATACTTACCTCTCCATTCTCTCATTTCCTAGATTCTTTGTTTGGTCCTCCAATGTTCCTTACCCCATCCAATCCACCCAGATTTATTATTTCTGGTTTTAAGTTTTGTTTTGTATTCATAAGGTCCCTCCTGATCCCTCCCAATCCATTCAGTAAGCATCGCTGACCCACAAAAATCAGGCTGTGTTATGATGTCATTTATTTGCACTTGTAATCCAAAAATTAGAAATTTGAAACCTCTGGATCACTAATGTCATTCAGGTTAGCCAAGAAGAACTTCTGCACTTCCTGGTACATAGGCGCATTCATGCTGGTGAACAACCAAACCAAAGACAAGCAAATGGCGCAAGACAGTAGCTTCCCACTCATAAACTGATGAACAAAGAAAAACATGGATATAGCAGAAACAATCAACTTGCTGTAGTTAAATCTATGGATTCCTTGTTAACCCCAAAAAAGTCCATGTAAATGAGTCCATAAAGTCTATATCCTGTTCCACACAACACCAGCACCTGCTCCTCATAAAAGTGAAGTACCTCTTAGAAAATAAAACAGAACAGCAGAGAGTGCCAGATAAAATGCAGTAGTATGGGCACAGTTTTTATAAAAAGACAATTGGCAGCTCACGTTTAGATGTGAAAACAAAGCATGTCTCCATGATATAGATTACTGCTCTCTGTAGGTCCGCAAGGTGGATGGTCAAGATTCTGCTGTAGCCACCAATGGTTTGAGGAAGAAGCTGTAGGGCTTTGAAACATGTAAAAATGCCTGTTCAGCCCACTGTGATGTAACTTCCTGTCCAGTGACCTTGTGTGTTTGAGCCTGGTTCTTGGCATTACTTGGGTCATCCTACAGCGGCATCTGATCCTGCTGGTGCCCATGGCAGAATCCTGACCATCCACCTTGCGGACCTACGGAGAGCAGTGATCCATATCATGGAGACATGCTTTGTTTTTGCATCTGAAAGTAAGTAGCCAATTGTCTCTTAATAAAAAGTGTGCCCATACTACTGCACTTAGTCTGGCACTCTCTCCTGTTCTTTTATATGCTGGTAAACAAGCCACCATGATTTCAGAAATACATAAATCATTCAACTGCAGAGCAGTGTTCTCTGCAAACAAAATTTTCTTGCTGCGAATGCAAATAAACTGGAAAAGGGCAAAAAAAACCTCCTAATTCCTCCTCAAAAAATCAGAAGTGTATTTGCCATCACAAATAGAGACTATGATCATTCTTGAGCCTGTAAATGTAGAAAACAGCGTAAGATAGAGTTTTTTGTGGTTTCCTACTCAGTAGTTTTTCTGCAGTGATCATTTGTGGCATATATATATAAAACTCAGCCCAGTATTTGGCTACAGGGGAATTAAAGGGCGCCCTTTAATTCCCCTGTAGCCAAATACTGGGCTGAGTGCAACTTCCATTCTAAGTGTCTTGGTGGTGTCCCCCTTGCGTTTTGAAGCCCGCATGGTATGTTTTAGGTGTCTGGGGGGTGGGAAGACCGTGGGATATGGGGGGGGGCGGCAATTTGACCACTATGCGATGCGATTGGCTTGCCTCCAGCATTACAAGATTATGTTGATCCAATAATGCATTTTTTCTTTATTATAGTGGTTTTACTCTCTTCAGTACATCTCTACATTCCCCTGATGAAGCCAATGTTTTGGCGAAACTAGTTGGGAACATAAGACTATGATGACCCCTCAACATCTTTTGGTGACGGTCATTTATTTGAACTGTATTTTTGTTTTTGTTTCTGCTTTGTATATTTTTTGTACTCTTTCATGTAAACATTTCAGATGTTTTTGATATCAATAAAATAAATGATTTTATATAAAATATCATTCTAGTAATTTTGAATTTTGGTGGCAATGCAATATAAGTGTTTCTATCTCATTATCTATTCTACATCATCAACCAATGACATTTTTGTAACAGAAGTACACACAAGGAGCATGCATTTTCGTAATGTGATCAGAGACCTCATAACATTCGTAACTCCACAAAGAAAGTAATTATAGTCCAGTCCCAAAGAACACATGCACTTCTACTAAAATCCAGAAAATTGGTTTAAATTAAGGAGATCCTAGATAAAGTTTTAAAAGTGTGTTTTGTCATGATGACCACAGCGAAATTTGGAAATAGTACCTTTATATTAACTTTGACCTCTTCTTAGTTCCATTATTTATTGATTCTTTCAAACAAGATGCAAACTGAGGGAAGATCACAGCTCATGATTTGCTTTTACATAAAACAGATAGGACTAATTAATATCAATGCAAGAAACAAACATGTTCATTTTTTCTAAGCTGGCCAGAGATTGGCAGATATCTCAGTAAAAGATCCCATGGATGTTAAGAAAGCTTCCCATCTTTGAACGCATTGTTGGATCCCCTCTGTGACCCTCTGCACTTTTCTCTCTGGCTTGGCTGAAAGTGTGTGTCATGCACAGGCAGTGAATAATCCCTTTTCTCCAGAGATAATGGAGGGAATGATGTCTACTTACATAGTGTCTTCATTTACAAAACTTCCAGTATCTCAATGAGACAATTACCAGTCTACTGCAGAGTTTAAAAATACTATGCTTTTTTGCCCATACTTCTCCTATGGATCACAGGATCTCCATGACTCGTTCTGCACTCCTGTGATCAGTTTTCAGCTGACAGCGGGCTGTAGTCTGATGCTACAGAGCCAGTCCAGGCCCTGAAAAGATCCTGACCACATGGTCGGTATCAGCCCAGAAGCCTGGATTGGCACCTGCCTCAGCCTCTCAGTAATCTGAGAGCCTGAGCCACCCCCTCTCGCCCTCTCTACAGCCCAGCTCTCCAGTGAACACTGGAGACAGTGGAGGGGAGAGCAGAGAGCCGCTGACTGACAGTCGCGGCTCTCTGCTTAGAGCAGAGGGGAAAACTGAGCGATCAGCAGTGTTTGATCGCTCAGTTCTCACTACAGAGCCGGCGGGGGACGGATGCAGCATCAGATCGAATGCTGCATCCACCTAGGTGAGTATAAATGTTTGTTTTATTTTTAAACCCCCGAACTTCTCATTTAATTAAAAAACATTTTTTGTAAATATTGTACATGGTTCTAACACATAATATAAACTGTAATTTTTGTCAACTACAGTAAACAGATATATGTGTGAATTTGGTTAATTTTGTGAACAATTTTAGAAAAAAGAACAAAACACTGGCAGGCACAGACAGGTAGACTATAGTAATAGTTATAAGCAAAAGAATATATTTTCATATATATACATTTTTTAGATAAATCTGTGGATTAGTCCCATTACAATGGTGTAAAACAGTATTTTTTTATTTTATTATTGCTAAACTAATTTCAAGAGGCTGAGAAAATATTGTCCTATTGAGATAATGGAAATCTAATGATATGTGTATGGAAGAAATAGCTCACTTACCAAATTGTGTGCATTTTTTCTGACAACAAGCACAGAAAATTACATTCAGATAGTAAAATTTACTCTTTGTCCGTTACTGTAACCTAAATGGTATTGCTACAGTCTGGAAACATTGAACACTGAAACATTGATCAGACTGCAGTGCATACATTGGTACAAAATCTTTAAAACTAGAATTTGTCAGTAAAGACACCAAAGAAAAATAAGGATCAAGAGGTTGGTAAAGTTTCAAAAAAATCCTTGCATTAAGGCTGCTTTCACACTGAGGCGCTTTACAGGCGCTATAGTGCTAAAATAGCGCCTGCATAGTGCCCGTAAAGAGCCTCTCCTCTCACTCCAGTGTGAAAGCCTAAGGGCTTTCACACTGGAGCAGTGCGCTTGCAGGACGCCAAAAAAAGTTCTGCAAGCCGCATCTTTGAGGCGCTGTAGGAGCAGGTAATACCCCACTCCTACAGCGTCCCTGCCCATTGACATCAATGGGCAGCGCCGCCGAAGAGCCAGAAAAGCGCTGCTGCAGCGGTGCTTTGCAGGGGCATTTAACCCTTTTTCAGGCCATTAGCGGGGGTTAAAAGGGCCTCGCTAGCGGCCGAAAAGTGTCGCAAAAACAACGGTAAAGCGCCGCTTTAAATAGTGGCTCTTTATCGCCGATGCCCCAAACGCCCCAGTGTGAAAGTAGCCTTAAGTATACTGGATTGCTGTATCACACAAAGGTTTAACAGCCCTGGGTTAATTAATTCTGTCACCTAGAACTTCCAGTTTTTCCCCTTAAAGTAGTATTAAACCCAAAAGCAAACTTTTATTTTATTGCAGCTTACCATTTATTAGGTGCGGTGGCTGCATTCATTTTTTTTTTTTTTGGCTTTTTTAATTTTATTTTCAGCTGGTGATCTGGCCTGTAGGTCTGTTGTTTTTCAAAAGAAGAAACTCTCCAGCAGAATGTATCAGTTACAGAGATGAGACAAACTATTTAACACTGGCAGGGTGCTTACAATGGTCAGCCTTTATTTATTCATGCAAAACCTTTATCCCAAAAGGAAAAAACTGCTAGCCCCAACTGTTTAAAAAGTGTGAGTTGGAGCTTGTCTTCAGTTTGTTAGTGTATCTAAATCTGCTAGTACATCTAACACTTCCCTCCCCGCAGATTGACAATATTGCTTTCCAAAGGTTAAAAAAAGGCGCCTGCAATCCGCCCTCAAACAGCTGCAGCATTGTCTTCAGTGTGAAAGCCCTTTCACACCGGAGCGCTGCGCTGGCAGGACGTCAGGAAAAGTCCTGTCAGCAGCTTCTTTGAAGCGGTGAAGGAGCGGTGTGTTTACCCCCCCTCCACCGCTGCTCCCCATTGAAATCAATGGGGCAGCGCTGGGATACCGCCGGCAAAACGCCACTATGGCGGAGCATTGCGGGTGGTTTTTACCCTTTCTCGGCCGCTAGCAGGGGGTAAAAGCACCCCGCTAGAGGCCGAAATGCGCCGCAAATCCGACGGTAAAACGCCGCTAAAAATAGCGGCGTTTTACCGCCGACGCTATAGGCGGCTCGGTGTGAAAGGGGTCTTAGCGTGGGGGCACGCTAAGACAGGTGTGTTACAAGACAGATCATCAGGTGGAAACAACGGGAAAAAAGCCTACAAAAAGAAAAACAATGCAGCCACCACATCTAATGATTGGTAAGCTGCAATATATTACATTTTAGTTTGGGGTTTAATACCATTTTAACTTGATACAGTTTTATCTTTTGCATTTAGTAAGACATTTTGAGGTTATGTGTGTTAATAATGATTTTAGTGTATTTTCATTGAAAATATGGTTTTGATAAACATTTACGCAACTATCATGGGGATAGTTGCAAATATCAGTAATACATCTTTTATCTCTACAGGCCCTGTTTTTTTAGAAAATATGTGGTTTGAAGGGTCTTTTAACTGACTTTCACAGCTGTCAATAAAATGCTGTTAAATAAGCCAAAAAGAAATGGAAAAAATGCCAAAAATTGTCTGACCACCTGGAGTAAAAAAATGGGAGACAGATGCTGCCATCACATCTAATGAGCGGTAAGCTGCAATATATTTGCGCTAAAAATCGCTGATCACCGCCATTACCAGTAAAAACAATAATAAAAGTCCCTAAATTGATCCCGTAGTTTGTAGACGCGATAACTTTTGCACAAACCAATCAACATATTGCGATTTTTTTTACCAAAAATATGTAGAAGAATGTATATATATGCCTAAACTGATGAATAAATTTGTTTTTTTTATAATTTTTTTTTTTGGATATGTATTATAGCAGAAAGTAAAAAAAAAATTTTTTTTTCAAAATTGTCGCTCTTTTTTTGTTTATAGTGCAAAAAATAAAAACCACAGAGGTGATCAAATACCACAAAAAGAAAGCTCTATTTGTGGGAAAAAAGGATGTCAATTTTGTTTGGGTACAGCATCGCACGACTGCGCATTTGTCAGTTCAAGCGGCGCAGTGCCGCATCGCTCTGGTCATTAAGGGGGTAAACACATAGGATCTATAAAAAAAACTAGAACAACTAAATGGGACTTTAAATGAGAACGCAGGGCAACTATCGCCCAGCGCCTCCATCCCTGGCAATTTGATAAATAAAAAAGAGAAGGGTGGGACTTTAAATGAAGTTTGCATCCCTAGAGGTGACACGATGCAAATGAAGGCGGACAGTACTCAGAATATTAAGGCTATGAACATACAAACCATTATAGAATCGGTATTGAGCAATCACTGATTTATTGTACAGAGTTAACGGTAATAATGGTATTCACACAGTAAAATAGTGACAGAATAGATACATAGTTTAAAACATATACAATATATACCAGTGATAATGATAGCATAGTATATTGATATCAAGGTTGGTTCATGCTGTACATATGGTAAAAAGCAGTTCACTTTCATTGAAGCGTGTCTCCTTGGTGGGAAAAATAACTGTAGTTATTGATACAGTCCAATTGGTAAAAAGAACAGTTGGTAGTGTTGAAAGGTAGAAATAATAAGGCATCTATTGGCTCTACGCGTTTCGTGGCAACTGCCACTCATCAGGAGCAAAAATGAGAGAAATGTCTAGGTATAGAAACACATAATTAGTTTGTGTAAAGTAAACAACGGATTGAGTTATGTAGGGAGAGGAGAAAGGGGGGGGTGTATTGTCCCCATTTACCACGAACACTTACAATAGTGCCAATGAGACTGGACACGGGTATGGAGGGCCGAAATCCGGCCGGGCAACAAACATCAGTCCCGGGAGCTGAGGTGGATAAACCCAACCAAGGATGGATATCAGGGGGAGACAGAATACCTAGGGGGTGGATAAACAGAATGTGTGAAAAGTGAGGTGCAGAAATGGTAGATGAATGTAAGAAAATTTAGGGGGCGGGGGAGAGAGGTAAAAATAATTATAAAATTTATATAATAATAACAATTATATAATACAGTAAACTAGTGGGTAAAATAAAATGGTGATAAGGTAAATAAATATTTGGAAAAAAGGTAATAAAAATGAAGTGTGAAGGCTGTGAATGTAATAGAAGGGTATAGGAAAGGTGGGATCCGGTGAGATACCTAGAGGTAACAAAATGACTTGTTTGATAGTAATGGAATAGTGTAGAAAAATAGGAGGTTAAACAGAGAGCCCCAAGGGTGGGCAAAAGTCATAGCACAAAGGGAAATGGGAATAGAAAAAGATTATATAGGAACGTGGAAAGATAGTAAGGGAAATTGGTAGATATACCTAGAAGCTTAATAAAGCTGGTGAGGTGAAATGGTTCCTTGTGGTGATGGATTCCAAGCCCTAAGGGAGACTAACTGGCCCCGAGGGAGTATATATACTCCACTTAGATGGTTGGTGTCCACCAACGGCACGCTAAAACAGCCTCAAGGAGAGGGGGAGTTGGCGCCAGAAAGCAGAAGGGGCGGGACCCGCCCGACCCCGTCTGGCGCCAATCACCTCATGAGAGGCGTCAGGTGGAAAGGTGGCGTCAACACGCCAGCGTCATTGGAAGCGACGCAGCGTGAACGGCGTCACCGGCGTGACGTCGATGCGCAATTGGGCGTCCCCCCGATCCTTGAACAACCTCCTGAGGAGAGAGGGGAAAGGGGCGGGCCCCAGGAGCGCATCGCAGCTCCCGGAACTGGGCACGTCCCGGCCTGGAGACGGCCCAAGACACAACCATAGCCCAGCAATCATAAAGCAGCACAAGAGTGAACATAACAATAGTGGTAATTCTAAAATGTCTAATCTGCTCTACACCTATAGTAAACATATGACTCAATGTACATGGTAGACACAAAGGTGTTTGAATAGCTAGACATCTAGTTAAATGAAACAATGGACAGTACCATTATAGGAATAATAGATAAAGATAGGGCGCAAAACTTCCATCCCTGTTATGTATACACATAGGATCTATAAAAAAAAACTAGAACAACTAAATGGGACTTTAAATGAGAACGCAGGGCAACTATCGCCCAGCGCCTCCATCCCTGGCAATTTGATAAATAAAAAAGAGAAGGGTGGGACTTTAAATGAAGTTTGCATCCCTAGAGGTGACACGATGCAAATGAAGGCGGACAGTACTCAGAATATTAAGGCTATGAACATACAAACCATTATAGAATCGGTATTGAGCAATCACTGATTTATTGTACAGAGTTAACGGTAATAATGGTATTCACACAGTAAAATAGTGACAGAATAGATACATAGTTTAAAACATATACAATATATACCAGTGATAATGATAGCATAGTATATTGATATCAAGGTTGGTTCATGCTGTACATATGGTAAAAAGCAGTTCACTTTCATTGAAGCGTGTCTCCTTGGTGGGAAAAATAACTGTAGTTATTGATACAGTCCAATTGGTAAAAAGAACAGTTGGTAGTGTTGAAAGGTAGAAATAATAAGGCATCTATTGGCTCTACGCGTTTCGTGGCAACTGCCACTCATCAGGAGCAAAAATGAGAGAAATGTCTAGGTATAGAAACACATAATTAGTTTGTGTAAAGTAAACAACGGATTGAGTTATGTAGGGAGAGGAGAAAGGCCCTCCATACCCGTGTCCAGTCTCATTGGCACTATTGTAAGTGTTCGTGGTAAATGGGGACAATACACCCCCCCCTTTCTCCTCTCCCTACATAACTCAATCCGTTGTTTACTTTACACAAACTAATTACACAAACTAATTATGTGTTTCTATACCTAGACATTTCTCTCATTTTTGCTCCTGATGAGTGGCAGTTGCCACGAAACGCGTAGAGCCAATAGATGCCTTATTATTTCTACCTTTCAACACTACCAACTGTTCTTTTTACCAATTGGACTGTATCAATAACTACAGTTATTTTTCCCACCAAGGAGACACGCTTCAATGAAAGTGAACTGCTTTTTACCATATGTACAGCATGAACCAACCTTGATATCAATATACTATGCTATCATTATCACTGGTATATATTGTATATGTTTTAAACTATGTATCTATTCTGTCACTATTTTACTGTGTGAATACCATTATTACCGTTAACTCTGTACAATAAATCAGTGATTGCTCAATACCGATTCTATAATGGTTTGTATGTTCATAGCCTTAATATTCTGAGTACTGTCCGCCTTCATTTGCATCGTGTCACCTCTAGGGATGCAAACTTCATTTAAAGTCCCACCCTTCTCTTTTTTATTAAGGGGGTAAAACCTTCCGGGGCTGAAGTGGTTAAAATAATATAAAACATTTTATATTTTTTTTTTTTCATAGTGATACTGTAGATAAAGTCTTGCAAAAGCTCCTGAGGAAGCCATGATTGTGACGAAACATGTAGAGTCAAAAAACTTTTGTACAACGACCGTATGAATTCTTTCATGTTGGTTTTATTGTAGAATATTTTAAATCATGTATAATAATTAAAATTATACATTTTGATTTTTTTCTTAATCTGATTAATTTGCACCTTAACCACTTGCCGACCGCCTACCGCATATATACTGCGGCAGAATGGCATGGGCAGGCAGAATCACGTACCCGTACGTGATCTGCCTCCCGCGGGCGGGGGGTCCGATCGGACCCCCCCCCGGTGCCAGCGGCGGTCGGCATTTGACTGGGAGCGTCGGGAGGCGAGGGGGAGACCATCCGATCGTGGCCCCCCCCTCGCGATCGCTCCCAGCCAATGGGAATCCTCCTCTGCCTGTGTGTAGTTTCACACAGGCAGAGGATGTGATGTCATCTCTCCTCGGTCTGGCAGTTTCCGTTCCAGCGCCGAGGAGAGAAGACAAGTGAGTGCACACAACACACACACACACAGTAGAACATGCCAGGCATACTTTACACCCCCGATCCCCCCCCGATCGCCCCCCGACCCCCCCCCAATCACCCCCCCCCCTGTCACAAACTGACATTAGCAGTATTTTTTTTTTTTCTGATTACTGCATAGTGTCAGTTTGTGACAGTTACAGTGTTAGGACAGTGAATATTTCCCCCTCTTTAGGTCTAGGATACCCCCCCTAATAAAGTTTTAACCCCTTGATCACCCCCCCTCACCAGTGTCGCTAAGCGATCATTTTTCTGATCGCTGTATTAGTGTCGCTGGTGACGCTAGTTAGGGACGTAAATATTTAGGTTCGCCGTCAGTGTTTTATAGCGACAGGGACCCCCATATACTACCTAATAAATGTTTTAACCCCTTGATTGCCCCCTAGTTAACCCTTTCACCACTGATCACCGTATAACTGTTACGGGTGACGCTGGTTAGTTCGTTTATTTTTTATAGTGTCAGGGCACCCGCCGTTTATTACCGAATAAAGGTTTAGCCCCCTGATCGCCCGGCGGTGATATGCGTCGCCCCAGGCAGCGTCAGATTAGCGCCAGTACCGCTAACACCCACGCACGCAGCATATGCCTCCCTTAGTGGTATAGTATCTGTACGGATCAATATCTGATCCGATCAGATCTATACTAGCGTCCCCAGCAGTTTAGGGTTCCCGAAAACGCAGTGTTAGCAGGATCAGCCCAGATACCCGCTAGCACCTGCGTTTTGCCCCTCCGCCCGGCCCAGCCCACCCAAGTGCAGTATCGATCGATCACTGTCACTTACAAAACACTAAACGCATAACTGCAGCGTTCGCAGAGTCAGGCCTGATCCCTGCGATCGCTAACAGTTTTTTTGGTAGCGTTTTGGTGAACTGGCAAGCACCAGCCCCAGGCAGCGTCAGGTTAGCGCCAGTACCGCTAACACCCACGCACACAGCATACGCCTCCCTTAGTGGTATAGTATCTGATCGGATCAATATCTGATCCGATCAGATCTATACTAGCGTCCCCAGCAGTTTAGGGTTCCCAAACACGCAGTGTTAGCGGGATCAGCCCAGATACCTGCTAGCACCTGCGTTTTTCCTGTCCGCCCGGCCCAGCCCAGCCCACCCAAGTGCAGTATCGATCGATCACTGTCACTTACAAAACACTAAACGCATAACTGCAGCGTTCGCAGAGTCAGGCCTGATCCCTGCGATCGCTAACAGTTTTTTTGGTAGCGTTTTGGTGAACTGGCAAGCACCAGCCCCAGGCAGCGTCAGATTAGCGCCAGTACCGCTAACACCCACGCACGCAGCATACGCCTCCCTTAGTGGTATAGTATCTGAACGGATCAATATCTGATCCGATCAGATCTATACTAGCGTCCCCAGCAGTTTAGGGTTCCCAAACACGCAGTGTTAGCGGGATCAGCCCAGATACCTGCTAGCACCTGCGTTTTGCCCCTCCGCCCGGCCCAGCCCAGCCCACCCAAGTGCAGTATCGATCGATCACTGTCACTTACAAAACTCTAAACGCATAACTGCAGCGTTCGCAGAGTCAGGCCTGATCCCTGCGATCGCTAACAGTTTTTTTGGTAGTGCTTTGGTGAACTGGCAAGCACCAGCGGCGTAGTACACCCCGGTCGTAGTCAAACCCGCACTGCAGTAACACTTGGTGACGTGGCGAGTCCCATAAGTGTAGTTCAAGCTGGTGAGGTGGCAAGCACAAGTAGTGTCCCGCTGCCACCAAAAAGACAAACACAGGCCCGTCGTGCCCATAGTGCCCTTCCTGCTGCATTCGCCAATCCTAATTGGGAACCCACCGCTTCTGCAGCGCCCGTACTTCCCCCATTCACATCCCCAACCAAATGCAGTCGGCTGCATGAGAGGCATTTTCTTTATGTCCTCCCGAGTACCCCTACCCAGCGAACCCCCCCAAAAAAAGATGTCGTGTCTGCAGCAAGCGCGGATATAGGCGTGACACCCGCTATTATTGTCCCTCCTGTCCTGACAATCCTGGTCTTTGCATTGGTGAATGTTTTGAACGCTACCATTCACTAGTTGAGTATTAGCGTAGGGTACAGCATTGCACATACTAGGCACACTTTCACAGGGTCTCCCAAGATGCCATCGCATTTTGAGAGACCCGAACCTGGAACCGATTACAGTTATAAAAGTTAGTTACAAAAAAAAGTGTAAAAAAAAAAAAAAAAACACATACAAAAATATAAAAAAAAAAAAAAAATAGTTGTCGTTTTATTGTTCTCTCTCTCTCTATTCTCTCTCTATTGTTCTGCTCTTTTTTACTGTATTCTATTCTGCAATGTTTTATTGGTATTATGTTTTATCATGTTTGCTTTTCAGGTATGCAATTTTTTATACCTTACCGTTTACTGTGCTTTATTGTTAACCATTTTTTTGTCTTCAGGTACACCATTCACGACTTTGAGTGGTTATACCAGAATGATGCCTGCAGGTTTAGGTATCATCTTGGTATCATTCTTTTCAGCCAGCGGTCGGCTTTCATGTAAAAGCAATCCTAGTGGCTAATTAGCCTCTAGACTGCTTTTACAAGCAGTGGGAGGGAATGCCCCCCCCCCAACGTCTTCCGTGTTTTTCTCTGGCTCTCCTGTCTCAACAGGGAACCTGAAAATGCAGCCGGTGATTCAGCCAGCTGACCATAGAGCTGATCAGAGACCAGAGTGGCTCCAAACATCTCTATGACCTAAGAAACCGGAAGCTACGAGCATTTTATGACTTAGATTTCGCCGGATGTAAACAGCGCCATTGGGAAATTGGGAAAGCATTTTATCACACCGATCTTGGTGTGGTCAGATGCTTTGAGGGCAGAGGAGAAATCTAAGGTCTAATAGACCCCAATTTTTGCAAAAAAGAGTACCTGTCACTACCTATTGCTATCATAGGGGATATTTACATTCCCTGAGATAACAATAAAAATGATTTAAAAAAAAAAAATGAAAGGAACAGTTTAAAAATAAGATAAAAAAATAATAATAATAAAGAAAAAAAAAAAAGCACCCCTGTCCCCCCTGCTCTCGCGCTAAGGCGAACGCAAGCGTCGGTCTGGCGTCAAATGTAAACAGCAATTGCACCATGCATGTGAGGTATCGCCGCGAAGGTCAGATCGAGGGCAGTAAGTTTAGCAGTAGACCTCCTCTGTAAATCTAAAGTGGTAACCTGTAAAGGCTTTTAAAGGCTTTTAAAAATGTATTTAGTTTGTCGCCACTGCACGTTTGTGCGCAATTTTAAAGCATGTCATGTTTGGTATCCATGTACTCGGCCTAAGATCATCTTTTTTATTTCATCAAACATTTGGGCAATATAGTGTGTTTTAGTGCATTAAAATGTAAAAAAGTGTGTTTTTTCCCCAAAAAATGCGTTTGAAAAATCGCTGCGCAAATACTGTGTGAAAAAAAAAAATGAAACACCCACCATTTTAATCTGTAGGGCATTTGCTTTAAAAAAAATATATAATGTTTGGGGGTTCAAAGTAATTTTCTTGCAAAAAAAAATTATTTTTTTATGTAAACAATAAGTGTCAGAAAGGGCTTTGTCTTCAAGTGGTTAGAAGAGTGGGTGATGTGTGACATAAGCTTCTAGATGTTGTGCATAAAATGCCAGGACAGTTCAAAACCCCCCCAAATGACCCCATTTTGGAAAGTAGACACCCCAAGCTATTTGCTGAGAGTCATGTTGAGTCCATGGAATAATTTATATTGTGACACAAGTTGCGGGAAAGAGACAATTTTTTATTTTTTTTATTTTTTTTTGCGCAAAGTTGTCACTAAATGATATATTGCTCAAACATGCCATGGGAATATGTGAAATTACACCCCAAAATACATTCTGTTGCTTCTCCTGAGTACGGGGATACCACATGTGTGGGACTTTTTGGGAGCCTAGCCGCGTACGGGACCCCGAAAACCAAGCACCGCCTTCAGGCTTTCTAAGGCCGTAAATTTTTGATTTACGGCCTGAAGGCGGTGCTTGGTTTTCGAGGTCCCGTACGCGGCTAGGCTCCCAAAAAGTCCCACACATGTGGTATCCCCGTACTCAGGAGAAGCAGCTAAATGTATTTTGGGGTGCAATTCCACATATGCCCATGGCCTGTGTGAGCAATATATCATTTAGTGACAACTTTGTGCAAATAAAAAAAAAAAAAATTGTCACTTTCCCGCAACTTGTGTCAAAATATAAAACATTCCATGGACTCAACATGCCTCAAAGCAAATAGCTTGGGGTGTCTACTTTCCAAAATGGGGTCATTTGGGGGGGTTTTATGTCATCTGGGCATTTTATGGCCTTCAAAACTGTGATAGGTAGTGAGGAGTAAAATCAAAAATGTACGCCCTTAGAAATCCTGAAGGCGGTGCTTGGTTTTCGGGGCCCCGTACGCGGCTAGGCTCCCAAAAAGTCCCACACATGTGGTATCCCCGTACTCAGGAGAAGCAGCTAAATGTATTTTGGGGTGCAATTCCACATATGCCCATGGCCTGTGTGAGCAATATATCATTTAGTGACAACTTTTTGTAATTTTTTTTTTTTTTTTTGTCATTATTCAATCACTTGGGACAAAAAAAATGAATATTCAATGGGCTCAACATGCCTCTCAGCAAATTCCTTGGGGTGTCTACTTTCCAAAATGGGGTCATTTGTGGGGGTTTTGTACTGCCCTGCCATTTTAGCACCTCAAGAAACGACATAGGCAGTCATAAATTAAAGGCTGTGTAAATTCCAGAAAATGTACCCTAGTTTGTAGACGCTATAACTTTTGCGCAAACCAATAAATATACACTTATTGACATTTTTTTTACCAAAGACATGTGGCCGAATACATTTTGGCCTAAATGTATGACTAAAATTGAGTTTATTGGATTTTTTTTAGAACAAAAAGTAGAAAATATCATTTTTTTTCAAAATTTTCGGTCTTTTTCCGTGTATAGCGCAAAAAATAAAAACGGCAGAGGTGATCAAATACCAGCAAAAGAAAGCTCTATTTGTGGGAAGAAAAGGACGCAAATTTCGTTTGGGTACAGCATTGCATGACCGCGCAATTAGCAGTTAAAGCGACGCAGTGCCGAATTGTAAAAAGTGCTCTGGTCAGGAAGGGGGTAAAACCTTCCGGGGCTGAAGTGGTTAAAACTCCCATTTCTACTCCTCCCTTTGAAATGTTTCTGCAATATACTACATTTTCATTTTAAGTTGAATAATTACATTTATAATTGTATTTAATATACATCATTTAAAATATTCTATATTAAAACCAACATAAAAGAATTCATACTGTTGTTGTACAAACGTTTTTTTCGACTCTACATGTTTCGCCACAATCATGGCTTCCTCAGGAGCTTTTGCAAGACTTTATGTACAGTATCACTATGAACAAAATAGAATGTATATTATTTTAGAGTGTAAGCTCCTTGAGGGCAGGGACTTATGTGAATGTGCAATAATATTTATAAAGCACTGCGTAAATTGACAGCGCTATATATGTACCTGTAATAAATACCAATTTAACTGTGTCCCTTAGTCACTAAAAAACCTTACACTTATCCTTGCTGTAGGCTAGCTACAGCAGATCAATGACTAAAATGTACAGATCCACATGCATATATGTTTGTTGGCATGCATAAGCCTTTGTTGTATGCATGCACAAATCATAAAGACAAGTTTTGCACATAACTATAGTGGCCAAATTGGCACAATCTAGGCTGCATCTGGGTTTGCTCAGATCAATTCACTAATCTTTACTGGTGAGTGATGAACTGGCTTATTGGCTAAGAGAGATCCCCGGGTTTGGGATGAAAAAGGGGAATACTGGAGGTATGTTTGGTGTTTGAGAGGCTCAGTTACGCTTTCGTGAGTAATTGCTGCATTGAAAACATCAATTTTCCTTGATTTTGGTGTAATACATACCATTTTGTTTTTTATAAACAATCAATTAACTTGTCAGAAATGATCACTTAAATAAATCAGGGTTTTTAGCAGTGGCGTTCCACTAACATCCAGTGCAAGCTAATATCCTTTTTCTGTGCTGGAAATCAAACAATTATTTTGTGTTAGCGTATCTGTTCCTGCCACCAATTCCTCCTGCCTCATTTTTGTAAGCTTAGCTCTTCGAGAAGTCAACCAACATTACCATTTACATAATGCGGTTGCTTAATACTTGATCCCTAATGATTACTCCTTCTACTCTGTCCACCCTGCGATTTCCTGCAAGGTAAGCTTTATCCAGATTAAAATCAAGACTGTAGAAAGTGGCTGAGATCATTTTTCCCTGGTTACATATTTATATTGAGATATTGCCTTGTATCTGAAAACCGAGATGACATGTTAGTTGTTTGTAAAAAATCAGACTGGAGCTGCAATGGCATGCATAATGTTTCTGTTTTTGGCACATTCCAGATATATACTTGAAAGTCTGTCATCCTAATTTGGGAAGTGGTTTATTCCTGGCAATAATATGTGTGTCCTTAAATAACATGCATTGTATATACATGGAACAAATCTTAATTATCATGTAAACCCAGGAAATACAGATATCTATTTTCTTTTTTAAAGCAGTAGTAATATTTCTGAAACGTTCAGTTTATCTCACAAGATGGTTTAGTTACTCCTGTGATATTGATAGGTTGTACGTCAGCCCTTAAAAGCTTTTTCTAGATGGTGAAACTGCATTAATATCATGTTTATGTGTGTTAATTTGTGTTGTTTGTGTAGAATGCTCCTAGATAGGTGCTAGGAATTAGATAGTTGACATAGGTGTGTGTTTTTGATAGGTAATTTTAGCTGCCACAATTTAGCTGCAGTTGTTTGATAGGTGAAAGCATAGTTTTACTGAGTGAAGCTGCAATCTGCTAGTTAGGTCTGCTCAGTGTCCTCAGCTGCTGACAGTCTGTCTGAGAGCCTCCTCTGTCTCCAGGAAACTTGAAAAATTCTGAAAAATAGGTGTGGAGCTATGCAGATGGCAGCATTATTATTGATACAGCCTTGGCCCATCCCAGAGAGGCAAGCTCTGAGTTCATGCTGGGAGGCTTTATATATTCTGGGAGCACACTGAGCTTTGGGTCTTTTCCTGTAGAGGATTAGTCCAGCCTGGAGGGGCACGATACCCTTCAAGGCACTGCTGTTATGTCTGCTGTAATGAGGCCTCAGGTGCGCGACCTGAGGGCCTGGATGCTGAGATCCTGGAGCTTAAAGAAAGCTGACTGAGGGGAGGCTGCCTGCAAAAGATCTAGTCTGGTATTACTGGAGTAAGGTGTTGCTTGGAAGTGGGAAGGAGGCAACCAGCTGTTCCGTGGACCTTGTGCGAGTACAGACATTCTAAAAGATCTTGGGGACCTTTCTGCTTTTTGCCAACCCTCTGGTCCTAAAGAATACCTAAGTCCTCAGTTGTACATAGTTCCTGTTTTTGGAGTATCCCACCTACTTCCCTCAACCCTATCCAAATTTTCCAGAACTAAAAACCACAAAAACAACACTCCTAGACTAGTCATTGAAGAAATGTATGAATAAGTCTGTGTGACTGGCTGCTAGGCAAAGCAAGAGGGGAAGACCTGGACAGTAATCCTGTGGCTCCTAGGAGAGTAGTACTACACTTGTAATCATTATACAGTATCTCACAAAAGTGAGTACACCCCTCACATTTTTGTAAATATTTTATTTTATCTTTTCATGTGACAACACTGAAGAAATTACACTTTGCTACAATGTAAAGTAGTGAGTGTACAGCTTGTATGACAGTGTAAATTTGCTGTTCCCTCAAAATAACGCAACACACAGCCAATAATGTCTAAACCGCTGGCAACAAAAGTGAGCACACCCCTAAGTGAAAATGTCAAAATTGGACTCAAAGTGTCAATGTATTGTGTGGCCACCATTATTTTCCAGCACTGCCTTAACCCTCTTGGGCATGGAGTTCACCAGAGCTTCACAGGTTGCCACTGGAGTCCTCTTCCACTCCTCCATGATGACATCACAGAGCTGGTGGATGTGAGAGACCTTGCACTCCTCCACCTTCCGTTTGAGGATGCCCCACAGATGCTTAATAGGGTTAGGTCTGGAGACATGCTCAGCCAGTCCATCACCTTTACTCTCAGCTTCTTTAGCAAGGTCATCTTGGAGGTGTGTTTTGGGTCATTATCATGTTGAAATACTGCCCTGCAGCGCAGTCTCTGAAAGAAGGGGATTATGCTCTGCTTCAGTATGTCACAGTACATGTTGGCATTCATGGTTCTCTCAATGAACTGTAGCTCTTCAGTGCCAGTAGCACTCATGCAGACCATGACACTCCCACCACCATGCTTGACTTTAGGCAAGACACACTTGTCTTTGTACTCCTCATCTGGTTGCCGTCACACACGCTTGACACCATCTGAACCAAATAAGTTTATCTTGGTCTCATTAGACCATAGGACATGGTTCCAGTAATCCATGTCCTTAGTCTGCTTGTCTTCAGCAAACTGTTTGTGGGCTTTCTTGTGCATCATCTTTAGAAGAGGCCTCCTTCTGGGAAGACAGCCATACAGACCAATTTGATGCAGTGTGCGGCGTATAGTCTGAGCACTAACAGGCTGACCCCCCACCCCACCCCTTCAACCTCCGCAGCAATACTGGCAGCACTCATACATCTATTTCCCAAAGACAACCTCTGGATATGACACTGAGCATGTGCACTCAACTTCTTTGGTTCAGATCCTCAGAGAGTTCTTTGCCATGTTGAACTTCCAGTGACCAGTATGAGAGAGTAATGTCCTGTACACACGGAATATGTGCGATCGGAGCTTGTTGTCGGAAATTCCAACCGTGTGTGGGCTCCATCAGACTTTTTCCATCGGAATTTCCGACACACAAAGTTTGAGAGCAGGCTATAAAATTTTTCGACAACAAAATCCGATCCTTTAAATTCTGATCGTGTGTAGACAAATCCGACGGACAAGGTGCCACGCATGCTCAGAATAAATTAAGAGACGAAAGTTATTGGCTATTGCCCCATTCATAGTCCCAACATTCGGAACGATCTGATTTTTCGACAACTTTGTGTGACCGTGTGTATGCAAGACAAGTTTGAGTCGTCGGAAAAAAACAATGGATTTTGTTGTGGGAATGTCAGATCAATGTCCGATCGTGTGTACAGGGCATAAGAGCGATAACACCAAATTTAACACACCTGCTCCCCATTCACACCTGAGACTTTGTAACACTAACGAGTCACATGACACAGGGGAGGGAAAATGGCTAATTGGGCCCAATTTGGACATTTTTACTTGGGGGAGTACTCACTTTTGTTGCCAGCAGTTTAGACATTAATGGCTGTGTGTTGAATTATTTTGGGAGGACAGCAAATTTACACTGTTATACACACTGTACACTCACTACTTTACATTGTAGCAAAGTATATTCCCTTCAGTGTTGTCACATGAAAAGATATAATAAAATATTTACAAAAATGTGAGTGTGTACTCACTTTTGTGAGATACTGTATATGCACTACTTGATTAACCACTTGCCGACAAGCCGTACTTGGTCGGCACGTTCCCGCAAATCGCCGTAATAGTATATCAACACCTTTAAGAGCGATAGCATGTGAGCGATGTCCACCAGCCACCTGCAATCACAGGAACGAGAGCTAGAACGGGGATCTGTCAATGTAAACAGACAGATCCCCGTTCTGACAGGGGAGGAGAGATAGATCTGCTGTTCCTAATATACGCTTATTGCGATTTTTTTTTTTTTACCAAAAATATGTAGAAGAATATATATCGGCCTAAACTGATGAAGACATTTCTTTTTTACATTTTTTTTTTAATATTTATTATAGCAAAAAGTAAAAAAAAATATATATTTTTTTTAAATTGTCACTATTTTTTTGTTTATAGCGCAAAAAATAAAAACTCCAGTGATGATCAAATAACACCAAAAGAAGGCTCTATTTGTGGGAAAAAGGACGTCAATTTTGTTTGGGTACAGCGTCGCACGACTGCACAATTGTCAGTTAAATCGACGCAGTGCCGTATCGCAAAAAATGGCCTGGTCATTAAGGGGAAAAATCTTCCGTCTGTAATTGGTAATAGTGTTTCTGGTTTACAACAAGTGTGCCTTAAAAGCTAAGTTCACCTTTTCAAAAAAAAAATAGCACATGCGGTCAAGGGGCCGCAGTGGAAATAAAAATGCTGCGCAGCTTTGTAAAATGTTAGTATATTTTTAGATCTTATTGTCATGCCTGTAGGCCATTTGGGCGCCCCCTGGAAGCCTGGTGGAAAAACGTCAAATTAGCAACCCCCACATGCTGCCTTGTTCATTGTTCCGTTTCATCCACATTAAGTGCTGGTTCACACCAGCACAATGCGGGAACCAGTGCGATTCCAGTGATGGTTCCTGCATCGCATAGAACTTGCAGGCAGTTCACACTGTCCTATGCAAACTGCTACAGGTGTCAATAGAAAGTCAATGACACCCCCAGATCGGTTTGCATATCGCAATGCGAACTATGAATTCGGACAGGATTCTGGTGCAGAAAAATAAAAGGTGAACCAGCCAGTAGGTCTGTTGTTTTTCAACAGAAAAGCTCTCTTGCAGTTACACGGGTGAGGCAGGCCATTTAACAATGGCAGGGGTACTGAAATTGATTAGCATTTATTTATTTAAAACTTTTAACACAAAAGAAAAAAATGGTGCTATAACAGATTATAAAGTACTACCTGGAGTTTAGCTTCAGTTTGTTAGTGTATTTAATTCTGATACTACATCTAATACTCCTCTAACCCCCAGACTGATAATGCTGCAGTCAGATGTGCCCCTTGTGCTCATTCATTCATAGTGGGGGCACTCTAATACAGGAGATGTGTTACTGGTTAGATCACTAGGTGAAAGCAGAGGGGAAAAAGCCTAAAAAAAAAAGAAAACAAATACAGCCACCAAATCTAATGATAGTTTAGCTGCAATATATTACATTTTTGGTTTTGGGTTTAATACCACTTTTATTCTTATTATAGGGAATGCAGTAGGAGCTGGGGATTTATATGAGGAGGTCTTGTTCCTGGGATTCCCGTGTCCCCATGCCAAAAAGCATCTATGGATCTGAGTAAATAAAAGTAAAAAAAAAAAATATCAGTGATTTATATTAGTTTACATATTGTGGAGAACGACTCTAGGAGGAACAAAGTACATCATAGACCATAATGGTATATATACCGTATATAGATATATATATATATATATATACATATATATATATATATATATATATATGCATAGATATATTTTCCTCTCTATTTTTTGTTAGCATATGGTAAAATCCTGTCAATTCTTTTGTATGTGTCTTGTTGGAGTCATTTCCTTTCATTCCTTGTCCTGGAGTGTCCTGATGTGGACACAGAAGGTTTTGTCACCTAATCTAATTTGGACTATGAAAAAGAGACTGATACTGTTTTATGTCTGCAGGAATTCCTGATAACATAAGGAAAGTGTTACCCCATGCACTCCAGAAATGTACCCTTTGCCTAAATTATATAAGATAATTAAACACCTCCAGGGAGACCTATTGATTGCACAATAGTTTAATTGCTCATATCCTTTGGTGTCTACATCAATTGAATTTTGCCACCTTTAAGCTGGCCATGCATTATACAATTTTCTTATTCAATTTCTTTAGATTTACCTTCAATTATGTAGTACAAAGGTCTTCCTGATTGCCTATAAATTTAAAATGTTTAGGTTTGACCTCATATTATATACTTTTGTTAAATCTAAAGGAAAATTGTACACGGAAATTGTATAATGTATAATCATCAGCCTTAGTTTTGAAAAATATTCAGGTTATTAAAGGTAGCACACAATTCCTTCTACAATTGGATATGACGAACTCATCAGCTGTAAAGTACTCTACTTACACATGACAAGTTTATACAGTAACTTCCCAACCCAAGTTTTAAAAATGTAATAGATATAGCTGAAATGGATGCTGCATGTATCTATGTGTTTTTTTTTATTTTTATTTTTAGATTTGTGGATGAACATTACTTACAAAGGCAGCTGGGGCACCATAGGAATCTGACAAATGTATACAGTATAGGATAGTATTTGAAAAGCTGCAAATTCACAAAAAATGAGAAACACAATCATATGATCTCTGATTTTGGTTCTGCAGGGCATAGATCAACATCTATTTAACCACTTCAATACTAGGAACATTTACCCCATTCTGTCAGGCCAATTTTTATTTTTTTTTGCTATATAAACTAAAAAAATACCAAAAATTTTGAAAAAAAAAATGTGAAGCTTTTTTTTTAATTATTTAGTCTATAGGAAAGTTATACAGTCCAAAAAACTATGGTATATATCTGAAAATTGATCAATCCTGATGTCCTGACACCCTATCTCATTTCTTGAGGCCCAAAAATGCCAGGGCAGTACAAATATCCCCAAATTATCCCTTTTTGGAAAGTAGACAGTCCAAGGTAAGTAGTAAGAGATACGGTGAGCTTTTTGGAGTTGTAATTTTTTGTCGTTTTCTTTTGAAAAACTAAGAAATTTTTAAAAATTTATTTTTCACAATATTTTACATACTTTCACCAGTGCAGTAGAGCTCATATAACTGGTCTGGTGATGAACAGGGACACTGACTGGTGACAGTATATTAAAAAGAAAATAATAATAGCAATTTTACATTTTTTAAAATATTTTTTTCTTTTTTTCTTTAAGTTTTGCAATTTTTTTTTTTACATAAAGTGACCAGAGCAATACACACTATGAATGCTTTTAACTGTGAATTTTATAGTTATAAGCATACATTTTTTTCAGAATGAAAACTATTCATTCAGTGTGTACTATTGTGATTAGCTATGATTGGCCACATCTAATCACATGGTACAGATGGGCTGTGATTGCCCTGTCTGTGCCATGTGGTGACTGTGCCCAATTGCAGAGCTCATCACAGTAGTACACAATGAATGCCATGAAATAAAGCCATTCATTGTGTACAATTGTCATGTGATCTGCTGTGATTAGCAACAGCGATCACATGGTACCGGCAGCAGGCCGGTACAGTGATATGTCATCAGCCATGTCCGGTGGACCTTTATCGCAAAAGGAAAAACATGTTTGTTATAACTGATCATAAAGTGTGAGCTGGGGTTTGGCTTCAATTTGTTTAGTGTATTTACAGTATCTCACAAAAGTGAGTACACCCCTCACATTTTTGTAAATATTTTATTATATCTTTTTATGTGACAACACTGAAGAAATGACACTTTACTTCAATGTAAAGTAGTGAGTGTACAGCTTGTATAACAGTTTAAATTTGCTGCCCCCTCAAAATAACTCAACACACAGCCATTAATGTCTAAACCGCTGGCAACAAAAGTGAGCACACCCCTAAGTGAAAATGTCCTAATTGGGCCCAATTAGCCATTTTCCCTCCCAGTGTCATGTGACTCGTTAGTGTTACATGGTCTCAGGTGTGAATGGGGAGCAGGTGTGTAAAATTTAGCGTTATTGCTCTCACACTCTTATACTAGTCACTGGGAGTTCAACATGGCACCTCATTGGCAAAGAACTTTCTGAAGATCTGAAAAAAAGAATTGTTGCTCTACATAAAGATGGCCTAGGCTATAAGAAGATTGCCAAGACCCTGAACCTGAGCTGCAGCATGGTGGTCAAGACCATACAGCGGTTTACCAGGACAGGTTTCACTCAGAACAGGCCTCGCCATGGTCAAACAAAGAAGTTGAGTGCACATGCTCAGCTTCATATCCAGAGGTTGTCTTTGGGAAATAGATGTATGAGTGCTGCCAGCATTGCTGCAGAGCTTAAAGGAGTGGGGGGTCAGCCTGTCAGTGCTCAGACCATACGCCGCACACTGCATCAAATTGGTCTGCATGGCTGTCATCCCAGAAGGAAGCCTCTTCTAAAAATGATGCACAAGAAAGCCTGCAAACAGTTTGCTGAAGTAAAGCAGACTAAGGACATGGATTACTGGAACCAAGTCCTGTGGTCTGATGAGACCAAGACAAACGTATTTGGTTCAAGCATGTGTGGCGGCAACCAGGTGAGGAGTACAAAGACAAGTGTGTCTTGCCTACAGTCAAGCATGGTGGTGGGAGGGCCATGGTCTGGGGCTGCATGAGTGCTGCCAGCACTGGGGAGCTACAGTTCATTGAGGGAACCATGAATGCCAACATGTACTGTGACATACTGCAGCAGAGCATAATCCCCTTCCTTTGGAGATTGGGCTGCAGGGCAGTATTCCAACATGATAATGACCCCAAACACACCTCCAAGATGACCACTGCCTTGCTAGAGAAGCTGAGGGTAAAGGTGATGGACTGGCCAAGCATGTCTCCAGACCTAAACCCTATTGAGCATCTGTGGGGCATCCTCAAACAGAAGGTGGAGAAACGCAAGGTCTTTAACATCCACCAGCTCTGTGATGTTGTCCTGGAGGAGTGGAAGAGAACTCCACTGCAACTTGTGAAGCTCTGGTGAACTCCATTCCCAGGAGTGTTAAGGCAGTGCTGGAAATAATGGTGGCCAAATAAAATATTGACACTTTGGGCCCAATTTGGACATTTTCACTTAGGGGTGTATTCACTTTTGTTGCCAGCGGTTTAGACATTAATGGCTGTGTGTTGAGTTATTTTGAGGGGACAGCAAATTTACACTGTTATACAAGCTGTACACTCACTACTTTACATTGTAGCAAAGTGTCATTTCTTCAGTGTTGTCACATGAAAAGATATAATAAAATATTTACAAAAATGTGAGGGGTGTACTCATTTTTGTGAGATGCTGTATATTTGAAAATTGAGCAATCCTGATGTCCTGACACCCTGACACCCATCTCATTTCTTGAGGCCCTAAAATGCCAGGACAGTACAAACATCCCCCAAATTACCAATTTTCGAAAAGTAGACAGTCCAAGGTATTTAGTAAGAGGCATGGCGAGTTTTTTGGAGTTGTAATTTTTTGTCACAATGTTTTGAAAAATTAAGAAATAAAAATAAAGTATTTTTCACAATTTTTTACATACTTTCACCAGTGCAGTACGACATCATCATATAACTGGTCTGGAGATGATCAGAGACACTGACTGGTGACAGTATGTAAACAAAAAAAAAACACCTTTAAATTTTTTAATTTTTTTTTTCTTTTTTATTACATTTTTTTTATTACATACAGTGACCAGAGCAATACACACTATGATTAATTTTAATTGTGAATTTTATAGTTTTAGGCATACATTTTTTTCTGAATGGAAACTATTCATTCAGTGTGTACTATGTACTTGTGATTAGCTATGATTTGCCACATCTAATAACATAGTACAGATGGGCTGTGATTGGCCATGTCTGTACCATGTGATGACTGTGACCAATCGCAGAGCTCATCACAGTAGTACACAATGAATGCCATGAAACAAAGCCATTCATTGTGTACAATTGTCATGTGATCTGCTGTGATTGGCAACAGCAATCACATGGCACCGGCAGCAGGCCAGTACAGTGATATGGCATCGGCCGTGTCCGGTGGACCTTTATCGCAAAAAGGAAAAATATGTTTGTTGTAACTGATAATAAAGTGTGAGCTGGGGTTTGACTTAAATTTGTTTAGTGTATTTATATCTGCTAATATATTTAATAGTATTTACCCCCAAGACTGACAATGCTGCTGTATGCTGTGCCTCCTGTGCTCACTCATCCAGAGTGGGGACACTCTAATACAGGACATATGTTACTGGCCAGATCACCTGGTAAAAAACAGAGGGGGAAAAAGCCAAAGAGAAGAAAACTGATGCAGCCACCACATTTAATGATGATTGGTAAGCTGCAATATAATACATTTTTGGTTTTGGCTTTAAGGTCACTGATATAGGGTTTACTCATAAGCCAATATAGAGTGGGCAAAATTATTTCTACAGATTCGTTCATACTATAACCAAATAGCCCAGCTATGTATTTGTTAAGCATGAAATTAATAAAAAAACAGAATTCTTGAGGCAGAATCTAATATTGCAATGGAGGGAACAACTAAGGAAAAAGAACATAGCAGATGATATGCTATTTATTTTCATATATTCATATTCATTATACATCATTGTTATGTCTGTCTTGTTAGGAAAATTGTAAATATCGCCTGTTATCCAAGGTGGACACATACCAAACAGAATTTTAAAAAAATCTAGCAAAATGTTCATCCTAAAAAAATAAAAGGAGAGTGCAGGAGCACAGAGATTGGTATCCACTACTAGAAACAGGACATTTTCCCTGCCATAGCTGCCAGTATTATATTGAAATGATTAAGGGTTCTCCTGTGTACCAACCTCTCCATGCAGCCAGCACCTTTGAAAAGTTTTTTTCACCTGTAAAAATAGTAATTTATTTACCGTAATAATATTAATATATCATTGCGGGTTCATTTATGTTGAACAGACTTCTCCGATAGTGTAAATGCACTTGAAGCTGCCCAAAATTCACCCACAGCTGTTAAAAGAGCCTAAAAAACTGTTTACTAATGGGTAAAACAGTTAGGACTCATACATACTGTATGTGTGGAAGCTCTTGGTGCCCCTCTGAAAACCAATCTGTGATTAATCACTTTTCAGAGGGAGTTTGGTAGGCAGTGCCTCCTCGCCACCTGTTTTAACTCTGAAAATGCCAACCCACTGGGCTGCAACAGTGTGCATTGCACGCATTTGTCAGTGATATTAAATGCAACATGCTTTTTCATTTTTGCTGCACCAGCAAAGCATCATGGCCACGGTATGTGTACAGCCCTGACTTGCTGCATGCCATGTTTGGGCAGATGGTTGGGTGGCAGTAAAACCAAGGCTCAATTGCTTGCTTTTAATGCACCCTGGCTTTCTGTTTGAATGAGCTCTAAGTATAAAATTACGATTGACAGTGTTTTGTGCTATGTGTTCAATAACTGCACAGAAAAGCATAGCTCCTAACTGTCCCTGATTTTGAGAGCCTGTCCCTAATTTGGAAAAAAGTCCCTCTTTCCTCCTCATTAGTTCCTCATTTTGGTCTGATCAACATAGCTGCGCGACAGCCACTCGTGACGTCACTTCTTGTTGGGTTTGGATAGAACTTCTGGTCATTGGAACGCACGCCGGCTCGTCCGAGGTGCCTGAGGGATAATTTAAAAAAATAGGTTGTTTATGTTGGTGCTAACCTGAGCACCATAAAATGTAAGTGCACAAATGTTTTAACTTTTTTTACTTTTTAAAAAAAACGGAATTACACTATTCTGGAATTTTACATCTTTTCTGGGTCTGTGCTGCTGGGGAGAGAGAAAAAGAATCTGAGGGGCCAGTGGCTGGTTTATCTCCATAAGGCAGTGTTTCTCAACTCCAGTCCTCAAGGCGCACCAACAGGTCATGTTTTCAGGATTTCCACTATTTTGCACAGGTGATTTGATCAGTTTCATTGCCTTAGTAATTACCACAGCCATTTCATCTGAGGGAAATCCTGAAAACATGACCTGTTGGTGCGCCTTGAGGACTGGAGTTGAGAAACACTGCCATAAGGCATTACGTGTGTGGATTTTCCCATCTGCTATTTGAGAACGGGTGATACCCCAAGTTATCAAAGGTGCATTCACTGTGTATGGCTGGTAAGGGTGCATTCTGTATACACAGTGGTGGAGCACGAATTGAAGAAACCATCTGAGCATCTTATTATCAGAAGAAGTATAAGGACTATTTTTTTATGAAATTTGTGTTGTCAATATGAAATATTTTTTTCCCTTTGTTTTATTATTTTGTACTAATTGGATTGAGGTTTTTTTGATTGATGGTAGGTTGTGTGGTAGCACCTTACTTTTTAAAAAATCTTTCTGTTTTGAGGTGGGGGATCCACTTAAAGGGGCCGCTTCACATTTTTTGTTTTGTAATTTCACTCCAGGTTGGCGCCAACTTTACTCACATTTTTTTCCTATATATCTGTATATAAAATGCACTACTTATCTATCAAAAAGTGTTTCCCAGTGCTAAGACCCCTTTCACACTGAGGCGGTTTTCAGGCGTTTTAGCGCTAGAAATAGCCTCTAAACAACGCCTGAAAACCACCTCCCATTCATTTCTGTGTGTCTTTTCACACTGGGCCGGTGCGCTTGTGGGATGTTAGGAAAAGTCCTGCAAGCAGCATCTTTGGGGCGGTTTGGGAGCACTGTATACAGCGCTACCAAAATGCCTTACCCATTGAAATGAATAGGCAGTGCTTCCAAAGCCCCTGAAAAACGATTTGGAAGCGTCACCACATGGACGTTTTTAACCTCTTCTTTGAGGGTTAAAAGCACTCGCTAGCGGCCGAAAAGCACCGCTTAAACAGCGCTAAAGCGTGGCCGTGGCTCAGTGTGAAAGGGGTCTAAACCTTTCATATCATTTCTAAATTGCTGCATTTGTAAGTTCCAAAAGCCAGTATACAGGAATAGTAGTGGTAAAAAGGCACTTGTGGGTTTAACCAACTCTCCTTTAAGGGGGGGGGGGTCCTATGCCTACATACTTTTGCTAATAGGTGTCCTTTATTCCCATCTCAGAAAGTTGGGAGGTATGCACAAATGTTGACAATGTTATAAATTCAGAGTGCCCCTGTGTTTTGTGCACACTTCTATGTTATCTATAGGAATCAGATTTGGCTGCCAATTTTTAACAGCAGTTGTTTAGCAAATGACAACTGACTATAACTGTAACTATTCAGTCGGCAAAAAATGCTGTGTGCTGTCATCTACAATAGGTAATGAGTGTGTTTCTGACATATCAATATTTTTCTCTTATTGCAGGGTCTTTAAAGCAGAACTCGGGGCAAAAACGTTTTAATGCTGCTTTCATACCTTTCTAGAATAGTCTGTCTTCTGATTGCCTCTGTAGTTTTTGAGAAACAGCCTGTTCCTCTTTTAAATAATAGTGTTGATTCCCTGTTTGCAAGACCACAGGCTACTATGCCATGCATTCCACTGGTCTTGTAATTTCCCCCCTCCTGCAGTTCAGTTCAGCCAGCACTTCCTGTTTGCGGCAGTGGGTGGACCAGGAAGTCTCAGATAACTGGTCTGAACCTCCCAGAGAGGCAGTGCTCTCCTCCCACCAACACAAGCCCAGCTGGACCGGTGTCTTGCCGAATAAGTTCCTTCGGCGGATAGGTTCCCCCCCTGTACTGCGCAGGCGCAGCGACTGCGCAGTACGTACTACTGTCGGCCGCCGGAGATAGCCGAAGCTCAAACGCTTCAATCAGCTGTACACGGCGCCTGCGCTCTGGGTCCAGGTTCCTTCCCCACCATCCAAGTGGACCTAGAGGGGGAATCTAAAAGTGCCGAGCGCAGCCAGGCCGTGCCCGAAGCGTGGCGCCGTGCCAGAAGCGTGGCGCCGTGTACAGCTGATTTTCAGCTGTTCCGCTTCGGCTATTTCCGCCGGATTCTACTGCGCATGCGGAACTTTCTCGGTAGAACACCGGACAAGTTCCCTCAAACCTTTTAACCCCATACATGCTAGACAATCACACAGGCAAGCGGGGGGGGGTACAAATCTCATTAGTGACATTAAGAAGGCAGTGTGACAGCACAGACTTGAGAGATTAGCAGACATCTCAAGTCTCCCACGAGGTGAGGGAGCCTCCCGCATTTCGGGAGCGGCTTCCAGACACCCGCAAGTGATGCCCGATATCCCGGCTGAGGGGCTGATCCTGGATGGTCCCCTGGTTCACAGTCGGGGATGATCGGTGCAGCAGGAGGGACAGCTGTGAACACTGATCTCCCTGTAGGGCCAACATCTGCTTCTCCTTCTCTCCCTCCCGTGGCTGTCGGCTAAAAAGCAACACAGGGAGATCGGTGATCACAGCTGTCCCTCCTGCTGCACCGATCATCCCCGACTGTTCCCTTTTTCTACCTTCTCCTCCATCCCCCTCCGTGTCCTTCTACCCCCCTGTTCTTCTCCCCCGTTTTTCTACGGCTCCCCTCCGTATCCTTCACCCCCCCTGTTCTTCTCCGGCTCCCTGTCCTCCTCCTCCTCCGCCCTACCTCGTCGTCCACAGCTGGCTTCCCTCCTCTCTTCTCCCGTCAGCTGTGAGGATCTGTCAGGATGGAGAACGGAGGAAGGGACCGGCCCCTTCTTTTTCTGAATTGGACAGAGAGCAAGATCACTCCTGTGTCCTGTGAAAACTGAGCAGAGTAACCTGTGTGTTTACTCTGCTCAGTTTATGAATGGACAGGAGCCACTGTCTTCTGTCCATTCATCTTCAATGCTGAGAAAGGGACTGGGGAATCTGTGTCCTCAGCCTCTTTCTATGTTTCAAAGGGGAGATGTCAGGGTTCTGTTTAGACCCCTGATATCTCACCAAAGCGCCCCCCCCCCCAACAGGGTTGATTAAAAAGAAAATGCCAAAAAATATTTAAAAAATGAAATTGTAAACAAACATTATAAAAAATGTAACTATAAAAAAATATATAAAATAAAAAACTACTGACACCACCCCCCTGCCCTACCAACACTGTCCACTGCCCCAAACCCCTCCCCCCAAAAAGCATTAAAGAAAATGAAACTGTAAAAAAAACAATATGTGAAAATAAAAACTACTGACACCATCCACTGCCCTACTGACACCATCACTGCCACATACTCCCCCACCCCTTCCCCAGAAGCACTGTGAAAAAATATTTTAAAATTTTTTTAAAGAAAATAATAAGCAACAAAATTGTAAAAAATAGACAAAATAATAAAAACCAAAAAACTACTGACACACTGCTCTACTGACACTGTCCACTACCCCCACCCAATCATTGTGAAAAACAAAAAATAAAACACATTAAATTGTAAAAAATAATTTAAAAAATAAAATTGTAAAAAAATAATAATAAAAATAAAGAACTACTGACACTGCCCACTGCCCTACTGACACCATCCTGCACATACTACTCACTGCTGTACACTACACACTCCTCACATGCACATTATACCCACCTACATACACTCCACACTCCTCTCCTGCAAATACTACCCACCGCCATACACTCCGCACTGTACATTCCCTATTTAACCTTACTACATAAGTCATCTCAGACTCTATAAAACCACACCCCATTTAAGCCACGCACAATATGTAGCACGGTTTAAGCCATGCCCACCTCCCTGAAATGAGTTTGCCACCCCGCTGAAATGAACTTTTACAGGTTGGAATGTCTGAATTAGTATTAACTATGCCAATCACCAGAGACACAGGGGAGAGATAAAGGGTTGTATAGTCTTTCTGTATAAGCAGAGAAGGGGGGAAGGAACTGGGTGGCTGTACAGGCTTAATCCCATAACTGCTGGGGAGTGAGTGCCATTTACTTGGTATGATGTTCACATTCAACATGTACAGGCCTTATGTACCCTCCTACATTCACTGCCATTCCCAAAGCATGATGGGAAGTGTAGTTTCATTATAGTGTAGAGAGAGAGGAGAGGATATGAAGTAATCCCTGGTGTAACACCTCCTCCTTGCCAGAATAGATGCTGCATTTTTTGAATTACAGAAAGGACTTTCTGAAAATTCAATTAGACTTTTCTTTTCAATGGTAAAGAATTTCACAAATGTATTACTTATTTAGTGTTTTGTGTAGGGGGGTGTACTAATGAGGGATGCTTTAAGGGATAAGCCTTGGTTCACATCTGTGCCTGCTGCATGTAGGGCAGCCCAATAATGATCTTAATGAACTTCTGTACCTGTGAAAAATGCAGGAAAAGCCGCCACCAAAACTTTGTTAAAACTGCGCTGCACCATAAGGGCAGGCAAATGCAAAAACAAATGCAAAAACATGCAAGTTTGCTGATGAGAGGGGTGCAAATAAGAACTAATAGCACCCCCTGTGCCTTCTAAAGTGCAGCACTTTTGTCTATATGTTGCAAAAGCTTGCTATTTTGCGATTTTCTGAGAATACTAGTCCAATTTGATGTAACGCATTGGGCGGAGCTACACTACGTGATATCATCAATCTGCCGAAGTGTTTCCTGGAAGTGTGATTCGGCCATATTTAATGTACACAGCGCTGTGATGCCTATATTGATGCAAGTGCAATATATTTACATTAATAATCGATTTTTTTGGATTGTGGAGCGTTGATCCCCTTTCTTCTTTTTAAACATGGTGCGTTTGGGAGTGTGAGTTCAAAAAATGCTGTACTGATCGCATCTCTAGTTGTCTGTTTCCAGGTCTAGTCTTGTGTCCTGACCTTTTGCAATGATTAAGCACATGATACTGTGTGAAACATGTCTGTCTTGATGCCTTGATTGTCGTTTTTCCTGTGGTGTGTCACTTGGATGGATCAATAAAGGACTCATATTAATCATCTTCCTTTTTGCAGTTTGTATGGCGGGCGAGCCGTAGCTAGCACCCTTGAGAGGAGTCCTTCAATTCACTTTACTCCCCTATTTATCTGGATTCACCCACCTGAGCGGTGTTTCTTATTTCTTCCCATCCTGCCTTGCAGAGACTGGATTGTTAACATGATGCCTAATATGACTTCTCTATCATTTGAGGGTCATATTTGTCTGATAAGCCTCTGCTGTATCTCTGGGGTGATGGTGATTCTGGTGGAGTGGGACGCACACTATTTGGATTTCCTGCATGTTATAATTTGTTGGATTTTTCACGATTTGTGACTAATTTTAATACATTTTTATTGTTTCATATATGTTTTGTTTTGAAGAATATTTATTTGTGCTACACTACATTTGTTTGCTATGTCAAATATCACTATATATATATATATATATATATATATATATATATATATATATAGTGTGCCCGCAGATATTTATGCACCAATTCCATTAACGTGGTTTCACTTTTAAGAAAATACTAGTTGCCAGTCATGCAAATTAGTGTTTTCATTACTTGAATCGCTGATCACGAATAAGTAACAAGTTAAAGCAGAACTATACCCACTGATTTCACCATTTCCCAAAACAGTTACATTAAAGGCATGCTGTGAATGGCAACTGTCACAGCTGCTTGTGCTCTCAAGCAAACTGTCAAGCCATCAAATAATTGGTGTCCTAACAGATCATATTTGGAGCACCATTGCAAGTTGAGACCAAACAGATGCTAAGATGGCAGATTCCATGGCTATAAAGGATTGGAGCGTTTAGTTCCGCTTTAGGTCAGAGTGATGTCAAAGTGGATCTGTATACTTGTTTCAGGACATAAGGAAGCTGTTAAATCAGCGTAGAAGCTTGACTACTATCATTTTCAGAAAGAGAGGTCGACAGTAGTCTCCATAGTTCTGTCAGGACAGGTTTCCCTTAAGACACAGAAAAGATCACTTTAAGACCAGGTCTTTTTCTGACACTTTTTGTTTACAAGTTTAAGGCTGGGTTCACACTGGTGCGATGCCAGACATTGCATGTAATTCACACTGCATTACTGTGCACATCACATGCGATCTCTGTGTGATGTGAATTCAGCCATACAAACTGTATGGCTAAAATTGCATCGCATTCACGCACCAAAATGGTGTAGGACCCTTTTTTTGGTCCGCACTGGAATTGGATCGCATGGGTGTTCAGACCCATGCGATTCGATTCCTGTCCGATTTTACAGATCGTATGGTGATTCGATTTGGGGGAGTCAATAACGTTACATTGACACCCGCAGTGGTTCGCAAAGAGCAGTGTGGACTGCCTGCGAGTGAGATGCGATGCGGGAACCTGCACAGGTATCGCTCTGGTTCCCACTTTGTGAACCGGGACTAAATCTGTATTTTCTGTGACAAAATTACTTAGAACCCCCAAACTTATATTTTTTTTAGCAGAGAACCTAGAAATAAATATGACAGTTCTTGCAATTTTTTATGTCACACGATATTTGTGCAGCAGTTTTTCAAACGCAATTTTTTTGAACAAAAAATATTTTAATAAATTTTAATGCAAAAAAACACAATATACAAGCCAATTTTTTGGCAACAAATAAAAGATGATGTTATACCGAGTAAACTGATACCTAACATGTCACGCTTTAAAATTGTGCACGCTTGTGGAACAGTGGCAAAGTATTATACTTAAAAAAATCCCCATAGGCGACGCTTTTAAAATTTTAACAGGTTACCAGTTTAGAGTTACAGAGGAGGTCTAGCACTAGAATTACTGCTCTCGCTATAATGTTTGTGGCGAAACTTTACATGTGGTACGAACATTGTTTACATGTGCGTTCGCCTCTGATCTTGAGCATGGGGGGACAGGGGCCCTTTAAATTTTTTTATTTTGAATTATGTATTTCATTAAAACATTTTTATTTTTACACTGTCCCTTTAAATGTTTTTTTTAATCACTTTTAGTGCTATCACAAGAAATGTAAACATCCCAAGTGATAACAATAAAGCATGACAAGTCCTCTTTATGTAGACATCTGGGGTCTATAAGACCCCGGTTCTCTTCTCTACCCTGGAAAGCATCAGATCAAAAAAAAAAAAAGAATCTGATGCTTTCCAAAAAAAAAAAATTGTTTACATCTGCCCTAAACCGGATGTGACATCATGAAGTCGCTTCCTGCTTCCTAGATCATATTGACTACACTGTCTCTCCTCACCTCTGTGAACAGCGACGCTAACCATCGGGTTGTTTTCCTGGCTCAACGGTGAGAATGGTAAGCCCAGGAAAACACCTGCGAGCAGTGGGCGGGGGGGGGCACTCTTCCCGCTGCTTCTAAAGGTGATCCAGTGGCTACTCAACCACTTAGATTGCTTTTATTAGAAAGAGAATCACCAGCTGTAAAAAACAATACTGGTTTATGGGTGACAGCTGCAGCCATAACCCCGGTAAACCACTTTAAACTCGTAACATAAAAGTACGTTAGGAGGTCTTGAGGTGGTTAAACAAAGTGCTTTAATCATACATTATAATAACTAAATACCAGATACATTATATTATGGTTATATATGCTTGATCTGTGACAAGTGTTATACTGAAAACCCATTAAATTCTTCCAAGGTAATATGTTTTCCATCCCTATTCGAAGTATCCTGCCTTATACATCAAACACAGTCCATATACGCTTTATTAAAAGACATGTTTAGTCTATTTGAATGCCCTGCCTCATTTTGTTTGACAACATTACACTGAATTATCATTATGTGCACTTTAAATTACATATAGTATACTTTAGGTTTGATTAACTATGTAATTTTTTAGCATCAGATCCCTGGAAACTGGATACAGTAAAACAAATCAAATAGTTTGAACCTAGAGCCCATATTTTTAGACAGCCTTTGACCTTCAAGGACTTCAATTAACACCGCTGTAAAGCTAACCACTACTGGCTGCATGGGAACTATTAAATTGTGCTTATGTTTTTTCCATTAGGTACAATATCCAAATTTAGAAACATGTCACATTTTTACCAAACATAGGCAGCGTTCCAAATTGCATAATGCTTTCCATCTTTGCCTAGAAAGATTTAATTACCTTGATTGCATAAGGCCAAAAAGCCCCGACATCAGCTATTGAATTATCACAAGTTCTCAACTCAAACACAATTCATCTTAGGAGACCTACCAGTCAAAATATGTCCTAATTTTGGATGTTGTTATTGTTTACCTTGTTGAGCCAGGTGGTTACATCAAAGCATAGTTCGGGTAGACAATGTGCTTCTTCTAAGTGTTCTGTTTGCTACATTTTCTGTTATCAAACGTCAAGAAGCATTTAGGTGACAAAAGAGGTTCACAGCACTTCCAGGTGATCTCATATTTGTTGTTGTTCTCCTTTTACTCAGTCGTATACAGGGAGTTGCTATGTGAACATGAAGTCATTGATGCAAACTATTTCTTTCATATGCCATAGAAGATCTTCTATGAATGTACATATGAACTTACAATATGGATCAGCAGCCCAGAAACTTCACACTAAAGGAAAATTCTGCCCAAAACGTACATTTCAGATTTTCATGTTGAATCATGATAGGTCTTTTTTTACCCTTAGACTCCACTGGCAAGGTTTTGTCACCAGAACAAGGTTCATTTACCTGCCATAACATTACAAAGTCCAAAGTTGGGAGACCCTGTTCCTTAAATACTTGAATACCGGACACTTTTACCCCCTTCCAGCCCAGGCCAATTTTCAGCTTTTAGTGCTGTCACACTTTGAATGACAATTGCGCGGTCATGCAGCTCTATTTTTTCACAAAAATAGAGCTTTCTTTTGGTGGTATTTAATCACCGCTGTTTTTTTTTATTTTTCACTAAAAAAACAAAAAAAGAACCAAAAAATGTGAAAAAAAACCCCTGAAAATTTATTATCAAATACTTTCCGTAATTTTCCTTTCCCGGTGGACTCCACGGCAGTCTACGTGTGGGTTAACCCTGCCTCCTCTCCAATGCTATGGGACCCCACTCCCATAAATTTGAGCTCACAGCCAGAGACTGGGTTACGTAACTAGCCAACGCTTGACTATTGGGTGGAAACGCCGTCTGCCATGAATTCCATCAGGAAAGGAAAATTACAATAAGTATTTGATAATAAATTTTCAGTTTTCCTGACAGACTCCATGGCAGTCTACATGTGGGAAATAACTAGCCAGTCCACACGGGTGGGTATGTTGATCAGAACAGGATTCTTAAACCAAAGTTGACAAAAGATAGAGAAGCAGGTTCTCTGCAGTAATGTGACATAAAAGGTATTAATGGAGGCCCATGAGGCCACTCTGCAGATGACATCTGGAGCCACATGCGGGGCTGCTGCCCACGAAGCCGCCATACCCCTGGTGGAATGTGCCGTCACCGCCTCTGGAAGAGCCAAGCCCTTAGCCCTATAAGCCTGCTGGATGGACTGGACGATCCAGGCTGCAATCGTTCTGGTCGAAGCTCGCTTCCCTCTGTTATTGCCGGAGTGCAAGATAAACAGGTAGTCGGAGCGTCTAAAGGAGAAAGTAGCTTGCAGGTATTCCTTCAGTATTTCACCTACATCCAGAGGGTGGACCCTAGGGCCCTGAATTTAGGTAGGGCAATTTCTTGGTTTTCATGGAACACTGAAGTAACTTTCTGATTTGAGCCAAACATAGGGATGAGGACCACCCGTTCCGGGAAGAAAGTCAGGAATGGTTCTTCGTGACCCAAAAACCCGATCTCAGAAAACCCTTTGGCCGAAGTAGTGGCAACTAGGAAGGCAACTTTTGCAGAAAGGTCTTTAATAGAAAGCGGAGAGGATCCTGCGGTACTCAGACCAGTCAGTGAGTCGAGAACAAGGGGAAGATCCCATTTGGGGAATATCGGCCTTCTTTGGGGCCTGAGTCTTGCTGCCCCACTGAAGAACTGCCGGATTAGAGGGTGAACGGCCCATGATGTTCCGGAGAAGGCTGACAAGGCTGAGACTTGGACCCTGAGAGAGCTGATGGATCGAGACAGATTTAGGCCAGATTGAAGGAAGCCGAGGATATCCTGGATTCCTGGATCTCTGAATGACCTGCCCGTAGAGGATGAGAATTTAACAAACTTGGCCCATATTCTCCCCTAGATCTTATTAGCGCTTACCCTTTCACAAGCTCATGAGGGTGGAAGTCACTCTTGACGCACACCCGAGAGTATCCAGCCTCACCCTCTCAAGAACCAGACCATCAGTCCCAGTAACGACAGGCAAGGGTGCAGGACTGCCCCTGAGAAAGAAGGTCTGGCCTGAGAGGAAGAGTCACCTGGTCCCGGAAGCTGAGCTGGGTCAGGAGGGGAAACCATGGCCTGTTCAGCCAGTAGGGCGCTATCACCACCACCTCGACCACTTCCTCTTGGTGTCTCCGTAAAAAACCTGAGGATGATCAGGAAAAGCGTATGCCCTGTTGAAGCTCCACTGATTTGTCAGGGCATCTACTCCGAAGGCCTGGCTGCAGCGGCCCCGAGTGTAATACTTCTTGATCTTGAAGTTGCAGGGGGATGCAAATCGATCTACTTCGGGATTGACTCCCAAGAACAGGAGCCATTCGAACGTCTGCACATGAAGGGACCACTCGTCCAACTGTGCGCGAGACAGGAAGACCGCTTGGACGTTCTGGACTCCAGGGACGAAGACTGCTGAAATATTAGCCAGGTTTTTCTGAGCCGAGGACATGATGGGCTCGATTTCTTGGAGTAAGGTGGAGCTCCGAGTGCCCCCTTGCCTCTTCTGTGGTTGTTGTCCATTCTCAATAAAACTGCTTCCCCTTTCAGGACATGAGTGAAGATTTGAAGGGCACACCAGACTGCCCATAGTTCCAGGACGTTTGATCCCCGGCTGTGAAAACGGGCATCCTATCTGCCTTGTGTAAGTTCTGACCTGCAGAGGGCTCCCCATCCAGCACCGCTGGCATCGGTCTTGACTGTGACCCATGGGACGGGGGCAATGGAGTGGCAGGTGAGCAGATTTTGCACTGAAGCCACCAAAATAGTCTGTTCCTCATCACTGATGTTATGTGAATGGATTGATTGCTGAGTTCCATTGCTGGAGAAACCCTGTCTGGAATGGGCGTAACTTCCACAGAGACCACTTGACCATAGGGGTCGTAGAGACCATCGTGACGATAATTTTTAGGCACTTTAAGGCCCTCAAGTGTTAGGAGCTCAAAGCCCATGATATTCTCTCTCGTATGACTAGGATCTTCTCCACTGGGAGAGAGATGGTACTTTCCACCATGTCGAACTGGGCCCCTAGGTATATCAGGCGCTAAACTGGTTCCAGGTGGCTCTTTTTCAGGTTCAGGCAAATTCGAGCAGCATGGAGATAACCAGCTCCCTGTGAATCAGCAGCTGCTCCTTGTCTTGGGATAGTAGCAGGAGGTCGTCGAGATAGTGGTACAACCGTATACCTTTTGTTTTTATGAGGGCTACCACACGCAGAAGAACTTTTGAAAAGACTCAGGGTGAGGTTGTCAGCACGAAAGGGAGGCAGGTGAACTGAAGATGTTCTTACCCGACCCTGAACCGGAGGTATTTGCAGAACTCCTCTGCTACAGGCACTTTGAAATAGGAATCTTTTAAGTCGATTGAGATTAGCCAATCGCCTGGCTGCATGGCTTGTTGGATGGTAGACGGAGTCTCCATTTTGAATATTTCCTATTTTAGAAACTTGTTTTGGTAAGTTAGGTCTATCACGGGGCGCCATGAACCGTTTTTCTTTTGTACTAAGAAGAGAAGGGAGTATACCCCCTAGAACTCATGGCCTTTCGGGACAGGCACCACGGCTCCCTGTGCTATCATCTAATCCACGTAGGACAGTAACACCTGCTTCTTTTCTTCTGATCGTGGTAGCAGGGTAGAAGTAAATCTGGGGAGAGGAGTACTGGTGAAGGACCATGTGTGGCCTGTAAAGACCATCTTGATGGACCAGTAGTCGGGATTGAGGCCACCCAGACATGCCAGAAGAGAAGCAGCTGCGCCCCCACCCGACCCGCCTGGGCAGGCCCAATCTCAAAACGACTTAGCCGGCTCACATCCGCTGAACACCTGGCTTTTATCGGGCTTTTGGAAGGATGTCTGGCCCCTATTCCAATTCCTTCTGAAATCCCAGCAGGGCCTGTAAGAGCGTGCTTCTTATGAATGCTTTGTACTGCATCTTCTCCGCTGGGGCCTCTTCTGGCCGAGCAGACGCTTATCCTGGGGCAAGAAGCCTGACTTCCCACCTGTGGCCCGGGTTTTGGAGCTATCCAGCCTGTTACCAAACAGCGAGGGCCTTTCAAATCAAATCAAATAGATGCTGGATCAGCGAGCCAAGGACACAACCATAGGGCCTGCTTAGCCGTGACCGAGGATAGCATAGTCTGGGCCAACAGGCGGATCAGGTCGATAGAAGCCTCCCCCAAGATGGCCACTGCCAGCTGCAATTCCTGAACTGCTGAGCCCCTGACCAGTTCTTCTGAAATGCCTTTGGACACGGTGTCCACATTTTTCTGTCCAGGCTTCCATAGCCTTGGACATTGCCACAAGGGCCAAGGCGGGTTTGCAAGCCAAATTGGCTAGCCCGTAAATTCTCCTGAGGTCAGTGCTGCGTCTATGAGGGGAGCATTTTCCAGATGTTTCACTTCCTCTGCCTTGAAGGGGTATAATCTGGTCGGTTTTGCTTGACGTAGAAGTCTTCTTATCTACCTTGCTCCACTCCTCATCAATGATATCTTTCAATTCTAAAAGGAGCGGGAAATTGAAAAGTTCCTTCCCCGGGTGTTTAAAGAACTTCCTTTGCTTAGCCGGGGGAGTGGAAGGATCTTCCCATTTAAGGGCCTCATTGACCACTTTAATTAGTGGAGAAACAAGAGCGAAGTCCAAGCCTCCGACAAATATGTCTCCCTCCAACTCCCTGTCTGAAGCTAAGCTAGTGCTTACCTCTTGCTGGGTGCCCAGGGCTTGGGGAAGCTGCCGCACACTGCCCGCAGGAGATCCCACAGAAGCAGTGACTGACAGGCTATTTTAATTCCCCCGCACGGGTGACGTCACCGTCGTGTCCCTCACTCGTGCCTGCGCCATGGTGACTCACCGCCAGGCACCTGTGTGGCCGCCCGGTCTTCCGCCGAGCTGCGCATACCAAGCCTCGGAATCACCAGAGGCTTCGCGCATGTGCAAAAGCTCGCCGCGGCTGCGACCCAGAAGAAAGATGGTGCTCTGGAATGCAGAAGCACTCCAGGCACCATGAGAGGCCAGAACAGAGAAAGGGAAGGAAAGGGGAAAGAGGGAGTTCTAGATGCATCAACAAATGAACACAAACACTGCAATGGAGATATACTGAAGACTCCTGACCTTGCCAGCCGTGCTGAAGTCTTCTCCTGGGCATAGACAGGCTGCCCTTCACCACTGGGGCATACATGCCTGAAGCCGCTCACCAGCCGTGGCTGAGCCCTTGGCTCTCCACACCGCTCTGTTGGTATGCCTGACATTGGCCCGCTCATGGCTCATTTATCCGGTTTGGATGTGAGGAAACATAAGTACATGTGTTGTAGGTCCAAAGAGGAGGACAAAAAAGGAACGCTGTCTCTGGCTGTGAGCTCAAATTTATGGGAGTGGGGTCCCATAGCATTGGAGAGGAGGCAGGGTTAACCCACACGTAGACTGCCATGGAGTCTGTCAGGAAAAAGGTTTTTCTTAGTTCTGTCAGAAAATTTTGTAAATAAGTAATTTTTCTCCTTCACAGATGGGCACTGATGAGGGGGCACTAATATGAAGAGCCAATAACTGACATCTCCTTCTTTACATGTGATCAGCTGTGATTGGACACAGCTGATCACATGGGTAAAGAACCTCGTCATCGGCTCTTTACCGAGATTGAGGTTGTGCTGTGTCCGGGGAACACAGCATGCCCGCGATCGCCACACTGCATGCTGAGGCTGGGGTGATGTCCCAGAATGAGAGAGCAACCCGCCCGCCATCATTAGTCTATACGGCAGGTGGGAGGTGGTTAAAGAGGTTCTTCAGGGTGTTTTTAAAAAATTAAAAGCCAGCAGTTACAAAATCAGATACTTACCTGGACCCGTTCTTCACCAGTCTTTGGGTCCCCAGTGCCAGCATCTTATCTGTGGGAAGCCAGCTGTGACTCTTTGTAGCTTTCCATCCGGCTCCCCACTGTGCTGGACTGCACTTGTAAATGGACCTGCAGCCTTCTGGGGCCTGTGACTTGTCCCAGAAGGATGTGCGTGAGGGGGGATTAAGAACTTCCGGTGGAATCACCTAGGTAATTTCAGACGAAGTAGGAGCAGGTACCTTTGAAAACTAGGTACCCAGTCCACCTCAAAAAAAAAAAAAAAAATTGCGCCAATTATAGCAGAGGAGGAGGAAGGAGGAAGAACTTTCCCTTTTCCCATTAAAAAGAAAAAACAAAGAGATCCTGCACCTCCAACAGAAAGCCATGACAACAAACAAAGAGCAACAGCGAGAGAATACTGGACAAACAGTATCTTTCCCTTCCAAAGATAATCCACTTTCACCAATCCTGTGATCCATGTGCCCCCACTATACAACTTAGGTTGGTGACCTCACTTTTTTCCACTGCAGGTAAGAAATATAACTTGATCACCAACCCAACACCAGACTGCTAAATGGCTCATGATGAAGTTATACCAAACTGATGAGGCCATCATTCTGCTCCTGTTAATGATAAAGAAAGATGTGGGTATTTATGCCAATGCATTAATTTGGAATGCCTGCTGTAATTACCTGTCAAAGAATTTGATTATGGTTTAACCAATCTTGCTATGCACACATATACTTTCATTGTGCAGCCAAATTGATCGCTTTACTATTCCCTGTTATAACCTTAAAGTGGTACAAAATGAAAAATAAATACATAAAAAAGAGGTTATATTTACCTGCTCTGTGCAACTATTTTGCACAGAAAGGTTGCGTTTCTCCTCCTCTGGAAGTCATCACTGGCACTGTCAGTTCCTTCCTCCTTCAGGTGCCTCTTGTAGAAAACCAGGTACTAAGGAGGCATCCACATGTGTGCAATCTCCTTGGGTCCCAAGCCAGGTTGCATGTGCCCACAGACACACACAGTGCTGGTAAGCCATGTCCCCATACCCTCCTTACAGGAGTTTGATTGACAGAGGTAGAAACTAGAGATGCACCGATACCCCTTTTTTAGCAACGAATATGAATACCGATACCAATTACCGATACCTATTTCCAGCATTTAGAGAGATCAAGATGAGGAGGAGCAGGGAGGAGGATTCTCCTTCATCTATCAGTGTGCTGTCTAATATTACCATCTAGATCAGACCAAGTGATGAAGAAACACAGCACTCCCAACACTCAGCACTGCTGGCCCCACAACTACGAGGACCATGCTTTCATCCTACGTCCTCCTCCTGCTCTAATCCTACTGACAACTGAGCCAGAAGGTATTGGTTTTGAGTATCGGTGCATTTTCACGAGTCTTGATACTTGTCTAAATGCCTAGTATCGCCACAGATACCGATATTAGTATTGGTGCAACCCTAGTAGAAACCTATGGCTACACTACCCTCAGTTTGTCCTCTGAAAGCAGAAAGTTAGGGGATCGACATTGGAGCCAGATACAGCGCTGAAGTGGTAACATGGATAGGTAGGACAAATAGTGGGGACTTTTTTTTCCTTCATGCAGAGAATGCATTTAAGTGGTTGTAGACCCTTAGCCCGGGTTCACACTATAACGGGCTGCGGATCGCACAGGAGCGCTGTGCGTCCCTGTTCCCCATTTCAGGGACGAATCAGGGCCGATTCTATGCCTGAATTTGGCCCTGAAATGGAGCCAAAGACGCACAGCGAGCCAGTCACATTCTCCTGCTATGCGAATTAGATGTGGGGAAACGCACATCTAATTCGCATAGGTGTGAACCCGGGCTTACATATACCCAATGAAGTGACTGGCCTCAGGTGATACACAGAGATGAAACAAATCCTCCTAAGTTGTACCTGTTTATCTATAGTCGTCTTTCCCCCACATCCATTCAAAGTGCAGAATTTACACAGGATTTCTCAGCTCTGAAAAGCAACAGGCAGGGAGCTGAAGTTACTTCAATGAGGAGAACTCTAAAGAGCTGATTGGAGGGAAGGGACACTCCCCTCTTCACACAGGATAAGGCTGCCAATCACAGACTGTGCCCTCCCCTGTCACCTTTTTTCTCTTGTGTCAGGAAAACTTGTCAGAAGTGACTCATGCTGATAACAGAGGAGTGAAGCAGCAGACAGAAATGACAGTTAGTGCTCTGGATTGAGACAAGTGCACACTATTCATTCTTTTTTTTTTTCAGGTCATTCGTTATGATCACAATTTGTAAATTCGAAAATCCAAAAATAAGAAAGAAAATCAGAAAATATGAAAGACTAACTAATAATAACTAACTATTAAATTATAGATATTGGAACCTCCTTTCAAATTTGGCTGTACGTGAACGTAATGAATACGAATTTATCTGAAGTTACAAATTATCCAAAATAACGAATGCCGCATCTAAACAAATGGAACGGAATGAATTAATAATAATAAAAAGTTTTTATTATTATTGTTGTTATTTATTATTATTAATTAATTACGTTCCAATCTTTTAAATACGGCATTCGTTATTTTGGAAAATTCGCAACTTCGGAGAAATTTGTATTAGTTACGTTCACTAACAGCCAAATTTGAAAGGAAATTCCAATACCTATAATTTAATAGTAATAGTTAAGTTACTGTTAGTTAGTTATTATTTCAGATCTTTTCGAATTTTGGGGTTTTCGAATTTCTGAATTTTTAAATATTGGGAAAATATCATTAAACGGGTTGTTGTTATTGCCGATATTTCCAAATTAACGAATTTGTCTAAACTTGTTAAAAAACAAATTTGGAACGAAACGAATTGCACATGTATAAATACCAGTCACCTTTTTAATGTAAAACAGTCAACATTTTATCTGCACATTTAGCGGTTTACCTGGAACGACACTTTATTCTTTTTAGAATGATATAACTGGATTTGTTGGTCTTTTATATCTGCCTATCCTATGAAGTAAAGGAAGAACACTATGCAGCTCCATGACTGGTAAAAAAAATGACTAGACCTACATGAAAACTTTCCTCTCAAACTGGGTACTCAACTTCTCTGTTACAAGTAAATATCCAGAATTAAAATAGACAAATAAGCATGTCATTCCACTGACCACACCGTACTTGCTTTTTGCCAAAATACAACTTTACCCACTTAAATAACAGAGGGATGTGGTGGCGCTATCAACCACAGCTATTCAACACAGGAGCACATGAATGGTTTGTTTGTGGAGCACAGGAAAAAATGCAGAAAATTGCAGTAGTAAATAAGCTTGTTGGACATTTGTACAGTCACAGATTAATGTACTGTTAATACATCATCACTTCACCAGTCTTGAACAAATTGTACTTTCTGTATGGTAATCCAAAGACACCACAATGGTTTATGCCAGGATGAAGAAGTCTGAAAAATAAAGAATATATTTTTATTTTCAAAAACAAACAAACCAAGAAAGTGTATTCAGCTTCAGGGTTTTGGAATACATTAGGTGGCTAAAGTGCCACTCACAAGATTTGCCAACTATTTCTGCGGCTGTAAAGCAAATGTATGGTCGGTTGTCGGTTGTCTTTACAGTTAGAGAATTCTCGGGCTGAGTGAAAAACACGGTCATTGCTGAATTCTCTCCGAAATTGATACCTGCCTGAATGTTATCCTAATCCAGGGGTTTCAAAACCAATTGAGCCACTGACCCAGAACAAGTATGCAGATCACCAGTTACAACCTTGTTCCCAATCAGTGACAACATTAGTATTAGGGCTAGCTTTGACTTTAACACACATTAAAGTGCCTTCTGCTTTAACATGATTTTTGAAGCTTACATGAAGCTTGGCAAATGTCCTGTGTGTGTATTGATTTGCTTTAAAGGGGCCCAGGAGAACCCCAACTCAGTTTAACCCCCACTCAGCAGGTGCCCAGTTCATTAGTACCCCTGTTCAGCAGATCCTCAGCTTATTAATACCTTTGTTCTGCAGATCCCCTGCTCAGTAGTACAGCTCTGCTGATCCCCCACACATAGTAGTAACCCCCAGCTCTGCCTATCCCCCACTCTGTAGTAATCCCCAGCTCTGCTGATCCTCCTCTTTCTCTGGTCCCCACTCACCTCGTGCTATATTGCTCCCATGTTGCGCACCATGTGTGCCATCGCTACTTTCTCCTGCTCCAGTCCCCCAGCTCTGCTGATCCTCTGCTGCTCAGTCCTCTCCCTCTGTTCCCTGCTCATCTTTCGCTATAGTAGTCCCATGTTGCACATCACATATGCCATCTGCTTGTTGCTCCGCTCCAGTCCAGACCCAGCTCACCTTCCAGCTGCTCCACACCAGACACTTCCAGCATATATACACATGAACCTAAAGTATACACATGAACCCTGATTTCCTGTGATTGATTATATGCTCATTTATCATTACCTTCTGGTAAGCACATTGGATTCACTTGGGTGTGGTGTGCTTTTCCATACACGCTGAAGCTGGTGAAGGGTCCTTCATATTTTCTATCTCTTCACTGAAAGAACTGTCATATGAATTTAAGCGCTGCATTTTGGACCTTTATTTTTATTGTTTTGGTGATCAACAAACCGTCCCGGCTGCTTTCAATTATCAATGTTATTATAGTTAGCGCAGATACCCACCTACTTTTTTTGATTACATATATTACAGCCAATTTAGCAGGTTCCAAATAATCTACCAGCATGTCTTTGGAGTGTGGGAGGAAACCAGATTACCCAGAGGAAACCCACGCAGGCACAGGGAGAACATGCAAACTCCAGGCAAGTAGTGTCATATATTTAAAATTTACCATTGCTGCAACTACAGCAGGTAACAAGTGAAAAGCAACAACGCTAATAACCAGGCTATTTTATATGATTTGAATAGTTAGTGTTATTCAAAAACCACATCAGCAGGATATCTGATTACACACACACCCCAGCTAGCAGAGATGGCACTGGTCTAGATATTTAATATGCATAAGCAGTCAACAAGTGTAGAGATAGTGCTGGGCTTCCTTACTGAGTTCTTACCATAGCCGAATGGGCATTGCTAGACCTCTCCTCCTACCCAATTCTGGAAGCATTTAGTGTATCCAAATATCAAGATACAGTGCCTTGAAAAACATATTCATACCCCCTGAAATTTTCCACATTTTGTCACGTTACAACCATATGTGGTAGACCAACACAAAATAGCACATAATTGTGAAGTGGAAGGAAAGTGATAAACGATTTTCAATTTTTTAAATAAATAAATATCTGAAAAATGTGGCGTGCATTTGTATTCAGCCTCCGAGTCAATACTTGGTGGAACCACCTTTCACTGCAATTACAGCTGCAAGTCTTTTTGGGGATGTCTCTACCAGCTTTTCACAACTAGAGTGACATTTTTGCCAATTCTGTTTTGGAAAATAGGTCAAGCTCTGTCAGATTGTATGGAGAGCCTCTGTGAACAACAATTTTAAAGTCTTTCAATTGGATTTAGGTCTGGACTTTGGGCCATTCTAACACATGAATATGCTTTGCATTCCATTGTAGCTCTGGCTGTATGTTTAGGGTCATTGTCCTGCTGGAAGGTGAACCTCAGCCCCAGTCTCAAGTTTTTTGCAGACTCTAACAGCTTTTCTTCTAAGATTGTCCTGTATTTGGCTCCATCCACCTTCCTATCAACTCTGGCCAGCTTCCTTGTCCCTGCTGAAGAAAATCATCCCCACAACATGATGCTGCAACCACGTTTCACAGGGGTGGTGATGGGTTCAGGCCAGGGTGATGTGTTGTTAGTTTTCCACCACAATCCCCACATGGCTTCTCAAAACTGCAAATGGGACTTCTTATGGCTTTCTTCTTGCCACTCTTCTATAAAGACCAGATTTGTGGAGAGCACCACTAATAGTTGTCCTGTGGAAAGAATCTCCCACCTGAGCTGTGGATCTCTGCAGCTCCTCCAGATTTACCACGGGCCTATTGCCTGCTTCTCTGATTAATGCTTTCCTTGTCCGGCCTGTCAGTTTAGGTGGACAGCCATGTCTTGGTAGGGTTGCAGTTGTACCATACTCTTTCCATTTTCGGATGATGGATTGAACAGTGCTCTGCGAGATGTTCAAAGCTTGGGATTTTATAACCTAACCCTGCTTTAAACGTCTCCACAACTTTATCCCTGACCTGTCTGGTGTGTGCCTTGGCCATCATGATCCAGTTTGTTCACTAACAAACCTCTGAGGGGTTCACAGAACAGTTGTATTTATACTGAGATTAAATTACACACAGGCGACTCTATTTACTAAATTAGGTGAATTCTGAAGGCAATTGGTTCCACTAGATTTTAGTTAGGTGTATCAGAGTAAAGGGGGCTGAATACAAATGCACGCCACACTTTTCAGATATTTATAAAATCATTTTCCTTCCACTTCACAGTTATGTGCCACTCTGTGTTGGTCTATCACATAAAATCCCAATAAAATACATTTACTTTTTTGGTTGTAACATGACAAAATTTTAAGGGGTATGACTACTTTTTCAAAGGCACTGTACATATTATAACAGGGGTTGTCCAAAGACAGACCTTTGCTAAAGTTTGGGCAAGATGTCTTAAGGTACAGCAACGGTACCTACCCTTTAAATTGTTTGAAGTCTGGCTAACCGGATGGTAGAGTGTGTCCACCCCCTTCTCTCTGCTCCCCCCCTCCCCAAAGACATGATCTTTGGGGGGGGGTTACTCTATACTTTGTCTATCCGTAACAAAAATTAGGTAAAATAGATTTTATAAAAAAAAAGAAAAACCAACTTTCCTGCAAACATTGTAGCAGCCTTTATTAATTAAACAGTTTAGCCACAAATTTCCTTCAATTTTCAGATTGAAGCCGGGTGGTGCCAACACGGCCAGCCATGGTTTGCATTTGTCCAGCATATAACGGAAAAAATAAAAAATAAATAAAATAATGGATCCCCCAAAGCTCTGGCTGCTATACTCACCTGATCACCAATCCAACAATGCTGGTCTTCCCTGTTGGACACCCAGCATCATTCAACCCACTTCTTCTGATCTCAGAGTATCAAGACCTTGTCCTGCCTTACAGTCATTATGTAGGGTCACTTTCTGAGGGATTTAGGAACTTCGGACCACTAGAGGAAGAAGAGGAGGTCACAAAACCAGACCAAAGATTTGTACAGATTATACAACTAGACGTGGAAATGAAGGGTCTCCAGTACTTCGTTGTAATAGAATAGAGTGATACATTTCAAATCAAATAGCTGAGGTTGCTTGGCAGAAGTTCTAAACATAGCAGATGTACTGTATATGCGTGCGATAGCGTTTGACTGATAGAAGTGAAAATTGGTAACACAAAACAAATTGAAGCCAAAAACTCCAGCTAATACTTTACAAGCAGTTCCCTTTGGAATAAAGATTTTACATAAAATTAATACAAGCTGGCCATTAGAGACACGCACTCCTGTTAGTGGTAAATGATTTGTCTCATTCTTGTAACAGCTACATTTGCAGAATTTTATTTATTTATTTTTTTTAAACACAACAGACGTGCTGTCTGGGAGCACCAGGCGAAAATAAAGAAAAGCCTTAGGGCCCTTTCACACTGGGGCGGTTTGCAGGCGCTATTAATAGCGCCTGCAAACTGACCCGAAAGTGCCGCTGCTTTGTCTCCAGTGTGAAAGCCCCGAGGGCTTTCACACTGGAGCGGTGCGCTAGCAGGAGGAGAAAAAAAATCCTGCTAGCAGCATCTTCGGAGCGGTGAAGGAGCAGAGTATATACGGCTCCTGCCCATTGAAATCAATGGGACAGCGCGGCTTTACCGCCAGCAAAGCGCCTCTGCAGAGGCGCTTTGCGGTGGTTTTTAACCATTTCTCGGCCGCTAGCGGGGGGGGGTAAAACTGCCCCGCTAGCGGCCGAATACCGACGGTAAAGCGCCGCTTACAATAGGCAGCCCCCGCCCCAGTGTGAAAGGGCCCCTAAAGCGTTAGTTACCTTAACCTTCATATTCCTGATATGTGTCTGTTATACTATGTACTTGTATGAGAACGTATCCCGTTATCTTAGTATTGCTTCCTTTGTGTGACATCCCTGGCGTTCCTGCCAGCCCCTCTAGTTTCCTATTAAAAACTGACCACACTAGGCAGGAGAACACACCTTGGTCAGTTCTCTAGCTATGCTGGGAACTCAGTGTGCTCTTTAACGATCGGACTTGTCCTGACATCCCCCCCCCCCCCCTCCGCACAGCCTTTCACTGGGAAGCTCAGTGTACTGCTGTTCTCCACCCCAAAGCTCTTATCCAGCTGAGAACAGAGGGAATGTGATATATTGTATTTTTAAATGTTTTGCCTTTCATTTTTATTTTAAACTGAATGGGTTTGTTTTACAAGGTGATCGTTTACAACCACTTTAAAATAAGGACATTCTGCAATGCATTTTACCGCGTTCCAGTACAGATCCGTGCAGAAAAATTGCAGCATGTTCTACTTTTTTTTTTCTTGGAACTGCCCGCACTGTTATGAACTATGCCACTGGAAACTACACAACCTACTATCCAAAGGATATAAAAAAAGGATATTAAAAAAAAAAAAAAAAAAAATTGCACTGGACTGCACGTGTTTTGAACTAGCCCTATAAAGTGGTATTAAACCCAAAAATGTAATATATTGCAGCCAACAGTGGCAGCTGTATTTTTCTTTTAGGCTTTTTTCCCCCCTTGTTTTCACCTGGTGATCTGGTCAGTAATACACCTCCTGTATCAGAGTGCCCCCTCTCTGGATGAAGCACCTGTGGACAGCCACATTGTCAGCCTGGGGGAGGAGTGCTAGATGCAGATTTAGATACACTAACAAAATTAAAGCCAAAGTCCAGCTTACACTGCAGTTACGCCAACAGTTTTTCTCCTTTTGGTATCAAGGTTTTACATGAATAAATGAAAGCTGGACCACTGTAAGTTTTAAATAATCTCATCCCTCTAACTGCTACATTTGCAGAACAGTTTGTTCTGCTGAAAAACAAAGAGACTTAATGGATGAATACCAAGATGAACAGAAAGAAAATAAAGCCTAATAAAGAAAACAAATGCAGCAATCCCACAAGCAGATTTTCCGTCGGAAAAAACTTGGATTTTCTTTCTGACGGAATTCCGCTCAAGCTTGGCTTGCATACACACGGTCACACGGTTCTCTGAACTTTTGACCGCCAAGAACGCGGTGGCGTACAACACTACGGCGAGCCGAAAAAATGAAGTTCAATGCTTTCGAGCATGCGTCGAATTGTTTCCAAGCATGCGTAGGAATTTGTACAGATGATCGCATTTTCGGATAGGAACTTTTCCCGACCGAAAAATAGAAAAAAACATGCTCTCAATCTTTTGCTGCCTGGAATTCCGCCAGCAAAAGACCAATTAAGCATACACATGGTCGCATTTTCTGACAAAAAGCTCTCATCGGAGTTTTGCTGACGGAATTATGTGTACGCGGCATAAAAATTGATAAGCTGCAATATAATAATAATGGTTTGCTTGCAGGATTAATATCGCTTTAAGCAATGTCAAAGTTATTGCTGAATAAACAGGCCCATTGTAGAAATGTAAAAATTGCTTTGATCAATAAAAAAGGGGAAAAAAAAGGGAATGAAAGCTGAAGAAGTGGTTAAAACAGAAACAGCTTTATACTATTTATAACAAGCAAGAATTAAAGGGAACCAATTCCAGGTAATTCTGTGTAGTTTTGTATTCCCTGTATGTAGAAGAATCATTAGCTCCCTTAGGCTACTGAGCCCTTGTTCAAACCAATGCGATTTGTCATGCTATTTGACAGCCAAGTCGCACCCCATTTTCTGTAATGGAAATGTTTAAACTGTCACAACTCATGTCGCAGCACCTTTGAAAAAGGTTCCTGCACTTCTTTTGAGATTTCATTGCTACTTGCACTGACTTCTGTTAAATGAAGTTGCAGGAAACAATGAAATCGCAGATCCAAATCGCATTGATCTGCGGCTTTGAAATCACACTGAAGTACTGCGATTTCAAAGCCACACTGGTGTGAACCAGGGCTAAAGCCACATACAAAAGGTAAACTGTTCTCTCAGATAACAGTGCTACATATATGAATGTACAAACACAAATACTAGACTGCACATACAGAGCAGACCAAACAAGCTTATAAACAAAAACTGATGTTTTCTACAATGTTTAATTTAGCAATTTACACATATTGCTGTACATAAATATACATAAAAACCAAGACATTTATAATAAAATACAGTGCATTATTGCTTAGCTGACCATGGCATATTTCATCTACACTGCAAGCTATTCATATATAAAATATATACACAGATAGGGCTGGGACATTTTCCAGAGAAAAAAAAAAATGAAAATCTGCGATTTAAAAAAAAACAAAACAAAAAAAAAAACCCCTTGATTCACGATTTAAATTTTTTTTTTTGGACACCGCGCCGGTCCTGAAGAGCCTCACGGACTAGGCCGAAGCCGCGGCCTCACCTAAAAACTCCTGCCCGCAGCTCCTCAGGACCGGCGAAAAAAAATAAATAAAAAAAAAATATCTTAAAAAAAAATCGATTTGCTTAAATTTTGAATCGATTTGACCTCTCAACTCGATTCAAGATTTAAATCGATTTTTTCCCCAGCCCTATACACAGATACCAAAGATTCAAAATAACTAAAGAAAAGAAAGCAGTTTTCAAGATGTTATCCAGAGGCATCCTTTTTCACAATCCAGAGTTGATTTTCAACCTCTTGACTTTTTCAAGACCATCTACAAAATAATAAATATATAAATTACATCAAAAGAAAAAACGTATGTACAAAGCGCAACACAACAGGCTGTTACCTAAACCGTGTGAAAATTATACAGTATGGTTTATTAAACTGAAGTTTTTTCTCAGTAGGAAAATGATCTCCTCTGCATCCCGTTTATAAAGCCAAGAACGTGTTGTCATGTGACTCAAAAATCACATCAAAAAACGCAACACAGCTGCATTTTTGCAACGTTTTAAATGCATTTCAATGGGGCGTTGTGTTACACCGCAACAGACCAGTGTAAAGACATACATAGAATTTAAAGGGATGCAATTTTTTTGAGCTTTTCTTAATGCAAAAGCGCTTCAGAAACTATTAAAAAGCTGAATACAATTCTATTTTAAAAAAATTGTATGCAAGGGAAGGCTAGAACCCCTGTTACATTTTTACTTCTGCCTGTGTTGCTGTTGCAGAATTGCCCCAACTTTCTGTCTGGTGAATTTGGGACAGAAAGCAGGGGTATATCTCCCTAATGTTGCCCTGGCTAGCAGTGAAAAACCAGACAAGGGTTTTAATCCTTTCCTACCCTATCCAAAACATGCACAGCCTCTCACAATGTATTTCTGGCAAAGGATTAGTCATTCCCTAACCTTGTGCTATGGATCTCTATAAACAGTAGGCTTTTTACAAAACGTGTTAAAAGAGACAAAGGAGAGCATGAGAATAGGAGCAGAGAGCTCTATCTGACTGCATAAAAATCATGTTTTTGACAGGTCCCCCCTTCCGGAGACAAATGTTCCCTTGGAAGTTGCCCCCCCCCCCTTAATGAAGTGTTCCTGCCCACCCACCAAAAAATAAAAAGTCAGCAGCTACAAATACTGTAGCTGCCGACTTTTAACATTAGGACACTTACCTGTCCAGGTTTCCCGTAATGTGGGCACCCCAGCTGATTTTTGGATCAGCTGTCAGGTGCTGCTGCCGCCTCCATTCCTGGTAAGTGAAACTGGCAGTGAAGCCTTTCGGATTCACAGCCAGTACCCTACTGTGCTGTGCTTTCTAATTGATCGGGCAGCAGAGGAAGGGGGCTGAATTTCCGAGGGACGGAAGTGGGGAAGGAGACCTGTCAAAAACAGGTACCCATTCCTCCTGAAAGGTGACAAATAATGTGGCAACAGATGGGGGGGGGGGGGAGACAGAGAAGCAGAAGTTCCACTTTTGAGTGGAACTCTGCTTTAAATCTCATTCTGCAGATAAACATCTATGAGGCTGTAGGCACATAACTGTCTAGACAACCTCACATGCCAGGAAGTGCACTATTATTTTTCAAACAAAAGGCACTTTTTTTAGGGTACTGCTTAGGCACAATAACCATTACTAGATGCTCCCTATAACATAGTAAATCTTCAAGTCAACTTGAATAAAGGAAACGGCGGACGGGATTTCGTCGGACAATTCAATTGTGTGTGGGCTCCAGCGGACTTTGTTTTCTCAAAAGTTGGACGGACTTAGATTTTGAAACATGTTTTAAATCAATCCGCCGAAATCGAGTCCGGTCGAAAAGTCCGCTCGTCTGTATGCTAGTTCGACGGACAAAAAGCCACGCTAGGACAGCTATTGGCTACTGGCTATGAACTTCCTTGTTTTAGTCCGGTCGTACGTCATCACGTATGAATTCGACGGACTTTGGTGGATTGTGTGTAGGCAAGTCCGTTCATTCAGAAAGTCAGTCGTAAAGTACGTTGAAAAGTCCGCCGGGCAAAGTCTGCCGTAAAGTCCGCTCGTGTGTACGCGGCATTACTCAAACAAAAAAAACAAAAAACAAAAAAAGAAGAAGTTTGTTATACCTTTGCCACAGCTTTGATATGTTGTGGCTTTATCACAGAGCATCTCTCCTCAATAGCCTTTAGTCGAGCTTCTGTAGCCAATCTTTGGAGAAACAGCACGCAGTTTAAATAGATCTGAAGTAAACAAGTAAAGTTACAGTATAAGATATTTTACATTTACTTCATTGCTACCTAACCACATTACATTACTACATTAGTCCCACATTAGACGCTTACTACGTTAGCTAACAGGGATATGCAGTCCTGCATTAGAGGCTCATTACATTCTGAGTATTCAGTACCCATGAAAATCCATGCTGCAAAATTCCCATAATAACCTCTCTGGATAGCTTTTGGCTATTAAATCATCTTTTTTTTATTGTTATGAATCAGGTGCAGATTTCTATTATACTCATATTGTACATTCTAAAGGGCGCCACATGAATTAGTAAAGTGAATCAGTTATAGCCCTTAATATGAAACCTAGAAGCTCATTTTAAACTTAGCTGATAGTATGAAAAAAAAAAAAAAAAAAATTATACACATACATTAAAGGTTGACCTAACAGAACAGATGTCAAATATTTCTTACTGGTAATTTTATTAGTGGGTATACATTTACCATTGACAGTTTCTGTAAAGACCCCAGTCAGTGGTGCTTGGTAGCATTGGTAACAGAGGAGGTATTTACTTTCTTTCTTGCAGGGATATGTAGGATTAGGAGTTTCAAGGCCGTGGATTAGTGCAATTTCATGCGTGAAATCCAACATAAATAGTGCAGGAACCTTTTTCTGAGTCACGCTTTTTTCAAAGGTTCCATTGCCAGCAATGTGGTGCGACTTGTCATGTGATTTTGAACTTTAAAAAAAATCACATGACAAATCTCACTGGTGTGAACCAGGGCCAAGACTGTCAAAGACAGTGGTCTGTATCCATTGAGAAAGACAGTCCGGGAGATACAAAAGCATATCTGAAGCTGTGTAGAGGCACATGTCTCACGGAGGTCCACAAAGCTCAACATTTTTACGGGGCGACATAGGATACTCTGGGGGTGAACTTGGGGTCACAGGCACATAGGGCACACTGAAGACACAGAAGTTCTGGACGAGCACAAGGCACATTAAAAACAGAGTTACAGGCAGGTATGGATGGACAGGTAAGAACTACAGCAGGGGGACCCAGCTGGAACATAGAGCCTTGTGTCACTTCGCAATTTTACTTATCCCCAACCAAGGGAGCTGTCACCTCATTGGTTGTGGTGCCAGCACTTTGGGTGAAACCCAGGAGTGGGAGACCCGGCACTGGAGGAGATAAGAGGAGACTCAATAAGTAAAACGATCTGTGAAAAACCATACCTGCAAAAAACGATATGGTAAATACTTGGCCTTCCCTTTGCCAGCTCCACTCCATTTAGTAGAAATGGTCCCCAAAAACGCACTGGGAAATTACACTTCTGGGAGTGTCAATCTCCGGAGCTCTTCCCAACCATCCTGTATTGTCATGAGGTCCTGGACCTCTTTCACACCGGGGAGCTTTTCAGGCGTTTTAGTACCAATAATAGCTCCTGTAAAGCTCCTCTCAAGCCACCTCAGTGCAAAAGCCTGAGTGCTTTCACACTGGGGCGGTTCGCTTGCAGGATGGAAAAAAAGTCCTGCAAGCAGCATCTTTGGGGCGGTGCGGGAGCGGTGTATTCGGCTAGTGGCCGAAAAGCGCTGATTAAACAGCAGTAAAGCGCACGCTAAAACTAGCGGCGATTTACTACTAACGCCCACACCGCCCCAGTGTGAAAGGGGTCTAAGGGAGGAGCCAGTAAGCGCTATGGGGGACCGAATACCGCTAAAGTGTGGCGAGACTACTTCTACTGACCAGAGCAACACAGGAAGTGTGAAATCTAAGTGCTTGATGTCAGTGGTTCTCAACCCTGTCCTCGAGTACCCCCAACAGGTTTTGGGAATTTCTCTTAGATAAAATAGCTGTCCAAAATACAAAGCCATTGACTGATTAAAAGAACCCGTGCAAGATAAAGAAAAACCTGCAAACATGGCCTGTTGGGGGTACTTGAGGACTGAGGTTGAGAACCATGGCTTTATGGAACACTTTTCACAGAACAGCACAGGCACAGCTGACATGCATTCAGGATTCTATAGGATCTATAGGCATGAATGCCTGTTTTGTTTTTTTGACAGCCAAATGGGCTGTTTGAAAGTGAATACATAGCACTTGGCTCATGGTTGCAGCCCCACTGACTACAATCTAACATTCGGTGGCATTACTGCTCAGGGGTTGAATCATTTTTGACTCATCCAAGAGCATTACGACAGGTGTATAACCCCCATCCACCTACCTTTGCAGCTTAAGGGAGTGGTAAAAATGCATCTCAACCATCTATTTTTTACCACTCCCCATCTGCAAGTATAAACTACAACTTACCCAGTAGTCACTTCAAAACGTTCCCCTTATCTCAGCTGCACTGATCCTTTAAAAGAGAAATTTGGGAAAAGAATGAAAATAAACAATCATACTAACTTAGGTGGCTACAGCTCAGTCCCAGTGGCAGCTGTCCCCTGCTGGCTCTACTCCAAGAACTGAGCGATCAAAGACCACTGATCACTCAGTTCTCGGGATTCAGTCACCACTCTCTGCTCTGCCCCTCCAGTCCTGAGGTGTGGAGGGCATGGGAGCAGCTAGCTCAGTCTCCCAGCAGCACACTGAAAAGGCTGAGCTAGCTGCCGATCCAGGATCTTTCCAGAGCCTACATAGGCCTGTTTTACACATTTCATCCGTATTATAGGTGTACCATGTAATATGCTCTGAAGGGCGATACTCACCTACTCTCCCCATCATTTGTGAGCTCCCTCACCAACACCTCCTGTCCAAGTGGCGGTTTCTCGCCATCTTGATTGGCTGGTGTAGGAGGTCACTCCCATATACGCGTTGGAGTTATTTTTCCCAGCATACTGGCACTATGCCAGAAATATAATGTCAATGCGCATACGCAGCTTTGCGGACAATTTACAGAAGACTGATCAGGCAGGTAAGTATTTTATTGCAGAAGAGAGAATGCAAATCTGTTCTGCAATAAACAACCTGCCTGCTCACAGTTTTTCCTTCAGCCTTTAAAGGGTAACTACACTTTTTTTTTTTTTTTTTACAAAAGCAACTAAAGAAAAAATAGTATTGCGTATACAATTGCGACACAAGTCATATTGTGACTGAATGTTATTAAAAATTACCTTTCCTTTTCAATCTGCAGCTCTGTAATTTTATGTAAAATGCAATGCAATATGCTTACCTAGAGGTGTTCTGTACACAGAATGTGTACAGAATGCCCCCCCAGATATGTAATTTCCTGCTTGTGTGATTGGCTCACCAATTTTCCCAGAAGTTGCACTAAGGTGTCCATTTATGATCTCAGTTCATGAAACAGATTGGAGGAGAACTTGTGCTGTGTCATTTGGCCCCCTGTAACACCTAAAAAACCTGGCTGATCTGCCCTCCCCTCTGTAAAAGAACCACGGTTTATCATGGCTGCTGAGCCTTGACACCGTGGTTAGTTTACGTGCCTTCGTCCGTCATCCGCAGCCCTGCTCTCTGCGCTCCTGTGTCCTCCTCCCCGCTCCAACCAGTATCATAACTTAGTGTTGTTGCTGTTATAATAAATGTTGTGCCCCGCTGTATGTTTTCTAAAAAATCCGCCAATAAATACCTTATTTTATAGCGCCGCTCAGCTCTCTCCTCCTTTCTGCTGACGTCAGCAGGGGCTTCTCGGCTCCACCTGCTTTGCTGTCAGACCTGGAGAGGAGAGACGGCTGGTCATGTGATTGCTGATCGGTGCTAGAAAATAAAGGTATTTATTGGTGGATTTTTTTAGAAAATACATACAGTGGGGCACAGAATTTATTATAACAGAGGGGATTGTAGTAACAAATGGGTTAACAACCACTTTAATAAATGGACACCTCTGTTTCAGTGAAATTCTGGTACTGTAATCTCGCTATGTCTTGCTAGATTCTAGTATCAGGGGGTGATCTCCACAGTTCGATGCGTTTGTAGATTGCTACACTTCTCACAAGGGTAAGCGATCTACACCACTTCATAAAACAGAGAACACAGAGCCCACCCAGGTGTGTTACAACAGCGAATAAATTTTCATTATTGTAACACTGAACCTCCTCCCCGCCAATCAGGAAGTGGGTATTGAGACCCATCAAGCTTGGCTGAAAGGACAGGCGATCCTACTAAACGCCTAGGAGGAGGGAAGGAGCCACACGCTGGAAGCCGCCATGATGGAGAGGACACAGAGCCGCTGCCCTCCACCCGCCCAGATGGGCTAAGTGCAGGGGAGGGGGGGGGAGGTGCTTGTTTGCCAACACCAATAAAAGTGTGTGTATATATATATATATATATATATATATATATATATATATATATATATATATATATATATATATATATATATATATATACACACACACACACACACACACACACATACATTTGGGGATTCTACATCATTTTTTAGCCTCAGTTTTACATGTAGGAGAGAAATATCAGAATTCGCTCCACAATCAAGTGGTTAGAAAGGAGTGCTGTCCCCCAATAAGATTTCAAATGTCCTTTTACGTCTTAATCTTACTCATTACTGTGTGAAGAGCACACCCCACCCCAGTTTTCACAGATCGTGAACCAATACCAGAGCAGTCCGTCCACACAGCCCCCCCATGTATTCCACACGTTTCCGGCTCTCACCAGCAGGTCCACGTTGGTCTCCAGACGAAGATCGGGAAGCCGTTTCTTTATGGCGGCCTTGATAGCAGCCCGAGGCACCGAACGAACCATCCTGCAGCTTGGCGCAATGGTTACATGAAGTTTATTTTGAAATACCCGGCGGCACCTCCGTATGACGTCAAAGGGCGGCGCGCTGTAGTGATGTATAACGGCAGCCTTCAGTAAGGGCGGAAGTGCGGCGTGAATAGTAAATGTATGGGAATGTGATTGCTGGATGTGTATGGAGTGTTGTATCTGTCATTTGTCTGCTCGTTGGACGAGTATTTCGCTAATAAGCAGTAATGTCTGCAGGGTTTCTTTTTTTTGTGGCAGTTAGGTCTCCTGTACAATATATAGAGAATCTCAGAGCTCAAGTCAGCACGCATTGTTACATAGTGAGACATTTTTAAAGAGGAACTGCAGTCTGCTCACATAGTTTGTAATAAAAACATATTTGCCATTCTGAAGCTTCCCTCCAACCACTTTGCATATTATTTTATATATATATATATTGTGATTCTATACTTCCCAAATATGCTGCAGAAATCTCTCTCCATTCTGCATCCATTTTAACTGGGCAGCTGAAGTTGTTGCCTGTTCACTTCCTGGATTTACACAGAGGGACGCCTCCAGCTCTGCAGCTCTCATTGGCCCTCTTATGACTCACACCCCCCCCCCCCCCCCCTTCCTGGCAAACTCTCACCAGAGCTAGAAAGAGCTGTGCATGATGTCATAAGCCTAGGCTTTTTACCAGACAAGAAACAGGAAGTGGGCTGTATAAGGCAGGGCTCAAAATTTCAAGTCCTGAGTTACTAGCCAGGCCTCAAGGGTTACTCGCCACCAGTTGCCCTGCCCAACCCTCATAAATTATCTCATGAAATGACACCTAAGAGCCCATTCACACGGAACATGTCAAATTCCATGTTAGTCAATGAGACGCGTCTTAATGTACACTACTAAAGTCGCTCCGACTTCAGAAAAGGTTCCTGTACAACTTCAATCGGACTTCTAGGTGACTTGTACCCATTGATTTCAATGGAAGTGGCCTCCAAAGTTGGATCGTGTCTTAACTGAAGCAACAATACAGGAAGAGAAAATTGTTTTCTCAGGCAAACCCCTCCCTCCCACAGAGCTGATTGTGGTTTGATTGGCCACTGGAATGTCGCTTGTCCTGGAGGTGACTTGAAGTCGCTTTGTAAGTCGCCCCAAGTCGCGCTGTGGTGCGCGCTCAGGTCGTGTCCAGGTTGCCTTGCAAAGTCGCGGCCAGAGTCGTGTTGCCCCTGTGTGAACCGGCTCTAAATGTTTTATGCAGAATTAAGTTATAAAAATAAATATTAACAACTTTATCTGTGCCCAACAATGCAGCCTGCCTGTGTCCACCAAAGTAGCCTGCCCGTGTCCACCAATTGCAGCCTGGTGCCACCAATGCAGCCTGTGCCCATCAATGCAGCCAGTGTCCACCAATGCAGCCTGTGTCCACCAATGTAGCCTGGTAGCCAATGTAGAATTAAGTTATAAAAATAAATATTAACAACTTTATCTGTGCCCAACAATGCAGCCTGCCTGTGTCCACCAAAGTAGCCTGCCCGTGTCCACCAATTGCAGCCTGGTGCCACCAATGCAGCCTGTGCCCATCAATGTAGCCAGTGTCCACCAATGCAGCCTGTGTCCACCAATGTAGCCTGTGCCACCGATGCAACCTGTATCCACCAATGCAGCCTGTATCCACCAATGCAGCCTGTGCCCACCAATGCAGCCTGTGTCCACCAATGTAGCCTAAGTACTTAAGCATGTAAGTATAACATGTTTATTACTTAGATTACTACTTAGTTCTATGGATGTTATTTGGTGAGGGAATAGATGCCAATCACATCCACAAGGATTTAGCAAGTGTCCCTTTGTCCCTACCTGTGCATAATTAAGCATGCTATTAAAGCTGCCCATACATTAACGTTCGTACAAAGGTTCCCAGTGCATTTGATGACTTGACCAATGGTGTTCCCACAGTCTGCTCTAATCCCGGTCCTGTCTTCCCCAGCCTGCTCCAATCCCAGTTCCCACTTCTCCCCCAGCTTGCTCCAATCCCATCCCAGTTACCTCTTCTCTGTCTGGGGTCCCCCAAAGCTCTGTTCTTTGACCTCTCTTATTCTCCATCTACACCTCCTCCCTGGGTCAGGTAATAGCTTCCCATGGCTTCCAATACCATCTCTATGCTGGTGACACCCAAATCTATCTCTCTACCCCTCGGTTCACTCCTTCAGTCTCCTCACTTATCACTAATTTACACAAACAGACATATCAGCCTGGATGTCGCACCACATCCTCAAACTTAATCTATCCAAAACCAAGCTTATAAATTCTCCTCCCCAAGTGCCTCGTCCCCTGACTTCACTGTCAAGATCGATAGCACTACTATCAGCCCATCCCTCCATGCCAAGGTTCTAGGTGTAATCCTTGAATCTGAACTATCTTTTCGGCCCCACGTCCATTCACTGTCCGAAGCTTGCCGCCTCAATCTCCTCAGCATCTCCAAAATACATCCCCTTCCTAACCAATGACACCACAAAACTCCTAGTTCACTCTCTGGCCATCTCTCACCTTGACTACCGCAACTCTTTCCTCACTAGATTATCTTTACATGAGCTATCCCCCCTCCAGTCAGTGCCTGCTACTCCTCTCTGTCAATCCCTCCCTGCCATTTTCTATTACAGCCACCTCTCCCATCCTGCTCCATTCCAGCCACCTCTCCCACAACCTGCCCTGATCCCGGTCCTCTCTTCCCCAGCCTGCTCCAATCCCGGCCACTTCTCCCCCAGCCTGCTCCAATCCCATTTACCTATTCCCCAGCTTGCTCCAATCTGGCCACATCTCCCCAGCCATCTGCAATCCTGACTAGCTCTCCCCCAGCCTGCTCTGAGCCAGCCACTTCTCTCCCAGTCTACATTAAACCAGACCACGTCTGCCCAAGCCAGCTCTGATCCCATCACCTCTCCCTCAGCCTGCTCTGATCCCTGTCACATCTCCCTCAGCCTGCTCTGATTCAGCCACCCCTTCTCTAGCCAGTTCTGATCCCGGTCACCTATCCCCTAGCCTACTGAAATCCCAGGCACCTCTTTCCCGGTCTAATCCAATCCCAGCCACATTTCCCTATTCTGCTCCAATCTGTGTTTTGAAAGTGTGCCTGGGACTCCTTGTGTATTGTTTTGTATAATGCCCTGCCCATGTGAACCTTTCCTTGCTTGCTAGTTTTAGAATGGCTGCCATCTTTCCTTTTTTGGGTTTGGCGCAGACACAAATCCAAAAGGTCTTTGAGTGACTTGTAAGGGCGATGTTTGAGTTTTCTTTAACATTACGGAGGAAATGGCTGCCTCCAGGTAAGCCTTCTCTGTTTTTGTGCTTTGTTAAATATATTTCCTTAGTTTGGAACTCAGATTGTTCACAGTTAAGGAGCATAATTATCAGAGATGCCTTGACATGGCAATGTGGTTTCCATATACTGTATATTTGCAAAAGTATGACTAAAACCTCTGTTTTTGAGAACCTGAAACAGATTAGTTTAATATACAATATAAATATATACCATCAGCTATAACATTATGATCACCCACCATAACCTGTCAAGGCATGTGCTCCACTAGCCCTTTGAAGGTATGCTGTGATGTCTGGCACCAAGCTGTCAGTAGCAAACTCTTTATGTCCTGTAAGTTGCAAGGTGGGGCCTCCATGGATCAAACTTGTTTTTCCAGCACATCCCACGAATGCTCAATTAGATTAAGATTTGGAAGCCAAGTCAGCACCTCAAACTAGATGTTGTGTTCTTCAAATCATTCTTAAATTCATCAGACTAGGCCAGGGGTCTCCAAAGTATGCCCGTGGGCCACATCTGGCCCGCTGGGACATTTTTTCTGGCCCACAACTTGAGTCTTCAGACTCACTGCTGGGTCGGTTTCTGCTCAAATAATGTCAGGTAACAGGACCTGTTTTGCATACTCACCCCTGGCAGTATGCAGTGCAGGTCCTGCAACCCAACAAAGCCCGCCAACCCAGCACTTCACTTAGGCTGGGTTCACACATATGCAAATTTTATGCGGGTTTCCCCGCATCCAATTCGCATAGCAGAAGATTGTGACCAGCTCTCTATGGAGCCGGTTCACACATCTCAGCAGCTGGATCTGGTGCGAATTCCACAGGAGCCCTGTACATCTTTCGGTCTGTTTCAGGTCTAAATTCAGCCCAAAATTCTGGCTGAAATCGGACCTGAAACAGTGAATGGAGACACACCAGACTCCTGCTGTGAGCCGCTGAGCGTTCTAGTATGAACCCAGCCTAAGTTGTTGATTATTAGTGTCAAGGAAAATCTAAGCTTCTCCCTATAAGCATATAATTTCTTTGTGCTTAAAAGCACAAAAAGCTCTCTTATATAATGCCGGGAAAGCGCACCTTTCTTTCTCTCTAAGTAACACAAACAGACGTTGGTGTCACCTCAAGCTTAGTGTAAAATCCTGCACAAAATAGCCAAGTGGCTTTTATTTATACTAAACACATGGATAACAAAAGAGGCTGCTGACTTCAGAAGCAGCCAATCAGACATTTGTATTCATTCAAAAGAACCAATGACACACATGCATATAATCAAGTAGAAATGCAGTAGTGACGTGTGCAGACGGCGGCAAAACCATGCGGCAAGCACATGGTTTTGAACACAACCGTGTGCACACTCCCACTGCTACCAGTGATGCGAACCATACCATACCATGGCCCAGTGTGCCATAATATTGTATGGTTATGCTATGGCATGTACGCAGACTTGCTTACTTAGGAGTTGAAATGCGGTCGCCATGGAGTGGCCAGGTCCCTGGAGAGGCATAAACAGACATCCTTAAAAGAGCAAACAGATCCGCCATGTCCACGGGAAGGTTTCCACATCCAATGGTATTCCACCAGCGTCTGTATGTGCAAATACCCTCACATGAGAGTATTGCAAAACTGACAGAGGGGAATCTGACAACATACATTAGTAACATTTTCCACAACATTAGGACCTCTGCACCTCCCGGTTCCTACCCCTCTGTTAGTATCAGTGTCCTTTACCACTGTAAATTTGCATGCCACATGCCTGTGTAATGGCCATGAGATGCAGGAGAACTGCACTAAAGCCGCACACTGTGTTATGTTGGTCTATCACATAAAATCCCAATAAAATACATTTACGTTTTTAGTTGTAACATGACAAAATGTGGAACGTTTTAAGGGGTATGAATACTTTTTCAAGGCACTGTAACTCAATACAATGTTATCTTTTAGATGTAGTAAGAATTTTGGACGTTATATTGTTTGTGCATGCTAATAATGAATTTAGTGTATTTTTATGGAAAATATGGTTTTGATAAACATTTACGCAACTATCATGGGGCATACAAAATCATTCATACATCTTATATCTCTTTTATCTCTACAGGCCCCATGATTTTATAAATCATATGGTTTGAAGGGTCTTTTAACTAACTTTCAAAGCTGTAAATGAAAAACTGTGAAAATAGCCCAAAATAAAGTGAAAAATAGCAAACATTGTCTGGCCACCTGGAGTAAAAAAATTAGAGACAGTTTTCACACTTATTGAACTGAAATACTGTAGCAAAATGCTTAGAATATTATATATATCCTTGGCGTGAGGGGCCGCATATTTGTGTGGATTTCTGTCCATACAGCGCACTCCTGATACACTTACCGGCATCCAACTGAAAGTTCCTGATCACTGCTGCCATGACAGCCAATCATGGTGGTCACATGCTCTTAAGCCCTGTCCCACCACCCGGCATCATAAACCTCTTAAAGGGCCAGGAGCCGCAGGCGTGAAAAGGTTAAAGTGGTTGTAAAGTCTCAAGGTTTTTCACCTTAATGCATTCTGTGCATTAAGGTGAAAAACGTTCTTTGTTGCAGCTGCCCCCAGACCCCCCCCCCTTTCCTTACCTGAGCCCAATCCGATCCAGCGATGTGCACGAGCCCAGCTGCTCCAGCCGCTGTCTCTCTCCTCATTGTCAGATTGATAGCAACAAGAGGAGAAATTGGCTGTCATCGCTGTCAATCAAATCGAGTGACACAGTAGCGGGGGCGGGGCCGAGTCCCCCTGTCTGTGCCAATGGACACAGCAGTGGGACTTGGGAGCAAGCCCGCAAGAATGCCCCCATGGAAAGAGGCTTTCCGTGGGGGCACCTGGTGAAGGGGAGGAGCCAGGGCACCCCAGAGGAGGAGGACTGGGGGAGCTCTGTGTAAAACCCTTGCACAGAGCAGGTAAGTATAACATATTTGTTTTTTGTTTGTGTTTTTTATTTTAAAAGCAACCTTTACAACCCCCTTATGTTTTTTTTAAGAGGAATGTAAACAAGAAGGCTCTGTGTGTGAAAATGTTAAGTTTACTTGGATGTTGGAAGACAGTGCGTGCAGGGCTGCCATCAGTGGGGTACAGCCGGTACACATGTAAGGGGCCCGCCCGTCCGAGGGGCCCGGACCACAGGTCACAAGCTGGACTATTCTTAACATGAGGCAGGTGCCGTCAGAGCGGAGGATGCAGGGGAGGGTGGAGAGGTGGGCAGATCCCACGTGTGTGCAGATCGGGGGCCACTGTCAGACGCTGTGCAGGGTGGAGTGACGTCAGGTACCAGGTCGGAGGGCCCCATGGAGGAGGACATCAGGGGGAGGAGCCCCTCCCCGCTCTTTTGTGTGCAGGTCAGAGAGACTCATGGAGGAGGAGGTCGAGTGGAGGAGCCCCCCTCTTTTGTGCATGCAAGTTCTGCTCCGGTCAGGTACCAGTGTGCGCCAGGCTGTGGGGGGTGGGTGGGGCCAGTTGTGCCAGCGGAGGGCCCCATGGAGGAGGAGGTCAGGGTGAAGAAGCCCCCCCTTTCTTGCAGCTGCTGCTAGAGATCCTGGTGGAGATGGGACACAGGCTCAGCTACCCCTCCTGGGACTGCTGGACATGTGAGAGCTGGGAGGACTGGTGCTTCCCTAGGTGTGTGCTACACTCCCTCCCACCTGTTCCGCTGCACCCCTACCTGTGACACTGTCTCCCATGAATCCCGCTGCCCCCCACCTGTCCCGCTGCCTCCCACCTGTCCCGCTGCCCTCCACCTGTCCCGCTGCCCCCACCTGTCCTGCTGCCCCCCACCTGTCCCGCTGCCTCCCACCTGTCCCGCTGCCCTCCGCCTGTCCCGCTGCCCCTACCTGTCCCACTCCCTCCCACCTGTCCTGCTGCCCTCCTACCTGTGACACTGCCTCCCACCTGTCCCACTCCCTCCCACCTGTCCCACTGCCCCCCTACCTGTGACACCACCTCCCACCTGTCCCACTCTCTCCCACCTGTCCCGCTGCCCCCCTACCTGTTACACTCCCTCCCACCTGTGACACTGCCTTTCACCTGCCCCACTGTCCCCCACCTGAGACAATGCTTCTAATCTGTGATGCTGCCCCCTCCCCCACTTTTCCCACTGCCCCCCTTCCATGACACTTCCCCCTTCTGTCCTGTTGCCTCTCACCTGTCCCTCTGCCCCCCACCTGTCCCACTGCCTCCCACCTATCCCACTCTCTCCCACTTGTCCCACTGCCCCCCTACCTGTGACACTCCCTCCCACCTGTCCCTCTGCCCCCTACCTGTTACACTGCCTCTCACCTGCCCCACTGTCCCACTGCATGTTTTCAACATGAGTTAGGGTGGCTTCACACTGTCCTGGTGTGGTCCTGCTGCACTTTGGGCAAAGCGCAGCTAATATGTAAGTTTGATTTAGGTTAGCTGCATTTTTCCATAGACTTCTATGATGTTTTGCAGTTTTGGTGTCATTTCAGAAAGCCCACCAATGAGTCAGTATGCAGGAGTTTTGGTGCACTTTCTGAAACGACACCAAAACCGCAAAACATCAAAGAAGTCTATGGAAAAGCGCAGCTAACCTGCAGGAAACCTGCAGGATAGCCACGCTTTGACATAATGCAGTGGGACCGTACCAGGGAAGTGTGAAACTGACATTAAAATAGGTGACAAGCCAGCAAGAGTCAAATATCAGTGGTCCTCACCTCTAGCTCCAAGATCTTTTATCTGACAAAATAACTATGGGTAAATATAAAAAAAATCCTTATAAATGCTTTTCTTCTCTTTTTTTATAAGTGATCACACATACCCACATGTTCTCAGCTGCATAAGAGCTGGGGGAGGAGAAACAGCAGCACAATAAGGTTCCCAGTGAAAGGCTGTGTGAGGGGGGCTCAAGACAAGTCTAATCATTGGAAAAGAGCAGGCTGAGTTCCCAGCATAGCTGGAAAACTAACCACGCTGTGCTCTCATGCCTAATGTTGTCAGTTTTTAATAGGGAAGCAGAGGGACTAGCAGGAACACCAGGGATTTCACACAAAAGAAGGAAAACACAGAGAACAGGATATTTTTTCATACAAGTACATGGTACAGCAGGCACATATCAGGAATATAAAATATTGGGTTTACATATTCTTTAAAGTGTTTGTTACCCAAGCATTTCAAATTCCTGATATGTACCTGCTGTACCATGTACTTATATGAAAAGAAGTATCCTATTCTCTTTGTTTTGTTTCTTTTGGGTGAAATCCCTGGTGCACCTGCCAGTCCCTCTGCTATCCTGTGAAAAACTGACCACACTAGGCAGGAGAGCTCATCGTGGTCAGTTCTCTAGCTGTGGTGGGAACTCAGGCTGCTCTGCTCCAATGATCAGACTTGTCCTGACACCCCCCCTGCACAGCCATTCACTGGGAAGACCAGTGTGCTGCTGCTTCTCCCCCCCCCCAGCTCTTATGCAGCTGAGAACAGCCGCCGCAGATATACTGCGGCAAGGTGGCTCTCCTGCTCGAATCGTCATCCCCGCGGCGATCAGATTTTCTTCAGAACCCATTAGTCTATAGGCCCCGGTCAATGATTTCTGGCCTGGACCTGCTGATCGGTTCTGACAGACTGTCCTTTGCTTGTGTAATGTAAACACAGGCAGAGGAAGTGATGTAATCTCCCCTCGTGGAGCTCTTTTCGGTTCAAGTGTTAGAGGAGAAGACATCTACTGTGAGTACACCAACACTACACTAACACCAGTACACGTAGCCACACTTTTAACCCCCTGATCACCCCCCCTCCCAGTTAACCCTTTCACTCCCTGTCACAGTGTCACCAAGTGCAGTTTTCTTATTTGTCACTGATCACTGTACTGGTGTCACTTGTGACACTAAACAGTACTAGGGCAGTTAGTGGCAGTTAGTGGTAGGCCCAGGTAGGTTTAGGGTACCCCCTTATATTTCCCAATAAAGGTTTAACACCTTGATCGCTCCACAGTTAACCCTTTCACCCCCTGTCAGCAGTGTCAGTGTGTTATGTACCATAAGCATGGCAAGCCAACGGCTCACTGCCAATTCCACACATGACTGTAAATTCATATTAAGGATGTCCAGTGCAATATCTGACAAGTGGATTTTGTCAGGACGGTAAAAACCGAGAATACCACCCTCCAGATCCACATGTCTGTAAGACAATCCATTCAAAATAGGCATAAACTTAGCCACAGCTCTATTAACATTTTTACTGATTTTTTCTAAATGCTTCCATTCAGGGCAAAGCCAACATAAACAAGGAATAATCTCCGAGAAGACCAAGACACAATTAGGAAGGACATTATGAATGCACATCAAATCAGATTTAATACAGGAAATGATGTCTAAAGTCCTGCGGAGACCAATGTCGTTTCCAGCCAAATGGAAGACAATAACGTTTGGCAGAGGCCACTGTAAATATAATAAAGATAACACTTTACATAACTCAGTCCATTTCAAACCGCGTTGACCGTACCAATATATGGCAACAAGAGATGCAGTTATCTAATCTAAATTCGGACCATAACACCGAAATTCAGCTCTTCTATGAGCCTAATAGACATATGAATGTCCAATGATCCAAGTAATGTATGGAGAACCTGAAATTCAAATAAAAACATTAGGATGTACATAAGAACTGTAGCATTTAGACTTCTACCCATCAATATTTTTAATAACAGATTCTGAAACACCCAAATTCGTAGCAGCGCCAATACGGAAAGAGTGGGAGGACATTGGAAGATGGTCAACTTCGAAGACATCTGCTCAAAACAGCATTCAACTGATAAATCTTCAAAGGATCACTATTCACATGTATAAGGAATTGCTTATCAGAAGGAGGCCGTAATGCTAAATAACTTTGAGCTAAAGATACTGCACATACAGATAGATCTACGTGCTTGTGGATGGTAATCCAACGGCCACGACCAAATTGATCAGTTTTACTCTTGTGTAACAGCATGTGAAGAACCCCGGAATGTAGAACCACAGAAGAAAACAGAAGACCTGAACCAGCAGTTCGATTGGGAGGAAGCAGCTCTGAGATCCTAAAAGCGCCATAGGCAAAAAATCGAAATAATAATGATTTGAATGGAGAAAAACACACTACCGCAGTTGCAGAGCATATCCTACACAATATATCTCCAGTAATTGGTCTTTTATGAGTTGAGCTGTGTTTTTTACCATAGCCCCTTAAGGCTTGTGTCACCGAAAAAAAAAAACTAGTGCAGGAAGAGTAACCCTGTAGTAAAAAAGACACTCCAGCCAATGTCTTCAAAATATGAAAATAAGAGTATGTACGAGTCATTAAACAATTCAAAAATGACAATACTAACTCCTCTGTAACACAGTTACCTGACATCCCACGATAATGCCAAAAAGAACACCACAGCTTCCACGCAGCTTCATAATATGCCCACATGGAAGGAGCCAAGGAATTTCGAATAGCAAGCCTCACCGGAATCATATTAGTCTCCATAAATGGGGAGGACAATATTGACCTTCCTAATATTTTTGCAGATCCTGATTGGCAGCCCAGCACTTCTGCAGCTCCTGTACTTCCCCCATTCACTGGCCAACCCGGAATTCAGGTGGAAACAGAGTATTTTACTTCCCTTGACTTTTACGAGCTGTTTTTCATGGAAGATCTGTACAGATCTATTGTTGACCAAAGCAATTTATATGGCAGTCAATTTATCGCCGTGGATCCAAATTTGACCCTTGCCAGAGAATTTGGCTGGAAACCTATAATGGTTCCTGTTCTGTCTCTGGGACAGATAGCTAAACCTCCTTATCCCAATAACTTCAGATACCATATTTCTTTGATCTCAGTTTTATTAGAACAAGCCAGGTGAAACTACAAATAACAGAAATAGACTTCAATAAGTACAATATCCCATACAATACAGCATACATTACAGAAACAACGATATACAGTACAAGATGAGGTAATAAAAACTTACTTTTTAAGTTCTCTAAGGGGTGATGACGATAGATTGAGAAAGACATGTCTTGCTTCCTGCAATGTGTTGAAAAAAATGGTGGCTGGTTCACTTCCTGTTAAGATTCTACCCAGAATTCCCTACTTGCTGACAACTTCCTTAATTACACATACATTAAAACAAATAAACAGAACTGCAGTACCAAAAAGGAACGCTAGATGGAGCCTGCACACCACATATTGTCTTAAGTAAATTACACATTTTGTATGTAAATTTAACAACACAGGTACAAATAAGGTACAAATATTCAGCAAGACATCTGGTGGACAGAACACTCCCCACCTGACATCAAGTGATGTCACCAACAGAAAGCAACAGCTCCGTAGAAAGCAACAGAATAAGTTCGGTCACTGGTCTCAAGAATACTTTAACCTCATTCTGTTGAAAGATCTTGACCTCGACCTTACGGACACGATTATCCTTGCTTGGCAGTACTTCGGTGATCAAACCTAAAGGTCACATATTCCTTAGTGCCTGGCAATCTTTCATGAGCACAACATCACCAGGTTTAAAATTAGGCTTTTCAGTGTGCCACTTTCTCCTTACTTGTAGAGTAGATATATATTGTTCTCTTCACCGATTCCAGAAGGTATTGGCAAGGGTTTGTACTTGTCTCCATTAACGTTTGTAAAGGTCCCTCTCACAAAACTCTCAAGCTGGAGCACTGGCAAGACTAGTCTTTTGCGTAAGTAACATGGCAGGTGTGAGGACCACTGGATCTTCAGATTCACTTGAAATGGCTGTCACAGGTCTGGCGTTAATGATAGCTGTAACCACTGCCATAAATGTCACTAAACATTCGTGAGTAAGCCTTGCAGTTCCTACTTGTAGGAAGATAGAGTCAAGAATTCTGCAGGCTATGCCTATCATCCTCTCCCAAACACCTCCCATGTGAGAAGAGTGAGGTGGGTTGAAGATCCACGTGCAGTTTTGTTTACCCAAGTCTCCTTATCCTCAACACTCTGTTATTGACATAAACATAGAAACGCCTAGTTTCATTATGGATGTAACCCAGAACTACTTTACTGTCTGTGTAGAACTCAGCCTTTTCAATTTCTAGGTTTGTCTCCATTGTAATTAGTTCAGCTAGCTCTGTAGCCAATACTGCAGCACAAAGTTCCAGCCTGGGTATGGTGTGTTCGGGAAGTGGTGCAAGTTTTGCTTTCCCCATTACAAACCCTATGTGGCCTTGTCCTCTAGCGTCTATGGTTTTCAGGTAAGCTACAGCAGCACAACCAAAAACTACAAAGTAACCACATAGTAACTCACACTCTTATAATTGTGAAATTATAATTTGCTCTCTGTCACTCCTCCACTTAGGAGGTTCTGGCCGTAGCCTGTAGCATTTACATGTATAGAAAATTATCCCTGGGAGATCCACAGGTTGGGTATCTCTGGGATAAAAAAGACAGCTACTTATGGTCAGAAAGGGCAGTCAGAGAGATAATAGATAAAAATAAGTATCAAATTTTATTTATATTTTAGATAACAAACTCACTGGTGTAAAAACATTTTGTTGCTTTCCATCAGGGTTAATTCCTTGAAACCTCTGACAACCTATCATAAAATGATACTACAAATGTATATAGTAACAAATGATGTATCACTGTACCAGACAAACAACACTAAGACCGACAGTGCACACACTAAAACAAACCAACAAATAACATACAATGCAGGCGCCTGATGTGATCCACTTCTGCATAACAGTCCCTATGGCTAATTGCCAATGTTATTATTAAGTGAAGGAAAAATCTAATGATATAATATATGATGGGGTTGTTATGCAGAGGTGGTCCCCGGGGGTACTAGTGACCTGAATTGGCTAGATGGATAGGATCTTTACAAGGAGCCGTATATCAGGGAGCGACTTAAGCGGTTAATAAAGCAGCGAAAAGGGGGAACAGCCTAAGACAACAAACGGGGGGCTCACGGACAAGGACCCAGAACCGTTAAGGGTAACATCAAATGACGTCATGCCTAGAGAAGACACGACTGTCATTAACTTATCTTCATTCCCCTTAGCTAAAAAACACATTCAATTACTGCAACATGGGATGTCTTTCTGGCCAGTAAGCTCCATGGATGAATTTACGGTCTACAAAGATATAGTATTATACTTGAGTAAAGTATTTTTTAGATCACTATATGAACAAGACGGAGCCATGGAACTTAGTAATGGCGACGTAGATGAGGATGATCAAAATGCAATTTACATCCTCAACTCCCTACTAGAGGAAAATGAAAAGCCACAAACAACAAACTCCCCAACTAGGAGATCAGCAAATATAAATATAAGATCTACAAAGATGCCATCATTAGTAGGGATGAGCTTCGTGTTCGAGTCGAACCCATGTTCGACTCGAACATCGGCTGTTCGACCGTCCGTCGAATTGCGAACGATATGGGCCGTTCGCGCCAAATTCGTGTGGCGCGTCACGGCCCATAATTCACTGCGGCATCGCAGTGCATTGCTGGCTGATGATTGGCCAAGCATGCACTATGACCCGCATGCTTGGCCAATCACAGCGCCGTCAGTAGAGAGAGCTGTAATTGGCCAAAGCCAGGGTGGCTTTGGCCAATTATGGCTCAGGGGATTTAGTACACACCCCACACTATATAAGGCCGCCTGCACGGCGGCCCTGTGTAGTGTGTGTTCCGGTGTGCTGAGCGATAGAGAGAGAGAGAGACAGTGTCATTTGATTTGAGTTAGATAGATTAGGCAGAACAGTCAGTCAGTTAGCTGCACTTACAGTGTATTGTGTATATATATGCATCCCAGGTGTTGCATATATATATACACTGTATTCAGTTTAGCTAGATCCGTTCCTGTTATCTTCTATCTAGACTATTTACATTCAGTGCAGTGTGTCCTGCTCACAGTGTTCAGCTAGATCCGTTCCTGCTATTTACATTCAGTACAGTGCTTCCTGCTCACAGTGTTCAGCTAGATCCGTTCCTGCTATTTACATTCAGTGCAGTGCGTGCTGCTCACAGTGTTCAGCTAGATCCGTTCCTGCTATTTACATTCAGTGCAGTGCGTCCTGCTCACAGTGTTCAGCTAGATCCGTTCCTGCTATTTACATTCAGTGCAGTGCGTCCTGCTCACAGTGTTCAGCTAGATCCGTTCCTGGTATTTACATTTAGTGCAGTGCGTCCTGCTCACAGTGTTCAGCTAGATCCGTTCCTGCTATTTACATTCAGTGCAGTGCGTCCTGCTCACAGTGTTCAGCTAGATCCGTTCCTGCTATTTACATTCAGTGCAGTGCGTGCTGCTCACAGTGTTCAGCTAGATCCGTTCCTGCTATTTACATTCAGTGCAGTGCGTCCTGCTCACAGTGTTCAGCTAGATCCGTTGCTGCTATTTACATTCAGTGCAGTGCGTCCTGCTCACAGTGTTCAGCTAGATCCGTTCCTGCTATATACATTTAGTGCAGTACGTCCTGCTCACAGTGTTCAGCTAGATCCGTTCCTGTTATCTTCCTACTGACAGGCAGGCTTGTCTGGTTACAGTATATAAAGCTACCTGAAGAAAATTACAGGTGTTCTTTTTGATCCTATTAGTACCACGGTCAGGCAGCTAGACTATTTACATTTAGTACAGTGTGTCCTGCTCACAGTGTTCAGCTAGATCCGTTCCTGTTATTTACATTCAGTGCAGTGCGTCCTGCTCACAGTGTTCAGCTAGATCCGTTCCTGCTATTTACATTCAGTGCAGTGCGTCCTGCTCACAGTGTTCAGCTAGATCCGTTCCTGCTATTTACATTCAGTGCAGTGCGTCCTGCTCACAGTGTTCAGCTAGATCCGTTCCTGCTATTTACATTCAGTGCAGTGCGTCCTGCTCACAGTGTTCAGCTAGATCCGTTCCTGGTATTTACATTTAGTGCAGTGCGTCCTGCTCACAGTGTTCAGCTAGATCCGTTCCTGCTATTTACATTCAGTGCAGTGCGTCCTGCTCACAGTGTTCAGCTAGATCCGTTCCTGCTATTTACATTCAGTGCAGTGCGTGCTGCTCACAGTGTTCAGCTAGATCCGTTCCTGCTATTTACATTCAGTGCAGTGCGTCCTGCTCACAGTGTTCAGCTAGATCCGTTGCTGCTATTTACATTCAGTGCAGTGCGTCCTGCTCACAGTGTTCAGCTAGATCCGTTCCTGCTATATACATTTAGTGCAGTACGTCCTGCTCACAGTGTTCAGCTAGATCCGTTCCTGTTATCTTCCTACTGACAGGCAGGCTTGTCTGGTTACAGTATATAAAGCTACCTGAAGAAAATTACAGGTGTTCTTTTTGATCCTATTAGTACCACGGTCAGGCAGCTAGACTATTTACATTTAGTACAGTGTGTCCTGCTCACAGTGTTCAGCTAGATCCGTTCCTGTTATTTACATTCAGTGCAGTGCGTCCTGCTCACAGTGTTCAGCTAGATCCGTTCCTGCTATTTACATTCAGTGCAGTGCGTCCTGCTCACAGTGTTCAGCTAGATCCGTTCCTGCTATTTACATTCAGTGCAGTGCGTCCTGCTCACAGTGTTCAGCTAGATCCGTTCCTGCTATTTACATTCAGTGCAGTGCGTCCTGCTCACAGTGTTTAGCTACATCCGTTCCTGCTGTTTACATTCAGTGCAGTGCGTCCTGCTCACAGTGTTCAGCTAGATCCGTTCCTGCTATTTACATTCAGTGCAGTGCGTCCTGCTCACAGTGTTCAGCTAGATCCGTTCCTGCTATTTACATTCAGTGCAGTGCGTCCTGCTCACAGTGTTTAGCTACATCCGTTCCTGCTGTTTACATTCAGTGCAGTGCGTCCTGCTCACAGTGTTCAGCTAGATCCGTTCCTGCTATTTACATTCAGTGCAGTGCGTCCTGCTCACAGTGTTCAGCTAGATCCGTTCCTGCTATTTACATTCAGTGCAGTGCGTCCTGCTCACAGTGTTTAGCTACATCCGTTCCTGCTGTTTACATTCAGTGCAGTGCGTCCTGCTCACAGTGTTCAGCTAGATCCGTTCCTGCTATTTACATTCAGTGCAGTGCGTCCTGCTCACAGTGTTCAGCTAGATCCGTTCCTGCTATTTACATTCAGTGCAGTGCGTGCTGCTCACAGTGTTCAGCTAGATCCGTTCCTGCTATTTACATTCAGTGCAGTGCGTCCTGCTCACAGTGTTCAGCTAGATCCGTTCCTGCTATTTACATTCAGTGCAGTGCGTCCTGCTCACAGTGTTTAGCTACATCCGTTCCTGCTGTTTACATTCAGTGCAGTGCGTCCTGCTCACAGTGTTCAGCTAGATCCGTTCCTGCTATTTACATTCAGTGCAGTGCGTCCTGCTCACAGTGTTCAGCTAGATCCGTTCCTGCTATATACATTTAGTGCAGTACGTCCTGCTCACAGTGTTCAGCTAGATCCGTTCCTGTTATCTTCCTACTGACAGGCAGGCTTGTCTGGTTACAGTATATAAAGCTACCTGAAGAAAATTACAGGTGTTCTATCCCAGCTTAGTGCAGCTACAGGCCATTAGTATGTCTGGAAGGCCAAGAAGGAGAGGCAGACAGTCACAAGCCAATAAGAGAGGGCAAGCAGGCTCTGTGTCTAGTGCTGGTCGTGGAGACGGTGCATCCTCATCAGCACGTGGCCATGGGACACGCTTGGCCTTTTTTTCGGCAGCTGGCCGTGTTGAGCCGCAACATGCGGAAGACTTGGTCGAGTGGATGACCAAGCCGTCCTCATCCTCCTCATCCTCTCTCACCCATGCCCAGGGTGCTTTGTCTGGCAAAGCAGCGGCCTCTTCCCTCAGCTCAATGTCATCAGTGACTCCTTCCCTAGCTCCACCATGTCCTCATGAGGATTCCCTCGAACTGTTTGACCACAGTGTTGGGTACATGCTCCAGGAGGATGCCCAGCGTTTGGAAGGCTCTGATGATGATACTGAGCTCAATGAAGGCAGTAACATGAGCACGGACAGAGGGGGTGCCCAAGAAGGACAGCAATCTGGCAGTCATGCTCCCCCTGCTGCAGCATACTGCCAGGTTTGCTCCAGTGATGAGGAGGGAGGGGATGATGAGGTCACTGACTCAACGTGGGTGCCTGATAGGAGAGAGGAGGAGGAGGAGGAGGAGGAGGAGGAGGAGGTGGCACATCACCAACTAGGCAGGATGCCCTCCAGGGGCCAGCCTAAGGGCAGCACATTGACTGCATCACACCCCAAAGCTCCACATGTGCAGGGCGCTGCAGTCTCTGCGCGTTATTCAAAAAGTTCTTTGGTGTGGGCCTTTTTTGAGACGAGTGCATCAGATCGCACCGCTGCTATTTGCAATATATGTCTCAAGCGTATCTCGCGTGGCCAAAACATCTCCCGCTTGGGTACCACATGCTTGACCAGACATATGTTGACCTGCCATGCAGTTCGTTGGCAAGCGTATCTAAAAGACCCACACCAAAGAACAAAGACGATCTCTCCTTGCTCCTCATCAGCTGAGATTTCCAACCCCACTAGACCTTCAGTCCTCTCTGCGACCTGCAGTGAGAGGAATGAAGGTGTAGAATTAGGTGTGTCACAGCCAAGTACTTATGGGCAATCTGCTTTTGGTACACCGACGTCAGATTGTACCAGGCAAATTTCCCTGCCCCAGCTGCTGCACCGCCGAAAGAAGTTTGCTCCCAGCCATCCACATGCCCAGCGGTTGAATGCTAGCTTGGCAAAATTGCTAGCACTTCAACTGCTGCCTTTTCAGTTGGTAGACTCTGCCCCCTTCCGTGAGTTTGTGGAATGTGCGGTTCCTCAGTGGCAGGTACCCAAACGCCACTTTTTCTCACGGAAGGCGATTCCGGCTCTCTACCGGCATGTGGAAGGCAATGTCCATGCCTCGCTGGACAGGGCGGTCAGCGGTAAGGTGCATATTACCGCTGACTCATGGTCCAGCAGGCATGGACAGGGACGTTACTTAAGTTTCACGGCGCATTGGGTGACTCTGCTGGCAGCTGGGAAGGATGCAGGACAAGGTGCAGTAGTGTTGGAGGTTGTTCCGCCACCACGCCTCCAAAATGCTGATTGTGACACACCTCTCTCCTCCACCCCCTCCTCTTCTTCTTCCTCCATGGCCTCTTCCTCGGAACCAGCGGTGCTCCGTAGGCGTTCAAGGGGCTACGCAAGTACGCAGGCCAAAAGATGCCATGCGGTGCTTGAGCTGGTGTGCTTGGGGGACAGGAGCCACACTGGGGCAGAGGTTCTGTCAGCTCTGCAGGGGCAGGTTCAGAGGTGGTTGACGCCACGCCAACTTAAGGCAGGAATGGTGGTTTGCGACAATGGCACCAACCTCCTCTCTGCCCTCCGACAGGGACAACTGACCCATGTGCCCTGTTTGGCTCACGTCCTTAACTTGGTGGTGCAGCGGTTCTTGGGCAGGTACCCGGGCTTACAGGATGTCCTGAGGCAGGCCAGGAAAGTCTGTGTGCATTTCCGCCGGTCATATAATGCCAGTGCTCGGCTGACGGACCTCCAAAAGGAGTTTAACCTGCCCAAGAACCGCCTAATCTGTGACATGCCCACCAGGTGGAACTCGACGTTGGCCATGCTGCAGCGGCTGCACACGCAGCAGAGGGCCATCAATGAGTACCTGTGCGACTATGGCACCAGGACAGGGTCAGGGGACCTTGGTTTTTTTTCCCCACGCCAGTGGGCCATGATCAGGGATGCATGCACTGTCCTGTCACCATTCGAGGAGGCCACGAGGATGGTGAGCACTGACAGTGCATGCATCAGTGACACTGTCCCCCTTGTCCACCTGTTGGAGCACACGCTGCGTGGAATAATGGACAGGGCACTTGAGGCAGAACAGAGGCAGGAAGAGGAGGACTTCCTTAGCTCTCAAGGCCCCCTTTATCCAGACAGTGTTCCTGCGTGCCCGCCGATCACACAGGAAGAGGACGAGGAGGAGGAGGAGGAGGAAGATTGTGTAAGTATGGAGGTGGAGCCTGGCACTCAGCATCAGCAGTCTTTAAGGGATCAGTCCCAAGGAACACATGGACTTGTACGTGGCTGGGAGGAGGTGGCTGCGGACGTTGTTGTCCTTAGTGACCCAGAGGACTCCGGACCGAATGCCTCAGCAAACCTACACTGCATGGCCTCCCTGATCCTGCAAAGCCTGCGTAAGGATCCTCGTATTCGTGGTATCAAGGAGAAGGACCAATACTGGCTGGCAACCCTCCTTGATCCACGTTACAAGGGTAAGGTTGCGGACCTTATCTTGCCATCGCAGAGGGAGCAGAGGATGAAACATCTTCGGGAGGCCTTGCAGAAAGGTCTGTGCAACGCGTTCCCAGAGACTGGGAGGTTACAAACTCCTGTTTCTGGACAACGTGTTGCTGAGGCTTCGGTCAGTCAAAGAAGGAGCGGTGGAGAAGGTGGCCGTCTGACCGATGCGTTCAGACAATTTTTTGGTCCGCAGCCCCAAGGTATGATCGGTTCCAGCAACCATCGCCAGCGTCTGTTTTACATGGTGCAGGAATACCTAGGGGCAAGATCAGACTTGGACACCTTTCCCACCGAAAATCCTCTGGGTTACTGGGTCTTGAGGATGGATCACTGGCCAGAGCTTGCACAGTATGCAATTGAGCTACTGGCCTGTCCTGCATCCAGCGTTCTTTCGGAACGCACATTCAGTGCTGCTGGAGGCGTGGTAACCGATCACAGGGTGCGTCTGTCCACCGACTCGGTCGATCGGCTGACCTTCATAAAAATGAATCAGTCTTGGATCACCACCAGCTACCAAGCACCTGATGCAGATGTAACCGAATAATTTTTTTTGAAATCTCAGATCCCTTCAAAGACTGCCTATGCTGATGCTGAGTGACTATCCCTGAGTAATTATCCTCTTCCTCCTCAATCATCACGCTGATAGCTTGTAAGAACATTTTTGGTTCTGGGCGCCACCACCAGTGCCTAAGGCACAATTTTTCAGCCCCTGTTTAACAGGGGCGTGTAATTACAATTTTTGATGTAATACTTTGCAGCAGGGCTCGTTCCTGCATTCCAACTAGAGTGTCTGTGAGGGGTTGCAGTGTTGTGGCACCAGCACCAGTGCCTAAGACCCAATTTTTCAGCCCCTGTCTAACAGGGGCGTGTAATTACAATTTTTGATGCAATACTTTGCAGCAGGGCTTGTTCCTGCGTTTCAACTAGAGTGTCTGTGAGGGGTTGCAGTGTTGTGGCACCAGCACCAGTGCCTAAGACCCAATTTTTCTGCCCCTGTCTAACAGGGGCGTGTAATTACAATTTTTGATGCAATACTTTGCAGCAGGGCTCGTTCCTGCGTTCCAACTAGAGTGTCTGTGAGGGGTTGCAGTGTTGTGGCACCAGCACCAGTGCCTAAGGCCTAATTTTTCAGCTCCTGTTCAACAGGGGCATGTAATTACAATTCTTGATCTAATATTTCACAGCAGGGCCCTGTGAGGGCTTACAGTGTTTTGGCCACAGCAACACCTAAGGCCCAAATTTCTGCTGAGTATATAGGGCAGGACCCTACTTTCAAACATCTAACTTACAAACGACTCCTACTTGCAAACGGAAGGAGACAACAGGAAGTGAGATGAAATCTACCCCTAAGGAAGGGAAATTCTCTCCTGTAAGAGTTAATATGGGAAAACAATTTTTCCTTTCCACTGATGCTTTCCAATCCTTGTTCCACAAAAAAACCCAAATTTTCAAAAAACATTTTTCATTGGGACAAAAAAGTGAGGTGAAATCTTCTGAAGAGGAGGAAAGACGCAAAACAAATGTCACAGGGGTGATAACCCTTCCCTATGTTTTCCAAAAAGCTTAGAAAAGATTTTTTGGCTGGAGCTAAACACATTAAAAATGTTCAAAATTACAAACAGATTCTACTTAACAACAAACCTACAGTCCCTGTCTTGTTTGCACCGCCTGTATACTGCTGTTCAGAGTATATAGGGACCTTTCCTTATTTTAATTTGGGTGCGGGGTTCCCCTTAATATCCATACAAGACCCAAAGGGCCTGGTAATGGACTGGGGGGTACCCATGCCGTTTGTCTCACTGATTTTCATCCATATTGCCATGACCCGACATGACATTAAACCCGCAAGCAGTTTTAAATGAGATTTTTTCCTTTAAAAATGACATTTGGTGCAGGGACTGTTCTAAACATGGGAAACACGCGTCACTTTACAGGCATACTATAGACACCCCCCAGGTACGATATTTAAAGGAATATTTCACTTTTTTTTTTTTACTTTAAGCATCATTAAAATCACTGCTCCCGAAAAAACGGCCGTTTTTAAAAGTTTTTGCATTGATACATGTCCCCTGGGGTAGGACCCGGGTCCCCAAACCCTTTTTAGGACAATACCATGCAAATTAGCCTTTAAAATGAGCACTTTTGATTTCGAACGTTCGAGTCCCATAGACGTCAATGGGGTTCTAACGTTCGTGCGAACTTGCGGTCCGTTCGCGGGTTCTGGTGCGAACCGAACCGGGGGGTGTTCGGCTCATCCCTAATCATTAGGTAAAAACAAATGGCTGAGTATGTTCCTGGAAATGATCCAGGCAGACTTGGGAGAAATTCCTTGGAAACAGCTTGGCCAAGACAACCTCACCCCAATAGAACGCCAGGCACTAAAGGAACTCAAAGAGGCAAAACAAGTCATAATTAAAAGGAGTCACAAGGGCGGTAACATCGTCCTTATGGACAATGAGGACTATGAAAAAGAAGCCAAATGCCTTCTGGGAGACCCCAATACCTATCAAAGATTAGATCATGACCCCTTCCCCAGGGTAGTACGAGAACTGAATAGTAAACTGGATGATGCAGTGGAAGTGGGCCTATTAACTAAAAAAGAGTTTGAATATCTTTCGATAGACGACTACAATATCCCCACCTTCGACTGCATCCCAAAGGTCCACAAGTCCCTGGAAAAACCCCCAGGGAGACCAATTGTTTCCGCCATCCGAGGACCCCTGGACAGAATAGGAAAATATTTGGATTCCCTTTTAAAAACTATGGTGAACGAACTAAAATCATTTGTACAGGATACACGCCACGTATTGGCTAAGGTTGTGGATCTGAGAATTACAGAAGAAGCATGGCTGGTAAGTATCGATGTAGAGTCCCTATATACATCGATACCACATAGCTGGGGAATAGCGGCAGTCAAAGGATTCCTGGAAAAGAGTTTTCCACAATATGGGCCCCAAAATGAATTTTTAATCGAGCTTTTGGAATTTGCACTGAACAACCATTTCTTTCAGTTCTCTAAAAAGTTATACCAACAGATCAAAGGCATCTCAAAGGGGGCAGCATGGGCACCGGCCTATGCGTGCCTCCATTTGGAGAGCTGGGAGGAAGAGGAGGTGTTCAGCCATCCGATGTACCTCAGCCACGTGCACACGTGGCTGAGATACATCGATGACGTGCTGGTCGTGTGGGTGGGTGACATTGACTCTCTTCATGAATTTGTTGCAGAATTTAACAACAATCAATGCAACATACGTCTAACCTACGCATACGATCAGCACAAACTATCTTTTTTAGACCTGATCATCAAACTTGAAGATGGCAGGGTAAGTACTTGCACCTACCATAATCAGACAGCTGCAAATACATTACTCAGGGCAGATAGCCACCATCCCCCCTGGCTCAAAAACGGAATCCCCACAGGACAGTTCATCAGAATAAAGCGACGTAAATGACCTAAATAGGGAATCAAAAGAACTGTATAAAAGATTCCGGGAAAGGGGGTACTCCCATCGACAGATCCGCAGGGTGAGACAAAAAGCGGCAGTACAGACTAGGGAAAGCCTACTAACTATAAAACAAAAATGCGAACCATCAAGAACAGAGCCAGGCCCAGTGAGACTCATCACTACATATGGAGCACAGTGGGGCTCTGTACGTAAAGTATTGGAAAAAAACTGGAATGTCCTGCTGAAAAATAAAAGTATAGCCAAAATAGTAGGGGAGAGGCCCAAGATGGTGGCCCGGAGATCAAAAAGTCTTGGGGACATACTTATACATTCAGAATTCACTAAGCAACAAAATCCCACATGGCTGTCTGAATTTCCACGCAGTAGAGGAATGTTTCCATGTACAAAATGCTAAATATGCCCATTTGTTGAAAGAACAGACACATTCAAGGACGCAAAAGGAATAGTAGAATATGAAATTAGGGAATTAATAAATTGTTCCAAGGTGGTATATATGATTACTTGCCCATGTCCCAAGATCTTTATAGGAAAGACCAAAAGGCCCCTTAAGGTTAGAATAGGGGAACACATTAGAGATATTAAAAAGGAAAGTGAGAGAGCCTCAAAGGGGGGGCAAAAGGAGAAAAAAGAAGAACGACCAGTAGCCAAACACTTTGCACAACACCACCATGGCAAAACAGTAGGCCTAAAAGTAAAAGGTATATATGTCCTGAAACTTTCAGAGAGAAGAGGAGACTTTGACCGTATCCTCCTACAAAAAGAAAAATGGTGGATATATACCCTGAAATCTCTAGCACCCCTTGGTATGAACACAGAACTAAACTTACAACCATTTTTAAGCCAATAAAATGACTTAGATGTAAAGCTATATTCTCTGCTAATGTATATTACACACATACCCACTTTATTCTCGATGCATCCCTTTTCACCTTTCTTGATGTTTCATTCTTCTGGTTTTCCTTTACATTCCTGTCCTTTCTCTCCCCCCCTCCCCTCCTTTTCCTTTCCCCCTCCCCCCTCCTTCCCTTTCCCCCCCTCCCTTTCCCCCCCCTCGTTTTCCTTCTCCCAGTTCCCCTTTCCCCTCCCCCCCTCCCGGGTTTTTTTTTTTTTTTTCCTTGTGGGCTTGCTGGAAAATATTGAGTTCTACTAGCCTGTCTTTAGCCCTCAAAAATTTAAGAAAGCGGCCACAATCGAGGGACCAGACTGATCTTACGGTCTGATTCCCTTATCGGTTCTCCTAAGTGAGTCTATTTCACTTCTACAAAGCATTAAGTGTATAAAACCCTTCAGCAAATCTCTCCAGCAAGTAAACTGTAATATCAATGTTTATATGTTTAATGTCTTCATAATTAGACATATAAGAAGCAGCGAAAGAATTGACAACTACTAGTAAATAGGAAAGAATACTGCAATATCAGAGAAATATAAGGTTAACATGGAGATGTAACAGATGAACGAAAGACAACTATCCAAGCTGTTATTTAAGTTTGTCCTTTTAAAAACAACTTTTCCTGAATTAAAATAAAAGAAGGAGGAGCGATCACGCCCTGAGTCACTATAAAGGAGAGGTGGAGATCAGCCCCTTCAACGTCCAGTTGAAGCTACGTAACCCAAATGTTGCAAAACGCGTCAACGTAAGCTATATGCAGGGATGCCGTGTCAGTGATCCCCGATGCACCTCATGGTAGCGAAGGAGCGGAGCAGCGAAGACCTACTGCAAACGAAGCAACATGGCGAGTGGAGCTGAGAGCATGTCTAGCGCAAGCCGCTGCTGACCTGGAGTGCCGTGGAAATAACGAACAACTAACCGCCTGACTATTAGGACACCTGATCCATCAGCAACCGGTCGGCTATCCAGCACAGGGGGACGTATAGCAATCAGACTACTGAGATCCTAGACTCTCTAGACAGTCGTCTTACTGTCCAAGCGCGGATAACCGGGAAAGACAAGGAGTCTGTCTCATCCCTGAAATACCAGAGCCCACATAAGGAAGGAAGGCGGTAACGTAACACAAACAATTGATTTATCCACTTTGATGCATTCCAGTCTAGTAATGTGGCTGATGTGTATAGAATATCTCTAATCAAGTTGATCAGTGAGTCATGGTTAGCTTGGAAAAATCAGAGAAATAAGGGACTGCTAATTCAGCGCTTCCACTTTCACTGATCACTTGTATGCACATAATTGCTTATAGCCATTTCTTGACCAACCTGATTCCAATTATGAACTGAGTCCATAGAAATGCCTCATCTATCTATGTCCAGATTTTGCTAATACAAGTATGAGGACAGTAAATTGGATACCAACATTTTGGGAGGACTTTCTAATCATCTGAGGGACTTGCAAAGGTTCAGCCATTATAGCTTTTCGCTGCTTTATTAACCGCTTAAGTCGCTCTCTGATATACCGCTCCTTGTAAAGATCCTATCCATCTAGTCAATTCAGGTCACTAGTACCCCCGGGGACCACCTCTGCATAACAACCCCATCATATATTATATCATTAGATTTTTCCTTCACTTAATAATAACATTGGCAATTAGCCATAGGGACTGTTATGCAGAAGTGGATCACATCAGGCGCCTGCATTGTATGTTATTTGTTAGTTTGTTTTAGTGTGTGCACTGTCGGTCTCAGTGTTGTTTGTCTGGTACAGTGATACATCATTTGTTACTATATACATTTGTAGTATCATTTTATGATATGTTGTCAGAGGTTTCAAGGGATTAACCCTGATGGAAAGCAACAAAATGTTTTTACACCAGTGAGTTTGTTATCTAAAATATAAATAAAATTTGATACTTATTTTTATCTATTACCTCTCCGACTGCCCTTTCTGACCATAAGTAGTTGTCTTTTTTATCCCAGGGATACCCAACCTGTGGATCTCCCAGGGATAATTTTCTATACATGTATAAGCTACAGCAGCAATTGCTTTAACAGAAGCATCCGAAAACACACAAAGTCTTTGCATCTGAACATCAGCAGATGACAGAGGAGCATATGGTCGTGGAATTTTAAGGTTGTATAGAGCTGTTAGTGAGTCCTTCCACTCTAGCCATAGGTTCTTCTTGTCGGTGGGGAGAAGGTGGTCCCAATCTAGCGACTCACAGGTTAAGTCTCTCAGTAGAGGAGGGAGGAGCCGAATGTCGAGGCGGGGTTAGTGCGGACGCCGAGCTCGTCCTGTGTGCACGCAGCCCGGGCTCTCCTGACATGCAGCTGATCGGGGACAAGGCTGCATAGCCCCCCCCCCAAGCCCCCCCACCGCCCGTCTTCCCAAAGCTGACAGTAAGCGGCAGGACACCCGCCGAACCCCCTGGTTTAAAAGACTAAGAACCGGAGCTGAGGAGAGAGCTCGATGACAGCAGAGCGGCAGCGAGGTAGTAAGGAGGATCAGAACAGCTGAGAGAGAGGATCGCTGCGAGTGCTGACCTCGGAGCTCTGAAAAGGGCTGAAGATCGGCGGAGGAGGTAAAAAAAAAAAAAAAAAAAAAAAACATCTGAAGGATTGTCGGTCCCAAGGAGGAAGGAAGTAGCGGCAGCGCCCTGGGTGAGTCTGGAAAACGTAGCCGTAACAGTTGTGTCTGGAATATGCTGAACAGAAGTGTATGGTCTAAGATGCAGGATTGTGAAAGCTCATAAGGGGAAAACGAGGGAGGAATTATATGCAGGACTGTTGGGGAACTTTGCATTGTATGCTGTGTCATTGTATACTTCCTTTGCCGTAACCATATTGCGTTAAACGCTGTAGAGACACCTGACTTGTCTGACTTGCATGACGAGGGGGACTGAACTGTTTAGTCAAAGGACTACTCCTGCCTTAATGTTAAGGAAGTGGAGTATAGTAGATAAGATCTGAGCCCCGACAATAGATCTGAGCAGACCCTCACCCCCATCCCTCTTCGCAATAAGCATCAGATAACTATTGGAGGTATAGGAAGAAGCGACCTATCAGCGACCGGGACTTCAGAAAAACCTTCAGTTAGGAAACAGGAGGAGATGAGGGGTAAGGCCGGGAAAGGGACCCCAGGAATTCCACCTAGAGTGAGCGCCAGTCCGGGGACTATAAGAAAATATATGACCCAAGAAGTGACAAAAGAAAACCCGGAGACCTCTTTAGGAACAAAAAATAGACAAACAGAGAGCCCGCAGAGGAACGGAGCAAAGAAACAACTGGAAGCGACAGAGACCCCAGTAGGAGGAGGTGCGACGCCGCTAGACGAATCAACAATGGAGACCCGACAAAAAAAACAGCTACCAACCAAGAATGAAATGGCGGAAATGTTCGCAAAATTAGAAATGTCAATAAAAGGCGAAATTGCAACAATACAAGAAAGTATGAATCACCTACTGCAAAGGGTGGAGGCCACAGAAGAGAACTTGACGACACAGGGAGAGGAGATCAAAAGGCTTAAATCACAGATGGCCGAGATGCAAAGAGACCAAAGAAACCTACTGTATAAAATCGAGGACCAAGAAAACCGTAGTCGAAGGAAAAACCTGAGGATTAGAGGCCTACCTGAGACAAGAGGCGAAAATGACGATCTACAAGATAAAATAAATAGCATCTTCGGTCATATAGTGAACAAAGCAGGATCAGACAAAAAAATCAAGTTTGAAAGAATCTATAGGGTGAGGAAGCCTGCCGAAATATCGGGAGAAGTGCCAAGAGACGTCATAGCGAGATTCCACAATTTCCAGGATAAAGAAAAGATCAGGATTTTCATGAAAACAAACCAACCTTTAAAGTATGGGGAATCCACCCTTCAAATCTTCCCTGATCTAGCAGTAGAGACCCTAGCAAGGAGAAGGACGTTAAAACCCCTACTAGAGCAGATGAAGTCGCAGGAGATTCAATACCAATGGGGATTCCCGGCATGTCTAACGGGACGTAAAGAGGGAAGAACGGCAATCTTGAGGTTCCCAGAAGACACGCCTAAATTTTGTAAACACCTCAATTTGCCAATAATAGAAATACCCGGATGGTGGGAAAACCGGGCAACCGGAGGAATCGTAGAAGAATCACAGACATGGCAACCAGTTAACCACTCCAGACGATGATAAATTTAAATACTCAGCTATTGTAAAAGAAACTGGAAAGAGACTGGATCATTAAATCCTAAACAGATGATAGGGGCAATAGGCGGTTGGGCTGGGGGGTGATGGGTGGGGGATGGGGGAGCCGGGGCTGAGGTGGGACACTTTCCCCCCCCAAACACATCTGGGGGGGGGGGAAAAAAAAAAAAAAAAACGAGCCCCGTCGAGTGTCAGCATCGGAGCTCAACCTCAGAGGGGTTGACCGGGTAGCCAGGAGATGGGAGAGGGTGACCGGTTTCTTTCTACGTCTTCTTTCTCCTATCCAACCAGGAGACTGAGGAAGGATAGCCCACCCCGGGCGACTTGGATAGAGGGGGAGGGTGGGGAGGGAGGGGGGGGATGGGAGGGGGGGACTGGGTGGATAAGGGGGGGGGAGGAGGGAGAGAGAGGGATCGGGAGAGGAACGAGGGGTTAGGGAGGGGGAGGGGGAGGGGGGGGGCACCAGAGTGAAGGGGATAAGGGCGGTACCGCTCCCTACTAAGTGTAGACACCCGAAAGTCAAAAAAAAAGAAAGAAGAGAGAAAAGAAAGGAAGGAAAGAGGGAAAATAATTTATAATGTCTAGGGTCAATTTTATATCTTATAATGTGAGAGGCATGAATTCCCCCATAAAACGAGCCAATATATTAAGTGAGCTAAAATTCTTAAAAGCTGATGTCGCTATGCTCCAAGAGACACATCTATGTATTAGTAATCACCAAAAAATATACTCCAGGGATTTTCCGGTATGGTATTATGGGGACTCCCCTGTCAGGGGAGCAAAAGGAGTCGCCATAGGGTTTGCCAGAGGGGTAAGGTTCGAGCTAGAGGAGAGAAGGACCGATCCGGAAGGAAGGTATATCTTTCTAAGAGGCAAAATAAACGGATCTGCCTGCTCCCTGGCAAACATATACAGCCCAAATAAGAACACAATCAAATTCGTATTGGGAGTTCTATCCAAGTTCGAGGAGTTCAGGAGAAAGGGCGCCATAATAGCAGGCGACTTTAATCTGTGTCTGGACCCAGGGATGGACAGTACGTCCCGTGTGCGTGAGCTGAGCGGAGGGTGGGGGTTTAAGTTAAAAAGGAAGCTGCACCAACTCCAGCTGGTGGATATATGGAGGACACAGCATTTAGATCTCAGAGACTACACTTACCGCTCTCACGTGCACGGGACGTACTCGAGAATAGATTTCTTCCTTATAGAACATAGACTGCTAGAGGGGGTTCCTGAGTCGAGCATTGGCAGCATCACATTCTCTGACCATGCCCCGGTGAGTCTCCAATGGATAACAGAGATGCCCCAAATACAGAGTAGCGGCTGGAGGTTAAACGAGGAGCTCCTACATGATAAAGAGGTAGAAAAAAGAATTAAAGAAGAATTAGATCTGTATTTTAAAATTAATGTACCAGGAGAGACATCTGAAGCCACAACTTGGGAGGCGCATAAAGCCTACATCAGGGGCATACTTATGATGGTGGGATCTGAAAAAAAAAGGAGCAGGGCCAAGGAGAAGAATATTTTATTAAAGAATATCCATGGGTTAGAGCAACAACACAAAAAAAAGGGAGACGGGGAGATACTGGCCAGATTATTGAGGAGAAGAGAAGAGTTGAGGGATTTAATAGAACAGGAAACACGCAAGACATTCAATCTAGTGAAAAAAGACAGATATATCAATGGGAACAAACCGGGGAAGTTATTAGCAAGGGCCCTAAAAAAAAAGAAAAATAACAACTATGTAGAGAAAATAAGGACAAAGTCTGGGGAAATTAGATATAGAACAGGGGATATAGCAGATACCTTCCAAGAATTTTATGGAGGGCTTTATGCCATCAATACTAAAAACACACAAGAGAATAAAAGTAGCAAAAGTGCAAGAACCAAAAAGTTTTTAAAGGAAGCAATGCTACCCAGGATAACAGAAAGCGACAAATGCATATTAGAGGCCCCCATTTCGGAGTTAGAGATTAAGAAAGCTATCCAGGAAATCCCAAATGGTAAAAGCCCCGGGCCTGATGGCCTGACCGCCCTGTACTACAAAAAATTTCAGGAACTCTTGACTCCCAGGTTGTGTTCGTATATGAACGGAATAGGGGAGAAGTGGGAGATGAGGAAAGAAGCACTGGAGGCCAGCATTACTGTAATCTGGAAAGAAGGAAAAGATAATACGCTGTGCTCGAGCTACAGGCCCATTTCACTCCTGAACGTCGATACAAAGCTATTCGCTAAAATCCTAGCTGACAGGCTGAAAAGAATAATTAACGAGGTCATCCACCCAGACCAGGTGGGCTTTGTGCCAGGCAGGGAGGGGAGGGATAATGCCATCAAGACGCTACTGGCAGTCCAGGGTGTCCAAGACAGTGGGGCCCCAGGTCTTCTCCTGTCAATTGACGCTGAGAAAGCCTTTGACAGGGTTGACTGGGGCTTCATATGGGACACCCTGGAGGAGATTGGCCTAGGAGACAGACTGATCAGCTGGATAAAAGCTTTATATTCACATCCTTTAGCGCGAGTGAAAATAAATGGAACCCTGTCGAAACCATTTAGAATGTACAATGGTACGAGACAGGGGTGCCCCCTCTCCCCATTGTTGTTTGTGATTGCTTTAGAACCCCTCCTGGCAAAGATAAGGATTAACCCTGATATTAGAGGGGTAAAGCTGGGTGAAGAGGAGTACAAACTCGCCGCCTTTGCGGACGACGTATTGTTCTATATCACGCACCCGAGGATCTCACTCCCGAACTTGGTGGCGACCCTTAAAGAATACGGCAGATTGTCCAATTTCCGAGTGAACCAGGCCAAGTAGTACGAGCGATACGGCGTATCAATCGTCATTTCCATTCAAATGGGGGGCAAAAGAGCTCAACTACCTAGGTATTAAAATAACCACCACCAAGGAGTCTCTATTCCACGTAAACTTCATACCACTCCTTAACGAAGTCAAAACTGACCTTAACAGAATTGCACACACCCAACTATCATGGGGAGGGAGAATCAACCTATTCAAGATGTCAATTTTGCCAAAAATCATCTACAAAATGCAAATGTTACCAATCCCAATCCCTCAGATTTATTTCAATAAGCTACGCACTGTCTTCTTAAGATTTATATGGAGAGGGAGAAAACCTAGATTAAAATTAGCACAATTAATAAAGGATAGGAAGAAGGGGGGGTGGGGGGCACCAGACATTAGAAAATACTATTTTGCGATTGCTTTATCACGTGTGTTAGATTGGGTAAAAAATAATGAAGAAAAATTATGGGTGAAAATGGAAAAAAGTCTGAGTGGAGCTGATTTGAGTAAGATGGTCTGGATCCCACCACAGTATAGAAAATTGGGCACAGAAACAACGTATATAACAAAGCATACACTTAATATTTGGGATAACGTACACAAAAAAGAGCACTGGGAGTTCAATTCACCATTAATTCCTTTAAAAAATACAGATTATTTTGCACCAGGGAAAGAAGAGGTGTTTGGGAGGTGGATCATGAAGGAGGATTTGCAATTAAAAGACGTCATGAAACAGGGGAAGATGTGTACAATGGCAGAAATAAAAGCTAAAAATGAATGGTTGACAATAGATCCCTGGCGATACTACCAACTGAAACACTTTGTTGATTCACTCCCGCAACCAATCAGACCGATAGAGAAACTACTTCCTCTGGAGAAACTATGTGTTGAGAAAAAAGGGAAAGGAGGTATAGCCAAGACCTACAGAGCGCTCAATGAGTTAGAGGGGGTAGGAGACCTGAGATTCGTGGAGAAGTGGGAGGAAGAGCTGGATATTAAGATTGACAGACAGGAGGTGGGGAGGATTATGAAAAGGGTGAACGCTACTTCAGTAAATTACAAGCTTTCAGAAATGAATTACAAGATCCTTACAAGGATGTACATAACCCCAGATAGAGCGTATAGAATTACGGAGGGAAGGTCACAGTTATGCTGGAGAGGTTGTGGAGGAATAGGGACTATGGCGCACATATGGTGGCAGTGCCCGGTAATCATGGAATTTTGGGGGGAGATTAGGCAAATCATTAACAAGATCTTAAAGACAGACATCCCCTTAGACCCCTGGGTGTTTTTACACCACGGGAGGAAAGTCCCCACGAAGGCATATCTGAAGTCGTTATTTCCCCACCTCTTAAACGCTGCAAAAAGCCTCATCCCCAGATATTGGCAAGATAAAAGGAGACCTACGGTACAGGAGTGGCTAGGCAAGATAAACGAGATTTATAGTCTTGAATACTTGAAGTACAGTGAAGGAGTAGAGATGAAAACCTTCGAGGAGATATGGAAGGATTGGGTGAATTTTAGGTACTCACTTCAAGCGGCAGAACTGTGGGGAATTTAATGGTAAAAAAAAAAAAAAAATACCTAGGTAGTAACTTGCTAAACTAGGAAAAGCATATTGGCTTTGAACCTGCATTTGAGATACGGGTGTAGGAGCTGGAGTCGGGAGTGGGTAGGGTTACACGGGAGCAATGGTGGGGGGGTAGGGGGAGGGTAGGCTTAGGGGGTCACGGGGGAAGGGACTGTGTTTCTTTTTGCTTTCTTTTTTTTTTCTTTCTTTTTTCTATAGGAGATGTCCTCTCTAGAATTTTTCTTTTGAATTAAAGAAGGAAAAATAGCCACAGTGATGTGAATGCTTATTGGGATAGGCTTGAACTGAAAAGTTGAAAACATAGTCCCTGAAAATACTTCGCTGAAGTGGCAAAAAGAAAAAAAAAAAAAAGTCTCTCAGTAGTGCTTTACCCTGGATGGTGACAGGTGCTGTAAAGCCTAATGGATCATACAGGCTGTTTATGGTAGACAGGACAACTCTACAGGTAAAGGGTTTTTCTTCTGTGGTTACTTGGAAAGTAAACGTGTCAGATCTTAAGTCCCAAAGCAAACCAAGGCTGCGTTGCATGGGAAGTGAGTCTGTGCCTAGATCTAAGTCCTTTAACTCGTTAGAATGATCTTGGACAGGAAAGGCTTCTAAAACTTCTCTACTGTTGGAAGCAATCTTGTGGAGTCTTAAGTTGGAACAAGCAAGCATTGCCTGAGTTCTTTTGAGGAGACTGATTGCGGCTTCATTTGTGGGTAGTGATTTCAAGCAATCGTCTACATAGAAATCCTTGTCCACAAACTGTCTGACATCTGACCCATACTCTGACTCTCCCACTCTAGCAGAATGTCTGAGGCCATATATAGCAACTGCAGGGGAAGGACTGTTGCCAAATATGTGCACCCTCATGCGGTATTCTGTGATGTCTCCAGAGGGGTTGTTGTCCCTGAACCAGAGAAACCTCAGAAAGTTACGGTGTTCTTCTTTAACAAGAAAGCAATAGAACATTTGTTGTATGTCTGCCATGAATGTGACTGAATCTTTGCGAAAGCGAAGAAGTACTCCTAATAGTCTGTTGTTTAGGTCGGGGCCAGAGAGAAGGACATCATTTAGAGAGACACCCTCATGCTTGGCGCTAGAACTGAACACCACTCTAATCTGCCCTGGCTTCTTAGGGTGATAGACCCCAAATATAGGTAAGTACCAGCATTCATCTGAGTCTTTGAGGTTTGGGGCTATCTCAGCATGACCATTCTGGAATATTTTCTCCATGAAGGAAAGGAAATATTCTTTCATTCCTTGTTTCCTTTGAAGATTGTGTCTTACGGAAGTAAGACATGCTAAGATAAGATAAGTAAGATATGCTAGTTCTCTGTTGTTAGGCAAACATTGTCTTTGTGCTCTGAAGGGAAGAGGTCCCGCTATTAGTCCCGTCTTTCGCCATACTCCTTTCCATGACTTCTAGGAAGAGCCTATCCTCAATGGACATTGCTACCTGGTTATCTTCCTTTGTTCTCTGGAACACTGTGCTTCCTAAGTCGCTTTGGTCGTTGTCATAGATATTACTGTCACAGAGGGGACTTAGGAAGGGAAGAGGTACAGGGTTGTTGTGTGGTAGCTCCTTTATGAGGATGTGATTTTGACAGGGGTGGAAAAGAGAAGGATGACCATTCTCAATGGTACTAGTGAGCAGGTTATTAACAGATGCCAGTTTGTGTGCACCTCCCAGGCAAACATCACCTATAATGACCCAACGGAGGTCCAGTTTTTAGGCATATGGGGCGTTTTGAGGGCCGTTGATCAGTTTTCTTACTTTGTGAACTTGCAAGATATCTCTCCCTAGGAGAAAGATTATCTGAGCCTGATCATCTAGTTCTGGTATGAGATGTGTTATGTGTTTCAAGTGAGTCTGGTGAGCTGCTGCGTCTGGTGTGGGAATCTCTGATCTGTTGTCTGGCATCTGGTTGCACTCTATTATGGTCGGTAAGGGTAGGCATGTCTTACCATCCATAGATTCAATTTGTAGGCCGTCAGCTTTTCTCCCCGCCGTTTCCACTGTACCTGCACAAGTCCTAAGGGAGTAAGGACTGCTGGGGCCTTTAAGGTTTAGAATGTCAAAAAACACAGATCTAGCTAGTGACTTATTACTCTGATCATCCAAGATGACGTAGAGCTTGACTGCTTTGTCTCTGCGTCCTTTTGGGTAAACTCTCACTAGACAGATTTTTAGAGCAGGATCTGCCACCTGTACTTCCTTTGCAGACTTCAGTGCACTGTGAATTGATTGCTATGGCGTCTTGCTCCTTGTCCCTATGAACAGGTGGAAAAGTTCTTGGAGTAGGCCTTGGGTGTAGAGCTGTGTTGTGTTCTGTGCTGTCACATTCTGTACATTTGACACTGACCTTACAATCCTTGGCAAAGTGTGTGGACGAAGAGCAGCACTTGTAACAGATGTTGTTCTCTTTGAGGAAAGCTTTGCGATCTTGGACGATATTTGTCCTGAAGGCTCTGCATTCCAGAAGAGGATGTGGCATCTTATGTAAAGGGCAGAACTTAGTAGATTCGCTGTCTTGATCCTCTGGCTGAGACTCTGCAAATCTTTGGGAAGAAATGTTAGTTTTGTGCACTGCTACTGGAGCTCTGAGTTGTTTAGGGCCAGAAGAAGTGGTATAAGACACTGGAAAAATGAAGCTGGGGTCATCTTTCATTCCTGCTTGTCTGTCTACAAAGTCCACAAACTCACTAAAGGGTGGAAAAGGCACATTGTGTTTTCGTTTGTAGTTACAGCCATGAGTAATCCATCTTTCGTGTAACTCATAAGGAAGTTTTTGTGCTAAGCAGTTAATACCTCTAGCAGAGTCAAGATAAGAAAGGCCAGGTAAGTCTCCTTCTGCTTTAGCCACTTGTAACTCCATACACAGGTCACTGAATTCTCTGAGTCTTTGGTAACCTCTGCTAGGTATTTTTGGTAAGTCTTCTTTTCTTTTAAACAGTGTACTCTCTATAGCCTCTGGTTAGCCATAACATCTATCCAGTCTGTTCCAGATGTTTGCAAGACCTATCTCAGGGTGTTTTATGTTAATGTTTCTGATCCTTTTGGCATGTTCAACAGAATCATTGCCAAGCCACTTATATACGAGGAGGTATATCTGGTCCCTGCAGGATAGACCTAGACCTTGAATGGCACTCTGGAAAGAGGATCGCCATGCCCTGTAGTGTTGGGGGGCGATCACCGAATTTGACAAGTCCTTGGGTAACTAACTCTCTTTTGGCCAGGAACTTGGCAAAGTCTACTGTAGCCTGATTGTCATTGGGGTAGGCTGCTGGTGTATTGTGGTGCAGTGTAAAAGCATACCTGGTAAAAGTCTTTTCTTTAGGCACACTGGGTTCAAACTTGCATAAGGTTGGCAGTTCGTACCGGCTCGTTGCATACATCTTTGGAGTGAAGACTGGTGTTTGATGCTTGTATGAAGGCTGGGTACCTTGTGGAGTAGAAGGTTTGGTTGGAACTGGAAAGTCTGGAACTCTGTCAGATCTTTCTTGCTTGTAGCACTGGGGTCCCAGGTCGTCTTGTTACTGCTTTATTTGATGTGACTCACTGACGTCATGTTTAATTTCTTGTTGTGGGATGTTGCTTGGGTCACAGTGCTGGTAGACATAATCTGACGTGCTTTGCGAAGAATCTTTTTGGTCCTGCTCTAGACCCGGTATGCTGCTGCCTACTCTTGGTTCATCGTAGACGGCTGCTTCTAAAGCTTCTGCTTCTGCAATGGCGACGGCAGCGTCTCGTTCCACTACCAGCTTCTCCATGTTAGCTTCTAAGATGGCTTGCTGCAATTTCAGAGATGCTTCTTGATGGGCTAGCTCTTCTTTCAGACGTATTCTTTCCTTCTCTTTCTCTTGTTCCTGTCTCACCCTTTCTGCTTCAAGGTGGGCCTTTTCTTTTTTCATTAAAAAACACATTAATGTCATAAAGACATTAATTTAATCTTTTTCATATGTAAATCCGGGATTCTTCTGATGTGTGCTAAGCCCAGCCCTGCAGTGTGTTAGTCGGGGATCAGTCTGTTCATTGTTGCATGGTGGAAGAATCCCGGATTTACATATGAAAAAGATCAACTTAATGTCTGCCTGTAGTTTGGAATACAGCTTGTGGTGTTTAAAGCAAACCAAAGCCAATTCCAGACTACTCCTTTCTACACCCAACAATTCAATTTGTTTGTTGTACTCCCTGATCATTTCCCACGCGTCCTCATTGGGTTGTGAGCAGGGTATCTTCGCTGCACAGAAACCAGCACCATCAGAATCCACCCACCGCAATACAAAGCCGGTTTGACACGCAGAGCGTACGCCCCGGCGTGTTCAAACATTCTGGTAAGCCTCCTCTACTCATGGTGGTGGTTTGATCACAGTCACTATTTTTTTTCCACAGATTTACACGTTTTCTGATTGTAACTCTTTGATGTTAGACTCCACTATTTTACTTTCATAGACTTGGATCTTAAACAACTGGAATTTTTGATTATGTGATATCATTATTAACATTTTCATATGTACCATTTGTACACTACTCCTTATATTTATTCACTGTGTTAGTTTGTGATTATTTTTTTCACATTATTGATGGTTTTGGGTTTTCAACCCACTTCTTTACAGCGCTACACTTTTATTTATGTGGGACCTCCTCTGTAAATCTAAAGTGGTAATCTGTAAAGGTTTTTAAAGGCTTTAAAAAATCTATAAAGCTTGTCGCCGCTGCACATGTGTGCGTAATTTTATCCACTTCCCACCTGGTGCTCTCTCCTTCTGAGTGGATGTTCAGGAACGTCCCTCAGAGGGAGGGGGATAGCGCGGGCCCGCGCAGTGGCGTGATCCCGATGCGCTCGTGTCGCCCAGACACGGCGCATCTCAGATTGGCAGGAGGGCTCTGTGATTGGCCCTCCTGATCACATGACGGCTGTGTCCAATCACAGCCATCATGTGATGTAAACAGAGAGCCGGTTGCTAGGCGATCGGCTCTCCTCTCCTCACACATCAGTTGTCGTGAGGAGAGGAGAGCGGATCACTGCAGCCGGCTGGTGATCAGTGTGTATAAGCTGTTTTTTACAGCTTTTTACACATTGATCACCAGCATAGTAACACACAGTGTAAAACACAATGTCCCAAAACACATGTCCCCAAAACACATGTCCCCAAAATACATGTCCCCAAAAACATGTCCCCACACACATGCCCCCAAAAACACCTGTCCCTTACATATGTCCCAGTAAAATCACATGTCCCAATGATTATCTGCACACATATGATCGTGATCACCTGCGCACATCTGTACATAATCATTTGCGTACATCTGTCCGTGATCACACGAATCAATTATTATACACTTAACAGGATTTTTTTTAGACATGTAGCAGAATACATTTTGGCTTAAATTTATGACAAAATTTGATTTTATTGGATTTCTTTTAAAATAAAGAATAATAATAAATAAATAAAATATTGTTTTTTTTTTTCAAATTTCCGCTCTTTTTTCGCTTATATCGCAAAAAATAGAAAACAGAGTCATGAACAAATACCACCAAAAGAAAGCTCTATTTGTGCAAACAAAATGATAAAAATTTAATTTGGGTACAGCATAGCATGACCGCGCAATTGTCATTGAAAATGCGAGAGCGCTAGAAGCGGAAAATTGGCCTGGGAAGGAAGGGGAGAAAGTGCCCAGTATTGCTGTGGTTAAAGCATGTTGTATATGGTATCTATATACTCGGCATAAGATCATCTTTTATATTTCACCAAACAGTTTGGCAATATAGTGTGTTTCTGTGCATTAGCATTCAAAAAAGTATTTTATTCCCCAAAAATTGTTTTTGAAAAATCGCTGCGCAAATACTTTGAGGGAGAAAAATTGCAACACCCACCATTTTAATCTGTAGGGCCTCTGATATAAGAAAATATATAAAGTTTGAGGGTTCAAAGTAATTTTCTAGCAAAAAATAAATATTTTTTCATGTAAACAAAAAGTGTCAGAAAGGACTTGGTGGTTCAAGTGGTTAGAAGAGTGGGTGATGTGTGGCATAGGCTTCTAATGTTGGGCATAAAATGCAAGGACAGTTCAAACTCCCCCCAAATGGCCCCTTTTTTGGAAAGTATATTTTATATTTTGCCACAAGTTTCAGGAAAATTACAATTTGTTTTTTTACACAAAGTTGTCATTAAATGATATATCGCCCAAACTTGGCATGGGTATATGTGAAATTGTTTTTTTTTTTTTTTTTTTTTTTTTTTTTTAAGATATTTTTCTTAAGTATTATAAACCAGCATACAAAAGAAAAAAAATTGGTTATTCATAGTAGTGCATCTTCAGTAATACACTTAAATATTCAATAAACAGATTTCATTTTACATGTCTCTTGTGATTGTTAAGAGCAAGGTTACCTGAAATGACCAACATGCAATTCTCCATTCATGAGGCAGCCAGGGGGTTAACATTGTGAGGTGCACTGCAGGAACAGTATAGAAATGGGGGGTGAGAGTTTGGGACTTTATATGAAACACCCTGAGGTGCCTCCATCCCGCGGGACTTTAGCTGAAGCACCCTAAGGTGCCTCCATCCCTTATGTCATTATAAGAAAGGAAGTTGGGACTTTATATGAAGCAATGAAGTAGTGGAGGTGAATTAATATAAACACATTTATTTAGTAGCATAGGTCTGCATACATAAAAATATTATTTCATATCCTATATACACAAGAGGCGTGCACAAGGGCTGAATGTATAGAATGGAAAAATACCTACATAACATCATCTGGTCAGAATAATAAACATATATATACACATGAAAATGACATGTCTATGCCAATAGCAGCAGGCTTAACACTGGCACCTGCACCCGCAAGGTACATCTGTATCCACCAGATGGTATAAAAAATGAGATGTATTAATAGTCAATGAGCAATTAGATAAATAAATCAATCACAATCCGTATGAGGTATATGGCTGCGGCATCAAAATAACGCGTTTCGTGGGTTTTCCCACTCGTCAGGAGCGGATGCGTCAGACATTTCTATGGAATAAAAAGATTTAAGGAAATATACTTATCAAAGGAATTCAAAAAAAGGGGTTTTTTCTATAACTATAGATGGTTAACCATTAGCACTCACCAACCCAAGCATGGACCGCAAAGCGGGATGATCGGTGCAGGGTCGGCCGAGCAACATTGCCTCAATGCGGGAGCTGAGGCGGCATAAAACAAGGAAGCAGCATCGAAAGGGCTTGAGAGGTAGATGGGAGCTCCCTGTGGCCAGAAAAGTAGTGTATAATTTCGTGGAGCAAAGATGTCTGGGAACAACATATTAAATATTAAATATGTGTGTGAATAAAAAAAAAAAAATAAAATAAAATAAAAATAATAAAATTATAAAATATTATAATATAATGGTGTTAAACATAAATATGATATATGGTAGGGGATAGTAACACCAATGGGTGAGCCCAGTGTAGCTCCGTAAAAGAAGTGTGTAGATGATGGGAAAAATAGATAAAGTACGAATAATGCCCAAGAATGTGAAAAGTGTCTGTGTGTGAGAAAGATAAGCGTAACCTACGGCAAATTATAGTGTGAATGCTGAAGGGAATACTACGTGCAATCAATGGCAAAAAGTATGGACAGAAGACTGATCCACCCAAAGGGGGAAAGGGGGAGAAGAAAAAAGGAAAGAGAAGAAAGTGCCTACCCTAATGCTGCAACAAAAAAGCCCCCAGTAGATCATATGGCTGGTATAAAGAGACCTCAAGGTGAGACTGATCGGATTGAACAGCTCACTTGAAAGGGGGGTGTAGTTATGCCGCCAACGCCACGCCAATGAACCAATGGAGGGGAGGGAGCAGCACCGGAGGTGAGTGTAGCACTCAACAACGATCGCGGAGACCTCCCCATACCGGGACAAAAGATGTTGTGGCTAGACACGGGCGCCATGACGTCATTGCTGACGTCACACGCACGGAGTGAAGCCGCCACACAAACAGCGTGACAAGCGTGGCGCCGATGCGCAACGTGGTAAGCGCCCCGCCCTCCCAAACACAGGGTGTGCAGGGGGAGAAGGGGGAGGATCCAATGAGCGCATCGCAGCTCCCGCGATAGAGGTGGAGCCCAGCCATCCCCAACCAACGACCCATCCACACATGTCAGGCCATGACCGGGCAAGGGGAGCGCGCATGGAGCATATGAATGGAGACAGTCCGTGCGGGTGCCTGGAGCTAGTGGCAATATCGCTGCCTATGAAGAATATCATGTATATAAAGCACACAAACATGGATATGGATAAACATTTATGATGGCAAAATTTGAACCTTAATAAGGATACCCTATGGTTGAGGGTGGACCTCACACTGGGATGGCAGGGGAACACTGCCACTCCAATTACTCAACTGCTTCCATCCCGATATGTTTGTATAGAAATGGGGGGAGAGAGTTTGGGACTTTATATGAAACACCCTGAGGTGCCTCCATCCCGCGGGACTTTAGATGAAGCACCCTAAGGTGCCTCCATCCCTACAGTATAGAGCAGTGTATCTATCCTGGAGTAAGGGTTAGAGAGCTAGCCAGCCATCCGCCCCGTATTTTGTGAGAGAGTCATTAATCAATTTTAACCAGAGGGATTTTAGAGGTATCCGTGATCCTTTCTGGGACAATAAAATGGCTTTCTTTGTGTAGAAATGTAGGAAGCGGAGAAGTCTCTTAGCATGGGATGAAATGTGGAGATCACCAAAAATGCCTAGGAGGCAGTTTTTGGGGTGGAGAATGTTTGGGAGACCTACTGCCGATAATATGAAAGACCCTCTCTCCACCCAGAAGTCCTGCACTACTGGACAGGTCCAAAAACAGTGTAAAAAGTCTGCCACTTGACCACATCCTCGAAAACAGTCTGCTGTAGGAGCCAATCCCATTTTGTGTAACCTAGCAGGAGTAAGGTGAGATAGCTTAAACATTTTTATGTTTATAATACAATCCCTGGAAGATATTGCAGAGATTTTGTATGTTTCACTGAATTCTGACCAGCCATCTTCTGAAAATGTAATGTCCATAGAGGCCCATTTCGTCTGGGCCACTCAGAATCTAGGGTTACAGTTATTCATAAGGGCAGCATAGTAAGTGGAGATAAGTTTAGTAGGGTCAGGGTGTCTTAGTATTTTCTCTAACTGAGGTATGTGGACAGGGTTTTATAAAGAGCCAAACTGAGCGCGAATAGCATGACGGAGTTGGTAATAAAAAAAACATATATGAGCGTGGTAGGTCAAAATCAATGCGCATCTGTTGAAAGGATTTAAATCCCCGTGTGTCATAAAGATGACATAAGTATTTAACACTTCCTTAGAGTACCAACACTGTGGGTCAGGTGTAGAGCACAGTTCTTTCAAGTTTGGATTGAACCACTGAGGGTTGTTTGGGGAGGCTGACCAAGACTCTGTAGAAATTTTTGAGACAATTATTTTAAACAGGGAGAGCGAGGTACTTAGCATAGATGTGCCTGGGCGGGCCAGAACTCACCCTGTGTATATAATGTTGTGGAGGGTCTCTAGAGAGGAGATGATAGCTCCTTCAGTGGATGTACAGGCTGTGACGGTATGCGGGGTGAGGTCATCGATAATCGATATATTTCACCTCGCATTTGTTCTATTGTCAGAAACTGAACCGGAATCCGGCCCAGATTTTTCCAGTCTTTGTGGCAGGCTTGGTTCTGGTCTGGGTCTTATGTTCCACTTGACTCCATGCTCAGGTGGACTTTAAATGACCAGGAGAAAGCACAGCAGTGCTCTGACCTGAGACTCAGAAGGGAATCTGTTTGTTTGGACTGAAAACGAAGGTTTGCTTTACCTCATGTTTTGTGGGTGTCGAGGACCAGCCCCACACCGTATAGAGAGCAGTGTACTGTTTAGTTTAGGGCCGGACAGCAAGGATTTGTTTTACTGTTTTGTTTATTTTTATGACTTTGCAAACCACCTATAAATAAAGCAGATTTTAAAGAAACTGCCTGTACGCTGACCTTCATTCTGAGAAAAGGTGATCCCCACAAGCTAATCTCCCCACAAGGTGTTCGCCGCAATTCGGTGCGGTCAGTCATGAATGTGGACCAATTGGGGGGCCAAATAGTATAAATAGAAGTTAGGGAACGCCAAGCCCGCCAGATGCATCAGCAACCTCAACATCGCCTCCGGGGGGGCCTACTATTCTACAAGAACGCCGTACAGATTGTATCTATCCGCCTGAAGATTGACTTAGGGATTTTACATAAGAAGTTGGCTAGAATATATAACAGCTTAGGTAAATAGATCATTTTAAGGGTATTGGCCCTTCCCATGAGGTCTAGAGGTAGGTCTAGCCACTGTTTAGTTTGCCCGAGTTCTTATATCCCCTACGGCATTGCAACCAGGTGTCCCTGTTAGCTGGAGTAGGGTCAGAGGCATAGGCAGATTCATGGCTATCTCCAATTCCACAGTATGTTGTTGGGTATTTTTACGTAAAAAATGCCAGTAATGGACATAAAAGTACCCCGCAACGTGGTCTTAAAGGCCTCCCATTCCGTAAGTGGGTCCACTGTACCCAAGTTCTTATTCCAGTATTCAACAATACCCTTCCTACATTCCCCCTATACTATCTCATCCTCCAACCAGTGAGAGTACAGGTGCCACATACTCGGGCCAGACCTGGAAGAAGAAGGAGATCCACAGACGGGGAGCATGACCTGGGTGGGTAATATACTTCAGAAACCACTGGGAGAATGTCTTGTGTACCAAATGCCAGGTCTATGCGAGACATGGTGTGGAAAGACTCCGAATGGTAAGAGTATTGACACATATCTGGGTGCTTCCATCGCCATATCTCAGTGAGTCCGTGGACCTGGGCCCAATTAGTAAAGGAAGTGAAGGATCTATCCCCACCCCCCAAGCGGTCCAAAGCCGGGTTCATTACAGCATTAAAACCTCCCACATACAGCAGTGGGCCTGGGGGCTTAGATAAAAGCGCAAGTGACAGTTTTACTAGCACATCTGCGGAAAATGGAGGGGGTACATAAACATTCACCAGGGTAAGTGTCACAGAGGCAATTTGTATTATAAGCACAACATACCTGCCATCCGGGTCTGTTTTAATCTGCAATATCTTCACAAGGAGAGATTTGGCCAACAAAACGGGGACCCCTCTAGAGTAGGCTGTATGAGTAGCATGATAGGAGCGAGCTTTAGGGTCCTCACTTTAGAATCAACAAGATGTGTCTCCTGGAGACAAATAATTTGGGGGCGATATTTTTTCAGGACCAAGAATACCAGGGATTGCTTCTGAGGGGAGTTCAACCCTCTAGTATTCCAGGAAATTATCTTTAGCGGTCGTGCCATAATAAGTCAAACAGTACATAATTGACATCCTGGGGACAGATAGCAGAGATATAACATTGCAGGTCATGCCACACAGGATATATAAGAGCACAGGCTATAATAACAAGTATAAAGCACTATTCAAGTTGAAGGAAGCACAGATATACATGAAAAACCAAAGTACAAGAAAAAAAAAACACAAGAACAACCACAAAAAGAAAAAAACTGAAAATTGATATCAAATACTTACCGTAATTTTCCTTTCTTGAGGCTCCATGGCAGCATACGTGTAGCATAACTACCCAATAGGACCCCTCCCTATAAATTTCAGCTGTGAGCTCCTAGCCGTGTTTCGTAACTAGCCTACTCCAAGCATTGGGAGGGACTCCTGCTGCCATGGAGCCTATCAAGAAAGGAAAATTAAGGTAAGTATTTGATATAAATTTTCTGTTTTCCTGACAGGCTCCATGGCAGCATACGTGTGGGAAATAACTCATCAAACACACCCAGGTGGGCACAATGCTGAGCAAAGAAAATACATTTATTTAACACTGTCAACTGACAGCACTTTCAAACCAAAATTAACGGATGACAAGGCGGCTGGTTCAACACAATAGTGGGAAACAAAAGTATTAATAGATGACCAAGAAGCCGCTCTACGTATAACTTCAGGCGCGACATGACGAGAAGCCACCCAAGAGGTTGAGTGTGCAGTCTCTGCCTCTGGAGGAGCCAAGCCCTTTGCTTTATAAGCCTTTTGAATGGTCTGTAATATCCAAGCAGAAATGGATCTAATTGAGGCCCGTTTTCCTTTATTTTTTCCATGTAGAAGAATGAAAAGAAAGTCCGTTTGTCTAAAAGATTCTGTAACTTTCAAATATTGACTCAAAGTATGTCCCACATGAAGGGGATGAACATCTTGACCCTCTGTTGTCCCAAAGGTAGGCAACACAATTTCTTGATTTTCCTGAAAAATAGATGTTACTTTAGAGTTTGAGCACAGTATGGGAATTAACACTGCTCTATCTGGAAAAAAGGTCAGGAAAGGCTCTTTTGAACCTAAGTTTCTCATTTCAGACACTCTTTTGGCTGAGGTTACTGCCACCAGGAAGACGGTCTTGAGTGTGAGGTCTTTTACTGATAGAGGTTTGTCAGGATCTGTTCCAAGTGTGGAAAGAAAATCTAGAACAAGGGGAAGATCCCACTTAGGAAACCTCGGTTTTCTTTGAGGTCTTAGCCTGATAGCACCCTTGAAGAACTGATGAACCAGGGATGAACCAGGGAGTGATTAGCCTATGAAATTCCTGTAAACACCAAGATGGCTGATATTTGTACACAAAGAGAACTTACTGCTAGAGGCAAATCCAAACCTGTTTGCAGAAAGCTAAGGATATCCTGGACTTCTGAAGAACCACAAGGATTAGGTGTAGAGGACATGTGTTCTGTGAACTTGGACCAGATACGCTCGTAAACTCTATTAGTGCTCTTTCGTCTGGCATTAAGAAGAGTCGGAATGGCTTCTTCTGGACAACTTAAGGCTTCGAGCCTTCCCCTCTCAAAAACCAGACCCTGAGGTGTAGGTGAGCTGGACATGGATGCAGGGTTGTGCCTTGGGACAGGAGATCTGGCCTGAGAGGCAGAGGAATTGAATCCTGATAATTGAGGAGTGTTAAAAGGGGAAACCATGGCCTGTTGGGCCAAAACGGTATTACTGCTATGACTTCCACCTCCTCTGTTCTGAGCGTGCAGAGAAACTGGCGTATCACAGGTACCGGAGGGAAGACATACGCCTTACTGAACCTCCAACCGTCCGTGTGGGCATCTATCCCATAGGCTTGGGGAATCTCAAATAATACTTGGTCAGCTTGTAATTGCATGGGGATGCAAAGAGATCCACTTCTGGAGACACTCCCAGTGTTAGGAGCCATTTAAACACCTCTTTGTGTAGGGACCACTTGTTGTTGTCCATTTGAACACGAGATATAAAGTCCACCTGTACATTCTGAACCCCTGTAATGTAGACTGCCGAAATGTTGGACAAATTCTTCTGAGCCCAGTTCATGACTGGCTCCACCTCTCATAGGAGAGACCAGCTGCGAGTCCCACCTTGTTTCCTTATGTAAGCCACCGCGGTTGTATTGTCCAACCGGAGCATCACTGAGGAGTTTTCCATCAGATAGTGGAAAGATCTGAGCGCCTAAAAGGCTGCCCACAGTTTCAGTATATTGGATACAATCCTTTGAGATGGTGAGTTCCATCTGCCCTGAGCCACTTCCAATGAGCGCCACAGCCCCGATTGCTTGCATCTGAGGTTATTGTAATCCATGTGATGGGAAGAATCGAGTGGCAGTTGCAGAGATTTTTCCCTTGGAGCCACCAGAGACTCTCTCATGGATGGAGTGAGGAGGATGCACTGACTCTTGCTGGGAGAATCCCATTGTTGGAGAAACCCTTTTTGGAATGGTGGCTGCCATTGTGCCAATCACCTTCAGACATTGAAGAGCGGACAGGTGAGATGAAGCGAGTGTTGAGCGGATCCTGTCCTGGATCACCACAATCTTCTCCTCGGGTAGCGAGATGGTGCCTTCCAACGTGTTGAAATGGGCACCTAGAAAGACTGAGATGGATTCAGGTGACTTTTTTACCAAATTCAGGAGCCACCCAAACTCTTGGAGAGCGGAAATTACTAGACTCCTGTGCTCTAGAAATTGACATTTGTCCTGGGCTAGAAGGAGGAGGTCATCTAGATAGTGGTGAAGACGAATTTCTTTGACTCAGAGCAGAGCAACAACAGCTAACAGAACCTTGGACAACACCCGAGGTGAAGTCGTGAGACCGAATGGAAGGCAGGTAAACTGTAATGCCCCGTACACACGGTCGGACATTGATCGGACATTCCGACAACAAAATCCTAGGATTTTTTCCGATGGATGTTGGCTCAAACTTGTCTTGCATACACACGGTCACACAAAGTTGTCGGAAAATCCGATCATTCTGAACGCGGTGACGTAAAACACGTACGTCGGGACTATAAACAGGGCAGTAGCCAATAGCTTTCATCTCTTTATTTATTCTGAGCATGGGTGGCACTTTGTGCGTCGGATTTGTGTACACACGATCGGAAATTCCGACAACGGATTTTGTTGTCGGAAAATCTTATAGCCTGCTCTCAAACTTTGTGTTTCAGAAAATCCAATGGAAAATGTGTGATGGAGCCTACACACGGTCGGAATTTCCAACAACGAGGTCCTATCACACATTTTCCGTCGGAAAATCCGACCGTGTGTACGGGGCATAAGTGTTGATCACTCACTGCAAAGCGGAATTTTTGGAAGTCTGCCACCACTGGAACATGAAAGTAGGCACCCTAGATGAACCGACTGTTGAATCGTTAATAGTGATTCCATCTTGAATTTTTCCTTTTGGTTAAACCAGTTGAGATGAGTCAAGTCTATGACTGGCCTCCATGTGCCGTTCTTTTTCTGCACCTAGAATAGTGGGCAATACATGCCTTCACCTTGTTCGCCATCTGGAACAGGAATGGCTGCGCCTTGAACCAATAAAGAGTTTACGTAAGCTAAAAGAACTTGTTTCTTTGTCCTCTGAACTTGGAATATTTGTTGGCATAAATCTTAGTCTGGGGTGCTGTTGAAAACCCAGGTGTGGCCTGAGGAGACCGTCTTGACGGTCCAGAAATCCTGAATTAAGGCCGCCTAAACATGTTGGAAGCGGAGAAGGCCACCTGACATGTTTGAGCGGGCCCAATTTCAAAAGGACTTAGTGGAGTCCTGGTTACCAGAGGAATCCCCTTTTGTGGGCTTTTTAAAAGAGGACTGCCTGGATTTCCATGATTTTGAAAATTCACGACCAGGCCTGTAGGTGCGTGCTTCCCTTGCATGGTCGGTGTTCTGTGTTCTTGAAAAGGTGCGTTTCTGGTTCTGTAAACGCCTATCCTGAGGGAGGTACTTACCACCCATGGCCCGGGTTATGGCACTATCAAGTTTGTTGCCAAAGAGAGACGTGCTCTCAAAGGGAATACGGCACCAAGCTTGTTTAGAAGCTGGATCTGCCAACCAGGGTTGGAGCCTCAAGGCCTGACGGGCAGTGACCGCTGACAACATCACCCAAGCCACTAGGCGAATAACATCAATAGAGACCTCCCCCAGAAAGGCGGAGGCCAGCCTGATTTCCTGAATAGGGCAGCCCTTGGCTGCCTCTTCAGGGATACCTCTAAGAGACTCGTTCACATTGTCTGACCATGCCTCTAAAGCAGTGGTTTTCAACTCCTGTCCTCGGGACCCACCAACAGGCCAGGTTTGCAAGATAACTGAAATACATCACAGGTGATATAATTTGCTGCTCAGTGATTGCAGTATTCTAGTCTGCATTTCCCCAAGGTAATGCTTAAATTCTGGTCTGTTAGTGGGCCCTGAGGACCGGAGTTGAGAACCACTGCTCTAAAGCTTTAGAGACTGCTGCTAAGGCCAGGACAGATTTGCACACTGTGCCTGCTGTCAAATAAATTCGTTTTAGATCAGAATCAATCCGTCTCTCCAAAGGATCTTTAACCACTAGACATCCGCGCTATGGCCGAATGACGGCCACAGCGCGGACCTGCATTCCCGGGAGGCCGTCATATGACGGCCTCCCCTGTGCACGCTCCCTGCGCACGCCCTGCAGGGCGCGGTGTGATCACTGAGTCACTGAGATTCGGCTGATCACCAATCCGTGTAAGGGGCCGGTCCCGGCCCCTTAACTTGTGATCAGCTGTCAGCCAATGACAGCTGATCACATGATGTAAACAAAACATCGGTAATCGTTTTCTTTTTTTACTCACGCTGACAGCGCGAGTAGAAAAAAAAAGCAGATCACCGGCTGACATGTGAGGGACATCGGTCCCGAAGTGGAAGAGGCACATCTGCCTCATCAGTGCCCAATAAAAGTGCCACCTAACACTGCCCACAGTGCCACCTAACAGTGCCCACAGTGCCACCTAGCAGTGCCCACAGTGCCACCTAACAGTGCCCACAGTGCCTCCTATCAATGCCCACAAGTACCACCTATCAATGCCCACCTGTAGTGCCAATCAGTGCCACCTGACAGTGCTGCCCATCACTGCCACCCATCAGTGCCCATCACTGCCACCCATCAGTGCCCATCAGTGCAGCTTATCAGTGCCCATCACTGCCGCCTCATCAGCGTACATCAATGAAGGAGAAAAATTACCCGTTTTAAATTTTTTATAACAAAATATTTAAAAAAAAAACTGCCGCCTCATCAGCGTACATCAATGAAGGAGAAAAATTACCCGTTTTAAATTTTTTATAACAAAATATTAAAAAAAAAAACATTTTTTCTTTAAAAATTCATTTTTTTACATTTTTTTTAACAAAAAGTAAAAACTGCAGAGGTGATCAAATACCACCAAAAGAAAGCTCTATTTGTGCTGAAAAAATGATAAAAATTTCATTTGGGTACAGTGTTGTATGACCGCGCAATTGTCATTCAAAGTGCGTCAGCGCTGAAAGCTGAAAATTGGTCTGGATAGGAGGGGGGTTTAAGTGCCCTGTAAGTAAGTGGTTAAATGAGACCATATCTTCGAGAGGAAGAGTCTCATACCTCACAAGTCTCATTAATGCAGCATCCACCAAGGGAGCTGACTCAAGGTGTTTAACCTCTTCTTTCTTAAAAGGGTATAGTTTTGAGATTTTAGATTGCATAGAACTTTTTCTATCCATCTTTCCCCTTTCTTCAGAAATTATGGCTCCTACTTCAGTGAGAAAAGGAAAATATTGACGCTCCTTACTGAGCTGTTTGAAAATTTTTCTCTGTTTAGGAGGAGAAATTACTGGGTCTTTCCAATTCAAATCATCTTAAACGGCTTTCACCAGAGAAGGAACCAAGGCATATTCAAAGCCCCTCCTGGGATCATCTGCTACCCACCCGCTATCTGAAGGAGGAGCTGACTGGTGACCAGGTTGGGAAGACTCCCACGTCTCATGGATTTGTCCCTCTCCTGACAGGGGAATCAGTGGATCTGGAGGAGAATCACAAGGCTTTCCAGCTTCTTTCTCCTGTAGCGACTCTTTCACGACCCGCTTAATTAGTGTTTCCAGGTGTTGGCTGCTTTAGAGAAACAGCGGTCACATAGAGACTTGCTGGCAGGAACTGGGGCCCTGCATCCCTAACATGATTTCTCTGGCTCCCTACTGTGAGATGAGGGGGGGTGAGGAGAGCCTCTACTATGGTCCTTGGACTTAGAGGAGGAACCATGGTGTCTAGAACCAGAGGAGGAGTGCCAGTGGTGTGATTTAGAAGACTCCTTCTGCGGGAACTACTTTGTCGTTGGTCAGACCTAAAAGGGCTGAGAAAAATAGGAAAAAACAGGAATAGAGAGAGAAAGGCACAAGGTCAGGAATAATGCCCTACACTCCACTCTCTTCCCCCCAGCAGGCAAAGTAAAGGAAAAACACAGTTTCCAAATCTTACCTGCTGTGAGAGGACTGGCCACCAGGAGGCAGTGAAGAGTCCATGACTGATACCTGACATCACTGCAGGTGGACAGAGAATGCATCAGATACCAGCAGGGGAAAAAAGGCAAAAATTCAAACCCATCCGAAATTGCACTTACCTGGGGTAGGCTCTGCAGGTGCTCAGGGAAGTCACCTCTATGCCCACGATCATTCCCGAGATCTGCAGGCCTCCCCAGGCTTTTAAAATTGGTGCTGTGTGACGTCACAGCCTCGCCAAGCTCGCGATCCTCATGTGCATGCACGAAACCAGGCTTTGCTTACGTTCCAGGACCGCGCATGCGCAGAAGGCAGACGGAACACGGAAGTAAGAGGGAGCGGCAGCTGGAACGCACAGGGAGCAAGCAGTTACAGTATTTACAGCTACCTGAAGAAAATTGCTGGTGTTCTTTTGATCCTATTAGTACCACAGTCAGGCAGCTAGACTATTTACAGTTAGTGTAGTGCGTCCTGCTCACAGTGTTCAGCTAAAACTACAAGTTAATGTAGTGAGACCTCTGCACAGTGTTCATCTAAAGCTACAAGTTAGTGTGGTGCGTCCTCCTCACAGTGTTCAGCTAAACCTACAAGTTATTTTTTTGCGAGCTCTGCACAGTGTTCATCTAAAGCTACAAGTTAGTGTAGTGCGTCCTGCTCATAGTGTTCAGCTAAAACTAAGAGTTAGTGTAGTGAGACCTCTGCACAGTGTTCATCTAAAACTACAAGTTAGTGTAGTGCGTCCTGCTCACAGTGTTCAGCTAAAACTACAAGTTAGTGTAGTGAGACCTCTGCACAGTGTTCATCTAAAGCTACATGTTAGTGCAGTGCATCCTGCTCACAGTGTTCAGCTAAAACTACAAGATAGTGTGGTGCGTCCTCCTCACAGTGTTCAGCTAAACCTGCAAGTTATTTTTTTGTGAACTCTGCACAGTGTTCATCTAAAGCTACAAGTTGGTGTAGTGCGTCCTGCTCACAGTGTTCAGCTAAAACTACAAGTTAGTGTAGTGAGACCTCTGCACAGTGTTCATCTAAAACTACAAGTTAGTGTAGTGCGTCCTGCTCACAGTGTTCAGCTAAAACTACAAGTTAGTGTAGTGATACCTCTGCACAGTGTTCATCTAAAGCTACAAGTTAGTGCAGTGCCTCCTGCTCACAGTGTTCAGCTAAAACTACAAGTTAGTGTGGTGCGTCCTCCTCACAGTGTTCAGCTAAACCTACAAGTTAATTTTTTGCGAGCTCTGCACAGTGTTCATCTAAAGCTACAAGTTAGTGTAGTGTGTCCTGCTCACAGTGTTCAGCTAAAACTACAAGTTAGTGTAGTGATACCTCTGCACAGTGTTCATCTAAAGCTACAAGTTAGTGCAGTGCCTCCTGCTCACAGTGTTCAGCTAAAACTACAAGTAAGTGTGGTGCGTCCTCCTCACAGTGTTCAGCTAAACCTACAAGTTATTTTTTTGCGAGCTCTGCACAGTGTTCAGCTAAAGCTACCTGTAGAAGGTTGGTGGTGTTTTTCTGATCCTATCACTACCGCAAGCAGCTAAATAAGCTGCAAGTCATTTTTTTGCGAGCTCTGCACAGTGTTCAGCTAAAGCTATCTGTAGAAGGTTGTTGGTGTTTTCCTGATCCTATCACTACCGCAGGCAGCTAAATAAGCTGCAAGTTATTTTTTGGCGAGCTCTGCACAGTGTTCACCTAAAGCTACCTGTAGAAGGTTGGTGGTGTTTTCCTGATCCTATCACTACCACAGGCAGCTAAAAAAGCTACAAGTTAGTTTTTTTGCGAGCTCTGCATATATATATATATCCCAGCTTAGTGCAGCTACAGGCCATTAGTATGTCTGGAAGGCCAAGAAGGAGAGGCAGACAGTCACAAGCCAATAAAAGAGGGCAAGCAGGCTCTGTGTTTAGTGCTATTCGTGGAGGCGGTGCATCCTCATCAGCACGTGGCCGTGGGACACGCTTGGCCTTTTTTTCGGCAGCTGGCCGTGTTGAGCCGCAACATGCGGAAGACTTGGTCGAGTGGATGACCAAGCCGTCCTCATCCTCCTCATCCTCTCTCACCTATGCTCAGGGTACTTTGTCTGGCAAAGCAGCGGCCTCTTCCCTCGGCTCAATGTCATCAGTGACTCCTTCCCTAGCCCTACCATGTCCTCCTGAGGAGTCCCTCGAACTGTTTGACCACAGTGTTGGGTACATGCTCCAGGAGGATGCCCAGCGTTTGGAAGGCTCTGGTGATGATACTGAGCTTGATGAAGGCAGTAACATGAGCACGGACAGAGAGGGTGCCCAAGAAGGACACCAATCTGGCAGTCATGCTCCCCCTGCTGCAGCATACTGCCAGGTTTGCTCCAGTGATGAGGAGGGAGGGGATGATGAGGTCACTGACTCAACGTGGGTGCCTGATAGGAGAGAGGAGGAGGAGGAGGAGGAGGCGGCACATCACCAACGAGGCAGGATGCCTCCAGGGGCCAGCCTAAGGGCAGCACACTGACTGCATCACACCCCAAAGCTCCACATGTGCAGGGCGCTGCAGTCTCTGCGCGTTATTCAAAAAGTTCTTTGGTGTGGGCCTTTTTTGAGACTAGTGCATCAGATCGCACCGCTGCTATTTGCAACATATGTCTCAAGCGTATCTCGCGTGGCCAAAACATCTCCCGCTTGGGTACCACATGCTTGACCAGACATATGTTGACCTGCCATGCAGTTCGTTGGCAAGCGTATCTAAAAGACCCACACCAAAGAACAAAGAGGACCTCTCCTTGCTCCTCATCAGCTAAGATCTCCAACCCCACTAGACCTTCAGTCCTCTCTGAGACCTGCACTGAGAGGAATGAAGGTGTAGAACTAGGTGTGTCACAGCCAAGTACTTGTGGGCAATCTGCTTTCGGTACACTGACATCAGATTGTACCAGGCAAATTTCCCTGCCCCAGCTGCTGCACCGCCGAAAGAAGTTTGCTCCCAGCCATCCACATGCCCAGCGGTTGAATACTAGCTTGGCAAAATTGCTAGCACTTCAACTGCTGCCTTTTCAGTTGGTAGACTCTGCCCCCTTCCGTGAGTTTGCGGAATGTGCAGTTCCTCAGTGGCAGGTACCCAAACGCCACTTTTTCTCACGGAAGGCGATTCCGGCTCTCTACCGGCATGTGGAAGGCAATGTCCATGCCTCGCTGGACAGGGCGGTCAGCGGTAAGGTGCATATTACCGCTGACTCATGGTCCAGCAGGCATGGACAGGGACGTTACCTAAGTTTCACGGCGCATTGGGTGACTCTGCTGGAAGCTGGGAAGGATGCAGGACAAGGTGCAGTAGTGTTGGAGGTTGTTCCACCACCACGCCTCCAAAATGCCACTAATTGATTGTGACACACCTCTCTCCTCCACCCCCTCCTCTTCTTCTTCCTCCATGGCCTCTTCCTGTGCTTTGTCCTCGGAACCAGCGGTGCTCCGTAGCCGTTCAAGGGGCTACGCAAGTACGCAGGCCAAAAGATGCCACCAGCTTGAGCTGGTGTGCTTGGGGGACAGGAGCCACACTGGGGCAGAGGTTCTGTCAGCTCTGCAGGGGCAGGTTCAGAGGTGATTGATGCCACGCCAACTTAAGACAGGAATGGTGGTTTGTGACAATGGCACCAACCTCCTCTCTGCCCTTCGACAGGGAAAAACGACCCATGTGCCCTGTTTGGCTCACATCCTTAACTTGGTGGTGCAGCGGTTCTTGGGCAGGTACCCGGGCTTACAGGATGTCCTGAGGCAGGCCAGGAAAGTCTGTGTGCATTTCCGCCGGTCATATAATAATAATATAAAAGGAGTTTAACCTGCCCAAGAACCGCCTAATCTGTGACATGCCCACCAGGTGGAACTCAATGTTGGCCATGCTGCAGCAGCTGCACACGCAGCAGAGGGCCATCAATGAGTACCTGTGCGACTATGGCACAGGACAGGGTCAGGGGAGCTTGTTTTTTTTTCCCACGCCAGTGGGCCATGATCAGGGATGCATGCACTGTCCTGTCACCATTTGAGTAGGCCACGAGGATGGTGAGCAGTGACAGTGCATGCATCAGTGACACTGTCCCCCTTGTCCACCTGTTGGAGCACAAGCTGCATGGAATAATGGACAGGGCACTTGAGGCAGAACAGAGGCAGGAAGAGGAGGACTTCCTTAGCTCTCAAGGCCCCCTTTATCCAGACAGTGTTCCTGCGTGCCCGCCGATCACACAGGAAGAGGACGAGGAGGAGGAGGAGGAGGAGGAGGAAGATTGTGTCAGTATGGAGGTGGAGCCTGGCACTCAGCATCAGCAGCAGTCTTTAAGGGATCAGTCCCAAGAAACACATGGACTTGTACATGGCTGGGAGGAGGTGGCTGCGGACCATGTCGTCCTTAGTGACCCAGAGGACTCCGGACCGAATGCCTCAGCAAACCTATGCTGCATGGCCTCCCTGATCCTGCAAAGCCTGCGTAAGGATCCTCGTATTCGTGGTATCAAGGAGAAGGACCAATACTGGCTGGCAACCCTCCTTGATCCACATTACAAGGGTAAGGTTGCGGACCTTATCTTGCCATCGCAGAGGGAGCAGAGGATGAAACATCTTCGGGAGGCCTTGCAGAAAGGTCTGTGCAACGCGTTCCCAGAGACTGGGAGGTTACAAACTCCTGTTTCTGGACAACGTGTTGCTGAGGCTTTGGTCAGTCAAAGAAGGAGCGGTGAAGAAGGTGGCCGTCTGACCGATGCGTTCAGACAATTTTTTGGTCCGCAGCCCCAAGGTATGATCGGTTCCAGCAACCATCACCAGCGTCTGTTTTACATGGTGCAGGAATACCTAGGGGCAAGATCTGACTTGGACACCTTTCCCACCGAAAATCCTCTGGGTTACTGGGTCTTGAGGATGGATCGCTGGCCAGAGCTTGCACAGTATGCAATTGAGCTACTGGCCTGTCCTGCATCCAGCGTTCTTTCAGAACGCATATTCAGTGCTGCTGGAGGCTTTGTAACCGATCACACCGACTCGGTCGATCGACTGACCTTCATAAAAATGAATCAGTCTTGGATCACCACCAGCTACCAAGCACCTGATGCTGATGTAACCGAGTAATTTTTTTTAAAATCTCAGATCCCTTCAAAGACTGCCTATGCTGATGCTGAGTGACTATCCCTGAGTAATTATTCTCTTCCTCCTCAATGATCACGCTGATAGCTTGTAAGAACATTTTTGGTTCTGGGCGCCACCACCAGTGCCTAAGGCCCAATTTTTCAGCCCCTGTTTAACAGGGGCGTGTAATTACAATTTTTGATGCAATACTTTGCAGCAGGGCTTGTTTCTGCATTACAACTAGAGTATCTGTGAGGGGTTGCAGTGTTATGGCACCAGCACCAGTGCCTAAGGCCCAATTTTTCAGCCCCTCTTTAACTGGGGCGTGTAATTACAATTTTTGATGCAATACTTTGCAGCAGGGCTAGTTTCTGCGTTCCAACTAAAGTATCTGTGAGGGGTTGCAGTGTTGTAGCACCAGCACCAGTGCCTAAGGCCCAATTTTTCAGCCCCTGTTTAACAGGGGCGTGTAATTATAATTTTTGATGCAATACTTTGCAGCAGAGCTCGTTTCTGCGTTACAACTAGAGTATCTGTGAGGGGTTGCAGTGTTGTGGCACCAGCACCAGTGCCTAAGGCCCAATTTTTCAGCCCCTGTTTAACAGGGGCGTGTAATTACAATTTTTGATGCAATACTTTGCAGCAGGGCTCATTCCTGCGTTCCAACTAGAGTGTCTGTGAGGGGTTGCAGTGTTGTGGCACCAGCACCAGTGCCTAAGGCCTAATTTTTCAGCCCCTGTTTAACAGGGGCATGTAAGTACAATTCTTGATCTAATATTTCACAGCAGGGCCCATTTCTGCACCCACCAAGAGCGAGCGAGGACTTACAGTGTTGTGGCACCAGCACCACCACCACCACCAAAGGCCCAATTTTTCTGCCCTTGTTCAACAGGGGCGTGTAATTACAATTCTTGATCTAATATTTCACAGCAGGGCCCATTTCTGCGCCCACCAAGAGCGAGTGAGGACTTACAGTGTTGTGGCACCAGCACCACCACCACCACCACCAAAGGCCCAATTTTTCTGCCCCTGTTCAACAGGGGCATGTAATTACAATTCTTGATCTAATATTTCACAGCAGGGCCCTGTGAGGGCTTACAGTGTTGTGGCCACAACAACACCTAAGGCCCAAATTTCTGCTGAGTATATAGGGCAGGCCCCTACTTTCAAACATCTAACTTACAAACGACTCCTACTTGCAAACGGAAGGAGACAACAGGAAGTGAGATGAAATCTACCCCTAGGAAGGGAAATTCTCTCCTGTAAGAGTTAATATGGGAAAAACATTTCTCCTTTCCACTGATGCTTTTCAATCCTTGTTCCACAAAATAACCCAAATTTTCAAAAAACATTTGTCATTGGGACAAAAAGTGAGGTGAAATCTTCTGAAGAGGAGGACAGACAGCAAAACAAATGTCACAGGGGTGATACCCCTTCCCTATGTTTTCCAAAAAGCTTAAAAAAGATTTTTTGGCTGGAGCTAAACACGTTAAAAATGTACCCGTTCAAAATTACAAACAGATTCTACTTAACAACAAACCTACAGTCCCTGTCTTGTTTGCACCGCCTGTATACTGCTGTTCAGAGCATATAGGGCCTGGTGGCCCCACACCTTTCCTTATTTTAATTTGGGTGCGGGGTTCCCCTTAATATCCATACAAGACCCAAAGGGCCTGGTAATGGACTGGAGGGTACCCATGCCGTTTGTCTCACTGATTTTCATCCATATTGCCAGGACCCGACATTACATTAAAGCCGCAAGCAGTTTTAAATGACTTTTTTTCCTTTAAAAATGGCATTTTGTGCAGGAACTGTTCTAAGCACGGGAAACACGCGCCACTTTACAGGCATACTATAGACACTCCCCAGGGTACGATATTTAAAGGAATATTTCACTTTTTTTTCTACTTTAAGCATCATTAAAATCACTGCTCCCGAAAAAACGTCAGTTTTTAAAAGTTTTTTTGCATTGATACATGTCCCCTGGGGCAGGACCCGGGCCCCCAAACCCTTTTTAGGACAATACCATGCAAATTAGCCTTTAAAATGAGTACTTTTGATTTCGAACGTTTGAGTCCCATAGACGTCAATGGGGTTCTAACGTTCATGCGAATTTTCGGTCCGTTCGCAGGTTCTGGTGCGAACCGAACCGAGGGGTGTCCGGCTCATCTCTACTTGCAATACACTCCATACCCTGCTAACAGTCAAGGCTTATCGGAGGGATGTGACATCATATCGTTCGGCCGATCATGATCGTAGGACATCGTCTTCAGGTAGGAGAATCAAAACATATGGTCCTACGGAGGAAAAAGAAAAAGGAACACGGCTAGGAGCTCACAGCTGAAATTTATAGGGAGGGATCCTATTGGGTAGTTATGGAGGCGGGGTCAACCCATGTGTATGCTGCCATGGAGCCTGTCAGGAAATAGGATTTTTTACTTACCGTAAAATCTGTTTCTCTGAGTTCATTGACAGACACAGCCTTCTTTATTCAGAACGGTAGGGTTATATCATCTCCGTAGGAGTAGGACTAGGCAGAACAAAAAAACAACCCCTGGCTTCACCCATGGGCTGTCCTTCATCAGTATATAACCCCCTCCCTGCTTTAGGTATTCAGTTTAGTAGCAAGCAGTAATAGAAGTATCAAAAAACTCCATAGCAGTGCTGAACATGAGGGGTGGGACAGCAAAAAATCCCAAGACTCACAAAATACCTGCTCTAGGTATTCAGTTTTTTTCTGCCTAGTCAGGAGTAAGAACCTAGTTCCCTGCTGGGATCTCTAGTCCTGGGAATTTTTCCGGTGAGATCTACAATCAACTGCCAGTGGTCACCCCAGTTCTGGCCAGCAAGCGCGCGCAGACCACAGCTACGTGCTAGGTCGGCCGCGACATAGCCCCACTGGACAGGGGCTGGCCCTGCGAGTTAAACATCTTGCGAGGTCGCATACGACTGGGTCTCAGCCTGTGTCGCAGCGTTCCTCATGGCCGACAGCCCCCCCACTTCAGTGGCGAGGAGGATCTGTCTGGGAGCGTTACCCGTGCTTTTCACTGGAGAGGTAAGTAAGGGATCCCCTCCTCTCCTTCCCCGGAGTGGTGTGGGGCGCTGGTACTCCTTGGGGTGGTCGTCCCTCCGGGTTCTCCTCCACCCCCCTTCCTTCCCACCTTCCTTCTCCCCCTCCCCATCCTAGGGAGTCCATCTTTTGAGGACAGACACAGCACCCACCCCTCTATGGAGTTTTTTGATACTTCTATTACTGCTTGCTACTAAACTGAATACCTAGAGCAGGGAGGGGGTTATATACTGATGGAGGACAGCCCATGGGCATAGCCAGGGGTTGTTTTTTTGTTCTGCCTAGTCCTATTCCTGCGGAGATGATATAACCCTGCTGTTCTGAATAAAGAAGGCTGTGTCTGTCAATGAACGAATGAGAAAGTTAGGAAGTCCATGAAAAACAACCCCATGCCACCCTCCCCGCTCGGCCATCCCAAACATAGTGAGCCTTGGATCCCCGAACGGAAAAAAACCCTCACTCAAATGAAGTGGGAACTGTCCCGTGGCCATGCCACCAACTGGTATTGGGGTAGTGTGGATTCCGGCTTGGCTCTCAAACAACATAAAAAGGGGAAAAAAATGCTTCCAGCATTAAAGGGGTCCAGTTTCAGGATAGTAGACAGTTACAGTTAGAAGGGTGTGTGAAGGATCGTATGCCTTCCGCAATGTGGGGGATATGACCACGAGGTATATAAAGAGGTCCAGTCTGGGAAGGCCGGGTACAGTAGGATACCACTCCCGTAACATCAGGGGGAGGGGTAACCGTCATCCTGAGGAGCATATACCACATTTAAAGGCAAGGAGTGCAAACCCATCACCTGTCTATAGAGGCAACATGTAGTGGAGTTGTAATTAGGGAGCATAAGGGGTGCTTGTAGGGAGCACTGGCCATCTTCAATCAGTCAGCCCTGTGCCTCGTGAAAACTCCATAACGATCTTTTAACCACGCCATGGCTTCTTTAGGGTTGGTGTAGAAATGAGCTTTGCCATCATAGATAAAACGCAGTTTAGCAGGGAAAAGCATAGCGTATGGGAAAACAAATAGTGTAGCGCTCTTAGTGATAAAAATAGAGATAAACTAAATGTTTAAGTCAACATACAACAATGTGCCTAAAATGCACTCAACGATATAATGAAATATAAATTGCAAACATAAGTAATATTCTTTGCATAAGAGCGATTGAATGTCCGTGAGGATCAAAGTTCAAAGAAAATTCTGGTTAGTGTCCAAACGGTGACTGGAATATGTGGCAAAGGTGAAGGGAACCACCACCAAAAAATAGAAGGCTTACCAGAATGTTTGAACCCAAAAGAGCATATGCTCCGTGGGTCAAACAAGCTGTGTTGTATAAACAACAATAGTAGATGGACTCTTTGTTTTTCCAAGTTGCTAGACCGGGAAAGCCTGACTATCCACAAGATGGAAGATGCCCTAATCAGATGATTTCATGGGAGATGGTAATCAAACATCTGTGGATATGGTGAGGGTGATTATAAGGGAGGAGAACAAAAAGGGGCACATAGCATAATTCCGTTTAAAATAGCAAATATATTTAATGAAGCTGGAACACTTACATTTAGGTAGATAAAACCAGCGCTTTTATAAAACTCAAATGGCGGTAGTGGGGTCTTCTCTGACACGTTTTGTCTCCATAGACATCGTCTGGGGTGTCCCTCTACTGCACCAAAAGCATAGCATATGAAAGACCCTCGGTGTGCAGGCGGGCCTTCACTGCCGCAAAGGATGTGCGTTGTCGTTGGACGTCAGCTGAGAAGTCAGGATAGACTGAGATGGTATTGCCATTGTACTTTAGAGGACCTTTCTCTCTGGCAAGGCATAGAATGGCAACTTTATCCTGGAAGTTAAGGATCTGTGCAATCATGGATCGTGGGGGGGGCTCCTGCAGGAGGGAGACATGGAGGGTTACGGTGCGCATGCTCGATAACATAGGAGAAAGAGGGTGTGTCTGTACCAAAAATGTCCCGTAGCCAGGAGTATAAGAATTTTTATGGTTGAGAGCCCTCTGCGCATTCGGGAAACCCCACAAAATGGAGATTGTTCCCGCATGAACAATTTTCCAAGTTTAGTGCGGAGAGGCGCCATTTCACCTGTGTGATCTCGCACAGTGGCAGATAAGGGGTGCACAACATACTCCAGGGAGCTTATACATTCTTCAGTAGCCCCTGCTCTATCTCTCAAGTTTTGCACATCTTGTTTCAATAGGGAGAACTCCATGCAGATAGATGCTATCTGGGTAGAAAGGGAGGCTTTGCAGTCCTGTATAGCCAGCAAATTATTGACCAGTGTAGGCTCAGCAGGGAGGGAATCTAGGGCCTGGCAGTCCTCATTATCTAGGGGGGAGTCCTGGGGCTGCAGCGAGTCTGGCTGGCTATCAAATAGAGCAGGGGTTGATCCACTCATCAGAGCTGTAGGCTGTCTGAGAGAGGAGGAGGAGGACGGCTGCAGCGTGTCAGGTGGGTCTGCCTGTGTCGCGGCGCCATCTTGCCATTTTAGATGGACGAGTTGTCCGGCCACTGATGTCGGCGCGATGGCCGTATTTCACCATGGATGCCAGCCTGAAGTGTGCCCACGACTGTGGGGAAGAATTTGGTGCTGTTCTGGAGGAGAAGGGACCCAGGATCACTGCAGGATGCCGTTCGTAGCTTGGGGTGTCTATTTTCCAAAATAGGGTCATTTGGGGGGGGGGGGGAGCGGGTTTTGTGCTATATTAGCATTTCATGGCCTCTGAAACTTTGATAGCTAGTGAGGAGTGAAATCAAAAATGTACACCCCCTAAAAAGCCTGAAGGCGGTGATTGGTTTTCGGGGTCTTGTATGCAGCTAGGTTCCCAAAAAGTCTCACACATGTGATTTCCCCATACTCAGGAGAAGCAGCAGAATGTATTTTGGGGTGTAATTCCACATATACTCATGGCATGTTTGAGCAATATATAATTTCAGTGACAACTTTGTGTAATTTTTTTATTTTTTTACTTTGTCATTTCTCAATCACTTGTGATAAAAAAATAAATACCGGTATTCAATGGGCTCAACATGCCTCTCAGCAAATTCCTTGGGGTGTCTACTTTCCAAAAAGGGTCATTTGGAGGGGTTTTGTACTGCCCTGCCATTTTAGTACCTCAAGAAATGAGATGGCAGTCATAAAAAAAAAGCTAAGTACATTCCACAAAATGTACCCTAGTTTGTAGATGTTATAACTTTTGCGCAAACCATTATATATGCGCTTATTGAATTTTTTTTTTTACCCAATACATTTTGGCCTAAATGTATGACTAAAATTGAGTTTATTGGAATTTTTTTTATAACAAAAAATTAAAAATATCATTTTTTTTCAATATTTTTGGTCTTTTTTTGTTTATATCGCAAAAAATAAAAATCCCAGAGGTGATCAAATACCACCAAAAGAAAGCTCTATTTGTTGGAAAAAAAGGACGCAAATTTTGTTTGGGTACACCTTAGCATGACCGCGCAATTACCAGTTAAACAGTGCAGTGCCAAATTGTAAATAGTGCTCTGGTCATTAAGGGGGTAAAACCTTCCGGGGCTGAAGTGGTTTAACTGAATAGGTTGTTATAAGAGGGGATCATTGAAAAATTGTTAAAGATAAAGACTAAATGGTCAGATTCTTTATGAATCAATGTGTGACTGGTTGTCTTTAATCGGTTACGTAGTTCACATTGTGCTCTTTGAAGAGCCATTTACATTTGAGTATTGTGTTAATGCACATGCATTAACACATTATGTCAGACATGTCACAACATTTTTGCGGCAACACACTATAGGAAAATGTAAAGTAATGCATTTGGGTGGCAAAAATATGAATGCAATCTATACACTGGGGGGGAGAACCTCTGGGGGAATCTAGGATGGAAAAGGACTTGGAGGTCCTAGTAGATGATAGGCTCAGCAATGGGATGCAATGCCAATCTGCTGCTAACAAAGCAAACAGAATATTGGCTTGCATTAAAAAAGGGATTCATTCCAGAGATAAAACAATAATTCTCCCGCTCTACAAGACTGGTGCGGCCGCACCTGGAGTATGCTGTCCAGTTCTGGGCACCAGTCCTCAGGAAGGATGTACTGGAAATGGAGCGAGTACAAAGAAGGGCAACAAAGCTAATAAAGCGTCTGGAGTATATTAGTTATGAGGAAAGGTTGCGAGCACTGAACTTATTCTTTCTGAAGAAGAGACGCTTGAGAGGGGATATGATTTCAATGTACAAATACTGTACTGGTGACCCCACAATAGGGATAAAACTTTTTCGCGGAAGGGAGTTTAATAAGACTCGTGGCCACTCATTAAAACTAGAAGAAAAGAGGTTTAACCTTAAACTACTAGAGGGCTCTTTACTGTAAGAGCGGCACGGATGTGGAATTCTCTTCCATAGGCGGTGGTCTCAGTTTCAAGAAACTATTAGATAATCACCTGAACAACCACAATATACAGGGATATACAAGGTAATACTGACATATAATCACACACAAAGGTTGGACTTGATGGACTTGTGTCTTTTTTCGACCTCACCTACTATGTAACTATTTAACTATAGTGCATGTGCAATGCTTTACTGCCTGGGGTGGTATTTAAAATGAAGACCACCTCTATGGGTCTACACATGTAATGTGCATTGCGGTAACAAGCGCAACATAGATGTAAACCAGGCCCGAAACATTTTTGTTTTCATGTGGAGCTGCTGCTGAACATAAAATTTACGTATTTCATTTGTTATATACCAAATCTTTCATCCACACTTACTGTTGTAAGATTTAACAGTTGGAAACACTTTAAACAGTGAAAAAAATCTTTATTTTTGCAACTTCCAGAATATGATTATACAACTATCAAATTTCTAAGCTGAGGTTTATTTGCATTTGTAAAATATTTTTCACATAAGGTCTGTAGTAGAAAAAAATAAATAGCTGTGTTGCAGAAGCAATTAGCTACCTATGGCCTGCAGCATGTAATGATGCGTGCACATTCCCATATATTAGTGGGTTGCCATCCGGCTTCAATATAAAGTAAGCCACTCATAAATTGTTGTGGTTGACAGTACTTACGACTGGTGCCAAAAGCTGAGCCAAACATTTTGTCTGTGCGAACCACAGAGTCTGGCTGGAAATCTTACAGCCCATAGGTTCTTGATAAAGCACAGTTCTCAATCCATCATGGATAACAAAAACACATGTAGTTCACATGGCTTCTGTGAATGGGAATACATTTAAAACAGCAATTGCACACTTTATTGAAATGCATGGTCACAATCAGAGGTTTCCTGCTGAGACAGGGACTCACCCTTTAATTATGTTGAATATCTATAATAACAAATTACACCCATCATATATACACACTTCATAGTTTTTTTTATGCAGGTCCTGGGAAATTTAAGAAAACACTTTAGCTCTAAGGTATTCACTGAGAGTAGAATTCGGAAAAACAGTTTTATGGGGAATTAAATATCAATATAAAGGACACAGCATTAAAAAGCCACTAATGTCATTTTATAACAATCGGAAGTCTACAAGACAAAATATATATTTAATATAAATGATATTGAGGCTACAGGCATTGCAGCAATGTGGTTTCCTCCAGACTGTACTTGTCCGGCAATGCATTGCAGACATATAACCCATTCTGAACTACTGGATTGTTGCCAGCTGCATATGAACAACCAGACAAGTGCTTTCAAGGGTTAGTCCACCCAAACCTGATATTTCATATTTTAGCAGATGCTGCAGTACTAAGCCAACTGACAGTTTCTTATATTTATCAGGGACACTGTTGGTGAAGTCTCTGCACTTGAGTTTGGGTGGCCTTTATAAGGAGGTCTCATTCTCCCTATTAGCTTTGTATCTTTTAAACAGTATATTACCAACTTCAATACCGGGCACGTTCACCCCCCCCATCCTGCTGCCCAGGCCAATTTTCAGCTTTCAGTGCTGTCACACTTTGAATGACAATTGCGCAGTCATACAACACTGTACCCATATGACATTTTTATAAGCTTTTTGAGACAGATAGAGCTTTCTTTTGGTGGTATTTAACCACTTCCGGACCACCTACATTTACTGCGGCAGGATGGCCCGGATGCGCATAATCACGTGCTTGTATGTGATTTTGTGCATGCAGTTTCGGGGGAGCCAATCAGCGGGTGCGGCGCGCCGATCATTCAGTGGAGATACGGATCAGCAGTGTGCCAATGTAAACAAGGCACACCGCTGATCTGTCAGTGAGGGAAAGCGATATCTAGTGTTTCAACTAAGCTGAAACACGGTCTCAGCTTTCCTGCAGTGCATCTGTTTCCCATTCAGTTAGAAAGCACCTCCCTAGGACACACTTAACCACTTGATCACCACTAGTGTTAACCCCTTCCCTGCCAGTGTCATTTATACAGGGAAAAATAAAAAATTACTGCGCTTCCCTACACCCCCAAGCTGCAGTTCTCATTCATAGGTAAGAATCAAAATAGTAAAACAGTCAACAGAACCGCGCTAAAAATCTTATAGTGAATAAATTCCCATCAACCCAATATCTCAAATATAGTGTTATAAACAAACCAACATATTATAATCTGGTCCCAAATATCAACACAACATGATCGTGATTAATATTATAAATAATAAATATTGTGACTGTAGGCAGATAAATTATAAGGAGTGATAAGAAAGAATGATAAAAAAATGATAAAAAAGAATAAGTCCGTGACTGATAGTGACTTCAAATAAAAACAGTCCTTATTGCAGATAATTCCAACAGTAGTGATTAAAGGCTTGATGAATAAAAACACCTCGTGAGAAGGATCCACCACCTATAATGCTGTATTCTTACCAAAGGTAAGCTTTAATAAAGCTTATGTTTGAAATCCACTCTGCGGGGACACCACCATCGGTCACAGCATAAAGGAAGGATCGCCCGGAACTCTCCGACATAAAGGCCAAAAACTCAGCAAGAGGAACCCAGGGAAATGAAAGACACATCCTCCATAGTGTGAATCCGTATAAACAATTTAATAAATAAAAATAAAAGTAGTACACTCACATAGAAATATCGAATAACAGCATGTATCGTAAATCAGCCGGCCGGCCTGCATGCACCCGTTCACAGTGGGATAGAAGCAATGACGTCAGCGCATCTGCCTTCCGACGTACGTTTCGTCCTATTGGACTTTGTCATAGGAACGGGGATCATTTATACAGGGATCAGTGCATTTTTTTAGCACTGATCCCTGTATTAGTGTCACTAGTCCCCAGTAAGTGTCACTTGGGGTCAGATTTATCCGCCACAATGTCGCAGTCCTGCTAAAAATTGCTGATCACTGCCATTACTAGTAAAAAGTAAATAAAAATGCCGTAAATCTTTCCCCAATTTTGTAGACGCGATAACCAATCAATATACGCGTATTGCGATTTTTTTCTAACCAAAAATATGTAGAAGAATACAAATTGGCCTAAATTAGTATTTTATATATATATATAAAATTGTCGCTCTTTTTTGTTTATATCGTAAAAAATAAAAATCGCAGAGGTGATCAAATACCACCAAAAGAAACCTCTTTTTGTGGGAAAAAGGACATCAATTTTATTTTGGTACAGCATCGCACGACTGCGCAAATTTGGCTTGTGACAGAGTGGTGCGCTCATAGCACCTATTAAATGTGAGTACCTAATATAGGGAATATTGTCATTTTAAATAAAACTTTTAAAATGGTAATACACTATTCAGTTTTCTCTGTTTTTCATATGAATATTGTTGCAAGCAACATTCCAAGGATCTGAATGCTGACCATAAACCCAGAGGTGGTTTAAAAGCGTGTTTTGACCGAGCTTAGGTACAAGGTCACACGCTCTAAGGTAAGTGCATACACCAAAGGGGAGCACAAGACTTTTTTTTTTTTTTTTTTTTTCATTAACTTTGTTGTCTGACTATAGATCTATTTTTATCTCAAGCATGTTTGAAGCCATTTACTGTTGACTGTCTCACTACCTCTGTTGGTAGTTTATTCCAATCATCAACTACCCTTTTAGTAACATAATGCCACGTACACACGAGCGGACTTTACGGCAGACTTTGCCCGGCGGACGGGATTTCGTCGGACAATTCGATCGTGTGTGGGCTCCAGCGGACTTTGTTTTCTCAAAAGTTGGACGGACTTAGATTTGAAACATGTTTCAAATCTATCCGACGGACTCGAGTCCGGTCGAAAAGTCCGCTCATCTGTATGCTAGTCCGACGGACAAAAAGCGACGCTAGGGCTACTGGCTATGAACTTCCTTATTTTAGTCCGGTCGTACGTCATGACGTACGAATTCGACGGACTTTGGTTGATTGTGTGTAGGCAAGTCCGTTCATTCAGAAAGTCCGTTGTAAAGTCCGTCGAAAAGTCCGCCAGGCAAAGTCTGCCGTAAAGTCCGCTCGTGTGTACGCGGCATGATACTTTCTAATGCCCCCGTACACACGAGCGGAAATTCCGCCAGTAAAAGTCCGATGAGAGCTTTTGGTCCGAAAATGCGACCGTGTGTATGCTCCATCTGACTTTTGCTGGCGGAATTCCAGCCAGCAAAAGATTGAGAGCATCTTCTCAATTTTTTGGTCGGAAAAAGTTCCGATTGGAAATTCCAATCGTCTGTACCAATTCCAACGCGCAAAATTCCTACGTATGCTCGGAAACAATTCGACGCATGCTCGGTAGCATTGAACTTCATTTTCTCGGCTCGTCGTAGTGTTGCACGTCACCGCGTTCTTGACGGTCGAAAGTTCAGCAAACTTTTGTGTGACCTTGTGTATGCAAGCCAAGCTTGAGCAGAATTCCGTCGGAAAAACCATCCAAGATTTTTCCAACGGAAATTCCGCTCGTGTGTATTAGATTTGTTTTGAATGTAACCTCCAGTTAGTTTGAGGTCATATAAAACCGCAACGCAGAAAACCGAACTACAGTGATGTGAACGAGGCCTAAGGACTGGTAAGCTGCAATCTATTACTTTTTTTGCCCGTGGATTTAGATACACTTTATGTAGTAGGATGCTGTTTGCTGCTGTTAGCAACTGATCACTACCCCAGCAATTAATATTTAATAATCAAAATCAGTTGTATGATCGCCTTAACAGCTCCTCATGAGTTCTTGGATTCCCCTTAGCTCATTACAATAGCATAAAAGCCATTAAAAGTTACATTTATTTTGAGAAATTGAAAAAAAATTACCATAAACTAATCTTTTAGCAAAAAGACAATTTTTTTATCATGTCAAAACAGTTTTTGCTCCCTCTCATGCTCATATTGAAAAATGTGTCTTTTTTTTTTTCTTAATAAACTTTCAGCAACAAGATGTTTAATGCTGCTTTTCAGTGTCTTTAAACAAGCTATGTCTCTGTATTTATTTTGGCCTTTGTTTATACTGGCAGTATAAAAGATTTAGATTAATTCATGCTGCTCACAAATGAAACTGTTGTAGTTAGTAGAACAATATTTCTCTGTGGCACCGTATTTTGGTTAGAACAGGATAACACTGTACAGATCCATAAGGGTGAACAATGTTTAGAGGATTTAGTTACTACTGTCAGAATGCCAAATCCACACCAACAAGATTTCAGCAGAAAAGAAAACCTAGGCCCCCTACAGGCAATTTGTTTGAATATTTGTATAACTGTTTTCAGCATGCTTGTCGGCTTTACTCATTTTTAATGCTCCAGGCCATCAGTTGTGGCATTTCAGTCTATTGTTTTGTTAAAAAATTGGCTTCATGGTTTCATTCTAAAGCACACACAAGCCTGCGTGACAGCGCTAAGAAAATCCTGGAAAGTAGAGTATAAGAATTGTGGTAGGATCCTCATAGATTTGAAATCAAATGTGCAGATCATAAAACAGATTACTATACTGAACCTCCCTTTTTGTGTTAAAAAAAACACTTGATATTGAAAATGATTAAATGCACTGGGATTGATTAACTAAACAAGTATAGGCTAGTGTTATTGATTGTATTAGTAAATAAATGTTCACATTGAACACCCAGGGCTGCTGTTAGAAATCACGGGGCCCCATACAGGCTATCTGACAGCACCCCCAGGCTGAAAGTGACTGAAGACATAAATTTATCAGTCCCTTTCTCTACAGCCTCAGCTGTACAGATGAATGAATAGGAAGCTCTCTGAGGTTTCCTGATCATTTATAAACTGAGGCATATTAAGCACAGCCTACTATGCTTCAGTGATGAATAGACACAGAAGTGATTGGTACTGAACGCTCACTGTGTTCATTTAGAAAAAGAAGGGGCCAGTAAATCACAACACCCCGTGTGCCCACAGCAGGTGCCAGTGGGAGAGTAGGGAAGCCGGCAGCGCTGCGGGGGAAAGGGGCACATAGGGGGTTCTGGACAGCAGATGGATGGGGCACATGTGCTAGAACCAATCCCATTGTAGTGAAGCTGAAGAGAAGAAGAAGAGGAGAAGCTGGCAGTGCTGCAGTGCGAGACAGAAGAGGATCAGTATCTGCAATAAGATAGTACAGCTGGCCCTCCTGCTCAACAGGTGCCTGACCCCCCCCTTTTGAACTGATGGGGCCGGGGCCCAGTACAGGAGGGATGGTTGTAATGCCTTATCAGCGGCCCTGTAAACACTAAATCATGTTCCAGCCACTGTTTTATAATTTCTCTTGTATTGGGTGTTCAAACACAGGTTCGCCTTATTTAACAGCAAAAACTTTGCAAAGCAAATTTTTCTAAATGAGCAGTCTCCGGCCCTTTAGTAACTCATTCTTGCGTATTAAAGTATTAAAGGCAAAACCTTTTTTTAGTTTAGGATAGAGTGGAGAAGGATTAAAATGTTTGTCAACTGTTATTGCTGTCTGTGCCTCCATTTAAGGAAGATTCACCCTCTCTATTGGTCCTATTTACCATCATCATTGAAAGTGAAAGTAAAAGAAAATCAAAAGTTTTGGGTTGTCCCAAGATAGGTAATAGAGGGGAAACCTTCCAATAGGGATACTAGTTATGGTGAGCTGGGGGGGCATCAAGGAATCCCTTAATTTTCAAGGATTTCCTCTCACTTCCTGTTTAGCTAAGGGACAGGAAGTGAAGGGAATTTTCCGCAATTGGGCACAGATGGTGAGAAAAAAATCTGACAGGAGTTATAACCCTCCTTTACTCTATCCAAAATGGAAAAAAAAAGTTTTGCCTATAGTTTTACTTTAATGTTTACCCTACTCTTTTAATGTGTATGCCTATTAAAAACCCAGTGTTGGCCTTTCACGGCTGCCCTATTCAGCCACATGGAAGCAAAAGAGCCTTATGTAAGCACTGGGTGTCCGAGCAGTCAATTGCCAAGCACCAAAGCTGACACGTAGGAGGATAGGAAGTAAGTCACATGTTTTCTACAACTGGAAATTCTAATAATTTTCTTCACTTCCATTAGCCCAACAGAGCAGTAGAGGAGCAAATAGAAGGTAAGTATGGTTGTAACATGACAAAATGTGGAAAGTGTCAATGGGGTATGAATACTTTTTCAAGGCACTGTATATCTGTAGTGTTTACTTGTCTATCTCCAAAGTGTCATTTCTCTCTGGTGCTTTTCTGTTCTGTTATCAGCATCTGAGAAGGGACACATGAGATAAATTTGTGATGGGGGAGGGAGCTCAGCTCACAGCTTGCCTATTCAGAACACGGCTCTGTAGGTTCCTTTGTGTCTGTGCAGTGTGTCTCTTTCCTACAATCAGCTCTCACACAGTGTTTCAGAGCTGAAACTGCAGCTCTCCACCCCCTCCTCTCTGCTCCTCAAAGATGCAGAAGGATTTGATTACAAGTGTGCACTTTTGAAGGGGTGTGCAGAAGAGGTGACTGCAGATAAACAAATAAAACGTACATAAGCGGATCTGTTTCATCTCTGTGTATCATCTGGGGCTAGTCACTTCATTGAGTATATGAGAGGGTTTACAACCACTTTAACATGAACCTGTTGCTTTACTCACATGAGCAATAAACACAATAAAATCAGGAAAAGGGTCTAAATCCCTGAAATGTCCCGGGAAATTCGGGACAGTTGGCAAGTATGGAATAGTGAGAAGCTGTTCTATCTTCCATCATGCAACCATGTGCAAGCAGTATTGTAGTTTTTTCTTATTTTCCTTGCTTGTTATTGGGTATTCTTTGCAAAGTGAATTTTCAGCACATTCACTAAGGGAACACTTCCTTGCAATGTGAACACTCTATTTTCCTTTAGTAAATCTCTCCCTCTTCCTGTATCAAGCATCAGGATAATAAAGTAGTCCTTGTTAGCAGAATCAGTAGTAACGGTTAATAGTTGCAGTGCACAAAAGTTTATCTGGAATGAAAGCATCATAGAATCTATTTTTAAGACAGTAAACCTCTGGGGCATTAAAACTTCATTAACTTGTCAAGCAGTAGAAGTGTACCATTTTTTTTTTTCGAGTATCCCATTTTTTGCATTTACGACATTTTGCACTTTTTTCAGAGTTTGCAGTATCGTTTACAATGTGCTGTGCTGAAGAACACATGAAGCTGTACTTGTTTTATGTATCTGCAGCTCCGTATTGCAGTTTACATAATTTCCTTGTTGTATCTTTGTATTGGGTTTGCGCATGTGCTTTATTAGAGGCAGATTCTGATCTCACAGTCTGTACATTGCCTCTGACTGAGGATTTTTGCTTCAACCACAGCTGTTTCACTTTCTTTGAAATTATATTAGCCTTTGTTGAGTTAAATCTGAAGTTTTTTACTTTTTTGAGATGGGTGACACACATTGGTAATGGAGTGTAACCCATTTCTTGAAGGATGTGCTTTTTGTAAAAATCCTCTCTTTGTACCACCTTCATAGTTGCCAGTATAGGTGTACACAGCCTATTGTATTAGGGTGTGCATCCCGAAGCTCAAATACACGTAAGTTTATATGTATCTATTATTTTTCAATCGTTTTTATTATTTTTTTTACAAGTTTTTAGGAGCCCTGTTGCCGGGCTTTGGTGAAATATCAGGGGCCTAAACAGTCCCCTGATGTCTCACTTTTGAGACAGAGAAAAGGAATGAGGACAGAGATTCCTCGGTCCTTTTCTTTGCAGCCTCAGCTGCACTGGACTGTGAATGAATGGAAAGTGCTCTGTGCTGAGTGGCCTCCTGTTCATTCACAAACTGAAGCATAGTGAACAGAGGGTAGCAGGGGAAATCTGCCCCACAAAGGATAATTAGGGTGTGTCCAGGCACATCTGGCACACCCTGTGTGCATGCCTATGGTTGCCAGATATTGTCCTGAGCAGCAGCAGAGAGGTTGAAGTGATGTGTAACATGCAGCACAATTATCGTTTTTGTACTTTGGCACACCCACCGCATTTACTGGATGTTCTTATGTGCGTGTATATGGGAGTGGGGGGAACTTAACCACTTGCCACCTTGCCACAGTACATTTACTACAGCAAGGCAGGATCTGCAGGCTCAGCAACATACTGGTATGGATCATGGCGCTCGGTACCCATTTGCGGTATCATGTGACTGCTATAATTGGTCATAGCGATCACATTATTAGAATGTCAACAAAACAGTCGTGAATGGCTTCCAATCATGACTGTTTTGCCTACTATTGTAATGCTGTTATTGGCCCACAGCTATCACATGGTACTTGGGCTAATCACAGCACCCTGTACCATGTGATTAGCTTCAGCCAATCACAGATCACATAGTTACATAGTCGGTAAGGTTAAAAAAAGACACTAGTCCATTCAGTTCAACGTGTATTAAATAAAATTCATTCATAACAGCTAAAACATTTGCTTATACCAGTGATCGTCACTGTTATAAGCAATAATAGTGTAAAAACAATCTCTGATCACCCACCAGGAGGAGTTCAGTGTCACCATAGTTACACTGTACTGCTCTGATTGTGGAATGTAAAAATGTATCTTAAAAAAAAGAAAACACTAGTCAGTATCCCTGATGACTGCCAGTCATATGATGACGCTGTACTGCACTGGTGACAATATGTAAAAAAAATAGCGAAAAATAAATGTTTTTGTTTAATCCTTTTTTTTTTCAAAAAATTGTAACAAAATATTACATGTTTCTTACTAAATACCTTGGATGATCTACTTCCCAAAAAGGGTTCATATATACTGTCCTGGCATTTTAGGGCCTCAAGAAATTAGATAGGCCATTAGAACATCAGGATTGATCAATTTTCAAATATATACACCATACTTTATAGACGCTATAACTTTCACACAAACCAAATAATATACATTTATCGAGATTTTTTTTTTACCAAAGACATGTAGCAAAATACATTTTGGCATATATTTATCAAAAGAAATGACTTTATTGGATATGTTTTATAACCAAAAGTAATAAATATTTAGTTTTTTTTTTCAAAATTTTCAATCTTTTTTCATCTGTATAGCAAAAAATAAAAAAAACCGTAGTGATTAAATACCACTAAAAGAAAGCTGTATTTGTGTGAAAAAATTATAAAAACGTAAATTGCATTAAAGTAGCACAGTGCTACATAGCAAAAAATGCCCTGACCATGAAGGGGTAAAACCCCCTGGTGGTCAAGTAGTTAAAAAAAGGTATTTGTGTTTTTTTGTTTTTTTTTTATATGTTACATTATTATTATTAATATTATATTTATTTATTTATGTATTTATTTATTTATTACAGGTACTTATATATGCTGTCAATTTATGCACCTACCAGCATGTCTTTGGAGTGTGGGAGGAAACCTAATATAAATAATACAAAAAAAGAGGGGAAAGGGGAATGTGGGAATGGTGGGACTTTATATGAAGCACAACACCAGAACCAAATGAATCAAATAGTATGTACTATTTAATGGCGTACATGGATGCATGTGGGACAGTAAATAACATGTAATAAATAACATAATAAATACATATAAATGTATACACACACATAAGTGTTCCTACATAGTAAATATTATATATTAAAATCTATTTAATGTAGCCCAAACGTGCATATAGACATGATTGATTGCACACATGATAATGTAAAATTGATTCAAATTTTTTCAAGGTAGTCTCATAGTAGACGCTTGGTAGCTGTGACAATACATCGATATATAGCTCTACGCACGTTTCGTAGATAACTTCCACTCATCTGGAACAAATGCGATATAGGTATGTCTATGAGTAAGCTACAGTATTCAACAACATGGGTAGTATTAGTAGTTGGAGGCACTATGGGAACATCATACCCGGAAACTGAGGTGGCGGTGACTGCGGCAGCACAGCGGTGAACAGAAAACAAGAAGTGAGCATCAATAGAGATGTCGTCCCCAGTAAGTATCTGTGGTTGTAATAAGTGCTGAATAGGGGACCATAGGGCTTCTTCGGTATGAAGTAAAAAGCATAGTCCAGAGATGTGCATAGTGTCATCAAGGTGCAAGGAGCAAACTGGTCAAGTAGTTAAAAAAGGTATTTGTGTTTTATTTTTTTATATGTTACATTATTATTAATTATATTATATTTATTTATTGATTACATGTACCTTATATATGCTGTCAATTTATGCACCTACCAGCATGTCTTTGGAGTCTGGGAGGAAACCTAATATAAATAATAATTTTAACTTTAATTCACTGGAGGGAGGATCAGAAAATGGATGGTTGCTGGTCTCCCTCCCTTCTACCCGCCAACACTCACCATGCTAGTCCCAGATCCACAGATGGGACAACAGAGCCCAGGATACAGAGCCCGGTTGGGGTAATTATCTGGGAGCTGTGGGCAGCTGCCCAGATCACTTCCACCTAAAAGCCAATGGCCCACTGAACAAATGTAAACACACTCCCAGCTACTATAGTTTAAAATCCCAGTCTACCAGCTGCCATTTATAAGTGGCGCTGGTAGACAAGTGGTTATATTATGTTTCAAGAGCTATCTTCCTCTAATGAGGGCTGATTTTGTTTTTTCTACTAGTCGGTCTGTTATTATTTCTTCTTTTATAGTAGTGGTCTCCAGATGTGGTCCTTTATCTGGTCCTTGGGGCACTATTTCACCAACTAACACCAATGATATGGCACCATTCCCCCTACTGACACCATCAATTGGACACTATTCTTCTCATTGATATCAACTATGGGCCATTGTTCCACCCAAAAAAACTAATGATAGGGCACTGATGCTGGGGCATTTTCTAATCCCACCGCCCTCAGTCCAGCCCCGCTAAAACCCTAAGGACAGTAAACTTGCCCTTTGATTGGCAAGTTTGGAAACCCCTGCTTTAGCGGATCAAACTCACAGGTAACAAGCAGCTCTGCTCTGCTTCAATAAAGACATCTAGGATAGAGACAAAAGCTGCCATTTTTTAGTTTGCATTCTGCAAATGCTTGTTGCCTGGCAGTCACGCTGACCCTTTCATTTTATTATTTTGAATGGATATTGCAGAACAGATTTACCGAATTTGCATGGTTGTTCCGAGTCAGCAACTCAGATAGTATTGAAGCAAGTGGGTCAGCATAACAGCCACATAACATTTTCAGAAGGAGGCTAAGACCGGCAGCTCTTATATTTCTTAAAGAAACACTATTCTTTAAATAAACTTACAAGAATATTATCCTTGCTCTACTGTGGATGCCAGGGGCTCATCTAGTGGAATATCATTTCAAATAAAAAAAATAATAAATAATTACAGTAAACAGCCATGGGGAAATAATAAATTGTAAAACCGATTTCATTCTTACCTTTATTGTTTTTGAAGCTTTCCTGTCAGTTATACTTACATGTCAAGGTAAAGGCAATGAAACTACCATGAAGTTTAATGTAATCTGAACCACCCTACCAAGGCCAGCTGATATCAGTAAGGACACACAATCCCTCCTGTCAACACGTCAGTCCTGCAATGCAATGCGGCCTCCAATTATCTGTAGGAGACGCAAAAAAGCTGACTCCCATTGTATGAAGGAGGCTTCGCTGGAGCAGGCAGTTAATGAACAGATTGGCTTATAAACACAAGATAATCATTCCCATATGTACACCTGAGGAGTATCACTAGTGACAGTTGTTTAAATGTTGGGGAAATGAATACCTCCTCAAGAGGCAAGGCTTATCGGTGCTTTGTGACTTGTCTTGATAATGTACATTCAGCAAGAGGCAAACTTTGCAGAAGTGCTTTGCCAGCAAGGTTCCTACTGCCTTTATTAACATAATATATTTCTTTAATGTTTATGCTGGCAAAAAAGCAACAGCAAGTTGTTCATCTTTCTCATGAAATGTGTGCTACTGCGAGAGCTAATGACCATCATTTCTACTTAAGCTGCAATTACTTCTTACACTTCACTAAAATAAACAAGCACTGTTTGGCTTATGCATTATGTTCAAGAGTCTTTTAATGTTCTGCTGGTCTGTTTAATAATTCTAGATGAGGCTGTTGGTAGCTTTTTTTTTATTTGTAGGAGCTCAGAAGTCTTTTCTTTATATAACCCATGCTTCTGAAGAAACTATTAAAATAAAATACCAAACCTGAATATGAAACAATTTAATTTTCCATACAGTATTCTGTTTTCATGAATAGTAATCTTTGATAATATAGAACCAGCTATGACAAAAGAGGGTCCTTTTTCCACTCTACCTATCCTGGTATTTTCATCCACTGTACCCATTTTTTACAAACCATCTTTGGTTTAGAACTTTGTCACTCACTGGACCAAATTTATAAAGCGGTGAATGTGAAATTCACCAAGCATTCACTGTAGGGGAATCCTGCTTGATTCGCCTGCAGCTATTCTTAAAATGTGTATATAATATGCACACATATTCTGGTGTAAGCACTGTGAGCACTTAGTGACTATATTATATTATAAAGGTACCCCTTAATAGTGATGTATACTGGTTTTGGAGATATTTTAGTAAAGTTAGGGAAAAAAAAAAAAACATTTAAAAATATATTTTATGTCAATTAAAAATAAAATATTGCATATTCATATTATGCAGATTTCTATCTAGCCAACAGGTGCATATCATTCACAGTGGGCAATGATACCATTGTATCCTTTCAGCTGAACTGAAATAAGCCTAATGTTTGCAGCACTCAGTGAGCCACGAAAGTAGAGACTCAGCCTTTAAAGTGTCATTAAACCCACATCATTAAAAACTATCAATAAATGCTGCATTACGTGCTGTTCAAACTCACTCAGTCACTATTAGATTTGTTTTCTATATTCTGCAAAAAACCTGGATGGTCCTGCTGTTCTCTCTTCCTCCTGCCTATCCATGTCTCCACTGTAGCTGGGAATTTTGAAGTGCAGCCGTTGGCAGCTAGTGCACATGCTCATTTTTCAGTGTGTTTCTATGCTGAGAATTTCCTCCTTGATCACATCTGAGCAGCCCATGTGACTATAGAGTCACACATGTGAGTGTATACGCAGTGGTAAATGATAGCCCACTCCCACGGGGCTGGGATATTACATCTTGATTGATGGAGGCATCACCTCCCTCTTATTCTAAGCACATACGCACAATAGACCCAGGCTGAAGAGATGTGACACAACCTGTGATTGGCAGAAATCCACTCACACCATGTTTTTGCCAAAAATAATAAAGATTTGATTTCAAAGATATATTTTTATGACAATTTAAAACAGTTTATTGATATTAATTATTTATTTTTACTCTGTATTCCAAAGGCTGTTTTTTTGTTTTTTGAACATGTGACCACAGCAGAGGACTAGACACTCCTCCTGTTTGTTTCCCTGCAGACAGGCTGAAAAAAAGCTGGGTCATGTGACAGCTGTATATCGATTAGGAAAAAAATAATTTTCTTTTTGTTAAACACTTGACCACTGGCAGATTTGACCCCTTTCATGAACAGGGCATTTTTTGCAAGTATAATTTGTGTAATGTGTGCTGCTTTTACCAACAGATCTGGTTACTTTTTCTCTGTGAAATAAGAGTTGATTTTAGGGCAAAGAAACAGCCAGATTGATCTCTATACAGAGTTTTTTGTGTTTGTCAATATAGAACTCTGTGCAGTGATTGTCCACAGTCGATAAACAGATGTTCAGTCATAATCATTCTGTCATAATCATTGGCTGTACCCTGCTGACAAACTGGTGCTGTGTCCAATCACAGCACGGGTCAGCAGGGGGGCGTTTGCATGTGCAACGCCATACCAGAAAGTATACCCTGACGTAGGCAGAAGGTTTTTTACCTTAATGCATTCTATGCTAAAAAAACCTGCAGCATCCACCCCAGACCCCTCCCCCCCAATACTTCACCGAGCCACATCTTGATCCAGCTATGTGCATGAGAGCACCTGCTCTCCCATGTCTTTCTTCTTTCATTAGCACACACAGCAGCAGGAGCCATCGGCTCTTGCTTCTTTCAATCACAGCCAGTGAGCCGATGAGGAGAGCGGGACCGAGCCGTGCTCCGTGTGTGAATGGATAATACTCATTCACAAGAGTGTGGCTCGGAAGTGAGCCTGCTCAATTGCCCCTAAAGCAAGAGGTTTGCTATTGGGGACAGTCAACAGGGGGGAGGAGCCAGGACTGTCGGCCGGGGACCCAAAAAGAAGAGGATTGTGGCTGCTCTGTGCAAAGCCATTGCACAGAGCAGGTAAGTATAATGTGTTTGTTATTTTAAACAAACAAAAAAAAAAACTTTAGAATCACTTTAAAAACATAAAAACTTTAAAGGAGAAATAAATAACATTTGCCCATAATCATTACCATTTTTCTAAAATATCGAATTAGAACCCCTTCATGAAAATACTCCCCGTCGTCCAAAAGATTATTTGATCACACTGTCTATCTTATGTCTTTTATGTATAAGGCAGTGCTCGCTATTAGAAGGGCTGCATAGATAAGTTCACTATAAACAGTAAAGCTCACTGCTTTATACATAATACACTATATATTACATGAACTTACTGTATATTGGCTGGTACTGACCATTCAATAAGCAGTAATGCTTAGTGTGTCCTGTATAGTCACAAACTGGAGCCCACACAACACCACACAATGTGAAGCATTGGCATTGTTTCACTATTACCTGCTGAAACAGAAGGAAAAAATATCCCTCCTATACACATGACTGCCACTCTGCATAATATTTTTAGGTACTCAGAGATCTTAAAAATAAAGATGTAAATCCTAACAATGAACATTTCTTACTTGGTTCCTTTTGGTCTGTTAAATATTTAGGGTTATTCAGAAAGATGGAGCAGGTTTGAACTTTTTATTTTAAAGAAACTGTAAGAGATAGAAACACGATCCGCACATCACTGGATAGAGGAAGGTTCTTGGTCTTTGAGGTTGTATGCACTCAACATAAGCACCATGTGTTGCACAACAAACATCAAAACTGTAGACCATTTCTTGTCACACATGAATGACCTAGTCGCTATTGAATTTACACCTTCAACAATTCGATGTCTCTTGAAGAGTAGCAGGCATAGGTGAGACAAATCAAAAACAAAAAGGGAGGGGTAAAGGGGTTGGGGGATGGGGGAGGGGGAGCGGGCGTGAGTACACCTGTACTGGGTCATAAAATAGCGTATGCCAGTACTTGGTGCTTGACCCGTTAGGGTATTGTTGCTGTAACCATATCTAGTACACTATTAAAAAGGGGGGTTGGGGGAGGGGGACAACCCAAAGAGATGGGTTCAGAAAGGGGTTACTTCAGGCAACAATATAATCTAGGATTAGTGTAATGTTAAAATCAATTTTATTGTTTCATCTTAACATGCAAAATCACAACTTGATTGAAACTGTAAACATCAAAACAATGGAGCAATTAGGCCTCGAACAAACCAGACAAGACAGACTAGACAAACATTACATTAACAAACATATAAAGCTACCCAGTCTGGGCATATTGCATTGTGCCTAGGTGGCCTGATGGTTTAGTCAATTAGTCAAATAGTGATAAATTATTAACAACTGGGGATAGTCGACAATTAATTTATAGTTTGGATGTAGTATAGGCCCCTGTGGCAGGATGCAATAGGAGGGTGAAAAGTGCAATAGAAGGAAGGCACCTGTGCTAAATTAAAGCGGAGTTCCACACAAAAATGGAACTTCCGCTTTTCGGAACCCTCCCCCCCTCCGGTGTCACATTTGGCACCTTTCAGGGGGGAGGGGGTGCAGATACCTGTCAAAGACAGGTATTTGCACCCACTTCCGGCATAGACTCCCATGGGAGTCTATGCCTCTTCCCGTCCCGACCGCGCTGTCTGCTGGGAACACACAGCTCCCAGCAGAGAGCGGGGACCACTAGGGACGCGCAGCGCGACTCGCGGATGCGCAGTAGGGAACCGGGAAGTGAAGCCGCAACGCTTCACTTCCTGATTCCCTCACCTAGGATGGCGGCGGCAGCTGCCGAGAACTGAGCGGGTTCTCGGCGTCCCCTGCCGACATCGCTGGACCCCGGGACAGGTAAGTGGCAATGTATTAAAAGTCAGCAGCTGCAGTATTTGTAGCTGCTGGCTTTTAATATTTTTTTTTTTTGGCGGTGTGGGTGAACCCCCGCTTTAAGGCAAGATTCAGACTCCTAATGGTATCTAGGTAATGGAGGTTTAAATATTCCTCAGAGGTTGGATAGGGGGGAGTATGGACAGACCGTCCTGTAACAGTGCTATCATGTAGACAGTGAGCTCGAAGTCATTAATCATCCCGCAGAGGTATTGGAAATCCTGATTCGGACAGATATCATGCATGTGGTGGGATCATGAATGTTCAGTCATCAATTAGTGAGATGTACAGGTGGCGATGCAAGCACTAAGTGGTCTAGTAATATGGTTTGCGATGCTGTTGCAATTATACTTTACTGCATTGTTTAGCTGTACATTACCACCATCTTCAGCGCTGCTCCGCTCAGAGGTGCTGTAGTCCGCTGATCCTGAGTGCCGTAAGGTCCGTAGCATTCCGTGTCTCACACTGGGTGTCCTCTGGATCCTGCAGAGGGTTGTCGCGACTGCTAATGGAATCTCTCCTTATTTACTTGTCCGCTGCGATCCAAAGTTTTATGGTCCTTGAGGTTGTATGCACTCAACATAAGCACCATGTGTTGCACAACAAACATCAAAACTGTAGACCATTTCTTGTCACACATGAATGACCTAGTCGCTATTGAATTTACACCTCCAACAATTCAATGTCTCTTGAAGAGTAGCAGGCATAGGTGAGACAAACACTCTTTCTTTTTATGTACCCCCAAACATAAAAATCGCAGGGGTTAAGGTCTGGTCACCTGGGAGACCACAGACGATGAACAAGATCTTGTTGTCCACCTCTTCCAATCCATTGTCCTGAAATGGTATCATACAGATAACACAGGACCTCCAAGTGGAAGTGAGATAGGGCACCATCTTGCATGAAATATTTCCCATTTGCATATGCAACCATCTTCAACAAATTGTTTATGCCACTTGTAAGTTTGCCTATGACAAGTCGGCTGTTTGTTGAACCATAGGCAGAATTCACGTTGCACTTGAGCAATGGAATCACACTTCGCAAACTGCAGCACACAAAATGACTTCTCCTGTGGCATCCTATAAACAAGAAACAGCGCTGCTGTGTGACATTGGATGGAACTTCTGGGTAGGCTTTTAACTTTCAACCTTCCTCTGTCCGGTGATGTGTGGAATGTGCTCCTATCCCTTACAGTTTATTTGAAATAAGAAGTTGAAATCTGCTCTATTTTTTTAAAATAACCCTGTACTATTAAAAATATGTTTGTTTTTTTTCAATAAATTCTGGATATTTCAATCTACGACTTCAAACACTTTGTCATGGAATGCTCCTTGTGGCTGCATCCTGATTTACAATCTTCTTTATTATGTGTCAGGTCCATAGAGGTCCAAGAGGAAATTCTCAACACCCAGGCAGATCGTGGAGCAAGATCTGTCAGACTTTGAAGCTCTACATTGGCTGAGTAGGAGCAGAAAGGTGACTGCAATTTACAGTACACTCAGTACCCTCCATCTGCACTTTCTGCAGATCTTCTTTCCTTTGGATGCTTCTAAATGCCGGAAGACGGAGGGGGATATTCAGGTCATGTGACCACTGGGATTGGCTGTCACAACGGTCACATGATCAGAAAGATTTTGATCCCAAAATGCATTGAGAGCTTTCTGGTCCTCTTCGGTGAAAACCGTTTACATGTGGCCGCATTTATGCGGCCTTTCTGTGTAAACCCACCCAACGAGAGGCCGCATATAAGTACCACGGCAGTGGGAAGAGGTTAAACAAGCTTTTAAAATATTTCACAGATGTTCTATGTGCATGCCATTATTTTTCTCCAATAGGAAAGTTATTTTTGGACAAATAAATCAAGTATTGAGGTAGACATACATAAACATTATTAAAGAGTTATGGTCTTTGAAGAATGTTTGATTCTAAAGCCAAGTACCATCTAGACATAATTTGAAATAATAGTTTCTTGAGAAGTTTGTTAAGATTATTGTCTGTAAGTAGCAGTTGTTTTATTCATCCAAATTAAAGGGGAACAGAAGCCTATGTAAATAAAATTGGAGGACAGGCAGGGGTTTAAATGCAGATAGACTTGCTTTGTCTCTTCTGCATTAAAACTACTTACCTGCCTGTCTGCTCTTGTACAGTGAGCCACACATTTGCAGCTGAATGCCAAATCTTAGTAAACTCCCGTGCACGAGCAGGAGTGATATCATCCCCGCCTTCAATCAAGACCAAGAGGCTGGTCCCCAGAAGATTGGCTGGGCGGGGAGCTCAAGGACGCCACATCCCTGGAGTTAAGGCAAGTATTGCTCTGCTTTAATAAAGAGAAATGGCTTATTTCATCGACATGACACTACCTTGTTAACCCTTTTCTATCAAAAATCAATGTATTTTATTGTTTACATTATTTTCCATTTTAGTAAAAGCATGAAGCCAGTTTTATACTGTTAAATTGTTAAACGTGTATACAAATATAATCTTTAAATGCAAATTTAAACATATTTACTCGTTTTAGTAAAACCTGATAATTATTAGTTTCAGGTAGAGTTCTTTCTGCTATATGTGTTATTTTTATTAAAGATGCTTTTTCTAAGAAATATGTACCTTATTTACAGTGCATAACAACTCAACAGTTTCTATTCATGTGAATAGCAATAAAGCAAATACATGGGAATACTTGTGTTGGGTCTCCTTATTTCTTACAACTGCAGTCAGTAAAATTAACAAAGAGAAGGCATTACAGAATAAGTGATGAGTCCACCCAAAAGCTGCACTGTACATGATAAATTTTCAAAGTCTTGCATAGGCCCAATTATGTCTGGCTATGTTAAAATTCAGTCAATGATAAAAGTAGACACAGGAGAATAGATATTTAACAATGAAAATGATTTGATACACTTGACTTACTGTAAGGAAGACTGGCAAATATCATTCACTTTGGCAGTTGCTGATTATGGATCCTGGACCTTCTCTGGCCCCAAAGCAAGATTCAATGCCTGGTCCCAACCCAAGATAAATGGCTCTAAAAAGATGTTCTCTCATCTGCTTGGTCTTAGGTTTAAAGTGTTATTAAACACAAAAGCAAACATTTATTATATTGCAGCTTACCAATTCTTTGATGTACTGGCTGTGCTTTCTTCTATTTTCACCTGGTGGTCCAGCAAGTAAGGCTGATGTTTTTCAAAAGATCAAGCTATATCGCAAATGCAGCAGTTTCAGGGATGAGACAAACCATTTAACACTGGCAGGGATGCTTGCAATCATCTCTTATTTAATTATGCAAAACCTTTATCCCAAAAGGAAAAAAAAAAATTTCTGTAACTGCTTATAACGTGCTATCTGGAGTTTGACTTACATCTTTTAGTGTAATTTAAGTCTGATAGTACATCTAACACTCCCACCCCCCAATTTATAATGCTGCTGTCCAAATGTACCCAATTTGCCTCTTTTTCCAGAGTGGGGGTGCTCTAATACAAGAGGTGTGTTACTGGCCAGACAACTAGGTAAAAACAGAAAGAAAACAACAAAACCGATGCAGCCACCACATCTAATGATTGGTAAGCCACAATACATGACATTTTTGGTTTTAGGTTTATTATCGCTTTAATAACAGTACAAGCATGTGCAGTCTGTCATCAATATGAAAACTTTGAAAGTGCTTATTCATAAAGTCTGATATACTCAGAACCTTATGAGTAAACACTTTCACACACAAAATGCATCAAGGTTTTCATTTAAATGTGTCTCCTGAGTTGTTAATAAACCTGTGATCAACCACCTTTTTTCTTGAAGACTTGAAAAGTAATTGATATAAGTCTGGGAATACTGGACCACATCTTGAGCATTGTCTTACTAAAATGTGACTGTATACATTCTATTTTAATGAAAATAGGAATGCCATATCAGCCTGAATTGAATTTAAATATTTAAACATGATTAAACATGAAACATGTAAGAAAAAAGAACAACCCATTAGTTTAATGAGAAACGTAAACAACAAGACATGTGCTTTAATTATGATTAAATGAGTTTAATGAATACATCTGCAATACTAATAATCTTTTCTTATTAACTAATTTGTCTAGCAAGCAAACTGCACACTAAATAGAAAGTTTTTCTGTACACTTGGCAATATCGTTGGAGATTTGGCTAGCCATCTTGCAGCTTAAAGTGTGTTCCCTCATTTTGGCTCCCCCACACAGATTCTTATTTGTATTGTCTTTTTTGGTATTCATTCTATCAATTTTCATTTTTACCAAACATCATGTACAGTGCCTTGAAAAAATATTAATACCCCTTGAAATTTTCCACATTTTGTCATGTTACAACTAAAAACTTAAATGTATATTATTGGGATTTTATGTGATAGACCAACATGACTGCTGAGGCGCAATGGGCTTAGGTCCCACTTAACGTAACACCAAGGGATAAAATCCCCCACCACCCTTGCCCTTTACTCCATTAAATAAGACACTTACAACCATTAGGTTGGAAAGGGCAAGGCACAGCTTTATTAAATTCCAACACATAACATGTAAACATATTTAACCAGTGCTAGTCACAATCGTACTGTAAGCACTTAACCCAAGAGGGAAGTGGGGCCTGTCCTTACCTTAAGTGCTGGACAGACAGCCTACTTCCAATTTTCCATCAAGGGCCACACTATTTCCTGAACTCAGGCCCATCCCATCCCACATGTCCCAACCAATCGTTCCCCTTGTCACGCACCTAGCCATGCCCCTATCAGTCAAGGCTCTCTTTCCCTAGGGAGGGGCTCAAGAGGCCTTCATGACTGCTGAGGCGCAATGGGCTTAGGTCCCACTTAACATAACACCAAGGGATCAAATCCCCCACCACCCTTGCCCTTTACTCCATTAAATAAGACACTTACAACCATTACAACCAGCTTTATTAAATTCCAACACATAACATGTGAACATATTTAACCAGTGCCAGTCACAATCGTACTGTGAGCACTTAACAAGGGCATAGCCCATTACAGCAACTTTAACTGCTGGCAAGGTCAAGAAAACCGCCAACTGCCCGTCAGTTAATCACTGACGAGCGCCCCACCACAGCCAGCGCCTGTTCCACACCTCACTGCAGGCCAAGGTTGAATATGTCCAGCCCAATGCCATTAAGTTTTAAAGCCATCCGGTCTCAACAGATCATCATTATTACCCTCCAGATCCTTGTGACGGATGACGAACCCCCCTATTCGCCAAACTTAGCGACATGAGCGTTCACTTACTGACGGAAGAGTTCTAGCCGGGGGCAATTCCCTGGCCCACAGCAGGCGAGGCACAATTTCCGACCAGATGAGCACCAAATTGGTGTAAACTGCATAGCACTGAGCAATGTCCCACTTGATGGCAGAGATCAAGTCCACAGAATGTATGTAACCCACATCATTCCCCCCAGCGTGAAGAATCAAGATGATGGGGCCAGACACCTGGGACCGAAGGCGTAAACACTCTGGAAGGACCTGAGTCCAGCATAAACCGCGAAGCCCAAGCCAGCAGATCCTGGCGAGATCATAGGTAAAACCCCCAATTCTTCCCGTAGCTTCAAACTTCCGCCCAACGAGCGGCCCAGTAAATCAAGGAATCTCCCACGATCCATACCATGGCCGGGTAACGATCTGAAATTTAAAACAACAGGTGTGAGCGGACATACAAGGAAAAACGGGACGATTCCCACCTACCCAAACGCTAAAATCAATATCAGAAAAACCCATACCCGAAGCCGTGGTGGCAGCGCCAATTTGAAAGGAGTGGGTGGCAAATTCATGTGAAGGGAGACCCAGTTTTTTGAGGTAGCAACGAAAAACCCACAGAAATTGGAACCTGCCAAGACAGGAGGAATCGGTGTGGACAAAGAAAATAGGGGACGGGGGGCGTAAGGACAGGAAGGATAGGCCAAAGAAACAGGGCAGAATGGGCCCCCGCAAGGGTGCAAAACAACCCTTCTGCCCTTGCCAAAACTGTCGGTTTTTGATGTGGGCAACAAAACGGACACGCAGCGCTCAGAGAAGGTAACGACCTCTGCCAGGACGCCACCCGCGGAGGTGGATTTCAAAAACCAGTTCACCAACGTGAAAGGCCCCGAAAAACGCCCACGAGAAAGCCACTTGGAAGAGAAGGGTCTCGAACGGGAGAAGCAAATGGACAGCAACAGGGAAAGGATACCGGAGAGAATAGTGAGGAAAACCGGGAGTCAGGGGAATGGGTCGCACATCTCCAACCCCGCAGGACCCGACGGACAGGGAATGCTTTTGTGATGTCCTCCACCCAAGGAGCTGAAACCAGAAAGACAAAACAGACATAGCTGACGAAACGGTGGATCCAGAGGAACCTTTTTGAAGTAAATGAACAAGGTAAGAAAATAAAGCCACACATCTTTCCTTGTGAAGATGAGATGAAAACTCACCCCCCCGAAACCTGGACCCATTCATCCCACAAGCGACTCCCGGAGGGGGTCTAGCAAACATCAGAAACGAGGTTCCACAAGTAGGCCGGACAGGGGAGGCCCTCCAGGGAAGCCGACAGGGCAAGGGCTCGGACACTATCGAGCGAGAGCATCTGCAATGTATTGGCGGTTCCAGGGTCATGCCTAGCTCTAAAACATATGTAAAACCCGAAGACACTTTAAAACCAAAAAAAACGCCGCAACATCACGATAGGAGGGTATCTGGCAGACTGCTTATTAACAACCTGCACCACGCTCATGTTTTCGGACCAGAAAAAACAACCTGGCGATTTTGCAACCGCTCGCCCCACAGCTCAATGGCGACAATAATCAGAAAGAGCTTCAGCAGTGTGAGGTTGCGCAAAAGATTCATGCGGACCCATAAGGCCGGCCAACACTCAGCAGACCACTCCCCTTAGAAAAAAGGCACCGAAACCACAGGGGCCTGCCGCATCAATGTATAGCTCGAGCTGTGAATTCGGTACCTCCTCCATCAACCAACATGACTGGCCATTGTAAGACTGGAGAAAGGATAGCCACATCCCCAAGTCATCCCGCGTGGGCTTGGTGATATGGAATGGTGGGGGGCAGCCACCCCTTTTGTGGCCCACCAGGCGTCTACCGAAAGCCCTTCCCATGCGGATGACGCAACAGGCAAAACCAAGTGACCCAGCAAAGACTGAAGTTGTTTCAACTGCAGTTTTTTTTTTTTTCTGCCTCTATTGCCAAGCGGACCAGGGAGAGTAGCCTGGCCAGCTTGTCACTGGGCAGCTGGAAAACCATCTCCACAGTGTTGATTTCGATACCCAAGAAGGCCAGAACCGTTGCAGGGCCCTCTGTCTTGTCAGCTGACAGCGGATGGCAAAAACACTCACAGGTGTCCTGAAAAACAGACTGGAGCTGCTGGCACTCACTGCTGGCTGAGTAAGGGGATCCAAAACCATGGTCCAAAACATCCCTTAAGATCAAGGCCTCTCTATGAAGAGGGGAGATACCGGCCTAGCCAGGGAAGCATCTCTGAGACGATCACTGGGGTCCCCAGTTTAGAAATGTCAGGCTTGGCCCCCAGCCTAGAAAAGAGGTTATATTCCCTTTCGGAAGCAGCGGCTGGCTGGGTGAGTGCCCCCACAAAGTGAGCACTCATGCTTAAACGGCACGCGGTGTTGAACAGCCAGCATAGACTTTTTTTGGGGGGTGGGAAGCCGACGCTCCGAAGGGAGAGCCGGCTGGGGACTGAAAGAACGAAGGCCTGTGGGGGCACATGAGCAATAACCACAAGCTACCATCCTGACAATCGAAGCGGAACTCCCTCCTGGATGCCAATTTTTTTTTTTTGGCGAAACTGGGTGTAGTTTAGTGGAACCAACACTGACCCCCGTACACTTTGTAGGCACCCCAAATGAGATCAAGATAGCAAAAGAGTGATGCAGCTAACTCCGGAAAACGCTCACAAAGCACTCAGGCCTAAGCACAGAACCCCTGCAGCCAGTTCCTAAACATCCGAGGAAGCCGCTTAAATTTTTTGCCCTGCGCCGCAACGTCAACCCGACAGGATTTGTTGATTGTCTCTCGATCGGGAGAAACTTAAACGAGGAAATCCATAACTTTGCGACGCCGAACTGAATGCCGGACCCGACACACCCATGCGAGGCAGACCGTAACAATGCGTTGGTCTGGCGGACCTGATACGGCAGCGTCACTGTTCCTACCCCAAATCAAATCACAATCATACTCACTGAGGTGCGGATGTGCCGCCGAAGAAGGGAGACCAACGGCAGGTCCAGGATCATCCGTGGGAGGAGCTGGCAGGTGATGTCCATCCTCTTGGGGTTGGGGAATGTTGATGGCTGGCGAGGCCGAAGGATGGTGGAATGAGAGGTCCAGGGGTGGCGGTCCGGCCACTGAACCTGAGGTGCCGGGGGGCCGAGGACGGCAACTGAGTAGCATCTGGAGCAAACGGATGTAGGACTTGTGGCAGGTGCAGCCCACATCCCGGGTGGGGCGTACACATCTCCCGCCCTGCCGGGCGCAGGGAGATGGTGCCGAGCTGCAGGCAGGGGCAAGGCCGCAGCGGCAGGCATCAAATGGGCATCCCCCGCCCTGCCGGGTGCAGGGAGATGGTGCAGGGTGGCAAACCGAGCAAGGCCGTGTCAGCGGATGTCTGGATGGAATCTCCCACCCAGCCAGGCACAGGGAGCTGATGGTGGGCAGAGGTCAGTGATGAGGGGAGCAGGCGACTGCCGGCCATCCCCTGCCCAGGTGGGCGCAGGGAGATGTGATGAGGCAGGGGTCAGAGGCAGGGGGTGAGAGGCCTGAGCAACGCAGCCATCCCCCACCCAACCAGGTGCAGGGGGATGTTTAACGGTAGGGGGCAGTGGCAGGGGGTGAGCGGAATGTGCCGCCCCCCCCATCCCCCACCCAGCTGGGTGCAGGGGGATGCAGGAAGGCAGCGGTGGGCTGGCATGCCCGGCGTCTGGCAGCACGGGAGGATCTATGTCTGGTCTCCCCATCCCCCAGTCCGCCGAGAGCCGGCGGAAGGGGGGGCAGAGACAGTGGCTGGCTGTGACTGGGGGATGTGAGGAGAGGCAGGATGAGCTGCGGCTCCCGCCTGCGCTGACCATCGGGCGCTCATGGGGGGGAGGGAGGGACAGCCGACGGGGACCTGAGCGGATCACCTGAGGACTCTGGGGCTCCTGGACCGGGCTGGACGAGAGGTGTGCCGGCCCTCAGAGTGGACGGATGGGGGTAACTCACTGGGGAGGACTCCGGCGGCGGGTGGAGGGGAGGAGCTAGGAACCGTGGCAACCAGAGCTCCAGGGGAAGGTGGAGGGGTGGATGGAAGTAAGAGGGTCTGGAGGGACTGGGGCTAAGGCGGGAGGGTGGACAGGTACGTCCCCTGACCCTAGGAGCCTGAGACCCCGGGGGTAGGAGTGTGACAGGAGGGGGGCATACCAGGAGTAAGGAGAGAGAATATGCTTTCAGCCCATCCTTGGAGAGCCAGCTCGTGGACCCCGGCCAGCAGAAGATCAGTGTCCATGGTAGAGGGTGCAGGGTCCACAGCTCTTCTGAAAGACCCAGAATTCCCTGGGGCACACGATTTCCTGAGCTCAGGCCGATCCCACATGTCCCAACCAATCGTTCCCCTTGTCACGCACCTAGCCATGCCCCCATCAATCAAGGCCCTCTTTCCCTAGGGAAGGGCTGAAGAGGCCTCAACAAAGTGGTACATAATTGTGATGTGGAAGAAAAATGAATGTTTTTTACATTTTTTTTTACAAATAATTATCTGAAAAGTGTGGTGTGCATTTGTTTTCAGCCCCCTTTACTCTGATACCCTTAACTAAAATCTAATGGAACCAAATGCCTTCAGAAGTCACCTAATTAGTAAATAGAGTCCACCAGTATGTAATTTAATCTCAGTATAAATACATTATCAATATCAGTATTGCCTTAATTTAGGGTATATTCTAGGGTAGGGGTGGTTACCATCATCCATATATCATAGAAATGGGTGCCTGGGGTCACCTCAGAAGTGCCCCTGCAAAGCGAGAAAAGGGTTTGGACTATCTCGGTACCTCAAGGACAAAGGACAAGGACAAAGAAAAAAGTATGTATAATTTGTATAAAAACAGTTTAATAGTATATATAATATAAAACATGGTGGAACAAAACCACATTGACAGAAATACAGTTGATAGTCACAGCCTTACATGCTGCTTCAAACAATTGTACAAACAATAGGATGAAAATGATCCCCAAGTTTGAAGTGCGGTTCTAAAGTATGATGCGTCTTGAATATGTCCTTTACTAGTTTCACAGCAAAAGCTGCTTCTTCAGAAGGAGCCAGTTGTAAGCATCTAGTAAAATAAATTGCAATTGTAATTACAAGTTCAAACCACTTAATGTAGTTTATACATATTTCAAGACATGAAAGTTATTTTCTTTAATATTGTATATATTCAGTTTCAGTTCTGAGAAGGATACGAAAACACTGCTTACCTAGACAATAGGGAAACTGGGGCAATGTGGCAGCATGTGCAGAGGCATCCGAAGGCAAATGTCCCCCACGGTAGACACGGGAGGCATCTTGTATAGTTTAAATGATGTGGTTCAGCTTCTGATGTTCGTCCATAGAATGTGTGTGGTACAACCAGATAGATTGAGTAGAAAGAATAAAAAAAGAGGCAGGGGGGTACAGAAGAAGGACGGGGGAAGTGTGTGGACCAGGGCTAAAGAGGAAGGAGAGGGGGAAGGAGTAAAAATCAGAGAGAAGGGGGGAAAGAGTGGGGGTGGGGAGGTGGAGAGGGGGAAGAAAAAGGAAAAAAGGCAGAAGAATATAGGTTTAGTATTGTAGAATAGAAAGTAGAACTAACATAGAATGGTACATTCATAGAGCTGAAGTAATTAGAGAGTAGATATATTAGATTACCGATCTTTTAGGGCAGCAGATCCAGTGTGACACTGCGGGATTAGGGAATAAAGTAATGCTGCTAGTGTGTTCTTGAGCAGTCTATAGGCAGTGAATTGTTTCTTTCGGCAGGGGTCTAGTGGTACAGTAGATGCAGCGAGAGACGGTTCCACCTGATAAATAATTGTAGTCAAAGTAGTTGAGATTCAATAGGGGAAAAGGAAAAATATGTGGAATTTGTCATGCCGCATCTATAGAGCAGTACATGTCCATGACAATGTATCCATCCCCGATGCCAAACCCGACACTCAATACACGGTTGGCTTGGGGTTGGTATATATGCAAATACAGTGCTCTGTAGTGTCCGGTCACTCACAGTGTGTCTCCTGTTGCCACCTTGCTGGGGGCCTCTCTCTGTGTGCTTTTGTGTCTCCAATCCAGCTGACATTCATTAGCCAGCTGACGTTGCTGGATCCGACTCCCCTCACCATGCATACGCGATAGGTGCACACACACCATGTAGTGTATATGGCCGGTGGCCATCATCCTGGTGGAGGGGCGTGTGTCCGCCGCTGGGGGAGCTAAACCTCAAACTGTCACATGCCTCAGTCAGAAAGCAGGAGGAGCAGTGCAGAATACAATGCATAACAGTTTTATAACATTGAAGAAATGTAGGGTAGGGGACGTTCTGGTTATAGATTTAACCCTGACTGTCCTGCTAGCCTTATTACAGCAGGTGTACATACAGTGGGGACGGAAAGTATTCAGACCCCCTTAAATTTTTCACTCTTTGTTATATTGCAGCCATTTGCTAAAATCATTTAAGTTCATTTTTTTCCTCATTAATGTACACAGCACCCCATATTGACAGAAAAACACAGAATTGTTGACATTTTTGCAGATTTATTAAAAAAGAAAAACTGAAATATCACATGGTCCTAAGTATTCAGACCCTTTGCTGTGAGACTCATATATTTAACTCAGGTGCTGTACATTTCTTCTGATCATCCTTGAGATGGTTCTACACCTTCATTTGAGTCCAGCTGTGTTTGATTATACCGATTGGACTTGATTAGGAAAGCCACACACCTGTCTATATAAGACCTTACAGCTCACAGTGCATGTCAGAGCAAATGAGAATCATGAGGTCAAAGGAACTGCCTGAAGAGCTCAGAGACAGTATTGTGGCAAGGCACAGATCTGGCCAAGGTTACAAAAACATTTCTGCTGCACTTAAGGTTCCTAAGAGCACAGTGGCCTCCATAATCCTTAAATGGAAGACATTTGGGACGACCAGAACCCTTCCTAGAGCTGGCCGTCCGGCCAAACTGAGCTATTGGGGGGGAAGAGCCTTGGTGAGAGAGGTAAAGAAGAACCCAAAGATCACTGTGACCGATTTCCAGAGATGCAGTCGGGAGATGGGAAAAAGTTGTACAAAGTAACCCTTAAAGTGGGGTTCCACCCAAAAAAAAAAAAAACGACATGAAAAATCCTAAAAAAAAATACAAAAAAACATTTGGATATATTTTTTTTTTACTTTCCTCTAAATGCCTGTTGCTAGGGGGTCCCTCGTAGTCTGCCTCTTCCAGTGCCTGGGCTGGTGACATCACTTCCCCCTCGGCACAGGAAGGGCTCGGCTCTGCTCCCTCCCTCCTGTCAATCATCTGGGACCCATTACAGGTCCCAGGTGACTGAGCGGCCAATCACGACGCGCGGTGCCACTCGCGCATGCGCAGTGGGTGCTAGACTGTGAAGCCACAGCCCGGCGCCCACAGTTGCAATGCCGGCGCCGCTGAATGGAGGGGGAGACGAGCGGGGCTTCGATCCCCCGCATCGCTGGACCCTGGGACAGGTAAGTGTCCAATTAAAAGTCAGCAGCTGCAGTATTTGTAGCTGCTGACTTTTAATTTTATTTTTTTGACTGGAACTCCTCTTTAACTACAGTCCTCCACCAATCAGGGCTTTATGGCAGAGTGGCCCGATGGAAACCTCTCCTCAGTGCAAGACACATGAAAGCCCGCATGGAGTTTGCTAAAAAACACCTGAAGGACTCCAAGATGGTGAAAAATAAGATTCTCTGGTCTGATGAGACCAAGATAGAACTTTTTGGCCCTAATTCTAAGCGGTATGTGTGGAGAAAACAAGGCACTGCTCATCACCTGTCCAAAACAGTCCCAACAGTGAAGCATGGTGGTGGCAGCATCATGCTGTGGGGGTGTTTTTCAGCTGCAGGGACAGGACGACTGGTTGCAATCGAGGGAAAGATGAATGCAGCCAAGTACAGGGATATCCTGGAGGAAAACCTTCTCCAGAGTGCTCAGGACCTCAGATTGGGCCGAAGGTTTACATTCCAACAAGACAATGACCCTAAGCACACAGCTAAAATAAGCAAGGAGTAGCTTCACAACAACTCTCTCCAGAATCTCTGGAGAGACCTAAAAATGGCTGTCCTCCAACCTGACAGAACTGGAGAGGATCTGCAAGGAGGAATGGCAGAGGATCCCCAAATCCAGGTGTGAAAAACTTGTTGCATCTTTCCCAAAAGGACTCATTGCTGTATTAGATCAAAAGGGTGCTTCTACGAAATACTGAGTAAAGGGTCTGAATACTTAGGACCATGTGATATTTCAGTTTTTCTTTTTTAATAAATCTGCAAAAATGTCAACAATTCTGTGTTTTTCTGTCAATATGGGGTGCTGTGTGTACATTAATGAGGAAAAAAATTAAATGATTTCAGCAAATGGCTGTAATATAACAAAGAGTGAAAAATGTAAGGGGGTCTGAATACTTTCCGTCCCCACTGTATGTATAGAATGTTAAACTAAAAAAACGCATTTTCGATAAAATAGTAGTATTACCTCATTTTGATTTGGAATTAGAATCAAAAGAAGAAAAATTGAATCAGTGGGTCTCACCAGACTGAGCATGTTTGTCACGTACAGTAAAGGAAAGGGTAAGGTCCAGCCTAGTAGATATGGAAATATTCCAAAGGGTTGATTAGAAATGCTTTGTATGTATGACTTTCGTTTAGGCCAGGAGGTATGTTAGCATTCAGACGTCCAATCCAAACAGCTTCTCGCTGTAGGATTTTACGATCCCAGTCTCCTCCACGGACATCCTTGGGAATCGTTTCAAACACCACTAATTTAACCACTTCAGGATTATATCTGTGGTGCAGACCTATATGTCGTCTCGCTGTGGTGAATTTACCGTTTGTGGAACAGTATATGTGGTCTCCTATTCTCTGACGAAGCTCTCCTATGGTCTTGCCTATGAAGAACGCATTGCAGGCACAGACCATTAGATAAATAACTCCTTTTGTACTGCAATTGGCGTGAAAAGCAGGTGTAAAATAATTCTCCGTTAGGGACAATGAACTTTGTGCCCTCTTGCATCCAGGGACAATGCAAGCATTGTCCACAGCGGAAAATGCCGTGAGGATCCCTCGGACCACGAGGTCCTTCCTGATAATGACTGCTTATTAATTTATCTTTTAGTGAAGTTGCTCTACGAAATACCAGATTAGGAGTTGGCCTGACGTATTTTTTAAGGATATGATGATCGGTTAGAAGGGACCAATGGTCAGAAAGGAGATTTTTAAGTTACATAGTTAGTAAAGTTGAATAAAGACACCAGTCCAACCTGAGTGAGTGTGGGTGCATATCTACAATTGTCCCTAACCCTGTACATTGTGTCTCATTAAGATGCTCATCTATTAAATTATTATTATTTATTTAAGGTACCCATAAAGCGCCAACAATTTACACAGCGCTCCACACACACATCGCACCCTACCCTGAAGGAGCCCACAATCTAAGGTCCCAAACTCACATTCACATACTAGGGCCAATTTTGGACAGAAGCCAATTAACCTACCAGCATGTCTTTGGAGTGTGGGAGGAAACCAGAGTACCTGGAGGAAATCCACGCAGGCACAGGGAGAACATGCAAACTCCAGGCAGGTAGTGTCATGGTTGGGATTCGAACCAGCGATCCTTTTTACTGCTAGGTGAGAGTGCTAATGTTGTTAATATTTTTACTGTATTTAATTGCTTCTTGCAGGTAGAGCCATATAGGAGAGAGGATCTAGTACGTGCTAGGGCTTTATTGGAAGCTTTTCTGAGTTTGAGTATAACCTCTTGACAGTAGGCGTTCATGTAGCGCCAAGGCCTGAGCATAGAAGTCCTCGTCTTCTGTGCAGTTACGCCATAGTCTCAAATATTCAGCGTAGGGTATACTGCGTACCAGAGGGCGGGGATGTGCGTTAGAAGCGTGGAGTAACGCGTTTCCAGCCGTATGTTTGCGAAAAAGGTCTGTTTTAATTAGGCCGTTTGGACCTTTAATAATTCTCAAGTCTAGAAATGGGAAACTGCTGCGATCATAGTTGAGAGTAAATCGAAGGCTAACCACCTCAATACAGGGCACCTACACCCCCTTCCTGCCCAGACCAACTTTCAGCTTTCAGCGCTCTCCCATTTTGAATGACAATTACTCAGTCATGCAACACTGTACCCATATGAAATTTGTGTCCTTTTTTTCACACAAATAGAGCTTTCTTTTGGTGGTATTTAATCATTAGTGGGTTTTTTATTCTTTTGTGCTATAAACAAAAAAAGACCATACATTTTTTGAAAGAAATGCCTTTTTCTTTGTTTCTTTGTCATAAAATTTTGCAAATTAGTAATTTTTCTAAATAAATTTTGGTCAAAATTTATACTGCTACATAGCTTTGGTAAAAATAACCCAAATTATTATATATTATTTGGTCTTTGTGAAAGTTATAGAGTCTACAAACTATGGTGCCAATCACTGAAAATTGATCACATCTGATTAGGCCTTCAGTACATCAGGTGTATCTCATTTCTTGAGACACTAACAAGTCAGGAAATTACAAATACCCCCCAAATGACCCCTTTTTAGAAAGTAGACATTCCAAGGTATTACGGTAAGTAAGTAGCTTGGTGAATATTTTTAAGTTGTAATTTTTTCCCACAATTCTTTGCAAAATGAAGATTCTTTTTTTTTTTTAATTTATTTTTTACAAAATTGTCATATTATCAGGTTATTTCTCACACACAGCATATGCTTACAACAAATTACACCCCAAAATACATTCTGCTACTCTTTCCGAGTATGGCGATACCACATGTGTGAGACTTTTACACAGCCCAGTCACAAACAAAGGCCCAACATTGAAGTAGCACCTTCAGGCATTCTACGAGCATAAATGACACATCTCATTTTTCAACCACCTATTACATTTTTGAAGGCCCTGGAACACCAGGACAATGGAATTGCCCACAAAATGATCCCATTTTGGAAAGCAAACACCCCAACGTATAATCTATGAGCCATAATAAGTCTTTTGAATGGTTCATTTTTTTCCAGAAGTTTTTGGAAAATGTGGAAAAAAAATGAAATTACACAAAGTTGTCAATTTATAAGATACTTCTATCACATAGCATGTATATAGCAAAAATTACACCCCAAAATACATTCTGCTACTCTTCCCGGGTATGGCGATATCACATGTGTGAGACTTTTACACAGCCTGGCCACATACAGAGGCCCAACATTGAAGTAGTGCCTTCAGGCATGCTAGGAGCATAAATTACATCTCATTTCATTCCTACCTATCACACTTTTGAAGGTCCTTGAGCACCAGGACAGTGGAATTACCCATAATATGACCCTATTTTGGAAAGCAAACACCCCAACGTATATTCCATGAGGCATGGCCTGCAGATAGGTACTCGTTACTCTGAAGGGCTGCAGATAGGTACTCGGGTACTCTGATGGGCTGGAGACAGGTACTTGGGTAACTTGATGAGCTGCAGACAGGTACTCGGAAATTCGGATGGGCTGGTGACAGGTACTCGGTTACTCTGATGAGCTGGTGACAGGTACTCAGGTACTCTGATGGGCTGGTGACAGGTACTCTGATGGGCTGGTGACAGGTACTCTGGTACTCTGATGGGCTGGTGACAGGTACTCGGGTACTCTAATGGCCTGGTGACAGGTACTCGAATACTCTGATGGGCTACAGATAGGTACTCGGGTACTCAGATGAACTGTGACAGGTACTCAGGTACGCAGGTACTCAGATGAACTGTGACAGGAACCCAGGTAATCGGGTACTCAGATGGACTGTGACAGGTACTCAGATGAACTGTGACAGGTACTCGGGTACTCAGATGGACTGTGACAGGTACTCGGTTACTCAGATGAACTGTGATAGGTACTCAGGTAAGCAGGTACTCAGATGAACTGTGACAGGTACTCAGGTACTCAGATGAACTGTGATGGGTACTCGGGTACTCAGTTGAACTGTGACAGGTACTCAGGTACGCAGGTACTCAGATGAACTGTGACAGGTACCCAGGTACTCGGGTACTCAGATGAACTGTGACGAGTACTCGGGTACTCAGATGGACTGTGACAGGTACTCAGATGAACTGTGACAGGTACTCGGGTACTCAGATGTACTGTGACAGGTACTCGGGTACTCAGATGAACTGTGACAGGTACTCAGGTATGCAGGTACTCAGATGAACTGTGACATACCTAGGTACTCGGGTACTCAGATGAACTGTGACGGGTACTCAGGTACTCAGATGGACTGTGACAGGTATTCAGATGAACTGTGACAGGTACTTGGGTACTCAGATGGACTGTGACAGGTACTCGGGTACTCAGATGAACTGTGACAGGTACTCAGGTACTCGGGTACTCAGATAAACTGTGACAGGTACTCAGGTACTCAGATGAACTGTGACAGGTACTCGGGTACTCAGATGGACTGTGACAGGTACTCGGGTACTCAGATGAGCTGTGACAGGTACTCGGGTACTCAGATGAACTGTGACAGGGACTCAGATGGACTGTAACAGGTACTTTGATGGGTGGTGACAGGTCCTCTTTATTGGGGGGACAATCAGTGTGATTGGTGTACACTGTAGGTGGTAACGAGATGTTACTGCAATCTCCTTCTTACACACGATCGGTGTGTGACGAGGAGAACCCGGTAACATCTCGTTACCGCTCTATGTTTACATTTAGTGATCGGCTGTGAAAGGATCACAGCCAATCACGTGAGATAGTCGACGGTGTAACTCTGTCAGGAGTCTGGGAGCGTCTCCGCTTGCCGGGCTCCGGTGCGCATGCGCAGTGGACTGGCGCTTTGTCGCACACCCGTCCGCGGCCTGATGGTGCGGCGCGCGCGGGTGCACGGCGGTCCCCGTGTGCGCGCCGTCGCCCGTGCGGGTGCCTGGTAGCGCGTCAAGCTGACGCGCTCGCCGGGCGGGGAGACTATTTCTGACGGCTCCAGCGCCCAGTTGGGTTGCTGGTTCGTTGTCAGCTCTCCCTGATTCCCTGTGCCTGAATTATCCTGTTTATCTGCCTGCTCTGTGTACTGAACCCTTGGCCTGTTTAACCACTACTCTGCTGGATTGTCCTGTTTATCTGCCTGCTCTGTGTACTGAACCCTTGGCCTGTTTAACCACTACTCTGCTGGATTGTCCTGTTTATCTGCCTGCTCTTAGTACTGAACCCTTGGCCTGTTTAACCACTACTCTGCTGGATTGTCCTGTTTACCTGCCTGCTCTGTGTACTGAACCCTTGGCCTGTTTAACCATTACTCTGCTGGATTGCCTGATACCCTGACCTCTGCCTGTGTAACGGACTTGCCTCTGCCTGATTGCCTGATACCCTGACTTCTGCCTGCATAAATGGACTTACCACTGTCTAACTGCCTGCTACCCATCTGACCCCTGCTTATCATTACGGTCTTGCCTCTGCCTAATACTCAGTCCTGATCTTTGGTCCCTCCTACAGATCCCAGTGCACCCGTTTCCAACCTTCGGATCTCTTGCCTACCGGAAGCCCGTGCCTCCGCGTGCCCCCAGCTTTCTGTACCCACTTTGGGGGTCTGGGTGCGCGTGGTCGTAAGGGCGAGCCGCTCTCGGCATCTCGGCCCCGGTGAGTATTAGTCCGTGACAAACTCCTTGTTCCACATCAAAAAACGTGTCTGAGCCCTTGCAGGAGGGAACTGTGGATTGCCAAATAAAGGGGTCATCGGGCCTACTTTGGGAGAGAGTCCCAGTCGTGATTGCATTTTATCCCAAATATACAATAATTGGGATGTAAGCAAAGGTGGCTATGAGGGAGGACCACGGATAGATGAATTTATCCAAGGAAGTGCCTAAAGACTGTGAGGCACAATTGCCTGTTCTATAAAAATCCATTGTTTAGTATTTGAACTCTGCTGGGGTGGATACCTGTGGATGTTAAACTGTTTAAAGGTGGCTATACATATTTTTTTTTTGCTGGTTTACATACATTTTTTGCTGGGGTAGTCCACGGGGCGCTTCTTGTGGATGCATACCTGTATGCTTCATGGTGGCTGCGTGTCTACTCACACGGTGGGCTTGTGCTGGCCCATTCAGCCATTTTTAGAACATCCTTCAATCCATCAGCTTACCCTGCCACTATATGTAGTTTTTTGTCTTTTATCAATTACAATAACCCAGAATTTAAACTTCCCTGAAGAAGGAATATACAGTATAGTTTCCAGAAAATGTTGGGTGCTACAGGATACCCTTTGTACTGACCACAGCATGACTCTGGCATATCATGGGAATACCTGTACCAACTGGGTTTGATTGCAATTTATATATATCAGATTGCAATATATATATATTTTTTAATGTATATTTATATATATATATATATATATATATATATATATATATATATATATATATATATATATATATATATATATATTAGGGTGCTGGCAGTTCCTTACACCCCCTTCCCAGAAACATATATTTCTAACTGTTTAGTATGGGAGTGGCAAAACCAATTAATTAACCTGCTTAAAACTGTTCTAGCATGGTAGAAACAAAGATCTGGGGAACCTATTCCTCCTTTAGCTTTTAAATACATTTTGTTTTTACTTTTTTTATACATCTCATTTGCACCCTCTTTGCACCCACTTACAGTATACATGGCTGCATGTAATTTTCCTGGGTGAGACTCCTGATTTTTGTCTGCATAAATTGTGTGTTAAAACAACTGCTTGTAGTTTCCAGCAGAATCCTGTGTGACAGGCAGAGGTACAGCTGGGGGACAGGGACGTAATGTTGTCCCCCTATAGTAAGTGCCTGAAGAAGGACATACAGGGATCAGTAGGTATTATTTTAAGCTGCACATTTAGAAAGACTGAAAATATCTTTTGAATTTACATCAACATGTTGAAGCATATATGAAATTGTTGTAAGTGGGAATTTACATTTACATTGCATACTGTATACTTTATCACTTTGTATCACATTGAACACTTTAGAAGTTAAAGCAGATCTGCACCCGCCCCCCACCCAGTTCTTTTTTTTTTCACCCCTGCTTACCTATTTGTAGTATCTGCACCTTTCAGATACTCACCCATCCAGCTCTGTCCCGCACTGCCATGTTCTTTCTGACATCATCGGGAGGCCTGCTGGCTCTTCCTGGTTCAGTGGACGGGTCTACCAATGATGCGCTGATAGGTCCGCCTCCTTCTTCTTTCCAGAATAGAAAGCTATGCCTCCTGGAATATGTGACGTGCATATCCCAGGAGGCACGGTGGGCAGTGTGCACATCATTCGGAAAAATTGCACATACGTAGCCTGGATCCACCTCTAAAACTGCTGTCATACAGTATACATTCACTTGAATAAGGTTAAAGCGACTGACGTGCATGGGGTGGATGAGATTAATATTTTTGACAAATAAAAAAAAAAAAAGCTTGATATGTAGAGAGGATGGAAGAAGGGGTGGAGTAGAGAGAAATAGTTAAGTTAAACTATTTTCCTAGCACTACACCCTCCAATTCCAAAAGTAAGTTGGAAATAAGGTTAGGGAAACAAAGTTAAAAGACAACCATCACAGAAAGGGGCCCAGCATATTCCTGTGCTTAAAGGATTCATTTAATCAGTGCATTAATGACAGCAGGATTTCTCAATGATCCACCTTGTATAGAAATAATTAAGATTGCTGATCTTGATCTGTTGCATAAACGCAATAATGAAGTCTCAACCAAAACTGAAGTAGCTATCACTAGATCTTAGCTCCTGCATCTTTTAGATAAGTCTCTCTCGAGAGACAGGTCTCTTTAAATCTCATATGAATATAGCAATAAAAGTGGTTCTCGCTTAGTGAAAACCTTACACCCTCGTAATACCTCCACAAATGTTTTGTCCTTACATTCTCCTCCAAAAAACCTAGGCCATACCAACTCCAATATTCTACAGACTTTATGATAATTAGTCTTCTCTTTACAATATATGACGACGATGATCCATGCTATACCTCAGGTTCTGAAAATGATCTTGCTTCCTACATTACAGAAGCCAAATACTGTAGATAGAGAAACCCACTCACCCCTTAATGTGTCATTTGCAATAGATTAACTTTTTAAAGCTATGAGGGGCTTTTCTAACCATAAAAGCTTTATTGCGGAACTTGTTCCCATTCACTCCCCAGTCTTTGACTCCCCACATATCGGTCATTTTGAAACCTGGGAAAGACACAAGCAATTTTGGTAGTTATCATCAACTTCTCTCATCTCTTTATTCAGTTGAGACTAAACTATACGCCAAGCTCTTAGCTTTACACCTACAATAAATCCTGATGAAAATCATACATACAGATCAAGTAGGATTCGTTGGCCCCAGGGAAGCTAGGGATAATACCAACAAAACTTTAAATTAAATTTCTCTAGCACAAAAGCAGGGAACCTCATAATGATTTCTATCGATTGATGTCGATGAGAATTTTGATAGGCTTAATTGGTGCTTCCTACTCCAGTCAGTAAGACAAATCAGTCTAGGAGAGACCATTATCTCTAAAAGTTTGGCCTTATACTGTATACTACTCCTTCTGCACAGATTAGCACTAATGGATCCCTATCAGCTTTTTTAGGCTATTTAATGGTACGAGACAAGGCTGCTGGTTGTCAACTCTCCTTTATGTGATTACCATGGACCATTTAGTGGTAGCCATAGGTAATAAACCTTCCATCCAAGGCACTAGAATAAAAGGCAAAGAATACAAATTGGCCCTTTATGCAGATGACATTCTCCCATATATCACATGCCCTAGATTTAGCATCCCATCTGTTTTGAGAGAATTTTGGCCTGTTTGGTCAATTTAGTAACTTTAAAGTCAATCTCACCAAATCTGAAATGCTCAATATTAAACTGCCCCAAACTGAAGCTTCAATTTGGCAATCAATTTTCCCTTCCTACCTGTGATGGTAAAAAAAATTAGGAATCAAAACTCCCACTGATCTCACTTCTCTATGTAGTTTAAACTACCTGCCTTTATTGACAAAAACAAAGGCTGATCTTTAGACATGGGCTCTTCTATCCCCATCTTGGATTGGTCACATTAATGCAAAAAAAAAGGATATTCTCCCTAAATTTTTAAATTTATTCCAAACCCTCCACATTGTTGAATGGTTTCACCGACATGTAAAATAACAGTGGGTCCACCTTATAATTGAAACTTGTATGGGTATGGGTTCCCGTGTCTGTCCTCAGAACTTAGCTATCTTTGGTCTTTACTTCTCTTTGTTGTTGGCATCAACATTTATGGCTTCTCTCTCTTTCTTCCATACCAAGCCCACTTACTCCTTTATTGGACAACCCAAATTTTTCAGTTGGTCTCCATTCTGATATTTTCTTAAGGTGGAATACATTTTTTGGGCCCCAACTGAGAAACATTTTAACGAAAGACTCATTGTTTTAATTTTTATAGTTACAGGTCCTTCATTCTGGCTCTTAAAGGCATTTTGTTGGACTATATTGAACTTGAGAGCTATTATCAATCTCCCCCCTCGAGAAAAAATGTACATTGCCCTTTAACAACCTTTGAACAGCTTTGCATATCCTCCACACCACCACAACATTCCATTTTTATGCTATATTCTTTGGTTGTCCCCAAGCTATTTCCTGATCCCCCCTCATACACAGACAAATGGGCCTCTTAACTTAGCCACAGAATGGAGACAGATATTTACATATATCCAAAAACTTTCCAGGCACGGTCTAGTCAAAGAACGTATCTTTTTTTTTTTTTTTTTTGGAAAATCCTTTTTTTTATTCACAACAAACAAGTACAATACACAAATAAAACATTTAGGACTGCCAACCACAATACGATAAGCCATCCCAAAAAATTTAACAAAAATAAGTATTACACAAAAAGAAGAAGTGCATTACATTGAAAGATAAACAATGCATGTGAAACTTGATACCACGACCCATACAGCTTCCTCAGTAGGGACACAACCCTCCACACACACAACCAGCCAAAATATAAGGATCCATTTGAAAAAACAACCTAGACTCTTTGGAGGATGCAAGCTGTGAGGCCTACCATTATTACTGCAGAAAGACCATTAACCTGCCCCATCAATTTCATTCGGGTGATAACGATAAAACGGGGGGCATTTCCTGGCCGCTACCAAAGATGGTCACTCCGCTGCGAAGCTCCGCTGATACTCAGCTCTCCACATCGGCTCACAGCAGCATTACAGCCACCCGCAACCGCCCCACAAGGCAACCCACCACACGGGGACACAAACAGGCTATGTCCCATAAGAAAAACATTACACCAGGACCACGCGGCCTTAGACATCAAAGAAATTCTGGACAGCCGCACTCCAAAGATATTTGCCTTTATTCAATAAGGTGTCATCCAAAATACAGGTCACAGCAAAAGTGGAACAAAGTTTACACGTTTCGCATTACAAGGAGTGCTTAGTCATAGGACCGCACGGCCTCACGGACTTCTACATGCTGTCAGCGGGCAGCGCTTATAAGATAGCACTGAGGAGAGTGGCCGCTCTCCTCCCCTGCCTCCCTCACAGATAGAAAAAGAGCTGGAGAATCTCGCTGACATGGAGGAATCCCCTCCCCAGCCCTCCTCAGCCTCACCAGTGGATCTGGGTAAGAGAGCTGCAGATTTCCCTGCACACTGCCCTCAGAAGCTCCCCTCAGCCAAAAAGCTCCACTGGGCTGACACCTCAGGCACACATGCAGAGCTGCAGGCAGAACACAGCAAACCTAGCAGCTTTCCCTGCCTCTGATGCTCCTACCTCTGAGAACACTTTGAAAGCCATGCTTCTCTCCCTTCAAATAGGATTGCAAAATGAGCTGCGCTCCTCCATATCACACCCCACTAAAAGAATTGATAATATTGATGATTGCACTGAACATATAGAAAGCCAGATAACTGAAGTGGTCAAAGCACATTATGAGATGGTCGATGAGCATGAGAAACAAGCTGAACAAATCCACAAACTCCAATTAAAAGTAGCGGACCTCAAAGACCGATCGCGACTAAATAACCTCAAGATAAGAGGAGTCCCTGAAGCAGTTAAACCAAAAGACCATATCCCCTATCTACAGCAACTTTTTCTGAAGTTAATACCGGACCTGACACCCAGAGATCTTCTCATTGATAGGGCACACAGGATCCCAAAACCTGCCTATCTCCCAGACACAGTCCCTGGAGATATCCTGACGAGGATCCATTTCTACCACATCAAGGAACGGCTTCTTCATGTGGCTAGAACAGCTTGCAATATCCCTCATCCCTATACTGGAGTATTTCTCTACCAAGACCTGTCGGCTGCAACCTCCCAACACAGCAACTCTGGGAGATCGCAATATCATCTATCGTTGGGGTTTCCCCACAAAGCTCCTAGTCACCCACCATGGCAAAATAAGTGTCATAACCACCACAAAAGATGGTTACAAACAGCTGCAAAATTCGGGCCTTCCCTCACCTCTTCCACCCTCAACGCATGTCAGAAGACCTGAATATATTGAAACTCTACTAAAACAATAATGGAAAACTCCCTGGTTGGCTATGTTTGTCCCCCTTAACTACGAAATAGGCTGACTCATATCAATGCTGTTCAACGAGTGCTCCGAGTATTGAGAAATTTGTGAGTAGTCTCTCCCTATTTTTTTTCGCTTTTCAGAAGTTCTTACGGGACTTCCAGTTGTGCTTAACTTACACACCTCCAGCACGAAGTGTGCTATGCACACGGCTTTGTTTACACATAACTGTTACCGCTATTTTTAACGCAAATTGTTCTGTGTATTTTTAGTTATTTCATATACTACTGTTCTGTTCTTATTATTGTAACTAGCACTAGTACAGGTATCACCCCTCCTTACCTACCTACCCTTACCCAGAAGTGCCTTAAAACTGCTGCAGTGATTCTTCTCTGCATCCACGCCTCACCGCCAACAACACGCAAACATGTCATTAAGTATCACTACCATTAATGCAAAAGGCCTTAACTCTGCTTTTAAATGATCTAGACTATGGCAAGGAGCCTTATCCCAGAGAATGGACATATTGTGCGTGCAAGAGACACTTTATGCATGGTAAAGCTACCCCATGTCTTCATCGATCATACCCTCACACGTTCCATGCACACGCAACTAAAAATGTGCAGGGCGTAATAATCGCCATTCGGCAAAACTATCTCCTTCCAACATCTTGATGCCGACATGTCAGGCAGATAGATTATCTTAGATGGCATATTTGACAATACACCACTGGTGATTGTCAATGCACCCAATGCTCATTACAAGACATTTTTCAAACAAAATATGAGCAAATTGTCCCACTATACAAAAGAACGAATAATCCTATGCAGAGATTTTAATGATGTAGCTGACCAAACAATTGACTCCCTTGGCCGCCGAAGAAATAAACTCACGGCCCTCTCTTCCCTCATGCGTATGGAAAACTTATTTGACCCCTGGCGTTGTCTACATGGCGCGGAGAGGGATTACACATTTTTCTCAGCAGCCCAAAAATCTTACTCTAGGATTGATCTCTTCCTGACACACAAAACCACTCTGCAATCTATACCTAAGGCTGAAATAGGTTTTATAACGTGGTCTGACCATGCACCAGTCACCATTACCCTTGTGCTCAGTGGGAACAGTGCAAAACACACTTCTTGGTGCATGAACACGTCCATTATTTCTCAACCCAAGTGTCAGGAAGAGTTTAACCACTTCAATACAGGGCACTTAAACACCTTCCCGCCCAGACCAATTTTCAGCTTTCAGTACTCTCACACTTTGAATGACAATTACTCTGTCATGCTACACTGTATCCAAACAAAATTTTTATAATTTTTTTCTCACAATTAGAGCTTTCTTTTGGTGGTATTTAATCACCACTGGGTTTTTTCTTTTTTGCAATAAAAGCGAAAAAAAGCGAAAATTTTGAAAAAAAAAACCACTTTTTTTTTAGCTTCTATTGTAAAATTTTGCAAATAAGTCATTTTTCTTCATAAATTTGGGCCAAAATTTATACGGCTACATATCTTTGGTAAAAATGACCCAAATTAGTGGATATTATTTAGTCTGTGTGAAAGTTATAGAGTCTACAAGTTGGGGTGCAAATCACTGAAAATAGATCACATCTGATCACACCTGATGTACTAAAGGCCTATCTCATTTCTTGAGACACTAACATTCAAGGAAAGTACAAATACCCCCCAAATGACCCCTTTTTGGAAAGTAGACATTCCAAGGTATTTAGTAAGAGGCATGGTGAGTTTTTTGAAGTTGTAATTTTTTCCCACAATTCTTGGGAAAATGAAGACTTTTTTTTTTTTTTTTTTTTACACAAACTTATTGTATTGACAGGTTATTTCTTGAACACGCATATACTTGCAACTACACCCAAAAATACATTCTGCTACTCCTCCTGAGTATGGCGATACCACATGTGTGAGACTTTTACACAGCCTGGCCACATACAGAGGCCTAACATCCAAGTAGCACCTCTAGGCATTCTAGGAGCAAAATTACACATATAATTTCATGACGACCTATCTCCCTTTTGAAGTCCCTGGAGCACCAGGACAATGGAAACGCCCACAAAATGACCCCATTTTGGAAAGCAAACACCCCAACGTATAGTCTATGAGGCATAATGAGTCTTTTGAACGGTTCATTTTTTTCCAGAAGTTTTCGGAAAACGTGGAAAAAAATGAAAACGCATTTTTTTTACACAAAGTTGTCCATTTATAAGATATTTCCAACACATAGCATGTACATAGCAAAAATGACACCCCAAAATACATTCTGCTACTCCTCCTGAGTATGACGATACCACATGTGTGAGACTTTTACACAGCCTGGCCACATACAGAGGCCTAACATCCAAGTAGCACCTCTAGGCATTCTAGGAGCAAAATTACACATATAATTTCATAACGACCTATTTCCCTTTTGAAGGCCCTGGAGCACCAGGACAATGGAAACGCCCACAAAATGACCCCATTTTGGAAAGCAAACACCCCAACGTATAATCTATGAGGCATAATGAGTCTTTTGAATGGTTAATTTTTTTCCAGAAGTTTTCGGAAAACGTGGGAAAAAAATGAAAACGCATTTTCATTCAGAAAGGTGGTTAAAACGGCAGGCAAAGGCATCGTCGGTAAACAGGCTGAGGTCGGTGCACATGGAAGTCAAACGTGGTTAAAACGGCAGGCAAAGACATTGTCGGTAAACAGGCCAGGGTCAGTTAACATGGAAGGTAGAAACATGGTGGCAGGCAAATGATGCACACAGGTAATTGAAATGGGGAAATGGCAGTCTGTTACTAATAAGGGGAACTAATATCTGATGGATGTGTGATAATTTTTAAAGCAATCACCGATACACAGGCCAGGTTGGGAGGGACAATCGGGACAATAAAAACTTGTATCTCTTCTAGCTCCTCCACTTGAGCATACACGACATCTCTTTTGGCGTCTTCTTCCGGATTCTGTGGGGGGAATGTTATAGGGAAAATGTTGCTCATGAAGTCCACTTACACTCTCAGAGCGAATGCTTCCTGGGGCGGGTCCTTGCTGGTAAATAAGGGCAGTGACAATGTTTTCAAAGTATTTGAGGTAGGTGATGGGTTGGTTTTCCGGTGATTTTTGATAGCAGACAAATGAATTGAACATGGCCATATGAAACAGATGAAATGCAACTTTTTTATACCAATATTTGGACTTGTGGGTTGACAAATATGGTTGCAGCATCTGATCATTTAAATCCACCCCCCCATATACAGATTGTAGTCATGGACACATTCAGGCTTTACTACGGGGCCACGTCTTCTCTGAACCTCCACCAAGGTGTCATTGTGAATGGTAGTCATCATGTGAACATCCTTCTTGTCCCGCCACTTCATGGCCAACACCTCCTCATTCCTCATGAATGCGGCTTCCCCCTTTTGTAGCCGTTTTGAAAGTAGGTTCTGTGGGAAGTCCTTCCTATTTTTTAGGAAGGTTCCGCAGGCCAGGGTTTTTTCATGATACAGGTGACAGAAAAGGGGCAGGCTGCTGTAGTAATTATCTACATATAAGTGGTAACCTTTTTTGAACAGGGGGTATGCAAGGTCCCACACAATTTTACCACTGGTTCCTATGTATGTGGGGCACTCACGGGGCTGGAGCTGGGAGTCTTTTCCGTCATAAATGCAAAATGAGTACACGTAACCAGTGGCTCGGTCACATAATTTGTTCAATTTCACTCCGTACCTTGCTCTTTTGCTTGGGATATACTGTTTGATATTCAGCCGGCCAGTAAAGTGGATAAGAGATTCGTCTACACAAATATTTTGGTCAGGGATAAAGACTTCAGAAAATCGTTTGGTAAAAGAATTTATTAGGGGGCGAAGCTTATATAATTTGTCGTGGTTGGGATGATCTTGGGGAGGGCACTGCGAATTATCATTGAAATGTAGGAAACGTGTTATCATATCGTACCATGTCCTGGACATAACAGAAGAATATAGGGGCATGTTGTGGATGGGGTGGGTGGACCAGTAGGCATGCAGTTCGTTTTTCTTTGTAAGCCCCATATTAAAAGTAAGGCCCAAGAACAATTTGAATTTGTCTAGTGTGAGACGTCGCCAATGGAACATACGGGCGTAGGACGAACTGGGGTTGGCAGCAATAAATTGCTCTGCATAGAGATTTGTTAGGTCCACCAAGTACTGCAACAAATCTTCTGGGAAAAACAAATAGAAATAGTCCAAATATGAAAAATTTGAAGTGTTCAGCTGCACACCTGGCTGTGCAGTGAAAGGGGGGATTGTAGCGGATCCTGAGTTGGCAGGCAACCATAAGGGGTTTGCCAGGGCATCAGAAAGGTAGGACTGGGCCCGGATTCTTTGGGCTGGATGTGCAATTCCAGTACTGGTACTGGGCTCCTCTTCCTGGGGTCTGACGCTGCTGGTGGTAGGCAGGTTTTCTGATCTCAGTCCTGATCTCCTTACTCTTTTAGGAGGGGCGGTTTCCTCCGCTGACTCGTATTCCAAACCAGAATCGAATAATGAGAGCTCCCCGCTGCTCTCATCATCCGACATGGCAAGGATGCTATATGCCTCCTCATGTGTATAAACTCTTTGGGACATGATGGTGGTACTTTTGGCGGTACTTATGGTGGGATTGTGCGATGGTAGTGATGGCGGGCCTGTGTGACAGATGGGCTATGACAGATGGGCTGTCAGATTCAGATGTTACCGATGGCGGTACTAATAGCGGTACCGTTAATGGTACTGATGGCGGCCTGTGTGACAGATGGGCTGTCAGATCCAGATGGTGCTGATGGCGGTGGCGGTGCTGATGGCGGTGGCGGTGCTGATGGTGGTGGCGGTGCTGATGGCGGTAGCGGTGCTGATGGCGGTGGCGGTGCTGATGGCGGTGCTGATGGCGGTGCTGATGGCGGTGGCGGTGCTGATGGCGGTGGCGGTGCTGATGGCGGTGGCGGTGCTGATGGCGGTGGCTGTGCTGATGGCGGTACCGATGACGGGCTGTGACAGGTTCTGACGGGCTGTGACAGGTTCTGACGGGCTGTGACAGGTTCTGACAGGCTGTGACAGATCCTGACTGTCTGTGACAGATCCTGACGGGCTGTGACAGATCCTGATGGGCTGTGACAGATCCTGATGGGCTGTGACAGATCCTGATGGGCTGTGACAGGTTCTCTTTATTGATGAGGGGGGGTTTGTGTTGTGCAGACTATAGAACAGATGTACAGAAATTAAGTTTTACTCACTGATCAGATCTCTCCTTCTCTCTCCTCACACGATCGGTGTGTGAGGAGAGAGAAGGAGAGATCCCTGGAAACCGCCACAGTGTTTATACTTGTGACTGGCTGTGATTGGACACAGCCGATCACATGGGTAAACAGCCATGTCATTGGCTGTTTACCCTGATCGGAGATGCACTGTGTCCGAGGGACACTCGCCTTCTCCGATCGGCGCGCTGCGCGCCCCCCTGGCGGCGCGCATTGCGCGTGCCTGACTTGTAATGACAGGTGACCGGCTGTGATTGGACACAGCCGATCACATGGGTAAACAGCCATTTCATTGGCTGTTTACCCTGATTGGGGATGCGCTGTGTCTGAGGGACAAGTGTCATCCCCGATCGCCGTGGTGCGCGGCCCCGGGGGCGCGCAATAGCGGGATAATCCTGATCACGTCATATGACGTCCGATCAGGATTATCAAACCACTTTGCCGCCGTCAATATGTAATAGGGCGGGCGGCAAGTGGTTAAACTAGATATAGAGACCTATACACAAGGGGTTCACCCTGGGACTTTGAGAAAGGTGAATATGGTTAGTCAAGAAACATGTCATGGAAGTAAAATAATGTAGATTTATTACAATTGTTGTGCATCTGAAACACAACAGCAACACCTACAGGCCGATAAAATATGCATATAATGTGAACATGAGACAATCCACATACATGGTAAAACAATATATACCAATATACAAACATCAGAGAAATTTGCATACCTTCTTATTATTTTTTGCAATATACATAACCAACACAGCAGTTTACCTTATTCGCAGGGTCTTTCTGATATATACATATACTTTTTTTTACCATCTTTACCGTTCACGATCATGGACAAGGGGAGACTTCTAGGGACACTTACATTTGTATCTACCAAGGCCATGTCGGTGCTCCGGTTGTTCCCCCGTTGAGGTTGCCTTTTGCTCCGCTTCCTCAGCTCCCGTGCTTGGATGTTTGTTGCTGCCACCGCTGGTGGAATCAGCGACTGATGGCCTGGTCCAGCCCATTGGTGAGTATGGGGTCCCTAGTCTGACCCCGATGCAACATACACTCATTCATTTGATTTACTACTTGTATTACAGATTTAGCAAAGCATTTACCCCTGAAGAGTGAGCGTTGTCTCGCGAAACAACATCGAGTACTACTCATGCTTGCAAATTTCTCTGATGTTTGTATATTGGTATATATTGTTTTACCATGTACTGTATGTGGATTGTCTCATGTTCACATTATATGCATATTTTATCGGCCTGTAGGTATTGCTGTTGTGTTTCAGATGCGCAACAATTGTAATAAATCTACATTACAGATGCCGTGTGTGTGAATGCGCTGCTCCCATCTAAATACGCTTGTATCCTATCTATAAAGTGCAAACTTATTCCATATACAACATGAATCCATATAGAATCATTACATTAGGTAAATAAATTATATCAAAAATTATATATCAAAAAATCCAAAAATTCAATAGTTCAATGATGTGTGTCACATATGTGGCAAAGTCTCCCAGTGATGTATTCAAATCTTCTGTCAATTGCCGTGATTGGCGTGCTCTTGTGCTAATTCAATATACTAGTGACTTAGTGCTCCACCACCACCTGTGAGATTGGCCACTCACCAGATATTTCTTTAAAACTAGACCTTTGGTTCATTCATAGGGATAACCACTCCACTCAAAGGGAACTTCTTCAACAGTTATGATTGGACCTTAATGTTCCTCATAAAACATGAATAAAACGATCATCGCGCAATACCGTTTAAACTGTTTATTGTAAAAAACAAATAAAAACTGTGCACTCACATTTATATGTGCCCTCGAGCCGGCACAAAGCTATTCCAACAGTTAGGGACGGGTAGGTATAGCAGCCCAATTCGCCTATTGTGTGCTGTGCGACCTCCGTTCCTCCCCTTGTACCCGTTCGCGTCCTCGCCAACCACGTTCGTACTTGATCACTTGGGTGTATATCTCCCAGCAGCCTCTACGCGTTTCACAATTTGCGTCATCAGGGCTTCCTGATGACGCAAATTGCGAAACGCGTAGAGGCTGCTGGGAGATATACACCCACGTGATCAAGTACGAACGTGGTTGGTGAGGACGCGAACGGGTACGAGGGGAGGAACGGAGGTCGCACAGCACACAATAGGCGAATTGGGCTGCTATACCTACCCGTCCCTAACTGTTGGAATAGCTTTGTGCCGGCTCGAGGGCACATATAAATGTGAGTGCACAGTTTTTATTTGTTTTTTACAATAAACAGTTTAAACGGTATTGCGCGATGATCGTTTTATTCATGTTTTATGAGGAACATTAAGGTCCAATCATAACTGTTGAAGAAGTTCCCTTTTGCCGCGTACACACGGTCGGACTTTTCAGCTACAAAAGTCCGACAGCCTGTCCAACAGACTTCCGGAGGACTTTCGGTAGACTTGCGGCGGACTTGTGGCAGACTTTCTAACGAACGGACTTGCCTACACACGACCACACAAAAGTCCGATGGATTCGTACGTGATGACGTACACCAGACTAAAATAAGGAAGTTCATAGCCAGTAGCCAATAGCTGCCCTAGCGTGGGTTTTTGTCCGTCGGACTAGCACACAGACGAGCGGATTTCGGGGTCCGTCGTAGTTACGACGTAAAGATTTGAAGCATGTTTCAAATCTAAAGTACGTCGGATTTGAGGCTAAAAAAGTACGTTGAAAGTCCGGAGAAGCCCACACACGATCGGATTACCAGCCAGCTTTAGTCCGTCAGCGTCCGTTGGACTTTTGTAGACGAAAAGTCCGACCGTGTGTACGCGGCTTTTGAGTGGAGTGGTTATCCCTATGAATGAACCAAAGGTGTAGTTTTAAAGAAATATCTGGTGAGTGGCCAATCTCACAGGTGGTGGTGGAGCACTAAGTCACTAGTATATTGAATTAGCACAAGAGCACGCCAATCACGGCAATTGACAGAAGATTTGAATACATCACTGGGAGACTTTGCCACATATGTGACACACATCATTGAACTATTGAATTTTTGGATTTTTTGATATATAATTTTTGATATAATTTATTTACCTAATGTAATGATTCTATATGGATTCATGTTGTATATGGAATAAGTTTGCACTTTATAGATAGGATACAAGCGTATTTAGATGGGAGCAGCGCATTCACACACACGGCATCTGTAATCTATTTCTATGAGAAGTTTTTTGGATGCAGCAGCTAAGGCAATTACTATTAAAGTAATTAGTAGATATTGGTTTTGCACCGGTGACACACACATACTAATAAATCTACATTATTGTACTTCCATGACATGTTTCTTGACTAACCATATTCACCTCACTTAAAGTTCCAGGACGAACTCCTTGTATATATGTATTGAATTAGGGATGGAGGTGATGTTGGAGTAACTCCAGACCTTGGATCATTTTTGTTTATGTAGATATAGAAACCTACTTCAACTGCAATGTTGGTTCTGTATCAAATGACTCATTAGTGTGAAATGCACATACAGTGGGGATGGAAAGTATTCAGACCCCCCCAAATTTTTCACTCTTTGTTATATTGCAGCCATTTGCTAAAATCATTTAAAATCATTTCATTTTTTTCCTCATTAATGTACACACAGCACCCCATATTGACAGAAAAACACAGAATTGTTGACATTTTTGCAGATTTATTAAAAAAGAAAAACTGAAATATCACATGGTCCTATGTATTCAGACACTTGCTGTGACACCCATTTATTTAACTCAGGTGCTGTCCATTTCTTTTGATCATCCTTGAGATGGTTCTATACCTTCATTTAAATCCAGCTGTGTTTGATTATACCGATTGAACTTGATTAGGAAAGCCACACACCTGTCTATATAAGACCTTACAGCTCACAGTGCATGTCAGAGCAAATGAGAATCATGAGGTCAAAGGAACTGCCTGAAGAGCTCAGAGACAGAATTGTGGCAAGGCACAGATCTGGCCAAGGTTACAAAAGATTTCTGCTGCACTTAAGGTTGCTAAGAGCACAGTGACCTCCATAATCCTTAAATGGAAGACGTGTGGGACGACCAGAACCCTTCCTAGAGCTGGCCGTCCGGCCAAACTGAGCTATCGGGGGAGAAGAGCCTTGGTGAGAGAGGTAAAGAAGAACCCAAAGATCACTGTGGCTGAGCTCCAGAGATGCAGTCGGGAGATGGGAGAAAGTTGTAGAAAGTCAACCATCACTACAGCCCTCCACCAGTCGGAGCTGTATGGCAGAGTGGCCCGCTGGAAGCCTCTCCTCAGTGCAAGATACACGAAAGCCTGTATGGAGTTTGCTAAAAAAACACCTGAAGGACTCCAAGATGGTGAGAAATAAGATTCTTTGGTCTGATGAGACCAAGATAGAACTTTTTGGCCTTAATTCTAAGCGGTATGTGTGGAGAAAAACAGGCACAGCTCATCACCTGTCCAATACAGTCCCAACAGTGAAGCATGGTGGTGGCAGCATCATGCTGTGGGGGTGTTTTTCAGCTGCAGGGACAGGACGACTGGTTGCAATCGAGGGAAAGATGAATGCGGCCAAGTAAAGGGATATCTTGGACGAAAACCTTCTCCAGAGTGCTCATGACCTCAGACTGGGCTGAAAGGTTTACCTTCCAACAAGGCAATGACCCTAAGCACACAGCTAAAATAACGAAGGAGTGGCTTCACAACAACTCCGTGACTGTTCTTGAATGGCCCAGCCAGAGCCCTGACTTAAACCCAATTGAGTATCTCTGGAGAGACCTAAAAATGGCCGTCCAGCAACGTTTACCATCCAACCTGACAGAGGTGGAAAGGATCTGCAAGGAGGAATGGCAGGGGATCCCCAAAACCAGGTGTGAAAAACTTGTTGCATCTCTGTTGCAAAATCATGGCTGTATTAGATCAAAAGGGTGCTTCTACGAAATACTGAGCAAGGGTCTGAATACTTAGGACCATGTGATATTTCAATTTTTCTTTTTTAATAAACCTGCAAAAATATCAACAATTCTGTGTTTTTCTGTCAATATGGGTTGCTGTGTGTACATTAATGAGGGAAAAAAATGAACGTAACCACTTCCGCACGACGATGTACATCCAAACTTTGAAGGGGGATACCGTTGTTATGGTAGCAGCTAGCTGCCATAACCCCGGTATCCCCATGTTCGTGCGGCGGCCGGCTCTCTGATAAAAGTGGTCCCTGCGGCGGATTCACCGCGAGATCACTTTTATCGGTGGCGGGAGAGGGGCCCCCCTCCCGCCGCGATCCGGTGCCGACGGTAGTGGCGGAGGCAATCGCGTCCGTCTCCCTCCTGTGCCTGGAGACGAGTGAGGCTAAGATGGCGCCCACTCGTCTCCATGACACTGCTGGGCGGAAGCAACGTCAAAACGTCACTTCCGCCCACGCCTCTTAAAGGCATATTTTTTTCAATGTCATTTTTTTAATGACATTTTTTTAATTGCATTTTAGTGTAAATATGAGATCTGAGGTCTTTTTTCTATTACAAGGGATGTTTACATTCCTTGTAATGGAAATAAAAGTGACACAATTTTTTTATTTTTTTAAAACAGTGTAAAAAAAAATAAAATAATGTGAAATAAATAATAAAAATAAAAATGAGCTCGCACGCAGAAGCGAACGCATACGCGAGTAGCGCCCGCATATGAAAACAGTGATCAAACCAAACATGTGAGGTATCGCCGCGACCGGTAAAGCAAGAGCAATAATTCTAGCCCTAGCCCTCCTCTGTAACGCAAAACATGCAATCTATAGAATTTTTTAAACGTCGCCTATGGAGATTTTTGAGGGTAAAAGTTTGACACCATTCCACGAGCAAGCGCAATTTTGAAGCGTGACATTTTTAGTATCAATTTACTTGGCGTAACATTATATTTCACAATATAAAAAAAATTGGGCTAACTTTACTGTTGTGTTATTTTTTTATTCAAAAAAGTGAATTTTTTCCCCAAAAAAAGTGCGCTTATAAGACCGCTGCATAAATACGGTGAAAAAAAAGTATTGCAACAACCGCCATTTTATTCTCTAGGGTGTTAGAAGAAAAAAACATATATAATGTTTTGGGGGTTCTAAGTAATTTTCTAGCAAAAAAACCTGTTTTAAACATGTAAACACCTAAAATCCAAAACGAGGCTGGTCCTTAAGTGGTTAAATGATTTTCGCAAATGGTTGCAATATAACAAAGAGTGAAAAATTTAAGGGGGCCTGAATACTTTCCGTCCCCACTGTAAATCCTATGAGGGGAGTTTACATCAAACTTGAAGCCAGGGACAAGCGAACACAAACCGAGACAGTAAATAAATACATTGACCAGATTCGGAAATTAGAACAATCCAACAAATTGGCTGAGAAGGTACTGGAGAGGTGGGGCAGCTATAATCTCATAATTTTTAGACCAAAAGGATGTCAGTAAGGGACATTTCAAAGACAGATGTAAAAAAAACACAGATTTTTACATACTGTCCCTGGTTTTACTGAGACTGGCAACCCTGATGGGGCCCTGGCAGTGCCCGAGTGGCTCAATGGTCAGTCCGTCCCTGGTCTGAGCTGCACTCTGTGTGTGAATAGACAATGTCCATTAACAGTAGCGGGGCTTTGGACCGAGTCTGCTTGAGTGTCCCCATAGCAAGAGGCTTGCTATTGGGGTCACTTGGCAGGGGGGAGAAGCCAGGACCACTGGTGGGGGACTTAAAAAGAAGAGGGGGGGTGAGGATTGGTTGGTTGGCTAGCTGGGGGGAGGGTGGCTGGCTGGGAGTGGGCTGCGGGTTGCCCCCCAAGAAAATTGAGCACCACCACCACTGGTCATATCTAATTAGATATCATGTCTGCAATCATTGCAGATAACACTAGAATAGATGCAGCAAATATGACTGTTCACAGCTCGTTGGTTGATAACATGAGAGTGAAAGCGGGGTTCCACCCAAATTTTGAACAATATCTGTATGTATTCTCTTCCTTGCCTAGATGCTGACATGCCGTTTAAAAAAATTTAAATCGCCGTAATTACCTTTTATTTTTCTATTCTTCTTTGCACTTCCTGGTTCTCCTCCCGTGGGAGTAGGCGTGTTTCTAGCCTCTCCCAGACTCCTGGGAGCTAGTCTCAGGCTTCCCAGGATGCCACTGAGCATGTGCGGGAACGAGCGGTGTATGCTGGGAGCACAGCATTCACCACATCCAGGAAATAAATGCTTGTGGGCTTCAAATGCCCACAATGAAGATGGAAACCGTCTGCAGTGAATAATATAAGTTATTCTTTCCGACAAAATCTGACACAGGCGGACATATTACACACAATATGTGAGTATGTAATGCTGAGAAGAAAAGTTTGTGAATTAACTCAAGAAAAAAAAAAAACAATAGATAGGTGGACCCCCGCTTGAAGAAGAATCTGTGGATTACAAGATTAGATCTTAGAACTCAGTGGTAAACTACCCGAAGTACTCAAATGCCAATAAGATATACAGTATATACAGGAAATGATGATTATTAGTAAACGTTAACCCAAATGATCTTTCATGATAAGTGCAGATTCAGTAAACTCCAAGTGCTAGGAGCAATTCTGTGTGCTAAGATACAAGATCAATTTTATCCCTCATATCTTATTCAGCTTCAGTGTGGTTTAAGAGCCAGACCTTTGTTTATTGTCTAAAGTACAAACTTGTGATGCCTAATACATGACTTATGTATGACTACTCTTATTATGACAAAGGCGATTTCCAGCTGTTATGTTTAGCAGGTCCTTTGTACTGTTTAAAACCAGTTGCAGAAGTGACAAACACATGATGAAACATTGCTAATTTGTTGGCTGTCTTTGTATTAGTCACTGTTTACCATATGCTTTCCACCACTACCCTTAGGTCTTACTGCAAAAATCATTTTAAGTTTTATATTATTTGATGAGTAATTTCCTTTATTCACAAAGATCCTTATCCAAATTACTTTGTATAGAAGAGACACCGAGATAAGCAGCAAATATGCAAATGTGAGTCAGCTTACTCTGGAACAGCAATGCCTGTATTTTTTCTGCTATTGTGCACAATGGCCAAATGACATAGACTCTAACATGACAGTTTTAGGCTAAGTTCACACTGGTTTATTCTCTGAAAAGTATAGTGAATCAATTATTATTATACAGTTAAGCAGCCCCTGTTAGACATTCAGGGGGCAACTCTGCTACCTTCTAATTTTTTTTTTTTGTTGTTGGGGGGGGGGGGGGGGCCCGACCCCTTGACCTGAATGGGTGAGTTTGACAATGCAACCTATCAACTCAACATGCTGCATTAAATTTGCATCGACAGGTAATTGTAAGAATGAGTCAGGAGTAATTGCAACAATAGTTAACTAAACAGGTAAACAAAAGCTAGAAACAATGGTGCAGAAGTTTGGCAGAGAACATGCATATACTGCAGAAAAAGTGTTTGGGGACCTGGCTCCTGCCCCAGGGGACATGTATCAATGCAAACATTTTTTTTTAAAACTGAGGTTTTTTTAGGAACAGTGATTTTTTTACTGCTTAAAGTGAAACAATAAAAATGAAATATTCCTGGGGAGACAAGTCCTTTATTTAAAAAAAAAAAAAATGTCCCATGAAGTCCATTCATCTTCTTCTATCGCTCCGCCGAGGGACCGAAAAATAAAAAAAAACCCGCCATCTGACGCGTCCTCGCAGGTGACAGTTTTTATATAACTGTGGGAGGGGCCACATGGTGACGTACCTGGGTGACCCCATCCCCCTTTGACGCACAGGGACTTTCCCATGGCTTTCCGTGGCATCAGAGGGGGCGGGGCCACCTGTTTACATAACTGGGTGGCCCCGCTCCCTGTGACTCCCCAGGAAAGCCATGGAGAAGTCCCTGTGCATCAGAGGGGGACGGGGTCACGCCATGTTGATGTCTGCCGGCGACCTGCAATCGCGGTTCACCGAGGCAGAAAGGGGATCTGCCTATGTAAATAGGGCAGATCCCCATTCTGACAGGAGACATCATAGAGATCTGCTGTTCCCAGTGATCAGGAACAGTGATCTCTGTGGTGTTCCAGTGAGCCCAGCCCCCACACAGTTAGAACACACCTAGGGACCCACAATTGACCCCTTGATCGCCCCCTAGCCAGTGTCATTTATACATTGATCAGTGCATTATTTTAGCACTGATCACTGTAATAGTGTCACTGATTCCCAAAAAGTGTCACTTATGATAGGATTTTCCGACGGAAAATGTTTGATAGGAGCTTGTTGTTGGAAATTCCGACCATGTGTAAGCTCCATCAGACATGTTCCATCGGAATTTCCGTCACACAAAATTTGAGAGCTGGTTCTCAAATTTTCCGACAACAAAATCCGTTGTCGGAAATTCTGATTGTGTGTACACAATTCCGACGCACAAAGTTCCACGCATACTCAGAATCAAGCAGAAGAGCAGCACTGGCTATTGAACATCATTTTTCTCGGTTCGTCGTATGTGTTGTACATCACCGCGTTCTTAACATTCAGTGGCACATGGACATTGCTGACTGGTCTTCAGCTTCCTGCTCCCTGTGTTTGCTGATGCTTCTGATTACCTGTTACCAAGCTGGCTTGCTCTTGGATTCCTCTTGTCCTTCTCCCAGCTCTGACCTCGGCTTGTCCACGGATCTGCTCTTGTCTCCTGTCCTGTGTATGACCCCAGCTTGCCTAACCACGTCTCTGATATCTGACCTGCTGACCACTGGCTTATTGAACCCTGCTATCATCTTTGACTACGCCTTTTTGCTGTACCCAGTCTGGTGTGATGCGCATTGGTGCCTACCTGCTATACCCAGCCTGCTGTACCTACCTGCAGTACTCACCTGTTGCTCCAGCCTGCAGTACTTACCTACTGTATCCAGCCTGCTGCACTTACCTCTGCAACCTGCTTCCTGTTGTGTGCAGTCTGCACCACCATCAGCTCTCCGGGGTCCTACTGCTCACCGCATCTGGTATCTACCTGCAGAGAGATCTCCACTTTTACAACTCTCATCTGTGGCACATCTGGCAATCCCTGCTTTTTTGGGCTTCATGTTCCCTGTTACCACCTTCAGGGACTAAGCCACAAGGAGAGCCTTCTCAGCATTTTGGCTTCAGGACCAGGTATGTGACACCACCTCTCTGGAATTGGAGTAATCTGGTAGCAAATGGTAATAAACTTCTCTCATTAGCTGGATCCTCCAGGAAGGCTACATTTTGTTGGATGCCTGCTCAGCTGCCCGCACACCGGTCTTGACCATGCAGGGTAACTCACTTGACCGGCGATCACATGCTGCCCAATGAGAATCACTTCTTCTATCCTGAAAGAAAGAAGTTATTCTCATTGATCAACATGGACACATGGCCTTTCTTACAAATCTGTGTATGGAAGTGGACAGGTCAGTAAGTCGGCAGACATGGCTCAATAGCAAATAAGTGCAACAGGGACTGAAGGAGTATGGAGGGTGTTTAGAGGTGAAATTTTAATTTTTGGATGCAAAAGTGGAATTACCTGTACTTTTAAAACACCTTAGCGCTAATATATAGAAGAACACCAAACAACTATATCACCTTATCCCAGCCTTTTCTTTTCTTTGTGTTTCAAGAGCTTTAATCGCTGACAAATGCCAATGTAGCCATGAAATTTACATTTAGTTTGTCTGTGTTTGTACTGTAACTGCGGACAAGGACTGAGAAAATGGAAGGCAGCTATTTGGTTGAATGTTTTAAGTGGCAAAGTCAAGTGCTTAACTGTTCCCATGTAACCAACGGAGTTTAAAAAAAATAATAAGGCTAGCAGGCAGCCTCTGCATGTATTTAGCAACAGTATAGAGAGCACATGTCTCCAGACCAGGACTGAGAAAAAGACAGACATCAATTAATCCTGCAAATGTGTTCTCTGCTTTCCACAACTGCATTGGATGAGGAATGTCTGTTTCAAGCAGCTTGTGATCTCCTGTGAGTTCAGTGAAGAAATCATTGTTTACAACTGCTGCCACTAAAGACTTTAAATCAAACAAGTACGTAAAGCACTTGCCTCCTTTGTTCTCAGTCCTAGCCTTTAGTCACAGTGCAGATGCAGACAACCTGAATGTGAACAATGCAATGTTTACACAGGCCTGGGCAGAGGTAGGAGGTTTTATATGGGTAATATTATATGGTTTTCTTGGTATTCTTGGATATATTGAATAGCTACTGGCTTTAAAAAGTATAGCTAATGGCTATTCTTTAATATAGAAGCAATGGAGAGGGAAACTCTTGTCCAAAAACTGAAATATACAAGGGGTGTTCAAGTCAAACCAAAACTTTTGAGTTTATATATAAAAAGAACACATTTTAAGGAGTGGAAACTGCATTTATTTTTCAACATACTCCCTGTTACATTTATACACTTATCCCAGCATTTAACTAATGCTTGGAAAGCTTCAACATAGAAAGATTTGTCAACATGCCTGATCCAAACTGGGTGAGCCTGCTTCACTTCGTTATCAGTTCACACAGAAAGATTTGTCTCTTGTGAAATTTCACTACAGGTATGTGTCGATTATCCAGGATCAGTCGTTCCACATGCCGTACTGTGCTTGAAATCTTCTGTAGATATCCGCGGGTTTTACGCCTTCATTCACAAGAAACTTCATCACCACACTCCATGCACACACTATAACTGTTGTCTGCCATCTTGATTAACAGTCTCTGGACTGGCCCGCCTATCAGTAATAGGACATACTTGCCACTTACTATACTGCGTGTAGTACCGCCACGCCAGTATACCTGTTTTATACGTGTAAAATTAAAAGTCCCAGTTTGACTTGAATGCCCCTCATATTTGCAACAGTTTTACCTATTTTTACTGCCATACTCTCTTCATGTCCACTCTAATGCTTTGGAGACAGTCTTGCCCTAATTTAGTGTTTACTATGTCTTTCTTCGAATATACATTCTTTCTTGCTCAATATGTTTATTAAAATTTTACAAAACAAGCAAGTGATATAGATACAGTATATACAGACACATACTCAGTTTAACAATACATTATCAAAAAGAGGCCCTTATATCAATTATGGATCATTAGAATAATTCTTTACCTTTTTCTAAGGCCAGAAAATGAGGTTAACATTGTTAGGCAAGATGCCCAGTGGTGTTTTGATTATAAAGGTTGACAGTTTATTTATTTCTTGTATCTGCGTTACCTGGGAAAGGTGGAGAGAAAGAGTGAAGCAGAAGAAGGGTATAGTGGAAAAACTTTTGATCCAGTGGTATTATAGGGCACAGGAAAAGGGAGGTTGGCAAAGGGGCACCTCAGAAGCATAATAGGAGGAGTACCCTACACCTGTGGTTAGCCAACCCTCTATTTTTTCATATAGAAAGGGCTCTCTAATTAGGTTGTGAGTAGGCTATTCACGGAGACCAGATTTTTAGGAAATTCTCATGCTTATCCACTGAGATATCATTCATTTTCATTGTACCATTTAGTAGTGTTTTAACTTCTTGATAACTCAGTGTGGGTGATTTCCAAGAGTGGGCTACTGTTTTTTGGTGGCATTGAAAAAAATTTCTGATAATTTTTCTGTTACAATGAATATCTTGATTTGATTTATTTAAAAGAGCTTTGATTAACAAGTAAACCTTAATCCAGAATCTTTTAACTGTGGGGCATGACCATCAGATACAGTGGGGGTCATTTACTACAGCTCTGATAAATGATCCTGCAGTCCTGGAAAATAGCGCCCAATTAAGGCCAATTAAAACTTTAACTCTCAGAAACTGGGCACTAATGCAAATGGAAAGCAGCGCTATTACTGCCAAACATGCCTGTCAGATAACATATGCGGGAATAGTGGAAGTCAATGGGGCTTGAACCTGCAAAATCCAAAGTTCTCACTGAAGGTTTATATGCATGTTCTTTGCCATAAAAAGTGTATGAGAACCTTGGTCCTGCCCCAGGGGACGTGTATTAATTGGAAATTTTTTTTTTAAAACACCTGTTTTTTCAAGAGCAGTGATTTTAATAATGTTTAAAGTGAATAAAAAATAAAAAATTCCTTTAAATATCGTGCCTGGGGGTGTCATTAGTATTGCTGTAAAGTAACGCATATTTCCCGTGTTTATTACTGTACCACAGCAAAATGAAATTTCTAAAGGAGCGAGTGCCCCCCCTCCTGAACCATACCAGGCCACATGCCCTCAACATGGGGACATGCTTTGGGGTCCCCCCAAAACACCTTGTCCCCATGTTGATGGGGACAAGGGCCTCATTCCCACAACCCTTGCCCGATGGTTTTGGGGGTCTGTAGGCATATCGGAATCTGGAAGCCCCCTTTAACAAGGGGGCTGTCACGTACCTTGCAGCGGAGTCTGAAATGCTGAGGGAGGCCTCTCGCATGGTTCCGGTCTCAACACCCCTGGTAGTGAGGACAGGGAGTGCTGGGGCACGGAAGGGTGCAGGTGCCTGCGGCTGGAAGCTGGAACTTGGAGATTCAGGATCCTCTTGGAGAAGACAAGAAGACTGATCAAGTAGTGAAGGAAGCCGGGTAGTCAGGAGCAAGGTAACAGGTCACACAGGAATCAGGAACTCAGGAACAAGCTGAAGACGATCCAGCACTGGTATCAGGCAGAGACCCTGTTTATATATGGCGCTGTGCGCCGGGATTGGTGGGCGTGAATGTGCATGCGTGAGAACGTACATGCTCGTATGGGTGTGCGGGTGCGCGCACACAGTCGTACGGGTGCGTGGGTGTGCACGTTCGCTCCGGAACTCGTTCGTCTCCGTCGGGGACACTGCGCATGGCCGTTAGTCACTGCTGCACGGAGATGGGCACTAGCACTGTGAGTTCTCTGACATTGCCCCCTCCCTAAGGGCAGCCTCCGGATGCCTTTTGGAACCGAACCCTCTGGGCGGGAGCGGTGAGAGGCCCGTATGAGTCTCTGGGCATGGAGATTTGTTTCGGGTTCCCAGGAATTTTCTTATGGGCCAAAGCCTCTCCATTTGATTAAATATTGATTCTGCGGGGGCATGGCCAAGACCGGCATGTGAGAGGACGCACTTCTCACAGCTTCTGCCTGATCTGTTGTCTGATCCTTCCTCAGCATCCCTGATCCTGCTCTTTTCGGCTCCCCAGCTGGCTACCGAGACCCTCCATCACCCGGACCCACCACTGGCCCTCTGCACACAGGGGAAGACCCGCCGAGGCCCGTTGGAGATGGTGGGACCGGACTTCCAAGATGGCACCACCGCTGTGGCGGCCAAAGCACAGCGCACGCCGCGAACGACCTACAAACCCAGGGGTAGCACCAGCAAAAAAACGCTGAAAGCACCGGGTAAGGAGCAGTACAGAGACATATTATATTACACACAAAAACTGCAGGGCCTGGTGGATGAGGATGCGGGGGGACAGCAAGCAGAGGGGAGGAAGCAGAGCTGTTTACACAGGCGGAGTGGGGCCATGATATAGACAGTACTCCTGGACATTTTCTGGACGACACTGCTTGCCCTCCCTCCCCCCCCCAGCATGGCTACAGTCACTGATATGAAGGAGCAGTTTGGGGGCCTGAGAGAAGAGGTGTCTTTACTTAGGCAAGACCTTCAAAAGGTTAGAGAAAGAGCAACTGCAGTTGAGAGCAGAGTCTGTGATATAGAGGAGCAGTTACCCCCGCTTGCGTGAGAAGCCAAGGCAGCATACCGCATGGCCCAAGACACATACAACAGAGCAGAGGACACTGAAAACCGCTTGCGCAGAAACAATGTTCGTATTGTTGGTCTCCCTGAGAAAACTGAGGGTAAGGATCCCACATCGTTTGTGGAGAACTGGCTGGTAGAGATTTTCAGCCGTGAAGTTTTTTCTCCATTTTTTACAGTGGAGAGGGCCCATAGAGTGCCAGGACAGCCTCCTCCACAGGGAGATTCTCCCAGGTCAATGTTGGCCAAGCTGTTACATTATTGCGACAGAGAGGCAGTGTTACGCTGTGCACGTGAACAAGCCAATATTACGTTTAATGGAGTAGGAGTGTCTTTCTGTCCAGATTTCTCGGCTGAGGTGCAGTGAAATAGAGCTAAGTTCAGTGAGGTAAAGAAGCGCCTCAGAGCCTTGCAACTAGCATACGCCATGCTCTACCCAGCGAAGCTGCGAGTGACAGCGGAAGGGCATGCACAGTTTTTTGAATCTGCTAGAGAAGTGGCTGCCTGGCTGGATCACAACGAACAGGTGCTACGCCATCACCGAGCGGATGCGGAAGGTGACTGACCGGGACAATGTATTGGGTAAAAATAGACTTGACTATATGTCTGGATGTCACACTTTTCTGATGGAAACGCAGTCATTGTAACTTTGCTTTTGTTTCTTCACCTTTTTATAACCCGTCATCATATCCGGCTCTTTCCACGTTACCTAAATGCCGGGGATCGTTATATATCTCTCAAGTGAATGGAAGTGAACTGTGACCCCCTGTTTTGTTTACTTATTTCTTCTCAATTGTTATTTAACTTGAGATGCACGACCTCTCAGTTGGCCTACTTTCAGACCGGATTGCAACCAGAAGATTTGCCCTGTTGGCAAGGCCTATTGGGATGATCATATTTTTCAGTTTTGCATGGTCTCTCACTGAAGTGAGAGTGTCATACCCTACATGGAACCACCTAAGTGCAGTTGTACTATTGTTCATTGGCACCGTTGTGCCCTGTTGTTGCTTACAGCATAATCCATCCTGCAGTCCAGGAATCTTCTTTCCATTGAACACATGGAATCCTGTTGCCACAGAAGTCCACCATCAATCCTTCAGCCAAGTTTCAGGCGATCTCCTTATGAGGAAACTGTTCAATAGCCCTACCTCGCTGCTGACTTTCTTCTTGAAATGGCGGGTTCTCCGGTGATTTCCGGGAATGTTAGGGGCATGAACTCCTCCCTTAAGCGCACTATGATTTTTTCATGTCTAAAAAGTTTTATCCTGCTGTTATATGTGTAGCGCTGGTAGATTTTCAATCTACTGCTTATAGGTAAATTTAGTGGGTTATCCGTTCATACATAGTCAGATTTGCCTCTGTTCCAACTTAACTGAGTTGCGTGTAGTTTCACACTGTGCCTGTGGGTGTCGTTGTCACCATGGGTTGGTTTTGGAAAGGCAACACGTTGAAGTGTATGAGTGCTCCTCTGTCCCGGAGATAACTCGGTGGAGGTGGTCCTCCGAGTTGCATTCTGGGAGAGGGTATTTATGGGACAGACGCCATGTTTTAGGGTTCCTTTCGTTCCACCTGCTGGCCCTCCTGGCCGACAGGTATGTGTTAGGAGTACTACCGCGTGGTACTCCGATCAGGAGGGCCATGTTGCTGCAGCGTGTGGGTGGGCCCAGAAGTCTGTCTGGGGCCTACTACAGTGGCAGGGGAATGGTCCTGGGCTGTCTGTCCTACAGGAAGAAGCTGGACAACTGAGAAGATCCCAGGGGAGGACCCGTCATGGAAGGATCATGCAGAGTGCTGGTCTGGAGAGGGGCCTGGTGACTCCGTTGGAGGACGTATCCTAAAGTTATCCTACCGCATAGTACTGCCGGGTCGGCTTAAAGGTTTTAGTGCTGTGTTTGCTATCCATCGTAAACTATTACATCCTGTGGCAGAGGATCGTACGGGTTTTATTTTATTCAATTCTGTGACAGTGACTTTTGTTCGTGCTGCGTACTGGCTGCTAGGTTAGTGAGAGAAACCTGTGCAGGCGGGCAAAGATTCAACTCTAAGAGGAAAGTACATTCACCTACAAGATTTCAATTCCTAATGATACACTAAGAAAAGGTATTTAAACTTCCCTGCAACTCCTCTTCTACCTCTTTCCTGCTACTTCCTACAGTTACGTTTATTAAAGCATTGGAAAAGATACTCAAGTGTCCGATGCCTACATTGTCTGGTATTAAACTCAACGGGACCCTAGACCCGCTTCTGGTGAAATAGAGGTAACGAAGGTAACGGAAACAGCCCACTTTAAACCAGCAGCTCCACCGTGAGTTATTGCTACATATGCTTGCAGGAAACACATTTAACATCTGATTCTACAAGTTGTATGAAATATGCATGGATCGGGCGGTTGTATCATTCCACTCACACCTCCTTTTCTCGGGGGGTGAGTGTGGTGATACACAGGTCCTTGGATTATCAAGAATTTGAATCTAAAATAGATCAGGAGAGTAGGTTTGTGTTTTTGCATTGTCGATCTGAAGTGTGTCTTAGCCTGTGTTTATATACCTCCCCTGTTTGATGTGCGGGTGCTCCGGCTCCTTCTGGAATTTCTGGAGGGGAAACCGGACCTCTTGCTGCTGCTAGTGGGAGACTTCAATAGTTGGCTAGCACCAGGCCTGGATAAACACCCGGTCCCGAGCTCCCCAGCTCCCCAGCTCCCCACAGGGCAACTCCTCTGGCTAGATTGTTGCAGGAGGTGGGTTGGTTGGACATATGGAGACACCGAAATCCCACTGCTAAACAATTCTCCTGTTTCTCGAAAACACACGGGTCATTATCTAGGATAGATTTAGCGGTGGGAAACTCGGCTATGCTCCCTTCGGTTTCAGACATTTCTTATAAACCTCGGTGTGTATCTGATCACTCCTATATGGTGATAAATCTTATTGTGTCCCAGCAATCTGCACTCCCAAAAGCACCCTGGAAGTTTAATGCCTTTTGGCTACAGCTATTCACCTCCCCTGAGGGTATAGAGGGGAATATTAGGAAGTTTTTCTCCTGTCAACCGAACTTATTGTCTGTCCTTGCTGAATGGGAGGCTTTTAAAACTCATCTTAAGAGAATACTTAGTAATGAGGTTACCAGGATTAAAAAACATTCGAAGGCACTACGGGAAGCACTGGAGTCACAGGTTCATTCTCTAGAGGCAAAATATGTCCAGGACCCCACCGACTCCGCTAGAGAGGTCTGGCAGTCGGCTCAATCAGCGCATGAGCACCCGCTGGCCTCTTCGGCGGTCAAAAAGAGGTTTTTCTCTAAAACGGCCTTTTTTGAGCAGGGTGAGACGACAGGCCACCTTTTGGCTAGAATAGCTAATTCCAAACAGAGATCCCCAGTAATTGGAACCATAAAGAGTGCTGATGGGTGGCTGGTACATTCCCCAGATCAGATACTGCAAACGCTGGCAGATTTTTATGAAACATTATACTGTTCATCTTTGAGGTATAGCTCTGGGGAGTTGTCCAGTTACCTGGATGGCATTGCTTTTCTGACTCTCTCGGTTTCCCATGGAAAGTTATAAAAATTAATCTAAGATACTACTTCCCAAGCTATTGACTGTTTTTAAGGCGGCCAGGGAGCATAATACCCTACCACACTCTATGTCTAAGGCCCACATTGTGTTAATTCTAAAACCAGGCAAGGACCCAGTGGATCCGGCCTCGTACAGACCAATATCCCTACTACAGTCCGATATAAAAATATTAGCTAAAGCCCTGGCTCTCAGGTTAAATAGGGCCATTGGCTCAATTATACATCCCGATCAGGCAGGATTTATGCCCAACAAATCTACGGCAATAAACCTTAGAAGATTATTTCTTAACATGCAATCCCAGACGGATAATAAAGGTAAGAGGGCTCTTCTGTCACTAGATGCTATGAAAGCCTTTGACAGTGTGGAATGGCCATATTTATGGGAGGTAATGAGGCGATTCGGCTTTGGTGAAGTGTACATTTCATGGGTGCGTTTGTTGTATCATTGCCCTCAGGCGATAATTAGAGAAGCAGGTAGAATGTCACTACCCTTTACTTTGGGTCGGGGCACGCGGTAGGGGTGCCCTTTGTCCCCCCTGCTGTTTGCCCTGGCAATAGAACCACTGGCAATCTGGATTAGAGATCACAAGGATATCACCTGCTTCTGCTATGGAGATAGACAGGAGAAGGTGATGCTCTATGCCAACGATACCATGATTCTATTAGGCGATACGGATCAATCTCTACGTAACACAATGGATACAGTGGTTCGTTTTGGGGAATTTTCAGGTATAAAAATAAACTGGACCAAATCAGCCCTAATGCCGATAGATGACGTACAACTACAAAATGAAGAGAGGATGGGGGATTTACCTATAGCTGCCTCCTTTAGATTTCTGGGCATACAGGTTTCCCCAAAGATCAGGGAATACAGTCAGTTAAATGTCTCCCCACTGTTGGTTAGATTTCGTTCACGAGTCAAGACCTGGAATGCTCTGTGTATGTCAGTTGCGGGCAAGGTGAATCTAATTAAAATGATTCTTATGCCTCAACTGCTATACATATTGCACAATTCACCTGTAGTGATTCCACTCAAGACTTTTAGGATAGTGAATGCCATTTTTTGTGAGTTGATATGCAAAAACCGACCACCTAGGATAAAACTAGAAAATCTCCAATGCCCCAAAGATGAAGGAGGTCTTGCATTGCCGAATCCATGGCTTTACTACTTGGCATCGCAAATGCAACATTTGATAGGTACCATGGTTATGGAGGGAGACCTTGCAGACAGAACTCCTAGTGCTTCAGAATGTATAATGCTCCACACGATAGGTAGAAAATCTGTTCCAACCGCCCTAGAGGCATCAGCTTTCGGAAAACCTCACAAAAGTTTCCCCACATATGCCCTTATACACCTTATACAAAAGGTATGGAATAAAACTAAGTATTTGCAGGAGGCGATAGGCATCAATGAGTATAGCCCTATCCGGAGCTGGCCAAATTACAACATGCGGAGAGGTGGAAGAGGTTTGGTGTTTTTTACCTAAAGCAAATAATAAGTGAAGGTAAATTACGATCTTTTGATTCTCTGAGGGATCTTTATAGACTGCCAGCACACATGCTCTTCTATTATATGCAACTTAGAAATGCTTTTATAGCTCAATCAACCTCTGAATGGCACACAGACTTGACCCCTCTTATCACTCTACTTAAAGAAGCAGAGACCTATAAAGGTTTCATTTCCCAGAGCTATAGCACCTTACTCCACAAATACCTTACAAAACACCCCTTGACAGTGAAAAGGAAATGGGAGTTGGACAAAGGACCCTTAGATGAGGATCAATGGAAGAAAGCTCTACAGTCAGTTTCAGTATGCTCACTGAATGTAACGCAAAGGCTGATGCAACTATATACACTCCTGAGAATATATTACACACCTCACAGGTTACATAATATGGGACTGCTCTCCACACCAACATGTACTAGATGTAAAAGAGACCATGGGGATTTAATACATATGCTATGGCGGTGCCCCAGATTACATGTGTATTGGAAGGGGGTGATAGATATGTTTGAGGTGTCAATTCCATTGGACCCTAGACACTGCATTTTGAATTTGCTGGATGAATTGGAATGGGACCCTATCGTCAGAGAAGCCCTCACCAGGGCCCTTTTTGTGGCCTGTAAGTTGATCATGGTGCACTGGAAGTCTGAGACGCCTCCTTCAGTTAAGGAATGGGTTACTGCACTGGGCAATACACTGAGAATGGAAAAAATTATATACCAACATAGGGGTTGTTCACGAAAATTTGAAAAACTTTGGGAGCCTTGGCTTGGTACTCCTGGGCTTTCCCCGGATGACTTGGTCATGGACAGATTATTGAGCCTTAACAGTGGATGAATGCATTTTGTACCCTGCATTAGCTTTAAACTGTGCTTGATAGCCCAGCCTGTTGTGGACAGTGGGTGGGGAACGATGTGGAACTAGACTTAGTAAACATATTGGTTGGTGATGAGGACTATATTAATATAAATATTCAAATGTTTTATGTTATTTCTTCTCCTTTTCTGGAAACGTATCCATGTATTTTGTATATCTTACCTGAAGATCTTTGGACTGTATGTACTCGTTTTTCAATAAAAATGTTTTTTTTTGGATAAAAAAAAAATATTGATTCTGCCCTTGTTGTTTCCTATAGTCCAAAATAGCTTCAATCTCGAATTCCTCTTCCCCATCCACTATTATAGCTTCAGGAGCTTCTACCTCCCGATCCGGGAAGGAATTTGGTACATCAGCCTTAAGTAGTGAAGCATGGAATACAGGGTGGATCCTGAATGAGTCGTGGAGTTCAAGTTCGTAGGCGACTGAATTGATTTTCTTCTTAACTGGGAAGGGCCCCAAGTATCTGGGTCCTAGTTTATTAGAAGGGCATGCCAGTTTCAAGTTTGTAGTAGACAGCAATACACGGTTACCAACTTTTAAATCCAATTCCCCCCTTCTTTTCTTGTCGAAGAATCTTTTATTGTCTTCTTGCGCCTTAGAGATAATTTCTTTAAGCAGCCGATTGTTCGAGACAAAGAAATGTAATCTATCCTGGACAGCGGGTACAGGAGAATCTGGTACGAGTGTTGGTAAAAGGGAGGGATGAAATCCGTAGTTGGAGAAAAATGGCGATTTGTTTGTGGTAGAGTGAGTAGAGTTGAAGAATGCGAATTCTGCCAAGGGCAGTAATGAGGCCCAGTCTTCTTGAGAAAAAGAAGAGAAGCAAGTTAGGTACTGCTCTAACATTTGATTAGTACGTTCAGTCTGCCCGTTGGCCTGGGGGTGATATGCTGAAGAGAAACTAAGTTTGATGCCTAGTGCTTCACATAATGATTTCCAGAATTTTGACGTGAATTGCACTCCACGATCAGAAACAATGTCACTGGGAATTCCGTGAAGTCTGACGATTTCTTTAATAAAAATCCTGGCAGTCTCGGTTGCTGACGGGGTCCCTTTCATGGGAAGAAAATGTGCCATTTTAGAAAAGCGGTCAACTACTACGAAGACAGATGAAAACCCCTCAGAAGGAGGAAGCTCGACAATGAAGTCCATTGCGATTTTATCCCATGGTTTTTCAGGAATAGGCAGTGGTCTCAATAGTCCCCATGCTTTATTTTTACTGCTCTTATTCTAAAGGCAGGTCAAGCAAGATTTCAGGTAGTTCCTACAGTTCTTTGCAAGATTTGGCCACCAGAAGTGCCTTTGAATTAGGTCCATGGTCTTGTGACCCCCAAAGTGGCCTGCTAAGGGATAGTCATGGCAGACCTGTAGGGTGGTGGTATGCAGATCTTGAGGGACAAAAAATGTATTTCCTCGCCAGAAGAGCCTGTTTTCTTGGAGGTTTGTTCCTGGGGGTATCAATGTCTTTAGAGATGCCTGACGGATTTGTGACACAAAGCTAGATTGGGTAAAAAAAAAATTTCCAGCTTGCAGGATAGTATCTGGTGGTGAAGAAACCTCCGTGAACATGCGGGATAACGCATCGGGTTTGAAAAGAAAGGAGCCCATCTTGCCTGTCTGGGTATGAGACACTTGGCAGTCCTGAGATACTCTAAGTTTTTATGATCTCTGAAGATCAATATTGGGTGCGCTGCTCCCTCCAGGAGATACCGCCACTCTTCCAAGGCCGCTTTTAACGCCAAGAGTTCTCGGTCCCCAACGTCATAATTTCTCTCTGATACACTTAATTTCTTGGAAAAGAATGCTACAGGGTGCATTAAGGACTTGGGTCCTTGGCACTGGGACAGAATGACCCCCACAGCACTCTCCGATGCATCCACTTCCAGGGTATAAGGAAAGGCAAGATCAGGGTGTTTCAACACCAGGGCGGAGGTAAATAACTGTTTTATTTGTCAAACGCAGCTTGGGCTGCTGTGGTCCATTGAAAACGGCTTTGCTTCCTTGTGAGCTGTGTGTTGGGTGCTATAATACTGCAGAAATTTTTAATACATTTTCTGTAGAAATTAGAGAATCCAATAAAACGTTGCACTCCTTTTTTATCGGTTGGGGGTGGCCAGGACATGATGGCTGAGACCTTCTGAGGATCCATTGCCACACTCCCAGTTGATATTACCAAGCCGAGAAAGTGAGTGGTCTGGCGCTCAAACTCACATTTCTCGGCTTTGGCGAAAAGTCAGTTTTGTCTCAATCTATGAAGAACTTGTCTCACATGGTCACGATGTGCTTCTAGGGAGGTTGAGAATATCAGAATGTCATCCAAGTAGACAATTACGAATGAGTCCAAAAAGTCTCTGAAAATGTTGTTTACAAAATGTTGGAAAGTAGCCGGTGCATTACAGAGTCCAAATGGCATAACTAGGTACTCAAAGTGGCCAAAGCGTGTCCGGAAAGCCATCTTCCCCCTCCCGGATTCTGATCAAATTATAGGCACCTCGCAAGTCCAGCTTTGTGAATATCTGTGCCGAACGAAGTCTCTGAAACAGATCTGGGATCAATGGGAGAGGATAGCGATTCTTAACCGTTATTTTATTTAAGTCCCTGTAGTCCACACATGGGCGGAGGGAATGATCTTTCTTCTCGACGAAAAATATTCCAGCACCGGCTGGAGAAGAGGAATGTCGGATGAAACCTTTTTTGAGGTTTTCATCAATGTACTCCTTAAGGACCAAGAGTTTAGGTTCCGACAGAGGAAAGATCCTTCCAAACGGAATTTCTGCTCCTGGTAATAGTTTGATTGGGCAATCATAAACCCGGTGGGGAGGAAGAGTGTCCACTTTCTGTTTGTCAAACACATCCAGGAAGCTATGGTACACAGATGGGACCAGTTTTTGGGATTCCGATGCAGATTTTAAATAGCTGATGAGTGGGGTCATATGGTGGAGGGCCTTAAGGCAGTTCTGGAGACAATAGATAGACTGGAAGACCACTTCACCTGTAACCCAATTGATTTGAGGATTATGGGCTTGCAGCCACGGCATTCCCAGAATGATTGGAAATAAAGGTGATGAGATGACATCTATACATAGTAGTTCCTGATGATCGGGTGGTATGTTGGCAGACAGTGGTTGGGTTTCATGAGTAATAGGCCTGGATTTAATATTTGACCCATCTGCTAGCCGTATGGAGAGTTGTTGTTGCTTGGGTGTTAAAGGAATGTTATGTTGCAGGGCAAAGGCACGATCCACGAAGCAGCTGCAGGCGCCAGAATCAATTATAGCCCGGACCCGGAGTGTTCCTTCTGGAAGCTGCAAGAAAACAGGGACAGCAATGTGAGCAAATCTTGTTAAAGGTAGTGCACTAGGTTCACGAGGCAAAGAGTTAAACTTACGGGGCTTATTTGGGCACATATTTGCATAGTGGCCAGCCTCCCCACAATAGAGGCAGAGGTTGTTCTGGCGTCGACACTGCTTTTCTTCTGGTGGCAGTGGTGAACGGAGCAGACCTATCTGCATTGGCTCTGGAGCTTCGGAGGTGGCAGTAGTTACATGGGAGGCAGAAATAGGAGGATTGCTAGGAACTTTAGGCAACATCCATATGGGCCGCATTTGGCTGGTGCTCTCAGATCTCCGCTCTCTTAGACGACTGACGATTGTCTGGATGGACAATTGGATCAGGTCCTTCAAAGAGTCGGGAAGTCCAACACGGGCCAATTCATCTTTTAGTGCCTCAGAGAGTCCAATGCGGAACTGATAGCGGAGGGCGGCATCGTTCCACTGGGTATCGGAGCGCCACCGCCTAAAATCTGTTACGTAGTCCTCCACTGGCCTACGTCTTTGCTGGAGGGCATGAAGACTGGCCTCCGCGGTGATGGCACATTGAGGGTCCTCATATAATTTGGCCATTTCATTCAGGAAAGAGTCCATAGTGTCTAACAGCGGGCTGGCCTGTTCCAGTAAGCGATGAGCCCAGGTTTGGGGTTCCCCCTGGAGTAGTGAGACGATGAACCCCACCTTGGTGCTCTCCAAAGAGAAGGTACGGGGTTGTAGCAGGAAGTACAGCTGGCAGGCATTCTTGAAGGCACAGAACTTGCTGCGATCTCCCGAGAACCTCTCTGGAGTGGGGACTCGAGGTTCTGGGGGTGGCACCATTATTGCGGGTGCTGATGTTGAGGCTGCTGGGCCGGGAAGCCGAGATGCTGTGGCCACCTGTTGAGTTGAGGGGCTTGGAGACAATGACTCCACTCTTTGCTCGAGTTGCCGGTAGCCATCTTACCCAGGCCCTGGACTGCCTGGGTAAGGGCCGAAATCTGTTGGTACAGAGCGTCCAAACGTGAGGTCCCCCTTTCAGACTCCATCTTGGTTGGATCGTACTGTCACGTACCTTACAGCGGAGTCTGAAATGCTGAGGGAGGCCTCTCGCACGTTTCCGGTCTCAACACCCCTGGTAGTGAGGACAGGGAGTGCTGGGTGCAGGTGCCTGTGGCTGGAAGCCAGAACTTGGAGATTCAGGATCCTTTTGGAGAAAACGAGAAGACTGATCACCAAAACTGTTCAGTAGAAGCCAGGCAGGTAGGTATGGATTCAGGAACAACTGCAACGTCAGGAACAGGCAAAGGTTGGCAACTGGCTAGCAACAAGGTACCCAAACAGAAGGCAAGTTCGTAGTCAAGGTCAGGCAGAGGTTTGGCAACGGGCAGGCCGTAGTAGAGAGTCCAAGCCGAGGTTGGTATAATCAGTAGAGGTAGGTAACTGGTAAGGGTGATCCAGGAGAGTAGTCAAGGAAGCCGGGTAGTCAGGAGCATGGTAACAGATCACACAGGAATCAGGAACTCAGGAACAAGCTGAAGACGATCCAGCACTGGTATCAGGCAGAGACCTTGTTTATATATGGCGCTGTGCGCCAGGATTGGTGGGCGTGAATGTGCGTGCGTGATAACGTACACACGCTCGTAAATTGTACCCCATACCCATTCACCTAAAAAAGAAGTGAAATGCAACAAAATACAATAGCAGGGAAGAAGAAGCCAGAGGAAGATGGAGAAGACCTGAGGAGTAAGCAGAGGGAGATGGAGGAAGAAGCGAGGGAAGAAGCAGCTGGAGGAAGAAGGAGAAAACTAAAGGAAGACCGGAGGAAGAAGCGGGGGAAAGAAGAAGACATTTTTAATAAAGGAATTGTCAAAACCAGCTATTGTCTTTTGTCATATTTCACTGCTTTTTTAGGTGAATGGGTAGGGGTACAATGTACCCACTACCCATTCACATGGAGGGGGGTGGGATCTGAGGGACACCTTGTTAAAGGGGACTTCCACATTCCAATAAGCCCCCTCGCCCACAGACCACCAGGCAAGGGTTGTGGGGATGAGTCCCTTGTCCCCATCAACATGGGGACAAGGTACTTTGGGGGGACCCCAAAGCACCCTCCCCATGTTGAGGGCATGTGGCCTGGTATGGTTCAGGAGGGGGGGTGCTCGCTCGCTCCCCCTTTCCTGACCTGCCAGGTTGCGTGCTCGGATAAGGGTCTGGTATGGATTTTGGGGGGATCCCTACGCCATTTAAAAAAAAAAAAATTTAAATCCATACCAGATCCGAAGGGCCTGGTATGCACTGGGCACCCTTTTTTTTCTTGATTTTTGAATAGCTGCATTTTTGGAATTCCACACCATAAAATTGTTGAATAATTACATACCATTGCATGCATTTGAAGAGTTAAAATTTTGGAATAAACCAAACTGATGTGCATTTGCTAATTATGCTGCTGAATACAATGTACATTTTCAGGAGGTGATACCATTGGTGGGATTTAAATCCATGGCTTGAACCTTTCAAGGTAGCAGGGCATACGACTAGGCTATGGAGCTGAGCACAATCATGCATAGAATATACTATTATTTGAGGGTAGACAGTACGAATACAAAATTTTTGCATTGATACATGTCCCCTGGGGCAGGACCTGGGTCCCCAACCACTTTTTAGGGTAAAAACTTGCACAAGCCTTTAAAATTAGCACTTTTGATTTTTCACGTTCGTGTCCCATAGACTCTAACGGTATTCGCAAACTGTTTTACATATTCGGATGTTCTGATGCGAACTGAACCGGGGGGGGGTGTTCGGCTCATTCGTAGACCTTACTGATTTACTTCAGCAGAACAAATGCAGGAAGTGATGTGTGCACATGGGCCAGAAGCAAATGTACGGTGATGCCAAACAAATCAATGAACCCCACCCACACCATATCTAATTACCACATCCACCCCCACATTGAATAAGCACAAGTACATATCCTACGCTTACCCAGCAAATGAGCAGCACCTCCCTTTTGCTAAAGAGGAACCTTGCCTTGTCCACCTAGATGGAGATCCTGACCAGCACAGGAACTTCCGGGTGATTACAATTACTCATTTCTGGGTCAGAAGGTGAAACCAGGTTCTTTTGATTGCAGCTGCGAATATTTGATCACAACCACGATTAGAATTTTTTTCTTTTCGTTTATTTGAAGATATGCAAATCTGTTTTTCTACATATGATATTTGAAGGTAAACTCAAGGGAGTTTGAATGGTGTCCCTGGGATAGCAGCAAGTGAATTACAAAGGCAAAGGCCCAGTTTGAGCCCTGGTTCACACTGACAGCGGGAGAAAATCATGCGAGTTCAGCTGAACTCACATGATTTCATTCCCACATGTCAGTCCCGACTGCGGGGGGAATTTTAGAGACTTCTGTGCAGGTTTCTGCACTGATGTCAATAAAAATCACACCCCGAAATCGCCAAAAAGTAGTACAGAAACTACTTTGGCAATTGCGGCACCACACTAATTAGAAAAGCGCAATTGCAGAAGTTTTGACATGTCAAATCGCATGTCAAATCGCACCAATGTGAACCAGGGCTGACACATACAACACTGCCTATCCACCAGCTGAATTAATTACCTGAAATTCTCCACAGCTGTTATATATAAAGATTCCACCTTTATCATTTACTTGCAGGTGTGCTGAAGTGATTCGTTTTTTTGGTGCACAAATACATATAGAAATTATAAAGATATAAAAGAAAGATTTTACACTTCCCCAAAACTAATTAAAAAGAAGAAAGAAAAGAGAAAAAACAAACAAGCTCAATAATGTACTTTTATTTTGCCAGCAGAAACAAAATTATGTACATTAATTTACTAGCTTCAAAAAAAATATTTTATAGGATACATGGTGCTACATTTAGCAAAACAGTTAGCAATTGGGTTTTAAGGGCCTTGCTCATAGGAGCTTACAATCTAAAATTTGTCTAAACCTTAGAGTGAACACAGCTTTACTTTTAGTGTATAATGGGTAACATTTCATACTACAACTCACCCACCAGCCCACATCATTTTTTTCAGCAAGATTATAGAAACATATTTAACAGTCATTATTCTTACAAAGAATTCCAACATAATATTAAAAAAGGCATATATTACAAATATAACACCCACCACCAGCCCACAATCCACACACATACATAGGTGACCATGTTCTGCTGGAAGCTGCATTTCTGTGTACATGAGCAATGCGATCAAAGAGTAGAAGGTCAGCACATAATCCCAAATCATGTTTACATGGTCAGACAGGAACAATACACACACAACATTGACAGCATGGCCACATAAATTCACTTTTCATGGAAAAAAATGCACAAGAATTTAAGCAAACAGCCCTAGTTGGGCATTTGTCAATATGCACAATATCATTCTTTCTGTCATGAAAGACTTCCTGTTAGTTCAGCCGTCGGCGGAAGATCGGTTAACAGAACTATTGTCAGTAGAACCAGAGGACGCGTTCGGAGACGCGTTGACACGAACGGACGCATGCGGGTGCGCGCTAATATGAGCGGGTGTACGCGGGTACACGATGAGACGAACGGGCACGTACGATTGGTACTCGGGCGTGCACGTGTGCACGCGGTGGCGCGCAGACGTGCGGTGTGACAGGTTTTGGCGCCATTAGGCCTAGTTAAGGGTGCCTGTCAGCATGCTTCCTTGCTGTCCGGTCTACAGCGTTCCCTGTGACCCTAAGCTTCCAGTATACCTGTTTACCTGATTCCTGTTACCCGGCTTGTTCCTGACTTCTCCTGTTTGCTGCCAGTCCCTGACCTCGGCTTGTCTGACGACTCTCCTGCCTCATCCTTCAGTTATTACCTGCCTGTCTGTTGCCGACCCGGTCCGTGCCCTGACTACTCTCCTGGTTCCGTTTTGTACCTGCTCTGCTTACCTGTGTTTTGACCCGGCCTGTCTGACTTTGCTAGTGCTTCCAGTGGTACTACAGAACACCTCCCTGCTGCCTGCTGGTTCGTGGGTGTCTGCTAGCTACAGTGCTTCCCTATCCAGTCAACAGTTCCAGTATTCCTGCCAAGAGTTCCGGTTAATCTACCAGTTGTTCCAGTGCTTCAGTTGTACTACAGAACACCTCCCAGTTGCCTGTTGTTCCTGAGTTCCTGCCAGTGGATCCAGTGTTCCTGATAGTCCTCCTGCTGCTGCACCAGAGGTCCGGATCAACTCTACACCTGCCACTTACCAAGCACTTGTGGCCCCCTGCGCTCTTGAGTCCCTGTCTTCTCTATCAGGGGTTCTCGAACCAGAGGCACACGAGAGGCTACTCCTTGCATTCTGGGCTCCACCACCAGGTACGTGACACTTTCTCTCCCACAAATCACAGCAAAAAAACGCGCCTTCCCAGGCCAAATGAACCCCCCCCCACTGCAGCCCTTTATATAAGATAGGTTGTATTGTTAGCACACTGACACATGCCCAATAGAAGTACACGCCCACCAGTATCTTTCAATCTGTCTCTTCATGTATGTCTAAAGTGATTGCACCTGAAGAGCAGGAACACATAATACTATTTGCAACTGTGTTAGCCCTTGGCTATTTGCATCAAATCTACAACTACAGTCCAAAGATCGAAGTCCATTTGCAAGCACATAAACAAAGCAATAGTTTTCTAAGCATATGTACCTGTGTAGTGTAAACCCTACAATTTCATAGGTTTTTTTTTTTTTTTAGTAAATTTTTTTATTATATTCAAACGTTTTATTACAAAACAATGCCAGTTACATAGGTTGAATAAAGACACCAGTCCATCCTGAGTGAGTGTGGGTGCGTGTCTACAATTGTCCCTATCTCTGTACATTGCATTTCATTATAATATATCATCTATTATATTTTTATTTATTTAAGGTACACATATTGTGCCATCAATTTACACAGCGCTTCACACATACTTCGCACACTCACATTGGTCCCTACCCTCAAAGAGCCCACAATCCAAGGTCCCCAACTCACATTCATATACTAGGGCCAATTTTGGACAGAAGTCAATTAACCTACCAGCATGTCTTTGGAGTGTGGGAGGAAACTGGAGTACCCCTATTTCTAAGTATACATAGAAATATAGAGAAAAGCACTATGTTGACCAGGTTAACAATAACTGGAGGTCTTCAGAAGGTAACAAACGAGAGATTTGTTGTTATCGTGAGAGATTATGAGGGTAGTTAGGTTAGAGGAGCTGGATTTGTAAAAGCAACTAAGTGGGAAAGTATGAGAAGTTGGTCCGATTTGTGAAGCTGAATATTTTATCTTTTGATAATAGATGGGGGTTGGTCAAATATGTGTTATTTAAGACAAGGGCACACTTCTGCAGTCAGCGATCCATTTTTCCCAGGTTCTGGCATAGGGTTTTGTAGATAGGTTAGCTTTGGCAAACAAGAATTCCATTTGGAAATGCATGTTTAGCAATGGAATGGCATCTTTTAGAAGGGGAGGGTGGCTTGATTTCCATTTTTTTGCTACTGCCAGACGAGCTGCTATCAGGATGTGTGTCACTAACGTTTGCAGGTGTCTAGGCCAAGAGGGAAGTGACAGTCCCAGGAGTAAGTCCAGTGGCAACATTGGGATGGATATGTCACACAAAGAGGAGATTAATCTTGTTACTTTTTTCCAGTAGATTTTGATGGGTGGGCAGTCCCACCAGATGTGTTGTAAAGATCCAATATCGTTGCAGCCTCTCCAACATTTAGGTGAAGTAGAAGGGTAGATCTTTGCCAGTCTGTCTGGTGTGTAGTACCATTTATGGAACAATTTTTGTAGCGATTCCCAATGGGTGATGCATTGAGATAGGCGTAGGGGGGTTATGAGGGCTCTTTGCCATTGTTCAATTGGAGGTGGGTGGTTTATGTAAGAGGTCCAATATCTGATGGATGAAGAGAGTAGATCAGAAGTTGGCATGGTGAGCATCTTGTATGTTAAGGAGATTCCTTTAGCTTTAGTATTGTTGGAGTTGTAAAATTTTAGCAGAGCGTGTAAGAAAGAGTCTGTTTTTGACCAATACAACTTAGATAAAAGTGATCTTATCCGGAGGTAAAGGAAAAATGTTTTAGGAGATAAGCCAAACCATTGTTGCAGGTAGGAAATGGAATGTAGTCTGATGTCGAAAGAAGCATTCCTATGTTGGTGATACCGGCCTTTATCCAGTCTGAGAGGGGTAGATCTGGTGCTAGAAGTCGTATGGATTTAGTAGGTAGTAATGAGAATGTGTCAGATGATAGTCCTGTGTTGAGTTGGGAAATTGCCGCCCAAATCCTTAGAGAAGCAGTGATAGTGCCAAGTGGGTGGCACGTTGGTTTGAGATTGAGCCAGGTGGCAGAGAGAATGAGTTTAGGGGTCTGCAAGGAGTGCAGTAGCTTATATTTGTTTCCAAGTTAAGTGGTAGTCTGCTGGCCACCAAGTTTTTAGCTGGTCTAAAATTGTTGCATAGTATTATGCTTGGATGTCAGATGCTCTCAAGCCTCCTTGTTGGACAGGGGTCAGGAGTATAGTTTTTTTCACCCTGGGGTGTTTTTGTTGCCAGATAAAGTTATTGACAATCCCTTGAAGTTTTCTTATTTGAGCTTGCACAAAGGGGAGAGGAATTGTACGAAATAGATACAGGATGTGTGGGAGTAAATACATTTTTACTTTAGCAATCCTTCCAGCCCAGGAGGTAGGTACAGTATATGGCTCTATTCTTTAGACAACCGCATGAGCTTGCCTATGAGGTCCTCAAAGTTAGTTCTTAGTAAGATATGGCTCGAGAATGTTAATTGAATTCCTAAGTAGGGGAGGAAGGCGTTGGGAGCCGATGCGAAGGGAGATTCGGCCGAGATGGTATTAGTATTAGTTTGGTGGTCTAAGCCTAGGTTAAGCATGAGGGATTTACTATGGTTTAGTTTAAACAGGGATATTGAGCTAAATGAGTCTAAGACATGTTGGACTGCAGGAAGGGATACATTGGGATTTGTCAAAGCTATAATGACATCATCGGCATAAAGGCAAATTTTATGTTCTGTGTCCCCAACCTCTATTCCTGAGATCATTGGATAAGATAAGATCTTATGGCCTATGCCAGTGGTTCCATTATCATGGCAAATATCAAGGGGGATAGCAGGCTGCCTTGTCTGGTGCCATTGGTGATTTTAAAGGGGCTTGACACAATGCCAGAGATCCAGATGCGTGCACTCGGCTGAGTGTATAGGCCTAAAAAATTTACGAAGTACCGCCTCCATGTATAGCCAATAGACTCTGTCGAATGCCTTCTCTGCATCAAGAGACAGAAAGAGAGAAGGCATTCGATTATGTTCCGCCCATTGTATAAGGGCGATAAAACATCTATTAGCATCTGAGGCTTGCCTGCCTGGCACAACTTGGTCTGGGTGGATAATTTCTGGGAAGACCATTGAAAGGCGTTGTGCCAGGAGTTTAGTGTATATTTTTGTGTCTGTGTTGAGGAGTGAGATCGGTCGATAGTTGGCGGGGTTGTCTGGTGTTTTTCCTGGTTTTGGAATGGTGACTACTAATGTTTCCAGGGATTCTTTGGGGATGTTGCCTGTGAATGCGAATTGGTTATAGGTGTTGCATAGATGAGGGACAAGAGGCACAGCAAAATCCTTTATAGTGTTCAGGAAGACCGTCCGGGCCTCAGACTTTGTTTAGGGGTAGCTGTTTAATAAGTTTATGAATTTCACTGGGTGAGAAAAGCGCTGAAAGGAGATCAAGCTGCTCTGGGGAGAAGGAGGGAAGGTAAGTGGAAGATAAAAAATTTGTAATGTCTTTTTGGTTGGGGGGCAGTGGGACTGCTTCTGTAAGATTATAAAGTTTTGCATAAAAGTTGCTAAACTCTTTGGCAATATTGAGTGGGTTAGTTATGCGTTTGCCTTGAGAGTTTGTGAGGAATTAGATTTTTTTGCTGGAGAGTTGTCTTTTAAATTGTTTAGCCATGAAGGCTCCTGGTTTATTGGCTAAAGTGTAAGATTGCAGTCTGAGCCGTTTAATGTATTGATCAAAGTTATTTTGAAGATGGTCACTGAGTCGGTACCTAAGATTTTTAAGATCCGAGGAGATATTTTTGGAGGGGCATTTTTTATTTGTGAGTTCCAGAGTGCGAATATCTTTTAGCAGGGACTCTGTGATGGAGGACTGAATTTTTTTGGAGTGTTTCGAGTTTTATAAAAAGACCTTGTAAGCAAGCTTTGTGGGCGTTCCACGTTATAGCATGATCAGCTAAAGAGTTTTCGTTATTTAGGAAGTAAGTCTCAATCTCGGATTGTATTTGTGTCTCAAATGCAGGTTTGTTAGGAAGGCAAGTATTTAGTCTCCAGATTGTGTGTCTGGGTGATTGGGAAAGGGGGGACAATTTGATTGTGACTGGTGCATGATCAGACCAAGATATTGTTCCTATATGGTATTCAGTTATGGATTGTAGTAGGTGTTTATTTGTAATGAATAAATCAATCCAAGAGTAAGATTGTTGTGGGAGAAGAAGGTATAGTCTCTTTCCAGATCATGTAAGCATCTCCAGGAGTCATATAGGTCTTCTCTTTTGAGTAGAGCAGATAGTGCTGAGGGCCTAAGTTTCGTTCTATTAGAATTATCCAGCGTAGGGTCAACTACGTCATTGAAATCTCCACAAATTATTAGGAGTGAGGATCTGTATGAGGCCAGTTTGGTAATAATGGTTGTGTAGAACTTTTTCTGGGCTGTGTTGGGGGCATATATGTCGTTCTATTAGAAGTATCCAGCATAGGGTCAACTACGTCATTGAAATCTCCACAAATTATTAGGAGTGAGGATCTGTATGAGGCCAGTTTGGTAATTTTTTGTTTAATACATTTTTATTAATAAGGAACAAAATCCACAATACAGATAAATGTAAACAATACAATAAGTAGGTCTCTTGACATTCTATCCATCAGTGATCTGTTGAATATAGACAAATACCTTAGTTTATCTCAATATCAGTCATTCTGCGACTTTTAAATATGTCTCAGAATCGCAGGATTTCATCATTTAGTCATATAAAGTAACTTGTTCGAGAAGAACACATTAGGAGGAAGTTATCAAATGTATATTCAATGTAACCCTTATTCGCACAAATAACTTACATAGAGTAAAATGAGACCAGAAAAGTAAGAAATTTAGAAAAAGAAAAGATGAGAGAGGAGATGGAATAAGAGGGGGTTGGGTGGAAAGAGTGGGGGGGGGGGGGGGGTCGTCCGCCTTCGTCGAATCCCTTTACGCAACAAATAGTAGACAATATGTTACTTTGGTTGAGACATGATTTCCGCATAAGCGGATGTGTATTTGAAAGCAAACCAGCAGGACCATATTTTTTTTTTTGAAAGATCCGCTTTATCTCTTAGGGAAAATGTAAGATCCCCCATGTAATATATGTGATCAACCTCCATAAGCCATTGGCGTAATGTGGGAATGGTTGACTGTTTCCAGTGGCATGGAATAAGGGCTTTAGCCGCATTGAGCAAATGCGGCGTTATAGATTTTTTATACGATCCTACTGGTTGGCGTGTAAAGTGCAATAGAATAACCCATGGATCATTAGGAATCTCAGAACCCTGGATCTCTTTGACCCAGTATAAAATAGTTAGCCAGTAGGGGCGGATAAGAGGGCAATACCACCAAACATGAGCATGGGTCGCTCATTCCCAGCATCCGCGCCAACATAGTGGTGATGTTAATGGAAAAAACTTGTGGAGCACCGCTGGAGTGTAATACCACCTTGTCATCAATTTGTAATTAACTTCCGCTGTTTTGGAAGACAATGAGGTTGTATGCGACAGATAAAGGATTGTGGACTGCTGGGTCTCCTAGAGATCTTTATGGAGACCTTTTTCCCAGTTGCTGATGAAGGTAGGATGTCCTGTAGTAGCTAGCGTTTGTACGGCATGGTAAAAATAGGAGAGAGGCTTTTCCACCGGTCGTTCTTCTGAGAAAGCAGACTCTATCAACGTCAGATCTGAGATGGAACGTATGGGTTTTGGTAAAATATAAACAAAAGTTGATCATTGATGATAACGCCACTGATCCATGAGCGACGCTTTAGGAGTGGAGATGATTGTCGAAAGAGGTACCACGCCAGATGCGGTAGTAACTTGGTGTAGCAGAGCCGTGGTGCCAAGATTCCAAAGGTGAATCCCGGGGGCTATGTTTCCGGGGGGAAATATTTGTGCCCAGTCAGAGGCATCAGAAGAGAGTTACATTTCCAATTATGTGATTTACATAGTGAGTCCCATGCCATTAATTTGGAACGTGTGAGCGGTGAGGTGGTTGTGGACAAAGACCTGTAATTTCTAGGAATCCATATTTGTGAAACAAGGTCTGTACTACAAAGATCCATTTCCAAAGTTACCCAAAGTTTTAATTCTTTATGGTACTTCCAGTCTGAGATTCTGTTCAAAACCCCTGCCAAGAAATATCTTTTAAAGTCAGGTAAGGCTAAGCCTCCTTCCCTTTTAGACCTGGTCAGGAGGGTCCTAGCAAGTCTGGGTCATCTCCTGTTCCAAATATATCTGTTAATCAGAGTTCTCAATAATGTAAAAAAGCCCGTAGGGATTCTGTATGGGATCATCTGGAACAAAAACAGCAGCCCGGGCAATACATTCATTTTTTTACTATACTGATCTTTCCCAACCATGAGTGTGCGAGCTGAGACCATTTCTGTAGGTCCGACTTGATTTTGTTTAACAAGGGCATAAATTTGGCACGGAACAAAGATGTGGGGTTAGGGGTGAGATAGGGCCAGTTTGGTAATAAGGTTTGTGTAGAACTTTTTCTGGGCTGTGTTGAGGGCGTATATGTTGACTATAGGGATGAGCTTCGTGTTCGAGTCGAACCCATGTTCGACTCGAACATCGGCTGTTCGGTCGTTCGCTGAATTGCGAACGATATGGGACGTTCGCGCCAAATTCGTGTGGCGCGTCACGGCCCACAATTCACTGCGGCATCGCAGTGCATTGCTTGCTGATGATTGGCCAAGCATGCACTATGACCCGCATGCTTGGCCAATCACAGCGCCGCCTTAACAGAGAGCCGTAATTGGCCAAAGCCAAGGAGGCTTTGGCCAATTATGGCTCAGGGGATTTAGTACACGCCCCACACTATATAAGGCCCCCTGCACGGCGGCCCTGTGCAGTGTGTTCCGTTGTGCTGAGAAATAGAGAGAGAGACAGTGTCATTTCATTTGAGTTAGCTAGATTAGACAGGACAGTCAGTCAGTTAGCTGCACTTAAAGTGTATTGTGTATATATATGCATCACACCTGGGATATATATATACACTGTATTCAGTTTAGCTAGATCCGTTCCTGTTATCTTCTAGACTATTTACATTTAGTGCAGTGCGTCCTGCTCACAGTGTTCAGCTAGATCCGTTCCTGTTATCTTCCTACTGACAGGCAGGCTTGTCTTGTTACAGTATTTTGAAGAAACTTACTGGTGTTCTTTTGATCCTATTAGTACCACAGTCAGGCAGCTAGACTATTTACATTTAGTGCAGTGCGTCCTGCTCACAGTGTTCAGCTAGATCCGTTCCTGTTATCTTCCTACTAACAGGCAGGCTTGTCTTGTTACAGTATATAAAGCTACCTGAAGAAAATTGCTGGTGTTCTTTTGATCCTATTAGTACCACATTCAGGCAGCTAGACTATTTACATTTAGTGCAGTGCGTCCTGCTCACAGTGTTCAGCTAGATCCGTTCCTGTTATCTTCTTACTGACAGGCAGGCTTGTCTTGTTACAGTATTTTGAAGAAAATTACTGGTGTTCTTTTGATCCTATTAGTACCACAGTCAGGCAGCTAGACTATTTACATTTAGTGTAGTGCGTCCTGCTCACAGTGTTCTGCTAAACCTACAAGTTAGTGGGGTGCGTCCTGCTCACTGTGTTCAGCTAAACCTACAAGTTAGTGGGGTGCGTCCACCTCACAGTGTTCAGCTAAACCTACAAGCTAGTGGGGTGCGTCCTGCTCACAGTGTTCAGCTAGATCCGTTTCTGTTATCTTCTTACTGACAGGCAGGCTTGTCTTGTTACAGTAAATACAGCTACCTGAAGAAAATTGCTGGTGTTCTTTTGATCCTATTAGTACCACAGTCAGGCAGCTAGACTATTTACAGTTAGTGCAGTGCGTCCTGCTCACAGTGTTCAGCTAAACCTACAAGTTAGTGGGGTGCGTCCTGCTCACAGTGTTTAGCTAAACCTACAAGTTAGTGGGGTGCGTCCACCTCACAGTGTTCAGCTAAACCTACAAGCTAGTGGGGTGCGTCCTGCTCACAGTGTTCAGCTAGATCCGTTTCTGTTATCTTCTTACTGACAGGCAGGCTTGTCTTGTTACAGTAAATACAGCTACCTGAAGAAAATTGCTGGTGTTCTTTTGATCCTATTAGTACCACAGTCAGGCAGCTAGACTATTTACAGTTAGTGCAGTGCGTCCTGCTCACAGTGTTCTGCTAAACCTACAAGTTAGTGGGGTGCGTCCTGCTCACAGTGTTCAGCTAAACCTACAAGTTAGTGGGGTGCGTCCACCTCACAGTGTTCAGCTAAACCTACAAGCTAGTGGGGTGCGTCCTGCTCCCAGTGTTCAGCTAGATCCGTTTCTGTTATCTTCTTACTGACAGGCAGGCTTGTCTTGTTACAGTAAATACAGCTACCTGAAGAAAATTGCTGGTGTTCTTTTGATCCTATTAGTATCACAGTCAGGCAGCTAGACTATTTACGGTTAGTGCAGTGTCGTCCTGCTCACAGTGTTCAGCTAAACCTACAAGTTAGTGGGGTGCGTCCTGCTCACAGTGTTCAGCTAAAGCTACCTGTAGATAGAAGGTTGGTGGTGTTCTCATACTACAGGCAGGCAGTTGATTTTGCTAGCTGCAGTATCAGTATATATATATATATATATATATATATATATATATATATATATATATATATACATATATATATATCCCAGCTTAGTGCAGCTACAGGCCATTAGAATGTCTGGAAGACCAAGAAGGAGAGGCAGACAGTCACAAGCCAATAAGAGAGGGCAAGCAGGCTCTGTGTCTAGTGCTGGTCGTGGAGACGGTGCATCCTCATCAGCACGTGGCCATGGGACACGCTTGGCCTTTTTTTCGGCAGCTGGACATGTTGAGCCGCAACATGCGGAAGACTTGGTTGAGTGGATGACCAAGCCGTCCTCATCCTCCTCATCCTCTCTCACCCATGCCCAGGGTACTTTGTCTGGCAAAGCAGCGGCCTCTTCCCTCGGCTCAATGTCATCAGTGACTCCTTCCCTAGCCCCACCATGTCCTCCTGAGGAGTCCCTCGAACTGTTTGACCACAGTGTTGGGTACATGCTCCAGGAGGATGCCCAGCGTTTGGAAGGCTCTGATGATGATACTGAGCTCGATGAAGGCAGTAACATGAGCACGGACAGAGGGGGTGCCCAAGAAGGACAGCAATCTGGCAGTCATGCTCCCCCTGCTGCAGCATACTGCCAGGTTTGCTCCAATGATGAGGAGGGAGGGGATGATGAGGTCACTGACTCAACGTGGGTGCCTGATAGGAGAGAGGAGGAGGAGGAGGAGGAGGCGGCACATCACCAACGAGGCAGGATGCCCTCCAGGGGCCAGCCTAAGGACAGCACATTGACTGCATCACACCCCAAAGCTCCACATGTGCAGGGCGCTGCAGTCTCTGCGCGTTATTCAAAAAGTTCTTTGGTGTGGGCCTTTTTTGAGATGAGTGCATCAGATCGCACCGCTGCTATTTGCAACATATGTCTCAAGCGTATCTCACGTGGCCAAAACATCTCCCGCTTGGGTACCACATGCTTGACCAGACATATGTTGACCTGCCATGCAGTTCGTTGGCAAGCATATCTAAAAGACCCACACCAAAGAACAAAGAGGACCTCTCCTTGCTCCTCATCAGCTGAGATTTCCAACCCCACCACACTTTCAGTCCTCTCTGAGACCTGCACTGAGAGGAATGAAGGTGTAGAATTAGGTGTGTCACAGCCAAGTACTTGTGGGCAATCTGCTTTTGGTACACCGACGTCAGATTGTACCAGGCAAATTTCCCTGCCCCAGCTGCTGCACCGCCGAAAGAAGTTTGCTCCCAGCCATCCACATGCCCAGCGGTTGAATGCTAGCTTGGCAAAATTGCTAGCACTTCAACTGCTGCCTTTTCAGTTGGTAGACTCTGCCCCCTTCCGTGAGTTTGTGGAATGTGCGGTTCCTCAGTGGCAGGTACCCAAACGCCACTTTTTCTCATGGAAGGCGATTCCGGCTCTCTACCAGCATGTGGAAGGCAATGTCCATGCCTCGCTGGACAGGGCGGTCAGCGGTAAGGTGCATATTACCGCTGACTCATGGTCCAGCAGGCATGGACAGGGACGTTACCTAAGTTTCACGGCGCATTGGGTGACTCTGCTGGCAGCTGGGAAGGATGCAGGACAAGGTGCAGTAGTGTTGGAGGTTGTTCCGCCACCACGCCTCCAAAATGCTAATGATTGTGACACACCTCTCTCCTCCACCCCCTCCTCTTCTTCTGCCTCCATGGCCTCTTCCTCGGAACCAGCAGTGCTCCGTAGTCGTTCAAGGGGCTACGCAAGTACGCAGGCCAAAAGATGCCATGCGGTGCTTGAGCTGGTGTGCTTGGGGGACAGGAGCCACACTGGGGCAGAGGTTCTGTCAGCTCTGCAGGGGCAGGTTCAGAGGTGGTTGACGCCACGCCAACTTAAGGCAGGAATGGTGGTTTGCGACAATGGCACCAACCTCCTCTCTGCCCTCCGACAGGGACAAATGACCCATGTGCCCTGTTTTGCTCACGTCCTTAACTTGGTGGTGCAGCGGTTCTTGGGCAGGTACCCGGGCTTACAGGATGTCCTGAGGCAGGCCAGGAAAGTCTGTGTGCATTTCCGCCGGTCATAATGCCAGTGCTCGGCTGACGGACCTCCAAAAGGAGTTTAACCTGCCCAAGAACCGCCTAATCTGTGACATGCCCACCAGGTGGAACTCAACGTTGGCCATGCTGCAGCGGCTGCACACGCAGCAGAGGGCCATCAATGAGTACCTGTGCGACTATGGCACCAGGACAGGGTCAGGGGAGCTTGTTTTTTTTTTTCCCACGCCAGTGGACCATGATCAGGGATACATGCACTGTCCTGTCACCATTTGAGGAGGCCACGAGGATGGTGAGCAGTGACAGTGCATGCATCAGTGACACTGTCCCCCTTGTCCACCTGTTGGAGCACACGCTGCGTGGAATAATGGACAGGGCACTTGAGGCAGAACAGAGGCAGGAAGAGGAGGACTTCCTTAGCTCTCAAGGCCCCCTTTATCCAGACAGTGTTCCTACGTGCCCGCCGATCACACAGGAAGAGGAGGAGGAGGAGGAAGATTGTGTCAGTATGGAGGTGGAGCCTGGCACTCAGCATCAGCAGCAGTCTTTAAGGGATCAGTCCCAAGAAACACATGGACTTGTACGTAGCTGGGAGGAGGTGGCTGCGGACCATGTCGTCCTTAGTGACCCAGAGGACTCCGGACCGAATGCCTCAGCAAACCTACGCTGCATGGCCTCCCTGATCCTGCAAAGCCTGCGGAAGGATCCTCGTATTCGTGGTATCAAGGAGAAGGACCAATACTGGCTGGCAACCCTCCTTGATCCACGTTACAAGGGTAAGGTTGCGGACCTTATCTTGCCATCGCAGAGGGAGCAGAGGATGAAACATCTTCGGGAGGCCTTGCAGAAAGGTCTGTGCAACGCGTTCCCAGAGACTGGGAGGTTACAAACTCCTGTTTCTGGACAACGTGTTGCTGAGGCTTCGGTCAGTCAAAGAAGGAGCGGTGGAGAAGGTGGCCGTCTGACCGATGCGTTCAGACAATTTTTTGGTCCGCAGCCCCAAGGTATGATCGGTTCCAGCAACCATCGCCAGCGTCTGTTTTACATGGTGCAGGAATACCTAGGGGCAAGATCAGACTTGGACACCTTTCCCACCGAAAATCCTCTTGGTTACTGGGTCTTGAGGATGGATCACTGGCCAGAGCTTGCACAGTATGCAATTGAGCTACTGGCCTGTCCTGCATCCAGCGTTCTTTCGGAACGCACATTCAGTGCTGCTGGAGGCGTGGTAACCGATCACAGGGTGCGTCTGTCCACTGACTCGGTCGATCGACTGACCTTCATAAAAATGAATCAGTCTTGGATCACCACCAGCTACCAAGCACCTGATGCTGATGTAACCGAATAATTTTTTTTGAAATCTCAGATCCCTTCAAAGACTGCCTATGCTGATTCTGAGTGACTATCCCTGAGTAATTATCCTCTTCTTCCTCAATCATCACGCTGATAGCTTGTAAGAACATTTTTGGTTCTGGGCGCCACCACCAGTGCCTAAGGCACAATTTTTCAGCCCCTGTTTAACAGGGGCATGTAATTACAATTTTTGATGTAATACTTTGCAGCAGGGCTCGTTCCTGCATTCCAACTATAGTGTCTGTGAGGGGTTGCAGTGTTGTGGCACCAGCACCAGTGCCTAAGGCCCATTTTTTCTGCCCCTGTTTAACAGGGGCGTGTAATTACAATTTTTGATGCAATACTTTGCAGCAGGGCTCGTTCCTGCGTTCCAACTAGAGTGTCTGTGAGGGGTTGCAGTGTTGTGGCACCAGCACCAGTGCCTAAGGCCCATTTTTTCTGCCCCTGTTTAACAGGGGCGTGTAATTACAATTTTTGATGCAATACTTTGCAGCAGGGCTCGTTCCTGCGTTCCAACTAGAGTGTCTGTGAGGGGTTGCAGTGTTGTGGCACCAGCACCAGTGCCTAAGGCTCAATTTTTCAGCCCTTGTTTAACAGGGGCGTGTAATTACAATTTTTGATGCAATACTTTGCAGCAGGGCTCGTTCCTGCGTTCCAACTAGAGTGTCTGTGAGGGGTTGCAGTGTTGTGGCACCAGCACCAGTGCCTAAGGCCTAATTTTTCAGCTCCTGTTCAACAGGGGCATGTAATTACAATTCTTGATCTAATATTTCACAGCAGGGCCCTGTAAAGGCTTACAGTGTTGTGGCCACAGCAACACCTAAGGCCCAAATTTCTGCTGAGTATATGGGGCAGGACCCTACTTTCAAACAACTAACTTACAAACGACTCCTACTTGCAAACGGAAGGAGAAAACAGGAAGTGAGATGAAATCTACCCCTAGGAAGGGAAATTCTCTCCTGTGAGAGTTAATATGGGAAAAACATTTCTCCTTTCCACTGATGCTTTCCAATCCTTGTTCCACAAAAAAACCCACATTTTCAAAAAACATTTTTCATTGGGACAAAAAGTGAGGTGAAATCTTCTGAAGAGGAGGAAAGACAGCAAAACAAATGTCACAGGGGTGATAACCCTTCCCTATGTTTTCCAAAAAGCTTAAAAAAGATTTTTTGGCTGGAGCTAAACATGTTAAAAATGTACCCGTTCAAAATTACAAAGAGATTCTACTTAACAACAAACCTACAGTCCCTGTCTTGTTTGCACCGCCTGTATACTGCTGTTCAGAGTATATAGGGCCTGGTGGCCCCACACCTTTCCTTATTTTAATTTGGGTGCGGGGTTCCCCTTAATATCCATACAAGACCCAAAGGGCCTGGTAATGGACTGGGGGATACCCATGCCGTTTGTCTCACTGATTTTCATCCATATTGCCAGGACCCGACATTACATTAAACCCGCAAGCAGTTTTAAATGAGATTTTTCCTTTAAAAATTACATTTGGTGCAGGGACTGTTCTAAACACGGGAAACACGTGTCACTTTACAGGCATACTATAGACACCCCTCAGGTACGATATTTAAAGGAATATTTCACTTTTTTTTTTTTACTTTAAGCATCATTAAAATCACTGCTCCTGAAAAAACGTCCGTTTTTAAAAGTTTTTTTTGCATTGATACATGTCCCCTGGGGTAGGACCCGGGTCCCCAAACCCTTTTTAGGACAATACCATGCATATAAGCCTTTAAAATTAGCACTTTTGATTATTCATGTTCGTGTCCCATAGACTTTAACGGTGTTTGCGTGTTCGAGCGAACTTTTTTCCTGTTCGCATGTTCTGGTGCGAACCGAACAGGGTGGTGTTCGGCTCATCCCTAGTGGAGGGGGGATTATGATGTGGGGTTGTTTTTCAGGGATTGGGCTTGGCTTCTTAGTTCCAGTGAAGGGAACTCTTAAGGCATCAGCATACCAAGACATTTTGGGCTATTTCATGCTCCCAACTTTGCGGGAACAGTTTGTGGATGGCCCCTTCCTGTTCCAACATGACTGCACACCAGTGCACAAAGCAAGGTCCATAAAGACATGGATGAGCAAGTTTGGGGTGGAGGAACTTTACTGGCCTAGACAGAGTCCTGACCCCAACCTGATAGAACACCTTTTGGCTGAATTAGAGCAGAGACTGAGAGACAGGAGTTTTCATCCAATATCAGTGCCTGGCCTCACAAATGCACTTCTGGAAGAGTGATCAAACATTCCCATAGACACACTAAACCTTGTGGACAGCCTTCCTAGCCTTCCCAGAAGCTGTTCTAGCTTGCATCTGGCAAGATTTACAATGGTAGTGGAACCCTCCTACACATAAATATTACATTGTTTTACATATTAGACATTGTTTTAGGACCTGGGAGATGAGACAACTTCTCTACATGAAGCACCATCTTTGGGATTTGACCCCAGATGCTCAGGGATGCTAACCAGAAGTTCTTACCTCTAAGCCACGGAACCGCCACATGTACAAACCTTCTACACATAAATATACATAAAATATACATAAATACTGCATTTCTTTGGGCATACAGGTGACGGAATTACATTACTCAAGAGTTATTCTTCTTGATTTTTTTCTGTGATATTTGGTAGTTATTTGTGGGTCAGTGTAGAATAGTGATATTACCCTCAAATTTTTGGGAATTACATTTTAATTTCTTAAGTTGGTACACATATCAATTTTTTTTGGCTCAAATTATGATTGTTTGGAAATAATAAAATGCACAAAAAATTGTGACCCATTTTAAATTTGCATCAGCAATGGTATTGTTTGTGCTTTGTAAAGACACCTGTGTGAGTTTAGGTAAAGATTGTTGTGAGATGGAGAGTACAAAGTGAAAGTGACAGAGAAAAATATATTTTACCAAAACATCAAAACACTCCACATTCTTGCATTCTTAAAAACAAAATATTTAAAGTAGAAGCAACAATGCTGCAAAGGAAAATGTATTTCAGAAAAAGATACATTTCATCTCAACATTAAAAGGATTTATTTGAGGAAGTTACAATTGTACCATAAGAACCAATGGCTAAAACTTGCATCCCAAAAAATGCTCTTCAACACAGCGCTCATTCTGGTATTTATTATAGCGCCTTGTAAAAAAGACACTGGAGCTAAAATGAGAGCTATTTGCAGGTCTGAGCATGCTCAGTTGTGTTGGCAATAAATGTAAATCAAAGTCGGGCTACTAGTGATAATAAAAACCAAAAACGATATTTTTAGCAGCCAGCATCAGCAGTATAGTGAACTGTGTAACAGAATGAAAACAAAAATATATATAAATGCAGAGCTAATATATAAAGTGTAATAAAGAGGTTAAAACATCCCGCAGGGATGAATGTGAGACTGGTGATGGTGACAGCTTGTAAATCTAACTGTAAACTGTATTATGTGAATCATATTTATGTGTAAAACTGTATTATGTGAATCATATAAAACATATAAAACATATAACAGACTGTCAAATGTGCACAAAAAAAATTATATTTGCAATGTCCGTAAAGAGAAAGCAGCAAAACTATCTGTGATACAAGAATATTCCTCAGTGGGTGCAATGAAGTCTAAAGAGGGAAATCAACCAGCGTAACAACAATTTCTAATAATAGCCAGCTTCCTTCCAGGGGCAGCTGAAGTCGTGTATGGTGTGGTCGTGGACGTACCTGTGGATGGTGTGGTTCTTCTTCATGCTCTTCCTGGTCTACATCCTGAGGGTCCGCTGAAAATCAATGACAATCTGAGTACAGTTGACAACTTTTTGTGAGTTCAAGCACGTCTGTTTGTTGGAGGTCCTAATTAAGTACCCCCTATTCCTTCTTGCTCTGGATGAGGCCCTTGAAGTGCACTTTCACATCATCACTTTCTTCCATCAAGCATCTGCCGGATTGAATGATCCAAACACCTGATTGACCCACCGCCGTATGGTGAGTGTGTGCATTCCTTGTGGTAAGCGTACCTAATTCTTCCATCATCCCACCTGCATGTTGGTATATGTTATATGAAGAAGCCTGTTCTGCTATACCCATTGGCCTAAAAAACATCACTTTTACACATTCTTCACACATGGGACTTGTGTTGGCACCTAGTTGTACAAAAACGAGGAATTTATCTCTTCCCAGACTTATAAAGATATTCCAGTGTAGAAATCACTTTTTCACACAGTTTAAAAGCAGATTATCTTTAAGTAATATACTGCATATTTCAGTACCACTTAGGCAATTGTATCATGCTCTAAACAATATTTCCATGTGCACTACTCCAGGTTTTAGCAGAGTAAGGGTTTGGGCGCTATTTGTTTTCAGGGAACTATAGTAAATTTGATTTTGGGAGTATTTTTTTTACCAGCGCTATAGTGAATACCGTTTAAGCACTAATTAGCGCGATTAGCGCTAATTAGCACTAATTTGCAGTAATTAGTGCTAAATATAAAAATATAAGCAGGAGTTAAGTAAGAGCAAAATAAGACTTTAAATGAGTTCTCTAGAGTCAGGATATAAAAAGAGCTCTCTTGTCCGTGGAAGACCAGATATCCACCCATCTGAAATGGTTGAATTTAAAGAGATTTAATGGATCTTTTTTTTAAAAAAATAACAAATATGTTCTACTTACCTGCTCTGTGCAATGGTTTTGCATAGAGCAGCCCTGATCCTCTTCATCCTCTTCAGCCAATGGCTCCTGCTGCTCTCGCTGAGTTCAGTGAAGTAGGAAAGAGAGAGCAGCACCTCTGCTCTTTACAACCACTTTAATGCTTCTTTCCAATATGTTAGTTATATCATTAACTTTAGAAATTATTTTAGTGGAGCGCAGAGATGTTTGTATAGGAGAGATAGGTTCAGGAGAATGGGGAAAATAAGACATTTACTCTCGAAACCAGTAAGAACGAAGTTTAGATTTTAAAAAGAAAGGCAACATAATGGCGTAGCTGTACGTGATGGAAAAGATCCTGCATTTCAAATTTTGACTCATCGATCCAGAGCACCTGCTGCCATTTTTCTACAACCCATTTTCTATGTTTTCATGCATACTTGAGCTGCTTAGCCTTCTTTCCACATCCCATGCATGAAAACTTGGGGTGCATAAAAAAAGCAGCAGTTGCTCTGGACTGGACTCTGGACCTGCGATATTGCATGCTTTGTACACAGGTCACAGCAAAGAACAGAGGACCCATCCTAACCAGTGCCTCCTACAAGGGTTGAGCTACATGTTTTTTATAATTTAGGCTGGGTTCACACTATTGCGAATTGGATGCAGGTTTCCCGGAATTAAATATGCATGTCAGGAGACTGTGACTGGCTCTCAATGGAGCTGGTTCACACAGTTCCGAGATGGCTGCGGAGCGAAGTGCACAGGAATACTGTGAATCTGTTTCAGGTTCAAATTCAGCCAAAAATTTGGACCGAAATCGGCCCTGAACCCAGCCTTGGTGATGTTTTTTCCTTGTCAAAAGAAGTTTATTGAGTATACAATGTTATAAAGATACATAAAGTAAGTTTACAAGGATCTATAAAGTAAGCTCATTGTTTTACAGTAGGGTTTATATAAGTAAATATCATGAAATTTCAAATATTAAACATTGGGTTCACGTAAACCTAAATTAAAGATATATATCATTTCCTTAGTTACTTTTGTAGGTATTTAAATGATTTATACCTACTATACATATTGTTTACAAGTAGAGTGTATATAGGTCAAATAAATTCTGATAATGAGCTTTAATCGTAAGGTGGAGAAAAGGAAAGAGAAAGAAGAAAAAGGGTTGAAAGGTAGAGGTATGGTCCACAAGGTTGTCCCGCTCGTCAGTTTATTATTCTTTTTAGTTCTCTTTGAAGCCTTAGAATGGGTGTCTCTGTAAGTCATTTAATCTGTTACCATGGCAACAGGACAGAGTCATTGAAATTTGACAGGAACTGTTGTTTTATCCAAGGGTGCCAAAGTTTTTCAAATTTTGGAATTTGATTTTGATCGATGGCTACCATCTTAGCATGGGACATTGTATTATTCATTCTGTGAATTGTTTCTGCTAGTACCAATGTAGGAGATTTCCATGCCTTGGCCACTGTTTGTTTTGCAGCCGTTATTAGTTGGATCATAAGTTTGAATTGAGAGAGTGTTAACCATTCCGGTTTTAGATTAAGTAAAGTTAAATATGGATCTGGTTGTATTATCTTTTTAAATATTTTAGATGCAATCACGAAAACTTCCTTCCAGAAGGTTTGGATTACTGGGCACGTCCACCATATGTGTAAATATGTGCCTATTTCTGGGCATCCTCGAAAACAAAGAGCTGAGGTATTAGGTGAATATTTTGCCACTCTAGCGGGTACAAGGTACCAGCGAGTTAGGACTTTATAATTTGTCTCCAGTGCTAAGATGTTGGGTGAAGATGACTTAGATGTGAGCCATATGTTAGACCAGTCCGTGTCTTCTAAAGTTCGTCCCAGGTCCTCCTCCCACCTCTGAACGTAAGAGGGTCTATTAAGATTTGCTACTCCATATAATTGATTATAAAGTGATGAAATTGTACCTTTAGCAAATGGATCTTTTGTACAGATTGATTCAAAAATGGATAATTGGGATAATGGTGTATCCCCCATTTAGGAATGGTGTATAGAAATTTTTGATTTGGAGATATCTAAATATCTCAGAGTTTGGTAGATCATATTTTTCTCTAAGCGATGGGAATGAAAGGAATGATTTAGATGCTATGAAGTCATTTAGTGTCTGAATGCCTGATGTTGTCCAAGCTTTAAAAGAATTTGGGTAGATCCATGCCGGATAAAAGGCCGGATTTCTGATAAAAGAAAGAAGAGGATTGTGTGGAGATTGTAACTGATATTTGGTTTTTAGTTTATCCCAGAGAGATAAGAAGTGTTTAGTTATGGGATTATGAATTTTAAAGCGGTCTTTAGGATCAAGCCATAATAAATTTGATATTAATAGAGGGTCATTTTCTGAAGCCTCTATAAATACCCATAGTGGGATTTCCTGTTTTGCATGGTATTTGGACAGACTGGCCAAATGTGCTGCTCTGTAGTAGTTAGTAAAATTAGGGTATCCCAGGCCTCCTTTATTTTTGGGAAGCTGTAGTGTGTGTATAGGTATACGTGGTTTAGAAGAGCCCCATATAAACGAAGTTGCTCTTTTTTGTACTATTCTCAAAAAATAGGAAGGAATTGGAATAGGGAGGACTCTGAATAGATAAAGCAATTTGGGTAGAATAGTCATTTTGATTGCATTAATTTTCCCTATCCAGGATAAAGGAAGTTGCGACCATTGTTTTATTAGATTTGTGATCTGTCTTAATACAGGAGGATAATTGGTTGAGAATAAGTCAGAATGAGATGCTGTTAAATGAATTTCAAGATATGGGATTGATTTTTCTGCCCATGTGAATGGGAGTGCAGCCTTAGCCGGGATCAATTCCATGTTTGTGAGTGAAATATTAAGCACTAGGCATTTCTTAGGATTAATCATAAGGCCGGATAGGGCTGCAAATCCATCAAGAGCTGGTATTAAGTTAGGACCAGAGACCTGTGGTGATGATAGAAAAAGTAATATATCGTCTGCAAATATACATAATTTGTGTGTAATACCTCCTACTTCAATGCCAGTTATAGTTTGGTTTGTTCTGATGTATTGGGCCATGGGTTCGAGTATAAGGGCAAATAATAAGGGAGATAATGGGCAACCCTGTCAGGTACCTCTTTCGATATTAAAGGCTTCAGATTTGTATCCAGCATATTTTATATAGGCTTTGGGTTTATTATATAATGCTTTGATCCATGTTAAAAAGTGGGGTCCAAAACCCCATTTTTGTAATGAATATTGCATATATTGCCAGGATACTGTGTCAAATGCCCTCTTAATATCGAGAGATAGAAAACATAAAGGGATTTTCTGTTTTTTAGCAATATGTGCCAATAACACTGCCCTGCGTATATTATCGCCTGCCTGTCTATTTGGCATGAAGCCTACTTGATCTCTATGTATTAATTTTCCTATAATGCTATTGAGGCGTTTTGCTATTATTTTTGCTAATAATTTAATATCGAGGTTTAACAGAGAGATAGGCCGATAATTCACACAGGAAGTATCATCAGAAAGGGGTTTTGGGATCATACAAACAATTGCCATTAGTGTTTCTTGCCGAAAAGAATGTCCATCTAGAAGTTTGTTAAAAGTTTCAGTGAGAATGGGAGAGAGTATTTCTGAGAATGTTTTATAGTATAAAGCAGAGTAGCCGTCTGGGCCTGGTCTTTTGTTAAGTTTTAGGTCTTTTATGGCGTTAGCAACTTCATCTATAGTTATAGGCTCATCCAAACTGCTTTTTTGATTCTGAGATAACTCAGGTAAGGTTATTTTTGAGAAGGATTCAGCTTCTGTAGGATTAAATTCATTGTTTGTCTTGTATAAAGTTGCGAAATGTGAGTGAAATTTATGGACTATTTTAACTGGATTACAAGTGTAAACATTTTTTGATAATTTCAAACGTATTGGTTTGAAAGATTTGTTAGTTTAATTTAATGCCCGAGCCAAATATGTACCTGGTTTGTTTGTATTCATGTAGAAATTGTGTTTGGAGCGTTTGAGGGATTTATCAACTGACTCAGTGAGAAATAGATCGTATTCCAATCTAGATTTTTCCAGATGAGATTTTGTACTCTGAGATGGATTATCTTGAAATGATATGTAGGCTGCATTAAAATTGAGTTCTAGTTTTTTTGCTAGATTTTTGCGTTCCCGTTTAAATAGTGCCATTTGTCTTTGTATTGTACCACGCAAGACAGGCTTATGAGCTTCCCACAGTGTTATTAGGGAGATTTCTGTTGTATTATTAATTGATATGTATTCCTTTAAAGCTTGTTCAATGGCCACCTGATGTAGTGGGTGTTTGAGCATTATGTCCGGTAAGTACCACGTTGGGTCATGCGCTTTTGGTATGGCTGAGGCTATAGTAGCGTATACTGCATTATGGTCAGACCACGGAATCGGAATTATATCTGATGCAATAATTTCTGGTATCATTCCTATTGTTAGAAAAATATGATCTATTCTGGTGAAGGTTTGATGAGGGTGCGAGAAATAAGTGAATTTCTTTTTCATTGGGTTACTTTCTCTCCATGAATCTACCAGATTGTATTTGGAAAGAAGTTGAGAAAAAGGTAATCTAGAGGTTATTTTGGATGGTGTAAAAGGTGATTTATCTAGAAATGGGAGGAGGACCTGGTTCGAATCCCCACACATTATCACTGTTCCTATTTTGTGTGTATTAATCACTTGTAATATATGTGAGAGGAATGGTGTAGGTTGTTTGTTAGGAGCGTAGTAGGAAATCACCGTGATTGCTGTATCCATTATATAACCCATGAGTATCAGGTATCTACCTTCTGGGTCTTTCATTTCTGATGATAAGGTGAATGGTGTGGATCGGTGAAATGCAATTAGAGTTCCATTTTGCTTGGTACAGGCAGAAGCCGTGTAAATTTGTTGATAAAAAGGAGAAATATATTTTGGAGTAGAATCTTTGGTGAAGTGTGTTTCTTGGAGGCATACTATGTGAGCCTTCTTGTTATGGAAAGTACGGAAGGCTTTGGTCCTTTTTTGAGGGACATTTATTCCCTGAACATTCAAGGAAAGTATATTCAGTGGTGCCATGGCAATAGATCAAATAGTTTTGACTTACTTTTTGTTATGCAGAGCTGACTGCGCAGATCAACCTGTGTGGACTGAAGAGACGAATAGATAGAAAAGAAACCAGTGAATTCTGGAGTAAAGAGTAAACAAAAAACATATGAGATTAAATGATACATTGTATAAATTATTTTTTGCAAGTAATCACAATTTACCCGTGAAAGAGAGTAAATATCTCTCTCAGGGGAATAAGTGCCTTCGTCACACTCCCACATAATATGATTGGGAGAATGAGGAGGGCTAATGGGGGTACACGGATCTTCCGCTTACAGGAGAGAAGTGCTATGTCAAAAGACATCAAAATGATGTTTCATTAATTGGAGTGCAGAATATAGTTTTTGTTGAAACTATTTATTCCAGGGTGTTTGTATATGGTTAGTCTTGCCCTAGGCTAAATAATTCAGTTAGAAAGGTACTGTTAATAACTTTGGTATTGATGAAGATAGTTTGAATTATTTTGGGATTTTAACCCTTTTAGAGTAAACAATTACATATTTTATTCATATGTAACTGTTTAGATATGTTAACTCATAAAATTGAGGTTGTATTGCTTCAGATTAGAATAAACAAAAACATAATTCTAGGGACTAGTTAGGTAATAATATATTTGTTTTAAGAAAAGAAAGAAAAAGCTTCCATTACTTCTGGATTATTGAACATATTTGTCCTAAAAAGTAATAAATCTATTGTTATTACCTGATAATATATAACTGAACAAGAATTTCCTTATTTCACTTATATATTCTAAGGCTATATGAATCAGAAGTAATAAGAAATATAACTGGAATGTAACATGATCCCACACAGTGTGTGACTATCAGAATGCAGTTACATTCAGTTATAAATATAGGTTTTTTAAAGAGAACCATCTCTTAGTATAATAAATGAAGAGATATCAGGAATTAGGATGTCAGTCCATTGAATCTTCTTGGTCCATGGATGATGTGGCATAACGGCCTCTTTTGTGAGAATGATGATTCCCATTTTGTTCTGAAATTTTCTGGGTGCTGCCTGAAGGTGAAGATGACGCCATTCTTCTGCGTGTGGGAGAGTTGCTGCTTGTGGGTTCTGTCAGATTTAATTTTAAAAGGGTTTGTTGTAGTTCATCTGCTGATCTGCTTCTGTAAATTGTACCTTGGTAGTTAAATATGACTGAAAAGGGGAAGCCCCATTGATACATAATGTTGTGGCGTTGCAGTTCCATTAGTTGGGGTTTCATGGATCGTCTTTTAGTAATAGTAAGTTGGGATAGGTCAGCAAAAATTTGATAATTGTGTCCTTGAAAATTAAGTTCCTTTTTTTCTCTTGCAGCAATTAGTATTTGTTCTTTCGTTCTGTAATAATAAAATTTTGTGATTATATCACGTGGGGGTCCATCTTTCTTTTTGGCTGTGAGGGCTCTGTGTACTCTGTCCAGTTCTAAACGTTCAATAGGGATATCTGGCTTTAGTTCTTGTAATACAGCAGTAATAGTAGATTGCAGGTCTGTCACAGTTTCAGGTATTCCCCTTATGCGCAAGTTTGAACGTCTGGCTCTATTTTCGTAATCTTCGAGCTTAGTTTGAAGTATTAAATTCTCTTTTTTTAATTGTTCCAATTCTGTTATATTTTCTTGGGTTGTAATTTCAATTTCATCCATTTTTATTTCTAAGGCTGCGGTGCGGTTTCCCAGGTCTCTTATTTCTTTGGTTAGGCTTTTTGTTATTTGGTCTGAGGTTTGTTTTAAAGCCTTATGAAGCATCTTTTCAAATTGTAATAATATTTCTGGGGATACTGAGGAGGCTTGTGGAGAAGTTTGTGAGAGGATTTGTTCTGTATCTGACTCAAATGGAGAGTCTTGCTGTGACATTTTCTGTCTGTGAGAGCGCCCTGATGCTGTATCTTGTGAGGTGACTGGAGCTGCTTCAGCTGCAGTGAGTGCCTGTGAGCTCTTTGTGAGGTGATTTTTATTTCTGCCACGGTTTCCTCCCAGTACCATATTTCCTGCCCAAACTTTCACAGTTTGTTCCCTGGGACAAAAAGGTTCAAATGGATACCTTTTGAGCCTGCAGGCTCCGCTTTGTCCTTCTTTTCTCTCCTCAGCGGTATGGAGCTCTAACAATGCATGTCTGCTCTGCTAGGCTCCGCCTCCTGCCCCCCCTTGGTGATGTTTTTTAAGAGAGAACTATATTTGTTTTTTAAAAATTAATTTAACAGTGTACTAATAAGTACAAAGTTGCAATCATTTGTGTCTGTTAAATCTGCCTTGAGCTCAGGTTTAACTCTCCAGCATTTAAATATAAATATTGGTTTTCAGTGTATTGACCCTTTAACATTTACATTATGCAAGATAAAGCTCCTTCTAGTTTTCATGACTAATGGTCTTTCCCAATTTAGAGCATTCTGAGCAAGGCCAGTCATTTTAGAAGTAGAAAATGTTCTCTATATGTAAGCCATGATGGAATTTTGAAAGCTGGCTGCTGAACTGTCTGAGGGTATGCACAGCATCTTAGATAACCAGAAGAACAATACAGATACCTGTTTAAAATGCATTCAAACATACCTTCCTTATCCCTCTACTGAGATATCTGTAATGTGTCAGCTGCTGAACCCTTTCCCACACTAATTGCAGTGCCTCTGATTTGATTTAAGAATGTTGCAAACAAAATGTTACCAAAGGACTGGCTTACAGGCTACTTGCAAGTAAATCCAGGTTGTCAGTGAAAAACTGGTGCTAAATGACAGGACAGCCATACAAACCCATTAAAAGGTTAAGACTAGAATGTGAACTATGTCCAAAATGTTTCCATCATGCGCATCTTGACTTATCCAGCTCTTTCAAACACTGCTTAGAGTAAACAAATGTATATATAGAAGAGAGACTTTGTATAAGAAATGAGAATGTATTAAAATTATCGAGCATATTGTCTTATTTGTTATGCATAAGAGCTAAAGTTTGTATGCCTGTATGTGCTAAAGGATCCTTTCTACTGGGCTTTATTTCTTAATGAAAGGACTCTACAATACAATTTTACTATGGTACTGTGTGTATTTGTGTAATCTTATTTTATGGGGCAATATGTTCAAATGGCAGAAGCCATTAAAAATATTATAAATAAACAGTGCAAGTTCAGCTTTCGGCTGACTTTGAGTGAGGGAAGAGGCATGTTGAATCCAAACCAAATGTAAGTTTAAGGGTTTCCTACCCAACTTTTAAAAAGTTCAAACAACTGGGTCCCAAATGGGGCACATTAAATGTAAATTAAAAAACAGTCACTGGCTCACTCAGCCCTTTGCTTTTGCCCAAAAGTGGAATTTCCGCTTTAAGGAGTCCTAACCACCTGACATGCCACATTTGGCATGTCATTTTTTTTGGGGGGGAGTGGGTACCTAGTTTTGACAGGTACCCAGCTCCCACTTCCGCCTTCCGCCATCTAGGTGGCTCCTCCTCTCCCCCTCCCTGCAATCTTCGGGGACAAGTTACAGCTCCCAGAAGATTCCTCGGCCATTCAGGACAGTGCAGCGCAGCACGACTCACTCATGGGCAGTGCACACCCGGCTGTGAAGCCAAAAGCTGTCACAGCCAGGTGCTTACACGTGCAATGTTGGCGTGGAGAGGAGAGGGAGAAAACCGAGGCTTTGGGAGGCTGCATCGCTTGACCGTGGGACAGGTGAGTGTGTGTTTATTAAAGGTCAGCAGTTACACTTTTTGTAGCTGCTGACTTTTAATAAGCTGAAAAAAGAGTGGAACTCTGATTTAAGTGTGGAATGTTTTGTTGACTCCAACACACATTCTACAAATAAGATCCAGAGCCCCACCTCCAGGAATAAGTACTTTAGCTTTTTGTGCCAAAACCTTGAGCATAGCCTTAAGGTGGAACTATAGGCAAAACTTTTTTTTTCATTTTGGATAGAGCAAGAGAGGGATATAACTCCTGACAGATTTTTTGCCATCTGTGTCCCATTGGGGAGGCCTCCCTTCATTTCTTGTCTCATAGCCAAACAGGAAGTGAGAGGAAATCCCTGAAAATGAAGGGAATTCCTTGGGAACCCCCAGATCACCAGAACTAGTGACTCCATTGGAAGATTTTCACTCCATTACTTTTTTGGGGACAACCCAAAATTTGGGATTTTCTTTTATGCAGCTTTGATGCAGCTTAGAAGTTGGTCAGAAGCAAGTCAGAAGAAACTCAGGGGGATCTCAGAATCTTCTCAAACTGCAATCAGTGCACGCTGAAATTCAGTTCAGAAGCTTGTGCCAGTACTTGGTGTAAATCAGCTTTCCTATAAAGACGGTATGTTCAGAGCACTGTAGTTTGATCCCAGTTATGTGGGGTTTAATGTCCTTCTTTATTCAGTTCAACCCTTTTACGATTTCCATGACAATTCAGACTTCTTTAATTAACTTTAATAGCCAATATGTTTGTGACCTGGCGGAGAGATAGGGACATGTATTTCCATTCATAGCAAAACAAGAAGTGATAGGAAATCCCTGAAAATTAAGGGAATTCCTTGGGGACCCAACTTCCATTGGAAGATTTTCCCTCCATTACTTTTCTGGGGACAACACAAAATTTGGGAATTTCTTTTACTTTCACTTTCAATGATAATGGTAAGCAGGACAAATTGAGAGGGTGAATCGCCGTAATGGGGACACAGACAGCAGTAATAACTGACAAGTGTTCTAATCCCTCTCCACTTTATCCAAAACTATAAAAAAAACTTCAGATTCTGAGTAGCACATATACCCCATCAATGACAATCCCATGCTCCCACTGCTGTGACTGTTTTCAATAGTATTAATAAGAGATTCTTCTAAATCTTACTGTACCATTTTCATGTTTTAATATTCATTATTTGAAAATTAAACATTTTGTTATAAAATCCTTTGCTTTAGGAAACATGGTCATGTTGTAAACAGGCAATTGTTCCCATTAGTCAGATTGTTACCATACTAGTCAAATGGAAATACAAAATCAGCTTGATGCAGTTTATGCCGCATACACACGAGCGGACTTTTCGACCGTGTGTGGGTTTCATCGGACCTTCAGCGGACTTTTTCTGTCGAAAGTCTGATGGACTTTAGATTTGGAACATGCTTCAAATCTTTACGTCTTAACTCCGTCAGACCCAGTTCCTATCGAGAAATCCGCTCGTCTGTATGCTAGTCCGACGGACAAAAAAACGACGCATGCTCAGAAAAAAGTACGAGACGGAAGCGCTCGGTCTGGTAAACTAGTGTTCGTATTGTAGCTGGCACATTCCTCACGCTGCAAATTCTGTGATCGTTGAATGTAGCGCATTGTCTTCTTTATAATGCTAGAAGAACAAAGTTGTTTTGCTGCTCATATTCACACAGAGTCCTCACAAACTGATTTCTGGATTATTTCTCTTGATCTCATGAATGATATTGTATTTTTTAAAATCCCGATCTTCACACTAATGTTTACACATTTGTTTTTTGGAGTCATCTTTTATTATCTTTTATTTCATCAAGATCATTTTTTAGGATTGTTACAAAAATATTTTCTAGTGATCTCCATATATATATATATATATATATATATATATATATATATATATATATATATATATATATATATATATATATATTATTTTTGTTGTAAAGTTACCACAAGAACATTAGATTTTTTTTTTTTGGAACCTCAAGGAGGTTGTTGTCCCTTGTTAATTTGACATTGTCTTTAAAAATGTATTTTAATAAAAAAACATAGGCAAGTATTTTCAGAAAATAAAATATCCATTTTTTCTGGTTAACAAAATAAAGATGAAGTCAACGCTGGAGAAACTTTGGGAATTTGTGAAGCCTTTTGGCCCCAGGGTACACATCAAGTCTGTGGAAAAGAAAATTGGGATCTTGAGGAGTCCATATAATAAAGGGAGCACAATCTGGTCCAGGAATCCCAGAGATCAAGAGCAGTAGCAGATGACATATATGTCCCCAGGCTGTGGTACTACATCAGCCTGTGTCTTCTGTCAGACCAGACTGAACCCAGGCCATCACTTTCTTCTCTTCATTGCAGCCTTCCCTCCACGCTGCCCTGCAGCCTTCCCTCCACGCTGCCCTGCAGCCTTCCTTGGAGGCTGTGGCTCTGGTGGTTGACTTGTGGCAGGAGGAGGAGGAAAAGGGGCTTGCTCATTTATTTGGGTGTTGACAGTTAACTCAACCTTCAGCCCCTTGTGAATGACATCTGAAAAAAGTTTTTCACTGAGGAGGCGTTGGCCCTTCTCCATTTCGAGCAACCTGCCGACTAAATAACATCCATAGGCCTCTTCAGGTTTGGGGTGGGGCTCTTGAGAAAATTTGTAGCTTCTCTCATGAGGCGCAGTGATGCCTCCTCTGTCACCGTCCCCTTCCTAGGCCTTTTTGTATGAAGGCGGAGGGGAGGCACCTGTGATTGTGTGCTGCTCCTACTGGGTCCGGCCACCTCCTGGCTGACACTAACCCCTGCCTCCTCCTGGCTGACACCACTCCCGCCCACCTCCTGGATGTCACTGCCTCCTCCTGCCTGCCACTTTCCACACCTTCCTCCTGGCTGAGCTCATCCTGTGTATAAAAAGGGACATAGTTTTAGTTTTTGGTTCATCAGTCACACACAATTTTCAGCTCATGACTTGCAAATTCAATGTGGATTTTATCCAAAAAATGATGTCTACATATCAATTGACAGTAGTGGCCAAAAATTGTTGTCACCGACTTGAAAAAATGCTGGTGTCAGAATGATACTCTTTTATATGTAATAGTTAACATTATTAATATTAGGACACTAAATATGTCTAAAAATAATATACCTGGCTCCAGATGGCCACATCCGGTTCTTCCAGGATGGAAGTCCCAGGTTGGTCCTCTTCAGCCTCTGCTGGGGTGGAGGGAAGGGTGGAGGGAAGGGTACAGGGAAGGGTGGAGGGAAGGGTTCGAAAGAGATTCCCTGGCTTCAGTCTGGTCATCAAGAAAACGCAGTTTATGGTAGTACCACCGCCTGGGTACATACACATCATCTGCTGATGCTCCTGATCTCAGGGAAGTCTGGATCTTGTTATGCTCCCTTCTGTACATATTCCTCAAGATCCCAATTTTCCTATCCACAATCTCCACGGTTGCTTCTGTGATGAAAATCTGCACAAATGCCAGAAGTATCTTCAGCGTTGCCTTCCTGATTGTTTTAATGTAATATTGAGGGTGTTTGACCTCCCACAGATTCCTCATCTCCCTGTACTTCTCAATAAATTGTGTCAGAAATCCAGGGTCCTTAAATTTAGTATTAATTTTTTCTGTAAAAGACAATAAACACTAATGTTAGGCTAAACCCTCAATATTATCCCAACATAGGCCTCAATCTTTAAAAGCAGTACCTTTGTTTCGGACGCTCGTAACTTCAGTTCCGCTTTCCTCCGCACACCGAACGTACATACGGCACATGCATGTTAGCTTTATACACACTTCGCATGCATGAAACGCCACCTGCGTCGCCCGCCTCTGACGTTCTTTTTTAACGAATGTTCTCTGCCCCCTTCTCTACGCACAGAACGTACGTACGGCACATGCATGTTAGCTTTATACACACTGTGCAGGCGTGAAACTCCGCCTGCGTCGCCCATCCCTGACCTTCTTTTTTAACGAATATTCTCCGCCCCCTTCTCTTTACGGTGCGCAGTAGGAGCAACAATGGCGGAGACACAGCAGGTGTGTACTAATTCTTCAAATAACAAGGAAAGCCCGATCCAGGAAGAGGAGATTTAAGGCCTCCAATATGGCCTTTGAAGAGATGGTGGAGATGGTAGCTATTTTGCTAAAAAAAGATTACGATGGGAAGCATGGACCGTACGTCCAGCCTAATTTAAGAAAGGCAAAAATAATGTCGAAAGTGGTGAAGACCCTGCATCATCATTTTGGGGTGCTCTAAAGATCAGCTGAGGAAACGATGGTCTGACCTAAAATTTAGGGAGCTGGATCAGTACAGACGAATCCAGAAAGTGCTGAAAAAAAGTAAGTACTTGTCCTGTGTTCCTATTCTGATTATTACCTTGCATGCTGCTCCGTGTGCTTTTCTTTACTGTACAATTTTAAATCGTTAAACGTTTGTAGGAAACATCATTCATAGTAAACATCGTTCGTAGTAAACATCGTTTGAAAATATATACGATGTATTTAGTTGATACAGGGTTTAAACAACATTTAGGTCTTGGTAATTTGTCTTAAGAGAAGTTTAGGACATTGTTGTCTAGATGTCTTTGAAACTAGAATGAATTGCAAACTTCATTCAGTGGAATGTAAGGAGAGGACACTCAGCAGCTGTTTACACATCAGGACTCAGGAGCACTAGTGTTGGACACCAGAATACATTTTTTTGGGTAACCCACACAGGTGCTCCAGTAGGTACTTGTTGGGGTGTCTCTATCTGTGAAACGTGGCCAAAAAAGGTAAGTATTCCAGCTTGTTTCAAAGGGAATTTTAATCATGTCTTCAACTTGGAGCTCTGCCCAAACAGACAATTTTACATCACTTCAATACAATGTTTTATATTCCTATTCCTGGACTCAAATATCTGTGTGCTAAGTATACCTTTTGTTTCATTCTCATAGGGGAGAAAAGACTCAGACAACCTGATCCCAGGGCCCCCTGAACTCACCTGCCGGATTGGGAAATCAGCCCAAGCCCCACGGAGGATGTGGAGGAAGAAGAGGTGGAGGAAGGGGGTGACATGTGCACTCGACCAGGTGAGTGTCTGACACCCCAGCTTATGGTAATCTATGTATGCCTGCATATTTCTAAATACATCTTTTTTTCATCAAATTTAGGTGATCTGGTTGTGGAAGGGGAAGAAGCGGTGGAAGCATGTCCAAGTACCAGCGCCTCCCCGAGGATGTGGAGGAAGAGGAGGTGGAGGAAGTGGGCGACATGTGCACCTCACCAGGTGAGTGTCTGACACCCCAGCTTATGGTAATCTATGTATGCCTGCATATTTCTAAATACATCTTTTTTTCATCAATTTTAGGTGATGTGGAAGGGGAACCATTTAGCACGGACAATGCACAAAGATTAATTGGACAGATCATGGCCTGGAATGGGGATATTGATGCCATGAGCACGAGCCTGGACCTAATGCGTAATCGGCTGGACAATATGCAGCAGGAAATGAAGAACATGATCGATGTTTTGTGGAGAATCTAAATCCCTTTTTCACAAAAAAAAAACATTGATCATGTTCTTCATTTCCTTTTTTGCTGACCCCATTCTGGGCTTTGACTTTGAATAATTTTATGCCAGTTTGTTAAAAAACTAAAAAAAAAAAAAAATAGAGGCCTGTTTGTTATAAAATGTTTTTAAAAATATATAAAAAATATAGGCCTGTTTGTTAAAAAAAATTATTAAAAGAGAGGCCTGTTTGTTATAAAAATTATAAAAAAAATAGAGGCCTGTTTGTTATAAAAACAAAAATAAAAATAAAAAAAGAGGCCTGTTTGTCAAAAAAAAATAAAAAATACGAAATAATTTTTAAAAACAAAAAAATTATATTGTTTGGAAAAAAATATTTTAAATAAAAAAAGGTTTAAAAAACACACATGTGAATGTGCACAGATTAAAAATTCTGTTAATCAACAAGACGTGTGGCTTCTTCTTTCAATGCTCAATACCAGTTTTGTAAGTTATTTGGTGTTTACAGTGACAATAGGGCTTATTTACTAAAGGAAAATACACTTGGCACTACAAGTGCACTAGGATAACCTAGGAGACAGCCAAAAAGAAAGGCAAGCAATAAATACATTTCTATATTTTATCTGATCTTTATTTTTTATTAAAACAAATTATAGATTGTCTGGCATTGCAATGCCCCCCTACCCGTAAAAAAAAAATCAACATATTTATCCCGAACTTGATGGGTGCTTTGAGGGGCCAAGCCAGTACGGCCAGTATCCAGGCCCGTCAGAGGATTCTCTATAAGTCCGGCCTCAGGCCCAAGTGATGCAAGATAATTGCTTGAATGTTTGTGTAAATAATTGTGCAGGATGCAGCATGCTAGGACAAGGTCATTTAGTTTGTAGTCCGCCATGTGGATAGCTATCTGAAACAGGCAGAACCGGCTGGCCAGTATCCCGAAGGCATTCTCCCCAACTCTTCTTGCTCTTGAAAGCCGGTAGTTAAAAACCCTCCTCTCCAGGGTGACGGTCCTTTGGGGGAATGGCCTCATCAGGTGCTTGCCCAGACCGAAGGCTTCATCTGCAATGAAGACAAAGGGGAGTCCTTCCACGTTATCCACATCAGGTGGCAATCCCAGGCCACCCCTCTGGAGACGCTGGTAGAACTTCGTCTGGGCAAAGACTCCTCCATCCGACATCCGGCCATTCTTCCCCACATCCACATACAGAAATTCATATTGTGCCGACACCACCGCCATTAAGACAATACTATGAAACCCCTTACAATTAAAATAGTATGACCCCCAATGGGGCGGTGGCACGATGTGGACGTGTTTCCCATCTATAGCCCCTCCACAGTTGGGAAAGTCCCAACGGTTGGCAAAATGGGATGCCACAGTCTGCCATTCCTGTGGCGTTGAAGGAAACTGGGGAGTGAAACAAGAAAGAAAAAATATAAGTACTTTTGCACATAACATTGCAAGCACATTACATAAAAAAACAGTATTGCCCAGCATCAGTATAACATTAATTTTAAGTATTATTTAAAGACTAAAATATAAGGCCCACTTATCAGATTCCTCACCCCCTCTGATGGCCCATTGATAAATTTTTGGGGGGGAGGGGACACACAGACCATTTGGAGACATTTTAGGGGGGGTGGATTTCAAATCAATTTAAGGACACACAGACCATTTGGAGACATTTTAGGGGGGGGATTCTAAATCGATTTAAGGACACACAGACCATTTGGAGTCATTTTTTGGGGGGGATTTTAAATCAATTTAAGGACACACATACCATTTGGAGACATTTAAGAGTAAAGCACTACAATGGAGCCGACAAAATACATTGTTAAGTGACTAGACTAGGTGGATATGGGTCCAGCATAGCATGCTGGGGAGGTTAGTGAATGCAAATATGCATGCAGGACAAAAAAGAGCATTAAAAAATTACTGCATGCATGAGGACACAGGGGACATTCACACTATATTGCAATCATGATAATTAGTGTTCGAGTAAAGAAATACATTACATTAGCAAACATTAAATACAATAAAATGTGATGTTAAAGGATAAAATTCTTACCTTAATATAGTCCTTCTGCAGGACCTGGATGATGGCAGAACAGGTCTCTGGGATAATGATCCCCAGAGCCTGGGGGAAGATACCTGTCGAGAACTTAAGGTCCTACAGGCTTCTCCCCGTCACCAAGTACTGCAATGTGGCGACTAGCCTCTGCTCCGCAATGATGGCTTGCTTCATGCAGGTATCCTTCCTGCTCATATAAGGGGTCAGCAAAGCCAACAAATGGTCAAAAACAGTGTCCGTCATCCGGAAAAAATTCCTGAAATCCTCAGGGTTATTCTCACGGATCTCACAGAGCAAAGGCATGTGAGAGAATTGGTCACGCTGGAACAACCAATTCTTCGTCCATGAACTCCTCCTCGCCCTGTTCATGGACTGGGCTTGGCTGAAGAATGACCTACAGCACCAAGCACATACAATGCATGAGCTCTACGATGAGTACGTACCCGCAACATGGCTTCAAATCGGTCGGCTGGTCAGAACGAACTTAACAGAACGCACTGAAGAACAGCAAGGCCTGTGAAGAGCGAACTGAAAATCAACAACGAGCGGACAATAACAAACTGAATAAATCAATGCGAACTGACTACACGCACTGAAAATCAGATACAAACCTCACAAGCACAAACTGAACAACAGTTAAATGATCTGAAAAATACAAGTCTCACAACCGCGAATCGTCTTTCACCAAACTTCTACTAACACGAGATAAACACGAGATTAGCAGAAGGGGCCCAAAGGGTGACGCATGAGCTATTGGACTTCGGTTTTATAGTCTTGTCAGACCTGGTGTACATCACCACGTACATCACCAAGTCCATCGGAAGTCCGTCAAAAGTCCGTTGAAGGTCCGCCGGAATGACCATTGGACTTTTGTTGCCGAAAAGTCCGCTCGTGTGTACGCGGCATTAGAAGTTGGTCAGAAGCAGGTCAGAAGAAACTCAGCCCATCCACACATTAATTTTTCTTAATGTAGTACTGTTCAAATATCTGCAGAACATTGACATATTTCCTTTTTTAACTTGACATTTTCTATGTATAGCTTCTTAAAAAAATGGTATTATATTGTTATTACTTGCACTGCAGAACTGTTTTTATGTTTATTGCACCTCAACTCAGCCTTGTTGGTTTTTATGAATCTAGTACAGTAAGATATGAATCATATGTCTCATTATATTCTTCCATTGGCTAAGCCAAAGCTAGGCTTTCATAAAAGGCTTGTGGTCTTATATTCATTTTTCTTAATGGTGTATGTGTACAGTGTCCTTTTTATTGTATCATTCTTACTACTATTTATTAGGAGTTCTTATATATTTGTTGAATGTTCTTGTTTCAGCTCATAAGTAAGGCAGATGTTACAACAGATACAGAAGATTTTCTTATTGTGCTTGCTTTTTTAAGTTTCTCACAGTTACTTTTTGGATCAGTGTATGGTGCACCCAAACAAATGATGTGGCAGATACTATAGCTAGGAAAATCTTCTGGCATTATAGTTTCTTTTTACCATTGTTAAGAATTAAGGCTAGAAACAGCAATATCTTGAATGTGAGACATTGCTTTTGCCAGTACTTGGTGTAAATCAGCTTTCCGATAAAGACGGTATGTTCAGACAGTGCATATAAAGACATATATTCAGAGCACTGTAGTCTGATCCCAGTGATGTGGGGTGTTTAATGTCCTTCTCCATTCAGTCCAACCCTTTCATGATTTCCATGACAATTCAGACTTCTTTGATTAACTTTAATAGCCAATATGTTTGTGACCTGGCGGAGAGATGTAGACACATATTTCCATTCAGTGGTTTTTGCAGCCCTAATCCTTTGCAAAGTGTGCCTGTGCCAAAGTAAACCTGACATTTTAAGTGAAACTGCTTTTGCATGCATTATGAGGAACCTGAGATTCAAAAGTAACCATGTGGTTTCCTTCTGAAATATTGCTACTGCTCATTGCTGACCTTGGACAGAATATCCCTCTATTCCAGTTTTAGCTACTTTTATAATGAGGCAAGGATGATAAATGGTAGCATTGTGCTATTACCAAACCTTAGAGCAACATACACTTCTGTGAAATGACAACACAAAGCTCACTAGTGCTTTATTTAATTACATAGCATAAAAAGCAATGAAGAGTAACCACTCAGAATAACCAACCAAATATCATCTTTAGAGTACCAGTAAACCTAATGGGAGACCTCGTTAATGTGAAATAATTACAAAAATGATTTAAATGAACCTGTACTAGCATTGAAAAGGCATTAAATTATATCATTTTAAATATTTATGTAATTTAACCGTACACCCTTTTGTACTATAGATGCCCATTTACAAAGTTTTTTCAATTTGCTTTTCTGTGGGATTATTGGAAATAAGGTAACCTGTATTTTATGTTTAATCTATTTTATTGGGGTTTCAAATAATACAGCACAAAAACAGAGATCATGTACAAAATCTCCCAACATACAGTACATCAACTCAAACAAAAAGGTTCAGGAGTACAGTAGTAGAGCGCATATTTACTGCAGGATATCACATTGAAACTACAAACTGAAATAGCATATATGGGGTACCCATAAGGAAATCAGAAAAAATCAGTTTTCATCTCCCCTCCCTTTAGATTGTAAGCTCCATGAGCAGGGCCCTCCTATTCCTTCTGTATTGAACTGTATGGTAATTGTACTGCCCCCTTTATATTGTAAAGCACTGTGCAAACTGTTGGCACCATATAAATCCTGTATAATAATGTAGCGCACCCCTAAAGGAGCCACAGTTAAACTGGGATCCCCCACCCTGCACAGCCAGGCACTCTGGAGACAGAGAACAGTCTGTGACATTGTTTTTGTTATTTATTGAGCGTTATAACCTGGATAGGGATGGGAGGTTATGGGATGCCTACTTAACTTTAGAAGAACTTCAAGGACACTTTTATCTTTTTTTTTTATTTTTTCTATATACAGTCTCTACATACAGCTCCACGTCTTCGTCAAGCACTCACTTGCAGAACACAGCTGGATCACTGTGTAAAGATCTGACAATCACTCAGTCAGATTAAAGGCATTGGCCTATTACAGATAAGAACCCGAGGCCCTTTGGTTGTGTAGCAAAATTACAGCATCCAGCTTGTACTCTTCCTCCTGTGGCTACTGATCCCAGCACCACCTCTTCAGGCACTGCCAACCCACCTGAATGCACCTGCTCCTTTAATAGCCCTTCTGGCTAACTTGTCCACCACAGTCCCGCTGACTGACACTCACCAGCCCGAGCGGGTGACTCTCAGGAGATCTCCCAGTAGTGCTGACATGCTCCTGCTGTCCTCTCTCCTTGCTCCCATGCCTCCAGGAATGACTTCCTCCATGTGTTATGGCAGGATCCTTCCAGCACTCGAGCAGCTGGCCAAGGTCACCTCCCCCCCAGACTCAAAGCCCAGACTTAGCCCTGAGCTAAAGAAATTGACCTACACTAACAAACCTATACTAATGCCTAGCACAACTAGAGGGTGCTACAATAATAATACTAATAAATAATAATAAGAATAATCAGTTTGCTCCCTGCCACCCAGCAGTTTAGTCAGGTCAGCAGTGAGCAAAAAGTAGCCAGGGTACAAATATGGTTTACGCCATGTATGAACTAAACAGGGCACCACGTGAGTGTACTGGCAAGAGAAATCTTTTCCAATGACTAGGAAGGCAAGTAGGTGGCGTGAAGAGAGAGGGCAAGAGAGGATATACAGACAACGAGGGTAAGTGGGAAAAGGTTATTAAAAAAAAGGGAAAGGGAGGATTGGGAGAGGCATGCATACATGGAGGTCCCAGACATATAAACCCAATATTTAATCCCATGCCTGATATGAAGGATGCAAAATTTGAAGAGAATGTGGAACCATACACTCCATGTAACTTTACAGGATTCAGTTTTGTCTTCATCCCAGGTTATCATACACTCCATGTTCTTGATGTTATCCATTTTATAAGCCTATTCAGTTAGCGATAGTGGTTCAGTTTGTTGCAGCATCTAGCTATTACAGATCGAGCGGCTGTCAGGAAATGTCTAATCAGGCTTTTTTTTTTATATGTTTATAGGAACCCAACAGCATTGACAGCACAGTAGTTTAAGGTTTATTAGGGATGTGGTCACCCACTAATTTGTCATACAAGTGTAGTCTCTTATCCCAGAAAGGGATAATCAACAGGCAGGTGAGTCATAATGCCAGGAGCCTGTAAACATCTCCAGCATGTGTTAGAGATAGTAGGATCTATTTTATGTAAGATTGTAAGGCATCAGTATCAATTAGACAGTATATGCTTTTTGCATTCTTGGGTATGGGAAGAAACAAATAGTTTATAGGTAAGTATAGGTAAATATAGATCGCCTAGAGGGGACTACTTTTTTCTCATGAAAAGTGGAATTACACTTTAAAGTGGTAATAAACACAAAAGCAAACATTTATTATATTGCAGCTTAACAATTGTTAGATGTGATGGTTGCATTTGTTTTCTATTTTTAGGCGTTCTTTCTTTTATCTTCTTCTGGTGATCTGGCCAATACATCTGTTCTTTTTCAGTAGAACAAGCTGCAAATGTAGCAGTTTGAGGGAAGAAGCAAACCATTTAACACAGACAGGGGTGCTTGTATTTATTTTGGTAAAACCTTTATCCCCCCAACAAAACTGTTACTGTAACATGATTGTGTGAGCTGCAATTTGAAGCCAAGGTCTAAATCTGCTAGTATAGCTAGAACTCCCCTCCCTCCAAACTGACAATGCTGTAGTCCAAATCTTTATCCAGAGAGGGGCACTCTAATACATGAGGTGTGTTACTGGCCAGATCACCAGGTGAAAACAGAGGGAAAAAAACTCAAAATGAAAACTAATGCAGACAGCACATCTATTAACTAGTAAGCTGCAATATATTCAAGTGTTGGTTTTGGGTTTAATACTGCTTTAAGTCTTTACCCGTGACAGTGTTAGTCCTTTCTTGACTTGACTTATCTCTGCATATTGGATGTTTCTGTGTTGCTGACTCTGAATGTTTCTCACATTGATCCGGATTTATGCATAGGGATCCCAGGGTACCCCAGAGAATTAAGGAAGGACAGGGGAAGCCTAGAAGAAAATATTTAGCGGGAGAAAACTGTTTTCCTTTAGTGATGGTAATGAGGGAGTGTGCCAATGGGCACTAAAAGTAGGCTCAAACCATCTCTATATTAGTATCCCCTGCAATTACTAACTGCCACAAAGAAAGAGGTTTCTAAAAGATAAGATTACACAAGGCAATAGCTATCATTTAGGTGGTAAATCATCCAGAACCTTGGCGTACAACCTGCAGATCAAGAGCTGTATGCAGCCCTTTGGCACTTACTGTGTGGTCCTCCAGGAGCCTATAGACAGTAATGTTTTCCATACTCAGCTGTTCAATGAACAATACTGTTCATTAACCTGGCTTCAGGATTTAAATGGTTTGGTTTATTTATTTCACGCTATTTTACTTTTTTCTGTACAGTCATTTTTTTTTCGCTGTCAGGACCTGTATCACCTGCTGGTGGCACTGTGCTTCCCAGAACAGAAGGTTGTAGTTTTGGTGTCCACCAGCGGGTGTCTCTCAGCAGCCAGCAAATCACAGTAATCAGTTTCTACCTGATGCTGGCTGCTGATGGGGTATTTAGATCTTCCCCTACTAGCGCCTCTCGCTCCAGTGTTTTGCTGCTGCCAGATTCCCTTTGCCATTGATCCTGATCTTGCTCCTGTTTATACCCTGTTGCCTTGCACCTGCTCCCCCTTCTTCCTGATCCCAGTTTTGATTCCCCATCCCATCTGCTCCCTGTATCTCCTGTTTTCCCCTGCTTTAATGTGTTCCTCAGTTTGTATATATGGTATATAATTAGCTGTTAGTTAGGCTTACAGTTTGTTAGGTTGATTAGTTTGGTATACTGTCACTAGGTTTTTGGTTCGCTTCTATCTTTATGTTTGCTCTGTGCTGGTGTTTGTATGGATTTTGTTTCACTGTAAAAAAAAATCTTGCTTAGCCCCCTTACACATTGACTGCAGCTTTGAAATTGTGCAAATTCATTTGAAATGTCAGTGTGACTTCGGGTGTGACTTTGAAGACATCTGTACAGCTTTATGCACAGATGTCTATTCAAGTCGCACCTGAAATTGCCAAAAGTAGTGCATGGCAGCATCAATGTCGTTGCTCTGATTTGAACAGTGCGATTACCGGCAATAGAATGTGACTTGTCATGCGATTTGACCTGTGAAATTCCATGACGAGTTGCTCCAATGTAAACAGTGGCTTAACCTCTTCCCACTCACGCTTTAGCCAAAAGCAACTACAGCGCGTGCCTAAATTGCCGGGATGGCATCCATGAACGTCCTCCCCTGCATTTGCTGCCTGCGCGCCCCCTGTGAGGTGCGGGCAGCGCGCTCTGTGATCAGCGAGTCCATGAGATCACAGATCGGAGTAAGGGGCCGATCCCTGACACGTAATCAGCTGTCAGCCAATGACAGCTGGTCACGTGATATAAACAGAAGTCAGGAATCGGCTTTTTTTTCCTCACACTGACAGCTTGAGGAGAAAAAAAAGCCAATTACCGACTTGTGTAAATGGGACATCGGTCCCGCACACTCCACACCCACTACTGATAAGAAGTGCCCATCAGTGCCACCTATCAATGCCCACCAGTGCCACCTACCAGTGCACACCAGTGCCACCTATCAATGCACACCAGTGCCACCAATCAGTGCCCATCAGTGCCACCTATCAGTGACCATTAGTGCCACCTATCAGTGACCATCAGTGTCACCTATATGAGTGCCCATCAGTGCCACCTATCAGTGCAACCTCATCAGTACCTAATCAGTGCCCACCAGTACCGCCTCATTAGTGCCACCTATCTATACTCCACAGTACCGCCTATCAGTGCCACCTCATCAGTGCCTATCAGTGCAGCCTATCAGTGCCCATCAGTGCAGCCTCATCGGCGCACATAATGAAGGAGAAAAATTACCTGTTTACAAAATTTTATAACAAACTATGAAAAATTTTCGGTCTTTTTTTTGTCTGTTTAGCAAAAAATAAAAAATCCAGTGGTGATTAAATACCACAAAAAGAAAGCTCTATTTGTGTGAAAAAAAGTGAAAAAAAAAGTATTAGGGTACATTGTAGCATGATCGCGCAATTGTCAATCAGAGAGTGACAGCGCTGAATGCTGAAAATTGGCCTGGGCAGGATGTGGGTTTAATTTCCCAGTAAGTAAGTGGTTAATGCATACACAGTCTGGTCCCAGTTTTCTGAATGTAGCCATGCAGATTTAGCCATCCCTGCTGCTGATTCCTGACAGTGGCAAGAGTAATTTTAAATTGGCTGTAGGAAGCACAGATGTGGAATTATTGGTTTGTGAATGGGCTGTAATACCAGTAATTTCTAGAAGTTCCATGTATTGTGTCCCCAGTTTATGGCTGTCCTCAGTCTCTAACAACTCCTGTAGCATGTCTTCAGTCTCTGACCATCTATTGTAGCCTGCACATGGTTTTGTACCATTTTCTGATGCATACATACAGTTCCTGACAGCTTTCTGTATTATACATGATGCAATAATATTATACTCACATATTTCTCTTCATTTACAGTGGAAGTGATCCCAAGGTGAGCAGGCTAAAACAACATATTGCTATTTACTGTTCCTCTCTTATGGCTATTCTATGATAACGGTAAAATCATTTTTATGCAAAACTCTCCCTAAGTAAAAGCCCTAAATAAAAGTACACTGTGTGATGCCCTTCATAAAAAAATCAACTGTAAACAGTGTCCTCTGATGTAAAACTATCGTCAATCATGCAGCCCACCGCACCCGAAAAAGAAAACAAAAAAAAGCTCTGCACTCATTGACCGCAGGATGCCTCCTCTGCCATTTGACAGTTCTTATATAGGTAAGGGCGGGGCCACCTGGCAACCTCACCTGGTGGCACTGCCCTGCCTTGTGATGTCACGGACTGGTGCATGCTGGGTTGGTCATGTCACAAGCGGGCAGTGCCACCAGGTGATGTCTCCAGGTCAGAAGGGGGCTGGGATCTGGTGCCTCCTTTGTCAAAGGGGTCTTCCAGATTCCGATAAGCCCCTCCTGCCTCAAAGCACCCACCCCTCCATGTTGAGGGCATGTGGCCTGGTATGGTTCAGGAGGGGGTAGGGCACTCGCTTGCCCCCCCTTTTCTGACCTACCAGGCTTCATGCTCGGATAAGGGTCTGGTATGGATTTTGGTGGGAACCCCATGCCATTTTTTTTTTTACTTTTTTTTATTTATTTATTTTTTTATTCAGCTGTCAGCGGGGAAGACCATTGACAGCTGATAACTCACCAGCTTTTACTGTGCCCTGATTGGGCAAAGCTTTGCCTAATCAGGGCACAAAATGCACTGTGCAGCAGGCAGTGCATTGCAGGGCGTTCGGCGGGGCGAACACCCACCGAACACCTGAATGGGGAAAACAGCTAATGTTCAGTCGAAACTCATGCTCGGGCCAAACTGTTCCCCCAACTCTAAAAACAGGTCTGAGTATGGATAAGCAGTCTATAACAGCTCCAGAAATATTATCATACACAACAACTCCACTGACCTGTGCCAAGAGTGTACATGATAATCTGTCCAGGCCTGCTTTAATTTTTCTATCACCCGTTCTGCTCCATAATAATTAAATTACATTACAAGTAGTATTTTCCAAATGTTTAGTTCCCATCACTTTACATTGTCTTCACAAATTGAGACTACCCCATCACAGATATAATATTGTAACTACAAGTGAACTACCTCAAACCATCTGTGAAGGTTTATTTTTTTGTTTTGTTTTTTATGTTTTAAAGCTTTTATCGATTTTCAATAAAGAAACAGAACAGAGAAATAAAATTCAGAGTACAAAACATTGATCACATTGTTAACAGAGGTTTGGGTTATCCAGGTTTGTGTGGCAAAGATTGATGCCTATTTTATTTACATCTATATAAAGGCATGTACTTCAAACATATTAGGTAGTTCCCTTCTCCCCAGCCACCCCCTATGGGAGCAAGCTGTGTCTGGGGTAAGCCGGAGGAACCCTGACCCATACCATTGTGCAACTTATGGCAACAACCGGGGAACAGATGTAAAGTTCTATGGGTCCTCTGAGGTACCAGTCTAGATAGGAACATCGGTATTAGGAAAGAATCTGAGCCTGGTTATTCAGGAAAGACCTTAAATCATATTAACCCTGTTGTGTGATCTGTTAACATGTAGTTTGGGGTGAAGCAAAGACTAGAAGAAAAGGGAAAAGAGAGGGTAGAGTATAGGGGAGAGAGGAAAGGATCGCCAGCCTCTAAGATGCTCTCCCTGATATTCAGGATCTGTTGTTTCCAGGTAGCAGACAGATGCCTATAAATTGGGCCCAGGGTTCCCAAATCGCTTCAAATTTTTTGGATGTGTCTAGGATGGCGCTTACTATCTTGTCTTGGGCCATTATCCAAGAGATTTTACTTTTAGTGGATATTATTGAAACCTCGAGTTGTTTCCAGACCTTGGCAATAGAGATTTTAGCCCGTTAGGATAAAAAGAATCAATTTTTGGGTGAGTTTGGGAATACTCGGAATGGAACCGTTAAGCAGAGATATGGATGGGGCCTGTGGGATCGCTCAACCCGTGACCTTGCGGATGAGGTGGAATATTTTATATTTATTTTTATATTTTATTCCAGAACCCTCTGATTTTTGGGCACTCCCACCAAACATGTAGCATTGTGCCTAGGCTCTGACAGCCCCTGAAACATAATGGAGATGAAGAGGGAAATATTGAAGCTAATCTAGTGGGGACCAGGTACCATCTTGTGAAGATTTTAATGTTGGCTTCTATGAGAGAAAATACCTTTAAGTGATCTGGAGAATGACTTATGCCAATCCTCCAAATCCCATGTTTCCTGTAGATCTTTTTCTCATGCCAACATATATGGTAGTTTGGTAGTGTTCTTTGCAAGTGACGCATAGATTATAGATATACCTCCCCTCTGCTCCATGGTCTGGTCGCACCAATTCTCGTATTTCGTAAACCTCGGGGGGGTTTGGGTTGTTTCTCCAAAGGGAGTGAAGGTAATTTGACATTTGGTGGAACCTAAATCTTTCCGAGGTTGGGAGCTCTAGTTTGTTTTCGTAATGCTTAAGAGGTAGTGGTCCTGTGCAGGAGAAAAAATGTCCAATGCGGTACAGACCCTTGTCTAATCACAATTTAAAGATTTAAAGAAAACCATGTCAGGTTTAAATTGGGGATTGTTGGAAATGTGGGCTAGTGGTTGAATTTCTGAGACCAAGGAGACCAAGGAGGGAAGTTTTCGCAAAGAGTCCCACATGGAAGGAGAGGGAAAGAGCAGGAGAATGGGAGGTCTACCCTTAGGGGGAAACCATAGGAGGAAGTCCAGTGTAAATGTTGGCGTTGACTGTCTCTCTATGCTCACCCAATCAGGTTTTTCCACTCTAAGGTAGATGGTAGACAGTTGTGTCAACCTGGCAGCTTGATAGAAGCATACTAAGTTTGGAAGACCTAGCCCGTCTTGGGATTTGAGATTAAAAAGGTTGCATTATAAAAATCGGGAGTCTTTCTTGTCCCAAATGAAACTGATTTCCCCTGGAAGGGGTGGTCTCTTCAAATAGGGATTAGGAGGGAGCAAAATAGGTATAAAACCTGGGAAGGTGGGTTACCTTTACCGAATTAATTCTACCTATCCATGCCATTTTATACGAGGCCCAGTTTCTAAGATTGGACTCTAGTTTTCGGTATATGGGGGGGATAGTTTCCCTGATCTAGTTGTTCGACCCTGGGGGAGAGATTGAGCCCCAAATATCGGATGGACGAAGTACTCCATTCAAATTTGAAGGAGTTTTCAGTTGCGATATTAGGGTGTGTTGTAGGGAAACATTTAGTGCTTGAGATTTAGCCATATTTACCTGAAGGCCTGATATTTTGGTGAATTTGTTCAGTAGTTGACATATGTTGGGGAAAATTATAAAAAGAAGTAGATCGTCAGCGAAGAGAGCGCACTTATGGGATGTCTGGCCACATTGAACACCCCTAATATCTGGGTGGTCTCGGATAGCTATCGCTAATGATTCAATCGCCATGGCAAATATCAAGGGTGAAAGTGGACAACCCTGACGTGTGCCTCTAGCAATCCTAATTGGGTCCGAGTGATAGCTGTGTAACTGGACTTCAGCTTCTGGTGTGGAATACAGGGCCTCTAAAATCCAGATACATTTTGGGCCAAATCCCCACCGTCAGAGCACCGCAAAGAGATACGGCCAGGAGACCGAATCGAAGGCCTTCAGAAGTTCTAGCGATAGGAGCATACACTCTTGTCGGGGACCTCCCTCCAATCCGGATTGTAGTATTGAGACAATATCTACGGCTCTTCTCACCTGGTCAGGGCCCTGTTTTGCCAGTATAAATCCTACCTGGTCCTTGTGCATGTACTGACTGATAAAAGAAGCCAGACGGTTTGCAAGAATTTTGGTTAAGATCTTCAAGTCATTGTTAATTAGCGAAATGGGTCTGTAATTCCCTACGATCCCCGCATTTTTATCAGGTTTGGAAATGACAGAGTTGAATGTAGAATTTAGCTGGTTATCAAAAGGGGTGCCATTCTTTTTAGAGTTAAAGAATCTGGTTAGGTATGGGCTAGAATGTCTACAAATATTTTACAATAAGAGACAGGGAATCCGTGTGACCCTGGTGCTGTGCCCCCTTTTAGGTTTTTGATGAACTCCGAAACTTCCTCACTAGAGATGCGTGCCTCTAGTTCTGTCCTGTGGCCTTCCCCTAGGAATGGGAGTGGGAGACCCTCCAAAATTGCATCTATCTGTGTCAGGTTAGTATTCGAGTCTGCCCTGTATAGATGAGAGTAGTATGCCTGGAAAGATAGCATTATATACTGTGGGTTTTATAGCTGAGGTGCCATCATTCATCTTGATTTTCAGGAATGTGTATGATTTAGTTTTCAGGGAGAGTTTTGAAGCTAGCATGGGTTCTATTTTGTCCCGTTGTTGATATCTGTAAAGATTTATATCCATACAGTGAGCCAAACATTTACTCACCAAGCATTGGGTTCAGGGTGCTTGCACTCTAAAAAGTCAGTTCATCAAGTTGTTTTCTCACACAGGGTATAACCATCAGAACTTCACAAGGATAATAAAAGTGTCCCACCAGCTCTGGGCTCTGTCTGGTAATGTCATAGACAGGCCTCACAGATGAATGCTCTTTACAATCTGTTATCATTTACCAGCAAGCATTTACTTTCCCAGCACTCTCCTCTAGACCAAAAACACCCCCCCTTCAGTAAAACCTGGGGAGACCCAATGCAATGTGGTGGAATGACTACCCACCCACTCACTATTCAAACTCCTGCCAAAAGCTAGATTTCTCTGGAGCAACTTACGATATATACTGCCCCAGCCTAAACAGTAAGTGCATGCCATGCTAGACCATAACACAACTAATTTAACCCACATCCATGGGAGAAACTGAAGAGATTATATAAATTCTGAAAATGTATTATTTTTGTTGGTTGCAAAGTTTCCCAAAGTAGTCAATGACAGCAGTATGATCAAAGGATACAACTAAAACATGATTGTAATAAGCATTAAATCAGGAAAAAAAATAAGTCAAACAAAGCTAAAAAGAATCATATAAGCCTCCATTATAAAACCACACTATAGAAGTTTTAAATCATTTCTGAGATGTGCAAAGTAGTAATCAGAAGCCTTCCAAGACCATAATGAAAAAAACATATTTACTTATAATGACTAATGCAAATGGTTAGGATGAAGCTCTAACCAAAACCTGAATAATTTCTCTATTCTGCACATCATTTAAGGTGCCCGTAGACATTAGATGACAGTCTTTTGATCCATCTGTATTTGGCTGTATGGAGCAATGATGTAATGTCTGTGAGCTACCTGCAGACACCACCAGCCACGTCTCATCTTGGGGAATAGTAACTGGACAGATTAAAAAACTTGTCTAATTTCTATTAGAAATGGGCGAATCTGCCCAAGTTTGATTCCATAGAAGTTTGTCGAAACCTTTCTGAAATTTGCAAACCCAAACTTATCAGTCTGTGGGAGTGAATTGTGATACTAAATCCTGGCCAGTTTTAAGGCTAATAGGCGAGAGAAACAATTAACAAAAGTAAAAAAAAACATACAGCAAGGTCCTGTTAATGCAATTTTGAATGCAATATAGAAAAAACACTAATCCTTCAAGCAGTGTTCCGCCTGGGGAAAATAAAATGAAAAGTCAGCAGCTACAAATACTGCAGCTGTTGACTTTTAATATATGGGCACTTACCTGTCCAGGGAGCCCGTGATGTTGGTATCCCAGATGATTTTCAGATCGGCTGTTGCCAATCATCATAAGTGAAACTGGCAGTGAAGCCTTTCGGCTACTGTGCATGCAAGAAGCGTGCTGCACTTTCTTACTGTCCTGGCGGCGGAGGAAGGAGGAGGGGGGCCGAACTTCCAAGGGACAGTGCCATCTCCCGGAAGTGTGGAAGGGTACCTATCAAAAACAGATACCTGTTCCCCCCTCCCCCCTGAAAGGTGCCAAATGACACCAGGGGGGGGGGAGCAGATAACCCGAGGTTCCACTTTTGGGTGGAACTCCGCTTTAAATTACATGCTTGATGGATGCTTTTAAGCTATATGTGGTGTTATGGAATATTACAATTTTCACAGACTGCTGCACCATATGCTGGCATCATATAATTTGGATGTGTAATTGATTTTGAAATTTTTACATTTAGCTTGGAGAAATACAGCAGCTGCAACCCATTCTTATTTTCTCAACTTTAAAAAAGGATTTTTATGGTAGTTTTGGCTGCAACAGATTTAAAAACTATAGGAAAGTTTACTCTTAAAATATAATGCTAACGTCCTCAACTAGCCATCAGGTTAAAGTGAGAGGCAAACATTCTGCAGGGAAAGAAGTCTTACCAGGTGTTTCAGAGGCTTAGAGCTTTCCAATTTAAGCAGGGAAGGGGGCCATGGGCCTGCACTTAGGAGAGTCAAATGACGGCATGAACCTCTGAAGAATTCTTCTACACCCACCTATCATTTCCAGCAGCATCGTTTTCAAGGCAAGTGTGTCTTCTACAGCTTCTGGAGTGGAAACCACTCTCATGCACAGCATCTTAATGCTACCTTGGATTTTGTAGCTGCTCCAATTTCAGCTTGTAGAACCAGCCCCCCTAAGGCCTGTGCCACACCACAGTGTAAAATACCCAGCCACCATTATCTTGCCCAAAGGGCAATATCTGCCTTCCACAGACATGTGTAATGTAATGTGTCTGTGTTACTGGACCATGCTATCAGCGGCAGGGTACACATGATTATGGACACATGGTCTAGTAAGCTTTGTGCAATGGTGACAGTACAGTCATCTATACCTCTTTGTTTTTGTTGGCTTCTTCCTCCTCCTCCCTTTACTCTTCCTCTTCTTCATCCCTTACCTCTTCCTCCTCCCCTTTTTCTACTTCTTAGTCTTCTTACTTAACATCTTCCTACTCCACCTCTTATGCCTCCTACTTGTTTATGGCAAGTGGGGAGGCTCTGGGGAGCTGGGTTTTTTCACCCCCCTCATTATGTGCACTATTTTATCCCTCTTGAAAAGGTGACTAAAATGATGAGCTGCGATGAGGCAGGGCATAGTGACACAATCAATTCTGTGTTCTTCCTACTGCACACACTAGACTAATAGATGGAACCACAAAAAAAAACAAAAAAAAAAACATTGCAACTTCTCCCACTATTAGCGCAAAGGTTCGGGCTTAGGCAGTGCAAAATTTACAAATCCCACCATCACTTTTGGGTCATGGGTAGGGATGGCATTTTAAATACATTAACATTGAATAACTGAAAGTTGTGTTTCCAGGAGGTTGCAGAGGAATGTGACCACTTTAGTCTGTTCAATGTGATCAGTTGTTGGGCATAACTGCCATGGCACAACACTCTAGGATAAGCAAAAAGAAAAACACGCACCTAAGGCTCAATGTACACGGAACGTTTCACAATCTCTCCTGAACGATTTAATTTTACAGATAGTAACCAACGTTTAAAAAGGTACATTTTGCAGCGTTTATATCCCGTGTTTAGCAACGCTTAGCCGTGTTTGCGTTTAGAAGCCTTTTTTTTTTCAAATAGTCAAAAATGTAAAACGCCTGTAAACGTTATGCGACTAAACGCCAGTTACCGCGTTTACACATGTTTACAAGCTGTTACAGGCATTTACCGTTTTGAATGCCTCTGAACATCCGTCCTGAACGCATTTTTTTGCTTTCCAAAAAATGCTTCTAAACTCAACTGCCTAGAAACTACTATAAACGACCCTGTGTACATGTACTGATAAGATAACAGAGGAGAGTTAAGGTGCAGCTAAAAAAAAATGCCTAACTGCTCCTAAACATCCGTTTACCAGCAGCAGTGTAACACAAAGTCTGAGTCATACTTGTTACAGAAATATTTTGATTACTCAAGAAAGCATTCACTGTAACTCATTTAATGAAAAGTCAAGCAAACACAGACATGGACAGTGATGCAAAATGGGTAAAAATATTGGGAGCTAGATAAGGGGGCCCAATCGTATTTTGTAGGGCCTTCATATTTGGTTGGAGACTAATTTCACCCCCACCCTTTGGTCCTTGGCCTTTTCCTGTAAGTCAGCCATTAGCAAAAATAATTCAATCCTATGGCCAATGACTGCTTGCCATTCCGCAAAATAAAGCCTTAAAACCATCACTCATGCACAGCTAACCTGCGATCTTCAGTAACGGCATTTCCATGTCAGATTTTTGCTGAACTCCCCAAACCTGCCTCATGTCCAACAAATGTATGCCAACTTGGCACTTCAATGTCTTTCATACCATCTGGTGAAAACATACTTCTTTCAAGGGCAGTCAGACATTTTTTCCACCTTCCATCTCTGTTTTCATTATTTTTATGTATTTTTTTGTTATACATTTACAGATTACGTTTCTTTACTTTTTTTTTTTTTACAATAACATTTTTATTGAGTATTGCAAGATAATAAACAATACAAATATGTGCAATTTTTACATCTAGAATTTACTCTTTATGAAATTAGAATGGAAATATAGGAATGGAGATGATCTTTTTAAGCTGAGACCCACAGCCATATAAATTAACAAGCAACACAATTTCAGGCATTTTAAAGTAGAATTGATGTCAGTAGGATAATGCAATGAAAAATAAATAAATGTACAAAAAATTTGAATTTCACTTCCATAGTATAGACATCCAAATCACTTGTAAAAAATTAAGTCTCAATAGTTATCTATTATTAGAACATACAATGTAACACAATATGGGCATTCTTAGGTAGTTGTGTCTGAGATATTGAAAGATAAAAAATATCATATGGAAAATAAAAAAATAAAAAAAATGAAAAAGCAAAAATAGGCATATATTAATAGGAGAGGTGTTACAATTCATTCCTTAGAAGTGGTTATGAACAGGGTCAGCCAATATATTGACATTTAAATTCGATACGACTACAAAAAGGAAAAATGTCAGGTTAAAAGATAAATTCTACAAACATATTAGAAAATACTGGTGTTGTGCCCATCAAAGCTTTACATGCATCAGACTATATGAAGATGAACCAGCCTGTTTTATGATATTTGGTCAGTTTTTTATTTTTCATTTTTTTTAACCTTGTAAGGCTGCTCCTGCCTTGGTCAAGCAAACACTGACAGGGACAGGAAGGCTGTAACTAAAACACAATTCAGTCTGGTGAACGCTCACATTAGTTTGCTGGGACTTCGAATCTCGAACATGCAGGGTTTGCCTAAAACCCATGGTGGAGGCAAATCCAAACCTTATCCCTAATCTCTACTTCTTTCTAACTGATAAGCCAGGGCCAGAGGTGTCTGCACTGTGCTTTCCCCATTTCAATGCAAAGGCCTATAAAGAATGGACACCTTATGCATTAATTCCTTTTGAGGGTAGCACTGGCTATCACAATTTATTGTTATTTCAGTGCAGCGCTGTCTTATGATATGTGATCAAAAATGCTAAAAATATACCAACAACATCAATAACAAATGCCATCAATAAAATATTCACTTAAACAACATGCATAATGTGCTTCTTTATAAATGAATGTCAGTAATCCAACAGTAAGTGCTGTATAGTTCTCCTATGTAGTCTGTGTAGCTCAAACAATTAGTGTGGATATATAAAAGTGCCAATGATGTTATTCATATCCTAATTAATTCATACATATTGATCAATTTATGTGCAATCCATATATTCCACTCGCGATTGTTCCACCAACTGCAGTGCTCCTCTCTTCACTGACAAATATATACCCTCACCTCCAGTATTTGACCCAAATGAATATTAGGTCAAATCACGCTTATCCCTTTAAAAAACGGTTAGGTGTAAGTTCAGATGTTTCTGCAGATCCAATTCTCTCAGGAATTCAATTCATCTCCATCCTCCTTCATCATATCATATTTCTTCCACCAAAAATGTCTGTGAGCTTTCGGAGAGGATGAAGGACATCAGCTTGCTTAATCGGATGCAGACCTCCAACTTGGAAGCTGTATGCTTACATCTTCTCTTCCTGCAGCAGCCACTCCTGACCATCTGAATATGTTGCTGCTGTGTTTCAACATGGGGAAATTTTTTTAGTCCATTATACTTAATTTTTTCTTTCATTAACAATGAAAGTTTATCATCTGACAAAGCCGGGCTCTGCCACGTTCTTCTCCTTGCTCTCACCCTCAGAGGCTCCGGGGACTTTTGCCATTCTGCTTTCCATTGGTCCTGTTGTAGGTCTATTAGATTTATTCCACAACTGTTACAGAAATGCCTCCTGCCTAAGGTTGGAGATGCCTAAGGGAAGTAAAAACAGACCTGTGGTGTACCCAACCAACCCACCCAGTGTCTATTGGAAGCTTTACTTGTATTCAATAAGCTATCATACATAACTTTACTATAAAATTATTTTGTATGAATGACATTTAGTTTACTAAAGCCCTCTGTATCATAAACAATTGCCATGTTCTAGATAAACTACGTACTTTTTTTAACCCTTTATTATCTTTTTGCACTTCAGCTCTGCTGATCTCCTGCAGCGGTGCCACCTGTAAACTTGGCATGCCGCATTTAATTTGTCGTGGCATGTGAATAGCCTCCTGCAGATGTGGTTAACACTTTAGGTGAACACCTATCTGAAAGAGGCCTAACAAGTTAATTATATATAAGATACATTTATACTTTGCATGCACAAAGATGTATATTAGAATTTTCTTCTCAGGGATAAATATTTCTTAATAGTGTTATTTTTATTTGTAGCTTGTATGTTTAAACAGATATCCTATTGGATTGTTGGTTAATAAATGATCACATTTCATTGTAAGTAATCAATTCTGCTTAAGATGTGAGCATCTTAGCTACAATTTTCTGGTTACAATGCACTGATATTAATGACAATAATAGAATAACTTCCAGAAGTCCACATTCATATGAAGAACATCAAGTGATAGAAATGCATATCAAGTTTAAATAAAAGTTTTGCTTTTCAAACTCAGGAGACTAAGGGCCCTAACTGCTCTGCCACATGTTGAAACAAGTTTCAATTTGAAATTGAATGGGATGCCAAAGCACCAGAATAGACCAAAAAAATTTCCTGTGATTTTATTCTGGTACAGCGCACCACAATGTACATCACTGTGCAACAACACAGGTGCATTGTGGAGGTGTGTTTAGGATAGTATAGGTATGGGTAAGAACCTCAGGGTTTTTATGTTGTCTGCAACCCCATTAGGGAAATTTCACCTTGCTTCCTGTTCTGGTGACTGGTGCAGTAGTCCACAGTAAAAACATTTTTTATAGAGGTTTTTTGTTGTTGTTTGTTTTGTATTGTTTTATCACTGGGTCAAAAGGAGAGTTAGAATCTTCCTGGTGGGGAGAGGGCAGTAACAACCTGATAGGTCTTTCCTTTTTCTATTCTATACAAATTATTCAAAATCCTAAAAGCCAAAAAATGGTAGACTTCTAATTTGCAAAAATCAGGTTTCCTCTCCAATGCTGTCTGAAGCATAAGCTAAGCACTGTTGTTTTTCACAGTACTAATACTTTATCTGGTGTTCTGTTTGTGCAAATATATATATTGTATACACAAACACACACATTTTAATGTATCCTTTTGTTGTATGTATTCCTAACATACATGAAAGTTTGAAGTGAACACACGTTCAAAATGGGGTGAATGTTTGCGAACTGTTATGTTTTTCTGATTTTAGGACAATGAATTAGTAAATCATCTCAAAGGGTGAACTTCAATTAACATACAAATAAACAAATTCTAATAGGCAGTAATAATACAAGGAAACGTAAAAAAAAAATCTGACCGCTCACCTGATGACATACCTACCCTCACCCTTTTCATCATACCAATGCCAATTTAAAAATAACCAGTTTAACATAAGGATGAAAATATCAACTCCTATTAACTCTACCAAACAGTGTTCTAATTACTGCAGATATAATAAAGTGTCAAAATTCCTTAAAAAAAAAGAACATTCACTTGTGGAACATATATTTCTACCTCAAAAATGTGAGTTAAGTTTCAATATAAAATTCTCCTACATCCAATATGGTTAGCTGAGGACAATGTATAGTACACACATACTTTACATATATATTATGTTTCTTAATTCATACAACAGAAATCAGACTAGAAATGACTAACGTCTCTTTAGCTTGTTATGTTTATATCTCTAAAGTCTCATCAATGACAAGAAGCATGAATAGATCTGGAAATGTCTATGGTTTATATACTTGAAATAGTTACAGATTAGCAGTTATATTACTTATAATTGCCACAGCTGGTTCCTTTTAGCTTCTCAAATCAATGCTTAATATAAATACATTTCATAATGGATACATAGTTTATCACCGGCATGGGGTCACTTGTATGATAATTGGTTTGCTTGGTGAAGTCCGATTATTTTTGTGCCTGGCAGACAAATACTAATCTTTCTGGCAAATGTCTTTAGTAAACAAGACTTATATGTTTAAATTATGTTTTATGACTGTGGGCTGCAAAATGATTTTACAAGTATCAACTAATGGACTTGTTTCATGAGTGGATATTGTATTTCCACAACTACATTTCGCTATTGCAAGCGAAAATCTATCTGCACTAGGCAAGGCTTTCTGAACTCTGGCAAACCTTTTAGTGAGGTCCTGGCCAGCAAAAACATTCTCCTGCACAGCTGTACAAGGAAAAGTGAGACAGGCATTATAAAGAAAGAATTAAGAGAATTGGTTGTCCTTTAATCAGTCAGCATCATTCAAAAAATTCCAGTGATGTTTTATGAATAGTTGTTTGAAATATTATTACCATGGCATTCATGTTAGTGTACCTGGATTTAAATGGCTTTCTTGAAATGTCTTCTTTTAAAAAAAATTCTTATGAATTTTTTTGTTTAGGTGTGGTTAGGTATCCACCAAGCACTGAACTGTGATGCCACTTTTCTAATGCCCCGTACACATGGTCGGATTTTCCGATGGAAAATGTGTGATAGGACCTCGTTGTCGGAAATTCTAACCGTGTGTAGGCTCCATCACACATTTTCAATCGGATTTTCCGACACACAAAGTTTGAGAGCAGGCTATAAAATTTTCCGACAACAAAATCCGTTGTCGGAATTTCCGATTGTGTGTACACAAATCTGACGTACAAAGTGCCATGCATGCTCAGAATAAATAAAGAGATGAAAGCTATTGGCTACTGCCCCGTTTAGAGTCCCGACATACGTGTTTTACGTCACCGCGTTCAGAACGATTGGATTTTCCGACAACTTTGTGTGACCGTGTGTATGCAAGACAAGTTTGAGCCAACATCCATCGGAAAAAAACCTAGGATTTTGTTGTCGGAATGTCCGATCAATGTCCGACCGTGTGTACGGGGCATACGAGTTACAAGGGGGACAGGCTCAATTGGTATTGGCAGCAGTAAGCTATGCATGAAAAAACAAACTCAAGAGGGCGCCTCGATCTAGGTGTAGTAATTTATTAAAAAAAGCATAAAAGACAATAAAAATGCACTCACTAGATAAAAGTAGATTAAGGCTTGTCCTAGACCCATATAGACCTCCATAGGATCACTGTGAGGCTGCAGAGCTCAGCAGACATGTAGTTAGTTGAAGCAGAGTTCTTGAAGGAAGTGCAGCTGTCAGATTTCAGGCTAGAACATAAGCATCAGCAGCTTCCAGAAGTGGCAAGATGGCTGCGGCTCCAAACAGCACCTCTCTTGGCTGGGTGATGACAGGAAGTGGAGGGGATGTGGATACATGTTTCAGGGCATTGGTTTGATAAAGGGACCCGCCCTGAAACATGCATCCATTCAACCTAAAACCAGGTGGTTGGCCTAATTGCTGTGCATTACTATAGAGTCGTAGCTTACTAACGCTAAAGTCACACAGGTGTGAACAGCCTCTAACCTATAACCAGGTGTGTCAGAGGAGACTGAGCAGCTTTAACCACTTGACGACCGCCTCACGCCGATGTACGTCGGCAAAGTGGCACGGACAGGCAAAATCACGTACAGGGTACGTGATTTGCCTTCCGCGGGTGGGGGGTCCGATCGGACCCCCCCCGGTGCCCGAGGCGGTCGTCTTTTGTCCAGCGGCGATCGGTGATGAGGGGGAGACCATCCGTTCGTGGCCCCCCCCTCGCGATCGCCGCCGGCCAATCGAATCATTCCTTTGCTGCTGTATGCTAAACAGCAGCAAAGGAAATGATGTCATCTCTCCTCGGCTCGGTAATTTCCGTTCCGGCCCGAGGAGAGAAGACTTCACTGTGAGTGCACAAACACTACACACACAGTAGAACATGCCAGGCACACAAAACACCCCGATCCCCCCCCCGATCGCCCCCCGATCCCCCCCCAATCACCCCCCCCCCCCCTGTCACAAACTGACACCAGCAGTTTTTTTTTTTTTTTTTTTTCTGATTACTGCATAGTGTCAGTTTGTGACAGTTAGTGTTGGGACAGTTAGTATTACCCCCCTTTAGGTCTAGGATACCCCCCTAACCCCCCCTAATAAAGTTTTAACCCCTTGATCACCCCCTGTCACCAGTATCACTAAGCGATCATTTTTCTGATCGCTGTATTAGTGTCGCTGGTGACGCTAGTTAGTGAGGTAAATATTGAGGTTCGCCGTCAGCGTTTTATAGCATCAGGGACCCCCATATATTACCTAATAAATGTTTTAACCCCTTGATTGCCCCCTAGTTAACCCTTTCACCACTGATCACCGTATAACCGTTATGGTTGACGCTGGTTAGTTTGTTTATTTTTTATAGTGTCAGGGCACCCGCCGTTTATTACCGAATAAAGGTTTAGCCCCCCGATCGCCCGGCGGTGATATGCGTCGCCCCAGGCAGCGTCAGATTAGCGCCAGTACCGCTAACACCCACGCACGCAGCATGCGCCTCCCTTAGTGGTATAGTATCTGATCGGATCAATATCTGATCCGATCAGATCTATACTAGCGTCCCCAGCAGTTTAGGGTTCCCAAAAACGCAGTGTTAGCGGGATCAGCCCAGATACCTGCTAGCACCTGCGTTTTGCCCCTCCGCCCAGGCGAGCCCAGCCCACCCAAGTGCAGTATCGATCGATCACTGACACTTACAAAACACTAAACGCATAACTGCAGCGTTCGCAGAGTCAGGCCTGATCCCTGCGATCGCTAACAGTTTTTTTGGTAGCATTTTGGTGAACTGGCAAGCACCAGCCCCAGGCGTCAGGTTAGCGCCAGTACCGCTAACACCCACGCACGCAGCATACACCTCCCTTAGTGGTATAGTATCTGAACGGATCAATATCTGATCCGATCAGATCTATACTAGCGTCCCCAGCAGTTTAGGGTTCCCAAAAACGCAGTGTTAGCGGGATCAGCCCAGATACCTGCTAGCACCTGCGTTTTGCCCCTCCGCCCAGGCGAGCCCAGCCCACCCAAGTGCAGTATCGATCGATCACTGTCACTTACAAAACACTAAACGCATAACTGCAGCGTTCACAGAGTCAGGCCTGATCCCTGTGATCGCTAACAGTTTTTTTGGTAGCATTTTGGTGAACTAGCAAGCACCAGCCCCAGGCAGCGTCAGGTTAGCGCCAGTACCGCTAACACCCACGCACGCAGCATACGCCTCCCTTAGTGGTATAGTATCTGATCGCATCAATATCTGATCCGATCAGATCTATACTAGCGTCACCAGCAGTTTAGGGTTCCCAAAAACGCAGTGTTAGCGGGATCAGCCCAGATACCTGCTAGCACCTGCGTTTTGCCCCTCCGCCCGGCCCGGCCCAGCCCACCCAAGTGCAGTATCGATCGATCACTGTCACTTACAAAACACTAAACGCATAACTGCAGCGTTCGCAGAGTCAGGCCTGATCCCTGCAATCGCTAACAGTTTTTTGGTAGCGTTTTGGTGAACTGGCAAGCGCCAGCGGCCTAGTACACCCCGGTCGTAGTCAAACCAGCACTGCAGTAACACGTGGTGACGTGGCGAGTCCCATAAGTGCAGTTGAAGCTGATGAGGTGGCAAGCACAAGTAGTGTCCCGCTGCCACCAAAAAGACAAACACAGGCCCGTCGTGCCCATAGTTCCCTTCCTGCTGCATTCGCCAATCCTAATTGGGAACCCACCGCTTCTGCAGCGCCCGTACTTCCCCCATTCACATCCCCAACCAAATGCAGTCGGCTGCATGAGAGGCATTTTTATGTCCTCCCGAGTACCCCTACCCAACGAACCCCCCCAAAAAAGATGTTGTGTCTGCAGCAAGTGCGGATATAGGCGTGACACCCACTATTATTGTCCCTCCTGTCCTGACAATCCTGGTCTTTGCATTGGTGAATGTTTTGAACGCTACCATTCACTAGTTGAGTATTAGCGTAGGGTACAGCATTGCACAGACTAGGCGCCATTTCACAGGGTCTCCCAAGATGCCATCGCATTTTGAGAGACCCGAACCTGGAACCGGTTACCGTTATAAAAAGTGTAAAAAAAAAAAAAAATATGAAATAAAAAAAAATAGTTGTTGTTTTATTGTTCTCTCTCTCTCTATTCTCTCTCTCTATTGTTCTGCTCTTTTTTACTGTATTCTATTCTGCAATGTTTTATTGTTATTGTTATTGTTATTGTTATTGTTATTGTTATTATGTTTTATCATGTTTGTTTTTCAGGTGTGTAATTATTTACACTTTACTGTGCTTTATTGTTAACCATTGTTAACCATTTTTTTGTCTTCAGGTATGCCATTCACGACTTTGAGTGGTTATACCAGAATGATGCCTGCAGGTTTAGGTATCATCTTGGTATCATTCTTTTCAGCCAGCGGTCGGCTTTCATGTAAAAGCAATCCTAGCGGCTAATTAGCCTCTAGACTGCTTTTACAAGCCGTGGGAGGGAATGCCCCCCCCCCACCGTCTTCCGTGTTTTTCTCTGGCTCTCCTGTCTCAACAGGGAACCTGAGAATGCAGCCGGTGATTCAGCCAGCTGACCATAGAGCTGATCAGAGACCAGAGTGGCTCCAAACATCTCTATGGCCTAAGAAACCGGAAGCTACGAGTATTTCATGACTTAGATTTCGCCGGATGTAAATAGCGCCATTGGGAAATTGGGGAAGCATTTTATCACACCGATCTTGGTGTGGTCAGATGCTTTGAGGGCAGAGGAGAGATCTAGGGTCTAATAGACCACAATTTTTTCAAAAAAGAGTACCTGTCACTACCTATTGCTATCATAGGGGATATTTACATTCCCCGAGATAACAATAAAAATGATTAAAAAAAAAATATGAAAGGAACAGTTTAAAAGTAAGATTAAAAAAGCAAAAAAATAATAAAGAAAAAAAAAAAAAAAAAAAAAAACACCCCTGTCGCCCCCTGCTCTCGCGCTAAGGCGAACACAAGCGGCGGTCTGTCGTCAAACGTGAACAGCAATTGCACCATGCATGTGAGGTATCACCGCGAAGGTCAGATCGAGTGCAGTAATTTTTCCAGTAGACCTCCTCTGTAAATCTAAAGTGGTAACCTGTAAAGGCTTTTGAAGGCTTTTAAACATGTATTTATTTTGTTGCCACTGCACGTTTGTGCGCAATTTTAAAGCATGTCATGTTTGGTATCCATGTACTCGGCCTAAGATCATCTTATTTATTTCATCAAACATTTGGGCAATATAGCGTGTTTTAGTGCATTAAAATTAAAAAAAGTGTGTTTTTTCCCCAAAAAATGCGTTTGAAAAATCGCTGCGCAATTACTGTGTGAAAAAAAAAAATTAAACACCCACCATTTTAATCTGTAGGGCATTTGCTTTAAAAAAATATATAATGTTTGGGGGTTCAAAGTAATTTTTTTGCAAAAAAAAAAAACTTTTTCATGTAAACAATAAGTGTCAGAAAGGGCTTTGTCTTCAAGTGGTTAGAAGAGTGGGTGATGTGTGACATAAGCTTCTAAATGTTGTGCATAAAATGCCAGGACAGTTCAAAACCCCCCCAAATGACCCCATTTTGGAAAGTAGACACCCCAAGCTATTTGCTGAGAGGCATGTCGAGTCCATGGAATATTTTATATTGCGACACAAGTTGCGGGAAAGAGACAAATTTTTTTTTTTTTTTTTTTTTTTTGCACAAAGTTGTCACTAAATGATATATTGCTCAAACATGCCATGGAAATATGTGAAATTACACCCCAAAATACATTCTGCTGCTTCTCCTGAGTACGGGGATACCACATGTGTGAGACTTTTTGGGAGCCTAGCCGCGTACGGGACCCCGAAAATCAAGCACCGCCTTCAGGCTTTCTAAGGGCGTGAATTTTTGATTTCACTCTTCACTGCCTATCACAGTTTCGGAGGCCATGGAATGCCCAGGTGGCACAAAACCCCCCCAAATGACCCCATTTTGGAAAGTAGACACCGCAAGCTATTTGCTGAGAGGTATAGTGAGTATTTTGCAGACCTCACTTTTTGTCACAAAGTTTTGAAAATTGAAAAAAGAAAAAAAAAATGTTTTTTCTTGTCTTTCTTCATTTTCAAAAACAAATGAGAGCTGCAAAATACTCACCATGCCTTTCAGCAAATAGCTTGGGGTGTCTACTTTCCAAAATGGGGTCATTTGGGGGGGTTTTGTGCCACCTGGGCATTCCATGGCCTCCGAAACTGTGATAGGCAGTAAAGAGTGAAATCAAAAATTTTCACCCTTAGAAATCCTGAAGGCAGTGATTGGTTTTCGGGGTCCAGTACGCGGCTAGGCTCCCAAAAAGTCCCACACATGTGGTATCCCCATACTCAGGAGAAGCAGCTAAATGTATTTTGGGGTGCAATTCCACATATGCCCATGGCCTGTGTGAGCAATATATCATTTAGTGACAACTTTATGGAAAAAAAAAAAAAAAAAAGTGTCACTTTCCCGCAACTTGTGTCAAAATATAAAATATTCCATGGACTCAATATGCCTCTAAGCAAATAGCTTGGGGTGTCTACTTTCCAAAATGGGGTCATTTTGGGGGGTTTTGTGCCACCTGGGCATTCCATGGCCTCCGAAACTGTGATAGGCAGTGAAGAGTGAAAGCAAAAATTTACACCCTTAGAAATCCTGAAGGCGGTGATTGGTTTTCGGGGCCCCGTACGCGGCTAGGCTCCCAAAAAGTCCCACACATGTGGTATCCCCATACTCAGGAGAAGAAGCTAAATGTATTTTGGGGTGCAATTCCACATAGGCCCATGGCCTGTGTGAGCAATATATCATTTAGTGACGACTTTTTGTAAATATTTTTTTTTTTTGTCATTTTTCAATCACTTGGGACAAAAAAAATAAATATTCAATGAGTTCAACATGCCTCTCAGCAATTTCCTTGGGGTGTCTACTTTCCAAAATGGGGTCATTTGGGGGGGTTTTGTACTGCCCTGCCATTTTAGCACCTCAAGAAATGACATAGGCAGTCATAAACTAAAAGCTGTGTAAATTCCAGAAAATGTACCCTAGTTTGTAGACGCTATAACTTTTGCGCAAACCAATAAATATACGCTTATTGACATTTTTTTTACCAAAGACATGTGGCCGAATACATTTTGGCCTAAATGTATGACTAAAATTTAGTTTATTGGATTTTTTTTATAACAAAAAGTAGAAAATATCATTTTTTTTCTAAATTTTCGGTCTTTTTCCGTTTATAGCGCAAAAAATAAAAACCGCAGAGGTGATCAAATACCATCAAAAGAAAGCTCTATTTGTGGGAAGAAAAGGACGCAAATTTTGTTTGGGTACAGCATTGCATGACCGCGCAATTAGCAGTTAAAGCGACGCAGTGCCAAATTGGAAAAAGACCTCTGGTCCTTAGGCAGCATAATGGTCCGGGGCTCAAGTGGTTAAAAGTTGTGGCAGAACAGAGAACCCATCATCACCACTGGTTCCTAAAGGAAATGGCAGACATCCTTGTCACGGGAGTTACTTTGGGCAGGGGGGTAAGGGGGCTTGTGGAACCCAGCTTACCTTTGAGAGCTCTGGAAACCCATTTTCCAGCTCCCCCGAGGCCCTCTTATGTGTAAGAGACCCTGGAGTTGAATTATTCATAAATATTATTGTCCCAAGTGAAAGCTCCCTTTCAACTTTGAACACAAATCACCCATATAGAACCCTGGATAACAGGAGTAAAATGAAATGCTGATTCCGGTGTGGTTGTACTGGGAGTCTGGTTAGTGCAGACCAGACTGGGCTTCTCAGGTCACCATGTGCCCCTAATAGACACGGGGGGTTGATTTACTAAAGGGAAAAAGACTGTGCACTTTGCAAAGTGCAGTTGCACTCTGCAAGAGCAGTTGCTCCAGAGCTTAGTAAATAAGCAGAAGCTCTGCTGACTTCCATCATCCAATCATGTGCAAGCAAAAATGCTGTTTTTTAAATTTTCCTTGCACAGGATTAGGTACTCTTTGCAAAGTCAAGCCTTACCTCATTTACTAAGCTCTGGAGCAATTGCACTTGCAGAGGGCAACTGCACTCTGCAAAGTGCACAGTCTAGTTGCCTTTAGTAAATCAACCCCCTGTGTCTATTAGGGGCACATGGTGACCTGAGAAGCCCAGTCTGGTCTGCACTAACCAGACTCCCAGTACAACCACACCGGAATCAGCATTTCATTTTACTCCTGTTATCCAGGGTTCTATATGGGTGGTTTGTGTTCAAAGTTGAAGGGGCGCTTTCACTTGGGACAATAATATTTATGAATAATTCCCTCAAGAAATATATGAAGATATACCTTTCAGACTGAAGGCCCTTTTAAGACGGAATGAGGAAACGCGTCAGTGCGTGACCATGCGACACACCAGCTCCATACAGTAAACATCATCCTGGGACTCATCGCAGTGGGCGGTTTGTTTCGAAATCTCGATTGGCGGTGAGCTTGACGTTATTACTGACATATGCTGGTTATCTTTTAATTTCTTGTAAGCGTATTTTGTAAGAGGGGGGATTGGCTACTTTTCAATAAACAGTTTGACACTATGGAAGGTATCCCATTGTATTCTTACATGACACATCCACCTCATGGCACCTGGTAAGTGGATCCCCTAGTAAGATCACTGCAGCCTCACTGTTGGAAGGATTCTACCTCTGGTAAGCATACACACAAAGGGGTGAGTACGAGGTGGAATGGTGAAGGTGTAACAGCTGATTGTTCACAGTATTAAGAACTTGTCTGGATCAGAAGCATATCACCATGTCTTGATATTTCACTGCATTGAACTGTCTTAGGAGGAGTGGTTCTAATGCCATGTACACACGAGGGGACTTTACGGCAGACTTTGCACGGCGGACGGGATTTCGTCGGACAATACGATCGTGTGTGGGCTCCAGCGGACTTTGTTTTCTCAAAAGTTGGACGGACTTAGATTTGAAACATGTTTCAAATCTATCCGACGGACTCGAGTCCGGTCGAAAAGTCCGCTCGTCTTCGACGGACAAAAAGCCACGCTAGGGCAGCTATTGGCTACTGGCTATGAACTTCCTTATTTTAGTCCGGTGGTACGTCATCACGTACGAATTCGACGGACTTTGGTTGATTGTGTGTAGGCAAGTCCGTTCATTCAGAAAGTCCGTCGTAAAGTCCGTCGAAAAGTCCGCCGGGCAAAGTCTGCTCCTGTGTACGCGGCATTACACATCTTTCTATGTTTAGTGATAATATATTGACGGACACTTTAATGAAAATTACCGCTCATGGTATATGAATGTTTTGATGCTATATGAGAGGTTTTTCCCACTGCATTATATGAGTCATCATATGTTTTAATACTTCATGCTATTCATTTAGAGCGCTGTTAATGCTTTGTTGTTTACAATTAGGCATATATTTTTGCATTGGATTTTTTATTGTATAACAGCGGTTGAAGGCACAGGTTACTTATTTTGATTGAGCGCTGGGTTCAGGAGTACTGCGTATTTCTGATTTTGTATTTTATATTTTTCGTTATTTACTTTATTCCTAATAAATTACAATAGTTTCATTATCCTTGTGCCTGTTGTTCTCTGAGCAAGTCCACACATTTCTGGTCATGCCTGTTTCATAGGATACCAGCACTCGGTATCCTTGACACTAGGGATGGGCGAACGGTTCGGCCCGAGCATGAGTTCGGGCCGAACATTGGCTGTTTGCCCGTTCAACGAACACCCATTATTATGGGGAAGTTTCGACCGTTTGTTCGCTGAATGACCATAATGCACTGAGCAGCCGCACAGTGCATTGGAAGCCCTGATTGGCTGAAGCAATAAAAGCTTTGCCCAATCAGGGCACATAGAACTGTCAGAGCCATGATTGGAGAGAGTAATGATGACTCTATTCAATCATTGCTCTTAGTCCCACCACACACCATAAAAGTATTCTTTCAATAGCTGCCATTTGTAGTGTGATATCGGTGTGGAGAGAGATAGAACAGGGCTCTGTTTAGTTCTACTAGAGAGTTAGTGTGCTATAGGGTGCTATTCTGATTCTATTCTCAATGTAGAATATCTTTTTAGTGTGAATTTAGTGATAGTTCAGTCAGTGTGAGTGTAGTGACCATTCATTTTTACATTAGTGTCAGTTTATTTTGTCAGGGCAGGTTTACTGCAGTATAGTTCAGTGCATTAGTGCACATTTAACGCAGTATACTGTATTTCTGTGCGTTACGTGCTGTTTAACGCAGTATATTTCAGTGCGTTACGTGCCGTTTAACGTAGTATATTTCAGTGTGTTAGTGCACGTTTAACTTAGTATACTTCTGTGCATTAGTACACGTTTAACGCAGTAAATTTCAGTGCGTTAGTGCACGTTTAATGCAGTATATTCCAGTACATTACTGCATGTTTAACGTAGTATATTTCTGTGCTTTACTGCATGTTTAACACAGTATATTTCTGTGCGTTAGTGCATGTTTAATGCAGTATATTTCAGGCACGTTTAACGCAGTACATTTCTGTGTGTTACTGCACGTTTAATACAGTATATTGCAGTGCATCAGTGCAGTTTTACTTCAGTATATTGTAGTGTGTCAGTGGAGTGTGTCTGTGTAGTGAGTACTCAGGTTAAAGTGCACCAAACACCGCTTTCCATTGATTAAAGTGCATCCATGTACACATTTCCACATCTTTATTACATTTTGTTATTAAGTATCCCCCCTCCCCCCTTCATGTCTGGCAGGCCAACAAGGAGAGGCAGACGCTCCCATGGCACTGTGAGGGGGCCAGCAGCGTATGTGTCCACAGGCAAAGGTAGATGTGTTCAGTCCTCAGGCGGGGCATTATTTCCTCTGTTAAGTGATGTTGCCCATGCTATCCAGCCACAGTATGCAGAGAAGTGGGTGGACTGGCTTACTAAACCATCCTCATCCCCTTCATTAGGGATGAGCCGAACCCCCCCCCCCCCCCCCCCGGTTCGGTTCAGTTTGCAGCAGAACTTGCGGACAGGCAAAAAATTTATTCAAACATGCAAACAGCATTATGCCCCGTACACACGGTTGGATTTTCCGATGGAAAATGTCCGATCGGAGCGTATTGTCGGAAATTCCGACCGTGTGTGTGCTCCATCGGACATTTTCCATCAGATTTTCCGACACACAAAGTTGGAGAGCAGGAGATAAAATTTTCCGACAACAAAATCCGATCGCGTCAATTCCGACCGTGTGTGGCCTGTTCTGACGCACAAAGTGCCACGCATGCTCAGAAGAAATTCCAAGACGGAACAGCTCGTTCTGGTAAACTTAGCGTTCGCAATGGATACAGCACTTTCGTCACGCTGCAATGTTAAAAATGGTTTAATACAGCGCAATATCTTCTTCTTTATAATGTGACAAGAATTAAGTAGTTTTGCTGCTCATATTCACACACACTTCTCACAAACTTATTTCGTTACTATTTATCGTGATTCCCTCAATATATTTTGATTTCTCACATCTGACAACATATTTTTGTATATTTTTTATATATTTTTTGGCTTTAATGTAGATTCTTTTTTTGTGTTTTTTTTTTTTTTTTTAGGCGATTTTGATTTGTACTCCCGAAAATGTTTGTGTGTGTTTTTTGTGACAAGTTCCCACAACACCATTGATATGTTGTTCTATTTAATCTCTAGGAGATTGTTTGGTGTTGTTGTCCCTTGTTAATTTCACATTGTACTTTAGAAATGTACCTGAATCGTCACCAACAAACTGTCCTTTTTGGATGAAAACACACACAGGAGAGTAGAATTTACCTAAAAAATTTTATTAAGGGGTCACAACTAAACAAAGAGGGAGGCAACGCTGGAGAAACTTCAGAAGTGGGTGAAGCCTTTGACCCCCAGGGCAGACATCAATTATTTGAAAGCAAAATTGGTGGCCTGAGGAGTCCATATCTAAGGGAGTGCAGTCTGGTCCAGAAGTCCCAGAGATCCGGAAAGCAGCAGATGACATCTGTGTCCCCAGGCTGTGGTCATATGAGAGACTGCATCTTCTGTCAGACCAGACCGAACCCAGGGTCATCACTCTCAGGTCTTCCTTCCACGCGTCCTTACACGCGGTGGCTGTGGTGGTGGAGTTGTGGCAGCAGGAGGAGGAGGATAATGGTCCAACTCAATGACATCCGTCTTGGGTGTTAGTTCCCCACTCACCCCCTTACGTAGGACTTTGTACAGAAGGTCCTCACAGAGCCTGCGTTGACCCTCCTGCATGCCCTGCAATTTGGTGGCAGACATGCAGGCAAAGGCCTCTTCAGGAGTTGGTAAGGCTCTGAGGGACGCAGAAGCCTCCTGGATCAGCCTGAATGCTAAATCCTGCACGGGACTCGGAGTGGCCTTCCTGGCTCATTTATGTGGCAGGCGGAGGGGAGGGACCTGAGACTCAGTCAGGCTGCGACTGGTCCCAGGCTTCTCCTGGCTGACACTTAGCCCCGCCTCCTCCTGGCTGCCACTAATCCCCGCCTCCTCCTGACTGCCACATTCCACAGCCTCCTCCTGGCTGAGGTCTTCCTGTGTATGAAAAAGGGACATAGTTTTAGTTTTTTCTTCAACAACCACACACAATTTTCTCCTCCTGACTGCTGCAAATTGAATATTAACAAATATAACAGACTATCCTTCTGAGCCCAGCATTTTTCATTCTTGTCCCAATTTTGGGTGCCCACTACTGTCTATTGATATGTAAAACACTTTTTTCAATCAGCAATTAGTGATCAATAATAACATCTAGTAAACATCATTTATTTATTGACCAGAAATCTGTAGAAGAATGCTATACCTGACTCCAGCTGGGCTCCTCCACTTCTTCCTGGCTGGAAGGCCCAGGTTGGACATCGGAAGCCTCAGCTGGGGTGGAAGGAAGCGTGGAAGGAAGGGTGGAGCGGGATTCCCTGACTTCAGTGTGGTCTGACAGAAATCGCAGTCTCTCATAGTACCACAGTCTGGGGACATAAACGTCATCTGCTGCAGCTCCGGATCTCTGGGAATCTGTGACCTTCTTGCGCTCCCTAAGATATGTGCTCCTCAGGCCACCAATTTTGGCTTTTAAATAGGGGATGGTTGCTGTGGGGACCACCGGCTTCACCAACTCCAGCAGTTTCTCCAGCGCTGCCTGCCTCTTCTGTTTGTGATTATAGTGGGGGTGTCTGACCTGCCACAGACAGGGCAGCTCCCTGTATTTGTCAATGAACAGGGAAATTGTGGTCGTTGAACCCATCCATTTTCTCTGCAAGACACAACACAAGACAAACCCTAATGTCAGGCCAAACTCCCCTAATCTTGTTACAATATAGGCTTCCATTTCGAAGTAGTATAGGCGCAAGTTTAGATCTTACCTTCGTTGTCACGATCGGCATCTCCGATGCTCCTTCCTCCGCTCACAGATCGCGCGTAATACGCACGTGTTATGCTTTATACACACTGCGCATGCGTATAACTCCGCCCGCTGCTGACGTTCTTTCTAGTCTTTTCCCCGCCCCTTTTCGTTTGGCGCAGTGGGGGAAGAGCACATGGCGGATAGACAGCAGGTGCGTGCTAATTGTAGCAACGAGGAGGAGGGGGAGGAAAGGCCGGAGCCTGAAACGTCCCGATCCAGAAGGAGATTTAAGGACTCAAATATGTCCTTTGGGGAGATGTTGGAAATGGTGGACATCCTGAAGAAGTCCGACTATGATGGAAAGTATGGACCTTACCCCAACCCCAATGTCCGAAAGGCCAAGATCATGGCGAAAGTGGTCAGGAGTCTGCACCGGAATTTCGGGGTACGACGATCGAAAGATCAGCTCAGGAAGCAGTGGTCGGACCTCAAATTCAGAGAACATGAGCAGTACAGAAAGATCAGGAGAGTGCTGCAAAAAAGTAAGTAGTTGTGCTGTGTTCCTATTCTTTATGTTTATGACGTTCGTGCTGCTCCGTGTGCTTTTAGGAACTGTTGTACAGTTTAAAATGGCAACTTTCGTGTTCATGGGCACATTATTCGTTCGGATCAAACGTTTTTCGTTCCAACTATAAAATACCATTGTTTAGGCAATATGCATTTGGCCACCATTTGGACGCCCTATACTTGTCTTCAAAGAATTGGGTTGTGTAGATGGCTTTGTTACTAGAATGAAATGCAAACTAGATTCTGTGTAAGGAGAGGACACTCAGCAGCTGTTTTCACATCTGGACACTGGAGCACTAGTGTGGGACAAAAGAACACCATTTTTATTAGGGGGCCACACAGGTGCTCCACAGGTGCTCCAGTGTATACTATAGGGGGGTCTCCATCTGTGAAGCTTGTACCAAACAGGTAAAGTATTGCAGCTTGACAAAGGACACTAAAAAAGCTACATCTTGGAACTGTGCTAAAATAGACAATTCTACCCCACTTCCAAGCAATGTTTCATCTTTATAGTTCTGCCATCAAATATCTGTGTGCTAATTATACCATTTTTGCTTTACATAGGGGAGAAAAGACTCGGAAGACACCCCTCATCCGAGGAGACCAGAGCCCCCCCTCTGGAAGAAGGGAAAATCCCCCCAACACAAGCTGAGCAGGAGGAGGAAGACGTGGTGGAACTAGTCACCACAACAGGTGAGTGTCTGCGACCACAGGCTCAGATAAGAGATGGATGGCGGCATTTTTTTTAGACCTAATTTATTTTGGGGTTCCAATCTTTTTAGGTGATAGTGAGGGTGTGGATCCAGATCCTTTCACATCCGAAAGTGCCCAGATCCTGATTGGGGAGATCATGGGGTGTAATTTACAATTGGAAATCATCAAGCAAAACATCAATGATGTTATTCCAAAAAAGAAAAACATCATTGATGTTTTGGGGCGAGTTTAAAGCCCCTCCAAATCACTTTCTTCTTTTGTGTGCTACAATGTGCTAAATGTTTTTGTTATTTTTCCCAAAGCCAAATTTGGAGGATGCACACAGTGTGTCAACATGTGCTATCTGCCATCACGGAAGATCAATGGACGCGTTTTGGGGGTGCAACCCCTTCCTCAATAATAAAGTAGCTGAGAGGAAGGGCTTGCTCCCCCAAAACACATCCTTTGATCCCCCGTGATGGCAGCTAGCACATGTTGACATTGGCAAAATTGTGTGTATCTTCCAAATTTGGCTTTTCCAGGGGTGATTTCCCCCCATCTGAACGCAATATCAAACACAGTTCCTAAATACTCATGTCTGATATTGCCTTCAAGTTCTACCAAATGTGAACTTTGTAAGTTCAAGATTTGTGTCTTTCTTGTTGGTTTTACACATACCTGTTTTATGTAAAATGGACATTTTGAGTTTTGATAATGCCACCACAAAAATTGGTATACCACAAACATGTTGGTTTGTTTGAAAAACCTTTGGTAAATGCACATGTGATTGTGCAGGTATTAAAAAGATTGTTAATCAAGAATGTGTGGATTATTGTCTCAACGCTACAACACTTTTGGGGTGATGTAATTGTTGTTTTCTGAGAAAATGGGGGTTATTTCCTAAGGGCAAATCCACTTTGCACTACAAGTGCAGTTTCAGTGCAGTTGAAAGTGCACTTGTAGTGAAATGTGTTTTTGCATTTAATAAATAACAGCCAACAGTGCTTTGTATAAGGTTACACAATCACAACATTTTCTGCACTCAAAACATTTCTGTCAGGGTCAGCTAAAACAAACACAAGCAGTAAATGTCCACAAAGAATGTCTTTTTTGGTTTTATTATAAAAAGGCTTCACAGATTGTCTGGCATATTGATAGCCCCCCTACCCGCAAAGAACTCCAGGTAGTGTAACCGGACATCACGGGCACTCAGGGAGGGCAAGCCAGGATGGCCACTTTCAAGCGCTGTCAGTGTGGTTTGATTTATCATTCCGGCCTCAGGCCCAACTGAGCCAGCATAGTTGGCCGAATGTTTCCTTAAAAAGTTATGGAGAACACAGCACGCATGTATAATATGGTTCAGTTTATACTCCGCCATATGGATGGGTGTCATAAATAGGCAGAACCGGCTGGCCAGGATTCCAAATGTGTTCTCCACCACTCTTCGGGCTCTGGCCAGCCGGTGATTAAAAACCCTCTGTTCCGGGGTGAGGGTCCTCATTGGGAATGGCCGCATCAGGTGGTCCCCCAGCGCAAACGCTTCTTCAGCAACGAACACAAATGGGAGTCCTTCAACATTGTCCTCTGGAGCTGGCAAGTCCAAGCTGCCATTCTGGAGAAGCCTGTAAAACTCAGTCTGGGCGAACACTCCACCATCGGACATCCGGCCATTCTTCCCCACGTCCACATACAAGAAGTCGTAATTAGCCGACACCACCGCCAACATCACTATACTATTAAACCCCTTGTAATTATAATAGTACGACCCCGAGTTGGGTGGTGGGACGATGTGGACGTGTTTCCCATCAATTGCCCCTCCGCAGTTAGGAAAGTCCCACCGCTCGGCAAAGTGGGAGGCCACAGTCTGCCATTCCTGTGGCGTGGAAGGAAACTGTTGAGGAAAAAACAATAAACATTACTATTTTTACTCTGAAACATGGCAAGCAGATTAGACACAAACATTATGGGGCAACCTCCAGATAGCATTTATTAAGGGGAATTTACCAAGGCCAAGTTATAAGGTACACCTATCATATTCCCCCTCCCCCCCTCTCATGGGCCATTTCTAACATTATAGGGGGTGTGTGGAAATCTTGGACAGGTAACCCTCTTCACTTCATTGAGAGATGAATGCCTAAATAATGAGTATTACTTGGAACAGCCCCTCCTTAGTTACACTATTGGCAGTCCACTGGACAGGTAAGAAGTGTCATAATACAAAGATATAAATACACATTGTACACATTTGAGGACATTTGGACATTCTGCTATTACCTATCAAGATAATAATAGGATACAAAAACTTTAAACAGTACCATTGGAAAGTATACAGGCAGGCCCTTGCACTACATGCTTTGGGGAATTCATCCATAAATCTGAGCACTAAAGAGATGGGTATAGTGTGTATGGGTTTGGCAAAGTCAGCAGATAGATGATTGAGGATAGAGAATTGTGATCAGCTGACTTAGCAGTTGGGGGAGGGAGGGTTACTAAAAATTATTTGGGGACACCACAAAAAAAAAACCTCTGGCACTCTGCCTGAATTTAAATCAAAAATAACATTGCCAAACATTTTAGGGGTGTTTGGGGTAAAGCACTACTATGGAGCAGATAAAATACATTGTTAAGTGACTACATGAGGTGAATATAGGCCAGGAGACACCATGCTGGGGAGGTAAGTGAAGGGCAAATATGTATGAAGGACATAAAATAATAATTACATAAAAATCCAGCATGCATGAGGACAAAGGGGACATTCACAGCATATTACAATCATGGTAATTAGGGAATGAGGGAAGAAATACAATATATTAGCAAACATTCAATACAATAAAATGTGATATAAAAGGATAAAAATCTTACCTTCATATACTCCTTCTGCAGGACCTGGATGATGGCAGAACAGGTCTCTGGGATAATGATCCCCAGAGCCTGGGGGGAGATGCCTGTCGAGAACTTCAAGTCCTGCAGACTTCTCCCTGTCGCCAAATACCGCAGGGTAGCGACCAACCTCTGCTCCGGAGTGATGGCTTGCATCATGCAGGTATCCTGCCTGCTGATATAGGGGGTCAGCGAAGCCAACAAACGGTGAAATACGGGGTCCGTCATCCTGAGAAAGTTCCTGAAATCATCAGGATTATTCTTACGGATCTCACGGAGCAAAGGCATATGAGAGAACTGGTCACGCTAAAGCAACCAATTCTTGGTCCATGAACTCCTCCCCACCCTGTTCATGGACTGGACTTGTGTCAAGGTCAGGACCCCAACACCAAGCCCCCGCACAGCACGAACTCTACGAGGAGTACGCATATGAAACATGGCTAGAAAACGGTCGGCTGCTCAGAACGAAGTAACAGAACGCACTGAAGAACAGCAAGGCCTGTGAAGAGCGACCTGAAAAACAGTAACGAACGAACAAGAATACAATGACTAAGTCACGCGGAACTTGCTTGCACGCACTGAAGAGCAGATACAAACCCACAAGCACAAACTGAATGAAAGAAAACGATCTGAAAGCCGCGAGTCTGAAAAAGCGCGAATCGTCTCTCACCAAACTTTTACTAACACGAGATTAGCAAAAGGAGCCCAAAGGGTGCCGCGCTTGGTTCTGAACCGGCCTTTTCTAGTCTCGTCGTGCGTGGTGTACGTGACCGCGTGGTTGGCGATCAGAAATTCCGACAACTTTGTGCGACCGTGTGTAGACAAAATAAGTTTGAGCCAACATCCGTCGGAAAAAATCCTAGGATTTTGTTGTCGGAATGTCCGAACAAAGTCCGACCGTGTGTACGCCCTATTAAAGTTTATGGAACATGAATGTGAAAAATCAACAGTGCTAATTTTAAAGGCTTATATGCAAGTTATTGCCATAAAAAGTGTTTGGGGACCCGGGTCCTGCCCCAGGGGACATGTATCAATGCAAAAAAAAGTTTTAAAAATACATTTTTTTGGGAGCAGTGAATTTAATAATTATTAAAGTGAAACAATACAAATGAAATATTCCTTTAAATATTGTGCCTGGGGGCTGTCCTTACTATGCCTGTAAAGTAGCGCATCTTTCCCATGTTTATACAGGGCCACAGCAAATTGATATTTCTAAAGGAAAAAATGTAATTTAAAACTGCTTGCGGCTGTATTTTCGAATCCTGGCAAAATAGATAAAAATATCAAAAATACAAAAAAAAAGGGTATGGATGTCACCCCTTCAGGTCTGGTATGGATATTAAGGGGAACCCCGCGCCCAAATTAAAAAAAAATGGCATGCAGGTCCCTCAGGCCCCCAGGCACTATATACTCTGAACAGAGTACATATACTATATGGCCTGCCCTATATACTCTGCAGAAAATTGGGCCTTAGGTGTTGGTGGTACCAGAACACTGTAAGCCCTCACAGTCACATTTGTTGGGTGCAGGAACAGGCCCTGCTGTGAAATATTATATCAAGAATTGTAATGACATGCCAGTGTTAAACAGGGGCAGAAAAATTGGGCCTTGGGCAGTGGTGGTGCCACAACACTGTAAGCCCACACAGATACTCTTGTTGGGTGCAGGAATGGGCCCTGCTGTGAAATATTATATCACAAATTGTAATTACATTCCCCTGTTAAACAGGGGCAGAAAAATTGGGCATTGGATGGTGATGGTGGTGCCACAATACTGTAAGCCCTAACAGATACTCTTGTTGGGCGCAGGAACGGGCCCTGCATTGAAATATTCGATCAAAAATTGTAATTACATGCCCCTGTTAAACAGGGGCAAAAAAATTGGGTGGTGGTGGTGCCCTAAACCAAAAATATTGTTGGACGCTAGTATCATCAAGATTGAGGAGGAATAGGATAGTCAGCATAGGCAGTCTTCAATTAATCCCACACTCATAGCAAATTCAATCAGTTACATCAGCGTCAGGTGCATGATAGCTGCTGATCCAAGACTGATTCATTTTTATGAATGTGAGCCTATCAACAGAGTCTGTGGACAGGCGCACTCTTTGATCCATTACAATCCCTCCAGCAGCACTGAAAGCACGCTGAATGCAGGGCAGGCCAGTAGCTCAATTGCATATTGAGCAAGTTCTGGCTAGTGGTCCATCCTCAAGACCCAGTAACCCAGTGGATGCTCTGTTGGAAAGGTCTCCAAGTCTGCTCCAAGTCTGCTCTTACCCCTAGATATTCCTGCACCATGTAATGCAGACACTGGCCATGGTTGCTTGAAATGATCAGACCTTGGTGCTGAGGACTGAAAAATTGTCTAAAGGCATCGGTCAGCTGGCCACCTTCTCCACCGCTCCTCCTCTGACTGAATGAAGCCTCAGCAACACGTTGTCCAGCACCAGGAAATTGTAACCTCCCAGGGTCTGGAAATGCATTGCACAAACCTTTCTTTAAGGCCTCCTGAAGATGTTTCATCCTCTGCTCCATCTGCGAAGGTAGGATGAGTTCTGCAACCTTACCCTTGTAACGTGGATCAAGAAGGGGTGCCAGCCAGTAATGATCCCTCTCCTTGATACCATGAATCCTAGGGCCCTTTTGCAGGCTTTGCGGAATCGGGGAGGCCATGCAGCGTAAGTTTGCAGAGGAATTTGATTCTGAGTCCTCTGGGTCACTAAGGATTACTTCCTCCCAGCCACGTACAACTCCTTGGGTTTCTGGGGACTGAAAACCATCCCTTGAAGACTTCTGCTGAGTGTTATGCTTTACATCCATGCTGACATAATCCTCCTCTTCTTCCTGTGTGTTTGGCAGGCCCGCAGGAATGCTATCTGGATAAAGGGGGCCTTGAGAAGTAAGGAAGTCCTCCTTTTCCTCCTGGAGAACTAGAAGGACAGTGTCACTGATACATGCATTGTCGCTGCCCACCATACTTGTGGACTCTTTAAATGGTGACAGGACAGCGCATGCATCCTTGATCAGTAGCTACTGGCGTGGCGAAAAGAAGCCAAGCTCCCCTGACCCTGTCCTGGTGCCATACTCGTACAGGTACTCATTGATGGCCCTCTGCTGTGTGTGTAGCCACTGCAGTATTGCCAATGTTGAGTTCCACCTGGTAGGCATGTCACAAATGAGGCGGTTGGTGGGCAGGTTGCATTCCCTTTGAATGTCAGCCAGCCGAGCACTGGCATTGTATGACCGGCGGAAATGACCACAGACTTTTCTGGTCTGCCTCAGGAGATCCTGTAAGCCTGGGTGCCTGCTCAAGAACCGCTGCACCACAAAATTCAGGACCTATGCCAAACATGGAACATGGCCCAAGTGTCCCTGTAGGAGGGCAGAGAGAAGGTTGGTGCCATTGTTGCATACAACCATTCCTGGCTGAAGCCGACATGGTGTCAACCACCTCTGAGCCTGCCATTGCAGAGCTGACAGAATCTCTGCCCCAGTGTGGCGCCTGTCCCCTAGGCAGACCAACTCAAGCACAGCATGGCATCTTTTAACCTGACTGCTTGCGTAGCCCCTTGAACGCTTACGGAGCACCACTGGTTCAGAGGACAAATCTGCAGAAGAGGCCATAGAGAAAGAAGTAGAGGAGGGGATGGAGGAGAGAGCTGTGGCAGAATGACCTCTAGCATTTTGGAGGCGTCGTGGCGGAACAAGCTCCAACAACACTGGACCCTGTCCTGCATCCTTTCCAGCTGCCAACAGAGTTACCCAATGGGCCGTGAAGGAAAGGTAATGTCCCTGCCCATGCCTGCTGGACCATGAGTCAGCAGTAATATGAACCTTACTGCTGACCACCCTGTCCAACGAGGCCAAAACATTGATTTCCACATGCTGGTAGAGAGCCAGAATGGCCTTCCGTGAAAAGAAATGGTGTTTTGGAACCTGCCACTGAGGTACAGCACATTCCACAAATTCATGCAAGGGGGCAGAGTCTACCAGCTGAAAAGGCAGCAGTTGCAGTTCTAGCAATTTGGCCAAGCTAGCATTTAGTTGCTGAGCATGTGGATGGCTGGGACCGAATTTCTTTTTATGGTTCAGCAACTGGGGTAGGGAAATTTGCCTGTTAAAATCAGATGGTGGTATACTGCTAGCAGATTGGCTACAAGTACTTGGGACACCTATTGCTATACCTTCATTCCTCTCAGTGCAGGTTTTTGAGAGGACTGGAGCTATAGTAGGGTTGGAGATCCCAGATGAGGAGCAAGGAGAAGTCCGCCTTTTTCTTAGATGTGGGCCTTTCAAGTGCTGTTGCCAACGGACTACATGGCAAGTTGTCATATGTCTGGTCAAGCATGTGGTACCCAATCGGCTGCTGTTCTGGCCACGCTTGATCCACTTCAGACATAGGTTGCAAACAGCAATGGTGCGATCTGCTGCACACGTGTCTAAAAAGGCCCACACCAAGGAACTTTTAAAAGTCAGCGGGGAGTCAGCAGCGCCCTGCACCTGTAGCTATGCGGTGTGATGCAATAGGGTGGCTGCCCTTAAGCTGCCCCCTAGAGGACATCCTGCCTCATTGCCTCCTCCTCCTCTCTTCTCTCAGGCACCCAAGTGCAGTCAGTGACCTCATCATCCCCTCCCTCCTCGTCACTGAAGCAAACTTGGCAGTATGCTGCAGCTGGGGGAACATGACTGCCAGTTTCTTAGCCTTCTTGGGCACCCCTTCTCTCTAGTCTTACGTTACTCCCTTCCTGGCATCCAACATCGGAGCCTTCAAATTGCTGCGCATCCTTCAGCAGCATGTACCCGACACTGTGGTCGAATAATTCTGGGGATTCCTCCATGCATGATGGTGGGGCCCAGGAAGGAGTGACTTTGGACTAGGAGCCGGTGGAATAGGCCACTTTGGCAGCTGCATTGGAAGGCAAACTACTCTGAGCCTGGGTGACAGAGGATGAGGACGGCTTTGTTATCTGCTCCACCAACTCTTCTGCATGTTCTGGCTCAGTAACAGTGCCAGGAGCAGAAAAAAAGGACAAGCTTGCCCCACGGCCACCTGCAAAGGATGCACCACATGCACGACCAGCATTGTTGACTGTAGACACAGAGGCTGCTTGCCCTCTTGAGCACCTGCCTCTCCTTGGTGGCCTTCTGGACATGTATTTTTTGTTTTGCAACACCACACTACACCATATTAGATACGGTGTACACCGTGTGAAGTGTATTAGAAACTGTACACACAGTATTAGATACTGTGTACACCGCCTGCTCTGTATTAGAAACTGTACTACAGCTGCACTGTATTGTGTACTGTGTACACCACCAGAAGTGTAGTAGAAACTGTACACACTGGGGTTGATTTACTAAAGGCCAATAGACTGTGTACCTTAGAAAGTGCAATTGCACTCTGCAAGTGCAGTTGCTCCAGAGCTTAGTAAATGAGGTAAAGCTTCACTTTGCAAAGAATACCCAATCACATGCAAGGAAAATAAAAAAAACAGCATTTTTGCTTGCACATGATTGGTTGATGAAAGTCAGCAGAGCTTCTGCTCATTTACTAAACTCTGGAGCAACTGCTCTTGCCGTGTGCAACTGCACTTTCCAAAGTGTACAGTCTTTTTGCCTTTAGTAAATCAACCCCACTGTTTTAGATACTGTATACACCGCCTGCACTGTACAACGGATGCACTGTATTGTATACTGTGTACGCCACCAGAAGTGTAGTAGAAACTGTACACACTGTATTAGATACTGTGTACACCACCAGAAAAGTAGTAGAAACTGTACTATGGCTGCACAGTCCCTACCCTCAAGGAGCTTACAACCTAAGGTCCCTAATACACATTCATACATATACTAGGGCCAATTAAGACAGGATCTGATTAACCTAATATACCGCCTGAAGTGTATTAGAAGCAGTTCACCACAGAATGCACTGTAGATATAGGCTCATCTGGATGCAGCGTATATATATATATATATATATATATATATATATATATATATATATAAATATACATAAAGATATGTATATATATATATATATATATATATATATATATATATATATATATATATATATATATATATTAATACACCACATAATGCACTGTAGATATAGGTTACACTGAATGCAGAGTGTGTATATATATATATATATATATACCGTATTTATCGGCATATAACACGCACAGGCGTATAACACGCACATTCATTTTAAGAGGGAAGTTTCAGGAAAAAAACTTAAATTTTAAATAAGAAACTTTGAAGCAAAATAAGGGTCAGTGCCCATCTGCAGCCTCACCATTGCCATCAATGCAGCCTGATCAATGCCCACCTGCAGCCTCATAGGTGCCATCAATGCAGCCTTATTAGTCCACATCAATGCAGCCTCACCATTGCCATCAATGCAGCAGCCTCACCATTGCCATCAATGCAGCAGCCTCGCCAGTGCCATCAATGCAGCAGCCTCACCATCGCCATCTATTGACTTCCTATTACAGAGGCCGCCAAGTAAACAGGAGATTCTCACTGTATGTAATCTGACGGCACTCGTCCCCCCCCGCCCATTGCCTCCGAGGCAGCCGAAATTGAAGTATTGGCGTATAACACGCACACGCTATTTGCACCCGATTTTTATGGTGAAAAAGTGAGTGTTATACGCCAATAAATACAGTATATATATACACACACAAGACTATATATATATATATATCAAATACACTGCCACTAACTGAATAACTTGCCTGCTTAATCTAAATCAAGCTATCTCTCTGTCCACGCCAACAACACTACACATGGCCGCCTTGTAAGCAGCCTCATATAGTGTGGGGCGTGGACTTAGTACCCCTGAGCCATGATTGGCCAAAGGCACCCAAGCAGAGAGTAGCGCGCAGTCCACTGCAGCTGCCAGAGTGGCTTATCAGGCATGGAGGAGTCAGCTGAGTTATTTGAACATAGCATCAGCCACTTTCTCCTTGACAATGCACAGCCATTACTTGATACAGATGTTGGTTCTGAGGTTGAGGCAGGTAGGATCATGAGCCTACAGAGAGGGGAGAACACTGGTACACAAATTGGCAGTCATGTTCCCGCAGCCACAGCATATTGCCAAGTTGTCTCCAGTGGTAATGAGGATGGAGGAGATGATGATGATGAGGTCACTGACATCACTTGTGTGCCAGATAGAGCAGAGGAGGAAAGTGAGGGTGAGGCACAACCCCAACGAGGCAGCCATCATGGAAGAGTAGAGAGCAGCCACCCTATTCCATCATACTGTGGAGCTGTTATCTCCCGTCCCACTTCCCGCAGCTCAGCTGTCTGGGCGTTTTTTAGAACATCTGCAGCCGATTGCACTGTTGCATGGCAAAAACACCAGCTGTTTGGGTACCACATGCTTGACAAGGCATTTAACCTCCCAACACCCAGCCCATTGGCAAGATCATCTGAAAGCCACACAAAAGGCGAGCAATTATTTTCCTCCTCCTTACTCACCTCAGTCAACCCCTGCTATACCTCATGACTTCTCAGCAGCCTCCACTGACAGGGTTGATGGTATAGCGCAGGGTGTCCCAGGTCCAGTAACACACCACCAGCTGTAAACTATAACCGGTAAATTTCTCTTCCACATCTGCTGCAGCAAAACAAAAAATACAGTCACTGCCATCCACATGCCTAGTGTCTAAATGCAAGCTTGTCAAAGCTGCTGTTATACAAGAAAAAGAACAGCTGCTCCAGGTGTATAAAGATAAGGCTAATTGGAGTATCTTGCAGAGTGCTAGCCCCGGCCTGACTCAGCGGGAAACTTGGAAAGAAGAAATAAATGGCTGCACATCCAGAACTTCCGATTGCCTTTTATTTTATTTCACAAAGATAACACCAAAGACACCAAACTGTGGTCACGTATTTTTTTTTTCCAATTGCCTTTTATTTTGTTTCACAAAGATAACACCAAAGACACCAAACTGTGGTCACGTAGACGCGTTTCACACATACATCTTCTGCTTAATCATTACAATGACTGAGACAACTGATAGATCTTAAATAGACCGCCCCAATAGCTACAGGTGTTCTGGGGGCAGTGATAATCAGTAATGAGAACACAGCTCCATCAATCACCAAACCTCAGCCCCAAAGAGCATGCGGCTAGAAACTTGAGTAAAAGCTCAAACTGAAGGTCCATGTTCTCATGCATACCAAAAGGTCCTGCATACACATAGGAATATGGACCAACAGTCGCATGTAAACATTTATAAATAATACCGTAAACCAATAAACCAATAAAAATATTTAAAAAAGGAGAAAAACAAAAAATAAATATACATACATAAAACATGAAAAATTATCGACTTAATGAAAAATAATGATATACACATATGCACATATATGACAATAAACCAATCGTCCCATATAGACGTGTATGCATGTGCGGGCGCACATATCCATGTGCCCCCACACATGCACACTGAGGACGTGCATATAAAATCATTTGCTAATCCATACTAGACCAATGAAAAATCCACAACGAAATGTATGTGTGTCCACATATATAGGCATGCTATATACATCAAAGGAAGCTGATTCCATTATAGGATTCATAAAAACGCACCATGTCCCAGGATGAATCCAGACACAGTGGGGTTGATTTACTAAAGGCAAATAGACTGTGCACCTTAGAAAGTGCAATTGCCCTCTGCAAGTATAGTTGCTCCAGAGCTTAGTAAATGAGGTAAGGCTTCACTTTGCAAAGAATACCCAATCACGTGCAAGAAAAAAAAAACTGAATTTTTGCTTGCACATGATTGGATGATGGAAGTCAGCAGAATTTCTGCTCATTTTCTAAGCTCTGGAGCAACTGCACTTGCAACGTGCAACTGCATTTTGCGAAGTGCACAGTCTTTTTGCCCTTAGTAAATCAACCCCTGTGCGTCACCCGACTAATGGATTTATACATATGTGACATGCATTTAACAAGATAAATCCAGATACAATGCATCTACATAAAAACACTTGCAATAGGAAATGGTGAAGACTACTCTAAGATGCACATATAAAAATAATAATAATATATATATATAAAATGAAAAAAATTATATGTATATAAAAAGTGTAATAGTATATATATGTGCTATCTCGAAAGTAGAGCCCAACCAAAGCATGGAGTCCGCTTTAAAGTTGGCGAACCAAATAAAAGCGTACCCCAAACAGCCCAACTACCATCCGACAGAGTCCATACATAAGCCAATAGCGATCGCAGGATAGCACAATAACCACACTGTGTTATGTATGAGAGGGTCAATGTATATCTCACATGGGGGTCATAAACATAGAAGGTACTTGACACAATAAAAACCTGACAAGGCGAATAATGGAATATGGAGACATATATTGAAAAATATATAACAAATCAAGTACCGTAAATCAAGTAGAATAAACAAAATAGGCTGTCGGTCTCAATGTATGGCGAGAAGTATAAATAAATCACTCATAAAAATTACTAACATCCCACTCAAAGTTGAGCCCAAATGGGATGCGAGTCTGGAGGTGAAAAATCCAGAAAACTTCCCTCCAACAAAGGGACCGGAATGCATTACCCCCTCGTCTTGATACTTTGACCTTTTCTATAACCTGGACCCGCATAGCTGTTTTGTCCCCATGGTGACACCTGTTAAAATGTTTGACCACAATAGTGGACAAATCCTTGCCCACACTGTTAATGTGTTCCTGGAACGGATCTCTCAGCCGTCTTGTAGTCCTTCCCACATATTGCATGTTACAAATCGCACATGTGATTAAATAAACTATATTGCTAGTATTGCAGTTGACGAAGGACCCAATGTTGTATATTTTGTGATTAACGGAGGAGCTGAAGGTGTTACCACCCTGGATGTGACTGCAGCAGCTGCATCCTGCTGCACCACATCTGTAGTTACCCTAGTTACCCTATTGCCCCGTACACAGGATATAATATTTTCCGACAACAAAATCCATTGTCGGAAATTCCGATTGTGTGTACACAAATCCGAAGGACAAAGTGCCACGCATGCTCAGAATAAATAAAGAGATGAAAGCTATTGGCCACTGCCCCGTTTATAGTCCCGACGTACGTGTTTTACGTCACCGCGTTTAGAACAATCGGATTTTCCGACAACTTTGTGTGACCGTGTGTATGCAAGACAAGTTTGAGCCAACATCCGTCGGAAAAAATCCTAGGATTTTGTTTTCGGAATGTCCGAACAAAGTCCGACCGTGTGTACGAGGCATTACAGTGTAACCAAGTAACTGATCCGGGAGCTTTGGTGTAAAAAAAAGCTAGGTGACAGCAAACACCCCAGAGAGGGGGCTCTACATGAGACAATGTTGACACCCCTCTTTAATATCTCAGAACAAATATCATCCGAGAATAAAGTAGGCAGATGTCTATTAAAGATCTGTTTAATCATATTAAATTAACTTCTAAAGGGGGTGGACAGTGTTAGTTGATTACTTATTTTGTTCCTACTGTTTTTCCTCTGAGGGGTCACTCTACTTATAGGTTCAGATCTACTTTTATGTCTGGCTATAGTGAGTGCTCTGTTGAGCATCCACCTGGGATACCCACTGTTAGGTACCTGGTAGTAGAGCCTGACTTGTAGGAGAAGACCTCTCATACAACGCTGGTTCAGGAGCCACTGCAGTGGGGACAGTGGTCTCGTGAGCACAGTGGGGTAGGAGTGCCTGGTGAGGTAGAAGTCTCTGGTGCTGGAGCAGGGTAGAGATCCCTCCAGGGATGGCTGGACTGCAGGTGAAGGTGGTCAGCGGAGAACAGTAGGCTGAAGCACTGGAAGATGCAGGTACAGGGACCACTAGAGCTGGAGCTGAAGGTGCAGCAGCACACGGAGCTAACGGCAGGCACAAGCAGGGTCAGACAGTCCGGGTCGGCAGGCAATTAAGGCAAGTGACAACGGCAGGCAAAAGGCAGAGTCGGTAAGCAGGCAGAGGTAGGCAACGGGTACTGGCAGAGACAGCAGCAGGGTCAGGCAAGCGGGGTCGGATTGGAGAGAGAGGGATAGTCAGACAAGCCAGGTCAGTATCGTAGACAGATCAATCAACAAGTTCACAGAAGCTGAAGACAAAACAGCAGCGTGCCAGGGCAGCAGGAAGACCTTTATGCGCTCATTGGCGCCAAACAACGTTAACACGCATGCGCACCTGCCACGCGCGAGCACACACCAGTCGTGCACCCGCGCGCACCGAGGGACGCGCTGACGCCCAGCAATAGCTGGGGATTGCTGCATAGTCTGAACAGGGGCACGCATGCATGTGTTCCGGTCTGGTGCTGACAGATCCCTGACACCCCTGCTGTAAATACCTCCCATATAGAGACCTTGCCTCCCTTTTGAATTGGTCGTTGTCATTGCAAATGCACCTCACACGTAAAAATTGTCCAACAGGGATACCCCTTATAGTGTGTCTTGGTTGGCCAGACTGGGAGAGTAAGAGAGAGTTGCCTGAGAGTGGTTTCCTATAGAGGGTAGAACATGCCTTGCCATTAATGCCTGTCAGACTAACTCCAGTTACATCTAAAAAACACATGTAGCTGTTGTCAGCAGCACCAGTGAATGACAGATTAAGATCATTATCATTAAGGTATGTAAGCATAGATGGCATAAGATCCACTCCCCCACATACAACCAGCAAGAGGTCATCAATGAATCTTAGGTAAATAACAATCCTAGCTCTATAGGGATTTCCACCCCCAAAAATGCGGCACCGCTCCCACCAACCCATGTAAAGCTTGGTTAACAAGGGCGAAAATTCCGCACCATTAGTTGCCCAGCACCTTTGGAGGTAGAAATCCCCATCATAAACAAAGAAATTATGTGACAGAAGATATTCCAGCACGTCAGCAATGAAGAAATGGTGTTCAATCGATAGGTTTGTCAGTGTCTCCAAGTAAAAAAGTACAGCTGTTATAGCCTGCTTGTGGGGGATGGAGGAATACAGACTACTCACATCAAAAGTAACCCATGAGTAGTCTTCCTGCCACTCAAGATCCTTCATAATATTTAAAAGATGGTTGGTGTCTTTCAAAAATCCCGGGAGCTGGTTCTCCAACGGCTGTAGTTGTCTATCAAGCCATTGGCCCAACTGCTCATTTAGGGAATTAATCCCTGATATGATCGGTCTACCTTGCAGGGGCTCTAATCCTTTATGTGTTTTTGGCAAATGATAGAACGTAGGGAGGACGGGACATTCTGGTACTAGAGACACTGCCTCCTATGTGTTAAAACCTAGTCCCGTACCCCTACGTATCAAATCCACAAGCACACTTCTAAATTTTTTAGTGGGGATCCCCACTTAATGTGTCATATGTAGACCGATCAGACAGTTGTCGGATGGCCTCCTGTCTGTATTGTTCTGTGTTTAGAATCACAATTAACCCACCCTTATCTGAATTACGGATGGTAATGGTATCATCTTCACTCAGGTTTTTAAGTGCCAGCCTTTCCTCCATCGTGATGTTATCATGCCATACTGTCATGCATGCTATACATGCCATACTGTCTCACCCTGCTGTGTCTGGTGTGCTAGAGCCGCCAGGTCCCATTCAATATTTCTTTGAAACTTGGTCATATCAACAGACCGTGAGTTTACTGGATAAAAGTTAGTAGTTAGTTTGAATTGAACTGGTCTAACGGCACCAGCACCCACCTGTAGGCGATCACACATATCATCATCAGCTGCCAACTGTTCTAAATCTCTATTGGCACAGCATTCCCTGAAAGAAAATTCATCATCTGCCGGTACAACTTCAACAGGTGTAGATATAGACTGCACAGAGACACTGTCATCTACTGAATGATAATGTCTTTTTATTGTAAGGTTCCTCACAAACCTATTAATATCCACAATTCAAAAATCAAATAGATTGAAGTGTTTCTGGGGACAAAAGTTTAGTCCTTTAGATAAAAGGGATACTTCTCCATCTGCAAGTACTCTGTCAGAAAGATTAAGCACATTAGAAAAGTCTGTTACAACCTGCGAGCTTGGCGCCGGGATGGATATCTCATCTGTTCCTCTGGGCCCGCATTTCCTCCACCCACGGAGGTCCTCCTGTGTTCCTCTGGCCGCCCCAACCCTTCTTGTTCTGTCAGAATCTTTTGCCCCAGTTTTTTAAGGGAACCGAAGTGGACCTATCCACTTGGCTGCTGGTAGATGGGCGATCCGGTGATAGTTCCGAATCGGAAGCTACCAGAGTGTCATCCCACCGTTCCAATTCTGTGTCAGAAAAACTGACATGCTTTTTGGTTCCATTATTGGATTGTGATGCACCACTCCAGTTACTTCTGCGTTTCCAGATGTATACGTTTTTGGTATCATAAGCTGCTGGCTTTATAACTTCTGCCTTTCGGTCTGATGGATTCTGCCCTCTTCCGTGAATCTGCAGAATGTGCTGTACCACAATGGCAGGTTCCCAGTCGCTATTTCTTTTCATGTAAGGCCATTCCAGCTCTGTACCATCACATGGAAGGCAATGTTTTGGCATAAGGCAGGCAGCTGCAAAGTTCATGTTACTGCTGACACGTGGTCCAGCAAGCATGGTCAGGGACGTTATATTTTGTTCACAGCACACTGGCTAACTCTGCTTGTAACTTGGAAGGATGCAGGACACAGCTCAGTGCTGCAACTTGTTGTGCCGCCATGTCTCCACACAGTTTGTGGTGATGATACGGGATTTTCAAGCTCTACCCCCTCCTCCTCCTCCTCCATGCCCTCCTCTGCTCCTATGAACCACAAGTACCCCCTAAGTGTTCAAGGGGCTATTCAATGAGTCAGGCTAAAAGGTGCCATGCACAGCTTCAGCTGGTGTGTCTAGGGGAGAAGAACTACACTGGAGCAGAGATTCTAGATGCTCTGCAGGGGCAGGCCCAGAGGTGGTTCATGCCACACCAGTTGGAGCCAGAAATGGTGGTGTGCGATAATGGCACAGACTTTCTGTCTGCCCATAGACAGAGAAAGTTGACACATGTGCCATGCCTGGCACATGACCTCAATTTGGTGGTGCAGCATTTCTTAAATAGGTACTCAGGGTTGGAAGATTTGCTGCGAGCTGGTGGTAAGTAGGCTTGGAGTTTTTTCCTGGGCATTCCCCAGGTTTTGTTGTTATCTGTTTGTGGCCTCAGAAGAGTCTGTAGCCATTTCAGGCAGTCATACACAGCCAGTGCTCAGTTGGCTGAAATTCAGTGGGAATTCCACCTGCCCATAAACCGCCTGATTGCTGACATGGCCACCAGGTGGAACTCGACTTTGGCAATGCTGTAGCAGTTGCACATGCAGTAGAGGGCCTTCAACGAATACCTGTGTGAGTATGGCACAATGACATGCTCAGGCCAGCTCGGCTTTATTTCCGCTAGCTAATGGCTGCTCATAAAGGATGCATGCACTGTATTGTCACCATTTGAGGAGGCCACAAGGATGGTGAGACGTGACAATGCATGCATCAGTGAAACAATCCATGTTGTGTTCCTGCTGGAGCAGACTTTGTGTGGCATTACAGACAGGGACCTCAAGGCAGAGCAGTGGGAGGGAGAGGAGGACTTCCTTTCCTCTCAATGCCCGCTTTATGCAGACACCATTCTTCCTACGCCACAGAACACACAACAGGAGAGTGAGGAGGAGGATTCTGGCAGTTTTGGAGGGATTGAAGCAGAGGAAGACATATGTCAAACCTTAAGAGATGGTTTTCTATCCCCAGAACCCTTGGGAGTAGTAGGTGGCTGGGAGGAGGCAGTTCCAGATACTGTAATCTTTGGAGACCCAGAGGAGTCTGCTTCTCATGCCTTTGCAAACTTGCAGTGCATGGGCTCACTTAAGCTTTCAAGCCTGCAAAAAGACTCAAGAGTACGTGGCATCAAGGAAAAGGATCACTATTGGTTGGCAACCCTCCTTGACCACCGTTACAAGGGGAAAGTCTCAGAACTCATCCCGTCTCCACAGAGGGTGCAGAAGATTAAATCTCTTGAGGACACCTTAAAGAGGAGTTTATTTCACACACTCTTCCTGACTCTGGTAGGTTACAGTGTCGTGGAAAACATAGTTTTTAGGCTTCTGTTGATCAAGAGAGGCTGTGGAGAAGGGGTTCGCCTAAGTGACACAAATTTTTTAGTCCACGCCGCCCAGGGCTGTCAGCTTCCACATCCCATTGGCAGTGTCTACATCATATGGTGGACGATTATCTAGGGGTGAAAACAGAGATGGAGAGCTTTAAAGTTAACAATCCACTGGGTTACTGGGTCATGACCACTGGCCAGAATTTGCCCAGTATGCAATTAAGCTGCTGGGCTGCCCTGAATCCAACGTGCTTTACGAATGGGCATTCAGTGCTGCTGGAGGTTTTGTTACTGATGATAGATCGCGTCTGTCCACAGACTCCGTGGACCGCCTGACATTTATCAAAATGAATCAGTCCTGGATTACCAGCAGCTATGAAGCCCCTGATGCCGATGTTGCTGATTAAGTGTTTTTGGGATGTGGAATCTGCAAGACTTTTAAGCTGCCTAGCGTTGTGGGTGTTGATTTCATCTAGAAGAATTTTTTTGGTGTAGGTTTCATGAGCACAATTACACCCAAAGACCAATTTTGCCATACCTGTTTGACAGATGCATATCATTGAATTTTTTGACAGCAAGGCCAATTTTTGCTTTCATCAAGAGTACCTCTATAGGGTTACGGTATGAAAGCGCCACTGACACCCGAAGACCAATTTTTCCGCACCTGTTTGACATGTGCATATCAATTCAATTTTTGACAGTAAGGCATTTCTTGCTTTCATTAAGAGTACCTCTGTAGGGTTACAGTGTGAAGGCACCTCTGACACCCAAAGACCAATTTTTCTGCACCTGTTTGATAGGTGCATATCATTTCAGTTTTTGACAGCGAGGCAATTCTTGCTTTCATCAAGAGTACCTCTACAGGGTTACAGTGTGAAGGCACCTCCGACACCCAAAGACCAAGTTTTCCGCATATGTTACTTCTATCCAAAGTCTGTGGAAGAGACACCATAATTTATCCAAAAAATCTGTAATCTTGTTCCCGGTGCACTGCATTGTGGCCTCATCATACAGACTGGCTCCCCAAGCCGTTGTTTACAAAATAAAGAAAGCTTGCAAGGAACATTATTTTTTTTGGCTTTATAAATGCAATTATTGCTGCAGCAGCTTCTATACACAGTACAGATGTGCCACTCTACAGGTAAGCGGACGACCCCAGGCACTATATTGAAAATATTTTTTTAATTTTTAATTGTTATTTCTCATTTTTATGCTTTCACTTTAAGCATCAGTTAATCACTGCTCATTTAAAAATGACATTTTTTACAAACTTTTTTTCATTGATACATGTCCCCCAGGGAGTACCCGGGCCCCCAAAACCATTGTATGCCCAATTACTTGCATATAAGCCTTCAAAATGGGCACTATTGATTTTAACAGTTCGTGTCCCATAGACTTCAATGGGGTTCGTTATTCGGTTCCGAACTTTTACAATGTTCTAAAGTTCTGGTGCGAACCGAACAGGGAGTCGTTCAGCCCATCTCTACTTGACACATAGGGGTTAATTTTCTAAAGGTGGAGAGTGCAAAATCAGACTCACTTCTGCATAGAAACCAATCAGCTTCTATCCTCAGCTTGTTCAATTAAGCTTTGGCAATAAATACTGGAAGCTGATTGGTTTCTATGCAGAAGTGAGCTTGATTTTGCACTCTCCAGCCTTAGTAAATAAACCCCATAGTGAGTATTTTGAATATGTCATTTTTTGCCACAATTTTTTGGAAAATGCAGGAAAAAAAGTAAAATGTATTTTTTCATTTTTTTTTATTGTCAATTTTTTTTCTTAAAGGCGTATATTTATAGTTTTCATTTATAAATATAGTAAACAAAAAATGCTATCCAAAAATGGGGATGGCAGTAGTGTTAGCTACGCAGAGCCCATCAAAAGTACAGATCAGGATAATACGTACTAGACTGTTTTTTGGAATAGCATTTCCATTGGTTAAAATAGTCCAAGTGATTTGTACAACAAACCTGGGCCAGCCTTAGCAACAATATGGTCAATTAACCACTCCCCCGGGTGGACATCATATGAGGTCAAGTACTTTGAGTGGAAATATCTGAATGATGCCTTCAGCTCAGGCATCATCCTGATATCTTTATTTCAGCTGGCGATTCCCTACAGTGTAAAAACCACCTTAGTGGCTGTTTAGCCACTTGATTGCTTTTACAGGCGGCGGGAGGAGGTTCCCCCTCCCGCTGCCCTCTGGTGTTTCTCCTGTCTATCTTGTGCGATCGGGAAACTGGAGAATAAATCCGCCGTTGGCGGCAGTTTACTATATAGCTGGCCATGAACCAGATGGTCCTTGGCCATTTCTAAGACCTTCGGAGGCCAAAAGTGACATCATGATGTCATTTCTGGCTTTGATGGATGTAAACACTGCCATTTTTTTCCTGGAAAGCCTGAGATCGTTTTTTTTATCTCATGCTTTCCAGTATAGAGGAGAGATGTGGGGACTTATAGAACCCAGATCTCTCCGTAATGAGGAACTGTCATGCCCTATTCCTAGTATAAGGGATGTTTACATATCTTGTAATGGAAATAAAAGTGATAAAACTATAGAAAAAATTAAAGACAAAGTGTAAAAATAAAATAAACAATAAAAAAGAAAAAAAATGTAAAGCACCCCACCCCCTCGTGCTAGCACATAGAAGCGAACGCATACATAGGTCGCCCCCGCATATGTAAACTGCGTTCAAACCACACATGTGAGGTATCGCTGTGATCATTAGAGCAGTATTTCTATCGCTAGACCTCCTCTATAACTCTAAATTGGTAACCTGTAAACATTTTTTAGTTGGCGCTATTCCACGAGTGTGCCCAATTTTACAGCGTGACATGTTTGGTATCTACTTACTCAGCATAATATCTTTTAGAACTTAACAAAAAATTGGGTTATATATTGTGTTTTCTTACATTAAAATTCATTGAATTGTATTTTTTCACAAAAATTGCGTTTGAAAAATTGCTGCACAAATACTGTGTGAAATAAAAAATTGCAACAACTGTCATTTTATTCCCTAGGGTCTCTGCTAATGTATATATATATATATATATATATATATATATATAATACATTATTATTATACAGTATTTATATAGCGCCAACAGTTTACGTAGCGCTTTACAACTTGAGGGTAGACAGTACAAATACAATGCACTTTGATACAGTAGGAATCAGAGGGCCCTGCTCCTTAGAGCTTACAATCTAAGAGGGAAGGTCAAGAGATACAAGAGGTAATAACTGTGGGTGATGTGCTGATTGAGAAGATAAATGTACAGTTGTTAGGTGGGGGCCAGATAGGCTTCTCTGAAGAGATGACTTTTCAGGTATCGTCTGAAAGTTGATAAAGTAGGAGAAAATCGGATGGATTGGGGTAGAGCATTCCAGAGGATGGGGGAGGCTCTGGAGAAGTCCTGAACGCGAGCATGGGATGAGGTGGCAAGGGAGTTTGAGAGCAGGTGGTCTTGGGAGGAGGGAAGAGAACGATTAGGTTGGTATTTCGTGACTAGGTTAGAGATGTAGCTGAGAGCCAGGTTGTGGATGGCTTTGTAAGTTATAGTAAGTATCTTGAATGTAATTCGATGACTGAGTGGCAGCCAATGGAGGGATTGGCAGAGGGGTGTAGCAGACGCTGAGCGGTTTGTGAGGTGGATGAGCCTGGCAGCAGCGTTCATGACGGACTGAAGTGGGGATAGCCTATTTAGAGGTAAGCCAATGAGGAGGGAGTTGCAGTAGTCGAGGCGGGGGATGACCAGGGAGTGGATTAGAAGCTTTGTGGTGACATTGGTTAGAAAGGGGCGTATCTTGGAGATGTTGCGGAGATTGAGGTGGCAAGCTTTGGATAGTGATAGAATGTGGGGTCGAAAGGTTAGTTCAGAGTCCAGGATTACACCTAGGACCTAGGACCTTGGCATGGGGAGATGGGTTGATAGTTGAGCCGTTGATATTGACAGGGAAATCAGGGGAAGTGGCACCCGAGGGAGGAAATATCATGAGCTCGGTTTTGGATAGGTTGAGTTTGAAGAAGTGATGTGACATCCAGGCTGATATGTCTGCTAGTAAGTTGGTAATGCTGAGGAGACAGATGGAGAGAGCTGGGGGGTGGAGAGATAGATTTGGGTGTCATCAGCGTAGAGATGATATTTAAAGCCTAGGAGGCAATCAACTGACCCAAGGAGGTGGTGTAGATTGAGAAAAGGAGAGGTCTAAGAACAGAACCTTGGGGGACCCCAACGGAAAAAGGAAGAGGAGAGGAGGAAGTAGAGTTGTAAGTGACGCTGAAGGAGTGGTGGGATAGGTAGGATGAGAAACAGCGAAGAGTACAGTCACGGAGACCAAAGGAGTGGAGTTTTTTGAGGAGGAGGGGGTGGTCCACTGTGTCAAAGGCAGCAGAGAGATCCAGGAGAAGTAGTACAGAATAGTGTCCATTGGCTTTAGCCATTAGTAGGTCATTTGAGAGTTTAAGGAGAGCAGTTTCCGTGGAGTGTTGAGGGCGAAAACCGGACTGAAGGGGATCAAGAAGTTTATTTATATATATATATATATATATATATATATATATATAATTGTGCTGCCTTGGTCCATGATTTTGGATACATACTTGCAAGTATTGAAGCCATAGGTTCCAGGTTGACTATCCCCCACAACCACCTAAGGGTGGAATTATATCTACTGGATATCCCACGTTTGGCTCCCTATGCAGCCGGCATGATAAGAGGTGACTGAAATGGAGACAAGACTACGGAGGCTATGAACATCTATACAGAGGAGGCTAAATGGTGAGCTGTATTTTATCCAGATCATTTACAAAGAAATCATCATCAGTGTCTCCTCTTTCAAAGTACCCTCCGTATTGCCCATTCACGGACCTTCTAGCACAGCATCCACAGCTTGCCTATATACCGGGAGATCTACACACGTGACAAACATTCTGTTCACACCGCTATGGGAACTTTTCACTGAATCTAAGCAGCATCCTGCTGAAACTCTTGGAAAATAGCATTACTGACATGATATACATTCCCTGCAAGGAAGTTATTTTTCTATTGCTTACTCCCCTTTCATTTTTTTGGTTTTCAGGACTGCATTTCAGGATCTGTGTGTGTCTGCATGTGTGTGTGAGAGCGTGATGGTGTGTGTGATCTAGACTCGGTGGCCACCTGTCTTTCATCTAGACATTTAGTCTCATTTTAGAATTTAGAATTGTTATGCCTAAGTTTCTATCCCCAGTAAATCCGTTCCTGATTGGATGAGTGCCGGTTCCTTTTTTCATTTTATTTGGGGAGATGGGAGAAAGTTGTAAAAAGTCAACCATCACTGCAGCTATCCACCAGTCGGGGTTTTATGGCAGAGTGGCCTAAAAGAAGCCTCTCCTCAGTGCAAGACATATGAAAGCCTGCATGGAGTTTGCTAAAAAACACCTGAAGGACTCCAAGATGGTGAGAAATAAGATTCTCTGGTCTGATGAGACCAAGATAGAACTTTTTGGCCTTAATTCTAAGTGGTATGTGTGGAGAAAACCAGGCACTGCTCATCACCTGTCCAATACAGTCGTCCCAATAGTGAAGCATGGTGGTGGCAGCATCATGCTGTGGGGGTGTTTTTCAGCTGCAGGGACAGGACGACTGGTTGCAATCGCGGGGAAAGATGAATGCGGCCAAGTACAGGGATATCCTGGATGAAAACCTTCTCCAGAGTGCTCAGGACCTCAGACTGGGCCGAAGGTTTACCTTCCAACAAGACAATGACCCTAAGCACACAGCTAAAATAACGAAGGAGTGGCTTCACAACAACTCCGTGACTGTTCTTGAATGGCCCAGCCAGAGCCCTGACTTAAACCCAATTGAGCATCTCTGGAGAGACCTAAAAATGGCTGTCCACCAATGTTTACCATCCAACCTGACAGAACTGGAGAGGAACGGCAAGGAGGAATGGCAGAGAATCCCCAAATCCAGGTGTGAAAAACTTGTTGCATCTTTCCCAAAAAGACTCATGGCTGTATTAGATCAAAAGGGTGCTTCTACTAAATACTGAGCAAAGGGTCTGAATACTTAGGACCATGTTATATTTCAGTTTTTCTTTTTTAATAAATCTGCAAAAATGTCAACAATTCTGTGTTTTTCTGTCAATATGGGGTGCTGTGTGCACATTAAAGAGGGGGTTCTGAGTAATTTTCTAGCAAAATAATTATGATTTTTACATGTAGGAGAGAAATGCCAGAACTGGCTTTGGTGGCAAGTGGTTAATAAGATATTTCTAACTAGTCTTATAGGAATACTTAGAATTAAACCTCAAAATACATTCTGCTAGTATGAGGGTACCACATGCGTGAGACTTTTTTACAGCCTAGACCCATAGAGAGGCCCAAAATCTAAAGACCACTTTCAGGCCTTCTAGGGGCATAAATAACACATCTATCACATTTTTGTGGCTGCACCATTAGGGCTCATTCACACGTGAAGTTAAGAGGACAGTAAAACAATGTGGTTGAGTTGTGGTTTTACCGTACCCCAACCACTACCCCCTTAGCTGCAGAGATAGTGGTCAGGAGTGTACACATGTCAATGCTTTACTTCCAAGCCATGACAGGAATTATACTCCCTGTCATCTTTGGCTGCCATAGCACCCGCTGTTCATGACCCATTCAAGTCAATAGGGGAAGCTGTGTGGGGTCCAAGGGGTTAAAGCAGGTGGTGAGGAGGTGATACAACATGTCCTCACCACCTGTCAAGTTCTCTATGAAGAGCAATCAGAACACAGAATGCTCTTCAGAGAGCACTGCACATGTATACAAGACCTTATGATGACACTGGGACTGGTGTGGTGGTGATTGGGGACACTGTGACTGGCAGCACTATTAGGGCTCATTCACATATGAGGTTGGGGTGGTAAACCCTCCTTGATTTGTGGTTTTACTACTGAGTAAAAATATCTCTGAGCACATAAGGGGACACATCTGAAAGGAGGCACATGCTTTCCTGTTACCTTTATTCCTGGTGGAAGAATTCCATAAGCTTTTTACAGTCCCTGTTTTTACAACACAGGGAAAATGACTGAAACTATCCTTATGCGCAGTTGGTCAAGGCTGAAAACAATTAGTTGCTAGCAGCTAAACAGGTCTGAGATTCATCATGCACAGTAGGCAGCAAGTCAGGACTGACCAGTCAGATCTAAACTCTATAAATGGAGAACTCACAGGTGTAAATATCTCAAGCAAATGCAGGACATCTCAGCAACTTTAGTTGCTTTGAATAGACATATGGGTTGAATCGAAGATCAAAAACTATATCCAAATATATACTTTTTACAGTAAAACAGCTAAAAACACAGCTCAAATACAATACTGTTATACCTGCCAAAGGACTCATTTTGAACAGTCATCCTTGTGACTTGCACACCTTTGGCAATTAGAATGCCATCCAGGTATAGTATCACTGCTTCCTAGGTCAACTCTCTGTCCATTGAACAGAGAGTATGATGCTTATTCATTCCCAAATAAAGAGAGGCTGGGGGTGGATTAGTGACTTGGAAGTGGCATTGGTATACCTGGAGTCACCTGCTTTGCTGTAGCATAAGGTAGGCATTATTACAAAATTACAAATCCTTTTTTCAGGTTAAATAGTAGTTATATACAGTACATTTTTCAACTGTGTATTTAGCTTTTTGCCTGCAGTCTTACTTTACGTCTTATCCAGTGACAATTTATTTCTGCACTGGGACAGAGGTTTAAAAAAAAAATTTGGAATGCTTCAAAAATTCCTTGTTCCTTGCGAAATGTATATTCAATTATTATATCTTCCTCCCCTGCAGTTATTTATGCTTTGCAACATCCCTTGTGAGAATTCTCTAAACTGAGAAAATTATGTGGGAGAAAGGAGTTCATCCTTATCATGGACATTAAACTGTTTTTATTTATCTCTCCTAAAAAAAATTGCAGTTGTAGACACATTTTTGGATCAGCTTGGAATATGGAACAACAAAATCAAATCATGCAGCAGGTTTAACTCTCTACCCCACGCAAGGTAATAAACTATAGTAGACTGGCCTGCAGAGTAAGAGAATAGTTAGAAAATGCAATTGTTCTGGAGATAGGACAATCCACATGAGTTATTCTTAAGTTCTCACTCCCTTTTCTCAAATTCATTATATTTAATTATGATTTAATGCAGAGCTCTTCAGGTTTTCACAGAAAGGGGCCATATATGGTAACAGCAAGCATGGAGTCCAAAACAAGATAAGATTGGAAGAAATGTTATAATTAAGGTCATAGGCCTTGTGTACATGCATTCCGTGTAGGTGTGCAATGTGTTCTAGCATTTAAAATTATTAATTACTATTAATAGTTATTATTATTACTCCATGGAAGTACTTAATAAAAAGTAATGTAAATAAAATATTGCTGTTCATTGTCTGATGCTAACCATGTGGGATGATTGAATCAATTAATGGATTGGGTAAATATGGTAAATTCACCAAATTTCACCATAATTGCAATTTTCGTATGTTTCAATATGTGTAAATTGTTAATTTGCAAACAAATTAATCTTGGTAATCAAGGCTAATAAACCAAATGATTTATATTTTTAGACACGCCTAGATGCAAATATACATGCAAACTAAAAATGTTTCCCAAAGAAAAGGAGAGTCGCTAAAATAGGCAATTTCTAAAATGATTCACTGGACAAACACAAACACGGGAAATATGCCTTGAACTTTCCTATATAAACTAAAATTCTTTATACTGTATTTTAGGCATTCCACTTTTGTTTTGCCATGTTCATTACACTGATTTGCATATGTCCCTCAGTTACTGAGTCCTATATGTATCTTTCTAAGTACCCAAGAAGAAGCTCCAAGTCCACCTGAAGAAAACAACTTTCCAGACTCTCATCTGGGCTGTAATCAATTATCACCAAATATTGGTGTTGCCTTCAGTTATCATCATATAGTCTCAGTCCCTATCAGAGAAGTTTGCTCATTGAATACTCATACATTTTGGATGTACTGTGGGTACTGTTAATCTGATTATATTCACACATTCTACTGATATGTCAGCACTTTTTGTAAAATGACTGCATATAGCAAATATTGTTTCTTCATTTTGGGCAATCCCTATTATATTGTATATTCAGCACTCCAAAATTATTCATTCATCCTACATACATATGCAAATTATTGCAAGCAATACAACATTTAGCAGATGACTTAAAGTGTTACTAAACCCAGGACCCTGCATTCACTATATCTGGTCTCCCACAGTACACAGAACATGGAATTGCAATTATTTTTGCAAATATAAACTGCTAAATACCTTTCCTCATCAGCAGTATATAGCAGTCTTGTGATTTCCTGATGCTGCAGGACCACAGACCCTCTGTCTGGATAGTGCTGATTGGCCCTGTGGCAATCACATGCAACCTCCCTAGGAAAAAAAAAACACTCTCTAGCAACACACACCAAACTGAGCATGTGCAGAGTGCCCCCAAGGCTCTGTTCTATCAGCAGATGAATTGGTGACAGTGGAAGAAGGAGAGGATTAGAGAAGACAGAATTTGACAGCCTTTTTCACACAATGCAGAGGATCAACCTCTTAGGTTCCACAGTGAGTATAAGAAGCATGCTTTACTGCATATATAGACCGATTTTACTGTTGTGGGTTTAGTAACACTTTAAAGTGGCTGTAAACCCTTACATATACCCAGTAAAGTGACTGGCCCCAGGTGATACACAGAGGTGAAACAAATCCTCCTACATAATTTGTACCTTTTTCTCTGCAGTCTTTTCTACATCCATTCAAAGTCCAGAATTTCTAAAGCTTGTCTGAGCTGAAAAAAGGGGTGGGGAGCTGAAATAATACACTACAGAGCTCAGTTAAGAAAACTCAGACAGCTGATTGGAGGGAAGGGACCCTCTTTACACAGCACACAGGAACAGAGCTGAGGCTGTCAATCAGCTACAGCTCCCTCCCCTGTCAACTTTTATTTTTTTGGTGTCAGGAAAAATTGTCAAAACGGATTCACGCTGATAGCAGAGAAGCGAAGAAGCAGACAGAAATTACACTTAGTGCTCCTAATTTAGACAAGTACACGCTAGAGAAGGATATGCTTTGTTCTTATTTAGCACAAAAATTAAACTGTTTTTCTTGTGTAATGATGCAAGTTTTAGACCAAGTCGTAAATAAGCTGAATGCGCTCTTGAGGTTTTTCTACCCAGAAAAATGTGAAAAGGCAAAGGAGCAGTTCACTGCAAGTGCACACAACAAGTTCCCACATTATCAGTTTTGGCAGTCAGCAAAAGAAGAATCTAACTCAAAACCCGCTTCTAAGCTAATAATAAAAAAAGTAATGTGCAATGTATTAAGATCAATCCTTATGATTTAGTTTTATGTTTTGTTTTTTTTTATAGTGAAAGGGAGCAGGCAATCAGGTTGTCTTTATTATAACACATTGTTGAAGGGGGAGTTAGCATGTTTTTGCATAAATTGGCACCTACCATCAGTTCTAACTTTCTATGATTAGCCATAGATGGGAAGCTATGTCCCTGAGAATGACAGGCAAGGATTGGTAGGCTTGATATCAGCTTTCAGATTCCAAGATGGTTAGCTTTTGGCACAGAGCTTCCATCACCCAGAACAAGGGAAAGCCTGCAGTTGTCTAACCAGTAATTTAAAAAACAAAATAAATACTATACTGCTTACCTTTTCTAATTTTCCCCCTATCACCTAAGAAATAAAACACTGAACACCAAGCCTAAAACTAAGTTACACTGGCCATTCACAGCTTGAATTACAGCCAATTCCTGTTTAATTGAACAAAATCAAAGTTGTGTGTGACAGTAGTGTCGGCACCACACTATTTGACAAACTTCAACTTAAAAAGTCAAAAGGTGCTAGGTGGTCAAATTGTTATTTAAGCAGATGCAGTCATTGTTCGGATGACAGCCAAAAAGGGAGATTCCTCCACGTTGTTTAGTGTGGATGGAGGAATTGAGTGGTTTCTCTCAATCAAGTCATGGGACTGGCCAAGATAAATCTAATTTAATGTATGGCTAGGCTTAACCCCTAAACTAGGCTCTAATGAATAATAACCCCCAACGTACTCCATTATCAATGTATCTTGTACCAAAACACTTTTACTGATGGTATGCAGACCCTGCACTGTAAGCATGCAGAAGATTCCAGCTGTAGGAAAGCCTGATTAATGAGCAATAATCTAGTCCACTGTTTCTCAACCCAAGTCCTCAAGGCGCCCCCAACAGGCCATGTTTTCAGGCTTTCCATTATTTTGCACAGATGATTTGATCAGTTTCACTGCCTTAGGTAATTACTAACACAGCCATTTCATCTGAGGGAAATCCTGAAAACATGACCTGTGGGGGCACCTTGAGGACTGGAGTTGAGAAACACTGATCTAGTCAATAAAGCTCAAACCCAACCTAGTTATTGCCTGATCATGAAAATAGTATATACTAAGCACATTTCTCTTTTGATCTTCTACATAGCAGAATAAAGAATCAGACTCATTATTACATTGATGTTTCACTTATGTTATAAAATTTCCCAGTGTAGGGGGCGCATGCGCGGCGCTCTGTGAAATGGACGCTTGATCACAGAGCTCCGTCCCGCTCCGAGCGATCGGCACCCCTCGCAGCGGATACACTCTCCCCACACACTCCAAATCGGGAGCGGAACACGGCAGCACCCCACAGGAACGGGTTTGGGCAATTTCATACACCCAAACGGACCCCAGAGGACAGTTTCCTTTCTCAGCCGGCCACCACACAGACACCTAAGATGGCGGCGGAGCGGCACACAGGCGATGCTGCACACTCAGGCACAACGGATCCCTCTCCATGGCGCACAGCTCTCCTTAAAGAGGTATGTGGAGAGACTCATATGCCCCTTCATAGCATGGATCCAGCATCCCCTGCCTCCACAGTGTCTCTGCTAGATCAGGCCCTGGATGGACTGCACACACCACACACTGCCTCATCCTCACAGAGGCCTAGCTCTCAGCCACAGGATGTGCATCAGCTCTCCTCCTGTCCCTCTGATATTTCTATGCTCTTCACCAAATTTGCAGAAATGCTTGATAAAGGTCTCGCACACACTGCTGCCAAAATAACTTCAGATATCAAATCAGACCTTCACCTCTTAGGATCCCGCATTGAGCATATTGAAACTAAAATGGATGCTACGATCGATCGGGTCAATCAAAACACGGATCGCTTTCAGGAACTCCATGATCAGCTGGAGGGAGCGATCGCCAAAATCGATGACCTTGAGAATAGGTCCAGACGACTGAACTTCAGGATAAGGGGTCTTCCCGAAACATTCACGGACATTCCGGAAGCAGTTCATTCTCTCATCAAACAACTGATACCTGACATCAGAGCCCACAGACTGGAGCTCGATAGGGCCCACAGAGCCCTAGGCCCCCCGCGTTCAGATGGTCTCCCCAGGGACATTGTGGTGAAACCTCTCTACTACAACGTTAAGGAGGAGGTCATGAGGAAGGCTCGCACCATGCCCCAAATTCAACTTCTGGGTCACACAGTTCAGGTGTACGCTGATATCTCTCCTTATACTATCCAACGACGACGAGCACTTAAACCACTCCTAAATGTCCTGACACAGAAAAATGTAAAATACTGGTGGCTTTTCCCGCTGAGCCTAAAATTTGAATTCAACGGTAAACCTTTCAGATTCTCTACACTGGCAGAGGGAGAACTTTTGCTGAAAAAACTGGGACTCTTGACCACTGATCCAACATCACCGATGCAGTCTTCTCCTTCACTCCTTCCCAAAAGGCCACCTCCACCCAGTCCGCTGACATCGACGTGGCAAAAACCCAAGTACAAGAAAGCCAAGGAGGGCCCTGCTACCTGAACCACCGGACTTTTTTTTTTTGTGTTTTTTTTTTCCTTTTCCTTCCTTTTTGGGAAGTAGATATACCTCACCTCTACACCTTACAGGTCATCCTCCTTTTTTTTGAAGAGGCACCTGTCTGGTCTTGGGGGGCGTGGATCGTTTGTGCTCCTTGAATGATGGGGCTATACCCTTTGCATAGTATTTTTTTTTCAAACATAAGTTTGGGGGGGGGGGTTTATTCCTTTTTTTTTTTTTTTTTTTTTTGTCATATGGGACAATTTTATGTTGAGATCCTCTCTGTTTCCACTTCTTACAGGCTTAATTCTCAGTTATCACTGGGAAAGGGAGTGTGTCCTAATAGGTTACACATTACTTTTTGGAAAAATATTTTTTGGGGTGCCGTGCACGGGGCGGTATCTATACGCCTCGTCCTTCCCGCGGAGTCGGATTGTTTTCATTCCTACTTCGAGTTGGGACTCCCTCCACTAGTTTGGAGGCTACGAAAATTTTTTTTTTTATTTTTTTATCTCGGGATATGGTGAAAGCTTTTTTCACATATCCCTGGATCCTCTTCTCTTTTCCTTCTTTTCTTCTGCTTTCTCTTTCTCTTAATATCTTTACTAAATTTGTATTCTTTTCAGTGACGTGTGCGGTGTCGCTTACCCACAGGACCCGGGATCGTGATCTGGGGAGAATACGGTTTGCACGTGACCACATACCACCTGTCCATCGGAAGGTAAGTGGTGGGGGTTTGCTGGCATCTCGACCTGTCCTGCTCCATGGCTGACCACACCACCTCCACACAGACCCTACGTTTTGCTTCGCACAACGTACAGGGGCTAAACTCCCCACTTAAGCGTCGGAAAGTCTTTCAATACTACCATGACCAAAAAATAGACATACTATTCCTTCAGGAAACACACTTTCCGAGATCTTACACTCCGTCTTTCATACATGCCAAATTCCCCACATTCTTTCTTGCCAATTCTGATAAAAAAACTAAAGGGGTGGGAATTTTTTTTTCCCGCAAAACACAATTTTTACCAACCTCTGAATTTCGGGACCCTGATGGTAGGTTCATTATGGTGAAGGGACTCATTGATGACCAGCTCTACTCCCTAATATCTTATTATGCACCTAACCAAGGACAAGCAAAATTTTTCCAATCCCTCTTTCACACCCTAGCTCCAATGCTGGAAGGCATGGTCCTATACGGCGGAGACTCAAACGTGGCATTTGACGCAGGAAGAGATAAGTCTAGACCCCCGGGAGGGGATGTTGTGCGCCCCACCAGACAGAGTCTCAATGTAGCGAGACAGATCTTCCACCAGGGCCTAGTGGATGCCTGGAGGGAACTAAATCCTGGAACTCGGGATTACACGCATTATTCTAGCCCCCATAATACTTTTGCCAGAATTGATCATTTCTTCATTATGCAAAAACATCTTCCGTTGGTACGTAAGGCAATCATTAAGGACTCTGTCTGGTCGGACCACTCCTCCCTTCTCTTAGTCATACACAAACCTGTAACTCATTGCCAAGGGTTCCATTGGAAATTGAATGCCTCTTTGCTTAGTAACCCCTCACATGTCAATGAAATTAGCAAAGATATCCAGGAATACTTTTTGCTTAATGATATTGAAAACATCTCTCCCATCACATTGTGGGCAGCTCACAAAGCCTTTGTTAGGGGCAAGCTTATCCAAATGTCCGCTAAACTAAACAAAGCCCGCAAACTGGAAATAGCTAGACTTGAGAGTGAATTTTCTCTCCTCAGTAAACAACATAAACGTAATCCCACTTCTACATCGGCGGCTAGCCTAGAATCGGCGCGCATGGCTCTTAATTTATCACTCACGGCGGTTGCGGAGAAAAGTTTGCGATGGGATGGAGGGAGGTTCTATTGTCAAAAGGACAAATTGGGTGCCATGCTAGCACGCAGGCTTACTCCAAGGTTGAGGGTACACACTTTACCTAAGATACGTTTAAGTAATGGTTCTCTGTCCCAGAATCCTCTGAAAATCATGGAATCCTTTCATGATTTTTACCGATCTTTATATAGCTCTCATGGTTCTGAACCCTTGTCTACCTCAATTGATTCTTTTCTGGACTCTCTGAAGATCCCCAAGCTCCGAGAGCATCATAAAGACAGCCTCGAAAATCCCATCTCTACAGAGGAAGTATCTCAGGTCATTCATGACCTTAAAAATGACTCTGCCCCTGGTCCAGATGGCTTTTCAGTCCCGTATTACAAACACTTCTCCCAGCAGCTTTCCCCATTTCTAGCTCGCTTTTATAATCAGCTACGAGCAGGGGGACAACTAGATAAGACGCTTAATTCAGCTTTCATCACAGTGATACCAAAGCCAGATAAGGACACTAGCTGCACAGCTAATTACAGGCCCATCTCATTGATCAACAATGATCTTAAAATCTTAACTAAAATCTTAGCTAATAGAATATCTGCCTTTATAAGCTTGTATATTCATAGAGATCAGGTGGGATTCATTCCTGGGAGACAGGGTCCAGACCAGATCAGGAGAGCGATAGACATAGTTTCGTTACTGAACTCTGGCTGGGACAAAGGACCCCCTCAACAGGGATTATTTCTGTCTCTAGATCTAATGAAAGCTTTTGACTCTGTCTCCTGGGCTTTCATGTTCCCGATTCTACAGAAGTGGGGTTTTGGTTCATCCTTTCTGAACATTATAGGAGCCTTATACGACACTCCAGTTGCACAAGTTAAACTGCAGGGCTATTATTCAGACCCTTTTCCGATTCTAAAGGGTACTAGACAGGGCTGCCCTTTGTCCCCATTGATCTTTGCCGTGGTCATCGAGACACTAGCTATCGCCATCCGGGATAACCCAGACATACATGGAGTGCGTTGTGGTCCACAAACCCACAAATGCGCTCTTTTTGCAGATGACGTTTTACTTTTCATCTCCTCACCACTTACTTCTTTACCTAACTTATACAAGGTGCTCGATGACTTCGGCAAGGTATCGGGCCTTAGGGTTAACTACTCTAAATCTAGGGCTCTAAACATTAATCTACCACCCTCCATGATGACCTTGCTTAAAAAAGACTTCCGCTTCAGTTGGGGGGAAAAAATGATCCCCTATCTAGGTATCAACCTCACTGCATCTATTGACGACCTTTACAAAGCTAATTTCCCCCCACTTTTTCGTAAACTCGGAGAGGATCTCTCAAGATGGGACAAAATGGGGTTATCTTGGTTGGGTAGAATTAATTCGGTGAAACTGACTTTGCTACCACGTGTCCTTTATCTCTTTAGGTCCTTACCTGTACCAATCCCCAAAGATCACCTCAGGAAATTTCAATCCAAAATTGTTAAATTTACATGGGGCGGGAAGGGACATAGGATCTCCAAGGAGACTCTGTTCAGGAGCAGGGATCAAGGAGGAGTGGGTTTACCTAATCTTCTCTGGTATCATCAGGCAGCACAACTTTCCCAACTGTCCACTGTATACTCTAAGATTGCCCACCCGGATTGGGTACATATTGAACGACAGGCAATCCCTCAATTCACTTTAGATTACATTCTCTGGTCTCATCCAAGATCTAGACCTGCCATCATGGTCCCTACACTTTCCCATTCCCTGACAATGTGGGACTTTCTCAAACACAACCCCCGATTAGTTTCTAATTGGCAACCATTGTCCCACATCTTTCGAAATCCCCTTTTTCCTCCAGGTATGGATATTCAAGCATTCCACTGGTGGTTAGATAAGGGGATGTACAGGATAGGACACTTTGCTAACCCTACAGGACCCCTCACTTTGACCCACTGCATCAACAAACTGGATATGCCCAACACGGAAAGATTTCGTTTCAGACAGATATTTCACTTCCTACAGTCTCTTAGGTCCCCCAGTCATAATCCTCTTTCGATCACGGAGTATGAACGGTGGTGTGGTCAGGCGGTGGAGCAGAGGGGCGGGATCTCAGTGATTTACCGAGCACTATCTAGGGCTGAGACTAAGACACTCTTCATGCGCGAATGGGAGAATGATCTCCATCACACCTGGAGTATTGAGGAATGGCATAGAGCTTCCATGGCTGCATCCAAGGGCATTTTGAATATAGCATTAGTGGAAGCAAATCTGAAAGTCCTTATGCGGTGGTATATGGTCCCTCTCAAAATCTCTAAAATCTACCCGAATGCTTCCCCTTTATGCTTTCGACATTGTGGGCATATCGGGTCCATGTTACACATCTGGTGGGACTGCCCTAGGATACGGGGCTTATGGAATAGGATCTTTCATACCATTAGGAAAATAACGGGTTTCCCAATCCAAAAATCTCCTCAACTGGCTCTGCTGAATTTTCCCTGTCCTAACATTCCTAAAGTAGTTCAACGACTTATTATGTTCATTTTCCTAGGGACCAAACTCACGATTGCAAGGGCCTGGAAGAGATCCACTGTTTCCTATCTATTAGTTCAGCGAAAGATTTCATGGATCATGTCCCAGGAGAAGACGGTTAGTATTCTCCTGGACACTTCCTCTAAACACGACGCCATCTGGGATCCTTGGGTGAAATACATTTCCCCGCCTCCCCTGTCTGTAGCTTGACCTGGACCACTGTGGTTGAGCGACTACCGCACCATCATAGGATGTATTATTACATATTCTCTATCCTTTCTTTTCTTTTCTCTCTCCTTTCCTATCTTCTTCTCCTTTTTGCACTATAGACTTCTAGCAGACAGGTTAGACTACCTTGTTAACATATACAGCATCTACTATAACCTACGCCTTTCTTATGGATGTTAGGCTTCTTTTATTGCTTAACTGAGCTTTTTTCATGCAGACTGAACCTATAGTTTTATTTTCCTCTCTTGTTGGACAGCCTCATGCAAATCTTACCATAAGCTCTACTAGTTATTTTGTCCTGCTGAGCATAACACTTTTGTTAGATACCTTATTCTTGAATTCTCTCACGCCTTTAAACACTTTACTTCATAAATTTTTCATTTTATAATTTTATATCATTGTAACAAAAGTTTTGATTCTCCTGGGTGGTGGACCTCCCCTCCTGGCACAGCTAGTTCCCATGAGGGGTGCAGGTGTAGGGGAGAGCCCATCTCTTCGGAGCCGGTCTTTGGGAATTCAACCCCACGCTGACAGCTTATATTACTTAATCCTCCATACAGTTCATGTTATGTCTGCTACTTTATAGGTATGTGTTATACCAGTGATTGTACCTGTAATTTTGAGCATTATTTTTTGTTTTGTCAAACTCTCAATAAAAACTATTGAAAGAAAAAATTTCCCAGTGTAAAAAAAAAAAACTGATTGACAGATCACCCCCTATGAAAACATACCTGCAACGTGTATATATAGCCATATTTGTTAAAAATTGAATACCTAGACCTCTGTGAGTAGATTTTTATGGTGTTTTTTTTTCTAGGTGTCTTAGTTAGCAAACCCTCCATGTCACAGAAGTGTCAGATTTGCTCCAAAACAAAATTCCAAAACATAAAGTCTTCACCAGAGCATCTGGAGTTGTGGATGTTATTGTGCTAATTTTCCAGGAAGCAACTCACAGAGAGTCCAGCAGTGACAGCCGGCTAGCAGGCAACCAGTTGTGGTACCAAATTGAGAAGCAGAGCATAGGTTAACAGGCCAGAGATTGAGGCAGACCGAAGCATGGTCACACAAGCAAAGCGTGAAAGTAAGAGGAAGGCAGAAGCGGCAGACTTTAGGAAGTTCTGATTTCCCTATATAGGTGATTAATGAGGGTCCGGAGTGAAAAGATTACAATAGACAGCAATCACTGCAACAAAAACTGAAAACTGTAGCCATATTTAATTTGCCACCTAAGCATTGGTGGATCATTATATATATATATATATATATATATATATATATATATATATATATATATAATTTTTTTTCTGTGCCTTTCTATGCATTCAACATAGAAAAATAGAGCAGGTGCCTAACTGGCAGAGGCAGTACAAGGAACAATGTTTTGGAATTGTCATCCTCGAGTTCTTTTTTGTGCAGGGTTTACATTGATTTACAATGGTGCCGCAAGCACAAATCAGAGATTACTACTTTACTTGAGGTAACAAAAACAGTAGCTTGTGGATAATTATAAAGTGTTTCCATTTATCCCTGAGAAAGTGTGGATGGAAACATTTTTTAGGCAATATCCCTTAATTTAGGGGCTAATAGATGCCACTGATTAGTTGCCAAAATTTCCCACACAAGCTCCTTCTAGCCAAACCTTTTTTCAGGTTTTCACTCTTTTGCAGTTATTGATGGTGGATAGTACTTCATGATCATTACAATAACCCGATCATAATTATGCCAGGAGGCAGGCGCATAAAAGTCAGCTTTGCAAGGTAATTAGAAAAATACTTCACATTTCCTAGCAGAAAACAAGTCATTTCTTCCCCTCTATTATAAACACATATAAAGCATTTTTGGCAATGGTGGCCTGTAACTGAACAGACTTCACAGAAAATATGCTTGGTTTTGGGTGTCTTGGGGCCAAGAAAACCTAATTTATAAGGTTCAGTTGTAACCTACAGTGCTTTTGAGCTAACAGAGAAATTTAATCTGTTTTTTTAAAAAAACCTGGAAATTAAATCTTTTAGTAATATTTCTCCAGAAGATGGTGGTTTTTGTGGAATCTGAAATGATTGTGAATTGCTTGGATCTTGCTCCTAGCAATGTTATGACTGTCTGAAGAGTGTTATTGGTCAAACTTAATGAAAATAATGAAAGATTGTTAATGATTTTACATAGGAGACTGTCCTCTTTCCTGCAAACAGAGTTCTGTTATGTTTTGTACATGGCTGTCTCTGCAAGTTTTTCTAGGTAAAATTGTACTGGAAAACATTTCTGTTTTCCTCTTTAGATGCAACCTGCAGAAATAAAATCTTTTGGATAATTTTTATGTATCCAGTTTCAGAAAAGGGCACTGCTTCAAGTCCCCCTAACCAACAAAACCAGCAATAGGTGCACAAGCCCCAAAAGGGTACATCTGTCACCCAAAGTCCAAAGTAGAGAAACAAAGGCCACACAACCCCTTACATTAAAAAAAACAATGGTGGTCCCATGTGGTGTGTACCACTCACCAAACTGAGCTACTCCAATGACACCTTTTACCCTGTGATAGGGCTTCACCATAGAGGCCTAATTTTCAGGTACATGTAGTGAAACCCTTGCAGGAGCAGCTGGTTAATTTGAGTCCTCTGCTCTTGTCCAGCCCTAGATGAGGCCTCAACCTCCTTGACACCACCAGTATACCTTTCTGTAAACGTTAGCAGGCACACAAGAATTAGACTAACAACTTTATAAAAGAAGAACACAGTGTATTGGCAGGTTAAAACCATAAAAGAATCACAGAATGTATTGACACATTAAAGTCAACCAGCATGAGCATAATCATGAGAGCAAACTCAGCTTCACAAAGTCCTTTACAGGGGCTTTAGATTCCAGTATCTGCTGTGACTTCAATGGCATAAACAGTAGCTCTCCCTATGAGATGAGCCACCCCAAGTGACCAACAAAAGTAACAACGCAGACCAACTATGCTACTCTAGAGCTCTCAGACAAAGGGGCTGGGTTTAGGCTTGAAGGTTAAAAATTTAAAGTTGAACACATGTCTACCCTCCGGATAAAGTGATCTGACTCTAGTCTTTAATGTGAACCCTCTTCCAGCTATGTTGGGGCCCTTGATGACATTGGTGTGCAGGGAAAAAAAGGGTATGTCTGTAGACTGGGCATTGCAGTATTGTACCTGGAAATTTAATTTGAGCAATGGAGAGGAGTCTTTAAATACAGTACTTAGATAGAAGCACTTTGATATTAGGGTGTACACAGCTACATCAGTTAGGTGTTAGGGTGTGCACAGTTGCAGCAGTTAGGTGTTAGAATGTGCTCAGTTGTAACAGTCAGACATTAGGGTGTACACAGCTTTAGTACTCTGAAGAGCAGAAAAGGTAACTTGGCTGCACTGGACCAAGCCTAGCAACAATATCAACAGTTAGCACAATGATGGGTGAAGAGTTTATAACTGCAGTTCCCTGCAAGTGGCGATTGACAACATCAAAAAGGGTTTAGCTTAACTCTCTCTCAGTAGTTCTCCTTTATCAGTTGGTTTGAGGAACCAAGGGGGCCCCCTTCTTGTCTGTTGACCACCACTTATGGCAGGGAAGATGGGGAATACCTTGGAAGTTCACTCCTGTGGTTCCACAGTGGGCCTGGGTAGCAGTGGCCTGTGTCACAGATTTAAGCTTTGGGGCAGGCACTGGAGCAGCTGATTTCACACTCAGGTCAGTCCAGCCACCTTACATCAGAATGCAGCAGAGTCCAGCGAACCTCACACAGAACAGTCCAGCACAGCACTTCTTCTCTCAGAGCAGCTCCGATCCTCTTCTTTTTGGGTCCCCGGCCGGTGCTCCTGGCTCCTCTCCCTCGAGCAGTGCTCCCAGAGAAAGCTGCTTGCACTGGGGACACTGCTGCGTGCTCGCAACCCACTACCCTATGTGTCTATAAGCCACGATTTGACCCCCCATTTTCTTCTCATTGGCTCACTGGCTGTGATTGACAGTCAGCCAATGGGCTCCCACTGATGTCCCACTGATGTCTTAGCCAATAAGGAGGGAAATTCCCGGGACAGCCGAGGCTACTGTGAACATCGCTGGATCGGAGGGAGTTCATGTAAGGATTTGGGGGCTGAGAGGGCACTGCACACAAAAGGTTTTCTACCTTCATGCATAGAATGCATGAAGATAAAAAACCCTATAGCCTTTAGAACCACTTCAAGTTCCCAGTGATGGCCGTGGCTCGGATCATCCTCCACACTACATCTCCCAGAGTACCACAGCCCAAAGTCAGCCACAAGCTAAAAAAAGCGCATTTACTACTGCCATCTTGTGAGGAAAAAAAGAGTTTTGCAGCCAGTAATATTACCTTCTGTTGCATACATCACAATTGTTTGGATGGTTGTGTGCTTTGCATGGGCTTTGTAGGTTGGCAGAATAAAGATAACCGTAGAATGAAAACATTTAACATCAACACTTGTTGGTCATCTAAACCAGTGTTGCTTGATTTTAATGTGTGTACTTCATAAAAGCCTGTACCTTTGGTGTGGTAAAGTTAATAAAGTATACCCCTTGACATGGATACTCCCTAAATATTTATACATTTTTTCATTCTCTTGTATTTGCAGATATCGCAAAACACTAAAAGTGTATCCATGGTCTAAATGTAAAATTATATATTATCATATATTTATTCCCAGTCCTCCCTATTTATACATTTTTTCAGTCTCTTATATTTGTAAATATCTGAGAACACTTAAAACGGAGTTCCACTCAAAGGTGGAAGCTACGCTTGTTTGCTTCCTCCCCCCCTCTGGTGCCACATTTAGCACCTTGCAGGGGGAGTGGGGAACAGGTACCTGCTTTTGACAGGTATTTGTCCCCACTTCCGGGAGACCTGGCTACGGTGAGATGCGGTGAGGTCCCCTGGAAGTTCAGCCCCCCTCCTCCTTCTTCATCTGACGGGACAGTTAGAAAGCGCAGCGCGTTCTGCGCATGCGCAGTAGGGAACCAGCTATAAAGCTGAAAGGCTTCACTGCTGGTTTCCCGTACCAAGAATGGCGGCGGTAGCAGCCAAGAGCTGATTGAAAAATCGTCGGGGGTTCCGACATCGCGGGATCCCTGGACAGGTAAGTGTCCTAATAATAAAAGTCAGCAGCTACAGTATTTGTAGCTGCTAACTTTTCATTTTTGGATGGAGGGCTGGAACTCCGCTTTAAAGTGTATCTGTGGTAAAAATGTAAAATCATCTATTAATTTCTACATTTCATTTCAATTATTTATAGCCCACTCCTATTAATCTGAACAATCTTGAATTTGCAAACTTATTTTAGAGTACTTGTAAAGTTCAACACACATTTACTGCCTTGAATCTGAGATGAGATTTTAGCACATCATAGATATTAAATAACTGAACCGTGGAAGCACTGCCCCCTAAAAAAGGCAGGCAGAGGGCAAAGGAGTTTTAACCATTATTTTGTATGGTCACCCTGCAGCTGATCTGTCCTCTTTACTGACTTACCGGGGTAGATATACTAAAACTAGAGAGTGCAAAATCTGGTGCAGCTGTGCATGGTAGCCAATCAGCTTCTACTTTAATTTCAGATTGTCCAATTAAGCTTTGGCAATAAAACCTGGAAGCTGATTGGCTACCATGCAGAGCTGCACCAGATTTTGCACTCTCCAGTTTTAGTAAATCAACCCCACCATGTCTTGTTTCTCACTGTATATCTGTAGGGAGGCAGCCACTTTGGTAGAGGCAGAGTTTTGTATCCTAATATCAGAGCCTCCAGCATAAATAACAGTGAGCAGCACGATAGTGACATCTCATCTTACTCCAAAGCTAAAGACTTGTTTCAAAGTACCAAAGAAGGTTTGTGCAGCATGGGAGTTCAGTGACATTATGTTATCTCCGTTCACATGCACATTAATACCTAAGTACTTCATCAATTTTGTTATGCATAACTATAAATAAATGATGCATGTTTTTGCCAGCAGGCTATGACTTGGATTACAAACTATAAACATGGACTATGCAAATAATCCTAGATACAATAAAAATAAATTATGAATATAAATACATGTTAAAATTGTATTAAAACATGAACAACAAAGTAACCCGATAAACAAGATTATTTAGATGAGCAGAAAAGTATGTGGACCAATTTCCTAATATCAACCTATTTGTATTTTGAGTTTATAAAAAATAACTTAGAGTAGGGCAATTTATCATTTTTTTATATTTAGATTATGACTTTTTAAGAGGCTAATTTTACAAAGCATCATTAGCCACTTGTGGACCACCCACCGCCTTTTTACTGCTGCAGGGCGGCCCCGCTGCGCCGGAATCCCTTACACGTACGTGAGCTGGCATTTCTGGGTAGAAGGCACGCGACTGCCACTCTGTCTGTGTTGTGATTTGGTACAGCACAGGTCGATCAGCAGGTCACAGCCAATTATTTATGGTCAGTACCTGCTGATTAGCATAGCGAATCACAGCACAGAGTCCTGTGTTTACTGACAATACAGTGCTCTGTACACGGAGCAGAAATGTGGCTAAATCTTTCCCCTGCAAAGAATTATCAGCCACATCTGTTAGTAAAAGCAGCACATAATACAGACATTACACTTGTTAGGCACACAGTTAACCCCTTGATCACACTAGATGTTAACCCCTTCCCAGCCAGTGTCATTAGTACAGTGACAGTGCATGGTATTAGCACTGATCATTGTATTAGTGTCACTGGTGATGTCAATGTCAGTCAGTTCCCACCGAGCATCAGTTAGTGTCAGATTGACCACCACACTATCACAGTCCCACTATAAGTTGCTAATCTCCGCCATTACTAGTATAAAAAATAAATACATAAAAATTCCAGTATATATACAATCATTTGTAGATGCTATAACTTTCACGCAAACCGATCAATATACACTTATTGGGATTTTTTTTTTACCAAAGCGTATAGCAGAATACTTTCTGGTCTAAATTTATGAAAAAATGATTTGTTTTACATTTTTTATTGGATATGTGTTATAGCAGAAAGTAAAAAATATTGGCTGTTTTTTTTTAACTTGCGGTCTTTTTTTCATTTATATATTAAAAAAAAACAAAAAAAAAACAGTTTTGATCAAATACCACCAAAAGAAAGCTCTATTTGTGTGAAAAAATTGTAAAAATGTAATTTGCGTACAGTGTTGCATGACTGTGCAATTGCCAGTTAAATTATCGCAGTGCCGAATGGCAAAAAATGCCCTGGTTTTAAAGGGAGTAAATCCTTCCGCAGCTCAAGTGGTTAAAAAATTCTTAATTTACGGCATCACAATCGCTGTTGCATAGATAATTCCAAGGTGTTCCATAACAAAGACAAAAACAAAATAGAAGGTCAATGCAAGATTCCTGGGGAAAAGTTTTTTTGTATGCAGGCAGGGTGACTATATTCACGTAAATTTAGAATGGCATTTATTTAAAGTTACACTTGGTTTTTCTTTGACCATCATGCAGGAAAGCCAGGATTTGACCTTGGGAAAGGAGAGGTTTGGAGAATTAAACACTTTGGCTATGACATGCAGGGAAATGTAATATGTTTATTTGAAAATAATCATTATACAGAAATTCTTGTTTAACCATTTCTCTGCCAGACCCCTTTTTTTCAATTTTGCACACGCATGGCAAAATAGATTTTTTTGGCCTGAAAAATACTTACAGTATAAGTCAAAATATTATACAGTTTCTGAAAGCAGAGACTATAACAAGATGGTAAAGGTGGTTAATAGTTTTTTGTTTTGTTGTGTTTTTTAAAACTGACAATTTATATTAAGATAGATATTCACAGAAAAGATCACAGGATATTCATTCAACAGGAAAATAGCATAATTCAAGCACATAAAACATCACAATACAATACTCAGAACCACCTGACACTGTCAACAGGGATATGAAATCAAATGTGCAACACCATATGAGGATACCTGTGGTGAGTATCAAAACAAAATAAAAACAAGAAAAAAGAAAGGGGAAGGGAAAAGGGGAGATAAGGTAAGGGTAAAGAAAGAGACATAGAACCCAGACAACCAAACCATCAGCCAAAGCCATGTCTAACCTTCTCTAAATGGTTAAACTCAATCAAGGTCCCTGGTGGGCTGAAGATCTGTCAGTAAAGGGTTTTCCAGATAATTCCAGAATTCCCAAGTGCAATTATTTATCCAAGGAATTGTTAAGAGAAGCTGTGGGGTATTTCATCCTCTACATCCCGGATTCTGGTGTGGAGTCCCATCGGGGAGTGGGGCCCTGTACATTTCCATTTGAGGGCAACCAAATATGTAGCTGTCGTTAGTGTAAGCGTCAATAACTTTTTGGATGATTTAGAGAATGTATGAGGAGGAAGCCCAAAGAGAAACATTTTGAGGGAGAAGGGAATCCAGGACCCAAAGAGGGAATGTATAGGAGAATGTATAGCCTCCCAATAGGGGGGAAAGATTGGACAAATCCAGTATATAAAGCTGTAGATTACCTAGTTCCATCCAGCAGTACCAACAATGGTTATCTGCAGCAAAGTATATCTACCTAAGCAGTACCATGGTTGGTGTCAGGGCCGGCCTTACCATGGGACTCAGTGGGCTCATGCTCCCAGGCGGCATTTTAAGAGAGCGGAAGCCTCCCAAGATCTGCCTGTGGGACTGTTGTGAAAGGCTGCATCCAATGAGTGTGCAGTCTGTGCTGCCTGTGAGACAGTTTCACACTGAGCAGATTGTTCTGCTTGCCAGAGCAGCTCAGTGCGTGACACTGAATGCAGAGAGAGAGACCAGCTGTCAGAATTCAGCATTGATGTCAGGGTGGGCGGGACCCAGCAGCTATCAAACACCAGCCAATGGGATGGGATCTGGGTGGGCCCCTCCATGTATGTGGCCCCCACCCCCTTTCTTAGGCAGCCCAATCATTGGCTGGTGCTTGATAGCTGCTGGGTACCGCCCACCCCCGGCATCACCGCTGAATTTTGACAGCTGGTCTCTCTCTACATAAAGTTACATTACATGACAGTGTCAGTGCCCATCAGTGTTTTCAATCAGTGCCAATCAGTGCCACCTGCCAGTGCCAATCAGTGCCACCTGTCAGTGCTACCTGCCAGTGCCAATCAGTGCCACCTGTCAGTCTCAATCAGTGCCACCTGTCAGTGACAATCAGTGTTTCCAATCAGTGCCACCTGTCAGTGCCAATCAGTACCACCTGTCACTGCCAGTGTTTCCAATCAGTGCCACCTGTCGGTGCCAATCAGTGCCATATGTCAGTGCCAATCAGTGCTAATCAGTGCTTCCAGTGTCACCTGCCAGTGCCAATCAGTGGCACCTAATATCAGTGCCAACCAATGCCACCATTAGCGCCAGTGTTTCCAATCAGTGCCACCTACCAGTGCCAATCAGTGCTCATCAGTGCCACCTATCAGTGCCTACTATCAGTGTCCATCAGTGATGCCAATCAATGCCCCATGAGTGCCAACTATCAGCGCCCATCAGTGCTGACTATTAGTGACAATCAGTTCCACCTGTCAGTGCCAATCAGTGCCACCTGCCAGTGCCAATCAGTGCCACCTGCCAGTGTCAATCAGTTCCTGTCAATGAAAATCAGTGCCACCTGTCAGTGCCAATCAGTGCCACCTGCCAGTGCCAATCAGCGTCACCTGTCAGTGCCACCTGCCAGTGCCAATCAGTGCCACCTGTCAGTGTCAATCAGTGCCACCTGTCAGTGACAATCAGTGCTGCCTAATATCAGTGCCAACCAATGCCACCTATCAGTGCCAGTGTTTCCAATCAGTGCCACCTACCAGTGCTAATCAGTGCTCATCAGTGCCACCTATCAGTGCCTCCTATCAGTGCTGACTATCAGTGCTGCCTATCAGTGCCCAACAGTGCTGCCAATTAGTGCCCATCAGTGCCACTAAATGCTACCAATCAGTGCAGCTTATCAGTGCCAATCAGTGCTGCCTATCAGTGCCATTAGTGCTGCCAATCAGGGCCCATCAGTGCTGCCTATTAATGCCAATCAGTGCCAATCAGTGCTTTCTATTAGTGCCATTCAGTGCCGCCTATCAGGGCCCATCAGTGCTGCCTGTCAGTGCTGCCAATCACTGCCACCTATCAGTGCCAATCATTGCTGCCTGTCACTGCTGCCAATCAGTGCCAATCTGTGCACTGAGTGCAGAGATGGGGCGATGAACTCAGCAGCCAGGCACATTGTCCATGGGGGGGGGGGGCACCTGGTGGGGCACAACTGAAATCTGTTGTTTATTAATTCCACGTGCCGATCTTTAGTATAATAGATAATCACCACACTACTATTTACAAAAAACTACAAATAATAAAAAAATTTGAGTAAAAGTCCTGCCACTAAGCACAGTTATGTGTTCCCACACCACAAAAAAAGTGCAGTGCTAACTTACTGATCAATAACTTAACAATAATGGTGGAATACTCTAATGTATGGAAATCTCAATAGGCTTCAATATTACGACAATACCGGTCTCTGATGCTCAATCAGACTGAAAATAAGATACTGTATGAAAATGAAACTTACCAGGGATGGTGGAAACCCCTCCTATAGATATTGGCTAGAAATAAATGTCTTCATCAGTTTAGGCCAATATGTATTCTGCTACATATTTTTGGTTAAAAAAAATTGCAACAAGCGTATATTGATTGGTTTGCGTAAAAGTTATAGCATCTACAAAATAGGAAATAGATTTATGGCATTTTTAATCTGATTTTCTGATAAATTTAATTGTAGTTATCATTATATAAAATAATGAATGTGGGGGCCTTTTGGTGGGTGTGATTTTATTTTGTTTTGGGAGGGGTGCAGCATTTCATTCTTGGGCCGGCCCTGGTTACTGTATATACCAAATGGAAGAGGATTTTGTACTGGTTTTCCCTATATACAGTACAGATGGAGCTCTTGGAAACCTGAGACCATATGGCTTGCCAGGTGGGAAGAGGTAATTTCTCACCTAAAATTAGTTCCCATTTGTACATATACATATGCTTGAATGTAGGAGGAAGGGAGTATCCTATCTATCTGAGAAATCAGCCATTTGGAGGATGGTCCCACCAGACAGGTTCTTTCACAGGCTGTAGGGAGGATAGCTAGTAAGAGATTGAGCGTAATGATGGATATGTAGATAGCTGAAAAAGGCTTGTCTGGGGAGATCAAAAGCCTCCTGAAGGTCTGAAAGTTGTTGTTTATTTAATTTATTTTATTAGAGATGTGTTTTAAAAAAATAACAAAACCTATTTTTTTTTTTTTTTACTTAACTGAAATGCTATCCCCTTCTGATAGCATAATGCAGGTGGCAAAATGAATAATAAAAAAAAAACAAAAGTTTCAAGGACCTCTGACCCCCCTCACATTAGCATGCATATGCACATATGCACCTACAACCTACGATGGTAAATGCCAATTGCGCAACACATGTTAGGCATTACCATGCAGACCAGTGTGAGAGGAATCATTTTAGGGGCCAGTATTTATGGTTAACCACTTCAATACCAGACACTTTCGCCCCTTCCTGCCCAGGACAATTTTGAGCTTTCAGTGCTGTCGCACTTTGAATGACAATTGCGCGGTCATGCAACACTGTACTCAAACTAAATTTTTATAATTTTCTTCCCACAAATAGAGCTTTCTTTTGGTGGTATTTGATCACCTTTGCATTTTTTATTTTTTTTGCTAAACAAACTAAAAAAGACTGACATTTTTGAAAAAAAAAAGTCTTTCTTCGTTTCTGTTATAAAATTTTGTTTTCTCCTTCACTGATGATCTTGAAGAAATGTATCATAGCACAGAGTGGTACGGTGGATACATAAGGAGTATAAATGTGCCACGTCCTGAAAATGATAATTCAAAAAGGAAAATAGGAGGGGCTTTTGGACTTTGTAGGCACAGTAACACCAATTCTCTTACAAAAATAGTTTATTGAAAAAACATAATATATACAATAATTGTTAAAAAACCACAAACATTTCAGTACAAAAGATGTTTCATATAATCGTTGCTATACAAAACCACCTCTACATGCATGGGACCTCGGATATATAGGGATAACTAATCCAAAATGAGTAAATATCCACGGCGTCGCTGGACAGCAATTCAACAAAGGGTAACTTCATATAAAAAAAATGCTCTACATGTTACATAGTTACATAGTTACATAGTAGGTGAGGTTGAAAAAAGACACACGTCCATCAAGTCCAACCTATGTGTGTGATTATATGTCAGTATTACATTACATATCCCTGTATGTTGCGGTCATTCAGGTGATTATCTAATAGTTTCTTGAAGCTATCAATGCTCCCCGCTGAGACCACCGCCTGTGGAAGGGAATTCCACATCCTTACCGCTCTTACAGTAAAGAACCCTCTACGTAGTTTAAGGTTAAACCTCTTTTCTTCTAATTGTAATGAGTGGCCCCGAGTCTTATTAAACTCTCTTCTGCGAAAAAGTTTTATCCCTATTGTGGGGTCACCAGTACAGTATTTGTAAATTGAAATCATATCCCCTCTCAAGCGTCTCTTCTCCAGAGAGAATAAGTTCAACGCTTGCAACCTTTCCTCATAACTAGGATCCTCCAGACCCTTTATTAGCTTTGTTGCCCTTCTTTGTACTCGCTCCATTTCCAGTACATCCTTCCTGAGGACTGGTGTCCAGAACTGGACAGCATACTCCAGGTGCGGCCGGACCAGAGTCTTGTAGAGCGGGAGAATTATCGTTTTATCTCTGGAGTTGATCCCCCTTTTAATGCATGCCAATATTCTGTTTGCCTTATTAGCAGCAGCTTGGCATTGCATGCCATTGCTGAGCCTATCATCTACTAGGACCCCAAGGTCCTTTTCCATCCTAGATTCCCCCAGAGGTTCTCCCCCCCAGTGTATAGATTGCATTCATATTTTTGCCACCCAAATGCATTATTTTACATTTTTCTACATTGAACCTCATTTGCCATGTAGTCGCCCACCCCATTAATTTGTTCAGGTCTTTTTGCAAGGTTTCCACATCCTGCGGAGAAGTTATTGCCCTGCTTAGCTTAGTTTCGTCTGCAAATACAGAGATTGAACTGTTTATCCCATCCTCCAGATCGTTTATAAACAAATTAAATAGGATTGGTCCCAGCACAGAACCCTGGGGAACCCCACTACCCACCCCTGACCATTCTGAGTACTCCCTATTTATCACCACCCTCTGAACACGCCCTTGTAGCCAGTTTTCAATCCAGGTACTCACCCTATGGTCCATGCCAACGGACCCTATTTTGTACAGTAAATGTTTATGGGGAACTGTGTCAAATGCTTTTGCAAAATCCAGATACACCACGTCTACGGGCCTTCCTTTATCTAGATGGCAACTCACCTCCTCATAGAAGGTTAATAGATTGGTTTGGCAAGAACGATTCTTCATGAATCCATGCTGATTACTGCTAATGATATCGTTCTTATTACTAAAATCTTGTATATAGTCCCTTATCATCCCCTGCAAGATTTTACATACTATTGATGTTAGGCTAACTGGTCTGTAATTCCCAGGGATGTTTTTTGGGCCCTTTTTAAATATTGGTGCTACATTGGCTTTTCTCCAATCAGCTGGTACCATTCCAGTCAATAGACTGTCTGTAAAAATTAGGAACAACGGTCTGGCAATCACCTGACTGAGTTCCCTAAGTACCCTCGGATGCAAGCCATCTGGTCCCGGTGATTTATTAATGTTAAGTTTCTCAAGTCTAATTTTAATTCCGTCCTCTGTTAACCATGGAGGTGCTTCCTGTGTTGTGTCATGAGGATAAACACTGCAGTTTTGGTTACTGAAGCCCCCCGATTCACTCGTGAAGACTGAGGAGAAGAATAAATTCAATACCTTTGCCATCTCCCCATCCTTTGTAGCCAGATGTCCTTCCTCATTCTTTATGGGGCCAATATGGTCTGTCCTCCCTTTTTTACTGTTTACATACTTAAAGAATTTCTTGGGATTTTTTTTGCTCTCCTCCGCTATGTGTCTTTCATGTTCTATCTTAGCCGTCCTAATTGCACCCTTACATTTCTTATTGCATTCTTTATAAAGTCTGAATGCTGAGGATGATCCCTCAACCTTGTATTTTTTGAAGGCCTTCTCCTTTGCTTTTATATGCATTTTTACATTGGAGTTAAGCCATCCAGGATTTTTGTTCGCTCTTTTAAATTTATTACCCAATGCAATACATTGGCTAATGCCCTTATTTAATATGCTCTTAAAGCAAACCCATCTCTCTTCTGTATTCTTTGTTCCTAATATTTTATCCCAATTTATGCCTTTTAGCAAGGTTTGTAGTTTAGGGAAGTTGGCTCTTTTGAAATTCAGTGTCTTTGTATTCCCTTTATGTTTCCTATTTGTGTGATTTATACTGAAACTAATTGACCTGGGATCGTTGTTACCTAAATTGCCCCGTATTTCCACATCTGTGATCAGGTCTGTATTGTTGGTAATCAGTAGATCCAATAATGTTTTATTTCTAGTTGGTGCGTCTACCATCTGACCCATAAAATTGTCCTGCAAGACATTAAGGAACTGGCGAGCCTTAAATGAATGCGCGGTTCCCTCCGCCCAGTCTATGTCTGGATAATTAAAATCCCCCATTATGATAACACTTCCCATCCTTGCTGCTAATCCAATTTGTGATAGGAGATCCGTCTCCACTTCCTCCTTCAGGTTAGGGGGCCTATAGCATACTCCCAGTATTATTTCCCCCTTAGCTTCATCCCTTTGGAGCTCTACCCATAAGGATTCCACCTCCTCTCTAGCTCCCTCAGTGATGTCATCTCTCACATTCGCTTGTACATTATTCTTGATATATAGGCATACCCCTCCCCCTTTTTTACCCTCTCTATCCTTGCGGTATAGGGTATACCCTTGAATGTTTGCCAGCCAATAATGAGAGCTGTTGAACCAGGTCTCTGAAATTCCCACAAAATCCAAATCCTCCTTGTACAACAGTATCTCTAGTTCACCCATCTTGTCTGCCATGCTCCTGGCATTGGTGAACATGCCACATAGTTTAGACCGGTCGCATATTGTCCTCGTATTGGGTGTTTCAAAATTGCAACTAGGACTTGCTACTATACTCACCTTGTGTTTTTGTGCTTTGGTTAACCTACCATTAATGCCCCCAACACTACCCTCTGGAATATCATCCATGCTGGCTATCACTGGCTCTGGACCCTCCCCCCCATTGCCTAGTTTAAAAACCCCTCTAACTTTTTGGCCATCTTTATTCCCAGCAGATCTGCACCCTCCTCATTTAGGTGCAGTCCGTCCCTTCTATAGTACCGGTTACCGACTGAGAAGTCGGCCCAGTCCTCCAGGAACCCAAACCCCTCCTTACTACACCAGCTCTTCAGCCACTTGTTTACTTCCCTAATCTCCCTCTGCCTTTCTGGTGTGGCTCGATGTACCGGTAGTATTCCTGAGAATACTACCTTGGAGGTCCTTTCCCTCAATTTAGCACCTAAGTCCCTAAAATCGTTCTTTAGGACACTCCATCTGCCTCTGACTTTGTCATTGGTGCCAACGTGCACCATGACAGCCGGGTCTTCCCCAGCCCCTCCCAGTAATCTGTCCACAAGATCCGTGATGTGCCGAACCCGAGCGCCCGGTAGACAACATACTGTTCGGCGCTTCAGGTCTTGGTTACAGATTGCCCTCTCTGTCCTTCTAAGAATTGAGTCCCCTACCACCAGAATCTGTCTTTCCTTTCCCTTTGCTGCCCCCCCACTCTCACTGGAGGAGTTCTTCCCCTGGCAGCTAGGAGAGTCCCTCATCTCCAGCAGTGCTGGTCCCTGACTGGTTTCACCAATGACACTCAATGGAGCGTACTTATTGGGATGCTCCAGTCCTGGATCGGCCTCTCTGGCACTTCCCCCTCTACCCCTCCTGACTGTCACCCATGTTCCGCGTGCCTGGACACTTCTTCAGGAGCAGAGTCAGTTGTGGTATAGGGTTTAAAAGTAAAAAATAAAAAAGTGTGCATATGCACACAAACAGTGGTAGAAACAACGGTGGAACGGGGCTAAATAGCATACGTGATGTATGGTCCAGAGTACATGTATGTATTCACATTGCCGACATGATGAATTGTTTGAAGTAATTTGTATACTTTATAGTATAAAGGTAAGATCTATTCCTATGGACACTGCTGGTTAGCAGGTGTCCATGATTGGGAGGGGATCCAGAGGGAGCCTAAGCAGTGTGTATGGATCATCCGACAGCGTTCATCAAAATGTATCTGCAATAGGATATAGTCTACCTGGACCATGTAAGCAAAGTGAATAAAGCGTTCCGACCCGACCGTCTGTGGTATCAGCTCCTTCACTGATGGGCACTGATGAGTCGGCACAGATGGGCACTGATGAAGCGGCACTGATGGGCACTGATGAGGAGGCACTGATATGTAGAATTGATGGGCAGTGATAGGTGGCACTGATATGCAGCACTGATGGGCACTGGCAGGCGGCACTGATGGGCACTGACAGTCGGCATTGATGGGCACTGACAGGTGGCACTGATGGGCACTGACAGGCGGCGCTGATAGGTGGCACTGATTGGCACTGATAGGCGGCACTGATTGGCACTGACAGGTGGCATTGATGGAGACTAATAGATGGCACTGATGGGCAACACTGATTGGACAGGTACTGACAGGTGTTAATGCTGGGCACTGATTGGCACTGTAATGTACACTGATTGGCAATATGGTGGGCACTGATGTGCACTGTGGTGGGCACTGATTGGCACTTTATTGGGCACTGGCAGGGGGTTATGATGGGGCACTGACTTGGCACTGATTGTCAGCTTATGGGTACATTTGATGGGGGCTGTGCTGATAATCAATGTGCTGATTATCAGCACAGACCCCCCCTCTGACAGGGAGAGCCACTGATCAGCTCTCCCTGTCAGCGCGAACCGAGAAATGCCGTTTTCCGGCACTTCCTGGTTCACGAGATGATCAGCTGTGATTGGTCACAGCTGATCACGAGGTAGGAAGCCTCTGACAGAGGCTTCTTATCACGATTGGTCTCAGACTGACACGCCACACTCGCGATCACCGCGCTACGCGCCCCCGCGGGCGCCGCCAGCATGTCATCCTACTGGACATCATATGACATCCAGTCAGGAGAACAGAACCACTTCCCAGACGTCAATCTGTTATAGGCCGGGCGGGAAGTGGTTACATGGAACTATGGACACTATATATATATATATATATATATATTATATATATATACATAACAATACATTTCTGAGTCCCCCCTCAGTAACATAGTTGTATTGCCTGTTGTTCCTGCCAGTAAATCTGTTATTTATTAACTTCCTTTAACAGACCAAGCTATCCAGCAAAAGTAGTAAACCATTTAACACTGACACTGCTGTTTACACTAGTTGGATTTGATTCATTTAGTTAAAATTAATTCTAAAAGGAAACAAAAACGATTTGTAAATGCTTAAAGAGTGTTAGCCGGAGTTAAATTATAATTTATTAGTCAATTTCGTAAGGTCCATCTAGAGCTACTAGTCCATCTAATGGTACCCTCTCCACAGGTTGAAAATGCTGTTGTCCAAGGGTGGCTAGAGTTAGGCCACGGTGTGGCCACCAGATAAAAAGAAAGGCAAAAAGTAAAAAACAAATGCAGTTATCACATCTAAGGGTGGGCAAGCTGCAATATATAACTCTTTTATGAGCTGTAGGGGTTTTTAAAAGCATTGCCCATCACATTGTATGAAGGAACAATTATAAGTATTTTTAAAATGACAATGTCAGTAAAGAAGATTTTCCTATTATAATAGATTTTTAAAAATGTAATAATTAACTGATACATTTTTCTACTTTTCGTACTTATATAGAAGAAGAAAAAAGGTAACAAACAGTGGACATTATACTGGGCCAACAACAGACATAGAGAACAATAGGTAAAAAAGACTTAAAGTGATACTAAAGTCTCAATTTTTTTTGTTTCAAAATAACAAACATGTTTTACTTTTTTGCACAGAGCAACCCAGATCCTCCTCTTCTCGTGCCGTAGCTCCGTGTGTCCATTCAGACACGGAGCCGCGGCCTGGCCCCACCCCCTCTCTCTCCTCATTGGCTCACTGACTTTGATTGACAGCCAATGGTGTTTTGCTGCTGTCTCAGTCGATGAGGAGGGAAAGTCCCGGGACAGCTGAGGCTACTGCAAACATCGCTGGATCAGAGGGAGCTCAGATAAAGATTGGGGGGGCCCACTGCACACAGAAGGTTTTTTACCTTCATGCATAGAATGCATGAAGATAAAAATCCTTCTGCCATTACAACCACTTTAATAATTATAAGAACGGAACGACATCAGAAAATGCTAACAAAGTAAATGTAGAAATAACGTGTTGAACAACCCAACTGTATAAGCACCCTCAGTCAAGCTTAACCCGGATCAATGGTTTGTCTTTAAGTGTAATTAAGTGTGGAAGCTCTGCTGATTTCCATCATCCAATCGTGTGAAAGCAAAAGTGCATCCATCAACAAGTGAAGCGCAACATATGAACCAAAATGTATCCCAGTATTGACTGTGTCTTCTAGCAAGCACCTTCTGCAATATACTAATATATCTTATATACATACTCAAATCAACACAAAATATACATCATCTCTTTTACATGTGACATATACTCAACGCTCCCAACTGTCCCTGATTTCGAGGGACTGTCCTCGATTTGGAACAAAGTCCCTCTGCTTCTCTTTCCTCCTCATTTGTCCCTCATTTTGGTCTGATCTATATAGTTGTATATAAAATATACTTTTTATCTTTCAAAAAGTGTTTTCCAATGCTAAACCTTTCATCCATTTTCTAAATTGCGGCATTTGTAAATTTCAAAAGCCAGTATAAAGGACTTGTATTGATTAAAAAAAAAAACACTTGTGGGTTTAAAGCAGAGTTTTGCTAAAAAATTTTTTTTAGATGTCAGCAGCTGCAAATACTGCAGCTGCTGACTTTTAAAAAAAGGACACTCACCTGTCCCGGGGTCCAGCGATGTCGGCACCCGAGACCGAACCGTCCCTCGATCCTCGGGTGCTGCCGCCGCCATTCTCACTGAGGGAATCGGGAAGTGAAGCGTTGCGGCTTCCCTGCCCGGTTCCCTACTGTGCATGCGCGAGTTGCGCTGCGCGTCTACACTGGTCCCCGTTGTGTTGTGGGAACTGTGTATTTCCCACAACATAACAGGGGTGGGCGGGGAGTCTGCGGCTAGCTATAACCGGAAGTGGGTGCAGATACCTGTATTATACAGGTATCTGCACCCCCCTGAAAGGTGCCAATTGTGACACCGGAGAAGGGGAGGAATCCGATGAGCGGAAGTTCCACTTTAGGGTGAAACTCCGCTTTTTTTTTTTTTTTTTAATATTTATTGATTTTTTCAAAATATATTCATAGAAAACATTGTACAAAACAATTGTAAGGCATGGATATACAATTATTCTTGGTACAGAATGTGTGTTATACCTAAACACAGGTAGAGGGAACACAGGGGAGAGGGGGGGGAGGGAGAAGGGGGTAAGCAATTCACATTTACCATCTTGTCATGAACATTTGGCAAGAGATTGCCAGAAAGGGTTTAACTTAAACCTTTGTACCTTTAGGGAATGGAGGCGACTTATGAACATGTCTAACTAGATAACCTACATTATGATCTGGTTAAAACAATTTGTTTGGGTGGAGATAGTCCCAGGGTGAGATAAATGAAGTTGGTGGATGTTAAGGAGCCTTAGGTGATTGTAGACAGCTTATGGTGGTTTAAATGAAGAAGGGTCAGACACTGAAGGTATTTTAAGTTTGCCAAGTGTGTTAGTAATATCCCTCGTCAGGTACCATGCTGTGTACCGAAATACATTATGTCTTGGGTGGTCTGTTGAGGGAATGTGGCTTCCAAAAACCTTCTCCAGCGTTTGAAAAATCGTGGGGTAAAACGGAGATTTGACATAATGAGGTCCAATCTTTCCAAATAAAATAATGACGTCATAGCTTTTATAACCGCGGGTAGACTAGGCGGTGTTGTTGTAATCCAGTGGGACATGATAGTCCTGCGGGCTACAAGAAGACAGATATGAGCCCAGTGTGGTATGTTTGGTAGGTCCAGTGCGGACGAGGAGGAGGCTGAAGGTGGAATGCTAAACAGGCATAGTAGGCAGTCACTATGTAGACGGATATGGCTGATTTTGTTAATATAGGCTATCACAGCATTCCAGTAACTGGTAATAGCAGAGCACTCCCAAAGCCTGTGGAGCAGTGTGGGGCGCGGCAGTGAGCACCATGGGCAAAGCGCTTGAGACGGGTCTGCTTTGTTGAAACGAAATGGGAAGTAGGCTCTGTGGATAATCCTAAATTGAGTCTCACGCCATGTTTCAGATATTGTAAGTTTTCGGATAAGCCTATATCCCTCAAGGATTTTGTCAGGTAGATCTTCATCCCCCATTAGGTGGGACCATTTTTGGAAAGGTGTAAGGCGGTACTTCCGTGATTGGTGTTGAATGAGGTGAGAATAGATGTTGGAAATAGAGTAATCCTTGCTCTGAATTATGTTATCAATGAAGGATGGTTTAAAGGGATCAGACTCAGGACCACAGCAGGATCTCAAATAATCCGTGAGTTGGTGATAGAAGAAACTGTGAGTTGGTGGCAGGGAGAATTCCCGCATCAAGGTGTGATAGGGTTTGAATTTACATGGCTTGTCTTGATATATCGAAGTTATCTTTATGAGGCCCCTGGATTGCCATTGGGTGAAGGCTTTATGTAAAGTGGAAGGTATGAACATAGGGTTGCCTTGTATTCTTAGATGTTTAGAGATGCTAGAGGGCAGTCCAAGTAGTTTTCTGACCTCCCTCCAGGCGAAGACAGTATCTCTGAAAAGTACACTAGTTTTGAGGTGATGTGGCAGGTTATTAGGATTAGAGTGGAGGATGCCTGTAAGATCGTATGGGGAAGCCATAGAATCTTCTAAGGCGTAGTTGGAATATTTGGATCCTCCTGTTAACCAATCTAGGCCCTGTCTAAGTAAGCAGGCTAGGTTATAAAAACGAATGTTGGGGAGTCCTGCCCCGCCCTCGCCCTTCGGGAGACATAATTTTTGAAGCGCAATGCGTGGTTTTTTGCTAGACCATAGGAAAGCTGTCAATGCCTTCTGGAGTTTTTGTACATCTGAGTGCTTCAGTAGAAGAGGTATGGTCTGCATGGGGTAGAGCAGGCATGCAAATGAGACCATTTTAAAAAGTTGGCATCTCCCAAAAAGTGAGAGGGGAAGGGCACCCCAAGCCTCCAATTCCCTAACAATTTTGGCAACCAAGGGAGGATAATTGAGTACATATAAAGAGGATGGATCCCGTCCTATATGGATACCTAAGTATATAATATGTTGAGATGCAATGGTCAGCGGGGACAGATGTTTCCATTTAGTAGATAGGCGTGGGTGTAGTGCTAAGATTTCACTCTTATCAAAGTTTATACGAAAGCCAGAGCAGAGTCGGAAGGCCGCAAAGAGTTGTTTAAGTCTGTCAAAGTCTGATACGGGGTCGGTAGAAAACAATAAAATATCGTCCGCAAATAGTGCATTCCATTACTGTGAAAAGCCATGAGAAACCAATGTTGTCAAAGGCTTTTTCCGCGTCTAGGGACATGATAGCGACGTCTTGATCGGGGTGTGTTTTAGCATATTCTGGAGCCATTAGGACCTTACGAATGTTTAGTGTAGCTGATCGTCCTGAGACAAAACCAGATTGGGCTGGGTGTAGGAGGGACGGAAGGAAGCAAGAGGGCTAAGCGTGATGCTACTATTTTAGAGAGGATTTTTACATCCACGTTAATTAAGGAAATTGGACGATAGGAGCCTGGAAGTAAGGGATATTTCCCTTTCTTGGAAATTAATTTGATATGGGCCTGTGTCCCTGTGGGGAGGTATGGACCTCCGTCCCACATGGCTGCATACACATGCTTCAGGGTGTCGGGAATAAAGTCAGTCGTTAATTTGAAAAATTCCGCAGTGTACCCGTCGAGGCCTGGAGCTTTAGCAGAGGCCATAGATTTGATCGTGTGTCGTATGTCTCCTAAAGTGATAGGTGCATTAAGTGCCTCCAGTTGCGCCGTTTGAAGCCTGGGCAGGCGTATCTTGGCTAGCAGAGCTTCCGCGGCAAGTTGATCTGCTGGGTCTGCTCGGTATAGATCAGTATAATAGTCTGCAAGTAATTTACTAACTTCGGCAGGCGAGGTAACTAGCAAGCCGGAGGCATTTCTCAAGGTTGAGATATGTGTAGGACGTCTTGGTCCTGAACATAATCTGGCAAGCAATCTGCCTGCCTTGTCGCCAAACTTGTGAAAGTGAAGAGTAGAGTACGAAGTTTTAGCAGCTTCGTGATGTTCTGCCCAGAGATCAAAGGCGCACTTGGCTTGTCTCCATTCCTGTATGTTAGCTAAGGTGCGGTTTAGTGTTAGCTTCTCGTGGGCTACGCGTAAGGCTTCACTTGCTTGCATATATTGTTTTCGGGTGTGCTTTTTAAATTGAGCAGTGTAGGAAATGATTTTACCCCATAGGAAGGCTTTACCTGCTTCCCAGAAGAGGTTTGGGTCAGAAATATGTGCTCCATTTCTGGAGATATATTCTTCCCATGTTTGGTTCAACACGTGTCGGAAGTCTTCATTATCCGCCAAATATGAAGGGAAACGCCAGGTAGGGGAAGGAGTTGAGGGTGTGGTCTGAGTCATGTTAACTGCGATAGGGCTGTGATCTGAAATTCTGGCATCATTAATGTCTGGGGTATTGATTATAGAGACTAAGGCTGGGGAGGCAAAGAAGTGGTCTATACGAGAAAAGGTATTATGTGGGGGCTAGAAAAAGGTATACTCTCTGTCCGTTGGATGCATCAGTCGCCAGATGTCAATAAAATATATAGAGTCAATGGAATGCACTAATGGGGTAGAGTCTGGTGTATGGGAGGTAGCAGAACGTGACCTTTGTGTAGGGCGATATGTGCGATCTGCCAGTGTAGACATGACCGAATTGAAGTCCCCGCCCACTAAATGTAACACCTCAGGGGCAGTGAGAACCCACTGTACCATGTCTTGTAAAAAGGAAGTGTCTGGAGAGTTGGGAGCATATATATTGGTGACAGCCACTGCTTTGTCGCCTATGGTCATATGTAAAGTCAGTTTGCAGCCTAGGGAGTCAGCCCTCACCTCTCTGATAGAGTGTTGTAGGTTTTTGTGTATTAAAATAGCTACACCAGCTTTACGGCCCACTGCAGGGGACCCATATACAGATCCTACCCACATTTTTTGAAGGCGTGCTAAATCGTCTGTGGAGAGGTGTGTCTCCTGTAGTAGAGCCACATCTGCCCGGAGACGTCGCAAATGTCTAAGAATGGACATACGTTTATTCGGGATCGGAGCCCCTTAACATTCCATGAAATAAATTTCAGGTGACTCCCATCGGTTGAGAGAGACATGACTGGAGATAATAATTGTTTCGAGTGGGAGGCTTGTCAAGAAGCCTCCTGGTATGTACAGTATCAACCATACAGGAATCACCCGAATGTTGTAGGTCACATAAAAAGAAAGGTACTAATAAGGCAAACATGCATTGCATAACTGTTAAGCAATAATAATTGAGCTGTAACAAGACAAAGTTTTGGTTAAATCGAAACAAACTACAAACAGGGTACTTCACTTTTTTCCACATGGGGTTCAACTAACCATAATGGCTCTCAGCGGCCCGCTAGCTCCTCACATATGAGCATGATGTTGGCTAAGAGGAGTGGAGGGAGGTAGGAAGGTAGGAAGAGATGGGGGAAGAGAGGAGGGAGGGGGGTAGGTAGGGGTGGTAGAGAGGGGTAGACAAGGGAAGGAGGGTCAGGGAAATGGCTGCTTGTATCTGTGCCATAAAGTAGGCTCAGATAAGATAATAAAAGGGGCTCAGTCAAAGGGTCAGCCAAGTGAGGGTTCGATAGCCGTGGAAATCACATGAGTCCCTAGGTTGACCCTTTGGGCAAACAAAATGTGGACGCTGGGGGGTTGTAAACCAGGCTGGGGAGCATTAGAACAGGACCTTGAGCTAGCAATTAATAGCATCAGTGTGTGACAGTAAAAAATAAACAGACTAACGAATAAAATAAGAAGAGACCAGGTTAGAGATAATGGGGGGTAATATTACCCATCTGTGGAAGCGCTATTGGCTAGATAAAGTTCCTGGAGTTCTTCAGCGATTGTCAGAGCGGTCCTCCTGGTTGGTGAAGCGACTGCATTTGTATGGAGCTTTGGTGGGGCTGCGTTGATGTTTGGGTGGTGCCTTTGCTGTCAATGGCGATGACAATGGTGAATTCTCTTCAGTGTTGCTATGCTCCATTTCGGTGCCTTGGGTGGTGAGATAATGTTCCTTCCTCAGGTGTGTTGAATGTGAGGTGTTCTCCTTCATGCGTTTGGATGCGGAGAATAACTGGGTAGGCTAAGGAGAACCGGATTTGGTTGTGATGTAGGGTTGAGCAGATTGGTGAAAACGCTTTACGTTGTTTCATCACCTCCATGGAATAATCTGCGAAAAGTAGGAGTTTTGTGCCATCAACCATTAAAGAACGTGAACGGCGAAACTTTTGCATTATAGCATTCTTGTCCGCGTAATTGATGTACTTTACAATAACGTGGCGGGGTTCGGCACGGGTTTCTGAGAATTGACCTATGCGGTGCGCCCGTTCAATCGTGCAGGAAATGTGAAGGCCCAGTTGTTCTGGGATGATTTTTGCGCATATATTTGTTAGCTGTGCTGTGGACACTGATTCAGGCAAGCCAATGATGCGTAGATTGTTTCTCCTCGAACGATTTTCCAAATCGTCGAGTTTGTCCCAAATGTCCCTGTTAGTAGCTGTGAGACGTGCCACCACTGCAGATGAGGCTGTGAGTTCATCTTCCAGGGAGGATATCCTATCCTCCACCTGATTGATTCTCTGTGCCTGTGCTTGTAAATCAATGTGCAGCTGCTCTAACCCTCTATGGACTGCAGCATCAACAGTAGCTGTGAGAGTAGGGCCCAGCAGTGTAACTACTGCTTGTGCAATTCCAGCAGGGGAGGTAGGGTCCATACCTGTCATGTCTGGAGCTGAGGGGAGCTGTGGCTGCGGCTGTGGCTGCGTGTGTGTCTGCTCCGTCATGCCTGGGGCGGCCGCCATCTTGGCTGTGTCTGCCGCTGTATCTCCTCCGGGGGAGATCGTGGATGTCACCGCCCGGGCGTACGATCGCTCCACAAAGCGATCCATGGGAGCCCGCTACGTGTAAGCAGTGCAAGGGGGAGTCTCCTCAGAGCAGTAGCCGGCTTGGAAAGCAGATTAGTGGGGAGTGTTGCAGGAGCCGGAGCTATCTACCTCCTCCTCATGTGGCGCCGGAACCGGAAGCGAAACTCCGCTTTAACGAATCAATTTTTTTGTATAATTTTCCTTTGAGGGGGCTTGGCAGGGGGTGTGCCTTATGCCTACAAACTTTTGCTAAAAAGTTGTCCCTCAATCCCAAGTACAGAGGTCATGGCACAAAGAATACACCAAGTTTAATTATGAGCAGAGTTGGTTCACAGGCTGAGTTTGGTAACAGTTGAGCAGGAAGGCACCAAATCGTAGTCAGGATCAAGGCCAGGAGCAAGCACAGGTTGGTAACAAGTAGGCATGTTTCACACGATTTGATGCACTTTAACACTTCTTTTTTAAGGGAAGGCAATGTGACATTTCAGCCAGCAATAATCAAGCAGGCTGTTGTTTTTCTGACACATAATCTAGAAATCATATCAATTTTCCACAGAGCGCATAAATCTTTCTCATCAGAGGCAATTCATAAGGGAGAGAGCAGGCAGGCTCCAGCTGTAAATCTAAAAATTACATTATATTCTCCCTAGGATAAAGAAGAGAAATGATTAGTGGAATTATGCCCACAAATTTCAAAGCATGTTTTATAGACCAGATTTCAAAGGTAAAGGGTAAGACTGGGTGGTTTTTATGTAGAGAATCCCTGTTAGGCCACACTACTTTAAAGAGTGTATACTCCAAATTTCACAACTGAGGAGCAGCATGCAGAAACATATTCATATTCAATAAAAAAATAAAAAATAAATGGCCAATGCAGTATTTAATCAGCCCAAAAAAAATTAATAATTTCTTTGTCTGTAAAAGATGCTTTGTAAATAATAAATTTTGAGTATTAATAGAGATAAAGCACCATAAACCAACATTAATATTCTTGCAGAGAAGACGATCGCCCCTGGACAAGAATTGTTTACTTTGTGCTACTGTCACACAGTCCTGAAAAAATTGGGTTTTGAGTGTTAGTAGTGCCCAAACAATGTAACCCCGCTGAACGCAATGCACTGCGAGCTGCACTGTGCATTTTGTGCCTGGATTGGGCAAGGCTTTGCCAAATCAGGGTGCAGTATAAGCTGGTTGTTAAGGAGCGGGGCCAGGGAACTAGGGCAACAAAACATGCAAAAATTGCTGCAAAAAACGCACACGCCAATTGTGCCTGGCTCTGTGCCAAAATTTTGTACATGCGCTTCTTTGATGCGTTTTTGGAGTGGAGGGAGGCCAATTCAAATGAATAGTCCCACTCAAAATTTGCACCACAAAAACACACAAAAAAGCTTATTGTATTGTACAAAGTCACTGGGCCCCTAATGTTGTATATAAAGTTTAATCCCAGAGTGAGATAATGTTTAAAAAAAGTGACTGTTCATAATTACATAAAACAAAAAACAAATAGCACGGGGTTCCCTTTAAAATTTCCCCCAGACCCTTATCTAGACATGCAGCCTAGGTAGCCAGGAAAGAGTGAGCATGCCTTTACCAGACTAGGCCACAAAAATTTCAAAACCGAGAGTATCTTGCAAGATAGGACAGGAAAGCCTACTGCCCCTCACAAAGTATTCTTGTCTCTATGTTGAGGATAAAGGGTCTCTTTCCCACATTTTATGCCCCAAGAAGGACGTGGGGGTAATATGTAAAGACTTATAATGGAATCTGGAAGCCCACTTTATATTAAAGAGGAAGTAAACCCTGATGGGTTTTACTTCCTCTTTATTCCCCTGCAAAGGTAAAGCACAATGGGCTACTATGCACCACATTATGTGTCACTTACCTGAAAACGAAGCCTGCGATGTCACCATTGTCCCAACTAGCATTGAGCCTCCATCTTCACTCCTCTTCCTTCCGGGGCTGCAAACTCTGGCTCTGTGACTGACCGGAGTCACGTGACGTCACTCCCACGCATGCCCGCGGGAGCCTCCAGCCACGGCATGACCCCCTTTAGAAACGGCATGATCTGCTCTTTCTAAAGTGCGCATGCAGCATAGACATCGATGCACGTCTTTATTGTAAATATGTTATGTGTTATTACTATCTCCCGATGTAATCCATGTCATTCACGGTGTCCATCAATGTAATCTACATCAATCACAGCATATGCACTGCTGAGACTGTCAGTAAAAATCATACTGTTCCATAACACCACATTTAACCACCTCCATACTGGATATTTTTACCTTCTTCCTGCCAAGGCCAATTTTCATCTTTCAGCGCAGTCGCGCTTTAAATCACATTTGCTCAGTCATGAAACACTGTACCAAAATTGAATTGTTATCATTTGTTTTAGACAGCTAGAGCTTTCTTTTGGTGGTGTCTAATAATCTTTGGATTTTTTTTTTGGCTATATAAACCAAAAAAAATACCAAACATTTTCTTTGTTTATGTTAAAAATCTTGCAAATAAATAATATTTCTTTATAAATTTAGTCCAAAATGTATTTTGCTGCATTTCTTTGGTGAAAATAACCCAAATCAGTGTATATTATTTAGTCTGTGTGAAAGTCTGCAAACTAGCGTATGTTTGAAAACTGATCAATCCTGATGTACTGAGTCTATCTAAGTTCCTACAAACCTTAAAATGCCAGGACAGTACAAATACCATCACCCCCCCCCCCCCCCCCAATAACCCCTTTCTGGAAAATATACAGTCCAAGGTATTTAGTAAGAGGCATAGTGAGTTTTTTGAAGTTGTAATTTTTTTTGTCACAATTTTTTGGAAAAAAATAAATTTAACAATTGTTTTTTGTTTTTTTTTCACAATTTGTTTTTATATATGGTCACCAGAGCAGTACAGCATCATCATATGACTGATGGGGCAGTGATCAGGGACTCAGGGACACTAACTGGTGGCAGTATGTAAAAACAAAAAAAAAACAACATTTTAATATTTTTTTTTCAATTTGTTAATTTTACGATTCTTTTTTAACTTTTTGTTTTATATACTGTTACCAGAGTAGTACTGTGTCAACAGGGCCAGTGGCAGCATAAGGAAATCCAGGAATGGTGGGGATGGAAAAAAACTAAAAAAAGAACTCAGGAAAAAGGAGCCTCTAATGGGGCATACACACGGTCGGACTTTTCGACCGGACTGGTCTGACGGATGCCGACGGACCAAATCCGGCGAACAATCCGATCATGTGTGGGCTTCACTGGACCTTCAGCGGACTTTTCCAGTCGCAAATCTGAAGGACTTTAGATTTGGAACATGCTTCAAATCTTTACGTCGTAACTCCGCCGGACCCAGAAATCAGCTCATCTGTATGCTAGTCCGACGGACAAAAACTGACGCTAGGGCAGCTATTGGCTACTGGCTATCAACTTCCTTATTTTAGTTTAGTGGTGTATGTCACCACGTACTAATCCGTCGGACTTTGGTGTGATCGTGTGTAGGCAAGTCCGGTCGTTAGAAAGTCTGTTAAAAGTCCGCCAAATGTCTGTCGAAAGTCTGTCGAAAGTCTGTCGGACAGGCTGTCGGACTTTTGTAGCTGAAAAGTCCGACCGTGTGTACACGGCATAAGTGAACCTCAAAAATAACAAATGTTTTTTAAAAGCAATAACTAAATGCACTCACAAAAGGAGAAGCAATCAGACATTAAACAAAGCTGCGGGGAAGATACAACGCACCAGGATCACAGCCTGAATCGCTGTGTCTCCTTTGATAGACAGCACACTGGTCCAATGCCAGGAAATAGGAGCAGTGTGACATCCATCATAGGAGACAAGCCAGGAGGTGGGACCTTGTTTGACAGTGGCCGGCGTCTTAGCTCCAAGCAGTGTGAGTCACAGCAGGAGATCCGCTCTCTGTCTGCTCCGGCCAGGCTCCTCCTCCCGATTCAGGCTGTGATCCCAATGTAATGTGTCATCTTCCCCATGGCTTTGTTTATTGCCTGATCCCTTCTCCTTTTGTGAGTTCCTTTAATTTTTGTTTAATGCTGCACTTAGAGGCTCCTTTTGCGCTGGATTCTTTGTTTATTTTTCACAGCTTGAGGGCTCATTCACACTATAAATGGCATAACCCCACCCTCTCATTACACATTGGAGTGTAAATAAGGTGTTTGCTATATGTGGGTTGCATTGTGGGATGAGGGTGTTGAGAGGATGGTGCGTGGGGAACAGCAAAAAACACTTTTACCTGAGTAGACAAAAATCCTTGCACCGACCCTGTGTGTCAGCATAGTGACACTGTACTGCTCTGGGAAGATGATCAGGATTTTTATTTTTCACCATGATTGTTTGTTCCAATGATGATCTAATCACTCTTATAAGCAATCATTTTTATAATTGGCATCCATTCATGTGCCATTGTGTACTACTGTGATAGCTGTGATTGGCCACGGCTATCACATGGTACAGGTTCGCTGTGATTGGCCCCATTACCATGGTGGACACAGAAGGATGAGATGGCACACCACTGCATGGCTCCTAGGGTGCATACAAAGCGCCCACCTACAGGACGTCATATGACTTCCACCTGGGATAGTAGTGCTCCTGCCCAGCCATCATTTTACAATAGGCAAAGCTGCCTGGTGATAGTTTTCGCCTTCACTAATATGGTTCCTGCTTCATAGCAATTGATTAAGAAGTGAGCCTAGGCAAATAAGTAGCTACAAAAAACCTACTTTAAGTGCTGTACTCAAAATGACTGTTAGAAAGTTAAGGTTGTAAATCTGGGTCTACTTTAAATACCAAAATAGAAAAATATATGTAGCACAGACACATGGTAGGAAGCAACCTATATTGCACATCTACCTGCTACTTGGTGGCCTGTGCACTCATCTTATTTTCACCCTTTTTACAAATATAATCAATGGCCAGCCCTTCCTAATAAAGGCACTGGAGGACAGTATGTATTTTACAATAGTTGTCAGCAGAGATACAGTATAATGCTGCCTTACCTTGTGGTCATTGGAGAAGGGTCCTCTTACACCGGTGGTCAGTAAAGTTGTGCCCCCTTAAAATTGTGATAAGAGGAGAAGAAGTACACCCTTTACATTACTGATTACCTCAACGGTGCCCCCTTACAATGAAAGTTAGTGCAGAAGAAGTGTATTCCCAATGTGTTAGTCAGTGGTGAAGGATCCTCTTATGAAGAAATGCCACCTTACATTAGTAGTCAATGAAGAAATACCACCTTGTAAAGTTGATCATTGGAGAAGGATCCCTTTACATATGTGATCAGTGGAGAAGGGACCCCTTACATTGGTGGTTAGTGAAGAAGTACCCCTAAAATGATCAGTGGCGAAGAAGATTTCCTTTACACTTGTGATCGCTAGAGAAACAAGCACCCTTAATATTGTTTAAATTAGAGTAATGCCACTTTATATTGCTGGTCAAAAAAGAAGTGTCCTTTTACACAGGTAGCCAGTAAAGAGGAAGCACTTCCTTACATTGTTGATCAGTATATGGATGATTATTGGAGTGGAAATTCTCCCTTGTATTGATGACCAATAAAGAGAAAGTGCTTTCTTAAACTGGTTATCAGTAAAAAATAAATGCTCCCTTACAATGGTGATTGGTAGAGAGAAATGTATTCCTTACATTGGTGATTAATAAAGAGGAAGTTCTTCCCTTGCATTGGTTATCAGTGGATTGTAAATGCTCTTTTGCATTGGTTGCTTCTATTTAGAAAAATACAATGCATTTGATGAAAAATATATGGTACAAAAATATATAGGGCTCAACACAAAAAAGGTGTCAAAAATAGAAAATAGACCAAAAAAAGGGGAACAATCTGTAGAGATTCCCCTGTGTAAGAGTGACTAAAAAAAGCACCAAATCAAACTTTGGTTTATTAACATGTGATCTCAGACTGTCATTATCTGTTTTTCAGCATAGACTGTCTTGTGTTTTAACATTTTAACTATTTTTTTATGAGAGTTAAACACTTTATATAATTATATTACATTATATAAGTAAAAATAAAGTTAACCAGTATCACAATAATAATTATATTTACCTCATTGAAATTTGTATTTTGGCTGTATTTTTTATTCATATTAAATACATAATTAAAAAAATATGGATGTGCATTGCATCATATTATGTATTTTCATTTTAAAATGTAGCACCCTCTACATAGGTAGGTGCTAGATTAGGATTTTTGGTGAGTGATGGAAAATGTAGGCAAGTTGGGCTGGTAGCCAGGCCTGTTTGTTTTGGTTTGTGTGGGCTGGGAGTGGCTCAGAGCTAGCAGCTGGTGACTCACAGGCAGCGTCACTGAGACCTCCCTCTTTCTTCTAGCGGTGTACTGGACTAGGATACAAACTTTGAATCCCTTTCATTATATGGTCTTATATGACACTTTTACCATTATCATTGTGCATCGATCAATTTTTCTACTGATGTGGATATTAATACACAGTCTAAAAATGTAATGAAAGTCTAGTCAGACAAACAAATTATTTTATATATATATATATATGTATACATATCATTTCAGATCACTTTAGTACTCCAGTGCATTTAGCCAGTCTGTTTCCAGCCACCGTATGCCACCAGTAAGCTCATCTTCACCTTTGATCCCTTGAAGCTCTGACAAGCTCTCTGGAACTTTTACATATCCAGGCACCATACCAATGAGCTCCAAATCTGGTTGTTCCTGGGACCACAGCAGGGCCATTTTTTGATCATCCACTCTTACTCATGAGTTTTTTCTACATTTCTGTATACCTTACCTGTATATACATATCATACTATTGGCAAGAGTGAAACACAGTATCCAGTTGATCGGTGAGTGACTCCTGTTCCATCTCCCACGATGCTCATTCTTTGTCCATCGGATTCTTTTACACTCAAACTTCTGTTATGCTCTATTATAGTTTGTCATTTTTCTTGATATCTCCTGATTTAAATGACCCTGATGAAGGGATTAACATTGAGATCCTGAAACGCGTGGGACAAGACAACAGGAGATCAACAACTTCAATTGTATCAACTGTATTTATGCTTTTATTTATGCTCTATATGGTGATGTATGCACCTATCTTTTTAATATTTTTCCAATAAATGTTGTATTTTTCTTTACATACTTATATTATTCAATCTTTATATATATAGTTGCCCTTAAAGTCCCCGGTGTACTCTTTTTGGGGGGCACTTCATTTTCTTCTATGGTTATCCAATATGAGATGTTGGCAACAACTAGGTCTTTTTATGTGAATCTACTTTAAACTTTCTCTCTTTCTTCTAGAGGATTCTAGAAGGAGAGGAGAGGTGGAGCTGCCTGGGGTGTTCCAAGGAGCCCCGACCAATCCTCAACCTGGATTGGCAGGGGACTGGCCTCCTTAAGTACCTAGAGTCAGCCCAGCTGGGGAGGAGTTGTCGGGTGGAAGAACTGGAGATGGAGTACTGGGCTTTGAGAGAGCATCCCAGTCTGGGGGGTGACCTTGGGCTTGGGGCTTGGGTGCAGGACGGGTCCCTTCATGAAAGCATGAAGGTTCAAGGGACAAGAGGCACAGGAGGAGCAAGAGAGGACAGCAAGAGCTAGTACTGCCGGGCAAGTCTTCAGGAGGCAACCACCGGTTGCAGCCAGGGGGGCTGGTGAGTGACATGTGCAGTCAAAAGGACTGGGTGCAGTCAGAGATGGGTGCAAGGCCAGTAGTGAGAACTGCAATGTTATGGGCAGTGGAGTCGGGCAGCTGCAGTCATGAGGGCTGGCAGGGCCTGAATAGGGCTGACTGGGAAAACTAGTCCATCAGTAGGACAGCTAGCACTAAAGACTTTCTATTTTCTACTACACCGTAGGGGCCCGCGGTCCCTGCCTGCAAAGGAAGAAACGTGCTGGAGGAGACTGAAGTAGTAACTTGTACAGAGAAGTGTACATAGTTGTCCCAATTGATTAATATACAATCCGCCAATTGATATGCAATTCACTGGGCATCCCATATTTCCCTTAACCCTATCCAAGTTAAATTCCCTAAATAAAATTCCCTAAAAAAAACAAATAAAAACAAGCACATGGACTGTTCATTGTTTTAAGGTGACTGAAAAGTAAATGCCAGGCTGGACAGGGTGACAGGTGGGCCACATCATTTAGCTGGCCCAAAGGGGGTACCACTACGAAAATATATAAAGCAGCACAGACTGTTTAGATGGGAACTTCTGTCCAATAGATTTACCACTTTGTTATTGCTATAACTATCTCCCACTTCTTCAAATTCAAATTTAAAGTACTGACACTAACCTACAAATTCCTCTAAGCCCAGCCCTCCCACAGTTCCGATCTACTCATAAATAATCTATAGTCGGCATGTGCGCTGCTCTTTTGACCTACTAATGCTTTTTTCTTTCAGAGTTGTCCCACGCACAGCTTCTCTTACACATGCTGCACAGGATAGTCTTCTGTACTCACACAGTAGCAATCTACAGTTCTTCCTACAGTTCAGTTATTTGATTTGACATGTTTTTGATCTAAATAATATTTTTTTAAATGTTTTTTTGAGTATGAATGTTTACTAGTTTAAAAAAAACAATATGCTATAATGTTTTATAATTACCTTCTACTTTTAAAACTACTTTAAGCAAAGTGTCCTATTGAAAAGGAGTCTCACATTTATCACTCAGAGAAAAAATCCTTTAAGGTATAATATTTAACTTATAAGTGAAACATGTCTGTTAAAAACCTAAGTGAACAAATAAGCAAAGGTACATGTATTGCTCTGCTGTCATCTGGAAGGCCATATATGTTCTTATGTCTTGCATATATGCTATTGTTTGTACCGACTCATCCAAGGTACCCCTCCTCTGCCAAGGCTCTTGCTGAGTGTACAAGGATTCCAGGAGGTTCAAAGCTTTTTTTAGATAAACTCTATCACAATACCTGAGCCACTGTGGAGTTTTAGAGATCTCCAAATGTTTTTCTTTGTGTTACATAGGCTTTTCATAACCCCTGCTATTTGATGGCGCCTACAGCTAGGCATACACTTTTAGGCTCCATGGACACTAGGTTTTTTAATAAGCTCAAAAAAATCTAGAAAAAAAAAAAACGCTGAGTGAAAAATGCTGATATCAGCATTTTTGTGCCAGCTTCTAGTACCATTATAGTTGCTTTTAGAAGCTTTTATGAGCATTTAGGATAGCGGTTCTCAGCCATCGGGGGTCAAATGCCAATTTGCCAGGGATCGCTGAATCCCGATCTGATCCGTCCGTTCCGCAGACCCGACTCCCGAAAGCGACCTCATCGGCCGGCGAGATGTCACTTCCGGGAGAGGAGAGACCGTGCCGGAGTAACTTGTAAGGTAAGTAAGCTTTTATGATTTGCATACAAATAGCTTCTTGATCAGACTCATGCTGTTTGGGAACTTGGTGTGGTCGGCTATAATGTAAATTTATTTACCGAGCTATGTGGCTGAGCACATGGATTTTTGAGAGGGAATTTAACTTATATAATTCTGTCTGTAAATGTGTAAGGCAAGAGACGTGGGTGAGATCTTGGGTTGGGGATGCCTTAAGTGTTAATAATATTACATTACATGTGCTTAATGCTGGAATGAACAGTAAGTAGGGATGGCGTTTGGTCAGAGCCAAGTTGGATTTGAGGTGGAGCTCATGATTTGGCGAAACTCAGAATTTGTGGCCATAAATTTGCACTTTGAACCTATAATGCACTGCATAACCATTATCCTTAGCCAGATAAGTCCCTAAGAGCCAGTAATCATAAAAAATGGACAAGGGTGGGCTCCCAGCAGCCATATAGTTTTCAACATGTGTTGGAGTTGGTTAGGGAAAGCTGGTAACGCTATGTATGGATATACAGTAAAATATTTTTTTTTCACTCCAGATATGTCTTAGGCACCGACAATTTTACATAACACTTTACACACGTTGCACGTGTACACGTTCACAGATTGTTTTTGTGATTAATCACTACGCTTTAATTGTGTTTATTTGTAAGAAAGAAGATGCATCCTGTATATCAGATATTTATATTTTGATTCATAACATTAACAAAATTACAGCAATGAAGGAACAACGAAAATAATTTTACTGTTAGGGGTCCCCACAACTTGGGAAATGTTATCAAGGAGTCACGGCACTAGATGGTTGGGAACCACTGATTTAGGAGCATTAGCATTTTATTAGCCTTTTGCAGTACATGAAAAAAAAAACTCAAAAAAGGTTGTATTATGTATACTGTAAAGGAGTATTTTAGTAGCATTTAGAAGCAGTTAGGAGCATTTAGGAGCGTTTAGGAGCATTCTGCGTTTTTTTTTCTGCTGGAAAAACGCTCCAAAAAACTGTACAAAAACTATTTATTTTCTGCTCCTAGACGCTAATAGCCTAAAGTAATGTGCATGGACACATAGGATAACACTATTTAGCTTCTAGGAGCAGAAAAAAACACTAGTGTGCATGGAGCCTTAGATTTTCAAAAGAGAAGCTCAATAGATTCCTAATTAGCATGGGTGGAAGAATGTCCAATGCTGGTGATTGTATTTAGAGAGCTGCAGCATCCATAGCTGCCTGAATATCCGAACAGTGACTGCATCTGATAGGTTGTTGTCACTGTTCATTTGAGAATCTTACAACTGGCCCAGTCATTTTTTTAATTGATTTTTATTGAGTTTGGTGGTTCTGACAACCTACATATAGAATTTTTGCCAAAATTCAATTTGTGTATGGCTAGCTTTAGCCATCATCATATCACTCTGGGGGTGGTCCAGTTAAATTATACTAAGCAGCTGATGGTGCTAGCTTTGTACTAGGGTCCAACAGAGAGAAGATGTGTTGCTGCTCTTATTTATTTATATGATGCTTTAGAGGAAGCTTGTACTGAGAGGAATACAGAATCCCTTCTGAAAATGTTAGGTGTTTGACTGTCTCTGTCAATATTTTTTGAGTCACTGATTTTGAACAAACACAATACCAATGGTGTTAGCAGAAATTCAGAGCTCCAGATTTGCATACTTGTGCCAGGTCGGTAATGCAGAAAATACTGAAACATCTGGGCAAGAATAACATTCAGTCTACTAGCATTTTCAAATACTGGCAGCCCATGTGTTTTCTCAGTTCAATTACACATTAATAAGAATAAAGTCACATGGATGCCCCTGTTTTTTCATTGGAAACTCCAATGAGCTTTAGTCAATGATCTTCAGAAATCGGTCATATGCTAAGTACACATCTTGACCTTTTGCATGTGTTGTAAAGCCTAACTTGAAATGGTCTCTCTCACAGTCTGAAGTAGTGCGATTTCTAAGCCGCACTAGTGTGAAGCAAGGCTAAATCCAAGGCCTTCTGTCCCTAATTCCCCTAGAGAATTTTTTTTCATCTTGGTGATATCTCAGTTTTGCACGTTATACCTTTTAGCATTTGTAGCGTACCCTAATGTATTATACATCATTTTCTTTTTAAGTACAGATAGGGCTTTAAATTGGTAGCACAATTGGATACATATATATTTTTTTTTACCACTTATTTACTTCAAAATGTAATCATCAAAGCTTGTAGATTAAAATGATATCATATTAGTGTGACCTTTATGTAATTTAGCAGAACAGTATACATCATAGTGAACATACTGTATGTGTTAAAAGAGTTTTATTCCCCATTTAACGCTACATTGAGATGCATGCAGGGAAAAAAAATTGGTTTGCGTAAATTTGTAAAGTAACATTAAGATAAGATCAAGCTGTGCTGAGGAGGGCACAAATTAGCACAATGACAACTTTTTCACAAGTTTATGATTGCTAAATTTCCAAATCCATGTACGCAAGCATTTGACACAAGTGCCATTTAGATCAACTAACTTTAAAAGGTAAATGAGGTACAGTGCTATTACAACAGGGCAGACCTAACAGACTGGGGTATATAAAATAGTAGTAAAGTAAAGGAAAACTGCTGCGCCAACTCAAATATAAAAAGCAGCCAACACTAACAATCAGACTAATTGTATATAATAAGAAAGGCAAAAAGTGTAGCGCTATGACTCAAATGAAATCCCAACTAGGGTGTATAAGTGATATCAGAGGGGTTTACAAGTAAGCAGACCACCTCTACACCTGTGCACAGAATTAAAAACGTGAGTGATACCACAATATGTATATAGGTGAATGTCTGTGAATGGTGTAAATGTGTCTCACTGGAGACCCTTTAAACTTTCTAAAAAGAAAAAATATCAGCAATTAAGTATTTAACACATCAAAAAAGTGATCAAAAGATGACTGAAATAAGTATATGGACTAAACAGTCTCTGAGGGTTAACAGTTCTTTTGAAATGGAAGGTGTTCAGAAACTTGTATTCATATCTTGCACCACCACGTACATGTTAAACCCAGGGTATGTCTTCATATAAACCCAAACTTTCAACTGGCAGAGATGAAAATGAAATGCCCTTACCGGAAAAGATGGACTCACTGGCCGTTGGCGGTGAGTCATACAGGCTTTAACCGTCTAAGCGGTAGGGTTAACAGTGATTCCAATCATAGGAAGGTGCCAGGAAGGACTTCACGACCTCGACGTACCTAGGAAAACTGGAGAGGGACCCGCTGTTCCTGTGTTGGTTAATCTTGATCAGGATACGTATTCAGATGTGGGCTGGGGTCCTCCGCCGGGTACCGTTCAATTGGTGGCAACCCCCTACATCCAGCATGGAAAAAAGAAGGAAAAAGGCTTCCACATGGTGTAAATCCGGTATTAAAGGAAATAATTTATTGATAAAAAACTTTCAATAAAAATTTTAGAGAGGTAAAAGTTCGGTTCAATTGAACAAAATTGTGCGCAGTAAAATAAGGTGGCTATGATAGCGTAAGACACCCGACGCGTTTCATCTACCAAGACTTCAACTGGGGTATAAGCTAACCTGCCACCCACTACGCTTTATATAAAAATGTAATAGAACATCAAAAAATTCAATTCGGGACACCTGTGCAGCGTGACTTCCGGGTTCACAAGTCATGTGACCAACTCTAGAGTCATGTGACCGACTCTAGACCAATCAATCATCAAGAAGGGGATGGAAAACCAAGCCTTTATACCATCCTCCAATTAACCACTTCTGAAGTGTTTGTCAGTGGTGTAGGTCACATGACACCGCGTCATTCGGCGCCAGCATGATGACGCGGTATGCACTTCAAGGAAGGACGTATCATCGGAGTCCGGATACAGGAAGTAATTGTCAACCTGGTTTAGAACACAAGCCCGTTTGGAACGCAAGCGCGTTCACCACACCTGAAATAAGGACAACAAGAAGGAAATAACTTATTTGTGACTGACAACGCAAATCCTTCCCCATAAACAAATCATACGTTTAAATTAAAAATATTGATGTAACCGTGATCAATTATATTAAATCTGGGAATGTAGCAACTTGGTATACGGACTGTCATACCGCACACGTTCCTTAGTGGTTACATATATATATATATATATATATATATATATATATATATATATATATACATAAAATGTTGATACATCTCCCTCTAAGTAAGACAGAGAAATTAAAAAATTAAAGCAAGGAAAATTAAAATTAAAAAAATCAAGAAAATATAAAAACGAACATTAGTGTGTATATAAAGTGAACTATTGAGTAAAATATTAGTTTGGGAGCGGGAGGTGTGCACTCAATCCATGTATGTAAAGAAGAACTACAATAGTAATAAAAATGGATACTAATCCCTTGTGTGAAAAAAGATGTAGTAATATTATAGAATAAATAAATAAATAAATAAATAAATAAATAAGGAGTAACGTGTCACAAAAAAAAAAAAAAAAAAAAAAAAACAGAGCCCATCATGTAATGGGAAAAGAAATCACAATATTAATAATATAAACCCGATCTTCCGGAAGCGGTATAAAAGAAAGGTGATGTATATCTGTAATAGTAAGAAGTAGATGTGAATAATGAAAAAAATGGTGAAAAAAGTAGTGAACTGAATACTAAAATTATGTATGACCAATATCTATTGGGCACCACAGGTAGATGTGTCCCCTGAATCACTAGAGAGGCATTGTCTCAATATAGAGCTGTCTGTTTCTTGATTTTTTTATTTTAATTTTCCTTGTTTTAATTTTTTGATTTCTCTGTCTTACTTAGAGGGAGATGTATCAACATTTATATATATATATATACATATATACATACATATATATATATATATATATATATATATATATATATATATATATATATATATATATATATATATATATATATATATATGTAACCACTAACCGCTAAGGAATGTGTGCGGTATGATAGTCCGTATACCCAGTTGCTACATTCCCAGATTCAATATAATTGATCACGGTTACATCAATATTTTTAATTTAAACTAATGATTTGTTTATGGGGAAGGATTTGTATCACATAAGTTATTTCCTTCTTGTTGTCCTTAGTTCCGGTGTGGTGAACGCGCTTGCGTTCCAACCGGGCTTGTGTTCCAAACCAGGTTGACAATTATTTCCTGCATCCGGACTCCGATGATACGTCCTTCCTTGAAGTGCATACCGCGTCATCATGCTGGCGCCGAATGACGCGGTGTCATGTGACCTACACCACTAGGCTTGGTCTTCCATCCCCTTCTTGATGATTGATTGGTCTAGAGTCGGTCACATGACTCTAGAGTTGGTCACATGACTTGTAAACCCGGAAGTCACGCTGCACAGGTGTCCCAAATGGATTTTTATGATGTTCTATTACATTTTTATATAAAGCGCAGTGGGTGGCAGGTTAGCTTATACCCCAGTTGAAGTCTTGGTAGACGAAACGCGGCGGGTGTCTTACGCTATCATAGCCACCTTATTTTACTGCACACAATTTTGTTCAATTGAACCAAACTTTTACCTCTCTAAATTTTTTATTGAAAGTTTTTTATATATAAAATAGTCCATATAGGGGCCGATGTGAATGTACAGAATATACTCTATAGATGTAAAGCACTGTGTACATTGACGGCGCTACATACAGTGCCTTGAAAAAGTATTCACACCCCTTGAAATGTTCCACATTTTGTCATGTTACAACCAAAAACGTAAATGTATTTTATTGGGATTTTATGTGATAGATCAACACAAAGTGGCACATAATTGTGAAGTGGAAGGAAAATTATAAATGCTTTTTAATTTTTTTTACAAATAAATATGTAAAAAAGTGTGGCGTGCATTTGTATTCAGCCCCCTTTACTCAATCTTACCTAATCTCAGTATAAGTACAGCTGTTCTGTGAAGCCCTCAGATGTTTGTTAGAAAACCTTAGTGAACAAACAGCATTGTGAAGGCAAAGGAACACACCAGACAGGTCAGGGATAAAGTTGTGGAGAGGTTTAAAGCAGGGTTAGGTTATAAAAAATATCCCAAGCTTTGAACATCTCACCGAGCACTGTTCCATCCATCATCCGAAAATGGAAAGAGTATGGCACAACTGCAAACCTACCAATACATGGTCGTCCACCTAAACTGACAGGCTGGACAAATGGAGCATTAATCAGAGAAGCAGCCAAGAGGCCCATGGTAACTCTGGAAGAGCTTCAGAGATCCACAGCTCAGGTAGGAGAATCTGTCCACAGGACAACTATTAGTCGTACACTACACAAATATGGACTGTATGGAAGAGTGGCAAGAAGAAAGTCATTGTTAAAAAAAGCCATAAGAAGTTCTATTTGCAGTTTGCGAGAAGCCATGTGGGGGACACAGCAAACATGTGGAAGAAGGTGCTCTGGTCAGATGAGACCAAAATTGAACTTTTTGGCCTAAAAGCAAAACGCTATGTGTGGTGGAAAACTAACACTGCACATCACCCTAAACACACCATCCCCACTGTGAAACGTAGTGGTGGCAGCATCATGTTGTGGGGATGCTTTTCTTCAGCAGGGACAGGGAAGCTGGTCAGAGTTGATGCAAAAGACTTGAGACTGGGGCACCTTTGGGCAGGACAATGACCCTAAACATACAACCAGAGCTACAATAGAATTGTTTAGATCAAAGCATATTCATGTGTTAGAATGGCCCAGTCAAAGTCCAGAACTAAATCCAATTGGGAATCTGTGGCAAGACTTGAAAATTGCAGTTCACATGCTCCCCATCCAATCTGACAGAGCTTGAGCTTTTTTGCAAAAAAAATGGGCAAAAATGCCTCTATAGATGTGCAAAGCTGGTAGAGACATGACCAAAAAGACTTGCAGCTGTAATTGCAATGAAAGGTGGTTTTACAAAGTATTGACTCAGGGGGGCTGAATACAAATGCACGCTACACTTTTCACATATTTGTAAAAAAAAAATTAAAACCATTTATCATTTTCCTTCCACTTCACAATGATGTGCCACTTTGTGTTGGTCTATCACATAAAATCCCAATAAAATACCATTTTTGGTTGTAACATGACAAAATGTAGAAAATTTCAAGGGGTATGCATACTTTTTCCAGGCACTGAAAATGCCTGTAATAAATAAATAAATAAATATATTCCTACTGTAAGGTGTTCTATTGTAGTACAAATCAAAACAAATAAAAACAGTTAAAAATAAAACAATTGCGCTAATCAATGTGCCACCTAGTGCATAAATAACCACATTAACAATTATTAAAAATGTGCAAATTGCTGGACTAATCAATTGATTAGACAAAAATCACTATGAAAGATTTAATGAACTGTGCTAATGACACACCATTAATAAAGTGAAAAAGTGCAAAAATTAGTTATGAGTCCATATAATATTGGAAAATCCCTGAAGAGTAAAATGAAACCTTCACCAAGTGATGAGCTATCTTCATTGTCACACCAAGAGTGGTATTCAGAGACTTTTATTGTAGTAAAATGAGTCAGATTAACCGCTTCTGGACCAGCTGCTCCAGTTATACTGTGGCAGGTTGGCTCCCCTGCGCGAGCCGTCAGAGCTGTACGTCAGATCTTTCAGACGACTCCGGCGGCGCACGCGCGCCCAAAGCATGTCCCCGGAGATGATGCGAGTGCGAGTGCATCACAGAGCGAGAATCGGTTTCTGTGTGTGTAAACACACAAATCCCGGTTCACTCAGGGGAGAGGAGACAGATTGTGTGTTCATACTAGGTATGAACACTGATCTCTCTCCTCCCCTAGTCAGTCCAATCCCCCCCACATTTAAAACACACAGTTATCCCCTTGATGTTAACCCCTTCCTTGCCAGTGATATTTATACAGTGATCAGTGCATTTTTATAGCACTTATCCTGTAAAATATCACTGGTCCCAAAAATGTGTCAAAAGTGTCCGATTTGTCCGCCGCAATATCGCAGTCCCGATAAAAATCGCTGATCACCGCCATTACTAGTAAAATTTTGTAGACGCTATAAATTTTGCGCAAACCAATTAATATACGCTTATTCCGATTTTTTTTACCAAAAATATGTAGAAAAATACATATCGGCCTAAACTGAGGTAATTTTTTTTTCTTAAATTTGGGATATTTATTATAGTAAAAAGTAAAAGATATTCTGTTTTTTCAAAATTGTCGCTCTTCTTTTGTTTATAGCGCAAAAAATAAAAACTGCAGAGGTGATCAAATACCACCAAAAGAAAGCTCTATTTGTGGGAAAAAAAGGACATAAATTTTGTTCAGGCACAGCGTCGCGCGACAGCGCAATTGTCAGTTAAAATGACGCAGTGCCGTATTGCAATAAAAAATGGCCTGGTCAGGAAGGGGGTAAATTCTTCCAAGGCTGAAGTGGTTAACAGTGTTTTATGTGCTACAATTTTTGGGTTTACATCAGCCCTTCATCAGACAAGAAACACATATGGAAACATTATAGTAAATGCAGTAATATATACACACATGGGAACCAAGAAAGTTGTAAGAGGTTATTTATACGCATTAGCCAACTAAATGTGGCAGGTGTATTCAATAGGTAAGGACTGCCGCTGCCGCCATTATAAAAAGGTGCAGGCATTGACTACAACACCAGAAAAGGGCATAATAGAGAGACCTATCATGACGAGGATGGAATTGCTTTTTGTACCATAGGCAAAATAGTTAGATAAAATTCTGAGTCTTCTTATATGTCACACAAGATGATACATCTATGGCACTAACGTTTTTCTATCACATCTCACAGTGCCACACAATGAACCCTCACATAGAATATTTCTAGTTTTTATATTAGCATTCCATATGATTTGGACACACTAGCAAATCATAAACTCCTGGAGGAGTCACTCATATACTGTAATTGTATTATTATAATATTAATAATATAAACCTACTGATTTTGATAAGTTGTTGTATTACTCTATGTTTATACAGTATCCACACCAGGAGTATCAATTTAAAATCAAGCTAAACCAGTTCTGTCATTTATGTGCTCAAATGCCCTTGAGGACTATACCAAATGGGTGAGACCACCTAAAAAGCTAAAGATAGGATTAGGGATGAGCCGAACACCCCCCCCCATCCCCAGTTCGGTTTGCGGCAGAACATGCGAACAGACCAAAAATATGTGCGAACACGCGAACCCCGTTAAAGTCTATGGGACTCGAACGTGAGAAATCAAAAGTGCTAATTTTAAAGGCTAATATGCAAGTTAATGTCATAAAAAATGTTTGGGGACCTGGGTCCTGCCTCAGGGGACATGTATCAATGCAAAAAAAAGTTTCAAAAACTGCTGTTTTTTCGGGAGCAGTGATTTGAATAATGCTTAAAGTAATACAATAAAAGTGTAATATTCCTTTAAATATCTTGCCTGGGGGTGTCTATATTATGCCTGTAAAGTGGCGCATTTTTCTCGTGTTTAGAACAGTCCCTGCACAAAATTACATTACTAAAGGAAAAAAAGTAATTTAAAACTGCTTGCGGCTGTAAAGTAATGTTGCCGCCCCCCCCCCCCCCCCAGCCCATTACCGGGCCCTTTTGGTCTGGTATTGATATTAAGGTGAAACCCGCACCCAAATTTAAAAAAAAAAGGCGTGGAGCCCCCGGGCCCTATATACGCTTAACAGCAAAAGTATACAGGCGGTTCCCGGGTTACAAACAAGATAGGGACTGTAGGTTTGTTTTTAAGTTGAATCTGTCTGTAATTTGGAACAGGTACATTTTTTAAGTGTAGCTCCAGCCCAAAAATCTATTTTTAAGCTTTTTGGATAATATAGGGCGGGCAGGGTTATCACCCCTGTAACAGTTTTTTATGCTGTCTGTGCCCCTGTTTAGAAGATTTCACCTCACTTTCTGTCCCAATGACAATTGGATTTTGAAAATTTTGGGTTATTAGGGAAACAAGGATTTGTGATAAAGCATCAGTGGAGACACATTTTTTCCATATTAACTCTTACAGGAGAGAATTTCTCTTCCTAGGGGTAGACTTCCTTTCACTTCCTGTTGTCGCCCTCCGTTTGTAAGTAGGAGTTGTTTGTAAGTCGGATGTTTGAAAATAGGGGACCGCCTGTATATACTATACGGCCTGCCCTATACACTCTGCAGAAAATTGCAGGTGTCGGTGGTACCAGAACACTGTAAGCCCTCACAGTTACTCTTGGTGGGCACAGGAACAGGCCCTGCTGTGAAATATTATATCAAGAATTGTAATTACATGCCCCTGTTAAACAGGAGCAGAAAAATTGGGCCTTAGGCGGTGGTGGTGGTGGTGCCACAACACTGTAACCCCTCACAGATACTCTTGTTGAGCGCAGGAACGGGCCCTGCTGTGAAATATTATATCAAGAATTGTAATTACATGCCCCTGTTAAACAGGGGCATAAAAATTGGGCCTTAGGCGGTGGTGGTGGTGGTGGTGCCACAACACTGTAACCCCTCACAGATACTCTTGTTAAGCGTAGGAACGGGCCCTGCTGTGAAATATTGGATCAAAAATTGTAATTACAATACAGTGCAGCCAAAGTGCAGTTGCTACTACTTTTCTGGTAGTGTACTCAGCACACAATACAGTGTAGTGCGCTGTTGCAAAACAAAATATACATCATGTCCAGAAGGCCACCAAGGAGAGGCAGATGCTCACAGGCCACTAAAAGAGGGCAAGGAGGAGGAGATGGCATGACGTAACGTGCTGTGAGCTGGGGGCGGGTCTCGGTGTCAGGGGCGATGAGAGCGGTGAGAGCTGCGGTGAGAGCTGCACGTCTGTGTCCTAGCAGCCTGGGGTGAGAGACCGTGGCTGTTTAAACGCTTCTCCCCCCTCTCTCCCCCCCCCCGCTGCAGGCGGGCTTGCCGTCCAGCTGACCAGAGCGGGTGGGAGAGCCGCCCGACGAACACCGGGGACCGGAGCCGTACCTTGGATCTCCGACTCAGCAGACGGAAGGGTGACTTTCCGCACTAGCCTCTGACGCTCCCGGTCGCCCCCCCCCCGCGAGGCTGTCGCCACAGGACTCCTCGGATTCCGCTCCCCCCTCTGCACCTCTTGCGCTGAGACAAGCGGAGGGATTGCAGCAGCGCAGACAGGGCAGCCTGACTATTCGGATGGAGAGGAGAGCCGAGCTGAGAGTGGACTGACCCCCCCGCCTTCCCTCCCCCCCATCCCTACTCCTCATCGTTGTAGACGGCTCGGGTGGCGGTACAGGTCCCGTCAGGACACGTGGATACAGCTCCTGAAAGAGTTCCCCTGGAGCATACCTGGAGTCAGGTAGGATCAGCCTGGCTGATAGTAATGCCTCTTGAACTGGTTTAATTGCTATGGTAATTCTATGTGTGGAAGAAAAGGCAACTATAACACTGCAATTATAACACTGAACAAGGCATAGGAAGAGGAGCTAAGCCTGCACCACTGCTGCGATTAGAGTAGACATTTAATAGGGGGTTTGCTACCTACCCGATACCTACCTGATACAGCAAAGAAGGCGCTCGGCGAGCCCGAGCGACGCTAATTCATAAACACCCCCCCAAGGACTTAATATTGGTGTAGTCCCCTCAAAGGCAGACTCAAGCTAGGTCTAAGCTGAGATCGCGGCCGGTGACGTTTGGGCACCCCCCCCCAATGACAGAGCTCTGATAAAAGTCGGGCCGCACCAGTTAAGCTAATTCACATAATACGTAGGGTGCTATATCGGGCTCTCCCCTAAGTGAGGGCCGCAGGTGGGGTATCCTTCCCTGTGTTAGAGCCTCCGCACGGGCAGAAGCGGAGCCTTGATTTAGTCTGTTAACTAGTGGTGGGACTACCCAGGGCTCCTAAGGCTAAGGTGGCCAGAGGGGAGCGGGGCTGAACATGAGAGGGCGCCCCCAAAGATCGACAGACCCCAATAAATCCAGAGACAGCCTGAACTCGAGTACTATTCAAAAGTTCCTTAAAAGCCCAAGTTCGGACAATAAACAACAAGAGCCAAAGGAAGCTAAAGACAGAAAAAAGGCGGTTTCCAAAAGCAAAGGAGCCCAGGGGGGGGCCGCTACCTCCGGGACATTCACGGAAGGACCCTCAGCGTCTAATATGGAGACAGACCCGACAAGAGAGGCGCTCCCCACTAAAACGGAAATTCAAGATATGTTTGTGAACCTAGAAAAAGTAATTAAAGCTGAAATCTTGAATGTGAGAACCGACATGGGACATCTCCTAGCAAGAGTGGAGGAGATGGAGAGGGGGGTGGAACAACAAGGAGGAGAAATAGCTATTTTAAAAAAACAAGTAAAAACATTACAGAGGGGACACAGAGAGCTGCTATTTAAAAGAACAAGAAAACCAAAACAGACGTCAAAATTTAAGAATCAGATCACTGCCAGAGCATAGAGACGAGGACTTGTTCTTAGTCTGTAAAGAGCTTTTCAATCCCCTCTTGGGAAAAAACCCGGATAGTGATTTGAAAATTGACCGTGTCCACAGGGTTAGGAAACCCCATAATTTAAGAGGCGATAAACCCAGAGACATCATTGTGAAATTTCATCAGTTTGAGGATAAAGCCAATATCTGGGCAAGACTAAGAGGGGCCCGGCCGTTTAAATTTAACAATCAAGAGATACAGATTTATTCGGATTTATCTGCCGGCACATTGGCAAGAAGGAGACAGCTGAAGCCCCTACTGGACTTACTAAGAGATGCAAACCTAAAGTATAGATGGGGGTTTCCGCTGTCCTTGACAGTAGCAAAAGATGGCAGGTCTTGCAATTTGAGACAAATGGAGGACTTACAGGACTTTTGTGAGAAACTTGAAATTGGGGTTCCTATCATCCCTGAAAGTGTCTTCCCGTAGAGTTCTTGGGGGGGGGGGGCGGGTGCGGGGGATGTGGCTGGGGAGGTGGGAGGGAGGGGGATGGAAAAAAGAGGGAGGGAACAGGCGTTAGTTATAATTGGTGTGAGTGGTCACCGAAGCCACCTTTGTACCGGGATCCACCCCAGGGCACACGGATCGCGGAGTGGGCGCGTAGAGATGTCTGCCCTGCGATCCATTTGCCTAGCAATGGCGGGAGATGGGTGGGTGGGTGGGGGGGGGGAGGGTGTTGTGGGGGGGGTAGGGGAAGTGGGGACATGAGGGGGGGGGAGGAGGGGGGGTCAGGGGGGGGGTGCCCAGTGCAGACTTACTTCTCATAGAGATCACTTCTTTTCCACAAAGTTCTTAACATGGCACAAGGTTTTGGTCAAATGGATTTCTTATGTTTAACATACAATGTTAGGGGCCTAAACTCCCCTAACAAGAGACATAAACTACTAAGAGAGATACACCACCTCAGAGCTGAGGTAGTTTTTTTACAGGAAACCCATTTTTCATGTAACGCTAATATAAAACTCTATTCAAAATACCTCCCATCTTGGTTCTACAGTGATTCTCCAACAAAGCGAGCTAAGGGGGTGGCAATTGGTTTTGGGAAAAATGTTAATTTCTGCCTGATAGATAGGAAGAGCGACTCGGAGGGGCGTTTCCTGTTTTTGAAAATCAGGCTAGGAGCGAGAATTCTCACCCTCGCCAACATCTATTGCCCAAATAGAGACCCATCAAAATTTTTGATGAGGGTTCTAAATGAGCTACTGGAATTTAGAGAAGGGGAGGTGATTGCAGCAGGGGACTTCAATTTTTGTTTTGACCCATCACTAGATAGTTCATCAAATGCGCGGGGGATGAGTAAAGGCACCCTGCGAAGAGTTGGGGAAAAACTACATGACTGTCAGTTGCTAGACATGTGGAGGATTCAGCATGCGGGGGTGAGGGATTATTCCTTTTTCTCCCCCGTGCATAATACACATTCTAGATTAGACTATCTCCTGGTGGATCACAGATTGGTGGATTCAGTAGTTGAGACCAAGATTGGGATCCGAACATTATCAGACCACGCCCCCGTTATGATGAAATTAAAACTAAAAGAGGTGCATAAACCCTCGTTTACTTGGCGCCTAAATGAGAACTTAATTAAAGACCCCAAAAACGTAGAAAGAATCCAGCAGGAGATAGACGGTTTTTTTCTAATCAATGACACGGGCGAAACACGGGGGATGATGGTCTGGGAAACCTTCAAAGCATATATAAGAGGGATACTGATCTCGATAGGCGCAGGGCAGAAAAAAGAAAGAACAAAAAGAAAAAAAGCTCTTATTGCAGATATTTTTAGGATAGAGCAGCTACATAAAGCCTACAGAGGCCCGGATAAGACACTATTGATGCACCTAACCACCAAAAGAGACGAATTGAGGGACTTAATGGAACAGGAGACGCAACACATAATGAATAGATATACAAGAGAAAAGTACAAGTGGGGTAACAAAGCAGGAAAACACCTGGCCAAAATTCTGAGGAAAAAACGGGACATAAATTTTATAGACAAGATTCAAAACAAAAATGGAGTATTTAAATACGCCTCGGGGGAAATTGGAGAAGAATTCAGGCATTACTTCACATCCCTATACTCAGTGAGTAAAACAGGTGGTAGTAGAGGGAATAATAAAAGAGTAGAGGCCTTCCTTACAGAAGCAGGGCTGCACAAATTGTCCGAAACAGACTCAAAAGATCTTGATAGACCCATAACAGAGGAAGAAATTTGTCTTGCCCTGAGATCCACTCCCTCTGGGAGAAGCCCAGGACCGGACGGCTTTACAGCGGCCTTCTTCAAAACATTCGGAAAAACACTGATCCCGAGGATGTGTAGGCTTTGGAATGAGTTGGGATCCCAGGGTGAGATGAGTGAGGGCGCCCTGCTGGCGGCAGTGACCCTGATCCCCAAGGAGGGCAAGGACCGCACCCTCTGCTCCAGTTATAGACCTATAGCGCTTATAAACGCAGATATTAAACTATACGCAAAAGTGCTCGCATCTAGACTCAGGGGAAAAATGGCGTATCTGGTCCACCCGGACCAGGTGGGCTTTGTCCCCGGGAGAGAGAGTAGAGACAATGGGGTGCGGTCCTTGCTCCTGATAGAGGCCTTTAAGAGCAATGGAACCCCAGGTCTATTCCTGTCAATTGATGCCGAAAAGGCCTTTGACAGGGTAGACTGGGGTTTCATGTTCAAAACGTTGGAAGCCATGGGGGTGGGAGAAAAAATGTTAAAATGGATGAAAGTTCTGTACGATCACCCCTCCGCCTTTGTTAAAGTTAACAATACCCCCTCAGCTCAGTTCGAAATGAAAAACGGCACTAGACAGGGCTGTCCGTTGTCCCCCCTCTTGTTCGTGTTGACACTGGAGCCTTTGTTAGCTGCTCTCCGTAAAAATCCGGACATTAAGGGGTGTACAGTAGGGAAAGAGGAACATAAACTGGCTGCATATGCCGACGATGTCCTCTTATACATCACAAACCCGAGGATCTCGATCCCTAACATACTAGCGGTCATCAAGAAATATAGTGAGTTATCAAATTATAAGATCAACTTGGGAAAATCAGAGGCTCTAAGTGTCAACATGGACAAGAGGGATGAGGTCTGGATCGGGGACACTTTTCATTTTCCAGTAAGGGACAATATTCAATATCCAGGGGTTAAGTTGACAAACTCTGTACAGAGGACGTATGCCCTGAATTTTTTGCCTCTGCTGGACGAAGTCCGAACAGAGGCGAAGAGGATGAGTCACTGCCCGACCTCATGGATAGGGCGAATCAATTCAGTAAAAATGGTGCTGGCCCCAAAAGTATTCTATAAGATGCAAATGTTGCCTATCCCATTGCCTCAAATTTATTTTAAAAAGTTAACACAAATACTAAAGGGTTTTATCTGGAAAAATAAGAGACCGAGAGTAGCACACAAAGAATTATGTAGAGGGAAAGCACACGGGGGGCTGGCCCTCCCTGATTTCAAAAAATATCACAATGCAATAGCAATAGCACGGGCAGTTGATTGGGTTAAGGGAGAGACCACCAAAAGGTGGGTCAACCTGGAAATAGGTTTAAGTGGAGCACGTTTGAACACAGTACTTTGGAATCCCCCACGTTGCAGAACACTAGGTCCAAATACACACACTATTACACAGCACACTTTCAAAATTTGGGATTGGATGCACACATTAAACGGGTGGGAGTACAATTCACCACTGATTTTTCTAAAAAACAACGAGCTGTTCCCCCCAGGGATGGAGGAAGTGGGGGGTAACTGGATCTTAAACAACAAAACACAAGTTAAAGACATTATGAAGAAAGGGAAAATAGGCACTTATGAGCACATAGACACACATAGAGAGTTAATGAGGCTTAACGGATGGCGATATGCCCAACTATCGCACTTTGTTAAAAGTCTCCCGGCACCGATACGGGAAGAAAACAATCTATTACCAATAGAGAAGTTATTTAACAGCAATAAGCTGAAAGGTCACATGTCGGCCATATATAAAATATTATCGAGCGGGGAGGAGTTGCAAACGCCGCCATTCGTTAAGAAATGGGAGATAGATCTTGGGGTACCATTAGATGAAAACGCAAAGGGCAACACACTAATAGCCACACACAGCACGGCAACTGATATAAAAACAATAGAGTCAAACTATAAATGCCTATCCAGATGGTATGCCACGCCCGTACAGATCAATAAATACCAACCAGACAGGTCCCCTAATTGTTGGAGGGGATGTGGGATGCCGGGATCCATGGCTCATATTTGGTGGAGCTGCCCAGTGGTCAAAAAGTTCTGGGAGAAAGTAATTCAAATAATTAAGATGATTACGGGCAAATCAGTACCATATGACCCATGGATATGTTTGTTCCACAGCGCGGAAGGAGGCAAGCGGGAGTACAATACGTCTATAATCCCAGTACTATTAAATACAGCAAAAAGTGAAATTCCCAAGAATTGGCAGAATACGGAAGGCCCTAAGGTCAGGGACTGGTTGCTTAAAATACAGGGAATGTATACTTTAGAGAAAGGGGAGAAAGAGGGGTCATATAAAGAAGATGCATCGAGGGGAGGAAGATGGGCAATGTGGATGACCTTCAGGAATTCTCTCTCCTACGCCGAACTAATGATGAAGTAAGCCGTCCCACGGGGTTATCCAGTAGCTTCACCCGAGTAAAGGAAAAAGGAACTGATGTCTGCCGGGGGGAAGGGTTTGGGGAAAGGTGGGTGGGTTGGGGGGGGTCTCTGAGAGAGGATGTTGAGACCATTGAATGTCTTTGTTAATCTTTTCTCTTTGTTTTTTGTTGTCTTGGCTACTCTCTCAAGTTTTGTATGGTTTGTGAAAAATTTAAATAAAGATTAAAAAAAAATAAATAAATAAATAAAAGAGGGCAAGCAGGCTCTGTGTCTACAGTCAACAGTGCTGGTTATTGACATGGTGCATCCTCTGCCGGTGGGCTGGAGGCACACTTGTCCTTTTTTTCTGCTGCTGGCCGTGTTATTGAGCCAGAACATGCAGAAGAGTTGGTGGAGTGGATAACAAAGCCTTCCTCGTGCTCCTCATCCTCTGTCACCCAGGCTCAGAGTAGTTTGGCTTCCTATGCAGCTGCCAAAGTTGCCTATTCCACCAGCTCCTTGTCCACAGTTACTCCTTCCGTAGCCCAACCATCATGCATGGAGGAGTCCCCCGAACTATTCAACCACAGTGTCGGGTATATGCTGATGGAGGATGGCTCCGATGTTGGCTCCCAGGTTGAGGAATGGAGTAACATCAGCCTAGAGAGAAGGGGTGCCCAAGAAGGACAAGAAACTGGCAGTCATGTTTCCCCAGCTGCAGCATAGTGCCAAGTTTGCTCCAGTGACGAGGAGGGAGGGGATGATGAGGTCACTGACTCTACTTGGGTGCCTGATAGAATAGAGGAGGCACAACTCCAATGAGGCAGGATGTCCTCTAGGGGGCAGCTTCAGGACAGCCACCCTACTGCATCACACCGCAGAGCTCCGCAGGTGCAGGGCACTGCTGTCTCCCCGCTGATTTTGAAAAGTTCCTTGGTGTGGGCCTTTTTGGACACGTGTGCAGCAGGTCGCACCGTTGCTGTTTGCAACCTATGTCTGAAGCGCATCAAGCATGGCCAGAACAGCAGCCGCTTAGGCACCACATGCTTGACCAGACATATGACGACCTCCCATGCAGTCTTTTTCCCGTATACTATATTTGAGATTTAATATCTCTCAGATATGATTTGGGTTATATGAGAGTTCTTTGACCATGAGTGAAAGCTTTAACACAATAACAACATTTATTGGTGAGTAGTTGAAAGTCTATCTAATACACAACCATCTATCTATAGTCTACACCAAGGAAGAAAATATTATGTTAAAATAAGAGAATTACATGAAGGAATACAGAGTATATTCCTGAAAACATTAATCTGCAAACATATTTAATTACAAGTAAAATGCAGACCTTGGTCATAGTTACCCTTTGCACCAAGGTTCCTTTCTGATGGTTGCTCTCCCATAAAAGTGTGTGTTTCCCTCCCATCTAGTCTGTGTATATCATTACATGCTGATGCCTCATTGGTTGGCATAGCGTGGCTCCCTGGTTAAGCACTGGCTACTTCTCCAGTCCTAATAATTTGCATAAGTCAGCCCCCTTTAATGCAAAACCTTGTGACTATTCTGAGCAGGAGCTTAACTTGAATTTTCCCGGAAAGTTAAGTATTGATTATGGGTTGTCCTCCCTTCATTGCATATACCAGCATGGGATCCTTTGAAGTGAGTATGTGTAAAACAATGAGGTTTGGATTCCATTGTTTGTATACACAAGCCTAGGCACGACTTGTCTGGTCTACTAGAGATTTCTGTGAAGATAATATGTTCCGCCGTTCATAGATAAAAGTTAAATTAAATATATTCATTAAACATAAATAAATTAAATTAAATATAAATCAAACATATTCATTAAATATAAATAAATTAAATATAAATTAAATATATTCATAATTACAATATCCGTTGGCAACAGCACTTGAAAGACCCACATCAAAGAAAAAGGCGGACTTCTCCTTGCTCCTCATCTGGGATCTCCAACCCTACTCCAGTCCTCTTGAAAACCTGCACTGAGAGGAATGAAGGTATAGCAATAGGTGTCCCAAGTACTTGCATCAATCTGCTAGCTGTACACCACCATCTGATTTTAGCAAGCAAATTTCCCTACCCCAGTTGCTAAACCGTAAAAAGAAATTGGGTCCCAGCCATCCACATGTTCACAGTCTGAATGCTAGCTTGAATGCCAGCTTGGCCAAATTGCTAGCACTGTAACTACTGCCTTTTCAGCTGGTAGACTCTGCCCCCTTTCGTGAATTTGTGGAATGTGCTGTACCTAAGTTGCAGGTTCCAAAACACAATGTCTTTTCATGAAGGCCATTCCAGCTCTCCACTGGCATGTGGAAGGCAATGTTTTTGTCTTGTTGGACAGGGCGGTCAGCAGTAAGGTGTATATTTCCGCAGACTCATGTTCTAGCAGGCATGGGCAGGGATGTTACCTTTCCTTCATGGCGCACTGGGTAACTCTGCTGCCAGCTGGGAAGGATGCAGGACAGGGTTTAGTATTGTTGGAGCTTGTTCCGCCACCACGCCTCCAAAATAGCGGTGATTCTGCCACAGCTCTCTCCTTCATCCCCTCCTCTACTTCTTCCTCTATGGCCTCTTCTGCAGATTTGTTCTCTGAACCAGCAGTGCTCTGTAAGCGTTCAAGGGGCTATGCAAGCATTCAGGCAAAAAGATGCCATGCGGTGCATGAGTTACATTGTCACATAGTAGGTGAGGTTGCAAAAGACACAAGTCCATCAAGTCCAACCTATGTGTGTGGTTATATGTCAGTATTACATTGTATATATGACGATTACGATCATTCAGGTGCTTATCTAATAGTTTCTTGAAACTATCGATACCCCCCACTGAAACCACCGCCTGTGGAAGGGAATTCCACATCCTTGCCACTCTTGCAGTAAAGAACCCCCTACGTAGTTTGAGGTTAAACCACTGCTTAGGGGACAGGAGCCACACCGGGGCAGAGATTCTGTCAGCTCTGCAGGGGCAGGCCCAGAGGTGGTTGAAGCCACGCCAGCTTCAGTCAGGAATGGTTGTATGCGACAATAACACCAACCTGCTCTCTGCCCTCCAACAGGGACACTTGACCCATGTTCCATGTTTGGCACACATCCTGAATTTGGTGGTGCAGCAGTTCTTGAGCAGGTACCCAGGCTTACAAGATCTCCTGAGGCAGGCCAGAAAAGTCTGTGGTCCTTTCCAACGATCATACAATGCCAGTGCTCGGCTGGCTGACATTCAAAGGGAATGCAGCCTGCCCACCAACCGCCTCATATGTGACATGTCCACCAGGTGGAAGTCAAAGTTGTCAATGCTGCAGCGGCTGTACACGCAGCAGAGGGCCATCAATGAGTACCTATGTGAGTATGACACCAGGACAGGGTCAGGGGAGCTTGGCTTCTTTTCGCCACGCCAGTGGCTACTGATCAAGGATGCATGCACTGTCCTGTCACCATTTGATGAGGCCACGAGGATGGTGAGCAACGATAATGCATGCATCAGTGATATTGTCCCTCTTGTCTTCCTGTTGGAGCACACGCTTCATGGAATAATGGACTTCCTTACCACTCAAGGCCCCCTTTATCCAGATATTATTCCTGCAGGCCCGCAAAACACACAGGAAGAAGAGGAGGAGGAGGAGGAGGATTGTGTCAGCATGGACATGGAGGATAACACTCAGCAGCAGTCTTCAAAGGATGGTATTTAGTCCCCAGAAACTCAAGGAATTGTACGTGGCTGGGAGGAGGTTGTTATGGATCATGTGATCCTTAGTGACCCAGAGGACTCAGAATCGAATGCCTCTGCAAACTTTTGCAGGCTTTGCAGAATCAGGGAGACCATGCAGTGTAAGGACCCTAGGATTCGTGGTATCAAAGAGAAGGAATCATTACTGGCTGGCAACCCTTCTTGATCCTCATTACAAGGGTAAGGTTGCAGAACTCATCCTGCCTTCGCAGAGGGAGCAGAGGGTGAAACATCTTCAGGAGGCCTTGAAGAAAGGTTTGTGCAATGCATTTCCAGACCCTGTGAGGTTACAATTTCCTGGTGCTGGACAACGTGTTGCTGAGGCTTCTGTCAGGTCACCTGAGGCCAGGTGACAGATGCACTCCGTTGGGGTCAGGCATGCACCGCAAAGGTAGTGGGCCCTACGGCTGACTGCTGCAGATGGGAGTCTAGGTGGTTAAGGAAGGCAGGTCTGCTGGAGCACCAACATGGATCCCACAGGGGCTAGAGCACAAGATTCCCCATGGTGCGGAGTCTAAGAGCCAGCAGGTGTTCACCAGAGCCTCTAGTGGTGAGGATGGACTGGGCTGCAACTGGCTCCAGGTCACAACCCCCAGGGTCTCCCAGCTCACGCCCACAGTATTCTACAGGACGTAGTCGAGAACAAGCCAAGATTGGTAACTGGAATCAGAAGTAGAAGACACAGCAAGATGCACACAAAAGCTAAACACACAAAGGTTGATCAGCAAGGCAGGCTTGCAGTGCACAGGTTAATAAAGAGTTCCCTGATTTAAGTAGCCAAGTGAGAGTGGCTGGCCTCTAAAGGTGAACACATGGAGGAGTGGTAAGCTGACAGACAAAGATTACTGCATAACCATGACAGCTTCGTTCAGTCATAGGAAGAGCAGTGGAGAAGGTGGCTGGCTGACCGATGCCTTTAGACAATTTTTCAGTCCTCAGCGCCATTGTCCATTGCCAGCATCTGCATTACATGGTGCAGGAATATATAGGGGCAAGAGCAGACTTGGAGACCTTTCCAACAGAGCATCCACTGGGTTACTGAGTCTTAAGGATGGACCACTGGCCAGAACTTGCTCAATATGCAATTGATCTACTGGCCTGTCCTGCATCCAGCGTTCTTTCTGAATGCACATTCAGTGCTGCTGGAGGGTTTGTAATGGATCATAGAGTGCGCCTGTCCACAGACTCCCTTGATAGGCTCACATTCATAAAAATGATTCAGTCTTGGATCAGCAGCAGCTATCAAGCACCTGATGTAACAGATTGATTTTTCTATGGATGTGGGATCCCTTGAAGACGGCCTATGCCGAGTGACTATCCTATTCCTCCTCAATCTTGATGATGCTAGCTTCCAACAATATTTTTGGTTTAGGGCACCACCACCACTGCCTTAGGCCCAATTTTTCTGTCCCTGTTTAACAGGGGCATGTAATTACAATTTCTGATCTAATATTTCACAGCAGGGCCTCTTCCTGCGCCCAACGCGAGTATCTGTGAGGGGATACAGTGTTGTTGCACCACCACCAAAGGCCCAATTTTTCTGCCCCTGTCCCAGCGGCAGAAAAAAAGGACAAGCGTGCCCCACAGCCACCTGCAGAAGATGCACCATGTCCATGACCAGCACTGTGGACTGTAGACACAGAGCCTGCATGCCCTCTTTTAGTGGCCTGTGAGCATCTGCCTCTCCTTAGTGGCCTTCCGGACATGATGGTGATTTTGTTTTGCAACACCACACTACACTGTATTGTGTACTGTGTGCACCACCAGAAAAGTAGTAGCAACTGCACTATGGGTGCACGGTATTGTGTACACCAACAGAAGTCTAACAACAACTATGGGTGCACTGTGTGTATTGTGTACTGTGTACACCACCAGAAAAGTAGTAGCAACTGCACTATGGGTGCATGGTACTGTGTACACCAACAGAAGTGTGATAACAACTATGGGTGTACTGTATTGTGTACACCACCAGAAAAGTAGTAGGAAATGCACTATGGTTGCACAGTATTGCGTACACCACTAGAAGTCTAATAGCAACTATGGGTGCACTGTATGTATTGTGTACTGTGTACACCACCGGAAAAGTAGTAGCAACTCCACTATGGGTGCACGGTATTGTGTACACCACCAGAAGTCTAATAGCAACTATAAGTGCACTGTATGTATTGTGTGCTGTGTACACTACCAGAAAAGTAGTAGCAACTGCACTATGGGTGCACTGTATTGTGTACACCACCAGAAGTCTAATAGCAATTATGGGTGCACTGTATGTATTGTGTACTGTATACACCACCAGAAAAGTAGTAGCAACTGCGCTATGGGTGCACGGTATTGAGTACACCACCAGAAGTCTAATAGCAACTATGGGTGCACTGTATGTATTGTGTACTGTGTACACCACCAGAAATGTAGTAGCAACTGCACTAGGGGTGCACGATACTGTCTACTGTGTACACCACCTGAAGTATATTTGAAACAGTACACCAGGAACGGCCTGCAGTGAGATATAGCTAAATTGTATGCAGTGGATATATATATATATATATATATATATATATATATATATATATATATATATATATATATATATATATATAAATACACTGTAGCTAACTGCATAATCTGCCTGCCAGAAGTATATTAGAAAGAGTACACCAGGAACGGCCTGCAGTGAGATATAGCTAAACTGTATGCAGTGGATATATATATATATATATATATATATATATATATATATATATACAAGACTATCTGTATATATATATATATATATATACCGTATTTATCGGCGTATAACACGCACCGGCGTATAACACGCACCCCAATTTAGGAGTGAATTTTAAGGAAAAAAAAACTTTTAGGAGGGAAGTTGAAGGGAAAAAAAACTTACATTTAAACGCCCATCATTGCAGCCTTGTCAGTGCAGCCTTGTCAGTGCAGCCATGTCAGTGCAGCCTTGTCAGTGCAGCCTTGTCAGTGCAGCCTTGTCAGTGCAGCCATGTCAGTGCAGCCTTGTCAGTGCAGCCTTCCCCAGTGCAGCCTTGTCAATGCAGCCTTCCCCAGTGCAGACTTCCCCAGTGCAGCCTTGTCAGTGCAGACTTCCCAAGTGCAGACTTCCCCAGTGCAGCCTTCCCCAGTGCAGTCTTCCCCAGTGCAGCTTTACCCAGTGCAGCTTTACCCAGTGCAGCCTTCCCCAGTGCAGTCTTCCCCAGTGCAGCTTTACCCAGTGCAGCCTTCCCCAGTCCAGTCTTCCCCAGTGCAGCTTTCCCCAGTGCAGCCTTCCCCAGTGCAGCCTTCCCCCAGTGATCCCAGCCATTCTGGGCTTCAAAATCGCCGATCGCGATTTGAAAATGGCGCCGCCGGCGCCGAAATACACAGTGCCGGTCCTCGGCTCTTTCCGGCGGCTGTCGTTCATTTTCGGCTCCACTCGTAGTCCCGAGCGGAGCTATCCGAACCTAGCCGAGTAGGTTCGGATAGCTCCGCTCGGGACTACGAGTGGAGCCGAAAATGAACGACAGCCGCCGGAAAGAGCCGAGGACCGGCTCTGTGTATTTCGGCGCCGGCGGCGCCATTTTCAAATCGCGATCGGCGATTTTGAAAATATGACAGGTCGGATCGCAGGGGATCGGCGTATAACACGCACCTGCGACTTTCCCCTGATTTTAAGGGGAAAAAAGTGCGTGTTATACGCCGATAAATATGGTATATATATATATATATATATATATATATATATATATATATATATATATATATATTAAGTACACTGCAGCTAACTGAATCACCTGCCTGCTTGAATTATATTAGAAACAGTACACCAGGAACGGTGTACTGTCTATATATATATATATATATATATTAAATACACCACAGCTAACTGAATAATCACCTGCCTGCCTGAAGTATATTAGAAACAGTACACCAGGAACGGACTGCAGTCAGATCTAGCTAAATTGGATACAGTGGATATATACCGTATTTATCGGCGTATAACACGCACTTTTTTCCCCTTAAAATCAGGGGAAAGTCGCAGGTGCGTGTTATACGCCGATCCCCTGCGATCCCGAGCTGTCAAAAGTTAAAAATCGCCGACCGCGATTTGAAAATGGCGCCGCCGGCGCCGAAATACACAGAGCCGGTCCTCGGCTCTTTCCGGCGGCGCTCGTTTACTTTCGGTTTCACTCGTAGCCCCGAGCGGAGCTATCCGAACCTACTCGGATAGCTCCGCTCGGGGCTACGAGTGAAACCGAAAGTAAACGAGCGCCGCTGGAAAGAGCCGAGGACCGGCTCTGTGTATTTCGGCGCCGGCGGCGCCATTTTCAAATCGCGGTCGGCGATTTTGAAGCACAGCAGCAGGGACAGGGGATCGAAGGCTGCACTGGGGCAAGGCTGCACTGGGGAAGGCTGCACTGGGGCAAGGCTGCACTGGGGCAAGGCTGCACTGGGGCAAGGTTGCACTGGGGAAGGCTGCACTGAGAAGGCTGCACTGACAAGGCTGCACTGACATGGCTGCACTGACATGGCTGCACTGGGGCAAGGCTGCACTGGGGAAGGCTGCACTGAGAAGGCTGCACTGACATGGCTGCACTGACATGGCTGCACTGGGGCAAGGCTGCACTGGGGAAGGCTGCACTGAGAAGGCTGCACTGAGAAGGCTGCACTGACATGGCTGCACTGACATGGCTGCACTGGGGAAGGCTGCACTGACATGGCTGCACTGAGAAGGCTGCAATGATGGGCATTTAAATGTAAGTTTTTTTCCCTTCAACTTCCCTCCTAAAAGTTTTTTTTTCCTTAAAATTCCCTCCTAAATTGGGGTGCGTGTTATACGCCGGTGCGTGTTATACGCCGATAAATACTGTATATATGTAGATACGAGACTGTCTGTATATACTGTATATAATAAATACACTGCAGCTAACTGAATAATCTGCCTGCCTGTCTGCCTGCTCAATCTAAATAACACTCTCTCTCCGTTCATGCCAAGGACACACTACACGAGGCCGACATGCAGGCGGCCTTATATAGTGTGAGGCATGGACTTAGTCCCCCTGAGCCATGATTGGCAAAAGGCACCCTGCCTTTGGCCTATTATGGCTCTCTTAGCTGAGGGCACTGTGATTGGCCAAAGCATGCAGGTCATGTTGCATGCTCTGGCCAATAATCATACAGCAATGCACTGCACTCCCGCAGTGCATTATGGGCCATTACACGCCTCTCGAATTTGGCGCGAATGGCCCATAATGTTCGGTTTTCGACGAACGGGCAAACAGCCAATGTTCGAGTCGAACTCATGTTCGACCCGAACAGAAAGCTCATCCCTAGATAGGATTGCACGTCATCTGTATTCCATCAGGGACAAGTTGCTAGACACTTTTAGAATGTTATTTATCAGTTGCTAGACACTTTTCAGAATGTTCTCATTCTGTATCTCAGTTAAAATTCATGATTATAGATCATATTCTCAAGAATAGAAGGATCGAGAATTGTTTCAGTTCTTGGGCTTAGCGCTGGACCCTAGCTGTCATTGACAGCTGGCAGTTCCAGTGCTAGTGTCAGTGAGGACCTATAAGAGCAGCTGCACCTGGGCACTTTTTTAAAAAGCCATTGAGAGAGTAGTTGCTGTCCCAGCATAATTTAAACTGTCTCCAAGGACTTTTTCCACATGGGCTGAAAAAAAGCGTAGTTGAATGTAAATTCGTAAAGACATTAAAAAATACATGTATTTTCTATTTGCTGCAATACAGAGGAGAATTGTGGCAATTCTGTAATCAGTCAAAAAATTGATTATACAAAGAACAAATGTTTCTGCATGTGGCTTTCTGCTCTTGATGTTGGTAATAGCTACTAGTTTTCAATAGGAAGCCAAGGGAAATAAACATAATCTTTAGAAGTACCTAAAATAACATTTTCTCTCAACATACAGTATTTTGACATAAATATTCAATTGTAGGGAATCAAGAAATGGCACAGTAAAATTGACTTTATTGAAAATACATTGATATGCAAAGAAAGTATATCATAGACTTGAGGTTTTGAATAAACACTGCCCTGCTTATTTTAAATAATCATCAGATCAAACAATGGAGTGTATTTGGTACAGTTTGTTTCATTTCCTGTTCATAATGAAGGTATTATACATGCAATGGGGGAAAAGCATAGTAAGATGCTCATTATTAAGTATGTATCAGAGATTTTGGCCAATTTCTTATTTATAGTCTGGCCTACCCACTGCCAAGCATTAATTCGATTTATGTGAGCCCAATACAGATATTTGTTGACTGCTTGCTATAATCTTGCAGGCTCTTTTTCCCTGCACATTGCACTAACACTCAGATAAGTCTGATAAAGTTAAAGTTGGCTGGTGCATTGTTTTCACTTGGTTGGAATATGAAAAGAACAGAAACAAAGGTCATGGGGAGGATAAAACCGCCAGTGGTAAGTTGAAGGAAATCAGTTTATAAAAAAATTCTTTATATGCCATAGCATCTAACGTGTACAGTGTGATTGTTTGAAATCAATAGACCTCTAAGCAACCACAGTGCACCTAAAAATTTTAAACAGAATCAATTCAATATTTTATTTCTGGAAACTTAAAAACTGTATTATTGTATATATTTGTGGTCTGCTTAAGACCCACACATTTACAGCTCAGTATGGCAATGTGTAAACTGCTTGTTTCTCACTGGCAGGGTTGTTTTTGATACCCTTACATCCTTGATCTATTGTATAGATCACTAAATATTTAAACCTGCAAATAATAATAGGTTTAACTATACTCTTCTGAGTTGATTATCTTTAATGGACTGTAGCAAAAGATTAGAGATGCAAAACTTGATTTGAGTCCTGTTTGTAGATATAGTTATGACTTGTTTTGGAGAAACTATAAACTATTGGACTTAATAGAAATAAAAAGTTCACTCAGTCATCAGCCTAAATGCCTGGTTCAAGTTTGAAAGTTCATGAATAGAGATGAGCTGAACACCCCCTGGTTCGGTTCGCACCAGAACCTGCGAACGAACCGAAACTTTGCGCAAACTTTAGAACCCCATTGAAGTCTATGGGACTGGAACGTTCGAAATCAAAAGTGCTCATTTTAAAGGGTAATTTGCATGGTATTGTCCTGAAAAGGGTTTGGGGACCCGGGTCCTGCCCCAAGGGACATGTATCAATGCAAAAAAAGTTTTAAAAACGGCCGTTTTTTCGGGAGCAGTGATTTTAATGATGCTTAAAGTGAAAAAAAAGTGAAATATTCCTTTAAATATCGTACCTTGGGGGTGTCTATAGTATGCCTGTAAAGTGGCGCATGTTTCCCGTGCTTAAAACAGTCCCTGCACAAAATGACATTTTTAAAGGAATAAAGGTGATTTAAAACTGCTTACGGCTTTAATGTAATGTCGGGTCCCAGTAATATGGATGAAAATCAGTGAGACAACCGGCATGGGTACCTCCCCCCCCCCAGTCTATTACCAGGCGATTTGGGTCTTGTATGGATATTAAGGGAAACCCTGCACCCAAATTAAAAAAAGGAAAGGCGTGGGGCCCCAGGCCCTCTGAACAGCAGTATACAGGCGGTGCAAACAAGACAGGGACTGTAGGTTTGTTGTTAAGTAGAATCTGTTTGTAATTTTGAAATTGTACATTTTTAAAGTGTTTAGCTCCAGCCAAAAAAATCTATTTTAAGCTTTTTGGAAAACATAGGGAAGGGTTATCACCCCTGTGACATTTGTTTTGCTGTCTGTGCTCCTCTTCAGAAGATTTCACCTCACTTGCTGTCCCAATGACAAATGTTTTTTGAAAATTTGGGGGTTTTAATGAAACAAGGATTGGTGATAAAGCATCAGTGGAAAGGAGAAACTTTTTCCCATATTAACTCTTACAGGAGAGAATTTCCCTTCCTAGGGGTAGATTCTCACTTCCTGTTGTCTCCTTCCATTTGCAAGTAGGAGTTGTTTGTAAGTTGGATGTTTGAAAGTAGGGGCCTGCCCTATATACTCTGCAGAAATTGGGGCCTTAGGTGTTGGTGTTGCCACAACACTGTAAACTCTCACAGGGACCTGCTGTGAAATTTTAGATCAAGAATCGTAATTACAAGCTCCTTTTGAACAGGGTCAGAAAAATTTAGCCTTTGGTGATGGTGGTGCTGGTGCCACAACACTGTAAGTCCTCACAGTTACTCTTGGTGGGCGCTGGAACGGGCCCTGCTGTGAAATATTAGATCAAGAATTGTAATTACATGCACCTGTTGAACAGGGGCAGAAAAATTGGGCCTTTGGTAGTGGTGTTGGTTTTGCTGGTGCCACAACAATGTAAGTCCTCACAGTTACTCTTGGTGGGTGCAGAAACGGGCCCTGCTGTGAAATATTAGATCAAGAATTGTAATTACATGTCCCTGTTGAACAGAGGCAGAAAAATTGGGCCTTAGGCACTGGTGTCACAACACTGCAACCCCTCACAGATACTCTAGTTGGAGCGCAGGAATGAGCCCTCCTGCAAATCATTGCATCAAAAATTGTAATTACATGCCCCTGTTAAACAGGGGCTGAAAAATTAGGCCTTAGGCACTGGTGCTGGTGCCACAACACTGCAACCCCTCACAGATACTCTAGTTGGAGCACAGAAAAGAGCCCTGCTGCAAAGTATTGCATCAAAAATTGTAATTACATGCCCCTGTTAAACAGGGGCAGAAAAATGTGGCCTTAGCCACTGGTGGCGGCTCCCAGAACCAAAAATATTCTTACAAGCTATCAGCATGATCATTGAGGAGGAAGAGGATAGTCACTCAGCATAACAGGATAGGCACTCAGCATAAGGAGTCTTGAAGGAATCTGACATTTCAAAAAAAAAATATTCGGTTACACAGGTGCTTGGTATCTGCTGGTGATCCAAGATTGTCGGTGGACAGGTGCACCCTGTGATCGGTTACAAAGCCTCCAGCAGCACTGAATGTGCATTCCGAAAGAACACTGGATGCAGGACAGGCCAGTAGCTCAATTGCATACTGTGCAAGCTCTGGCCAGTGATCCATCCTCAAGACCCAGTAACCCATAGGATTTTCGGTGGGAAAGGTGTCCAAGTCAGATCTTGCCCCTAGGTATTTCTGCACCATGTAAAACAGACGCTGGCAATGGTTGCTGGAACCGATCATACCTTGAGGCTGCAAACTAAAAAATTGTCTGAATGCATCGGTCAGACGGCCACCTTCTCCACCGCTCCTTCTTTGACTGACCGAAGCCTCAGCAACACGTTGTCCAGGAACAGGAGTTTGTAATCTCCCAGTCTCTGGGAACGCGTTGCACAGACCTTTCTGCAAGGCCTCCCGAAGATGTTTCATCCTCTGCTCCCTCTGCGATGGCAAGATAAGGTCCGCAACCTTACCCTTGTAACATGGATCAAGGAGGGTTGCCAGCCAGTAATGATCCCTCTCCTTGATACCACGAATACGAGGATCCTTCCGCAGGCTTTGCAGGATCAGGGAGGCCATGCAGAGTAGGTTTGCTGAGGCATTCGGTCCGGAGTCCTCTGGGTGACCAAATACGACATGATCCGCAGCCACCACCTCCCAGCCAGGTACAAGTCCATGGGTTTCTTGGGACTGTAAATGATCCCTTATAGACTGCTGCTGATGCTGAGTGCCAGGCTCCACCTCCATGCTGACACAATCCTCCTCCTCCTCGTCCTCTTCCTGTGTGATCCGCGGGCACGCAGGAACACTGTCTGGATAAAGGGGGCCTTGAGAGTTAAGGAAGTCCTCCTCTTCCTGCCTCTGTTCTGCCTCAAGTGCCCTGTCCATTATTCTACACAGCGTGTGCTCCAACAGGTGGACAAGGGGGACAGTATCACTGATGCATGCACTGTCACTGCTTACCATCCTCATGGCCTCCTCAAATGGTGACAGGACAGTGCATGCATCCCTGATCATGGCCCACTGGCGTGGGGAAAAAAAACAAGCTCCCCTGACCCTGTCCTGGTGCCATAGTCGCACAGGTACTCGTTGATAGCCCTCTGCTGCATGTGCAGCCGCTGCAGCTTTGCCAACATTGAGTTCCACCTGGTGGGCATGTCACAGATTAGGCGGTTCTTGGGCAGGTTAAATTCCTTTTGGAGGTCAGCCAGTGGAGCACTGGCATTATATGACCGGTGGAAATGCACACAGACTTTCCTGGCCTGCCTCAGGACATACTGTAAGCCCGGGTTCCTGCCCAAGAACTGCTGCACCACCAAGTTAAGGATGTGAGCCAAACAGGGCACATGGGTCAGTTGTCCCTGTTAGAGGACGGAGAGGAGGTTGGTGCCATTGTCGCAAACCACCATTCCTGGCTTAAGTTGGCGTAGCGTCAACCACCCCTGAACCTGCCCCTGCAGAGCTGACAGAATCTCTGCCCCAGTGTGGCTCCTGTCCCCCAAGCACACCAGCTCAAGCACCTCATGGCATCTGCGTACTTGCATAGCCCCTTGAAAGCCTACGGAGCACCGCTGGTTCAGAGGACAAAGCACAGGAAGAGGCCATGGAGGAAGAAGAAGAGGAGGGGGTGGAGGAGAGAGGTGTGTCAGAATAACCAGTAGTAGCATTTTGGAGGCGTGGTGGCAGAACAACCTCCAACACTACTGCACCTTGTCCTGCATCCTTCCCAGCTGCCAGCAGAGTCACCCAATGCACCTTAGGTAACTTAGGTAATATCCCTGTCCATGCCTGCTGGACCATGAGTCAGCGGTAATATGCACCTTACCACTGACCGCCCTGTCCATCAAGGCCAAGACATTGCCTTCCACATGCTGGTAGAGAGCCGGAATCGCCTTCCGTGAGAAAAAGTGGCGTTTGGGAACCTGCCACTGAGGAACCGCACATTCCACAAACTCACGGAAGGGGGCAGAGTCTACCAACTGAAAAGGTAGCAGTTGAAGTGTTAGCAATTTTGCCAAGCTAGCATTCAACCGCTGGGCATGTGGATGGCTGGGAGCGAACTTCTTTCTGCAGTGCAGCAGCTGGGGCAGGGAAATTTGCCTGGTACAATCTGACGTACCGATAGCAGATTGCCCGCAAGTACTTGGCTGTGACACACCTAATTCTACACCTTCATTCCTCTCAGTGCAGGTCTCAGAGAGGACTGAAGGTATAGTGGGGTTGGAGATCCCAGCTGATGAGGAGCAAGGAGAGGTCCTCTTTGTTCTTTGGTGTGGGTCTTTTAGGTACGCTTGCCAACGAACTGCATGGCAGGTCAACATATGTCTGGTCAAGCATGTGATGCCCAAGCGGAAGATGTTTTGGCCACGCGAGATACGCTTGAGACATATGTTGCAAATAGCAGCGGTGCGATCTGATGCACTCGTCTCAATGCCCACACCAAAGAACTTTTGAAATAACGTGCAGAGACAGCAGCGCCCTGCACATGCGGAGCTCTGCGGTGTGATGCAGTCAGTGTGCTGCCCTTAAGCTGGCCCTGGAGGGCATCCTGCCTCATTGGTGATGTGCTTCCTCCTCTCTCCTATCAGGCACCCACGTGGAGTCAGTGACCTCATCATCCCCTCCCTTCTCACCACTGGAGCAAACCTGGCAGTATGCTGCAGCAGGGAGAACATGACTGCCAGATTGCTGTCCTTCTTGGGCACCCCCTCTGTCTGGGCTCACGTTACTGCCTTCCTCTAGCTGAGTACCATCATCTGAGCCTTCAAAACGCTGGGTATCCTCCTGGAGTATATACCCAACACTGTGGTCAAACAGTTCGGGGGACTCCTCAGAAGGACATGGTGGGGCTAGGGAAGGAATGACTGATGCCATTGAGCCGAGGGAAGGGGCCGCGTTGGCAGCTGCTTTGCCAGACAAAGTACCCTGAGCCTGGGTGAGAGAGGATAAGGGGGATGAGGACGGCTTGGTCATCCATTCGACCAAGTCTTCCGCATGTTGCGGCTCAACACGGTCAGCTGCCGAAAAAAAGGCCAAGCGTGTCACACGGCCACGTGCTGATGAGGATGCACAGTGTCCACGACCAGCATTGTAGCCTCTAGTCACATAGCCTGCTTGCCCTCTTTTATTGGCTCGTGACTGTCTGCCTCTCCTTTTTGGCCTTCCAGACATACTATTGGCTTGCAGTGAAATGTAGCTGCACAAAACTGGGATGTATATATATACCAATTATACTGCAGCTAGCAGAATCAACTGCCTGCCTTCGGGTAGCTATACTGTAGGTGCAACTGTGCAGAGTACACAGTACAGTAACTGTAAATACTTCAAGAGCCTGCCTGTGCTATTAATAGGATCAGAAGAAGCACACAAGCACCTGGTTTCAGGTAGCTATACTGTAGGTGCAACTGTGCAGGGTACACAGTACACTAACTGTAAATACTTCAAGAGCCTGCCTGTGCTATTAATAGGATCAGAAGAAGCACACAAGCACTTGGCTTCAGGTAACCATACTGTAGGTGCAACTGTGCAGGGTTACACCGTACACTAACTGTAAATACTTCAAGAGCCTGTCTGTGCTATTAATAGGATCAGAAGAAGCACACAAGCACCTGTATTCAGGTAGCTATACTGTAGGTGCAACTGTGCAGGGTACACAGTACACTAACTGGAAATACTTCAAGAGCCTGCCTGTGCTATTAATAGGATCAGAAGAAGCACACAAGCACCTGGTTTCAGGTAGATATACTGTAGGTGCAACTGTGCAGGGTACACAGTACACTAACTGGAAATACTTCAAGAGCCTACCTGTGCTATTAATAGGATCAGAAAAAGCACACAAGCACTTGGCTTCAGGTAGCTATATTGTAGGTGCAACTGTGCAGTGTAATCAGTACACTAACTGTAAATACTTCAAGAGCCTGCCTGTGCTATTAATAGGATCAGAAGAAGCACACAAGCACTTGGCTTCAGGTAACCATACTGTAGGTGCAACTGTGCAGGGTTACACAGTACACTAACTGTAAATACTTCAAGAGCCTGTCTGTGCTATTAATAGGATCAGAAGAAGTACACAAGCACCTGTATTCAGGTAGCTATACTGTAGGTGCAACTGTGCAGGGTACACAGTACACTAACTGGAAATACTTCAAGAGCCTGCCTGTGCTAATAATAGGATTAGAAGAAGCAAGCAAGCACTTGGCTTCAGGTAGCTATACTATAGGTGCAACTGTGCAGGGTACACAGCACACTAACTGGAAATACTGTAAAAAACACCTGCCTGCCTGTCAGTATATTAGGAAGAGAATAACAGGAATGGATCTAGCTAAACTGAATACAATATATATATATATATATATATATATATATATATACACACAACACCTGTAAGTGCAGCTAACTGACTCGACCTGCCTACTATATCTAACTTAAATCAAATGACACTGTCTCTATGTCTATCTATCTCTCTCCACCGCAACACACTACACAAGGCCACCACGCAGGCGGCCTTATATTGTGTGGGGCGTGTACTAAACCCCCTGAGCCATAATTGGCCAAAGCCTCCCTGGCTTTGGCCAATTACGACTTTCTGTACACACGGCGCTGTGATTGGCCAAGCATGCGGGTCATAGTGCATGCTTGGCCAATCATCAGCCAGCAGTGCACTGCGATGCCGCAGTGAATTATGGGCCGTGATGCGCCACTCAAATTTGGCGCGAACGGCCCATAACGTTCGTAATTCGGCGAGCTGAACACACGAAGTTCATCCCTATTCATGAAGATTGCTATGGTGCTGCTGTAATTCATAAAAAGTCTATAAAATATATTTTTTATTGTCAGGCTCTGTACCCGGTCCAGGTGCTTTGCTTAGCTATGGTGCTGCCACAACGTTAAAAAAAAAAAAGCAACAACTGTGAAGGAATTTGTTCTCAACAGTGGCCCCCCTGCTTTTTATTTATTTATTTTTGAATTTATTTATTTGTTTGTTTATTTTATTTAAAAAAAAAATTAGAATTCAATTGCCTGCCTCCTTGCTTGGTGTTAGATTCACGTAAACTGTTCTTTAATATGCTGTGGGGGTTCAATGTTTTTCTTTTGTTTTTCTATTCCTTATTATAATTACTATCTTCCCTACACAGACCAAGTTGGCAATGGTTCCAGTGCTGTAGTGTATTGCCATTTATTCTCAGTGAAAAACCTGTTAATGAATTCCCTATTTTTATTATCATAAAGGCCAAGGGATTCATTTAAGCAGTATTAACCACCTCCTAGATTGGGTCAAGTAAGAGGATTTGACTGTAGTGTAAAATTGGTAGCCATGCCCAAATCAATTTCGCTGGAGACTGCTGTGACTAATAATATCAGTCACTAATTGTGAAACATAACATAAACCAGCCTAGATACAGTGGTTTATTTTGCCACAGTTTTGGCAACCCATCTCTATGTTCACATGTAGAAGAGTTGGAAACTGTTCTACCCAACCATCCTGGCAGATGTCTCCTAAGGCAAGGAGCCTGACTGCCTATATATTGAGAAAAATTTGACCAGCTTTTGTATGGTACCTCCACAAGCATCAGTAGGAAATAAACATAAACTATTATGACCAATTTGACCAACAAAAAAAGTACACAATACTATGACTACATTTCTACACTTAAGAAAATACAAAATAATTATTTTTTAGCATAATTATGATGACTTGTTTACTTTTTTTTTGCATGCTATCAATATGCATAGTCCGCTTCTTTGTTAGGCCCCAACCCCTATTAATAAAAAAATGCATTACATGTTAAAAAACAAACATTAGGAGAAAAATAAAATAAATATACATACTGTATATAAATATAAATATACACTGACCTTATACCCCAGCATCTAATCACAATGCCTCGAAAAATACTTTGTTATGACCATTTAAGTTAATGTTAAAAACATTAACAATCTCAAATATTTTGAGATTTTAACATTTCCTAGATTGTGCCAGAAGGTCCGTTACACCACCCGTGTCTTGGGCCAAAGCTGGACGGCAATGTAAGGGTTTTTTTTTCAGATTCATTATTTTTTTTACATGTAATGCAGGCTTTTCATGGGGGGGGTCTAATAAAAATGTGGACCAATTAAAGCAAAAATATATCAATATAGTAAAGTAATTCAGTTGACAATCAGCTCCACATCCCTGTCTATATCAGATGGATCTGAAGTCAAATAGAAAGGTTTGTTCTAAAAGCCAAAGAAAGGGTCGAATACATAGGGGTTGGCAGTTATGGCTGATTGGTCACATGTTTGGCCATAAGGTACTGAAACAGAGAAAGATGATAATACACCGCTACCAAATATCCACCACTTCAAGAATTAGCTAACCAGTACTATAAGATATACCTAGGAGAAATCTCCTTTGTTAAAATCCATACACAAAGGGGTAGGCAGATTCCAATGGCCGAGTCATACAGCAAAAAAGTCAAATCTGGAAAAACATAGAAAGAACAAAACTTGTTTGTATATCCAGAAAGCTATACATCTCATTTCATCTAATCCAATTCCAAGACAATTCAAATTACCTTGTTTGTAACAGGGAGAATGTCAAGACCAAACCGTCCGCACTATTTGCCTAGTTTGTGCCGGATATCACTGCCATCACAGAGAAAGTACCTCCAAATGATGACCCACAAGTGCTCACAATCATACCTTCCTTAAATAGGGTGGAATTTGCACCAAAACCACCTCCCTATCACGTCAGGACTCAGCTGAATCAGCCGTGAACCTGACCTTGTTGAATATGCTACTGTGCATGCGCTGTCAATTCGCACATGTGTGGTAATGGCGGGACATGTGGTCGTGGCCTAACAGCGCCCAAAACACAGCCTGAACCCATACATCCACATAGATGAGGGGAAAGGCAGTCATGGCACCGGGGCAACCAATAGAAAAGCAAAACTATAGCAAATCACATAAAACTGGAAGTTCCCATTTTCCTCCTCCTCCCTTCTCCTCTACTATATATTTGGTATTATTTCTTTTTAGGAAGCAGTTACCTCATTTTAAGAGGTACCCGTTTCCACTTCCACTTGGAATGGCTGGGTGATCTGAGCAGAAGTTAATCCCCCCCCAACCGCAACCTCCTGAGACACATCACAGGTCCCAGAAGGCTAGGAGTCCATTCACAGAGCATAGTGTGACTCACACATGTGCAGTGGAGAGCCAGCTATGAGCCAGTAGGAAGCCACAGCCAGCTTACCACACTCAAGATGGTGGTGCTGGGGACCCAAATACCGGCAAAGAACCAGCCCAAGTAATGACTATGCTGGATCCCTAAGCTAGTGGGTACTTGTTTTTTAAAGCCAGCAGCTACAGTATTTGTAGCTGCTAAATTTTATTTTTTCTTGAAACAGCTGGAGTTCCTCTTTAAATTACTTGCTTACTTTCCTATTGTGTTTCTTCTACTGATTCTCCTGAAAAATATAACATAATGTTCTACACTCCATTTAAGTAACACAAGTACAGTTTACAATGTAATTTAATCATTTTCATGTTTTTTAAGAAGGTCAGGTCCCCCCATTATTTGGGTGGAAGACACCCCGGTCCCCTATGATATGCTGCATCACCATTAAGGATACACTTACATTTTCTATTACATAAATAAATTGGAGAAGAGCTGCGCCAATAACAAAATGTAAATTAGCATTGGTGAAAACAATAGTCCATATAGTCAGTCCTTCAATGACACCACAGTGACTCCACACATTGAAAAAAAAAGTGCCCGACCACTGTATAAAAGGCCTGCTTACCAGATAGCAAGCAAAAAGGGGCTTTGGCTGTAACCCAGCCACGGCCTTTAGCTTGCAAGGATGGCCGCTGGACACACACAGGAACTGGACCTTGTTGCTGACAACCCCCTAAGCGTCTCACAAATTCGTAGCCGTACTTGAGGTGTACTCGGGATGGGCTCAGAAAGAAGAAAAACTGACCATAGCGTAATACAGTTTGACCATTTATTAAAAAAAGGTTAGTATTGCACTTACATTTAAAACGGTAGAAATCGCATAAAAACAAATGCCGGCCGGCAAACACAGAACCTGTCCTCCTCTCGAACAGTGTGGTGATGTCAGTGCGTGCCCTTCCAGACACGTTTCGTCATAGGTAAAGTTTTCAATGGGAATCCCTATTGCTGCCTTTGCTGGTTTTATCATTTACGAATTTAAGTCTAGCGCAGTCTTTTTCTTTTTTCTTTTCTATTACATCACAGCAATTCCACTAACATAGATAGGTTCTCTTTCCTTTTTATTTGTTTTTCCCCCTTTACACTTTTTTGTCACTCTTTGTCTCAGGCCCAGTGGGGGGGGGGAGGTCTGCCTCAACCTGCTTGTCACGGGGGTTGCGAGGCGTGCTATGACACCTCCTTCCCTTCCCCATCTCTATCTCCATCTGGGGTGTGGGCGGGTGTAGCCACGCTGCACATCAACATCATGCCTCCACGCAGAAGCTCTGGTATTGTGGTGTCAGGGCAACCGTTCTCCAACTAACGCTACAGGGTGGGCGGTGTGACCCATTTCCGGTGCTTGCACCGTATGCAGGATCACTTAATGGCCCCCTTTTGCTTTTTTGGCATCTGCATGGCATTTGGTGGGGTTCCGCCCACGGCCATGGGGGTATTTAACCGGGACCAGCCAGGACCTCACTTTGCACACTGTCCTTTTTGCTAAGATGGTGGTCATCAGGACCAATATATACCACTTGCTACAAATACAGGTATTTCCCTTATGGGTGGTTTTTCACTCTCATCATATATTTTTTATTCTTTTTACTTCGGTTCTTCCACTACAATGTTTTGGCACTTGGTTTAATGGTCTGAGCCTTCTTGCTTTCTCTTTACATTTCACCCTATTTTCATTTTTTGGCTACACAGGTGCTCACTCCACAAAATCATCTTCTCACCTCTGTGATTCTCTTGGATCTACTGAACACATTACTTGAGACCTACCAAAAATATTTTGTTACGCCGTATACCCTAATATACACTTTGCTTGGTTCATATGTGTTCATGCACTCCATGTATTGCACCTGATGTCCTGGTTCGCCTTCCAGCTGCTACCTCCTTTTTGGTTGGACCTGGGCGGCTTATTCCTGCATCAACCCCGGGATAGACGTCTGTCTCGGCGCCTCCATTTCCCCTCCCAGATGCTGGGCCCATTCTCTGAGCTGACATGTAAGTAGTAAGGCTACCCATTTTTATATTCTCCCCTTTTTTACATATTTACATGAGATCATTATTTTTACTTATATTCATAGACATCTTGTCGCATCAAATTCCTGATGAGTGGACCTTATTAGGATCCACGAAACGCGTACCTCCTCTCATTCACAGACCAATTGCGTATCCTACTATGACATTTTTTGAACATTACCATATGTGTGGTGTTTTATCAGATATGGATTCCCTAATGACTATTTTACTGTATATGTTTGTATGGTCGCTGCATTCTTTTTAATGTATTTTTGTACATCATGGAATTTATAATAATTCATTAATTGTATTCAAGTTGTAATTACTTAGTGACCTACCTCATTTAAAAGTCCCATGATCATTTCCTTGTATTTGTATGTATTTTACATAGTTCCTCTTAACTTTTCTATAATAAAAGTATTTCATTCCTTTACTACCTTTCTTAAGTTCTAAAGAACATATGAAATGTTTTTTTTTTTAAATGTTTTGGTTCTTAACTTGTATAAATGTATTCACTGGCATAGGACCAAATTGTTTTTGATATTGGCTTTGGTAGTAAAATGCCTTACACAAATCCTATAATTAGTATGTTGCTCGCTTTACGCTTTTTACTTTACAGAATTTAATCAAAAGTATGAAAGAAACAAAAATTGATATTTGCCAAATAAGTTTTCACTGAAGTGTTACATATATAATCCTTTTTACTATGCCTGCCATGTTCTTGCCACTACTGCTAAAGAAGGCACCATTCCAAGAGAACAGCTCCTGATACGCACACACGTGCACACTGCACTGCTTGGAAAAAATCATTCTCATAAAATGAAATGGCAAATACACTCATTTCGATTATCCGCTTGCCAAAATCTAATGAAAAAGTAAAAGCAGAAATCAGATTTTATTGCTTGTGAAACATTCAGAATATCCAATACATGTAACTCATTTTAATTTGCTAGCAAATTATGTTTAGAAAAAAAATACATAGCACTTTAGAGACCTAAATTCTCTTGCTGAAAATTGGCTGCCTGTTACAAAGTGAAGAAGTGGGTTTTCTGCAAGGGGGGGGGGGGGGAACCATTCTTATAGAATGTTATAGAACACATTGTTATCAAACGTCTCAGGAGTGAGATACAGTATACTTATTTTTTTCAATACAGATCTCAGCAATGACCATAAAGAAAAGAAATTAACTTTTTTTCCTGGTTGTTTAGCCAGCCAAAATATAACATAGTTATAAAAGTATTTTTTTGAATAACAGTATTTTGTATTCAAATATATTATTTAAACATGGATTCATATATAAAAGACTGCCCATGTTTCTATTTTTAACAAAGGAACAATCTATATCCTGTAATAAAAAATGGGCTCCCAGCTTACCTCCTCTGGAACCTACCTTTCGGCTCCAAGTCTTCTTCAAATTGGTGTCTCACTGTTCACCCTGTCCTGAGCTAGCCAAGAGAACTTCTTCCCTCCTTTTTGTGCTTGATGGGGCACTCTTTCATAATGTAGTGATGCGAATCTGCATGTGGCTGCATGTACAGTATCTCCCTTCCATGGATTTTAAACAACATAAAACTGTCTAAAAATAATTACAGTTGGTAACCCTTAGTCAGTAATGGATATGTGTAATCTTCCCCCCCCATAAGGCCCCTTCTACCACCAGGCCCCAAAGTAGGTGCGTGCGCTGCTATGGCTATTGTTACTCCACTAATTTCGGGCCTCTTCTACCTTCACATACAGACAGGTTAGCACCACTTTGTGTAGCAGTACTGTGAGCCCAAGCTAACATGATTACCGACCTTAAAGTGGTTGTAAACCCCATTCATGAAATCTGACCTGGGCACAAGTTCTCTGCTGCTTCGTTCCTCTGTTATCAGCATGAGAACCTCTTTGAAGCATGGGAGGAAACCCAGATAATCTTCTTACTGGGATTCAAGTACTAACTACTAAGCCACTGTGCCACCAATAATGAATTTATTAAAAAAAAAAAAATTAAATAAAAAAAAACAAATAGGTAGCACACATAATAACGTGTAGAAAACAAAATAAAACATAAACCAAAAGTCCATCTTTCTATGAGCAATCTTGCATAATCCATAAATCCACCAATGTGTATCACTCAGTACTACAACAGCAATCTTATAGCATGAATAGCAGCCTATATATGTGAAATCAAGTAAATGTAAAAAGATGTCTGTGGCTTTACTTGCTTATTTTAAATATAACTATTAAGTATTCTTATATAATATGAATACTTTTGAAATCAGTGCATCTAAATGAATAAATGAACTACAAGTCCCGTCTGCCAGCATCTGACATTTCTTCCAGCTCTCCAACTAAATGCCCACCCCTCAGTATGGGCAGGGAGCTGGAGGAAGACTCTGTAGGAGGCTGGCATTGCACCCGTGATCCACTAAACGCGAGTGCAATGCGTTGCAAACTCCTATGAAAAAATAAATAAATAAATGTGTATTTTTTTTTCTCCAAAAATATGTGTATTTATTATTATTTTAGTGAATTTAGCCTTTAAACCAACATTGAGCTGTGCTGATCTGCACTGATCAATACAAGGACACGTAGAAAACTATTGTTTTGTATGTGCCCTGTTAACATCACACATGTGTTTTGGTGTGTGTTGCATAAACATACAGCATGTCTGCATTTTTTCAGAGCAACACTCAAAACATGCATGTCAATGGTATGCAGCCTATCACAACATTTTGTTGTGCATAGGGTTAAATGAAGTGTTATTTTGTGACATTTCATTAAAGTAAAAAAAAAATGGAGAAAAGGCTAAACACTGCAAAGTGCTGTAACAATGCATCATGCCCCTGCTACACAGCATACACTAGTGTGCACACATTATACAGACCATAACGCAAGCCCACCTGTGTGAAAGGGTCCTTACATTGTGAGAATTAGCAATGAAGCACAACCATTGTGCAGCACTGCAAAACAAGAAGTACATACAATCAACAATATGTGGCTACCATGTCTTGAACTAATATAGGTAAAAGAGGTTACGGTTTCTAAAACACAAACATATAAAGGTAAGATTGGGTACCTTTAACCTGTTAACTTTAATGTGTGTATCATAAACCAGAAAAATAAAGACTCTACATTTCCTTCAATAATGATATAGCACGTGCAAGTCAAATAGAAATATATAGTGTTAGAGCTCCCCACCTGTGCAAAGTAAATTCAAAGCACATTTAAAGTTCATTTTACTGTTGAAGCTAGACTTCAACCTTACCTTTTTCCCACACTAGTAGAAATCCTTTCCTGTGTGGAAACTCCAGACTCTCAATTCCATGCAAACATCCTTAATGATATATTAACTATTTGAAGCTCAAGCATCTATCTTGAGCCAACTTTGATAATCATCAATCCCTTCTCTCATGAACTGTACTGTAGTTGCCTGAATCTCATAGCTATTAGCTTTCTTTGTCATCAATGATTTTGTTTCTGATCATTATATGCAAAAACACATCCCCAGCATCCTTTTAGATATGCATTCTCAACCAATTAATCAGCAGATCACATAGATTAGAAAGAGTAGTAAGGCCTTGGTTTATCAAATAATAAACTATGGTAAGAGTACCATCATCCCGGGATTGTCTAAATATGGAGGGTATGAGGGTGGAGACGTGACGGCAATGCTGCTTGTGCCTAGTCACACCTGCTCCCCCATGATTGAGATTTGGGACTATTACGGTACTTAATAAAATATTGCGGTTACCACATTCTAAAAAATATCAATATAAATTTTAATGATTGAACATATCAAAATACAAAATAACAAAACAACATATAATCATAAAAACAGATATCACACTACATACAGCGAGGATAACTCGCAATTCATACAAAGCATGTGTGTGGAATTTTTGTCTCGACCGGTTTCGCGGCAGGAGCCGCTTCTTCAGGAGAATTCTATAAGGTAATTTTTAAAATGATTAAGCTGAATACATATATAGAAATATTACATATATAAAGTAAAGCAGCAACATGGTAAATCACAGTTATAGTCAAAAGCTGAAATACATACAAAATAAGGACAGGCTCACCCGTTCAAACGGAAGCAGTGGGACAACGGGACCCAATACAAAGTCCCCCCGCGGCGAACATGGGGGACCTAAGAACGGACTCTAGTAGTGAGAAATAATGAAATGATAATTATGTTGATGTGGTAATGATTAGACCGTAAGTTGCGTGGTGAAAAGAGGGGAAGTGAGGGGTGGGCAGGGAGAGGGGGGGGAAAGGGAGGGAAGAGGGGAAGCGGGGAGGGGGGGGAGGGAAAAGGGAAGGTGAGGGGAGAAGGGGGGGGGGGGGAAGGGGAAACAGAGGGGGGAGTGAAGGGGGGGAAAAAAGGTGTGAGGAGGGGGGGGGGGAAGAAGGGGGGGGGGGGAAGGAGGAGGGGAGGAAGGGGGTGAGGAGAAAGAGGGGGGGGGAGGGGGGAAGGGAAACACCACCGCGGGGCACCAGATTAGGTATATGTACTGTGTACGTAGGCTATTTAAGTAGGCTACTATATAGCACACGGCTACCACTTACCGATGTTAAATATGTCACCTTGGTACGCATAAGCTATGGATATTATCAAAAGTCGATAGGAAGCAATAAAAAAGTGACGTGAAGATAAGTTTAATGATCACGTTATGAGAATTCAACGTTATAATGCTGCTAGTACCGATACAGATAAGCCCATCAGCTCTGGATAAAAAAAAGGGGGAAAAATATATGAAAATATATAATGGTCAGAACAGATGGCTGATGAGAATGCACCATATCCCCACAGACCAGAAGAGAAACAAGAGAGCAAGACTGTCCACCACACCGAAACAGAAGGGAAAACGAAGGTAAGGAATGTGCATGAAGAGACTAGGTGAGGGGAAAGAAAACAAAAGCACAGCTGTGCAATTTGCACAGTGGATGAGGGAAAAAGTCACCCGGAGCCAATAAAAGCATGCCTCTGCGACTCAGGAAGTGCAGAGCGGCATAGAAAAAGGGAGAAGGTGGGAACCAAAAGTGTGAGGGGGGGGGGGGAAAGAGGGGGGAGAAGGACTGACCTGGGGGAACCGGTCCACTGCGAGGCTTGATGGCTGCGTATTTCTATATATGTATTCAGCTTAATCATTTTAAAAATTACCTTATAGAATTCTCCTGAAGAAGCGGCTCCTGCCGCGAAACCGGTCGAGACAAAAAATTCCACACACATGCTTTGTATGAATTGCGAGTTATCCTCGCTGTATGTAGTGTGATATCTGTTTTTATGATTATATGTTGTTTTGTTATTTTGTATTTTGATATGTTCAATCATTAAAATTTATATTGATATTTTTTTAGAATGTGGTAACCGCAATATTTTATTAAGTACCGTAATAGTCCCAAATCTCAATCATGGGGGAGCAGGTGTGACTAGGCACAAGCAGCATTGCCGTCACGTCTCCACCCTCATACCCTCCATATTTAGATCACATAGATTAAAATGATAAACCCTGAAAGCGATTGAAAAGTCTTGTTTTTTTTTTGTAGTTGGTTTTGCACAGAGCAGCCTTGATCCTCCTCTTCTCAGGTCCCTCTTCGCTGCTCCTGGCCCCTCCCTCCTGTCAAGTACCCCCACAGCAAGCAGCTTGCTATGGGGGCACCCGAGCCGAGTCACAGCTCAGTGTGTACATTCAGACACGGAGCCCTGACCCGGCTCTGTCCCCTCTCTCTCCCCTGATTGGATAACTGACTTTGATTGACAGCCAAGGGAGCCAATGGCAACTGCTGCTGTGTCTCAGCCAATCGAGAGGTGAGTCACGGATGGCTAAGACACTAGTGAACATCGCTGGAGAGAGATGGGGCTCAGGTAAGTAATTAGGGGGTGCTGAGGAGGCTGCTACATGTAGAAGGTTTTTTATCTTAATGCATTTGAATGCATTAAGATAAAAAAAAAACTCTGCCTTTACAACTCCTTTAACTAAGGCAGGCCATACCTTGCTAATTTTTTTTGTGTTCAACCAACGGGTTGAATAAACAAGAAAAAAAAAATGACCCGATTCCCCCATTTACAGGCTTGCGCGTGTAGAGGCGCTGGGAGACTTCCTCGCTGTCAGAACACATTGATCAGTGTTACTGGATATATGCGACAGCACTGATTGTTTGAGAAAATCTGAAAGGCTGGTTGTACAGAAGTTGATCGGTAGATCGACTTCTGTACAACCAGACTGCCCATACACGGATTGAAAGTTAATCCGTGTATGACTGGCTTAAGTCCACTGAAGTGACTAGCCTCAGGTGATGCACAGTGATATAGCACATCTTTCCACTGTACCCGCTTATCTGCAGACCCTTGTCCATCATGGCTTTCCAAAATACACAAATAATATGGTATTTTTTAGATGCCAGGATTCAGGGAGAAATTACCTGCTGTCACACGCTGCACAACACAGAGCAGAGAGCTGAGTGTAATCTGATACCTGAGAAGAGGGAAAGAACACACCCCCTCTTCACATTGTGAAACATGCACATTTGAGGGTATTAATCACATGCTGTGTGCTGGGGGAAGGGCAGCAGCCATCACCATGGATTCCCTGGTGTCTGGGAAAACTGCCAGAATTGACAGATGCATATTGCAGAGGAAGGAGAGAGCAGTCAGCATCTACTCTGGGTGCTATGGATTGAGGCAAGTACACTTTATATTGTAATATGCATTGTTTATTTTTCCTTTTGAAGGTTTACAACCACTTTAAGTCTGCAGCACCCAGTGTCCATTAACGGGGTTGTAAAGGCAGAAGGTTTTTTTATCTTAATGCATTAAGATAAAAAGCCTTCTGTGTGCAGCGGCCCCCCTCAGCCCCCTAACACTTACCTGAGGCCCCTCTTTGTCCAGCGATGTCCAAGATTCTGTGTGCAGCAGCCCCCCTAACACTTATCTGAGGTCCATCTTTGTCCAGCGATGTCCAAGATTCTGTGTGCAGCAGCCCCCCTAACACTTATCTGAGGTCCATCTTTGTCCAGCGATGTCCAAGATTCTGTGTGCAGCAGCCCCCCTCAGCCCCCCTAACGCTTATCTGAGGTTCCTCTTTGTCCAGCGATGTCCAAGATTGTCCATGAATCTCCTTCCTGATTGGCTGAGCCAATCAGGGAAGAGAGGGGCAAGGTCGTGTCAGGGCTCCGTGTCTGAATGGACACTGGTTGCTGTGTGGGCACGGAACAGGAAGGAGGGGCCAGGATCACAGAAGAGGCACCCGAGAAGAGGAGGATCCGCACTGCTCTGTGTACATCCACTGCAACAGAGCAGGTAAGTATAACATGTTTATTAATTTTATAGCAAAAAAATAAGCCTTTATAAACACTTTAAGGGTCATGCACATTAATACATTTCTTGGAAGAAGATCCAAAACAGGGTGTTGTAGCATTTACATGAGCTTATCAGCCTCTCTCACCAAACTCGAAGCAGAGAACATCAGACAGATTCAGTAATCACCTCATTTATTCTTAAAAGAGGTACAGTAAAACCTTGGTTTGAGAGTAACTTGGTTTGAGAGCATTTTACAAGACAAGCAACATTTTTTAATAAATCTTGACTTGATATACAAGAGAAGTCTTGATATACAAGTAGCGTCATGTCACAACTGAGTATAAAAGAGAAGAGAGGCGCCTCTAAGTGTAGCAATATTGTTACATTTAATTAAGTTACAATATTTAGCAAGTCACATGGTTGATGATTAAAAGAGGCACATCTAAGTATGCAGGCACCTGGGGTAAAGCTGCAGGGTAGTCTTCCTGGTAATGATTGCAGACTGACAGCAGTGAGAGACGGCGGTGCAGAGGATGGTCTATGTGGACAGCTTTTCCCCGGATGCCTGCATACTTAGATGTACCTCTTTTAATCATCAACCATGTGAGTTGCTAAATGTTTTACCTTCATTAAATGTAACCATATTGCTACACTTAGAGGCGCCTCTCTTCTCTTTTATACTCTGGAGCTCCTGCTGGATTTTGCTTCTAATCCCCTTGTGGAGGCTGCCATTTGTGGATGGACATTTTATGGTTACACAACCTATCATATTGCTATAATCTTTTTATATGGACTATAAACTGAAGGACTTATGAATAAATGGTTGTGGAACGAATCTTCTGAGTTTCCATTTTTATTATGGGGAAATTCGCTTTGATATACAAGTGCTTTGGATTACAATCGTGTTTCTGAAACAAATTATGCTCGCAATCCAAGGTTTTACTGTATTTCTTAAAAATAAAATAATTTTATTGAAAAATTTTAGTTGCATATTGGCCATATTGGTTTGTGGGGGAAGGGGGAGGAAGGATAGGTATTGTGTTCATTCATTACACTTCAGCTTTAACAACCAGCATGTAGCAGTAAAACTTAGAAGCCTTTGGTCACTGTGACCCTGCTTTTGATACAAACAAGTTTCTTGGCCTTAGTAATTTAGTGTAAAATTAGAAAAGAAAAAAAAAAATGACCAAAGGCTATGAAAATAAATATTGCTTTCACTGCTTTTTTTTTTTTTTGCTTCTTTTTTAGAGATAAGTGAAAATAATTATTCTGTGTGGTCTATAATTTTGTGTTTTTTAAGTTAGGGCAAAGATAAGATACACCTTTCTCTTAAGAAAAAATCAATCACTTCTTGGCTTGTTTTTCTTTTATTCATACATTGTAACTGCTGATCTCATCACCCCGTCATCAGATATCAGTACATAACATTCCCTGCCTTTAACAAGACAAACAGCCAGTTGCTAGTAATTGTTAGCAAACTGCCATATGTGGAGTAGATGGAAACACTATGGCATTTAGTTTGCTAAAGCACTGTTTATCATAAATAAATGCCTATGTAACACTCTAACTTAACTACTCACATCCACATCCTAAGTATTGTAAATGAATGCCTTTTTTTTATTTATTTTATTTCTCAGTGTGAGTTTCCCAATGGTGACAACTAAGAAGGAGTCAAACATACCTTGGTTCGGTTCGAGACAGATTCTGAAAACTTTACTGAAGCTCAGGTGATAAATTTGAACTCTATTGAAGTCAAAGAGAGCCAAATGTTAAAAAACAGTATTGGCCATTTCTAGGCTAATAGGCCAGGGATTCTCAAATAAATGACATGTGTGCCTGGGCACTGCCCTGGGGAACATGAGCCAAAACAAAAATTAGCAAGCAATTCAATTTGGTGGGGATCCATAATTTTAATAAAGCTTTAACCACTTGCGGACAGTCCACCTTACATATACTGCGGCAGGGCGGCCGCTCTATGCCAGATCACGTACCTAGTACATGATCTGAAACCTCCGGGTCTGGGGCGTGCGCACTCAGTGGGAGCCCAGCGGTGGGTACCACAGACTCGATGTCCACCGGCAACCATTGATTATTCAGTACACAGGCAGAACGGCGATCTGCCTATGTAAACAAGGCAGATTGCTGTTCTGTGAGGAGGGAAGGCATTGATCCTGTGTTCTTGCAAAAAAGGGACACGGATCTTTGCCTTCCCTTAATAAAAACACCTCCCCCACAGTACACAATCACTGGCTAGGAACACATTTAACTCTTTGATTTCCCCTGATGTTAAAGAGGAACTGCAATCTGCTCACATAACATGTAATAAAAACGTCAGTGTCACTGGTCCCCAAAAAGTGTCAAAAGTGTCAGTTAGTGTCCCATTTGTCTGCCCCAATATCACAATCCTGCTATAACTAGTAGTACCATTACTAGTAAAAAAAATAAATAAATACAAAATAAACAAATAAAAATATTGTACAGCTTGTGAACGCTATAACTTTTGCATAAACCAATCAATATACGCTTATTGGGTTTTTTTTTACCAAATATATGTAGCAATATACATATTGGCCTAAATTTATGAAGAAATTCATTTTTTTTCAATTTTTTTATTGGATATGTTTTATAGCAGAAAGTAAAAAAATATTGAGTTTTTTTTTCAAAATTTTCGGCTTTTTTTGTTTGTAGCGCAAAAAATACCAAAAGAAAGCTCTATTTGTGGGAGAATACACCAATACACCAAAATAAAGCTCTATTTGTGGGAAAAAAGGAACATACATTTTATTTGGGTACAGTGTCACACAACTGCGCAATTGTAAAAGGTAAAATAACGCAGTGCAGTATCGCAAAAAATGGCATGGTCATGAAGGGGGTAAATCTTCTGGAGGGCAAGTGGTTAAAGTGTTACTAAATCCACAACAGTAAAATCAGTCTGTATATACAGTAAAGCAAGCCTGTTATACTCACTGTGGAACCTAAGGGGGTAATCCTGCACATTGCGTAAAAAGGCTGTTTAATCCTGACTTCTCTGATCCTCCCCTTCTTCCACAATCCCCAATCCATTTCCTGATAGAATAGAGCCTTGGGGGCACTCTGCACATGCTCAGTTTGGTGTGTATTGCTAGACAGTTTTTTTTGGGGGGGAGTGTGCATGTGATCAGCACAGGGCCAATCAGCACTGTCCAAACAGAGGGTCAGGAGTCATGCTGCCTCATAAGACAGTCAGTGGAGAATGAAAACTTCTCCTACAAGTTTTAACCAGTGCTTGGTGGGGCACTGATAGAAGTCACAAGACTGCTATATACTGCTGATGAGAAGAGATATTTAACAATTTATAGTTACTAGAAAAAAAATGCATTTCCATGTTATGTGTACAGTGGAAGACAAGATATAGTGAATGCGGGGTCTTGGGTTTAGTAACACTTTTCGCCCCTGTTTACAACCTGTTCACACCAGAAACAGTGCTAGTCACTGGTGTGCTGGGCGTCTTACCCCCATCCCTGGATGTGATGGTTGTGGGGACCTGCAGGTGGGAGACTTATTGGAATCTGCAAGCCCCCTTTATGATGAGGTGGCCCCAGATACCATGTCTCCATGTGAACAAATAAGGGATAAGGGGTACCCCTACTTATTAAAAAAAATGTGAACAGTAATTGATGATACCACTATTTTTAATAAGTCTTTTAATAAAATTGAATAAAAATGTCCTGTAATGTACAGCCATTGTTAATTATGTCGTCCAGTGATGCAGATCCACATCAATAACAATGAAAGACGCACACGGACCCACAGGAAGAACGAAATCCCACCAACAAGATCAGTTCCTGTCACTCACTTGCGCAAAAAATGACATCTCCCAGTCCCTGCTAGTAAACAAAGGAGCATGGTGTCAGAGAAGATGTGTAGCACCCTCTAGTTTGCTAGAATAGGTAAGTGTTAAGGTTTTTTTTTTTTTTTAATCATTAAAGAATTTTTATTGAAATTTCCATACAAATAACAGAAAAATTAAAGGCAGCTGGTTTTGGTATATAACAATCAGGTATAACAGTAAAACATTTACATACTAATCTCAATCAAAGTAATGGACGATAGTCATACAAATCATCAAATAAAGCATACATAAACAGTATAGTAACATCCCTGTTTACCCCATTGGGTTCTAACTGTAAACAGGCGCTAACTAATATAATGACAACATTATCATGGACAATTCAAGAAATTAGAAAAGGAGTGAACTGTGAAGCCTTGATATTACTTCTGGAATAATACTGAAATATGGTTTAAGAACTGCAGCTCATGTTTTTGAGTGAGGTAGAAGCTTTAGGGTGACTAGTCCATATTTGCCATAATTTCTCAAACTTGACCGTGTTGTAATTTTTATACGCCAACATTAACTCATATTGAGCTTGTGTATTCAACCTTATAACAACATCAGATAGATCCGGTGCTTCGTTGGATTTCCATAGTTTTATTATAGTCAGCCTTGCTGCTATTAATACATTTGCTACTACTGTTCTATACTCTACAGAATAAAGATCCATATTTATTCCTAAAAGGGCAATTGCGGGAGTAAGGGGAAGTAAATTACCAGTGAGGTTAGCAATAAATGTTGAAACTGATTTCCAAAAACTACTAAGATTTTTGCAATTCCATAAAATATGATAAAGGGAACCAGTTTGTTCATTGCATTGCCAGCAAATTGGGGAGAGTGATGGGTAGATTTTGGAAAGTTTATATTGTGTAAGGTACCATCTGTTTAATATCTTTCGGGAATTATCCCAATGTTCAATGCAGGATGATGCCTTAGTACTCAGAATTATGGCCTTTTTCCATTGTTGCCAAGAAATAGATAGGGAAAGATCCTTTTCCCATTTGAGCATATTATTGGTTTTAACAGATTTAGGGAATTCTGAGAAAAGTTTGTAAAATAAGGATATTCCTTTCTTATCACAAGCGTATTTGTTCAGTAGGAACCTCCAGATTATTGATAGGATACTCATGCTCAATTTCAGGTCAAATTTCTTTAATCTTTCAAAATGTCTAAGTTTTTTTAGCACCAACTCTTTATAGGCTAGGTGTAGGTTGACATAGTAATTAAACCCCTGTGAAATCCAATTACCGTATTTATCGGCGTATAACACGCACTTTTTTCCCCTTAAAATCAGGGGAAAATCGTGGGTGCGTGTTATACGCCGATCCCCGCTATTTTGTGATATATCGGAGCGATCGCCGCCGACATTCACATAGTGTGTAGTTTTAAATATGGCGCGGCGGAGATCGGAGGGACTCTGCGGCGCTTAAAGAGCGCCGCCGAGAACACAGTGACTGGGCGGAGACGAGATACACATAGCCGGGGGTTCTCGGCTCTTCTCGGCGCCGTTCACAGTCACGCCCAGTCCCGCCATTGGACCTGTGTTATGTCCATCTTAGGGACTGGGCGTGACTGTGAACGGCGCCAAGAAGAGCGGAGAACCCTCGGCTATGTGTATCTCGGCTCCGCCCAGTCACTGTGTTCTCGGCGGCACTCGTTCAGCTCCACCGAGTCCCTCCGAACTCCGCGGCGCCATATTTAAAGCTACACACTAAACTTGTGTATGTCGGCGGCGATCATGTAATTTACATTGGGGGCAAGGCTGCACTGACCACTGGGGCAAGGCTGCACTGGGGCAAAGCTGCACTGGGGCAAGGCTGCGCTGACAAGGCTGCACTGACAAGGCTGCACTGGGGCAAAGCTGCACTGGGGCAAGGCTGCACTGGGGCAAGGCTGCACTGGGGCAAAGCTGCACTGGGGCAAAGCTGGACTGGGGCAAGGCTGCACTGACAAGGCTGCACTGGGGCAAAGCTGCACTGACAAGGCTGCACTGGATACTGAGGCAAGGCTGCACTGACAAGGCTGCAGATGGACATGATAACGCTGTATTGATGAGCATTTAAATGTAAGTTTTTTTTCCTTAAACTTCCCTCCTAAAAGTTTTTTCCTTAAAATTCCCTCCTAAACTTGGGGTGCGTGTTATACGCCGGCGCGTGTTATACGCCGATAAATACAGTATTCACTGAGATACGGGCTCTACAGTAGTCCAGTATTCTAAGGGCACAGGGATTTTAATTAGTTCACCTAGTTCTTTTGATTTGGATAATCTGTGTTTCCAAGCTATCAACATGGATTTAATAGTGATGTTAAGTGTTAAGGTTTTTGTTAGAGTAGGAAAAATGTTTAGGCCAGGTGAGTGATCCAGGGAGGGCTGGTATGACTCATCAGGCAGCATCTCTGGAACCCCCCACTTATGGAACTTGCTGAAAACTTCCAGAAGAACAGGAGGGAGGTTAGGAGGAGCTGCCTGGAGTATTCATGAGGACCCTGACCAATCCCCAACAGATGGGTTGACAGAAGGCAGGCCCTTTCAAATACTTTGGGTCAGCCCAGCTTTGCAGGAGAGTTTGGATGGAAGATTGCAGATGGAGTGCTAAGAGGCTGTCGGAAGAGGTGGTGTAGCCACAGAAGGACATCTGGGCACTAAGATTTTGCTACACTACCAAAGGAGCCCACGGTCCCTGCCTGTAAAGGCATTTGCTTCTATACTGACTGAGCCCTATTGTTAGATAACCTAACTGTGTGCTAGCTGGTCCTGGGAGTTGTAGTGCTTCAAGGAAGTATTGTGCTGGAGGAAGCTGAGGAGTGTATAAATAGTCTGTACAGAAGAAATTGTCCTTGGAAAGTTTTGCCAAATTTAAGTGGGCATCCCATAATACCCCTATCCCCATCCAAGTTCAATACCGATACTAAAAACACAAAAACGAAGCCACAAGGCCTGTTTCCTGACTCCAGAGTGCTGTGTAAAATTCAGTGTGCCTGGCTGTGCAGGGTGGGGGATCCCTTATTCACCAGCGGCTCCTGCAGGGGTAGGGCTACAGATGGCAATGTCATTGCCCAAATATGGCCATGTTGCCATTCTTGGTCAGAGATGTCAACACTATTTCCACCCTCTTGTTTACATGGCCAGGGATTCCAAGCTAGTAAAGCAGTGGGGTCGATGATGTCACTGGTTGCTAGTCATCACTGCTTCTTTAACAACCATTGAAATGCAGCTGCCATATATAGCTGGTAGTAATAGTAATATGGCAGTAATACCCCTACTATATATGATGTTTGGCTGCCGTTGAATGAGCACATAGTCCAGCATTCTGATAGACAGCCAAAGTTCCATCCAAACCTTGATCTCATCCCTAGTGACAACAGTGGACCATTACAAGAGCACTTTTTGTGAGACTATTGTAAGACATGGACATGGTTTGTCACTATGTAGCACAGAAAGGTCCCTCATGGTAAGATCACTCACTCATACCGGTAGTAGAGAGGCTGAATCTAGTGTCCAATTTAAATTGCACATGCATAAAAATGATTCTGGGTTGCATGAATTGTCCTAAGACAATATTAGAAAGTAGTCTAACCAAAAAAAAATACAAATAGAAAATAAAAAAATCTGGTTTGTTTTTTGTTTTTTTTCTTCGATGTGAACAGTTTAAGTACACAGTATTACAGCTCAATTTCTTATTCCTCGGCAAAGAGGATATAAGGACAAAATAATAGGAATGTCATTAGGAAGTTGTTTGTGCTATGGAACTGTGCATATAATGTTCTAATATTATTCATAAATGTATCTCCTCCACCTGTGTTGCTGAGCTTCCAAACAATGATCAGCAGGTTTGCTGTCAAGCCATGACCAGTGGCCAGTTGCACAACGCAGTGATTTCAACATCTTTCCAGGTGCTAGCTAGCATGCTGTGGTCTCACTCTTAGGCAGCTCCTAATTCTAGCTGTTGGTGATTTATAAAACAAAATTCCTGCCATTCTTTTCCTTGGGATAGTAACAGTCCATTTATTTAATCTTATCAGCAGATCTTTTGTGGTAGCATGTTGCTCATCTGTGCAAGTGGCACATGCAAAACAGTAAATACATCATTTTGAAAACATAAATATTACTATTAAATGGTATATCTTTTTTCCTGGAAATAGAATCCATGAGTCTATATGCATAGCCTAAGTTATACTTTATGTGCATCCAGTAACGACCACTGCAGTTAATCGCTGACTGTGCAGAGAACCATGAATAGCTGCAGCCGCTGGCGATCTGTCATGGCTGGCGTCAGCACCTAGCCACTCACATGAAGATTTCTGCTGCTGCAGTCTGCACTGGCCTATATTGCCAGTGGGAATGTAGCCTTAAAAAAAGGCCTGATCTGTGGAAGCTGAGCACAAGAAACAAACATTGAGGTTGATTTAATAAAGGCAAATACACTGTGCTTTTTGCAAAGTGCAGTTGCACTCTGCAAGAGCAGTTGCTCCAGAGCTTTGTAAATGAGCAGAAGCTCTGCTTACTTAGATTATCCAATCACATGCAAGCAAAAATGCATTTTCCTTGCACGTGATTGGGTATTCTTTTCCAAATGGAGCTTTACATAATTTACTAAGCTCTGGAGCAACTGCACATGCAAAGTGTGGAGTATATTTGCCTTTAGTAAATCAACCACCATGTCTCCAAAATTGCAGTTAATATCAGTACGTTTAATAACTGTTTTAATCAGTGGTGGCTTGTGTTTTTTTGGGGGGGCAGCAAACAATCCACCCGCCGACACCCCCCCTAGTCAGTCGGGTTATGGGCGACACCCACCCCCCTGCTCGGCCTGGTCGGCCGGCTGGGTCACAGGGGTCACAGGCAGCACACACCCCCCCGGGTCATGCGGGCGGCTGCTTTCTCAGTTCCCCTATGTCTCCTCCCTCCTCCTCCTGGCTGCCAATTTGCAAATCCAATCGGATCTCCTTTCGGCCAATCTGGTGACGGGTCTCAGACCCACTTCTTGATCGTTCGGGAGGAGAATCAGTGTTACAATAGCAAATATTCATTCATTGTGGTCAGACAACTGGGTGGGCTTCAGGCACACTGCTCTGCTCTGGGCCCACCCTTTTTTGAAGCCTCTGGCTCTAATCGCGTGCTTAAAACCCCCCCATTGGAATCCATGGTCCGGCACCCTGCATGTAGGTCAGGGGGCCGGATGCATGGATAGGGGAGGCAGCGCCCGTGTGCCCTTAATGGACGGGCCACCACTGGTTTTAATATTGAATCAATACACCAAGTAACTTTAGCCCAATAGAAATGGAATAGTTGAAAATACTGCCAATCAGCAGTATAGGTCCTGGGTGTTGCCTACAGGTTCCCTGCAATTGATCTTTTCCCAGTTAAAGTGGTAGTAAACTGCAACCTGCAAGGCAAAGTTATAATGTGCTAGTATGCAGCATATACTAGCACATTGTGTGGAACCTACTTTAGAACGAAGCCCTTTCAGCAGCGAGCTGTCACCACTGACAGGGCTTCCATCTTCATCCATCTTCCTTCCGCTGTGTGAGGGGCTGGAGCCGCGATGAAGTCACTCCCGTGCATGTGCGCGGGAGCTGCCATTTACGGCACAGGACTCTGAAGGAACGGCCCAGGTGGTGGTATTTACAGTACCTATAGGTAGTGATATTTACAGTACCTAAGAGATATTTACAATACTTATAGGTAAGCCCTATTATAGGCTTACCTATAGGTAAAATTCATGTATGGGAGTTTTCTCCCACTTTAATGACTTACCATTACCTTTAATTACTTATTCTACATTGTGCCCCTGTGTGGAGGTGGCCATTTCAGTAGAGGTAGAGTTTTGCTTTCAGGGCTGCATCCCTGATGGTTCGTAAATGTCATCTAATGAAAACAGAAGTAGGGACATCATCACACCGAAGCTTACACTTCTGAAGAGAGAATAGCGAGCAATACAGTTGTGACATTACCAAATCTCTCTCTCTTGGGAGACCAGCAATCAGATGCACAGTACTGGAGATATACAGTAATATGTGTCCTTTGCGCTATCAATAGTATGTAACAAAAAAAATTGAATAATAAATAATAAATAAGCTAATTGCAGCAAATTCTAAAGTGTTCACAGTGACACAGATTATTAGAAAACTAAACAACAAAAATGATTTCGCGCAGTGATCCAATTGTCTGAGGAAGTCTTCTCTAGGTATGATATTGTGAAAACAATTATAACAGGACTACTAAAGTGCATATAGTGCATCCAGAAAGAATATGAAAATAAACAACAGGTGATCATATACTCCTGACTGGTACAAATTCAAAATAACTGGTGAATAATATCAAAAATACTGATAAATAATGTGTCAATCATGATCAATTTGTGCAATAAGTGAATAGTTCAAAATAAGATGAATGGAAAGGCTAGGTCCTCATGGGAAGTAGAACTGTACTAAAAAGTCACGAACAAGGGATGAAATATAATTCCGATGGCTGGCTTCTTAGTAATAAAACATAGTGGTATTGCCCATATATAACTTCATAAAATTAATTAGATGTGGTCTCCCAGAACTCTCACCTCAAAGCTGATTAGTTATTGCATCTGTGAGTTCGGGTATGTAGGTATTGCCACTGTTGTCAGTAATCAGTAAGGTGGATTGTAGATTTCTCCTTAAGGATCCTCTGCTGGAATTCCTATATAGCTCCAGTGTTACCAACACCGTGGTAAGAGGAAGCAAAGGAGAAAAGAAAGGGGGCTCCAACTTTGCATTTGTCAGTGTCTTCTCTTTAGGTCACACAGTTTCAAAGGTTGAAACTTTCCAACATGTCTAGAAGTTACCTCATTATGGCTACAAAAAGTACCTCCGCAGGAAGAACCTCAGCTGGAAAATGATCTCGGAGATACCAAGACTGGAGCAGAAGTGTGTGCGCGCCCCCGCCCTATGTACAGGGTTCACAGAGCGCGCAGCCGGCTGCTCAGAAGGCGAGCCACCGTCCTCCGCCTCACACTTGTTAGTATCACTGCTTTCTACTCCGGTATTCCCCCTCCTACCCAGCTGGGTAATGAGCAGAGGTAGCACATTGCATTAGATCGGACGGGATAGCAGTGTGAGGAGGAGGAATACCGGAGTAGGAGGGGGAATTGAGGTTATGAGGTTGTAGGTAAAGGACTGTCTAGACTCTTTTCATGGGAATTCAGTACAAAAGAAAAACATTTTGGATACTGCCTAAGCACAATTAACCAAGTCTTTTCTTTTCTTCTGTGTACAGGTGGTAGGGTGCTTCATCAGGAATCCAAATCGTGTGGACACTTACTTTTGGCTGTCCAGGTGCAAGGTCATCTCAAGGTCCAAAACAGGAGTCCTAGCAGTTGCATCAGCTAAAGGAGACCATTGGGGACTGGCCAACCCAGGCACATCTTCATCATTGCCACAACCAAAATATGTTTAAGATTGTCCTACTGAGACTTAAAGTGGTTCTAAAAGTATAAGATACATTCTATGCATGAAGATAAAAAAACCTTCTGCAAGCAGGGCAAACTATATAACTGGCCCATATTATCAAGTGAAATAGGCAGGATTTTGTTCAACAAGGTGAAAGGACAATGGTGTCTGTATACAATGTCCCAGAAATGGGATGCCTTATCCTTTATCCCTGTAGTACTACAAGTGTCGGCAAGATGACTACCGGGAATGATGTTTGTATACAGTGTTCAAATAACTCCTTCTGTAGCGCAGTGTCTCTGTTCCCTGCAGATGGGCAGAAATGCCCTCCCACCAAATCCTGTGATCAAGACCCAAACGAACGTCCTGGAACAGGCATGCTTTATTGTGGCCTGACCGGTCCCCTCACGCTGGAACGGTTCACCGTTGGTGGAGATGCGCCTTGATATTCACCTGGGATCCCCCTCTCTCAGGCTGGACATCCCAACTCGCTGTGGAGGCCAGAATCACACGGGGAGATCATCTGAGAGACAGCACCTCTCCCTCAGGTCTGGTCTCTACACTCCCTCATGGCTGACTGAACTCTTACCTCAGGACACGAAATGGAGTCTTTTATTTTCCTGTCAGCAAAGCATCATGGGGTTTGCAGTTCTCCCTGTATGCCAGTCTATGGGGCCATTTTGTGTGAGAACTGCATGTCCCAGAATCCATGGCTGCTCTCCCTGCAGTACAGTACAATCTCTCCCATTGGCTGTTGTAACTGTACCTTTAATTAGTTTTTTCTTCCGGCAAATAGGGGCTTCTAAATGCACAGCTCTGTGTGTGTCAGCTTACATTACATTACTCAGTCAGTGAAAACAAGAAGAAGGAGGGGGTTGAAAAATCAGCCTTACAGCTACTAGCAGGCAGCTCACCCTAACTGAGGACTGGAAAGCCTGTGTACATTGTTCCGACCAGCTTGGCGGGATTGTGGGTTATAAAGTGAGACACCCGCTACACACTCCCCCCACCAAAGAACCTTTGGTCCCCAAAGAAAGTAACAGTCCTTGACTTGGTACATGCTTTTAGAATACATGCAGGGAAAAACAGGTTAATGTACACAGGAAAACAAATAATTCACATTTGCATAAGAACCTGGCAGAGGAACCTCCCACCAATGAGCATAGAAAGGAAAGTTGTCCTGCCTACAGGCCACCTTAATTGGAATGGCCCTACCAGTTGTGCCATGGGGTGAGTCAGGGTTGCCCTTCACCAAAGCAGTGGTGAACAGGTCAGGCATGTCAAGAGTCCCTTGAGGTGAGAGGACAATTTCTTTGGAGCTCTCACCCAACACGTCACAGGTTGGTCTCCTGAAATGGGAAATTACTCTTTGTTTCCTCTGCTCCACTGGCTCACTGGCCTCTTCCTCCTGTTTAACTGCTTTTGCCTCCTGCAGATCAGTTTTGATCGCCTCTGCTGTGGATCCTTCTCTATCCACTATGGAAGAGGGAGACACCTCTGGCCCTCCTGCTGGCAGGGAAGGTAAAGGATCACATCTGGGGACAACAGGGGCTAACAGCCATTTCCCCAGATCTGTGTTGATCCCAACGATCAACGAACTTCCTGTGGACCCTGGCAGCCAAGGGCATACAATGGCCAGTGTCTCAAAGTTCTGAGGCTTCCCAGCCCTCAATGGATCACATGACAACTTGATCTGCAGATATCCATCACAAGGGTAATAATAGGGGCATGTAGGGGCATGTATGACAAATACCTCTTGTAAAAGTCTCTGATCAGCAAGGTAACCTGAGCACCCGAATCAAGAATGGCTCTGGTATAAACCCCTTCAACCAGAACAGGCACTACAGGCAGATGGGGCTACCAACTGGGCAGGAGGCCTGTTGGAAGCATCTGGAAAAGTAGGTTGGCGTGACTGGACTTGTGCTTCCTTCAGCTTCCGGTGTTGGGAATGCCATTTCTGGTGTCGTTTTGGAGGCTAATAGGCATTCCTCACTGAAACGGCATAAACTTCAGGTGTCCTCCTATGTTCTCTTTCAAAATCAGTGAAGGTTCTTCTTGAAGACCCAGACCTTCTCTCTATCCTTCAGTCACTTGTCTGCGGTCTACGCCAGTCTTCTGTCCGCTTGGGTGGACTAGGACATTCTCGCTGGTAGTGACCTACACCTCCACAATGTAGACACACGTTTGGATTCCTTGACCTCTTGCCAGGCACTGTGGACGAAGCCAGATGCACATTAGGCCCCTCAACCCCCTCTCCTGACAACTCGGTAAGTTTTGTGGCCAACATACAGGGATATACAATGTAATACTGACATATAATTATACACATAGGTTGGACTTGATGGACTTGTGTCTTTTTTCAACCTCACCTACTATGTAACTATGCTCATCCTTTCTGTCATATGGGATATCTGCATCTTCAGTACGACTACCTCAGACTTGACGTCCAATGATCCGTTCATGATTTCCATTAGCTGTGACATCTGAGTTTTCAGAACCCCAAACTCTGGATTACTGTCAGCTGTGCTGGCCACTCTGACTCCGACAGCAGATTCTGACTTCTGGCCCTTGTGTTTGTTCTCCAGCATGGCTTCTTCCTCTCTCAGTAATTTAATGAGCTTATGATACTTCATGAACATGACATCAGCTGAAGTCTGCACCCGGATCCAAACTGGATCAGAGCATGAAGCGCTCCCCCCAGGATCTGCTGCATTCTAGCTTGATCTACGTCAGAAGGCTGCATTCCCTTCTTTAATATGATCTGATGCAACATCCTATTCAAGTGTAGAATATTCAGGTAATCTTAAGCGACACAATCTTTCTTGAAAAACAATAATTGATTGCAAACCGCGCTCCCTGTAAAGTGCAAGTGCAGATGACACACTCTAATGTAAACAAAGTGAATGTAGTATAACTATATGGTGTCAATAGTGATACTCATGAGTAAATATCACCTAAGTGAAAACAGCAAATAATCAAACATCAAAGATTGAAAAATAAAATAAAAACAAAACAAGTGAAAGCAACAGTCCAAATTCAAAATGAGTTCAAAAAATTAAATTCAAAAATTATATTCAAAAATTATTAAATTCAAGAAAGTGTTCAAATAATGTTGAAATTGGACTCCTGGATGAATCCTCCTGGGGTTCAGCAAGGCATCAGACAACAGTAATACACCACCAACATCGGCCACACAGCCTACTCACCAGATTGTGGTGACTCCCATGACAGAAGTCAAAGAACGCTTTAAGAACAGCAAAGGAAGCTCCACACGATCATGGCTTAGTTAAGGCGCTGGAACTCAGGTACCTCAGGTGACACTGTAACTGCTTAGATGCATGCAAACAAACTCCCGGATAGAGATGGGTCATTGAAGACCATTAGTGCCATGTATGGGAAAAAGATGAATGAACTCTCATCGTGAAGTATGCCAAAATTTATTGGTCAGGCTAAAAGCAGGCTAAAAAAGCTAAAAACCGCATCACCCACATGTGGGTTTGAGCGGACAAACAAAATACGTTGCGAACGGAAATAGCGTGTCACATTCGGTGCGTCCGACCGGTTTCGTCAGTGCGTGCTGATGTCATCAGGGATCGCACGAAATGGCATGCCACCTCCTTAAATACACACATCAATCAGAGGCTTCCAATCCAGTGATATCCCACCTTGCAGAGGGATTAGCCAAAATTGAGAATTAAAAATTAGCACTGCCATCTTGTGGCCAGCAAGTAGAATACAGTTATACAATTCCTAAGGTATCAAAACTGCCATTTTGTGGATAGATGCCAGATTGCACAACTGAATAGAATGAATAAATCAGAATGCATACATAAATTAAATAAATTAAATTAAATAAATAAACTTAAATTTAAGAGAATAGAAGGAAATATAAAGGAAATATATAAATATAAAGGGATGAAACCGGAATGGATTGTCCCTTCACAACCAGTATTAATATAGGTCAATAATTGGACAAATAACAATTCAAGTTGATGTCGACATTGATACCTGCCGGAGTAAGTGTGTTTAAACTATAAATCCATTCCGTTTCGTTTTTTGATATTCTCTGAACCATATTTCCTCCCCTCCAATCAGCATCCAGCTTGTCAATCCCAAAAAATCTGGCCAAGCTAGGATCCTGCTGGTGGTGGATTCTGAGATGGTTAGAGAGACTGTGTTTGGGAAAACCGTTTTTAATATTTGTGAGGTGTTCATTGATACGGGTGCAGAGGTTTCTTTTAGTACGTCCGATATACTGTAACCCGCATGAGCAAGTAATAAGGTATGTGACATAAGTAGATTTACAGGTGATGAATTTGTCTATTTTGTAGTCTTTGCCCGTACTAAAGGATGTGAAGTATCTCATATTATTCTTAGTTAATTTGCAGGCTTTACACTTCCTACAATAAAAGAACCCTTTGAGATCCAAAAAGGTGGGAACTCTCTTGGGGGGGGTTAATACATTCAGGGCTAGTTTATTTCGTAAACATGGTGCACGCCGATAGATGAACCTAGGGCGTTCTGGTAAGAAGCTAGATAAAGTCCTGTCCCTTAGCAAAACTGGCCAGTGTTTTGAAAAAATTCTTTCAACACTTTTATAGTCCCTATGGAAACTAGTCAGAAAAGGAACATAATCTAGTTCACATTTCTCTTTAATATTATCTTTCAAGAGTTGATCCCTATCCATCCGTGAAATAAGTAATTGGGTGGCCCTGAGATCTTTTTCCTGGTACCCTTTTTCTTTAAATCTGTCAACCAATAGTTGTAATTCCGGGTTGGAAGTTTTTACTATCTATTAGACACAATCTTTCTTGTTAAACTTCAGAGTGGGGATAGTTTCTGAGGCAGGGCCCCTTAGACTCTCTGTAATTTGCTTCTTGAAAGGCTCTGGAATGTCCCATTCATCCAAGACTTGTGTGGCCTGGTCCAGACACTCTTCAAAGTTGTCCTTTCCTGTAGGCACTGGATGTCTCCTGAAAAAGGGCCTGAGTTTCTGGTACTCACTTCCAGAATACGTCAGAGTGTCCCTTGGCAATTTTGACACAAAGTCTCCCATAGCAGAGAACTCGGGGGCTCCGGGCCAAGCATGACCGAAGATGGCATGGAAGGGACCTCTTCCCTCGTGGCCTTAACTCAACTGGTACTTGCTGGACACCTGTCTGGTGTGTGTGACTGGATTAGACAAAACTCAGGTGGTCGGCCAACTGCACACTGGATCCTCGGAAACGGTCAGGAATCCCTTGCTTCCTTTTCAGTAGCACATGTGTGCAGGAGGCCTCACAATCAGGTCTAACATCGATCATCCATGATTTCCTGCCTAAGGACAATGTCTGCACTAGCTGACAGATCTGCTCGTCGATCCAGGCCTCCCCATGGAGTTCAATCACTATGCTCGATTCTGGGCTGGCGCCTTCTTCGGACACCACTGTGTCGCAGCAACGGGGTCCATCTGGACACTCTTAGGGGTGTTGTCTTGAGGAGTTGATTACAAAGTAGCGGTATTAGCCCAGACGAGCCCCCACATGTAGCGATACACCAACAGGGGCTGCTTAAGTATGTTCTGTCCGTTACTCTGCCCCTCAACCCTAATAATAGCCTCATCCCCCTCTGGCACACATGGCAATAGTGTAAGTGCAATGACCAATGAGAAACACACACACGTTATAATAAAACACAGAAATTGTCTTTACTGCAATATTTCTGTGGAAGAATAACAAACAGTAACAGTATATAGTCAAGTAATCAACTAAAGATCAATAACTGAGATTTAAGAGCAATAGAGCTTTCAATCCTATATTCAAGCTGCTTTCAGGGGATTCCAAACCTGAGAATGTCCCCAAGAGCAGAGGCACACTTTAATAGTAAATAAAGCACAATATGGCACTTCAAATTTAGATTGGTTACCTCTACTCAGATTGGCTCTATGAGTCCAGGCAGAAGAAGAGCAGAGGAATGACTCCCTTTGTGTCAGGCCTCTCTCTACTATCCCCTGACACCACAGGGCCAACTTTACACACCTATTCAAGTCAGCAAGTAATGGCTTAACTTTATAGATAAACTGTCCCACACACCCAATACCCAATACATATACAGAGCCCTGAATATGTGTGTGTGGATCCGTATGGCCCTAACAACTTCAGTTGTTTTTGAAGCAAAGATAAGCCTTGGTGTCTTCAGCTAGCCACTTTCGTTGGTGCACTTTAACTCTTGGGTAGCAGGGCGAACAATATAACTGGCCCATATTATCAAGTGAAATAGGTAGGATTTTGTTCAACAAGGTGAGAGGACATTGGTGCCTGTATACAATGTCCCAGAAATGGATAGCCTTATCCTTTATCCCTGTAATACTACATGTGTCAGCAAGATTACTACCAGCAATGATGTTTGTATACAGTATTCAAATAAGTCCTTCTGTAGTGCAGTGTATCTGTTCCCTGCAGATGGGCAGAAATGCCCTCTCAGCAAATCCTGCGATCAAGACCCAAGCGAACGTTCTGGAACAGGCAGGCTTTATGGCGGCCCGACCGTTCCCCTCACGCTGGAACAGTTCATCGTTGGTTGAGATGCACCTTTATATTAACCTGGGATGCCTTTCTCTCAGGCTGGACGTCGAATTCTGCAATCACTATTGTTAGTAATACCGCCGCTATATTACTTTTTTTTTTAAACTAATCTTAGTTTTCTTTGTGTTGCGCGGTTCCAGCTTGCTTGTGGGCATGCGAAGCCCACTATGATACTCTTCCCAGATACGGTGCTGCTGACTAACCAGCATGCACCACCCGGTCTAGCGCATGCGCATTATACACTCCTCACAGCGCAGGAAATGTCTTTGGCATCTCACGATGATGAGAGACGGCGATGCCCACTGACTCCTGTGAAACATGACACACATCTCCCAGGAGCCAGTGTGCAGCAGGATATTGTGTACATCGCCGCGAAGGGGAGAGACAGAAAGTACTAAAGAATGCCTTGTAAACAAGGTACGCACAGGGGGAAAAAAAATTGCCCATTGCAGTAAGTATGGTCAGGTCTGAAGCGGATGATGTGGAGAGAGAAAAGTGGGTGGAACTCCGCTTTAATGACCAGGCCATTTTTGTGATACGGCACTGCATTACCTTAACTGACAATTGCACGGGCGTGCCCCGCTGTACCCAAATAAAACTGATGTCCTTTTTTTCCCACATATAGAGCTTTCTTTTGGGTATTATCTGATCACCTCTGCGGTTTTTATTTTTTGCGCTATGAACAAAAAAAGACCAATAATTTTCTGAAAAAAACAATACTTTTTGCTTTCTGCTGTAATACATATTAAAAAAAAATATCTAAAAAAACGAATTTATTCATCAATTTAGGCAAACATGTATTCTACTACATATTTTTGGTAACAAAAATTGCAATAAGTGTATATTGATTGGTTTGCGTAAAAGTTATAGTGTCTACAAAATAGGGGATAAATTTATTGACTTTTATTTTTTTTTATTGTTTTTACTAGTAATGATCTGTGCACTGATCACTGTATAAATGACACTAGCAGGGAAGGGTTTAACACTAGGGGCGATCAAAGGGTTAACTGTGTTCCCTCAGTGTGTGTTCTAATGGTATAGGGGATGGGCTCACTGTAAACAACACAGAGATCGCTGTTCCTGATTACTAGGAACAGATGATCTCAGTGTTGTCCCCTGTCAGAACAAGGATCTGCCTTGTTTACATAGGCAGATCCCCGTTCTGCCTCTCTGTGAAGTGCGCGCCCACATTATCTATTGCATGAAACGATGTACAGGTACGTTGTTTCGCGCAAAAGAGCCGCCCTGCAGCAGTATATATGCGGTGGGCAGTCTTTAACTGCTTAAACTTCTCCACAACTTTATCCCTGACCTGTCTGGTGTGTTCCTTAGCCTTCATGATGCTATTTGTTCACTAAGGTTCTCTAAAAAACCTTTGAGGGCTTCACAGAACAGTTGTATTTATACGTAGATTAAATTACACAAAGGTGTACTCTTTTTACTAATTAGTTGACTTCTGAAGGCAATTGGTTCCACTAGATTTTAGTTAGGGAAAAGGTGGTTGATTACGAATACAAGCCACACGTTTCAGATATTTTTTTGTAAAAAAAAAAAGAAAAATAATTTATCATTTTCCACTTTGCCACTTTGTGTTGGTCTATCACATAAAATCCCAATAAAATACATTTAAGTTTTTGGTTTTAACATGACAAAATGTGAAAAATTTCAAGGGGCAGTCCTTAGATGAGGTGGATGCATTAGCTTTCTATTTCCAGGCCTTTTTTCTTTAATTTTCAACTGATGATCCTGACAGTGACACACCACCTTTACTAGGTTTGCAAAGCTCACTCACTGTACTGTACTTATGGATGCATCTATCTGCTTCTGATTTGGACTACAGACCACTTTTCCCTTTCATCATCTCCATTAGAGGAGAGGTCCGTAGTTCCACTGTTTGGAATTTGAGTATAGCAAAAATGTTCAGGTATAAAAAAAAGTGCAGGATGCCACTCACCCAGCCCGATGCATGTAGGTGTATGACTAAGCCCCAGAGGGTGAGGCGAAACGCATCAACGGGCGTGGCCTGTGGAGCAGTGTCCGATGAGGGCATTACATACACCTACATGCATCGGGTTGGGTGTGCGTTGTTTTAAACTTTCTATACCGACACTTCTGGATGAGTGAAACCATTGCCCTTCTTAGATTGTAAGCTCTAAGGAGCAGGGCCCTTTGATTCCTACTGTATTAAAGTGTACTGTATTTGTACTGTCTACCCTCAAGTTGTAAAGAGCTGCATAAACTGTTGGTGCTATATAAATCCTGTATAATAATAATAATAACTGCTTGCACCACTTTTCCTGGGTTCCATCAGGAAAACACATTACACCTTGGGCTTGGAGTGGTAGTGCAAGGTTCTACAAGTTTGCAGAAAGCAAAAAAGTTGTCAGCTCTCTACTGGAAGTTATGAGCTATTGGATTTTTGGCAGGATAAACAGATATTTTTTTACACTTGTCAAAATATAGCAAAATGCTTTCAATGGTATATTTACCAGACCAAAGGTGAGCAAATAAAAGAGGGTCATTGTTATGGATTACAGTACATATGCTTTAGGAGTTCTCCATTTTCGTAAGCCTTGACTGCTGTTTATAACGCACTGTATGGACTTTAAACATTTCTGTGCATAATTTTTCAACAGATTTTAAAGTTTAAAGAGACAAGAATAATTTCTATGGAAAATCTGGTATATACAATCCAAGAATAAAATGTGGTATACCAAAATATAGTTTTCTCTAATATCACATCTGGTGATTTTGAAGCTACTGCTAGGTCTTTTCACAGCACTCTTCTACCTTAATTAGCTTTTAGTGTATATACCTGTACATGACCTAGGAAATTGTTCATAGAGTATAGATGATAAAAGAATAATTTAAATTATATCATAATTGAATTGCAGATTTTACCTTGTGCATCCTAAATCTGTGGTTTAAAGGAAATAACAAAATAATTACTGAGTAATACGTTTATTTTCGGTGACATTTTAAATAATTATTATCAGACACAGGAAAAGTGTTAAATGTTCACTTGTTATTATGGCTTCACATACATGCATACTGATACAGGATATCTATGATTGCCTCAAGATATAAGTACAGAGAGGAAAGAAGCTCCATAGCATGTACAAGTCAGGCATGCCTTGTCAGTTTAAAGCGGTGTCTGCTACTACTTATCTGTGACTTGCTAACTAGGCAGAGGTCATAGTCATACATTTATGGAAGAGCCCTGGAGTCAAAACATGGAGTTAAACACAATTCTAAATTTGAAAGTCAGAATTCTGAGATTAAAATTCAGAATTCTGAGATTAAAAGTCAGAATTCTGAGTTTCAATGTCAAAATTCTGAGATTAAAAATGCAGTAGTCTCTATTTAGAGGGTTATGGTTTGTAAGATTATAGGACCAATGACCAACAATGTAGTACATAGTACACTGACCATCATTCTGCATGCAGACTATGTAAAAACCTTGTAAAAGCTTTGTTTTCCCTGCGTGTGTATATATATATATATATATATATATATATATATATATATATATAGACACTGAGCAGTGTCTTACCTCACCAGTAACGTCCGTCCCATCGTGGCTACAGGATGGCACTCTCCTCCTCTTAACTTGCTGAGCTCGGTTACCAATCCATGTTGCCAGCACACAGCACAGACACTTCCCCATTCTGGGCTGTTCTCACCCCATGCTCCTCTCCATTCAGGAAAAGGCTCACAGCTTCTCACCAGGCAATGAGAACAGCGGGATGTGGACTGTGGAAGGCAAAGTGGAAGCCCAGTATTGGAGTGTGGCTGTGGGGCCCTAGGGCAGATTGGAGCTGGACTTTGTTGAGGATATGAAAATATGACAGGGAGGCTGCAGGGGCTCCCTGAAGCTAGGGGCCGGGTTGTGATTGTGACCCCTGCAACCCCTTATACTACACCCATGTATATATATACATACTGTACAGGACGCTGTGGCTGGGTCCTGGAAGGACTCTATATTTCCCCTCTGTTTGGACTGTGGTCCCTTTAAGGGAACAAAAAGGGTTAACTCACCTGTCAGAGGAAGTGGGTTTAAAACAAGACAGGAAGTTGTAGGTGGGTGTGGAGGAGTGTAGAGGAGACTGTGGATGGTGGTTTTGTGTGCAGCGACAAAAGTGAACGGCAGTGTCCTGCCTGGAAGCCTCCTGGCAGGGGAAGTTACCTGCGACAAAACGCAAGGACTGTTTAACTGTGATAGCAGTACTGGACTCTGCAACTCGGTGAGACTGAAATCTCTTTCTTTTGTTTTGCTGCTGTGAAGCTATTTAAATTTAATAAACCTCCTTTTGACTGAAAAGCCTGCATCCTGCGATCTAGCTGGTTCCCCAAACTTTACAATACATATACACCGTATATAGTTTGGGGTTTTTTCGCTCAATGGTAACGACTCTCAGTGAGTTCAGTCCACTCCAGAAGTGATCGTAAGGGTTTCTTTGCCCATTTTTATTAATAAAACAGAAAAAAGTTCATACAGAAAATCTGTTTCCCACGCAAGGGTTTTCACCATCAACATGAATGTAAACGACTTTAGCTGCGTGGCTCTCTCTAGCAGCACTGCTGCTCAGTCCTATCACCTTGTGGTCCTCCAGACCATCAAACACATAATCTCAGTGTTCCTGTACACAATCTGTACCTCGGCTTTCTTCCAGATCCTTGCTGCTCTATTACCATCTGCTCCTGCACTGTGCAGACATACACGCTCTGGCTGCTGTGCAGCCTCTGTGTCTCCTAGGAAAGAATTGGGGTCCTCCTGACCCCAATGCAAAGACCTCCTGTCTCTTGGGTGGAGCCCCAAACTATGGTCAGGTCCTACTTTATAAAGGCTGTGAACACCTGCACACTCAGCCTGCTGGTTTCTGGCAAGACCTAAACACAGGATTGGAGACTCCTTCCCTCCCAAAGCACTTCAAGGTCTCCAGGTTCCTGACCCTGATTCAGAAATGTAAAAAAACCTGCAGAAAGATGATATTCCAGAGTCCCACACTCTGCATATGTGCAAACCCTGTGTCATTTTGTCTGATGTTTTAACAGTGGCAGAGCCTCGCACTGCTACTATATACTGTATATATACCACTATATATTACTGTGGAAAAGTTTTAGGCAGGTGTGACAAAATGCTATAAATTAAGAATGCTTTCTGAAATAGAAGTGTTAATAGTTTAACAAAATGAGAAGTAAATAAACAGAAGAGAAATTCAAATCGAGAAGGCATGGCTCGCAGTCTCTGCTTCCCAAAGGTGTTTCATTGGGTTGAGGTCAGGACTCTCTGCATGCCAGTCAAGTTCCTCCACCCGAAACTGGCTCATCCATGTCTTTATGGACCTTGTTTGTACACTGGTGCACAGTCATGATGTAACAGGAAGGGGCCATCCCCAAACTGTTCCCACAAAGTTGGGGGCATCAAATTGTCCAAAATGTTTTGGTATGCTGACGCCTTAAGAGTTCCCTTCACTGGAATTAAAGTCCAACCCCTGAAAAACAAACAAACAACCCCACACCATAATCCCCCCTCCATCAAATGATTTGAACCAGTGCACTAAGCAAGGTCCATAAAGGCATTTTTTGCTAAGATTTTTCTTGTCAAGAACTACCTTCAGTGTAAAGAAGACCAAAGAGGGGCGTGGCCAAGATGGCGCTGTAAGCGGTAGCTTTTTCTGAGAGCTCCGCACTTCTATATTAAAATCCGGATCCATCTACGCCAAAAAAACCCTGGAAACACTCCACTTTTGCTTGGGAGGTTGCCAGGATCTCCCATCTGCTGCAGGGAGAAGAAGATCTCGTCCCTGGGCCGCGATCGGACATTCCGCGGCCTACCTCGGGCGACTAGGCCGCAGCCGCGGCCTTTCCTGATGGACCCGGCCGCGCGACGGAGGACCCTCGGCGCGATCGGCCCTACAGAGCGGAACTCCACATCAAACACAGGCCGCAGGCAGAGGTGGGGGAAGCGGGCCTTGTTAATTTACAGGCCGAATCTCGGGCTGCTCCCCTCCATCCCCCACGAGATACTAGGCCGCAGCCGCGGCCTTTCCTGGTGGCCTGTGGACTCCGGACTGGCCTGGAGGTGAATTTGTGCCCTAGACTGGGAACAAGACGACCTGAGAGGAAGGGACAGTGCAAAAGGGCAGCGGAGAAGGCTTAAAGCACCCTCCATCCACTGACACCCTGAGTGAGGCAGGCTGGGGCTGGACTGAAAGCTACTGCAGGCCCCTGGAAGTCTGGAGAGGACAGCTTGTGCAGCCACCAGGCCGCAGGTGAGGGGGGATACTGTCTGGAGGGACACAGGCTGCACTGCACCCACCATCTGCTTACCCCTTTGACCACTGGGAAAAACTGTCAGGCAACCGGAACAGAGCCCGCGTCCCTCCTGTCCCGGCAGCGAGGTGGGGTGGTTGGGCTGAACATCCCTGTGGGCTTGTGTAGGCCTGAGGCGAGCAGCTCCTGAACCATCCGTTTGCGGCAGAGGGGGGAGGCCTGTCACGGGGACACAAACCTTACCCTACCCGCTGCCTGAACACTCCTGACTTCGCAGACGGGCCCCCTACAACCAGTTGCTGAATTCTGCCCAGATCTGGGCCACCAACACCTGAATGAGGCGCCGGAACTCCAGCGCAAAATATAGTAAAGGGGGCAAGAGGTTGACCTTCCCACCACAGCCGGACTCCCCCCAGACGCCCACCTGTCCTCCTCTGGAGGCCCTTAACATACGCAGCACCCACAGAGCTCAACAGACAGACACTATGGAGTCGGACGACTGTCGGCCCCCCTGGTTGGCGGATGTCATGGCGGCCATTGCTACTTGCCAATCAACGCTAACAACAAAGATTGAAGCAGTTCAGATGGATATGGGTCTAATCCGCCAAGATATAGACAAAATCAGATCGCGAGTCACGGAGACGGAGCAAAGACTGAGTACCACTGAAGACATCATTGCGGAACATGGGGCATCAATCCGTACGCTCCAAACTAAAGTAAAGCCACTTGAATATAGAGCCGAGGATGCGGAGAATAGGAACCGGCGTAATAACCTTCGCATTGTTGGTTTGCCGGAGGGGGCGGAGGGGAATAGCCCTACCTCCTTCATAGAGGGTTTGCTCCGTGACTATTTACCCGAGGCCCGTTGGTCACCTTACTATACAGTGGAGAGGGCGCACCGCATCCCGCCTAAGCCGGGGCCCCCTGGATCCCCCCCTCGCACCTTCATACTCTGTTTACTCAATTTTAGAGATAGAGACGAAGTTCTCCGTGCCTCTAGAAACGTTGGGGACCTCAGATTCCAAAACACGAAGTTGATGATTTTCCCCGACTATTCAGTAGAGACTCAGAAACTTAGGAAATCCTTTGACCAAGTTAAGGCGGCTCTGCGATCACGCAGCATTCGCTACAGTGTACTATTCCCTGCCCGCCTGAGAGTTCAGGACGGCGAGACAACTCGTTTTTTCACCTCTCCGAGGGAGGCCTCGGCCTGGCTGGATTCACTACCACAGATCCGTTGGCGGTTTACCTGGTATGTACTGTGAGATCCTTCAATGTTTGCTCACCATAGTCTTGGCCCAGGTCTGAGATAACACACGTATTCCCACATGGATGACTTACTTCGTTGCACAGGTTATGCCCAGTTCAATCCATGGTGTGGGCGGACCTGGGAGGAGACGCTTACTACCCCTTCCAGGGAAATTCTAAGATAATGCCCCTGCCAAAAAAAAAACTTGGTCAGGAGACCATTGAAATATGAAGTTCCTTTATATTTGCTTGCTTTCTTGAAGGGTGTTGGGAAACTTTTGTTCGGTATCTTCACCCAAGATGGATCGACTTTACTGTGGGGTTGCACTATGGGATATTTCCCTTCATTTAACTTTCTAAAGTCTTTACAGCCTGCTGTATCACAAGCGGAGCTCTCAAGTGTGTAAGCCGCTTGAAATGCTGTTTTCCCCCCCGTGTGAAGTCTCGGGGGGTGAGTTCGCCTCTTCCACGGACCCCCTGTTGCAGCCGGCGAGCTGAATAAGTTTGGGATTGAAACCCGCCTCAGTTTAGGGGGGTTGGGTGGGGTGGGGGGTGGATTAAGTTCCCCTATTGGGGCTATTTTCATTTACTCTAGTTATTGGTATCCTTTATCTGTTTTTAGTTTGGTTTTGTTTTTGTTTGTTATTTGTACCAAAATAATTGACTCATCAGCATTGCACTGTCTACAGTTGTGTCCGGTTCGGGTCCCGGGGTCTGGTCTGAGAGCCGTAAACTCCATTGATCCTAAAATTCCTAACACTCCCGGTGGTCATGTCCTCACTTAACATTATCTCCTGGAACATCAGGGGACTGAACTCCCCGGTTAAGCGCTCCCTGGTGTTCCAATTCATTAAATCTCACAACCCACATATATGTGTGCTCCAGGAAACCCACCTAACAGGACGCAGGGTTCTGGCCCTTAAAAAACCATGGGTGGGACACCACTACCACTCCACGCACTCCACATTCTCTAGGGGTGTAACTATACTGGTATTGAAGTCACTTCCTTTTCGGCTCTTGGATTTGGCCCTGGACCCCGACGGACGGTACGTTATTATTCACGCTAAGATATATTCTCTAACGTGGACTATTGTGGGCTTATATTTGCCTCCCCCGGCTTCCTTGCTGGTGCTCAATCAGATCACCGGTAAGATGGCCGACTTTGCCTCTGATAACAATGTCATTTTGGGGGATTTTAACCTGGTCCCTGACCCGGATTTAGACAGACTAACTCCTGCAGGACATCATTGCCCTGGGTTGGCTGAGTGGGCAGATACCTATGGCCTGACTGATGTCTGGAGGTGGCGTCACCCCCAATCTAGGGCATACACATGCCACTCGGCCTCTCACAGAACGTTTTCCCGCATAGACTTGGTCTTTGCGGGAAGCCAGGTCCTCCCACGGGTCACAGACATACAAATATTGCCTAGGGGAATTTCCGATCATGCACCTTTATTGTTGTCTTTGGATCTCTCCCTAGGCTCAGTAGAAAGGATATGGAGGCTCCCCAGATTTTGGATTTCAGACACCGCAGTGGACTCCCAATTTAGAACGGAAATGCTTGACTTTTGGGCTGTAAATGTGGGCTCGGCTGAATCCGCAGTGGTGTGGGATGCCTTTAAAGCCACGACGAGGGGACACTACCAGACCATCATTGCCAGAGTCCGACGGGAGCGTAGGGCAGATTTGGTGAAGGCTGAGTGAGAGGCGAGTAGTGCGGAGGCTCTTTTCGTTTGTACCCGAGATCCTGCGCACTATTCGCACCTACAACTAATGACGAAGGAGGTGGTTCGTCTTCGTACTTCTCTTACCCAGAAGAAAATGTTGGCTCAATCCCAACGGATTTTTGAGCAGGGAGAGCGGTCAGGCCGTTTGTTGGCCTGGCTCTCTAGGGAACAGGCGGGCGGGATGAGCATCTCACATATTAGGGACTCCTCGGGCCAGCTGATCCACACACCGGAAGGGATCAATTGTTGCTTCGCGGAGTTCTACGAATCTCTCTATAGGTCCAGGGTAGACTATGGAGGGGAGGATCTGAGGGCATACCTAGACGACATTGACATCCCAACCCTTACGGTAACGTATCGCGACAAGCTTAACGCTCCAATTACGTCCCTGGAGATACTCCGGGCACTTAAATCAATGCAGACAGGGAAAACTCCGGGACCCGATGGCATCCCTGTGGAGTTTTATAAACAATATGCTACAGAACTAGTAGACAAACTACAGGTCCTCTTCTCTGAGTCATCGCGCCTTGGGAAGCTCCCGGACACGATGAGCGAGGCGATCATTGTAGTGATCCCCAAGCCAGGAAAAGACCCCACGTTGTGCTCCTCGTACCGCCCTATATCCCTTCTGAACGTGGATGCAAAAGTACTGGCAAAAGTATTGGCCAATAGGCTTAACCTGGTAATTACCGCTCTCATCCATAGGGATCAAACAGGCTTTATGCCCGGCAGAGGAACTGACATTAATATCAGACGCCTCCATACTCACATAGACAGGGCGGACGAGGTGACTAACGGGACGGTGGCCTCGCTCGACGCGGAGAAGGCTTTTGACTCCGTCGAGTGGGGCTACCTATGGGATGTGCTCTCGCGATTCGGGTTCGGCCCGGGTTTCACAAACTGGCTCCGCATGCTGTACCATGGCCCCTCAGCTAGAATACGTACCAATGGATGCCTCTCGGGGAAGTTCCAATTGTCTCGTGGCACGCGACAGGGATGTCCCCTTTCCCCGGGTCTATTCGCTCTGGCGATGGAGCCCCTGGCTATACTGTTGAGGGCCGACCCTGGGGTAAGGGGACTTCAGGTAGGACCCATTGAGGAGAAGTTATCGCTGTATGCGGACGATGCTCTCCTTTATTTAGCGGACGCATCGTCCTCTTTGCGGACTGCACTCACTCTGATTAATCGATTTGGTGGGTATTCGGGGATTTGCATTAATTGGGACAAGTCGGTCCTATTCCCGCTCCATCCCTCGACCCCTAGGATACCACACCCGCAGCTTAAATGGGTAGATGATTTCAAATACCTGGGCATAAAAATTTGCAGTAAAATTCAAGACTACATGGACAACAATCTGCGTCCACTTATGACACAGCTTACGGCTAGGTGCACTGCTTGGCATTCCCTCCCATTGACTCCTGTTGGCAGAGTCAACTTGCTAAAAATGATTTACCTTCCCAAATATCTATATTTCTTTCGCAATATGCCCATACCCATCCCTAGAACTTTTTTCCGGAGGCTGGAGAGCCTGCTGATACATTTTGTCTGGGCTGGGAGGCCACCCAGGGTGGCCAAGCAGATCTTATATCTCCCACTTTCGGGGGGGGGATTGGCACTACCAAATTTTCAAATCTACTACTGGGCTGCAGTTCTGGTCACGATTCGGTGGTGGTTCTCCCAGCCCACGCAGAACCCGGCGGTCACCCTGGAGGCAGCCATTCTGGGTTCCTTCGCTGCCTTGAGCAATCTCCCGTTTCGGGGTCTCAGGGCCAGTTTGTCCATGACAACCCCAATGCGAACCACTATAAGGGTTTGGCAGGAGGCTAGGAAAATATATGGGAAGCCCAATCACATTTCACCTCACATGCCCCTGTGGGGTAACCCTATGCTCCCTCATTTTTACACTTTACCGGACCCCTCTCTCTGGGCAAAAAAGGGAATTCTTACATTAAAGCATATAGTTAAGGATGGCAGGCTCATGACTTTCCAAACCATTAGACAATCCTTTGCTATTCCGGCCTCCTTCCAATTCAGATACTGGCAGCTGAAGCACGCCTTTGAGGCTCAGTTTCCTACCCCCCCTATTCTGGAACCAGACTCTATTGAAAGGCTCTTGACTTCCAGCGTGATGGGGAAGCCCCTCTCCACACTATACCTATACCTGACAGTGGAGTACGATGCCAAACTAACTAAAACCTGGGAAAAGTGGAGGGTTGATATTCCCTCTTTGGAAGAGGAGGAATGGAAGGAGTGTTTAATATCCTACATTCCTTCCATGATAGCTGCAAAGGATAGGTTCATACAATTCAAGTTCCTACACAGGGCGTATTTTACCCCACAGAGGTTGGCACGCATCTACCCTCAGAGGGATCCCAATTGTCAGAGATGCAGACAGGAATTGGGTACTTTCTGGCATATGGTCTGGTCTTGTCCCAGTCTCAGACTCTTTTGGTCTGCAGTGGCATCCACACTGAGCAATGTCATAGGATCAGACATACAGGTGGACCCCCAAATACTATTGCTCAGTCATCTGGAGGATGTTGAGGGTGATAGGTATAGCAAATTGTGTCTAACCTTCGCATTGTACTATGCTAGGCGGGAAATTCTACTGCGGTGGAAAATGGTAGAGCCTCCTACCCTGGCCTTGTGGATAAGGTCGGTGAATAAGGTACTCCCTCTGTATAGATTGACGTATGAGAGTAGGCAATGTCCGGGGAAGTTTGATAAAATCTGGTTGTCCTGGGTCGATGCCTCCGGAGACCCTGAACCCCCTACCCCATAAGCAGGACATGAAACATAATGGAGGACATCCTACATCTCACGTCTATTCTTCTTATGCCCATTTCCCTTCATCCCATTCCTTCTCCCCCCCCCCTCCCCTTTCTCCTTTTTTTCCCCTCCCCTCCTCCCTCCTTCCCTTTTCCTTTCTTCTCTCTTCCTCTGCTCGCCCCCCCCCCCCCCCCGCTGTCCTTACCAGGTTTGGTCGAATATTGGGCTATTCACTTCATAATATCTAAATATGAATGATGATTTGAGCCTTGAGAGGTATGGTTAAGTGTAACTTCTGACGTTTGCACATCTGGATTATCTGATAAATAATGGCTATTGTTTAATTGTTTAAGGGTAAATCTAACTGTCTTTATTCTCACCGCAATGACTGTACTAAATTCTTGTATTGTAATGCTGATTTGTTAAATAAAATTTTCTGTTAAAAAAAAAAAAAAAAAGAACACCAAAGAAACCTGGAAGTGATGGTTTAGTCCTCACAGAGCCCTGATCTCAATATCATTGAGTCTGTCTGGGATTACATGAAGAGACAGAAGGATCTGAGATAGCCCACATCCACAGAAGATCTGTGGTTAGTTCTCCAAGATGTTTGGAACAACCTACCTGCCAAGTTCCTTCAGAAACTGTGTGCAAGCGTACCTAGAAGCATTGATGCTGTTTTGAAGGCAAAGGGTGGTCACACCAAATATTGATTTGATTTTAATTTCTCTCATTCTGTGAATTGATAAAAATAAACTATTAGCACTTTAATTTCAGAGAGCACTCCTAATTCTCAGCATTTTTTCACACCTGCCTAAAACTTTTGCACGGTAATATATATATATATATATATATATATATATATATATATATTTGCACGGTAATATATATATATATATATATATATATATATATATATAAAAAATACAAATTGCTAATCAGTCAATCACATGGCAGCATATCAATGAATTTAGGCATCTGGATGTGGTGAAGACAACTAGCTCAAGTTCAAACCGAGCATCAGAATGGGGAAAAAAGGGGATTTAAGTGACTTTGAAAGGTACATGGTTGTTGGTGCCAGGCAGTCTGAATATTTCAAAAACTGCTGATCTATTGGTATTTTCATGCACAACCATCTCTAGAGTTTACAGAGAATGGTTCAGAAAAAGAGAAAATATTGAGTGAGCGGAAGTTGTGTGGACAAAAATGCCTTGTTGATGTCAGAGGTCAGAGGTAGGGATGGGCGAATGGTTTGGACCGAGCATAAGTTCGGGCTGAACTTTCGTTGTTCAGTCGTTCAGCGAACAGCCGAACAAATGGGTCGACCGTTTGTTCGCCCCCCCCTGACCCGACCACAATGCATTGCTGCGCTGACTAGTGCATTGCAAGCCCTGATTGGCTGAAGCAGTGAAAGCTTCAGCCAATCAGGGCACAGACACTGTCAGAGTCATGATTGGACACTGTCATCATGACTTTATCCAATCATTGCTCATTCCCGCCCCACAGTATAAAAGTATTCTTTCAATGGCAGCCATTTTCAGTGTGATTTTGCGTGGAGAGAGATAGAACAAGGCTCTGTTCAGTGCTATCAGTTAGTTAGTGTGCTATACTGTGCTATTTTGCTTCAATTGTCAGTGTAGAATATTAGTTTAGTGTCAGACTAGGGATAGTGTGAGTGTAGTGAGGAGGACCATCATTCAGCTTTGCATAGTGTGCAGCTAGTGTAGGGACAGCTCAGAAAGTTTAACTGTAGTGTAGTGAGACGTGTCATTCATACATACATAGATACAATAGTCTAGAGTAGGGACCGCTTATATAGTGTCAGTGTAGTGTAGTGAGACCATGTCAGTAATCTTTACATTAGTGTATAGCTAGAGTAGATACAGTTCAGATAGCGTCAGTGTAGTGCCGGTAAATGCGTTACTGCTATTTACTTCTGTGTGCATTACTGCCAGTTTAACGCCATGTAGTTTTGCGTGCGTTACTGCCAGTTTAACACCATATCATTTTGTGTGTGTTACTGCCAGTTTAACGCCATATAGTTTTGCGTGCGTTACTGCCAGTTTAACACCATATAGTTCTGTGTGCGTTACTGTCAGTTTAACGCCATTTACTTCTATGTGCATTACTGCCAGTTTAACTCCATATAGTTTTGCGTGCGTTACTGCCAGTTTAACGCCATATAGTTTTGTGTGCGTTACTGCCAGTTTAACACCATATAGTTCTGGGTGCGTTACTGGAAGTTTAACGCCATTTACTTCTGTGTGTGTTTCTGCCAGTTTAATTCCATATAGTTTTGCGTGCGTTACTGCCAGTTTAACACCATATCGTTTTGTGTGTGTTACTGCCAGTTTAACGCCATATAGTTTTGCGTGCTTTACTGCCAGTTTAACGCCATTTACTTCTGTGTGCATTACTGCCAGTTTAACACCAAATAGTTCTGTGTGCGTTACTGCCAGTTTAACGCCATTTACTTCTGTGTGTGTTTCTGCCAGTTTAATGCCATATAGTTTTGCGTGCGTTACTGCCAGTTTAACACCATATAGTTCTGTGTGTGTTACTGCCAGTTTAACGCCATTTACTTCTGTGTACATTACTGCCAGTTTAATGCTATTTAGTTTTGCGTGTGTTACTGCCAGTTTAACGCCATATAGTTTTGCGTGCATTACTGACAGTTTAACACCATATAGTTCTGTGTGCGTTACTGCCAGTTTAACTCCATTTACTTCTGTGTGCGTTACTGCCAGTTTAACACCATATAGTTCTGTGTGCGTTACTGCCAGTTTAACGCCATATAGTTTTGTGTGCGTTACTGCCAGTTTAACGACATTTACTTCTGTGTGCGTTACTGCCAGTTTAACACCATATAGTTCTGTGTGCGTTACTGGAAGTTTAACGCCATTTACTTCTGTGTGTGTTTCTGCCAGTTTAATTCCATATAGTTTTGCGTGCGTTACTGCCAGTTTAACACCATATCGTTTTGTGTGTGTTACTGCCAGTTTAACGCCATATAGTTTTGCGTGCTTTACTGCCAGTTTAACACCATATAGTTCTGTGTGCGTTACTGCCAGTTTAACGCCATTTACTTCTGTGTGCATTACTGCCAGTTTAACACCATATAGTTCTGTGTGCGTTACTGCCAGTTTAACGCCATTTACTTCTGTGTGTGTTTCTGCCAGTTTAATGCCATATAGTTTTGCGTGCGTTACTGCCAGTTTAACACCATATAGTTCTGTGTGTGTTACTGCCAGTTTAACGCCATTTACTTCTGTGTACATTACTGCCAGCCTAATGCTATTTAGTTTTGCGTGCGTTACTGCCAGTTTAACACCATATAGTTTTGCGTGCATTACTGCCAGTTTAACACCATATAGTTCTGTGTGCGTTACTGCCAGTTTAACTCCATTTACTTCTGTGTGCGTTACTGCCAGTTTAACACCATATAGTTCTGTGTGCGTTACTGCCAGTTTAACGCCATATAGTTTTGTGTGCGTTACTGCCAGTTTAACGACATTTACTTCTGTGTGCGTTACTGCCAGTTTAACACCATATAGTTCTGTGTGCGTTACTGGAAGTTTAACGCCATTTACTTCTGTGTGTGTTTCTGCCAGTTTAATTCCATATAGTTTTGCGTGCGTTACTGCCAGTTTAACACCATATCGTTTTGTGTGTGTTACTGCCAGTTTAACGCCATATAGTTTTGCGTGCTTTACTGCCAGTTTAACACCATATAGTTCTGTGTGCGTTACTGCCAGTTTAACGCCATTTACTTCGGTGTGCATTAATGCCAGTTTAACACCATATAGTTCTGTGTGCGTTACTGCCAGTTTAACGCCATTTACTTCTGTGTGTGTTTCTGCCAGTTTAATGCCATATAGTTTTGCGTGCGTTACTGCCAGTTTAACACCATATAGTTCTGTGTGTGTTACTGCCAGTTTAACGCCATTTACTTCTGTGTACATTACTGACAGTTTAATGCTATTTAGTTTTGCGTGCGTTACTGCCAGTTTAACGCCATATAGTTTTGCGTGCATTACTGCCAGTTTAACACCATATAGTTCTGTGTGCGTTACTGCCAGTTTAACTCCATTTACTTCTGTGTGCGTTACTGCCAGTTTAACACCATATAGTTCTGTGTGCGTTACTGCCAGTTTAACGCCATATAGTTTTGTGTGCGTTACTTCTGTGTGCATTACTGCCAGTTTAACGCCATTTACTTCTGTGTGCGTTACTGATAGTTTAATGCTATATATTTTTGCGTACGTTACTGCCAGTTTAACATCATATAGTTCTGTATGCGTTACTGCCAGTTTAACGCCATTTGCTTCTGTGTGCGTTACTGCCAGTTTAACGCCATACAGTTCTGTGCGTCACTGTACGTTTCGCACATTATATTGTAGTATATATCTGTGGAGTGTCTGTATAGTGTGAGTACTCAAATTAAAGTGGACCAAACACCACTTTACATTGATTAAAGTGCATCTACGTACAGATTTCAACTTCTTGTTTACATTTGCTTATAAGCACCGCCCCCTCCCTCCCAATAATGTCTGGGAGGACAACAAGGAAAGGCAGACGTTCCCTTGGCACTGTAAGGGGGCCAGCAACAAATGTGTCCACAGGCAAAGGTGGATGAGGTGGTCAGTCCCCAGGCAGGGCATCATTTCCTCTTTTTAGTGAGGTTGGCCGTACTATCCAGCCACAGCATGCAGAGAAGGTGGTGGACTGGCTTACTAAACCTTCCTCATCCTCCTCATCTTCTGTCATGCAAGCAGAGACAAGTGTGCAGTCCCCTGCAGTTGCCAGAGTGGATAAACCTGCCTCCTTGTCCACATCTATTCCCGCCATAGCCCCAACATCAGCCATTGAGGAGTCAGCCACTTATTTGACCACAGCGTCAGCCACTTGCTACTTGATGATACCCAGCCATTACTGGATTCAGATGTTGGTTCTGAGGTTGAGGATGACAGGAACATGAGCCTAGAGAGAGGGAGGAACACTGGTAGAAAAATTGGCATTCATGTTCCCCAAGCCACAGCGTATTGCCAAGTTGTCTCCAGTCGTAATTCTGAAGATGGAGAAGATGGAGATGATGATGATGATGAGGTCACTGATGCGACTTGGGTGCCAGATAGAGCAGAGAAGAAAACTGAAGGTGAGGCGGCACAACCCCAAGGAGGCCGACATCAAGAAAGAGTATTCATCACATTCTGCAGCTGTTATCTCCTGGACCACTCCCCAGAGCTCAGCTGTCTGGGCCTTTTTCAGCACATCTGCAGCAGATCGCACTGTTGCTATCTGCAAACTGTGTCTCAGGGACATTAAACGTGGCAAAAACACCAACCATTTGGGTACCATATGCCTAACAAGGCATTTAACATCCAACCACTCAGGCCGTTGGCAAGAGCACCTAAAAGCCACACAAAAGGGGCACAAATTTGTCCCTCCTCCTCCTCCTTACCCACTTCAGTCTGCCCCTGTGATACCGAGTCATTATCTTTCAGCAGCCTCCACTCACAGGGATGATGGTATAACACAGGCTGTCCCAGGTCCTAGCAGCACATCTGCCAGCAGCACACCACCAGCTGTAGACTGTAGCTGGCAAATTTCTCTGCCCCATCTGCTGCACCGGAAAAAAAAATACAGTCCCTACCACCCACATGCCCAGCGTCTGAATGCAAGCTTGTCAAAGCTTCTGCCTTTCAGCCTGGTTGATTCTGTCCCCTTCTGTAAATTCGCACAATGTGCTGTACCACAATGGCAGGTTCCCAGTCACTACTACTTTTCACGTAAGGCTGTTCCATCTCTCTACTATCACGTAGAAGGGAATGTTCTGGCTATGTTGGGCAAGGCAGTCAGCCGTAAAATCCATCTTACTGCTGACACGTGGTCCAGCAAGCATGGGCAGGGGCGATATATTTCGTTCATAGCACACTGGGTAACGCTGCTTGCAACTCGAAAGGATGCAGGACAGGGCTCGGTGCTTCAGCTTGTTGTGCCCCCATATCTCCATACAGCTGGTGGTGATGATGCCAGACCTGTAAGCTCTACCCCCTCCTCCTCCTCCGTCACCTTCATGCCCTCCTCTGCAGATCAGGTACCTCCTAAGCGTTCAAAGGACTATTCCCAGAGTCAGGCTAAAAGGTGCTATGCAGTTCTTCAGCTGGTGTGTTTAGGGGACAGGAACCACACCAGAGCAGAGATTGTTGCAGCTCTGCAGGGACAGGCCCAGAGGTGGTTCACACCACGCCAGCTGGAGCCAGGAATGGCAGTGTTCGATAATGGCTCAAGGCTCTGTCCGCCCTTAGACTGGGAAAGTTGACACATGTGCCATGCCTGGCACATGTCCTCAATTTGGTGGTGCAGCATTTCCTAAGTACATATCCAGGGTTGCAAGATGTACTAAAGCAGGCCAGAAGAGTCTGTAGCCATTTCAGACGGTCATACACAGCCAGTGCTCAGTTGGTTGAAATTCAGCGGAAATTCCACCTACCCGTAAACCGTCTGATTTGTGACATGCTCACCAGGTGGAACTCAACTTTGGGAATGCTGCAGCGACTATACATGCAGCAGAGGGCCGTTAACGAGTACCTGTGCTAGTACGGCACAACAACAGGCTCAGGACGCCTCAGCTTTTTTTCCCCACTCCAATGGCTGATCGTTAAGGATTCATGCACTATATTGTCACCATTTGAGGAGGCCACAAGGATGGTGAGCAGTGACAGTGCATGCATCAGTGACACAATCCCTGTTGTGTTCCTGCTGGAGCAGACTCTGCGTGGCATTATGGACAGGGCACTGGAGGCAGAGCAGCAGGAGGAAGAGGAGGACTTCCTTTCCTCTCAAGGCCCACTTTATCCAGACACTATCATTCCTATGTCACAGAACAGACAGGAGGAGAGAGGGGAGGATGAGGAGGAGGATTCTGGCACTTTCATAGGCTTCGTAGAAGAGGAAGACATGCATCAATCTGTAAGCGATGCCTTTCCAACCCCAGGACCCTTGGGAGTAGTACGTGGCTGGGAGGAGAAAGCTCCAGATGCTGTCATCCTGAGTGACCCCGAGGAGTCTGCTTCTCAAGCCTCGGCAAATTTGAGGTGCATGGGCAACCTCATGCTTCAAAGCTTGCGAAAGGACCCAAGAATACGTGGCATAAAGGAGAAGGTTAATTACTGGTTGGCAACCCTCCTTGACCACTGTTACCACTGGAAAGGTCTCAGAACTCATCCCATCCCCGCAGAGAGTGCAGAAGATAAAATCTCTTAAGGACACATTAAAGAGGATTTTATTGAACATTTTTCCTGACTCCAGTAGGTTACAGTGTGGTGGAAAACGTTGTTTTGAGTCTTCTGTTGGTCAAGAGAGGAGCGTTGGAGAAGGCGCCTGCCTAAGTGAGGCATTTCGGAATTTTTTTTAATCCTCGCCACCCAGGGCTGTCAGCTTCCACATCCCATCAACAGCATCTGCATCACATGGTGGACGATTACCTTGGAGCTAAAACAGAGATGGAGAGCTTTCCAGATGATGATCCACTGACTTACTGGGTCATGAGAATAGACCAGTGGCCAGAAATTGCCCAGTTGAGCCCCTATTGAGTTGTTGGGCTGGCCTGCATTCAGTATGCTTTCAGAACGGGCATTCAGTGCTGCAGGAGGTTTTGATACCGATCATAGAATGCGTCTGTCTACAGACTCCGTGGACCGTTTGACTTTTTAAAAATGAATCAGTCCTGGATTACCAGCTATGAAGCCCCTGATGCCGGTGTCACTGATTAAGTCTTTTTGGGATGTCGAATCTCTGCAGGACTTCGAGGCTGCCTAGCTTTGAGGGTTTTCAATCATTTCATCTGGAAAAATGTTTTGGGTATAGGTTTTATGGGCACAATTAACACCCAAAGACCAATTTTTCAGTACCTGTTTGACAGGTGAATATCATTGCAATTTTTTTTGCCTTCATCAAGAGCACCTCTATAGGGTTACAGTGGGAAGGCACCCCTGACACCTAAAGAGTAATTTTTCTGCACCTGTTTGACAGGTGCATATCATTGCAATTTTTTACGGCAAGGCCAATTCTTGCTTTCATCAAGAGTACCTCTATAGGGTTACAGTGGAAAGGCACCACCGACACCCAAAGACAAATTTTTCAGCACCTGTTTGACAGGTGCATATCATTGCAATTTTTTTACAGCAAAGCCAATTCTTGCTTTCATCAAGAGTACCTCTATAGGTTTAAGGTGGGAAGGCACCCCGACACCCAAAGAGTAATTTTTCTGCACCTGTTTGACAGCTACATATCATTGCAATTTTTTACAGCAAGGCCAATTCTTGCTTTCATCAAGATCACCTCTATAGGGTTATGGTGGGAAGGCGCCACCGACACCCAAAGACTGATTTTTACACACCCGTTACTTCTATCCAAAGTCAAAGTGACACCAGAATGTATCCAAAAAATCTCTAATCTTGTTGCCAGTGCACTACATTGTGGCCTCATCATACACATACACATCATACACTGCCTTTATTTTCCACAGCTCTCCCCAGCTGTGGAAAATAAAGGCAGCTTGCAGGGAAAATTTCATTTTTTTGGCTTTATAAATGCAATTATTGCTGCAGCAGATTCTAGACATGGTACAGGTCTGCCACTTTACAGGTAGACCAAGGGGGACCCCCCAGGCACTATATTGGAAGGAATTTTTCATTTTTATGCTTTCACTTTAAAAATCAAAAAAATCACTGCTCATTTAAAAATGATGTTTTTCACAAACTTTTTTTTTATTGATACATGTCCCCCAGGCAGGACCCGGACCCCTATAACCATTGTATTCCCAATTACTTGCATATAAGGCTTCAAAATGGGCACTTTGGATTTTTGATGTTTGGGTTCCATTGACTTTAATGGAGTTCGTTATTCGGGTCTGAACTTTCGCTGTGTTCGAAAGTTCGGGTGCGAACCGAACAGGGGTCTGTTCAGCCCATCCCTAGTCAGAGGAGAATGGGCAGACTGGTTCAAGATGATAGAAAGGCAACAGTAACTGAAATAACCTCTTGTTACAACCATGCAGAATACCATCTCTGAATACACAACACATTGAACCTTGAAGCAGACGGGCTACAGCAGCAGAAGACCACACTGGGAGCCACTCCTGTCAGCTAAGAACAGGAAAGTGAGGCTAGAATTTGCACAGGCTCACCAAAATTGGACAATAGAAGATTGGAAAAACTTTGCCTAGTCTTATGAGTCTCAATTTCAGCTGCAACATTTAGATGGTAGGGTCAGAATTTGGTGTAAGCAACATAAAAGCATGGATCCATCCTGCCTTGTATCAATGTTCCAGGCTGGTGGTGGTTGTGTAATGTGCGGGGAATATTTTCTTGGCACACTTTGTATCCCATAGTACTAATTGAGCATCATTTACATCACGGCCTACCTGAGTATTGTTGCTGACCATGTCCATCCCTTTAGGACTACAGTGCACCCGTCTTCTGATGGCTACTTCCAGCAGGATAATGCACCATGTCACAAAGCTCAAATCATCCCACCACTGCTTTCTTGAACATGACAATGAGGTCACTGTACTCCAATGGCCTCCACAGTCACCAGATCTCAATCCAATAGAGCACCTTTGGAATGTGGTAAAATGGGAGATTCGCATCATGGATGTGCAGCCAACAAATTTGCAGCAACTGCGTGATGCTATCATGTCAATATGGACCAAAATCTCAGAGGAATGTTTCCAACACCTTGTTGAATCTATGCCTTGAAGAATTGAGGCAGTTTTGAAAGCAAAATGGGGTGCAACCCGGTACTAGCAAGGTGTACGTAATAAAGTGACCGGTGTGTGTATATATATTAGTGCATGATGGAGGGAACCAGTCCTAGGCAGGATTCTCTAGCACCCTTACTGTATTGATAGTTCCTTAACTGCATTTAAAGTGAGGTCCAAAAAAAAACTTGCCTCTTGCTACGGGGACACTCAAAGTCTTGCTCCCGAGTCACAATTCTGTGACTGGACATTGTCCATTCATACACAGAGCAGCTCGGCCCCACCCCCCAATTTCTCCTTATTGGCTCACTGGTTGTGATTGACAGCAGCCAATGGCTCCCACTGCTGTGTGAGCCAATGAGGAGAGAGAGACCTGGGAGAGCTGCTGCTCTCATGCAGATCACTGGATCGAGATGGGGCTCAGGTAAGTATAAGGGAGGGGCTGGGGGGGTTGGGAAATAAAAAACAAATCTAGTGCTTATTATAACATTCAATATAGAAAAAAGCCGTTGACACAAAATCGCTGGGTACAATTAAAGAAAATATAAAGGAAGGTGCAGCGCTAGAAAAATGTGATAGATAAAACTGAGGAAAAAATATCCCAAAACATAAATGGAGTGAAGCCAAATGGAGTCATCCCCATCATGAAGAAACAGAAATCCCACAATGGACAAAATCCGCCATAGAAGATGTCTTAAAAAGAGATAGGAACACCGTCACCATCACCCACACAAACTGACTCTTACCATCAGTGTATGGGTAATACACATATGTTGTAATCAGATGGTAAAGGCAATCTTCTCAATATAAACCAGCGATCATCTATATGTGTGGCATCTGCAAATTCATCACCCTTTGGACCAGAAGGAAAATATAGATTCCTCTTTGCAACAAGATATTTAGACCAGGTATGATCCAGTAGGCATAAACACCATCGGAAATCGTGGTATGTAAAAAGTAAAAAGAACACTCATTGCGCAAAATCCATAAGCAAGAGTATTTAATATAACTAAGAATAAACTCACATTTGATAAAATTGCATACAGCGAAGTGAAGCGACCAGCGCTTCCAGCCGTCAAGATGGCCGCCGTGCCTCTGTCCAACTGCGTCCTGCGTCTCCAGCCTCTGATGTCACCCAACGTTTCGTCATCAACATGCGTCTTTAGGGGCGTGGTTATGACGCAAACGAACGTGTATTTATAGGAATAAAGGGGTTGGACAGGCGGAAATAAGATGCGTTCCAAAAACCGGAAGTATAGATTAATAAACCGGAATTAACACATCTCAAAAAGATTATAATATTTAGAAGGAACAAGCAATGATAAAAATCCAAAAGCAAGTAACTTAAATATAAAAAACTGACTGAGACAAAAGTCATAATAAATATTGATTAAAATTAAACAATGGGTGATTATAATAAAAGACTGGGCAGTGGTGGTTGCAGGAGGTGGCGGCATCTTGTGGTTGGAGTACAAATAGCAATACAAAAATATAAGTGCAAAAATTAAATACAATACAAAAAAGAAATACAAAAAGAGAAGAAAAATGTCACCTTATATGAACAAAAGAAAACAAAAAAGGAGAAACATAATAACAGTAAAAAAATATGTTATTATAAAAAAAAATAAAAAAGGGGAAAAAATAATAACAAAGGATGTGGAAACTACCGTAGCTGTTATTAATAAAAGCGTTTAAAACCCATTCCACATTCATACCATATGGAAAATATGGGGGGGTTGGGAAGCTGCATTCAGAAGGTTTTATACCTTAATGCATAGAATGGGCTATGAAATAGGAGCTGGCAAGCATGGACTGCACACAGCATGAGAATTTGTAACAACCCCCCCCCCCTTCTGTGAGAGGTGGTGAGCATACTGATGTATATGCTGCCCAGTGAATGCTATATGAGACTTGTGTGTATATATCCAGCGATATCTGGCTGTGAATCTCCTGTTGTGGGGTTGACCTACACCAACTTCTGTGAATGGTTCTGCTGTTTATCCATAGACCTTATCCAAAATACAGCTAGCTACTCCCATTTCCATTCCACCCTTATCTCCCCATCCAGCCTGCATTACCCTCATTATGGTTTAACTGAACATTCAGCCTTAGTGGCACTCTATGTGGTTTACTATAGCCTTTGTTTGGAAGATTTCCAGGGTTTGGTCTCTGTGGATTGAGTGGCTTTACCATTTGAATAATCTCATCCTTCCTTATCCCACTGATTGCGGAAGAGCCTGTGTATTCCTATACACTTATTGCAGTGTGCACTGTATGTGGTGGGTGTATGGGGTGTGCTGCCGGCAGGTCTCTGAGTTGTTTGACAACGTTGTCATTTTTAATGTTTCAGTGGTAGTTTTTTGCACTAATTCATTTCAACCATATTCAATAAAGTTGTTTTTTTTTAAGTCCATAGTGTTCCTTTATAAGGTTTCTTGGTGATCTCTAATCCCCATTTTTTTCATGCTTATGCATGACCTTAAGGAACCACACCTGTCATTTTAGGTGGGGGCCCCAGCATAGGGACACGGTTCTGATTTTGAACTACCCAAAACCTCCTTACCATCATTCCCAAATACTGCTACAAAGCAAAGGGAGAACGAAGATTCGCAGTCCAAGGACCTCGACTATGGAATGCTCTTCCAACTAACATCCGCATGGAAGAAAACCACCAGGCCTTCAGAAAAAAACTAAAGACCTTCCTTTTCTGAGAAGCTGACATCAGAGAATGCATCCAGCGCCTTGAGGCGATTCAGTTCGCATTTGCATCGCTTTACAAATCATTCATTCATTCACTCATACCCTGTGCACTAATCAATTATTGGTCTGCCTGGGTGTCTTTTTATACATGTTTTTGAATCAGGTATGTTCATCGTCTGAGCTCTTAGTCAGGAAGCTGTCAAAGCAAATATTAGGCGGCAGCTCTCATGTAGGATAGCTGATCCCTGTGTAGCGCTACCCTCGTGAGGGCCGCTGATCTGAACTCCATTGGTTGCCCCGACTCTGCAAGAGCTCTAACACCCTGGGTTCAGTCAATATTACCCGTTGACACCAGTAAAAAGAAACTTACACAATGCTGATGAAACAGTTTAGTTTTGTTTACTGTGGCAACAGTGACACAAAGGAGTAAATAACATAAGACTGTATGTCATAAGGATATCATAAATAAATAAGATAGTGGCGCTGTAAATTAAAAATTCTAAAGTATAATATATACCATTGACTTAAAGTGCTAATACTGAAACATATATATATGATGAGAACTATGAATAAATAGCCTTCATAAATAACCGTAAACAGTCTGTGCAGTGTTGCAATTAACCACTTGCCAACCGCCTCACACAGATATACTGCGGCAGAATGGCAGGGGCAGGCAAAATCACGTACCTGGTACGTGATTGCTTTCCCGCGGGCGGGGGGTCCGATCAGACCCCCCCCGTGCCAGAGACGGTCAGCTCTAGTTCGCGGGCGATGAGAGGTGAGGGGGAGGCCATCCATTGTTGGCCACCCCCTCCCGATCGCTCCCGGCGAATGAAAATGCTTCCTCTCCCTCTGTAATGTAAACAGAGGGAGAGGAAGTGATGTCATCCCTCCTCGAGCAGGTCTTTTTCGTTCCGGCGCCGAGGAGAGAAGACATCAAGTAAGTGCACAACACTACACCTTCAGTAGAACAAGCCAGGCACACTTGTCACCCCCCTTCACCCTCTGATCACCCCCTGATCACCCCCCTGTACCTCCTGTCACACTGACACCAATAGCAGTTTTTTTTTTTTGCATTGGTGTCAGTTTGTGACAGTTATAAGTGTTAGGGCAGTTAGGTTAGCCCCCTTTAGGTCTGGAGTACCCCCCTTTAGGTCTAGGGTACCCCCCTAACCCCCCCTAATAAAGGTTAACCCCTTGATCACCCCCCATCGCCAGTGTCGCTAAGCGATTTCTGATCGCTGTATTAGTGACACAGGTGACGCTAGTTAGGGAGGTAAGTATATAGGTTCGCTGTCAGTGTTTTATAGCGACAGGGACCCCCATATACTACCTACTAAAGGTTTTAACCCCCTGATTGCCCCCTAGTTAACCCTTTCACCAGCAATCACCGTATAAGTGTTACGGGTGACGCTGGTTAGTTAGTTTGTTTTTTATAGTTTATTATAGTTTATTATAGTTTTAGGGCACCCGCCGTTTATTAGCGGGATCAGCCCAGATACCTGCTAGCATCTGCATTTTGCCCCTCGGCCCAGCCCAGCCCAGCCCACCCAAGTGCAGTATCGATCGATCACTGACACTTACAAAACACTAAGCACACATAACTGCAGCGTTCGCAGAGTCAGGCCTGATCCCTGCGATCGCTAACAGTTTTTTGGTAGCGTTTTGAATCAGTCGCTAACAGTCAGGAGCTTTTTTGCCTGTGAGTCTCACTAGTGTACCCCTAAATTTAGAGCCCAAAATGGCAAATCGAAGGTACACTAGTGAAGAGGCCTACAGGTTTCTGAGCATGACAGATAGTGAAGAGGAAGTCACTCATCTGTCAGAATCAGGCTCAGAATACGATCCTGTAGAGGACAGCGGCTCCATGACAGATAGCTCTGACAACGGAGTTGTGGTCCCTGCTAAGGTCAGGCGTACCAGACCCCGAACTTCTTCTGTCCTTGAAGTGCAAGAACCGCAGGGCTCTCGTATGGAGCAGAGAAGTACTAGTGCCGCTATTCCTTCTGGTGAACTGGCAAGCACCAGCAGCCTAGTACACCCTGGTCGTACATCCAGCACTGCAGTAACACGTGGTGACGTGGCGAGTCCCATAAGTGCAGTTCAAGCTGGCGAGGTGGCAAGCACAAGTAGTGTCCCGCTGCCACCAAGAAGACGAACACAGACCCGTCGTGCCCACAGTGCCCTTCCTGCTGCATTCGCCAATCCGAATTGGGTACCCACCACTTCTGCAGCACCTGTACTTCCCCCATTCACTGGCCAACCCGGAATTCAGGTGGAAACAGTTGATTTTACGCCACTGGATTTTTATTCGCTGTTTTTCACCGAAAATCTCTTTAGATCTATTGTGGACCAAAGCAATTTGTATGCTGGTCAACACATCGCCACTATTCCCCAGTCCTCCCTTGCCAGAGATTGGAAACCAATTACGGTTTCCAAATTTAAGCTCTTTCTGGGCCTTTCAACGACAATGAACTCTGTCGTCCTCGTGGAGACCCTGAATACGATCGGCTCTACAAAATTCGGCCCCTCGTAAACCACTTCAACCAACGTTTTGCAGACTTGTTTACCCCCCATCAAGTTGTCTGCGTTGATGAGTCCCTGATTAGATTTTCTGGCCGCTTGTCATTCAAACAGTACCTTCCCGGCAAGCGTGCCAGATACGGGGTCAAGATGTATAAGCTCTGTGACAGGGCCACAGGCTATACATGTGGTTTTATGGTTTACGAGGGCAAAGATAGTCACGTAAAGCCGACAAACTGCCCTGACCACATAGGAAGTGCTGGCAAGACAGTGTGGGACTTGGTGTCACCCTTATTCAGAAAGGGGTACCACTTGTACCTGGACAATTATTACACGAGCGTGTCACTTTTTAGCCACCTTTTTGATTATCAGATTGGAGCACGTGGCACCGTGCGACCTAATCGCCAGGGCTTTCCCCAGCGGCTTGTAGATTCCCGTCTTAGGCTGGGGGAGAGAGCCTGCTTGAAGTGTAATAACTTGCTCGCTTTGAAGTGGAGGGACAATAAGAATGTTTTGTTTTCGTTCTTACCTCCCTTCATGCAGATACGACGGTCCAAATTCCTACGGCGACTGGTGTTTTGGAGAAACCCCTCTGTGTCCACGAATATAACCTTAACATGGGAGGGGTGGACCTCAATGACCAGTTGTTGGCGCCATACCTAGTTGTCCGTAAGGCCAGACGCTGGTACAAAAAAGCGTCTGTCTATTTATTTCAATTGGCTTTGCTGAATGCTTATGTGCTATGCAGAGCTTCAGGACAGACTGGATCCTTCCTTAAATTCCAGGAAGAGATTATCAGAGCCCTTCTGTTTCCAGACGGTGCTCCACCTCACCATCCCCAACCAAATGCAGTAAGCCGGCTGCATGAGAGGCATTTTCAATATGTCCTCCCGAGTACCCCTACCCAATGAGCCCCCCAAAAAAGATGTTGTGTCTGCAGCAAGCGCGGATTTAGGCGTGACACCCAGTATTATTGTCCCTTCTGTCCTGACAATCCTGGTCTTTGCATTGGTGAATGTTTTGAACGCTACCATACACTAGTTGAGTATTAGCGTAGGGTACAGCACTGCACAGACTAGGACACACTTTCACAGGGTCTCCCAAGATGCCATCACATTTTGAGAGACCCAAACCTGGTACCAGTTAAAAAAAGTTAAAGTTACAAAAAAAAGTGTAAAAAAAAAAAAGAAAAAAAACACAAAAAAATATATAAAATAAAAAAACCAAAAATAGTTGTCATTTTATTGTTCTCTCTCTATTCTCTCTCTATTGTTCTGCATTCTATACTGCAATGTTTTATTGTTATGTTTTTATCATGTTTGCTTTATAGGTATGCAATTTTTTTATACTTTTTTTTTATTGTTAACCACTTTTTTGTTTTCAGGTACGCCATTCAGCTGCAGAGCGGATTTATTTATCTTGACAGCAACAGTGTTTGCTCCCATGATACATAAAGCCGTGATTCTAGCGCTGTCGGAGGTGATTTCACCACCACAGTTACATATTTCAGCATATATGCCGAAGCGTGGGGGCAGCAGTGGGTGGAGGAGCAATTTGCTCCTGCCTTTTGCGGGAGGATGCCCCCATGCTTCGGCATATATATATTTTAGGTAGGCACAGGTTGCGTTAAATGTTTTATTTTTTACTATGTTTTTTTTTGTATTTGCTTTGCAGGTATGGTAAGTATTACTGTTATACTGTAATGTTACTTTGTTTTTTTGTTAACCATCATTTGCTTAGCAGGTACGCCATTCAGTTGCAGCGCGGATTTATTTATCTTGACAGCAACAGCGTTTGCTCCCACGATATATAAAGCCGTGACTCCAGCGCTGTCAGAGGTGATTTCACCACCACAGTTACATACTTCAGCATATATGCCGAAGCGTGGGGGCAGCAGTGGGTGGAGGAGCGATTTGCTCCTGCCTTTTGCGGGAGGATGCCCCCATGCTTCGGAATATATATATTTTAGGTAGGCACAGGTTGCGTTAAATGTTTTATTTTTTACTGTTTTTTTTTGTATTTGCTTTGCAGGTATGGTAAGTATTACTGTTATACTGTAATGTTACTTTGTTTTTTTGTTAACCATCATTTGCTTAGCAGGTACGCCATTCAGTTGCAGCGCGGATTTATTAATCTTGACAGCAACAGCGTTTGCTCCCACGATATATAAAGCCGTGACTCCAGCGCTGTCGGAGGTGATTTCACCACCACAGTTACATACTTCAGCATATATGCCGAAGCGTGGGGGCAGCAGAGGACGGAGGAGCGATTTGCTCCTAACTTTTGTGGGATGATGCCCCCATGCTTCGGCATATATATACAGTGCAGGTATGCCCATCATTAGAAGTGGGTGGATGAAGGGAGGTATTCTAATGGTGGGCATACCCACCGATCAATATCATTTTTTCGGTCATGCCCAACAAGGACCAGCAACGTACTGGTATGTTGCTGGATTTTGAGTGGTTATACCAGAATGATGCCTGCAGGTTTAGGTATCATCTTGGTATCATTCTTTTCAGCCAGCGGTCGGCTTTCATGTAAAAGCAATCCTAGTGGCTAATTAGCCTCTAGACTGCTTTTACAAGCAGTGGGAGGGAATGCCCCCCCCCCACCGTCTTACATGTGTTTCTCTGGCTCTCCTGTCCCAACAGGGAACCTGAGAATGCAGCCGGTGATTCGGCCAGCTGACCATAGAGCTGATCAGAGACCAGAATGGCTCCAAACATCTCTATGGCCTAAGAAACCGGAAGCTACGAGCATTTCATGACTTAGATTTCGCCGGATGTAAACAGCGCCATTGGGAAATTGGGAAAGCATTTTATCACACTGATCTTGGTGTGGTCAGATGCTTTGAGGGCAGAGGAAAGATCTAGGGTCTAATAGACCCCATTTTTTTCAAAAAAGAGTACCTGTCACTATCTATACCTAATAACAATGATAAAAAAAAATAAAAATGAAGGGAACAGTTTAAAATAAGATAAAAAATCCAAAAAATAATAAAGAAAAAAAAAAAAAAACACCCCTGTTCCCCCCTGCTCTCGCGCAAAGGCGAACGCAAGCGTCGGTCTGGCGTCAAATGTAAACAGCAATTGCACCATGCATGTGAGGTATCACCGCAAAGGTCAGATCGAGGGCAGTAATTTTAGCAGTAGACCTCCTCTGTAAATCTAAAGTGGTAACCTGTAAAGGCTTTTAAAGGCTTTTAAAAATGTATTTAGTTTGTCGCCACTGCATGTTTGTGCGCAATTTTAAAGCATGTCATGTTGGGTATCCATGTACTCGGCCTAAGATCATCTTTTTATTTCATCAAACATTTGGGAAATATAGTGTGTTTTAGTGCATTAAAATTTTAAAAAGTGTGTTTTTTCTCAAAAAAATGCGTTTGAAAAATCGCTGCGCAAACACCCACCATTTTAATCTGTAGGGCATTTGCTTTAAAAAAATATATAATGTTTGGGGGTTCAAAGTAATTTTATTGCAAAAAAAATAATTTTTTCATGTAAACAAAAAGTGTCAGAAAGGGCTTTGTCTTCAAGTGGTTAGAAGAGTGGGTGATGTGTGACATAAGCTTCTAAATGTTGTGCATAAAATGCCAGGACAGTTCAAAACCCCCCCAAATGACCCCATTTTGGAAAGTAGACACCCCAAGCTATTTGCTGAGAGGCATGTCGAGTCCATGGAATATTTTATATTGTGACACAATTGCGGGAAAAAGACACGTTTTTTTTTTGGGGTGTCTACTTTCCAAAATGGGGTCATTTGGGGGGGTTTTGTGCCATCTTGGCATTTTATGGCCTTCAAAACTGTGATAGGAATCCTGTGAAGAAGTCGATATGACGAAACATGTCAGAGGCGTGGCTGTACGGCAACCCAGCAACAGCGTATGACGCATGACGCACTGTGATTAGTTGTGGCCGGCTGATATCTCCTCGTAGTGCTGTGGATCCAGCGAGGGAAGGGGTTAGAGTTCTCTGGCTGCATCCCGGGCCCGCCGTGACCATTAGTGTCTATCACAATGAGTGCCTTATATATGCTGTTTTGACACTTTAAGAATGTGAGTACAATATTAAAAGGTTTTATTCAGTTTATTTAATAAATGTTTTAAAACGTTATCACACCATTGGAGGCATTATTTTTCTTGCATGGTGACACATCTTTGCCTGTTGAGGGGCGCTGCCTAAGTAAAGAGCTCAAGCTGCTGTGGATCCAGTTTTATCCAATCTGAGTGACCCCCTGGAGGGATTGTCATAAGGCTTATATGCCACGCATGAGAGTGCAAGGCATATTTATTTGGTGAGTGCGGCTCCATTAGAGTGGAACACAATCACGATCGGTGGTGGAGGAGATTGCTTTTTGGCAGAGGAAGATCACATTAATAATGCTTTGATTCACTTGTTCAACACATTCACTTGATTTGGACTTTATGTAATAGCTTAACACTGCACGGACTGTTTACGGTTATTTATGAAGGCTATTTATTCATAGTTCTCATCATATATATATATGTTTCAATATTAGCACTTTAAGTCAATGGTATATATTATACTTTAGAATTTTTAATTTACAGCGCCACTATCTTATTTATTTAGAATACTTTGTTATTATCTTTTCTTTTTAAATTGGCAGCTTAAACCACCATATATTTTGTACCATAGCGCAGTGGTGGGACATCAAGTTTTTTTTTGCACGACACTTGAGCACTTATTATTATCCATAAGGATATCTTATCTGAAGGCAGCATAGCACTAGTAATAAATGCAATTATACAATCTAAGGATTTTTGTTAGTAAGGTAGAATGCAAAGAAACACAATGTGGTTAGATACAATCAAACCCTGTTACAGTCATTGAAGCCTATGTGAACAGGCAGCAGAAAGGTAGGAGACCGGCACTTTGTTGACTATGTCAGACCACTCCTTTCTGTCTCCTCAGCCCATAGGCACTCAACATCAAAGCAACTGGCAAAACATTCAGCAAACTGTTGTATTTAACTTGGCTGGCTCCTTTAAGCAGAGTTCCAGATAGATCAAAACAGATCCCTTATGTTAAACAACACTAGTTACTTATGAAGATTGGGAAGGAACAGGAGGGGTTAAAGGTAACTCCATGGAATCCTGCGGGTCTTCACTTCAGGAATGGTAGATGAAAGAATCCTGAATGGAAGAGCAGAGCAATTTAGCTGGTATGTTGTTAATCAACAGTGGATGCAGACTCTTCCTGTGTAACCTGGAAATAAGTGATTACAGTGTTGGTTTAAAGGTATTGTATCCTGCAGGACTACATAGATGTGAGCAAAAGCACAGGTGTCTGTATACAATGTCTATGGGATTAACTGCAAATTGCATCCGGTGGTACTACAAGTACCAGAAATAAGAACAGCGACAATGATTTCTGTATACAGTGTCTGTAGGGTAAATGGGCAGGTGCCCGCTCACTGATATTGTAACTGAAGTTGCAGGTAGCAATGAAACAATGAAGATGGTGATGGCCTTTCAGTATCTCCCTCCGGGTCCTGGCTCAGGGGATGGCATCTGACCTCCGTGTCTCCGCGCTGCGACCCACCCCGATCTAATGCGCAGGTAGCGTGGAAGGAGCAGGAACATACAAGATAGGGAGGCAATGCTGTCTGCAGATGTCCCTCTGGATGCCGCTTGATAACGCTCACTTTACAGGCCACGACTCAGCCGCAAGACACACAGGCACTGAGTTCCTACTGGCAGATCCAGGCTGGGGTCCCAAGAGAGCGATCTAGGCCTAGACCAGCCCCTTGATATCCTCTCCCAGCAGCCTGTTCTTCTCTCCCAGCAGTCTGGTAGTTGTAGTTAAGACCAGTCCTGCTAGAATTGAAACCCCAGCATTCTGAAATACACATCCCATGATGCTTTACATTTCTCAATGCTCTACCTTTAGGTAAAGACAACATGGAGTCCAAGCCAACAACTAGAGGTGGACAGCTCCACATTAAGAGTACTGCACACTGTCCCTGAATTGCAGGTAACAATAGACAGCTCCTGGCTACATTCTCCCCCCCTTTGGTCCCCAAAGAGGTGGGGACCAAAGAATTCAAGTGGGGGGGAGAATGTAGCCATGTCCCATCCATTAGTGTCAGAAGTCAGAGCACAGTCACCCCCTACCCAATTGACAGTAGGGGGATTAAGCGCGGGCCCTTGCCCCGTACTTGCGTCAATCCACAGTAGCATTTCGGCACTCCAGAAGGATGGGCTCCTATGGACTCGGCTCCAACACTTCCTTTCAGCCGCCGGGCCATACCTTGACACAAGGTCTGCACACCTTCTGCAGTCACATAGGCTCAGTTTTTGGGCTCCAACACCCATCGGTAAGGCCTACGGAATAGGGCATCCGCGTCTCGATTTCCAGCCCCGGACTGATACTTCAGACTGAACTGGAATCCTGCAAGGGACGTCAACCACCTATGTCCTGTTGCATCCAACTTGGCAGAGGATAGGAGATAGTTCAAAGGATTATTATCCATATATTCACCACAAACACAGTTCCATACAAGTAATCCTTCAACTTGTCCACGGTCAATTTTAAAGCCAGGAACTCTAGTTTGTGCACGGGGTAGTTTCTCTCAGATGAATTGAGACTGCGACTCACATAAGCCACTGGTCTGAGTCCACCATCTTTTTCTTAATAGAGGACTCCTCCCAGTCCATCTCTGCTGGCATCCACATGAAGTTCATAAGGCTTGGCGGGGTCAGCGTAGGCCAATACCGGGGCTTCGGTGAGACTCCTCTTAAGCTGCCAGAAAGCCTCTTCACACTGGGGATTCCATTGCTCCTGCATCAATTCTCCCTTCCTGCGAGCACCAGACTTCTTCACCTTAGACTCATCTTCCCCTTCACCCATAGCTACTTGCAGCAGTTCATTAAGAGGCTGAGCAATCTTTGCAAAGTTCACCGCAAATCTCCTGTAGTAAGAGCAGAATCCCAAGAAAGATCTCAAATCAGTTAAGGTCCTTGGCCTAGGCCAGGTGGTAACTGCTTCCAGCTTCTTCAGGTCTGTGACTAATCCTCCAGCGGAGACGACATGGCCTAAATATGTGACTGAGGTTCTATAAAACTGACACTCTTCCAAAGACAGTTTCAACCCTTCTTCATGGAGTTGTTCAAATACCTTTTACAACCGGGCTTCATGATCTTCCAACGTCTTCCCAAACACAATGATATTATCCAGGTATTCTAATACTTCAATTAGATTCATGTCTTCCACCGTTCTTTCCACCAAATGCTGGAAGGTCGCTTGGGCCCCTGACAGTTCTTGAGGCATCCGGTTGAACTGGTAGAATCCCAAGGTTCAGATGAACGCGGTCTTCTCCCTATCCCTAGAATGCATGGGGATCTGGTAGTACCTGCTCTTAAAGTCTAGTACACTGAACCATTTGGCTCCGGTAATGCCGCTTACACACGATTGGAATTTCCAACAACAAAACCGTGGATTTTTTTCCGAAGGATATTGGCTCAAACTTGTCTTGCATACACACGGTCACACAAATGTTGTCTCAAAATTCCCAACGTGAGAACGTGGTGACGTACAACACGTACGACGGGACTATAAAAAGGAAGTTCAATAGCCAGTGCGCCACCCTTTGGGCTCCTTCTGCTAATCTCGTGTTTATCTTGTGTTAGTAGAAGTCTGGTGAGAGACTATTCGCGCTTTTCAGCCTTGTGCTTTTCAGTTCGTTTCTGCTTTTCAGTTTGCGCTTGTGGGTTCGTATCTGTTCTTCAGTGTGTGTTGTCAGTTCGTTCCTGTCTTCAGTGCGTTCTATTTATAGTTCACTTCTGTTTTTCAGCTTGTTCTTGTCCGCTGATTTTCAGCTCGTTCTTCTGAGGTCCTTTCTGATTTTCAGTGTGTTCTGTTAGTTCGTTCTGACCAGCCGACCATTTTCAAGCCATGTTACGGGTACGTACTCATCGTAGAGTTCGTGCTGTGCAGGGGCTTGGTGTTGGAGTTCTTGCTTTGACCCAAGTCCAGTCCATAAACAGGGCCAGGAGCAGTTCATGGACAAAGAATTGGTTGCTCCAGCGTGATCAATTCTCGCACATGCCTTTGTTGCGGGAGATCCAGGAGAATAATCCTGATGATTTCAAGAATTATCTCTGGATGACCTGGATGATCTCTTGCTGTCCCCTTATATTATGAAGCAGGACACCTGCATGCGGCAAGCCATCACTCCCGAGCAGGGGCTTGTCGCCACCTTGCGATACTTGGCGACGGGGAGCAGTCTCCAGGATATTAAGTTCACGACTGGAATCTCCCCCTAGGCTCTGGGAATAATTTTTCCAGAGACCTGTTCTGCCATCATTCAGGTCCTGCAGAAGGACTATATTAAGGTAAGTTTTATCCTTTAACATCACATTCTATGTATTTAATGTTTGCTAATGTATTGTATTTATTTCATTATTCCATAATTACCATGATTGTAATATGCTGTGAATGTCCTCATGCATGCTGTAAGCTTGTAATGCTCCTTTTTTGTCCTTCATGCATATTTGCCTTCACTAACCTCCCCAGCATACTATCCTGGGCCCATACACACCTAGCCTAGTCACTTAACAATGTATTTTGTCAGCTCCATTGTAGTGCTTACCCTAAACACCCCCTAAAATGTGTCCAACTGTTATCGTTGTCCTTAAATTCAGGCAGAATGCAAGATGGTTTTTTTGGGGGTCCAAAACTCATTTGGAACCCTCCCCCCCCCCAACTGCTAAGTCAGCCGATACCAACCCTCTATCTGCTGACTTTGCCAAACCCATACACACTATACCTACCTCTTTTGTGTTCATATTTATGGATACATTCACCAAAGTTTAAAGTTTTGTTCTCCTATTATCTTGATAGATAATTGCAGAATGTAAAAATGTGTTTCAATTTGTACAGTGTGTGTTCATATTTTTTGATTATGACGCTTCTTACCTGTCCAGTGGGCTGCCAATAGTGTAAGTAAGGAGGGGCTGGGCAAAGTAACACATATTATTTATGCATTCAGCTCTCAATGAAGTGGAGAGGGTTACCTGTCCAAAACACCCCCCCTAAAATTTTTACAATGGGCCATCAGAGAGGGTGAAGAATCTGATAAGTGGACCTTATACTTTTGTCTTTAAATACTCATTTCACTAAATGTTATACTTATATTGGCCAAGAATGTTTGTGTCTAATCTGCTTGCAATGTTATGTGCAGAAGTACTAATTTTTTTTTGTTTGACTCCACAGTTTCCTTCAAACCCACAGGAATGGCAGACTGCGGCTTCCCAGTTTCCCAGCAGTGGGACTTTCCCAACTGTGGTGGGGCAATAGATGGGAAACATGTCCACATCATCCCACCCCCCAATTTGGGGTCATACTATTATAATTATAAGGGGTATAGTAGTATAGTGTTGTTGGCGGTGGTGTTGGCGACTTACGAGTTTTTGTATGTGGACGTGGGGAAAAATGGCTGGATGTCGGATGGAGGAGTCATCGCCAAGATGGCATTTTACAGACAGCTCCAGAATGGCAGCTTGGGCTTGCCACCTCCAGAAGACAATGTGGCGGGACTCCCATTCGTCTTCGTAGCAGATGAAGCATTTGCCCTGGGGGACCATCTTATGTGGCCATTCCCTATGAGGACCCTCACCCCGGACCAGAGGGTTTTTAATTACCAGCTGGCCAGAGCCAGAAGAGTGGTGGAAAATGCCTTTGGCATAATGGCCAGCTGGTTCCGCCTATTCCTTACTGCTATAAATATGGCAGAAAATAAACTAAATCATATTGTTCTTTCATGCTGCATTTTACACCACTTTTTACGCAAAAATGCAGCCAACTATGTGGCCTCAGTTGCGACTGAGGCCGGCTTACCGGATCCAACTGTAACGGCACTTGAAGCTGGCCGTCCTGGCTTGCCCCCCCAAAGCGCCCATGAAGTACAGCAAAGATATCTAGAGTACTTCACGGGTAGGGGGGGCCACTAAAATGCTAGATAATTTGTCTAACATGTTTTAAATAAATTGGTTGTTAAAAACTGAACTCATATTTCATTTGATTTACTGCTTGTGTTTCTTTTAGCTGTCTCCTAGGTTCCCCAATGGGGAACGTATGTAATGCATTAATGATAAAATAATCATCCTTTTCAACCTCATGAATTAATTGCTTGCAGTCCCCAAAATGGCCTGGTTGGGTCAAATTTTATAGCACTGTGGGGGTTATTTACTAAAGGCAAATACACTTTGCACTACAGGTGCACTGCAAGTGCACTTGAACGTGCAATGAAACTGCACTGAAAGTGCACTTGGAGTCCATAGTAGATTTGCCTTTAGTAAATAACCCCCATTGTCACTGTAACTACACCAACTTACTCCAAAAACTGGTATTGAGCATTGAAAGAAGAAGCCACACATTGTTGAGTATAAAACATTTTACTGCAAGCACATTCACATGTGCATTATAAAAGGGTTTTTTAACAAACCAACATCTTTGGTGTATAACATGTATGTGTGGCAGAATAGCCTTTTTGTGGCTAAACAGGCATGTTTAAAACCATAACATACACAACTCAGGCACTTACAAAGTTCAAAGTGAAGGCAATATGAGACATTAGTATGTCAAAACTGTGTTGATTTTGCCTTCATCAGATGGGGTGATGTCACCCCTGTAAAAGCCAAATTTTGAAGATGCACACAAATTGTGACTCAAACATGTGGATTTTAGGCATGATCCCATGCCTAAAATGTGTGTCTTTTCCTTACACCTATTTTGATAGATGTAGGGAAAAGACACACAGCGGGGTTGATTTACTAAGTAAATCTTGCAGTGCACTTGTAGTGCAAAGTGGATTTGCCTTTAATAAATAACCCCCAGTGTGTCAACATGTGCTATATGCCATCATGGGATATCAATGTACGCGTTTTGTGGGTGCAACAACTAAAGTAGATGAGAGGAAGGGGTTGCACCCACAAAACGCCTACATTGATATCCCATGATGGCTGATAGCACATGTTGACACACTGTGTGAATCTTCAAAATTTGGCTTTCATATTACTTTAAAATTTTTAGAAAATCGTAAAAAATAACGACAACATTGATTTTTTTTTGGTTAGATTTTGGCTAAAACATCAATGATGTTGGTGAGTCTTTTTTCAACATCATTGATGCTTTCCTTGACCTTCTCTAATTCATGATTGCACACCATTATTTCGCTCATCAGGATCTGTGCACTTGCACTGTTGAAGTGAGTTTCTTCTTCCACAACATTCACATCACCTATAAAAAAAAATACACACCATGTATTATAAATATGCAGGCATACATCTATTACCTGAAGGTGTGGTTTCAGACACTGACCTGTTGTGGTCACTATTTCGCCCACTTCATAAACCTCAGTATCCACATCTTCATGGTGTGTGGGGATTTCCCCTTCTTCAGGAGGTGTGGGGTTCCTGGTGTCCTCATATGTTCTGATTCTTTTCTCCCCTATGTGAATACAAAAAAGGTACACTTAGCACACAGATTTTTGAGGCGAGAAATAGTAATATGAAACATTGCTTGGAAGTGTCCTCAAATTGCCTGTTTTGGCCGAGTTTCAAGCTGAAGACATGATTTTTTTCATTTCCAAAGCTGGAATACTTACCTGTTTTGTTAAAGTTTCACACATGGAGAGATCCCTAGTATCCACTGGAGCACCTGTGTGGGACACCATAAAAAGGTTGTTCTGTGTCTCACACTAGTGCTCCTGCGTCCAGATGTGTAAACAGCTGCTGAGTGTCCTCTCCTTACACTGAATTAAGTTTGCATTTCATTATAGTTACAAACACATCTAGACAACAATGTACTAAACTTCATGAACAAATGTAGTTAACCTGCATCTGCCAATAATGTCATATTAGTGGTCGAACAAACGATGTTTAATACGAACGATTACTGTGCCCACAACCTCAAACTTGCCATTTTAAACTGTACAACAGTAAAGAAAAGCACATGGAGCAGCACCAAAGTAATAATAATAATAATAACACAGGACAAATATTTACTTTTTAGAAGCAGTTTCCTGATCCTTCTATACTGATCATGCTCCCTCAATTTCAGGTATGACCAGCGTTTCCTCAATTGCTCCTTGGATCATCGTACCCCAAAATTCCTGTGGAGACTTCTCACAACTTTAGTCATGATCTTGGCCTTTCTCAAATTTGGGTTTGGGTAAGGTCCATACTTCCCATCATAGTCGGCCCTCTTCAAGATGCCCACCATCTCCACCATCTCTACAAAGGACATATTTTAGGCCTTATATCTCCTCCTGGATTGGAACGTTTCTTGCTCCGGGCTTTCCTCGTCATTGCTGCACTCTTCACGCACCTGCTGTCTCTCCACATTGTGCTCTCCCACTGCTCCGAAAGAGAAGGGGAGGGAATAGAAAGAAGAAGGTCAGGGGTGGAGTTTCATGCATGCACAGTGTATATAAAGCATAACACGCGTAGGATAAGCACCAATCGTGCAAACGAAGGTACAATTTTAACTTGGGGGATCAGTGGTTACTGGCCTATACTGCTTATAGATTGAGGCCTATATTGGGACAAGATTAGGAGAGTTTAGCCTGACATTAGGGCTTGTCTTGTGTTGTGTCTTGCAGATAAAATGGATAAATTTACTGACCCGGACTTCCTGCCAAACTTTATAGACAGGTACAGGGAGCTGCCCTATCTGTGGCAAGTCAAAAACAGAGAATACTCCAACAAGCTAAAGAGGAAGGCAGCGCTGGAGCGACTGTTGGAATTGGTGAAGCGGTGTATCCCACGGCAGACATCACCTATTTGAAGGCCAAAATTGGTGGCCTGAGGAGCACATATATTAGGGACCGCAAAAAGGTCCAGGATTCCATGAGATCAGGAGCAGCAGCAGATGACGTTTATTTCCCCAGGCTCTGGTAGTATGACAGACTTAGTTTTTTGTCAGACCAAAGTGAACCCAGGTCGTCGCTCTCAACCCTTCCTTCCACACTTCCTTCCACATCAGCTGAGGCTTCAGAAGTACAACCTGGACCTTCCACCCAGGAAGATGTGGAGGAGCCCAGCTTGAGCCAGGTATAGCATTGGTCAACATATTTCTTGTCAAAAATTGAATGATGTTAACTAGATGTTATTGATCACTAATTTCTGATTTAACAAAGTGGTTTACATATCAATAGACAATAGTAGCCAAAAATGATTGGGACAAGAATTAAAAATGCTGGGATCAGAATGATAGTCTTTTCTATTTGTTAACATTCAATTTGCAACAGTCATGAGCTCTAAATTGTGTGTGATTAATGACCAAAAAACTAAAACTTTGTCCCATTTTCATACACAGGAAAGTCTTAGCCAGGAGGAGGCCGTGGAAAGTGGCAGCCAGGAGGTGGCTGTGGAAAGCAGCCTGACCGAATCCCAGGTTCCTCCCCTCCGCCTTCCAACAAAAAAAAGGACCAGGAAGGCGAGGAGCCTGGAGGAGTCAGCGACTACTTTGATTCGACAGGCTACTGTGGTCCTTACAACAACCCCTGGTGGCCCCAAGTCATATGGCTGTCTGACAGCCAGTGAACTGGAACAAATGGAGGAGGGCCAACGCCTCATCTGTGAGGAGATAATACTTCAGGCCCTAAACAAGGGGATGAGGGGCCAACTCAAAACTAAAAGCCACGTGTGTGACTTGGACCATATTATTCCTCCACCACCTCCAGCAACACCACCACCACCTCCAGCAACACCTCCAACAACACAGCCACCCAACCCACCACAGCAGCCTGGAAGGAAGCGTGGAAGGAAGTGTTAAGAGTGATGCCCTGGGTTTGGTGTGGTCTGGCAAAAGATGCAGGCTGTTGTAAGACCACAGCCTTGGTACATATATGTCATCTGCTGCTGCTCCCGATCTCTTGGAGTCCTGGACTGGATTGTGCTCCCTATTAAATGGACTCCTCAGGTTACCAATTTTGACAGTCAAATAATTGAGGTCTGTCCTGGGGTACAAAGGCTTTACCAATTCCAACTGTTTCTCCAGCATTGCCTTCCTCTTTATTTTGTTATGACCCCTAATACATTTTTAATTTTTGTTTTGATAAATACTTGGCTATGTGTTTTACTTCAAAAAGCACAATTTGTTTGTGAGTAGGCAGGTACATTTCAAAAATACAATGTCAAATTAACAAGGGACACCAACACCAACCAACCTCTTTGAGGTTAAAAAATACAAGATAATAATGGTGTTGTGGTACCTTGACACACAAAACGACAAAAAATATTATGGAGATCACTATAAAAAAAAAGATTATTCTGGAGATCTGGAGAAAAAAAAAAAAAGAGAATATAAAAAAGAAAAAAAAAAGATTATTCTGGAGATCTTGAGAAACAAAAACAAAGAAAAACAAAGATTATTCAGGAGATCACGAGAAATAATAAAAAAATCAGTTTGTCAGAACTCGGTGAATATCAGCAGCAAAGCAACTTCATTATGCTAGCATTATAAAGAAGAAGAGAATGCGCTACATTGAAAGATTTCAAAATTTGCAGCGCGACGAATGTGCTATCCATTACGAACGCTAGTTTGACAAGACCGAGCGCTTCCGTCTCGTACTTGATTTTGAGCATGCGTGGACTTTGGTGCGAGGACTTGTGTACACATGCTCGGAATTTCCGACATCAAAGTGAAGTTGTCGGAAAATTTGAGAACCTGCTCTTAAACATTTGTGTGCGGAAATTCCGACAGCAAATGTTCAATGGAGCATACACATGGTCGGACGCAGCATAAGACACTGTAGGGCATCTTCAATGCGAGGGGGTCGTGTACAGGTCAGGAACAGTACGTTGATTCAAAGTCCGATAATCAGTGCACATGTGCAATGATCCATTCTTCTTCCGCACTGCCACGATAGGAGATACGGACTTCTGGACTCGGCCAGCTGTTCCCGGAGGTCCTCTAGATCACTGAGGGATATCCTCCAGGCTCGCTCTCGAAAGGCTTGTCTTCCTGTAACCGAATTCGATGCTTGGCACTCTTAGCACACCCTACATCAAAAAAGTTCTTTGAGAAGATATTTTCCCACCTAGCCAACTGTAGCCTCATCCTTCACTGCCATGCTGGAGGTAAAGCTTCAGTGCGATGCTGTCAGGTCAGATGCACCCCATTGGGATCTGGAGTGCTCCGCAGACCACTCCTTTCTGTCTCCCCAGCCCAAAGGTACTCAACATCAAAGCAACTGGCAAAACACTCAGCACTGATGGGCACTGATGGGCACTGATGATGGGCACTGATAGGCGGCAATGATGGGCACTGGTAGGTGGCACTGATGGGTGGCACTGATATGCAGCACTGATGGGCATTGATAGGCGGCACTGATGGGCACTCATAGGTGGCACTGGTGGGCACTGATAGGCGACACCAATGGGCACTGAAATGCTGCACTGATGGGTACTTATGGGTGGCAGTGATAGGCGGCACTGCTGGGCACTCATAGGCGGCACTGATGGGCCCTGATGGGCACTGATATGCGGCACTGATACATGGCGTTGATAGGCATCACTGACGGCACTGGCACTGACTGGAGGCTGCCTGGGCACTGATTGGCCTGGTGGTCTAGGGTGGCATACCTGGTGGTCCAGTGTAGTGGCAATCCCTGGTGGTCCTGGCAGCATCTTGATGGTCCTGGGTGGACATCCGAGGGGGGGCTGCACTGATAAACAATCAGCACTGTCTGTCAGACGCGAGTGAGGAAAAGCCGATCAACAGCTCTTCCTGTTTACATTGTGATCAGCCATGATTGGACACGGCTGATAATGTGATAAAGAGCCTTCGTCAGAGGCTCTTTACCGAGACTGGTGTAGCAGTGTGTCAGACTGACACACCGCACCACCGATCTTCGTGATGCGCGCCCCCACGGGTGCGCGAGAGCGGTCGTTCTGGAGGGCCGTCATATGAAGTCCACCCAGAACGAGAGCCATGCCGCCAAGCCGTCATTTGATGGCCGGCGGGCAGGAAGTGGTTAAGCAGAGTTCCAGATAGATGAAAACAGACCCTTTATGTTAAACAACAGTCACTTATGAAGATTGGCAAGGAGCAGGAGGAGTTAAAGGTAACTCCATGGAATGCTGCAGGTCTTCATCTATCACTTAAGGAATGGTAGATGAAATAATCCTGGATGGTAGAGCAGAGCAATTTAGCTGGTAAGTTGTTAATCAAAAGAAGATGCAAACTCTTTCTGGCACAAGTGATCAGTGTATGTTGGCTCAAAGGTATTGTACCCTGCAGGACCACAGATGCCATAGATGTGAGCAAAAGCACAGGTGTCTGTATACAGTGTCTATGGGATTAATTGAACTTGCATCCAGTGGTACTACAAGTGCTAGAAATGTGAACAGAGACAATGATGTCTGTATACAGTGTCTGTAGGGTTAAATGGGCAGGTGCCAACTCACCGATATTGTAACTGAATTTGCAGGTCGCGATGAAGATGGTGAAGGCCTTTCAGGATCTCCCTCTGGGTCCTGGCACAGGGCATGGCGTCTGACCTCCGTTACTCCTCGCCGCGGCCTACCTGGATCGGATGTGCAGGTAGCATGGAGGGAACAGGAACAGTCTTCAGACCGCTGCAAGATAGGGAGGTGAAGCTGTCCGCAGATGTCCCTCTGGATGCCGCTTGATAACTCACTTGTGCAGGCCGCGACTCATCCGCAACAAACACAGGTACTGAGTTCCTGCTGGCAGATCCAGGCTGGGGACCCAAGAGAGTGATCTAGTACTAGACCAGCCCCTTCATATCCTCTCCCAGCAGTCTGTTCTTCTCTCCCAGCAGTCTGGTAGTTGGAGTTCAGACCAGCCCTTTTAGAATTTAAACCCCAGCATTCTGAACTACACATCCCTCGATGTTTTGCTTTGCTCCATGTTACCTTTAGGAAATGACAACATGGAGTCCAAGGCAACACTAGAGGGAGACAGCTCCACGTCGACAGCACTGCATACTGTCCCTGAATTGCAGGCAACAATAGCTGGCTCCTGGCTACAGGTACAAACAAGACCAAGGATAAATCCAAGGGAAAAACCAAACTTAACCTCTTGCCGACCGCACTATAGCTGAATGACGGCTGCAGTGCGGTCGGATAACTCTGGGAGGGTATATATTGACGTCCTCCCAGAATCCCGCTCTCGCGCGGTACAGGTACTGAGTTTCTGCTGGCAGATCCAGGCTGGTGACCCAAGAGAGTGATCTAGGCCTAGACCAGCCCCTTCATATTCTCTCCCAGCAGTCTGTTCTTCTCTCCCAGCAGTCTGGTAGTTGGAGTTCAGGTAAGCCCTGCTAGAATTTAAACCCCAGCATTCTGAACTACACATCCCTCGATGTTTTGCTTTGCTCCATGTTACCTTTAGGAAATGGCAACATGGAGTCCATGCCAAAACTAGAGGGAGACAGCTCCACGCCAACAGCACTGCATACTGTCCCTGAATTGCAGGCAACAATAGCTGGCTCCTGGCTACAGGTACAAACAAGACCAAGGATAAATCCAAGGGAAAAACCAAACTTAACCACTTGCCGACCGCACTATAGCCGAATGACGGCTGCAGCAGGGTCCGATAACTCTGGGAGGGTGTACATTGATGTCCTCCCAGAATCCCGCTCTCACGCGCCCCCTGGGGTGCGCACCTGGGAACATCCAAGGCCACCGGGTCCAGAGGACCCGGCGCATCACGGATCACGATAAATGGCCGCTGATAGCGGCCGTTTACCACGTGATCGCTCCGTCAAATGACGGAGCGATCACTTGTAAACAAACCGGCGTCACGTCCGGTTCCTCTCTGCCCTCCCCGTACCTATTGGTACACAGTGCGAGGGGAGAGGGGAGAGATCGGTGGCAGCAGCGATGTGGGCTGGATGTGTAGTGCCCACAGTGCTGATATGTGTCCATTCCAGCCATCCATCCATACCCAGCCATCCATGCTCAGCATACCCATCCATACTCAGCATACTCATCCATCCATGCTCACCCATCCATACTCAGCATACTCATCCATCCATCCATGCTCACATATCCATACTCAGCATAGACACTGTTTCCGAGTGTCAGAGACACTTGGAAACACTCATAACACTTCATTCCCGAGTGTCTCTGAGTGGTCTCCAAGCTTCTCCGAGTGTTTCTGAGTGTCTCCGGCACCCCCCACCTCTAGCCACATGCATTACTACATACACTAGCAGAGACACTGGAACAAATTATCTGAGTTTCCATTGATTCCTATAGGAAAACTCTCTTTGATATACGAGTGTTTTGAATTGCAAGCATTCTTCTGGAACGGATTATGCTCGTAATCCAAGGTACTACTGTATTATATATTTTTTTTCAGTTCTCTTTATGTCAGCCCTAATTTTTATAGGGGGCTTGCTAGTTAATTTCCAATTTTTTTTTTGGATGAAATATCAGTGGTCTAAACAGGGGGGAATATGCACCACACAAGGCGATTAGGGTGTGCCCAGGCACACCTGGCACACCCTGTGCGCACGCCTATGGGGGAAACTATTTGTGTGTGGATCTAGTACACACTCATAGATAGTTTAGTTGAGAGTACAGAGCCCAAAGTTCTGAGGAATGATGATTACCATGCAGCTCCCAGGGGCATGTTTATCCAGGGACAGCCTCCTGCAAATTGGGAGCTGTTCCTGGGGAACTGAAGAAAGAATTCTGACCACCTAATACAGGGGTAGGCAACCTTGAGAAGTGGAGAGCTACAAGGTCAACATGGAAGAGATCAAAGATCACGGGTTTGCAGCACCCTTTTTTTGGGGGGGGGGGATTAACTAGCAAGCCCCCAATAAAACGTAAAAGTGGCATGAAGAAAGCTCAAAAAATGAAATAAATGTCACCGTAAAAATAAAAAAAAACATAGCCTACCTTAAAATTTAGCTTCAGTGGTAAACTTCACCTTCATTCACAATGTTTTTCATGTTTGGAGAGTAACTGGTCACTCCAAAATCCTGATGCAGGAGTCTATCATGAAAGCAGAACAATCAGTACTGTAGGCTGACTTGCTCAACTAGTTATATAGTTTTAAGTGTGGCTGGCCTCAGTTCTGGCCTGGCTGTCTGCTCTTAGTTATGGCTAGTGTAAGGAGTAGGTAGGAAAGTGTACAGAGATCAGTAGTAGGTAGAGCAGTGCACGGAAGTCAGAAGTATAAAGAGCACTGTACAGGGGTCAGTAGCATGAAGAGCAGTCTACAGGGATCAGTAGGACAGGGGGTCATGAGGCCAAAGGACAGGGTGTCAGGGTAGAGGACTGGGGTTATGCAGGGCATAGGTCAAGAAATCAGCAGGGCAGAGGATGGGGAGTCAGCAGGACAAAGGACATGGAGTTAGCAGGGAAGTGCACAGGGGTGTCAGGAGGAAAGGGTACGGGGGGGGGGGTCAGGAAGGCTGGGTGGCCTGGAGGGCACAATACTGTGGGTCAGTAGGGCACAGTACTGGGAGGTCAGATGGGCACACTACAGTGGTGTCAGGAGGTCACAGAAGTTGTTTCCTAATGCAGAGCAGCATAGGGAAGCTGCTGTGGCAGATCTACAAAGCAAGTCCAATAAGTGCAACAATCATAGTGCAATAAATCTTTTTATTGGGAAGATAGAAAAATTGCACGGATGGGAGAGGAGAGAGCGGATCCGCTCCTACCTCTCCCTCCCCTCTCCTCCTGTGTGCACTGTGGGAAGTGTGAAGCTAAGCAGCTGAATTTGATTATTCAGCTGCTGGGCTTCCCACTTCCTACGGTGCACATATGGAGGAGAGGGTACAGAGCAAGCTGGATGCATGCCGCAGAGGGCATGCGGGAGAGACAGTTCTGGGAGGATGTCCATGGACGCCCTGCCAGAACTGGAAGCCTGGGGCTAAGGTGGAAGGGGGGGGCGGGGGGCCCCTCATGGTTTCTTGCACTGGGGCCCTGAAGGTTCTAGTTACACCTCTGGCCCTAGTAGGGTTTAGGGGAAGTTGCTCTCTATACCCCTTGCTCATATCATACAGTATATTTCTGTTTACTGTTCACCTATTTGCACTTTATTGCTTTGCTACAGCTTAATTGCTGTTGTTTCATATTTATTTTACCACTGGGGTACTGCCTTTACATCTACATTAAATGTTCCGACCCAACCAGATGTGTCAGAATGTGTGTGTTGCTATAGGCACAAGAACAGGGGACCCAATACATCCAGTGACTCCTTTGGGAGTAATTGCTACATATTATAGTCTAGAAAATAAAAGCAGCTATCTACGTGTCCATAGCTACAGTATCTTTTTTTTTTTTTTTCATCGTGTATTTGTCTTGCCTCTTAAAAAAGACAGTTTGTTCTAACAGGTGTATCCAGACAGAAAATTACTTTTTTATGTGTGAATTCATAGGCTGGCTCTGAGGAAATCTAAGCCGTATGAATAAGTACTTGTGAAAGTGCATCTGTTTATGCTAGTCCATGGGCCCGACTTTGGTCATTTGAAATGTTTTGACACATCATTAAGAGAATCTTGTGCTTCAAGAGCTGGTGAGATGAGCTTAGTCACCCTTATCACCTTACATCTAGTTTTCTGCCATTTCTCCTGCCTAAAAACTTTATTTTCCAGGAAAAGATTAAACTGATAAGAGGATATGAAATGAACATGTGGCTGTGCTGCTGCTACAGACAAAAAAGGCTTATGTTCACCAAAGTGTACTGTTACTACCATTAACTTCTGCATATATTACAGTGAACCAGATTTCTGATCTTTATCAAGATGAGCCTATTTTATGTGTATCCATATACTGTACACAATTACGTTTTCTAAGGCTCAATTAATTAATAATTATATAAATGTTTTCTGAATTTACCAACATAATCCATCAATGATTATTGATACTGACCTATATTCATTTACTGGAACATATCTGATCTCAGAAGAGGATGTAATTTTCATTAATGCCCATACATACAGTATTCATCTTAAGGATATACAGTAAGCTGGACCCTCTCTTCCTTGATGTCTGTTTATCCATGATCAAAGACCTGTGATGGATGTAAATAGTTGCCCTTTTAGAACAGCTGGCCAAGGGAACTGTTTGCAATTATAACAGTCTGGATCTCATTCATCTGAAAGGATTTGCTGGAAGCGTTGAGGTACACATCTTTCATTTTTTTCGACTTCTCTTCTTTTTTCTTTGTCATTAGTTTAGTCATGTGAAGAGCTTTGCATTTTTTACATTACCACATTTATGTGACATTGTCAGCCATAACTCACTATAATATGAATATACATGTAATTGAATGAATTCTGGATTACATGTGTAAAGTCTTCCAAATACCGGTAATTTTTTAGATCTTTCCTTATTCAAGCAGGACATGCTTTTGGAAATAAGGTAGATAACCTGTGCTGGTCATTAGCAGTAACATCAAGTATAATTACCCAACTGCCTTCAGGACATGTGAACAGTGCTGAGCTGTAAATGTAGTAACCCTTGTTAGCATAGTCATTTATTGTGCTTTATGCCTGCCCTGCTTCCTTAGGCATAATCTAGTGTTCTTCCAAAAATAACAAGCAATTAAAAATATTTCATCTCATACCTGAGGTCTGTTTGCACAGTTGGTGAAAGAAGTGAGAATTACCTTTCTGGGATGAATTATAATTGGAATACATCACCAGCATTTAATCTTTTCGTCACTCTGACTACATACTGTTATAAAAAATGTTAAGCTGTTACTACTACACTACTAGATGTTATTAAAAGAAAATATATTTTAGGTTTACGTATAGACAAAATACAGTGCTCTTATTTAAGTGTAAAAAGTGTTTATAAAAAAGTAGTAAAAGTGCTTAAATCCGTTAAATCAGTTTTTAGTTTTTGCTGCCTTTTATTGGGCAAACTGCCCTTCACGTCCTGTCCCAGAGACACAACAAGAAATGAGAGGAAATCACTACAAAATGAGGGGAAATCCTTTTTTTGTGCCACTGGAGTAGGTAGAAGATTAGCCCTCACCCCTTTTATGGTGAGAGGGCTAACATTTTGAATGTTCCCTCACTTTCTGTTTTAGTGACACTGATTACCTGAACAAATAGAAAGGCATGTATCACAAAGCTGGAATTAAGCTTTACATATGCATTTTGTTTCTTTCCTCCATTAACGCAGATAGAATGTAATGTGACTAAATATTTTTTTTACCTTTATCTTTGAGTGTCTAAGTACAAAAAGCTTTGCAAGCTGTCACTTTACATTTTCTCAGTTCGAGCATTGCCTAGATGTATACCTGAATATGATAACCACAACTTGCCTGAATTTTCACATACTGCAGTAAAAAAAAACTTTTTTTTCTGCTGGCATTTATAGAAAAAAAGTTCAGTTATCTTTTTATTTGCAAGGTTAAAAGATACAAAGTCCATCCAAGATGCTAAGTTTATTTAAGATGTAAAGAAAAAAAGAGGGACATTTGGCTAAGGCGCAAAATAATGCAATATTTTTCTACCATATGTATTAGGGACTTGCAGGGGCTTTTTCTTTGGTTTTTATTCAGGTGGTAGTGCAATTGGGGCTTGGTCCTAATCCTTGCAAGCTTCCTCTGCCAGCCCTTGTGCTGAGTCTTCTGATGCTAGTCCCCTAGGTTATTTACCTGCTACTGATACTTCCTCAGACAAGGGCTTCAATGAGCCTTGTGTTCTTTATCATCCCAGCACATGCAATCTTGTTCTATTTAACAAGATTGAGAGAGCAAAGCATGCACACACTAGCACACCTCCTGTTTGCTTAATCTCCCTTTAAAAGGACATCAGAAGCTATTGCAGCACTCATTTGGCTCCTGTATATGACTGTATTAGCTGTTTTGGATTGACCTAATGGCTGATCCTGCTTTTCCTGACTTCTCTTGAACTCTGTCTGCCCTGACCTTGTTTTTACCTCTGACCTCGACTGTTTTCTGTTGGCTTAATATTGGATTTATATTAACCTTGACAACAACCTCTGTCATGACTCATGACGATGCTTATGTCTTTATCAATGGAACTTATAACATCTGACAGACTTGACTCCCCCTTGAACCTTTAGTACTCTCAGTGTTTAACCTTTGCTGTCATGTGGGCTGTCTGATTACACCTAGGCCTGCAATATGTCCTGTTACTCCAAGCCTCTCCCTTTGCTGGTGTCAGCCCCATACTTAAAAAGCCCTCACTGGACCCATCCAAACTTAACAACCTAAGCCCCATCTCCTTGCTCCATTTTTTATCCAAACTCTTTAAACGTCTTGTCTACAACCAACTGACTGACCACCTTGCTGATAATAGCCTTCATGATCCCCTTCAGTCTGGATTACGTCCCCAACACTCCACAGAAACTACTCTCCTAAAAGTAAAAAACGATCTACTAACAACCAAAACCAATAAACACTATTCTGTACTCCTTTTTGTGGACCTCTCTGGTTCCTTTGATATGGTTGACCACCCCCTGCTCCTCAAAAAATGTCATGCCTTTGGTCTCCATGACTGTACCCTTTGCTGGTTCTCTTCCTACTTATCCAACAGCATCTTTAGCATTACTTACAATTCTACTTCCTCCTCTCCTCTTCCTTCCTCTGTTGGGGTCCCACAAGGTTCTGTTCTTGGACCTCTCCTATTTTCAATCTACACCTACTCCCTGGGTCAGCTGATACCCTAACATGGCTTCCAACACCACCTCTCACTCCTTCAGTCTCCTCACGTATCACTAATTTACTATCAGATACATCAGTCTGGATGTCACACCACTTCCTCAAACTTAATCTATCCAAAACCGAACTTTTAATTTTTCCTCCCCCACGTGCCTCTTCCCCTAATCTCTCTGTCGAAATTGTTGGCACAACTATAAGCCCATCCCCACATGCCAAGGTCCTAGGTGTAGTCCTGGACTCTGAACTCTCCTTTAAGCCCCACATCGAATCACTGTCTAAATCTTTCCGCCTCAACCTCCACAACATCTCCAAAATACGCCCCTTTCTAACCAATAACACAACAAAGCTCTTAATTCACTCCTTGGTCATCTCTCGCCTCGACTACTGCAACTCCCTCCTCATTGGCTTACCTCTACATAGTATATGCCCCTTTAATCCATCATGAATGCTGCTGTCAGACTCATCCACCTTACCTTATCGGTCTGTGTCTGCTACTTCCCTCTGTCAATCCCTCCACTGGTTTCCACTCACCCAACAAATTAAATTCAATATACTAACAACTATGTACAAAGCCATCCACAACTCTGCCCCCGGCTACATCACAGACCTAGTCTCAAAATACCAACCCAATCGTTCTCTTCGTTCTTCTCAAGACCTCCTGCTCTCTAGCTCTCTCATCACCTCCCCCCATGCTCACCTCCAGGACTTTTCCAGAGGCTATCCAATCCTATGAAACTCTTTACCCCAATCTGTCCAATTATCTCCTACTCTATTAGCTTTTAGGCGATCCCTGAAAACCCTCCTCTTCAGAGAAGCCTATCCTACCCACACCTAACAACTGTATTTTCATTTTCTCCATCTGATCATCCCCCACAGCTATTACCTTTTGTTCCTCTTGACCCTCCCTTTTAGATTGTAAGCTCTAACGAGCAGCGCCCTCCGATCCCTCCTGTATTAATTTGTATTGTGACTGTACTGTCTGCCCCCATGTTGTAAAGCGCTGTGGAAACTGTTGGCGCTAAATAAATTCTGTAAAATATTAAAAATAATAATAGGCACCAAGAGAGCTAACTCCTGAGGCGAACCAGGAAACCACACCATGTATATACAGTATTCAAAATGTTGCTGCTGTAGGTAAAGTACTCTGCAGCAGCTGCCATAGTGTCTGAGCTGGCAGATATTCCTTACTCTCTCCCTACTAAAGTATATAAAAAAAAGGAAGCCTCGTTTGAAGGAAATAGGTCTGCATTATTTCATGAAATATGTACATGATTAAAGCATTAGGTTATTAATATTGTAAATGAAGACCAGGTTATTAAGGTTGTAAATCTATACCAGGTTGTTAAGGTTGTGATCTTCTGGCCAAAATATCAAAGCTTACCACCTGCATCTAGTATCCTAGTGTTTGGTGAGTCCCCACACTAACCTTTCTCATGTATACTACATTCTGTTAATAATATCAGATTTAGATATGGTTTGAAATCACAAGATAAAAACAATGAATGTAAACAATGTTAATTAAATCTATTAAAAATTAGGTTTGGAGCAATAGCTCACTAATATACTGTATACCAAAAAGATGTTACATTTAAGGAGAAGCACAGCCAAAGCTCGCTCGTGGATCACAGGAGTGCAGTCTATTCTCCACTACTGTGAACCGTTTTCAGCAGACAGCAGGCTGAAGTCCGCTGTCGGCTGATGTCACAGAGCCGGTCCAGGCTCGGGAAAGATTGTGACTATATGGTCAGAATCTGCACACATGCTTGGGCAAGCACCCGGCTCAGCCTTTTAGCGAACCACCGAGAGCCTGAGATGAACGCTCCTGCTCCCTCCACAGCCCAGCACTGGAGGAGCTGAGCAGGCAGTGGTGACTGACAATCACCAGCTCTCTGCTCACGTAGCTCTGAGAACCGAATGACTGGTGGTCTTTGATTACTCGGTTCTTAGTCTTAGAGCCAAAGGGTGAACAGATGCAGCATCGGACTGATGCTGCATCCACCAAGGTAAGTATGACTTTAAATTAAAACAGATTCCCATACTTCTCTTTTAAATATACAATTTAAGAAATATAAATTATTGTTAGAACAAAATGGTATTTCACCCAAAGAATATGGTAAAACATAAGTAATTTTTGCCATTAGAGTGAGGGAGTGAGCAAAATGTCCTGTGTAATGTTCAAGCAAAATAATTTTATTACTGTATGTGGTGTAATGTACCACAGGTTCTGCACATACTGTATAGTGCCTTTAGTGTCTCCCAGCACCATACAAACACTTGAAAAATCCATTCAACTGGGTCCCCTATTTTTAATCTAAATGTTGGAAACAGATTACTGGGTTCTCCCACTGGCTAGTCCGGTAAGTGTTCAACAATTTTTGTTTTGTCTTTGCACGCTGGGACCCACAAAACCTGTGTTTCTTTTCAGTCTCCCAACTGCTTGGTGCTTAGACATCACCTTCCCTTAGGATTATTCTTTTTATGAGCCATACCTTGATTGGACAGAGGCAGAAACTGCTAATGCTATGTCTTTGTAACACTGGGTTGATGTATTAAAACTGGAGTGTGCAAAATCAGGTACAGCTGTGCATGGTAGCCAATCAGCTTCTATCATTTCACACCTCAGGAAGGAATCCTTTGTGGAGTGAAAGAAATTGCGCACCAGTCACTTTAGTACATTTAAAGAGTTTATTGAAGCACCATAAACCAAGGAAGGGGGGGGGGGGTTGTGGTACAGGATATTCAAAAGCGACAAAATCAGATTCCAGACTTCTAATCACAATCAATACAAAGATAAGGTATTTTAAGCCAAGACCACTAATCTGTACTCTTCAAACTGTAAAACACCACAAGGCAGCACAAGTACCTCTAGCACTCTAGAACACATGTGTCAAACACAAGTACCCTGGGCCCTCCAGGCCAGTTCATGTGGCCCTTTCACCACTCTTGCAGCTGCGACAGCTCCCTCATTCTTTCCCCCACATTGTCTCAGCAGTCAGCAGCACAGAGGAGGACAGAACTCCTCCTATGGATCCTGAACCTCTCTGTAAAGCCACATCACCCCGTTGTCTCTGCCTCCCCTGGTCCCAGCCTTTAGCAGACTCTGGCAGGTGACTCCAGTGCTCCTCTGGTTCTCCTTCAGACCCTGCACTTTCTGCTTCCCAGCTCCACCCCCAGCTTCTTCCCGGCAGCAGCCCAAGTAAAGGGGTGCACTGTGATATACGGGATGTTGGGGGACTCTTGAATTATGATGGTGGGGATTCTCTACACATCTGATGTAAGGGGGGTGGAAAGGGATGGTGCTCTGGACATCTGTTTTATAATTAATATGAGAATAATACAATTCTATGACAGATGAAAAGGAGGGTCACACACCGCTAGTATTATCCACAAGAAAGTTTACCGAAGAATGCTCAGACAGAACACCATGTCAGATACAACCAGCCCTTTGAGGGCAACCATAATGCTGATGTGGCCCACAATGAAATTAAGTGTGACACCCCTGCTCTAGAGTGAGCAGCTCTAACTTCCTGAAATGTCCACCAGCAGTAGTCTCTACCTAGCTATTCAGGATAATTTTAAGTAGTGAAGTTTCTCCATAAGATGCAAGTAAACAATAGCCTAAGCAAAATTATAACAATCCAAGGCCTGGCTGACTACAGCCTAGCTGTAACACCAAAATTAGGCTAGAGAAATTACTGATCAAGGCAGGGTCAATACAATAAAATAAAATCAGTTTGCATTTTGCAACAGGCTTACTATAGATCAAGGTTATCCTAATAGTTAATAAAGGAAATGAATCCTCTGCTACTAATAAACCTCTTGCTGGCAATCACCTCAATTTCAATACACTAATGTTAATGTTACATAGTATAGTTACATAGTAGGTGAGGTTGAAAAAAGACACAAGTCCATCAAGTCCAACCTATCTGTGTGATTATATGTCAGTATTACATTGTATATCCCTGCATTGCGGTCGTTCAAGTGCTTATCTAATAGTTTTTTGAAACTTTTGATGCTCCCCGCTGAGACCACCGCCTGTGGAAGGGAATTCCACATCCTTGCCGCTCTTACAGTAAAGAACCCTCTACGTAGTTTAAGGTTAAACCTCTTTTCTATGTTGCAAAGGAGGTGGCTACCAACAAGGGTTTAACCAGTTCGCTGCCTGACACTGATGTAAGGCTTACAATAGTGGCAGCAGTGGCTTTTACACACACTCCAATTAGTTCAGCCACTGGAAATGTGTGTGTGTACCTTCTTACCTGACTGTCAGCTTTTATCTGGAATTGATTTGGGCACTTGTAAAGCCACTGGATCATTTCCACAGGCACAGCAATGGACCATCTCCCTTCCCAAACCACCCCCCCACAACCACTACAATGTATCCCAGGTTCCACTGTCCCACCTGCGGGCCCAAAACTGGCATTTCATTTAACACAAGGTAGGTAGGAGGGAGCTCAGTCAACTTCCATTTGCTGATCCTCCCTCCAGTGAATGAACCAGAAAGTAACGTGTATTATGTCACTTCCCGGTTTAGGACTGTTATTCCCAGCAATGTCGTTCAGGTAGGCAGGTAATGGAACATGATCTGTGCTCCATTAGCTGCAGCGGAGTGCAAGGAATTCATCAGGGGTCTAATAGAATCTGATGTCTCAATAATGTCTCGCTATCACATAAGAAGCTACATAAGAAGCTACTGCCCCCCTATGTGATAGCAATACAATTATGTGAAAAAACGTTAAAAAAAATGAATGTGATATGCAAAAAAAAAAAAAAATGTAAAGCCCTCCTTCCCCGCCTCCACGTACACAAACATATATATGTAAACTCATGCATTGGGTGGGGCTACAAATGCAAACAACAATTGTGTTGCAGATGTTATATATCGCTACACATGCCAAAGAGAAAGCAATATTCTAGGGCCTTTATTCACGGTTAGCTCTAAACTAATGACCTGTAAGGGCTTTTAACAGTTTACTGACTGTATAACTTACATATATGGCAGCAAGGCGGCTCTGCTGTGCAGGATCTCGTACCTAGTACGTTATCCTGCACTTCCAGGTCTGGGGCACGTGCCCAGGCCACCAGCAGGCTGCTCCCGCTGTGATTATACACAGTGGGAGCTGATCCGTGGGTACGGCAGCCTCGATGTCCGCCGGCACCCACCAATGCTTCGGTACAGAGGGAGAACGGTGATCTGCCTATGTAAATAATGCAGATTGTCATTCTGTCAGTAGGGAAGGCATGGATCCTGTGTCTCTGTAAAGCAGAGGCATGAATTCATGCCTTCCACTAGTAACAGCACCTCCCCCCACTACAGTAAAACACTGGCTAGGGACACATTTAACCCTTTGATCGCCCCTGCTGCTAACCCCTTCCCAGCCAGTGTCATTAGTGCAGTGACCATGCATATTTTTTAGCACTGATAACCGTATTAGTGTTATTGGTCCCCAAAAAGTGTCAAAAGTGTCAGTTAGTGTCCGATTTGTCCGCCACAATATCGCAGTCCCGCTATAAGTCGCTGATCGCCGTCATTACTAGTAAAATACATTTTAAAAAATTATCCTATAGTTTGCAGACGCTATAACCTTTGCGCAAACCAAACTATATACACTTATTGGGATTTTTTTTACCAAAAATATATAGCAGAATACATATTGGCCTAAATTGATGAAGAAATTAGATTTCGGTATTTATCTGTTTTATAGTGCAAAAAATTTAAAACGCAGAGGAAATCAATTACCACCAAAAGAAAGCTCTATTTGTGGGGAAAAAAAGGACATACATTTAATTTGGGTACAGCGTCGCACGATTGCACAATTGTCAGTTAGCCACTTGACGACCGCCTCACGCTGATATACTTCAGCAGAATGGCACGGGCAGGCAAAATCACGTACCTGGTACGTGATTGCCTTCCCGCGGGCAGGGGGTCCGATCGGATCCCCCCCCGGTGCCTGAGGCGGTTGGCTTTGGTCTGGGAGCGTTCAGAGATGAGGGGGAGGCCATCGATTCGTGGTCCCCCCCCTAGCGATCGCTCCCAGCCAATGAGAATCTTCCCCTGCCTCTGTGTAGTACACAGAGGCAGGGGATGTGATGTCATCTCTCCTCGGCTCGGCAGTTTCCGTTCCGGCGCCGAGGAGAGAAGACTGTAATGTGAGTGCACAACACACACACACAGTAGAACATGCCAGGCACACATTACACCCCCCCTTTACCCCCCGATCACCCCCCTAACCCCCCCTAATAAAGTTTTAACCCCTTGATCACCCCCGTCGCCAGTGTCACTAAGCGATCATTTTTCTGATCGCTGTATTAGTGTCACTGGTGACGCTAGTTAGGGAGGTAAATATTTAGGTTCGCCGTCAGCGTTTTATAGCGTCAGGGACCCCCATATACTATCTAATAAATATTTTAACCCCTTGATTACCCCTAGTTAACCCTTTCACCACTGATCACTGTATAACCGTTACGGGTGACGCTGGTTAGTTTGTTTATTTTTTATAGTGTCAGGGCACCCGCCGTTTATTACCAAATAAAGGTTTAGCCCCCTGATCGCCCGGCGGTGATATGCGTCGCCCCAGGCAGCGTCAGATTAGCGCCAGTACCGCTAACACCCACGCACGCAGCATACGCCTCCCTTAGTGGTATAGTATCTGAACGGATCAATATCTGATCCGATCAGATCTATACTAGCATCCCCAGCAGTTTAGGGTTCCCAAAAACGCAGTGTTAGCGGAATCAGCCCAGATACCTGCTAGCACCTGCGTTTTTCCCCTCCGCTCGGCCCAGCCCAACCCACCCAAGTGCAGTATCAATCGATCACTGTCATTTACAAAACACCAAACGCATAACTGCAGCGTTCGCAGAGTCAGGCCTGATCCCTGCGATCGCTAACAGTTTTTTTGGTAGCATTTTGGTGAACTGGCAAGCACCAGCCCCAGGCAGCGTCAGGTTAGCGCCAGTACCGCTAACACCCACGCACGCACCGTACACCTCCCTTAGTGGTATAGTACCTGATTGGATCAATATCTGATTCGATCAGATCTATACTAGCATCCCCAGCAGTTTAGAGTTCCCAAAAACGCAGTGTTAGCGGAATCAGCCCAGATACCTGCTAGCACCTGCGTTTTGCCCCTCCGCCCAGCCCAGCCCAGCCCACTAAAGTGCAGTATCGATCGATCACTGTCACTTACAAAACACTAAACGCATAACTGCAGCGTTCGCAGAGTAAGGCCTGATCCCTGCGATCGCTAACAGTTTTTTTGGTAGCGTTTTGGTGAACTGGCAAGCACCAGCGGCCTAGTACACCCCGGTCGTAGTCAAACCAGCACTGCAGTAACACTTGGTGACGTGGCGAGTCCCATAAGTGCAGTTCAAGCTGGTGAGGTGGCAAGCACAAGTAGTGTCCCGCTGCCACCAAGAAGAGGACAAACAGGCCCGTCGTGCCCATAGTGCCCTTCCTGCTGCATTCGCCAAACCTAATTGGGAACCCACCACTTCTGCAGCGCCCGTACTTCCCCCATTCACATCCCCAACCAAATGCAGTTGGCTGCATGAGAGGCATTTTCTTTATGTCCTCCTGAGTACCCCTACCCAACGACCCCCCCAAAAAAGATGTCGTGTCTGCAGCAAGCGCGGATATAGGCGTGTCTCCCGCTATTATTGTCCCTCCTGTCCTGACAATCCTGGTCTTTGCATTGGTGAATGTTTTGAACGCTACCATTCACTAGTTGAGTATTAGCGTACGGTACAGCTTTGCACAGACTAGGCACACTTTCACAGGGTCTCCCAAGATGCCATCGCATTTTGAGAGACCCGAACCTGGAACCGGTTACAGTTATAAAAGTTAGTTACAAAAAAAAGTGTAAAAAAAAAATATATATATATATATATATATAAAATTTAAAAAAATAGTTGTCGTTTTATTGTTCTCTCTCTCTCTCTATTCTCTCTCTATTGTTCTGCTCTTTTGTACTGTATTCTATTCTGCAATGTTTTATTGTTATTATGTTTTATCATGTTTGCTTTTTAGGTATGCAATTTTTTATACTTTACCGTTTACTGTGTTTTATTGTTAACCATTTTTTGTCTTCAGGTATGCCATTCACGAATTTGAGTGGTTATACCAGAATGATGCCTGCAGGTTTAGGTATCATCTTGGTATCACTCTTTTCAGCCAGCGGTCGGCTTTCATGTAAAAGCAATCCCAGCGGCAAATTAGCCTCTAGACTGCTTTTACAAGCAGTGGGAGGGAATGCCCCCCCCCACCGTCTTCCCTGTTTTTCTCTGGCTCTCCTGTCTCAACAGGGAACCTGAGAATGCAGCCGGTGATTCAGCCAGCTGACCATAGAGCTGATCAGAGACCAGAGTGGCTCCAAACATCTCTATGGCCTAAGAAACCGGAAGCTACGAGCATTTCATGACTTAGATTTCCCCGGATGTAAACAGCGACATTGGGAAATTGGGAAAGCATTTTATCACACCGATCTTGGTGTGGTCAGAAGCTTTGAGGGCAGAGGAGAGATCTAGGGTCTAATAGACCCCAATTTTTTCAAAAAAGAGTACCTGTCACTACCTATTGCTATCATAGGGGATATTTACATTTCCTGAGATAACAATAAAAATGATTTTTTTAAAAAAAATGAAAGGAACAGTTTAAACATAAGATAAAAAAGCAAAAAAACAATAAAGAAAAAAAAAAAAAAAGAAAAAAAAAAGGACCCCTGTCGCCCCCTGCTCTCGCGCTAAGGCGAACGCAAGCGGCGGTCTGTCGTCAAATGTAAACAGCAATTGCACCATGCATGTGAGGTATCACCGCGAAGGTCAGATCGAGGGCAGTAATTTTAGCATCAGACCTCCTCTGTAAATCTAAAGTGGTAACCTTTAAAGGCTTTTAAAGGCTTTTAAAAATGTATTTATTTTGTTGCCACTGCACGTTTGTGCGCAATTGTAAAGCATGTCATGTTTGGCATCCATGTGATCGGCCTAAGATCATCTTTTTTATTTCATCAAACATTTGGGCAATATAGTGTGTTTTAGTGCATTAAAATTTAAAAAAGTGTGTTTTTTCCCCAAAAAATGCGTTTGAAAAATCGCTGCGCAAATACTGTGTGAAAAAAAAATGAAACACCCACCATTTTAATATGTAGGGCATTTGCTTTAAAAAATATATAATGTTTGGGGGTTCAAAGTAATTTTCTTGCAAAAAAAAAATAATTTTTTCATGTAAACAAAAAGTGTCAGAAAGGATGTGTGTCTTCAAGTGGTTAGAAGAGTGGGTGATGTGTGACATAAGCTTCTAAATGTTGTGCATAAAATGCCAGGACAGTTGAAAACCCCCACAAATGACCCCATTTTGGAAAGTAGACACCCCAAGCTATTTGCTGAGAGTCATGTCGAGTCCATGGAATATTTTATATTGTGACACAAGTTGCGGGAAAGAGACAATTTTTTTTTTTTTGCACAAAGTTGTCACTAAATGATATATTGCTCAAACATGCCATGGGAATATGTGAAATTACACCCCAAAATACACTCTGTTGCTTCTCCTGAGTACAGAGATACCACATGTGTGAGACTTTTTGGGAGCCTAGCCGCATACGGGACCCCGAAAACCAAGCACTGCCTTCAGTCTTTCTAAGGGCGTAAATTTTTGATTTCACTCTTCACTGCCTATCACAGTTTCGGAGGTGTCAGGAAAGGGTCCATTCGCTGGTAAGATATATCATTTGGCATGCAGTACTGGGGTCCACCAGCAGGTGTCTCCTGGCAGTGTTGAACTGTCAGGAGAATATTTCCCTGCTGGTGTCTTGTCATCTTTTAGCTGCAGTACTGATGTCCACCAGCGGATGGATCCTGGCAGTATGGAGCAGACAACACTCCCTGCGCTCAGGTGTGACTTGAAGCCAATTAGTCAGCCCTATAAATACCCGGCAAGCCCTCACATGCTCGCCTTGGTATCTCTCTCCCTGCACTCTAACCTTGCTGCCTGTTACTTTGACCTTGAGCCTGCATCTGCCTTGTCCTGACCTGACCTGATCTGATCTGATCCCATCCCTATCCTGAGCCTATCCCCTCTGTTCCTGGTTACCTTGGATCCCTGCCCTGTATCCCATCCATCCTCTCTCTTCCTGTCCTGCTGGTTTGATCTCCCTGTGTATGACCTTGGCCTGGCTTTGTTTACGATTACGGTATCTCCATTTCCTTGTATATATTGTTGTTTGTAGTGGGTTTGTTGTGTTGGTTTTGCACTGTTTATATTTCTTTTACTTGTCACTTATTTATTAAACACCATTATTTCACTTATATGTGTTTTGGGTTTCCTCTGTGCAGTCCACACAGTCTGGTCAATTAGATTCTCTGACAGTAGTCCCGGTGCCCGCTTTTCAGTCTGTGCCCGCTCCCCAGTCTGATGTCTTCACGCCTGCCTCCCAGCCTGATGCCCCGAAGCTTGCTTTTCAGCCTGATGTCTTGGTCCCTGCCTTCCAGCTTGATGTCCCTGCCTTTCAACTTGATGTCCCTGCCTTCCAGTCTGGTGTGCCCACCTTCCAGTCTGGTGTGCCCACCTTCCAGTCTGGTGTGCCCACCTTCCAGTCTGATGTGCCCACCTTCCAGTCTGACGCACCCGCTCTCCAGTCTAATGCACCTGCTATCCAGTCTGATATGCCTGCCTTCCAGTCGGAAGTCTTGAAGCTTGCCTTCCAGCCCGAAATCCCAGTGTCCATGTTCCAGTCTGACACCCCAGCGACTATTGACCAGTCTGATGTACCTGCTGTTCTGCCCGATGTGCCAGCGCCTGTGTCTGCTGCCCAGTCTAAAGTTCCAGCACCCGCTGCCTGGTCTGATGTCTCGGTGCCAGCTTTCCAGTCCGCTTTCCAGCCTGATGTGCCAGTGTTTACGACTCAGCCAGTTGTGCCAATGCCTGTGTCCGCTGCCCAGTTTGAGGTCCCAGTGCCTGCTGCTCAGCCCGAAATCCCAGTGTCCATGTTCCAGTCTGACGCTCCAGCGACTACTGACCAGTCCGATGTACCTGTTCCGCCTGTTGTGCCAGTACCTGTTGTTCTGCCTGATGTGCCCACTGTTCAGCCTGATGAGCCTGCTTTCCGGTTTGATGTGTCCATCTTCCAGCCTGATATCCTGGTACCTGTCTTCCAGCCTGATGTCGTGATGTTGGTATCCCAGCCTGAGGTTTCGGTGCCCATGTCTCCGCCTGAAGTTTCGGTGCCCGTGTTTCAGCCTGGAGTTTCGGTGCCCGTGTCTCAGCTTGCTGAATCGGTGCCCGTTACCCAGTCTGTTGAATCGGTGCCTGTTACCCGGTCCGCTGAACTGGTGCCCGTTACCTAGTCTGCTAAACCGAAGTCCGTCACTTGGCCTGTCAAGCCAGTATCCGTTATCCGGCTTGCCGAACCAGTGCCCGGTGTCCAGCTCGCTGAGTCGGGCCTGTTACCCAGCCCACTGGGCCGGGGTCCGTTACCCAGCTTGCTGAGCCGGTGCCTGTAATCCGGCCTGCCCTTACGGTGCTCGCTGTTCGGCCCAATGTTCCAGAGCCTGCTGTCCATCTTGATGACCCGGAGCCGGTTGCCCAGCTCGATGACCCGGAGCCTGTTGCCCAGCTCGATGACCCGGAGCCTGCTGCCCAGCTCGATGACCCGGAGCCTGCTGCCCAGCTCGATGACCCGGAGCCTGCTGCCCAGCTCGATGACCCGGAGCCTGCTGCCCAGCTCGATGACCCGGAGCTTGCTGCCCAGCTCGAAGACCTGGAGCTTGCTGCCCAGCTCGATGACCCGGAGCCTGCTGCCCAGCTCGATGACCCGGAGCCTGCTGCCCAGCTCGATGACCCGGAGCCTGCTGCCCAGCTCGGCTTGTTCCTGTCTGCTGCCCAGCTCGGCTTGTTCCCGTCTGCTGCCCAGCTCGGCTTGTTCCTGTCTGCTGCCCAGCTCGGCTTGTTCCTGTCTGCTGCCCAGCTCGGCTTGTTCCTGTCTGCTGCCCAGCTCGGCTTGTTCCTGTCTGCTGCCCAGCTCAAGTTGTTCCTGTCTGCTGCCCAGCTCAAGTTGTTCCTGTCTGCTGCCCAGCTCAAGTTGTTCCTGTCTGCTGCCCAGCTCAAGTTGTTCCTGTCTGCTGCCCAGCTCAAGTTGTTCCTGTCTGCTGCCCAGCTCAAGTTGTTCCTGTCTGCTGCCCAGCTCAAGTTGTTCCTGTCTGCTGCCCAGCTCAAGTTGTTCCTGTCTGCTGCCCAGCTCAAGTTGTTCCTGTCTGCTGCCCAGCTCAAGTTGTTCCTGTCTGCCGCCCAGCTCAAGTTGTTCCTGTCTGCCGCCCAGCTCAAGTTGTTCCTGTCTGCCGCCCAGCTCAAGTTGTTCCTGTCTGCCGCCCAGCTCAAGTTGTTCCTGTCTGCCGCCCAGCTCAAGTTGTTCCTGTCTGCCGCCCAGCTCAAGTTGTTCCTGTCTGCCGCCCAGCTCAAGTTGTTCCTGTCTGCCGCCCAGCTCAAGTTGTTCCTGTCTGCCGCCCAGCTCAAGTTGTTCCTGTCTGCCGCCCAGCTCAAGTTGTTCCTGTCTGCCGCCCAGCTCAAGTTGTTCCTGTCTGCTGCCCAGCTCAAGTTGTTCCTGTCTGCTGCCCAGCTCAAGTTGTTCCTGTCTGCTGCCCAGCTCAAGTTGTTCCTGTCTGCTGCCCAGCTCAAGTTGTTCCTGTCTGCTGCCCAGCTCAAGTTGTTCCTGTCTGCTGCCCAGCTCAAGTTGTTCCTGTCCGCTGCCCAGCTCAATGACTCTGACATGCCAGCCGTCTGCCCGGATGTGCCTGATGACCAGCCTGAAATACCTTCTTCCACCATTCTGCCTGATGCCATAGACCATTGACAATTAAGACCAGTTGGAGCGTCCGGAGGCCGCTCCTTTTGGGAGGGGTACTGTCAGGAAAGGGTCCATTCGCTGGTAAGCTATATCATTTGGCATGCAGTACTGGGGTCCACCAGCAGGTGTCTCCTGGCAGTGTTGAACTGTCAGGAGAATATTTCCCTGCTGGTGTCTTGTCATCTTTTGGCTGCAGTACTGATGTCCACCAGCGGATGGATCCTGGCAGTATGGAGCAGACAACACTCCCTGCGCTCAGGTGTGACTTGAAGCCAATTAGTCAGCCCTATAAATACCCGGCAAGCCCTCACATGCTCGCCTTGGTATCTCTCTCCCTGCACTCTAACCTTGCTGCCTGTTATTTTGACCTTGAGCCTGCATCTGCCTTGTCCTGACCTGATCTGATCTGATCCCATCCCTATCCTGAGCCTATCCCCTCTGTTCCTGGTTACCTTGGATCCCTGCCCTGTATCCCATCCATCCTCTCTCTTCCTGTCCTGCTGGTTTGATCTCCCTGTGTATGACCTTGGCCTGGCTTTGTTTACGATTACGGTATCTCCATTTCCTTGTATATATTGTTGTTTGTAGTGGGTTTGTTGTGTTGGTTTTGCACTGTTTATATTTCTTTTACTTGTCACTTATTTATTAAACACCATTATTTCACTTATATGTGTTTTGGGTTTCCTCTGTGCAGTCCACACAGTCTGGTCAATTAGATTCTCTGACAGGAGGCCATGGAATGCCCAGGTGGCACAAAACCCCCCAAATGACCCCATTTTGGAAAGTAGACACCCCAAGCTATTTGCTGAGAGGTATAGTGAGTATTTTGCAGACCTCACTTTTTGTCACAAAGTTTTGAAAATTGAAAAAAGAAAAAAAAATGTTTTTTCTTGTCTTTCTTCATTTTCAAAAACAAATGAGAGCTGCAAAATACTCATTATGCCTCTCAGCAAATAGCTTTGGGTGTCTACTTTACAAAATGGGGTCATTTGGGGGGGTTTTGTGCCACCTGGGCATTCCATGGCCTCCGAAACTGTGATAGGCAGTGAAGAGTGAAATCAAAAATTTACACCCTTAGAAATCCTGAAGGCGGTGATTGGTTTTCGGGGCCCCGTATGCGGCTAGGCTCCCAAAAAGTCCCACACATGTGGTATCCCCATACTCAGGAGAAGCAGCTAAATGTATTTTGGGGTGCAATTCCACATATGCCCATGGCCTGTGTGAGCAATATATCATTTAGTGACAACTTTTTGTAATTTTTTTTTTGTCATTATTCAATCACTTGGGACAAAAAAAATTAATATTCAATGGGCTCAACATGCCTCTCAGCAGTTTCCTTGCGGTGTCTACTTTCCAAAATGGGGTCATTTGGGGGGGGGGTTTGTACTGCCCTGTCATTTTAGCACCTCAAGGAATGACATAGGCAGTCATAAACTAAAAGCTGTGTAAATTCCAGAAAATGTACCCTAGCTTGTAGACGCTATAACTTTTGCGCAAACCAATAAATATACGCTTATTGAAATTTTTTTTACCAAAGACATGTGGCCGAATACATTTTGGCCTAAATGTATGACTAAAATTGAGTTTATTGGATTTTTTATATAACAAAAAGTAGAAAATATCATTTTTTTTCAAAATTTTCAGTCTTTTTCCATTTATAGCGCAAAAAATAAAAACCACAGAGGTTATCAAATACCATCAAAAGAAAGCTCTATTTGTGGGAAGAAAAGGACGCAAATTTCATTTGGGTACAGCATTGCATGACCGCGCAATTAGCAGTTAAAGCAACGCAGTGCCAAATTGGAAAAAGTCCTCTGGTCTTTAGGCAGCCAAATGCTCCGGGGCTGAAGTGGTTAAAGTAATGCAGTGAGGATTCGCAAAAAAATGGCCTGGCCATGAAGGGAGTAAATCTTCCGGAGGTCAATTAGGTTAAGTGTACGTAGTCTATGGATAATTTTGGTTACCGAAGTTTGTAGTAGTTTCTTGGGCATACTCAATTTTAAGACTTGACACAATTGGTATCTATTTACTAGGCACAGTCTCATGTTTAAGATTTTACGAAAAAATAGAGTAATATATTGAGTTTGTGCACACTAAAATAAACTTTAGTGTATTTTTACTGAAAGTTTTTGTTTGCTAAACTGTTGCATTAATATTGAATAACAAAAAAAAATGAACTTCCACAAAAAACTGCTCAGACTGTTGAAGAGTTAAGGGCTGCATTGCCCTGAAGTTGCTCAAATAGTTTAGCCATAAGGAAAAGGAATTAAATATCTATATAGGATATTTGAAGAATAACTATTGTAAACATGTATATTAAATGCCCTTAGTTTATATGGAAGGATTTAGATGAGATCTATCCTTCAACAGCTTTGGAACATATTAAATTTACTACTGGGAAATTACACTGATTACTATTCTCATAAAATGTTCTGTAAACAATGATCTACATAACTACAACATTAGTGAAAGACATTAAATGTAACCATTTAGTGGGGTATTACAGCATAATTGGTGATTCGTACTGAGGTTGAGAGAATGCACTGGAAAAATCACATAGTCATTTGACTTTGGTAAGTGTTGTATCCGTCTCTATCATGTATAATCAAACATACAGCTCAAATCTGCGGCTTTCACCAATAATTACAGCAAGTTGCAGTGTGGAGTAGAATTGAAAATGTAGTAATGTAAGTGAATAAGCTCCCTGATTGAAAATTACTACTTAACTGGCCAGCCATGTCGGGCTTAACCTTAAGCGTATTGCTCCCAGTCTGAGTGAATGATTCATATCTAAACTGCACAGATCATTATGAATCACTGCTCCAGGATAAGCCTCACTTAGAGACTATCACTCATAACATTTTTTCCTCAAGCTTTTTATTTTTCACTTATAAAAAGTGGAGAAGGTTAAAATTTAACAATTTAAGTATATTAAATGTTTCTCCTGGGCAAATACTCATAAAGTAGGCAAATAGAAATCATTGCAAACTCTCTATAGGTATTCAGCAGTCATTTGCTTTAATCTTTTAAAGCCAAAATCCAGCCAAAACCTTCAAGAGTGAGGGGGACTTGGAACCCTTCTCAGGTTTATATGCTTCTTATTCCACTAAGGAGGTTTGTTCTTACTTCCGGTTTGGTTGACAGGGGGTCAGACAGACAGGAAGTGCTTAAAGGCAGTGAAAATAAAGACAGCAACAGAAACACCTCGGTTCCGAGGACTGGTATAAGATTAACACTTTTGTCTGGCATTTATTAGTGTGGTCTACTGCCCCACTAAAATCTTTTCCCTGGATTCATAGGGATAGAAAGTGAATGTAAATCTCCCTTAAAGGTTAAGTTCACCTTTGTTTACCGTTTTTTTTCTTCTAAATTTCAGCTCCCCTATGTATCAATATAGCATTAATGTACGTCTTTTGCAAAAATAAAAAATCTTTCCATTTATTCTACACACACTCACCTCGCTGTCTTCATGGCTGTTTGAAAGCACTGCTCCATTACTTCTGCCTTACTTCCTGGAGAGACTTTAGGTCATGACACAGGAAGAAGTTGACCAGCTGAGGGTAGATGATGCAGTGTGTGTGCTAATGAGAAAAGCTGGGGAAGTTTTGGGACTTTAAATGGGGCTGAGACTTAGTAAGGTCTCATGCCTCCATCCCTGTCTACATGAAAAAAAGAGAGAAGGGGTGGGACACTGAATGAAGCACGCAGTCAACAGTGGGAGGTCAAAAATGGTGTATTTGATATGTATCATGATAAAATTTATGCAGAGTAATAATTCATGTCACAGTTTATTTGATCTATATACATATAGGAACATGATAATATATGACAGTGGAGAGAGAAGTAACTACACCACCTGTAGGACTTCTTATTACATTAAATAAAGTATATTTTTAATATACTCTACAGTCCTAGAAAATAACTGTACACAAGAAAAATGTCCTACTTTAAGAGAAGGTCCCATTCCCTAGTGAGTTCTCCCATAAAGTATATACACATTCTATCAATATACTTAAAGCATTAACTTTCTAAACATATCACTATGAAGATATATATGAAGTATTTACTGCTCACTCAGATTGGCTCCTCCGCTGATATCTGGTGACAGTAAGACAAAAAGTCACTTGAACATACTTTGCAGTCCATGTAGTGTAGGTTTCAGATGTAGGTTTACCCCAACACACAAAAGCCTAGCCTACCTGACTACTTAACTAGAATATCATATTGTCTCTGAAATCCCAGAGTCCAATAGGCATAAACTTATTGTAACCACTTAAAGACCGGCTACTGTACATATACGCCAGCACTTTAAAGATGGATATCTTGGTAACGGCAGCAGCTGCTGCCATAACCAAGGTATCCATCTTTTCAGTGAGCAGTCCTGTTAACGATAATGGTGGTCTCTGCGGCAGATTTGCAGCAAGATCATCGTTATTAGTGGCTGGAGAGGGGCCCCCCTCCCGCCGCTCTCCCGCGCCCTCTGCCGCTTACTGGAGCCATCGGCAGCGTCTGAGACGATCGAGACCTGTCCGTGGCTGGGTATGGAGATGAGTGAGGGGAAGATGGCCCCCACCCGTCTCCATACCATAGCAGGGCTGAAGCGATGTCAAAACTTCACATCCGTCCATACGTCTTAAAGGGCCATTTTTTTGTTGTCATTTTTTCAAAGGACAAATTTTTTTAGTTTTTTTCCCTTTATTGCATTTAAGTCCAAATATGAGATCTGAGGACTTTTTGACCCCAGATCTCATATTTAAGAGCACCTGTCATGCTTTTTTCTATTACAAGGGATGTTTACATTCCTTGTAATATGAATAAAAGTGACCAATTTAAAAAAAAAAAACAGTGTAAAAATAAATAAAATCAAGTAAAATAAATAAGCAAAAAACATTTTTTTAAAGCACCTCGCCCCGACGAGCTTGTGTGCAGAAGCGAACGCATACGTGAGTAGCGCTTGCATATTAAAACGGTGGTCAAACCACACATGTGAGGTATCGCCACAATCGTTAGAGTGAGAGCAATAATTCTAGCCCTAGACCTTCTCTGTAACTCAAAACATGCAACCTGTAGAATTTTTTAAACATCGCCTATGGAGATTTTTAAGGGTAAAAGTTTGACGCCATTCCACGAGCAGGCACAATTTTGAAGCGTGACGTGTTGTGTATCAATTTACTCGGCGTAACATTATCTTTCACAATATAAAAAAAAATTGGGCTAACTTTACTATTGTCTTATTTAAAAAAGTTAATTTTTTCCAAAAAAAGTGTGCTTGTAAGACCGCTGCGCAAATAGGGTGTGACAAAAAGTATTGCAATGACCACCATTTTATTCTCTAGGGTGTTAGATAAAAAATGTATAATGTTTGGGGGTTCTAAGTAATTTTCTAGGAAAAAAAACTTGTTTTTAACTTGTAAATTCCTTTTTTTTTCCTTTGATCTTGCCGATTCATACTGCCTCTGCATCCCCAGAGTTCAGCAGATACAAACTTTAGTGTGAACATTCTTGCTGACTCTGTCACACCAAAGTCCAACAGGTACTTTCCTTAGGTTTAAAGTTTTGCAAGCTCACAGTAAAATAACAACTTGTGTTCCCTTATCACTCACTCACACAAGGATTAACGAGTTGAACTGTAGTTTTGCAGATTTTCACACAAGCAACACAAAACTTAAAACATGACTCGGCCTTTTCCAGGAGACTGAGCCTGGGTTCACACATGTGCGGTGCGAATTTAAGCTCAGGTTTTACTGGGGAGATAAAAATCTCCTGTTCAAAGGAAATACTGCGTTTTAGCTCAGGATCAGTGAGCAGGGAGAGGGGGAGGGAGAGGGGGGGGAGAGGGAGAGGTGTAGTGAGGAGAAGGAGAAAATCCCTGTTCAGAACGCAATGCATCTGCGAATCAGATGCCTTCCCGTAGAAGATAAGGGGCTCGTAATTCGCACCACAATGCCCAGAAAACGCACACGGTCTTTGTGCAATGCGCAGTGCAAATGCAACGCACATATGTGAACCAGATGCATTCATATGAATGTATTTTAAAATGTCCTGCGAATTAGATGCGGTGTAAGCCGCATTTAATTCGCATAGGTGTGAACGGGGGCTTAGGCTATTTTCCTCACACATGGAGGACAAGGACATGCTGACAATCCAGTGCAACAGATCAGCATATCACCTTGCAGAGTGAGGTATACTTGCGATTTGAAAGCAACAGGCCAGTATGTCACTTTTAGGGCACTTCCTGCAACTGCTGGTATCAGAAGCACAGTCCAGCAGCAACAGTACAGGCAGGAGTGTCCCCACAACAGGATTCCTTCCATGTGAAGTACTACTTCCTGTAGAACAAACACAGCTAAACTGAGTAACAGAGCTGTGTTCTATGTTGGCTTGAGAACAAGAAAGGCTTGTGGCATCACCAGTAGTAATTTGGATCTGGTAGTTGAATTGGCTTCCCTGACGATTCAATAGTGGTGATGTAGTGCCGTAAGTCAGCTTGATTAGGCCGTCTGATGATAACACAGTCAGGGTAAATGTGCCGACCATAATCCCAGGTTTGCAAGATTGTAGTAGTATCTTCCTGCATTTCTGGGTGACAGTTTCTTTACATCACAAACAGCAGAAATTTTCAAATAGTCTCTGATGGCAGTATCAATCCATTGTGCTCGTCCACATTGGATTTCCACAATCAGAGTCTCTGGCACATATGGGTACAGGTAGCCATATTCCTCAGCCACCTTTCTCATCACAATGAGTTGCACTTTAGACAACTTTGGCAGAGGTTTAGGGTCTCAACAGCCAGGTAACATTGGAGTATCAGGAGCGCACTTGACAGGATAACCTGCGATTGTGTCTGGCTTTTGAGAGATGCTTGTGAATGAAGAGGACACTCCATCAGCAACATTAGTGATTTTTTGTTTACAAAAGTTTATTTGAAAGACATATAATAAAACGGTTGCAGAGTACAACAATATGGTTTAACATGAGTAGTACATGAATGTAGAATATACAAAGTTGGGTAATTAGTGAATAAAATATAATGAAGACATTGTATAAAGATGTAAGGGACATATAAAACAAAGCTGATATTGAAGGATGGTTAATAATATTTAATCGTTAGAGAGTAGGTGATACGTTATCATAAAAACCAACAAAATATAGGAATGAGTTCTAGAATGGAGTGAAGAATTATAAGCGTTAAGGGTTTGATAAGGGCCAGAACTTCCATTTTTCGTTATAAATATGCATAGTGTCAAATAGGGTATGATGGATTCTTTCGGAAAGTCTAAGTGATTCCATTCTAGAGTCCACCTGGGGCCATGGTAGGTTTTGTGATTTCCAATTGAGAGCTATCATCCAGTGTATTGAACTGATTAGAGAGTGGATTAATCCACCGCAGGGAGTTGGAACATCTGGAACTGTAGCGTATAATAAGCATATTTGGGGGGATAGGGAAATTTTTTTCTTAAGAGGATTTTCTAGTATATTGATTAACTTATCCCATATTGGTTTCAAGAAATCACAGCTCCAAAAGATGTGCATATAACTGCCCTCCAAAGGACAACCTCTGAAACAGTTCGGGGAGGTTGAGGGGTAGAAGGAATGTATCTTAGATGGAGTCATGTACCACCTGATGTGAAGTTTTAATGGAGATTCTCTAAATGCAGCAGCGCAATTACTTTTGCGGAGGTTTTTGATCATCTTGGTCCACGAGTCCGTTGAGAATGAGCTACCAATCTCTGCTTCCCATCTAATCACGGGGCCTGTTTTTTCGGGTTGGAGAAAGTAGTTGAGATTATTATATAGGAAGGATATTAGTCTCTTGTCTCTAGGTGAAGAGATACAAATGTGTTCGAATAAAGTACTAGGGGGATTGACAGATAGTGAGTAGTATGTAGAGTAGAACTCGCGGACCAAGGTGTAATGGTAGTACTCCGAAGGGGGGAAATTGCATCTGGATTGTAATGAGGCAAAAGATGGAAATTTAGAGCTGAGTGTGATAGACTTTAATGTGGTAAGATTGTTTTTGATCCAGTTGTGAAAGGGTGTGTGGTCAAGGAAAGCGAGCGGAAATCTGGGGTCCCCCAAGAATGAGGCCAATGGAGGAGTTGCAGAGAGGAGTTTAAAGTTATCTTTGATTTTATTCCAAAGAAGTATAAGATGGGCAATTAAAGTGTTTTTTTTACTAAGAATATGGTGTAGTTTTGTGTTGGACCACAAAATTCCTCTGATGTTCAATGGATGAATAGAGGTGGATTCAAAGGTCAACCAGGGGATATTTGCATTAGGGGAAGACCACTGAGCCATTTGTACTAGTTTGGTTGCTAAGAAATAAAGCCAAAGGTTGGGAAGTCCCAGCCCACCTCTATCTTGTGGTCTATGCATGAGATTGTAACTACACCTGGGTTTTTTGTTGTTCCAGATAAATTTATTAATTTCACGTTGTATAGATTCCAGTTTGGTTTTGGGTACATTAATGGGAAGTGCTCTAAAATAGTATAATAATTTTGGAAGGATTGTCATTTTAAAAGCACAAATCCTTCCGAGAAAGGAAATATGGTAAGAGGACCAGATTTTTAACAGTGAGTTGATTCGTGAGAAGAGGGGAAGGTAGTTACTTTTATATAATAGATTATGGGATATTGTAATATTAACTCCTAAGTATTTAAAGGAGTGTGAAGGCCAAAGGAAGTTGAAGTTTTTTTTCAGAAGTGAGGTTAGATCTGGGGGGCTGTTTATAGGTAAAATGGAGCATTTGTTGGTGTTAATAAAAAGACCAGAGAGTTTATGGAATGAATGGAGATCAGAGAGAAGGTTAGGTATTGAGATTAGTGGGTCTGTTAAAAATAAAAGTGCGTCATCTGCATAAAGACTGAGTTTAAAGTCATATGGAACTTTTTGATAGCCTTTGATGTTAGGGTTATTTCTGATGGCAACTGCGAGGGGCTCTATGGCCAAGGCGAAAAGGAGAGGAGAGAGAGGGCAGCCCTGTCTGGTTCCTCTGCTTAGGGGAAAGAAATCAGAGTTGATCCCTGGAATTTTAATTCTGGTTTGAGGTAAATGATAGAGAGCATTAAATCCATGTATAAATTTTTCTGATATGCCGAATTTAGGTAGGAGGTGATTAAGATATGACCAATTAACGCTATCGAAGGCCTTGTGGATGTCAAGGCTAAGCAGATATAGGGGGCGAGAATGGAGGTTGGCATCTTGAACAATGTTTGTGACAAGTCTAATGTTATCGACTATTTGTCTGCCTGGGATAAATCCCGTTTGATCCGTATGGATCAGAGATGTGATAACTGTAGCAAGCCTGTTTGCCAGTAATCTGCCAAATAGTTTAAGGTCATTGTTGAGGACTGAAATAGGGCGAAAATTTTGGGGAAGGGAATGGTCTTTTTCAGGTTTAGGGATTAATGATAAGTTGGCCAGTAACATATCTTCTGGGAAGTGACCACCTGATAGGATATAATTGAACATTTTTGTAAGACTGGGAGTCAGTAAAGAGGCAAATTTTTTATAGTATGATGTGCTGAAGCCGTCTGGGCCTGGTGCTGTCGATGTTTTGAGGTTCTTTATTATATTGAGAATTTCGCTGTCCGTACAAGGATCATTCAATGAAGAAGCTTGGAGTTGGGTAAGTTTAGGGAGTTGAAGGGAGTTTAACCAGTCTAATGTGGTGAGAGGAGGGTGTGTTTGGAGGCCAGAAAGGAGGTTTTTATAGAATGAGGTGAAAATGTTTAGGACATCTTGGGGGTGCGTTACGATATTGCCTTTTTGGTTACGCAGTTTATATACGTGTGGGGGTTTAGTGTGTTGATTTAGTTTCCTGGCAAACATTGATGAGGAAGAGTTGCCATGTAGTAGGAATTTGGCTTTGGAAAATCTGAGGGATTTCTCTGTGTCTTCAGAAAGTAAAGTGTTTAGGGATTTACGTTTTATCTGAATAAGATTTACTATATCTGGAGTGGTATTGTGGTTTAGTTTATTATATAAATCATGTAGTTCTTTAGTAAGACATTTAATTTCTGTCAGTTTAGATTTATTTCTGGCTGCGGCAATATTAATCAAATGACCCCGCAAGACCGCTTTGTGGGCTGCCCAGACTGAGGTAGGGAGGACATCTTCTGAAGTGTTTATGTGGAAGTATTCTTCAATGTGGGTATTTATTTGTTGGACGGTAGAAGGGTTAGATAAGAGAGAATCATTAAGGCGCCAATTAAAAGGGGTAGGAGTCATGCCAATATGGGAGGTATCAAATTCTACTATATTGTGATCTGACCATGGGCATGGGTGTATATCAGTATTTGAAGAGTTTGCCAAGAGGATTGGTGTGCAGAAAATATAGTCTAATCTGGCAAAACAATTGTGGGGGTGAGAATAGTGAGTATATGCTCTGATACCAATATTATGGGCCCTCCAGGAATCAATGAGCTGCAGTTTGCTAAGAGAGCGGTTTATAGTTTTACTAAAAGCTTTGGAGGAGGGGGCCATTTTACTTCTATCAAGAGCAGGGTGTGCAGAGAGGTTGAAGTCGCCTCCAATTATCAAATGAGGTGAAATATATTGCTCCAATACGTTGAAGAATTTGGTGAAGAATGTTGTCTGGGCCTCGTTTGGGGCGTATATAGAGGCTATAGTGATATTTTTCCTATTTATACAGCCTTTCAGTATGATAAATCTACTGTCCACATCTCTGTAGATAGAATGGGGTTCAAAAATTATGGAATTTTTAATAAAAATAGCGACACCACGGGATTTGTTGGAGAATGTAGTATAATGGGATTGGTTGAATGATTTATCAAAATATTGTGGGTGATTGGAAGTAGAAAAGTGGGTTTCTTGCATTAGTATTATATCTGCACCCAATCTTTTGTATTGTTTGAATGCTTTTTTACGTTTATTGGGGGAATTAAAGCCTTGGACATTATGGGAGAATACTTTAAGACCCATAGTAGTTGAGGAAAATAATTCTAATTATATAAATAAGGAACGGTATATACCAAAATAGGGGAAGGAATACTAGTTGGATGATAATGAAGTAATAGGTTGTGTGTGATTTCATAAATCGAAATGAGATCAATAGCTTTGTGTTAAGGTTTGAATTCAGTGTGTTATTACAATGAGTAATGATTGTTATACAGTTGAAATTACCCAAAATTAAATGAACTGTAATAAAAAGTCTTCCATAAAATATAATATTTGCATAAATTGCCATAAGGGCAAAAAAAACAACCATTAAAATAACAAGAAAAAGGGGACTGAAGGACATAAGGTCGTTCAGCCTTTTAAATTTTTTCAAAGGAAGAGAACGTCCAAATTCCACCAGCGGGGGTCGCAGCAACCCACTAGGGGAAGAAAGGGCCGCAGGCCCCTCTGGTGGAATGGGGGACAAACTAGCGACGGCGGATAGGCCAGGCATTAGTAAAGTAAAGTCTAGGTATGAAACCAAGAAAAAGATTGGTGCATGGTAAACACATAATATAAATAACATTAGTGTATCACAAAAATGGTATAAGTCCTCAAGAAATAAACTTGGAGAACAATTTTATAATATTTTATGTCTCTCTACCATTACCCTGCTATATCTGGGTTAGAGTGACACAGCAATAATATCTAAACTTAGGTAGAGATAATGAATATTAGATTAGGATACCTGAATAAGTGAGAGGAAGAAAGAAAAAAATAAAAAATAAAAATAAAAAAAAAAAAAAAACGGAAAAAACCAGAACATTATATATAGAAAATAATGGGAACATGGGAACATGGGGGTTACCCTTCTTGACCCCACCACCCCCGTTGCGACCCCTTATAAACTTTTTCCTCCCAGAAACAAAAGGTCCATGAAAAATTAGGACGAAAAAACAAAAATAGTATTGTTCGTCTGGGTAGGAGATTGAACAGGTGATTTGCTCTAAAGTTTTGAGCTAGAGTTGATTGTAGAATCAGGGGCATTTACAGTAAGCAAGAGGGTATAAACATTAGTGATTTTAGCACAGTGTGCCCACCACTCTTCTTCCAGAGAACTTGCCAAACAGAGAACAGGAGAGGTGGAGGTGGACAGTTCAGGCCTATTATTGGAGGTACAAGTGGAGAACATTCTCCTCTACAGGCTCAAACTGCTGTTCAGTTTCATCTCTCTCCAAAGGACACAGTGTCAGAGAATAATTCCGAAATTCTATCTGACAAGATATCAGAGTCTGACTCTGTGGAAAACTCTTAAGCCGGGAGTAGATTAGGCTTTAAACATGCAGCGACAGACTTTCCGGAGCAACCGTAGCAACACACTTGCTCCATTCTACTTGCAGCACCCGTGGTGATAAGGCTGGCGAGACTACCTCCAGTAGCGATTCCCTGCTGTGGCCACAGGTGATCCAGGGCCAAATATTTGTAGCCAGTCCTGAGCACTTTGAACATAGCAGCCCAATTGCTTCATAGCCTCCTGCCATGTAGAGCGCCAGGTGACCTTTGGGAATGAAACGCACACGAGTGTCGGTAGTAGCTTCTCTAAATCCAACAGGCCCAGGCCTGACACCCAGTGCATAGACTTTCCAGTCAGCATTGAAAACTCCAAGGTAGATATGGTAGTCAGCAGTACAGAAAAAGAGCCTTTAAGCTGAACCAGCACATCTGTACTTTGTAGGATAGGCAGTCTCCTATGGTAACTGAACTTAACTCACGGAAAGTGTAGGAACTCTATGGATGATTCCATCTTGACGCTTTCCCGGGCTCTTCATGGGTCCCCAGTCCATGCAAGAGTTACCTCAGGTACCTTATCTCACCTTGAGCACATGGTTAGGCCTCAGGCTTCAGGCCTACCCAGCAGGAACTGTTTCACACACATCCCATCCAGACCGCAGCCAGGGCGGGGAAGAACCCGATCACCTGACTCTCTCCAAATAAATAGCCTCTCCCAGCATTCATAGCGGCAAATCTAATTGGCTGAGAAAGGTATGTTTATTCATAACCTGAATGAATGCACTGTAGCTCATCACACTAATGTCAAAGGCAACAGCCACCTACTAACAAAAGGGAGAAACTACAACTAAACAGGATTAGGAGAAAAGCCATTTGACCACTAAACACTACAAATTAGCCAGGCTGGCTACCACCCAGCAAAACTAAATTTACCTGTATCCCTGCTTTAGAACAAGGGTGCTACATTTGTATGACTCTCGTTTGTGCCACTGTAAGTAAAGTTTATCTAAACCTAAGAACAAAAATTAATAGTAATACAATTTGCCTGTCCTTAGATGTCATGGTTGCATTCATTTTGTTTTTTCACACTTTTTCCTACTTTCCTACTATTTTAACCTGGTAACCCTGTCATTAACACATTTCCTGCTCTGGGGTGACAACCATACTTAGCAGTGTTGTCACCAGTGGCGCCTGGTGGTATATTTTTATGAGGGGGCATCAAACAAGGCGACCACAGCCACCCCCTCCCCCCCCCGGTTGATTGGATGGTCGGGTCACCCGGACTTACCCATCTAGGTCATGGGCAGCGCTTCCTCTAGGCAACAGGTGACGGCTTTCCCTGCGTCTCCTCCCTCCTCCTCATCGCTTCTCCTTTCGGCCAATTGGGTGACAAGTCTCAGGACCCGCTTCCTGATTGGCCGGGAGGAGAATTAGGAAGACAATTGCAAATATTCATTCGTTATTGTCACGCAACTGGGTGAACAATACACAGAGCACTGCACCCCAAGCCCACCCTTTTTTGAAGCCTATTAAAGCCTCTGGCTCTAATCACGTGCTTAAGAAAAAAAAAAAACACTGGAATCCATGTGTCCGGCACCCTGCATGTAGACTAGAGGGCCAGACGCATGAAGGGCCACCACTGCTTGTCACTCTGAGAAAGAAGGTGTGTTAGGGCTACATAACACCTCCCTCTCTTCTCCATAACATGGGAAGGTGTTTTGTAGTCCATGGAGATAGCGTGGAACAATGCTAGCTGATAACTGTCCACAGTGGAAGAACGCACAGAAAGTTATCAGCTCGCAAGATTTCTGGCTGAATGAACAGCTATTTTTTTCACTATTCGAACAGATATAATAAAAATGCTTCCTTTCATATATTTACCAAACCCAAAGGGAGCTAATAAGATAAATGTATTGTTACAGTTTATATACATTTTAAGGAATATTATATGAGTACAAGGAATGCGACACAGGTGTGTGGATTATACTGCTAGTAAGCTCAGACTTTATTAAGCCACATCCACTATTCAGCTTAATTTAACCATGCCCAATTTTGACCTCTACCTATGGCAATGACCCTTTTTACTGTCACCACTACTTACTATCACTTGTAAACACAGAAACCTGACTTCTGTGTTACAAGTGCCAGCACGCCTCTCCTGGCAGCCCCCAAACAACCTCTCACAGCACTCAGGGTGGGCACAAGGGAGGCACAGTTTGTTTATGGGCTGCTCTGATGCCGACACCCTCGCTGGATGATCTTGCTGCCACTACTGGCCACTAGTGGAGAGGCAGAGCTGCGCACCCTGGACCGTGTGAGAAACTGAGATAGGACAGCTGCTGAGAGGTGAGCAGTTGAGAACAGTGGAGGGGGGGAAGTTGTGTGTGTATAGGTGGGGACAGGGGACAAAAATAAAGAAGCTGGCTGCAGAGCTTAGCTGTTGGGGAGGAAGGGTTAAGCGGCGGTTGCAGAGATAATCTGTGAGAGAAGGCTGCAGAGGTGTGCTATGTAAATCCTGCATTCTGTGTATAATGCCCTTCTGAACCCTGCACTCTGTGCATAGCACACTCCTGAACCCTGAACTCTGGACATAGCGCACTCCTGAACCCTGCACTTTGTGTATTACACAATCCTGAACCCTGTGTGTAGCTCACTCCGGAACCCTGCGCTTGTGTGTTATGTACTCCTGGTTTTATTTAAAGTGATTGTAAACCCTTACATATACCCAGTGAGGTGATTATCCTCAATTGATACACAGAGATGAAATCCTCCTACATTAGTTGCTCCTTTTAAACTGCAGTCTTCTTTTTTTTACAGCTTGTCTGAGCTTCCAGAAGTAGGAGGCAGGGAGCTGACGTTACACTCAGTAAAACTCAGAGAAGGGAGCTCTGAGAGCAGTTTCCAGGAAAGAGGTACCCCCCTTCACACAGCACGCAGAAACAGAGCTGAGGCTGTCAATCACAGGCTGTGTGCTAGAGCTCCCTTCCCTGGTATCTTTTTACCTCTTGGTGTTAGGAAAATTGGTCAGCAGTGACTCACGCAGATAGCAGAGGAACGAGGCAAAAAACAGAAATGACACTTAGTGTCCTGGAGCCAAGTACACACAATAGAGGGATATGCTTTGTTCATATTGCATGTCAGAGGTTTACAACCACTTTAACAATGCCGCTTTAAGACATTTGCACTGTGCAAATTGGCCACATCCACCCTATGATGCGGCATGCACAAAGCACAACTTTGCTACTCTCCTCCACGCGCAGAAGGGTCAGAAGCGGTGGGGTGAGTTTATGTACCTATTCCTTAGGGGAAAAAAAATTGTAGGTATGTACTGTAAGTGCCCAACCCATGGGATTCTCTTGGAAGCTGGCAATCACGGTGGTAGGCACTGCTACTACAGTGATCTCCACTTGCTTTAGGCCGGGTTCACACCAATCCTGTGCAAATTCCAGCTCCGTTTTCTCTGTGAAGAGAAAAAGCAGCTGTTCAGCGGTGCCTCTCCGTTCTATCTGCAGATCAGCTGAGCAGGGAGAGGGGGGAGAGGAGGGAGATGTAGTGAGGAGAAGTAGAGAATGCCTGTTCACAACGGAATGCATCTGCGATTCAGATGCGTTTCCATAGAAGATAACGTGCTTGTAATTCGCAGCGCAATGCCCAGAAAAGGCACACGTTTTTTGGGCAATGCACAGTCTGAATGCAACGCACATATGTGAACCAGCCTCATTTAAATGAAGGTATTTTAAAATGTCCTGCGAATTGGATGCAGTGTAAGCCGCATCTAATTCGCATAGGTGTGAATGGGGACATTTTAAAGCTGGGAGGTATATTGTTGCCTTAATTTTGTGCTGATTCTCTGACTTACAATACTTTTTCACTGATATAAAGTAGACAAGGAAAGTCAATTCTCATCATTCTCATAAAAATTGCAGGTCAGTGTTCAAACAACTGAGTAAAATAGTCCCTATGACAGCCAGGCAACTTGAAGAATAAGAAGTCAGCAAAGGGATGCTCCATGCTTCATTTAGGAAATGATTCCTTTTACATAGGTTAAAAGTTTGTTGCCAGGTGCAAATTCAATTATGCAGAAAAATGTGCAATGGTAGGTCCCTTCTTTACTGAATCTCATTTGATTCATGAATGTCTTTTCAGTTTCTTCAATCATTGTGGATCAGTTAGCGTTGCAGCACTCTCATCTGGATGAGCTCAATGGAAAATTAAAATACTTTCACATGAAAATACATATTGAACCAGCTGCAAAGCCAGTCATGTAACTATGCAGTAGAATTCCATTGTAAATAAGGTGAAAAGTTTCCACAGAACTGGAAAACCTTGGAGTGGTGGTTTTGATTGCATGCATTACTGGGTTCACGCGATGGATAGCACCAGTGGTCTCCAGAAGTGGACACGTGACAAGCCAACACTGCCATCATCAGGAGGCATCATGTCACCTTAACTACTTTTATTTATGACCTGAGTCATTCTAGAAAAATGTAAAAATTGAAATTTAAAAAAAGTCTGCTATACATTATCCAGGAAAAAAAATTACGGTTTGCTATTAAATACATATATATAGATATATACCGTATATCTATATCTCTCTATATATACGTAAGAGAGAAAAGTGATCAAATAATGAAACCAGGTGCTGTCCTCTAAAACTTTATCATCTTAGCCTGGCCATAGACAGAATCATGGAATCCAGAGTCATGGATAAAGAGACATCTGCCTGCCCTTGGACAAATAAAAGTGTTGCTAGAACCTGTCTTAGTTTTGGCTGATGAATATTCAGAACATATACAGTATTTATCATCTTTGCCTCTTCTCTTTAAAAGAAAAAAGGACTGGGTCCACTCATTGGGACATCTTCCATCAAAGTAAGCTGAGCGATAATGAACAAATTCAGAATGTGAAGACACTTGCCACCATTTCCTGGAAGGTCAGAAAGGCCAGACACTTTAAACAATTCACAGGGAATGCCTCTAGTTGAAATGTGACCATTAGAGTGACGTCTGTGTGACCCTTCTCTATATCCAGGTGTATTCAGGAAACATGACAGTTTTGAGTGTGATTGTTATGTTTGGGCATTGTCTTGCTTTTATATTCATTCACTCTGGTACAGAAGGTCTCAGAACAACAGGTTACTTGCAACCTTTAAATTCTATTGACCAACTTAGCCTGGAACACAGAATACACAGAAAAGATGCTGGAGTGAAAAATAAAAAAGTTTATACTCCTTATGACCACTATGCTCAAAAAAAAAGGTCAAACATTACAAACAAGACAGTTAAAGTAAACCTTGTAATATGAGGGCTGCTGTTGCTGACCTTTTGAGAATGCTAATTATTTAGCTGTTAAACTTCAATACCTTCTGAATTACTTATAACACATATACAGTTCAAGAAAATCACTCAACTCCTAAACTGCACTGCATTTTCAGGCCAGTGTCTTAAAACATTGAAAGAAGAGACTCAATATGACAGCCAGGTAAGTAGAAGTCTCAAAAGCAGCAACCAGCAATGGCAGCATTCATATTTCACGTGTGAAACTTTTTTATTTACATGCAAAGCAAGTCATGACAAATGTAAATTGATAGACAAGCTTGCATAAGAAGCGGCAGATCAACACAAGAAGGCATCCTCTCCTCAAAGTTAAACAAGGACAGTTTTTGATTAGCACAGAAGAAAAGAACTAAGTGGAACTCTACTATTACCAATCTCAAAAGAACATGAATAGAAGCAGGTACTAGAACCTAAAGCTGTATCAAGAATATCAGTAAATAAACCCAACCTAAAACCCAACCTAAAGGAATTTAAAGATGCTCACCCTAACAATGTACCATGAAACCTGTATAAAGTTCCTACACTACTTCCGATTCCTATTCCTTTGTTACTACAGGAACAAGAAGAATGGCTTTTTTAAATCAATCTAAGAAAAAAGGTGACTTATCCAGATGTTGGGGCTGACAAAGAATTGGCCTTCCTAATGATGTAGTTAAAGTGATAACTCTTACAGCACTTAAACACTTTTTTTTTAATATCTGCCTCTGATTTGCTAAATGTTGCTGAATTGCATAGTCCTCTGTAAGTTGAGCTATTAAGGGAAAATATAGCTCTCGGCCACATCAAAACGATGTCTATTACAGACACCATTTTTGGCATTGTGCCTACACCCCCTTTCTGTGCTCAGCCATGATTGAGGCCCGATGGCCAAAACGTGTTGGCGTTTTTGACTGTTATTCACCTGCACTAATAAAACAATGTTTTACTTCCACTACTTCCTCCAATGCTGTGGACTTCCATGGCACCAGCTTTTATCCCTTTTTTGGAACTCTCTGTGCTGTGCCATTCACAAAGTACAGCCTGTGATAACATTATGGCCAGCAGTGGTTGTTTTTTTTCTTAAATTGCACTAAGGCTGTATTATGTAGCTATTCAAACAGTGTTGAAGCTGAACTCCAGGTATGATTGCATAGTTGGTTCAGTTTGGACCTTAGAAGTATGCATATCTAATACCTGAAGGACCACTGTGGAATCTGGAAATCACTGTAGTAGTCAGGGTTACTACTATGATTGCAGCCATCTTCCAGGTCTGGTGCCAAGAAGATGCCCCACTACATACTGACCAAAGGAGGGCGCTTGTTTGGCACTCTCACACCACTTGTCACCATTCACAGAACTTGAACACAAGGCATTCTTCTGATTGGACGAGGTGCGGAGGAGGAGTGGTGACATCACGATCTCCACCTCATTCATTGAGAAAATACAAAGCGTTATGTGAATGGCAGTGGTGCCAAGTGAGTGATCCCCTATGGTCAGCATGCAGTGGGCAGCCGCTCAGCACAGGACCCAGAAGATCACAGTAATCACTGTGGAAGCACCAACTACTACAGTGATTTCCAGTTTCCACAGCCGTCCCTCAGGTATGAAATATGCATACATTGGTCCAAAACTGATCATTCCTGAGGTTCAGCTTTATATTTAGCAATTCCACAGAGTATATTTGCTATAACTGTTATTTATTTCAATGTATTATACAGAAATTGCACTCAGCATCTTTGTTGGAATTCCAGTGCTACTGAGTAGATGCTCCAGCTAAATTTAGTCAGGGAATGTTTGCTTGCATGATAGCTTTTATATAGCGATGCATATCACTAGCTATAAATCACAAAAATATCTTGATACAGATGTGATTCCATGAGGGACTGAATACAGTGATTTAATAGACTTGTAATGGTTTTCACAGCCTTGTCTATGCTGTATGCTAACAGATGCTGAACTCATGACCACATTATTACTGGAGAAATATTAAAAAAATGTATTTACAATTCCGTAATTGGAGATGGGTCTTCTTCAGGGCCCCCTAATATCAGCTTCTGGCAGTATAAAATGCCATCTGAAACTCATTTTAAAATGTATCTTTTGGCATTGTCCCTGATTTCCAGTTTTTACTGCCAGCTGTATTGTTCAGTTTCCTTTATTTTCCTTTATTTTATTCTTCTTCAAGAAACAGCTTGTATGCATACAGTGCATCCGGAAAGTATTCACATCGCTTCACTTTTTCTACATTTTGTTACCCTGTTTACCCGAAAATAAGACCTAGCATGATTGTCGGTGATGGCTGCAATATAAGCCCTACCCCCCAAATAACCCCTAGTTAAAGTCCTTGTAGGTCTTATTTTCAGGGTTGGTCTTATTTTCGGGGAAACAGGGTAGGGCTTATTTGGGGGGTAGGGCTTATATTGCAGCCATCACTGACAATCACGCTAGGTCTTATTTTTGGGGAAACAGGGTATGTTACAGCCTTATTCCAAAATGGATTAAATTCATTATATTCCTCAAACTTTTACAAGCAATACCCCATAATGACAACGTGAAAGAAGTTTGTTTAAAATCTTTGCACATTTATAAAAAAAAAAACATAAGTATTCACAGCCTTTGCTCAATATTTTGTTGAAGCACCTTTGGCATCAATTACAGCCTCAAGTCTTCTTGAGTATAACGCTACAAGCTTGGCACCTATTTTTGTGCAGTTTCTCCCATTCTTCTTTGAAGGACCTCTCAAGCTCCATCAGGTTGGATAGTGAGTGTCAGGGCACAGCCATTTTCAGATCTCTCCAGAGGTGTTCAATCGCGTTTTAAGTCTGGGCTCTGGCTGGGACACTCAAGGACATTCACAGAGTTGTCCCATAGTCACCCCTTTGTTATCTTGGCTGTGTGCTCAGGGTCGTTGTGCTGTTGGAGAATGAACCAGCCTGAGGTCCAGAGCGCTCTGGAGCAGGTTTTCATCAAGGATGTCTCTGTATATTGCTGCATTCATCTTTCCCTTGATCATGACTAGTCTCCCAGTTCCTGCCACTGAAAAACATCCCCACAGCATGATGCTGCCAACACAGTTCTTCACTGTAGGGATGGTATTGGGCAGGCGATGAGCGGTGCCTGGTTTCCTCCAGACACAACACTTGCCATTCAGTCTAAAGAGTTCAATGCTTGTTTTATCAGACCAGAGAATTTTGTTTCTCATGGTCTGAGAGTCCTTTAGGTGCCTTTTGGCAAACTCCAAGCATGCTGTCATGTGCCTTTTACTTAGTAATGGCTTCCATCTGGCCACTCTACCATACAGGTCTGATTGGTGGAGTGCTGCAGGGATGGTTGTTCTGATTACAAAAAACCATCATAGATAGTATCTCACCCCCGTGCAAATGCACAAATTCGCAAACCTAGACCATGACTCATGTTGGAGGGGCTGTTCACTCAAGGGCTCCCTAATCCATATTCTATTGGAATGTCCATACATCTATCCCTTCTGGAGAAAAGTATTCTCCTTGATATCAGATATCACAGGTATTATTTCCAAACCCGCTCCATCCCTAGCCATCCTAATAGGAATAGAATCCTTCCCACGCAAATTCAGAACACTAATAATAGATATTCTGTTTGCAGACAGATTACTTATAATGCGCGAATGGAGAAGTTTCTTAATCCCTAACATCTTGGATGTTAAAATTCAACTGAATCTAATTAAAGAATACAAATTCACCTCTGCCTTACAAAACGACAACCTTGCAAAGTACACCAACTCCTGGAAGCCTTGGCTGAACATCCAAGGGTGATTGAGGGTTATACTTTCCACCTTTTTCTTTTTTTTTATAATTCATACTCTGCAATCTTTTGCGACTGAATTTGTTCAGACTGAATTAACAGACTGTATTCTATTGTTCGTTCATGTATGTACACCTGTTATCTATAGTACAACAATGTGTTTCTTTCCCTGTAAATGGAAATCCTAATAAAAATCATCTTGGAAAAAAAAAAATAATTTAAATGGTAAGAGTTGGTCATTATCAATAGATTTTGCTAATGGATTATATAATGGCATATAATATTTGTATATGCATTAAATGTTTGTTTATCTTGTAATTTATATCTTGTTAATGTACCACCATTGATCTCTTGAGGTCGCACCAATAGGAGGCTACAAAACACATTGGGATTGATTTACTAAAGGTAAATAGATTGTGCACTTTGCAAAATGCAGTTGCACCAGAGCTTAGTAAATGAAGTAAAGCTTCACTTTGCAAAGAATACCCAATCTTGTGCAAGGGAAATTTAAAAAAAATGCATTTTTGCTGTGACATGATTGAATGATGGAAGTCAGCAGAGCTTCTGCTCATTTACTAAGCTCTGAAGCAACTGCACTTGCAGAGTGCAACTGCATTTTGCAAAGTGCACAGTCTACTTGCCTTTAGTAACTCAACCCCATTGAGTCTAGTCTACCCTGATTAAATAGGATGATTTCATTGGGATGATCTCTTGTTAAATCTCTATTGTTGAGTATTTACAAGATATGTATATGACAATGGTTATGTGCCATATGTTAGGAGAGGCATTGATGGAGGTGAGATATTACTGTTTAAACTAAACATAAAGTTTTTTATGTGCTTCAGGCATTTTATTCTATTATTTTAATGGAAATATGCAATAAATGGTTATTTTAATCAAGTTGTGATTTGTGTACTTGGTGCCTTAAAATCTGTATTCTTTTTAAATAATGTATTTATTTTACAATGCTTATTACTAACTGAAAACTAGTCATGGCACATGTATGCTACAGTCATTGGTTTTTGAAAACATGAATATTTTCCAGCCAGGTGCTTATAAAGATCATAATCTCGCACAGTCTGCCTAGACTGCCCGAATACCCTTTTAGAAGAAACACTGCATTTGAAAACGTGCCTCTTATTTAATGTATGTGTAATAAATTTCTACAGATGGACATTACACCTTTATATGGTTGTATTACATCCTTTTTGGCATTACTTTATCTAGCTGTGAACTATTGATGGCCATGTTCCAGACAGCAAGGTTTCATTAAACATTCTACTTGACATTGGTTATTTGGCAAATTACATCCTATTTGTATTCATTTTAAAGTTTTAATATAAAATATTGTATCAATTAGATGAAAGGGTGAGAATGGTAGGATTACCTTGGATACACTAGTTAAGACAGTAGTTTTTAGCAATATCAGACATCTTGTAGAATAAAACAGTGGTAGTTGCAATTTGTATGTCATACAATATTTGTGCAACTGTTTATATATTAATCTATATTTTCAATAAGTATTTTTTAATTAATTTTAGTGCACATAAACACAATATAATTCCTGAATTTGCTGCAGCTGGGTTTGTTTTAACCATTTGGGATCCTGGATGTATCAAAGAGCTCAAGCCGTTAGGCCACCCATTTCTAATATTTTAGATATATATGGAATTACGTATAAGTTAGGGATGGGCGAACGGTTCGGCCCGAGTATAAGTTCGGGCCAAACTTTGGTTGTTCGGATGTTCGGGCAAACACCGAACAATATGCGGTGATCGGGGAAAATTCGAAAGCCACCAGAACACCGTTAAAGTCTATGGGACAAGAACATGAAAAATCAAAAGTGCTCATTTTAAAGGCTTATTATTATTATTATTATTATTATTATTATTATTATTATTAAGGCTTATTAAGTTATTGTCATAAAAAGTGTTTGGGGACCTGGGTCCTGCCCAGGTCCCCAAACATGTATCAATATGCACATGTATCAATGCAAAAATATTTTTTAAAAACGGCCGCTTTTTTCGGGAGCAGTGATTTTTTTAAATGCTTGAAGTGAAACAATAAAAATGAAATATTCCTTTAAATATCCTGCCTGGGGGGTGTCTATAGTATGCCTGTAAAGTGGCGCATTTTTAGTTTAGAACAGTACCACAGCAAAATGACATTTCTAAAGGAAAAATTATCATTTAAAACTGATCGCGGCTGAAATGAATTGTCGGGTCTTGGCACTGTAGTTAAAACTCATTAAAAAAAAGAGCATGGGATCCCCCCCCCCAGTCCATTACCAGGCCCTTTGGGTCTGGTATGAATATTAAGGGGAACCCCGAACCAAAATTAAAAAAAAAAATTGCATGGGGGTCCCCCTAAAATCCATACCAGGCCCTTCGGGTCTGATATGATTTTTAAGGGGAACCCTGCACCAATTTTTTTTTTTAAATGGCGTAGGGGCCCCCCCAGAATCCATACCAGACCCATATTCGATTTCGCAACCTGGAAGGCCACAGAAAAAGAGGGGGGATGAGAGAGTGCCCCCCCAAACTGTACCAGGCCACAGGCCAAATGGGGAGGGTGCTTTGGGGTAGCCCCCCTAAGCACCTTGTCCCCATGTTGATGGGGACAAGGGCCTCATCCCCACAACCCTTGCCCAATGGTTGTGGGGGTCTGCGGGCGGGGGGCTTATCAGAATCTGGAAGCCCCCTTTAAAAAGGGGACCCCCAGATCCCGGCCTCCCCCCTGTGTGAAATGGTAACAGGTACAAGTACCCCTACCATTTCACAAAAATAGTGTCAAAAATGTTAAAAACAACAAAACACAGCTTGAGACAAGTCCTTTATTAAAAAAAAAATGTCCCACGATGTCCATTCATCTTCTTCTCTCACGCCGCCCGGACCGAAAAAGAAAAAAAATCCACCACTGACCGTCTCCATGGGAGGCTCCCACCATCTGACATGTCTTGGCTCGTGACAGCTCTTTTATAACTGAGGGCAGGGCCACCCAGTGACCCCGCCCTCTCTGACGCCAGGGACTTCCTCATGGCTTCTCTGTGGTGTCAGAGGGAGCAGGGGTCCCCCCTTAGGTAACCAGGTTGCCCCGCCCCCTCTGAGCCACGGGGAAGCCATGGGGAAGTCCCCAGGTTGCCCCCGACCTCAGTTATATAAGAACTGTCAGAAGTCAAGACGCGTCAGATGACGGGAGCCTCCCATGGAGGCCGGTCGGTGGCAGGTTTTTTTTTCTTTTTTGGACATCGACAATGGACATCGTGAAGCATTTTTATTTTTTAATAAAGGACTTGTCCCAAGCGGTGTTTTGTAATTTTTAACATTTTTTGACACTTTTTTTGTAAAAGGGTAGGGGTACTTGTTTCACATAGGGGGGGAGGCTGGGATTTGGGGGTCCCCTTGTTAAAGGGGGCTTCCAGATTTTGATAAGCCCCCTGCCTGCAGACACCCACAACCACCAGGCAAGGGTTGTGGGGATGAGGCCCTTGTCCCCATCAACATGGGGACAAGGTGCTTTGGGGGGCTGCCCCAAAGCACCCTCCCCATGTTGAGGGCATGTGGCCTGGTACGGTTCAGGAGGGGTGGTGCTCTCTTGCTCCCCCTCTTTTCCTGCAGCTTGCCAGGTTGTGTGCTCGGATAAGGGTCTGGTATAGATTTTGGGGGGGACCCCTACGCCAATTTTTTTTAAAAATTGGCACAGGGTTCCCCTTAATTTCCATATCAGACCCAAAGAGCCTGGTATGGATTTTAGGGGGACCCCCACGCAATTTTTTTTTTCAATTTTGGTTCGGGGTTCCCCTTATTATTCATACCAGACCCAAAGGGCCTGGTAATGGACTGGGGGGAATCCAACCCAACAATTCATTACAGCCGCGATCAGTTTTAAATGACAATTTTTTCTTTAGAAATGTGATTTTGCTGTTTTACTGTTCTAAACACTGGAAAAATGCGCCACTTTACAAGCATACTATAGACACCCCTCAGGCACGATATTTAAAGGAATATTTCATTTTTATTGTTTCACTTCAAGCATTTAAAAAATCACTGCTCCCGAAAAAACGGCCATTTAAGAAAAAAAAATTTGCATTGATACATGTCCCCTGGGGCAGGACCCAGGTCCCCAAACACTTTTTATGACAATAACTTGCATATAAGCCTTTAAAATTAGCACTTTTGATTATTCATGTTCGTGTCCCATAGACTTTAACGGTGTTTGTGTGTTCTGTCGAATTTTTTGCCTGTTCGGCATGTTCTGGTGTGAATCGAACCGGGGGGTGTTCGGCTCATCCCTAGTGTAAGTCAGTCCCTGTCTTATTACAAACCATGACCGCTGTAACAACAAGATCTCACTGTCATATTTCTCAGCCCTTTTTTTTGTCAATGTGGGACTTTTTAGGTGTTTCCTGTCCATCTTTATGTGTTCCGGCATTTCTCGTTGCATTCTGCATTGTTGCGCCCTACCTACTATGGTGTATTTTTTCTGTTATTGCATTACACTGTGCTGTTTTTGATGTTCTGACGTATGCTGACATGCTCTGAATACACTGTTCTGCCCTCCTGTTTAGTTAGTTGAGTCCTAGCAAGACCCTCCCTGCTTTCTTCCATGTTCCCTCAGCCAGCTAGTCATTGTAAGGCAAAGGTATAGAAAGTCATGGGGTTTGCTTTACTAAAAGGCAAATAGACTGTGCACTCTACAAATGCAGTTGCACTCTGTGAATGCAGTTGCTCCAGACCTTAGTAAATGAGGTAAAGCTTCACTTTACAGAGAAAAAAAAAAAAAAAAGCATGCATATGATTGGATTGGATTGGATTGGACGTCAGCAGAGCTTCCCCCTCATGAAGCTTTGGAGAAACTGCATTTATAAAGTGCACAGTCTATTTTCCTTTATTAAACCACCTCCATTGCCTTCTTACAATTGAAAAGATTGGAAAAAAACCTGTGCACTGCACTTATCTAGGTAAAATTGTTTTGGATTCAATGTCTGTGTCTGCTAAGCTGCTTGTGGATTTTACCGAGTCAGCAAGTGGCCATACTGTCCCCATAGACCAGTTCTAGGGGGTATGTCTTTGCATATTTTATCATTTTAAAGAGAACATGCATAATATAAAATAAATAAATAACTCTGACAATAAGAGCAAGTATTCAGGAACACCGTGGGATTTTAACAGTAGATCCCTAAAAGATAGAAGCAATTGTCATATGTTTTGGATTTCCAGCATCTACCAATAAACTGAAATATCAGTTTTGGGTGGAATGTTCTTTGTAGTTTTTTTAATGCAGAAATTTGTTGTATATTACTAATGGTGTGCAATAATAATAATAATCAGGATGGGAGCCTTGAACACAGGTCAGACTTTTCAAAGTTTTTGCTGTCTAAAGACCCCTGTTTGAACTCTTCTTTTGACACCTGTTACTCTATTCATAATAAACAGGGGTTAGCGCTTAATTCAAGCATTTTCCCCAACTAAGAAAAGGCAGACAACTTCTCCCACATTCAATATGTGGAATTCTATTCACAGCCATGTGTCTGCTGCTTATGTCTTCCAGCTCATCTTCCTATGCAACAGAATAGTTAGAAATCATTCTTACCTAAAGTGTTTTTCTACAATCATTTTTAATAAAGAGAATAAATAAAAGCATAAGAAATGTGCAAAATATGAAAATCACAAATAGATTAATTGAACATGTATTCCATGAACAGTAACATTTATTTTTTGGGAATATATAATCGTTTTTTTACACATCTTTACACTTCTTTATTATGGTCATAACATCGTAAAACATAAAATAATATTTTATCTTTTATATTAGTAAGGTGAATATAAAATATTTCATGTGAATAGTATGCAGACTTTTACCCTGCCAGCATATGCAGCTCTGGGCTACCTTCATTTCTGTGTCCATCTATCATGTGCTGAAGAAAGCTGGTTTATTATAGAGATTGATAGGTCAATATGAAATTTATACATGGATCTGATTACCATAGAATAGTGACTCAAGGGTTCATAAAGATTTGTTGAAAGACAGCTGTGTCTGAAAGGGAGCTACCTCTACTGTGTTTTCTCTTTAGCTAACCCATAGTGCTTTGAGAATGCTTAACATATATTAAATAGTTGTTTGTAAAGCAATTATTGCATTTATTTATTAACTGCTTTCTGCTCAGACATATCTATATCTATATCTATATCTATATCTATAGATTGTATTGAGTATACAGCTTGTATAACAGTGTAAATTTGCTGTCCCCTCAAAATAACACACAGCCATTTAATGTCTAAACCACTGGCAACAAAAGTGAGTACACCCCTAAGTGAAAATGTCCAAATAGGGCCCAATTAGCAAATTTCCCTCCTCAGTTTCATGTGATTTGTTAGTGTTACAAGGTCTCAGGTGTGAATGGGGAGCAGGTGTGTTAAATTTGGTGTTATCGCTCTCATTCTCTCACACTGGTCACTGGAAGTTCAACATGGCACCTCATGGCAAAGAACTCTCTGAGTATCTGAAAAAAAGAATTGCTGCTCTACATAAAGATGGCCTAGGCTATAAGAAGATTGCCAAGACCCTGAAACTGAGCTGCAGCACGGTGGCCAAGACTATACAGCGGTTTAACAGGACAGGTTCCACTCAGAACAGGCCTCGCAATGGTCGACCAAAGAGGTTGAGTGCATGTGCTCAGCGTCATATCCAAAGGTTGTCTTTGGGAAATAGACGTATGAGTGCTGCTAGCATTGCTGCAGAGGTTGAAGGGTGGGAGGTCAGCTTGTCAGTGCTCAGACCATATGCCACACACTGCATCAAATTGGTGTGCATGGCTGTCGTCCCAGAAGGAAGCCTCTTCTAAAGATGATACACAAGAAGGCCAGAAAACAGTTTGCTGAAGACAAGCAGACTAAGGACATGGATTACTGGAACCTGTGGTCTGATAAGACCAAGATAAACTTATTTGGTTCAGATGGTGTCAAGTGTGTGGCGGCAAACAGGTGAGGAGTACAGACAAGTGTGTCTTGCCTACAGTCAAGCATGGTGGTGGGAGTGTCTTGGTCTGGGGCTGCATGATTGCTGCTGGGACTGGAGAGCTGCAGTTCATTGAGGAAACCATGAATGCCAACATGTACTGTGACATGATCCCCTCCCGTCGGAGACTGGGCCGCAGGGCAGTATTCCAACATGATAACGACCTCAAACACACCTCCAAGATGACCACTTCCTTGCTAAAGAAGCTGAGGGTAAAGGTGATGGACTGGCCAAGCAAGTCTCCAGACCTAAACCCTATTGAGTATCTGTGGCGAATCCTCAAATGGAAGGTGGAGGATCGCAAGGTCTCTAACATCCACCAGCTCCGTGATGTCGTCATGGAGGAGTGGAAGAAGACTCCAGTGGCAACCTGTGAAGCTCTGGTGAACTCCATGCCCAAAAGGGTTAAGGCAGCGCTCAAAAATAATGGTGGCCACACAAAATATTGACACTTTGGGCCCAATTTGGACATTTTCACTTAGGGGTGTACTCACTTTTGTTGCCAGCGGTCTAGACATTAATGGCTGTGTGTTGAGTTATTTTGACGGGACAGCAAATTTACACTGTTATACAAGCTGTACACTCACTACTTTACATTGTAGCAAAGTGTAATTTCTTTAATTTCTTCAGTGTTGTCACATGAAAAGATATAATAAAATATTTACAAAAAATGTGAGGGGTGTACTCACTTTTGTGAGATACTGTATATATATATATTGTTTACAGTATTTACACGCACATTAACTTTAATGGCATCCCAGTCTTAGTCCGTAGGGTTCAATATTGAGTGGGCCCACCCTTTGCAGCTACAAAGTTTAGGAGTGTTTCTATGGAAATGTTTGACCATTCTTCCAGAAGCGCATTTGTGAGGTCAGGCACTGATGTTGGATGAGAAGGCCTGGCTCGCAGCCTCCACTCTAATTAATTCCAAAAGTGTTCTATCGGGTTCAGGTCAGGACTCTGTGCAGGTCAGTCAAGTTCCTCCACCCCCAAACTCACTCATCCATGTCTTTATGGACTTTGCTTTGTGCACTGGTCATGTTGGAACAGGAAGGGGCCATCCCCAAACTGTGCCCACAAAGTTGGGAGTATGAAATTGTACAAAATGTATTGGTATGCTGACACCTTAAGAGTTCTCTTCACTGGCACTAAGGGGCCAAGCCCAACTGCCGAAAAACAACCCTACACTATAATCCCGCATCCACCAAATGATTTGGACCAGTTCACAAAGACTGGGATGCCATTAAAGTTCATGTGCGTGTAAAGGCAGGCGTCACAATACTTTTGACAATATAGTGTATATAGCAGCTACAGGTTACAACATAAAAAAGACATTTTAAATTAAAAAAAAAATTAAAAACATGTTAAAATGCCTGCGTCCCTCTGTGTTAACTTGCAAATGCGCTCATAGGTCCCACATGCATATGTAAAGGTAATCACACCACACATGTGAGGTATTGCCCCAAGCGTCAGAGCAAGAGCTATAGTTCTAGCACCAAAACTGAGAGGTTTATGTACTAACTAAGACGAATGTCAGCCCATCCTGTTGAAAAGGTGGATATTCAGCCTGTGTGTACTTAGCTTAACTTTAAACTGGTAACCTGTAAAGGCTTTTGAAGCATCACCTATGGATAATATAATGTACTGGTAACCTGTAAAGGCTTCTGAAGCATCACCTATGGATAATTTAATGTACTGTAGCCTGTCTTCCTCATCTTTAATATTTTACCAAAAATTAGGCACTATATTGTTGTTGTGTTCATTAAAGTGTATCTTTTCCAAAAAAATTAGCATTTCAAAAACCGCTGCACGAATATATCTAGAGCCTCTACTTCAAAAATATATAAAGTTTGGGGGTAAGTAATTTTATAGCAAAAAAATGATGATTTTTAGGTGTATGAGATAAAACATTAGAATTGGCCTGGGGGTCAAGTGGTTAACGAAGATCAATTCGGTAAATTTTCTCTGCACACTGTATCACAGTGATTGAGAAAAAATAAAAAAATATTTGCAAGCTGCATAAAAGAGCAGGGCTGGTGGCTTTGGGGTGTGGCCTGTTTGTGCTTGCGACTTACGGTGCTACATTTTCTGTGCCTATAGGCTCCCAAGATTGAACTCTAGCCCTGCAGGTGCACCACAGCAAGCAACAAGTAGAATATGTATCCAAACAAAAGAAACAAAAAGACACAATAGCGTCATAAAGGCATTTTTTTCTATGAAGGCCTCAGAAAGTAGGCTGCAAATGACTTCCTTCTGAGCAAACCCTTATGCACACTAACCCTAAGAAATATTTTGGTAGAAATAACAGTTTACATATATGTAGTTTAACTTTGTATTTAGCTGTTGTATTTAGCTGCTGAGCTGCACTTTAATAGTCATAATGAATCTATAAGAGCTAAGAGTCAAAGCAAATGGTAAATTTAATCCATATCCAGATTGCAAAACTTTCTGTCACTCACGAAGTGCACTGTGTATTTTAAAATACATACCAGATGTAATGCATATTAACCTATTCTTGTCTTGTCCTCCAAAATCTCATACTGCATACTAGTTTTCAGTTATAGGATCTCATTTATCAAAGAAGTTATTTTTATAGCTGCCCAGCAAACTTTTTTAAATGAAAGAAAAAAAAAAAGAAGTTGATAAGGGTGCTTTGTAATTAAATTCTAAAGCAAAAAAACTAAAGTGGGTTTATTATAAGAATACACACTTCACATGAACTACTACTTGTGCTTCTAGCTCTGGGCAAGTTGGGCAGCAGACCAAGGCAAAGGCAACTTACCTTAGATCAAAGCTGTTGCATCACTGGGTGTTATTCACTAACACTGCAGCACTAGGGTCATCGGTTCAAATCCCAACCATGGCTACCTGCCTGGAGTTTGCATGTTCTCCCTGTGCCTGCGTGGGTTTCCTCACACACTCCAAAGACATGCTGGTAGGTTAAATATGGCGTCACTAAGGTGGGGCCTGAGGGGGCCATGACCCCCCAATATTATAGTGTGCCCCAAGTATAATTTATTAAAACGACAGGCGCCGCAGCTATCCGACTGACTCGTCACTTGTCACAAGCCGCTGACTCGAGGAAGTCGGGGCTAGGTGACATCATGTGATAGCCTACCGGCCGCCGCTGTTGTTTATGGGAGTTGTAGTGCGCGGCAGCGGTGGGTGCGCGCTGAAGTTCCCTGCTCCCGGTGGGTGGAGTCTGGAGAACAGCGCAGCCAGCCTGAGATAGCTACAACTCCTGAACGCAGCAGTCGGATCTCTTGGAGTTGGACAGTGGACACACGTGGCTGGCCTGGGTGCGCCGCTGGTGGCTGCAATACACTGTTTACGCACCAGAAGTTGACCCCAGGAGACAGGAGCATCACCCAGGACTGGAGGAGGCCATGCAAGGAGAAGGACCTGTCCTGCTGGCATCTGCCAATTCGGCCCATAGCTGTGGTGAGAGATCCTGACACCCCCAGCTGACCCCCACATGATCATCCCATCTATCTCCCCCCATACACCTCATTTATCCTGCCCCAGTGCCCATGGCCTGTGAATCCTGCTCAGAGCTGACCGCAGACCTGTGGGTCCTGTTGGCCAGTCATCTCTGGGTTCTGCTGGCCATGGCCTACAGGCCAGTGGCCAGAGGGCCCATAGGCCATGGCCAGCTCCCAGCAGGACCCACAGGTCAGTGGCCAGCATGAAAAACAGGTCCGCAGCCAGCTCCCAGCAGGACCCACAAGCTGTGGGTCCTGCTGGAAGCTGGTTGCGGACCTGTGGGTTCTGCTGGCTGCTGGCCTGTGGGGCCTGTTGGCCCCTAGCCTAGGGTGACCAGAAGTCTCCAGCATCCAGGGACAGTCCCTGGACTGAGGACACTGTCCCCGGACAAAGTCTGTCCCCGCAATCCTACCATGGGTCCCACTGGGCTGCCTCAGAGAGGAAGGGGGACAAGCCCCACCGGATTACACAGATCTCTCCCTTACACGGCACGGTCATTATGTGTAATCATAGGAACCCGTCCAGGAGGCGGAACTTCGCATGGCAGCGGCTGCCTGGTAAGTGGGAGATCCCCACTCTGTGTAATCTGTCGGGACGTGCTCCCCCCTTCCCTCTCCTCTCTCTAATCACCATGCACTGGTGAGGCTGCATTGATGGGCACTGATCAGGCTGCACTGATCTACACTGGTGAGGCTGCATTGATGGGCACTGATCAGGCTGCATTGATCTACACTGGTGAGGTTGCATTGATGGGCACTGATGAGGCTACGCTGATGGGCACCAGTGAGGCTGCAAAAATAGGCACTGGTGAGGCTGCATTGATGGGCACTGATGAAGCTGCGCTGATGGGCACTGGTGAGGCTGCATTGATGGGCACTGATGAGGCTGCATTGATGACCTCTGGAGTGCATTCTATTCTATGTATATAAATTGCGGTTGATGGTTGGCCCCCCTACTTTTGTCCCTGTCCCCCCATGTGCCCCCCTTAAATATGAAAGCTGATGACGCCACTGATTGGATCCTGTCTAAATTGGCCCTAGTTAATGCATGTATGAATGTGAATTAGGGACTTATGAATGTATGTGTAAAGCACTACATAAATTGACAGTGCTATAAAGGTACCTGTAAGAAATAAATAACAAATACCATGCACAGCTGCACCATTTTAGTAAATCCCCCCTACTGTGCCTAAATATCTACAAAACTGGATGTGAATTAAAGGGGTTCAAATTAAAGGATACATTAAAAATCTACTGAAATTTGGGCTGAGGGTAGCCCTTGCAGCACAGCAAAAAAAGTTAATTCTAAACGTTGGTGGAAAATTGTCAATTGTACAGTGACTGCATCCAATCAGATGCCAATCTGTCTGTCTAAATACAATAGCCAGTCCTACAGATTGCACCATCCATACTGTTAAGCGTAGATGGGAGAATAAAGTCATTTATTTTGTTCAGCTCATGGGGCGAAACAAGAGAAATCTAGCAATGTACAGCTAGCCTGAAATCAGCTTACATTCTGTCTGAGCTCAATAAGTTCATGTTAGGAAACTGCATTACAGGCTAGGAGAAATATGTGTTAAAGGACAATCTTTTTTAATACACCATAGCCTCCTATTACCTTCCATCATTTTTTTTTAAACTCATTTGCAGATAAAACTATAGGGCATGTATATAAAGCAGTGAATCAGACATTTACCAGATATTCAAATGGATATTCCAGGTGCATGTGTTTTAAATGGCAGTGATTGGTTCACTGTCAGTGAATGTTTAGTGAAAGTCACATTTATTGCTCTATACACATGTGTGATCACCATCCCTATAATGAAGAAGAACCTGTGACAGTTCATTTAATTGCTTTTGCCGTATTTTGTGAAATGTGTCCACTGTGCTTTTTTTTTTTTTAAACAAAAATGATTTTCTATATGATGGCCTCATTGTCTGGACAACATGAGTATTTGGGAATCTGATACAGAGCATGACCTTTTCCCATTAAAGTAAACGAAGCATTCTCTCAACAAGTAGTGGACATTTATCTCCAGGAAGAAGAAGGTGATACTGAAAGAATTCTGCTGGCCTTGTGCAAGAGGCTCCTCATGAACCTCCATTTCCCACGCTGTAAAATCAGCATCTTGCAGGGGCGGCTTAGCAGCCTACTTGAAATGTTGTGACTCCTTTATCCTCACCTTGTCACAGCTTCACTGAGTGACAGGCCAGGCTGTGAATAGTCAGTTATCTCTACACAAATGCTGTGTCAACATGGTTCTAATTTTCAAATTTGGCCAGACTTCAGAAAGGTGATTTAACCTAGCAAAATATTTCATTTTATATAAGCATCTCTAATAGTCAGTCTGCAAACAGCACTTGCATTTTCATTGTGTATAGAGTGCTAGACATAATGCATGCCTATGCATTTGCTAAAAAAGGACTCCATTAGTCATTATTTGCATCTAGCCATATAATATCACTGCAGTTTCAATATCAACTCTGGAAAAACACTTTTTATAGTGTCCTCATAGCTATAACTAATTTCTAAATTTCTTCTTCATGCCTATCATCTTATAAGGACCTAGAACACACCTAGTATATTATAGAATACTTCCCAGCAGACCACACATCCACAAGTGTAGCTGATCAGACTTGCTGTCAGTTTGACAGCTGAGGTCCCAATCTCTCTATCAAATCTGCTATATGTATCAATTTTTAGCACTGATTAGCATAAACAGGCATTTCTAAACTCTAAACAAATACAGGTAGATTCTAGTTAGCCTTGGTTCTCATGAGTAGCTTATTGTATATAGTAAAACCTTGGATTGCAAGCATAAATTGCAAGCATCGTTCAAAAAACATGCTTGTAATTCAAAGCATTCGTATATCAAAGCAAATTTCCCCATAAGAAATAATGGAAACTCAGATGATTCGTTCCACAACCATTTATTCATAAGTCCTTCACTTTATAGTCCATATAAAAAAATTATAGCAATGTGATAGGTTATGTAACCATAAAATGTCCATCCACAAATGGCAGCCTCCACAAGGGGATTAGAAGCAAAATCCAGCAAGAGCTACAGAGTATAAAAGAGAAGAGAGATGCCTCTAAGTGTAGCAATATGGTTACATTTATTGAAGGAAAAACATTTAGCAACTCACATGGTTGATGATTAAAAGAGGCACATCTAAGTATGCCGGCATCTGGGGTAAGGCTGTCCACATAGACCATCCTCCGCACCACCGGCTCTCACTGCTGTCAGTCTGCAATCATTACTAGGAAGACTACCCTGCGGTAGAGCGATCTGAAAGTGAGGCTTGAATCGCTCGTGGAGCACAGCGTGGAAGGGATGATGTTGATGGCAGTGAGGAGGATGGTCTCCGTGACTTTCCTCCTCAACACTCCACAGAAACTGCTCTCCTAAAACTAACAAACGATCTACTAACAGCCAAAAACAATCGACACTATTCTGTACTCTTACTCCTGGACCTCTCTGCTGCCTTTGATAGGGTTGACCACCCCCTCCTCAAAAAAAAAAACTCCACGCCTTTGGTCTCCGTGACTGTACTCTTCGCTGGTTCTCTTCCTACTTATCCAACCGCACCTTTAGCGTTTCTTACAACTCTACTTCCTCCTCTCCTCTTCCTTTCTCTGTTGGGGTCCCTCAAGGTTCTATTCTTGGACCTCTCCTATTTTCAATCTACACCTCCTCCCTGGGTCAGCTGATTGCCTCCCATGGCTTCCAATACCACCTCTACGCTGACAACACCCAAATCTATTTCTCTACCCCTCAGCCCACTCCCTCTGTCTCCTCACGTATCACTAATTTACTATCAGATATATCAGTCTGGATGTCACACCACTTCCTCAAACTCAATTTATCCAAAACCAAAGCTATAATTTTTCCTCCCCCATATGCCCCTTTCCCTTCTCCTGATCTCTCTCAAAATCAATGGCATAACTATAAGCTCATCCAAGGTTGCCAAGGTTCTAGGTGTAGTCCTGGACTCTGAACTCTCCTTTAAACACCACGTCCAATCACTGTCCAAATCTTGCCACCTCAACCTCCGCAACTTCTCCAAAATATGCCCCTTTCTAACCAATGTCACAACAAAGCTCTTAATTCACTCGCTGGTCATCTTTCACCTCGACTACTGCAACTCCATTCTCATTGACTTACCTCTACATAGCCAATCACTTCTTCAATCCATCATGAATGCTGCTGCCAGTCTCATCCACCTTACCAATCGCTCTGTGCCTGCTCCCCTCTCTGTCAATCCCTCCACTGGCTTCTGCCCATCCAACAAATTTAATTCAAAATACTAACAACTACCTACTAAGCCATCCACAATTTAGCCCCCAGCTTCATCACTAGCCTAGTCTCTAAATATCAACCTACTCGTTCTCTTTGTTCCTCTCAAGACCTCCTGCTCTCTAGCTCCCTCGTCATCTCCTCCAATGCTCACCTCCAGGACTTTTCCAGAGCCTCTCCAATCCTATGGAACTCCCTACCCCAATCTGTTCGATCATCTCCTACTGATTAGCTTTTAGACAATCCCTGAAAAGCCTATCCTACCCACACCTAACAACTGTATTTTCATTTTCTCCATCAGCTCACCCCCCCCCCCCACAGTTACTACCTTTTGTTCCACTTGACCCTCCCTTCTAGATTGTAAGCTCTAACAAGCAGGGCCCTCCGATCCCTCCTGTATTGATTTGTATTGGAAGTGTACTGTCTGCCCTCATGTTGTAAAGTGCTGCGCAAACTGTTGGTGCTATATAAATCCTGTATAATAATAATAATGTGGACCGCGTTTACCCTGGATGCCTGCATACTTAGATATTGTTGGTTTCATCATCTATGTAAGTTGGTAAATGTTGTACCTTCATTAAATGTAACAATATTGCTACATTTAGAGGCACCTCTCTTCTCTTTTATACTCAGTTGTGATGTGACGCTACTTGTATATCAAGACAGCACTCGTTTATCAAGTCAAAATTTATAAAAAAAAATTGCTTGTCTTGCAAAACACTCTCAGACCAAGTTACTCTCAATCCAACGTTTTAATGTATATATTTTTTGTTTACAGGAGTTGCTTGAGGCTGAACTCCTGCTGACATAAAATGAATATCCCAAGAATAGTGGGGAAAAAAAAGCTTTTACAGCATTGTTCACCATCAATCCAGAGCTATCCTCCACAGTAATTTTTGATTGCCACTAGATATTTTCAAATGAATGGCCTTCTTTAACACATTTCTGAGGAAAGTCTGGTGAGGGAGGGTTCAGTAGCAACAGCGAGCTGGCTAAGTGATATTGACGCAGAAGAGAACATTTGTTGCTAGCACACCATGGATCCCTAACACATAGTCTAATGCCTTGTACACACCATCAGATAATCGGATGATAAAAATTTGCTTTCGGATTGATCGCACGATAGTCTGAGCATTAGTACACAGCTTTCGACAGCTGATCACGACAGTCCATCCAACAGTATCTGAAGGGACTAACACGACACTTTGCCTGGACGATAGCCCCGCAAACGACAATTGTTTAATCAGTACAGTATGCGTCCGCTAAAAATAAACAAACACCACACATGATCGGAAACACGAAAATAACCCAGAAGGAGATGGGAGAACAATACGAACGGAAATAGCTAAAAGTCGTGGCAGACACAGGGGTCACACGTATTTGACATCATTTCCAATATGTAGCTATGCAAACAGGAAAGTTTTCCAGAAGCGTACATTTCGTAGAGCGCATTTTGCATCGTTGTATTCGATATTAGTATTATGCAACAAAATACAAACAATAAGTTGTACGATTATCTGATCGTGTGTACGAGGCATAAACATTTGCTGAATGAATCTAATCACAATCAGTATCAGTGGGCAGAGAATTCACCAGGTTTATGTAAATAATTTTAAAAACACAATTACCGGTAACCATATCATGCTTGACAGTAGGTATGTAACTCTCAATAAAATTAAACTGTCCTGGTGGAATGAACCTTCTTTTAAATTTAAATAGAACCTGTAAGAGTTAAGACTTACTGGGGGGGCAGGGGGGTCGGGGGTGAGGTATATTTTATATATATATATATATATATATAGCACTGTGTAAATTGATGGTACTATATATAATTACCCCCCATAAAAAGGGATCACTGGCACCAGCAGTAGCAGCAGTCATATTGCCTCTGATGTGCAGGGTCTAATGTCTGTTGAAGGGTTCTTAGTCGAGTATTTGCGGTCAGATCAGATGAAGATAACTGCTTCTTCTTATGGATGTTAACCATTTGACCTCCGCAAGGTTTTACCCTCCCTCATGACCGGACCATTTTTTGCTATTCAGCACTGTGCTACTTTAACTGACAATTGTGCGGTCATGCAACATCGATCGCAAATGAAATTGATACAATTTTTTTCACACAAATAGCTTTCTTTTGGTGGTATTTGATCACGACTGGGTTTTTTATTTTTTATATATAAACAAAAAAAGACCGAAACTTTTGAAAAAAAAAACTTTTTTACTCTCTTACATTTAGAAAATCAAATTTCTTCATGAATTTAGGCCAACATGTATTCTGCTCAAGGGTCTTTGGTAAAAGAAAATCCTAAGACCTGTATATTGATTGGAATGCATGAAAGTTATAGCATCTACAAACTATGATATACAGTGGGGACGGAAAGTATTCAGACCCCCTTAAAATTTTCACTCTTTGTTATATTACAGCCATTTGCTAAAATCATTTTTTTCCTCATTAATGTACACACAGCACCCCATATTTACAGAAAAACACAGAATTGTTGACATTTTTGCAGAATTATTAAAAAAGAAAAACTGAAATATCACATGGTCCTAAGTATTCAGACCCTTTGCTGTGACACTCATATATTTAACTCAGGTGCTGTCCATTTCTTCTGATCATCCTTGAGATGGTTCTACACCTTCATTTGAGTCCAGCTGTGTTTGATTATACTGATTTGACTTGATTAGGAAAGCCACACACCTGTCTATATAAGACCTTACAGCTCACAGTGCATGTCAGAGCAAATGAGAATCGTGAGGTCAAAGGAAATTCCTGAAGAGCTCAGAGACAGAATTGTGGCAAGGCACAGATCTGGCCAAGGTTACAAAAAAAATTCTGATGCACTTAAGGTTCCTAAGAGCACAGTGGCCTCCATAATCCTTAAATGGAAGACGTTTGGGACGACCAGAACCCATCCTAGAGCTGGCCGTCCAGCCAAACTGAGCTATCGGGGAGAAGAGCCTTGGTGAGAGAGGTAAAGAAGAACCCACTGTGGCTGAGCTCCAGAGATGCAGTCGGGAGATGGGAGAAAGTTGTAGAAAGTCAACCATCACTGCAGCCCTCCACCAGTCGGGGCTTTATGGCAGAGTGGCCCGACGGAAGCCTCTCCTCAGTGCAAGACACATGAAAGCCTGCATGAAGTTTGCTAAAAAACACCTGAAGGACTCCAAGATGGTGAGAAATAAGATTCTCTGGTCTGATGAGACCAAGATAGAACTTTTTGGCCTTAATTCTAAGCAGTAAGTGTGGAGAAAACCAGGCACTGCTCATCACCTGTCCAATACAGTCCCAACAGTGAAGCATGGTGGTGGCAGCATCATGCTGTGGGGGTGTTTTTCAGCTGCAGGGACAGGACGACTGGTTGCAAGCGAGGGAAAGATGAATGCAGCCAAGTACAGGGATATCCTGGACGCAAACCTTCTCCAGAGTGCTCAGGACCTCAGACTGGGCCGAAGGTTTACCTTCCAACAAGACAATGACCCTAAGCACACAGCTAAAATAACGAAGGAGTGGCTTCACAACAACTCTGTGACTGTTCATGAATGGCCCAGCCAGAGCCCTGACTTAAACCCAATTGAGCATCTCTGGAGAGACCTAAAAATGGCTGTCCACCAACGTTTACCATGAACCTGACAGAACTATATAAAGAAAAAATGTGTTGCGCTGAAGAAGATCACACTAATATGTAAACTACCCAGACGTGAGTGTAAATATAAATCAAAATTGTATCTGAAAAATATAAAGACTAAAAAACCAGCACGTGATACATTCACGAAATCGCATAAAAGTGCAATGTGCATATAAATATAAATATAAAAAAATATATAAAAAATATAAAAAAATGTGACAAATTCATCAAAACCACACAAAGTGCGGCATGCAGTTACATTTTCAATAAATCACAAAGTGCATAGGTACATAAAAAGTGCCCAGTGAACAACATAAATATTAAATTATCATGTAGATTTCTTATAGAGTACATATAGAAAATCGCCAAAAAAGTGCATATATCAATGTCCAAAAAATGCATATAAAAATGTCCAAGTTAAGTGTCATCCAGCATGCTCATTCAAGTGCTGCAAAAACATGCTCCAGTGTGCCTCGGTGACCCCCCCAAAGTGGTTGCGCTCACCTCAGAGCGTGTGACACAGTGACTAGCTGTGTCAAAACACGCTGTGGAGCCACCCCCGGGCTCTATACTGCTAGTTTGGTACCAATCTCCAGCCTGGATCAATGCAGCTCCATGCCATAAACAGAAAAAGACTAGATAGTGTGATACCGTAAAAAATATATTTATTTAAGAATAAACCCACTCCCCTCACATTTCCCCGGTGCGTAAGTGCACCGTTCTATACAGGCTTAAAAAAAAACACCGGTCGGCGTGTAGTATGGTATGCGCTTCTCCCGATCAGGTTCAGTGCTGCTAACTCCGTCCTGGCCCCTCCCCTACGTGTGTTCGACACAGGGATCACGTGTCTTCATCAGGGGGATATGATTAGACGGATGCTCCAAAAATCACACTTTACTGTCTGAACTATTCTTAATGTTGGAGCATCCTAGATGTGCCATTGATTAATCATGATTTTAATAAATCTGCAAAAGTGTCAACAATTCTGTGTTTTTCTGTCAATATGGGGTGCTGTGTGTACATTAATGAGGAAAAAAATTAACTTTAAATGATTTTAGCAAATGGCTGCAATATAACAAAGAGTGAAAAATGTAAGGGGGTTTGAATACTTTCCATCCTCACTGTATATACTGGAATTTTTTTTTATACTAGTATTGACGGTGATGGGCGACTTATAGTGGGACTGTGATAGTGTGGCGGGCAATCTAACACTAGCTGACACTGGCTGGGGGGTACACTAACTGACTAACTGACACTGACATCAATAGTGACACTACTACAGTGATCAGTGCTAATACTATACACTGTCACTGTACTAATGACACTGGCTGGGAAGGGGTTAACATCGTGGGGCGATCAAAGGGTTAACTGTGTGCCTAACAATGTGTAATGTGTGTAATATGTACTGCTTTTACTAAGCGATCTTGTTGTTTTTTTTAAAAACAACAAGATCGCCTGTCAGTGTACAGAGATCTCTTCCGTGAATGACGAAGATGATCAGCGGGTCCCAGCAATCAATCATTGGCTGATCGGCTTATGCTGTAACAAATCACAGCATTGATTACCCTTACCCGGAAGGGCTGAACAAATACCAGATACGTGATCCAGCGCTCAGCGGCTGCCCTGCCGCAGTAAATGTACGTGGGGCGGTCCCTAGGCGGTTAATCCAGGGGTGGGTATGTGGTTTCCACCTGGGTTTATATATTTATTTTTATTTATTTATTTCAGGGTTCAGTTAAACCTGTCAGCCAAGGATATACTTTCCCTTCTTGGTAATCCTGGTTCAGCTGCTTGAATTTGTCATGTTTTCATTTTTTTAGTTCTGCTGCTATCTCGTTCTTAATTCTCACAGCAAAGGCACTTCTTTGTCTCTGTCCTGGGTCTTATCCTGAATTGAGAGCTGTGGTTAATTTATCACCAAAAGCCACCACAGCTGGTGAGTATGAACTCTTATCTAAGAGAAATAGTTTTAGTCCTATATCTTGTTTATAAAAATTAGCTTTGAAGTAGAATTATTTAGGTTTGAAAGATCACTCAAAATCAGTATTTTTTATTGCACAACCTGCGACTCTGGGGTTGGTTTACTCAAGGCAAATAGGCAGTTCAGTTTACCTATTTTGCCACTTTGCCTCACTAGCTGCAGTGACTTTTGCCTTTGGAAGATCAACCCCAAAGTTCCAACAGGTCCACCCACTACAGGCTGCCTGCAAAAGTCTTTTGTATTTAGATTACATTTGCTTATCTGGGAGTTTCATCCAATCCAGTGTGGCTAAAGCTAGAATTCTCCTCATGTGTTTCTTGACTGCAGCCTCTCATCACATGATTTTTTGGTATACAGTATTTCCTCCATCCTCCTCCAGTGTGTTTAGTGACGCTGCAATGAACTCAGATAGTTCAGTAGTTGAGCCTTGAAACATACGGATCCTGCATTTTCAGTAGCTGTATAGTAGAACATCCAGGTGGACAAGATGATTGTGGAAAGTAATAACCAAACAGCTAAATAGTCTGTGTCCTGTAAATATGTTTAACTTCAGAATGTTCATATTTGACTAAACTTGACATTTAACCAGTTTGCTATTTTCTTTGTAGTGCTAGTAAATTGTCCACAAAAACAGAACATTCTGACACTAAAATGTGCTATGTGTACCGCATACTTATGGGACTATAAACATGCCAAATGTTCACTGACTTCTTGCCCAGTCTTATAATTAGTTTACTGACTACACTGGTTTGTTGGATATATCTTTTTAAATTTATCAGTATTACAAAAATATGTTTCTTCTACCAAGCAAACTGGTTTCTATTACAGTGCTGTTATCTGTCTGCAGAGCATCACACAGTGCAGAAGAATGCCAGAGCGGGAGAAATTTGTGGCTGGGAGATACTTTTTCTTCTTTAGCAAGACATGTAAAGATGTGTGGTCTGGTGCACTAAAATGCTTGTCTGGAATTTTTCAAAAATACAATAGTAAGGTCATTTAGGCTTCATCCAATCTGGAGTAAATATATTTTCTAAAATTAGGACAAGAACTCTGCCCCTCCTTTACTGGTGAGCAGTACTGTATTTCGAGAGAAGGCTTTCTCCTGCCATCCCTCCAGCACCAATGAAGCAGCAAACCGAAAGCCAAAGTGCACCTGGGGCCAGGCTATGGACATTCAACAATTTATATATTTTTAACAGCAGTACATGAGCTTAAAATCAATTCTTCACTGACCTCTGTAGCTGTAGACACTGTAGAGCATTTCATCCTCAATGTTTACATCAAAAGTACTAATCTTATCAGGTCATCTCACCCTGCCTCCCTCCCAGAACATATACTCTACATTTACATGAAAAATTAGAAAGATAGAAAGCTGATGAGTCATTGCTGGTAAGGGGAGATTAGCTGCTTGAAAGAACAACTTCGAATACTTTATTGCTACTGCTGAGAATTTCTCTCTCTTTCTTAATATAGACCTATGATAAGAAAAAAAAGAGAGCAACAAGTAAGATATTGAGATATGTAAAAATGGTTCTATATCCTGCATATAGGACCTGTTGCTGTGACCATATAATCAGAGTGTTAGATTGGTCAGGAGAGAGAATGGGAGGGTGGCCTGGAGAAGAGGTAGTTCGTTATTTGCTTGTTTGGTTAAATGTTTGGAGCCATGGAGAGAAACAAAAGGTGTAGAGAGTTTGATTTTGTTCACTTTTGGAAAGAGTTTTCTTGATGTAGTACCACCATTTGGATATGAAACCTATAGATAAATGACATTCAACAATTTATATATTTTTAACAGCAGTACATGAGCTTAAAATCAATTCTTCACTGACCTCTGTAGCTGTAGACACTGTAGAGCATTTCATCCTCAATGTTTACATCAAAAGTACTAATCTTATCAGGTCATCTCACCCTGCCTCCCTCCCAGAACATATACTCTACATTTACATGAAAAATTAGAAAGATAGAAAGCTGATGAGTCATTGCTGGTAAGGGGAGATTAGCTGCTTGAAAGAACAACTTCGAATACTTTATTGCTACTGCTGAGAATTTCTCTCTCTTTCTTAATATAGACCTATGATAAGAAAAAAAAGAGAGCAACAAGTAAGATATTGAGATATGTAAAAATGGTTCTATATCCTGCATATAGGACCTGTTGCTGTGACCATATAATCAGAGTGTTAGATTGGTCAGGAGAGAGAATGGGAGGGTGGCCTGGAGAAGAGGTAGTTCGTTATTTGCTTGTTTGGTTAAATGTTTGGAGCCATGGAGAGAAACAAAAGGTGTAGAGAGTTTGATTTTGTTCACTTTTGGAAAGAGTTTTCTTGATGTAGTACCACCATTTGGATATGAAACCTATAGATAAAGAATGAAGGTTTATCTCTGCGTTGAGTCTTTCATTTGGGTATACATATTGAATTGTTGCTCTGATGTCTGTGATGGTAGGAGCATAGAGAAATGTCCACTTCTTTGTGATAGAGCGCCTAGCATCTAGCAAAAAGACACGTGTCCATTTAGACCCCACAGAGTGGATTTTGGAATGATGGTGGATAAGAGGATCTTCATATCCAAATAGAAAAAATAGGGGATCATTGAGAGGCAAGGTTTGAAAAATCGACTGAATGCATACTCTTATCTGTTTCCAAAAGTATCTAATAAAATAACAGGACCATAGCCAACATGTTAGAGAAGGTTTGGGTTGTCCACATTTAGGGCAGTGGGATGTAGTGTTTGCGAGACTAGAGTCCTTGATAACACAGAAGAAAACGTAAGTCTGGTGCAAAATTTTGAACTGTATTTCTGCCTATTCAATTTTTTACCACTGAGGTTGTAGTAGCCATTGTAGTAGCCTTTCAGTAAGTTTTCCACTAGGTTGTCAGTGGGAAAGTCTTTGGCACATTTATAGACTTTTGATCCCTCTAATGTTTTAGTGAACATCGACAAGACGGGTATATACAGCTGGTATAGACGTGGAGCTGCAGTTCAGAAAGATATCAAGAGGTTAGATTGTAGTCTTTATTTATGACCTTTTGCATCCTTTCCAAAAACTACTACTTTAGCATGGAGGGAGGTTGAATTCCTGAGATAGTATCTAAAAAGTTTTCAGACGAAGACTCTCCTTCGCAAATAGACAAAGTACCTTACATAGGCCTGCGGTGTTCCATTCCTGAAAATCTCAATATTCAGAGCCTTGTGTTAATATTGGGTTGTTTTGTAATTGACTATAGTGGGAAATATGTGGAGAAAGACCCATAGCTTGCCTAGTTTCCCTCCGTGCAATGGCTTTTGTTTGTTTTTTTTACGCTAGAACAGAACTTATGTTTCAACCGCAGAATATCCTCTCTCCTGCTCTCCATAACATTTAGGGGATACATAGTTCACTAACTAGAAGTTGTAAGAAAATCAGTTTAATTGTATATTTAGCAGACCAAAAGGCAGCAAATAGGCAGCAAATAAGTTCATTGTTAGTGGCTTATATACATGTAGCACCCTAATGTTTAGGCAGGGTTGCTCCTAAATTTACCTGCCAGGTGTAGCTACCTTGGCTCATTGTTAGGGATCAATTGAGTTCCCCTGCCTCAACAACTATCCCAGGACCCAGCGCATCTGTCGCTCCTCGAGGCCTTGGGGAAAAGAGTACCGGAGCCGGGTAAGCCTGCCAGGAGTGAAAGCAGTGTGCCTGTAGGGGAGGTGATGCCTGTGGCCATTAAGGGGGATGACGCAGTTGTTCCAGTTAAGGCAAGTGCCAATCGAAATTATATCCCGGCCAAAGAGTGTTCTACCATAATAAATTCAGTCATTCAGTCTGATGGGTTATCCGAAGGTAGAGTGACAGTGATGAGGAGCAAATGAGTGATGTGAAAGAGAATGGAGTTCCCTCTATTGTTGCCGCTAATGTGATTTTCTGAAACTGTCACCCAAGGTGGCCAAAAGATATTCCTCCGTGCTACACACCAGGGGCTACGGCCGTAAAATCAATCTGGACAGTGTAGTTATACGTAGGCTAGACAGGAAAGACATCAAAAGCTTTGTCACTACGGTGAATACTAAGGGAGAGTCCTTAATATTGCCGATCCCGGTTACTACTGATGAATTCCATGAAGATGCATATGTTCTTTACCCCTGTGGATTAAAAATATATGTTGTGTGATGTTAAGGACGCTATGCTGGGAGCCACTTCACACTCACATACAAGTTGTTGCTAGTGGAGAACATTCCTGAGGGCTGTACTGCTAGGATTGTGCTGGACTAAATGCTGCTGGTAGATACAGGGAGTGCCCACCTGAGCCACATTGGCTAGGTTTGAAGTTGTTGGGTGCTTCACCCTGAAAAGTGACCTGTGATGTTTCGCAGGTTGTTGTTTCTTCAAATGAGGAAGGAAATCTTCTCAGTCCCTGGCTGTCATACAGGCAGATTGAGTATATCGTTGCAAGGGGACCCATGTCCCAAAGTGTGGTCCCTTGCACCATGGCCTGGCTGTTTGCTATCTGAATGCAGCTGTGTCTCCTTGTCCCCGGAGTTGTCCCTAAAAAAGAAGGGAAACTGCTGGGAAGTGTTGTTCGCCCCAAGTGAAAAAAATTGATGGACTATGACATGTCAAGGACACTGGGGAGGTGTGTAGCTGGTTAGGTGGGATGAGCTGTGGCAAAGGGGCAAATTCTTACCATCCATGTGAATAATGGACTAAATTCATGCAATAGGACTGTTCTCTTGATATAAAAGTATTATGAGGGGTCTAGATAGGATAGTTCAATTCTAGTGGGATATAGTAGAAAATGCCCGCATCCCTGATATGGAACACAAAAAACAAAAGGAGACCCTCTGATGGTACTTTGAAGGGCAATGACTCCAGGCATATGCAAAATAAGTAAAATTGAATTGTTTAATATTGCAAAATATAAAATATAAGACACAGCATTGAATATATCAGACAAGATACAGAAGTACTTTAATTTATTTAATTTAAATCACTCTTGTACTAATAGACAGAGTGATACCCAACGCGTTTCGAGGTCATGCGTTATTCCTCTTCATCAGGAGAAAGTGGTATGGGTGTCTATGATATCATGTAGAAGCAGGTGTCTTGATATGTCACATCAAGAGTTTAAAGGCAAGGAGATATGGCTGTGCTGGCCCAGCAGCACCCAGAAGAAACTGGAGACGAGAGCGGCTGCCCCGAAAGACGACCAAAAGGGGGGGCAAGGAAGAGAAAAGCCAGCCCAAGAGGAGGACCCACACCAGGGATCAAGTAGGCAGAAATCTCAGTCAATGGGTGTGCAAATAAAAAAATGGAGTAATTCCAAAATGGAGGATCCAGAGACCAAAAAGTGGGAATCTTTCTTTTGGCCTAGCTTATTTAGAAACAGTGTGGAATGTTGCAGGCGAAACAGTGTCCACTGAAAAGAAACCTGGGTGGTCACCTTTGTATATGCCAATAGTGGGATATACCATATAGATTGCTTTTAACATGGATGTCCCAAGGTCTTGGAAGGTTTTCTCCAGAAAGCCAGCAAACAAAAATGAAAAAAAGTATTTTGCTTAATTAAAAAGGGCTGGCATTCTCTGCTGAGAATGGGGCCAACTTTCATTATGTATAGGATATAACTGCATTATAGGGTGTACTTATACTGCTATGCTGCTCTCAACTGAGGACAATTCCAAACCACTTAATCACGTATGTACATATTGCGCCATATTATTATAGGATAGGATGCATTTACATTGCTGTTTATTTCTCTTTCAGGTGTTGCTGCATCAGTACATCTTCCTTGGACAAGGAGAGACATGGATTCAACCTGATGACAACACTAACCCTTTTATACCCTCTTATCATTGTATATATATTAGATAGATAGTTAGGAAAAAAAGTCATTGCTTATGTACATAATTTTTTTTATTTATTTGTCATATATGACCTACCATTTCTCATGTGTCTGATAATCATGTTTGTTTCATGTAGTACGCCACACGTACTGTTGCCATTGTTATTCTTTCCTTGTTTCCCCACCCATCCCAGTTTTTGTCAAGACTTTAGGTATCAGGCTTATTTTTTTCTACAAGTTTTTTGCAAACTTCGAGATGTAGTTTATAGGCAGGGAGAGGATATAGCACCCTCATGTTTAGGAAGGGTTGCTCCTAAATTTACCTGCCAGGTGTAGTTACCTTGGCTCATTGTTAGGGATCAATTGAGTTCACCCTAAGTCTGGAATTGCTGCACTTCTCTCTTCTGCCGCTAGGCAAAGCAAGGACAGATTAGGAGTATATGGGGTATCTCAGCCAATGGGCTGAGAGTCAGGTAATCAGGGTTCTGTGCCCCCTGGACGACTGTCTGGGTGGACATGTGTTGTACTGCCCTGGCTTCTAGGCCAGAGTTTGGGCCTATCCCGGGCACATCTGGCTGCTAGGCTGTCTGAGGGCCTATCCAGAAGCAAGAGAGCAGCGTAGGGTTGGGATTGCAGCTTGAAGTCTAACTGCCGGCCAGAGAACCTGTCATGGTCGGAGGTAGAGGGGAAGCTGTCTCCACTAAGGGACCAACCACCTTATTACCAGGGACCACAGTGAGTAGCTGAAGCAAGTACCGGAGCAGTATTCTCACCAGTGGTGAAGAATTGGGAAACTTCAGCAGATGTCATGCCAGCGACCCAACCAGCGGAGATGGCGCTTGCAGAGCAGCCTTGTGTGTCAAGCCAGGGACCGAGCAAGCCAGTGGGGTGACACTTGAAAAGTATCTGGAGTGCCAAGCTAGGGACCCAGCAGAGAAGCAGGGGTGACGCTTTGAGGAAGATAATACAGTGAAGATTGGAGGAGCTCATGGCATTCAGGGACAGTGAATCAGCAAGACTAGAGAGGGACAGACTGGGTGCTCAATGGGTTGAGAACCTGCAAGAATTGATTGTAGAAAAGTAGAGGAATTCATTACAACTTGTGTTAGGCACTGTTCTAAGACTGTTGCCATAGGAGACAGCATTCCTACACATGCAGAGGTGGTGTCTTGCTGGATGCTTTTCCCTTCATGGCTGTCTAGAAGTCTCAGAGTCTGCCAATTAACATTGCAACTACCTAATGGTGTCCTTGCCCTAAACCCTCTCTCCCACAGTTCTGTTCAAGAGAAATAAAATCTCTTTGCATTCAAGAAGTGTCTAGCGCCCATGAATCTATCTTGCATTACACCCACTATGCCTTGTAACCCACTCTACACAGAAGGATGTCAGCAGCTCTTGGCCCTGGAGGTTCTCATTAGACTAAAGAAGGCCTGGGATCTTGCTACATACACTTTAGAAGTTACTGAATAAGATTCTCGGGTTATTCATTGTTTTGTACTTTATTGATCTTTTATTCAGATTGTTTCCATGTGGATGAAAACATGTATCTCAAATCCTTAACTGACACATTTTTATATCAATATGGCAATTGCTTATGGGAGTATCCCTCAGTGTCTGGTTACTGGTTTAAGGTTGCCAGCAAACACTTAATCTTGCCAGTGAACACACCAGTTAAAGAAATGATTGGCAATTCGAAACATAGGTTTATTAATGGACTTTTGTTTTCAAATAAAATATATTCTAGCAGAAAATAAATCTGTCATTGAAAAAATATAACTGACTCCAAACTAATTCAGTTCTCCAATTATGTGCAATAGTAATAAAAAGGTGTACCCAAACACCAAATAAAACACAAAGCCTTTATTACGTAAACGTCCCAAAGTGCATGTTGTAGCATTATAAACCCTATCCACAATATTTCCCTTTTCTTCAAATATATCATTCTTCAAATAACACAGTTCTCCACATCATTGATCAGCCAAGAGTTGAGGCAGGAATAATCATCGACTAAATTAAAAATCCTGAGAATATTGGAGGTCTGCTCACAGGAAGTATCAGCAGTCCTCCCAGAGGTTCATTATCAAATGTACAGCTGACTTTACCCAGTCTCACGTCTAACATATGTTTCAGCCAGTTGCATACTATAAGTTTAAACATTCACATATTGTTTGATAAAAAATGTCTTTGCCATATATCACAGTATATCTTTTATAGCTAGTCAACTTTTTCCTTTAATCAAATATGATGCACCCGTGAAAATCATTATAGACACCCAAAGCTGCTTTAATTACAAAGAATCCAACAACATATTCAAAGATGCGCTGGGAACCTCTAAACTTCCATGTATGGTCAGATGAAGGAAAACTTCTAATAAGCTCAATAGCTCTGTCAAGGCCACTCCCACACTACAAGGCTTCCTTCAATGGGCACCCAATAGTAGCTGAAACCGTAGAAATACAGAAGCACCAGACCAAAACCAGATAAAAGACTCTGAAAAAATGTTATTTGTTAGTTAACAAACCCATATAAAATCAGCAAACGCAGTTTGGGTCAACACCACTCCCCCTTCATCAGAGTTCAACGCAGAATAAAACTTGGATGAACTCAGAGAACACTGTGACTTCACAGATCTATATTAGAATGAATAATCAACTCTCCATATGAAGTAGCAATTTGACAGGAGTCGATGAGCAGAAATTACAGAGAGGGTAGGGGAAGGTGATCCATCCGTATTAAAGTCATATTTAGGCTACAGGCTGCCTTGGCACTCCTGAAATAGAAATAAAATGACAGGTGTTTGTACAAGATCCAGTAATTTTATTATGTAGTTTAGTAAAAACTACTGATAACATGATTTGTTGGAGTTAGGATCTTGTCTGCTTTATACTCATAGCTACTTCTTAAAGTGGAACTAAACCTTTCTATCCTTTACAGCCAAGAAGCTGCCATCTTAGCCTCACTTTAATCTGCAGTTGCCATGGTGTTGAACATGTGATCGGTTATGACAGCAGGCATTTGATGGCTTGCCCGTTCAGTTTAGAGCACAAGCAACTGCAACAGTTATTATTTACAGCATGCCTTGAATGTAACTGTTTTGGGAACAATGGAGCTAAACCCTCCAATCCTATACAGCCAAGGAATCTGCCCTCTTAGCCTCTGTTTGATCTGCATTGGCCATGGTGCAGTGATCAGTTATGACACCAGTAGCTTGATGAATTCACAGTTCAGTCGAGAACTAACATAAGCAAACTAGCTACTATATCAGATATCATTCAAGGCACGCCCTAAATGTAACTGGACTCTGAACTCTCCTTTAAGCCCAATGTTCAATCACTGTCCAAATCTTGCTGCCTCAACCTCTGCAACATCTCCAAAATACGCCCCTTTCTAACCAATGACACAACAAAGCTCTTAATTCACTCCCTGGTCATCTCTTGCCTCAACTATTGTAACTCTCTTCTCACTGGCTTACCTCTACATAGGTTATCCCCCCTCCATCATGAATGCTGCTGCCAGACTCATCCACCTTACCAATCGTTCTCTGTCTGCTACTCCTCTCGGCCAATGTCTCCACTGGCTTCCGCTCACCCAACAAATTCAATTCATAATACTAACAACTTCTGACAAAGCCATCCACAACTCTGCCCCCAGCTATATCACTAGCCTAGTCTCTAAATACCAACCTTTTCGTTCTCTTCGTTACTCTCAAGACCTCCTGCTCTTTAGCTCCCTCGTCACCTCCTACCATGCTCGCCTCCAGGAATTCTCCAATCCTATGGAACGCCTTACCCCAATCCGTCCGGTTATTTCCTACTCTATTAGCTTTTAGATGATCCCTGAAAACACTTCTCTTCAGAGAAGCCTACCCTACCCACACCTAACAACTGTATTTCCTGAAGGTATAGGCTCCGCCCCCCTGCCTCCAGCACTTAACTCATATACATTTGAGCCCACCTACAGCCTCTGCGTTCTTCTTTTTTCCTCCTATGCGCAGGACCTAGGTGCGCTCCTCTTCCTGGCTGGTCTACAGGGCTGGCCGTCCGTCCATGTGTGTGGATTAGGCTGCACGCAGTCCCTGGTGTCTCGGCTAAATGACCCATAATCCAGGGAGCTCCGCTGCTGGTCCTTGGGCGGCTTTTATCATGGCTAACAGCCTTGTCTAGGGTCCGCTGGTTCCATGTAAAGTGGGCAGCAGTGTTGGCAGAGTCTCCCCTATGCACGCGCACCCTCTCTGTGCCTGTGTTTACGGTCAGATGACGGAGGTTGGCTGAGCTAAAATTGAAAAAGCTTTGTATCCAAATGAATGCTGCATTGCTGGCTATTGTTGTGCCTTGCTCCCTGCAGCCACTATGCATAATCTGAGACCTTCCACAGGTAATACTCTGTATAACAGGTACAAAAAGTAATACTTTGTTTGTTCACACATGGCAATAACCTGCTGGTGGCTTCTCATGTTTGCTTTACTATTGTGCCATTGTGCCAACCCCCTCAAAAGACCAGCATTTCCAGAGAAGGCAGAGGAGTCACCTGTGGATGACTACTGGAGCCAGCTATGGCCTGTTGAGATATGGGATATCCTTTTATATTTCTATGTGATCTCCAGTTTTTCACAAAAAAAGGGGGGGGGGAGAAGCATGTTTATGATGTCTACAATTCCCTTGGTTTGTGTACATTGCAGAATATTATTGTAATTCTGTTGCAAATTCCTACCTTTTTGTTGCTATTCTTAACCACTTCAGCCCCGGAAGGTTTTACCCCCTTCCTGACCAGAGCACTTTTTACAATTCGGCACTGCGTCGCTTTAACTGCTAATTGCGCGGTCATGCAATGCTGTACCCAAACGAAATTTGCGTCCTTTTCTTCCCACAAATAGAGCTTTCTTTTGATGGTATTTGATCACCTCTGCCATTTTTATTTTTTGCGCTATACACGGAAAAAGACCGAAAATTTTGAAAAAAAATGATATTTTCTACTTTTTGTTCTAAAAAAAATCCAATAAACTCAATTTTAGTCATACATTTAGGCCAAAATGTATTCGGCCACATGTCTTTGGTAAAAAAAATGTCAATAAGTGTATATTTATTGGTTTGCGCAAAAGTTATAGCGTCTACAAACTAGGGTACATTTTCTGGAATTTACACAGCCTTTAATTTATGACTGCCTATGTCGTTTCTTGAGGTGCTAAAATGGCAGGGCAGTACAAAACCCCCACAAATGACCCCATTTTGGAAAGTAGACACCCCAAGGAATTTGCTGAGAGGCATGTTGAGCCCATTGAATATTTATTTTTTTTGTCCCAAGTGATTGAATAATGACAAAAAAAAAAAAAAAAAAAAAAAATTACAAAAAGTTGTCACTAAATGATATATTGCTCACACAGGCCATGGGCATATGTGGAATTGCACCCCAAAATACATTTAGCTGCTTCTCCTGAGTACGGGGATACCACATGTGTGGGACTTTTTGGGAGCCTAGCCGCGTACGGGGCCCCGAAAACCAAGCAACGCCTTCAGGATTTCTAAGGGCGTACATTTTTGATTTTACTCCTCACTACCTATCACAGTTTTGAAGGCCATAAAATGCCCAGATGACATAAAACCCCCCCAAATGACCCCATTTTGGAAAGTAGACACCCCAAGCTATTTGCTTTGAGGCATGTTGAGTCCATGGAATGTTTTATATTTTGACACAAGTTGCGGGAAAGTGACAAATTTTTTTTTTTTTTTTTTTTTTTTGCACAAAGTTGACACTAAATGATATATTGCTCACACAGGCCATGGGCATATGTGGAATTGCACCCCAAAATACATTTAGCTGCTTCTCCTGAGTACGGGGATACCACATGTGTGGGACTTTTTGGGAGCCTATCCGCGTACGAGACCCCGAAAACCAAGCACCGCCTTCAGGATTTCTAAGGGCGTACATTTTTGATTTTACTCCTCACTGCCTATCACAGTTTCGGAGGCCATGGAATGCCCAGGTGGCACAAACCCCCCCCAAATGACCCCATTTTGGAAAGTAGACACCCCAAGCTATTTGCTGAAAGGCATGGTGAGTATTTTGCAGCTCTCATTTGTTTTTGAAAATAAAGAAAGACGAGAAAAAAAATTTTTTTTTTTCTTTTTTCAATTTTCAAAACTTTGTGACAAAAAGTGAGGTCTGCAAAATACTCACTATACCTCTCATCAAATAGCTTGGGGTGTCTACTTTCCAAAATGGGGTCATTTGGGGGGGTTTTGTGCCACCTGGGCATTCCATGGCCTCCGAAACTGTGATAGGCAGTGAAGAGTGAAATCAAAAATTTACGGCCTTAGAAAGCCTGAAGGCGGTGCTTGGTTTTCGGGGTCCCGTACGCGGCTAGGCTCCCAAAAAGTCCCACACATGTGGTATCCCCGTACTCAGGAGAAGCAACAGAATGTATTTTGGGGTGTAATTTCACATATTCCCATGGCATGTTTGAGCAATATATCATTTAGTGACAACTTTGCGCAAAAAAAAATAAAAAAAATAAAAAATTGTCTCTTTCCCGCAACTTGTGTCACAATATAAATTATTCCATGGACTCGACATGCCTCTCAGCAAATAGCTTGGGGTGTCTACTTTCCAAAATGGGGTCATTTGGGGGGGTTTTGAACTGTCCTGGCATTTTATGCACAACATCTAGAAGCTTATGTCACACATCACCCACTCTTCTAAGCACTTGAAGACATAGCCCTTTCTGACACTTATTGTTTACATAAAAAAATAATTTTTTTTTGCAAGAAAATTACTTTGAACCCCCAAACATTATATATTTTTTTTAAAGCAAATGCCCTACAGATTAAAATGGTGGGTGTTTCATTTTTTTTTTTCACACAGTATTTGCGCAGCGATTTTTCAAACGCATTTTTTGGGGAAAAAACACACTTTTTTACATTTTAATGCACTAAAACACACTATATTGCCCAAATGTTTGATGAAATAAAAAAGATGATCTTAGGCCGAGTACATGGATACCAAACATGACATGCTTTAAAATTGCGCACAAACGTGCAGTGGCGACAAACTAAATACATTTTTAAAAGCCTTTAAAAGCCTTTACAGGTTACCACTTTAGATTTACAGAGGAGGTCTACTGCTAAACTTACTGCCCTCGATCTGACCTTCGCGGCGATACCTCACATGCATGGTGCAATTGCTGTTTACATTTGACGCCAGACCAACGCTTGCGTTCACCTTAGCGCGAGAGCAGGGGGGACAGGGGTGCTTTTTTTTTTTTTTTTTTTTTTTCTCTTTATTATTATTGTTTTTTTATCTTATTTTTAAACTGTTCCTTTCATTTTTTTTTTTTTTAAATCATTTTTATTGTTATCTCAGGGAATGTAAATATCCCCTATGATAGCAATAGGTAGTGACAGGTACTCTTTTTTGCAAAAATTGGGGTCTATTAGACCCTAGATTTCTCCTCTGCCCTCAAAGCATCTGATCACACCAAGATCGGTGTGATAAAATGCTTTCCCAATTTCCCAATGGCGCTGTTTACATCCGGCGAAATCTACGTCATAAAATGCTCGTAGCTTCCGGTTTCTTAGGTCATAGAGATGTTTGGAGCCACTCTGGTCTCTGATCAGCTCTATGGTCAGCTGGCTGAATCACCGGCTGCATTTTCAGGTTCCCTGTTGAGACAGGAGAGCCAGAGAAAAACACGGAAGATGTTGGGGGGGGGGGGGGCATTCCCTCCCACTGCTTGTAAAAGCAGTCTAGAGGCTAATTAGCCACTAGGATTGCTTTTACATGAAAGCCGACCGCTGGCTGAAAAGAATGATACCAAGATGATACCTAAACCTGCAGGCATCATTCTGGTATAACCACTCAAAGTCGTGAATGGCATACCTGAAGACAAAAAAATGGTTAACAATAAAGCACAGTAAACGGTAAAGTATAAATAATTACATACCTGAAAAGCAAACGTGATAAAACATAACAACAATAAAACATTGCAGAATAGAATACAGTAAAAAAGAGCAGAACAATAGAGAGAGAATAGAGAGAGAGAGAACAATAAAACGACAACTATTTTTATTTTATATTTTTGTTTGTGTTTTTTTTTTTTTTTTACACTTTTTTTTGTAACTAACTTTTATAACTGTAACCGGTTCCAGGTTCGGGTCTCTCAAAATGCGATGGCATCTCGGGAGACCCTGTGAAAGTGTGCCTAGTCTGTGCAATGCTGTACGCTACGCTAATACTCAACTAGTGCATGGTAGTGTTCAAAACATTCACCAATGCAAAGACCAGGATTGTCAGGACAGGAGGGACAATAATAGCGGGTGTCACGCCTATATCCGCGCTTTCTGCAGACACGACATCTTTTTTGGGGGGGTTCGTTGGGTAGGGGTACTCGGGAGGACATAAAAATGCCTCTCATGCAGCCGACTGCATTTGGTTGGGGATGTGAATGGGGGAAGTACGGGTGCTGCAGAAGCGGTGGGTTCCCAATTAGGATTGGCGAATGCAGCAGGAAGGGCATTATGGGCACGACGGGCCTGTGTTTGTCTTTTTGGTGGCAGCGGGACACTACTTGTGCTTGCCACCTCACCAGCTTGAACTGCACTTATGGGACTCGCCACGTCACCAAGTGTTACTGCAGTGCTGGTTTGGCTACGTCCGGGGTGTACTAGGCCACTGGCGCTTGCCAGTTCACCAAAACGCTACAAAAAAAACTGTTAGCGATCGCAGGGATCAGGCCTGACTCTGCGAACGCTGCAGTTATGCGTTTAGTGTTTTGTAAGTGACAGTGATCGATCGATACTGCACTTGGGTGGGCTGGGCCGGGCCGGGCGGAGGGGCAAAACGCAGGTGCTAGCAGGTATCTGGGCTGATCCCGCTAACACTGCGTTTTTGGGAACCCTAAACTGCTGGTGACGCTAGTATAGATCTGATCGGATCAGATATTGATGCGATCAGATACTATACCACTAAGGGAGGTGTACGGTGCGTGCGTGGGTGTTAGCGGTACTGGCGCTAATCTGACGCTGCCTGGGGCTGGTGCTTGCCAGTTCACCAAAACGCTACCAAAAAAACTGTTAGCGATCGCAGGGATCAGGCCTGACTCTGCGAACGCTGCAGTTATGCGTTTAGTGTTTTGTAAGTGACAGTGATCGATCGATACTGCACTTGGGTGGGCTGGGCTGGGCGGAGGGGCAAAACGCAGGTGCTAGCAGGTATCTGGGCTGATCCCGCTAACACTGCGTTTTTGGGAACCCTAAACTGCTGGGGACGCTAGTATAGATCTGATCGGATCAGATATTGATGCGTTCAGATACTATACCACTAAGGGAGGTGTACGGTGCGTGCGTGGGTGTTAGCGGTACTGGCGCTAACCTGACGCTGCCTGGGGCTGGTGCTTGCCAGTTCACCAAAACGCTACCAAAAAAACTGTTAGCGATCGCAGGGATCAGGCCTGACTCTGCGAACGCTGCAGTTATGCGTTTAGTGTTTTGTAAGTGACAGTGATCGATCGATACTGCACTTGGGTGGGCTGGGCTGGGCTGGGCGGAGGGGCAAAACGCAGGTGCTAGCGGGTATCTGGGCTGATCCCGCTAACACTGCGTTTTCGGGAACCCTAAACTGCTGGGGACGCTAGTATAGATTTGATCGGATCAGATATTGATCCGATCAGATACTATACCACTAAGGGAGGTGTATGCTGCGTGCGTGGGTGTTAGCGGTACTGGCGCTAATCTGACGCTGCCTGGGGCGACGCATATCACCGCCGGGCGATCGGGGGGCTAAACCTTTATTCGGTAATAAACGGTGGGTGCCCTGACACTATAAAAAATAAACGAACTAACCAGCGTCACCCGTAACGGTTATACGGTGATCAGTGGTGAAAGGGTTAACTAGGGGGCAATCAAGGGGTTAAAACATTTATTAGATAGTATATGGGGGTCCCTGTCGCTATAAAACACTGACGGCGAACCTAAATATTTACGTCCCTAACTACCGTCACCAGCGACACTAATACAGCGATCAGAAAAATGATCGCTTAGCGACACTGGTGAGGGGGGGTGATCAAGGGGTTAAAACTTTATTAGGGGGGGTTAGGGGGGTATCCTAGACCTAAAGGGGGGTAATATACACTGTCCTAACACTAACTGTCACAAACTGACACAGCAGTAATCAGAAAAAAAAAAAAAAAAAAAAATACTGCTAATGTCAGTTTGTGACAGGGGGGGGGGGGTGATTGGGGGGGGATCGGGGGGCGATCGGGGGGGGATCGGGGGTGTAAAGTATGCCTGGCATGTTCTACTGTGTGTGTGAGTGTTGTGTGCACTTACATGTCATCTCCCCTCGGCGCTGGAACGGAAACTGCCAGACCGGGGAGAGATGACATCACATCCTCTGCCTGTGTGAAACGACACACAGGCAGAGGAGGATTTCCATTGGCTGGGAGCGATCGCGAGGGGGGGGCCACGATCGGATGGTCTCCCCCTCGCCTCCCGACGCTCCCAGTCAGATGCCGACCGCCGATGGCACCGGGGGGGGGGTCCGATCGGACCCCCCGCCCGCGGGAGGCAGATCACGTACGGGTACGTGATTTTGCCTGCCCGTGCCGCTCTGCCGCAGTATATCTGCGTTAGGCGGTCGGCAAGTGGTTAACAAACTTTTTCATTATGTCCTGATTCCTGGCAGGGCAAGGTTAGCTCATTAACCACCTGGTGAATCAGGGCTGTAGATGGAGGCTTCAGTGGTTAACCCTTTAGGGTTTGTTACTAAGCAAACAATTTTACTGCATTTAATTATTTCTATGAGCTGGTTTGTTAAATGGCACGCAAAACCCTGTGGAAAGGTTATCTATTGGTAATTACCAGTCTCAGAGCAAACAGCCCTTTTCAGGCTCTTCAATAAAGAAGACGTGGATGAACATGGCTGTATGAGTCTTTTACATGGTTATATGTTCTGGCACTGACCAGTCTAAAGCCCAGTACACACGATCGGATTTTTCACATGAAAACCTCGGACTTTTGTCCAAAGGGCATCTGTCAGGAACTTGTCTTGCATACAAACGGCAAGGAATTGCCGGCCAACAAACATGAATGTAGTGACGTACTACATGGTTTTTCAGCTCTTTAGCGCCACCCTTTGGGCTCCTTCTGCTAATTTTGTGTTAGTAGAAGTTTGGTGAGTGTTGATTCGCTCTTTTCATTTCTCACTTTTCAGTTCGTTTCTGAACGGTCGTTTGTCAACCAGCCATGTTGTGAAATCGGAGGAGATAACGTGTTATTTATTATTGGCCATGGAGTTATTGCTTTGACCCAAGTCCAGTCCAGGAACAGGAGGAGGAGGATTTCTTGGACCAAAAATTGGTTGCTTTATTAATTGTGACCAATTATGTCAAATGCCTTTGCTGCGGGAGCTTCAGGAGAATAATCCAGATGATTTTCGGAATTACCGTATCTTCATATCATATGACGGACCCCTGCTTAAGAAGCAGGACACATGCATGAGGCTTTTATTTTATTTTTTGGTTGATTAATGATTTGATTTGGTATATTTTCTATATTTTTGCATGCATAGAATACACTTTTTGGTTAAGTTCTATTGGCAGATAGCATGTCTAATTTTATTTGTTTTCTTTTTTTAATGCTCAATAAAAAAATTGTGTAGAATAATACTTGGCTATGTGTTTTACTTCAAATGACAGTTTGGGAGTAGGCAGTTATATTTTAAAAAATACAATGTAAAATTAACAAGGGACACCAACATAATTGTATCTTTGATCTTAAAAACTACGAGATAATGGTGTTGTGGTAACTTGCACCAAAAAAAAAAATAACAAGCATAATAATAATATTATTCTTGATATCACTAGAAAAAAAAAGCCTTTGAACATTTGTTTGCAATAACTCCATCAGTATCACCAGCAAAGCAGCTTCATTATTATCCCATTAAAGAAGAAGAGAATATGCGCTGCCTTTCGAGATTTCATAATTTGCCGCGTCACGAATGTTAATTCTCCATTACGAATGCTAGTTTACAAGACCGACCGCTTCTGGCTCATCCTTGCTTCCGAGCATGCGTGTTTGTACTTTGGACTTTTGTCCGATGGACTTGTGTACACACGCTTGGAAAATCCGACAACAGACATTTGTCCGTGGAAAATTTTAAAGCCTGCCATCCAACATTGGTCCGCAGAAAATCCGACAACAATTGTCCGATGGAGCGTACAAACAGTCGGATTTTCTGCCAACAGCCTGTCATCACACAATTCCCACCGGAAAATCCAATCATCTGAATGAGGCTTAATAGCCTTCCCAGGCAAATCAGCCTCTTCAGACTCTCCAAAGGGGAAGATGGGGAGAAACATGACTAGGGTTGCCACCTATTCCCTTTAAAACCGAACACATAATGATTACACAGCTTCTGTGGCTGATTAAGATGGTACTTTTACACACTTGGTGCCTTATCTGAATTAAATTAGCCTCAGAACTTGTGTAATTCATATGTGTTTGGGTTTAAAGGGATGAAGTGGCAACCCTAAACATGACTGTGTGAATCTTGCTTTGATTAAGCAACCAGAGATGAGGATGATGATGATGATACCTAACAGGTTGTCTTATTTATTGAACAAGTGGCCAATACACTCAAAGGAGTTATTCCCACCCTGTGAAAGGGTTAAATTCTCTGACAAGGAGCAGTCTCATAGCTTTCACAAGCAAAACATCCCTCTTCAGACTCTATAAGAGGCATACACGAATGGGCATGACAGTATGTATCCCACTGGCTCAAGCAGCCAGGGATAAGGATAACACCTAGTAGGATGTCACATTCAATAAACACATTGCCAATACGCTCTAAAGGAGTGGTTTCTGCTCACCCTTTGAAAGGGTTATCTGCTCTGGCAATGAGACTCTGCCTAGCCATACCAGGTGAAACAGCTCATTTTCCGAATTTCTGGATGGACATGACTGCATAAATTCTGCTTTATTCAAGCAACCAAGGATAAAGATGAAGACACCTAACAGTTTGTCACATTCATTAAGCCTGTGGTCAATACACTCTAAAGGAGTGTTTCCACTCACCCTGTGAAAGGGTTACCGAGCAGTCTCCAAGCCTTCTCAGGCAAACAATCTGCTTCAGATTCTTTCAAAGAGAAGACAGACGAACATGACTGAAAGAATGTTGCTGTGTTCAAGCAACCTAGGATAAAGATGAAGATGACACCTAGCCGGTTGTCACATTCATTAAGCATGTGGTCAATACACTCTAAAGGAGTCATTTCCACTCACTCTGTGAAGGGGTCATATATGGTGCCAATGAGTAGTCTCAGAACCTCCTCAGGCAAATTAACTCTCACTCCAGAGAGTTTAACTTCTGTATTTCTGGCTGGGATTCCAGGAAAAACTGGAAAGCCAACGCATAAACCAAGAAGTAAGTAAAGAGTTCCATGTCAGGATGCTTTTTGTTATTTTGGGATTGTGCCACCCATACATGCCTTAGGGACACTATGTGGCTCCTCTGTGGACATAGGTACAGATTTCCCTTAAGGCAAGCATTTTAGGCCATATTTGCAGATCTTTCATCCTTCACATCTCAGATTGAGCCATAGAAATTGCCTCGCTCCAGCAGCTTAGGTAGGCTCAGTTTAACTTTTGCTCATTCAAGTCGGGTTTCTGGACCAGTGGCCTAAACTTGTGGTTGAAGAAACTAAATTGTCTGCAATGTCTTTCCCTTCTGACGACCTAGTGGCTGGTGGTGCAGTCAGACACCAGCAAAGTAGTAGGGGAGCCCTACTTCAAGAGCAATTGGGCTCAGGGCCAATGGTCTTTTTCAAGGGTCCAAGATGGTGTCCAACGTCCTGGGGTTGAGAGAAGCATTTCAGGCTCCTAGCCTTTGGTCACCTCATCCGGGGTAAACCTGTCCTGGTAAAGTAGTACAGCGCAACGACTGTGGCCTACATCTGGAAAGAAGGCTCATTCTCTCCCTTCTGAAGGAGGTTTCTCTAATTCTAGAATCTGCCAAAGTCAATCTTCTGCAGTTATCTGCGGCCTATGTGCCTGGTCAGAAGAATCTTCAGGCAAACTTTTTGTCCAGGACAAGTCTGGATGACAATAAATGGTCCAGACTACTGTGAGTCTTTCGAGAACTAACAGAGCTTGGCATTTTTTTTTCAGAGGTAGACTGCTCACATCCCCAGTCAACACCAAGTTGCTAAAGTTCCATTCCAGGGCCCGGAATCCGCAAGCAATCAGGGGGAGGTGCTGACCGCAAAGTGTTTGTATATTCTCTTTTTATTGGTATAGGTTTTTCAGGTTAAACAGCCTTGTAAATTATTACATTTTTACAAAAGTTGGTATCTCCGCCTTACATTTTAAATACATTAATCTATATTAGACATACTATCCCTCATCACAAAACCTGAAAAGAAAAATTCAAAGTTTAGTAGATAATTAAATAAATCCCATAACCACCCCTCCCTCCCCCCTTCTTTCTCTCTCTCTCTCCCCCCCACCCCCCATGCATCCACCCTTATGACTCCTCTTAACACTCCACCATCATCATATAGTCTGATGATTTTTTAAACTCTAGCCACCTCTCCCATACATTGTTATATGTTTCCATGGAGTCTTCACTTCTATGTCTTGTTTCTTCTATTGATCTCAACCAATCTATTTTTACTCTCCATTCTTTCATTGAGGGGGGATCAGGAGTTCTCCACACTCTTGGGATCAGGCTTTTGGTTGCATTCAGAAGGTGGGGTACCAAGGTATTCTTGTATTGAGCTACTGCCCTGTCCGTATCATGGAACAGACATATCTAAGGCTCTTTCCGAACATGCTCTCTTGTTATTTGGTAAATGTTATCTATGATCCTTTCCCAATAAGGCTGGATCTTCAAGCAGTCCCACCATAGGTGTGCAAAGGTCCCCAGGGCGCCACATCCCCTCCAGCATGTTGGTGAGGTCTCTACACTATACTTCTGTACTATTTGCGGGACAACATACCATCTCGCCATCAGTTTATAACACATTTCTATTATCTTAATATCCCTAGAGGTAGAGCACGCTACCCTAAGAATCTTACACCTATGTTCCTAATCCCGCAGGTCACCTATTTCCTCTTCCCATTTCCCCAAATAGGGTGGGTATTTAGGTTCTGTTTCTTCTACCAATATTTTATATATTTTAGATATACTCTGGCCCAAGCACCCCGGGAAAGAGAGTAGCGTCTCCATAGGCCTTATATTACCTCTTCCTCATAGTGGCTGGGGGAGTGTCTGTGAAAAGTGCTGTATTTGTGCATATCTCCATCTATCTAGTGGTCTATTTCCCCATTTTTGTGTTAATTTAGAGAAAGTGCATAATCTATTTCCTGTCATTACATCTTGTAAAGTTATGTCACCCTTCTTTACCCATCTAATAAAATACATGTGCTCATATTTCCCATGTTTAAAATAATTTGTGTCTAGTAAAGAAATTAAAGGAGAGTTATATTGCCAGTGATATAATCTACTCAAACCATGCCATATCCTAAAAGTGTTTTTTGTTAGTGGATTTGTGCTATTTGATCATTTGCGATATTGATGTGGGATCCACACCCTTTTCCCTAAGTCTACTTTGCTTTGAGCTTTTTCAATATTCACCCACCCTTTACCGTCTTTATCATGTATCCAACCTGTTATCCGTGAAATAATAATTGCCTGGTAATATTTTTTAAAATCCGGTGCTGATAATCCCCCTAATTGTTTCCCCTTTACAAGTGTTGCATATGAGATTCTAGGGTGTTTGTGCCTCTATATATATTTTATTACTAGAGTTCTTAATTTCATGAAGAAATCTTCTGGGACTCTTATTGGGATCATTTGGAATATGTATGTTTTTTTGGGCAGGATGAACATTTTTAAAGCATTGATCCTCCCTAACCACGAGAGGGGTTTGTGTCTCAGATAGTTTAGTTGGTCTTTGACCTTATTCAGTATAGGGATATAGTTAGCCGCATAGAGAGTTGACAATGATGATGTAAGTTTTACGCCGAAATAGCCAAGCTCTTCTCTACACCAAATGAAAGGAAATGTAGGTTGAATTGCCTGCTGTTCTTCTTTTGACGTAGTTATGTTTAGAATCTCTGACTTTGATGTATTTATTTTAAAATTTGTCATCTTCCCGTATCTACTCAGTTCCTTTATTACGATTGGTATTGTTGTCCTGGGGATTGTGATATAAAATAGTATATCATCTGCGTATGCAGCTACCTTATATTCCTTATCACCTACTCTTACTCCTCTTATGTCGGTATTTTCCCGGATCACGACTAGCAGGGGTTCCAATGCCAGTACAAATAGCATTGGTGAAAGGGAGCAGCCCTGTCTTGTACAGTTAAACAGTTCCAGGGAGGGAGAGAGACTTCCATTTATTTTTGTTTTAGCTGTTGAGTGATAGTAAAATGCGGATATCCATCGCATCATCCTTTCCTTTATTCCCAAATGCCTCAGTGTTCCCATCATGAAGCCCCAGTCGACTCTGTTGAAAGCCTTTTCAGCATCTATCGACAGTAGTACGGCCGGGTCCCCACTCTCTCTAGCCTCATGTATCAGGCACAGGGATTTAAGACTGTTGTCTTTTCCTTCCCTCCCTGTTACAAACCCCACCTGATCGCTGTGAACCCATCGAGGCAGAAGTGGTTTTAATCTTCCCGCTATTATTTTTGCAAAGATAGATTTATGTCAGTGTTTAGCAATGATATTGGTACATAGCTCTCCGGTGCCATTGGGTCCTTGCCCTCTTTTAAAATCAGAGTAATATAGGCCATCAATGCCTCTTCCCGAAGATTTTCCCCTTCTGCCAGAGCGTTCAAGTAATCACATAGCTTAGGGGCCAGTAGCTTTTGTAACCTCTTATAGTACGTAATAGAATACCCATCGGGGCCAGGACTCTTCCCCGTTGCCATATCCTTAATTGCTCTTAGGACTTCTTCCTGTGTTATTGGGGCATCTAGCAGCTCCAATTCCTCTTCAGGGACCACTGGAAGGTCAAGCCCCTGCAGGTACTCTGAGATTGCTTCCTTACTCCCTCTGTTTTCTTCTGTCTGTCTCACATTATACAGCTGACTATAATAATAATGGAAAACCCCTGCTATTTCAGGAGATGAATGCACTATTTACCCTTACATATTTTGGATTTTAGCTATAAAAGATGCGTTTTTTTTTCTCCTTTACTGCCCTTGTTAACCATTTCCCAGGTTTATTGCCCCACTGGTGTTTCTCTTTATCCACTATATGAAAGGCCTGTTTCTTCTCCTGCTCTATTAGTACTACCAGTTCTTCTTTTTTGTTCTTAAGTTCTACCCTCTCTGAGATGCCCTTGGGTCTCGTCTGTTGTTCTAATTCATGTATCTCTTTACGGAGATTAGTGATCTTTTTTCCCTTTTCCTTTTTTTTCCCTGTCCCAATGCTTATTAGAATACCCCTTATATAGACTTTGTGGGTCTCCCACAGGGTGCCCTTAGAGATTTCTGATGTGTCGTTTATAAGAAAAAATTCCTCCAACTCCTGTTCTATTCGCCTATTCACCTCAGAGTCTTGGATCAAGGAATCATTCAGTTTCCACATCCTACCCGTGGGAGGGCCTGATGTTACCTCCAGTCGTACTATTACTGAGGCATGGTTGGATAAAGAGATGTTTTTTATTTCCGTTTCTTTGAGTGAGGGAAGCAGTTGATGCTCTATCAGTACATAGTCTATTCTAGAGAATGTCCCATGTACTGATGAATAGGATGTGTAGTCACGGGCTTCTGGATGTCTAATTCTACAGACATCCACAAGCTGATGCTCTAATAGTAGCTTCCTTATTCTATTCTGTCTCGGAGCTGACAATCGGGGAAGGCTTGCCGTGGTATCCACCCATGGGTCTATGCACATATTGAGATCTCCTGCGACTATCAGTTTCCCCTCCTTAAATTCTGACAGTTTTCTCAAGGTTTTCCTCAAAAACCTATCTGGGTCTCTATTTGGAGAATAGATATTTGCAAGAGTACACTCCATGTTAAACAGTTTCCCCTTTATGAAAAGAAATCTCCCGTCTTGGTCAGCCAACTGCTCCCTTATTACAAACAGTGTATTCCTGTCGAAACCTATTGCCACCCCCCGTGAGTAACTTGATGTTGAGTCTCCATAGAACCATGTAGGGAAGAGCCATGAAGATAGCCTACACCCCGAGGCATGGGAGATATATGTCTCCTGAAGGCAAGCCACATTCGCCCCATAATACTGTAGTTCCTTATTTACTATAAACTTTTTCCTTGGGGTACTTAAGCCTCTCACATTATATGTTACTAAATTCAGTGTAGTCATAGTTCATATTGGATATGGCTACCTCCCCTCCCCCCGCGGGGATCCAAGTGTCCCCACCAGAAGAGAGGTAGATAGAGGGGAAAAAGAAAAGGGAGAGAGAGAGAGAGAGAGACCCAAAAAAAAAAACACAACCCCCCTGCCCCCCTCCCCCCCAAAACCCCTCCCCCCTTCCAGTACTCCTCTCTGTTAGGGGGTGAACAAATTCCATATTTGCTCTGTGTATGGGTCCAGCGGCATCTATATTGATGTTGTTTGGTCGCCATACCTTCTAAGGGGAAACAGCTCTCCAGTTGCCGAACCCCCCCCAGCCCCCCACCCAACCATCCATCCATTTTCTCTTCCATTCTTTCTCCCTTTTTTTTCCCTTTTTTCCCTCACTCCTTCCGGAGTGAGGACGATAATCACACTCTACCCCTTCCCCCCCCCACGTCTGCGTATCCAGTGCATATTACTAAAAGGTACCACTACTCCATTATTCTCCTCCCAGCCCGGCAAGGCCGGAGGAGGGAGGTCCAGTTTACTGCAAAAGTCTGGGAGATCTTCAGGAAATCTCAGAACTGCACTGTCCCTTTTCCCTTTGAGACAAGCTGGGAATCCCCATTGGTATGGTACATTTAATGCCCGCATTTGTTCTGTTAATGGTTTAAGGAGTCTTCTTCTTGCCAACATTTCTCCCAATAAATCTGAGAATACTTGCACTTCAGTTCCTTCATATGAGATTTCAGCCATCTTCAGGATATTTTCCATAATTTTAGCTTTCTCTTCATAATAGTGGAACCTTACTATTACGTCTCTTGGATTGTTGTCCGCCTTGGGTTGATATCTTGTGATCCTATGGACTCTGTCCAGCTTCAATGTTTCAACTTCCTCTCTCCTTAACATGGGGTTAAACAAATCCTGCATCACTTTACTTAATTCATCATTTTTATATTTCTCTGCTATTCCTCTTATCCTCAGGTTTTTTCTTCAGCTTCTATTTTCCTGGTCCTTGATTTTATATAGGAGCAACCTATTCGTTTTTTGGAGGGATTCCATTTGCACATTTATTTCCACCAGTTTTTGGTCATATTTATCCATTCTCTCCTCTATTTCTTCTACTCGACCGAGAACCTGCCCAATATCTGCTCTCACTGCTGCTATATCCGCTTTCAATGATATTTCAACTTTAGATAGTGTCTCGGTCAGCATCTCTTTAATTTGGCTTAGATTTGCTTGGGCCACGTCTGGCCCTAGGTCCTCTTCAATCCCAGGGGACGTCCCTCCTTTCCTCTTCTGGTCCCCATTAGGTGTCTTAGCGCCTCCTTGGGAGCTTTCCCCTGCATTTCTTGACCGTGTGACAGACGTGTAATTAGTTTTACCCACTTTAGTCTCTTCAGCTGTCACTTTAGGTTTACCAGCCCCGGCCCGTGTTGCAGTTGCCTGCCTAGGGCTACTGTGCGCATTCTCCACCAGGCTCGTATCTACAGTTATAAACCTCTGAATACCCCCTGGGCTAACAGCAGGTGGGCCCCCTTTTGCTGTTTTGCTTGATTTCCCCCTCATTGTGATTAGCTCTACCTTGACAAAATTCCTGTTAAGATAGGGGTTGGGATTTCTCCACCGAGGTACCTTCACTGAATAATTACCGGTAGGTGGTGTTCATCCACATATATTATCCGTGGGCCATTATGCTTTTAAGATCCTTGGTAGAATTTGTAGAATATGTAGCAATAATTATTCATGGAGAATAGCAATACATATTACCCCCCACCAAACTTCGGACCCAGTAAAGAGTAGAAGAAGTAGGTAATCCTTCGGTTCTCAGCCCCAGTTATACTTAACATGTAGCCATATTTCTCATCCACCTTCTAGTAATATTATTCCCCCCAGAAAAAAAGGGAAGGAAGCTGTATTTGTCATTAAATGATGGCAATCTTCAAAAACAAAAACAAAACACCACATCCTTTTATAGCAGGTAAAGCAGGTAGGAGTCCGCAATCCTCCACCCACACAAAGCTAAATTGAGTGACAAATTGATTGACAAAGATAATGGTGGTTATTAGCAGCCAGCAATAGCTTTGCTGGGGGAAAAAAAAATGTCGCCAGAGAATCGCAGCACATATCAGTCAATGGTGTTCACAATGGAATGACTGCTGGAGGTACTCCTCAATCATTGCTGGTAATAGCAGTTATTAATGAGAGTTTCCAGCAATTAGAAGCACTTTATCTGTAATAGGCAGAGACTGGAGCAGCAATTTAACAGGTAAGATCAGATCCCTCAGCACCTTTATAATCAGTAATTTAAGAAACCAAAGGGATTTTCCAGAAATAGGGGCATTTAGCCTCTTGCTAAAGAATACAAAGCAGCAATTTGTGAAAAACAGGACCAGATAGCCCAGCAATAGTTAGCGATTAGCAAGCGAATAAGCAGGTAGCAGCGATTTTTTGAAGTTCTGGGCACATAAATCTTTCACTGTATAAGTGAAAGTACTTATCTGCAGCAGGCAATAGCAGGAGCAGCAACTTGCAAAAGAAAATCAGGTCGCTCAGAAGCATTTAATCACAGTTATTTAAACAGTCATTTAAGAATCCATGAAGATTTCCAATGGTTAAAGGCACTTAGGCAGTTAGCCATAGCAGGTAATGTCAGAAGCAACAGATTGCAGATAGCTCAGCAGCATTTAGCAAGCAGACAATCAGATGTCAGGTGTCAGTTATTTTCCCATGCAGTTTTAAGCAGACAGATCGCTCAGTATGTTATTTGTATTTCAGCTTTTGTTATTACCGCATCCTCTCAGCCGATGGGGAGGTGAAGGGGGGCAGCCGCCCAGCATCCATGTCCTTTCTGGGTCTGTACCTGCGTCCCATGCCCTCGGTTTTCCTTCATACAATGAGAGGTACTGTGCTGCCAGTTGGAGTCAAGATGATAGAGAGAGAGCCATGAGGCTCAAAAATGGGAGAGAGAGCTCTCTGACTCGTTCAGACCTTTTATACTTCAATCATACAGTGTTCAGACCCAACCCCATTGCTGACCCATCTGGACCTTTGATGAATCGCAGTATTTACGGGGCAGTCCTACTCAATGTATTATATTACTGTCCGTCCTGCTGTATTGGCCTCTAGGGGCAGCATTGTCCATGTATCATGTCTATGTATCCTGGTCAATCTTCAATGCCTTTGATCTCTGTAACCCACCTTTATCAATCATCCTGCCAGCCATGGCCCTGCATGGTTGCATAGTGTTATCACACAAGATAGATTGGAGCCAAGCTTTTGTTCAGTCTTTGCTTCTTTCAGATGAATAATCTGATATGCTACCAAGCTTTGATGTGCAACTTGTTACATTCCAAACAGCCCCCAAGAAAACTAAGGCTTGGTTGTATCAACCAGAAAGAAATTCCAGAAATATGATATTAAATCATGTTGCCTTCCAACAGATTCCACTTTGTGCCTAAAGGGCGCATATCACCCTTCTTCAGACATGGCTCCTATGGAACTGTCCATAACTGTCTTAACGCGTTGTGCTTCCCAACGTGTCTCCAAACCAGTTCCTATGGAACAGTCCATGACTGTCTTAACGTGTTGCGCTTCTCAACATGTGCTTCAGTAACAGCTCCTATGGAACAGTCCATAACGGTCTTAACGTGTTGTGCTAACCAACATGTGTCGCTTTGCCATTGAGTGACACACCACCATCATTCTTCCACAACATTCTGTGTCTTCTCCTTTCTGGTATTTTCATGACGGGGTACATTAGAGGCAAGGGGTGTCCATTCACTCACCATTCACCAGCACAGACTCAGAGGCACATATTAACCAGCTGTTAGATACAGAGTCTCGGGGAGGGCCTTACTCACCCATATTACTGACCTAAAATACACATATGTCACACTATACCATAACATAAATCAACCCATTACCATAATATATACATATATATGTGACCCATCAAATTACGCATCCCGTTCCCAACCTCTAACCCTTTACTGTAAATACGGGTCAGGATTAGGCAGGCTTGCTCACAATGGCCTTTCCTACCACAATTTTGGCACGTCAGCGGTATTTCAGGGTTCTGAATTGGCAGCAAAGCCTCTAACTTGTACGAAGAGACCCTACCGTCAATTCGTCCCTCAACTTGCAAATTTTGAGTCCAACACATATAAACCTGAAACAATGACAAATCACAACATTCCATCCCTGTGCCTGGATTTCAGAGACCATGCCCAGGGTACACCATGCATCTCTACCTACTGTTAGGTTCATAGAACATCCTAGTTCCATGACTAACGTTACATTGGTATCCCTTAGAACAAAGAAACAAACTCTCATATGTCCCAAATAATATACCAGCGTTCCCTTCCCAGCAATGTTCTCCCCATCCAGAACACCGAGTGAGGCATCTTCCCAACATTTACCGTGTATTGACCTGGCACACAGAGGACATCATGGTTATGCTCCCGACAGAAAGAAATATCAACCTGCCTCCAGCTTCCATCCTCTCTGATCACATGTGTGTAATTTAGCCTCAGATGCAACAAGGTAGAATCCCCAGTCAGTAAGCCCATTGATGCCACCAAATATACAGACCAAGTCTGCACTTCTGTATATGGGACCAATGAGGCAGCATAACACCTTTCACAATCCAAACTAGCACAGCCCATCCAGGCATTCGACCACCACTTTGGATTAGTGTAAGCGATGTGTAATCGATGTTTCACCTGGCACCCTCTAGTCTGGCCAACAGACATCTTATTATGCATAAGTGCCTCCTCCTGGGTACCTGCACCACATTAATTCAGTTATGTCAATACATGTCACACATTAAATACATTTCCTTCTTTCAATTCCTCCCTCCAACAAAAAAAAACAAACATATTTTACATTTCTTGTTGTGAAGGATTGGATAGATTATATTCCTTCCCCAACCTCCAACCCATTGTACTTGTATTCACAGTACGTTTGCATTCCTAAATGACAGGAGAGACACACCAGATGGATAGGTGCCAAGCTTTTGTTCAGCCTTTACTTCTTTTAGATGAATAATCTGATATGCTACCAAGCTTTGATGTGCAACTTGTTACATTCCAAACAGCCCCCAAGAAAACAAAGGCTTGGCTGTGTCAACCAGAAAAAAAAACTCCAGAAATAAGATATTAAATCATGTTGCCTTTCAACAGGGTGGTACTCATGCCAATGCTCAAATTTTGTGCCTAAACTGACCTTAGGAGTCCATATCACACAAGAGGTTGCCCTCCTACATTCCTTTTGGGGAGTACTCAAGAAATTAGCCCATCGGATGTGGGCCAAGCTATAAAATGTTTAATCAAGGCGACTTCTGCCATCAGGAAGTTGGAGCATCTGTTTGTCATCCCAGGTGGAACACATAATGATTTTACGGCTTCCAGCAAGATTATTGCTCTTGGTTGGTAAAGCTCATCGCCTTGGTCTACAAGTTGAAAGGGTTGGCTGTACAAGGAGAATCACAGCACTCTTCACTGGAAGGGTCTCAACTTTGAGAGTGGCAGCAGGCCGAGTGTCTGAAACCATCTGCAAGGCAGCTACATGGGCATCAAAATATTCATATTCATGGCTTAAGACAGTTGAGTTTGGCAGAGGCATCCTGGCTTCTGTTTTTTTTAGTCAGAATTGAGGAGTGTGTAGCATTATCTAGTGTGTAGCTCCATGGCAGCACAAATACCACCCAGCTTGTTAAGACTAGTTACAGAACACAGAGGCTGTAGGTGGGCTCAAATTTATATGAGTTAAGTCCTGGAGGCATGGGGGGGGCCGAGCCTATACCCAGCTGTGCTGCCACGGAGCTCGTCAGGAAAGAAAAATTACGGTACGGTAAGTATTTGAATTCAATTTTCAGTTTTTCATTTTCTCCATCACCTCATCCCTCACAGCTATTACCTTTTGTTCCACTTGACCCACCCTCTAGGTTGTAAGCTCTAACGAGCAGGGCCCTCTGATTATTCCTGTATTGATTTGTATTGTAACTGTACTGTCTTGCCCCCATGTTGTAAAGCGCTGCGTAAACTGTTGGCGCTATAAAATCCTGAATAATAATAATAATAATTGTTTTGGGAAATAGTTGAATCATGGGTTTAGCTCCACTTTGAATTGATGGGGTGATTTAACTGTACGGACCATCAGACAAAAGAAATGAGAGATAGTTGAACTTAATCCTCTAAACATCTTCTGCACCACCTTTTTTCCCCTACAGTTTCTTTGATGAATTTAACTACATATTTACAGAAGTTGGCAGAAGAAAAAAATAAAATAAGTGTCACATACTGCAAATGTCAGTGCTACCTCCTCTAGCCCCACTGTCCAAGGCACTGCCCCCCGAATGGTATTATGACAAATATAGCCTTGGCCTACACCAAGGCTTCTATCATTTCTCTAACTGACAGAACTGCTTAGTGTACATGTAGAACAGTGCTATTTTTTCACTTGTGAAAAGTCTTTTTTGCATATAAGGATATTGAATGCACAGAAGAAAGGCGTTCTGATATCATGCTGCATCCTATATAACTTAATTCAGTCTGAGAACTGTAGCTGGCTTCTTGCATGTTCCAATTGTATAAGTCAGTACCACTATTGTAAATAAGATTTGTAGTATATGTATGCCATACAGGTATGCGTATTTTAATGACTACTTTCTGTTGCACTGGCCTGACAACTGTACTAATTTCTATTATCAAATGATAGACCCCAGAGGTTTGTAAAAGAGCTCTCCACTTATCAGCTGTGTTCCACATTGTAAACATGTGTTCCCTTTTGGGCCTGGCTTAACAGATTTCCAGGTGGTTCCTGCTTGTAAAAAGGAGACTCAGACTGTGGGCGGCCCATTTTAACAGCCCACAGCTGCTATAAAACTCTTTTTATTAAACTAAGACCTCTTCTCACTTGTTTGATAATTTATATACACTAAACAAAAGTGCCTTCGGTTACCACGGCTGTATAACACATTAGCACAGACGTTATAACATTCATATTCGGTATTACTTAACAATCAAAAGAAATCTCAAGGAATACATCACCACTGACCTTAATACATTTTCCAAAAAGAATACAATTTGCAGAAAATACATACATTTTATCCTAAACGGTTAGCAGAACAGTTTTCCTCCAAGCTGCTATAGAATCAGAACTGATGGGGTTACATAGGTACCTCTTTGTTTTGTGTAGGAAAATGTAGGTCAGTAGCTGTAAAGTAAACCTGAGCAAAAACCATTGGCAAATAAAAGATGGCACCACAATCTGCTAGTAAAAAAATACTGCTGATTTTAATTCTAGTTCATTCACTATGCCCCCCAAATTTGCTTAGCAAGCAGCGCCCCACCCAGGGAAGGACTGGGCCAAAGAGAGGCATTTATATATATATATATATATATATATATATATATACTCTGCATCCAGTGTAGCCTATATCTACAGTGCATTCTGTGGTGTACTGTTTCTAATACACTTCAGGCGGTGTACACAGTATCTAATACAGTGTAGTGTGGTGTTGCAAAACAAGAAATACATCATGTCCAGAAGGCCACCAAGGAGAGGCAGACAGTCACAGGCCACTAAAAGAGGGCAAGCATCCTCTGTGTCTACAGTCAACAGTGGTGGTCGTGGACATGATGCATTATGTGCACGTGGCGCATTTGTCCTTTTATTGAGCCACAACACGGAGTAGAGTTGGTGGAGTGGATAACAAAGCCGTCCTCATCCCCCTAATCCTCTGTCACCCAGGCTCAGAGTAGTTTGCCTTCCAACGCAGGTGTCCTGTTCCCCAGCTGCAGCATACTGACAAGTTTGCTCCAGTGATGAGGAGGGAGGGGATGATGAGGTCACTGACTGTACTTGGGTGTATGAGAAAAGAATGGAGGAGGAGGAGGCCCAACTCCAAGGAGGCAGGATGTCCTCTAGGGGGCAGCTTAAGGGCAGCCATCCTATTGCATAACACCGCAAAGCTCCATAGGTGCAGGGGGCTGCTGACTCCCCGCTGACTTTTAAAGTCCATGAAGGACTTTAAAAGTTTCTTGGTGTGGGCCTTTTTTGACACGTGTGCAGCAGATCGCACCGTTGCTGTTTGCAACCTATGTCTGAAGCGGATCAAGCGTGGCCAGAACAGCAGCCGATAGGGCACCACATGCTTGACCAGACATATGACGACCTGCCATGCAGTCTGTTGGCAACAGCACTTGAAAGTCCCACATCAAAGAAAAAGGCGGACTTCTCATTGCTCCTCATCTGGGATCTCCAACCCTACTATACCTCCAGTCCTCTCAAAAACCTGCACTGAGAGGAATGAAGGTATAGCAATAGGTGTCCCAAGTACTTGCATCCAATCTGCTAGCAGTACACCACTACTTGATTTTAGCAGGCAAATTTCCCTACCCTAGTTGCTGAATCGTAAAAAGAAATTCTGTCCCAGTCATCCACATGCTCAGCATCTAAATGCTAGCTTGGCCAAATTGCTAGCACTGCAACTTCTGCCTTTTCAGCTGGTAGACTGCCCCCTTTCGTGAATTTGTGAAATGTGCTGTACCTCAGTGGCAGGTTCCATGGGCAGGGACATTACCTTTCTTTCACAACGCATTGGGTAACTCTGCTGACAGCTGGGAAGGATGCAGGACAGGACTTAGTGTTGTTGGAGCTTGTTCTGCCACCACGCCTCCAAAATGCTAGTGGTGATTCTGCCACAGCTCTCTCCTCCACTCCCTCCTCTTCTTCTTCCTCTATGGCCTTTTCTGCAGATTTGTCCTCTGTACCAGTGATGCTCCATAAATGTTCAAGGGGCTACGCAAGCAGTCAGGCTAAAAGATGGCATGCGGTGTTTGAGTTGGTCTGGCTAGGGAACAGGAGCCACACTGGGGCAGAGATTCTGTCAGCTCTGCAGGGGCAGGCTCAGAGGTGGTTGACGCCATGACAGCTTCAGCCAGGAATGGTTGTATGCGACAATGGCACCAACCTTCTCTTCGCCCTCTGACAGGGACACATGTTCCATGTTTGGCACATGTCCTAAATTTGGTGGTGCAGCGGTTCTTCAGCAGGTACCCAGGCTTACAGGATCTCCTGAGGCAGGCCAGAAAAATCTGTGGTAATTTCTGCAGTGCTTGGCTGGCTGACATTCCAAGGGAATGCATCCTGCCCACCAACCACCTCATTTGTGACATGCCCTCCAGGTGGAACTCAACGTTGGCAATACTGCAGCAGCTGCCCACACAGCAGAGGGCCATCGAGTACGTGTGCAAGTATGGCACCAGGACAGGGTCAGGGGAGCTTGGCTTCTTTTCGCCATGCCAGTGGCTACTGATCAAGGATGCATGCACTATCCTGTCACCATTTGAGGAGGCCACAAGGATGGTGAGCAACGACAATGCATGCATCAGTGACACTGTCCCTCTAGTCTTCCTGTTGGAGCACACACTTCGTGGAATCATGGACAGGGCACTTGAGGCAGAACAGCAGGAGGAAGCGGAGGACTTCCTTACCTCTCAAGGCCCCCTTTATCCAGATAGCATTGCTGTGGGCCTGCCAAACACACAGAAAAAGAGGAGGAGGAGGAAGATTGTGTCAGCATGGATTTAGAAGATAACACTCAGCAGCAGTCTTCAAGGGATGGTTTTCGGTACCCAGAAGGACTTAGAATCGAATGCCTCTGCAAACTTACGCTGCATGGTCTCCCTGATTCTGCAATACCTTCGAAAGGACCCTAGGATTCGTGGTATCAAAGAAAGGGATTGTTACTGGCTGGCAACCCTTCTTGATTCACATTACAAGGGTAAGGTTACAGAACTCATCCTGCCTTCGCAGAGGGAGCAGAGGATGAAAAATCTTCAGGAGGCCTTGAAGAAAGGTTTGTGCAGCACATTTCCAGACCCTGGGAGGTTACAATTTCCTGGTGCTGGACAACGTGTTGCTGAGGCTTCGTTCAGTCAGAGGAAGAGTGGTGGAGAAGTTGGCCGGCTGACTGATGCCTTTAGACTATTTCTCAGCCCTCAGTGCCAAGGTCTGATTGGTTTAAGCAACCATCGCCAGCGTCTGCATTATATGGTGCAGGAATATCTAGGGGCAAGAGCAGACTTGGAGACCTTTCCAACAGAGCATCCAGTGGGTTAATGGGTCTTGAGAATGGACCACTGGCCAGAACTTGCTCAATATGCACTTGAGCTACTGGCCTGTCCTGCATCCAGCGTGCTTTCTGAATGCACATTCAGTGCTGCTGGAGGGTTTGTAATGGATCAAAGAGTGCGCCAGTCCACAGACTCAGTTGATAGCCTCACATTCGTAAAAATGAATAAGTCTTGGGTCAGCAGCTATCAAGCACCTGATGCTGATGTAATTGATTGAATTTGCTATTATAACTATTAATATTATTTAAGGTACTTATTTAGCGCCAATTTACACAGCACTTTACATATATATGTTGTACATTCACATCGGTCCCTACCCTCAAATAGCTTAAATCTAAGGTCCTAACTCACATTCATATATTAGGGTCAATTTGGACAGTAGCCAATTAACCTACCAGCATGTGTTTGGAGTGTGGGAGGAAACCAGAGTACACCGAGGAAACCCATGCAGGCACAGGGAGAACATGCAAACTCCAGGCAGGTAGTGTTGTGGTTGGGATTCAAAACCAGTGACCCCTTTTTACTGCTAGGTGACAGCGCTACCCACTACACCACTGTGCCACCCGATGTGGAATCACTTGAAGACTGCCTATGCTGACTATCCTATTCCTCCTCAATCTTGATGATGCTAGCTTCCAACAATATTTTTGGTTTAGGGCACCACCACCACCACCCAAGGCCCAATTTTTTCTGCCCCTGTTTAACAGGGGCATGTAATTACAGTTCTTGATCTAATATTTCAGAGCAGGGCCCGTTCCTGTGCCCAACAAGAGTATCTGTGAGGGGTTACAGTGTTGTGGCACCACCCCCACCCAAGGCCCAATTTTTCTGCCCCTGCTTACAATTGTTGATATAATATTTCACAGCAGAGCTCATTCCTGCGCCCAACAAGAGTATCTGTGAGGGGTTACAGTGTTGTGGCACCACCACCCAAGGCCCAATTTTTCTGCCCCTGTTTAACAGGGGAATGTAATTAAATTTTTTGATATAATATTTCACAGCAGGGCCCATTCCTGCACCCAACAAGAGTATCTGTGAGGTGTTACAGTGTTGTGGCACCACAACCACCCAAGGCCCAATTTTTCTGCCCCTGTTTAACAAGGGTAACTGTGAGGGCTTACAGTGTTCTGGTACCACCAACACCTAAGGTCCAATTTTCTGCAGTATATAGAGCAGGCCCTGTAGTATATATACTGCTGTTCAGAGTATATAGTGCTTGGGGGCCTGGGGGAACACCACGCCATTTTTTAAAATTTGGTTGCAGGGTTCCCCTGAATATCCATACCAGACCTGAAGGGCCTGGTATGGATTTTGGTGGGGGGACATCCACGCCATTTTTTTTGTGGAATTTTGGTATTTATACCTATATTGCCGGGATCTGACAATACATTACATCCGCGAGCAGTTTTAAATTACATTTTTTCCTTTAGAAATGTCATTTTGCTGTGGCACTGTTATAAACAAGGGAAAGATGCGTTACTTTACAGGCTTACTAAGGACACCCCCCAGGCACGATATTTAAAGGAATATTTCATTTTTATTGAATGGTAAAGATACCGCGCTAGCAAAAACAGTGGCAAGAAGCAGCAGCATACAGTGCGATAACACCAAGAATTTAAGAGATATAGAGTCCGTAATAAATGACATCAAGGATAACAAATGTCCATTGGGAGCATAAAACAACACCACAGTGTGCATATAAAAATAGTGTGCCCAACCACCGTAGCTGTTGATTCAGCTTACCAGACGGCAAGCTTAGAAAGGCAAATGGCTTTAGCCCAGCCAAGGCCTTGCTAATGATCCCGGTGTTCGGATGGCGGGGGGTAGATCTCTAGGCTCACTTGCGGTATCCAAGTATCCACATACTCAATGGAAAACCCAGGTAGCTCAGAAGAAAAGAAGACTGGCCATAGTGTGATATCTCCTGGCAAATCGGCAGCACCTCCTCCCTCTTTATTGTTTCACTTTAAGCATTATTAAAAATCACTGCTCCCGAAAAAACTGCCATTTTTAAAACTTTTTTTGCATTCATACATGTCCCCTGGGGCAGGACCCGAGTCCCCAAACACTTTTCATGGCAATAACTTGCATATAACCTTTAAAATGAGCACTTTTGATTTTTCATGTTCGTGTCCCATAGACTTTAACGGTTTTCGCATGTTTGCACAAATTTTTTGCCTGTTAGCATGTTCTGCTGTGAACCGAACCGAGGAGGGTGCTCGTCTCATCCCTACCCAACATAAGTATTTCACAAGAAACCTATCTTGTATTGTAAATTCCATACCAACATTTGCCTAAATATCCAACACTGACATTTTATTAACCTGAAGTGCATTAAACATTACTCATGTTCATATATCAACTGATGTGTTGGTAAAAGGAAAGAAAGAACAGTTCAGTTTTTAGAAATCATCTGCTAATACTAACAAAAGGCTGAATTGAAAAAGATTTTCATTTTTATAATAGAAAGTATAAAATTTGTGAACAGCAAAGGATTGGCTCTCCATATACACTAAAGGCTTGAATATTACGTTTATAGATTGGCACACAAAGCTGAGGGTAACTCATTGCAATTTAACTGTACAATCTCCTCTGGATTTAGTATCAATTAGGGTGTTAGTCCTGGATAAAAATGATGTGGATTGCATAGGAAGGCCTTCACACTATATATAGTTAATGATAAATATATTGGCGATTGTATTATGATTATTCAATCAAAATGAAAAATGTGTGGCCAGCTGAACATCAAGACAGCTAAATAGAAATTTCAAATACACATATGCGATCTGCATTATCTGCCAAAATATTTACAATTAGGTTGAGCCATTCTTGTTGTTTAGGCACCCTACCATATCAAGGTCAAAGTATAACTTTTTTTTTAGTTTTGGAGAGTGGAGTGGAATTACAACACCTGTCAGTTTTTATTGTTGTCTGTGCTCCCTTTAAGTAGCTTCACTCTCTTTATTTGTCCTATTTACCATTATTATTGAAGGTGAAAGTAAAAGAAAATCCCAAATTTTGGGTTGTCCCCAAAAAAGTAATAGTAGGGAAATCTTCTAATGGGGACACTAGTTCTGGTGACCTGGGGGTCCCCAAGTAATTCCCTTAATTTGCTGGGATTTCCTCTCACTTCCTGCTTGGCTATGGTACAGGAAGTGAAGTTAAATCTCCGCAATGGGACACAGATGGCGAAAAAAAACCTGACAGGGGTTATATCCCTCCTTTGGTCTATCCAAAATGAAAAAAAAAGTTTTGCCTATAGTTCTACTTTAAGATTGGGTTGTTCTAAACCAGCCCTCCTCCAGTTTGCTGACTGGGTAATGAGCAGCAGCAGCAAACTAATGTGGTCATCTCTCTGATCTCTCCTCCAGTTAGTGTATTCATGAAAGGAAACTGACAGAACTGTGTATTGCAGTACCGCCTGATTAGCTCAGTTAGCCACTTTTTCCATTCTTAGCCAGGTACCATAGGAGATTGATATCGAAGTTCTCATAATAGATATACATATTGAAAATAAATAAATAATAATAACTGGAGTAAAAGTTGCAGGTTCTTGATGCCATGGGCCCACATGAAATGTGTTAAATGATGCCAAGCAGAGGAAGGGGTGCGATTGAACATATTTTTAAATTAACATACGTGTTTGAATTTGGCCCTTCTCTACCCTAGCAAACTCTTCCTGCTCAACCTCCTGATTAATACCTAAAAGGCAACATTTAGGGTCTAGCGGGATGTTTACCCGAAACATCATTTTCAAAGTTTCCAGCACTCTCTTCCGATAGAGCTGCAGTTTGGGAAAGCGCCACAATAAGTGAATCAAATCCATGTGATCTCTCTTCATCGAACACAACAAGGATCCCCATGCCAGGCCATTTTTATTATCTTTAAAATATAAGCAACAGTTTTTCTCCTTGTTACACTTTCTTTGCTTTACTCTATGACATATCAAAGACATGCATATACAGTTGTGCTCATAAGTTTACATACCCTGGCAGAATTTATGATTTCTTGACCATTTTTCGGGGAATATGAATGATAACACAAAAACTTTTCTTTCACTCATGGTTAGTATTTGGCTGAAGCCATTTATTATCAATCAACTATGTTTACTCTTTTTAAATCATAATGGCAACAGAAACTAGCCAAATGACCCTGATCAAAAGTTTACACACCCCAGTTCTTAATCGTGTATTGCCCCTTTAACATCAATGACAGCTTGAAGTCTTTTGTGGTATTTGTGGATGAGGACCTTTATCTTCTCAGATAGTAAAGCTGCCCATTCCTCTGGGCAAAAAGCCTCCAGTTCCTGTAAATTTTTGGGCTGTCTTGCATGACACTCCAGAACCTTCATTTTATTCTGCTGTAGCCAATGACAGGTCAACTTGAACTTGTGTTTTGGATCCTTGTCATGCTGGAATGTCCAAGCACGTCCCATGTGCAGCTTCCTGGCTGATGAATGCAAATGTTCCTCTAGTATTTTTTGATAACATACTGCATTCATCTTGCCATCAATTTTGACCAAATTGCCTGTGCCTTGGTAGCTCACACATCCCCATAACATCCATGTTTCACAGTAGGAATGGTGTATCTTTCATCATAGGTCTTGTTGACTCCTCTCCAAATGTAGCGTTTATGATTAAAATATACAATGTCCTGTGAGCCTCCACTAACTATAAATGAAATATATGACCAATAATTACTCTTTGAATCATCTGCAAGCGTTAAACATGTCTCATACAGCATGCAAGAATAAACAAATCAAATATGTACGCTGCGCTATCAAAAATATAAGCATAAAATGCTAGTGGGTAAAATACTGTGGAATAATGAATATCCACTATAAAGTGATATTAGTGCAATGCATAAAAGGCATATACAAACATATCATGTGATAAATAAAAACGTTTAAGTAAAGTGACAGTGTGCATTCATGTGAAAAAATATCTGTATGTTTAAAACATAAAAGTCCACAGGGTCGTGAATAACAACTGATCAAAAAAACTCAAAAATAAAAATAAAAGGAAAAAGAAAAGAAATGGAAGTGCTTTTGTGTGCTGTGCAAAATTCAAACTATGTCAATCCATAAGTGCTCCAAAATCCATGCGATTTAGTAAATGCTGTGAAGGTGATCCAAAAGCAAGATGCTGTGTTCTCACTCAGGTGCTCCCCCCTAGGTATTGAACGCTCACCTTAGAGCGTGCGACCTTGCTGTTAAGCTCGGTCAATACACCCATTAGAACCACTTCTGGGTTTAGCAGTACAGTGGGGATGGAAAATATTCAGACCCCCTTAAAGTTTTCACTCTCTGTTATATTGCAGCCATTTGCTAAAATCATTTAAGTTTATTTTTTTCCTCATTAATGTACACACAGCACCCCATATTGACAGAAAAAACACAGAATTGTTGACATTTTTGCAGATTTATTAAAAAAGAAAAACTGAAATATCACATGGTCCTAAGTATTCAGACCCTTTGCTCAGTATTTAGTAGAAGCACCCTTTTGATCTAATACAACCATGAGTCTTTTTGGGAAAGATACAAGTTTTTCACACCCGGATTTGGGGATCCTCTGCCATTCCTCCTTGCAGATCCTCTCCAGTTCTGTCAGGTTGGATGGTAAACGTTGTTACACAGCCATTTTTAGGTCTATATAGAGATGCTCAATAGGGTTTAAGTCAGGGCTCTGGCTGGGCCATTCAAGAACAGTCACAGAGTTGTTGTGAAGCCACTCCTTTATTTTTTTAGCTGTGTGCTTAGGGTCATTGTCTTGTTGGAAGGTAAACCTTCGGCTCAGTCTGAGGTCCTGAGCACTCTGGAGAAGGTTTTCATCCAGGATATCCCTGTTCTTGGCCGCATTCATCTTTCCCTCGATTGCAACCAGCTGTCCTGTTAATGCAGCTGAAAAACACCCCCACAGCATGATGCTGCCACCACCATGCTTCACTGTTGGGACTGTATTGGACAGGTGATGAGCAGTGCCTGGTTTTCTCCACACATACCGCTTAGAATTAAGGTCAAAAAGTTCTATCTTGGTCTCATCAGACCAGAGTATCTTATTTCTTACCATCTTGGAGTCCTTCAGGTGTTTTTTAGCAAACTCCATGTGGGCTTTCATGTGTCTTGCACTGAGGAGAGGCTTCCGTCGGGCCACTCTCTCATAAAGCCCCGACTGGTGGAGGGCTGCAGTGATGGTTGACTTTCTACAAAACTTTCTCCCATCTCCCCACTGCATCTCTGGAGCTCAGCCACAGTGATCTTTGGGTTCTTCTTTACCTCTCTCACCAAGGCTCTTCTCTCCCAATAGCTCAGTTTGGCCGGACGGCCAGCTCTAGGAAGGGTTCTGATCATCCCAAACAACTTCCATTTAAGGATTATGGAGGCCACTGTGCTCTTAGGAACCTTAAGTGCAGCAGAAATTTTTTTGTAACCTTGGCCAGATCTGTGCCTTGCCACAATTCTGTCTCTGAGCTCTTCTGGCAGTTCCTTTGACCTCATGATTCTCATTTGCTCTGACATGCACTGTGAGCTGTAAGGTCCTATATAAACAGGTGTGTGGCTTTCCTAATCAAGTCCAATCAGTATAATCAAACACAGCTGGACTCAAATGAAGGCGTATAACCATCTCAAGGATGTTTAGAAGAAATGGACAGCACCTGAGTTAAATATATGAGTGTCACAGCAAAGGGTCTGAATACTTAGGACCATGTGATATTTCAGTTTTTCTTTTTGAATAAATCTGCAAAAAAAGTTTTTTTCTGTCAATATGGGGTGCATACAGTAAAAAAATCACACACAGGGTACTCACAATAGCCAGGCGCGACAGTGTGCCACTCAATATCAAACATAAATGGGTGGGAAAATCCGGCCGATAATGGGATGGTTTGTACCAGAAAGAATAGGGAGTCCGCGCTAATGGGTGTAATTAGGAGCCTAGGTGGGGAGTATATACCTAAATTGATAGACTGCTGCCCTCACATACGCTGACTCCACAGGGGGTGGAATGAGCGGAAAAGGTGAAAAAAGAAAAGTGTGTGAGTGTGGCGCTGTCCCAGAGTTGTAAAAGAAATGTCTGCATATATACAATTTTATCCAAAGTGTCACGTGTGTATTCCCTTAAGTGAAATATATATGGCAGTTATTACCACTCCTGTGGGTTAAAGTGACTGGTGATTTAAACATAAGAAGCATAATGAGTGCAATAAATCGCATCCAAGGTGTCTAGTGCTATATTCCCTCAAAAGGAAAAAACGGTATTAACCACTGCTAGGAGCATGAAGTGGTCTGTGTCTAAACACTAGAAAACACAAAGTTGCAATAAATACATCACACGTGACATGCAAAAAATTCTAAAGTGTCTGGTGCTAAATAAATAAATATTAAAATATTGCTCTACAAACGTTGCAAATAACAAAGTGACAAGTGCCCTATAAAGAGGTCACTCTGAAAAGTACTAAACACACGTGCCATGCAAATGGTTCTATGATAATAAACAGTTCATATGGGTATGTGCCCGGTGCACTATAAGTGAAAAAAGGCGTCCATTGTAGGATTCCTCAAAGCACACAACAGGTGTTAATCCAGTGCTGGTGTCTCGCGTTGTGATTGTGCAGAGACTCACCAGCTGTATATCCCCTGCAGGGGTAACGAGTAGTCACAGTATGTGCCACTGTGCAGCAATACTTGGCAAGACCAGGACCATGATGACATCATAAGGACATAAGAAGAAAGGATTCCATAGTGTGAAACCATTTAAAAAACACTATTTATTAGGTCAGATAAAAAGGGTACTCACATTGTAGTGGAAAAAATGAGCGGTGTACATTGCTTACAAAGTTGTTCCTAAGCGTCAGCTTTGCAGGGAGATGTCAGCAAGGCGTTCAGTCAAAGGCCACGCCCTACGTACGTTTCGTCACATGGACTTCTACGGGAGCGATTTTTCACTTATAGTGCACCGGGCACATACCCATATGAACTGTTTATTATTATCATAGAACCATTTGCATGGCACGTGTGTTTAGTACTTTTCAGAGTGACCTCTTTATAGGGCACTTGTCACTTTGTTATTTGCAACGTTTGTAGAGCAATATTTTAATATTTATTTATTTAGCACCAGACACTTTAGAATTTTTTGCATGTCACGTGTGATGTATTTATTGCAACTTTGTGAAGATACGGAAACCCCTTGTATCAACACGTGTTGGGGAGGGGTACAGGATGGTGCGTTTGGCAGAGGATCTGCCAGGAACGATCTGCACACCATCCCGTTATTGGCCGGATTTTCCCACCCATTTACATTTGATATAGAGTGGCGCACTGACGCGCCTGGCTATTGTGAGTACCCTGTGTGTGATTTTTTTACTGTGTTTCATTAAATTGTTTAAACATACTATTCCATGAAGTCCTCCTTTCTCTATTGATATACCGAGGCATAATGGTGACCAATCCAGGATTCCGGATATACTGCTGAACCAGAAGTGGTTCTAATGCGTGTATTGACCGAGTTTAACAGCAAGGTCGCACGTTCTAAGGTGAGCGCTCAATACCTAGGGGGAGCACCTAAGTGAGAACACAGCATCTTGCTATTGGATCATCCACACAGCATTTACTGAATCGCATGGATTTTCGAGCACTTATGGATTGACATAGTTTGAATTTTGCACAGCACACAGAAGCACTTCCATTTCTTTTCTTTTTTTCTTTTTCCTTTTATTTTTCTTTTTGAGTTTTTTGGATCAATTATTTTTCACGATCCTGTGGACTTTTATGTTTTAAACATACAGATATTTTTTCACATGAATGCACACTGTTACTTTACTTAAACGGTTTTATTTATCACATGATATGTTTGTATATGCCTTTTATGCATTTCCCTAATATCACTTTATAGTGGATATTCATTATTCCACAGTATTTTACCCACAAGTATTTTATGCTTATATTTTTGATAGCGCAGTGTACATATTTGATTTGTAGCGTTTATGGTTGTGGCCAAAAAGCTAAATTTAGGTCGTATTGCTCCAAATGACTTTGTGCCAGAAGGTTTGAGGCTTGTCTCTGTGCTGTTTGGCGTATTATAAGCGGGATATTTTGTGGCATTTGCGTAGTAATGGCTTTCTTCTGGCGACTCGACCATGCAGCCCATCTTTCTTAAAGTGCCTCCTTATTGTGCATCTTGAAACAGCCACACCACATGTTTTCAGAGAGTCCTGTATTTCACCTGAAGTTATTTGTGGGTTTTTCTTTGCATCCCAAATAATTTTCCTGGCAGTTGTGGCTGAAATCTTAGTTGGTCTACCTGACCGTGGTTTGTTTGCAACAGAACCCCTCATTTTCCACTTCTTGATTAGAGTTTGAACACTGCTGATTGGCATTCTCAATTTCTTGGATGTCTGTTTATATCCCTTTCCTGTTTTGCACAGTTCAACTACCTTTTCCTGCAGATCCTTTGACAATTTTTTTTTGCTTTCCCCATGACTCAGAATCCAGAAACGTCAGTGCAGCACTGGATGAAAGATGCAAGGGTCTGTCAGGAGTCCAGAATCTCATAGACCTTTTATACACACACACTAATTACAAGCGAACAGATTACAGGTGAGGATGGTTACCTTTAATAGCCATTCAAAACCCTTTGTGTCAACTTGTGTGCATCTTATCAGGCCAAAATCACCAGGGTATGTAAACTTTTGATCAGGGTCATTTGGGTAGTTTCTGTTGCCATTATGATTTGAAAAGAGTAAACATAGTTGATTGATAATAAATAGCTTCAGCCAAACACTAACCATGAGTGAAAGAAAAGTTTTTGTGTTTTTTTTCTCTGAAAAAAGGGCCTGAAAAAAAAAGGCCAAGAATTCATAAATTCTGCCAGGATATGTAAACTTATGAGCACAACTGTATACATGAGACAACTGCTTTTAATTCCAATGCTTTTCAGGAGGAGTGAAGCATTGGGTTGTAAGGGTACCAACACATTTGTCCATGTTTGTAAGTGAATACCTTCTGTTTTCACTGTAAACTTTTTAGGAATATGGTAATTGTAAATGCACAGACGTGTTCCAGGTTCTAAATTATTGTCATGCAGTCAAATATGATACTTCTAGAAGGCCATTTTTATCCATTTTGGCTTTGTGCATGCCATTGCAAGGGAATGCTTATTTGCAACTGGTTAAATAAGGACAGTTTTTCTGAGTGAACCTTTGATCATGGTTGTCAAACTAAATTTTGGGCAGGTCATTTCTATGGAGCAAAAGAAACAATGTGCCAGGTTCATGGTGAGTTTTCCAGCCGACTGTTTAGGTTAAACAGAGTGAGCTGATCATTTTATTTACCCCTGCTAGTATTAACGTGTAAGTAAACCCCCCTATCGTTTTCAGCCAAGGAAGCTGCCATCTTTGCCTCTGTTTAATCTGCAACTGCCATGATGCTTCATATGTGATCAGTTATAACACCAGCCATTGCATGGTTTGACAGTTTGGTTGAGAGCACAACCAATGGGAGTGTTACATTTCTGGCACATGGGTTTACTTCCGCTTTAAGTATTTGTCTCATCAATGTAAACTGACACTGTCTGCTGGAGAGCTTGTGCTTATTGAAAACAACAGACTTGCTGGCTGGATCACTAGATAATAAATACTTAACACTAGCAGGGGTGATTAAAATGATCAGCCTTTATTTATTCATGCAAAACAGGTTAACACAGGAGGCTCAATACAGCCTACAGAAGAACATTATTGTCAAAGCCACCATCAGCTGAGACCTGAAAGTCCACCTTGCAAAATTTGAAGTGGAATTCCAGCTTAACGCCAAATTCTCCTTTGCTGTGTTGCCTACTCCTCAGTTGGACTAATTTTGGATGTCCCTGAATTGTTTCATCCTGTATCCCTTAATGTACAATTAAGAAAACAGGATTTTTTAGGTACCAAAAAATCATTTTCTTGGAGTACAGTGATGCCGCATACACACAAGCAGACTTCTCGTCGGACTGAACTCCTAAGGACTTTTCGATGGAGTTCCGACGGAGTTTCAACAAAACAGACTTGCCTACACACGATCACACCAAAGTCGGATTGTTTCGAATGTGATGACGTACGACCTGACTAGAATAAGGAAGTTGATAGCCAGTAGCCAATAGCTGCCCTTGCGTCGTTTTTGGTTCTTCGGACTAGCATACAAACAAACGGATTTTTCGATAGGAATCGAGTCCGTCGGAAAGATTTGAAACTTGTACTATTTCTAAGGTCTGTCAAATTTTTAGACAGAAAAGGTCCGATGAAGCCCACACACGATCGAATTGTCCGATGGATTCGTTCCGTCGGAACTTTAATGCCGAAAAGTCCGGTCGTGTGTACGCAGCATAAGGGACACTTGTCCCTCCACTCTCTTTTTTTGGTCCACTCTTTCTATTGCTTGCTACAAAAATGAGGCATGGTAGGAGTGGGAGGGGTAATACTAGGCTGTCTTTGCAGATTTCTATGTCAGTGTCCAATCTCCTAAAGTCAGCAGCATACTCCAATATACCTGACTTTATCCTAAATCTCTTAATGCACTGCAATAAAAGGATCATTTTTTTATGACCTATCTTACCTTCTTGAAGAAAATGGTTAATGATGGAACTGACCATTTTGAGTAGTCTGTTTCTGGAAGATACCATATTTTTTCACCAAAACATTCCTAACATTATGATATTGCATTATATGTATGGCTAGCATTAGAATTTGTTGTTGTGTTTGTGAATTTAGTGAATTTAGTGGCGAATCCTTCAACACCAAGGTAGGCATTAGTATGTATACAGAGGTGCATTGAATGCTCAAATTATAACTGCAGAAGCATATATAATTTTACATATAGTTTGCTTAACATCTCCCACTACACATAACAAAAGCATACTGCAGTTAGGCACCAACATTTTGGAGGTCTTATTTTGGGCTGGTCTAAATGTCATTGGCATTTTTTTTTTTTTAACCTGTCTACCGGGCTAGGTAAAACCCTTTAGATCAGTGGTCTTCAAACTGTGGCTCAGGGGCTCGATGCGGCCCTTTGCTTGTCTTTATCCTTGGCCCTTGGGGCACTATTCCTCTCACTAACACCAACAATGGGGATAATACCTGCCTCTGGCACCAACAATGGGACATTATCTTCCCACTGACACCAATAAAATATCCTTATCTTCAGATTGGCCACTTGAGGCCACTGCAGCCACACATGCAAGCCCAAAGTTTTGCAGCACAAATCGCATGTTAAGAGGCTGTAGTGCCACCCACATACACTGTGGGAAGCTTGACAAAACTGACTGCAATGAATCCTCTGACAATTATAGATTGTTAGACATACAGATAAAGTATTTTTTTCTATTTAAGCACAGTTGCCATGTTTCTTCAATAGCATTAGCAGTTCTCTGGTTAGACATGTTGAATGCAGTGTAACTAATCTGCATGCTTTTTCTAAATTGGTCACTCGGAAAGTGTTATATACCCAAAGGATTAGCAATACAGCCAGGCAAATATAATTTTCAGAAGGCCAGCAATGGCAGTCCTTGTATTTCTCTTATAAAAAGTCTTTATTAACAGATTTGGATGGAGATATTCTTTATATGTATTTTCCTCACCAGTCATGTATTTCACTATCCTATAACAAAGAGGCAAATGTTTCAGCTTTTATACTGGCACAAATTGTAGCCCGATGATAGTAATATGCATAAAAAAAAAATCATAGGAAGAGTGCAGACTAGGTGCATCAAGTGGTTCTAATCTGCTGCTCACTTCCGTGTTTAAAGTATTGCTAGAAACAATGTCAATAAATGTAAAATCTTTAGATCATGTCGTATTGTGTTCATCATCTGTTATCTTTTGAGCTTCAGTTCACTCTGTTTAACCTAAACAGTCGGCAGGAAAACTCACCATGAACCTGACACATTGTTTCTATTGCTTCATAGAAATGACCTGCCAAAAATTTAGTTTGACAACCATGATCAAAGGTTCACTCTGAAAAAATGTCCTTATTTGACCAGTTGCAAATATGCATTCCCTTGTAATGGCATACTCACAATGTTACAGTGATCCATCAAAGCCAAAATGCATAAAAAAGACCTTCCAGAAGTATCATATTTGAATTCATGACAATAATTAAGAACCTGGAACACGTCAGTGCATTCACAATTATTCCTTAAAAGTTTATAGGTAAAACAGAAAGCATTCACTTACAAACATGGACAAATGTGTTGGTACCCTTACAGCCCAATGCTTAATTCCTCCCGAAAAGCATTGAAATTAAAGGCAGTTGTCTCATGTATACATGCATGCCTTTGATATGTCATAAAGTAAAGCAAAGAAAGAAACAAAAGGAGAAAAATTGTTGCTTATGTTCTAAAGATAATAAAAATGGCCTGGATTGAGGATCCTTTTTAGTGCTCGATGAGAGATCACTGGGATTTGATTCACTTATTGTGGCGCTGTCCCAAACTGAAGCTCCTTTGGAAGAGAGTGCTGGACACTTTGAAAATGGTGTTTCAGGTAAACATCCCGCTAGACCCTAAAGGTTGCCTTTTAGGCATTATTCAGGAGATTGGGCAGGAAGAGTTTACTAGGGTAGCGATGGGTAGGGATGAGCTTCGTGTTCGAGTCGAACCCATGTTCGACTCGAACATCGGCTGTTCGACCGTCCGTCGAATTGCGAACGATATGGGCCGTTCGCGCCAAATTCGTGTGGCGCGTCACGGCCCATAATTCACTGCGGCATCGCAGTGCATTGCTGGCTGATGATTGGCCAAGCATGCACTATGACCCGCATGCTTGGCCAATCACAGCGCCGTCAGTAGAGAGAGCTGTAATTGGCCAAAGCCAGGGTGGCTTTGGCCAATTATGGCTCAGGGGATTTAGTACACACCCCACACTATATAAGGCCGCCTGCACGGCGGCCCTGTGTAGTGTGTGTTCCGGTGTGCTGAGAGATAGAGAGAGAGAGAGACAGTGTCATTTGATTTGAGTTAGATAGATTAGGCAGAACAGTCAGTCAGTTAGCTGCACTTACAGTGTATTGTGTATATATATGCATCCCAGGTGTTGCATATATATATATACACTGTATTCAGTTTAGCTAGATCCGTTCCTGTTATCTTCTATCTAGACTATTTACATTTAGTGCAGTGTGTCCTGCTCACAGTGTTCAGCTAGATCCGTTCCTGCTATTTACATTCAGTGCAGTGCGTCCTGCTCACAGTGTTCAGCTAGATCCGTTCCTGCTATTTACATTCAGTGCAGTGCGTCCTGCTCACAGTGTTCAGCTAGATCCGTTCCTGCTATTTACATTCAGTGCAGTGCGTGCTGCTCACAGTGTTCAGCTAGATCCGTTCCTGCTATTTACATTCAGTGCAGTGCGTCCTGCTCACAGTGTTCAGCTAGATCCGTTCCTGCTATTTACATTCAGTGCAGTGCGTCCTGCTCACAGTGTTCAGCTAGATCCGTTCCTGGTATTTACATTTAGTGCAGTGCGTCCTGCTCACAGTGTTCAGCTACATCCGTTCCTGCTATTTACATTCAGTGCAGTGCGTCCTGCTCACAGTGTTTAGCTAGATCCGTTCCTGCTATTTACATTCAGTGCAGTGCGTCCTGCTCACAGTGTTTAGCTACATCCGTTCCTGCTGTTTACATTCAGTGCAGTGCGTCCTGCTCACAGTGTTCAGCTAGATCCGTTCCTGCTATTTACATTCAGTGCAGTGCGTCCTGCTCACAGTGTTCAGCTAGATCCGTTCCTGCTATTTACATTCAGTGCAGTGCGTCCTGCTCACAGTGTTCAGCTAGATCCGTTCCTGCTATTTACATTCAGTGCAGTGCGTCCTGCTCACAGTGTTCAGCTAGATCCGTTCCTGCTATTTACATTCAGTGCAGTGCGTCCTGCTCACAGTGTTCAGCTAGATCCGTTCCTGCTATTTACATTCAGTGCAGTGCGTCCTGCTCACAGTGTTCAGCTAGATCCGTTCCTGCTATTTACATTCAGTGCAGTGCGTCCTGCTCACAGTGTTCAGCTAGATCCGTTCCTGCTATTTACATTCAGTGCAGTGCGTCCTGCTCACAGTGTTCAGCTAGATCCGTTCCTGCTATATACATTTAGTGCAGTACGTCCTGCTCACAGTGTTCAGCTAGATCCGTTCCTGTTATCTTCCTACTGACAGGCAGGCTTGTCTGGTTACAGTATATAAAGCTACCTGAAGAAAATTACAGGTGTTCTTTTTGATCCTATTAGTACCACGGTCAGGCAGCTAGACTATTTACATTTAGTACAGTGTGTCCTGCTCACAGTGTTCAGCTAGATCCGTTCCTGTTATCTTCCTACTGACAGGCAGGCTTGTCTGGTTACAGTATATAAAGCTACCTTAAGAAAATTACAGGTGTTCTTTTTGATCCTATTAGTACCACGGTCAGGCAGCTAGACTATTTACATTTAGTACAGTGTGTCCTGCTCACAGTGTTCAGCTAGATCCGTTCCTGTTATCTTCCTACTGACAGGCAGGCTTGTCTGGTTACAGTATATAAAGCTACCTTAAGAAAATTACAGGTGTTCTTTTTGATCCTATTAGTACCACGGTCAGGCAGCTAGACTATTTACATTTAGTACAGTGTGTCCTGCTCACAGTGTTCAGCTAGATCCGTTCCTGCTATTTACATTCAGTGCAGTGCGTCCTGCTCACAGTGTTCAGCTAGATCCGTTCCTGGTATTTACATTTAGTGCAGTGCGTCCTGCTCACAGTGTTCAGCTACATCCGTTCCTGCTATTTACATTCAGTGCAGTGCGTCCTGCTCACAGTGTTCAGCTAGATCCGTTCCTGCTATTTACATTCAGTGCAGTGCGTCCTGCTCACAGTGTTCAGCTAGATCCGTTCCTGCTATTTACATTCAGTGCAGTGCGTCCTGCTCACAGTGTTTAGCTACATCCGTTCCTGCTGTTTACATTCAGTGCAGTGCGTCCTGCTCACAGTGTTCAGCTAGATCCGTTCCTGTTATCTTCCTACTGACAGGCAGGCTTGTCTGGTTACAGTATATAAAGCTACCTGAAGAAAATTACAGGTGTTCTATCCCAGCTTAGTGCAGCTACAGGCCATTAGTATGTCTGGAAGGCCAAGAAGGAGAGGCAGACAGTCACAAGCCAATAAGAGAGGGCAAGCAGGCTCTGTGTCTAGTGCTGGTCGTGGAGACGGTGCATCCTCATCAGCACGTGGCCATGGGACACGCTTGGCCTTTTTTTCGGCAGCTGGCCGTGTTGAGCCGCAACATGCGGAAGACTTGGTCGAGTGGATGACCAAGCCGTCCTCATCCTCCTCATCCTCTCTCACCCATGCCCAGGGTGCTTTGTCTGGCAAAGCAGCGGCCTCTTCCCTCAGCTCAATGTCATCAGTGACTCCTTCCCTAGCTCCACCATGTCCTCATGAGGATTCCCTCGAACTGTTTGACCACAGTGTTGGGTACATGCTCCAGGAGGATGCCCAGCGTTTGGAAGGCTCTGATGATGATACTGAGCTCAATGAAGGCAGTAACATGAGCACGGACAGAGGGGGTGCCGAAGAAGGACAGCAATCTGGCAGTCATGCTCCCCCTGCTGCAGCATACTGCCAGGTTTGCTCCAGTGATGAGGAGGGAGGGGATGATGAGGTCACTGACTCAACGTGGGTGCCTGATAGGAGAGAGGAGGAGGAGGAGGAGGAGGAGGAGGAGGTGGCACATCACCAACTAGGCAGGATGCCCTCCAGGGGCCAGCCTAAGGGCAGCACATTGACTGCATCACACCCCAAAGCTCCACATGTGCAGGGCGCTGCAGTCTCTGCGCGTTATTCAAAAAGTTCTTTGGTGTGGGCCTTTTTTGAGACGAGTGCATCAGATCGCACCGCTGCTATTTGCAATATATGTCTCAAGCGTATCTCGCGTGGCCAAAACATCTCCCGCTTGGGTACCACATGCTTGACCAGACATATGTTGACCTGCCATGCAGTTCGTTGGCAAGCGTATCTAAAAGACCCACACCAAAGAACAAAGACGATCTCTCCTTGCTCCTCATCAGCTGAGATTTCCAACCCCACTAGACCTTCAGTCCTCTCTGCGACCTGCAGTGAGAGGAATGAAGGTGTAGAATTAGGTGTGTCACAGCCAAGTACTTATGGGCAATCTGCTTTTGGTACACCGACGTCAGATTGTACCAGGCAAATTTCCCTGCCCCAGCTGCTGCACCGCCGAAAGAAGTTTGCTCCCAGCCATCCACATGCCCAGCGGTTGAATGCTAGCTTGGCAAAATTGCTAGCACTTCAACTGCTGCCTTTTCAGTTGGTAGACTCTGCCCCCTTCCGTGAGTTTGTGGAATGTGCGGTTCCTCAGTGGCAGGTACCCAAACGCCACTTTTTCTCACGGAAGGCGATTCCGGCTCTCTACCGGCATGTGGAAGGCAATGTCCATGCCTCGCTGGACAGGGCGGTCAGCGGTAAGGTGCATATTACCGCTGACTCATGGTCCAGCAGGCATGGACAGGGACGTTACTTAAGTTTCACGGCGCATTGGGTGACTCTGCTGGCAGCTGGGAAGGATGCAGGACAAGGTGCAGTAGTGTTGGAGGTTGTTCCGCCACCACGCCTCCAAAATGCTGATTGTGACACACCTCTCTCCTCCACCCCCTCCTCTTCTTCTTCCTCCATGGCCTCTTCCTCGGAACCAGCGGTGCTCCGTAGGCGTTCAAGGGGCTACGCAAGTACGCAGGCCAAAAGATGCCATGCGGTGCTTGAGCTGGTGTGCTTGGGGGACAGGAGCCACACTGGGGCAGAGGTTCTGTCAGCTCTGCAGGGGCAGGTTCAGAGGTGGTTGACGCCACGCCAACTTAAGGCAGGAATGGTGGTTTGCGACAATGGCACCAACCTCCTCTCTGCCCTCCGACAGGGACAACTGACCCATGTGCCCTGTTTGGCTCACGTCCTTAACTTGGTGGTGCAGCGGTTCTTGGGCAGGTACCCGGGCTTACAGGATGTCCTGAGGCAGGCCAGGAAAGTCTGTGTGCATTTCCGCCGGTCATATAATGCCAGTGCTCGGCTGACGGACCTCCAAAAGGAGTTTAACCTGCCCAAGAACCGCCTAATCTGTGACATGCCCACCAGGTGGAACTCGACGTTGGCCATGCTGCAGCGGCTGCACACGCAGCAGAGGGCCATCAATGAGTACCTGTGCGACTATGGCACCAGGACAGGGTCAGGGGACCTTGGTTTTTTTTCCCCACGCCAGTGGGCCATGATCAGGGATGCATGCACTGTCCTGTCACCATTCGAGGAGGCCACGAGGATGGTGAGCACTGACAGTGCATGCATCAGTGACACTGTCCCCCTTGTCCACCTGTTGGAGCACACGCTGCGTGGAATAATGGACAGGGCACTTGAGGCAGAACAGAGGCAGGAAGAGGAGGACTTCCTTAGCTCTCAAGGCCCCCTTTATCCAGACAGTGTTCCTGCGTGCCCGCCGATCACACAGGAAGAGGACGAGGAGGAGGAGGAGGAGGAGGAGGAAGATTGTGTCAGTATGGAGGTGGAGCCTGGCACTCAGCATCAGCAGTCTTTAAGGGATCAGTCCCAAGGAACACATGGACTTGTACGTGGCTGGGAGGAGGTGGCTGCGGACGTTGTTGTCCTTAGTGACCCAGAGGACTCCGGACCGAATGCCTCAGCAAACCTACGCTGCATGGCCTCCCTGATCCTGCAAAGCCTGCGTAAGGATCCTCGTATTCGTGGTATCAAGGAGAAGGACCAATACTGGCTGCCAACCCTCCTTGATCCACGTTACAAGGGTAAGGTTGCGGACCTTATCTTGCCATCGCAGAGGGAGCAGAGGATGAAACATCTTCGGGAGGCCTTGCAGAAAGGTCTGTGCAACGCGTTCCCAGAGACTGGGAGGTTACAAACTCCTGTTTCTGGACAACGTGTTGCTGAGGCTTCGGTCAGTCAAAGAAGGAGCGGTGGAGAAGGTGGCCGTCTGACCGATGCGTTCAGACAATTTTTTGGTCCGCAGCCCCAAGGTATGATCGGTTCCAGCAACCATCGCCAGCGTCTGTTTTACATGGTGCAGGAATACCTAGGGGCAAGATCAGACTTGGACACCTTTCCCACCGAAAATCCTCTGGGTTACTGGGTCTTGAGGATGGATCACTGGCCAGAGCTTGCACAGTATGCAATTGAGCTACTGGCCTGTCCTGCATCCAGCGTTCTTTCGGAACGCACATTCAGTGCTGCTGGAGGCGTGGTAACCGATCACAGGGTGCGTCTGTCCACCGACTCGGTCGATCGGCTGACCTTCATAAAAATGAATCAGTCTTGGATCACCACCAGCTACCAAGCACCTGATGCAGATGTAACCGAATAATTTTTTTTGAAATCTCAGATCCCTTCAAAGACTGCCTATGCTGATGCTGAGTGACTATCCCTGAGTAATTATCCTCTTCCTCCTCAATCATCACGCTGATAGCTTGTAAGAACATTTTTGGTTCTGGGCGCCACCACCAGTGCCTAAGGCACAATTTTTCAGCCCCTGTTTAACAGGGGCGTGTAATTACAATTTTTGATGTAATACTTTGCAGCAGGGCTCGTTCCTGCATTCCAACTAGAGTGTCTGTGAGGGGTTGCAGTGTTGTGGCACCAGCACCAGTGCCTAAGACCCAATTTTTCAGCCCCTGTCTAACAGGGGCGTGTAATTACAATTTTTGATGCAATACTTTGCAGCAGGGCTTGTTCCTGCGTTTCAACTAGAGTGTCTGTGAGGGGTTGCAGTGTTGTGGCACCAGCACCAGTGCCTAAGACCCAATTTTTCTGCCCCTGTCTAACAGGGGCGTGTAATTACAATTTTTGATGCAATACTTTGCAGCAGGGCTCGTTCCTGCGTTCCAACTAGAGTGTCTGTGAGGGGTTGCAGTGTTGTGGCACCAGCACCAGTGCCTAAGGCCTAATTTTTCAGCTCCTGTTCAACAGGGGCATGTAATTACAATTCTTGATCTAATATTTCACAGCAGGGCCCTGTGAGGGCTTACAGTGTTTTGGCCACAGCAACACCTAAGGCCCAAATTTCTGCTGAGTATATAGGGCAGGACCCTACTTTCAAACATCTAACTTACAAACGACTCCTACTTGCAAACGGAAGGAGACAACAGGAAGTGAGATGAAATCTACCCCTAAGGAAGGGAAATTCTCTCCTGTAAGAGTTAATATGGGAAAACAATTTCTCCTTTCCACTGATGCTTTCCAATCCTTGTTCCACAAAAAAACCCAAATTTTCCAAAAACATTTTTCATTGGGACAAAAAAGTGAGGTGAAATCTTCTGAAGAGGAGGAAAGACGCAAAACAAATGTCACAGGGGTGATAACCCTTCCCTATGTTTTCCAAAAAGCTTAGAAAAGATTTTTTGGCCGGAGCTAAACACATTAAAAATGTTCAAAATTACAAACAGATTCTACTTAACAACAAACCTACAGTCCCTGTCTTGTTTGCACCGCCTGAATACTGCTGTTCAGAGTATATAGGGACCTTTCCTTATTTTAATTTGGGTGCGGGGTTCCCCTTAATATCCATACAAGACCCAAAGGGCCTGGTAATGGACTGGGGGGTACCCATGCCGTTTGTCTCACTGATTTTCATCCATATTGCCATGACCCGACATGACATTAAACCCGCAAGCAGTTTTAAATGAGATTTTTTCCTTTAAAAATGACATTTGGTGCAGGGACTGTTCTAAACATGGGAAACACGCGTCACTTTACAGGCATACTATAGACACCCCCCAGGTACGATATTTAAAGGAATATTTCACTTTTTTTTTTTTACTTTAAGCATCATTAAAATCACTGCTCCCGAAAAAACGGCCGTTTTTAAAAGTTTTTTTTGCATTGATACATGTCCCCTGGGGTAGGACCCGGGTCCCCAAACCCTTTTTAGGACAATACCATGCAAATTAGCCTTTAAAATGAGCACTTTTGATTTCGAACGTTCGAGTCCCATAGACGTCAATGGGGTTCTAACGTTCGTGCGAACTTGCGGTCCGTTCGCGGGTTCTGGTGCGAACCGAACCGGGGGGTGTTCGGCTCATCCCTAGCGATGGGCCATGCCATATTTCAAGCCCATAAATAATACTGTAATTCTGGAAATCCCCTAATCCCCCCTCAAATAGGTTATGAGTGACTAATGTAAGTAATACCCCTACAGTGGAAATCAATGCAGGAGCTGCCCCTGGTAAATTTGAGAAGTTATGGGGCTTGATACACCATTCTTAGTCCAAGTGAACTCATATATGTCCCTCCTAGATTGTAAGCTCTAACGAGCAGGGCCCTCTGATTCCTCCTGTATTGAATTGTATTGTACTTGTACTGTCTGCCCTAATGTTGTAAAGCGCTGCATAAACTGTCGGCGCTATATAAATCCTGTATAATAATATTAATAATATATCAAAGAATTTCTCCTGGGAGACCATAGGGGTGCAATTCCGGTTATGTTGTAAGGTACAATGTCTGTTATTTTCTTGGATGTCCCTGATTCCTCATTGGTGCTAGCCTTTGCTGGAGGAATGTTAGACGAAAATGTATAAGTGCTTTACTGTTGTGTTATTACATGCTTACTGAAGACTGTATGTAATGTCCTGGAATGCCGTATTCCTATTTATTCAATAAACTTCTCTTGATTTAAAGAAAAAAATGGCCTGGACAGATGCTGGTACCCCTAGAAATTACTATGAATAATTAGATCACAGTGATATTTCAAACAGTTTTCTTTAATTAGGATCACTTCTCCAACCGTGAGACCCTTCAGACTCAGTGTTACAAGGTCTCAGGTGTGAATGGGGAGCAGGTGTGTCAAATTTGGTATTATTTCTCTCACTCTCTCATACTGGTCACTGGAAGTTCAACATGGCACCTCATGGCAAAGAACTCTGAAAAAAAGAATTGTTCTACATAAAGATGGCCTAGGCTAAAGGAAGATTGCCAAGACCCCAAAACTGAGCTGCAGCATGGTGGCCAAGACCATACAGAGGTTTAACAGGACAGGTTGGACTCAGAACAGGTCTCACCATGGTTGACCAAGGAAATTGAGTGCAGGTGCTCAGCATCATATCCAGAGGTTGTCTTTTGAAAAAAGACGTATGAGTGCTGCTAGCATTGCTGCAGAGTTTGAAAGGGTGGGTGGTCAGCCTGTCAGTGCTCAGACCATACGCCGCACACTGCATCAAACTGGTCTACATGGCTGTCATCCCAGAAGGAAAGATGATGCACAAGAAAGCCCCCAAACAGTTTGCCGAAGACAAGCAGACTAAGGACATGGATTACTGGAACCATGTTGTCATGGAGGAGTGGAAGTGGACTCCAGTAGCAACCTGTGAAGCTCTGGTGAACTCCATGCCCAAGAAAGTTAAGGCAGTGCTGGAAAATAATGGTGGCCACACAAAACATTGACACTTTTGGCCCAAATTGGACATTTCATGTAGGGGTGTACTCACGTTTGTTGCCAGCGGTTAATACATTAATGGCTGTGTGTTGAGTTATTTTTTAAGGGGACAGAAAATTTACACTGTTATAAAAGCTATACACTTACTACTTAACCTTGTAGCAAAGTTTAATTTCACATGAAAAGACATAATAAAATATTAGATACTGTGTCTTTTCCCTTTGATGTTTAAAGAAGTTTTAGGATCAAGCTGTGTGGAGATTTTTGCATATTCACAAATTCATGTAAGCAATGCACAGTTTGTATATTAACCCCTTCGTGCCCTAAGGGTAAAACAAATCTTCATGCCTAAGCACAATTTTGCAACTTTGACATGTGTTAGTAAATCTGTACATACAGTATCATCACAACTACTTTGTGCATCCAGGTGGATTATACCACTTTTTTAAGCACAAATTGGGCTTTCATTTGGTGGTAAATGGTAATGGATATTTCCTGATTTTTTTTTTATTATTATAAATAGAAAGCTGACCCAATTTTTTTAAATTAAGCTGTATATTTCTTGCTACTACCATAACCTTCTACCAAAGAACAACCCAAAATAAATGCTCCTGTTTCTGATGATCGCAGCGATACCACATATGTGTAAGTTAGTTGTTGTTTGTACCCGTAATACAGCCTAGAAACAATTGTGCACATTTTGCTTTTTTTATCCTACCTAAAACACACTGACACTGATGCTAATTAAAAAAAAAAGGGGGGGGCGTGGCTTGGCAAGCGACCAGGATGGACGCGTTCTAGAGGAGTTCCGGGAACGGCACAGCCTGGAGCCGGACAACCCGCGAGCGCAGACCCCGGAGATGGGTTAACTGACCCTTCAGACACCCCACTCCAGATCCCGCCGTAACTCCGCAGCCTCCTCCACCACCAGGAGCATCACCGATCTGCTCAAAGCACAGCCGGCACCGCGAGGTAGTGGGACAGGCCCCAAGATGGCACGGGCCCTGCAGGACGAGGAGGACTTCAGTGAGGATTCGCAATCGGCAGCTGAGGAACCAGGGTATAACACCAACAGCCTAACACCACGAGAGGACTTATACTTGACCATTACGCGCAGGAATAACCCAGACTGAGCAAAACTTTCGCCCTGACAACATTGACATTGGTTGCAACGAAAGTGGGCCAATACATTGCTTGTGTCGCGATCAGATTAATGGGTGACACCGCTTCTAGGAACTGTATTTGGTCAATACGTATAGTTGTACCCTGGTACTCCTTATGTTGAGCTCCGGGGAATCTTGGAACTTATGTGATGAAACATTACATGTGGATGCTCCCGGCGGGAACAAGATATGTCTCACACAGACTTCAGGGAGGATTATAGACTTCCAGAGACACATTTTTTACTCCCTCCACAGGGTTGATCCTCAATGACATTAGTTTATATTTGGCCTATATTTTCAGGCTGTGTCGTTCTTTTTTCCTTTTTTTTGGTATACACCTCCTCATTCACATTTTTGGTGTTTTTCTTTTTGTTTTTATAATAACACCATGGTCAAGTCTAGATCTTCACCACGGTACCAATAGTTGTGACTGTGCCACCCCGGTGGTGACCTACCCATGTACCCACGAAGTGTATCTGGGCCGGAGATTTCACGTCCCAGGTGCACTAACTATACGCTGTAGAGAAGGTTAATTACTATCTAAAGTTTGTCTTCTTGCATAGTTACTCCGGTTATATAGGATTTGCTCTCTATTCTTGAATCCTATTTTTCCTGTTCTTACTTCTTCTTTTCTTCCTTTCTTTTATCTGCACCTCTCCTGCGATCTCTCTCCTTGGTCCGCTGAAAAGTACCTTAAACACTGAGTAACTGTGGCTTGTTTTCGCAGAGCTAGATTGAAACATCCTCCCACCGCCGAGCTCTAGAGATGGCGTTCTCGTCACTTGGGAGGACGCCCCTGGTGATGTCTCACAATATCAGGGGATTGAACATTCCTGAGAAACGTGTTTCTCCTCTCAGGGAGCTGAAGAAAGGTAGGCCTCAATTAGTTTTCTTACAGGAAACACAGTTTAGGACCAACCAAATTCAACCAACCAACCAAACTTACTAACGCATTCTTCACGGCAGCCTACCATGCAACTAATGACACTGCAAAAACTAAAGGGGTGACAATTCTAATTAGTAAAGATACCCCCTTTACTCTTACTGACAGGTTGGCAGACCCAGAGAGTCGCTACATCTTCATTAAGGGGACTTATAGAAACAGGACAATAACATTGGCAAATGTGTACTTTCCCAATTCGTCTCAGGTCACCTTTTGCCAAAAGGTCATTCGGGAGCTCAAGGGCTTTACATCGGGGCTCCTGATCATGGGAGGTGACTTCAATGTCCCCCTAAACCCCACAGTAGGCTCCTCCACTGGAAAGTCATGCATCACATACAGAGCACTCAAAAAAATCAAACTAATTTTAAATTCACTACAGTTGGTGGATGCATGGCGATTTCTCCATCCAGAAACTCCAGATTTCACATACCACTCCATTCCCCATGATCGATACTCACGTATCGACCATCTTTACATCTCTCAAAGAGACTTGCAGACAGTGACAGAGGCCCACATAGGCATTCAGTCGATTTCAGACCATGCGCCCATTTCTCTGGGGGTGGATTTATACTCCTCACTGCCCAAGCCAAACACGTGGAGATTGAACACCTCTCTGCTGACAGACCCTGAACTACTCCCCCGCATCCGGACAGCTATATCTGACTTTTTCATAACCAACAACACACCTGACATGGACCCGATGATGATTTGGGAGGCACATAAATGCACAATAGGGGGGGAATTAATTAAGATGGGTGCCCAACGCAAAAAAAGGCAAGAAAAAGAAATTTGTGACTTGACCGACAAAATACGTAGACTAGAAACCTCACACAAACAATCCCTGGCTACTCAGACTGCTAGGGAATTGTTAGACACCAGGAAAACATTACAACAATTGTTTGAGACCAAAATGAAGAGATCGCTATTTTAAAAAAAAAAAGTCTACTATGAGTCAGGAGACAAGACAGGTAGGTTTTTGGCCAGGGCTCTAAGAGAGGCTAACTCCACCAATGTCATATCGGGTATCAAGACACAAGACGGGACACTAGAAGTCACATCAGAAGCCATAGCGACCCAGTTCCATCAATATTAGCAACAGATATATCCTAAACATGGCCTCCATTCTGAAAATATATAATTCAAACAAGAAGAGGGAGGACAAAAAAGAGGGAGAGATGGGCCCTCTATTACACTGAAGTTGGAGTGTAAAAAGGGAGGATGGGGAATTAAAAGAGGTATTAAACCCAAAACCAAAACTTTAATATATTGCAGCTTATCAATCATTAGATGTGGTGGCTGCATTAGTTTCCTTTTTTTGGGCTTTTTTCCCTCTGTTGTTATCTAGTGATTTGTCTAGTAACATACCTTCTGTATTAGAGTGCCTCCACTCTGGATGAAGGAGCACAGGGGCACTTTTTGACAAGAACATTGTTAATTTGGGGAGAGGGGAGTATTAGATGCACTGGCAGATTTAGATACCCTAACAGGGTATTATGGCATCCAAAGAGTTCAATTTTGGTCTCATCTGACCAGACTATATTCTCCCTGTATTTCACAGGCTTGTTTAAATGTTGTGCAGCAAACTTTAAATGAGCTTCAACATGCTTTTTCTTCAGCAATGGAGTCTTGGGTGGTGAGCGTGCATACAGGCCATGGCGGTTGAGTGCATTACTTGTTGGATTAATTGTTTTCTTGAAACAATTGTACCTGCTAATTCCAGGTCTTTCTGAAGTTTTCACAAGTGGTCCTTTGCACTTGGACAACGCTTCTGATAATTCTTTTCACTCCTCTGTCAGAAATTTTGTGAGGAGCACCCATTTTTGGCCGGTTTATGGTGAAATCCTGTTCTTATCACTTTCAGGTTATGGCCCCAACAGTGCTCACTGGAACATTCAGAACATTTAGAAATCCTTCTGTAACCAATGCCATCAGTATGTTTTGCAACAATAAGGTTGCAAAGGTCTTGAGAGAGCTCTTTGCTTTTACCCATCGTGAGAGGTTTCTTGTGTGACACCTTGGTAATGAGACACCTTTTTATAGGCCATCAGTTGAGACTGAACCAGCTGACATTAATTTGCACTGACACGGGGCAGGATTACTTTCTAATTACTGATAGATTTCAGCTGGTGTCTTGGCTTTCCATGCCTTTTTGCAACTCCCTTTCTTCATGCGTTCAATACTTTTTCCCTGTGTCATTCCATTTTATCATACATAACTTCATTTCTGAAGGTATTTGTTTTGGTTTCTTTGTATGTATTGATTGCACGGGTTGTTACTGACATGTGGTGAAAATTTCATGTCTATAGTCCCTTAAGAAATGTATTTACCTAGAAAAATGGTGACCCAGTTCCATCAATATTAGCAACAGATATATTCAATGCTTCACTGTATAACCACTTCCATACCGCGGGCCATCATCTAAAGTCCTCGGCTTTCAGTGGAGATATCTGAATGATGCCTGCAGCTACAGGCATCATTAAGATATTGTTTTTTTTAAAGCCAGAAATTCTGAGCACAATAAGAATGATCAAAGCGGCTGTTCAACCCCTTGATCGTTCTTAGCGGCGACGGGAGGGGACGCCCCCCTCCCTCTGGTGCTTATCCGGGCTATCCCATGCGATCGGGGACCCGGAGAATGAATCGGCCTGTAGAAGAGAGGCATAGAGATTTCCGAGGGACAAATGGTCCCTGGCAATCTCTATGATCCTCGGGGGGCCAGGCGTGACATTATGACGTCACGTCCGCACCGCACAAGTAAACAAAGCTGAGATCTCGGCTAGAAAAGCATCAGAACGTTACATTTTTTTTTGATCTGATGCTTTCTAGCTTAGAGAGATGTGGGGTCCATAAGACCGCAGCATGCACAGCGTAACATCATAAGACCCCACATCTCTCCATAAAGAGGACCTGTCACGCACCATTCCTATTACAAGGGATGTTTATATTCCTTGTAATAGGAATTAAAGTGATCAAAAAAAATTGTTAAAGGGAAAGTGTAAAAATCAAAAATTAAATAAACAATAAAAAAATACATGAAATTGCCCCCGTCCCTGCGATCTTGCACGCAGAAATTAACACATACGTAAGTCGCGCCCGCATATGTAAACGACGTCCAAACCACACATGAGGTATCACCACGAACGTTAGAGCGAGAGCAATAATTCTAGCACTAGACCTTCTCTGTAAATCTAAACAGGTAACCTGTAAAAAAATTTAAATGGTCGTATATGGAGATTTTTAAGTACCGAAGTTAGGCCATACCAAGAGTGTGCGCAATTTTAAAGTATGACATGTGAGGTATCCATTTACACAGCGTAACATCATCTGTCACATTATACAAAATAAATGGGCTAACTTTACTGATTATGTTTTTTTTTATTCATGAATATGTTTTTTCTCCCCAAAAAAAAGCGCATTTGAAAAATTACCGCACAAATATCGTGTGACATAAAAAGTTGCAATGACTGCCATTTTATTCTCTAGCCACTTGCTTACTAGGCACTTAAACCCCCCTCCTATCCAGACCAATTTTCAGCTTTCAGTGCTCTCACAATTTGAATGACAATTACTCAGTCATGCAACACTGTGCCCAAATGATTTTTTTGTCCTTTTTTACATACAAATAGAGCTTTATTTTGGTGGTATTTGATCACCTCTGGGTTTTTTATTTTTTGCGCTATAAATTTAAAAAGACCGAAAATTTTGAAAAAAAACGCATTTTTCCTAATTTCTGTGATAAAATTTTGCAAATTCGTAATTTTTCTTCATAAATTTTGGCCACAATTTATACTGCTACATATCTTTGGTAAAAATAACCAAAAATGTGTGGAAATTATTTGGTCTGTGTGAAAGTTTTAGAGTCTACAAGCTATGGTGCAAATCATAAAAAAATTATCACATCTGATGTACTGGTGGCCTATCTCATTTCCTGAGCCCCTAACAAGCCAGGAAAGTACAAATGCCCCCCAAATAACCCCTTTTTGGAAAGTAGACATTTCAATGTATTTAGTTAGAGGCATGGTGAGTTATTTGAAGTTGTATTTTTTTCCCACAATTGCAAAATTGAGATTTTTTTTTCCCCCACAAAATTGTCATTGTAATAGCTTATTTACCTCACATGGCATGTGTATACCACAAATGACACCCCAAAATACATTCTGCTACTCCTCCTGAGTATTACGATAACACATGTGTGGGACTTTTTCACTGCCTGGCCACATACAGAGGCCCAACATGCATGGAGCACCATCAGGTGTTCTAGGAGCATAAATTACACATCACATTTCTCAACCACCTATTACACTTTTGAAGGCCCTGGAGCACCAGGACAATGGAAACACCCACAAAAGGACCCCATTTTGGAAAGCTAACACCCCAATGTATAATCTATGAGGCATAATGAGTCTTTTGAATGGTTTATTTTTTTCCAGAAGTTTTTGGAAAATGTGGAAAAAAATGAAAATGCTTTTTTTTTACACAAAGTTGTCCGTTTATAAGATATTTCCAACACATAGCATTTAGATAGCAAAAATGACACCCCAAAATACATTCTGCTACTCCTCCTGAGTATTACGATACCACATGTGTGGGACTTTTTCACTGCCTGGCCACATACAGAGGCCCAACATGCATGGAGCACCATCAGGTGTTCTAGGAGCATAAATTACACATCACATTTCTCAACCACCTATTACACTTTTGAAGGCCCTGGAGCACCAGGACAATGGAAACACCCACAAAATGACCCCATTTTGGAAAGCTAACACCCCAACGTATAATCTATGAGGCATAATGAGTCTTTTGAATGGTTTATTTTTTTCCAGAAGTTTTTGGAACATGTGGAAAAAAATGAAAACGCATTTTTTTTTACACAAAGTTGTCCGTTTATAAGATATTTCCAACACATAGCATTTAGATAGCAAAAATGACACCCTAAAATATATTCTGCTACTCCTCCTGAGTATTACGATACCACATGTGTGTGACTTTTTCACTGCCTGGCCACATACAGAGGCCCAACATGCATGGAGCACCATCAGGTGTTCTAGGGGCATAAATTAAACATCACATTTCTCAACCACCTATTACACTTTTGAAGGCCCTGGAGCACCAGGACAATGGAAACACCCACAAAATGACCCCATTTTGGAAAGCTAACACCCCAACGTATAATCTATGAGGCATAATGAGTCTTTTGAATGGTTTATTTTTTTCCAGAAGTTTTTGGAAAATGTGGAAAAAAATGAAAAAACATTTTTTTTTACACAAAGTTGTCCGTTTATAAGATATTTCCAACACATAGCATTTAGATAGCAAAAATTACACCCCAAAATACATTCTGCTACTCCTCCTGAGTATTATGATACCACATGTGTGGGACTTTTTCACTGCCTGGCCACATACAGAGGCCCAAAATGCATGGAGCACCATCAGGTGTTCTAGGAGCATAAATTACACATGACATTTCTCAACCACCTATTACACTTTTGAAGGCCCTGGAGCACCAGGACAATGGAAACACCCACAAAATGACCCCATTTTGGAAAGCTAACACCCCAACGTATAGGCATAATGAGTCTTTTGAATGGTTTATTTTTTTCCAGAAGTTTTTGGAAAATGTGGAAAAAAATGAAAACGCATTTTTTTTTACACAAAGTTGTCAGTTTATAATATATTTCCAACACATAGCATTTGGATAGCAAAAATGACACCCCAAAATACATTCTTCTACTCCTCCTGAGTATGGCGATACCACATGTGTGAGACTTCTACACAGCCTGGCCACATACAGAGATCCAACATGCAAGGAACACCGTCAGGTGTTCCAGGGACACATAGCATGCACATACCAAGAATTACACCCAAAAATACATTATGCTGAGCAAAGCGTAAACAAAAGATTACCTGTGGTTGAAGTAGCGCAGTTGTACACAAGAGGATAGCACTGGTCCAGGCAGCAGGCAGGGACTTGGTCAGCAGCGGCGAACACAATTGTCCAGGCAGCAGGCAGGGTTACTGTCCATATAAAGTCCAGGGTCAGTGCAGGCAGAGATATTGTCCGTAGTGCCAAAAATATTGGTCCTGGTAGTAGGCAGGTCCATGTGGTGTGGTCAGTGCGACAGGCAGAGTCATGAAGGCAGTAAGTCCTACAGGCAGAAGTAGGGCCTCGTTCAGGACAGAATGGGGACAGGGGTAGAGGCTTCTCCCACCCAAATCTCTTTGAAGCCTCCGAGTCTCCAGACCCTAATCTAGGATTGAGAAAACAAAAAAATAGTTTTCTTCATCCAGAAAAACAATTCTGGAGCCCCTCACATATGTGAGACCCCTGTGTTGAATCCCACTAGTCCAGTATCAGGGTACAAGATCAGTCCAAGAGGCAGGCAAATATCATGGTCAAACAGTCCAAGGTCAGTCCCAGATCAGGCAGATGTATGTACAGAATCGTTAGGCAGAAGCATGGTCGAATAACAGTCCAGGGTCAGTTCCAGATCAGGCAGAGGTATGTGCAGAATCGTTAGGCAGAAGCATGGTTGAATAGCAGTCCAGGGTCAATTCCAGATCAGGCAGAGGTATGTACAGAATCGTTAGGCAGAAGCGTGGTCAAATAACAAGCCAGGGTCAGTTACAGAGGAGGCAGTGGCATAAGGGGTGTGAGGGTAAATTGCAGGAACGGAGGCTTACGTTTACCATACTTCACGAATAATTTTGTGAAGTATGGTAACGACGAAAACATTCACCTACGCAGAGGCCTGGTTCAGAAGGACATTGTGCACAATAATAAGATGTGTCTCTTCTGAATCCTGCTCTGGTACACACCTTACATTTTTTTTGCCGTCGTTGGCCTGTTGGTTTGGGAGGGATTTTATCAGGAAAGTGGCGTTCGGAGAGTCGACTTAGAACATCTGATCGGATATTTTCTGGTGGGCCGTTCGGGAATGTAAGGGCAGTGAAAACTTCCTCCTGGTAGCCAAGGAAGCTTTTGGGGTTTTGGGTGGAGTTACGATAAATGACATATGAATTGTAGATGGCCAAATGAAAAAAATAAATTGCGACTTTCTTATATCAATGGTATGTCCGTCTTGTAGCAAGGTGCGGTTCCAGCATCTGGTCATTCAAGTCGACTCCCCCCATAAACAAATTATAATCATAGATGCATTTAGGTTTCTGTATGGGGCCATTTCTTCTGGGGATTTCCATAAAGGTATCATCGTGGATTGAAGACAACATGTACACATCTCTTTTGTCTCTCCACTTCACTGCCAAAATCTCGTTGTTTCGTAGACTTGCCATTTCTCCTTTTCTCAATTTCTTATTGACCAGACTTTGAGGAAAGCCCTTCCGGTTCTTTTTAACGGTACCACATGCAGGCGTCTTCTTCCGATGAAGGTTGTGGAACAGGGGCAGTAATGTGTAGAAGTTGTCTACATACAGGTGGTAGCCTTTCTCCAGTAGGGGGTATGTGAGGTCCCAAACAATTTTCCCGCTTGATCCCAAGTAGTCTGGGCAATTAGGGGGTTTGCAGCTGGGTGTCCTTCCTTCGTACACTTTGAAGGCATACAAGTAACCTGTGACTCGGTCACATAATTTGTATACCTTCAATCCATAGCGGGCCCTTTTACTGGGAATACATTGTTTTATTTTAAGCCTGCCACTAAACTTAACAAGGGACTCATCCACACATATGTTTTTGTCTGGGGTAAACAGCAGGGGGAATAGTGAAGAAAAATAATTTAAAAGTGGCCAAATTTTGAAAAGTTTGTCATAGTTTGGGTCATTTCGGGGAGGGCACTGGGTGTTGTCATTGAAATGAAGAAACCTCAATATCATGAGGTATCTGTTTCTGGGCATTACCTTGGAGAATACTGGCATGTGGTGGAGGGGGTGGGTTGACCAATAGGACAGCAAAGTGTTTTTTTTTGTGAGTCCCATGTTAAATGTGAGCCCTAAAAAAACCTTCAACTCCTCCACCGTTAGGTCTCTCCACTCATAGGGATGGGCATAGTAGGACGTTGGATTATTCAAAATGAATTGTTGTTGCAAAAGGTTGCACTGGGCCACAATATTTGACAGCATGTTCTTGGTAAAAATTAAATAAAAAAAATCTATTGGGGAAAAATTCTCCGTGTTCACCTGGACTCCTGGCTGGGCAGTGAAAGGGGGAATGTTGGCTTCTCCTGAATTAGGAGGAAGCCACAAGGGGTTCTGCAGGGCATAGGGAAGGCTGGCATGGGTCCTTGGCCTTTCTTGCCAAGGCACTGCGGTGCTGGTCAATGGGACTGCGGTGCTGGTGGATGGGACTGCCGTGCTGGTGGATGGCACTGCGGTTCTGGTAGATGCCACTGCCTCCCCACCAGAACGCCTTCGTTTGGCTGGCCGAATCTCTTCCTCTTCTGAGTCACTCAGTGTTCCACTACTGAGGACTGGCTCAAAATTTATGTCCGACTCAGAATCGGAGTCGGAAAGGGAATCCGAAAAAGAGAGCTCCCCGTTGCTCTCGTCGGCCTAGGACAGTATTTGGTACGCCTCCTCGGCGGAAAAGCTTCTTTTGGACATGGTTGCTAAGCCTGCACTGATGAGGCGGTACTGATGAGCACAGATGGGCACTGAGGTGGCACAGAGGGGCACTGATGAGGTGGAACAGATGTGCACTGATGAGGTGGAACAGATGTGCACTGATGAGGTGGAACAGATGTGCAGATGTGCACTGATGAGGTGGCACTGGTGGGCACTGATGAGGCGGCACAGGTGGGCACTGATGAGGCGGCACAGGTGGGCACTGATGAGGTGGAACAGATGTGAACTGAGATGGCACAGATGTGCACTGATGAGGTAGCACAGGTGTGCACTGATGAGGTGGCACAGCTCGGCATTGATGGGACGGCACAGATAGGGCGGCACAGATGGAGCGGCACAGATGGGGGGGCACAGATGGAGCAGCACAGATGGGCACTGATGAGACGGCACAGATGTGCACAGATGTGCACTGAGGCAGCACAGATGGGCACTGATTGGCACAGGTGGGCACTGATGAGGTGGCACAGGTGGGCACTGATGAGGTGGCACAGGTGGGCACTGATTGTGCAGATGTGCAGCTGGACACTGATCACCGCTGGGCAGACAGGTGGGCACCGATTGGCACAGGTGGGCACCGATTGGCACTGTACTGATGGGGCACTGTACTGATGGGGCACTGTACTGATGGGCACCGTAGACACAGTAAAACACTTACAGATCGCTGACAGATCTCTCTCTCCTCACACGCTGTCTCTGTGTGAGGAGAGAGAGCCGGCAATGAGAGATGATCTCAAATGTTTACATTTGAGATCATCGCTTATTGGCCATGGCGATCGCGCTGTAAATGGCCGCTGTGATTGGCCATTTACAGCGATCTGTGATTGGCTGTGTCCAAGGGACACGGCCAACACAGAATTTCCCCGTTGCGCGCTCGTGAGCGCGCACGGGGAGCGAGGAAAAGGGAGGCCGTCATATGACGGCCTCCCGGGAATTGACATCCGCGCTGTAGCCTTCATTCAGGTACGGCCGGATGTCAGGTGGCTAGGGTATCTGCTAAAAAATATATATATAATGTTTGGGGGGTTCTGAGTAATTTTCTAACAAAAAAATGATTTTTACATGTAGGAGAGAAATGCGCGGTATGGAAGTGGATAAGGACCTGTGTGTGTCTAAGCCAGTGTCCCCAAAACACAGTGTCCCCAAAACAGTGAAAACACCTGTCAGTGAACATCTGCCCGTCAACAACTGGCACATCTGTCCGCCAACAGCGGGCACATCAGCCCGTCAACAGCGGGCACATCTGCCCACCAGTCATCAGGCACATCTGCCCGCCAGTCATCAGGCACATCTGCCGCCTGCCATCAGGCATATCTGCCCGCCTGCCATCAGGCACATCTGCCCGCCTGCCATCAGGCACATCTGCCCGCCAGTCATAAGGCACATCTGCCTGCCAGTCATCTGGCACATCTGCCCGCCAGTCATCAGGCACATCTGCTCGCCAGTCATCAGGCACACCTGCCCGCCAGTCATCAGGAACATCTGCTGCCCGCCATCTGACACGGACAACAGCTAACACATCAGCCCGTCATCAGCTGACACATCAGCCCGTCATCAGCTGGCACATCAGCCTGTCATCAGCTGGCACATCAGAACATCAACAGCTGACACATCAGCCGCCCACCATCTGGCACAGCCGCCCACCATCTGGCACATCTGCCGCCCGCCATCTGACACATCTGCCGCCTGCCATCTGACACATCTCCCCGCCAACATGACAAAAAGGTCTTACAGCGCAGAGGAGACTCTCCAAATACTCCAGAGTATGTCGGACGAGAGTAGCGGGGAATTCTCTCCGTCAGACTCAGATAGCGACTATGAGCCAGTGGAAAGCAGTGGCTCCGAGTTGGAAACAGAGGAAGATAGAATCCTAACAAGGAGAATCAGGAGAAATGAGCAGGAGGAGACATTCACCAGCAGCACAGCACTCCGGGGCATCCACCAGCAGCGCAGCACTCCAGGATGATATGCAGGCATCCACCAGCAGCACTTTATTATTTTCATTTATTTTTTACCAATGATCTCCTAACCTACATTGTGGAGCAATGTAATCTATACGCCAGCCAACATATAGGCAACAATCCAAGTTCCTCATATGCCCGTCCTTTTGTTTGGAAACCCCTCACCGTGGAAGAATTAAAAATTTTCCTTGGCCTAACCCTCAACATGGGGCTGACAAAAAAAATGAACTCCATTCCTACTGGTCTACCCAACCTATCCACCACATGCCGGTCTATTCGTTATTGATGCCCAGAACCCGTTATGAGATGATCATGAGATTTTTACACTTCAATAACAATGCCCAATGCCTCCCTCGAAATCATCCCAGTTACGATAAATTATTCAAAATTCGGCCCCTAATCAATTTTTTTTGCGCCAGCTTCAAGGAGATGTTTACAACTGATAGAAACATATGTGTGGATGAATCCCTGGTGCACTTCACCGGAAGACTGGGAATAAAACAATACCTCCCCAGTAAAAGAGCCAGACGTGGGGTAAAATTTTATAAGGCGTGTGACAGGGCCACGGGTTACACATATCATTTTATCATTTATGAGGGAAAAGACAGACAGCTAAACCCCCCTGGATGCCCTACCTACATAGGAACAAGTGGCTAAATTGTCTGGCAGCTGATCCAACCATTACTTGGGAAAGGTTACCACCTTTACGTAGACAATTTCTACACTAGTCTCCCACTTTTCCGCCATTTGTACCTAAAGAACACTGTGGCCTGTGGGACAGCACGGACCAACCGCAAAGGCTTCCCACAAAGATTGGTCGCCAAGAAATTGAAGCAGGGTGAAATGGCCAGTATGCGGACTGAAGAAGTACTAGCGGTGAAGTGGAGAGATAAAAAAAGAGATGTCTACATCCTTTCAACAATACATGGCGACACCTTGGTGGAACTTCAGAGAAGAGGAGGCCCCATACAGAAGCCAAAATGTGTGCATGAGTACAACCTATACATGGGGGGGGGGTGGATATGAACGACCAGATGATGCAGCCCTACTCGGCCACCAGGAGATCACTATTTTGGTACAAGAAATTTTTAAAATTTTTATTTGATGCAACTTGCCCTATTTAATTCATATATCATTTTTTCTAAGTGCACCCAAAGTTCCCTACCCTATCTAAAATTCAAAGAAGACGTTGTCACAGCCCTTCTCTATCCCCAAGGCCAAGCCCCTCAACTAATTTGCTCCGATTCGTTAGCCAGACTCCATGAAAGGCACTTTCCCAAAATCCTCCCTCTTACCCAAACAGGTCGCAAACCCCCCAAAAAATGTTGTGTATGTGCAAGTAGAGGAATTTGCCGTGACACCCGATACTACTGTCCCCAATGTCCCTCCCAGCCAGGCCTCTGTATTGGAACGTGCTATCGGAGCTATCATACTTCACTACACTATTAGTACAGTGAAGATGATTTTTTTCGACTATCTGCCATTTCTGTGAATGACCCGGACTGTTAACGACTATGCCTCTGCCAAACATGTTTCTGCCTTCAACATGAATTGACCCGGACTGTTAACGACTATGCCTCTGCCAAACATCTTTCTGCCTTCAACGTGAATTGACCCGGACTGTTAAATGACCATGCTTTTTGCCTGCCTCCTGAACTGATCATTTGCCCTGCCACTGTACAGCACAGGGGTCTCACATATGTGAGAGGCTCCAGAAAAGGTTTTCCGAGTGGAGAAAACATTTTTCTCCGGGTTTTTAGTTTTCTCGGAATAGGATCTGGAGACTCGGAGGCTTCGTAGAGATTTGGGTGGGAAGAAGCCTCTACCCCTGTCCTCAGGTCCTCCCTGACCAAGGCCCAATGTACAAAGTGCTGCCTGCTGCCACCTGAACTGGTCATGCCTCTGCCTGCCACCTGAACTGGCCATGCCTTTGCCTGCCACATGACCTTGCCATGCCTTTGCCTGCCACATGACCTTGCCATGCCTTTGCCTGCCACCTGGACTGGCCATGCCTATGCTTGTTACCTGAACTGCCTGCTAAACCTTGGACTGTACTGAACCATGTTCATACTTTTCCATATCTGTCTGCTGCCTGGACAATTCCTGAACATTTTCTTTGGCTGTCTGGACAAATGCTTTGGCTGCTCTGGAACGGTATTCCTGCCTGCTAAAACCACAGGTGAGCTTTTTTTTTTTTTACCTTTTGCTCAGCAGAATGTATTTTGGGGTGTAATTCTTGGTGTGTACATGCTATGTGTTAGAAGCCTGTAGGTGCTACTTGCATGTTGGGCCTCTGTATGTGGCCAGGTAGTGGAAAAGTCTCACACATGGAGTATCGCCATACTCAGGACGAGTAGCAGAATGTATTTTGGGGTGTCATTTTGGCTATGTACATGCTATGTGTAAGAAAGATCTTCTAAATTGACAACTTTGTGAGAAAAAAAATAGGTTTTCATTTTCTTTCCACATATTCCAAAAACTTGTGGAAAGAAATGACATGTTCAAAAGACTCATTATGCCTCATAGAATATACATTGGGTTGTTTTCTTTCCAAAATGGGGTCATTTTGTGGGTAATTCCATTGTCCTGGTGCTCCAGGGCCTTCAAAAATGTGATAGATACTCAGGAAATGAAATGTGTAATTTATGCCTTTAAAACGTCTGGTGGTGCTATATGGATGTTGGGCCTCTGTATGTGGCCAGGCTGTGGAAAAGTCTCACACATGGGGTATCGCCATACTCAGGACGAGTAGCAGAATGTATTTTGGGGTGTCATTTTGGCTATGTGCATGCTATGTGTTAGAAAAATCTTCTAAAGTGACAACTTTGTGAGAAAAAAATAGGTTTTCATTTTCTTTCCACATTTTCCAAAAACGTGTGGAAAGAAATGATATGTTCAAAAGACTCATTATGCCTCATAGAATATACATTGGGTTGTTTTCTTTCCAAAATGGGGTGATTTTGTGGGTAATTCCATTGTCCTGGTGCTCCAGGGCCTTCAAAAATGTGATAGGTACTCAGGAAATGAAATGTGTAATTTATGCCTTTAGAACGCCTGATGGTGCTATATGGATGTTGGGCCTCTGTATGTGGCCAGGCTGTGGAAAAGTCTCACACATGGGGTATCGCCATACTCAGGACGAATAGCAGAATGTATTTTGGGGTGTAACTGCAATTATGCCTGCACCGTGTGTGAGAAATAACTTGTAAATATGACAATGTAGTGAAGAAAAAAAAATCTATATTTCTTAATTTTCCAAAGCATTGTGGGGAAAAAATTTCAACTTCAAAAAATTCACTATGCCTCTTACTAAATACCTCAGACTGTCTTCTTTCCAAAAAAGGGGGCTTTTGGGGGGTTATTGTACTGTCCTGACATTTTAGGGCTTAAGAAATGAGATCAGTGCATTAGGCCATCAGTGCATTAGGATTGATACATTTTCAATAATGCGTAGCATGGCTTGTAGACTCTATAACTTTCACACAAACCAATGATCATACAATTATCAGGATTTTTTTTACCAAAGACATGTGGTAGAATACATTTTTGCCTAAATTTTCGACAAAATTTAATTTTTTTGGTTTCTTTTAAAAGAGAAAGTAGACAATTTTGGGTTTTTTTCAAAATATTTGCTCTTTTTTTGCTTATATCACAAAAAATAAAAAATGAAGTGGTGAATAAATACCACCAAAAGAAAGCTCTATTTGTGTGAACAAAATGATAAAAATTTTATTTGGGTACAGTGTAGCATGACTGAGTAATTGTCATTCAAAGTGAGAGAGCACTGAAAGCTGAAAATTGGTCTGGGAAGGAAGGGGGTGAAAGTGCCCAGTATTGAGATGGTTAAAGTATCTGCTACTGATGGCTTGGTGCTAAATACCACAACATAGCTCCAGAGGTCTAGTTCATACCTCGACGAGTTATGGTGGGTGGTCAAAATGTTATGGTTGATTATACATAGAAACAAGGTTTTTAAAGCTGTAATGATACGCATAAAATCATTTACATCAAACCAATTTATTTCACATTTATTAAAAAAAAAGACATATTTAAAATACAATACATTCGTTAAGATTTTCTATTTACAATTTATTATATGCTCAAAATGCAAGGTCAGCTTTAATGCGTGATGTTCAATGGGAGTTTATCAAGGCAAAAAACACCTGGAGAATCTTCAGATATAAGTTACCAATCTATCAACTAAAGGGATGCTTACAATTCCTTGGAAGTGAAGCTCAGCCTGTTCAATATGCTGAGGGACATCACTGCACTGGAACAATGCCTGGGAATCAGATAATGGCAGCTTCCATTTGACACTTGAAACACAGATATTTTGATTTGAGAGATTCCCTTTCAGAAAACAATTTAAAAACTACCTTTATTTAATGTCAAACATAAAAAAAATGTTTCAGATTACAAAAATCAAAGTATCAATCTGTATTTTATTTTTACATGCCAGCATGCAGGATCTCAAATGCAGGCAGTATCCGGTCACTATGTAGGTCATACGGTCACTTTGCACATTTCACATTTGGTTTCTCATTCTCTTCCAGTTTATACAATTTTAAGTACCAAATGTATCGGGCTTCCAGAGTGCACTGGGTAGTTGACTAATACTGGAGTCATCAGTTCACTCCAGTCCCACAGTTTCCTTGTCCTTTTCACCTACTGTGTGCTGGACTAGTGTAATAGGAACCAACGCCCTACTAACCGCAGAACTAGCTTTTAGTGATTCATCTTTATGGTTAGCTGCCCCAGTGTGACAAGGTAAAATCAGCAAAGTATTACCTCTGAAGAAAAATAGAAGAACGCAAAAGTCTAAACACAGCTTCGGTTTCAAAGAAAGTGTTTCAGTGTCAACGTAAGTAAAATCCCACACCTTGTTTTGACTCCACAAAAAAAATTGTAATGAAAGAAAAAAAAAAAACCAACATAAACTCAGTTGTCTTCAGAGAGACAGATTTTAGGAATGTAAAAACAAATGAAAAGGAACAGATGAGCTTCAGATGTGGACAGGCTCAACTGAATACCATAGCCTTCCAAGCCTTAGTCAGTCCTTTGGGCTTAACATAACTGGCCTGGGTCAGACCAATAACAAACCACAAAGGGCCCTTTGCATGCAACACTATTGTAGGAAGACAAAGCAAGATTGTGGGTGTTTTATGTGTATCAATTACAAACAAAAACAAATGAAAGCAATCTCTCTAATGAGGGACACTTCATCACCCTTACATGTTGAGAACAAATTCCAGAGGTCCGAGACTGAAAAGCAAACAGTACAACTTCCTTCTGTGAAAGACAGACGCAGCAGCCAGTGAGCTCCAGCTCTGTGGCCACTTAGCAGTGCTAATTCCTATTAAAAAGATCATAAATACACAGCGCAGGTTTATATACAATAAAAAAGGCAAATGTAAACCAGAAACCTCAGAGCTCTCAAAACCACCATGAAATGTTGTTTCTTTGCTGTTACCTTAACCCCTTGGTAGCCCTTAGTAGGAGTCAGTGCAGATACTTTAGATTCAAAGGCAGGTGTCAGGGTCTTGTACTGCACATACTGCTATTCTTTATTCTTTTTACGATTCTTTGCTGTTATATTTATTCAGCAACCTCCAAAGGCTTTCCATAACTAATGTACAGAACTCTACACAAATTACTGGTATCAGTCCAGCTTCTTCAAAATAATGATGATGATGATGATGAAAGAAATAGATGAAAATATCAGTAGTTAAAAATTTGACCTAGACATTAAAGTGTAATTCCACTTTGCAATCAACTTTGAGAAACCCCCACAATATGTTTACTTTGTGTTCACACAGCATACCTAGAAAAAATTTTAAAAATATTTCTCACCTTTCTAAGACTGCTTTTACACTGGGGCGCTTTGCAGGCGCCCCGAGGGCTTTCACAATGGAGCGGTGCGCTTGCAGGGTGGTTAAAAAAGTCCTGCAAGCCGCATCTTTGGAGCGCTGTAGGAGCGGTGTATTTACCGCTCCTAAAGCGCCCCTTCCCACTGAAAACAATGGGGCAGCGCTGCAAACCCGCCTGCTAAGTGACGCCGCAGGGCGGTTTTAACCATTTTTCGGCCGCTAGCGGGGGGTTAAAACTGCCCCGCTAGTGCCGCTAAAACAATGGTAAAGCGGCACTATATTTAGCGCCGCTGTACCACCAGCGCCCGCACGCCTCAGTGTGAAAGTAGCCTTATAGTTTCTTTGGAGTAGGTTTACACAGCACACTCTGCAAAATAGTTTAAAATGTGCAATTAAGGGACAGATGTAGGGATAGTTTTTTTTAGGTGCATAACATACAATTTATTAAAATTGAAGAAAGAGGATGGAGCAATGGTGCATGGCAACCAATCAGCTTCCATCTTTCATTTTTAAAGCTTACCCTTACAGTTGCTCCACATTCTCCAGTTTTGGTAAATTCTCCAAATGTACTACCGAAGGTCTTTAACTTTGTTAGGGCAGACAGTGTGTACATCTAGTTTAGAACTGATAATGAGCTCTGCCAGCACAGTACAGACAAGGTTAGTTATAATAAACTCCCCAGCCCCCTCCTTAACATTACATAGAAGGTGAAAGCTAGATAGGATTTTTATAGTGGAACTTTATGCTAGGAATGAAAATTGGTGAACAGGTAGGATTTTTTAATGTAGAAGAGACATGCTTTGCATTAAAGCTACTTACCTGCCTGTCTGATCCTGTACATTAAGCTGCGCAAGCGCAGCAATGCTGAATGTGACGAAGCATGAACATGCGTGGGAGTGACGTCATCAAGACCAGGAAGCCAGCTGCCCAATGATGTCAGCGGCAGGCAAGGAGTTCCTGGGATGACGCATCGCTGGATTCACAGCGAGTATAGTTTCCATTTAAGTAATGTTATGTGAATGGGAACATGTAACAAATATAAAGTAGGTGTTATTCCAATTTACCTGCAAAAGTGGAATATACTTTAAGTCTATTGAGAGGTAAATAAACACATTCAGTATGTGAACTGCACACAACTGTCAAATCTTTTACATTAAAAAAAAATTCTGGGAATTCCATAATGTTTAGCTTCTGTCACTTGTTAAGCAATTATTTTTCTACGGCACAAAAAAAAGCATTAAAAAAAGTTTACATTTGTCACAGAACAGAGTAATATTCCCTTAATACTGCACTGTGTGCCAATCCAGCTGACAGTAAGAGTTCTATACAAATCAGTCAGGAATGTCAAGTCACTGACTATATCATTGAGCTTTTCCTGCACTTAATTTTTTTTTTTTTTTATTGGTTGGTCGATTGCCGTTTGGTAGCATTATGTGTCGCTTGGTTAGATCTGCAATCTGTGGAATTCTCTCCCACTTTGGCTTTTTCTTCTCTTGCAATTCTCTTTGTTAATCCACTAAAATACTTTTCACGGAAAGAGTTGTGGCCATGGTATGGTAAATACTGTTCATCCAAAAGATGAGCACGCTGATCTTGTTCCTGTAAGAGAAAAATAAATGTGTAAAAGTGCATATAATATAAGGTCCCTTTCAAACTGGGGCGGGGGCGGCGTCGGCGGTAAAGCGCCGCTATTGTTTTATTACTTTTTTTCCCGTCCTGCCAGCGTACCGCTCCAGTGTGAAAGCCCTCGGGGCTTTCACACTGGAGACAAAGCAGCGGCACTTTCAGTTCGGTTTGCAGGCGCTATTATTAGCGCAATAGCGCCTGCAAACCGCCCCAGTGTGAAAGGGCCCTTACACAGTGAAACAAAACAAGTTCCAATTTTTCACAAGCAGGGCATATGGTATATCCTGGTTTTTAAGAATGCAAATGAAAGACCTCCAAACTAGATCTTCTGCAAAACAGTCTACTAAAATGCTCACAGGACACATAATTTGAAGTATTTTTAGTTTTAAGATGTACTGTATTTAAATTCTAAAATACTCTGGAAGAATTACATAGATGAGCTAACGCTATCTCATGCAAGCCAACGTTCATGACAACATAGATTGAAGGTTACTGAAAGACAAGTTCAAGTTGGATATTCCAGTTTTAACAGTCATATGTAGGAAAATGTCATTTCACTAGTAATCAAAAAGACTATGTTTTTATTTTTTTTTTAAAGATATTTTTATTGGGTTTAAAGACAAACCAACATACAAAAAAAAAACCTTTGTTCATTGGTATACAACAACAGGCAGTACACTCTTTCAGTCAATAAACAAATGGCAATGCACCTATCACGTGTGATTAATAACCACTTCCGGACCAGCCGCCGCAGTTATACTGCGGCAGGTTGGCTCCCCTGGGCGAACCGCCGTAACTCTACATCGGCCCTTTAAGACATAGACTATAAGTGTGCCCGGAGCCGATGCGAGTGCCCGGCGGGCACCCACAAACACTTGTGACAGAGAGAGAACCGGGATCTGTGTGTGTAAACACACAAATCCTGGTTCTTTCAGGGGAGAGGAGAGAGATCGTGTGTGCATACTAAGTATGCACACCGATCTCTCTCCTCCCCTAGTCAGTCCCATCGCCCCTGCAGTTAGAACACATCTAGGGAACACAGTTAACCCCTTGATCGCCCCCTAGTGTTAACCCCTTCCCTGGCAGTGACATTTATACAGTAAATCAGTACATTCTTATAGCACTGATCGCTGTATAATTGTCAATGGTCTCAAAAATGTGTCAAAAGTGTCCAATTTGTCCGCCGCAATATTGTAGTCCCGATAAAAATCGCAGATCACTGCCATTACTAGTAAAAAAAAAATAAAATAATAAAAATGCCATAAATCTATCCCCTAGTTTGTAGACACTATAACTTTTGCGCAAACCAATCAATATACGCTTATTGCGATTTATTTACCAAAAAAAATGTAGAATACATATCGGCCCTAAACTGAGGAAAAAAATTTGTTTGTTTTTTTTTTTTAATTGGAATATTTATTATATCAAAAAGTAAAAAAAACATTGTTTTTTTCAAAATTGTCACTCTTCTTTTGTTTATAGTGCAAAAAAACCCGCAGAGGTGATCAAATACCACCAAAAGAAAGCTCTATTTGTGGGGAAAAAAGGATGTAAATTTTGTTTGGGTACAACGTCGCACGACTGCGCAATTGTCAGTTAAAGCAACGCAGTGCTGTATCGCAAAAAATGGCCTGGTCATTGAGCAGCCAAATCTTCTGGGTTGCAGTGGTTAATTGCATAAGTACAGGAATCGATCATATTGTCAGTGTGAACTTCCTAGAGCAACAGTGGAGATCAGCACCATGAAGTCCGTAGCATGACCAGGAATTAACATTAAAAAGTATTCACTCTGGGGTAAGGGTCAGAGGACTAGCTATCCATCTACCCCAGATTTTGTGGAATGTCTTATTCCGTTTCCGGAGTTCAAATGTAGGTTTATATAGTGGTATAGAATCATTAACTTTAACCAGAGGGATTTCAGAGGGGTCTGTGTTCCCTTCCAAGACATCAAGATAGTTTTTTTAACAAAGAAATACAGAATGCGGAGTAGTCTCTTAGCATGTGACGATATGAGTAACTCACCAAAGATGCCTAGAAGGCAGTTCTTGGAATGAACAATATTCGGGAAACTCATCGCTGAGGAAATGAAGAAGCCTACCTCTGCCCAGAAGTCTTGAACCACTGGACATGACCAGAAACAGTGTAGGAAGTCAGCGGTTCGGCCACAGCCTCGGAAGCACCCAGCTGAGGGTGTATTAGTCCCATTTTATATAACCTAGCTGGAGTAAGGTGTGAGTGATGAAAGATTTTGATGTGTATAATTCGGTCCATAGATGAGAGAACTGAGGTTATGAACGTATCACTAAGTTCGGACCAGTCATCATCCGTGAGGGAAATGTCCATAGAGGTCCATTTCGTCTGAGCCTTACAGAATCTAGGATTAAAATCCTGTCATGAGGGCAGCATAGTAAGTGGAGACAAGTTTAGTGGGGTCAGGGTGTCTTAGCAGTTTCTCCAGTGGGGGTGTAGTTGAAGGGTCATCTAAAGAACCAAACTGGACACGAGCAGCATGTCGAAGCTGATAATAATAGAACAGGTAGGAGCGTGGTAGGTCAAAGTCAATGCGGAGTTGAAAGAAAGATTTAAAGCCCTGTGCATTGTATAATTGACATAAGCATTTAACCCCCTCAGAGTACCAGCGATTGGGATCGGGTAGGGAGTACAGTTGCTGCAAATTGCGATTGAACCACAGAGGGTTATTGGGGGTGGTCGACCAGGAATGTTTAGATATCTTTGAAACAATGGAGCAAAATAATGAAAGCGAGGTAGCCAATATGGATGTGCCGGGACGAGCTGGGACCCGGCCTCTATAGATAATGTTATGGAGGGTCTTTAAGGAAGAGGCAATGGCTCCCTTAGTAGTAGTACATGCATTCGCTGCAACCGGGTGCAGCCAATCATGAATATGGACCAGTTGAGATGCTAGATAGTATAGATAAAAGTTAGGAAATGCCAAACTTGCCAGATGTGTCGGAAAAGAGACTATTTACACCTAAATTGTTATAGCCTCAGTTAGCAACAAGTAAAGTATTTCAAAATAAGAATCAGTATTCGTCAATATGCCTGAAATTGAAAATTGGGCAAATATTCTGCAAATATAAGAGGCATGTGTAATGTTATTTAAATCTTGGTATCCTTTGTGTCTTTCTTTCAGTTCTTTGAAGTAATTTGGAATGGACCTCCTGCATTTCGATCTGAATAGTTTCTCTTAATAAAGATCGGTCACTGCTGCTCACTTTCCTTGTGCAGTGTGACAGGTCTTATATCCTTCCCCTATAGATTTCCGCAGGCAGCCTGCTTTAGGTGGAACTGCTATGTTCCATCCACAGTTCTCTCAACACAGGTGTAGCACCCTCCTAGTTAGGCTACTAGGTAAATTGAGTTTTAGCTCCTTCTGTAATCAGGGGAGCAGAGATTGTTTGGTCTGGTCTAGTCAATGTTTCAAAGGCTGCGAGTTTGATTGCTTCCGCCTAGCTCTAGAAGAAGCTTTGAGGCTTGTCTCTGTGATGTTTGGCGTATTGTAAAAGAAATACTTTGTGGCATTTGCGTAGTAATGGTCTTCTTTTGGCAACTTGACCATGCAGCCCATCTTTCTTCAGGTGCCTCCTTATTGTGCATCTTGAACCAGCCACACCACATGTTTTCAGAGAGTCCTGTATTTCACTTGAAGTTATTTGTGGGTTTTTCTTTGCATCCCAAACTATTTTCCTGGCAGTTGTGGCTGAAATTTTAGTTGTTCTACCTTACCCTGGTTTGGTTTCAGTTTGAACACTGCTGTTTGGGGCGGCACAGTGGTGTAGTGGGTAGCACTCTCGCCTAGCAGTAAAAAGGGTCGCTGGTTCGTATCCCAACCACAACACTACCTGCCTGGAGTTTGCATGTTCTCCCTGTGCCTGCGTGGGTTTTCTCCGGGCACTCCGGTTTCCTACACACGCCAAAGACATGCTGGTAGGCTAATTGGCTTCTATCCAAAATTGGCCCTAGTATATGAATGTAAGTTGGGGACCTTGGATTGTGGGCTCCTTGAGGGTAGGGACCGATGTGAGTGTGTGCGATGTATTTGTGGAGTGCTGCGTAAATTGACGGCGCTATATGGGTACCTTAAATAAATAGGAATAATTGTAGAAACGCACCCACACTCACTCAGGTTGAACTGGATGGACTGGTATCTTTATTCAACCTTACTATGTAACTGCTGATTGGCATTCTCAATTCCTTGGATATTTTTTATATCTCTTTCCTGTTTTATACAGTTCAACTACCTTTTCAATTCTTTTGCTTTCCCTATGAATCAAAATCCAGAAACATCAGTGCAGCACTGGATGAAAGATGCAAGGGTCTGTCAGGAGTCCAGAAACTCATTGACCTTTTATACACACACACACACACACACACTAATTACAAGCAAACAGATCACAGGTGAGGATGGTCTTTAATAGCAATTCAAAACCCTTTGTGTCAACTTCTGTGCATGCTATCAGGCCAAAATCACAAGGTTTCTGTTGCCATTATGATTTAAAAAGAGTAAATACAGTTGATTGATAATAAATGGCCTCAGCCAAACACAAACCATGAGTGAAAGAAAGGTTTTTGTGTTATCATTCGTATTCTCTAAAAAATTACAAAAAAAAAATCAAAATTCTGCCAGGGTATGTAAACTTATGAGCACAACTGTATATATATCTCTCTATATATAAAAAAAAATATCAAAAGACGATCCTAAAATCAGCCACTTGTCTTAATACAACTCTTATTTCACTAGTTACTAAGAAAACCCTAAAAGCATGGCAAAAACTTGCTCTGCTTTGGTGTTCACGCAAATGAGATCTAGTGGAGAAAAATGTGTTACGGGTAGAGATTAATATGCAGAAAATTACACTTACCAGTTAATTTGATATTAAAGTTTGTTATTTTTAAATAAAAAAAAATTAAACATGATATACTTACCTGCTCTGTGCAGTGGTTTTGCACAGAGCAGCCCAGATCCTCCTCTTCACTGGTCCCTCGTCGGCGCTCCTGCCCCCTCGCTCCTGCCGAGTGCCCTCACAGCAAACAGCTTGCTATGGAGGCACCCCAGCCGAGCTGCTGCTCATTGTGTCCATTCAGACACTTTGCCCGTAGTTCGGCCCCGTCCCCTCCCTCTCCTCATTGACTCATCCAGCCATTGAGGAGGAAGAGTCCCGGGCAGCCACGAGGCTCATGCAACATCGCTGGATCGAGATGGGCTCAGGTATTAGGGGGGCTGCTGCACACAGGTTTTTTTTCTTAATGCATAGAGTGCATTAAGATAAATAAAACCTTCTGACTTAACAAGCACTTATGCCCCGTACACACGATCGGAATTTTCGTTGGAAAAACCATCCAAGGTTTTTCCGACGGAAATTCCGATCATGTGTACGGGGCATAAGTGCTTGTAAAGTCAGAAGGTTTTTTTATCTTAATGCACTCTATGCATTAAGAAAAGAAACCTGTGTGCAGCAGCCCCCCTAATACTTACCTTCCACTCAAGCTTGCCTTGCATACACACGGTCACACAAAAGTTCTCTGAACTTTTGACCGTCAAGAACGCGGTGACGTACAACACTACGACGAGCAGAGAAAATGAAGTTCAATGCTTCCGAGCATGCGTCAAATTGTTTCTGAGCATGCGTAGGAATTTTGTGCGTCGGAATTGCTATAGATGATTGGAATTTCCGATAGGAACTTTTTCCGTCTGAAAAATAGAGAACCTGCTTTCAATCTTTTCCCGGCGGAAATCCTGCCAGCAAAAGTCCGATGGAGCATACACACGGACGAAATTTCCGACCAAAAGCTCACATCGGACCTTTGCTGGCGGAATTTCCGATCGTGTGTACGGGGCATTTAAGTCACACTACTGTAGTAAAGCTTTTCCACCATCAAATCTTGTGGCTATCTAGTATTTTGTAAAAGTTTCCCAATGACATTTAAATGTTTGACACAAAATGGCCTAAGGCAGTTCTACAAAACTGTTTTTGAGGGCCATGAGGCTTATACAGCATTCAACTTTCTCTGCCAACTAACTGTACATGGGCCAACAAATACTAATACAGCCTGGCTGGAAAATTGAATAATTTGTGGACCACATTGGTGACAACCCTGCACGGTTCCCTGAATAGCATTTGGCACCTTTTAGGCTGCCAATATCTGTTCAAGGTGACCATTATCATACATAGCCAAATATGGAGATCAGGCTGTATCAAGCAAAAAAAAAAAGTGCTTTGAGTGACAATCTCTGCACATGCTTGGGAAGTAGTATCCCAGATAATGAACTGGGATTGTACACCCCAACGTGGCCCTGAAATACAGGCCAGAAGACTGACAGCACACTATCAAAACAGCAAAAAATGTGATAATCATCTTATACACAAGATCTCAATCATGTTTCTCCCCAAACCACTGAGTATTTAAGTTTTAAGGGGAGCTCCTTGATTTCCTATCTGATACTTAAAAGAAAATACATCTTTTTTATTACAATCTTATTCTGTGGCGATAATTCCATGGTGTGCACAAAGGATCTCTATGTGTCAGGGCTCTGTAAATAAGATAATAATCTCTGTCTTATAGTGGGAAAATAAGTACCAGGTGTGAGGAGACAGGAACCACTTCAGCTAACAATCTACAGCAGACAGAAATATATACGATCCCTTGTTTAAAGTTGGTATAATTGGGAGCAAACAGACAAGAAATGGTCCAAAGTAAACTGTTGTTTTCAATAAAAGTTTTTTTAGATTATAAAGGGTCATGAAACTCTTAGAACCCAACAGACATAATTCCCTATTTAGTGGATTAAGAGAAAGTTGGAAACGAAGTCTTGAATAACGGTTTTATCCTGCAGTCAAATCAACAACTCTGAAATTAGAGAGTGTGAGGGAGGAACACTGCTGGAAGCCAACTCCAAAGTGTGTCTAAAGATTTGGATCTTGACAAAAGACAGACGAGAAAGTTTCTACACTAAGTAAATGGTTTCCAAACAATCTGGTGCTAACGAATGTTTAAACCTACTGCTGTTAAAGTAGTGCAGTCAATTACCAGTAGAGTCACACAAATCTCACTTATTTTTAAAGCCAGATTAAATTGTGGCAATATTAAAAAGTTAATGCCTTCTACTGTACTGATAAAAAAAAATTAGAAAGAAATCTGCAATGCCGAAGCATTACAGCAAAAAATTCAATCTGAAATTGAACTGAGCAATGGTGACCACTCAGAGAGAATCCCAATCTAATAAGTAACAGTATAATTGCTCATGTGTGAAACCCACTATTTACTGAAAAGCTGTAAGGCAGTGGTTCTCAACTCCTATCCTCAGGACCCACTAACAGACCAGATTTTAAGTATTACCTTGGGGGGATGCAGACTAGACTACTGCAATCACTGAGCAGCAAATGATATCACCTGTGAGTTATCTTGCAAACCTGGCCTGTTAGTGGGTCCTGAGGACCGGAGTTGAGAACCACTGCTGTATGGTGTAGGGACTAAGGATGAGCTCCGGCGTGTTCGCACAGCCCACGTGCAGAGCCCGCCAGGAAGTCGGCACTGCGCTAATCACAGGCAGTGAAACATTGTCCTGATGCGCGGCTGCAGAGATCGGGAAATGTCTCACTGCCTGTGATTAGAGCAGCGCAGTGCCGACTTCCTGGCAGGCTCTGCACGTGGGCTGCACGAACACACCGGAGCTCATCCTTAGTAGGGACAGACCTAATACAACGAAATACAATAATTGACTGTGTTACAAGTGACTGGGCTATTAATAGAGAAGACTATAATGTGCACAACTGATCAGCCCATTTTTCAGGTGATCAGAACTGTGGATTAAAGTCCAATGTCTATATGGTGATACAAAATATGTATATTTCAGAAAAGGACTTTATTTCATTGTATTAAAGTGGTTGTAAAGGCTGAAGGTTTTTTACCTTCACCTTGTGCTGCTCCCCTCACAGCCCCACCTAATACTCACCTGAGCCCCCTCTTGATCCAGTGATGTACACGAGTATCTCGGCTGTCCCAGGACTCCCTCTCCTCAATCACAGCCAGTAAGCCAATGAGGACAGATCTGGGGAGGGGGCTGAACCATGGCTCTATGTGTCATAAGGACACAGAGCAGGGCTCGGGAGTGAGCACGCACCAGTACCCCCATAGCAAGCGGCTTACTATGGAATGCTGGTCAAGGGGGAGGAGCCAGGAGCACCAGCAGGGGACTCGAGAAGAATCGGATCGGGATGCTCTGTACAGAACTACTGCACAGAGCAGGTAAGTATGACATGTTTGTTTTTGTCTTTAGGCTGAAAATGCTTTTAGTTAGGTTGATTGGAGACCCAGAAGGCCTATGGTTGCTATATGTTCAGTCTTTAGGATGCTGGATACTAAAGGTAAGGGTAGTATAAATTCCTTCTCCTTTCAATGTCCTAAGTAAGGTGCCCCAGGATTTTGCTTCATCTCATCAGTCTGGCATCCACTGTCAAAATTATCCATTGTAATAAATAGTAGTTATCTGAAAGCGATCATTAAAGTACTGGAGTAACTAGAGGGCAGAGAGCTTTAGGTATACCAGAAGAGAAACCCTCCTTTAAAGAGGATTATCTTTTTTAAACTGGACACAATGTCTACCCGAAGACTGGCTGATTGAAAAAAAAAAACTATGCATGCGTACCCAGCTTTAGACTGGCTTGTACGTGGCTTGTATCTCCTCCGATTTCTGCTGAATCCACCAAAAATTTGAGCCAAGGGGAGCCCTATCAACACTACTTGGCTCAAGAAACTTTGACAGAGTCGAGTAGAAAATTGCCAGCCAAACAATGACTGTATAATCAGATGCAGTCACTGTTCAGGTATTCAGACAGTCACTGGTACTGCAGATTCAAGTGATTTATCTTGTTCAGCCATGAAAATGTACACGTGTATGGCTAGCTACACAATAGCATAGACAGAAGGCAGATGAGCAGGACTTGTGCAGATAAAGAGATTTTAAAAACAAAGTCATTTTCAGACAGGTAGACATAGTAATGCATGGTACACACAGACTGTATGTGAATGGCACGGCCAGGTGCAAAGTTCAATACATTTCACATGTATAATCCAAGACACACGTGATTAAACTTTTTTAGTGTGCAATAGGTAGGTGATGAAGGCTGAAGACTTATCAGTACAGGTGTAAAACCACCAGGACAACTTTTCGGAAACCTCTTTTGGTAAGAAAATCCTTTCTGTGCATCTTGAGTTTTGTTTCAGAACTTGAGAAGACAATATTCAGTGATCTGGACTCTAGTGGAGATCACAGCAGTGTCAGAACTGAGGCTGTTATTAAACACATTTTCCCAGAGAAACAGTCTGTTCACAAAAGAAAAACTATGGACTGTTTAACACACTTGCCAATAAAAAGCAGTTTGGACAAAGTGTGTCAATTATATAATGCAGAAACATCAAAGCCTGATCCCAAAAGACCAGAAAGACTCTATACACTTAAAGAGGGGAAAAAAATAATGATTTCTAAATATGGCAGAATTGAACTAAACTTTTCCCCCGGCTTTACGCAGCGCTTTATACATATATTGTACATTCACATAAGTACCTGCTCTCAAGGAGCTTACAGTCTCAGGTCCCTAACTCACATTCATACATACACATACCAGGACCAATTTATACAGGATCCATTTAACCTACCAGCATGTCTTTGGAGTGGGCGAGGAAACTCACACAGAAACAGGGAGGACATGCAAACTCCAGGCAGGTAGTGAAAAAAAGGGAATTAGTGCTACAGAACCTGCTGAATAATTGTGGATTTCAGCTAAGAGTGCTGCTACTCAATCCTCATGAATCACTAGTAGGAAATCAAAATGAACAAAAAATAGCGTAAATCTATAGAAATTCCACAATTGTATAAACCATTTTTAAAATCAACAATGATGGACTCGTAAATATATATATATATATAAACAAGACATTCCTATCAATATTCTACCTCTATTAAATATATATTAGATATTTTTTGTCCATAATGATAGTGCAACTGCTAAAAAACCTTATATGGGTTTATATAAACATAAAGTGCAAGTGCGACTGTGATATCAATCTATATATGTGTCATCACAGCTTTCAATACAAAAATTTCTTTGCGAAAGAAATCTAATAACTGCAACTATTAATTGGTGGTGACATGAAAAGTGTGAACATATTTTCAAAACTAAAAAAACATATATTTTGTAAATAAAAAAAGTCCCAAATTAGAAAAGTCCAAAGAAAAACCAGAAAAACAAACAAAAAAAATTTTTTTTTGAATGTCTTCAAATACGTGTGTGCAATCAAACACAAGCGTCAACGAAAAAAAATGTGATCCAAACATTCATGTGTTCAAATATCTGATGTGGTCCTTCATCAATAAAGTCCTAAAATGACTCACCAGAGGCTGTGGCTGGTGTATAATTAGGAAGATCCACTTTCCACTCTGCTGATTTCCAACGTATCCCCCCTTCAGTTTCTCTCTCATATTAAACAGCAGATAATTATGGGGACGAAAAGAAGAGAAAACTTTACAGGATAATCTCTTATTTTATAAAGATTTTATTTGTTTAAAATATAAGCCAGGAGCAGAGAAATATATTGAATCAACTTGCGACTGTTCCTTAGTGTCGGGCTGACACTTAAAAAATGTGAGTATATTTTAACTTCTTTTCTTCCCCATAATAATCTGCTGTTTAATACGGGAGAGGAACTGATGGATGGATACGTTAGAAATCAGCAGAGTGGAAAGTGGGTCTTCCTAATTATACAAACATTGCTGGTTTCTAATCTGAGCAGCCACAGCCTCTGATGAGTCATTTTAGGACTTTATTGATGAAGAGGCACATCAGATATTTGAACACATGAATGGTTGGATCACATTTTTTTCGTTGATGCTTGAAATTTGGATTGTGTTTGATTGTACACACGTATTTGGAGACATTCAAAAAAACATTTTTTTAATGTTTTTTTTTTTGTTTTTCTGTTTTTTCCTTGGACTTTTCTAATTTGGGACATTTTTTTATTTACAAAATATGTTTTTTTAGTTTTGAAAATATGTTCACATAAGCACTTTTAATGTCACCACCAATTAATAGTTATTTGCAGTTATTAGATTTCTTTTGCAAGATTCCAAAAATTCAAAAAATGTGGTGAAACATATATAGATTGATATACACATCACAGTCGCATTTTCACTTTATGTTTATATAAACACTTATAAGGTTTTTTTAGCATTTTCACTTTATCATTATGCACAAAAAATTATCTAATATATATTTAATAGAGGTAGAATATTGATAGGAAGGTCTTGGTATATATATATATATATATATATATATATATATATATATATATATATATATATATATATATATATATACTGGTATATAAACCCTGTTTCCCCGAAAATAAGACCTGGCGTGATTGTCGGTGATGGCTGCAATATAAGCCCTACCCCCCAAATAAGCCCTAGTTAAAGTTCTTGTAGGCTTTATTTTCAGGTAGGGCTTATTTTCGGGAAAACAGGGTAGGGCTTATTTGGGGGGGTAGGGCTTATATTGCAGCCATCACTGACAATCACGCTAGGTCTTATTTTGGGGGGAAACAGGGTATATATATAAAATAATTAGGAGTCCATCATTGTTGATTTTAAGAATGCTAGGCGGAAGTGCTAACCACTTACAGTTGTGCTCAGAAATTTACATACCCTGCCAGAATTTATGATTTTTTGGCCATTTTTCAGAGAATATGAATGATAACACGAAAACTTTTCTTTTTCACTCCTGGTTAGTGTTTGGCTAAGGCCATTTATTATCAATTAACTGTGTTTACTTTTTTTTTTTTTAATTCTTTTTATTAAGTTTGTTTGAAAAATAAAACAAAAAAGTTACATAATACAGCCTCTGGGCATACCCCGGCTGAGGTAACAACCAATAAGACAATCCTATACATTTATACTTATCTATGGAACTTCTATAACCGAAACTACTCGTGTCATTAAGATTGAAAGGACAGGGGGAGGATAGTGTGTCATGCATTTCAGATGACCACATCGGGAAGTGCTGCTAAAGTTGAAGATAACGCCTTTAGGAGAACCTTCAGATAATTACAAAGTTAGGTCTTCACTGCTACAAGGCTTTTAGCTGAAGTAGACAATCAATGGGAATAGTGCCTATTGAGTTGCGATCGTGGTGTCCGATTCTAACCATACGCGCCATATTTTGTCAAACTTGGCTGGGCAGCCTCTGGCGAGATAGGCCTCTTTGTATAGTGGCACCACTGAGTTGATCAGCGATTTCCATGTGTTCAAAGTAGGTACCTCCGTTTGTTTCCATTTAATGAGTAGAGCCTTCCTAGCGTAGAGTAATAGAAGACCTATTAGTGTCTGGTTGCTCGGCGGTGGGCCAAGGAGTCCACCAGACCAAGCAAACAGATCGATACATTCAGGGGAACATGAATCATGGTCAAGGTTTCAATGAAGGTCGTGACCTCCGCCCAGAAGGACTGGATTCTGGGACAGGACCACAACATATGGTTGAAGTCGGCATTTGCCATATTACACTTCCAACAGTTGGAGGAGGAATTCGGGTTCATTTTGGACAATCCATGGGGTGACAAAAAGACTCTATGGATCAATTTAAATTGTATCAACCGAACCTGTAAGAAAGGATATTCCCAGGCCTCCTCCCAGTCTTCAGAATCCAGATCCGGGATCTCGCCCTGCCACCTTGAGAGCAAGTCCTCCAGACCAAAGTGGACTGAAGGCAATAAAGCTTTGTAAATAGTGGAGGTGGGTTTGACCAGAGGAGTAACCCTTAATGTGGATTCAAGGTTGGACCGGAGCAGGGTGGAACCAAATTGGGTAGCGAAGGCGTGGCGAATTTAAAGAAATCCAAAGAATTGTCTGTTGGTGAGCCCGAATTTCTCCTTGAAGGAGTCAAAGGTCAGAAGGGAGCCACTAACACAGATATGCTCCAGGTTTTTGATACCTCTAGTAGCCCAGAACTCTGGGTCTGGGATAGTCAGAAACTCTGGTAAATGCGGGTTGAGCCACAGGGGGGTGTCTGGAGATCTAGTGTGAGGGTCCCTTTGTAGTTTACAGATCAACAATTGCCACTCCCTGATCACCGCCTTCATGTGTGTGAGAGGATAGGGGGCTCTGACTCCCCTGTATAAAGCATTACTCAGCGCCTCGTAGGAACCGAGGTGGGCGGCCTCAAGGACTACAGTAGTATTGGTTATATCTGAGGCTAGCCAGTTATGGGCGTGTGACAGTAGTGTAGCATAGAAATATCTCTGAAGATCCGGACAGGCTAGGTGAACCCTCTGTCCAGGGCCTTTTGAGTATAGATTTGTTGATTCTGGGGGGGGGGGGGGGGTGAGATTTCCACAAAAAGGGGGTTATAATGGAGTCAAATTTTTGGAAGAAGGCTTTGGGGATCCAAATTGGGGAGTGCCTCAGAGCATATAGAAAAACTGGGAGGAATTTCATTTTAAGTAAGTTTTATCCTGCCAATGAGGGATAATGGCAGGTTATTCCAAGCCTGAAGCTTCAGTTTGAGTTGGGTTAGTAAGGGATAGAGGTTTAACTTAGCAAAGTCAGAGACTCTAGTGGTAATGGTAATTCCCAAGTAACGGATAGAGAAAGTCCAGGCTAGTGAAACAGAGAGGTCTGCATGAAGTTTTGCCTGAGAGTCAATTAGTAGTGCTTGGGATTTTTCCCAATTGACTCTGAGCCCAGACAGTTCGGAGAATTCAGAGATAATACTCAGATCTGCATGGAAGGAGAGTCCCGAGTCATTAAGAAACAGCATGAGGTCATCCGCGTATAGAGCGAGTTTTTCAGTGATGGTGCCTACTTTAATACCCCTTTACAGAATTTGAGTTTCTGAGGGCCGTGGCTAGGGGTTCCATGACCAAGGCAAACAAAAATGGAGAGAGGGGACACCCCTGCCTAGTTACTGTCTCCACTGGGAAGGGGTCAGACAGCAGGCCCCCTAGTTTGATCTGTGCTGTTGGTGATTTATACAATATATCTCTCCACTTGCAAAAAGAGGGACCGAAACCAAAGGTCTGCAGGACTAATTTCATATATTGCCATTTTACTATATCAAAGGCCTTTTCAATATCTAGTGCTACCATTACCCGGGTTTGTGAATGAGAGTTTGGGAGCTGCAGATGAGTGAGGACTCTTCTCAGGTTGATGTCAGTAGATTTTCCTGGCATGAACCCGGTTTGATCAGTGTCGATCAGGTCTGGTAGAACTCTGACCTGTGTTTACTTTTTTAAAATCATAATCACAACAGAAACTACCCAAATGACCCTGATCAAAACTTTATATACCCTGGTGATTTTAGCCTGATAACATGCACACAAGTTGACACAAAGGGGTTTGAATGGCTATTACAAGGTAACCATCCTCACCTGTGATCTGTTTGTTTGTAATTCGTGTGTGTGTATAAAAGGTCAATGAGCTTCTGGACTCCTGACAGGCTCTTGCATCTTTCATCCAGTGCTGCACTGTTGTTTCTGGATTCTGAGTCATGGGGAAAGCAAAAGAATTGTCAAAGGATCTGTGGAAAAGGGTAGTTGAACTGTATAAAACAGGAAAAGGGATATAAAAAGATACCCAAGGAATTGAGAACACCAATCAGCAGTGTTCAAACCAAGAAGTGAAAAATGAGGGGCTCTGTTGAAACCAAACCACGGTCAGGTAGACCAACTAAAATTTCAGCCACAACCGCCAGGAAAATTGTTCGGGATGCAAAGAAAAACCCACAAATAACTTCAGGTGAAATACAGGACTCTCTGAAAACATGTGGTGTGGCTGTTTCAAGATGCGCAATAAGGAGGCGCTTGAAGAAAGATGGGCTGCATGGTCGAATCGCCAGAAGAAAGCCATTACTACGCAAATGCCACAAAGTATCATGCTTACAATACGCCAAACAGCACAGAGACAAGCCTCAAACCTTCTGGCACAAAGTAATTTGGAGTGATGAGACCAAAACTGAGCTTTTTGGCCACAACCATAAAGTCAACAAGGCCTATGATGAAAGGTACACCATTCCTACTGCGAAACACAGAGGTGGATCGCTGATGTTTTGGGGATGTGTGAGCTACAAAGGCACAGGAAATTTGGTCAAAATTGATGGCAAGATGAATGCAGTATGTTATCAAAAAATACTGGAGGAACATTTGCATTCATCAGCCAAGAAGCAGCACATGGGACGTACTTGGACATTCCAACATGACAATGATCCAAAAACACAAGGCCAAGTCGACTTGTCATTGGCTACAGCAGAATAAAGTGAAGGTTCTGGAGTGGCCATCTCAGTCTCCTGACCTCAATATCCTTGAGCCACTCTGGGGAGATCTCAAACGTGCAGTTCATGCAAGACAGCTCAAGATTTTACAGGAACTGGAGGCTTTTTGCCAGAAGGAATGGGCAGCTTTACTATCTGAGAAGATAAAGAGCCTCATCCGCAAATACCACAAAAGACTTCAAGCTGTCATTGATGTTAAAGGGGACAATACACGGTATTAAGAACTGGGGTATGTAAACTTTTGATTAGGGTCATTTGACAAGTTTCTGCTGCCATTAGAAATTAAAAAGAGTAAACACAGTTGCTTTTAATATACTGTCTAAAATGCTAGTTTGGCTGCTGTGCTGAACCTTATACTGCTGCATGCTTCTCTTTATATTGCAGTTTGCCAAAACTTGGCTCTTGACATTTGACATGATAACCTCACTGAAACTTTTTAATTTTTTTTTCCCTTGAACAAAAGTTTTTATTAAACAATTTGTGCATACACATTAAACTTGCATATTATATGTACGATACATCCATCATATAAGGATCGACATATGCATTACAGATACAGTGTAGGTTTCAAACTATTTTTTAATAGTAAAATTTCCATCAGGGTACAAACGTTGAGCTCTTCATAATAAAAGAGATGTAATGTAAACATACTTCGGATTATATTTTTCCAAAGAATCATACTATTTTCATGTGCAGGTTTCTGATTCTTGTAGCCAGCAGTCCCATATTTTATTGTACTTAGCTGGGCATCCCCTATTAATGTATAAGAATTTTTTGTAAGGTAGGGTAGTGTTTACGTCCACCTTCTAATCTACAAAGTTGGGAGGTAAAGGTCTCATCCATTGTCTAGCAATAATTTTCCTGGCCGAGAACAAAGTTTTATGGAGGAATATCTTTGTGTATTTATCAATAGAATCGGGAAATATCCAGAGTAGGCACTGTTTCGGGTCTAGGGCAAGAGCGGAACCCATAGTGTCATGTAGAAAGGCTACAATCTGTTTCCAAAGGCCTTGTATTTTGGGGCAGGCCCAAATTAGGTGGAAAAACGTGCCCGCCTCTTGGTTGCACATAAAGCAAGAGGTAGACCGGCCACGGTTTTATCTAGCCACTCTTAGGGGAGTGAGATGTGCTCGATGGAGTATATAAATTTGGGATAGTGTATCTGAGAGCTTGGGAGACACAGCCTTGCAGGAATCCAGTGCCTCTTCCCATTCCTCATCCCCCATTGGTCCTACCTCCCTCTCCCAAGGGTGTTTAAGATCATACGCTAGTTTGGTAGAAGCAGGAGTAGAAAGCATACTGTAAAAAAATCAATATAAATTCTTGGGGGTCTGTGCTTTTAACTACTGCCATAATGGCATTGGGGGTAGGTTGTGGAAGGGATTATGGAAATTGTGATTGGACAGCATGTCGGACCTGTAAAAATCAGAAAAACGTGGTTCTGAATGAATGAAAAATTTATACAGCGCTGCAAATGCAAACTGAATCGCCTAAAGGCGCTAAATGCATTTGGTGTTGTCAGCTTCTAGAAGAGGAAGTTCCTGAAAGCCAGGTGGTTTTCTTCCATGCGGATGTGGGTCGGAAGTGCGTTCCATAGCCGAGGTCCTTGGACTGCGAATCTTCGTTCTCCCTTTGCTTTGTAATGGTATTTGGGAATGAGAAGGAGGTTTTGGTTAAATGATCGAAGATTGCGATTGGGTAGTGTAGTGTTTGATTTTCTCTCGAAGGTATTGAGGCGAGTTTCCTTGTATGCATTTGTGGGTGAGGCAGAGGGTCTTGAATGTGATCCGATTCTTTATGGTTAGCCAATGTAGGTTCCTTAGGGATGGGGAAATTGACTCCCAGGGTTTTTTTTCCTGTTAACAGTCTTACTGCCGCGTTTTGGATGACCTGTAGGCGTGCAAGCTGATATTGGGGTAGAGCTATGTAGAGCGAGTTAGCGTAATCGAGTAGGGAATTGATGATTGTTCCAACTACTGCTGCTTTGTCCTCTTCTGGGATGAAGGGGATAAGTCTACGTAACAGGCAGAGGAGATGGTGAGATACGCTAACTACCGATCCTATTTGTGCATCCATTGTCATTTCTGAGTCAAAGATAACTCCGAGGCTTTTGGCTTTAGTGCTCGGAGAGATGGTTTGTCCTAAGATGGTGGGAGGTGTCCACGGAGTCTTGTTTTTGGCATTTTGGTTAGCGTGTAGGACAGTTGTTCTCAACTCCTGTCCTCAGGGCCCACTAACAGGCCAGGTTTGCAAGATAACTGAAGTACAACACAGGTGATATAATTTGCTGTCTGTTGAGTTCTTAAGCGTTTGCCAAGCAAGTTTAGGGTAGCCTGGATCCTTTCCTGGTTGTGTATAAGGACTATTGTTGCCTCTCTCATGGAAGGGGGTAGTGTGAAGGTCTCGAAAAAGTGGTTATATAAGGCTAGCAATTTAGGGGTAAGTATCTCACTGAATTGGGAATAGAATTCAAGAGGTAAACCATCCGAACCCAGAGATTCTGACCTGGCAAAACTAGCTATTGCAGTTACTATTTCATCGGTGGTGAGAAGTGACTCTAGGAGGGCTACCTGGTTGCTTAACAATTGAGGAAAGGTAACGTTCTCTAGGAAGAGGTTCATCGGTTCTAATTCTGTAGAAACTGTTGATGTGTACAATCCAGCAAAAAAATCTCTGAATATAGATGTTACACTGGGTGGGTCTGTAATCTGTTGATGCCCAGGGCCATGGAGAGAAATAACAACTGGGGAGCTGTCTTCACTATGTACTAAGTATGCCAACAGTTTGCCAATCTTCTCCCTGTGTTCAAACAACTTTTGTTTAGCAAAAAATCGTTTTTGTCTTGCTCTCTCAAATTGTAGCTGGTTCACCACTCTAGTATGTAGTTTGAGTTGGTCTGCCTTTGCGGGGATGGGTTAGACGCATATTCCTGTTCTGTGGAGGACAACTCCACCACAGCCTTATCAAAGGCACCAGCAGAGTCTGCCTTGATGCTATTAATGTGTGAGATCAGAGATGTGCAGGTGTGTAGTTTAATGGAGTCTCAAACTGCTGATGGGGAAGCAGAATGATCATTCTATGCAAAGTATAACCTCTATTTATTCATGATCTCTTAATCCTCTGGCAGTAAAGAGAGCCAGAATGGGTTTAAGTGCCAGGATCATGGTGGTTTGTCAATGGGGATACTTAAAGTAATCCAGTAAGGGCTATAGTCTGATAGTAGTAATGTAGTACTTTGTAGTAATGTAAAAAAGGAGTGGGGCAGTAAGAAACAGAGTGGCAATGAGGAAAGACAATTGGGCAGTGGTAGGGGACAAACAGCCATAGAATCCTGGGCTAGAAAGGTGAAAATTAGAATTTTGTGAAATTATTATTTCCCAAATAACCCTAAACACTAGAGATTTGTGGGCAAGGTGTGAAGGGCATAGGCCCGATTCTATTTACCTAGACAACTATGGATCTAAAAAAGTTATAAACTGTTTAATTGTAGTGTAATTGCTAGTAATGAGAAGCTTTCTGCTTTAAGATGATGACAATTTTAGGGATGCTTCACACAATATGAAAAAAGGACATAAAAAATGTCACATATCTGATATAAGCAGCATCCTAATCCAAAGATCCAACTTTGACAGTGTGTACTGTACTGCACTGCTAACAAGTGTACAGAAGGCTGGAATCACAGAAAAAAAGTGCCTGTGCTCCAAAACTACAGAGCACAGCTGTATCTGTGTGCAGGAACCAAAAGGAAGTCATTCATAGCTCAATGTACCCCTTAGCAGAGCGTGCAATGTAAAGTTCTGGTGTCAATGTGAAAATTATCTGCAAACCATCTGCTCTGTGAATTAGAAGCACCTGCCTGTTTGCCTGCCAAGGAGCAGTAAGTCATTTGTCTCTGTGCTTCGGTCAGGTGCTGTAATCCAAACTCTTGAAACCACAAATAGATGCTTGGATAAACAGCCAAAATTGCAAAAAAAAAAAGAAAATATTGGACTGAAGAAGCGGGATTGCATGCAGTGCTCAAGGGGTTAATGAGCAATAAACTACCAAATGTGGCCATTCTAAAAAGATGCTTCATTTAAAACCTGCTTGTGGATTACAAACAAAAACCAGAAAGAAAACAAACATATGCCAAGGGTTTAAAGTAGGGGAAAAAACAGAGCAAACCTTTTGTTTGTGCCAAAGTCAACACTGTTGATCTGAGGAGTAACAAGCACAATTTGTTATGTTAATGCTAGGGCTGTTTATCATTCTTGTTCTTGTTTTATCCAAGCACTGCCTGAGATTTGGTCGCTTGTTGTGCACATCATAGATGCTTATGACCTTGTAGTGGCTTCCCTCAAGCTGTGATGTTTTGACAAACCAAGTACAAACCACAGATGGTTAGATCCATGCATTATGAACACATTTAGGCCACATCCTGGAAATGCAACCATTTAGGACAAACAGAAGGAGAAAAATCAAACTTTTGATGTCAGTTCTGTCGCTAACTATCAGCAGTTAAAGGGGAACTAGCTACAGAGATATGTTTTGTGATAAGGGCTTGCATGCCAAGTAAGGTGTAATTGAAACGCTTGCAATGATTTACTAACTTTCCCCTGACAGTGCCTTCACCTTTATATTATGTCAACCCCATCATAGTTGCAGGGTTGGAATCTTTTTTCTGGAATGAGTTGCTGTCTCAGAGGGGGCAGTCATGTTAAAGCGGCTTTCTGCACAGTAGCTTGGTTCCTAGCTGAGTGTATATGTACACAGCCCCATGCTGCTAAAAAGTTACAATGGAGGAAAAGTTTGGGTGAGTAATCACTAGTGAACACTTAACAAATGCTTCCTCCTGCCTGCAGCAGACATCATTCTGCCAAAATACTCCTCTTAGGTCGATGCACACTTGATTTGAACTCAAGGACTAGCAATTAAAGCATAGAAGATAAAATTATATGGTTTGTATATATTGCAACATGTCATGTAGACTTGTAAAGTTATGTTAGGTCCAAGAACGGTGCATCTTCCAAAGACACTGAGCACATATGAATAATAATGTTTTACCAGGCCATCTACATTCAATAATACAGCTCGTTGTTTTCTATGAATGCGTATGTTTGCCTGTGGATGAGTTTTAGAATAGAATGTAATGCTTCACAACATTTTGAACCTTAAAAGACAAGTATAGGAAAGAATTTTTTTTTTAATCATACTTACCTAGGTGGATGCAGTGTTGCTCTGATGCTGCATCTGCCCCCTCCCGGTTCTATCACTGAGAACCGAGTGATCAAACACCTCCATTCTCACAGCTATGTGAGCAGAAAGCTGGTGACTGTCAGTCACTGCTCACTAGAGTGCTGGGTTGTGTAGGGGGTGGGAGTGGCTGGCTCAGGCTCTCAGCGGCTCGCTAAGAGGCTGAGCCGGGTGGCGGTCCAGGTATGTGGGCGTATCTTGACCATATGGTCGCCATTTTTCCGGAGCCTGGACCGGCTCTGTGACGTCAGCCGATAGCGAGCTTCACAGGAGTGCAGAACGAACTGCAATAATGTGAGCAACAGGAAAAGTATAGCCAAGCAAGCTTTAGCTGTACTTATCCTTTAACCAGAAAATGAAGCGTGTCATAAAAAAGTTCCTGTGTCTGAGTCAAGTATCCCAGGCACATGTAAAGGTAAGTTTATAAAAATGTTTATTGTGATTGGAGATCTATAAGCAGACTAACTGGTTTTCTCTTCTGTTCATTTACTTTACATTTGGTTAATTGATAAAAAGAAAAAACTATTAACACTTCTATTTTGGAAAGTGTTTCTTAACTTACAGATCATTTTTACACCTGCCTAAAACTTTTGCACAGTACTGTACCCATACATAGGCTAAATCTGACAGATCTGTACTATTAAAAACTCTGCATTTATTTCCATTTTATCCATCATTTCAGCATTAAAGGTTAACTTCTGATATCTTTCATCCACTTAACGAGTTCTAATTCTAAAATTATTAAATAAATATAGTAAAAACTAAAACGATTTACCTAAAGTGTAGCTTTTATTAACATTAAATATCTACCTGAATATATTTCTGACATATCACTGTATAGAGGAGCAATATAATAATAATAAAAAAAAAGAGGAGTAAAGAGTATCTACTATGGTCAAAATTTTTTAAAATATAAAATGATTTCCACATTGAATCTATCCTACATTTATTAATCCGAATGAAAATCCTACTTTGCGAAGAGCCCCACACATTTATTTGATTCCTTGATTTCTGTGATACGTATTCACTATGCCTTGTGAATATGTGCTGCTGTCTGAACTACAGAGGCGGTGAAAGGTAGAGTTTTAGGAGGCACAGTCAGTACAGAAAATACACTTTACCACTTCAAGGCAGCAAGGTACAATGGGATATGTAGTTCTTAGAGATCAAAAGCAAACCAAAGGAATGAGCAGAGGAAAAGCTACAAAGCATGCATGGAATTCAGGAAGTTGTGGAAAGAGATGGCCAGCAATTTTACAAATAAGCCTATCTTGGATTGCCAAAAAATAATTATTGTTTGTACTGCAATGCTGATGTTATATAATGTAGGTGTATGCTGTGACTTTGAGTGTTTTGAATTTCCCTCAAGTAGCCCCATGGGCTAAAGCAGTGTTTCTCAACTCCAGTCCTCAAGGCGCACCAACAGGTCATGTTTTCAGGATTTCCACTATTTTGCACAGGTGATTTGATCAGTTTTCACTGCCTTAGTAATTACCACAGCTGTTTCATCTGAGGGAAATCCTGAAAACATGACCTGTTGGTGCGCCTTGAGGACTGGAGTTGAGAAACACTGGGCTAAAGGACAGAGATCCATTGATTCACCCATTCATGCTAGGCAGCTTAGATAAAGGATTGTCAGCCGCTAGTTATTGCATTTAGCAGGTGCTGTTAAACTCCTGAACAGTGCTTGCATCTGACTGTACGCTCCTTCGACAGAATTGAATTGAAAATTCAACTTTTGTTAGGTGGGGAAAAGGAAGGAAATCACAGACTCAGATGTTGCTGTCCCACAGAACCTGGGCTTCAACAGCCATCCTGTTAAAGCCAGTGCCTGAGAAACAGGACAGTAAATCAGCCCTTGGAGCAGAAGATCCTGACAATCTGGGTGAGTCCAGAGCATTGAGAAGCACCAGAACTCCCTTCATTTTGATCCTACGGAGCAGACAAGGGAGACATGTTTGGAGACAAAAGGCATACAATTAGCATGTACTGATACCACTGAGCCATCAGACCATCCACTGCTTCCACGAGAAGGATCCCTGTACCAGGATACAAACATGTCTAGTTTTTTCTTGAACCTGGAGGCCAGGAGATCCACATCCAGTTTCCCCCATGACACAAGTCCTGGAACATCTTTGGGTGGTGAAGCCACTTTCCTGGGTCCATGCACTGCTGGCTGAGGAAATCTGCCTGCTGATCATCTAGTTCTGCCCAAGACAGGATCTTCTACACCTCAACAGCCACAGCGAGACTTCTGGGGGGCCTCGTGGTTGATGTATGTCACAGCCATGGTTTTGTCCAAAGGCCCTTCCAACAGGGTGATTCATTGCTGAAAATCCCAGAATGTTTATCAGGAGAAGTGATTCCTACTATGACGAAGGCACCTACACTGACTCATCCAGTCTGACAGGCTGCTGTCTGTTAAAGCAGTAGTAAACTGCAATTATTTACTTTCAATTATTTTAACCTGCAAGGCAACATTATAATGTGCTAGTAGTAGCACATTATGTGAAACTTAACTTAGAAGCAGGGCTTCCATCTTCACCTGTCTTCCTTCTGGACAGTTCGTGGACTTCAGGTGTGTGAGTGGCAAGATGGGTGGCCATTCCTTCAGAGCGCATGCGCTGGTGATGTCCCCGGCTGCATGTACAGTAAATATATCCTAAATGGTGCACATTTAGGAGATATTTACAGTACCTATAGGTAAGCCTTATTATTACCAGTGATCCAAAGCAGCTACTGAGACAAGCTGCTATGGATGAAAGGGCATGCTAAGTCGTCGTTGTTAGTCACTGACCCTACCTTCAGGACTCTATGGCAGTGCATATTTTTCATCCCTCCAGGAGAAATATTGAGGATCTTTTTCCATATGCTGGGCTGATTAACGGATATACTATTGGATGATAACAAGGCTGAACCCTCTACGGATGATATCTTATCCCTCCTGATAGTCACAGGGACGTGTGGAGACCAGAAGTGATTTTGATCTCTACCACTTGAGATCCAGATTCTCTGGTAAAAGGTATGAGTTGATGTGGGGAACGATCTTGTATGAGCACCCTGACACTTTTTGTTTTGCTCGTTTTGCACATTTAATCACTGGGATACCTGTCATCTAAACGGACTGTAATTTCTTGGATCATGTGTTCATGTATCATGTTGATGGACTCACTTGAAAATTGTTACATATTTTAATATTTTTTGTCATATGTGATTATTGATAACTTGCATGAGAAGTGTCATCAGCAAATACCTGGGTAATTTGAGCGAAGTTTTGAATGACTGTGTTAGAGATCTCAGCTGAGAGTGAAGAGGACCTAGTTCCACCTGACAGAGCTAAAGAGGCTCCACAAATGGGGAACACGAACAGCAGAAGACAGCATGACTACAGATATTGGCACTATTAGTAGGTGTGCTACAAGCAGTCCTGGAATTCCCAAAGTGTCTACAATTCTACATGTTGCAGCGATGGTGCATTAAAGGAGAAGTATATGTATTCGTTTTGCACTCCTGTGACCTGTTTTCAGCAGAGAGCAGCTCAGCCTCAGCCTCGAACCGCAGAGCAGAGAGACATCAGCTCTCTGGTCACGGAGCTGTCAGAACCGAGCGACCGGCAGTGTTTGATCACTCGGTTCTCAGTGTAGAGGCGCCGGGGGACAGATGCATTATCGAACCGATGCTCAATCCACCTAGGTAAGTATAATACTGAAAAAAAAACCCAACCCCATACTTCTCTTTTAAGGCAATATACAGGCTCAGGGTAAGAGGCATGCTCAAATACTCATAAAACGGAGACAGCTAGTAGCATGTGAGGATCAGATGGCCAGAGGTGACCACAAGGAAGAGGGAAGGAAGCAAAGATTAAATGTGCACATTTCCCTTTGCAGCAGAAGATAGTTCCTCAAAGCAATATGGTTGGAAAAAAGTGAAGAGAGAATGCACAACACTCCACCCAGGGGATCACAACAGAACTTCCACAAAGTAAAACCCTTATGAGAAGAAAATGCCAGAAATGATGAACAATGGAGGGCATTTCTAGGCTATTGCAGATTCCTTGAGATTGGGGTAGCTCTATATATTGTAGATTTGTGCTTATTGATTATTTACTTTAATGTGCCAAGCCCAGCCCTCTGATACAACTAATTGTATAGTTAAATTGTAAAAATTATTTTGAACAACTATAATGTGAGTGGCACAGTGGCTAAGTGGTTAGCACTTGCGCCTGATAGCATTACCTGCCTGGAGTTTGCATGTTCTCCCTGTGCCTGTGTGGGTTTTCTCCAACACTCCAAACACATGCTGGTAGGTTAATTGGCTCCTATCTAAATACGCCCCACTATGTGAACGCATGAATGTGAGTTAGGGACCTAAGATTGTAAGCTCCTTGAGGGCAGGGACTGATGTGAATGTACAATATATATGTAAAGTGCTGCGGAAATTGTTGACGCTTTGTAAGTACTTGTAATAAATAAAATAAATAAACAATGTAAGTGAAGCATAAAATGGTTGTTTTGACATGATCGTTGATGTTACAAGTGTCTTAATTTTAAATGTTTTTAAACTGACTTTAATTTGAACCAAAAATGTGAAGTGAACCAAAAAATTTTGATAGTGTTGGATGAAATTTGGAATTTATCTTTATTTTGATGTACTGTATATTGTTTTGTGGCCCGATTAGCTTTTAAATTTATATACCCTTTAACAAAAGATTTTAAAATTGATCTGTATTCTGTTTACTGGCAGAAATACAGTCTGGAAAGAGCAGTGACATAATGTAATTGTTGATATATGAAAAGGAGAAATTTGGTTTCCTGCTGTTAAATGGCACACAGTATGATGTCATACAGAAAGTGAGACAAATGCAAACATGCAGAATGGCTGATTCTGACACAGGTAAAAATATATCCCTACTCTGGCTTCTGCTCTGTCTCAGCACCCTTACCTCAAACTCCTTCACCTTTTCCATTGTTATGAGGCGGCGAGACGTGTGGCTGGAAAGCATCTGTTCACAGTTGCTAATAAGTTTCAAGCATGGGTGCCGGGGTACAGCCTCGTCTGTATACCTAAAAGAAATAAAGCAGAACTTTAAAAATTGGGCAATGAACCATAAGTATTAGCCTTTCAAGAGCATTTCAGAGGCCGTTCAAACCAACATTCCATTGTGTTTTACATATCATTAGGATGATTTACTACATCAAGTACATATTGTGAAATGGGCAGGCTCAGCTAAGACAACTGGCAACAAATAAGAAATGCACCTCAGAGTGGTAACTTTATGGTCAGTACCCAGAAGAAAAATTCTACATCCAGTGTCACAAAACTGATATTTAAATAATTATATTCTACATACCGTATATACTCGAGTATAAGTCGAATTTTTCAGCACATTTTTTTGTGCTGAAAGTGCCCCCCTCGGCTTATACTTGAGTCAAGCACTTTTCTGCAGCAAAAAATTTAATTTTCCGACCCGACTTTGGGGCCCCGTATCTCAGGGCCACTTGGTGCTAGGAACCCCAAATTTGGTGTGCAAACGCAGTGGAACTGGTTTCACAACATATCCAAAGATGAAGTTCCTAGCACTAAGGGGCCCCGAGATACGGGGCCCCAAAATCGGTTCGGAAAATGTCATTCTCAGCTGAAGAAAATTGCTTGACATTTTCTGAACCGACTTTGGGGCCCCATATCTCAAAGCCACTTGGTGCTAGGAACCCCAAATTTGGTGTGCAAACCCAGTGGAACTGGTTCCATAACATATCCAAAGCTGGGGTTCCTAGCACCAAGTGGCCCTGAGATACGGGGCCCCAAAATCGGTTCGGAAAATGTCATTCTCTGCTGCAGAAAAGTGCTTGACATTTTCTGAACTGATTTTTGGGGCCCTGTATCTCGGGGCCACTTGGTGCTAGAAACCCCAGATTTGGAAATTTTATGGTGCTAGTTCCACTGGGTTTGCACACCAAATTTGGGGTTCCTAGCACTAAGTGGCCCCGAGATACGGGGCCCCAAATTCGGTCAACTGTGTCCATCTGCAGCAATGTCATTTCAGGACCCTTTGGGTTCAGAGACCCCAAATTTTGGCTGCAGCTAGGGGGCATCTAGGGACCCTTAACTACCGAGTTTGAAGTTCAGGGGACCTATGGCTGCAAATGGGCACAGTGAGGCATGCAAATGGGCACAGTGATGCTGCAAATGGGCATTGTTGACCCTCTTTTCCACTTACAGTAGCTGTGCATTTCTCACCCTCGTCTTATACTCGGGTCAATAAGTTTTTCCCATTTTTTTTGTAGTAAATTAGGGCCTCGACTTATACTCGGAACGACTTATACTCGAGTATATACGGTATATTGAAAAAATACTTAAACACCTCCACAATAAATGCTGTAAGTATAATATATCTGTTGCAGTTGGTTATGTGCAGAAAGAATGGAAACACATCTGTCAGTTGATCAGCCTACTGTACGTACAATCTATTCTGACCTAATAGCAGTAAACATTTCAAACGCTTCCCAGAAATGCTTGTACTTACAGATGTAACTCAGACGTCTCTCTTAGCTTGGGTCCAATGAGCAAATTTTGGTAGTGCAATGGCAATACTAAAATTGCCTCAAATTAATTCTGCTAGTAATTAGCAACAGATTGCTAAACATAGGATACAATGGACTGTACAGTGTAGGAACAATTTGCGCAAGTGATCGCTAAAACAGATAAGGCAACCATAAAATTCATTTAGAGGCTACATCAGGAAAATCTAATGAATCTGTCTGCAATCAAAAAGCCTGGAAATGCAATATGATGAATGAATCACAAGAACACATGCATCTCTCTCTCTCTCATTACTATTAACTATTCCTGCTATCTAATACAATTTCCTGTTATGCATGTCCGATTTGTATGGGACAGAGCCATTAAAACAGGAACAAAGGGCATCTGTTTCCCATAACAACCAATAAGGTTAATAATAAAATGGCACTGGGACTCCAGTTGTAGAGTTGCACAGCATACACTATATTACCAAAAGTATTAGGACACAAGTGATACAACCCCTTCTATGATGCGATTATTAGTTTGAACTATTTGGGACTTCTGTTCATGGGTCATCCCAGGCATAGGACTTGCCACCAGCATTGCTTGTGGTCTCCCTTTCCCCATTAGTGATTTATTCAGTGACCTTGTATGCAGACAGCTTGATAGAGTGAAGGTTTTGGATCCTCCTGTCAGATCCTCTGTCTAGGAGAACAAGGGGCAGCAAGGTAGTTTATAAGCTCTAACGAGCAGGGCCCTCTGATTCCTCCTGTTTTGAATTGTATTGTACTTGTATTGTCTTCCCTAATGTTGTAAAGCGCTGCGTAAACTGTCGGTGCTATATAAATCCTGTATAATAATAATAATAATAATAATAAATAGTACCATCATCAAATCTTACTCCAATTCTCTTTAGTTTAGTGCAGTTAGAGGCAGCATTGCCTTAGATCTCACACAGCAGATTTATAGCTAGCATGCTGTAAGTACAGGAGTGCACGGAAACTACAGACAACTGTTGCCTGCAGTAACATACCAGTCAACTTTAAACTTTCAACATCCTTACACTTTCTGAATAAAAGAGGTGAAAAAGCAGAAAACGTTATGGATTCATCAAGCAAGAATTTCCCTTTTTTTCCTTTTTCCACAAAAAATGACCTCAGTTTAAATAGATGTATTAATTTTTTAGAGCCTAAATAAAACAAGTACTATGAGATGGCAGTCGCAGGCTTAAGAGAACTATTAGGCTTCTAATTAATTTTACATTTCACACCGAGGAATTTCTGGTTCTGAGAAGTGTAAAATATCTCCAAATAGGACATGTTTGTAGCCTTTCCCCGCTGTGTCATAATACTGTCTGCTCTCTGGATTTGCTCAGTGCACGTTCTCAGCATCCCATATCCAAACTGATTTCTAACTCTCAGCAATAAACCAGAACAAGTACCTAATCCCTTTATCCAATACTTGTCAAACAATATTAACTTCTAAAAGCTGTTGAAAATGAGTGTTTGGTTTCAAAATATAGCAACTTGTCACAGGGTGAAGTTCATGGATAAAAAATGAAACCGCTGCCAGGTTTAAAATTAAAGGAGCAAGACTCTACCCCTCATATTGTTAATTACCATTGAACTGTGTTCTTTAAATATACCATTGAACTGTGTTCTTTAAATGTTTCCAAGTACTGAGCAGATGATGCTTATGTTGTCAGTGCTGCAGGTATACTATGTATACAACTCCACATGTGTACTGTAAAGAAAAGTTAAAGTGATACTAAACAGAGAAGTGTAATTTGCCATAATTCATTCACATTAATCAAATATTTCATGCAACTGTATTTTGTTCTTGTTTTTTTTTAAATCCTCTAAGTCACACGATATTTCCCTGTTCTTTGGCATCTGCAGGGAAAGATTTTTGGGAGGGGCTTCTATTACTCTGCTGATGTATGTTCTCCGCAGTCTGGCCAGCCCTGATTGGTGCTGTGCCAGTCACATGACTTTAAAAAAAAAAAATTAGAATATAAATATCAACTGTTTTATAGCGCACTATAAATCTTTAATGAACATCAAAATGTGTATTATTTGTGCATTAATATTATGTAGGTGGAGTCAGAGTTGATTGATACTAGCCTTCATTTTTTTCAGATGGCATCTGCATTCAAGGCTCTTTTTTACTTTAAAGGTATTAGCAATTACATTTAAATTTAAAAGAAAAGTTCTGGAATCTTTTTTTTTTAAAGAATCATATTTACCTAGGTGGATGCAGCATCAGTCTGATGCTGCATTTGTCTCCTGCCGGCTCTATGACTGAGAACCGAGCAATCAAACAGTGCTGATCACTCGGGTCCCAGTGCTCTGTGAGTCCGGTCTGTCAGTCACTGCTGCCTGCTTTGCCACTCCCCCCCCCCCCACGCTTACTGGAGTGCTGGGCTGGGAAGCGACTGGCCCAGGCTCTCAGCAGCTCACTGAGAGGCTGAGCCAGGTGCTGGTCCAGGGTTCTGGGCAGATCCCGATCATATGGTCGTGATCTTTCCCCAACCGTGACTGGGGCTCTGTGAGTGCGGGGGGGATTAGAACGCTTGTCAGTTTTTATTGCTGTCTGTGCCCCTGTTAAGTAGATTCAACCTTTCTACCGTATATACTCGAGTATAAGTCGTTCCGAGTATAAGTCGAGGCCCTAATTTACCACAAAAAAAATGGGAAAAACTTATTGACCCAAGTATATGACGAGGGTGAGAAATGCACAGCTACTGTAAGTGGAAAAGAGGGTCAACAATGCCCATTTGCAGCATCACTGTGCCCATTTGCATGCCTCACTGTGCCCATTTGCAGCCATAGGTCCCCTGAACTTCAAACTCGGTAGTTAAGGGTTCCTAGGTGCCCCCTAGCTGCAGCCAAAATTTGTGGTCTCTGAACCCAAAGGGTCCTGAAATGACATTGCTGAAGATAGACACAGTTGACCGAATTTGGTGCCCCGTATCTCGGGGCCACTTAGTGCTAAGAATCCCAAATTTGGTGTGCAAACCCAGTGGAACTAGCACCATAACATTTCCAAAGCTGGGGTTTTTTAGCACCAAGTGGCCACAAGATACAGGGCCCCAAAAATCAGTTCAGAAAATGTCAAGCACTTTTCTGCAGCAGAGAATGACATTTTCCGAACCAGTTTTGGGGCCCTGTATCTCAGGGCCACTTGGTGCTAGGAACCCAAGCTTTGGATATGTTATGGTACTAGGTGCACCGGGTTTGCATACCAAATTTGGGGTTCCTAGCACCAAGTGGCCCTGAGATATGGAGCCCCAAAATCGGTTCAGAAAATGTCAAGCACTTTTCTGCAGCAGAGAATGACATTTTCTGAACCGATTTTGGGGCCCGTATCTCGGGGCCACTTAGTGCTAGAAACTTCAGCTTTGGATATGTTGTGGTACTAGGTCCACTGGGTTTGCATATCAAATTTGGGGTTTCTAGCACTAAGTGGCCCTGAGATACGGGGCCCCAAAGTCGGTTTGGAAAATGAAATTTTTTGCTGCAGAAAAGTGCTTGACTCGAGTATAAGTCGAGGGGGGCACTTTCAGCACAAAAAAATGTGCTGAAAAATTTGACTTATACTCGAGTATATACGGTATTTGTCCTGTTTAAGTGAAAGTAAAAGAAAACCTCACATTTTGGGCTGCCCCACAAAAAAGTAATAGAGGGGAAATCTTCCACTGGGGACACTAGTTCTGGTGCACTGGGGGTCCCCAAGCAATTCTCTTAATTTTCAGCGATTTCCTCTCACTTCCTGTTTGGTTATAGGACAGGAAGTGAAGGGAAATCTCCACAATGGGACACAAATAAAAAAAAAAAAAGACGGGTATAATGCTCCCCTGCTCTATCCAAAATGGAAAACAAAAAATGTGCCTATAGTCCTACTTTAAGGACTGGCATTCATTATCAAACAAAGCCATTTATACCAGTAGCACACATCATAAACAGCGCAGAACAGGAAAACCTCTACAGATTTGCTTTAGCATGGTTATAGCCAGCCAGAAGTTTCATCATATTTATGACATTTATACAGGCAAGCCAGGGATACTTTGTGTGCCAGGGTGTAACCTAAAACAGGAAGTGCAGGGAAATCTCAGCTGGGCTTCAGGTTGTCCTCAGGGCTTCCAGTTGTCCCTCAGAATTCCTTTTTCTCTCTGAATTCCATTACAAAGCCAAATAATGGTGTCATGCTTACCAAGGTGGATTCTACATAATTCAAACTTGGAAAATCAGCCACCGGAGAAGAACACCTTTGTTATGGTCTTTTGGGGGAGGCACAAACTACTGTGAGGAAATTGTATCCCTGGTGTTACTGAGAGCTATGCAAGAAATACATGGATGATTTAACCCCCCAGCATCCTTCTGAAATATACATTTGGGACTTGAAATGCAGCATTTACAACAGAGTTTACTCTGTGACATTTCTTTAAACTATCACTGGCAAATATATGGTTAACTACTGTACTAAAGCTGCACTGCAAAGCCTAACTATAACTGGGATGTCTACAGAAATACATACACACGCTGACATTTCTATTTCACTGCACAAGGGTTACTATCGGAAGAATGTTAAAAATTCAGACACAACAATGATGTTAATGTGAGATTAAACAAATAATCTTTGTAGTTTGATGTTATCTTTCAGACAGAGATGATTATCGCTTCTCGCTAAAACACAGCCTGCCTTTCGCTTATGGTGCGCATAATATTGTTTGCTTGGTGAAAATCATATTTAGAAGCTCAGCCTAAAGGATAATAAAAAGAAGCAGGTGCATTGCTAATGATATTCTACCATCCACTGGTGCATAAGTCTACAGTAAGGAATTATCTTTATCTAAGAATTCAGATATTTTGGACAAATTATATTGGCTGACCTCCACAAATTAATGCATTTTATTATGAATGCTTTTCTATACAATTTAAAATATTCTTTTATCTGTCAAATTTAACAAAAATCAAATATTGGCAAGAAAATGCACTGTTTACACTGGCACCCTTCAATAGAATAGTATATCTGAACAATAAATACTAAAATATATTTCTCTATTCCTGCCAATAATAAAATTATTTTGCTATACGTATTTTAAAGCCATCAGAACACGCATCATAGCACAGAAATGCTGCAATCGTATTAAAAGGCACACAACTACAATGAAAATATAACTCAACATAGAGAGTTGAAACACTTACTCTGGACGGTACACAGGTAACCAATAAACTAATCTTCCTCCTATAACAAGAAACTCGGCTGCAAAGTTCAACAGGTCCAAGAAGATATCACTCAGATGATAATTTAATTGAACAGGAACGTGACCTTCAGGGCTGAAAGACACAGAATTTGGTGTGTAGTATTTTAGTATAGAATATTCACAAATACTATTGTACAGCACATGTAAACAACTTGCATCCAGTGTATTACTACTACATCCTATATATAACATATCTAAAAAACAAAAAGGAAAAGGCAAAGGAACTTTAGTTGAGATTCCTACTACTGAATTCTCTTCTGAAGATGTTGGACACAGTCCATTGCATTGCAGCTGCTAAGCCCTATAAACACATAGACAATCACATATTTGTATGCGATAAGCATCATATCACAGGCTGAACTGTGTTCTAAAATACACAGTGGGGGTTATTTACGAAAAGGCAAATCCACTTTGCACTACAAGTGCAAACTACAAGTGAAAGTGCACTTGGAAGTGCAGTCGCTGTAAATCTGAGGGGTAGATCTGAAATTAGGGGAAGCTCTGCTGATTTTCTTAGCCAATCATGTGCAAGCTAAAATGCTGTTTTGTTATTTTCCTTGCATGTCCCCCTCAGATCTACGACTGCACTTCCAGTGCAATTTCAAGTGCACTTTACACTTGTAGTTTGCACTTGTAGTGCAAAGTGGATTTGCCTTTCGTAAATAACCCCCAATACCTCATATGTATATACACTATATTGTCAAAAGTGTTGGGACGCCTGCCTTTACACACACATGAACTTTATTGGCATCCCAGTCTTCGCCTGTAGGGTTCAATATTGAGTTGGCCCACTCTTTGCAGCTATAATAACTTCAGCTCTTCTGGGAAGGCTGTCCACAAGGTTTAGGAGTGTGTCTATAAGAATGTTTGACCATTCTTTCAGAAGCGCATTTGTGAGGTCAGGCGCTGATGTTGGACGAGAAGATCTAGCTCGCAGTCTCCACTCCAATTCATCCCAAAGGTATTCTATCGGGTTAAGGTCAGGACTCTGTGCAGGCCAGTCAAGTCCCTTCACACTAAACTTGCTCATCCTTGTCTTTATGGACCTTGCTTTGTGCACTAGTGTGCAGTCATGTTGGAACAGGAAGGGGCCATCCCCAAACTGTTCCCACAAAGTTGGGAGCATGAAATTGTCCAAAATGTCTTGGTATGCCTAGCCTTAAGAGCTCCCTTCATTGGAACTAAGGGGTCAAGCCCAACCCCTGAAAAACAACCCCACACCATAATCCCCCCTCCATCAAATGATTTGGACCAGTGCACAAAGCAAGGTCCATAAAGACATGGATGAGCAAGTTTGGGGTGGAGGAACTTGACTGGCCTGCACAGAGTCCTGACCTCAACCTGATAGAACACTTTTGGGATGTATTAGAGTGGATATTGCAAGCCAGGCATTCTTGTCCAACATCAGTGCCATTATTGATAGAATAAATTGGGTCATGGATTCTTTGCCAAAATTGGCATTTCATCTTGTCATTGTATTATGACCCACACTTGCAGGGCAACAGATAAACCACCCCAGTGTTTTACAGTCTATATAATGTTTAGGAATAAAAATGTCCTCATTGGGCAAAATAAAGCAGTAATAATTACTGACATATTGACAATAACTACATGCACCACACTTAAAAAAGCCTGCCCAGCCTACAAGTTATTTGAACTTTCTTAAGTCAAAGCCATAAACAATGAGAATACACTGCATGTCCCTACCTCTGCACCATGGTCCTGGGGGTATTGGGAGCACCCAAAAGGTGAAAACATTATGCATCAAAATAAATGCCAGATGCTCCAACACAAACTCATTGTATTCCCATTGTTCATTGCTTCTCTGGCAAAGTTCAAAGAACTTGTAGGCCTTTGAAAAGAGAGATGATACTATCAAGGACTTCAATGTCTAGCACTAGCAAAGAGGTTGGAAAATAGATATACCCTCAATATTCCTGTGCTACATATATTCCAAAAATGACAAAAACGATGGTGGCTATAGAAAGCAGATCGCAGGATAGCCAAATCAAAGATTGTGTATAGGTGTCCCCAGGGCTTTTTTTCTCAAACAATAGGTGCTGGAACTCAACCACGACCCCCCAAAACTGCTCCCCCTACACACACCCTCCAAATCACATCAAATAGTGGGTGTGGTCAATCAAATTTCACGAACAGTAGGAGGGTCTTAAAGGTCATTAAATACCAGGATTGCATTACACACAGAGTGTAGAGCTGTCACTTGTAAACACAGAAACCGGACTTTTGTGTTTACAAGTGATAGTGGTGGCCAGGGAGCAGAAGGTCTGAGCCAGAGGTGGTGGAACTGAGTTCCACCAAGTTCCCCCTGAAAAAAAGCCCTGGGTGTCCCCATTCTACAAAAAATAGACTAGTAGAAAGCCAATACTCTAATGGAGGGACAGAGTTATTGGCAATATATTAATGATTGTAAATGCTCTGTTTTGTCCAATCATGAAGCTCCTAATCCTAAAATGATCCATCTCAAGCATCATTGATAGCATCAGATTGTATCCATTCTGACTCCAGAAGTGGCCAATTTGATAAGCGAATATTACAAAGTGGATTGTCATATTGTGTAATCACATCAAAACCGTGCCGTACAATATACAAAAAAAAATTTCATACATACAGTGAGGGAAAAAAGTATTTGATCCCCTGCTGATTTTGTACGTTTGCCCACTGACAAAGAAATGATCAGTCTATAATGTTAATGGTAGGTTTATCTTAACAGTGAGAGACAGAACAACAACAAACATATCCAGAAAATTTCATTTAAAAAAAGTAATTCATTGATTTGCATTTTAACGAGTGAAAGAAGTATTTGACCCCTTTGCAAAACATGACTTAGTACTTGGTGGCAAAACCCTTATTGGCAAACACAGAGGTCAGATGTTTCTTGTTGGCCACCAGGTTTGCACACATCTCAGGAAGGATTTTGTCCCACTCCTCTTTGCAGATTCCCTCCAAGACATTAAGGTTTCAACACTGACATTTGATAACTCGAACCTTCAGCTCCCTCCACATATTTTCTATGGGTTTTAGGTCTGGAGACTGGCTAGGTCACGCGAGGACCTTAATGTGATTCTTCTTGAGCCACTGCTTTGTTGCCGTGTGTTTTGGGTCATTGTCATGCTGGAAGACCCATCCACGACCCATTTTCAATGCCCTGGCTGAGGGAAGGAGGTGCACACCCAAGATTTGACAGTACATGGCCCCGTCCATCATCCCTTTGATGCGGTGAAGTTGTCCTGTCCTCTTAGCAGAAAAACACCCCCAAAGCATAATGTTTCCACCTCCATGTTTGACCGTGGGGATGGTGTTCTTGGGGTCGTAGGCAGCATTCCTCCTCCTACAAACACAGCGAGTTGATGCCAAAGAGCTTGATTTTGGTCTCATCTGACCACAACACTTTCACCCAGTTCTCATCTGAATCATTCAGATGTTCATTAGCAAACTTCAGACGGGTCTGTACATGTGCTTTCTTGAGCAGGGGGATCTTGCGAGCACAGCACAATTTCAGTCCTTCATGGCGTAGCGTGGTACCAATTGTTTTCTTGGGGACTATGGTCCCAGCTGCCCTGAGATTATTGACAAGATTCTCCCATGTAGTTCTGGGCTGATTCCTCCCCGTTCTCATGATCATTGAAACTCCACGAGGTGAGACCTTGCATGGAGCCCCAGACCAAGAGAGATTGATAATTATTTTGTGTTTCTTCCATAATCACACCAACTGTTGTCACCCTCTCACCAAGCTGCTTGGCGATGGTCTTGTAGCCCATTCCAGCCTTGTGTAGGTTTACAATCTTGTCCCTGACATCCTTGGACAGCTCTTTGGTCTTGGCCATGGTGGAGAGATTGGAATCTGTTTGATTGCTTTTGTGGACAGGTGTATTTTATACAGGTAACAAGCCTGCAATGTAATAAATGTTTGCTTTTGGGTTTATTACTGCTTTAAAGGAGGCTAAGGAGTGAGAGGCCAATGGTCTCCGAAACAAGAAAGGAACGGAAGAAACCTGACCTTTGATGCTGACAAATACTAGCCTAGACCCAGCTGTGGAAATGAGAATTTGTCCGATTGAGAAACTCCTAGAGGGGAAGCCCCGAGACTTACACCAAGTGAAATATGCATTTCATGTCCAATAATAGACCTTTCAAGAAGTAAACTTCTAGCTTTTAACATTGTAGGAATCACTGATGGCCCTGTCTCTCAGAACCTGGGCTTCAACAGCCATGATGTTAAAACCAGGGACTGTGAAGCAAGATGGTAAATCCATCCTTGAGAGAGAAGATTCAGATGATTTAAAGCCCACGGTCCATCCGCTAGGGGTCTGACAAGGTCAGAGTACAACAACCACCTGTGCCAAACCAGAGAAATGAAAATGTCTGGAATGCCCTCCACCTTGATCCTGCAAAGCAGACAAGAAAGAACTTTTAGGAGAAGAAAGGCAGAGTTAAGTGTGCCAATTCTATGGAGTTACCAGAGTTCCACAGCTTCTGCTATAGGATCGCTGCAGGCAAACCTGTTCAGTTTTGTTGAACCTGCAGGCCAGGAGGTCCTCGTCTGATGTCCATGGCCTGGTACACAGGTCTAGAACACCTTCCAGTCCTGGTACCACTCTCCTGTGTCCAGGTGCTGCTGACTGAGGAAATCTGCCTGTCAATTGTGTACATGTCCGACAAGGTTGGAAGTTTAAGTTTTGTCCATGACAGGATCAACTCTACTCTTACTGTATGAAGACTTGGGTTCCTCCATTAAGGTTGCTATATGCCACTTCCTTGATGTTATCTGACTGGATCCATGTTGGATGATCCTCCAGCATGAAGGTCCAATCCCGCAAAGACTACATAATTCCTCGAAGCTTCAGGATGTTGAAAAGGGAGGCAAGACTCCAATTACAAAGGATAATAGCATCAATAAGAGCTGAAACAATTTCTTTTAATTTTGGAATTATGTTAAAAGACTGTGACTCTTGGGAGTCTGGTAAGGACAGGAGTTGCTCAGCATCAGACATAGTCTCAGCAGCTGATGGCTCAAATACCCTGGACAGATCAGATACAGAATGTGCAGGGAAAGGCAGGGAGTACATTTGTGGCCTAAGTGATCAAAGTCAGCAAATAACTGGGTGATTTGGAACATAACAATCTTGCAATACTGTAGTAAAAATCTCAGCTGAGCCAGCCTCACCAGACAGGGCTAACACTGTAAAGACAGAACTTACTCTAGGAGCAGATTGCAAAATGAACTGAGGCTGGAAACATTGGCTGCATCAGTAGGTGCACCACAAGCAGCACCAGAGGAACTGCTCCAAAGGCTCAGGGTACAAGGCAAGGCCTTGGGTATTTAAGAAACCTGAACAATTGGTAACAGGTGAGGGTCAGACATCTGAAGGTGCCCAAAGTCACAATGGGCAGGCAGCAAAATGGATTAAGTATGAAAGCTCCTCATAGCTCTTTGCAAAAGCAATAGCAAGAGATGCTTCCTCTATGCTGTATGGTGCGAAAGAGAGCACATGCGCACAACATTCCACCCAGAGCATGACATCAGAACTCCACAGAGTAAACCCCTTTTCTACTGGAAACCAGCGGAAAATAGGGTGTCAAGCAACCTTTGTACATGAGGTGGCTTCCAGTGCTCAGGCCTCATTCACACCGGCATACGTAAGAGTATACCCATGTGATGTGTCAACTGGGACTCAACAACTGCACAGACACAGGTGCTGTTTCCAAACTGACATCCATGTGGGTGTGGGTCCCTGAACAGTGTGTGTTCAGGGACTCACACCTGCACCCGCACGAATGTCAAGGCAAATAGAATGAAAAGAAAATGTGTTTTTTGGTACTCTTTGTAAAATCTTTTTCTCAAGTACAACAGAGAACACATAAATTTCATATATAAAACTATAAAAATGGTTGCATTAGCAGATGTTAGCTGTGGATTTATGGTTCGGCAGGCTATACTGCAATTTGTTACATTAAATCTTGAGGGTTACTAATGCATGTTTGCCCTTTTTTGTTGGTGTCCTCTCATTTTAGGTAACTGCTTTTGAGATCCCACATGTTATGCAGTAGAGTCCTGTGTTCAATGAAGGCTGGGAGAAAACCCTTTGCTCCAGTAGTTCACTGAGAACACAGATTCCTATCCTTTGATAGATTCTTTTTATGTTGCTGGCCACAGTCAGGAGAATGTTATAGAAGGTTGTAATTCCTTGTGCCTTTTATGTCAACTTGTGCTGTTTTAGGAGAGAACAAACCTACCAGAATACTTCCCACGGAACGCAATAGATAGATTCAAGTGTCATCACTTGTACATGAAAACTATACAGACAAGAAATGCTATTTATAAATTAGAGGACTTAACTGATTTGCCTTACGCTCACATTAGTCACAAAGGCAAAGCTGGGTTAAAACTCATAGCAAAACACAGAAACAAAGATAATATCACACTAAGCCTATCTCCACTTGTAGACTACACAAACATAGTGAAAGGAACCCGCTCATCAGTCTTGGTAAATTAGGGAACTTACTACTGTTCCGTCTTTATGATTTCCTTCTGTGTGCCGGTTTTTCTCGTAGACTCTCGAATGCCATAAGGAGCTACACATGGAAAAAAAGAATTACAATTATTCTGCCAATAGCACGTAAGAGGTTTATTTACAAAGCTTAGCTCGATCATAATTTCTGTCAGACCCTACCGCTCCGATTTTCTCTTTTTCTCTTATTGCAATTAAGTTAAGGTCTTTGATTTTCTGTCAGCATCTGAAGTCAAGGTCATGCTTCGGCCAGACATCAGCCCCCACCAGAGACAGGCTCCTTAAACGGTGAACAGCCCCAGCTGTTATACAGACTTATTCCTATTATATCTCCCACCAGCACCATTTAATATAAGTGACTTCATCAGATAAAAACATCATCCAAGGATTGGCTCATAACAGGTGTGCACAAGACTCATTTATACTGTTCTACATAGACCGTCATCTGAATTGCTCAGTGAGAACATATGGTCAGGTGCTTAACTGTATCAACACCTTTTTACTTCCCATACAAATATTAGCCATTGCTAAGGCATTCAAAGCAGTCATTTTTGGCGACTATTGTTAATAGCTGTAGCTGGCCAACATTCTGGGCAAAATCAACTCTCTTGCTATGCAAAGTTTTGACACATTACTTAGATCTCAGCTACGCAGTTGTTTAGTCTATGTAACAATTTTACACATTTAAGAGTCAGATGGCATCACAATATTGAGGGAAACTTAGATTAGGTAATTATTAATTAAGCCTTTAGTTGCTTGAATATTACTAAAATAATTTACTGTGTACTGTGTGCAATTCAGAAGCCAAATTAAACTAGGTCTCGGTTTAGTTATCTAAGACCTAAGGGCTATCTATTTTATTGTCCTATATATATATATATATATATATATATATATATATATATATATATATATATATATATATATATATATATACACATACATACATATACACACACACACACAGTGAGGGAAAAAGGTATTTGATCCCCTGCTGATTTTGTACGTTAGCCCACTGACAGAGAAATGATCAGTTTATAAGTTTAATGGTAGTTTTATTTTAACAGTGAGAGACAGAAAAACAACAAAAATATCCAGAAAAAACGCATTTCAAAAAAGTTATAAATTAATATGCATTTTAATGAGTGAAATGAGTATTTGATCCCCTCCCAAATCAGCAAGATTTCTGGCTCCCAGGTGTCGTCTATACAGGAGCTGAGGTTAGGAGCACTCTCTTAAAAAGAGTGCTCCTAATCTCAGTTTGCTACCTGTATAAAAGACACCTGTCCACAGAAGGAATCAGTCAATCAGATTCCAATCACTCCACCATGGCCAAGACCAAAGAGCTGTCCAAGGATGTCAGGGACAAGATTGTAGACCTACACAAGGCTGGAATGGGCTACAAGACCAGACGCCAAGCAGCTTGGTGAGAGGGTGACAACAGTTGGTGCGATTTTTCGCAAATGGAAGAAACACAAAATAACTGTCAATCTCCTTCGGTCTGGGGCTTCATGCAAGGCCTCACCTCGTGGAGTTTCAATGATCATGAGAACGGTGAGGAATCTCACCAGAACTACATGGGAGAATATTGTCAATGATCTCAAGTCAGCTGGGACCATAGTCACCAAGAAAACAATTGGTAACACACTTGCCGTGCAGGACTGAAATCCTGTAGCACCCGCAAGGTCCCCCTGCTCAAGAAAGCACATGTACAGGCCTGTCTGAAGTTTGCTAATGGACATCTGAATGATTCACAGGAGAACTGGGTGAAAGTTTTGTGGTCAGATGAGACCAAAATCAAGCTCTTTGGCATCAACTCAACTCGCTGTGTTTGGAGGAGGAGGAATGCTACCTATGACCCCAAAAACACCATCCCCACCAAACATGGAGGTGGAAACATTATGCTTTGGGGGGTGTTTTTCTGCTAAGGGAACAGGACAACTTCACTGCATCAAAGGGACGATGGACTGGGCCATGTGCCATCAAATCTTGGGTGAGAGCCTCCTTCTCCTAGCCAGGGCATTGCAAATGGGTCTTGGATGGGTATTCCAGCATGACAATGACCTAAAACAGATGGCCAAGGCAACAAAAAAGTGGCTCAAGAAGAAGCACATTAAGGTCCTGGAGTGGCCTAGCCAGTCTCCAGACCTTAATCCCATAGAAAATATGTGGGAGCTGAAGGTTCGAGTTACCAAACATCAGGTGACACTGCTGCACACAGGAAGTGAGGTGGGAACCTTTGTATCCAGCTGACCACAGGAGCTGTTTGTTTTCAGCTTAAATGTAAGTTATTATTTTTTAATAAATACTTATTTTGAAATTACTACACTATAAGGACCCCCCTTTTTTTGCACGAGTCTTTATATGAAGGAAAAACTGTTGTTTTACAGGGCCACACACCCCCCACTAAAGAAAGGGTATCTGAATATAGAGTGGAACAAATGAGGAGGAGGAGGTCAGAGTAGGCCACCGTGCATACCCCAGCATATAGGGGAAGGTGAAATTTGATCTAGTAAGAGAGGTCAAATTAGAGGTGAGTGCATTAGTTAAGAGGTGGTGGGGATCACTGAAACACCAGCACGTTTTTGATTACCGATTATTATTTATATGGTCTCACTTATGAACTGCTTATACATGTTGCACTTTTAAGGATTTTTCAATGTATGCTGTGATACTGTGTTTTTGCAATTATGCCATTTTGTTGCGATTTTTTCACATTACACATTGTGTTTCACATTTGTTTGCACTGTTATTATTTAGGAACCAGTTTGATTTTATATATTTATATATATATATATATATATATATATATATATATATATATATATATATATATATATATATATATATTCACACATATATATATTTACTATTCACTAAGGACAATAAGGAGGAAGATTACATATTTTGTTTCACTTACGTTTGGTAATATTATGGACTCACTTATTACCGTATATACTCGAGTATAAGTCGAAGTTTTCAGCACATTTTTTTGTGCTGAAAGTGCCCCCCTCGACTTATACTCGAGTCAAGCAATTTTCTGCAGCAAAAAATGTCATTTTCCGAACCGATTTGGGGTCCCGTATCTCAGGGCCACTTGGTGCTAGAAACCCCAAATTTGGTATGCAAACCCAGTGGATCTAGTACCACAACATATCCAAAGCTCAAGTTCCTAGCACTAAGTGGCCCCGAGATACGGGGCCCCAAAATCGGTTCAGAAAATGTCATTCTCTGCTGCAGAAAAGTGCTTGACATTTTCTGAACCGACTTTGGGGCCCCATATCTCAGGGCCACTTGGTGCTAGAAACCCCAAATTTGGTGTGCAAACCCAGTGGAACTGGTACCATAACATATCCAAAGCTGGGGTTCCTAGCTCTAAGTGGCCCTGAGATACGGGGCCCTAAAACTGGTTCGGAAAATGTCATTCTCTGCTGCAGAAAAGTGCTTGACATTTTCTGAACTGATTTTTGGGGCCCTGTATCTCGGGGCCACTTAGTGCTAGAAACCCCAGCTTTGGATATGTTATGGTACCAGTTCCACTGGGTTTGCACACCAAATTTGGGGTTCCTAGCACCAAGTGGCCCCGAGATACGGGGCTCCAAATTTGGTCAACTGTGTCTATCTGCAGCAATGTATTTCGTGACCCTTTGGGTTCAGAGACCCCAAATTTTGGCTGCAGCTAGGGGGCATCTAGGAACCCTTAACTACCGAGTTTGAAGTTCAGGGGACCTATGTCTGCAAATGGGCACAGTGAGGCATGCAAATGGGCACAGTGATGCTGCAAATGGGCATTGTTGACCCTCTTTTCCACTTACAGTAGCTGTGCATTTCTCACCCTCGTCTTATACTCGGGTCAATACGTTTTTCCCATTTTTTTTGTGGTAAATTAGGGCCTCGACTTATACTCGGACCGACTTATACTCGAGTATATACGGTAATTGCATTAACATGTTGCACTTTTAAGGACGTTTTCAGTTTTAAGCAGTTTTATTGTGTGATTGTGATTTTGCCATTTTGTTGCGATTATTTTTAAAGTACACATTTTGTTTCACATTTTTACTTATATTTGTGTATTTACTTATATTGTTTACCAAGGATGAAGGTTTCAGATTTTTTTGCACTTTATACTTTAACACAATTTTTATCGACACCACTAAGGGCACTAGGCGCAACAACAGCATACTCTCATCATTATCATGTTACCAAAAATCAGTCTCGAAACCTTAATGACTTGGAGAGGATCTGCAAAGAGGAGTGGGACAAAATCCCTCCTGAGATGTGTGCAAACCTGGTGGCCAACTACAAGAAACGTCTGACCTCTGTGATTGCCAACAAGGGTTTTGCCACCAAGTACCAAGTCATGTTTTGTGAAGGGGTCAAATACTTATTTCACTCATTAAAATGCAAATCAATTTATAACTTTTTTTGAAATGCGTTTTTCTGGATATTTTTGTTGTTCTGTCTCTCACTGTTAAGATAAACCTACCATTAAAATTATAGACTGATCATTTCTTTGTCAGTGGTCAAACATACAAAAAATACTTTTGGATCTGGGTGCACAGCAAAGACTGCAACGCATACAAATCAAAAAAGAGAGCGGCACCCAAGGGTCTTGAAAAGGTGAACGCACGATGACGGTTCAATTCGCCATTTCGACGAGGCGCAAGCTGAGGAAAACAAGCTTGTGCCTCGTCAAAACAAACCGCCATTGTGCGGTCACCTTTTTAAGACCCGTAGGTGCCGCGCTCTTTTTTGGTTTATATACACATATATATTTACAGTTGTGCTCATAAGTTTACATACCCTGAGAATTTATGATTTCTTGGCCATTTTTCAGAGAATATGAATAACACAAAAACATTTTTCACTCATGGTTAATGTTTGGCTGAAGCCATTTATTATTAATCAACTGTGTTTACTCTTTTTAAATCATAATGAGATCAGAAACTACCAAAATGACCCTGATCAAAAGTTTACTTACCCTGGTGATTTTGGACTGATAACATGCACACAAGTTGACACAAAGGGGTTTGAATGGCTATTAAAGGTAACCATCCTCACCTGTGATCTGTTTGCTTGTAATTAGTGTGTGTGTATAAAAGGTCAATGAGTTTCTGGACTCCTGACAGACCCTTGCATCTTTCATCCAGTGCTGCACTGACGTTTCTGGATTCTGAGTCATGGGGAAAGCAAAAGAATTGTCAAAGGATCTGCGGGAAAAGGTAGTTGAACTGTATAAAACAGGAAAGGGATATAAAAAGATATCCAAGGAATTGAGAATGCCAATCAGCAGTGTTCAAACTCTAATCAATAAGTGGAAAATGAGGGTGTCATGAACGGGTGTGACCAGATTGTGTGGACTGCAAAGAGAAAACCCAACCGCATGTAAAGTGAAATAGAATAATGTTTATTAAAGATAAGTGATATAAATAAACAACACCCCAAATACAAATAGTGCTCAACCAACCAACAGAAACCCACAGACAACAGATAATATATACAGCCAAAGGGAAGTACCGAAATCAAACACGTTAGCCAGGCCAGGGTCATACACAGGGGGATCAGCAACTTAAGAAGGGCAGGTACGAGAGGGAGATAATGGATGGGATATGGCTACAAAGGAATAGGAACACAGGAGGGACAGGATCAGGATGGGATCGGATACCGGCTCAGGAGCAGGTTCAGGTTCCAGATACAGGTTCCAGGTCAGGGCGCAAGGAAGAAAGATACCAAGGCAAGCATGTGATTAGGGTATTTATAGGCCTTTGATTGGCCTCAAGTGACACCTGTTTGTAGGAGGTACTGTCTGCTCCACACTGCCAGGATCCATCCGCTGGTGGTCGCCAGTACTGCGGCCCAAAGATGACATAACATCAGCAGGGGAAAGCTCTCCTGACAGTTCCAAACTACCAGGAGACACCTGCTGGTGGACCTCAGTACTGCATGCCAAATGACAGATATTACCAGAGAATGGAACATTTCCTGACAGTACCCCCCTCAAAGGAGCGGCCTCCGGATGCTCCAACTGGTTGTAATTGTCCATAGTCTATGGCATCAAGCAGAATGGTGGAAGAAAGTATTTCGGGCTGGTCGTCAGGCACATCTGGGCAGATAGCTGGCACATCCGGATCATTGAGCTGGGCAGCGGACAGGAACACACCAAGCTGGGCAGCAGACAGGGACACACCAAGCTGGGCAGCAGACAGGGACACACCAAGCTGGGCAGCAGACAGGGACACACCAAGCTGGGCAGCAGACAGGGACACACCAAGCTGGGCAGCAGACAGGGACACACCAAGCTGGGCAGCAGACAGGAACACAACAAGATGGGCACTTCAAGCTGGGCAGCCAGCACACCAAGCTGGGCAGCAGACAGGGACACACCAAGCTGGGCAGCAGACAGGGACACACCAAGCTGGGCAGCAGACAGGAACACAACAAGATGGGCACTTCAAGCTGGGCAGCAGGCACTTCTGGCTGGGCAGCAGGCACTTCTGGTTGGGCAGCAGGCACTTCTGGCTGGGCAGCAGGCACTTCTGGCTGGGCAGCAGGCACGGGCACTTCGAGCTGGGCAGCAGGCATGGGCACTTCGAGTTGGGCAGCAGGCACGGGCACTTCGAGCTGGGCAGCAGGCACGGGCACTTCAAGCTGGGCAGCATGCACGGGCACTGCAAGCTGGGCAGCAGGCACGGGCACTTCAAGCTGGGCAGCAGGCACTTCAGGCTGGGCAGCAGGCACATCAGGCTGGGCAGCAGGTATGGGCACTTCAGGCTGGGCAGCAGGCACGGGCACTTCCAGCTGGGCAGCAGGCACGGGCACTTCCAGCTGGGCAGCAGGCACGGGCACTTCCAGCTGGGCAGCAGGCACGGGCACTTAGAGCTGGGCAGCAGGCACGGACACTTCGAGCTGGGCAGCAGGCACATCAGACTGGGAAGCTGGTACATCAGGCTGGGAAGCTGGCACTGCGACATCAGGCTGGAAGGCAGGCATTGAGACAATAGGCTGGAAAGCGGGCACATCAGACTGGGAAGCTGGCACATCAGGCTGGGAGGCTGGTACATCAGGCTGGGAGGCTGGCACATCAGACTGGGAGGCTGGCACATCAGGCTGGGAGGCAGGCATCGAGACATCAGGCTGGAAGGCAAGCTTCGAGACAACAGACTGGGAAGCTGGCACATCAGACTGGGAAGCTGGCACATCAGGATGGGAAGCTGGCACATCAGGCTGGGAAGCTGGCACATCAGGCTGGAAGGCAGGCATCGAGACATCAGACTGGAAGGCAAGCTTCAAGACATCAGGCTGGAAGGCAGGCACTGAGACAACAGACTGGGAAGCTGGCACATCAGACTGGGAAGCTGGCACATCAGACTGGGAAGCTGGCACATCAGACTAGGAAGCTGGCACATCAGGCTGGAAGGCAGGCACATCAGGCTGGAAGGCAGGCATCGAGACATCAGGTGGAAATGCAGACACAGACATCAGGCTGAAAGGCAAGCTTCGAGACATCAGGCTGGAAGGCAGGCATGAAGACATCAGACTGGGAGGCAGGCATATTAGACTGGATGGCAGGTACATCAGACTGGAAGGCAGAGACATCAAGCTGGAAGGCAGGCATCTAGACATGCGACTGGAAGGCGGACACCGCGACATCAGGCTGGAAGGTAGGCATCAGGACATCAGACTGGGAGGCAGGCACATCAGACTGGATAGCAGGCACATCAGACTGGAAAGCAGGCACCGAGACTTCGGGCTGGAAGGCAGGCATCAAGACAGACTGGACAGCGGGCACATCAGACTGGGAGGCAAAGACATCAAGCTGGGAGGCAGGCCTTGAGACATCCGGCTGGAAGGCAGACATCAAGACATCAGACTGAGAAGCGGGCACATCAGACTGGAAGGCGGGCACATCAGACTGGAAGGCAGGGACATCAAGCTGGAAGGCAGGCACCGAGACATCCGGCTGGAAGGTAGTCATCAGGACATCAGATTGGGAGGCAGGCACATCAGACTGGATGGCAGGCACCAGGTTGGCAGGTTTAGGTGGGTCATCAAGTTCAACTGGCACGAACGCAGGCTGGAACAGGTTGGTTGGTGTGGAAGCAAGTTGGGTTACTGGCAGGAGCGTGTGAGTGGGGAAGAACTTCTGTTTCTTCTTTGGCTTAACTGCTGGGGATCTGTAGGTGGCTGTATGACTGTAGACAGGAGGTGAGGCATACTGAAACGAAGGGCTGGGATATGGCAAGAAAGGGGGAACAGCGGCCAGAGGAAGTTCTTGTGGGGAAGTTGCAGGTATTAGAGAAGAGGCAGGTGGGTTAAAGGCAGAAAAGGTGCAGGAAGTAGAAACAGGGTATTGATACTTGGTGGGGAGCAGGGTATATTGGACTGTAGCTGAGGTTGCCAGGGGTGATGGGAGAAAGGACATCTGAGCAGGCAGGTGTTTAGTAGCAGGTCTGGGTTGTGGAGAGCTGACAGAGGCTGGGCATAGCAGGTCTGACCATGCCTGAAGTACAGGTAGCACAAAAGTGGGCTCACATATCCTCTGTCTGACCAGGGACTGCACTTCATCTATACAATCTTTCAGCAACTGTTTGGGACAAACCGAATAATGCTCAAAAAAGGATGCAGAGTCATCCTCCAACAGCCATACTAAGGATGCAACCTGGTTAATGCTGAAGGGGGGAGAAAAGTCATCATGGCCCTTTGGGATACAAGGCAGAGCCAGCTCGGTACACATTCCAATCAAAGGCTGAACATCTTCAAACCGTATACTGCCCTGATCGACCACAGAGTGAGCTAAACGGATAATCTCCAGCAGCTGATCACTGGACCACCCTTTCAATGTCTGGCGGAGATATTTAGAACTCTCTGTTGCCAGCAGAGCATAATAAACAATAATATCTGAATTCATCCCAGCACGTGAAATGGAACCGAGATGGTTCCCCTGTGCAGCTACTTCTGGTCAGAGATGGCCTTGGTATACTGTCATGAACAGGTGTGACCAGATTGTGTGGACTGCAAAGAGGAAACCCAACCGCATGTAAAGTGAAATAGAATAATGTTTATTAAAGATAAGTGATATAAATAAACAACACCCCAAATACAAATAGTGTTCAACCAACCAACAGAAACCCACAGACAACAAATAATATATACAGCCTAAGGGAAGTACCGAAATCAAACACGTTAGCTAGGCCAGGGTCATACACAGGGGGATCAGCAACTGAACAAGGGCAGGTAGGAGAGGGAGATAATGGATGGGATATGGCTACAAGGGAATAGGAACACAGGAGGGACAGGATCAGGATGGGATCGGATACCGGCTCAGGAGCAGGTTCAAGTTCAGGTTCAGGTTCCAGATACAGGTTTCAGGTCAGGGAGCAAGGAAGAAAGATACCAAGGCAAGCATGTGAATGCTTGCCGGGTATTTATAGGCCTGGGATCGGATACCGGCTCAGGAGCAGGTTCAGGTTCCAGATACAGGTTCCAGGTCAGGGCGCAAGGAAGAAAGATACCAAGGCAAGCATGTGATTAGGGTATTTATAGGCCTTTGATTGGCCTCAAGTGACACCTGTTTGTAGGAGGTACTGTCTGCTCCACACTGCCAGGATCCATCCGCTGGTGGACGCCAGTACTGCGGCCCAAAGATGACATAACATCAGCAGGGGAAAGCTCTCCTGACAGTTCCAAACTGCCAGGAGACAACTGCTGGTGGACCTCAGTACTGCATGCCAAATGACAGATATTACCAGCGGATGGAACATTTCCTGACATAGGGGTTCTGTTGAAACCAAACCATTGTCAGGTAGACCAACTAAAATTTCAGCCACAACTGCCAGGAAAATTGTTCGGGATGCAAAGAAAAACCCACAAATAACTTCAGGTGAAATACAGGACTCTCTGAAACATGTGGTGTGGCTGTTTCAAGATGCACAATAAGGAGGCACTTGAAGAAAGATGGGCTGCATGGTCGTGTAGCCAGAAGAAAGCCATTACTACGCAAATGCCACAAAGTATCCCGCTTACAATACGCTAAACAGCACAGGGACAAGCCTCAAACCTTCTGGCACAAAGTTATTTGGAGTAATGAGACCAAAATTGAGCTTTTTGGCCACGACCATAAACGCTACATTTGGAGGACAGTAAACAAGGCCTATGATGAAAGGTACACCATTCCTACTGTGAAACACGGTGGTGGATCACTGATGTTTTGGGGATGTGTGAGCTACAAAAGGCACAAGAAATTTGGTCAAAATAGATGGCAAGATGAATGCAGTATGTTATCAAAAAGTACTGGAGGATCATTTGCATTCATCAGCCAGGAAGCTGCGCGTGGGACGTACTTGGACATTCCAACATGACAATGATCCAAAACACAAGGCCAAGTCGACCTGTCATTGGCTACAGCAGAAAAAAGTGAAGTGGCCATCTCAGTCTTCTGACCCCAATATCATTGAGGCACTCTGGGGAGATCTCAAAACGTGCAGTTCATGCAAGATAGCCCAAGAATTTACAGGAACTGGAGGCTTTTTGCCAAGAGGAATGGGCAGCTTTACCATCTGAGAAGAGCCTCATCCACAAATACCACAAAAGACTTCAAGCTGTCATTAAAGTTAAAGGGGGCAATACACTGTATTAAGAACTGGGGTATGTAAACTTTTGATCAGGGTCATTTGGGTAGTTTCTGTTATCATTATGGTTTAAAAAGAGTAAATACAGTTGATTGATAATAAATGGCTTCAGCCAAACACTAACCACGAGTGAAAGAAAAGTTTTTGTGTTATCATTCATATTCTCTGAAAGATGGCCAAGAAATCATAAATTCTGCCAGGGTATGTAAACTTATGAGCACAACTGGATATTTGTTAAATATTTAATCCAGGATGCCTGTAACTACCACAACCCTCCCACAGGCATCCAGGGAAACAACTGGATATTATCTGACTGCCTCAACTGAAGTTGCTGTTGTCCCAGACAGGGTACCACAAAACCCACAATGTATATAACCTTGAAGGAAAGTCATCCAGGATACAAAAATCCAGGATACAAAAATGCAATTGATTCTAGTGTCCATCCAAAAGAAATGGCAGGTCCTACATGCAGGCAGTCCAAAATTCAGGTTGAAGGTTGGGAGCTTAGTGCTGACATGCACAGCAAGGAGCACTGCAACAGAGTGCATTCCCAAAAACCGGAAATGTGTCCTACTGGCTGCAAAGGTCTTACTGTATATATGCAAGGCTGCACTTCCTCTTTGGCCCATCCCGCAAAGGATTGGTTATGTTTTTTCTGGATTGAGTGGTATTATCCAACCACTGAAAAAAATTATTGATCGACAAACGTCAACCTTTTTGTTTTAGCATTAGCCCCCCCATTTGCAGGATACGAAACTATTTTCTTTCCAAACTGCTTGAGATTTAACAGATTGTGCTTTGGCTACTATGGACATCAGGCACACTCCAGGTGCAGCAAGCTAATGCAGGTATAAAATAATAATGGAATGTTTAAAACTGTATAAGTGAATATGTTCCAAACACATTCCTGGTTTACTCTACAATGTATACTATCCTATATACTAGGATACACATAAACAGTGTTAAGCACATGTTTCATACCTGCTGTGGGACTACAGCAACGATCAAAGAAACAGGGAGGCTGTCTCTTACCTGTCCATGTAACTACAAACATTGCACCAAGTGCCAAGTTGAGCATCCATGCAGGATGCAGTGCCCAAAGCAACATTACAGGCCGCCCCCAAGGTTTTTCTGAGGTTGCACCATTCCTGATGCACTGGTTATATTGTTATATTATTGTATTGTAACTGTACTGTCTGCCCTCATTGTTGTAAAGTGCTACACACACTGTTGGCGCTATATAAATCCTGTATTATAATAATAATAATATTAGAAGAGAGTGAAAGAGTTGATTAAAGAGATGATTGAAGAACCCGAAGATAAAACAATAAACTAGTTAAGCCAAGAGTGATTTCTCCAAATGGGAGCCGAGGTTCATTACTTTAGGATACTAGGAAAAAACGAAGGACTCACGCAGTGGGTTAGGGTTATAAGTGAGGCACCTGGGTCATGTCCTCAAAAGCCTGTCAGTGTCTAATCACCTGAAGGTATCAGCCTATTGACCACTCTATTCTTACATTTTGTATTTATGTTTGGTCAAGCATCGCCTATAGAATTGTATACATAACCACTGTTTTCAGTAAGAAATATTTTTCTTCATTGTATTTTATCTATATTAATATCAGTTACTTATATACAAATATCCCATAATGAAGCAGAGTCAATGCAGCAAAATACTTTCTTACAAGGCATCCAGTCATGCTCCTTGCAGAGTTTATTCTGCAAAGCCTTGAGTTTGCTTTAGAAAGTTACTACTTCAAATTTGAGCATACCTTTATAAAAACAAAATTTGGGGGTACAAAAAGGGTGAATTACATGGCTCCCGCTCAGGCTAACCTTTTTATGGGTCTTCGTGATGAGGGATATGTTTTTTGTTCATATATTTATCAGGATTTTGAACAAGCATAGTACTGATACATAGTTATTTACAGTATCTGGAGGGCTCTGCCACTGAGTTTGAAGCATTTTTACATTTTCTGAATTCTTTACCAACTCATATTTAGTTTTTTCTAGAAGCTCTGTGTTTTTTCTGGACTTGTCTATGTCTGTTGGTGAGAATGGTAAAATCTCCACAAATTTATACTGCAAACCTACAAGCAGAAATGCCATCCCTCACTTTTCTAGGGATTATCCTAAATACCTTAGAGAAAATCTCCCTATTTCCCAATCCATTCACATACTAAGGGATTTGTTGTGATCCCAAACAGAGAACTAATAAGGAACAGATTTTTGGAGATGGGTTACTGTTGCCATATTCTGGATCATGCACTAACTAAACTTTACAATAGGTGAGAATACAATTTAACATATAGAAACCATAAAAAGTATTCCTTTTTTAAACACACACAATTTCCCTTTGGAATATATTGGAAAAATCACCGGCAGACCTGGACATATCCTTACTGGTGGTAAGGATTTATGCCCTGAGGTTAGGCAGCCTCATTTACATACTTACAACAGCATTAAGATTTTACAAGACCTGCTCATTAGAGTGGATCACAAAGAAAAATATAACAAAACATCCCTCAAGGTTTTTCTGAAAAAAAGGATTTTACAGATGTTTTAACTGTAATATCTTGATTTGAGGTCCTTCTTGTATGCACCCTCACGAAGGACACAAATACCTCCTCAACAATAAATTTAATTGCATTACTGAATTTTGCATATCTACTTAAATGCCCTTGCACTTTGGTATATATTGGAAAATCCTTGGGTCCCTTTAAAGCAGAACTTCACTCAAAAAAGTGAAGTACCACCAATTCTCTCCCTTATTTTTATTTTTTTTTTATTTATTCTTTTTCTCCAATATCATGTTTTATGTTGTACAGTTTTACATTATCATCTTTTATTTATTACTCCCATCCCCAAAATCCAATTTTTATAATTATATCACCTGTCTATCCTTTTTTCTGCAACCAGAATCCCCCAGCAAATCCATAAGAAAAAAAGATAGAAAAAGAAAAAAAAGATTCTGCATTGGATGGCCCAGAGAGAAATTGTGGCCATGTGCATACGTGGTAAGACACTTTCGAACAGTGGAACGCATTTCAGGTTGCACCACTCCTTGCTGCATACAGGTAAAATCTGTCATTTTTTTTTCAGCTGCAGTTACCTTTTGTATGGAAATTTTGTATGTTGGACAGCATTTTTTCCAGGGCTATACATGCTGTGGGTTTTGTGGTACTCTACCTGGGACATCAGCAAATTCAAATGAGACCGTCAGTTGATCTTGCATCAGCTGTCTATTGGTATTTGTGTGCGTGCGTATATGTGTGTATATATATATATATATATATATATATATATATATATATATATATATATATATATATATATATACACACACACACACACACACACACACACACATATATATACACACACATATACACACACACCCTTGTGTTCTGTTTGTCACCTTGATAAAGGGGACCTTCATTCTCCCAAAACAATGCTTTTTCTAATATGGGAACTTGAGTAAATTTCTCCGCTTGGGTTTTATATTGTGAGTGCTGGCTTTCCCTGCAGTTTACAGTTTCTGTTATTGAGCCATGCACCTGCTCCTATTTATTGCTTAGGAAATCTGTACTGCATGGTATGATGTATGGTATTATGTCTTTCAGATTTTTATTACTGTCTGTACCCCATTTAAAAGATTTCTTATTTCCTGTCTGACAGGTGTCACACAGAACAGGAAGTGCAGAGAAAACTCCCCTATGGGGGGGGGGGGGTTGTATCAATAAAACATATCTAATGGGTACCTCTGTCAAAATTTTATAGTGGTCTGTGTCCCCATTAGGGAAGCCTTCCTATATGACAAGTGTCAGACCAACTGGGATTATATTACAGATCTCGTCTAAATCTCTTCTATTGGGATACATACAATTAAAAAAAAAAATAGTTGAAAAAAATATATCTGCTAAAATTTGACACATGCACCATTTAAAACCTGACAAAGCTTCCTACCCATCCCACTCTGTCCAAAAGCAAAACTACGTTGGGCTTTAAGTTTTGGGACACCTGATGTGTTTCATGAAAGTCAATGACTCTGAAAGACATTTTGAACTTCAGCTCAGCTAATCAGGTTCTCTCTTTGATTGTTATATTGAAGACCAGAAAATGAAATAAAAAAAGACAACAGTTCCTCTGCAAATCTCTTAGAAATGAAACTACATTTACAAAGGTCTTCTTTTTTTGCCCTCCCTTTCTGAACAAGCCTAAACATTTCTCTCCTGATCCTTAATTTTTTTACTTTGTATTTTACAGACGTACGGTCTGTGATGATGGCATCAAATAATGGCCCTTTTCTCCAGATAGGCTTGGATGCATCAGATACAAGGACATCAAGATAGTGTTTTTCTAAGCCATACTGCCGTAGGTTGGCTTTTATGTTCTCATCGGGCCCACGCCACTTCTGGTTCATTCTGGTAGCTTTACCTGGTGAAAACATTATTAATTACTATGCAGTCCAAGAAAAAGTATCAAAGAATCATAAACACTGAATGAATATGCCCAAGAGCATAACTGAATAAAAGACATAAAACAACCTGTTTTCTTGGACTAGTTGTACCAAATTAGCTATGTTCTGTTAATACCAGTATAGTCTGAAACATACAGCCATGCTCTTCAAAGCCCTAATGCAATAAATGTTTCCAGCAAGCTTTCCTATAGCTCTGGTAATAATTACTGTGTACGGTTCATGACAAACACTCAAGACTGAAAATTGCACAGCAAAGATTTTTTTCCGTACATTAAACAAACAGAAAAAAAGTGATTATTTAACTGTTGGCCTCATCAGGAATCATAAACCCAACTGCTCAAATCAGATTCATATTTAGAAGCCGTGAACAGAAAAGGAGCACAAATATGTCAGCAGTGGTTAAAGTTGGTAATTTGCTCAATTATAAAACACTGTGTGAAGACATTAGTTCACATGCTGCAGCACTCAAATACTACTGCTGAACAGGGCTGGATCTAGATTGTTTGATTTAGGGGTGCAGTAAAAAATGTCAGGAGGGCAGAGGATGGGAGGTGAATAGGGTCAACAGTTTGTAAGGCAGCATACAGAGGCCATTTGTTTGTAGGGCAGTGTACAGGGGTCAGAAAGGCAGTGCATGGGGTCAGCAGGATGGAGGACATGGGTCAGAATGGCAGTGCATGGGGTCAGCAGGATGGAGGACATGGGTCAGAATGGCAGTGCATGGGGTAAGCATGGTGGGGGACAGGGGTCAGAAGGACCGTGTACTGGGGTCCACAGGGGGAAAGACAGTGGTCAACAGGGCAGTGTACAGGGGTCAGCAGGGCAGAGGACAGGGTCACTGCTGGCAGGGCACTCAGCTGAGCTTCTTCTCCCATCCTTGCACTGCACACAGCCTGGGCACAGTTAGCGGATCTCCACGCAGCACATGAGATTGGCAATCCTTACACAACCACAGCACTGTGTGTAGCTGCTACTGCAGCTGTGCTGCCATTCCAGTGGCTAGAGTATTGGTTTGCACATTAAACAGAGGCACTCAAACTTAGTCACTGATTCTGAGTCTCAATGGGGCCCCAGTGAGAAAGAAAAAAAAAAAGTGTTGCAGTTGGGCATATCTTGTGTCCTTTGGAAATCACCCCCATTCCTCCCTGAGAAAGGCCAGAGGTTTCAATTTACCATTCACTGTAAATTTACCACACTTAAAAGATTCCATCGGCCCCCCACCTCCTAAAGAATGTTGTATGTAAGTATTTAATAACTTAGGAGCTGAAGCACCAAATTTGACAATAAGAATTTGCCAAACCTTGCCTGAAGGCTCATATTCATATCTGTGCAACAGTTAAAAAAGGAACTGATTCTGGAAGTTGCACCCAAAAAGGACAGAGGACAATTACTAGTATTACATATAGTCTCCCAGCAGCTGAACTGTCTCTCATTACTGATTTACCATGCCTTGCCTTGTTCTTCACGGTTTGTATGTGTGAGGCAAAAATAATGGTAGAGGCAGGGCTTTGCTTCCTTATGTAAAAGCCTCCAGCAAGAAGAACAGTGGGCAGCAAAGTACTGACATCAACAAATCTCACCCCAAATCTCCTAACACTAGCAGTCAGAAAGTGAAGTATCTTAGATCTCACACTGCACAAAATACAGCTATGATACTGTAGACACTGGAGTGCCTTTGCTTACCAGGAAGTGCACTGTTATTTTTCAGGAGGAATAAAAGACAATAAATAAATAAAAATGAAAATATGTTTCAGGGTACTGCTTAGGCACAATAAATATTTCCAAAGCCTCCCTATGAGATAGCAAATCTTCATTTTGATTTATGGTCCACTTTAAAGTTACTGTCACACACAGCACCCTACAAAAGATGATTAATAAGATTTACTATTCCAATTGGCAGTGGCTGCTTTCAAGAATTTTCAGCAACTGATGCACTCATGGGCGACACATGCTATTGTCATCACTATAGGACACAAGAGTTATCACCCATGTATATCATGGACTATCCCAATGTACAAAATGGTTACACTTCATGTATATTTTTGAATCACCTTTGAATGACACCCTTCTGAAAAAGTTATGTAATCAGAACTCTGACTTCTCAAATCTACATTTTTTTTTACATTTAAAAAGTCAGTAGAGATTTTGGATTGGTGTTCCTTATGCTTGGGCTACACACAGAAAATACACAGAATTTTAAAAGATACAAAAACCTTGTTTACAATCTTATATTTTTAGACATAACTTTGCACGGAAAGTAGTCACTCACCTCGACCATGAGTTGTGTTGTAATCAATTTCCGTGCCACATACATAAGCACCAAAGTGAGCACAAGGTACCAAAAGACCACCTAAAAGAAATAATAATCCAGACTCATCTACATGTGATATAATTGATTTATTGAAACTGCAGTATATATATTAAACAAGAAAAGCAGATGTACACTTTTTTGTAGTATTAAGTATTAGAAGAGACATAAAAGAAAAAAATGTGGCAAAAACTTTTTTAGCTGTACTTCGCTTGAGGGGGAGTACGTTTAATTTTGTTCACCTGTGACCCAGAGTCAGCTGATAGCAGGCTGCTGCCTGCTATCAGCTTACGGGGCAGTTACTCCAGGCGTGGGAAAGATCATGACAATATTATCGGAATTTACCTGCAATATGACAAGTGGCCCTGCCTTTCAGCTCGCAGCAAACAGCTGGAGCCAGCCATACTTGCATTCTCCCCAGTCAGGCACTCCAGTGAACACTGCAGGATTAGAGCGGAGGGCAATGACTGAATGTAACTGCTCTCTACTCGGAGCAACACTCGACCGACAGCTGAGCGATCAGCACTCACGTGGTTACTGTGTTTTCCGTCTTAGAGCTGGCATGCGGAAGGTGCAGTGTCACATAGATGCTGTAGCATGGAATTGGATGTACATTTTATTTTTAGTATTTCTAGATTTCTACTTTAAAATAAAGTGTGCTCTTATGCGTGCCATTGTAAACCAGTCACATCTTAGCCTGTCACATTCACAATATAAGGGTTTTTAAACGTACAGGAAAAATATGTTTCTTGCAGTAGGGTATTGGGAACAGGATCTTTAGTCTTCAACCATGGGTTGTATGAAGCTACCTTCAAGGCACTGGCAAAAAAGAAAGCTACAGGGACATCCCCCATTTAACACCTCCCACTCCATGCAAGCCTCAGTTCTGTAGCAAGCAATAGGGAGATCCTAAAGAACAGAGGAGAGAGTCCAGTGTCCTTTACTGTATTCCAAAGAACTAATTTTACTGGCAAGTAAAAAATTCTGTTTTCTTAGACTAAGTTCATACTGTAGCCGTCTCTTAAAAGTGATCAGTAGAAAGCTTTCAGAATATGTTTTTTTTTCTTTGAAAAATGGAGATTTTGAATGGAACTAATGTGTCACAACCGTGAATCAAGCACTTGGAAAGTGTGTTCCAGACCTGCACTTGGAGCCCTGAGAGGGATAAAAGGAACTTTTCCTAGTCTCAGAAAGTCTACCTGCAGGAGTGCAGCCTTCTTTTTCTGGGGCAGGAGAGTTCTCTAACTCCCTGTAATCTCCTTAATGTACTTGTTAAAGAAAGGACCAAAAAATATTCTCCCTCAAACAGCAGCTGTTTGAGGAACTTCTTAGACAAGAATTTAAGACAAAGGATGGAGTGAGGGATCATCCTGGAAATCAGTCAAAGAACATCTCCAAGCTGTTTACCACATAGCATAGTACCACAGCGAAAACTCTACATGGTGGTGAAGGAAGTGATCTGTTAAGATGGAGCTAGGATTTCACCCTGATCAGAATAAGAGGGGGAATTTTTACAGTCTAGCTCATCCCTCCTCAGGCAGAGTATCAACCGCAAAAGCAAAGTCAGAAAAAGACACAGGAGGGGAGACCGGAGGGATGGAGTGCCCAGAGGAAAGCAGAGAATCAGACTAGAGGCAGCAGTCAGAGAGGCTCTCTGTACAACTAAGAAAATGGATTTAGCAACCAAGACCTATACCTCAACTTCCTTGTGAGGAGAGATGGCTTCTGGCCAAATTCTGAGATGTCCAGCTGCCAATGAGGACTGAACTATGCATGCAAATTATATCTTTTAGGCATTTAATGACAGCTTTCTCCTTTCATTCTGCCTACTTAACTCAGCAATAAGGCAACGTATTCCCACACACCAATGACCCATCCGCAGCTTGTGGATTCATATCTGGGGATGACTCAAATCATTCCAGGACCCGGTATCCATCCTAAATAGCATTGCTATATTACCTAAACTCTTAAACAGCCTACTATACAGTGCCTTGAAAAAGTATTCATACCCCCTTTCCAGGCTTTGTCATGGTACAACCGAAAACATAAATGTATTTTATTGGGATTTTATGTGATAGACCAGTGATGGCAAACCTTGGCACCCCAGATGTTTTGGAACTACATTTCCCATGATGCTCAACTACACTGCAGAGTGCATGAGCATAATGGGAAATGTAGTTCCAAAACATCTGGGGTGCCAAGGTTCGCCATCACTGTGATAGACCAGCACATAATTGTTAGGTGGAAGGAAAATACATGGTTTTCAGATCTACAAATTTACAAATAAATATATGAAAAGTTTGGTGTGCATTTGTATTCTGCTCCCTTTACTCTGATACCCCTAACTAAAATCTAGTGGAAGTAATGGCCTTCAGTATTCACCTAATTAGTAAATAGAGTCTTCCTGTGTGTAATTTAATCTCGGTATAAATACAGCTGTTCTGCGAAACCCTCAGGTTTGTTAGAGACCCTTAGTGAACAAACCGCATCATGAAGGCTAAGGAACACACCATACAGGTCAGGGATAAAGTTGTGGAGAAGTTTAAAACAGGGTTAGGTTATAAAACAATATCCCAAGATTTGAACATCTCATGGAGCACGGTTTAATCCATCATGTGAAAATGGAAAGAGTATGGCACAACTGCAAACCTACCAAGACATGGCCATCCACCTAAACTGACAGACCGGGCAAGGAGAGCATTAAATCAGAGCAGCCAAGAGGCACATGGTAACTCTGGAGGAGCTGCAGAGATCCACAGCTCCGGTGGGAAAATCTGTCCACAGGACAACTGTTAGTCGTGCCCTGTACAAATCTGGCCTTTATGGAAGCGTGGCAAGAAGAAAGCCATTGTTGAAAAAAAGCCATAAGTAGTCCCGTTTGCATTTTATGAGAAGCCATGTGAAGGACACAGCAAACATGTGGAAGAAGTTGCTCTGGTCAAATGAGACCAAAATGAAACTTTTTGGCCTAAAAGCAAAACGCTATGTGTGGCGGAAAACTAACTGCACCTCACTCTGAACACACCTTTCTGCAGCAGGGACAGGAAAGCTAGTCAGAGATGATGGAAAGATGGATGGAGCCAAATACAGGGCAATCTTAGAAGAAAACCTGTTAGTCTGCAAAAGAATTGAGACTGGGGCGGAGGTTCTCCTTCCAGCAGGACAACAACCCTAAACATACAGCCAGAGCTACAATGGAATGGTTTAGATCAAAGCATATTCATGTGGTAGAATGGCCCAGTCAAAGTTCAGACCTAATCCAATTGAGAATCTGTGGCAAGACTTGAAAATTGCTGTTCACCGATGTTTTCCCATCCAATCTGACAGAGCTTGGGCTATTTTGCAAAGCAGAATGGGCAAAATTTTTACTCTTTAGATGTGCAAAGCAGGTACAGACATAGCCAAAAAGACTTGCAGCGAAAGGTGGTTCTACAAAAGTATTGACTCAGGGGGGCCGAATACAAATGCATGCCACACTTTTCACTTATTTATTTGTAAAAAAATTTGAAAACCATTTATCATTTTCCTTCCACTCCACAATTATGTGCCACTTTATGTTGGTCGCTCACATAAAATTTGAATAAAATACATTTACGTTTTTGGGTGTAACATGACAAAATGTGAAAAATTTCAAAGCGTATGAATACTTTTTCAAGGCACTGTGCATATTCAGGCTGGTATATCGCAAACCCACTACTCTTTCCTACTCCAGAGACTGTGACTTAGGTCACAATTCACTGGTAACCTTGGATAGTATCTCAATGATCCTTTTATGTAAGATTTTGCCCTTAAAGTTGGACTTTGCCAAGGTGGGCTGTTGCCTCATTAACTGTTCTCTAAGATACATACCCTGACCCTAGCAGGGTGACAAGAAAAGCATCAAACCCCTACATCTCATCTAAATAAGAGATAAAGCCTACTGATACCTTGTTTACCAGCTTTCAACAACCTTACTTTGCTTTAAAAATGAACATGGCTGTCCCCATCTTGTCACCACTTCAGTTAAAATGAAAATGTAAGCAGCCCAGTCTTTTTTTTATGACATTTAGCCCTGGCCTGGGCCATGATCTCCTGCTTTACTTCTAGACTGAATTGTTACCAGTTATGAGGATGATCCTAAGGACATGGCCAACGTCCCCCGCGCTATTGAAAATTCCCAAAGTAATATTGTACAGTCCAATTACCTTACACTCCATTTACTATGGGCGTGTACACTATGCCTGTGTAGCAGGTTCTTTTGGACCAGTTTGGTGCAATGCGAATCACAGCCTTCTGCCCTATCTTGTGAAATAGAAAAGTAGACTGTAGAGGTTTGTTGTTGAATATGGGGCCCAGATGTCCACATTCAGAGCCCCCAATATTTGACATATCAGGTTTAAGATGTCTGACTGAAGGACCCATTCCCCTTGATTCGGGTGGTGGTGTCTGAGATAATGTGCATTCCAGTTGTCCATTTCTGAGATGTGGACTGCAGAGATCACTGGACAGACAGTCCTCATCCATGAGATTATCTGGCCTGCTTCCTTCAAGCCTGCATGACTCCTAGTGCCCCACTTGGTGGTTGAGGTAGGACACAGCCCTGGCTCTGTCTGAATGCACCCTGATTGGGTTTCCTTGCGGGGGGGGGGGGGGTACAGTGTTGCAAAGCCATCCTTATTGCTCTGAGCTCCAGGATGTTGAAGGGGAGCTTGAATTCCACTGGTAACGATATTCCCAGGACTGTGAGAAACTGGAACACTCCTTCCCAGCCTGAAAGACTGGCATTTGTTATCACTTACCAGTGATAAAGAAGGAAATGCTTCCCTGTTGCTAAAGTTGGACTAAAGCTGGGCTAGGTATCCACAAGTTAATGAATTCCATGCCTGGCTGGATAGGAGCAGGGGTAATTAGAGAGAAAGATCACCTGTGTTCCAGGTAAAAAAAATGTAATGAAGTGGTCTCAAATAAAATTGGGCAAGTGGTACAGCCTCAAAGGAGGCTACCATGCAGCTTAGAACTCTCATTGAGAATCTCACTGTGGGATCTCTCTTTGATCTCCATTGTCGAGCATGACCCCTGAAAGAAAGAATTTTCTTCTCTGGTGGGAAGACTTGCTTGGAATGTTTCCAGGACCAGACCCAAGTATTCTAAGCGAACAGAAGGCTGGCGATCAGATTTTCAGAAACTGATCACCCAACCGAAAGCCCTGAGCATCTGAATTGTCCTGTGAATGTTTATAGACAGCTAAAAGGGAGATAAGTCCTTTAGAAGAAAGTCAAAGATAACCTGTGACCTGTATGCCCTGAGTTCTGAGAAGGGCAAAAAGAGGTGCTAGGACCTTTATGAATACTCTGGCAGCAGAAGATAGGCCAAATTAGAAATGACTGTCTGCCACTGTAAAGCACAGAAAATGCTGAAGTGGATAAATGGGAATATAAATTGGAATATACAGATAGGCATCTTGGATGTCTACAAACTCTAGGTACCCCCCTTGTCTCAGAGAGGCAATAGCCAATCATGTGGATTTTAGGTGAAATTTTGGAATTTGAAGGTGTTTATTGAGAGGTTTTAGGTCCACAATAGGATGAATACTCTATTTCAGATTTGGAACCATGAACTGGTTTAAATACAAGTCTTTTAATCTGTCTTTTGGAGGTACTTGCAGAACTACTCCCTGAGATGAGATGATTCAGGGCATTCTGCAGATTTGACTGTCCTTGGGTAGTTTTTGGTTGATTGAGTCAAGAAAGAGTTAAGGGGGTAGAGTTTTCACTTTCCAATTCCATTTAGTACCCCTATTAAACCACAGATTGAATCCACAGTCTGGAATGTCTGTGACCCAGAGACAGAGTATGCATCTCCTCCCCCCAGTCCTGTGAATCAGGGCACCCCTTCATTGCGAAGAGGGTTTTGTGGAAGACTTGTTGGGCTTTGTGGGCCAAGTATTGGACCAAAAGTAATGGCTGAAGGTTTTGAAGATGAAGTTTGGGTAGAGCAGTTAGGTGCTCTGAGTTTGGAAGAGGCTCCTGAGCAGGGGGGTGGGTTTGGAATCTGACACTGTGGCAGTAAAATCTTCCCTACCGTGACATCCTTTATGAATTGATTGATTCCCAGAAAAGATGTCTGCCTTGAAAGGGCATACGTTTGAGGGATTTTTTACAGGCAGCCACAGCTGTCTGAGCTTTGAGCTCGTAGATTCTGCACAAGTGAAGTGCCCAAACTGCAACACAAAACCAACTTATTTATTTCAAAGTGCCAACATTGGTGATGATCGAGCACCCCAAGAGGGATTGCAGTCAGTTCAGCACTCACCCGGCTCCAGCGTCCAGTGTTCGTGTGCCTGGCAGCAGCTTCTCTTTTTGTTGGGGCCTGTGATTGCCCTCCTCACCTTTCTCTCGCTCCTCTCTGGATGGTTCAATTCCAGGGACTATTGTGGCTTGGGCCCTTCTGAACCACCTCAGCACCCTCTAACTCTTGCCTCCACACTCCGCTCACCCTTCACAGGGCATGCTTGGGCTGTAGTTGTCCTTTAATTATTTGAAATGGAGCCATAGTCTTCCAGGACTACATCTCCCATGGTGCACTTGTCCTGGCTCCTCATGGGTCCCTGGCTGCAGCCATTGAGGAGGCAGGAGGAATCAGGGTGGGCAGCGATCCCTGCAAGCACCGCTCTGCCCCTGTCCCATGCTGCCTGACAGAAGGGGGTGAGAGGGGGAAATACACTGACAGACCGCACTCATTTCCCCCCTTGTCACAGCACCGCTGCACTTCTCACTCCTGCAGCTGCTGTACGTGTTCCCTCATGCGGAGGGGGCGGGGGAGGATTACACAGTGTGGGCAGTGGCTGGCACCTGCTATGTAGTTTTATGGCTGATCAGTGTGCGCTCTTTTTCCGAGTATAGCTTGCGTGCCCACAGAGAGGGTTCTGCATGCCAGCTGTGGAACATGTGCCATGGGTTCGCCATCGCTATTCTAGGGCATCCTCGCAAAAGAGCAGAGCAAAAAGGTATTTGCTGTAATTTCTTAGGGCTTCTCAGGATTGTGTTGCACATTGCCCTAGTACAGTTAGCTGCAGTTTGACATACTGAAATTGCAGCGAGAGCTGGCTGCAGAGCTGGGCCTGCAAGAGTAAAGAGAGCCTTTAAAAGTGTCTCAAACTTTCTACCAGTAGAATCTTTGAATGAAGAAATATCTTCAATTGATGGAGTGAGACTGCAGGATTAACTACAGCAGGGATCTCCAAACTACGGCCCTCCAGCTGTTGTGGAACTACATGTCCCATGAGGCATTGTAAAACTCTGAAATTCACAGACATGACTAAGCATGATGGGAAATGTAGTTCATGAACAACTGGAGGACCAAAGTTTGGAGAACCCTGAACTACAGGAACAGACTACTTTTTCATTAAATTTTTTTTCACTGGATAGAGTTCGGTAAAGACTTTTGGAGGAGTGAAGAAAAATCTCTGAAGTGATCCAACTGTCATAGCCTTCCTATTCTGTTTGTTCATGAACAGGGACTGTCTTTTTGAATATTTCAGGTCTCTTTGTACTCAAAGGGTCATGGCGAGACACAAGAGAATCAAGTGCGACAATACTAGGGCTTTTGCACACAGCAGAAGTGAGCATATCCACATTAGTCAGCATGTTATATGAAGCTGCAGCTTCAGGTGTACAGGAGTGTGGTAGTGTAAAATTCTCCACAGCCTCCTATAACAATGCACCTGTGTCCTCTTCATTCACCTCATCAAGGTCAGGCATATTGGGATCTGACTCAGGTAGAGACAGGGAAGCTAGAGAAGGGGCTTGGCATTCTGTAGCCCTGGAGAGAGATGGCTGTAAAAAATCCATTAGCTGTCCCAGAAATTATGACATACAGTAGATGCAGAAATATCTGCTTTTGTCAGGTAGGCCGTCTGCTGCAGGCCTGAAATGAAATCAGAGTCGGAAACAGGTGTTGATATCAAATCCTGCTCTGGTGTGCAAGGGAAGCATCTAAGGTTAAGTGTACTGCAGGCTTTCATCCGAGCGAATGTTCATCTGAGATTTTGCCATGGTTCCATCTGAGATTTTACCATGGTTCCACTTCGGTGCGTTTTCCCCCATAGCTCCAGATGAGGGTATTTTCCTGTGGGCTTCTCACAGAGTAGTGTACGGAATATAGAGTGTAAACTGTCCTGTAGTGAAGTCCTTGTGGTGAAAGGGCGAGAGGAAGCAGACCTGGACCTGTATAGCACCCTGCAGCTGTCTACACACATTGCACCATGTGCCAAGGAAGCGCACATGCAGGATCTAGTGCCCGATCAACATTACAGGCAATACTCAAGGTCTGAGTACGGCAAGAATGATTTTAGCGAGGTTGCATTGATCTGGATGCACTGCTTCTATAGTTGTATTAGAGGACACTGAAAATGTTGATTGCAGAGATCATTGAATAATTTTTAAATAAAATAATAAACTAGTTAGGCTAGGAGTGATTTCTCCACAAGGTAAAAGAGGTCCATCTCTCTATGACACGGAGTGGGGTAGGGTTATAGGGGAAGTGCCCAAAGGACACATCTGTAATAGCCTTCTAGTGTCCAATCACCTGAAGATAAGAGCCTATAACTCAGGGTCTATGAATACTTAGCCTGTGTCCTGTACCATACGATTAAGGAGGCTTATGAATTTGACAATAAACATAAGGAAAAAATTGAGTTTATGCAGAGCGCAATCATATATAACTCATATCACCTTACGCTTCTTTTAAACATCACTATAGCTTCCCCTATAACCTTCCACTCCAATTTAACACACAGAAAACAACTCCTTCCACACTTACAAAACTGTGGACTCCCTTCTGTACTATTTGATGTTTGCACTCAGTTTGAAAGTCCCTTGGCTACTGAAGAACTCCAGAATGGCATACATTCTAGGTATCAGTGTCCCAATGGTCTAAACCTCAATTACTTCAAAACATTCATAACAATGCTCATGCACCACTTCCTTAAGGCCTTCAATGCTCTAGAGCCTATTTCTTCCAAAAGACTCTCCCAGACACCCCTTGCTTTGTCCCAATTATAGCCTCATCTGCCTTTGGAACTGCGAACCTAAGGCCAACATACACAGTTCGAATCTCGGCTGAGATTCGGACCGTTAATGGACAGGCTGAATGTGCCAAGCTGATTGATCGATAAACTTGGGTACAACCAGCCTGCTGGACTCTCGTGCGATTATCGCAAGTGGCTACTGTAGCCTCTAGTGATAATCACTGTCTACCCCCAGCGGGGATGTGTGTAGATGCATGCATGTTTGCATTGGGGCGATAGGGGGCAACAGGGGTGCTTTTACATTATTTTTTAATTATATATAATTTCAAATTTTTTAAACATGTATATTTTTTTTACTTATTGGCTCTCACAAGCCCTCTGGGTGACAGCATTGGTAGGTGACAGGTCCACTTTATGAAGACAGCAAAGGTCTATTAGACTTCCAATGTCTCCCCTGAACACCACTTCAGCTAATCAAGCACAGATCAGGGCCCCATAAAATTGATGGGGCAGACTATAGAGCCACCCGGATCACAGGCTATACACCTCAATACTAAGCTCATGGCTGGACCAGCAACCTTGAGCTTGCTTTAGCCCCTTGAATACCAGGAAGTTTATAAACCTACCTTGGTATACCAACTGGGGTAATTTCCTCCCAGAAAAGGGTGCATCCTTGGAGGATGGTAATTTATTTTTTTGCTAATAACAATCTGCACCCCCTACCACTCACACCCCCTCTTTATTAAGCCCCTGTATCCTAAACTCTCAACTCTAGAAACATAGAAGTGTGACAAGAGGAGCAGCAGACTGAGTGGTCAGTGAAGTCTGCACCTTTTTTTATTTTTTTGCCCAAGCGTAGAACTATGTTTTTCCCCAAGCACGTTTACATTTACTTACTGTTGACTAACCATCGCTGATGGAAGTCTGTTCCAAGCATCAACTACTTAATAAATAATACTTCATAAGCTTAGTCTTGGACTTTCCTTTGTTAGTTTGGGACTCATTCTATCTTATCAATATCTTTTAGTTAGTGAGGGTTTTGTTTGCCATACACCCTTTCTACATGAGTAATGGTATAGCAGCAATAGTTATATGCCTCTCATTCGCTACTATCTCTTAAACCAGGGCTTTATCTTTTTTTTGCCACATAAACTTGAGTAGCTATTATCTACATGACCTTATAAATCCGTGCACCAACCATCTAGCTTCTGACAAATAGCACAGACAAGAACACGAGTACTTTAACTGAATTGTCTCTTTATTAAGGTATGGGAAGGGAGATGGGAAGGTTAATGAAAGAAGGAATGTTTTGCTGTAACTGTAAATCACAAAAACAATTGTTTAATGAAAACTACTTAAAGAGGGAGTCCACCTAAACCGCCAAAAAAAAAAATATTAAAAGCCAGCAGCTACAAATACTGCAGCTTGTGACTTTTAATAAATGGCCACTTACCTGTCCCAGGGTCCAGCGATGTCGGCAGGCGACGCCGAGAACCTGCTCGGTTCTCGGCAGCTGCGGCCGCCATCCTAGGTAAGGGAATCAGGAAGTGAAGCGTTGCGGCTTCACTTCCCGGTTCCCTACTGCGCATGTGCGAGTCGCGCTGCGCATCGTAACTGGTCCCCGCTATCTCCTGGGAGCTGTGTGTTTCCCAGGAGACAGCGCGGAGGGACAGGAAGAGGCATAGACTCCCATGGGAGTCTATTATCTGCACCCCCCTCCCCCGTGAAAGGTGCCAAATGTGACACCAGGGGGGGGAGGGTTCCGAAAAGCGGAAGTTCCATTTTTGTGTGGAACTCCGCTTTAAAGCAGAGTTCCAGTCATTTTTTGTGTTTATTAAAAGTCAGCAGCTACAATAAAGTAGCTACTGACTTTCAATAAACACACTCACCTGTCCCAGGATCCAGCAATGTGGCCGCCCTTACCATCGATTCTCTCCCTCTCCTCTCCCCGGCACCGGCATTACAACTGTGGGCACCCAACTGTGACAGCATGCGGCTTCACAGCTGGGTGCATACTGCACATGCGCGAGTTGTGCTGCACCTCTTAAATGTTTGGGCAATCTTCTGAGACGTGTGACCAGTCCCAAAAGATTGCAGGGGGGGGGGGGGGGTTGGGGGGCAGAGGTGAACTTCCGCTTGGATCCCCTAGGTGATCCGAGCAGAAGGGGGAGCAGGTACCTGTCAAAACTAGGTAGCCAACCCCCCTCCAAAAAAATAACATGCCATATGTGGCATAGGAGGGGGGGAGGAGTGCTTAAAGAACTTCCCCTTTTGAGTGGAGCTCTGCTTTAAATTAAAATAAAATCTACATAACTGACACCTGATAAGCTTATTTACTTTAAAACTGAACTCCAGACAGCTTTAGAAAACAGTTCTGTATGCAGTAGAGTACATTATAAAAGCCATAAATGGATTGAAATTCATCCGGATTAGCAAGGACCAGACAAATTTCGATCCATGTATAGGCAGGCTGATTGTACCCATCGACTTGGGTACAACCAGCCTGTCTGATTTTTCACTGGAAATTACTGACGGCAAACCCCCCCCCCCCCACCCCCAGCGGCAGAACACAATAGGGATTCCCCCACTGACTGTGTTGAAGGGGGAATCAAGCTATTTTCTTTCCTTCCATAGAAGGAAAGCAAATCGAATCATATATGGGCTGTCTAAGGAGGAAATTGAAATCACATTTTATTTCCTGTTTTTTTTTTTTTTATAAGCAACCACAGGGTACAGCAAAGTAATAATATAATAGTCACTTTCATTCTCCCTCTATACTGAGCAAGAAAAATCTAGTTGCTGTAATGTGACAGATTGCTTGGAACGTTGCTTTCCTCAGACCTTTTGATTAATGAGGCCTGTTGAAGCTTACGTACAATAATCAGAAGAAAGGTTTGTGTCTGTAGTGTCAATAGCAAACTTTCTGTTTCCCGCTGTCATTTTTCTCAGCACGGGCTATAAAGATAAAAGAAATGAACAGACTATATGGGCAGTACAAACCGTTTTCTTTCTTCCAGCTTTAAATACATGTCATAACAAAACATGTATATAAAATGTAATTTCTTGACTCAAACTTAAAACAGTGTTAATAAAGTAAAAAAGGGAAACTGTTTAAATATTTGGGAAACCTGAATGCACAACAACACCGTAACAACTTTAAATCTGCTTGTTTTTTAGACATTTTGGTCAGTCATCTGCTGCTAACACTATAGCCACAGAAAAAAAAAAAAAGAAAGAGGCCCACCCAGATATACTCATAACATTTTATGTCTTTGTGATTAATACATAACATAGGTGCTGACAAATATGTTTACATCTATATTTCTGTTAAAGGAAATAAAAAGATATAATGAGCTGATGAGAGGTGTACTTGAAAGATCGACAGCAAATAAGTGTAAACTTATCCAATATTGTCTTACTTACATATAACTGCTTATGTGAGACTTAACAAATATATAAATATAGAATACACATTGTTTTTATTAAGTAATGCTCTTACGATTATATTAAGAAAGATTATTTCAAATAAATATGCATATAAGGCACATCTGTAAAATGTGTCTTATTAGGTCTAGTGTGTGAAACTGAGCAAGGATGCTTCAAGTCCTCCAATTATATTAATTTGTGATACTTGCTCTACGTACTGGTCTTCGCAGAATCAAATAATGAAAATATTACACCTTTGCTGACTTCCAAGATTTATTACACTTATTATACAATACTGCCCTCTTGTGGCCAGCCAGGTGTACAACATACAATAAGTATTTTTTTACGCTCTATGGTAAAATTAACAAATATTTGGGGTCTTGCAGTGACCTAAATATTACATCTACTAGATAAAAACTTGAATGTAGCTGGTTATTCAGTTAAAGATATTTAATGTATTTTTAAAAGGGGTAGCCCAGGTGTGCATCGTGCACAAGGAACCTGCTGGAAGGGGAAGAAGCAGAGGGATGAGACCATCAGTGTGCTGTTGCTGCCTCATTGTCCAATCACAGGCTGTGGGCAAGGTGGTTTATTGATGTCACTGTAGTACAGAAAAGCAGGGCACCAGGCCGGCTGTGCTGTCTGACAAGGCTGGGTAAATCTCCAAAATGTCTGGACAGAAATATCATTTCTATGACCTGTAAAGCATTTAGCTGTCTGCCTGGAGTTCAGGATGCCTGAAGTTCAGCTTTAAGGAACAACTCTAATGCCCTGTACACAAGACCGGTTTTGCCGTCGGAATAAACTCCAAAGGTTTCTCCGGCGGAACTCTGACGGAATTCCATTCAAGCGGTCTTGCCTACACACGGTCAAACCAAAGTCCGACCAAAGTCCAACCGTCAAGAACGCGGTGACGTACAACACGTACGACGTGACTAAAAAAAGGAAGTTTAATAGCCAGTAACCAATAGCTTCCATCTCGTACTTGCTTCAGAGCATGCATCGTTTTTGGTCCGTTGGAACAGCATACAGACGAGCGGTTTTCCCAATAGGAATTGGTTCCGTCAGAAATATTTAGAACATGTTCTATTTCTAGGTCCGTCAGAATTTTCTAAAAAAAAAAGTCAGATGAGGCATACACACGATCAGAATATACGATGAAAAGCTCTTCTATCGAACATTCCTCTCGTGTGTACACGCCATTAATGATATCTTTGGTGGAACTGCTTAATCCATTAACATTTTTTGCAAGTTTCTGAGTCTGTTAATGCTGCTACTATGCAAATGCGTTTGATCTCCAAAACCAAGCTCCCAGAACAATTTGTTGTCCATCAGTACCAAAGACCAAGTGTAAAGCTAATTGTACAAAAACATACATATTGTAAAGAATTAATAAGTTAAGGTACTATTGTAAAGTGAAAAGCAAAAAATAAAGGTCCATGCAGGAATTCCATTTGCTGAGTGGCCAAAATGTGCAAGAATGTTACAGGCATCCTAGAAAATGGCCTCCACCGTGTCTCCTTTTCAATCTCACCAACAGTCTCACATACAGTGCATCCGGAAAACTATTCACATCACTTCACTTTTTCCACATGAAAGTTTTTTTAAATCTTTGCAAATTTATTTTAAAAAAATAAATAAAAGTATTCAGTCTTTGCTCAATACTTTGTTGAAGCACCTTTGGCACAAATTACAATCTTAAGTCTTTTTGAGTATAATGCTATAAGCTTGGCACACCTATTTTTGGGCAGTTTCTCCCATTCTTCTTTGCAGGACCTCTCAAGCACCATCAGGTTGGATGGGGACCGTTGGTGCACAGTCATTTTCTGATCTATCCAGAGATGTTCAATCGGTTTCAAGAATGGGCTCTGGCTGGGCCACTCAAGGACATAGTTGTCCCGTAGCCACTCTTTTGTTAGCTTGGCTGTGTGCTTAGGGTCGTTGTCCTGTTGGAAGATGATCCTTCGCCCCAGTCTGGAACGGGTTTTCATCGAGCAGGTCTCTGTAGGGGCATGGCTTAGCAGCAGATGAAGCCGGAAGCTTGGGCTCTCTGCTCCGCCGAAGATCCTCTCTTTGATCCCGTGAACCGATCTTTCCCCTGCTTTCTCCCCAGATCCTGCTATCATAACGGCAGCAAGGAGGCTGCCCTGAAATTTTTCGCCAACAACTCCTCTCTGTTGCCAGCTCTCCAGGCCGAAGCGGATGACATTGGCAATGAGGCAGATGACACTGTCCCGCTGGAGGACCCTGACACACTGCTTCTTCCATGGAACAGTGTGAGTACCCCTGTGAGTGGTTTTGACATGCGGTCGGTCCCTCCTTCTGACACTGATGGCCCAGAACCTACCCTGAGGGACATTATGGCTGCAGTTCAATCCTGCAACACCTCTATAGTGGCCCTAACATCTGAAATCAAAGGAGTTAAAACGGAGTTGTCCTTTGTCAGGCAGGACATGCAGAAATTATGCGGGACCGCACTACTGCATTGGAGGGAAGATTAAGTACATTGGAGGATGACCGGGCGCCCATACAACGAGATGTACACTACAATACAGTTGCGGTTGACAAGCAGGCCGCCCGCATAGATGACATGGAAAACAGGATGTGGAGGAATAATGTTCGGGCCATCGGCATTCCGGAAAAGACCGAAGGGAAGAACCTAGTACATTTTATTGAACAGTGGCTCCTTCAAATTTATGTGAAAGACTCCTTTTCTCTTATGTTCTGTGTTGAAAGAGCTCACAGGGTACCCCTGAGACCACTACCGCCGGGCTATTTGATGTTCTGTTTCACAAATCAAGGCCCTATCCAGAGCTTTGGAGGAGTAGTTCCCCAGTTTACTGCTGATCCCGGGTCAACAATTGAACTTCTCCATGCTCAACGGGTATTTTTCTTTCTATATGGACAATAGTATGGTGAATATATATGTTCTATGATGGGAGATTATGTTTTACTTCAAAAGCTATCTGTCTGCCAGCTATTTCACATTGACATATCATGGCTATATCTCATGTGGTGCTTAGTTGGAACACGAGGGGCCTGGGTAACAGGGTTAAAAAGGTTGGCTGTGACACATATGGCTAAGCGCCTACAGTCCTCCATAATATGTCTGCAAGAAACACATGCATACAGATCAATCTGTGCAATTCTCAGCTCGTTTAGCCAACAGTTTCATTCTACCTATTCCTCTTTCTCTCGGGGAGTGAGTATATTGGGGTGAGTACCGTATTTATCGGCGTATAACACGCGCCGGCGTATAACACGCACCCCAAGTTTAGGAGGGAATGTTAAGGAAAAAAAACTTTTAGGAGAGAAGTTTAAGGAAACAAAAACTTACATTAAAATGCCCACCAATGCAGCCTTATCTGTCCATCTGCAGCCTTTTCAGTGTCAGTGCAGCCTTGCCCTAGTGCAGCCTTGTCAGTGCAGCCTTGTCAGTGCAGCCTTGTCAGTGCAGCTTTGCCCCAGTGCAGCTTTGCCCCAGTGCAGCCTTGCCCCAGTGCAGCTTTGTTAGTGCAGGTTTGCCCGTGCAGCTTTGCCCCAGTCCAGCCATGGGTAGATTCAAATATGGTGCCGAGACTGCAGGGCTTAGTCGGAGCCGAGATACACATACCCGAGTGTTCTCGGCTTTTTTCGGCGCAACCGTCACGCCCAGTCCCACCCTTGGGCCTGTGTTAAGTCCATCATAGGGCGGGACTCGCTCCCGAGTCCAGCATTTGCGTTTATAGACACAGAATGCCGGATTCGGCTCCGCCCCTGGCGCCCGCATCATTGGATTTGATTGACAGCAGCAGGAGCCAATGGCTGTGCTCCTATCAATCGATCCAATCAAGAGCCGAGAACCTCGGGCAGAGAGGTACAGCGCGTCTCCGCCAAGGGAACAAAGGGCTCAGGTGAGTAAAATGGGGGGGCTGGTCAGTGTCAGAAGTTTTTTCACCTTAATGCACAGGATGCATTAAGGTGAAAAAACATGAGGGTTTACAACCCCTTTAAGCCAGGCAAAGACCCCCTCCTTCCGGATTCCTACATGCCCATTTCATTGTTAAGGGCGGACGTGAAACTTTTGGCCAGAGTATTGGCTACTTGTCTAGCGTCTGTCATTCAAAAACATATTCACCGTGATCAGTCAGGGTTTATTCTCTCTAGGTCAACAGCGTAAAAACATAAGGTGTTTATTCCTCAACCTGCAGATCCCGGTGAATAACCCTGGCAATAGGGCTGTGCTACCACTCGATGCTGCCAAAGCTTTGGACAGCGTTGAGTGGTCATACCTGTGGGAGGTCCTGGGGAGGTTTGGATTAGGGGATAATTTCATCAGATTGGTCCAGTTGCTCTACACGAATCCCACTGCTAGGCTACACATTAATGGTGATCTCTCTGACCCTTTCCATCTGCACAAAGGCACGAGACAGGGGTGCCCACTGTCGCCCCTGTTGTACGCATTGGCCCTGAAACCTTTGGCGGAGACTGTGAGAGTGTCGCCACTGATATCTGGATTTATAGGAGGCCCTGCAGAGGATAAAATCTTGTTAAATGCAGAGGACACTCTCCTATATTCACTCCTATTAACACAATTCAGTACCTTTTCTGGCTTCTCCATAAACTGGAGTAAGTCAGCTCTCCTGCCTCTGGATGAGCTGCCAGCCTCCTTACCGAACTGCGCTCAGTCTCGGATTGTCTCCTCCTTTAAGTATTTGGGGGTTCAGGTCACTCCAGCTTCCTTACCGAACTGCGCCCAGTCTCTCCAGATTGTCTCCTCCTTTAAGTATTTGGGGGTTCAGGTTACTCCAGACACTTGCAGGTATCTAACTCTTAACTTACTCCCTATCCTTACTAAACTACAATTAAATTCACTGCCTGGTGTAAGCTGCCTATTTCAGTCATCGGTAGAGCCGACCTTATAAAGATGGTGTGGGCACCTCAGCTACTGTACATAATCCATAACTCTCTGCAATGGATTCTCCGTAGATGGTTCACATGCATTGACACTCTATTTAGAAGTCTTATTTGGAAAAAGAAAATTGCTAGAATCAAACTCTCCACGTTGCAGTACAGCAAGGACCAGGGGGGGCCTGGCAGTGCCCAACATCAGATTCTATTTCCCGGCTTCACAGCTTCAGCACCTGGGAGGCTGGGGGGAGGTAGATATGGCGGACCCCAACCGTAGCTTACTATTTTCAAGCACACAAAGTCTCCCCGCTGTTTTTCATCTTGAGGCTGATTTGCCCTAGTATCCTAAATCGATGCCCACCATACTTTTACTGACAAAAATATGGGCCCTTATCAAACACAGTCAGGGTATGACGGGCTTCATGGTACATACTCCATTGTGGCGTAACCCTTGCTAGACGGAACTACATAAACTAGTGGGGTTTCAGTCCTGGGAGGCCAAGGGTATTCACTAATTTCCCAACTATATGATCCTTAATGGACTTACAGGAGGCGTTTGGGCTGCCAAAACACCATTTTAATTGATATCTCCAACTTCGGCATGCTTTACAATCACAGGTACAACAGTCCAGGTTAGAACTCATAGAATATCCTTTAATAACTGACATACTCACCACATAGAATAAAAGAGGCATGATCTTACAGATATATAGTACTATCTCCTGGAGGACAGGGGATGCAGCTAGACTACCGTGTAGATGTAGGTGGGAACAAGACCTTGGCGAGATTGGGGGTGAGGACTGGGAATTATGTTTGCAGTCTATGCCAGCCATCTTAGTCTCACCATCGTACATGATCTCTCAGCTATTCATCTTGCACAGAACCTACCATACTCCGGTGATGCTTCACAGATGGGGTAGGAGGGAGTCCCCTCTGTGCCCCAAATGTGAGGGAGCTAGCAGGGACCTCATACATTTGCTGTAGCACTGCCCCAAACTCTTCAGATATTGGAAAGCTGTAACCGATATCATATCGTCTGTTTATCAAATCACTGTTCCATTACACCCAGTTACTTGCTTACTAGGCGCGGTTGAGGAGGAATTTTTTACCCGCAAGCAGTTCATTTATGGTCATCACCGCATAGTCCAACAACGAAACAGTTGATTGAGCAGGTAAATAACATTCTTATTAAAGAAAAGCTAACGTATCAACATAGAAACGCTGCTAATACGTTTTATAAAATAGGGCAACCTTGGCTAGACACCCCAGGCCTAGCACCCTCCTAACTAGTCCTCAGTCGACTTCTTCAAATGTAATCTCTTAGCTCCTTGAAACAGTTGCTAATTACTCTCAATTAACGATTAATCTAAGTATCCCCTCTCTCTCTTGAGTGTCATGGCAAAGGCTGTGAATACTTATGCACATGTGATTTTTTTCTTTTTAATAAATTTGTAAAAATTTCAAACAATCTTCTTTCACAATGTCATTATGGGGTATTGATTGTAGAATTTTGAGGAAAATAATGAATTTAATCTTTTTTTGAATAAGGCTGTAACATAACAAAATGTGGAAAAAGTGAAGCGCTGTGAATACTTTCCGGATGCACTGTATATGGAAAGAGAAAGAAAAGGAAGAGCCAAGTGCTTCCAATAGTATAAAATCCATGGTAACGTTTATTTAAAAAAGGTTAACCACTTCAGCCCCGGAAGGTTTTACCCCCTTCCTGACCAGAGCACTTTTTACAATTCAGCACTGCGTCGCTTTAACTGCTAATTGCGCGGTCATGCAATGCTCTACCCAAACGAAATTTGCGTCCTTTTCTTCTCACAAATAGAGCTTTCTTTTGATGATATTTGATCACCTCTGCCGTTTTTATTTTTTGCGCTATACACGGAAAAAGACCGAAAATTTTGAAAAAAAATGATATTTTCTACTTTTTGTTCTAAAAAAAATCCAATAAACTCAATTTTAGTCATACATTTAGGCCAAAATGTATTCGGCCACATGTCTTTGGTAAAAAAAATGTCAATAAGTGTATATTTATTGGTTTGCGCAAAAGTTATAGCGCCTACAAACTAGGGTACATTTTCTGGAATTTACACAGCCTTTAATTTATGACTGCCTATGTCGTTTCTTGAGGTGCTAAAATGGCAGGGCAGTACAAAACCCCCACAAATGACCCCATTTTGGAAAGTAGACACCCCAAGGAATTTGCTGAGAGGCATGTTGAGCCCATTGAATATTCATTTTTTTTGTCCCAAGTGATTGAATAATGACAAAAAAAAAAAAAAAAATTACAAAAAGTTGTCACTAAATGATATATTGCTCACACAGGCCATGGGCATATGTGGAATTGCACCCCAAAATACATTTAGCTGCTTCTCCCGAGTATGGGGATACCACATGTGTGGGACTTTTTGGGAGCCTAGCCGCGTACGGGGCCCCGAAAACCAATCACTGCCTTCAGGATTTCTAAGGGCGTACATTTTTGATTTTACTCCTCACTACCTATCACAGTTTTGAAGGCCATAAAATGCCCAGATGGCATAAAACCCCCCCAAATGACCCCATTTTGGAAAGTAGACACCCCAAGCTATTTGCTTTGAGGCATGTTGAGTCCATGGAATGTTTTATATTTTGACACAAGTTGCGGGAAAGTGACAAATTTTTTTTTTTTTTTTTTTTTTTTGCACAAAGTTGTCACTAAATGATATATTGCTCACACAGACCATGGGCATATGTGGAATTGCACCCCAAAATACATTTAGCTGCTTCTCCTGAGTACGGGGATACCACATGTGTGAGACTTTTTGGGAGCCTAGCCGCGTACGGGGCCCCGAAAACCAATCACTGCCTTCAGGATTTCTAAGGGCGTACATTTTTGATTTTACTCCTCACTGCCTATCACAGTTTCGGAGGCCATGGAATGCCCAGGTGGCACAAACCCCCCCCCAAATGACCCCATTTTGGAAAGTAGACACCCCAAGCTATTTGCTGAGAGGCATAGTGAGTATTTTGCAGCTCTCATTTGTTTTTGAAAATAAAGAAAGACGAGAAAAAAAATTTTTTTTTTCTTTTTTCAATTTTCAAAACTTTGTGACAAAAACTGAGGTCTGCCAAATACTCACTATACCACTCAAGAAATAGCTTGGGGTGTCTACTTTCCAAAATGGGGTCATTTGGGGGGTTTTTTTGCCACCTGGGCATTCCATGGCCTCCGAAACTGTGATAGGCAGTGAAGAGTGAAATCAAAAATTTACGGCCTTAGAAAGCCTGAAGGCAGTGATTGGTTTTTGGGGTCCCATAGGCGGCTAGGCTCCCAAAAAGTCTCACACATGTGGTATCCCCGTACTCAGGAGAAGCAGCAGAATGTATTTTGGGGTGTAATTTCACATATTCACATGGCATGTTTGAGCAAAATATCATTTAGTGACAACTTTGCGCAAAAAAAAATAAAAAAAATAAAAAATTGTCTCTTTCCCGCAACTTGTGTCACAATATAAAATATTCCATGGACTCGACATGCCTCTCAGCAAATAGCTTGGGGTGTCTACTTTCCAAAATGGGGTCATTTGGGGGGGTTTTGAACTGTCCTGGCATTTTATGCACAACATCTAGAGGCTTATGTCACACATCACCCACTCTTCTAACCACTTGAAGACAAAGCCCTTTCTGACACTTATTGTTTACATAAAAAAATAATTTTTTTTTGCAAGAAAATTACTTTGAACCCCCAAACATTATTTTTTTTTTTAAAGCAAATGCCCTACAGATGAAAATGGTGGGTGTTTCATTTTTTTTTTTCACACAGTATTTGCGCAGCGATTTTTCAAACGCATTTTTTGGGGAAAAACACACTTTTTTACATTTTAATGCACTAAAACACACTATATTGCCCAAATGTTTGGTGAAATAAAAAAGATGATCTTAGGCCGAGTACATGGATACCAAACATGACATGCTTTAAAATTGCGCACAAACGTGCAGTGGCGACAAACTAAATACATTTTTAAAAGCCTTTAAAAGCCTTTACAGGTTACCACTTTAGATTTACAGAGGAGGTCTACTGCTAAAATTACTGCCCTCGATCTGGCCTTCGCGGTGATACCTCACATGCATGGTGCAATTGCTGTTTACATTTGACGCCAGACCGACGCTTGCGTTCGCCTTAGCGCGAGAGCAGGGGGGACAGGGGTGCTTTTTTTTTTTTTTTTTTTTTTTTTTCATTATTATTATTATTTTTTTATCTTATTTTTAAACTGTTCCTTTCATTTTTTTTTTTTAAATCATTTTTATTGTTATCTCGGGGAATGTAAATATCCCCTATGATAGCAATAGGTAGTGACAGGTACTCTTTTTTGCAAAAATTGGGGTCTATTAGACCCTAGATTTCTCCTCTGCCCTCAAAGCATCTGACCACGCCAAGATCGGTGTGATAAAATGCTTTCCCAATTTCCCAATGGCGCTGTTTACATCCGGCGAAATCTAAGTCATAAAATGCTCGTAGCTTCCGGTTTCTTAGGCCATAGAGATGTTTGGAGCCACTCTGGTCTCTGATCAGCTCTATGATCAGCTGGCTGAATCACCGGCTGCATTCTCAGGTTCCCTGTTGAGACAGGAGAGCCAGAGAAAAACACGGAAGACGTTGGGGGGGGGGGGCATTCCCTCCGACTGCTTGTAAAAGCAGTCTAGAGGCTAATTAGCCGCTAGGATTGCTTTTACATGAAAGCTGACCGCTGGCTGAAAAGAATGATACCAAGATGATACCTAAACCTGCAGGCATCATTCTGGTATAACCACTCAAAGTCGTGAATGGCGTACCTGAAGACAAAAAAATGGTTAACAATAAAGCACAGTAAACGGTAAGGTATAAAAAATTGCATACCTGAAAAACAAACATGATAAAACATAATAACAATAACAATAACAATAACAATAAAACATTGCAGAATAGAATACAGTAAAAAAGAGCAGAACAATAGAGAGAGAATAGAGAGAGAGAGAACAATAAAACGCCAACTATTTTTTTTTTATTTTATATTTTTGTTTGTGTTTTTTTTTTTTTTTTACACTTTTTTTGTAACTGTAACTTTTATAACGGTAACCGGTTCCAGGTTCGGGTCTCTCAAAATGCGATGGCATCTTGGGAGACCCTGTGAAAGTGTGCCTAGTCTGTGCAATGCTGTACGCTACGCTAATACTCAACTAGTGAATGGTAGCGTTCAAAACATTCACCAATGCAAAGACCAGGATTGTCAGGACAGGAGGGACAATAATAGCGGGTGTCACGCCTATATCCGCGCTAGCTGCAGACACAACATCTTTTTTGGGGGGTTCGTTGGGTAGGGGTACTCGGGAGGACATAAAAATGCCTCTCATGCAGCCGACTGCATTTGGTTGGGGATGTGAATGGGGGAAGTACGGGCGCTGCAGAAGTGGTGGGCTCCCAATTAGGATTGGCGAATGCAGCAGGAAGGGCACTATGGGCACGACGGTCCTGTGTTTGTCTTTTTGGTGGCAGCGGGACACTACTTGTGCTTGCCACCTCACCAGCTTGAACTGCACTTATGGGACTCGCCACGTCACCAAGTGTTACTGTAGTGCTGGTTTGACTACGACCGGGGTGTACTAGGCCGCTGGCGCTTGCCAGTTCACCAAAACGCTACCAAAAAAACTGTTAGCGATCGCAGGGATCAGGCCGGACTCTGCGAACGCTGCAGTTATGCGTTTAGTGTTTTGTAAGTGACAGTGATCGATCGATACTGCACTTGGGTGGGCTGGGCTGGGCGGAGGGGCAAAACGCAGGTGCTAGCAGGTATCTGGGCTGATCACGCTAACACTGCGTTTTTGGTAACCCTAAACTGCTGGGGACGCCAGTATAGATCTGATCGGATCAGGTATTGATCCGATCAGATACTATACCACTAAGGGAGGTGTACGGTGCGTGCGTGGGTGTTAGCGGTACTGGCGCTAACCTGACGCTGCCTGGGGCTGGTGCTTGCCAGTTCACCAAAACGCTACCAAAAAAACTGTTAGTGATCGCAGGGATCAGGCCTGACTCTGCGAACGCTGCAGTTATGCGTTTAGTGTTTTGTAAGTGTCAGTGATCGATCGATACTGCACTTGGGTCGGCTGGGCTGGGCCGGGCGGAGGGGCAAAACGCAGGTGCTAGCAGGTATCTGGGCTGATCCCGCTAACACTGCGTTTTTGGGAACCCTAAACTGCTGGGGACACTAGTATAGATCTGATCGGATCAGATATTGATCCGTTCAGATACTATACCACTAAGGGAGGTGTACGGTGCGTGCGTGGGTGTTAGCGGTACTGGCGCTAACCTGACGCTGCCTGGGGCTGGTGCTTGCCAGCTCACCAAAACGCTACCAAAAAAACTGTTAGCGATCGCAGGGATCAGGCCTGACTCTGCGAATGCTGCAGTTATGCGTTTAGTGTTTTGTAAGTGACAGTGATCGATCGATACTGCACTTAGGTGGGCTGGGCTGGGCCGGGCGGAGGGACAAAACGCAGGTGCTAGCGGGTATCTGGGCTGATCCCGCTAACACTGCGTTTTTGGGAACCCTAAACTGCTGGGGACGCTAGTATAGATCTGATCGGATCAGATATTGATCCGATCAGATACTATACCACTAAGGGAGGTGTATGGTGCGTGTACGGTGCGTGCGTGGGTGTTAGCAGTACTGGCGCTAATCTGACGCTGCCTGGGGCGACGCATATCACCGCCGGGCGATCGGGGGGCTAAACCTTTATTCGGTAATAAACGGCGGGTGCCCTGACACTATAAAAAATAAACGAACTAACCAGCGTCACCCGTAACGGTTATACGGTGATCAGTGGTGAAAGGGTTAACTAGGGGGCCATCAAGGGGTTAAAACATTTATTAGGTAGTATATGGGGGTCCCTGTCGCTATAAAACGCTGACGGCGAACCTAAATATTTACGTCCCTAACTAGCGTCACCAGCGACACTAATACAGCGATCAGAAAAATGATCGCTTAGCAACACTGGTGACAGGGGGTGATCAAGGGGTTAAAACTTTATTAGGGGGGTTAGGGGGGTACCCTAGACCTAAAGGGGGCCTAAGACTCACTGCCCTAACACACTAACTGACACAAACTGACACCAATACAGTAATCAGAAAAAAAAAAAAAAAAAAAAAAAAACCTGCTTGGTGTCAGTTTGTGACAGGGGGGGGGTGATCGGGGGGGGATCGGGGGGCGATCGGGGGGGGGGATCGGGGTGATTTGTGTGCCTGGCATGTTCTACTGTGTGTGTGTGTTTTGGTGCACTCACAGTTCAGTCTTCTCTCCTCGGCCCGGAACGGAAAATACCGAGCCGAGGAGAGATGACATCATTTCCTCTGCCTCTGTGTACAATACAGAGGCAGGGAAATGATCCCATTGGCTGGGAGCGATCGCGAGGGGGGGGCCACGAATGGATGGCCTCCCCCTCACCACCGATCGCCGGGGGACATTTGCCGACCGCCGCAGGCACCGGGGGGGGGTCCGATCGGACCCCCCACCCGCGGGCAGGCAGGGACGTACAGGTAAGCCCTTTTGCCTGCCCGTGCCGCTTTGTCGACGTACATCGTCGTGCGGCGGTCGGCAAGTGGTTAAAAAAAAGCTCACATAGGCCAAGACTGCAAAAACACCTCCTGTTGTTTACCCAAACATGGAGGGCTGGCTACGCCGGACGTCCAAATATATCATCAAGTCACAAATCTGGGACGTATCATTGATTGGCGCTGTCATTCTGAATTAAAGCTCTGGCCACAGATTGAGCAGGCACAGAGCTCAGTCCCACTTGGCAGGGCTGCCTGGTATTACGGAATTGCCTGCTTTTCTGAAACCTCACCCAATTGGGTCCCACGTTAATGATATACACATACATATGTACCAACACATGCATGTCCTCTGACTGTTCTCCTCTTTTTCCCATTATAGGCAACCCGCATTTCCCCTCCCAGACTTCAAGACAAGCCTTTTCGTATGTTGTTGGCATCTAATATTTTTCAAGCCTCACACTTTTTACATTCTCCTGCATGGCCCTCTATGGCAGATCCAATGCTACAAACAGGTCACTTTGGTCTAGACGTTTGGAGAGCCCTGAAACTTTAAACATTTTTTAGATTCCCTTCCCCCAGCCGGCTGTTCTCTGACCTCCTTTCCAAAAATTTGCTCTGATACCGACCCCCTTCCTCATGCCCTCTCTCTGCTCTTCCTTTCTCCTCCTCAGGGGCATTTGCCCATACCTTTACAGAAATGGGAAAACTAGCTGGACAGGGAATTTACAGAAGAGCAACAGTGCTGTATTGTTCATTTTGCCCTGAAGTCCTCTATTTGCACACGGATACAGGAAAACAGCTTTAAAAGTCTTACCAGGTGTGCTTCACAAGTACTTCCCGACTGTCATGGATCGTTGCTGGCATTGCCAGTTGGAAAGGGAGAACATGCTGCATAATTTTTGGTCTTGTTTGAAGTTATCACATTAATGGTCGGAAGTCCCAAGGATCTCTCAGAAATGTACTGATTATACTCTCCCGAATGGCCCTGCCTTCTTCCTTCAACATTTCTTTAATATGGCAGTTAAAACCTACAAAAAATCCATTCTACGTCATCTCCCTGATGCCGCTAAAACCAGTATCACCATGTGATGGAGACCCGCACCCGCCCTTTGTTTCCATGTGGCTGACGAAGGTGGAGGAAGTAAATAAGATTGAGAACATTGTCCTTTCTGCCCGTAAACCAGCAAGAGCTTTATTTTAGCACGTGTATTTGCTGGAATATGTTCAAATTTTCTGATGAAGGCACAGTCCTCTTAGACCAAAATGCTTGATGTGCTCTATTACTCTATCCTGCAGTGCCAGTGACCCTCTTACCCCCTCCCCTTTTTTTCCCTCTACTTCTTTCTCACCAGTTAATCGCGACCCGATCAGTACAATTTCACATGGGTGATGACATCACGACATTGTCTCCTTCCTACGTGTTTCATCACAAGTGACTTCATTGGGGACTTTGTGTGACAAAATGCATAGGGAGAAGCCAGATGCCATGACACATCCCATGCAGAAGAGTATAGGAAGTGTACTAGTTGGGTCTCATTTACCTGGTGATACAAAGCGCTGTTCTTCTTTATTTGAGTTTTTAACCTTTTTAAATAAATGTTACCGTTGATTTTATACTATTGGAAGAGCTTGGCTCTTCCTTTCCTTTCTCTTTTTAAAAATGTGAAACTCTTGTTGAGATTGAAAGGAGGACGCGATGGAGGCAGTTTTCCAGGATGCTTGTAACATTTTTGCGCATTTTGACCACTCAGCAAATGGGGATCATGGCTTCCTGGTAGCCCTTTTTATATGGTACAGTGGTGTGTGGAGATCACATTGCTGGGCACATTTTTGTGAAGATCTTTTCATTTTATGCCACATTGTGACACAGGAAGAAGTGTGGGATTGTTGAACTTTTATTTTATATTTTTCACTTTACAATTTTTTCAATTCAATTATTTTTCTTTAATTGATTTTAGGCAAGAGGTAAAATATATATATGGCCCAAGCAGGGGCCCTAAGCATAGTACTAAAAGCACCAGGGAGGCCAAGGAAGGACAACCCATCAAAGGCGCTTCATTAGAGGACCAACCAATGTAACCAGTAGTAAAATTTTATTGAGATTACATATCAAAAACAGCATTTAGCCATAAAGGCATGAATTGTCCTCCAGTCACCGTTAAACTCAAGGATTGATAACGTTGTCACCATAAAACCACTTGAGCCCGTAGCATGTTACTAGATCCAGAAATGAAAAGGACTAAACAGTAAGTGTAAACAGATCCCAAAGCAATAATCCTTGAGGGGGTAGCAAATAGCTCAGAAACCAATGACTGGTTAACTCACAGAGGGGGTTGGAAAAACAGACAAGAAAAGAATTAAAATGGGAAAAGAAGAGTAAGTTAAGGGGTGATGGTTATAAGAAGTAGAGGGGGAAGGGCAGGGCCCAACCCCCACAGACCATGGTCAAGGGCAACTGCAACAAGATTATAACTAGCTCAGACAATTCGGATTCAAAGACGATAAGGCATAATTAAAGCCAAGGATCCTAGGTTTTCAAAAATCTGGATTGGTAATTATTAAGGATACTAAACATTTTTTCTTTAATTATGAAACAGAACTGTAGGTTTCTTCCAGGCCTTGGTCTTGGCCTCGGCTATTGTTTGTTTGGCTGCTAGGAACAGATATGCATCCAGGTTCTGTTGTCACCAGGAGAGGCCTGGGATCGTGACGTAAAGGAGAGCCAGACAGGCATCCCTAGGGTTGGTCCAGGACAGGTGGGAAAAGTGGAGTATGGAGGATAGCAGCAGAGGAAGAAAGGGGGACATCAGCTTGCCAGAAAAGGGAATTGAGTCCCAGTCCTGCAGGCTATGTAGCATTAACGTGTTTGTAAAACCTTACATATATCTAGTGAAGTGACTAGCCTCAGGTGATAGACAAATGAAAAAATCCTCCTACATAAGTTGTACCTGTTAATCTGCTGTCCTCTCTTCTCTACAGCATTCAAATCAACTTGTATGAGCTTTCACGTAGCAAGGGCAGGGAGCTGAAGTTACACTCTGCAAAGCTCAGTGAAATCTGACTGGAGGCAGAGGATACACCATCTCTCAGACAGTACACAGGAACAGAGCTGAGGCTGTCAATCACATCCTGTGTGCTGGAGCTCCCTTCTCGGTCACCTTTTTTCTCTTCGTGTCAGGGAAACTTATAAGAAGTGACACACATAGCACCGGCAGTAGACAAAAATTACACTTACTGCCCTGGACTGAGACAAGTACACACTATAGAGGGATATGCTTTGTTCATATTTCATGTCAGAGGTCTACAACCACTTTAAGGGGCTTAGGTCAGATGGGCAGGCCTTATTTGGGTACCAGAAGAAAGTGGTAACAGGGACAGTATCACAGTTGGGGGATCTCCAAAAATACCCATAGGGTGACATCAGTGGTGACATTAGGAAGAGCTGGGAGATTTGTGCTGACTTATAATATTTACATATGTTAATCACCCCCAGTACCCCTTGTAGACTAGGATAAGGAGGGTGAGGCGAGGGATTCTCAGATGCCTATAAGCCCAAATGAAGGAGATAATTCTGTAAAGAACACAAAAGGAAGGCCGAAACATGAACCAGGAGAACACGAAAATAATAAAAGGGCTTCATTTTAATTGCATTGACCTGATCCACCCAGATTAGGGAAGGAAAGTTCCAGCTTTGAATCAGGGAGATAAAGGAACGCAGGAGAGGATAAAAGAAAAGAAAAGAGCATTTTGTAATTAGTTAACTTCACACCTAGATAATCAAATGTTGAGGACAACCAAAGGTAAGGAAAATTTGGATATGAGTTCTCAACATCTCTGGCAGGAGGCAGACATTAAGAGCCTAAGTTTTAGCAGGATTTACCGGAAGGCTTGGGGTATGTAAAAATAGGGTAGGAATACAGTGAAGATTAGGAAGGGTCATATGTGGGTTAATGAGTGCCAACAGGGAATCATCAACAAATAAGTTATTTTTATAGACATGGCCTGCATTCACATTACCAGTTATAACCAAATTGTCCCTTATTATGATCGCCACCGGTTCGATAGCCATAATAAAAAAAAAATTGGGGAAACGGGGCATCCTTGTTGTGTCCTTTGCAAAATATCAAAAGAAATGCAGAGCCACACTTCACAAGGGTAAGAAGGTGACAAAAAAACTGCTCTGCTTTTGCACTAGAGAAAGACGAAGATTTAGCATATGAGGAGGCCAAGAAGTCTGCAAACTGAGGCACTATTTTAGATTGATCAGAAGTGAGGGTTCCGCTGATGTTTAGAAGTTGCATCGGTTTAAAAGACTTCCCAACAGAATTGAGCTTTCTGGCCAGCATCTGGCCAGGCTTTTTCGCACAAGTATAAACATGTTTAGACCAACGAATAGCGTTCTCAGCCCTATCAGTGAGTAGCATATCTAACCATGTTTTCAGATTGAAAAAATTTGGACATGGATCTGGAGTTGATGCCTGGTCTCCTCAGTAGTGAGAAAGGAACCAATCAATCTCTAGTAGAAACAGGAGCGACCAAGACAAGACAGCCAACATGTCAAAAGATGGTCTGACTAAGGAATAACCAAGTTCTTAATGTCAAGCAGGGGCAAATGTTGCAGGTACATAAATGCACGATCAATCCTGCATGGTGATGATTGAAGTAAAAGGTAAAGTCTTGCAATCACAGGTGCTGTTCTCACCATACGTCAATCAGATAAAATGTCTGGAGTAAGGAGCACATTTGGGCTTCCTGAGAGGTGTCATGGGGAGGGCCTCTCCTAGCTAGGGCAGAGATTATAGCAATATTAGAGTCTCCCATTAACAGTAGGGTACCTTTAGCATGATGAGAGATAAGTCTATGTTGAAATGTACTGGGCACATAATAGGTAACTAGGGTGACTTCTTGAGGGGGAAGCCGAAAGGAAGTGAGGAAGAGAGAACAGAGGGAAGGGAAACCAGGGGAGTATGAGGTACCAGACATAGGATGAGGAAGGGGGGTTAGGAGAATAGAGGAGAACTAGAAGGAAAGAAAAGAGGAAGGGAGGAAAAGGTAAGATTTATGATAACATTGCTGAGAAGCAGAACAGGGGAGTTACAAAACAAATAAAGCTAGAAAGAACATGTATAAGAGCATTTTAAATTCAAAAGGCTCGCCCATCAAAACCATAAAAAAAGGAAAAAGTCTAATGCGTAACCTGAGAATTATGAGCCCACTTTAGGCGGAAATACAATAACAATAACTTATAAGGAAATAAACAACTAGAACTAATGTTATCAAATGTATTTAGGAACACGCAGTTAAACTTAAAGCAGGCAGCATTAAACATGTTTTCTGATTCCTGACAGCCACATATGAAATAACTAAAAACTATATTGTGCGCCCTGTTTTTCTAATTTTTTTGCATGCTGATGGATACAGTAATTTTAGGCAATGCAGGATTGGCTGCAAAGAGAAACAAAACATTATACAGAGAGGCAATTGGTTAAAGTGAAACTGTCATGAAAGAAATAAAGAAGCTGCCATTACTGACATTTTTTAAAAATATATTTACTCATTTTGGACTTATGGCTTCAGGGCTTAACTCAGAAGAAATAAGCAGTAAGGGCTGGTCAGGAGTTTCAGCCTGCATGCTTATTCCAATAATTTCATTACAGAATACAGCATGTCAGCCAAGAAGGTGGCAATTTAAAAATAATAATAACTCCAAAGTCATGCTGGTAGGTTAATTGGATCCTGTCTAAATTGTCCCTAGTATGTATGAATGTGAGTTAGGGACCTTAGATTGTAAGCTCCTTGAGGGTAGTACTGATGTGAATGTACAATGTATATGTAAAGCGCTGCGTAAATTGACGGCGCTATATAAGTACCTAAAATAAATAAATAAAAAAACAAAGTGATCTTTTTGTAGAACAACTGCAAAATCCTCTGACCATGGACCTTACTGATGACGTGAAGCATCCTCCAAAAAACTGGATATTTCTAACAAACAGATTCCTTCCTATTCTACCATCTTTTATTTTGATGGGTCCATGAGGACGGGAAATCCAGCCATAATGTAGACCATCAGTTTCAACATGTCAACCCAGTGAGGTCCCTACATTTCAGGACTGAGTACGTTACTGATCTAATACCAAACTAATCTCTCTCTCTCTGAGGACTTCAAACTACTTACAGACTGATCTTTTAACTTTGCCAGCCCACCCATGACTTCATATCCAGCCAGATGTCTGCCAACTATTTAAATTCTTCGCTGGATATATGAACATCCAAACCTGCCTAAGCCCTGCACAGAAAGAAAATTCATGATACTTCTTCTATTTCTTGGAAGAAAAAAGCCATCTGTTTGTTCTCAATACAATGACTTTTACATAACTGACTTCAATAGGGGATTTTCAACATATTAAGTGGAATATTCACTTTTAAAATGTTCTTCACGTTTAGAGAATTGTGCCCACCTGTGTATTACAAATGTGGTGTCTATCCCATTGCAGGAGCTGGTGAACTGCTGGAGCTATACACTGGAAGAGGAATCAATTCAAAGAACTTAAACATATTGCTGCATGCAAACACAGTAATCTTCTGTTAATGCAAATTACATTAGTGCCAGTAAAATCTGGACCAATAAAGATGAGCAAATCATTTAGATATGCTAGAAATGTTTGTTATTGTGACCAATTCCATTACATTTGGTAAAATTGAAGATTTTACTCACCAGTGCCAACAAATGGATCAAACACTAAATCATTAGGCTTAACTCTTGCATGGTTAGCCATAATGAAGGAAAGGCCGGCTTCCATACTCGTGTTTCCAATAAAGTGCCGTTTTTTTACACTGTACGAGTTGATTAATTCCCGCTGTCCATCTGCAATCTTAAACAGTGCTTAGAATTACACATACAATAGGTATCATATACTTGATGACTATTGGGGTCTAAAGACATGTGGAAACCCCTCCCCCTTTTGGTACTTATGTTTATGAAACCTATAGTTTTAGAACCATTCATGCACATATACAAATATACATCTAAAACATGAAAAAAAGAAGGAGAGAGGACAACAATAGCTTCCTGACTTGAGGATACACTGAGGGACCATAACATATTTAAATGAGCATGTTATCCTGGGAACTAGGGGTGCAACGGATCGTTGCCGATCCGTGATCCGTACGGATCACCCTCCGCGGATCGGCACACCCGCGATCCGCGGAGCACTTTTCGGCCTCAGCCATAGGAAAGTCCCCGGCTTCGGCCTAGTTCCGGAGAGGCGGCCATCTTGGTACACCCGGAAGTGGCCGCTGTCTCGACAGGAAGTGACGTTTCGTCGCCGCCATCTTGCTACACCCCACACTCCTGCACAGTACAATAATGATAGAGTGAGAAGGGGGCAAGCGGACATCTTGTTACACCCACCGGAGTTTTAAATTTAAAAGCCATTTTCAACACAAAACTGAGCTTATATGCACAAATACTGTATTTATGCATATAAGCTCGGTTTTGTGTTGAAAATAGCTATTAAATCTAAAACTCCGGTGGGTGTAACAAGATTTGTGTGTTTTGTTTTTTTGTTTTTTTTTTATGCTGATCCGAGGATCGATCCGATCCGTGACTCTGATCCGAGGATCGATCCGATCCGTGAGATTTTTGATCCGTTGCACCCCTACTGGGAACATACAAGGGGACTATTAAAAAAAAAAAAGGAGCTGGATATTCTTACAAAAAAGGACTAACCGCAATATTTCATTAAAATGCCATATTTGGACCATATAGAATAGAATATATTGCACTTCAAAGTTTTCTATCTGTGCAGCCATGCTCCTAAACTGGGCTGTGTGGGTTCATAGAACACATTCAGGCCACGCCTCCTCACAGGATTCGGAGCCTATGGCTCCAGCTGCTCTCAGAGTCTCCTGTGAGCTCAGGAAGAGAGAGAATTGGCGGTGTAGCCAGGACAGTGCTGGAGCATGGGAGGACTCAGGTAAGTGCTTAAGGATGGAGGTGGGCAGGTATTTGAAGGTTTTTACCTTAAAGGGGCTGTAAACGCTCATGGTTTTTCACCTTGATGCATTATATGCATCAAGGTGAAAAACCTTCTGTGGTGCTGCAGCCTTCCCGAGCCCCCGTTTTACTTACCTGACCCCGATCTATTTCCGGCCAGGAACAAGCACACCAGCTCTACCTGGTGTCTTGTGTCCTAATTGGATAGACTGATAGCAGCCATTGGCTCCCACTGCTGTCAATCAAATCCAATGACGCAGCGTCCAGGGGGTGGGGCTGAGTCCTGCATTCTGTGTGAATGGACACAGATGCGGGACCTGCCAGAGTGCTCGCACGGGTGTCCACCAAGGAGAGCGCTTCTCGAACGTGAACACTCGATGCAGGGAGGAGCCACCAGCGCCTCCAAGGGACCCCAGAGGTAAATCGGGGCCACCCTGTGCAAAAACAAGGGTTTTTTAAACGAGGGTTTACAACCCCTTTAATGTAGAGAATGCATTAAGTTTTGAGTATACTTTAAAGTATAACTAAAAGCAAAAAATTTTTTATAGTTTTTGACAGAGTGGAGATGGATTAGAGTACATGTCAGGTTTTCATTCGGTTATACAGGTTTCTGCTAGGTAGAGTCTCTCTATCTCTCTATTTGTCCTGTTTAGCATTATCACTGAAAGAGAAATTAAAAGAAAATCCAAAATGGTAGAAAGTCCCCAGCACAGTAATAGAGGGTAAGTCTTCCAATGAGGACACTAGTTCTGGTGACCTGGGGGGCCCCCAAAAAATTCCCTTAACCACTTAGACTGAAAGATTTGCCTGCTTAATGACCAGGTCATTTGTTTGCCATACAGAACTGCGTTGCTTTAACTGACAATTGCGCTGTGGTGCGACGCTGTACCCAAACAAAATTGAAGGCCTTTTTTTTCCCACAAATAGAGCTTTCTTTTGGTGGTATTTGATCACCTCTGCGGTTTTTATTTTTTGCGCTATAAACAAAAAAAAAACGACAATTTTGAAAAAAATAAATAAAATTTTTTTACTTTTTGCTGTAATAAATATCCCAAAAAATGTTTTTAAAAAATCTAATTTCTTCATCAGTTTTGGCCAATATATATTCATCTACATATCTTTTGAAAAAAAAAAATCTCAATAAGCCTATATTGATTGGTTTGCGCAAAAGTTATAGCGTCTACAAACTATGGGATAGATTTATGGCATTTTTATTTATTTTTTTACTGGTGATGGCAGTGATCAGCGATTTTTAGTGGTACTGCGATATTGCGGCGGACAGATTGGACACTTGACACATTTTTGGGACCATTGACATTTAAACAGCGATCAGTGCTATAAAAACGCACTGATTACTGTATAAACGTCACTGTCAGGAAAGGGGTTAACACTAGGGGCGATCAAGGTGTTAAATGTGTTCCCTCGTTTGTGTTTCTAACTGCGGGAGGATGGAACTGATTAGAGGAGGAGACATATCGTTGTTCCTAGCTAGTAGGAACAGACAATCTGTCTCCCCTTTCCTCACAGAACAGGGATCTGTGTGTTTACACACACACGTCCCTGTTCTGGGTCTCGTGCCCACGATCACACGTGGCTGGCGGTCATCATGACTGCCGGCCGCACGCATCGGCTCCCCGCCGTGCAGCGGGTGCGCCTGCTATAAGCATTTAAAGGGCTGACGTACAGCTACGACGGTTCGCAGGATCGTGCCAACCTGCCGCAGCAGTATAATGACGGCGGCTGGTCGGCAGGTGGTTAATTTGCAGGGATTTCCTTTAACTTCCTGTTTTGGCAATGGGGCAGGAAGGGAAATCTACCCAATGGGACACAGATGGCAAAAAAACTGACAGGGCTTATATCGAGAGATGCACCGATATTTTGTCGGCCGAAACCTATCGTCCAAAATGGCGTTATCGGCATTTTGCCTATATAGGAAAGAGCCTAATAATGGCGCCAAAAACGCATGTGATTTTGCCGTGACTTTACCACAATTTTACTATGCTTATGGTGTGTTTTGCATAGGTCATGTGTGTCAAAAAACGCATCAAAAAATTTACCACTGGTGCGTTATTGATGTGTTTTCAATGCATTTCAATGGGGAGGTGTGTTTTTGGTGCGTTTTTTCAGCCGACCAAAAATGCAGCAAGCAGGATTGTTAACACCACAATGGAAGCGCAACAGACCAGTGTGAAGACATACATAGAATTGAAAGGGATACATTTTTCTTGAACTTTTCTTGCACTAGAGGTGCCAATAATGGCCCACAGTAAATTAATAATCATTTAAATTCACGATGATAAATTAAAAGTTGAATATAAAATACAATTCTATATAAAAATACAGTATCCCACAAAAGTGAGTACACCCCTTACATTTTTGTAAATATTTTATTATATCTTTTCATGTGACAACACTGAAGAAATTACACTTTTTTACAATGTAAAGTAGTGAATGTACAGCTTGTAAACCATGTAAATTTGCTGTCCCCTCAAAATAACTCAACACACAGCCATTAATGTCTAAACCGCTGGCAACAAAAGTGAGTACACCCCTAAGTAAAAATGGCCAAATTGGGCCCAAAATGTCAATATCTTGTGTGGCCACCATTATTTTCCAGCACTGCCTTAACCCTCTTGGGTATTGAGTTCACCGGAGCTTCACATGTTGCCACTGGAGTCTCCTTCCACTTTTCCATGACGACATGACAGAGCTGGTGGATGTTAGAGCCCTTGAGCTCCTCCGCCTTCCATTTGAGGATGCTCCACAGATGCTCAAGAGGGTTTAGGTCTGGAGACACATGCTTGGTCAGTCCATCATCTTTCCCCCTAGCTTCTTTAGCAAAGCAGTGGTCGTCTTGGAGGTGTGTTTGGGGTCATTGTCATGTTGGAATACTGCCCTGCGGCCTAGTCTGCAAAAGGAGGAGATCATGCTCTACTTCAGTATGTCACAGTACATTTTGGCATTCATGGTTCCCTCAATGAACTGTAGCTCCCAATGCCGGCAGTACTCATGCAGCCCCAGACCATGACACTCCCACCACCATGCTTGACCGTAGGCAAGACACACTTGTCTTTGTACTCCTCACCTGGTTCCCGCCATATTGACACCATCTGAACCAAATACGTTGATCTTGTTCTCATCAGACCATAGGACATGGTTATAGTAATCCATGTCCTTAGTATGTTTATCTTCAGCAAACAGCGGGCTTTCTTGTGCATCATCTTTAGGAAGAGGCTTCCTTCTGGGATGACAGCCATGCAGACCAATTTGATGCAGTGTGCGGAGTATGGTCTGAGCACTGACAGGCTGACCCCTCACCCCTTTAACCCCTGCAGCAATGCTGGCAGCACTCATACATCTATTTCCCACAGACAACCTCTGGCTATGATGCTGAGTACGTGCACTCAACTACTTTGGTCGACTATGGAGAGGCCTGTTCTGAGTGGAACCTGTCCTGTTAAACCGCTGTATGGCCTTGGCCACTGTGCTGCCACTCAGTTTCAGGGTCTTGTCAATCTTCTTATAGCCTAGGCCATCTTTATGTAGAGCAACAATTCTTTTTTTCAGATCCTCAGAGAGTTCTTTGCCATGAGGTGCCATGTTGAACTTCCAGTGACCAGTATGAGACAGTGAGAGTGATAACATCAAATTTAACACACCTGTTCCCCATTCACACCTGAGACCTTGTAACACTAACGAGTCACAAGACACCGGGGAGGGAAAATGGCTAATTGGGCCCAATTTGGACATTTTCATTTACGGGTGTACTCACTTTTGTTGCCATTGATTTAGACATTAATGGCTGTGTGTTGAGTTACTTTGAGGGGGCATCACATTTACACTGCTATATAAGCTATACACTCACTACTTTACATTGTAGCAAAGTGTCATTTATAATAAAATATTTACAAAAATGTGAGAACGTGTATTCACTTTTGTGAACTTTTGAGATACTGTATATATGTTTTTTTTAAAAACTGTCATTTTAAGTTTTGGTTTTCGGCCAAATGCATCCTGCATTTTTGGTACCAAAATTTCCATTCAGTGCACCTCTACTTATAACCCTAACTTACTCTTTCCAAAATAAAAATAAAAAGTTTTGCCTGTAGTTTTATTTTAAGAATATATTGGGAAGAACTAGTTTTTGCACCACAACATTCATTGCAGTCATTCTCCAACAAAAAGAAAGGCAATCAGCAGAAAGTACAAAAGGCTTTTTGAAACAAGTTTGAGTTCTTAGAAAAATATAAATGCTCTATACACATAATAGTCTCAAGTCCTTAACACTCATATAAAAAAAATACTATTATAAATAAGAAAAAAATAAAAAAGTGTTTTAAAAGATTACCCCAGAAAGGCAAGACATTGGAAACCCAAACTGAGATTACATATTACATACTAAAGATTGATGATATAGTTCCACTCATGAGCCTAAAACTTCCTTCAAGACTTACAGGTCCACTTAAAAATACTAATCCCTCCACACCCAAAAGAAGAAAACTGGGAATATAAACAAGACTGTCCTTGGCAAATCTTTTTCACCAACAACATACCACCTTTCATAGGGCTGAAAAAGTCCTTCCTTCCTCTCATCAAACTTAGGTTAAATGATATTCTACAGAATTCTCCCATACAAAGTCCATGTAGCCAGCAACTTAATGAAACGACAGTTCCCTCAAACTGGTATACAGCATTCCTACCTCTAATAGTTTCTGGACCCTTGCAACAAGAAAATGTAAACTTTGGTTGTACAAACACCAAAGTTACAGAGAATCCTAAAATGACTGTTATTTTTTTAGTATTAAAGCGGAACTACACTGCATTTGAGCACCACAAACCAAAAATGCTATTGAATTAATTTTTAATATTTAAAGCAAACTCACCCATCCATGTCGTCTTCAGGCTTTATTTTGCTGCAAAATCACTTTGAAAAAGACTCCCCTAGTAGTCTGGACATGGCCATCTTGAGTAAGGGCAGAAGATTCATGTAGAATTTATTTCCTGGAATCCATAGCTCAGACACACAGGCAGGAGGGTGTGTTTAGCTGAGAAAACCCCTCCTCCCCTCCTGAGGACTCCTGGGATATATGATATCATTTGCCTAGGCTCTTCTGGAGTCCCCCATCGGTGCTGTATGCTCCTCTTCTCCGAGTGGCTGTGTGTTGGGAGGGCACCCACACAGGTGTACACCCAAGCCTGGCTGTGTGCCACTATTGACACACACAGCCCAGCTCACAGGTTTTGACTGACAGCAGCAATAGCCTAAGGCTCCTGCTGCTCTCAGAATCTCCACTGAGAATAGGAAAAGAGAACAGTGTTGGATCGAGGGAGGAGTCAGGTAAGTCTTTAGAGGTGGGGGAGGGGGGCATGTGGACAGTAAGTGGGGTTTTAGTTTTTACCCTAATGCATAGAGTTAAGGTAAAATAAATTAAAAGAAAATAAATAAAACAATTGCTGTAGACTTAAAAAGGTGCTCCAGCCTGGATAAAAAAAAAATTAAAAAAGGCAGCATCTACAAATACTGTAGATACTGACTTATTATATGGTCACTTACCTGTCCAGGGAGCCTGCAATGCTGGTGCACCAGCTGATCTTTGGATCGGCTGTCGTGTGCTGCCACCGCTATCTCCACTAAGGGAAACCAGCAGTGAAGCCTTTAGGCTTCACAGACGGTCCCCTACTGCTTATGCACTTTCTAATCAGAGAGAAAGGAGGCTGAACTTCCGAGGGACGAAGCTGCGGCCCCGTCTCCCAGAAATGAGGACAAGGACCTGTCAAAAACAGGTACCCCACCCCCACAAAATATGCCAAATGTAACACCGGAGGGGGAGAGGAAGAAAATATGGAGAAGTTCCACTTTTGGGTGAAACTCCACTTTAAGAACTACATTAAAGGCATTATAAGCCTTCCTACCTTTCATGGTGTGATTTGTTAACCTTTGCACACAGCCTACAGTAGATTCAATCATATTCCTCTGTCAAAGTTCAGTTTGTTTGAAACATGAGGCATGCAGCATGGCACTTCACAGGTTAATGCATGATCCCTGTAGTCCAACAGCCAACACTTCCAGTGAAGAAATTACATATCCTAAATTTTCATGGTTCTCCAAGTCTAATGCTGGTGCAGGTGAAAGCAACTGTCAGAGTGCTGGAAGAGATGTGTGTGTTTCATAATTAGCACGCATTTGTGATGCAACACAGAGAAATGGCTACATACATGTTACCAGGAACATGAAGTTGCTTGTCCCACTGGTAAACAGGGACAACGTACAGTGGGGATCGAAAGTTTGGGAACCCCAGGTAAAAATGTGTATTAATGTGCATAACGAAGGCAAGGAAAGATGGAAAAATCTCCAAATGGCATCAAATTACAGATTAGACATTCTTATAATATATAAAATAGTTAGATTTTATTTCCATCATTTACAATTTCAAAATTACAGAGAACAAAAAAGTGGCGTCTGCAAAAGTTTGGGCACCCTGCAGAATTTATAGCATGCACTGCCCCCTTTGCAAAGCTGAGACCTGCCAGTGTCATGGATTGTTCTCAATCATCGTCTGGGAAGACCAGGTGATGTCAATCTCAAAGGTTTTAAATGGCCAGACTCATCTGACCTTGCCCCAACAATCAGCACCATGGGTTCTTCTGTTGTCTAGAAAACTGAAACTGAAGCTGAAGAAGGCTATAAGAAGATAGCAAAGCGTTTTCAGATGTCAATATCCTCTGTTCGGAATGTAATTAAGAAATGGCAGTCATCAGGAACAGTGGAAGTTAAAGCAAGATCTGGAAGACCAAGAAAAATATCAGACAGAACAGCTCGCAGGATTGTGAGAAAAGCAATTCAAAACCCACGTTTGACTGCACGATCCCTCCAGAAAGATCTGGCAGACACTGGATTTGTGGTACACTATTCCACTATAAAGAGATACTTGTACAAATATGGTCTTCAAAAATCAGCGTTTGAACTTTGCAAATGAACATATAGACAAGCCTGAGGCATTTTGGAAACAAGTTCTGTGGACCGATGAGGTTAAAATAGAACTTTTTGGCCGGAATGAGCAAAGGAACGTTTGGAGAAGAAAGGGCACAGAATTTAATGAAAAGAACCTCTGCCCAACTGTTAAGCCTGGGGGTGGATCAATCATGCTTTGGGGTTGAATTGCAGCCAGTGGCACAGGGAACATTTCACGAGTAGAAGGAAAAATGGATTCAATAAAATTTCAGCAAATTTTGGATGGTAACTTGATGCCATTTGTGAAAAAGCTGAAGTTAAAGAGAGGATGGCTTCTACAAATGGATAATGATCCTAAACACACCTCAAAATCCACGGGGGATTACATCAAGAGGCGTAAACTGAAGGTTTTGCCATGGCCTTCTCAATCTCAACATTATTGAAAATCTATGGATAGACCTTAAAAGAGCAGTGCGTGACAGACAGCCCAGAAATCTCAAAGAACTGGAAGACTTTTGTAAAAAAGAATGGGCAAAGATACCTCAAACAAGAATTGAAAGAATCTTGGCTGGCTACAAAAAAGCATTTACAAGCTGTGATACTTGCCAAAGGGGGCAGTACAAGATATTAACTCTGCAGGGTGCCCAAACTTTTGCAGATGCCATTTTTTTGTTTTCTGTAATTTTGAAAGTGTAAATGATGGAAATAAAATCTAAGTTTTTTTAACATATTATTAGAATGTCTAATCTGTAATCTGATGACATTTGGAGATTTTTCCATCTTTCCTTGGCTTCGTTATGCACATTAATACACATTTTTACCTGGGGTAACCAAACTTTCGATCCCCACTGTAGGTGGATTAATGACACTAAAAACTGCAACCACAACATGTGAATTGGCACAGTGGTGTAGTGGGTAGTACTAGCAGTAAAAAAGGGTCGCTGGTTCAAATCCCAACCATGACACTACCTACCTGGAGTTTGCATGTTCTCCCTGTGCCTGCGTGGGTTTCCTCCGGGTGTTCCAGTTTCCTCCCACACTAAGACATGCTGGTAGGTTAATTGGCCCTAGTATATGAATGTGAGTTAGGGACCTTAGATTATAAGCTCCTTGAGACTAGGGACCGATGTGAATGTACAATGTATATGTAAAGCGCTGCGTAAATTGACGGCGCTATATAAGTACCTTAAATAATAATAACCCATCATTACAAGCTAAGGCAAACAAATGACAAGGGATTTTAACTAAACTAAGTTAAATAGTCATTAAGCCCCAACATTTTTTTATGTGGCATGTAGAGTGACAGCTCCTCCCTCTCCCCTTCCTGATGTGTGTCAGGGGCTGTCCATCTAGATCTAAACTCTGCCTCCAAAATGTAAATAACTATTATTATCCAAAAGAATAACATTACAGTTATTATCAATGTTACAAAAAGTATTTCCTGTTATTTACAGGTTTATTTTTTTTAGCAAAACTTTTTTTTGTTGTTATGCGACTGCCATACAGCCTGACAGGCAACTCCCCCCCCTCAGGCCAAAAGTGACCGAAGACATAGATTTATCAGTCCCTTTCTCTACAGCATCAGCTATACAGATGGATGAATAGTGTCACGGAACGTTCCACACTCCACTTGAGTGCTTCCGTCAGTATACCACTTCCTTCCAGTCTGGATACAGATATTCCAACCGCTCATAAGCACAAAACAAGGCGAGACTTGTTTCACTGCTAACATGGACTGTTTATTTACAATCAAAATTACAAGACTTTATATGCCATTAGAGCAGGTTCCCCCCTCCTGCTCATATTATTCTAACAATACAACTGTAACCTAATTAACATGAGCTAGTTTACTAAATCATTTACCCAGACTAGGTGACTACGTCTCCTAGCTCATTGACTATTCAAAACACATTACCATAAACATCAACACAGGGTTAATTAGAACAAACAACAATGTGTGGAATACCCTTAGAACCTGTGATAAGCCAGACTAGACTAATTTACATTAAACACATTATAGCAGAAGCTAATTACAATTAACAATACAAACAGTGATCTCCCCCCCTCCTCAGCCTAGTCATCAACAAACTATAGTAGGAGTAGACTGTCCCATTTTAAGCAATCAAAGACATACCCTCCAAGTCACCATTTTCCATATGGCATACACAGGGTCCCCAGAGTCTGTGTGTCCTGGGGGACAAGGACCTAATTCCAAAGTAATACCACCTCATGGGTCCCCAGGCATACAGCACACAAAGAGCACTGTTACCCCAAATGCCAGGGCCCATATGTCGGCAAGAGGCTTGCATTCAGTCCCCTCCAAAAGCCTCTGGCTAGGTCTGTCACATTTCTCCCCTTTTGGCAGAAGATTAACACAGGAGGAGACCCCAGACGGGTTGACTCCGAAGTTAGTCCATAGTTCCAGTCCTCTACTGCCTGTACCCACACAGTACCCCAAACAAATTGTTCCAAACAAAGCATTACTCACCCAGCCAACCTCTGCCTCTCTCAGAGAACATGAGCGCCTATCACGTACCTGATCTGAGGCTGAAGTGCTGGGAGAGCTTCCCTTGCGACTAAGTGCAGAGCGCCCTCTGGAGGTGGTACAGGGGGAGCTATACTCAAAGCGGCAGGGGTTGCTGGCTGCGGCAAGCTGAGATGAAGCAGAGAAGTCCACTGGTGGGCAGCTGACGAGCAGGGTAGACTGCTAGGCAGGGGTACCTCGGAAGTACCAGATGAGATCGTACAGCAGGAAGTACCAGGAGCAGTGTCAGGAGCCAGGCCGGGGTTCATACACAGGACAGCAAACAGTAGCAAAGTCTATAGAACAAGCCAGGGGTCATACACGGTGCAGCGGATCAAACAGTAGCAAAGTCCATAAAACAAGCCAGGGGTCATACACAGTGCAGCAGATCAAACAGTAGCAAAGTCCATAAAACAAGCCAGGGGTCATACACGGTGCAGCAGATCAGAGCGGAGTAACAGGAACGAGCCAAGGGTCAAGCCGGGGTAAGTACAGATCAGATAGGTCAAGACAAGCCAGGTTGCTTAGCAGATAATCCAAGACAACAGGAACAGGAACTGAGGAATACACAGGAAGCTGAAGTTCATGCAGCAGTTGGTGACTGCTGCAACATGCTTTAAATAGTATGCTTGGTGCCTGGAGTCTCTCACGTGGTGAGTGTGATTTGGCGTGCAGGTGTTCGCATTAGTGCTGGAGAATTTGTGTTAATTGATACAGGATTCTGCTGGCCATAGATGTTAGTTCTCCTGCGGATTAGTCCCTGACAGCGCCACTGGGGACAGGACTGGATTGACCCTTCTCCCTGGAGTCCTTTCAGCTGCTGGAGAGAAGACAGTGTGACTGGGTTCACTCCGTCATGCTGTTGGGGATCTGGGTCGACTGCCCAGCATCTGTGGGGTAGACAGGTGTAGACTGAAGTCCCATCCACTTTTACAGGAAATCCATCTTTTGTTAGTGGAGGGCAGGGGCCAGCAGCAATCTGTTCCGTTGCCAGCAGTTCAGCTGGGCATAGGAGCTTCCCTACATCATCTGCTCCAGCTAACTGTTGGGGAGAGAGGCCGACTGCCCCAGCTCCCTGGGACTCCGCAGTTGTTGCCGGTGCTGGGAAGAGGTTGGTAGCACTCTGCCCGGTTGCCAGGACTTCTGCTGGTTTTCTGTTAGTGGAGGCCACAGGCCCATCCACCAACACCAAATCAAGCTGCAGTTGTGAGGTGATGACTGCATTCTCTCCTTGGATCCTGATCTGCAGCTCGTGACAGACTGCCACCTCCTCACCCTGGGCCTCCAGAATTGCTGCAGGTGTGGGGCAGAGGTCTTGGACCCTCTGTCCGGTTGCCAGCACTTCTGCTGGGGGTTAGCTAGATGATTCCTCCTCTACAGAAACATCTATTAAATTCCCAGTCTCTGGAATTGCTGAAAGTGTGGGACAGAGGTCTTGGACCCTCTGTTCAGTTACCAGATCTTCAGCTGGAGAAGTTTGTTGTAACTTCATAGATGCTGCTGGCAGAAAATCGCATGTCCCTGTCAGTGTTGTGGAAGAAAGGCCAACTACCTCTTCTCTCAAGAAGGCCAAAGTCACTGTTGGTGCTGGGCAGAGCACAGTGATCTTTGGCCCTGATAGCAGCTCTTCTGCTGGAGGCTCATCAGGTTGTTCTTCCTCAGCAGAAAAGTCTATCAAATCCCATGTCTCTGAAACTGATGTCTGGGGATAGAGGTTCACCATCTCCTGTCCATGGAGCCCAGAAGATGCTATCAGTGCTGGGCAGAGGTTAGCAGAGCTCTGCTTGTTGTTAGCACTTCAGGTTTGGGGCCGGCAATCTCCAGATTTTCCACTGCCGACTCTCTGGCATGCTGCTGAATGTGTTCTAGCAGTTTCCTGTATGCCCTTTCCAGATGCTGTTCCTTCCTTAGCAAATGGTCCATATCAGGTTTGAGCTCTGAGACCCCTGCAAGACCAAGCATAGCCTCTCTATATTCTCACAGGTCCTCAAGGGCAGGTTCCCCTTCATCGCCAAACACAAACGATCTGTAAGGCTCTCCCTCAGCAATCCAGGGCTTCCAAAGTCATATCCCTCCGGAGAGCATTCTGTTGTCTCCCCTAAATATTCCTCCTCCGCGTGCCATTGCAGAGCCCGATAATGATTGTCCAGCTCTATCTTCTGCTGGACCAGCCTGTCCAACTCAGTCACCCATTGCTCCTGGGGCTGTTCTCCCAGGAATGCCATCCGCAATGCCCGTTGGTCACTGGCTCGTTGCTCTTGAGTTGGAAAACACTTGCCCTGTTTTATACCAGCGAGCTGGAGGGCTTCAATCCAGAGCTCCACCCCAATTTGCTGCCTAAGCTCCAGGTATTCATCCTCAGACACAGTCCTGGTGTATGTTGAAAGGATGATCCGCAGCAGCCCGGGAACTCTGATGCCAAGTCCATTTCTCCGCTGGGGTGACCGAAGTCTGCTATCCTGATCTTGGATCCAGGTGGAAGTTTGGATGTCCCAGACTGCAGGAAGCGTCCCGCTGCTTGCCACCAATGTCACGGAACGTTCCACACTCCACTTGAGTGCTTCTGTCAGTATACCACTTCCTTCCAGTCTGGATACAGATATCAGATATTCCAACCGCTCATAAGCACAAAACAAGGCGAGACTTGTTTCACTGCTAACATGGACTGTTTATTTAGAATCAAAATTACAAGACTTTATATGCCGTTAGAGGAGGTTCCCCCCTCCTGCTCATATTATTCTAACAATACAACTGTAACCTAATTAACATGAGCTAGTTTACTAAATCATTTACCCAGACTAGGTGACTACGTCTCCTAGCTCTTTGACTATTTAAAACACATAAACATCAACACAGGGTTAATTAGAACAAACAACAATGTGTGGAATACCCTTAGAACCTGTGAGAAGCCAGACTAGACTCATTTACATTTAACACATTATAGCAGAAGCTAATTACAATTAACAATACAAACAGTGATCTCCCCCCCTCCTCAGCCTAGTCATCAACAAACTATAGTAGGAGTAGACTGTCCCATTTTAAGAAATCAAAGACATACCCTCCAAGTCACCAGAGTCTGTGTGTCCTGGGGGACAAGGACCTAATTCCAAAGTAATACCACCTCAAGGGTCCCCAGGCATACAGCTCACAAAGAGCACCATTCCTCCAAATGCCAGGGCCCATAATCTGTCAGCAAGAGGCTTCATTCTGTCCCCTCCAATAGCCTCTGTTCTGGCTAGGTCTGTCACAATTAGGAAGTGCTCTGAGGTTTCCTGATCATTTATAAACTGAGGCACATTAAGCACAGCCTACTATGCTTCAGTGATGAATAGACACAGAAGTGATTGGTACTGAACGCTCACTGTGTTCATTCAGAAAGGGAAGGGACCAGTAAATGACATCCCCCTGTGTGCCCACAGCAGGTGCCAGTCGGAGAGTAGCGTAGCCGACAGCGCTGCGGGGAAAAGGGACACACAAGGGGTTCCGGACAGCAGATGGAAGGGGCACATGTGCTAGAACCAATTCCCTCGCAGTGAAGCTGGAGAGAGGAAGAAGAGGGGAAGCTGGAAGTGCTGCAGTGGGAGACAGAAGAGGATCAGTGTCTGCAATAAGATAGTACAGCTGGCCCTCCTGCTCAACAGGTGCCCGAGCCCCCCTTTTGAACTGATGGGGCCGGGGCCCAGTACAGGAGGGATGGTTGTACTGCCTTATCAGTGGCCCTGGTGACTGCAACAGCATCACTGGGCTCTGTGCAGTCAAGGAAAAAGAAACCTAGGAGCTAAAAGGAAACTCTCCCAGAGTGAAAGTACCCCTACCTTTCAGTGCAGTGGGGAGGGAACTCCTAATGTCATGTGACTGAGGTGCATGGGGCAGAAAAAAATTGGATTTTTTTCTTCATACTTACCTGTATAATCCATCTCTTTGAGTACATCACGGGACACAGAGCATCCATATACACTACTACCTGGGTTATGCGCTACCTATAGGTGAATGGACACTGACAGAACAAAGAAAAGACAGGAAGTCCCCCTCTATATAACCCCTCACATACAGGAAGTACTTCAGTTTTGTAGCAAGCAATGAACTCCCAAAAAGATTACATCTTTGATGTACTTAAAGAAATGGATTTTACAGGTAAGTATGAAAAAAAAATCAAATTTTCTTTTTCGTACATCACGGGACACTGAGCAGCCATATACATTACTACCAGGGACGTCCTAGAGCAATCCCTTTGAGGGGAGTGAGACACATTGTATGAATACCACCATCAGATTTATACAGCAGCCTGTAAGACACTACGGCCAAAAGCCAAGTCCTCCACTGCCCTAACATCCATCTGATAAAACCTTGTGAATGTATGAACTGAAGACCAAGTAGCGGCCTTGCAAATCTGCTCCACTGATGCCGGATGGCGAAAAGCCCAGAAGGTACCAACACCCCTGGTAGAATGAGCTCTTACACCGAAGGGAGGAGCTTTACCCTTCAGGCCATAGGCCTGAGTGATTAACTGGCGAATCCAAAGTGAAATGGACGCCTTGGAAGCCGCTTGCCCCTTCCTGGGGCCTTCAGGCAAAACCAAAAATGCATCAGAACTTCTGATGCTTGCAGACCATTCCAGATAGACCCTGGACTGCCTGCACCACATCCAAAAGGTGCAACTGTTTCTCCTCTGGCGAACCAGGCTGAGAGTAAAAACAGGGAGAACAATATCTTGATTTAAATGAAAACCAGAAACCACCTTAGGCAGAAAAGACAGAAGAGGGCGTAGCACCACCTTATGGTGCAAAATCAAATACAGCTCTCTACAGGAAAGAGCTGTCAGTTCTGAAACCCGTCTAGCCTAAGTAATTGCAAAAAGAAAAACAAACTTTCCGAGTCAAAAGAACTAACGGAATTTTGTAAATCGGTTCTAAGGGTTGCTTGTGTAGCACCGACAGAACCAAATTCAAATCCCAAGGACAACGAGGCATCATTACGGGAGGCAACAACCGATTTATTCTCTGAAGAAAAATTTGGACCAGGGAACGCGAAGCCAAGGGCTTCTTTAAGTACACTGACAAGGCCGAGACTTGTCCCTTAATTGTTGCCAAGGCTAACTTCTAGTCTAGGCCTGACTGAAGAAAAGAGAGAACTCTCCCTACCAAATATTTGCGAGAATGCCAACCTCTGGTCTCACACCAATAAATGTAGGCCTTCCAGACCCTGTGATAGATCTTCCTGGTGACCGCCTTTCTGGCATTCACCAATGTAGATATCACTGGTCCTGAGATACCACAATCTCCAAATACTCTAGCCTCAATAGCCATGCTGTCAAATTCAGCAAGCGTAAATTTGGGTGGAAGTAAGGACCTTGCGATAGCAGATCGAGCTGGAGCATAAGCGTCAAAGGCTTATCTACTGTTAACCTATCTCCGGGTACCAAGGCCCCCTGGTCCAAGCCGGAGCTACCAGAATGTCCTTTCCTCTCAGATTTTGCACAAGAGATGTGGCAGGAGAGGAATAAGGGGATGCAAAAATTAGGGAGAACCAGGCCCAGGGGACTACCAGCACATCCTCCCGATCGCAAGGGGATCTCTTGCTTTGGATACAAACTGCTGAATCTTGCAGTTGAATCTGGATGCCAAACAGATCTACCTCCGGCGTGCCCCACCGCTGGCAAATCTGCAAAAATACCCATGGGTGCAGAGATCATTCTCCTGCATGTATTTGTTGGCGGCTGAAATAGTCTGCCTTCCAGTTCTCCACCCCCAGAATGTGGACTGCAGACAGCACTGGCACATGCTTTTCTGTGCAAGACAGCACATGGCTGACTTCCATGTGGGCCAGATGACTTTTGGTGCCGCCCTGGTGGTTGACATAAGCCACAGCCGTGGCACTGTCAGTTTGTACCCTTACTGGGTGACCCTGCAACCTGGCTGTTCAAAAGCTCAGAGCGAGGCGTATTGCCCGAAGCTCTAAGATGTTGATAGACAATGTCTGTTCCCCAAGGCACCATTTCCCCTGCCTGGACTGCGGAACCCTCCATGACCGCGCCCCAGCCAGTCAGACTGGCAGCCGTGGTCACTACCTTCCATACCCCCGGAAGAAAAGACCTTCCTTGTACCAGATTCTGGTCGATTAACCACAAAGTGAGACTTCCACAAGCCTTGGGAGTCATGCAGGAATCTAGAGCCCACATTTTTCCTATGTCCTCTAAATGTTCTAAGTTCACCTGACCTGCGCTATACTTGTTATTTTACTCAGTATTTAATCCAGAGACAGTCAGGCAATTCATATTTTCAAAAGCAAATCAGAAAAGGCATCCCTCGTATTTGACCAATAATTGGTTTTCTTTAAGAAATTATTACTAAGGTAAACAAATAAATGTACGCACATGAAAACCCACACAAGAGCATGTCCCCCATTATTATTGGCTTTTGCTCTAACAATCAAAAACTATGCCTGAGTGGATCGCATGTGCTCCGGCTACTGCAGACTCTACCTCTAGCTCCGTAACTAAGGGTTTGCACCTTGGTACAGGCCTTTAATTACATAGCTGGTGGAAGATTTAAGTGTGGTGATGTCATGTTCCCCATTGCTGCGGGAGAAAAGCTGGCGAGGAGTGTGGGGGGTCTGTGGACTCTTACATGAAACATGGTCTTGTAGTTAACATTTAAGCTTAGAACTTAAAAACACTGGAAAATAACAGGGAAATTGTCTAGGAGTGCACCAAAATGACGAGTATCTCACAATGCATTAATCTGACAAGAGACATCAAAAAGTACCCTGTGATGTTGGGCTGTTCTGATTACCTCCATTCGAGATTGAACTTCAGGGGCTCTTGTACTGCCATGTAAAAAGACATGTCCATGCCACTGTCAAAATTAGCATTCATGTCTCTTAGAAAACCTGGTGTTGCAGTATGCATTCTCACCTACTGTTGAACTGAACATATTTATTTGTTCTATACATTTGATATTCGTCAGTTTGACACAGATTGAGCAGTTTAACCACTTTAGTACTGTGCTATAGCCAAAAGATGGCTACAGCACAGCTCTCTGGGAGGGTGTCCATGAATGTCCTCCCAGAACCCCATCCCCTGGGTACAGATGATCGCAATCACAGAGGCCCTTTACCATGTGACCAGCTGTGTCCAATCAACATGATTTTCAGATATTCAGGATATTATAGGCACATTCACAACCTATTAACCTGAAAAAATGCATTTGTGTACCATGCATAAAAAAAGATTCATAATAACTCAAATAATTTTCATATGTAAATAGGAACGTGCTTACCAGTGATTGTAGAGTGAAAGTAAAAAGGTAGTCTGACTCTAACCAAACATACTTCAAATGCTATCCAGAGTGGAAAATTAAATTCTAATAATGATAGTAACAGTCTAAAATGGTTATATAACCTGTGGTACTCACCCACCGGCCAAAGTAGATCTGCAATGGGGCTTCAGGTGCATTGTTTGGGTCTTGACCATAATCCTCCAACAGATAGAATATATGTTCTGCATTCTGTAAACTCACTCTTCCTTTAAATGGTATGAATTCCATCCCCTGTTTTCATTATGTGAAAATAACAGATATGTATTTACAGTTATTCCATATTCATTACAAAATGTATGCGCGGGTCTAAAACTGGTACTTAAGGAGGAACTGCAGTCTGCTCACAGAATTTGTATTAAAAACATCTTTTCCATTCTGAAGCTTCCCTCCAACCACTTTGCATATTATTTTATATATACTGTAATTCTGTACTTGGCAAATATTCTTCAGAAATCTCCCTTCACTGAGTCTGGCTGCAACCATTTTAACTGTGGGCAACTGAAGCTGCTGCCTGTTCACTTCCTGGATTTACACACAGAGGCACACCTCCAGCTCTGCAGCTCTCATTGGCCCTCTTATGACTCATCCCCCCTTCCTTCCTGGCAAACTCTCGCAAGAGTGAGAGAGAGAGCTGTGCATGATGTCATAAGCCTAGGCTTTTTACCAGAAAAGAAACAGGAATTGGGCTGTATAAGTTATATACTGGCAGAAAAAAAATGTTTTACTATCCAAAGTTAAAACAACAAGGGCAGAAGATTTAATAGATAAAAAAATGAAAAAATGACTGAAGTTCCGCTTTAACAAGTGCAATTAATATTTGGTTGCAGAAGACCTGCTGTTAACATTTTACACACAAGCTTAAACAGAAATCTTGGGTTTCCTCTACGATGCTGAACACATGTATCTTCCGACATCTGCTCACCAAACAAGACACTGTGTAATACGTCACAGTACAATATGTAGCTAAAAAACATAACCGGGCTCTTTCACCAAGCACGAATCAGGAACAAGGCGAGTCATACTGCGTAAACTCCACGTAAATGTCCCAGGCTAAAGCTGGGCATACACATAGGAACCAGCTGACTTTCAGAACATGTTTACTGCTGTCTGCATTTGATCTGCACTGTTCTGTATATTCTGACGGGGGGGACCAATTACTCAGACCAATTAAATTTGGGTTATTTTTTTCACACAAATAGAGCTTTCTTTTGGTGGTATTTAATCACCACTGGGTTTTTTACTTTTTACCAAAAATTAAAAATAATTTTCTTCGCTTCGGTTAAAAAATTTTGCAAACAATCTTTTTTCATAAATTTAGGCCAAAATGTATTCTGCTACATTGCTTTTGGAAAAAAAAAAAAAAATCAGTGTATATGATTTAGTCTCTATGAAAGCTATAGAGTCTACAAACTATGATATATATATATCTATATAGATATATATCTATATAGATATAGATATATTTAAAAAATTGATCAGTCCTGATGTACTGACGACCTATCTCATTTCTTGAGGTCCTAACATGCCAGGACAGTACAAATACCCTCCAAAAAAACCCTTTTTTGGAAAGTAGACACCCCAAGGTGTTTAGTAAGAGGAATGGTGTTTTTTGAAGTTGTAATGCTTTGTCACAAAATTAAGAAATTTATTAAAAAAAAAATTTTTTCAATTTTTTTTTTACATACTGTCACAAGTACAGTACAGCGTCATCATACGACTGGTATTGCGATAATCAGAGATACTAACTGGTGACAGTATGTTAAAAAAAATAATAATAATAATAATAACAACAAAAAACAGTGCACTGTTACCATAGTGACATTGTACTACTCAGGGGAGGTGATCAGGATTTTTTTTTTACACTAGGATTGCTTAAAACAGTGATGATCACTGTTCTAAGCAGTGATTTCTATGAATGGCATCCATCCGTGTGCCATTATGTACAACTGTGATAGCTATCACATGATATAGATGCGCAGTGATTGGCCCTGTCTGTACGATGTGATCACTGTGACCAATCACAAAGATCACAATAATAGACAATGAATTGCTATGAATGAAAGCCACTCCATGTGTACATTTGACATGTGATGCTGTCATTGGTCATAGCAAGAGTGTGCAGCAGGCGCACGCCTGGTGGACTTCATATGAAATCCACCCAGGATTAGAAATCCCCTGCTTGGACTTCATTTGACTATAAGCCGAGAGGGAGATAGTTAAAAAAAAAAAAAAAGGTTTTACACTATGCAAGCCTCTTCTTTATTTTTTCTGAGTTACTGAAAGGAAAGCCTGCACTCTGGAGGTAGAGAAAGGAGTAAGGCCCCTTTAACACATGGCATGTCAGTTTTGAAAGACTCCGCTCAGTGGGGATAAATTCGTTGATCTCCGCTGAGCAGGCAGATGACAGGTCCCTCTCCGCTCACTGTGCAGAGACGGACCTGTCAGAGCTCTGCTGTCCTCTATAGGGGATCGGATGAAAATGGATCGCCAGTTCGATTCCATCCGATCAACGGATGGAAAAACAGTTTCCATTTGTCTGGATTTGGCGGACCGGATCCGATCAGATAGTGCTGGATGTCAGCAGACATGTCACAGCTGACATCCGTCGTTCCATTGGGGTGAATGGAGTGTCCGAGCAGGTCCGCCAGAAAAACGAATAGGCGGACCTGATCGGACAGCATGTGTGAAAGGGGCCTAAAAAGAAAGTGTATCCAGCTAAAATGCTAGTTTTCACCAACTTATGGATAAGTGGTCAAAATCACCTGGTGAGTGCTTATTCCTTAGGGTGCACTGTGGTGAACAATTCAAAAAATGGTGGAAGACAAAAAAGAATAATTGAAAATTGTTTAAACACATTGTGCACTGGGCACTTTATTTCTAAGGACACTGTTTTGGATTAGGAGACTCATTTTTATGACACGGACAGTTTTATTTTTATTTGTACTTATATATGGTCATGGCAGATTATAACTCTTACAAATCCAAAGTCTCATTTGTAATAATTGTATGATGGTTGAGACACTATAAACACATACTTTGTATCTATTTGATTTGAGAACATTAGGAGCGCTGAGCTATACACTCACAACTTTTATACCTCTTTCACACTGGGGCGTTTTTCAGGTGCTTTTGAGCTAAAAATAGCGCCTGTAAAGCGCCTGAAAAACACCTCCCCTGCAGCCCCAGTGTGAGAGCCCAAGTGCTTTCACACTGGGGCGGTGCGATTGCAGAACGTTACAAAAAGTCCTGCAAGCAGCATCCTTCAGGTGGTGCGGTAGCGGTGTATACAACACTCCTCCACCGCCCCTGCCCATTGAAATCAATGGGCACCGTTGCCGAAGCACCTGCATATCGCTTTGGCAGCAACTTGTACATTCTCCTTAGCCCTTCTTCACAGAACAATGCATGTCAGAAATAAAGAAGCATTACTTACATCAATCTTCACAAGTTTTTCTGTCTGTGTTAAAGTCTTATTAAAACTGTGAATGCTGATTTTGTACGTCGAGTTAGGTTGAAGATAAGGTACCTAAAAGAAATAGTGAAAATCACTAACTGAACACAGGCAGAAATGCAGATAAATATATGTCATTATATTTTCTTACCATCCTTTCCGAATGATAGCTCTGGATGGATTGCTTTAGTTCTGTTAAACTTCTACCATGACCCCACAGCTCAAACAGAGATCTAAGGGGATTAAACAATTCTGTGTTTACTGACTAATCATCTTGAAATTGGTTAACATAGGCTAAAGAGCAATAATTGGACTTTTCAATAACTTTACAAGCATGAGTAAATGTCTGACAAGTCAAAATATCCAGCAACATTATTGTGTTTTTAAAAAGCTGCACCTTTTGTCATTCAAAAGCAGTCTTTCAGCTCTCAAATATGACTTTGTTTAGGCTGAGAGGCTATTATGAGAATGCTGCAGGCAGGAGGAAGCACTTCCTCAGTCTCCCTTGGCCTAAGAAGGAGATTACCACAGCTGCACTCTGCTTCTGAAACTGCTGATTGCCCAGGTGTCATGCTGACCCTAGTGCTTTGAGTCATTGACCTATAATGCATATGCATTATGAAATGTATATATGGCCTTCTGAATATTCTTTGATATTCCTGATCTGCATACTTAATCCAAATAATCCACTCAAAGTACTGGAGCCTGGTGTCATCAAAACAGCCAGATAACTAGCATTTTCAGAAGGAGATCAGAAAAGGGGAGTCCCTGCCTTTAAATTTACTTTTTTACCAGTAAACAAACAATAATGTCTAGCTGGTCTGTGGCTTATTACTGAATTGTCTTTTTAACCACTTCAGCCCCAGAAGGATTTACCCCCTTCCTGACCAGAGCACTTTTTACAATTTGGCACTGCGTCACTTTAACTGCTAATTGCGCGGTCATGTAATGCTGTACCCAAACGAAATTTGCGTTCTTTTCTTCTTTTCTTCCCACAAATAGAGCTTTCTTTTGATGGTATTTGATCACCTCTGCCGTTTTTATTTTTTGCGCTATAAACGGAAAAAGACCGAAAATTTAAAAAAAAAAATGATATTTTCTACTTTTTGTTCTAAAAAAAATCCAAAAAAACTCAATTTTAGTCATACATTTAGGCCAAAGTGTATTCGGCCACATGTCTTTGGTAAAAAAATGTCAATAAGTGTATATTTATTGGTTTGCGCAAAAGTTGTAGCGCCTACAAACTAGGGTACATTTTCTGGAATTTACACAGCTTTTAGTTTCTGACTGCCTATGTCATTTCTTGAGGTGCTAAAATGGCAGGGCAGTACAAAACCCCTACAAATGACCCCATTTTGGAAAGTAGACACCCCAAGGAAATTGCTGAGAGGCATGTTGAGCCCATTGAATATTAATTTTTTTTGTCCCAAGTGATTGAATAATGGCAAAAAAAAAAAAATTTACAAAAAGTTGTTACTAAATAATATATTGCTCACACAGGCCATTGGCATATGTGGAATTGCACCCCAAAATACATTTAGCTGCTTCTCCTGAGTATGGGGATACCACATGTGTGGGACTTTTTGGGAGCCTAGCTGCGTACGGGGCCCCGAAAACCAATCACCGCCTTCAGGATTTCTAAGGGCGTAAATTTTTGAATTCACTCCTCACTACCTATCACAGTTTTGAAGGCCATAAAATGCCAAGATGGCACAACCCCCCCCCCCCCCCCAAATGACCCCATTTTGGAAAGTAGACACCCCAAGCTATTTGCTGAGAGGCTTGGTGAGTATTTTGCAGCTCTCATTTGTTTTTGAAAGTGAAGAAAGACAAGAAAAAAATATTTTTTTTCTTTTTTCAATTTTCAAAACTTTGTGACAAAAAGCGAGGTCTGCAAAATACTCACTATACCTCTCAGCAAATAGCTTGGGGTGTCTACTTTCCAAAATAGGGTCATTTGGGGGGGGGGTTTGTGCCACCTGGGCATTCCATGGCCTCCGAAACTGTGATAGGCAGTGAAGAGTGAAATCAAAAATTTACGCCCTTAGAAAGCCTGAAGGCGGTGCTTGGTTTTCGGGGTCCCGTACGCGGCTAGGCTCCCAAAAAGTCTCACGCATGTGGTATCCCCGAACTCAGGAGAAGCAACAGAATGTATTTTGGGGTGTAATTTCACATATTCCCATGGCATGTTTGAGCAATATATCATTTAGTGACAACTTTGTGCAAAAAAAAATGTGTTTTTTTTTCCCGCAACTTGTGTCACAATATAAAATATTCCATGGACTCTACATGCCTCTCAGCAAATAGCTTGGGGTGTCTACTTTCCAAAATGGGGTAATTTGGGGGGGTTTTGAACTGTCCTGGCATTTTATGCACAACATTTAGAAGCTTATGTCACACATCACCCTCTCTTCTAACCACTTGAAGACAAAGCCCTTTCTGACACTTTTTGTTTACATGAAAAAATAATTTTTTTTGCAAGAAAATTACTTTGAACCCCCAAACATTATATAATTTTTTAAAGCAAATGCCCTACAGATTAAAATGGTGGGTGTTTAATTTTTTTTTTCACACAGTATTTGCGCAGCGATTTTTCAAACGCATTTTTTTGGGAAAAAACACACTTTTTTAAATTTTAATGCACTAAAACACACTGTATTTCCCAAATGTTTGATGAAATAAAAAAGATGATCTTAGGCCGAGTACATGGATACAAAACATGACATGCTTTAAAATTGCGCACAAATGTGCAGTGGCGACAAGCTAAATACATTTTTAAAAGCCTTTAAAAGCCTTTACAGGTTACCACTTGAGATTTACAGAGGAGGTCTACTGCTAAAATTACTGCCCTCGATCTGACCTTCGCGGTGATACCTCACATGCATGGTGCAATTGCTGTTTACATTTGACGCCAGACCGATGCTTGCGTTCGCCTTTGCGCGAGAGCAGGGGGGGGACAGGGGTGCTTTTTTTTTTCTCTCTTTATTGCTTTTTTATCTTATTTTTAAACTGTTCCGATCATTTTTATTTTTTTAAATCATTTTTATTGTTATCTCAGGGAATGTAAATATCCCCTATGATAGCAATAGGTAGTGACAGGTACTCTTTTTTGAAAAAACTGGGGTCTATTAGACCCTAGATCTCTCCTCTGCCCTCAAAGCATCTGACCACACCAAGATCGGTGTGATAAAATGCTTTCCCAATTTCCCAATGGCGCTGTTTACATCCGGCGAAATCTAAGTAATGAAATGCTCGTAGCTTCCGGTTTCTTAGGCCATAGAGATGTTTGGAGCGACTCTGGTCTCTGATCAGCTCTATGGTCAGCTGGCTGAATCACCGGCTGCATTCTCAGGTTCCCTGTTGGGACAGGAGAGCCAGAGAAAAACATGGAAGACGATGGGGGGGATTCCCTCCCACTGCTTGTAAAAGCAGTCTAGAGGCTAATTAGCCGCTAGGATTGCTTTTACATGAAAGCCGACCGCTGGCTGAAAAGAATGATACCAAGATGATACCTAAACCTGCAGGCATCATTCTGGTATACCCACTCAAAGTCCAGCAACATACCAGTACGTTGCTGGTCCTTGTTGGGCATATATTGTAATTTTTTTTTCATGCAGCCTGTGGGCTGAACGAAAAAAAGGAGATTGATCGGTGGGTATGCCCACCATTAGAATACCTCCCTTCATCCACCCACTTCTAATGATGGGCATACATGCACCGTATACATATACCGAAGCATGGGGGCATCCTCCCGAAAAAGTTAGGAGCAAATCACTCCTCCGCCCTCTGCTGCCCCCACGCTTCGGCATATATGCTGAAGTATGTAACTGTGGTGGTGAAATCACCTCCGACAGCGCTAGAGTCACGGCTTTATGTATCGTGGGAGCAAACGCTGTTGCTATCAAGATAAATAAATCCGCGCTGCAACTGAATGGCGTACCTGCTAAGCAAATGATGGTTAACAATAAAACAAAGTAACGTTACAGTATAACAGTAAGTCTTACCATACCTGCAAAGCAAATACAAAAAAAACATAGTAAAAAATAAAACATTTAACGCAACCTGTGCCTAAAATATACATATGCCGAAGCATGGGGGCATCCTCCCGCAAAAGGTAGGAGCAAATTGCTCCTCCACCCACTGCTGCCCCCACGCTTCGGCATATATGCTGAAGTATGTAACTGTGGTGGTGAAATCACCTCCGACAGCGCTTGAGTCACGGCTTTATGTATCGTGGGAGCAAACGCTGTTGCTGTCAAAATAAATAAATCCGCTCTGCAGCTGAACGGCGTACCTGAAAACAAAAAAATGGTTACCAACAAAACACAGTAAACAGTAAAGTATAAAAAAAATTGCATATCTGAAAAGCAAACATGGTAAAACATAACAATAAAACATTGCAGAATAGAATACAGAAAAAAAAAGAGCAGAACAATAGAGAGAGAATAAAGAGAGAGAGAACAATAAAACGACAACTATTTTTGGTTTTTTTATTTTATATTTTTTTGTGTTTTTATTTTTTTTATTTTTTATTTTTTAGTAACTTTAACTTTTGTAACTGGTACCAGGTTTGGGTCTCTCAAAACGCGATGGCATCTTGGGAGACCCTGTGAAAGTGTGTCCTAGTCTGTGCAATGCTGTACCCTACGCTAAAACTCAACTAGTGTATGGTAGCGTTCAAAACATTCACCAATTCATAGAGCAGGATTATCAGGACAGGAGGGACAATAATACCGGGTGTCACGCCTAAATCCGCACTTGCTACAGACACGACATCTTCTTTGGGGGGCTCGTTGGGTAGGGGTACTCGAGAGGACATAAGGAAAATGCCTCTCATGCAGCCGGCTTACTGCATTTGGTTGGGGAAGGTGAGGTGGAGCACCGTCTGGAAACAGAAGGGCTCTGACGATCTCTTCCTGGAATTTAAGGAAGGATCCAGTCCGTCCTGAAGCTCTGTATAGCACATGAGCGTTCAGCAAAGCCAATTGAAATAAATAAACAGACATGGTCGTTGAGGTCCACCCCTCCCATATTTTGCTTATATTTGTGGACACAGAGGAGTTTCTCCACAACACCAGTCGCCGTAGTAATTTGGACCCTCGTGTCTGCATGAAGGGAGGTAAGAACGAAAACATTCTTATTGTCCCTCCACTTCATAGCGAGCAAATTATTACACTGCAAGCAGGCTCTCTCCCCCAGCCTAAGATGGGAATCTACAAGCCGCTGGGGAAAGCCCCAGCGATTAGGTCGCACGGTGCCACATGCTCCAATCTGTTGATCAAAAAGGTGACTAAAAAGTGGCACGCTCGTGTAATAATGGTCCACGTACAAGTGGTACCCCTTTCCGAATAAGGGTGACACCAAGTCCCACACTATCTTGCCAGCGCTTCCTATGTAGTCAGGGCAGTTTGTCGGCTCTACGTGACTATCTTTGCCCTCGTAAATCATAAAACTACATGTATAGCCTGTGGCCCTGTCACAGAGCTTATACATCTTGACCCCGTATCTGGCACGCTTGCTGGGAAGGTACTGTTTGAATGACAAGCGGCTAGAAAATTTAATCAGGGACTCATCAACGCAGACAACTTGATGGGGAGTAAACAAGTCTGCAAAACGCTGGTTTACGTGGTTTACGAGGGGCCGAATTTTGTAGAGCCGATTGTATCCAGGGTCACCCCGAGGAAGACAGAGTTCATTGTCATTAAAGTGCATGAACCACAAAATCTGCTCGTATCGTGCCCTGGCCATGGAAGCAGAGAACACCGGCATATGGTAAATTGGATCAGTGGACCAATATGACCGCAACTCACTCTTTTTATTTATGCCCATGTTGAGGGAAAGGCCCAGAAAGATCTTAAATTCGGAGACCGTAATTGGTCTCCAATCTCTGGCAAGGGAGGATTGGGGATTAGCGGCGATGTGTTGACCAGCGTATAAATTGCTTTGGTCCACAATAGATCTATAGAGATCTTCGGTGAAAAACAGCGAATAAAAATCCAGTGGCGTAAAATCAACTGTTTCCACCTGAATTCCGGGTTGGCCAGTGAATGGGGGAAGTAGGGGTGCTGCAGAAGTGGTGGGTTCCCAATTCGGATTGGCGAATGCAGCAGGAAGGGCACGACGGGCCGGTATTCGTCTTCTTGGTGGCAGCGGGACACTACTAGTGCTTGCCACCTCACCAGCTTGAACTGCACTTATGGGACTCGAATGTACGACCAGGGTATACTAGGCCGCTGGTGCTTGCCAGTTCACCAGAAGGAATAGCGGCGCTAGTACTGCTCTGCTCCAAACGAGGGACCTGCGGTTCTTGCACTTCAAGGACAGAAGAAGAAGAAGATTGGGGTCTGGTATGCCTGACCTTAGCAGGGACCACAACTCCGTCGTCAGAGCTATCTGTCATGGAGCTGCTGTCCTCTACAGGTTCGTATTCTGAGCCTGAATCTGACAGATGAGTGACTTCCTCTTCACTATCTGTCATGCTCAGAAACGTGTACGCCTCTTCACTAGTGTACCTTCGATTTGCCACTTTGGGCTCTAAATTTAGGGGTACACTAGTGAGACTCACAGGCAAAAAAGCTCCTGACTGTTAGCGAATGATTCAAAACGCTACCAAAAAACTGTTAGCGATCGCAGGGATCAGGCATGACTCTGCGAACGCTGCAGTTATGTGTGCTTAGTGTTTTGTAAGTGATCGATCGATACTGCACTTGGGTGTGCTGGGCAGGGCTGGGCCGAGGGGCAAAACGCAGGTGCTAGCAGGTATCTGGGCTCATCCCGCTAACACTGTGTTTATGGGAACCCTAAACTGCTGGGGATGCTAGTATAGATCTGATCGGATCAGATATTGATCCGTTCAGATACTATAGCACTAAGGGAGGTATATGCTGCATGCGTGGGTGTTAGCGGTACTGGTGCTAAACCGACGCTGCCTGGGGCGACGCAGACCTTATCTGACCCTAAAAACGTAACTTATATCACCGCCAGGCAATTAGGGGGTTAAACCTTTATAAGGTAATAAACGGCGGGTGCCCTAAAACCATAACAAACTATAAAAAACAAACTAACTAACCAGCGTCACCTGTAACACTTATACGGTGATCGCTGGTGAAAGGGTTAACTAGGGGGCAATCAGGGGGTTAAAACCTTTAGTAGGTAGTAATTGGGGGTCCCTGTCGCTATAAAACGCTGACGGCGAACCTATATACGTACCTCCCTAACTAGCATCACCTGTGTCACTAATACAGCGATCAGAAAAATGATCGCTTAGTGACACTGGCGACGGGGGGTGATCAAGAGGTTAACCTTTATTAGGGTGGTTAGGGGGGTACCCTGGACCTAAAGGGAGGTACCCCAGACCTAAAGGGAGCTAACCCTAACACTTATAACTGTCACAAACTGACACCAATGCAAAAAAAAAACTGCTATTGGTGTCAGTGTGACAGGGGGTACAGGGGGGTGTCTGGGGGGTGAAAAGTGTGCCTAGTGTGTTCTACTGTAAGTGTAGTGTTGGTGCACTTACTTGATGTCTTCTCTCCTCGGCGCCGGAACGAAAAAGACCGGCTCGAGGAGTGATGAAATCACTTCCTCTGCCTCTGTTTACATTACAGAGGCAGAGGAAGATTCTCATTGGCTGGGAGCGATCGCGAGGGGGGGCCACAAATGGATGGCCTCCCCCTCACGTCTGATCGCTGCCAGACAGAAGCCGACCGCCTCGGGCACCGGGGGGGTCCGATCGCACCCCCCGCCCGCGGGAGGAAGATCACGTACAGGTACGTGATTCTGCCTGCCCGTGCCATTCTGCCGACGTACATCATCGTGAGGCGGTCGGCAAGTGGTTAAAAAGCTGAACTCCAGGAATTTTTTTTTTTTTTTTTTTGACGTGTGCTCTTAACCACTTGCCGACCGCCGCACGCCGATGTACGTCCAAGCTTTGGCGGCGGATATCGTTGTTATGGCAGCAGCTAGCTGCCATAACCACGGTATCCCCGTTTTCTTGCGGCGGTTGGCTTTCAGATAAAAGTAGTCCCTGCGGCGGATTCGCCGCGAGATCACTTTTATCGGTGGCGGGAGAGGGCCCCCCCTCCCCATCCGGTGCCCTCCGCCGCTTACCAGAGGCATCGGTAGCGGCGGAGGCGATCGCGTCTGTCCCCTTCTGTGCCTGGAGATGAGTGAGGCTAAGATGGCGCCCACTCGTCTCCATGACACTGCTGGGTGGAAGCGACGTCAAAACGTCACTTCCGCCCACGCCTCTTAAAGGCATATTTTTTTCAATGTCATTTTTTTAAATTACTTTTTTTTTTCATTGTAGTGTAAATATGAGATCTGAAGTCTTTTTGACCCCAGATTTCATATTTAAGAGGTCCTGTCATGATTTTTTCTATTACAAGGGATGTTTACATTCCTTGTAAAAGGGATAAAAGTGACACAATTTTTATTTTATTTTTTTAAAACAGTGTAAAAATAAATAAAATCATGTAAAATAAATAATAAAAATAAATTTTTTTTTTTAAAACCCCCCCGTCCTGACGAGCTCGTGCGCAGAAGCGAACGCATACGTGAGTAGCGCCCACATATGAAAATGGTGGTCAAACCACACATGTGAGGTATCGCCGCGACCGGTAGAGCGAAAGCAATAATTCTAGCCATAGACCTCCTCTGTAACGCAAAACATGCAACCTGTAGAATTTTTTAAACGTCGCCTATGGAGATTGAGGGTAAAAGTTTGACGCCATTCCACGAGCGGGCGCAATTTTGAAGCGTGACATGTTGGGTATCAATTTACTTGGCTTAACATTATATTTCACAATATAAAAAAAAATTTGGGCTAACTTTACTGTTGTCTTATTTTTTTATGATTTTTTTCCAAAAAAAGTGCGCTTATAAGACCGCTGTGCAAATACGGTGCAGAAAAAAGTATTGCATTGACTGCCATTTTATTCTCTACTATGTTAGAAAAAAAACAATATATAATGTTTGGGGGTTTTAAGTAATTTTCTAGCAAAAAAACCTGTTTTAAACATGTAAACACCTAAAATCCAAAACGAGGCTGGTCCTTAAGTGGTTTAACCACTTGCCTACTGGGCACTTAAACCCCCCTCCTGCCCAGACCAATTTTCAGCTTTCGGTGCTCTCACACTTTGAATGACAATTACTCAGTCATGTAATACTGTACCCAAATGAATTTTTTGTCCTTTTTTTCATACAAATAGAACTTCCTTTTGGTGGTATTTGATCACCTCTGGGGTTTTTTATTTTTTGCGCTATAAATAAAAAAAGACCGAAAATTGTGAAAAAAACTAATTTTTCTTAGTTTCTGTGATAAAATTTTGCAAATTATTAATTTTTCTTCATAAATTTTGGCCACAATTTATACTGCTACATATCTTTGGTAAAATTAACCCAAATTAGTGGATATTATTTGGTCTTTGTGAAAGTTAGAGAGTCTATAAGCTGTGGTGCAAATCATAAAAAACTGATCACACCTGAAGTACTGACGGCCTATCTCATTTCTTGCGACCCAAACAAGCCAGGAAAGTACAAATACCCCCCAAATGACCCCTTTTTTGAAAGTAGACATCCCAATGTATTTAGTAAGATGCATGGTGAGGTTTTTGATGTTGTCATTTTTTCCCACAATTCTTTGCAAAATGAAGATTTGTTTTTTTTTTTCCCCCACAAAATTGTCATTGTAATAGGTTATTTCTCTCACATGGCATGTGTATACCACAAATAACGCCCCAAAATACATCCTGGTACTCCTCCTGAGTATGGGGATACCACGTGTGTGGGACTTTTTCACAGCCTGGCCACATAGAGAGACCCAACATGCAGGGAGCACCATCAGGTGTTCTAGGAGCATAAATTACACATCTAACTTGTTGACTACCTATTACACTTTTGAAGGCCCTGGAGCACCAGGACAATGACACGTGACACTGATGACAGATGGCACTGATACGTGGCACTGATGACACTGACGTGGCACTGATGACAGATGCCACTGATACGTGGCACTGATGACACTGACATGGCATTGATGACAGATGGCACTAATATGTGGCACTGATGACAGATGGCACTAATAAGTGGCACATATGACATTTGGCACTAATACGTGGCACTGACAGATGGCACTAATACATGGCACTGATGACACGTGGCAGTGATGACAGATGGCACTAATATGTGGCACTAATGACACGTGACACTGATGACAGATGGCACTAATATGTGGCACTAATGACACGTGGCAGTGATGACAGATGGCACTAATACGTGGCACTGATGACAGATGGCACTAATACATGGCACTCATGACAGATGGCACTAATACATGGCACTGATGACAGATGGCACTAATATGTGGCACTTATGACGGATGGCACTGGGGACGGATGGCACTGGGGACGGATGGCACTGGGGACGGATGGCAGTGAGGACGGATGGCACTGGGGACGGATGGCAGTGGGGAGGGATGGCACTGGGGACGGATGGCACTGGGGAGGGATGGCAGTGGGGAGGGATGGCAGTGGGGAGGGATGGCACTGATGACGGATGGCAGTGGGGACGGATGGCACTGGGGAGCGATGGCAGTGGGGAGGGATGGCACTGGGGACGGATGGCACTGGGGAGGGATGGCAGTGGGGAGGGATGGCAGTGAGGACGGATGGCACTGGGGACGGATGGCACTGGGGAGGGATGGCACTGGGGACGGATGGCACTGGGGAGGGATGGCAGTGGGGAGGGATGGCAGTGGGGAGGGATGGCACTGATGACGGATGGCAGTGGGGACGGATGGCACTGGGGAGCGATGGCAGTGGGGAGGGATGGCACTGGGGACGGATGGCACTAGCGACAGAGGACAGTGGGGAGGGATCACAGATGACACCGACGACTTTTATTTCTGTTTTTTTTTTTTTTTTGCACTCACCGCTGCAGCGGTTCGCTCTCCCTCCTCACACGCTGTCTCTGTGTGAAGAGAGAGAGCCGGCGATGAGAGAGGATCTCATATGTTTACATATGAGATCCTCTCTCATTGGCACCGCCGATCGCACTGTAAACGGCCGCTGTCATTGGCACTAATGACACGTGGCAGTGATGACAGATGGCACTAATACGTGGCACTGATGACAGATGGCACTAATACGTGGCACTCATGACAGATGGCACTAATACGTGGCACTGATGACAGATGCCACTGATACGTGGCACTGATGACAGATGGCACTAATATGTGGCACTGATGACGGATGGCACTGGGGACGGATGGCACTGGGGACGGATGGCACTGGGGACGGATGGCACTGGGGACGGATGGCACTGGGGACGGATGGCAGTGGGGAGGGATGGCACTGGGGACGGATGGCACTGGGGACGGATGGCACTGGGGAGGGATGGCAGTGGGGACGGATGGCAGTGGGGAGGGATGGCAGTGGGGAGTGATGGCACTGATGACGGATGGCAGTGGGGACGGATGGCACTGGGGAGCGATGGCAGTGGGGAGGGATGGCACTGGGGACGGATGGCACTGGGGACGGATGGCACTAGCGACAGAGGACAGTGGGGAGGGATCACAGATGACACTGACGACTTTTATTTCTGTTTTTTTTTTTTTTGCACTCACCGCTGCAGCGGTTCGCTCTCCCTCCTCACACGCTGTCTCTGTGTGAAGAGAGAGAGCCGGCGATGAGAGATGATCTCATATGTTTACATATGAGATCCTCTCTCATTGGCACCGCCGATCGCACTGTAAACGGCCGCTGTCATTGGCCGTTTACGGCGATCTGTGACTGGCTGTGTCCAAGGAACACGGCCAGCACAGAACTTCCGCGATGCGTGCCCGCGGGAGCGCGCATTGCGGAAGTAAACAGCTGGACATCCGGGGACGTCCACCCAGCAGATAGCGTCCGCACTGCAGTTGTCTTTCAGCTATAGCGCGGGCGCGAAATTTAAACAAGTTATCTCTAATAAAGGCAATCATAGGCCAGTATTAATGATGTTTAGTTTCATAATCCTAGTCTTATTCATGCCAGAATGTCCTGGCAGAGCTATACATTGCAGGAACAGAGCCAAGACAGTGACAGTAAAGCAATCCTGTCAATCACTTTCCCTTTCCACTCCCTATTGTCCATCTACAAAACGTCTTGTATTCTTTTCACAGAATCCTGACACTAGGTACAGTGGAAGATGACCATTTACCAAGCCTTACTTTGCACAAACCGTCCGTTTCATTATTTTTCTTGCTAATTCCTCACAAGGCATATTGAGCACACAGAATGGAGACTGTGAAACAAAAAAAAATACAGAAAAATTGGTAAAAATTGTAATGCTCAACATACACATCCTGCAATGCTAAGAAAACTATTTAATAGATGCAAAAATATTCTACACTTCTCGACCAGATCAGCATCGTTTAACTATTGAATTATAACCATTTAATTCATTTTTTATCATACGTATAACGTATCTAATCCCACTCAGTACATGGTTAAAGATTTCAAATATACAGCCATAATATATATGTAATCCAGTTGTAAATGTGTAAGGGGAAGGAAGGAGAGGGGGTAAAATGTAAGATTTAGAGAAATCTAAACTGTCTGTGTTGCCAAACGTACTCCAATGTGAAACCCCTTATGCAGCTGAGAACAGAGATTATGTGTTTAGAATGTTTTTTATATGTATATACAAATGTTTTGCCTTTCATTTCTATTTTAAACTGAATGAGGGGAGGATTTACATAAACTTTAACCACTTTACCTCTGGAAGGTTTCCCCCCCCCTTCAAGCCCAGGTCATTTTTTGTTATTCAGCACTGCACTACTTTAACTGGCAATTGCATGGTCATGTAAAACTGTACCCAAATTAAATTTTTATATTTTTTTCACACAAATAGAGCTTTCTTTTGGTGGAATTTGATCACCACTGGATTTTTATTTTTGATTGTATAAATAAAATTAAAAAAAAAAGACAGGAAAAAAAAAAACACAACAGAGGCTCTAATAGGCTTCAAATAGGGTGGGCTTGGGGCGCAAAAAGTGCGCCCGATCCCACTCAATTGTGTGTCGATAGCAAATGAATTTTTCGCTATTTTCACATATCGTTCCTCCCCGCCAATCAGGAGGCAGGTCAGTGAGACCTGTTTCCCGATTGGCCAAAGCGCCAGCTAAGCTAATAGGCCAATAGGCTTAGGAAGAGGAGACACCAGCAGAGGACACACGTGCTGGACTCCAGGAAGGACACCTCCACCGCTGCTGCTCTGGAGGAGAAACAGTCAGGAGGCAAGAGCACTAAGAGAGGACACCACAGCCCGGCGGAAAGTGCCGGACCTCCCGCTAGGGGAGGGTGGGTAGCTGTCAGAGCCGCGAGCCCCATGGGGGGGGGGGGGGTGAGACGTGTGCTGTCAGAGCCGCGACCGGGTGGGGAGTACTTTCAGAGCCGGAGCCGCTGAGCTGTGTACAGTGACCGGTGATGCTGTGTACACTGACCTGTGATGTTGAATACATTGACCTGTGATGCTGTATAAACTAACCTGTGATGCTGTATACACTGATCTGTTATGCTATATACACTGATCTGTGATGCCGAGCTATATACCCTGATCTGTGATGCTGTATACACTGATCTGCGAGGCTGAGCTGTATACACTGATCTGTGATGCTATATACACTGATCTGTTATGCTATATATACTGATCTGTGAGACTGAGCTATATACACTGATCTGTGAGGCTGAGCTATATACCCTGATTTATCAGGCTGAGCTATATACCCTGATCTGTGAGGCTGAGCTATATACCCTGATGTGTGAGGCTGAGCTATATACCCTGATGTGTGAGGCTGAGCTGTATACCCTGATGTGTGAGGCTGAGCTATATACTCTGTACTCAGCCCTGTGATGCTGGGGCTGAATACTCCTGACACCATGGGTGGAAGCAAGTGGAATATAGGGGACAGAGTGGGTGGATTCTATAAGGGGTGTGGTTTATGAAAAGTGGGTGAGGTCAAAAAAGGGTGGGGCCTGGCACCCCCCCTTCCTAAAACATCACCAGCCGCCACTGGTGTCTGACAATTTGTAAAATGTGCATTTTGTGCTGCTTTTACTTTCTGATCTGGCTGTTTTTCCTGCCTGACACCTCTGTAACCTTCTTCCTCTTCTGGTTCTTCTGGTTGTTATGGTTCTTCTGGTGTTCTCGTCCAGCATCTTCCTCCGCGGCGCCTCCTTGTCTTCATCTTCTTTTCTTCATCTTCTTCTCGGGCCGCTACGCATCCACTATTGGATGGAAGGCTCCCGCTGTGTGACGCTTCTCCTCTTCTGATGGTTCTTATAAAACAGAGGGCGGGGCCACCCGGTGACCCCGCCCCCTCTGACGCACGGGGACTTCCCTGTGGCATTCCCCGTGATGTCAGAGGGGGTCACCCATTACGTTACGGGTAACCCCGCCCCCCTCTGACGTCACAGGGAATGCCACAGGGAAGTCCCTGTGCGTCAGAGGGGAACCAGAAGAGGAAGAAGATGGAGGAAGAAACCGAAGCATGAAGGAAGAAAGAAGTTAGAAGAAATAAAGGAATTGTCAAAAACTGTCTCTTGTCATTTTTAACATTTTTGACAGTTTTTTTGTGAAATGGTAGGGGTAGTACCCCCTTACCATTTCACACAGGGAGGAGGGCTGGGTTCTGGGGGTCCCCTTGTTAAAGGGGGCTTCCAGATTCAGATAAGCCCCCCACTCACAGACCCCCACAACCACCGGCCAGGGTTGTGGGGATGAGGCCCTTGTCCTCATCAACATGGGGACAAGGTGCTTTAGGGGGGACCCAAAGCACCCTCCCAATGTTGAGGGCATGTGGCCTGGTACGGTTCAGGAGGGGGGGCGCTCTCTTGTCCCCCCCTCTTTTCCTGCGGCCTGCCAGGTAGCGTGCTCGGATAAGGGTCTGGTATGGATTTTTGGGGGGACCCCATGCCAATTTCTTTTTTAATTTTGGCACTGGGTTCCCCTTAAAATCCATACCAGACCTGAAGGGCCTGGTTTTAAATTTAGGGGGACCCCCCGCGTCATTTTATTTAAATTTTGGTTCGGGGTTCCCCTGTGGGGAATTCCTATACCGTTTTTATCAATGAACTTTTATGTGTATTGTCGGGAGACTCGGGACCGGCAATTCATTAATAGCCATGCGTAGTTTTAAATGACTTTTTTCCTTTGAAATGTCATTTTGCTGTCAGACTGTTCTAAGCACGGGAAACATGCGCCCCTTTACAGGCATACGAAATTTAAAGGAATATTATACTTTTATTGTTTGACTTTAAGCATTAATAAAATCACTGCTTCCGAAAAAACGGCCATTTTTGAAACTTTTTTTTGCATTGATCCATGTCCCCTGGGGCAGGACCCGGGTCCCCAAACACTTTTTAGGACAATACCATGCATATTAGCCTTTAAAATGAGCACTTTTGATTTTGAACGTTCGAGTCTCATAGACTTCAATGGGGTTCTAAAGTTCTTGAAAAGTTTTGGTCTGTTCGCAAGTTCTGGTGCGAACCAAACCAGGGGTGTTCGGCTCATCCTTACTTTCTGCTATAAAAAATACCCTCAAAAAAAAAATTGTACAAAAATCTAATTTCTTAATCAATTTAGGCCAATATGTATTCTGCTGCATATTTTTTGGTAAAAAAACCCCAATAAGCGTATATTGATTGGTTTGCGCAAAAGTTATAGTGTCTACAAAAAAGGGTATAGATTTAGGTCATTTTTATTTTTTAATAGTAATGGCGGCGACTGCGACATTGCGGCGGACAGAACGGACACCTAACTGACATTTTTTACACCTTTTTGGGAACCAGTAACATTATTACAGTGATCAGTGCTAAAAATATGCACTGACATTGTATTAATGACACTGGCAGGGAAGGGGTTAACATCAGGGGGGATCAAAGGGGTAACTGTGTTCCCTCAGTGTGTTTACTAACTGTATGGGGGATGGGCTGCTTGGGATAACACACAGATCCATCTTCCTGCATATCAGAAAGACAGGATCTCTGTGTGATCCCTGTCAGAACAGAGATCTGCTTTGTTTTTACAGGCAGATCCCGTTCTGTCTTTGCGGGGAACGATCGCGGGCGACCATCGATTCCGCCGGATCCGCCGATTGGCTCCCCCGCGTGCCCAGAGTGCCGTGTACGAGCCCGCGTACACCTGCGGCAATTGGCGCAGTCGAGCCAACCTGCTGAAGTATAACTGGTATAACTAGTATAAGCGGATGGTCGGTAAGCGGTTAAAGGACAACCTGTGGGGATTACATTTTCTATCAGGATTCTGTTTTGTACGTGACCCCTTTGGGGAGAATATTCCTTACATCCTGACGTGGTGATGTCCATACAAGAAATGTGGGGCACAGTTTTTACAGCATTGATGCCAGTGGGCACAGAATTAACTCTCAGCACAGGTGTCAGTATTATTAACCCCCACCCCAACATTGGTGATCAGTGACATTAAAATTTTACCCCTCTTATAACCACAAATGCACAAGAGGGGTGGGGAGTTAAAACTTCCCTGCCATGAGGATCAGTGAAAGGTGAGGGGGGGGCGAGGGGTTAACACTGCCACTGACCACCAATGCAGGGGAGGGGGGGTCATTGGCAGTAAAAGTTATCCCCCACCTTGCACTGATCCTCACGGCAGGATCCCCCATACGCCACTTGCAATGGCAATGTTAAGCCCCTCCTCAATTCCAAATTCCCCTACTTCCTGTACTCTGGTGATGGACAGGGAGCAGCAGCAATGGCATAAAATATCAACAGCTGAGCTCATCTGAGCACACATCGATCCTGCTTAGCTCACATCTCCCTCTTCCACGCGAGCCGGTGAGCAGGTGGACTGGCGGTGGGATCTGAGGCCAGCCGCATCCCCATCCCGCCAACACAACAAACAGCAATAGCCTACAAAGAGGAGTCTCTGCCTCCAGGTTGTTCTGCTGTCCTGCACCAGAGCCCCTGAAACTGCTGGAGGAGATCCAGTCCCACAGCTGGAGGGAGGATTTTACTTTGTTATTGCAGCCCTGCACTGTGCTCTGTTCTGAATGACAGGAGTGACAGGAGTGACTCCTGTCACTCAGGTAGCTGGAGAGGGGAGCTCTTGTCGGCTCTCAGTGCCGCCTCTTCACATAGCGCCTCTGCACCCAGGGAAGGTAACCCTTCTGCCCACCCCTTGTCCTGACCCTGCCTGTTCTATCCAAAACAAAATTAAAAGTTTTGCCTGCCTTTGGGTTTTAAGACAAAGCTTTAGGACAAAACAGGTGTCCTGACAAAGATAATGTAAATGACATACCTTTCCATGGTCATCTGGAATATTACTAAAATTCCCCCCATAAAGAGAGATTAAAGAGTGGATTTCCTGTGGGAGAAAAAAAAGGATTTATATATTTAAAAGGTGAAAAGAAAATCTTTTAGAAATGAGACAATACATGTTAATATTTAGTACAATCAATATTAGGGCAATCTAATATCCCTACATTTTACATGCATTAACATTTATTACTAAAAAGGTTCAGACAAATTCATAAACCATGTCTGACACTATTTAGGATTCAAGTATGCTGTTGCACAACAAATATTGGTGCTTGCCCCAAATTCTTGCTAAATACAGGTACATGAATTTGATGCCAGCCCCACATGGAGGTGCAATAAGGGCTGGAGTGTCCATAAAGACATTCCATCTTTAGTGAGGCTGAGCTCCCTCCTGATGTCACATAGACAGTGCAGCTGTAGAGGAGTAGCTGGGTGGATGGAGTCTGATGAGGATTCAGAGACACTACTTTCCAATCAGGCCTGCTACCCTTGTGATTGACAGCATGCAGTGGCAGACCCATAGCAAATGGACAGCCTGCTATTGGCTATAGAATCTGCCCACTGCATGCTGACAATCACACGGAGAGAGCGGACCTGATGGGAAGTTAGTGTCTCTGAATGCCCATTAGGCTCCACCCACTGTCGGCATCACTGATTGCTAAGAGGCCTTCAGTTCTGAAGCAGACTGTGTCTTTGACAACGGGTGGCAGTTGAGGAGGGGAGAGGGTAGTGGTAGCAAACACAGGCCTGTCTCTATAAGCCAAACTAAGTGTCGGTCCTAAGAACTTTCAGTTTGCATTATCTACAAACTGGAGATAATTGTTTTTGAATACAGTCCAGACAATGATGCACGTTTCGGGAAAGCTTTTTGAATCTGGTGCAGGAACTTTTAAAGGGCCATACCTCCTGAAAGGCGGACATTCTGTGAATGGATGAATGTCACAATCACAAGACGGCTTGGCTTGCATTCAGTGTAAAGAATACAAGGTTTTTTATGAATGGCTGAGGTGCTGAGCGAACAACCTCCTGTGAAATCTGTACTACAAGTCTCAGCTTTGGATGTTTGGTACTAAAAGGAGATTGAGGGCTGTCACAGTCTGGGAAAATTATCGTTTGAAGTATGGCTACGCCTGCACGGCAAGGGGTAATTGTTCATTTAGGTCTGGGGGACCTGTTAACCACTTGATGTTGGAAAGGTTTTACCCCCTTCCTGATCAGGCCATTTTTTGCTATTTAGCACTGTGCTACTTTAACCACATAACAACCGCACTATAGCGGAATGATGGCTACAGCGTGGCTCGATAACTCTGGGAGGGCGTACTAGGATGTCCTGCCAGAATCGTGCGCACACAGGGGTATCCGTGACCGCCAGGTCCTCGCGGTAAATGGCCGCTTACAACGGCCCTTTACCACGTGGTCGCTCCGTCAAATGATCACTCACTCCTAAACAAACCGGCGTCATGTCCCGTTCTTCTCTCCCCTCTCTGTACCGATTGGTACAGTGTGAGCGGAGAGGGGAGAGATCGGGTACAGCAGCGCTGTGGGCTGGATATGTAGTGCCCATAGGGCTGCTCTGTGCCCATTTCAGCCTCATCCATCCATCCATGCTCAGCCATCCCTCTGTCATACTCATTCATCCATCCATGCTCAGCCATGCCATCCACGTCACAGTCTAACTGTTACTAAGGCAGTATAGATTTCAGTGCAGCTCCTGTGTGCCAGGACGACTGAGCTCCTGTGCATGTGCAGCTCACTATACAGTGGGGACGCAAGGTATTCAGACCCCCTTAAATTTTTCACTCTTATATTGCAGCCATTTGCTAAAATCATTTAAGTTCATTTTTTTCCTCATTAATGTACACACAGCACCCCATATTGACAGAAAAACACAGAATTGTTGACATTTTTGCAGATTTATTAAAAAAGAAAAACTGAAATATCACATGGTCCTAAGTATTCAGACCCTTTGTTCGGTATTTAGTAGAAGCACCCTTTTGATCTAATACAGCCATGAGTCTTTTTGGGAAAGATGCAACAAGTTTTTCACACCTGGATTTGGGGATTCTCTCATTCCTCCTTGCAAACCCTGTCCAGTTCTGTCAGGTTGGATGGTAAACGTTGGTGGACAGCCATTTTTAGGTCTCTCCAGAGATGCTCAATTGGGTTTAAGTCAGGGCTCTGGCTGGGCCATTCAAGAACAGTCACAGAGTTGTTGTGAAGCCACTCCTTTGTTATTTTAGCTGTGTGCTTAGGGTCATTGTCTTGTTGGAAGGTAAACCTTCGGCCCAGTCTGAGGTCCTGAGCACTCTGGAGAAGGTTTTCATCCAGGATATCCCTGTACTTGGCCCCATTCATCTTTCTCTGCAACCAGTCGTCCTGTCCCTGCAGCTGAAAAACACCCCCACAGCATGATGTTGCCACCACCATGCTTCACTGTTGGGACTGTATTGGACAGGTGATGAGCAGTGCCTGGTTTTCTCCACACATACCGCTTAGAATTAAGGCTAAAAAGTTCTATCTTGGTCTCATCAGACCAGAGAGTCTTATTTCTCACCATCTTGGAGTCCTTCAGGTGTTTTTTAGCAAACTCCTGCAGGCTTTCATGTGACTTGCACTGAGGAGAGGCTTCCGTCGGGCCACTCTGCCATAAAGCCCCGACTGGTGGAGGGCTGCAGTGATGGTTGACTTTCTACAACTGTCTCCCATCTCCTGACTGCATCTCTGGAGCTCAGCAGCAGTGATCTTTGGGTTCTTCTTTACCTCTCTCACCAAGGCTCTTCTCCCCCGATAGCTCAGTTTGGCCAGACGGCCAGCTCTAGGAAGGGTTCTGATCGTCCCAAACATTTTCCATTTAAGGATTATGGAGGCCACTGTGCTCTTAGGAACCTTAAGTGCAGCAGAAATTTTTTTGTAACCTTGGCCAGATCTGTGCCTTGCCACAATTCTGTCTCTGAGCTCTTCAGGCAGTTCCTTTGACCTCATGATTCTCATTTGCTCTGACATGCACTGTGAGCTGTAAGGTCTTATATAGACAGGTGTGTGGCTTTCCTAATCAAGTCCAATCAGTATAATCAAACACAGCTGGACTCAAATGAAGGTGTAGAACCATCTCAAGGATGATCAGAAGAAATGGACAGCACCTGAGTTAAATATATGAGTGTCACAGCAAAGGGTCTGAATACTTAGGACCATGTGATATTTCAGTATTTCTTTTTTAATAAATCTGCAAAAATGTCAACAATTCTGTGTTTTTCTGTCAATATGGGGTGCTGTGTGTACATTAATAAGGAAAGAAAATGAACTTAAATGATTTAAGCAAATGGCTGCAATATAGCAAAGAGTGAAAAATGTAAGGGGGTCTGAATACTTTCCGTCCCCACTGTACATTCTGGCACAAATGCCTGAACTCCTGTGCACATGCAACTCAGTCAGTATACATTCCGGTCAGGGTGGATAAAAATCTACCATTTAAAAAAATAAATCGTATTTTTTTGATTTTTATCAAAATTTTATTATGCTTTTATTATGTTCCGGAATGCCTGAACTCCTGTGCACGTGTAGCTCAGTATACATTCCAGTACAGATTCTGTGTGGCGGAATGACTGAACTCCTGTGCACGTGTAGCTCAGTATACATTCCAGTACAGATCCTGTGTTCCGGAATGACTGAACTCCTGTGCACATGTAGCTCAGTATACATTCCAGTACAGATCCTGTGTGGTGGAATAACTGAACTCCTGTGCATGTGCAGCTCAGTATACATTCCAGTACAGATCCTGTGTGGCGGAATGACTGAACTCCTGTGCACATGTAGCTCAGTATACATTCCAGTACAGATCCTGTGTGGCGGAATGACTGAACTCCTGTGCATGTGCAGCTCAGTATACATTCCAGTACAGATCCTATGTGGCGGAATAACTGAACTCCTGTGCACGTGTAGCTCAGTATACATTCCGGTACAGATCCTGTGTTCCGCAATGACTGAACTCCTGTGCACATGTAGCTCAGTATACATTCCAGTACAGATCCTGTGTGGTGGAATAACTGAACTCCTGTGCATGTGCAGCTCAGTATACATTCCAGTACAGATCCTGTGTGGTGGAATAACTGAACTCCTGTGCATGTGCAGCTCAGTATACATTCCAGTACAGATCCTGTGTGGCGGAATGACTAAACTCCTGTGCACATGTAGCTCAGTATACATTCCAGTACAGATCCTATGTGGCGGAATAACTGAACTCCTGTGCATGTGCAGCTCAGTATACATTCCAGTACAGATCCTGTGTGGCGGAATGACTGAACTCCTGTGGACGTGCAGCTCAGTATACATTCCAGTACAGATCCTGTGTGGCGGAATGACTGAACTCCTGTGCATGTGCAGCTCAGTATACATTCCGGTACAGATCCTGTGTGGCGGAATGACTGAACTCCTGTGCACGTGCAGCTCAGTATACATTCCAGTACAGATCCTGTGTTCCGGAATGCCTGAACTCCTGTGCATGTGCAGCTCAGTATACATTCCGGTACAGATCCTGTGTTCCGGAATGCCTGAACTCCTGTGCATGTGCAGCTCAGTATACATTCCAGTACAGATCCTGTGTGGCGGAATGACTGAACTCCTGTGGACGTGCAGCTCAGTATACATTCCAGTACAGATCCTGTGTGGCGGAATGACTGAACTCCTGTGCATGTGCAGCTCAGTATACATTCCAGTACAGATCCTGTGTGGCGGAATGACTGAACTCCTGTGGACGTGCAGCTCAGTATACATTCCAGTACAGATCCTGTGTGGCGGAATGACTGAACTCCTGTGGACGTGCAGCTCAGTATACATTCCAGTACAGATCCTGTGTGGCGAAATGACTGAACTCCTGTGCACGTGCAGCTCAGTATACATTCCGGTACAGATCCTGTGTATCGGAATGTTTGAAATCCTGTGCACGTGCAGCTCAGTATACATTCCGGTACAGATCCTGTGTTCCGGAATGCCTGAACTCCTGTGCACGTGCAGCTCAGTATACATTCCGGTACAGATCCTGTGTTCCGGAATGCCTGAACTCCTGTGCACGTGCAGCTCAGTATACATTCCGGTACAGATCCTGTGTATCGGAATGCCTGAACTCCTGTGCACGTGCAGCTCAGTATACATTCCGGTACAGATCCTGTGTTCCGGAATGCCTGAACTCCTGTGCACGTGCAGCTCAGTATACATTCCGGTACAGATCCTGTGTGGCGGAATGCCTGAACTCCTGTGCACTTGCAGCTCAGTATACATTCCGGTACAGATCCTGTGTGGCGGAATGCCTGACCTCCTGTGCACGTGCAGCTCAGTATACATTCCGGTACAGATCCTGTGTATCGGAATGCCTGAACTCCTGTGCACGTGCAGCTCAGTATACATTCCGGTACAGATCCTGTGTATCGGAATGCTTGAACTCCTGTGCACGTGCAGCTCAGTATACATTCCGGTACAGATCCTGTGTTCCAGGAATGCCTGAACTCCTGTGCACGTGCAGCTCAGTATACATTCCGGTACAGATCCTGTGTATCGGAATGCCTGAACTCCTGTGCACGTGCAGCTCAGTATACATTCCGGTACAGATCCTGTGTGGCGGAATGACTGAACTCCTGTGGACGTGCAGCTCAGTATACATTCCAGTACAGATCCTGTGTGGCGGAATGACTGAACTCCTGTGGACGTGCAGCTCAGTATACATTCCAGTACAGATCCTGTGTGGCGGAATGACTGAACTCCTGTGCACGTGCAGCTCAGTATACATTCCAGTACAGATCCTGTGTGGCGAAATGACTGAACTCCTGTGCACGTGCAGCTCAGTATACATTCCGGTACAGATCCTGTGTATCGGAATGTTTGAAATCCTGTGCACGTGCAGCTCAGTATACATTCCGGTACAGATCCTGTGTTCCGGAATGCCTGAACTCCTGTGCACGTGCAGCTCAGTATACATTCCGGTACAGATCCTGTGTTCCGGAATGCCTGAACTCCTGTGCACGTGCAGCTCAGTATACATTCCGGTACAGATCCTGTGTATCGGAATGCCTGAACTCCTGTGCACGTGCAGCTCAGTATACATTCCGGTACAGATCCTGTGTTCCGGAATGCCTGAACTCCTGTGCACGTGCAGCTCAGTATACATTCCGGTACAGATCCTGTGTGGCGGAATGCCTGAACTCCTGTGCACTTGCAGCTCAGTATACATTCCGGTACAGATCCTGTGTGGCGGAATGCCTGACCTCCTGTGCACGTGCAGCTCAGTATACATTCCGGTACAGATCCTGTGTATCGGAATGCCTGAACTCCTGTGCACGTGCAGCTCAGTATACATTCCGGTACAGATCCTGTGTATCGGAATGCTTGAACTCCTGTGCACGTGCAGCTCAGTATACATTCCGGTACAGATCCTGTGTTCCAGGAATGCCTGAACTCCTGTGCACGTGCAGCTCAGTATACATTCCGGTACAGATCCTGTGTGGCGGAATGCCTGAACTCCTGTGCACGTGCAGCTCAGTATACATTCCGGTACAGATCCTGTGTATCGGAATGCCTGAACTCCTGTGCACGTGCAGCTCAGTATACATTCCGGTACAGATCCTGTGTATCGGAATGCTTGAACTCCTGTGCACATGGAACATTCAGCATCCCATGGCCTAGCAGAAGCTGGGTAGAACATGCCAGCGCCGGCGAGGGACTTTGGACAATTGAAGGTGAGGTAAGCATTGCAGGCTTTTCTTTGATTTAACCCTTGCAGCACAGGCACAGTTCCCAATTCCCCAGAGTCAGGCTGTAAGCACTGCAGCAGCCATAGAAGGGCACACTTCATTAGAAGGAACCTATTTTTACTGTAAAAAATATGCACAAAAATCGTTTTGTTGTTAATTCAGCTTTAACAAAGAGAAACTATGCTCCGTGAAAACAGGGAGTATTAGATAATATAATGGAATGTGCACAATGAGGGAGCAGACACTGGCACACCATGCTACCCCTCATACACAGCTCAGGGTCCAGCACCCCCCTGCTCTATGATGATGCATGCTGACTGAACTGAGCACATGTCTCACCGGCAGACGGAACTCGCAGTTCTCCTGAGCCAGCAGCAGCAGATACTTCTTCAATGCAGCACCGCTCTTACAGGACAGCGCCATCTTCCCTGGTGACGTCACGACAGGAGGGTGCAGGAAGTGTGCTAGGACAGGGGATGGGCGGAGCCAGACACAAAGCGAAGCCCAGGCAGGGCGGAGGCTGAGCTGCAGCCGGTGTGTGTGAGGGGACAAGAGGACAAGGGGACAGCATGTCAGCGGAGGGCGAGGAGCAGAGCCCAGACAGCTATGACAGCAGGTGTATCTTCTGCAGGATCTCCAACAACCAGGAGAGCGGCTCCGAGATCCTCCACTCTGATGTGAGTACAAGGACTGCACTATATCATTACACTGCACTGTATGGGGACTCTATGACATCACACACTCACAACACTGCACTCTATGGGGACTCTATGACATCAAACACAACACTGCACTGTATGGGGACTCTATGACATCACACACTCACAACACTGCACTGTATGGGGACTCTATGACATCACACACTCACAACACTGCACTGTATGGGGACTCTATGACATCAAACACAACACTGCACTGTATGGGGACTCTATGACATCACACACTCACAACACTGCACGGGGACTCTATGAGAGCACACACTCACAACACTGCACTGTATGGGGACTCTATGACATCACACACTCACAACACTGCACTGTATGGGGACTCTGTGACATCACACACTCACAACACTGCACTCTATGGGGACTCTATGACATCAAACACAACACTGCACTGTATGGGGACTCTATGACATCACACACTCACAACACGGCACTGTATGGGGACTCTATGACATCACACACTCACAACACTGCACTGTATGGGGACTCTATGACATCAAACACTCACAACACTGCACTGTATGGGGACTCTATGACATCACACACTCACAACACTGCACTGTATGGGGACTCTATGACATCACACACTCACAACACTGCACTGTATGGGGACTCTATGACATCACACACTCACAATACTGCACTGTATGGGGACTCTATGACATCAAACACTCACAACACTGCACTGTATGGGGACTCTATGACATCACACACTCACAACACTGCACTGTATGGGGAATCTATGACATCAAACACTCACAACACTGCACTGTATGGGGACTCTATGACATCACACACTCACAACACTGCACTGTATGGGGACTCTATGACATCAAACACTCACAACACGGCACTGTATGGGGACTCTATGACATCACACACTCACAACACTGCACTGTATGGGGACTCTATGACATCACACACTCACAACACTGCACTGTATGGGGACTCTATGACATCACACACTCACAACACTGCACTGTATGGGGAATCTATGACATCACACACTCACAACACTGCACTGTATGGGGACTCTATGACATCACACACTCACAACACTGCACTGTATGGGGAATCTATGACATCACACACTCACAACACTGCACTGTATGGGGACTCTATGACATCACACACTCACAACACTGCACTGTATGGGGAATCCATGAGAGCACACACTCACAACACTGCACTGTATGGGGACTCTATGACATCACACACTCACAACACTGCACTGTATGGGGACTCTATGACATCACACACTCACAACACTGCACTGTATGGGGACTCTATGACATCACACACTCACAACACTGCACTGTATGGGGACTCTATGACATCACACACTCACAACACTGCACTGTATGGGGACTCTATGACATCACACACTCGCAACACTGCACTGTATGGGGAATCTATGAGAGCACACACTCACAACACTGCACTGTATGGGGACTCTATGACATCACACACTCACAACACTGCACTGTATGGGGAATCTATGACATCACACACTCACAACATTGGACTCTATGACATCAAACACTCACAACACTGCACTGTATGGGGAATCTATGACATCACACACTCACAACACTGCACTGTATGGGGACTCTATGACATCACACACTCACAACACTGCACTGTATGGGGAATCTATGACATCACACACTCACAACACTGCACTGTATGGGGAATCTATGAGAGCACACACTCACAACACTGCACTGTATGGGGACTCTATGACATCACACACTCACAACACTGCACTGTATGGGGAATCTATGACATCACACACTCACAACACTGCACTGTATGGGGACTCTATGACATCACACACTCACAACACTGCACTGTATGGGGACTCTATGACATCAAACACTCACAACACTGCACTGTATGGGGAATCTATGACATCACACACTCACAACACTGCACTGTATGGGGACTCTATGACATCACACACTCACAACACTGCACTGTATGGGGAATCTATGACATCACACACTCACAACACTGCACTGTATGGGGACTCTATGACATCACACACTCACAACACTGCACTGTATGGGGAATCCATGAGAGCACACACTCACAACACTGCACTGTATGGGGACTCTATGACATCACACACTCACAACACTGCAGTGTATGGGGACTCTATGACATCACACACTCACAACACTGCACTGTATGGGGACTCTATGACATCACACACTCACAACACTGCACTGTATGGGGAATCCATGAGAGCACACACTCACAACACTGCACTGTATGGGGACTCTATGACATCACACACTCACAACACTGCACTGTATGGGGAATCTATGACATCACACACTCACAACACTGCACTGTATGGGGAATCTATGACATCACACACTCACAACACTGCACTGTATGGGGACTCTATGACATCACACACTCACAACACTGCACTGTATGGGGACTCTATGACATCACACACTCACAACACTGCACTGTATGGGGACTCTATGACATCACACACTCACAACACTGCACTGTATGGGGAATCTATGGCATCACACACTCACAACACTGCACTGTATGGGGACTCTATGACATCACACACTCACAACACTGCACTGTATGGGGAATCCATGAGAGCACACACTCACAACACTGCACTGTATGGGGACTCTATGACATCACACACTCACAACACTGCACTGTATGGGGAATCTATGACATCACACACTCACAACACTGCACTGTATGGGGAATCTATGACATCACACACTCACAACACTGCACTGTATGGGGACTCTATGACATCACACACTCACAACACTGCACTGTATGGGGACTCTATGACATCACACACTCACAACACTGCACTGTATGGGGACTCTATGACATCACACACTCACAACACTGCACTGTATGGGGACTCTATGACATCACACACTCACAACACTGCACTGTATGGGGACTCTATGACATCACACACTCACAACACTGCACTGTATGGGGAATCTATGAGAGCACACACTCACAACACTGCACTGTATGGGGACTCTATGACATCACACACTCACAACACTGCACTGTATGGGGAATCTATGACATCACACACTCACAACACTGCACTGTATGGGGAATCTATGACATCACACACTCACAACACTGCACTGTATGGGGACTCTATGACATCAAACACTCACAACACTGCACTGTATGGGGAATCTATGACATCACACACTCACAACACTGCACTGTATGGGGACTCTATGACATCACACACTCACAACACTGCACTGTATGGGGAATCTATGACATCACACACTCACAACACTGCACTGTATGGGGACTCTATGACATCACACACTCACAACACTGCACTGTATGGGGAATCCATGAGAGCACACACTCACAACACTGCACTGTATGGGGACTCTATGACATCACACACACACAACACTGCACTGTATGGGGACTCTATGACATCACACACTCACAACACTGCACTGTATGGGGAATCCATGAGAGCACACACTCACAACACTGCACTGTATGGGGACTCTATGACATCACACACTCACAACACTGCACTGTATGGGGAATCTATGACATCACACACTCACAACACTGCACTGTATGGGGACTCTATGACATCACACACTCACAACACTGCACTGTATGGGGAATCTATGGCATCACACACTCACAACACTGCACTGTATGGGGACTCTATGACATCACACACTCACAACACTGCACTGTATGGGGACTCTATGACATCACACACTCACAACACTGCACTGTATGGGGAATCCATGAGAGCACACACTCACAACACTGCACTGTATGGGGACTCTATGACATCACACACTCACAACACTGCACTGTATGGGGAATCTATGACATCACACACTCACAACACTGCACTGTATGGGGAATCTGACATCACACACTCACAACACTGCACTGTATGGGGACTCTATGACATCACACACTCACAACACTGCACTGTATGGGGAATCTATGACATCAAACACTCACAACACTGCACTGTATGGGGAATCTATGAGAGCACACACTCACAACACTGCACTGTATGGGGAATCTATGAGAGCACACACTCACAACACTGCACTGTATGGGGAATCTATGAGAGCACACACTCAGAGCATTGCACTGTATAGGAATGTTATGACATCACGCTCAGAACCCTGCATTCTATCTGATAACACAGGTTTAGCCAGTAAAGCGGTGATCAATTACAGCATTGACCAACCATTGCTAGCTGTCAGATTCATGCACAGTCATTAGCCTGCGCTCTTACCAAGTCTTCTCATCACCCAATTAGAGATCACATACACTCACCGCCCACTTTATTAGGTACACCTTGCTAGTACCGGGTTGGACCCCATTTTGCCTTCAGAACTGCCTTAATTCTTCGTGACAGAGATTCAACAAGGTGTTGGAAAAAAATTTGGTCCATATTGACATGATAGCATCACGCAGTTGCTGCAGATCCATGATTCAAATCTTCTGTTCCACCACATCCCAAAGGTACTCTATTGAATTGAGATCTGGTGACTGTGGAGACCACTGGGATACAATGATCACATTGTCATGTTCAAGAAAGCAGTGGTGAGATGATTGGATCTTTGTGACATGGTTCATTATTCTGCTGGAAGTAGCCATCAGAAGACGGGTACAATGTAGTCCTAAAGGGATGGACATGGTCCACAAAAATACTCAGGTAGGCCGTGGAGTTTATACGATGCCCAATTGGTACTAAGGGGCCCAAAGTGTGCCAAGAAAGTATCCCCCACACCATTACACCACCACCACCAGCCTGAACCGCTGATACAAGGCAGGATGGATCCATGCTTTCATGTTGTTTACACCAAATTCTGACCCTACCATCTGAATGTTGCAGCTGAAATCAAGAATCATCAGACCAGGCAACGTTTTTTCAATCTTCCATCGTCCAACTTTGGTGCCAATTGTAGCCTCAGTTTCCTGTTCTTAGCTGACAGGAGTGGCACACAATGTGGTCTTTTGCTGCTGTAGCCCATATGCTTCAAGATTCGATGTGTGGTTATTTGAGTTACTTTTGCCTTTCTATAATCTCGAACCAGTCTGCCCATTCTTCTCTGACATCAACAAGGCATTTTCGTCCACACGTGAAAAATAGGAGAACCCCACGCTATGGCTAAATAAACAATAAATAAGCTGCTCCCCTCAATTGCAAAATTCTATCTTTGTGAACTGTGGGTTGTATAATATAAGAGGGCGCTTAAACAATAAAATCAACAATAAACTTGAATATTATGGAAAATAAAGTTATTAATATTTCATATTCATCACTAGTAAAAATATTCAAAGAAGGTAGAATGCAAAGTGAAAGCAAATAACTAAGTGAAATAAATAGCAAGAGTGTCCATGAAATAAATAAAGCAATTTCAGGTTTTTACACCGTCACCACTGGAAACGATCATGAAAACAAAATCCACAGTGAAAACAGCTAACTGGATGAATTGTATAACAGAAGTGTCCATAAACCATATGAAGCAATTCAGGTCTTTCATGGAGACAAATGACACCCAGTGGATAAGGGTAAGTATCCCACTTACCAAACCACCATGACCCCTTTAATTAAAAAGACAGGTCAGGTGAAGCTTTAACTGGTTTTGGAACTGTAGTTTGTACTGATGGACACCAATAGGATAAGCCTGGGAATTGCTCCACTTCAAAATTGCTCAGAAAACAGATGGGAAAAAGCAGGACCATAGCATAATTCCATTTTATGGAAAATGGAAAACAGCAAGCCAAATGGCCTCTTATTTTAAAAAGTGCCTTACCTCGGCACTGAAGGAAAGCCGATTGTATGGCCAGGTGGATCGTGAGACAGCTGTCCCACTCCGGCTGTGGTTAGTCGGCGTGTGTTCCACCGCCTCGGAGATACGGAAACCGGAAGTAAAAACATGACCGGGATAATGCCTCAAAGTACGTTTCGTCGGGAATGACGTCGTCGCTTCCTGGCCATACATGCAGCTTCAGCGCCCTCTTATATTATACAACCCACATTTTCATCTACTCAACTGCAGTTCACTAGATATTTTCTCTTTTTCGGACCATTCTCTGTAAACCCTAGAAATGGTTGTTCATGAAAATCCCAGTAGATCAGCAGTTTTTTAAATACTCAGACCATCCTGTCTGGCACCAACAACCATGTCACATTCAAAGTCATTTAAATCATCTTTCTTCCCCATTTCAATGCTCGGATTGAACTTCAGCAAGTTGTTTTCACCACATCTAGATGTCTAAATGCATTGAGTTGCTGCCATGTGATTGGCTGATTAGCAATTTGTCTTACCAAGCAATTAAATAGGTGTACCTAATAAAGTGGCCAATGAGTGTACATGTAAGCTGTATTGCTCCATTAGGCCTGGTTCACACCTATGCAGGTTGCAGTTTGTATATTCCAGGTGCATTTTGCGTTTATCAATACATGTTTTTTGACCCATTGACGTTTATGGAACCAAAAACCATAAAAAAAAATCCCTGACCCTTTCCATAAAATGCACAGATGTGAACGCGGCCCATAGGAAACCATGTTAAATTAACTATAGTGTGTTTCTGCAAAACTGAAAAGGCATTAAAAAATGCATAGTTGTGAACCAGGACTTAGTAGTGATTATAAAAGTGGTTCTCAACCTCAGTGACCATACACAGAACCATTTTACATACGATCGTATTATTGATAAATTTATTGTCCAATCAGAAATATGACTGACGGATGCGCCATACACATACAGTAGAACTAAAGTCTGCAATACTTACTTCTGCGGTCCAATGTCTGCAAGGTTCCAACGTTAGTTCCATAAGATTAGGTGACCCGTCAGATTTTGTAATGGAAGTGATGTTCCATCGCGGCCATCTTGGTACACCCCACACTCGTCCTCAGTAAGCCTACAGTCAGAAGATGGCAAGTGGACATCTTTTTTAACAGTAAACTGAGCTTATATAGTAGAGCTGCATGATTCTGGGAAAAATGAGAATCGCAATTCTTTTTCTTGGAATAAAGATCACGATTCTCAAAAAAAAAGTATTTTAAAGATTTTCAACTTTTCATTGACTGATTCAGCAGGAATCTTTAAGCTGCTGTGACTTGTAAGTTGCTGTTCACTGTCCCTGTCAGACACACCAATGACAAGCTCATGAGCCCTTTAAAAAGTAACACAGACAGCTGTAAATGCTGAGGCTTACGTCAGTGTGATATATCCTCACATATTATATGAGAGCCAGCTGAGAATGTAGAGGACAGAGATCAGACCAACATTTACTGGTCAATCATAAATATATCTATATGCATCACTTCGTATTACCTAAAGCCTGCTTCTGTGAAGTGTGACGGAGAGTGTGCACACTGCGCAGTCACTGCAGTGTTTCCCAGCTCTCCGACTAAGCGATATCGTGGTTCCGCCCACGCACAGGCATCCACCACAGCGCATCACTCTCTGCTCTGCTGACAACTGACATCAGTTCCTGTTGCTGACCTCATTTCCGATATCAGCGCCATTTACGTTCCACGCTGGTTTCCGACGGCTTCTCCTCCGGTCCCTCCGATCCCTGCTGTCCAGGATACATCCCAAAGAATCGAGGTAATCCAGGCTGAAGATCGCGCGCGCGCGGGGGGGGACACCGCTGCTTTTAAAATTCAACATCAAAACAGTGAGACGGATTTCAAAATACTAAATTTCACTATATAAGCTCAAATTATTGGTAAAAATAAGTGTGAAATGCAAGACTCCGGTGGGTGTAAAAAGATGCCCGCTTGCCGCCTTCTCACTGTATCCTTACTGTGAATAACTGCGGGGCGTACTAAGATGGCCGTGATGGAACATCACTTCCATTACAAAATCTGACTGATCGCCTAATCTGATGGAACACCGGCATCTCCTCCCCACCTTTTTCTGGGTGCCTGTCTTTGTCTAGTTTGGCTGATATAGGATGACATCACTTCCATACCTGCGCAGTCATCCAGGCACATGTGCAGCTCGGTGTGCAGTCTGTAGAAGACCGCGAGCAGGCAGGGTTATTTATTTTATTGCAGAAGAGACATAGGGGTTGATTTACTAAAACTAGAGAATACAAAATCTGATGCAGCTCTGTATAGAAACCAATCAGCTTCCAGGTTTTTTTTTTCAAAGCTTAATTAACCACTTGCCGCCCGCCCTATTACCAAATGACGGCGGCAAAGTGGCTTGATATTCCTGACCGGACGTCATATGACGTGATCAGGAATATGGAGCCACTGCATGCCCCCGGGGGGCGCGCATCGCGGCGATCGTTGTTGCGAGGTGTTAGTCTGACACCCTGCAACATTGATCCAGGTAAAGAGTCTCTGACGGAGACTCTTTACCACGTGATCAGCGGTGTCCAATCACGGCTGATCACGATGTAAATAGAGCCGGTGATCGGCTTTTCCTCACTCTCTTCTGACAGACACGACTAGAGGAGAGCCGATCGGCTGCTCTCCTGACAGAGGGGGTCTGTTCTGATTGTTTATCAGCACAGCCCCCCCTCGGATCCTACCCAGGACCACCAGGGAAGCCACCCAGGACCACCAGGGAAGCCATCCACACTGGACCACCAGGTATGCCCCTAGACCCCCAGGGAAATGCCACTATGTGCCCAGGCAGCTGCCAATCTGTGCCCAGGCAGCTGTCAATCAGTGCCCACTCCAATACCTACTACTGCCAGTGCCACCAGGGATGCCCAGCAGTGCCGCCTATCAGTGCCTGGCAGTGCCACCTTTTAGTGCCCATCAGTGTCGCCTATCAGTGCCACCCATAAGTGCCCATCAGTGCCGCCTATCAATGCCCATCAGTGCCCGCGCATTGGTGCCACCTCATCGGTGCCGCCGTATCAGTGCCTGTCAGTGCCGCCTTATCAGTGCCTATCAGTGAAAGAGAAAACTTACTTATTTACAAATTTTTTTTAACAGAAACAAAAGCAAAACTTTTATTTTTTGCAAAATTTTCGGTCTTTTTTTATTTGTTTAGCAAAAAATAAAAACCGCAGAGGTGATCAAATATCACCAAAAGAAAGCTCTATTTGTGGGAACAAAATGATAAAAATTTAGTTTGGGTACAGTGTTGTATGACCGCGCAATTGTCATTCAAACTGCGACAGCGCTGAAAGCTGAAAATTGGTCTGGGCAGGAAGGTGTCTAAGTGCCTGGTATTGAAGTGGTTAAACAAGTTGAACTTAGAAGCTAATTGGCTACCATGCACAGCTGCACCAGATTTTGCACTCTCTGGTTTAGGTAAATTAGCCCCATTCTAGGTCTCTTCTACAATAAAGATCCTGTCTGCTGGCAGTATATTTTTTTTGGACATTAATTACACTTTAAAGCTGAAGTCCAGGTTTGTTTGGGCCAAGCTATTTCCTTTACTAAGGCTCCAATCCTTTTGGGCAATTTAGAATCCTGGGTAGAATCAGCAATTAAGATTAATTGGACCCCCATTCATCTCCTAGACTGCAGTTCATTTTTGCCTGTGGATGGTTGCAGTTGCTGGAATATTAGCGCTCACACTACAGCAACCGCCCACACAAGTGTGAAATCTAGCCTTTAGAGAGCACTATATCTTGACCAAGTTAGGCCTCTTTCACACGGAGGATCCGTATGTCCGTTTTTCATCCTTCCGTTTTCGGATGAAAAACGGACATACATGTATCCCTATGGAGCGGCGGATGTCAGCGGTGACATGTCCGCTGACATCCGCCCCGCTCCGATCCGAAAAGTGTAACGGAGGAAAAACCTACTTTTTCCTCCGTTTTCGGATCGGATCGGATGACGACGGACACTACGGACCGTCATCATCCGATCCCCCCATAGGGGAGAGCGGCGCTCTGACAGGTCCGTCGCTGCACACTGTGCAGCGATGCACCTGTCATCTTCCTGCTCAGCGGGGATCGGCGGAGCTATCCCCGCTGAGCAAGCGGATGTTCACGGGGCGGATCATGACTGATCTGCCCCGTGTGAAAGAGGCCTTAAAGACTAAAGGTAAACAGGTCTCCACCAAATCACCTGTTTGTTTAAGCGCCTGAGGAAGACACCAGAACATGAAATTCTGAACAGTATGTAAAGATGTTACATTACATTCAAACCAGTAAAACTAGGTTTTAAAATAAAACATTTTCCTTCCTTCCCATTAATCTCGCGTTTGTGCTATGAATCAGATAGGATATATGTACCCATCATATGTGCCCTCTGACACCAGGTGTCTTCATAGCATCATTACATTAGGTGTCCCCATCACAGTGTCACCCTCAAAACCCCCTTGCATTGGGTGTCCCCACGGGAGAGTCCCCTCACATCGGGGTGTCCCCACGGGAGAGCCCCCTCACATCGGGGTGTCCCCACGGGAGAGCCCCCTCACATCGGGGTGTCCCCACGGGAGAGCCCCCTCACATCGGGGGGTCCCCACGGGAGAGCCCCCTCACATCGGGGGGTCCCCACGGGAGAGCCCCCTCACATAGGGGGTCCCCACGGGAGAGCCCCCTCACATAGGGGGTGCCCACTGGAGAGCCCCCTCACATGGGGGGTCCCCACGGGAGAGTCCCCTCACATCGGGGTGTCCCCACGGGAGAGCCCCCTCACATCGGGGGGTCCCCACGGGAGAGCCCCCTCACATCGGGGGGTCCCCACGGGAGAGCCCCCTCACATCGGGGGGTCCCCACGGGAGAGCCCCCTCACATAGGGGGTCCCCACGGGAGAGCCCCCTCACATAGGGGGTGCCCACTGGAGAGCCCCCTCACATGGGGGGTCCCCACGGGAGAGCTCCCTCACATGGGGGGGTCCCCACGGGAGAGCCCCCTCACATGGGGGGGGTCCCCACGGGAGAGTCCCCTCACATGGGGGGGTCCCCACGGGAGAGTCCCCTCACATGGGGGGGTCCCCACGGGAGAGTCCCCTCACATGGGGGGGTCCCCACGGGAGAGCCCCCTCACATGGGGGGGTCCCCACGGGCGAGCCCCCTCACATGGGGTGGTCCCCACGGGAGAGCCCCCTCACATGGGGGGGTCCCCAGGGGAGAGCCCCCTCACATGGGGGGGTCCCCAGGGGAGAGCCCCCTCACATGGGGGGGTCCCCACGGGAGAGCCCCCTCACATCAGGGATCCCCATCACAATTTCCCCTTACAACAGGTGTCCCCATCATAATGTCACTGTCAGAGTGCCCATTACATTAGGTGTTCCCACCAGGGTGCTTCCTTACATTAGTTGTCCCGATCAGATTGGCTCCTTACATCAGGTGTCCCCATCAGAGTGCCCCCCACTGCCTGTGTAATAAAGATAAAGGCAGACATGTTTCAGGAACCAGCTTGGGTGACATTCATGACTTACTCTATAGATACAATGGAGTAGAGAGGCGTAGACACCCTAGTACAGGAAGTGTTATTCCCAGAATCACCAGGTGAAAATAAAGGGAAAAAAAATGCCTGAAAACAATAAAACTAAAACCGCCACTACTTCTACTGACTGGTAAACTGCAGTACAACACATTTTGTTTTTGGGTTTAGATATACTTTAGGTTATGCAGGAAATATGAAGATTTGTAGATGTACTGGATCTAAAGTAATTGCTTTTCACAAAAGGGAACTTTTATATGATTTTTTTCTTCGTATGTTCAGTTTGAATTACCCAGGTTAGAGGCATGTTTAATGTTGTGCTCCTTTATAAATTGACAAGTTTGACAACTATAATATTGGTATCCAAACTTGGTTATTTTTGTACCTTTTGTTGTACAACTTTTGTTGTGTTCTGTTTATAATAATGATTGATTCTGTTCACAGGAGGATCTGGTCTGCTTTAGAGACATAAGACCCGGAGCACCATATCATTATCTAGTGGTACCCAAGAAGCATATAGGGAACTGCAAAACCTTAACCAATGAACATGTACCACTAGGTAAGACCACAAGCTGCATATATGATTAGCATCAGCCTTAGCTATTTGTTTCCAGATCATCTTCCATGACAACCTTGAACATATGAAACATCTCCACCACCTACCTCATAGAATAGAAAATGGAGCAATTAAAGCCCTTGGCCTTCCACACCTTCTCATTGTCCCTTAGTCCAAAGGATATGTAGCATCAGTATGTTTGTTTATGGTGTCACAGTTGAGTACCTGTTCTAGACTGATCAGCATTCAAACTGAACATGAAAGGTTTTTTAACTTAATGCAGAGAATGCATTAGGGTAAAAAACCTCCTGCTTTTACAGCCACTTTAAAGCCCAACGCCAGGATATTTGCCCCCTTACACCCCCCTCTAACTAACTAGCTGCTAGTATGAAAAATAAAAAAATACATATGAATGCCTATTTTACTTACTCGAAGCAATGGTCACTTAGACGATCCTTCTCTCTTCTGTTAACTGCCCGGAGTCCCCCTTCAGGTGTCCACATCACTGCCTGCGTGATGTGGATGTCTGCTATTGGTGAAGGTGACACTTCTTGCGTCCTGGTCCTTTCTCATATACTTCAGAGGCAGAGGAACTCATAAGGAGGGGGGGGGGACCAGTGCCCAAGAAGAGAACCAGAGGGAAAAAATGGCTGGTCCCCAGGGCAGAAAATTAGTTTGGCTCATAGAGATAACTCTGACTTTGATCCATTACACTGCAGGATGGCTTAGGAAGAGGAGTTTGAAATCAAGACTCAGGAGTGAGGTCATTGATGCACAATTAAATTCATTTTTTTTCTGGAGTTGGGCTTTAACAAGGACTGATAATAAAGTTTTACTGAATTACATTAGGTTGTATTTTAAAAAGCTCAGTATATCAAAGTCTTATATTGTGATGGATGCTGGTATATTGATTCATCTATTTATCTTTTTGGGAGTCTTAAAGTTGTGTTCCGGCCGAAATTATACTTTTTAAATAAAAATACCCCTATAATACACAAGCTTAATGTATTCTAGTAAAGTTAGTCTGTAAACTAAGGTCTGTTTTGTTAGTTTATAGCAGTAGTTTGTTATTTTATAAACATGCAGCAGGCCGTGGCCATCTTAAGTGTGGGCATCTGAAGCCAGACTGTATTTCTTCCTGGATCTCATCCTTGCAGATCTCGTACATGCTCAGTGCAGCACAAGCAGTGTAATAGGTTTCAGGTCAGGTTTCCATAGCAACGGCAGTTTCAGAGGAAGTTGCCGCCCCTTCCCAGAAGGCATTGTAAACAGGAAATGATGCGATGGGCCGCGGCCAGGGAGGAGGAAGTGAAAAATGAATACAGCAGATATACAGTAGGTGCTGAGAAAAAAATATCCAATTTGTTTACAGTGCACAGTTTAGTGAGGGATGCTGAGGAGTTGGAACTCCACTGTAAATGCAAGTTTTCTTTTAGCAGTATACTGTATGGTTCCATCACTAACTGACAGTTTTTGTAAAGCAGGATAAATTCAAACTGCAACAGTTTGTGTGAGTCCTCTAAGTGGTCATCAACTTCTGTCCTCAGGGCCCACTAACAAGCCAGGTTTGCAGGATCACTGAAATACATCACAGATGATAAAATTTGCTGCTCAGTGATTGCAGTATTCTAGTCTGCATCCCCCCAAGGTAATACACGAAACCTGGCCTGTTAGTGGGCCCTGAGGACAGGGTTGATGACCACTGCTCAAATGGTTGTGGCAAATAGGTTGAAACAAATACAAATATCCTAATGCTTGAATCAATGGGGATGCCTCCTGCTGAGATCCAACCAAAAATGAAATGATAGTTTTGATTACATTGACCCTCTAAGAAATACCTACACATATGCTGTGGTAAGAGCATTTACATGAATATGTACAGAAGCGTGAATTGTATATTTGCCCTGGAAAGTTTCATGCTAGCATTCGTAGTCACAATGAAAGACTGAGTTCAATACATATCAAATTAAAATAGGTTATAGTAGGTTATCACCTCTGTGTGATGTTTATTTGCCGTATTGGCTCCACTGGGGATATTTCCCATCATTTCCTGTCCCATAGCCAAAACAGGAAGTGAGAGGAAATCCATCTAAAGTGAGAGAATCTTTGGTTGTCACCAGGTTCACCAGAAATAGTGTCTCCATTGGATTTTGGGATTTTCTTTCACTCTTGGTGATAGCAGTAAATAGGATAGATAGAGTGGGTGAATGATAACAAGCATGGCTCATCACTTTCAATTCCAACAATTAGAGCTCCCCTCAAGGTCTTGTGCAGCCAGATCAAGTAGTCTCATAGCCCAAAAAAGAAAAAATATTCAGACAACGTTTCCAATTCTAGACCGTGCACTTGTGACATGAACCATTGATACATATGTTGCAGAAGTTATACTATAAAGGATATCGCATGCAATATTTGGGTCATGCGACACGTTTAATCCAGATATCACATGCAATATTGAAAAATCTCAATTCACTACTATAGGTTTGTGCAGAATATACCCCAAAAATAAGTAATGGTTGGTAAATATTGCATAAACCTGTGTCAAAGTCAATTCACAAAAAAAAAAATAATTTGTAAAATAAGTCGTATTCTAGCCACGCACTATTTAGCAAACATATTAAATTACTAGCCAGTTGTTAAATAGTGATTTAAATTGACTTGATTTAAATCAAATCCACCCTGCAGCATCCTCAGAAGAGGTTTGGCAATGGCCACCTATGTGTCTCTCAGGATAAGTCTGCTTTAACTAGGTAAACTGCTTCTGTTGGTACAAATCACTAGTTTTGATGTTTTTTTTTATGTTCTTAACCAGTTTCTTCTACTCACCTTCTAGTTCGGAATATGATGGAAGTTGGGAAGAATATGCTACAGAAAAATCATGTCACAGATTTGGAGGATACAAGGTAATCCTGTTCTGTTGAAATTGCTAAATGAAGTTTTGTAAGCGCTTTGGTGCCATTCATTCTGACTGTCATCTCAATGCACCTTTCCAGCACACCTGCATTGCAGTACAACATAACACGCTGTAATGCACTGCCATGTGTTGGACTGCCTTGGCCAAAAAAACTGCATGCACAGTTTTTGATCTGTTGTGGTGTGCTAGGCACACAAATGGGCTTCCCTAAAGACATAGTCCACCTTTTGCAAACATTTAATAAATACACCGTCCTTAAAAAAAAAAAAAAAAATGCAATTCATTAATTTGGTATTGTAGCCTGCAGAGCATTACAAGCATAATCCGTGCATTTAATATAAAACTGGGTAATCTGAATAATAAGCCGCCCTTAACTCAAAACTACCCCCACTGCGCCAGTAAATAGAGCATAAAACAATCAGGAATGAGGTCCAGTGAATGGCCCACTCAATGTGCAACAAAATATATAAAACCACTCAATAAAAAGTGAAAGAGAGCTGCCCCTTTAAATGACTATAAAACTTAAATATTATCTGATCTCATGTATCCTTTTAACCCAACGAACCTTCTCCTAGATACATAAGAGCAAATAAGAGGTGCTCATATCCCTAGTGCTAGAAATCACATGTGCTGCAATTCCATCAAATAATACCGACAAATAAGTGTACAAGTTCATGCATAGGCTTAGTGGTGTATACCAACTCTAATCAAACCATGCAAAAATACATCCTATGTGTAAGTGAAAAAAGCTGTGACAGCAGAATAATTAAATGGCCAAAAAATCCCCAATAAATGTGATTCACAACATAAATAATTATAAGTGCAAAAAAAGACAAAAATGTAAAAAATTGAAGCATGAAAAAAATCAGTCCTTGAAAATCTTGTGACAAAAAATACGTGATTAAATTTGTGACAAAAGAAATATTCACACAAATCTTCGGTGGTGCAGTGATCTTGATAATGCTGAACTCCACGTGTCTTTCACCTCACCCACGTGAAACGTGAATCCACTCCCAAAAGAATCTCACTCACCGAATAATTTTGCCAGCACTCTCATGCACGGCAAAAAACGCTTAGTAGCCACACTCCAGAGTGATCCAATAAGCAGTAATTCCACAGTGTTTGGAATCATTCCACATGTAAAAGAATTTGAAGAACTCGCATAGCGTAAACCAGCACGGCAAGTTTATTTAAAACCACTACAATCTTCAATGGAAACACTCACATTTTAAAAGATAAAAACCAGCAGTAAAACCAATGTGATTTACAGCAACTTCAAATTCAGTGGATACACTCAAAACAATCAGTGGTCACGGCGGACCCGAGGTGTGTTGATGCTAGGACTCACGGTCTCTCTCACCCCCCTCCGTAGCGCGCCGTGCAATAACAAAAATCTCCTTCCTATAGTGCGGCTCTCAGCGTTGCTCGTCGCATCTCATAGCCACGCCCCCGACATGTTTCGTCATAGATTAGACTTAATCATGATTAAGTCTAATCTATGACGAAACATGTCGGGGCCGTGGCTATGAGATGCGACGAGCAACGCTGAGAGCCGCACTATAGGAAGGAGATTTTTGATGCTAGGACTCACGGTCTCTCTCACCCCCCTCCGTAGCGCGCCGTGCAATAACAAAAATCTCCTTCCTATAGTGCGGCTCTCAGCGTTGCTCGTCGCATCTCATAGCCACGCCCCCGACATGTTTCGTCATAGATTAGACTTAATCATGATTAAGTCTAATCTATGACGAAACATGTCGGGGCCGTGGCTATGAGATGCGACGAGCAACGCTGAGAGCCGCACTATAGGAAGGAGATTTTTGTTATTGCACGGCGCGCTACGGAGGGGGGTGAGAGAGACCGTGAGTCCTAGCATCAACAAACCTCGGGTCCGCCGTGACCACTGATTGTTTTGAGTGTATCCACTGAATTTGAAGTTGCTGTGAATCACATTGGTTTTACTGCTGGTTTTTATCTTTTAAAATGTGAGTGTTTCCATTGAAGATTGTAGTGGTTTTAAATAAACTTGCCGTGCTGGTTTATGCTATGCGAGTTCTTCAAATTCTTTTACATGAGGAATGATTCCAAACACTGTGGAATTACTGCTTATTGGATCACTCTGGAGTGTGGCTACTAAGCGTTTTTTGCCGTGCATGAGAGTGCTGGCAAAATTATTCGGTGAGTGAGATTCTTTTGGGAGTGGATTCACGTTTCACATGGGTGAGGTGAAAGACACGTGGAGTTCAGCATTATCAAGATCACTGCACCACAGAAGATTTGTGTGAATATTTCTTTTGTCACAAATTTAATCACGTATTTTTTGTCACAAGATTTTCAAGGACTGATTTTTTTCATGCTTCAATTTTTTACATTTTTGTCTTTTTTTGCACTTATAATTATTTATGTTGTGAATCACATTTATTGGGGATTTTTTGGCCATTTAATTATTCTGCTGTCACAGCTTTTTTCACTTACACATAGGATGTATTTTTGCATGGTTTGATTAGAGTTGGTATACACCACTAAGCCTATGCATGAACTTGTACACTTATTTGTCGGTATTATTTGATGGAATTGCAGCACATGTGATTTCTAGCACTAGGGATATGAGCGCCTCTTATTTGCTCTTATGTATCTAGGAGAAGGTTCGTTGGGTTAAAAGGATACATGAGATCAGATAATTAAATAATCCGTGCATTGCAGGTCCTGCAGACTGTTCCCCTTCAAGTATGGAGGAGGAAGTAAACGGTGGACTACAGGTGCAGTGATTTCACTGCCCTTGTGCACCAATTCGATTTTCGTGTTCCTTGGTGCAGTGGCAAATAGGACTTGTCTTCCATTTACAGATCCCTGTGAATGGATAAGGCAACTGTGTGGGTGGAGCCATGCATAACTGTGCTGTTTTTAAAAGGAAACAGGCATGTGTACATAGAATGACCCCATGATTCGGGTAAGTTAAGAGGATTTTGAGAGTAGGGGCTATGGAATGTAAATACGTTTCATATTACACCCTAAATATGAGTGTAACATGGAATATGGTCTATGGACTATGCTTTTAATGCAGGCGCGTTAGCATGTGATGCAATGCTTGGTGAACTGCAGCAGTCTGGGGTGGTATAAATGTAGCAGAATATTTTTTTTTCTTCAATAGATTTTTATTGATTTTGCATTTAATACACAAGAATACATTGTGTACATTGTATAGTGGTAAATAATAAGTCAATTGGATTTAGACACATATTAAGATTATCTGGTTGTCGTTATAACATAAATCAAGGAACTGTCGTATTCTCAACCGTAATATCAAAAAAAGTTAGTTATTACATGAGTGACCCTCTCCCAGGAACCCCATTGGCAACTTTTTTGTTACCTGGGGGAGTGTCACTCCATGTGGACAGTCTCTAACAAAGAAAATATGCAGATCTGAAAGCAGTAACAATAGCAAGTAATAGTATCAAGTAGTAACTCTTAACAACTTGTTTCTTGTCAAGAGGAAAAAGAACATCAGGTTATTGGGAATTAAAGAAATAATGCAACCCTAGGCCACAGCTCCCACGGCTCCCATTTTTTTCCTTTCGTTGTGTAAGAGGCCTGTACTAGAGGCCATCATCAGTTCAAAGCTATAGTGGAGATTCACCGTGTCCTATAGTGTGTTCAACGAATGGGGGTTTATCAGTTTTCCATAACCTCGCAATACTTAATCTCGCGGCCAGTAAAATATGGGTCACTGTATGGCGGGAGAACTGATTCAATATTGAGGTTCAGGATAGCTAGATCAGGTGTTGGATGCAAGTCTTGGTGTAGAACGTCTGAGAGTACTTGAAAAATTGTGTTCCAGTACTTCTGCAAGCGTGGGCAGGACCAAAAGATGTGGAGTAAGTCACCCTTGGCTGAGCTGCAGCGCCAGCACTAATCACATGTAGAGGGGTTAAATTTAGTAAGTCTGGAGAGGGTTAGATACCGTCTAAGGTGCAGTTTTTGGGTGGTTTCCCAAAGCACGGAGCATTTTGTGGATTTGTATATTGACTGGCGCGCCTTCTGCCACTGGTGTTCTGTGTAGGTCTGACCTAAGTCGTGTTCCCAGTGTATATGGGGGGGTTTCTTGGTAAATTGCAGCTTGTGGTGCATGATGTTATAAAATAGGGATATTCCTTTTTGTTTGGGGGTTGGAGGTCGTTAGATATTCCCATGCTTTGGGATGCACTGTGTATACACGGAGGTGGGAGTCTCTAAGGCAATGCGCGACACGCATGTATGTGAAGAGGTCTGTGTGAGGCAAGTTGAACTCTTGTTGAAGGAAGGTGAAGGGTTTCAGTTTGTCGTTTTGTAGAACATCTTGGATGGTGTGGATACCTTTTTTGGGCCATTGGTTCAAATATAAGTCTGGTGAGAGGTGGTGAAGAGATTCGATAGGGATAGGAATGGGAGGTGTATTAGGTAAGTCATAGCTGTTTTGTACTAGTTTTTTTCCATGCTGCGATCGACGCCACCATGGTGGGAGATGTTGCCGACGTCATTTTTGGACCCCAGGGTGAGCTCATTACCCAAGATTTCAGATTTGGATGAGGTAGAGTTGAGTGTTCTATTGAGCTCCAGAGCTTGCTGGGGTTTGTTTGGAACCACTCAGTGAGGTGGTCCAGTATCGCCGCTGTGTGTTAGTCTTCGAAGTCTATTGTCCCTGAGCCTCCCGCCGATCTATGGTATCTGAGTGACGAGTGTGCACATCTAGGTTTGGCACCATGCCAGATGGTTTTGTTAAGCATGGATTGTAGTGATTTGAAGTAGTGTTTAGGCAAGGGTATGGGGAGAGTTCTAAACAGGTAGAGAATTTGAGGTAGGTGGAGCATTTTAAATGCTGCGAGTCTTCCATACCAGGAAAGGTTGTGTTTGGTTTTTGACTGATTTTGTGAGGTGGACTCCCAAATATGAAATGCTGTGGTCAGCCCAGGCAAAAGAGAATTGGGCCTGTAGCAATTTTCTAGTGGTAGAGTCTAGCTTAATGTCTAAGACATGTGACTTAGTTACGTTAATTTTCTAGTATGATATGCGTCCGAACCAATCTAGTAGTTTTTGGGCTTCAGGGAGGGAGGAGGTCGGGTTGGTGAGTATTAGTATGACGTCGTCAGCAAAGAGACTGATTTAATGTGATATTCTGCCTATCGTTAGACCTGTGATTAGGGGGTTTGAGCGTATATGTTCCGCTAGTGGTTCCATCAACATGTTGAAAATCAACAGGGACAATGGGCACCCCTGGCGAGTGCCTTTAGTTATGTGGAATGGATGTGAAAGCATGTCTGCAGAGTATACTTTCGCTGATGGGACAGTATACAAAGCCATTATAGCATTGTAAATGAGGTCCTTAAAGCCGAGTTTAGTCAATACTGCTCTTAGGTAGGACCAGTGAACTCTATCGAACGCCTTCTCTGCATCCAAAGAGAGGAGCAGAGAAGGCGTTCCACTAGACTCAATATGGTGTATTAGGTTTACCATCCGTCCCATTGCATCAGGGGCTTGTCTGCCCTTAATGAACCCTGATTGGTCAGTGTGGATGAGATCAGGCATAACAGCCATCAGGCATCTGGCAATCGTTTTGGCATAAATTTTTACGTCAAGATTGAGTAAGGAGATAGGGCGGAAGTTTTGGGGGGAGGTAGGAGCTTTACCTGGTTTCGGGATGGTAATTATAAGAGCATTAAGTGATTCATCAGTGAACTTTGAAGAGGAGGCAGCAATGTTGAAAAATTCCATCAGATGGGGGGGTAAGTGGCTGGAAATTTTTTTATAGTATTCTCCCGTTAGACCATCTGGTCCAGGGGCTTTGCCCGAGGGCAAGGATGATATTGTGTCTAGGATTTCCCGGTCCGAAAATGGTTCGTTAAGGGAGGAAAGTTGAGAGTCAGACAGCGTTGGTAGTTTAATTTGTTGGAGAAAATTATTAATGTCAGTAGGGGATGGTTGGTAAGTAGTATGATCATGCTTTATGTTGTACAGTTTGCTATAGTATTCACTAAAAGCGTTCGCAATGTCCTGGGGGTTAGTCAGTGTGTCATTGGATTGGGTATAGAATAGAGATGGGATTTTGGATTTGATCCTCTGTCCCTTGAGGTGTTGCGTCAGTCTCTTGCCCGCTTTGTTGGATGTGGAGTATGAGTTAGCCTTAAGCCTGCGCAATATAGCAGAATATTTAAGCACAGATTGAAAAAGTACTTTTAGCCCAGATTCACACTGATGCGGGTTTGAAATCGTGTGAGTTCAGCTGAACGCGCACAATTTCATACCCACATGTCAGTCCGACTTTGGGAGCGATTTCAGAGACATCTGTGCAGGTTCATGCATGTCTATTGAAATCGCCCCCGAAGTCACCGAAAGTAGTACAGGAACTACTTTTGGGAATTGGTGCGGTGCACATATCTCTTGATTACGTTACAAGGTGGGAATTTTGGTATTTTTGTATATTTGTTTTAATGTGAAGTTCCCTTTTTAAGATATTCCTTACACAGTCTAAAACGGGTGCAGCTGTGCACAGAAACCAATCGGCTTCTAGGATTTGTCGAGGCTTAATTGAACAAGCTGAAGTTAGAAGCTGATTGGTTACTATGACAGCTGCGCCAGTTTTAGTAAATCTTCCCCTTTGTCTTTTAACTGATCAAGCTTGCCAGACTGGACAAATGTTTATTTTGCTAATGCCAATAGGTTAAAACACCTCCTGGCTTCTTATATCTACTAGGGACTCCAGCGGGTATACCTCTGCACCTGAGCTCTTAGCTTATTCACTTGTCAGAACCATGACAAATACTTTTCTTGCAAGGTTCAAAACAAAGGGTGCCGCTGGAGGGGGAAAATTCTTGACTCGTCTTTTGTAATGTTGGGGGTGAAGGCAAATCTGGAAAACCTATTTAGCTGCTTGGCAAGAGATCCTATGGCTTGTGATTCAGCACTCCTGCATTCATCCAAAACTGAAAGTTATTTTGGGAGGATTTAACTTTTAATTGACAGTCCAGCTATATGTGATCTGTGACATTCTGTGCACTGTGTAAATGGAAGTGAGGCCAGTTTAATAAAATAGAACTAAAGGCAAATCTTTTTTTGCATTTTGGATTTTTTTTTTTATTTCTGCTATCTTTTACATTTGGGGATATTTCCCTTCCCTTTCCCTGACCCATAGTCAAAACAGCAAGTGAGAGGAAATGCCACGAAAGTCAAGGAATCAATCCCTGGTTGTTGTTACCAAGGTCACCAGAACTAGTGTCCTCATCAGAAAATTTACCCTCTATTACTGTACTGGGGACAATTCAAAATGTGGTATTTTCTTTCACTTTCAGTGATAACAGTAGACATGACAAATAGAGAGGGTGAATCTCCAGACAGACAGCAATAAAAGCCCGACAGGGGTTATAATCCCTCTCCACTTATCCAAAACCCCAAAAAACGTTTTACCTTTAGTTGTACTAAATAAAAAATAAAAGGAAGACTGTGGATATATAAGGGGTTAAATGTTGAACATCTGGTAATACTGTGGTCAGCATCCTCTGCAAAGTGCTTTGCATTAGACATCCTTGATTTCCTAATGCTAACCACACATTGATTTATTTATTTTTTCCTATTCTTTTAATATCAGGTTAGGCTTCCATTGGCCTCCTTTCTGCTCAATAGGCCATTTACATCTACATGTTCTGGCTCCAGCCAGCCAACTGGGATTTCTTTCAAGAATGATTTACAGAATCAATTCTTACTGGTTTATCACGGTAAGTGCAGCAGTCTTGCTGGAAAATGTTATAATCAACACAGTATTCTCATCTGAGCCAGGTGGAGAGATATGCACACAGCAGCAATATCGTTAACGCATTTCAAGCCTTAAAGAGACACTGGGATTGATTTACTAAAACTGGAGAGTGTGAAATCTGGTGCAGCTGTACATGGTAGCCAATCAGCTTCTAACTTCAGCTTGTTCAATTTAAGCTTTGACAATAAAATCTGGAAGTTGATTTGTTTCTATGCAGAGCTGCACCAGATTTTGCACACTCCAGTTTGAGTAAATCAACTCCACTGTAAATATGGAAAAACACATTAAAGTGGATGATCTTGTTATCAACCCCACTGTTACCTTGCACATGCAGGGCAAAGTGACAGTGTCTCTGCTAAGGGTCACATTACAGTCATTCCCTTGCTTCTTCTTCCAAAGCTAGCTACAATACCTTGTACTTCAGAGCATGTAACGACCTCTTTCCCTGTGATAGTGCTTGGTCTAGCAGCCAATTCTTAGACCCAAACATCTGTCACATGACCAGGGGAGTGATGTCACCACTTCCCCTGGTCACCAAAACCAGTCGTTTTTAGTGCTGGCTGCGGAAAGGGAAGGAGCGGCGAGGCAGTGCTAGTAAGGTGAGTAAAGGGGTGTGGGGTTTCTTTACAGGGGCACTGTCACTTTTATATGCATTGCATAGACAAGGTGACAGTACCTCTATAACCACTTTCTAACAACACTATGGCCAAATGGCAATCTCTTTACCACGTGATCAGCTGTGTCCAATCAAAAAATCAAAAACTTTTTTTCCCAAGGCGTCTTTCAGGACAGCACCTGAGAGATAGCGACTCCACCCACCGGAAACAGGAAACACCTTCTTCCTCCAAACTTTAAAGGGAGGCGCCTCCCTACCATACCTCAGTTTTTGTGTTTCCTCCGGCCCGGAGGGAACATCTTTTTGAAGGGGAGTCAAGGTCTCTCAGATGCTCCTGGGAGACAGGGCTTCCTTTTCATTTTTTCCTCCTTTTGGAGACCCGCTGTCCTCCCGGCCTACCCAAGCCTTTGCAGCGGTAGCAATCGGGCTCCTCTTCCCCTCCTGGTGCTCGGGGAGAGCCGTAGACCCAGTGATCCGCGCGGTCGTAGGAGCGGCGGTGCGCGTGCGCCGCCGCCATGTTTTTTGGCCGGCAGGCGCGGCGGAAGTGACAAGGCGGGTCACTGGGTCAGCAGAAGCGTCATTTCCGGCGTGGATGCGAGAGGGGAGGAGGGAGGACAGGAACTGGCGCCTACTTCCGCTTCCGGTCCGGTGCAGATGCACTATGGGAGTCCGGAAGCGGCATATGAAGCCACAGGTGGAGAGCTGCACACCAGAGATGGAGGACTCAGCGTCTGCAGCGGTGGGGACAGGCACAGGCGCCAGTAACGCTCAGGTAGGAGCAGCAGTTTAAGTCTGCCTTTCTTCCTTTTCCTGGGTTTGGTCTATTTTCTTTTTTCTTACCCCCTAGTGGCAAGGGGCCTGTCTGGGCACTGGAGGCTGACTGGTTTCTTCTTAGTGCACCTGTGGGTGATTCTTGTGTAGCTGAGACCGGGTCTCACTAAAAGGTCCCCTGGTTTTTTTCCCTTTTTTGTTTTTTCTCTCACAGGCTAAAAGCTCTGACCCAAAAAAGAGATGTCCTTCTTGCAGGGCCAAAATGGGAGAAAATTGGAAAAAAGTCTTATGCAGTACATGCATCACTTCTTTAATTAAGAAGGAATCAGCTTTGGTTTGTGATGATCTGGTTGCCTCTGTAAAGAAGGAACTATACGCCACGATTCAGACTTTTCGTGACTCTTTAGTTAATCCAGCTGCTAGTCAGCCATCCACTTCTGAGGCTTCCCAGGGTTCTATTTCTTTCCCCATGGTAGAAGTTTTACCTGAAGGCCCCTCTATCAGGGAAGAGCAGTCCCCTACTCCTTCCGTTAAAGATTCGGAGGAGGAGGGTGAGGAAGCGGAGGTGGCTCCTTTCAAATTTAAGCTTTCCCTAGAGGAGGTAGACGGACTCCTTAAGGCTATCCATGTTACACTTGGCTTAAGTGAGGAAAAGAAGGAGTTATCTCTTCATGACCGCATGTATGCAGGGTTAAATGAGCCTAAGGGGCGAACATTTCCAGTTCATTCGGTCATTTCTGACGCCATTACTAAAGAATGGCAAGATCCAGAGAAAAAGCCCTTTTTTTCCAGAGCCCACAAAAGGCGCTTCCCTTTTGAGGAGGACCCTTCTGCGGTGTGGAATAAGGTGCCCAGGTTGGATGCGGCCTTTTCACAGGTCTCAAGATCCACAGACCTGTCTTTTGAAGACATGGGTGTTCTAAGGGATCCAATGGACAAACGCATGGATCTTTTGCTCAAAAGATCATGGCAATCAATCATGAGCAATTTAAAACCAGCAATGGCCACAACCTGTGTAGCCAGGAATCTGGAATACTGGGTGAACCAACTTAGATCTCATATAGTGGCAGATTCCCCCAAGCAGGAGATCTTAGATTCCTTTCCTACCCTGATTTCTGCGGTTGCTTATATTGCTGATGCTTCGGCTGAAGCTATCAAAATGTCAGCTAGGTCTGCAGCTTTAGCAAATGCTGCGAGAAGAGCTTTATGGCTAAAAACCTGGCCAGGTGATACAGCTTCAAAGAGTAAACTTTGTGGTATCCCCTTTTCAGGTGACCTTCTTTTTGGCCCAGATCTAGATAATATCCTAGACAGAACTGCCGATAAGAAGAAGTCCTTTCCGGTCAAAAAGAAAAAGCAGACCCCAAAACGTCTTTTTCGACCTCAAAAAACTCAACAGCAACACCAGGAAAGTAAGTTTCAGGGCAGGAGGAAAAATTGGTCTGCGCAAAAGGCGAAGGGCAAAGGTGGAATTCTCTTCCGTCCTCCTTCACAGGCCGAAAACTCACAATGACTCATCTCTGCGGGTCGGCGGAAGATTACGAGAGTTTCTTCCGCAGTGGTCAGTGATAACTACAAATCAGTTTATTCTGACCACTCTCTCGCAGGGTTATACTCTCGAGTTCTCCAGAAGCCCCCCAAGAAGGTTTCTGGTAACAAATGCTCCTCGAGATCCAATAAGGGCCCTGGCCATGAAATCCTCTCTGGAGGAACTAATGCAACAGGGTGTAGTAATCCCAGTGCCACCAGAGGAATGGCACGAGGGCTTCTATTCACATGTCTTCCTGGTAAAAAAACCAACAGGAAGATTTCGTTTAATTCTAAATTTAAAGCCACTAAACAGAGCCATCAAATACAGAAGGTTCAAGATGGACTCAATTTTCACCGCCAGAAATATTCTGTCTCCAGGTTGTTTCATGGCGTCAGTGGATCTAAAAGATGCATACCTGCATATTCCAATCTCATCCCAGTCCCAGAGGTTCCTCAGGTTGGCGGTAAGGTTGGAAGGCAGAATTCAGCATCTGCAATTCAGAGCCCTACCCTTCGGGCTATCATCCGCACCCCGAATTTTTACCAAAGTAATGGCAGAGGCCCTAGCTCCGCTGCGTCTTCAGGGAATCGCAGTAATTCCTTACTTAGACGATCTGCTATTTTTCGCCCCCTCAAGAGAGGAGTTGAGGAGCAATTTAAGCAGAGCATGCAGCCATTTGGAGTCTCTAGGTTGGATCCTAAATCTCCAAAAATCTTCCCTGGAACCATCTCAGGAGATTCGGTTTCTAGGGTATATAATAAATTCGGTAAGCCAAAAAATTTTTCTTCCTTCAGAGAAAATCCAGGATACAGTGTCTTTTTTGCAGACCAACCAGCAGCTGACGGTAAGATTGGTCATGTCAGCCCTGGGGGTTCTGACTTCGTCAATGCCAGCTGTTCAGTGGGCAAGACTACACTTCAGACATCTGCAGGCTTTTCTTCTGAGATCTTGGGATCACAATTTAGAATCCCTAGACTCAGAGGTAAGAGTTCCAACCCAAGTGAAGAGGTCACTATGGTGGTGGAAAAGGCAGGATATCCTATCGGAGGGGTTAGTCTGGGCCTTTCCAATCGAAAAAAGGCTGACAACCGATGCCAGTTCCTGGGGTTGGGGAGCCCACCTAGAAAAAGGTTTCACTCAGGGAAACTGGTCCAGGAAAGAGGCGACCAAGTCCTCAAACTGGAGAGAGCTCAAGGCGATCGACTTGGCTCTGAAGTCATTTGCTCAGGGGCTTCAGGCCCAACATGTTCAAATACTAACAGACAATGCCACGGCCGTGGCTTACATAAACAGGCAGGGAGGTACAAGGAGCAAATCGCTGCAAGTACTAGCCATGAGCATTCTCCGTTGGGCAGAAGGACACTTGATGTCTTTATCAGCAGTCCATCTAAAGGGATCCCTGAACGGAGTGGCGGATTTCCTGAGCAGAAACCCCATTCGGGAAGCAGATTGGTCGCTGAACCCAGAGGTTTTCGCCATGATTGTCGAGAAGTGGGGGCTGCCAGAGGTGGACCTGTTCGCCTCAAAGGAGAATGCCTTGGTTCCGCAATTTTTTTTCCCTAAGCAATCACGACGGGTCACTAGGAACAGATGCCTTGGCGTATCCATGGAGATTCCATCTCTGCTACGCTTTCCCCCCATTCCAGTTAATTCCCTTAGTATTAAGAAAAATTCAAAGGGAAACGGTACCGGTTGTCCTAATCACGCCCTTTTGGCTAAGAAGGGCTTGGTTTTCAACCGTTCTGAAAATGGCGGTCAGGCCTTATTGGCATCTGCCCCTCAGGCACGATTTACTATTTCAGGGACCAGTAAATCACCCAGAGGTAGCCACTTTGGCGCTCACTGCTTGGTATCTGAAGAGCAGCTCTTAAGGAGCAAAGGTTTTTCCAACCGGTTAATCTCAACGCTATTATCCAGTAGGAAAAGGGTGACTAGAAATATCTATTCCAAGGTCTGGAAGGTTTGCAATACGTGGTGTAATTCATCTGACCAGGACCCAGGGAGTCTTGTTACCATTCTGGAATCTTTACAGGTTGGTGCTGACAAGGGACTAGCAGTTAGTACCTTGAAGGTACAGGTGGCTGCGCTAGCAGTGTTCCTAGAAAGATCTGTGGCCTCAGATCCATTGGTAACCAGATTTTTCAGATCCCTTACGAGATCCAGACCAGCACCACTTAAGTTGTTTCCCAAATGGGATCTGTCGATAGTCCTCCAGGCTCTAACAAGGAGTCCCTTTGAACCTTTGGAAGAAGCGCCACTTAGATATCTCACTTTTAAGTCTGTGTTTCTGATTGCCATGGTCTCTGCACGCAGGATCAGTGAGCTTAATGCTTTATCAGTTAAGGAACCCTATTTATCTATCTTCCCAGATAGGGTTATACTTAGAACAGATCAGAAATTCTTACCAAAGGTAGCTTCAGTACAAAATCGTGTTCAGGACATTGTACTTCCGACCTTCTGCCCCAACCCAGTAGGGGAGAAGGAGACTTGTTTTCACATGTTGGATGTTAGAAGAGTTTTGTTATGTTACTTGGAAAGGACAAAGCTCTTTAGACGTTCAGATTCTCTGTTTGTGCTATTTTCAGGCAACAGGAAAGGTTGCCAGGCTTCTAAAATCTCTTTAGCAAGGTGGCTGAAGCTAGCCATTTCAGAGGCTTATTCGCATGCAGGTGTGTCTCCTCCTGCATGAATTTCTGCACACTCAACAAGAGCATTAGCGGCCACTTGGGCAGAGAGAGCTGGTGCCACCCCTGAACAAATCTGCAAGGCGGCAACTTGGTCAAGTTTTCACACATTCGTGAAACATTACAGGCTGGACCTCACATCTGCTAATGATCAGGCGTTTGGCAGAAAGGTCCTGCAAGCTGTTGTCCCGCCCTAAGGGGGTAAGTCTCTGTTATCCTCTCAGGTGCTGTCCTGAAAGACGCCTTGGGAAAAACCAAGTTAGACTTACCGGTAACTTGTTTTCCAGAAGTCTTTCAGGACAGCAACATCCCGCCCTATTGTATTGTATATACTATGCTGTGACTAACGTATGTGTTTATGTGTTCCAGCCGGGGCCGGAGGTCTTCTCTACTACAACTGAGGTATGGTAGGGAGGCGCCTCCCTTTAAAGTTTGGAGGAAGAAGGTGTTTCCTGTTTCCGGTGGGTGGAGTCGCTATCTCTCAGGTGCTGTCCTGAAAGACTTCTGGAAAACAAGTTACCGGTAAGTCTAACTTGGTTTTTCCCACAAGAGAAAGAGTGAAGCTGATACATGCCCGGGTCAGAGGCCCCTCCCCTCTCCACTGTATACATTCGGAGAGAGAGCGGGGGGGGGGAGGGGTACAGAGATGTGCTGGGGGTCCAAGGTGCTAAACGGACAGCCAGGGGTGCAGGGGGAGATGCCGGCATTACTGGATTTCCAAAGGCTGGATATAGAGAGTCTTGCTGCTATTAGTGTGTGGAATACAATTGTTCTGAATTCTTTAGGATATATATCCAAATGTAATACCTGGTAAGGCTGTGGCAGGGTTTAGTTTATTTAGGATGCCCGTAAGGTCTGCTATGAAGGAAGTTATTGAATTCCAGAAGCTTTGTAAGAATCTATGATGTTTTATAATGTATTGAAGGTGCATCTATATATGGACCACTGTTCTATGTCATTTCCTATGACCAGTAGCTAAAGGCAGCAGCTGCTGTGCCATATAATGGAGTTACATATGTTGTCTTATATTCTACAGGCTGACCAGCTCCTGGAGCGCCTTCAAGCAAACACAACCACAAGCTGAAATATCATTTACTTCATATTCTTGGATATCATTCCAGATGGATACTGGGCACTGTGCCAGTCCAACTAAGATAGAACACTGGATAGAATCTCACAATCATTTAATAATGAATGAATGGGGTGTGTTTATTCTTTGAAAGCAAGCTGGGAAATGCATAATACACTTTATATAACATGCTCATTATTTTGTGGAGAAGCTGACAAAGAGGCATATGTATTTTTCAGAAGGTCCTGTGAAGTCTAATGCATGTTATTTATTTTATAACTCTCATGTATATTTAGTAGGATGCCTGTTAATAGAAGTATGGATTACCAAATAGCTGGTTCTTACAATATAGGAGGCACAGCATTGAATTCTTGTATATTTTGCAGTAGGCCCCTCAGCCAATTTTAATTATGGAAGATATTGTTATGCTGAAGACACCTTATCGTGCATGAAATATTGCATTATAGACTGTACTAGGTTTTTTTTTTATCCTAATACAAACTTCACTTCTGATTAAATATTGCATATCTTCCCATCTGTTTCACTGCTCAGTTACCTGGCATCTATTTCTATCTTCATGCTTTTTGGCTTTACTGAATTATGGTTCTGCTCAGTAGTGGGACGTTCAGGCCATGCCTGCAAGATGGTAACAATTCTCTCCAGTTGGCTGCTCAGTAATTGGGAGGCTTTCACGCATCAATACAAAATATCTACATCATTTGATAAGCAGTCCCAAAATGTACAACCTCAAATCATCCTGGTGCTTTAAGGCTGCTCATCTGTAGTTTAATAATCAACAAATGTCCATAAGGCTGCAGGATTTCTTATGAAGCCATTTTATAAGTCTTTCTAATCTTCTAACAACCTTTTAACTCTGCCTTACTTATGGCGTTTTACAGTTATACTTTATATCTTCTGCTATACAGTATATTCAGGTTGGTGTGACATCAATACAACATGTTACCCTCCAGCTAATGATTTCCTCTTTCTTGATTTGTAAACTATATTTGCCATTAAATAGTAATTTATTGTGCTGTTTGTGTTTTTTATTAAAGTAGATTTTCAGGTATGTCAATATGTACAGGGATGTAAGTATACTCTCTTCTTTGGCTTTAAAAGTGTGTGTGTGTGTGTATGTGTATATATACCGTATTTATCAGCATATAACACACACTTTTTCCCCTTAAAATCGGGGGGAAATCGTGGGTGCGTGTTATACGCCGATTCTCTGCTGATTGTGAGCGGAGCGGACCGATCGCGCCGAGATACACATAGCCGAGTGTACTCGGCTCTTCTCGGCTCCGCTCACAGTCACGGCCAGCCCCGCCATTGGACCTGTGTTATGTCCATCATAGGGCGGGACTGGGCGTGACTGTGAAGAGCCGAGTACACTCGGCTATGTGTATCTCGGCTCCGCCCAGTCCCTGCTATCTCCGCGGCGCCATATTTAAATCTGGAAAAAGGTTGCAATGGACACTGGGGAAGGCTGCACTGGGGCAAGGCTGCAATGGACACTGGGGAAGGCTGCACTAACAAGGCTGCACTGGGGCAAGGCTGCAGTGGACACTGGGGAAGGCTGCACTAACAAGGCTGCCTTGTGCACGCCCTAGGGGTCACCCTCGATCTGTGACTTACTGTGTCCACTGGACACAGAGGAACACAGATCGTTGTACTGGACCAGCCCTGGTACCATGTGATGACACTGTACTGCAAAAAAATGTTTTGTTTTTTTTTTTTTTGTTGTTTTTTTTAACATACTGTCCCCAGTGAGTAAAAGAAAAAAAAAACTTTATTTAATTTCTTAATTTTCCAAAAAACTGTGACAAAAAAATGTCAACTTAAAAAAACTTGCCATGCCTCTTACTAAATACCTTGGGGTGTCTACTCTCAAAAAATGGGTCATTTGGGAAGTATCTGTACTGTTCTAGCATTTTAGTGCCTCTCGAATTGATATAGGCCGTCAGTACATCAGGATTCATCGATTTTCAAATATATACCAGCTGTCATTAATTGGCTCCCCTCACGATATGAAAGTGGTTAACCTTACTCAGTTCCCACTTAATGCTCACCATCTTTCACTATTGAAGAAAGGCCTCTCTTTCTCCCCCAAATCAGGGATGAACGAATTTGAGGTCTACAAGGACATCTCTCTCTACCTTAGAAAGGTAATTTTCAAATATTGGCACTCTTCAAAACACGATGATCTCCAATTAAACCAATCAAATAGGGAGGAGAGAGACGCCCTAAATGCCCTAATCTCCCTCTTACAGGAGAATGTTGATTCTGACTCAGAGGTAGACGCCTCTGGTCACCAATGTGAAGTGATACGTTCTGCTAACATACCTATTAGATCAGTTAAAATGCCTCCACGGTCTAAGTATAAACAGATTGAATTCTTCTTGACGCAAGTCAAGAGGGACCTCTCAAAAGTGAATTGGAAATATAAGGGCCTTGATAATCTGACTCGGGAGGAGAGGAAAGCACAAAAGGAACTAGAAGAGGCCCCAGGTATTGTTATCAAAGGCAGTGATAAGGGGGATAATGTCGTTCTCCTCACCGAGGTTCAATATGAGAATGAAGTAAGGAGATTGCTTGGTGATGAATCTACTTACCGCAAACTCCACTCTAACCCCTTTCCTGCCATTGTCAATGCTCTCAACTACTTGTTGAGCTTAGGCCTGGAAGAAAAACTTATTACCAGAAAGGAATTTAATTTTCTGCGGGTACTGCAGTTCAATGTCCCGACATTCTACATCATACCCAAGCATTATAAATCTTTGCATAACCCACCCGGCAGACCCATAGTGTCCGCTGTCAACGGTCCCCTCGAAAAGATTGGAAAAGTCATTGATGCACTTATAAAGGAATTGGTACAGGATTTACCTTCCTATGTACAAGATACCAGGGATGTACTGTTGCAGCTGGACACTATGGCTCTGCCGGCGGGTGCTCTGCTAGTAGGAATTGACGTGGAATCCTTATACACTTCAATCCCCCACATTTGGGGACTCAGGGCTGTTCATTTTTTTTTTTTTTGAAAGCAAGTTCCCGCTTCTCGGACAGCAGAATGAATTCATAGGTGAGATTCTCACCTTCCTAATGGAACATAACTGCTTCCAGTTTATGGGAACCTATTATCAGGGGGACATCAATTGGAGCGCCATGGGCCCCCTCATATGCCTGTCTCCACTTGGGCATGTGGGAGGAGGAACTGGTGTACCCGTCGCCAATGTACCTCGGCCACAGTCGTCTGTGGCTAAGGTACATTGATGACGTACTTATGATCTGGGAGGGCTCTGAACAGGAACTCCTGCAGTTCATGAATGAGCTGAACACCAATGATCGTAACATCAAACTTACTTTCACTGTTCATCCCCACACCCTCTCATTTCTTGATCTAACCGTAGAAGCCAAGAATGGGCTGATTAATACAAAAACTCACAGGAAGTCCACAGCAGCTAATACCCTTCTTCAGGCCACCAGCGATCACCCTAGGTCCATGATTAGGGGAATACTGGTAGGTCAATTCCTTAGAACTCGTAGAAACTGTTCCAATCAACAAGACTTCATCACTGAAGCTAGGGACCTCTACAGCAAATTCAGAGAGAGAGGTTACTCTCACTCGTGCATCAGGGAAGCCAAAAAGAGGGCTATCCAGACAGACCGACGGAGACTCCTTATTAAAAAAGACTCTAAATCCAAGAATGACACACAGGAACCTCTAAGGGTTATAACCAAATTTGGTGCCCACTGGGACCAGGTTAAGGCAATACTGACTCAACATTGGCACATCCTGTCGGAGTCGCCCACTTTGGGTAACGTAGTGGGTGTACGTTCCCTCCTCACTGCCCGTCGCTCCAGGAATTTGAAAGACCATCTCATACATTCAGAATTTAAGAGATCACCTACCCCTAACTGGCTTACCCAACTTCCACCCTTAAAGGGTATGTTCAGGTGCGGGAGATGTTCGGTATGTAGATATGTGGAACACACGGACGTGTTCACCGATTCTGACGGCACAAAACAGTTTAAAATTCATAATTTCATCAATTGCAATACCACTAGAGTCATCTACATGCTTACTTGCCACTGCGGGAAGAATTATGTTGGTAAAAGGCAACTTAAAATCCGAATCGGTGAACACGTCCAAAGCATCTTAAGTAAGGATGATGAGCGCCCTATCCTCCTGCACTTTTTGAAATTTCATGGTGGGAATCCATCTGGACTGACTTTCAAGGGCAGCTATAGACTGAACCTCCCCCAGAGAAGGGGTGACTTTGACAGAATTCTTTTCAAAAAGAAAAAATGTGGATATACAATTTAAATAGCATGCACCCCCACGGGTTGAATAATGAATGTAACCTCTCTGTGTTTCTCACACCTTAATTTTTATTAGCCATGGAGGAATCTTCCCATAATCCCCTCCCCCCTGTAATTTATCGGTACTGAACTGCCTATTTAAGCTGTAAGCTTTAAATTCACCCTTAGACGCTGATGATCCACTCACATAGCTATCATGTGTGGCCTGTTCCACCCCACATCAATGGTCTACAGCTTCTCGTAGTGCCTAATAGTTGGTGTCTGTGTCCCCTGGGATTACAAGTGTATGGTGAACTCTATAGATGAGGATAGCAGTTTTCACTGCTGCAGCAACAAGCTGTCAACAATCAGTTCCCCCTGCTCCCATACAGAGGACGTGATTCCCCCGTGGCTGTTTAAACCATCCATCTCCTCCCCATACATCACCAGCTGCAACTCAGCTACTTATTGGGACTCTTGGCTACATGCCAAATGACTCAAATCAGAAGATATCTTCTAACACTTATTGATTAGGAGGTGTGTATGGTTTATGTCTGTGGTGGCCATCTGTGTTTTGTCTATGACGACGTTGTCAATTTTAATATTGGTGGTGGTACCTGGTTTTTAACCAAATATTTTTTGATTGGTGTTCAAATGTATTTTTAATAAATAAATAGCATTTATACATTTTCGATAAGTTGCTCGTTCCTCCCTGATTAATTCTTTTTCTTCCTTTTTTGATAGTCATTAATTGGCGTCCTGCGGTCTGAACACGGACCGAGTGACGTTCCTGTCCGGACTGTCAGGCAGCCAGTATAAAGTAGAACATCGCCGCTCAGCATTCATTTGTTGCTGAAAGCGCGGGCATCCCAGCAATCAATAACGTGTGTGTGCCCTGCCCTCTGCTGCTGACTATCTCCTGGATCTCACTTCCTGCCGGGCTGCGAGGTATGGCATGATGTCACATGCAGGCCCTGTTTCTCACTATCTCACTCCCTGACAACCGCGAGGTATGATGCAATGTCATATGCGCACCTCGCCCCCTTCAGCAAGGTTCCTGGTGCAACTCCTGCCCCCTGCAGCTTGCTACCTCTGCTGACTCCCACTCCCTGCCTGCCCTCAAGGTATGTGGGGTGTGTACTTCATTGATATTTATAGGGGCATGCTTTCTGTTAAAGGGCACTCTGATGGGCACAATTTATGTTCGGGGGTAAACTGATGGGGACATCTGATGTAAGGTGGCACTGTAATGGGGGCACCTGATGTAAAGGGGCACTCTGATGAGGACACCCTATGTAAGGGGGCCCTGTGATTGGGGTACCTTATATAATGGGGCACTCTGATGGCAACAAATTATGTAAGGGGCACACTGATGGGAGACACCAGATGTAAGGGGGCTTTCTGATGCAGAAACCCGATGTAAGGTGGCACTCTGATGGGGACACCTGATACAAGGGGGTACTCTGACGGTGGCAACTGATTAATGGGGGTAGTCTGACGGGGGCATCCAATGTAATGAATTACTCTGGTACGGCACCTGATGTAAGGGGGAACACTAATGGGGACATTTACATTTACAGAGTATGTGGAGGAAACGGTAACATAATCGCCAGAGAGCGTGGCTTGTGCCAAAAAAAAATTTTATTTAATACCCCTGATATATACCATGGATTGTAGACTCTATAGCTTTCATACAGAGTAAATAATGTACACTGATTTGGGTTATTTTTTTACCAAAGAAAAAAGCAGAATACATTCTGGCCTGAATTTATGAAGAAACAATATTTGTTTGCAAAATTATATATCAGAAAAACATGGGGATTTTTTTTTTCAAAATTGTCGGTATTTTTTCGTTTATATGGCAAAGCAATAAAAAAAAACACAGGGGTGATTAAATACCACCAAAAGAAAGCTCTGTCTCAAAAAAAGTACAAAAAATGTATTTGGGTATAGTGTTGCATGACTAATTATCATTCAGGCTGGGTTCACACCTATGCGACTTGGATGCGGGTTTCTTCGCATAGCAGGAGAATGTGACCAACTCTCTATGGACTACTGCAGAGAAACACTGCCTCCGTTTTCGGGCCGAATTCAGGCAAAGATTCTGCCCTGATTGGTCCCTGAAATGGAGAACAGGGATGGACAGCGTTTTTGTGCGATCCGCGGCCGGTTTAGGTGTGAACTCAAAGTGTGACCTCACTGAAATGTGAAAATGGGCCTGGGCAGGAAGGGGGTGAAAGTGTTCGGTAATCGAAATTTTCTATAATCCACAGCACGCTTTGCAGGTTCAAGTGGAGTAATATACTTCCTAGATTCTGTGCGTTGTAACTTCCTGTTCTGCTTGCTTCCATCAAATGCAGGATTTACTCAACAGATGACTAAAAGAATAATATTGGTACTGGCATTTTTTTTTTTTCATAATCACGTAGCAAGAGGTAACAAGGAGGGTGTGCCAGCATCAAAGAAGTCACAATCCAGGATAACAAGATCACAGACCAAAGGGATGGTCCAATACATCAATTCCAAATGAAAGGCTGTCCTACTTGTATGCATCCTCAGGCTGGGTTCACACTTATGAGAATTGTATGCGGATTTCCGCGCATCTAATTTGCATGACAGGTGACTGTGACCGGCTCTCAATTAAGCCAGTTCACACATCTCCAGGATGTGCAACTTTGGCTCAGTTTCAGGTCCGAATTCAGGCAAACATTCAGGCCTGATTCATCCCTAAAATGCAGAACAGGGATGCACTGGACCCCCGTTGGATGCTGCATCTGTTTTAAGTGTGAACCCAACCTTAATGATGGTGTCAGACATTCTGCAGTGCAGTATACCCCTATTCCAAAACTGAAATGTTAGTTTTGTGATGAAAATTATCTGACAATTGCAAACTTTTGAAATCATTTCAAAGCAAACCCCCCCTTACTGTAGTACAATAATCCTGTTATTGTAAGTGAGGCGGGGTCATGTTAGAAGCACTGTTTTCTAGCACATGTTTACTCTTTTTTCTGAAATAGAACAATCCTGAATTTGCTGGAAGGTATTAACTTCCAGATGTGTGTAAGCTTCAAGATCCTGTTGTGCAGTGCATATGATGAGGTGCTAAGGGAATGACCACGCATTAATGGTGTGTAAGAGCTACCAGGTCTTCGATCAGAAGCTTTCTGGCGTCCGAAACCTTCTTCAGAGAGTTCTACCAGCTTATAGTTATTCAGGGTGCCAAACCCATGCGAGGCTACTGGCACCAGATGCTAATCTACCACTTTGGAATTCAGCAAGTTGCGCAGTTAAAATTGGTTGACAATAAAATAAGCATCACTCTAGCAAAGTGATAACAACCTGGTCATCCCGTCCTTGCCACAGCATCTCTCCCTCAAACTGCAGTAGCCCGTGCTTTCTGGCCCTCAGTAAAACACCCACAAGCTTGTTGGATATAGTCACATAAGCTTCAAACAACCTCCCAAATGTGACCCTAGTTAGTCCATCATCTCCTTTCACTCCAATTGTTTTCATGACAAGACACAGATCCTCCACTTCTTTTCCTACATGTCTGTGAGCATCCTTGCCCCTCTGCTCTGTTCGGGAACCAGCTTTTGGCTTGCCGTAGTCTGGATGTTGTGTGTCTAAATGGGCAGCTCCAGGCCGAATGTCATTGCTAAAAGGGTTTTGTTTCTGATAAACTTCATGTTCCTTTGCCCAGGTTTGCCACGTCTTCTTAAGATTACCAACAGAGCTGCATCCTTGCTCTTTGCTTTTCTGTTGTAAATGATCCATGACTTATTCCTGGTTGGTTCCATTCACTGGTTGGTCAAACTACGAAAAACAGACACATGCACTTTTAGTTGAACAACCATTGCAAAAAATAAACATTACTTTTTATAGTGCCATAACCCAGTGGTCAACCCTGTCCTCAGGGCCCACTAACAGGCCAGGTTTGCAAGATAACTGAAATACATCACAGGTGATATCATTTGCTGCTCAGTGATTGCAGTATTCTAGTCTGCATCTCCCCAAGGTAATACATAAAACCTGGCCTGTTAGTGGGCCCTGAGGACAGGGTTGATGACCACTGCCATAACCGATGCGGACTACCAGGGCTTTGGTTTACCAGTTCCCCTCAATCTGCCCAATAAATAGTTTTTTAAGTGTATGTCAAGCCAAAAATGTTTTTGCTAATTTTGGATAGTATGAGGAAGGATTAGAACAGCTGTCATGTCTATACTCATTTGGAGGCCTCCCTAAGGCCTCGTACACGGTACAAAAATCAGAAGGGAAGAGTCTGAAGCCGAGCTGTCTGCGGATTTTCGGATCATTAGTACGGTGCATTCGACAGACGATTTGACTTTTACATCAGACAAAAGCTGGATGTGCTGATTTTCTGATGGTCAGTACAGAAATCGTCACACAAAAGTCGAAAGTACAAACACACATGTTCGAAATCAAGGAACGAGCCGGAAGAGTTCGGTCTTTTAAGCTACCGTCTGTAATCTAGAATTAACATTCGTGACGTGACAATTGATGAAATATCAAAATGCAGCGCACATTATCATCTTCTTTAATGGGATAATAATGAAGCTGCTTTACTGGTGATACTGATGTTGCTATTCCAAATGTATTTTAAAAGGCATTTGTTTTGTACGATCTGAGAATCGCGAATCGACGCTCACCAAAATTCTACTAACACGAAATTAGCAAAAGGGGCCCAAAGGGTGGCGCTTGAGAAATTAACTTTCTCTTTATACTCTCTTAGTATGTCACTACGTTTGTGTTTGTCAAACGTCAATTTGCGGATCGTTAGTATGCTAGACAAAATCCTGCACACGCCCTTTTGACAAAAATCAGACGCTCGGTCGTCCAACAATCAGACCATGTGTACGAGGCCTAAGGCTCTTTTCACAATAGCCAACTCCAAAGTTACATGATTTTCAGTGCAACTTTGGAGTCCCACTTTGATACAACTTTGATAAGAATTTTATACTTTTTGGCATAGAATTCATGTCAAAGTTGGATCAAAGTAGTGAAGGAACCTTTTCTGAAGTTGCAGCAAATTCAGTAGTGTCAATAAAAAGGTCACTCAGAGATACATGGTGACTTGGGGTCTCACAAGTGTAAAGGGGCCTAAGAGAGATTTACCCTCACTTCCTGTCCTACTGACAACCATTATCTCTGCCACGGAGCACCAAATAACTGTAAAAACCTGACAGGGGACCTAATCATTCCCTTTATTATTGATTACTTATAATTGCACAAAAAAAAACAAAATGTTTTAGCAATTAGCATCCTCCATGGATTTGAATAAGATTGGTGCCAATTATCTTTTCAATCAAAAGGGAACTCATGCAGACAGCCTCATACATAGCCAAAATATATTCATACAGTGGGGCAAAAAAGTATTTAGTCAGCCACCAATTGTGCAAGTTCTCCAACTTAAAAAGATGAGAGAGGCCTGTAATTGTCATCATAGGTATACCTCAACTATGAGAGACAAAATGTGGAAACAAATCCAGACAATCACATTGTCTGATTTTTGAAAGGATTTATTTGCAAATTATGGTGGAAAATAAGTATTTTGTCAATATGAAAAGTTCATCTCAATACTTTGTTATATATCCTTTGTTGGCAATGACAGAGGTCAAACGTTTCCTGTAAGTCTTCACAAGGTTGTCACACACTGTTGCTGGTATGTTGGCACATTCCTCCATGCAGATCTCCTCTAGAGCAGTGATGTTTTGGGGCTGTCCCTGGGCAACAGGAACTTTCAACTCCCTCCAAAGGTTTTCTATGGGTTTGAGATCTGGAGACTGGCTAGGCCACTCCAGGACCTTGAAATGCTTCTTACGAAGCCACTCCTTCATTGCCCTGGTGGTGTGTTTGGGATGATTGTCATGCTGAAAGACCCAGCCGTGTTTCATCCTCAATGCCCTTGCTGATGGGAGGAGGTTTGCACTCAAAATCTCATGATACATGGCACCATTCATTCTTTCATGTACACGGATCAGTCGTCCTGTTCCCTTTGCAGAGAAACAGCCCCAAAGCATGATGTTGCCACCCCCATGCTTCACAGTAGGTATGGTATTCTTTGGTTGCAACTCAGCATTCTCTCTCCTCCAAACACGATGAGTTGTGTTTCTACCGAACAGTTCTACTTTGGTTTCATCTGACTATATGACATTCTCCCAATCCTCTTGATCATCCAAATGCTCTCTAGCAAACCTCAGACGGGCCCGGATATGTACTGGCTTAAGCAGGGGGATATGTCTGGCACTGCTGGATCTCCACCAGTCCCTGGCGGCGTAGTGTGTTACTGATGGTAGCCTTTGTTAAGTTGGTCCCAGCTCTCTGCAGGTCATTCACTAGGTCCCCCTTGTGTGGTTCTGGGATTTTTGCTCACTGTTCTTGTGATCATTTTGACCCCACAGGGTGAGATCTTGCGTGGAGCCCCAGATTGAGGGAGATTATCAGTGGTCTTGCATGTCTTCCATTTTCTAATTATTGCTCCCACAGTTGATTTCTTCACACCAAGCTGCTTGCCTATCGCAGATTCAGTCTTCCCAGCCTGGTGCAGGTCTACAATTTTGTTTCTGGTGTCCTTCGACAGCTTTTTGGTCTTTGGTTGAGGTATACCTATGATGACAATTACAGGCCTCTCTCATCTTTTTAAGTGGGAGAACTTGCAGAATTGGTGGCTGGCTAAATACTTTTTTGCCCCACTGTATGTAACAGCTAGAAGATTTGACAGATAGGTTCACAAAACTGGCAGAACATTAACACTCCTTCCAGACAGCACAGCTTGGTGACTGCTTTTTTCAACAGCTTAGTCAAGGCACATTCCCAGCTTGCTGATTAGATAATGAACATGCTGTGTACTATCAGCAAGCTCCCAGTGTAAGATTGCTAGTATTGTATGTAGTACAGCCTCCCAGCTGCCTCTCTCAGTCTGAAGCCTGGTTTTCGTGCAATCCAGCGGGTTGCTATAGGGGCACTCGTGAATACTCTCTCCCGAAACCCTGCTCTATGTGCCCATAGGACACACAGAGTGGGGCTCGGCCCTGCCCCCGCTCCCTCGTCCCTGGCTGTGATTAACAGCAGCAGGAGCCAATGGCTCTTGTTACTGTATCTGAGCCAATGAGGGTATAACTGCTGCTGTCATGCACATGGCTGGATCAAGATCAGGCCCTGGTATGTATTTTGGGGGGAGCTGCATGCAGAAGGTTTGTTACCTTAGTGCATAGAATAGCATTGCATATGGATAACTTTGTGAAATGCACGGTTTATTTGAAGAGTTATAAGTTGTTTATATCCTACTTGGTACATATAAAATTGAAGCATTCATGCATTTTTTGCACTAGCACATATTTATGCGCAAGGCGCAGAGCAACTTTTTTACTTTCCTGTGATTGGACAATGACAAAAATCAACAGTAGACTAATTTGCTCTCATGTGATGTACAAGGCAGAGGCTGCTATGTAAGGGGCCCAAAGCAGGAAAAATGTTTCCTCCTTCTCCTCATACCTATCTGCTTAACCTGTATAAAAAATATCTGTGTACTTACTGGTACCTGTTTTTCCATTTACTACAGTCCAGTCATGTGATCCTGCATCTCTAGCTCAGGGAGTGCTCAGCAACAGCTTGGAATTCTGGGAGCCGTCACATCACCCATAGGCAGTCATGGCCCAACCGTTGTCGGCATTCCATTCCCATTCCCTCACTGACACAGGGAAGACAGAGCTGCAGGATCACATGACTGGACCAGAGTGGATTAAATATAGGTACACACATTTTTTTTAATACAGATTAGGGGGAAGGAACATCTTTAAGTACAGATAGTGTTAAGCCTCGTACACACTATCCGATTGTTGGCAGGGGATTGTCTGTTGACAGACTGTTGTCCTAAAATCTGATCGTTAGTACGCTCTGACAATTATTGTCCAACTTTCGGCCAACAAATGTTGGATGGCAGACTAGTAAATTTTCGGCGGACAATGGTCTGTTGTCTGATTTTAGTATTGTCTGTACACAAGTCCGTCACACAAAAGTTGAAAGTACAAACACGCATGCTTGGAATCAATGCTCACCAAACACAAAATTAGCAGAAGGGGCACAAAGGGTGGTGCTCAAGAGCTGCAATTCCTCGTAGTACGTCACTACGTTCGTGTTTGTTGGCCGACAATTGTGTGCAGTTATTATGCAAGACAAGATCCAGGCACACGCCCTTTGGACAAAAATCAAAAGGGCTTGGTTGGCCAACAATCAGATTGTGTGTACGAGTCTTTAGGCTGTTCTTCCTTTTTAGGGCCCCGTTCACACCTGAGCGTTTTGTAGCTCAAAGCTCCAGAACGCTCAAAATCATATGGCTTTCATTTGTGCCTGTTTACACCTAGGCGTAGTGCCAAAAACGTACATGACCTTAATTTGTGCTTCAACTGTTTTTGGCCCCAATAGACTTCAATTGGAAACAAACGAAGATGCAAGGATTGCTTTTTTTTCTCCTCCCATTGGCTAAAAATAAAAAATGCTCAAGTTTTACACGCCTACAAAAACACTCAAGACATTTTAAAAACCTGTAAAATGACCAGAGACTCTTAAGTGTGAAAGTAGCCCTATAACCAGTATTATTTAAAGCGGAACTTTACCCATAACAACTTGATAAAAAATAACGTTCTTTAGCAAGGAACATACATTTCACATTAATAACTATGCTACCAAAATTAGTGTGTGCTGTAAATTGCCTCCACCATTTCTTCTGTTTCTGCTTGCTGGAGGCTGCCATTTTGCTAAAGCCCAGAGCCCCTGAACAGCAGTACATCATAAAGTGGATCTAAACCCATCGATTTAACGGTTTCAAAAAACAGCTACATTCCTGGAATGCCTGGATTGTTAACTGTCACATTTGGTTGTGTCCTCAAACTGTCAAACCATCAAATGGCTGGTGTTATAGCTGATCACATGTGCAGCACCATGGCAGTTGCAGATAAAACAAACGCAGCTTCCTTGGTTATAAAGGATACCCGGTTTCCCCGAAAATAAGACCTAGCGTGATGGTCGGTGATCACTGCAATATAAGCCCTACCCCCCAAATAAGCCCTAGTTAAACTCCTTGTAGGTCTTATTTTCAGGGTAGGGCTTATTTTCAGGGAAACAGGGTAGGGCTTATTTGGGGGGTAGGGCTTATATTGCAGCCATCACCGACCATCACGCTAGGTCTTATTTTCGGGGATACAGGGTAGGAGGGTTTAATTCCACTTTAAAGCTGTCAACAGATCGGCCTCTACAAACTCAGCAATGCCTAAAATGAAGAACAACTGAGCATGTGCAGAGCAGGGCGAGACAGTGGATTACTGGATTTTAACCACTTGCTGACCGCGCTATAGCCAAATGATGGTTAGTTCTGGGAGGCTGTCACGACAGCCTCTGGTGTTTGCAGGCGGCCCGTTCTGTGTTCACAGATTTCTAGTAAAAAGCCAATCACAGCTGATCACAGATGTTAATAGAAGCTGATAGCATGGGGAGAGGAGAAGAGGGACGATTACTGTCTTCTCTAAAAGAGACATGGGCACTGATTATCAGTTCAGTCCCTATAGTGCCCTCTAGTGCTGTCATTCAGTGCCACCTATCAGTGCCCACCAGTGCAGCCCATTAGTGCCAGCTAATCAGTGCCCATCAGTGCAGCCTCATCAGTGCCCACCAGTGCAGCCCATTAGTGCCAGCTAATCAGTGCCCATCAGTGCAGCCTCATCAGCGCACATCAGTGAAGGAGAAAACTTACCTTTTGCAAAATTTTCTAACAAACTATGAAAACGTTTTTTTTTTTCAAAATTTTTGGTCTTTATTCGTTTATTTAGCAAAAAAAAAAAAAAAAAAAAAAACAGTGTTGATTAAATACTACCAAAAGAAATTTGTGTGAAAAAAATGATAACATTTGATATGGGTACAGTGTTGCATGACCACGCAATTGTCATTCAATGTGTGACAGCACTAAAAGGTGAAAATTGGCCTGGGCAGGAAGGGGGTAAAGGTGCCCAGTAGACAATTGGTTAAAAATCATTATTTTTGATGATTTTCTTAGCTATACCTGCAAAAGGGGCCAGCCTGAAGTGATCCGGAAGGACTTAATTTTCTTAATAAAGGTCCACTTTAAATAGTCACAGGGTCCGACTGAAATCTCTTGTAGCACAGAGGTATTATGCACCGTCAGGAGGACAGGAGTTAAATGCAGTGCTTTGCAGAAGAAAGACAAACTACCGCACATATAAATAGCACGTTCTGTTTGGAATGAAACTGCTGTGTATATTCTGATATAAGAGACTATGCGGAGCATTTATACAAGCAGAGAAGCTGAACATACCAGATTGTTAACATGGTTGAAGCTGCAGCAGACTGTCACAGACTCTATGAACTTCCTGTTATCCCAGCTGTGCATTACAAAGCCTATAAGGTCACTTACACTACATTGTACAAGTCACATGCCTGCAGCATCCAATCACTTCTGCAGCTACAGAATCCCAATCCTTCCTCTAGATTACACTGCTATATAGAGACATGGAATTTGTATGGGAGAGGCCGCACTGATCTCCTCTCCGAGGGATGAGGCCTTTTATCATAATCCGCCTCTCTAATAAGAGCAGGGAGAGTCAAAGTGCATGCTTCTAGCAAGGTTTATTGTTATAGTGTTAAAGGTTCTTTTCATTGTCTCATGTAAATACAGTGCCTTGAAAAAGTATTCATACCCCTTGAAATGTTCCACATTTTGTCATGTTACAACCAAAAACAGAAAGGTATTTTATTGAGGTTTTATGTGATAGACCAACACAAAGTGGCACATAACTGTGAAGTGGAAGGAAAATGATAAATGGTTATCCACGTTTTTTACAAATAAATATGTGAAAATTGCGGCATGCATTTGTATAGCGCCCCCCTGAGTCAGTACTTTGTACATACACCTTTTGCTGCAATTACAGCTGCAAGTCTTTTTGGGAATGTCTCTACCAGCTTTGCACATCTAGAGAGTTACATTTTTCTTCTTTGCAAAATAGCTCAAGCTCTGTCAGATTGGACGTAGAGCATCTGTGAACAGCAATTCTCAATTGGATTTAGGTCTGGACTTTGACTGGGCCATTCTAACACATGGATATGCTTTGATCTGAACAAATGCATTGTAGCTCTGGCTGTATGTTTAGGGTTGTTGTCCTGCTGGAAGGTGAACCTCCGCCCCAGTATCAAGTCTTTTGCAAACTCTAATGCCGCATACACGCGGCCAGACTTCCCGACAGAAAAAGTCCGATGGGAGCTTTCGCTCGGACATTCTGACCGTGTGTATGCTCCATCAGACTTTTTCTGTTGGCATTTCTGACGGACTCATATATAGATCATGTTCTAAATCTTTCTGTCGGAAATGCTGACGGAGTTTAGTCCGTCAGCAAGTCCAGCCGTGTGTACATGGCATAACATGTTTTCTTCTAAGATTGCCCTGTATTTGGCTCCATCCATCTTCCCATCAACTCTGATCAGCTTCCCTGTCCGTGCTGAAGAAAATCATCCCCACAATGTGATGCTGCCACCACCATGTTTCACAGTGGGGATGGTGTGTTTAGGGTGATGTGCAGTGTTAGTTTTCCGCCACCATAGCGTTTTGCTTTTAGGCCAAAAAGTTCAATTTTGGTCTCATCTCATCTGACCAGAGCACCACCTTCCACATGTTTGCTGTGTCCCCAACATGGCTTCTCACAAACTGCAAACGGGACTTCTTATGGCTTTCTTTCAACAATGGTTTTCTTCTTGCCACTCTTCCATAAATGTTAGATTTGTGGAGTGCACGACTAATAGTTGTCCTGCGGACAGATTCTCCCACCTAAGCTGTGGATCTTTGCAGCTCCTCCAGAGTTACCAGGGGCCTCTTGGCTGCTTCTCTAATTAATGCTCTCCTTGCCCAGCCAGTCAGTTTAGGTGGACGGCCATGTCTTGGTAGGTTTGCAGTTGTGCCATACTCTTTCCATTTTCGGATGATGGATTGAACAGTGCTCTGTGAGATGTTCAAAGCTTGGGGATTTTTTTTTTTTTTTTTTAAACTTTTCCACAATTTTATTCCTTACCTGTCTGGTGTGTTCCTTGGCCTTCATGATGCTGCTTGTTCACTCAGGATCTCTAACAAACCTCTGAGGGCTTCACAGAACAGTTGTATTTATACAGAGATTAAATTACACACAGGTGGACTCTATTTTCTAATTAGGTGACTTCTGAAGGCAATTGGCTCCACTATATGTTAGTTAGGGGTATCAGAGTAAAGGGGGGTGAATACAAATGCACGCCAAACTTTTTACATATGTATTTGGAAAACCATTTATCATTTTCCTTCCAGTTCACAATTATGTGCCACTTTGTGTTGGTCTATCACATAAAATCCTAATAAAATACAATTATGTTTTTGGTTGTAACATGACAAAATGTGGAAAATTTCAAGGGGTATAAATACTTTTTCAAGGCACTGTAAATGTAATGGCTATAATTACCCATAAAAAAAAATTCCAGGCCACTTTATATGTTGATGTACACGCATTGGTTCATCCTGCACTCATATTAAAGCGGAACTACATTGCATCTGAGCACCACAAACCAAAAATGCTATTTGATGCATTTTTAAATTCCAAAGCAATTTCAGCCATGTCTTCATGCTTTATTTTGCGGAGACATCACTTTGAAAAACACCCTCTATCTAGAATCTCTGGCCGTGTCCATCTTGAGTAAATGCAGATTCATGTAGCATTTACTTCCTGAAATCCATCTGCCCTTAGCTATACCGCCCAACTTTTTGAGATAGGTGTTCTTCATTCCCATTAGCTAAAATATGTAGGCATAGGGCACACCCCCCCTTTAACCAGTTCACAACCACCCACCACACATGTACTGGGGCAGGGTGGTCGCTCTGCGCCGGACAACGTACTTAGTACATAATCCGACATATTCGGGTCTGGGGTGCACATGCATGCCGCTGGCGACCAACTCGCGCTGTAATTAGAGACATCGGGAGCTGATCTGTGGGTACCACAGACTCATCATTGTCGATCATTAGGCAAAGAGCCAGAACGGCGATTGCCCTAGATGTTAACACCTCCCCAGCCACCCAGTGTCATTAGTACAGTGACAGTACATATTTTTAGCACTGATCGCTGTATTAGTGACACTGGTCCCAAAAAGTGTCAGTTATTGTCCCAACTGTCCGCCACAATATCTCAGTCCCGCTATTTGTCACTGATCGCCGCGAATACTAGTAAAATAAAAAAGATCCAATAGCTGGTAGACACTAACTTTTGTGCAAACCAATCAATATACACTTATTGGGATTTTTTTTTACCAAAAATATGTAGCAGAATACATATTGGCCTAAATTGATGAAGACATTTATTTTTTTTATTGCATATGTTTTATAGCAGACAGTAAAAAAATATATATATTTTTTTTCAAAATTGTCTTTATTAATAGCGCAAAAAAATTAAATCTGCAGTGGTGATCAAATACCACCAAAAGAAAACTATTTGGGGGGGGTACATACAGTGCATAGTGCCGTAACGCAAAAAAAATGGCCTGGTAATGAAGGGGGGTAAATCTTCCGGAGGGGAAGTGGTTAAAGAAGAATTACCGTGTATACTCGAGTATAAGCTGAGTTTTTAGCACATTTTTTGTCCTGAAAAAGCCCCCCCCCCGGCTTATACTCAGGTCTCCCTGCCTCACTGTGCCCATCTGCAGCCTCATGCACCTGATCTCCCGGCGCTGTGACATGCAGTCTAGTCAGCGGCCGTCCAGTGTAGCAAAGCCCTGCCTTCTCCTCGTCCATGATAGGTGGAACCAGGGGCGGACTGACCATTCGGGCACCGCCCGAGGGCCCCATGCCACTAAGGGGCCCCATCAGGGTTGCCAGCCTCAATAAAACCAGGGACAGTATGTAAAAATCTGTGTTTTTTAAAAACATCCCAAGATTATAGCTGCCCCGCCTCTCCAGTACCTTTTCAGTGTGTGTATGTGTATTCTGTGTGTGTATATTGTGTGCCTGTGTGTGTATACATACTGTGTGGCCCCATAATATATTGCCTGGGGGCCCCATAATCTTCTCCTATTGCCCGGGGGCCCCATGAGTTGTCAGTCTGCCCCTGGGTGGCACACTGACTCACTGCTGGGAAACTGACTCAGTGTTCCATCACGGACGAGGAGGCGGCGGGGCTTTATTACACTGGACGGCCGCCGACTAGACTGCATGTCACAGCGCTGGGAGATCAGGTACATGAGGCTGCAGATGGACACAGTTAGGGATGCAGATGGGCACAGTGAGGCTGCAGATGGGCACAGTGAGGCTGCAGATGGGCATTGTTTACCCTCTTTTCCACTTACAGTAGCTGCTGCATTTCTCACCCTAGGCTTATATATGAGTCAATAAGTTTTCCCAATTTTTTGGGGGGGCAAAATTAAGTGTCTCGGCCTAAATTCGGATCGGCTTATACTCGCGTATACACAGTATACAAAAAAAAAATATTAAAGTAAACCCACTAGTAATTACCATTACTATTCCTTTATTTTGGCTTTTGAAATTTACAAATGCAGCAATTTAGAATTTGGATGAAAAAAGTTTAGCACTGTGAAACACAATTTCAAAGATAAATAGTGCATTTTACATACAACTATATAGATCAGATCAAAACAGGGGACAAATGAGGTGGAAAGAGGAACAGATAAACTTTGTTCCAAATCAGGGACAGGCCCTCAAAATCAGGGACAGTTAGGAGCTGTGCCTTAGCTCAGGCATGCAGGAGAGTGTGCTTAACTGAGAAAGCCCCTCCCCTTCCTGGGCTGTAAGACATTTTCCCAGGGCTGACAATGTAGAAAAAAAAAAGTTTAAAACAAATAAATATGGTATACTTTCCTATCTACTAATGCTAGCATCATAGGGATTAAAAATAGTCAATGTTGATTGAGAGAGTGAGGTTCTGCTTTAAAATTACAGAGTTTGGCTCTGATTTTAAAATAGAAGAGCTATACCTTGGAATGTATAGCCATCTTTAGTATACAAAAACCTGATATTATTAAACTCCGGGTGCTTTTAGCTTTAAATATTTTATGGTTGTCTTTATTTTCAAAGCTCCATCCTCAGCAGAAGAGTCTGTGCCTGCCTAGAAGCCACGGCTAAAGATTGCCTTTCTCTGTATTATAGCAGCTGTCTCTGTACAGAGGACTGACACCGCCTGCTATGTCATAACTACATCATTGCAATGAGCAAGGAAACTGAACGTTGCTTTTTCTTGAGAGAAGGCATTCAATCTTCCAAGGGTCATAGACTTATTACACAGTATATAATTGCAGTGGACTTTTACACAATATTTTTCAATAAGAGTGGTGGACTTAAACGTATATTGAGATTCTGTTTAGATGTTGCACTTAATTTCATTGAAGTTGTATTAATTATTCTTAAACTGATAGAACTACACATTTATTTATGTATACATGTTTGTAGCATCTGTTTGTAGATACTAGTGGAAGTAGCTATCTTTACCATGATATTGGTTACACACTTTTTTTTTGGGTTTATACAACTTTTTTTTTTTTTTTGGCTTATTCATACTTTTGATATTCCTTGTTGATTACATTTGTGAAGTCACTAGGGTTTATCGTAGATTTGGTTTTTAATTTGTTTTGCATGCAGAAATTTGTACTTTGTGGATCTGATATTTCTGGTTATGAATACAATCTAGGGTAACTCAAAGTTGATCTACACCGACAGTTTTTTTTTTTCTTCGGTAGAGAAGTTTTTTGTCCCACTAATGAGGATTTCCCTTCACTTCCTGTCTCAGAGACAGGAGGGGAAATCCTTTTAGACAAGAAAAGTGTCCCCGTTGGAAGATTTTTTCTAATCCTGTAACAACCCACATGGTAACCAGGACGAATGGAGAGGGTTATTTACTCCAAGGACACAGAAATAAAAACCTCATACTGTAAGGGTTCAAACCCCTCACCACGCCATCCAAAACTAAAAGGATAGTTTTGGTTTTATACACACTTTAACCTAATCCCTTTTCAGTAACTTTACCTTCAACAGAGAGATATTTTTTTCAATATGGATCATACCCAAGCAAGAATAACCATCAATTTATAACAAGCACGTTTACCTACACACACTTCCTGCATAAAATTATACCACACAGTTATCAAAAATCTCGTGTAGTTTTGCTTTTTATTTATTTATTTTATTTTTTTACATTTTTTTTTATTCCTTGTATCATTCAAGTTTTTTTTCAGAACTTAGTTACTTTGAAGCAGTCTTTGCGTAAAGTTTCTGTAAAAGGGACAATTATAATATTTTTTTTTTTAAAACACAAAAATTACAAACTGTGATTCCAGATATTTACTTTATTACAAGAATTCTCCCAGCAAATTAGATTATTGTGGTCACATTACTCTGTTTAAACAGATTTACTTTACACCACAAACCATTCTTACTTGAACGGACATAATTATAGTTTGCTAGACTTTGCCCTTTAAGAAATAATGCAAAATAAAATGCTTTTAGAAAAAAACAAAAAAAAAACAAAAAGGCAAAAAAAAACCCAAGAAAAAAACATTACAAAAATAAAATCAAGCAGCTTTTAGAAACGGCCTGCGTTCCTCAGTACAATATTCTTGCCTGGAACTACTTAACTGCTCAATGCCACATCTCTTTCACAAAGACACTTTGTTGCCAACATTCTCTTGGCTAATAACAAATTTGCAAAAAAATGATTCTGCCTTGGTCTAATCCAAAATTGCCAGTAAACCTGGCTGAGCCACAGCATGGCCATTTTAAAAAAAAACACTGAAGAAAAAAAAAGTTGAAATGACACCAACTAAACTTAGAAGCTATGGGCAACACTTTCCCTTATTTGCAACAGTCTTTCTAAACTTAGAACTGGTGTTCACAGAAGGGAGCCTTGATGTGCTCTTTGGATCCTGTCTTCAGATTTCAGGCCTCGCCATGTTATTTGTCATAAAGCTAATATCATAGGGAATTTTCGTTCATGGTGTACATATTTGTGTGCATGTATTTTAAGTGAATTAAAAAAGTGCTATGAAGGCATGTTAAAAATCAAGGCCAGCAATATCATTCAATAAATAAAATGGAAAGTAAAATGGTAGAATTGATCCCTTAACATGTGAAATATTTTCTTTCATATTATGTGCATAATATTAAGACACTTTTCGCAGTCACTTTTCATCAGGTTCCGTGAATAAGTCATTTGGTCAAGTGTGCTCTACCACAACATGAAGGCTTAGACCTAAAATATGAACATTTATAGCAAAGCTGTTTAACCACATGTTCAGTTCCTGCAGCCCCGCACACCAAACGGCTTGGAGTAGTCAAGAGATTTGTTCAGGACACTATTGCATTCTGGGAAAACATGGATTCTTCAGTGCAAACATGAATGTCATATTGTTTTAAGTTCAGTAATAAAAAAATCAAATGCAAGTCTTTGATGAAAATTCATGGACCATTTTCTTGCTTTTTCTGGATCTTCTCCTTTTGACCTTATGTAACAACATCTCCAGTAGCGCACAGCATCATTCATTTATTTATTTAAAGGTCCACACTTCTATGTCCTGTACAACAAAGTCTTCCTTCTTGGATAAGATGTCATTGTTAAATGTGCCGCAAGAGTTACTCCGTCCATGATATAAATCCGAATCAAGCCATAATCCAAATCCACTGCTGTAAAGAATTACAATAAAATAAACAATTTAAGCTGCAATAAAAAACCTAAAAAACGTAAATGAAAAGGCATGTGTTAAGTTTCAAAAATTAAAGTGATTGTAAGGGTTTTTCTTTTAAATTTTATTTAAAACAACAAAAATATCATACTTACCTCCACTGTGCAGCTTGTTTTGCATAGAGTGGCCCCAAACCTGCTCTTCTGGGGTCCCCCGACGTCTCCTCCCCACATCAGATAACTCCCTCAGGGAAGTGCTTTCCCGAGGGGGTTACCTTGCGGGCGCGCTCCCAAGTCCAGCATTCGGCATCCATAGCCGCCGAATGTATGACTCGGCCCCGCCCCCCGGCACCCACGTCATTGGATTTGTTTGACAGCAGCGGGAGCCAATGGCTGCACTACTATCAATATATCCAATCAGGACACTAGACACCGGCCGGAGCTGGTGTGCTTGTTCCCATCGCGTAAATTTCGGGGCTCAGGTAAGTATAAGGGGGGCTCGGGGGCACTGCTGCATTGAAAAATGTTTTTCACCTTAATGCATAGAAAGCATTAAGGTGAAAAACGGTGAGGGTTTACAAGCCCTTTAACTATGGTGGAAGTTGTTAAGATTTTGTTTAGCTTTTCCAACTAGGGCTAGTTGCCAGGGTCCCAAGTACTGTATGGAGACTTAGTGCAACAGGGCAATCTAAGCTGTGCTTCCATATGTTTTCCAGTTGCCTACGGTTTACTTTAAAGCTTTCACAGCCAGAGCAGTATTTCCATTTTTTTCAAATTTTGTTTTAGGTCTGAAGATTACTTAAAACTGCCAAACATTATATGTTCTCTGAAGGCAGAGACCAGTAGTTCCAATTCTTTATGACACAATATTTGCGCAATGGTTTAGCAAAGGCAAATTTTCAGTAAAAAAATACTATGTACAAGATGCCAGGGATGGATCCTGGATGGTAAATATGTATCACCATTTATGGGTTGTGGTCTCTTTAAGGGGGAAGACTGAACACACCTGCCAGAGAGGAACATAAATTAGCAAGCAGGTCCATGAGGTGTAGTCTGGGACAAGACACAGTGCAGTTGTTTTACCAAAACTGGAGTGTGCAAAATCTGGTGCAGCTCTGCATAGAAACCAATCCGCTTCCAGGTTTTTGTCAAAGCTTAATTGAACAAGCTGAAGTTAGACACTGATTAGCTACCACCAGGGCTGGCCCAAGACATTGCGCTGCCTGGGTCCAAAAAAAAAAACAAAAAAAAAAAAAAAAACACACCCACCAAAAGGCCCCCCCACATGCATAATTTTATATCATGACAATTATATAATCATCAGTGCCCACCAGTGCAGCCTCATCAGTGTAAAGCAGTGCGGCCTATCCGTGCCCATCAGTACTACCTCATCAGTGCCCACAAGTTTACATCAGTGCCACATTAGTGCAGCCGATTAGTGCCCAACAATGCCACCTTAGTGCCCCCCAGTGCAGCCTACCAGTCTCCATCAGTGTCCATCAGTGCAGCCTATTTGTGCCACCTTATCAGTGCAGCCTATCATTGCCCAGTTTCCATCTGTGCCACCTCATCAGTGTTCACTAGTGCAGCCCATCAGTTCCCATCAGTGCCACTTCATCAGTGCCCACCAGTGCAGCCTATCATTGCCCAGTTTCCATCTGTGCCAACTCATCAGTGTCTCCAGGGCAGCCCACCAGTGCAGCCTATCAGTGTCCACCAGTGCAGCCTATCAGTGCCATCTCAATGCCCACCAGTGCAGCCCAGTGTCCATCAATGCCACCTCATCAGTGTCCATTAGTGCCACCTCATCAGTTCCCCCCAGTGCAGCCTATCAGTGCCACCTCATCAGTGCAGCCTATCAGTGTCCAACAGTGCAGCCCATTGGTGCCCATCAGTGCAGCCCATCATTGCCCATAAGTTTCCATCTGTGCCACCTCAACAATGCCCACCAGTGCAGCCTATTAGTGTCCATCAGTGGCCACCAGTGCAGCCTGTCAGTGTCCACCAGTGCAGACTATCAGTGCCCATAGGTTTCCATCAGTGCAGCCTCACCAGTGTCCATCAGTGCAGCCTCACCAGTGTCCATCAGTGCAGCCTATCATTGCACATCAGTGCCCACCAATGCAGCCTATTCGTGCCCATAGGTTTCCATTAGTGCAGCCTATAAGTGCTAATCAGTGCCACCTCATCAGTGGCCACCAGTGCAGCCTACCAGTGTCCATCAATGCAGCCTCGTCAGACAATCCACACAGGCATCGCATTGGGGAGAAGCCGAAGAACCTACCTGCCAGCAAGCTCACTGCACATATGATCAGCGCTCCAGGGATCTCAGCGCTGCCACTCCCACTCCAAAACCCCTGCAGCCTTCCCTTTCTTCCAACCATACATCGGAGCGGCGCTCCCTGCCCCGTCACCTCCCCTGCTCCCTGTGGACTAATACAGCTGGCTGCCTCAGTGCTAGTGGCATCGTGGGTAGTGGCTTCACTAGGGTTGGTGTAACCCTGTGCGGAAAACTTGGCATCAACCCCCCTCTCCACCAACTATAGTCCCCCCTCAGTACAGACCCCCCCCTCTCTCAGTATAGACCCTTCCTCAGAACAGCCCCCCCCTGCATTGGTATAGACCTCCCCCATCAGTATAGACCTCCCCCCTCAGTACAGACACTCCATCAGTATACACCCCTCCATCAGTATAGACCCCCCCTTAGTGCATACACCCCCCCCTCCCTCCAGACACCCCCTCTCCCTCAGTATAGACCTCCCCCCCTCAGTACAGACCCCCCCTTCCTCAGTACAGTACACTCCATTAGTATACACTCCCCTCAGTACAGACACCCCCTCCATCAGTATAGACCCCCCTCAGCACAAACACCCCCTCCCCCTCAGTGCAGACACCCCCTGTCCCTCGGTGCAGACACCCCCCCTCCCTCAGTATAGACCTCCCCCTCCCTCAGTATAGACCTCCCCTCCTCAGTACAGACACCCCCTCCATCAGTATAGACCCCCCTCGGCTGCAGACCCTCTCCATCAGTATAGATCCCCCTATGTGCAGACCCCCCCCTCAGTGCAGACACCCCCTCTCCCTCAATGCAGATACAACCCCCTCCCTCAGTGCAGACACCCCCCCTACTTTAGTGCAGACACCCCCTTCCCTCATATAGCGCCCCCCCCGCACATGTCCATCTATGTTACAATACAGTGTCCCTCCTCGGACTTCCTCCTCCTGTGTACATGTAAACAGAGAGGGGGAGGTGGCTTTGGTCCGCTGCGATGAGGGACACAGCCGGCAAGACAGAGCAGAGTAGGGGTGCAGTGGTAGCGGTGCCCCACTGCCCACAGGTATCACCCATCTGGCGGGTGTCACCCTGGTGCGGCCTGCCCCCTGCCACCCCCCCTAGCAAGGCCACTGATTGTGTGGCGGCCCCCAATCTGCAGGAGGCAACGTAAGCAGAATGACACTGCACACTGCAGGGAGGGAGACTCGGGCAGTCTGCCCATATTGCCGCCCCTCTTAAACGGCAGCCTGAGTCCCATGGTCCCACCGGGACCCATGGTAGGGCTGGCCCTGGCTACCATGCACAGCTGTACCAGATTTTGCACTCTCCAGATTTAGTAAATCAACCCAGTGTGAATGAGCTGTAGGTTGTTTGGCTGCTGAGCAATTTGTGACCTTGTCTGGACCCCTGGAGCAGACAGGGACTTTAAAGCTTGTTGTGGAACAAGTTCATATTGCAGTGAGCTGAAAGTTTGTTTTATATCAGAGTGTATGGACTGTTTTGTTTGCAAAATGCTAAAGATAAGCTGATTTGTTTACTGTTTTTTGAGAAATAAAAAGGTTTGTTTTAGCACTGCAAAATATCACAACACTAAATTTTATTTTAGGGTACACAAGCACAATATTATCCATTTTTTTAATAAAATATAAATGATGAGGTTGCATAGAGTAAATAGATCCCCAACATGCCATTTAACTTCAATATCCCATATTTTCCACAGCTCACACTTTAAAAGCCCCTACAGGTCATCACTTTGGAGTTAGGCTCCATTCACACCTGAGCGTTTTGTAGCTTGAAGCCTGAAGCTACAAAATGCTGGAGGGGAAAAAATCCATTATTCTCTATGGAGATGGTTCACATCTCCACTCCAAAACGCCTGAAGCCCTATGCCTGAAGCTCAAACAAGTTCTGGATCCTTTTTTGTCGGGCAGATTTGGGCGTTTTTCTCACATTGGTGACCTTTTGCCCTGTACAAAATCGCGGTAAAAAACGCTGCAAAATCGCGGTAAAATTGCGCGATTTTCTGCCTGAAAACGCCAAGCTCAGGTGTGAATGGGGCCTTAAAGCAGAACTAAACCAGATTTAACAGTTTCAATAAACCGTTACATTCCCAGCATGCCAGGAAAGCTATCACATTTGTTTGGGCCCTCAACCAAACTGTCAAACCACCAAAGAGCTGGTGTCAAAACTGATCACATGTACAGCACCATGACAGTTGCAGATCAAACAGGCTAAGATGGTTCCTTGGCTGAAAAAGATGGAAGGGTTTAGTTCCTCTTGTGAATTCCATGTAGCGCAAGCAAGATGTATAAACATAGGTGTCCCTACATATTTATGTACAAATATGTGTGTGCGTGGGGGTGTAGGGCGGGCTCAACTTTTTTTTTTTGGGGGGGGGGGGGGGGGGGGGGAGTTTAAGTGCTTGGGTGTAAATTTTTTGACTTTTCACTAAAACTGTATTTATATCACCTAGGAGACAAAGTCCCCTAGGTGATATAATTTCTTTGTGACAATGTTCTCTGTATTGAGACAATTTTGTTTGTTTTGGAAAGAGTAGGGGAAAAAGAAACAAACCTTTGTTTTTGGGAGATTTCCTTCTACTTCCTGTCTTAGGGATACAACAGGAAGTGGGAAGAATTCTAGATTTTTAGATCTCATGACAAGCCTATATTTAAATCTGGAGACTGTGCATATAAATGAATGCGTTTCAGTGTAGCTACATGTATAACATACCGCATCTTATTCTGGAGTGGTTTCTTACTGTATATGTTGTTTATGCTGGTAATAAGAGGAAAAAGCAGGGCTGGAAATAGCGGTATGGCACTACCTGTTATGGCGACCTGTGTGTGGCCAAATGCATCACTGCCTCTAAAGGTTCTGTGCAAGCAGTGCAACGTCATCATTGCCTAAACTAGGGGGTTTACAGTTTTTGTTACAATTTTAATAGTGTGGTTAGTTATTCTGTTCAGCCAGTCTTGTGAATCAAACATCTAACACAACCAGGCAAATAACATTATTTCTCATTTCGGCTTCCTTTATCTACTAACTGGAAAGTTTATCAGCAGAGGGCACTATACTATATCCTTATGATCACACATATCCACTACTTTTGGCCCTGTAATCAATTTTTTAATTAATACTGTTTTTTTTTGCTTTCTTGTAATGTTCTCTGAGAGCTACTGAACCCCTTCATTTCCTGCTCACTTTCATCTGTTTGGAATGAACAGTGCACATTAGTTGTAGTCATGTTCATTGCTCTATGCACACTACAAGTTCCATAGTCCATAATCCCTAGTTCATCTCAGAGTGCGCTTACGGAGATTTGGAGGAAACCGAGAATAGTAGAAGGTACTTTTTGCATTAACACGCACACAAAAACATATTTGAATATAATTTTTGTATTTTTTTTAATACCAGACATTTAATGCTATCCTAATGGCCAATAAACAGGTTGTAGGCAGAATGGTGGCACTGGAAGTAAAATTTACACAGGTGTCATCTGCCTGGCTTATAAATCCGGAAAAGCTGTGGGAATCACAAGACTGTAAAACAGAATTTAGAATCATTTTGCATTTAAAGCTATCCACTTACATGCAATTTTAACTGTGCTGTTTACCTGAAGTTCCACTCTATTGGAAACTAAGAATTTTAAGTGGCATTATCCTCTTATTCTTAATTATAGAACTTACTTGAAATGAAATAAAAATAGATATGACTCAATTTATGTTTTTTAAGCTGACAAATGTTTTGATGAAAAAACCAAAAGCTTAAGAAAGTATGTAAATACTAACCCTCCACCTCCCAGCGCCAAAGAAGCTGTGTCTCCGTTAATAAAATATGAATTTCCTCCACTCCACTTGAATGCCTGCAATGCAATAGATGAGAAATACATGTAACATCATTCTGGCAAACTGGATGTCAGATGAGCACAAGACTGCTGAAAAATAGTGCAGAAAAAGACATTATTTTCAATAAAAAGAGTTGTTGAGCAACTGAAGCAACAGCCAGAATCTATTCGGCTAAAGTAGAACCAGTACAAGATGGCTCCAAACAATAGGTTGTAATGTCAGGTCATACCTGCCTCTAACAACTCACCAGGTCATGTTGCTAATTCTCTAAAAGACAAGATGCATAAAGGAATACTAAAGTATATGATTTAATAAATTGCACCTGCAAAATGGGAGACTTACTCAACATGTTGATGCCGCTTCTTCAGTCGATGCCCCCAGTGCTGGCTAGATATTGGGATTCAGAGAGTCTCCTTTCCCTGAAGGGCGCTATAGAAACACCTTTGCATACGGCAAGGACTAGTGCTGAATGGACATGTGTCTATTCAAACTCACAGCCAGAGCAAGCCATTCCCCTTCCAAGCTGGTTAACTGCTGGTGCCTGGGCTTTTTCCCTTGACCCAAAAGGCTGCACTGAGGCACCCAGAGCCCACGGCAGTGAATAGGGATTATGTAAGTGTTTGTGCGCACAAGTTTATTGAGGGATGTTTACCACATGTTTAGTGCGGCTTTACTGGAAAGGAACAATTACATTTTTACGTACATACAACTTACCCATACCTCCCAACTTTTTGAGATGGGAATGAGGAACATCCATTAGCAAAAGTATGTAGGCATCAGCCACACACCCTGCCACACCCTCCTTACAGGAGAATTATACAAAATTATTAGTTAAACCCAAAAGTGCTTTTTTTACCACCACTATTCCTTTATATTGGCTTTTGACATTTACAAATGAAGCAATTTAGAAATTGAATGAAAGGTTTAGAACTGGGAAACACTTCTTGATAGATAAATAGTGCATTTTATATACAACTATTATAGATCAGACCAAAATGAGGGACAAATGAGGAGGACAGAGGGACAGAGGGACTTTGTTCCGAATGAGGGACAGTCCCCCGAAATCGGGGACAGTTGGGAGCTATGCACTTACCTATTGCCATATAACAGTGAGGTGGTGGACATATATTTCTACCATGGCAAAAGGAACTAGAGAAACCTTCCCTGGTAAACTTGGTTCACACTGCGTACAGAGACAATCGGAGTGGCTCTGTACCATATTATCACAGCAATCCCCAATGTAAACAGTGCAGTGTTTACACTGGTAGGTCTGCCCCCTCCCCTTACAACAGAGGAAGAGGGAACTAAAGATTGAATCATTCATTAGTACCTGTTCAGGACAACAGTTGTGGGTTTGTTTTAGCTCTTTCACTACCCTCCTTTTCTCTATATCTAATCTCTATTCTGTCTCTGCAGCAAGCTGTATATTAACCACTTCACCTCCCTTATCCTACACATGTACATTAACCCCCTCATCTCCATCCTCACTGTATGCGACCTGTACATTAATGCCTTCACCTCATCCTCCTGTGTATGACCTGGACATTTAATAACTCTAGTGCACCATTATCAAGTTCCATGTAATAATCCCTCAGTACCAGCATGTTTTTTCATTGCCAAGACATTTTGGCAAAAAGCGAGATCAACTTGGTGTGTCTACATTCCAAAAAGGGGTTATTTAGAGGGTTTTTTGTACTGTCCTATAATTTTAATAGTATATGTGTTATGACAAAGTAAGGAAAACATTTTCTTCAGAAATATTGATCCTTTTTCTTTTTGTGTAATAAAAAATGGAAAACTCAGTTGTTATTACATACCACCAAAAGAAAACACAATCTCACTAAAAACTGAAAAAAATGGCCTGCTAATGAAGGGCTATTGCAACATACTAATAACACCACTAATAATAACAACATTCTATTTATTTCAAATAGATCTAAATCAGAACAAAGATATTTCCAAAGCTATACAGTAGTCTGAAACTGATGAAAGCAAGAAATACAGCTGTCGGGTGACGCAACTCGTAGGAGTAGTCAGTGATGTACAGCATCGAGACTCACCACGTCCCAAGCGGCTGATTGTTTCTATCCAGGCAATAACTATACAGGTTCACGTGAGTGTATTCAGTGAAGTCCTTCTATTTTAAAGCACTCCATACTTCGTTCATTGCGCAATGATGTCTCTTTTTTTTCCGATTTATTCCATGTATCCTTGGTAATTGAGAACATTCATCTAAAACGCCCTTTACCTCATATAGCAGTATAAGGGGATTTTGTGAACAGACTTATTTTTGACATATATGGGATTTTTTTCAGCAGCCTATACAAGTGCAGCATATAATCTTCTGCAATTAAGAACGGCTATAAACATTGCATTAAGCTGTAACAATATTATAAGAGGAGTTTTCTTTGAATAGACTAGATATTGGACGGTATATATAGTAGTCATTCATTTTTTACAGGTGGAAACCTGCGGATTATTTAATTTATTTATTGGTGGAACATATGATTATGATTAAGTGGCTATATGTTTTCTGACCACACCATTTATTTATTTTTTCACTGACAATGAGGGATTGATTTATCAAGCATTTGCACAGGATTTAATATTGATTGGAAGGTTAATTTTAACGCAATACGTTATTTCACTCGTAAGAAATACAGCTGTCATTCAGCTGTACCAAAATGCAAACAAAAATCTTTAATCATTCTGCTTTTTAAAAAAAAGTTGTTTTCAAAAAGGCCACTAGGTGTCACCAAATGGGTATACATTTAGATTCAGCATCCATACAGGCAAAAGCAGCAGGATCACAAAGTGAAAATCCAGTTATATCCCCAACTATCCTTAAACCTGCTCCCACCCCCATTCTAAGCCTATTCTAACTACTATACCTATTCTCAGGGCGCTCTGGTCCAGTCACATGATCAGCTCCCAGCACCAGCTTTGGTGTACAGAAGGGACAGCCAGCAATGGATGCCCCATAGTGAGCCTATGGGTGACATCACCCAGGCTCTGCAGCCATTGTCAGTGGTCTCTCCTCTCCCCTGAAGCCAGCCACTGGAGAGATCATGTGACCAGACCGGAGTGACTTCAGCATAGGTAAGAATAGACATCTTTCCCTTACAGGGTAATTAAAGTGGTTGTAAAGGCTGAAGGTTTTTTACTGTAATGCATTCTATGCATTAAAGTGGAAGTTCAGCTACCACTAACCCTACTCTCAGCCACATTCTAAGCCTAATCTATCTAGTCCTGTAAAGAAGAGATCGCTATACTTACCCGTTCTTCAGTTGCTCAGCTCCGGTCCCATGCTGAGCTTGTCAGCAGTGACTTCAGTGTGTGCAGGAGAGGCAGCCGGCAACTGAAGCCCCATAGTAACCCTATGGGCGACGTAACTTCCCAGGCATTTCACAGCAGCCCTTGCTGGAGACTGAACTGGATCGGTCTCAGAAAATGTAGGTATAGCAATTTTTTTTTCTTTACAAGGTTAGATAGATTAGGCATAGAATGTAGCTGGGAGTAGGTTTAGCATTAGATAAGTATTGCCTGAGCTTCCACTTTAACCACTTCAGCCCCGGAAGAATTGGCTGCTCAACGACCAGGCCATTTTTTGCGATACGGCACTGCGTCATTTTAACTGACAATTGCTCAGTCGTGCGGTGCTGTACCCAAACAAAATTAACGTCCTTTTGTTCCCACAAATAGAGCTTTCTTTTGGTGGTATTTGATCATCTCTGCGGTTTTTATTTTTTGTGCTATAAACAAAAAAAGAGCGACAATTTTGGAAAAAAAAAACCACAATATTTTGTACTTTTTGCTGTAATAAATAGCCCCATTTTTAAAAAAAAAAAAGCTATTTTTTTCCTCAGTTTAGGCCATTTTTATTCCTCAGTTTTATTTTTCTACATATTTATGGTAATAAAAAAAAAAAAAAAAATATATCGCAAAAAGCGTATATTGATTGGTTTTGTGCAAAAGTTATAGTGTCTACAAAATAGGGGATAGATTTATGGCTTTTAGCGTCTTCACATTAAAAGAATAAACATTATATATAGCAGAATTTATAGTATTGATAGTGCTAGCAGCATATCTAAAATGTATACAAATAGTATAAATCAATCAATTCACAGATGCAAGAAAAAGTGCATCATAAAACTAAATAAAAAATTGATGCAAGGGGGAAACATATTCAAAACTGTAAATCGATGGTTAAGAAACTTCATAAATATAATGATCCAAAAAATGCTCCGATATCAATCTGTATATAAGCTATCCCTATTTATGGTAGATTTTACTTAAAAGAGAAGTTTAGATTTTTTTCTCATAAGAATCATTCTTGGCTAGGTGGATGCAGCATCGGTCAGATGCTGCATCTACCCTCTTCCGGCTCTAAGACTGAGAACTGAGCAATCAAATACTGCAGATCGCTCAGTTTTTAAGAGCTCCATGATCAGGTGACTGTCAGTCACAGCTCTCTGCTCTGCCCCCCTCGTGCTCACTGGAGCTCTGGGCTTTGGAGGGGGAGAGAGTGGCTGGCCAAGACTCTCAGCAGCTCGCTGAGAGGCTGAGCCAGGTGCCAGTCCAGGTAAGTGGGTGGATCCCGACCATATTGTCATGATTATTCCCCAGCCTGGACCAGCTCTGTAATGTCAGCGGACAGCGGGCTTCAGCTGAAAACAGGTCACAGGAGCGCAGAACAGACTGCACTCCTGTGATCCACAGGAGTACAGCCAAACAAGCTTTGGCTGTACTTCTCCTTTTAAGGATAAGGTCCACCTTTAGGGGAAATAAAAAAAGCACACACCCATTTTTGCATAAAAAAAAAAAAAAAAAAAAAATGTGAATTTATTATTTTTTTCTCCATGAGCCTGCAAATCATTGCATCCACGATCAGTGGATTGCGGCAGCAATGTTAGGCTCCTGCAGACACATCCACCAGCTTTCTTGCCTGTACCTCTGTATGGGCTGTTTGAAAGCTGGAGGGAGGAAGTGTCAGTGGACGATGAGGGCACTTATCTACGCCCTCGCCGTCCATTAAAAGCTACAAGTCTGTCTGTCATGGTGGCTGACAGGACCTATAGTTTCTTCACACATTGCGACGTTGTACGCAAACAAAATTGACATCCGTTTTTTCCCACAAATAGAGCTTTCTTTTGGTGGTATTTGATCATCTCTGCGGTTTTTATTTTTTGCGCTATAAACAAAAAAAAGAGCGACAATTTTGGAAAAAAAAAAAAAAAAAAAAAAAAAAAACAATATTTTTTACTTTTTGCTATAATAAATATCCCCCAAAAAATATATAAAAAAACTAAAATTTCTTCCACAGTTTAAGCCAATATGTATTCTTCTACATATTTTTGGTTAAAAATAAATAAAAATTGCATTAAACGTATATTGATTGGTTTGCGCAAAAGTTATCACGTCTACAAAATAGGGGATAGATTTATGTCATTTTTATAATTTTTTTTTATTAGTAATGGCGGCGATCTGCAAATTTTATCGTGATTGCAGCGGACAGATCGGACACTTTTGACACTATTTTGGGACCATTGGCATTTATACAGCAATCAGTGCTATAAAAATTCACTGATTACTGTGTAAATGTCACTGGCAGGGAAGGGGTTAAACACTAGAGGGCGAGCAAGGCGTTAACTGTTATCCCTTAGCATGTTCTAACTGTAGGGGGGATGGGCTCACTAGAACATGGCAGAGATCACTGCTCCCAATCACTGGGAGCAGTAGATCCCTGCCATGTTGCTAGGTAGAACAGGGAAATGCCTTGTTTACATAGGCATCTCCCCGTTCTGCCTCTCCATGCCACGATCGCGGGCCACCAGCAGACATCGAGTCCACGGGACCCACGAGCACGCTCCCACAGCGGGTGCCCACTATCCGCGGATGACGCAGCGACATACGGGCACGTTGTTTTGCGCACCTGTGCCACTTTGCCGACGTATATCACCGTGAGCCAGTCGGAAAGTGGTTAAGGTCATTAGACAACTAAACAAAATAGCCAGAATGTTTCTTGGCAACAGAATTATCTCTATAAAAATCTTATTTTCTAGCAAGTTCAAAGACGCATAACACAAGAATGAAATAGAAAAAATGGGTTTTTCCTACAGCTTACCTGTAAAATCCTTTTCTTGGGAGTACACCACAGGACACAGAGCAGCTATAGTAATTACTATCTGGGTTAAACGCCACCTATAGGTGAATGGACACTGGCACACCCAAAAGACAGGAAGTCCCCCCTCTATATAACCCCTCCTATACAGGAAGTACCTCAGTTTTGTAGCAAGCAATTCCCAAAAGAGGGGAGGGGCCTCTGTGTCCCGTGATGTACTCCAAGAAAAGGATTTTACAGGTAAGCTGTAGGAAAAAATCTGATTTTCTTTATTGTACATCACAAGACACAGAGCAGCTATAGTAATTACTATCTGGGATGTCCCAAAGCAATGCCCCTGAGGGAAGGGAGACACCATCATAGAAACAGCCACCAAAGAAGGACCTACTCTGCTAGTTGTAATACGCTGAGGTCTTGTACACCTGGGCCACTGACACCCGATGATGGATGACCCAAGATAGTCTCACACCAGGTAGAGAATCTCTCTTCAGAAAAAAAATGAGTTTTTTGCCATTTAAACCATAGGCATCATTGATAAACTGGCAGATCCACTGCTAAATATTCGACCTGGATGCCGCCTACCCTTCCTGGGCTCTTCTGGCAGCACAAATCAGGATTCCTGACTTATGCCAACAACTCAAGTAGACCCGGAGCGTCTGAACTACCTCTAGAGTAGGCAGCAATCTTTCTCCTGCCGACTGTGGATTAGGAGAAAAATAAAAGGCAAGACACTGTCCTGATTCAAGTGAAAAACTAGAAACCAATTTAGGCAATAAAAATGGATGAGGACGCAACATCACCTTATGATGCGAGACCAAAAATGGTTCTCCTTGCATGAAAGAGCCGCCAACTCTGACACTCCACTTCGTGAATTGATGGCAACCAAAGAAGCCAACTTCTGAGATAAAAAGGACCAGCAGAATCCCCTGATTGGTTCAAAAAGTGGCCTCTACAAGGACAGTCAAGATCAATTCAAGTCCCAAGGACACAAGAATGGCCTGACAGGCAAGACTGTCCAAGTTACATGCTGTATGAGGTATGAAACAAGGAGTGAGAAACAACTGCCGCTGGAAAAATATGGAGGGGGACGAACTCTGACCCTTAACAATACTTAAGGCTAAAACTCCTTTCCTCTACCGATTGGAGAAAGAAAAAGAAAATCTCCCACCCACATATTTCTGCGGGTGCCATTTCCTGGCTTCAACCCGGGCAAAAAAAAAAAAAAAATTATATATATATATATATATATATATATATATATATGTCCTGTAATTGAAGTTCCCCGAAGCTGGCTTCCAGGAGCTCAATAGTGCTGAGATACAGGACTCAAGACCATCAGGTCCCGCTGGACTGGGAGTGTCCAAAGGAGCAACCCCCCCCCCGCAAGACTCGCTATGCCTGTGTACCAAGCCCCCTTGGGCTATTTTTGGCCAACATTAATATCAGTGTTACCACCTTACGGATTCTTCGCAAAAGATGTGGCAGAATCCGAAACGGGGGAAAAAACAAAACAAAACGTCAAATAAGGGAGAACCAGACCTTAGGCTACATGTATTATAGGACAAACCTGTTGTAGGTTCAATCTGGAAATGCCTCTGCAGAATATATATGAATATATATATATATATATATATATATATATATATATATATATACACATACACACACACACACACACACACAGTGGGGACGGAAAGTATTCAGACCCCCTTAAATGTTTCACTCTTTGTTATATTGCAGCCATTTGCTAAAATCATTTAAGTTAATTTTTTTCCTCATTAATGTACACACAGCACCCCATATTGACAGAAAAAAACTAAATTGTTGACATTTTTGCAGATTTATTAAAAAAGAAAAACTGAAATATCACATGGTCCTAAGTATTCAGACCTTTTGCTGTGACACTCATATTTAACTCAGGTGCTATCCATTTCTTCTGATCATCCTCGAGATGGTTCTACACCTTCATTTGAGTCCAGCTGTGTTTGATTATACTGATTGGGCTTGATTAGGAAAGCCACACATCTGTCTATACAAGACCTTACAGCTCACAGTGCATGTCAGAGCAAATGAGAATCATGAGGTCAAAGGAACTGCCTGAAGAGCTCAGAGACAGAATTGTGGCAAGGCACAGATCTGGCCAAGGTTACAAAAAAATTCTGCTGCACTTAAGGTTTATTTATTTATTTCAATTACTTATATAGCGCCGTCAATTTACGTAGCACTTTACTTATACATTGTACATTCACATCAGTCCCTACCCTCAAGGAGCTTACAATCTAAGGTCCCTAACTCACATTCATACATACTAGGGATAATTTAAAAAGGACTCAATTAACCTACCAGCATGTCTTTGGAGTGTGGGAGGAAACCGGAGTACCCGGAGGAAACTCACGCAGACACAGGGAGAACATGCAAACTCCAGGCAGGTAGTGTCGTGGTTGGGAATTCGAACCAGCGACCCTTCTTACTGCTTAGGCGAAAGTGATAACCACTACACCACTGTGGTTCTTAAGAGCATAGTGGCCTCCATAATCCTTAAATGGAAGATGTTTGAGATGACCAGAACCCTTCCTAGAGTTGGCCGTCTGGACAAACTGAGCTATTGGGTGGAGAAGAGCCTTGGTGAGAGAGGTAAAGAAGAACCCAAAGATCACTGTGGCTGAGCTCCAGAGATGCAGTCGGGAGATGGGAGAAAGTAGTAGAAAGTCAACCATCACTGCAGCCCTACACCAGTCGGGGCTTTATGGCAGAGTGGCTCGACGGAAGCCTCTCCTCAGTGCAAGACACATGAAAGCCCGCATGGAGTTTGCTAAAAAAAAACACCTAAAGGACTCCAAGATGGTGAGAAATATGATTCTCTGGTCTGATGAGACCAAGATAGAACTTTTTGGCCTTAATTCTAAGCAGTATGTGTGGAGAAAACCAGGCACTGCTCATCACCTGTCCAATACAGTCCCAACAGTGAAGCATGGTGGTGGCAGCATCAAGCTGTGGGGGTGTTTTTCAGCTGCAGGGACAGGACGGCTGGTTGTAATCGAGGGAAAGATGAATGCGGCCAAGTACAGGGATATCCTGGACGAAAACCTTCTCCAGAGTGCTCAGGACCTCAGACTGGGCCGAAGGTTTACCTCCCAACAAGACAATGACCCTAAGCACACAGCTAAAATAATGAAGGAGTAGCTTCACAACAACTCCGTGACTGTTCTTGAATGGCATAGCCAGAGCCCTGACTTAAACCCAATTGAGCCTCTCTGAAGAGACCTAAAAACGGCTGTCCATCAACGTTTTCTATCCAACCTGACAGAACTGGAGAGGATCTGCAAGGAGGAATGGCAGAGGATCCCCAAATCCAGGTGTGAAAAACTTGTTGCATCTTTCCCAAAAAGACTCATGGCTGTATTAGATCAAAAGGGTGCTTCTTCTAAATACTGACAGAGAGTCTGAATACTTAGGACCATGTGATATTTCAGTTTTTCTTTTTTTAATAAATCTGCAAAAATGTCAACAATTCTATGTTTTTTCTGTCAATATGGGGTGCTGTGTGTACATTAATGAGCAAAAAAAATGAACTTAAATGATTTTAGCAAATGGCTGCAATATAACAAAGTGAAAAATTTAAGGGGATCTGAATACTTTCCGTCCCCACTGTATATACATATACACAGTATATGTAAATACACAAATAAATAATATTATATATATAATAATCCCACTGAACTGTAGCCAGCCCCAAGTCAACTTAGAGAGACTGGCATCAGTGGTTATTATTTTCCAAATGCCTGAAAAGGAAGAATATCAGGCACCAATTTTTGCTCTGCAACACCCCAGAAACAGAGCCTTTCGTCAACGCAATGCCTGGATCTTCAAGTTCCAGACAGAGAATGAACCTCTACCAAGACCTGGAGTAGGGCTGTATGTAGAGAACATGCTTTGACCTAAACACAGCTTCCTCCTGTAGAGATATATCGAAGGAACCCCTGGAATTGACTGCTTCCTTTGCAAAGATTATTAAGTTAAAGAGTATTGAGGTGTCTTCAGCAAGCCCAGCACTGGGGCTACACAAAAAAAATGCTTTCCACTGCAATTACAGAAATCTTTGATGAGCCTGGAAACAAACTGAAACACGAAAATGTGCGTTTACAGATGATTATGGACACCAAAATCTACCTCTTGCAGAGAGGTCATCACTGAACAGTCTAGCCTATCTGAAACAGAAGGATGTTCAGCGGCTTGAGATCTTAAGATAGACCTCATGTCCTGATTTGGCTTTGGAACTGATACCATTTAATTGTCTAAAAATGAATGAGCCCATAACTTCTGCTCCAAGAGCAAATGCAAGGCAAAAGACTGACGACTCTGTGACAGACCCAGACAGTCCCAAGATGTGCACTTAACCTACCAGGTTTCTGCTGGCTAAAGATGGAACAAACCACCTCAGAGACTTCCCTAAGATACTCTCAAAACCCAGCAGCCTCAGATGCCTCCCCAGCCAGGTGGGGAAAGCTTACAGCATCTGGTATTCTCAGGCAGTCTCCCATCTATATACTAACCAGGCCAATCCTGTTTAGGGCTTTGATCAACCGAGATCAGGCTGAAGTCCGGCGAAAAGTGATTGTGCCAGGAAACACTGCAATGCCAAACACCAAAGTGGCTCAGATGCACCCGACACCACTGTCTATTGGGAGATGTGGACAACGCCAGATCCCTGAACCTGAGAGCAGTGCCCCTGCTTCCCCCGACTGCCTCTCTTTTCTGGAACCATTTAACTGGTATAACAGGTAAATAATGCAGCAACTAGATTATCCAACCAAATATACAGTCCTCCCAGGATGCAGGCCTAAAAAAAATGTTGGTTTACCGGTATGCAAGTACCTAAGTATGCAAACATGTAGGTATACAAGTATTCTTGCCATTCACGCATGTATGCAGTACAAGGTCAATAAGCACACACGCATGTACCCCCAGGCAAACAAGCACCCAGGCAAATAAGTCCATATGCATGTAGTCCTATGCAAATAAGCACATATGTATGTAGTCCCATAAGTAGTACATATGTATACAGTTTAATGTAAATGAACATATGTATGCAGTACAAATGAAAACATGCCAGCATGTTTTATGCATATATGCAATAGATATGGATGCATATATGCAATATGCATCTATGGAAGCATGTGCTTATGCAACCATGCATTTAGGTAAAATATGAAAGCGTTCGCTGTACACACCCATTCATGCAACATGTGCCCATAGAAACAAGCATTTTCGCAATAAGCAAGCATGTGTTTATGAAACGTGTTTATGCAACATTATGCAACACGTATCTATGCAGACATGTATAAACATGCATCTTTACGCAACCATGTATCTTCATGCGATCATGTATCTTTATGTGACCATGTATCCTTATGCAATCATGTATATTTAAGCAAAGATGTATAAACATGTATCTTTATGCGATCAAATATCTTTATCTGATCAAGTATCTTTATGCAAGCATGTAAAACCATGTATATACATATGTCTAAAACATGCATCTTTATGCAACCACGTATCTTTATGCGATCATAAATAACCATGTCTATGTATACAAACATGTCCAAACATGCATCTTTATGCAACCATGTATATTTATGCAAACATGAATAACCATGCATCTGTGTGCAACCATGATCATGTATCTTTATGCAAACATGTATAACCATGTATATTTATGCGAATATGTAAAAACATGCATCTTCAGGAACCGTGCCTTTCAGCTAGTTTGCCATCAAGAACCTGCTTAACTGCAGTTGGCCCCATACTAGTCCTGCAGGATTTAGCCAAGCATATATGCACTATACTGGAGATACAACTCCTTAAAATGCACAATGCTCATGTTTTTCCAAATGTGTATATTTAAACATGCATTTAAGCAACAAGTTTGCAAGCATGTATACTACGCTGCACCTGCCTACAGAGCAGTCAACAACACTTTAAAGTGAACTGCTAACCATCCAGGGGTGTATCAACTTACAGTTATACAGTCCCCCCAAATAAGCAGTAAATATGCAGCATATAATCATGACATATAATCACGACTCTGTCACACAGTTCTCCCATAGTAAGTACTCACACTTTGTTAGTATCCATGGGCTGCTGCTATGTTTCCAGAGGCCTACTGAACCTGTTGCCACATGGCATGGCCACCCTTCCTGCCTATATAAAAATTGGCCATATTGAGCGAGCCTGCGCCCTATAGTAACAGAATGTAAATGGGGGTATGGCGCTCCCTTATGGGGGGTATATGAGTGATTACAGTAAATACTGATAAAAATATTATAATGAATAGTATATTGAATAGTATATACCATACGCAAAGGGTAAATAAGTGCAATAACTTTGGATGCTCATAAATTGATTAATACCATAAAAAATTGAAAAAAATTTAAAAAAGTGAAACCAAAAAAAAAATGATGAAAACATCCCATTCACATATAATGGGCAAGTGTGAAATATTAGTCAGTTGCAGGTGCTGACCAATAGGTACTACTAACATATATAATACTGTGCAACTCTGTAATTAGTCCAACGTGTCCCAAAAGTAAATAATGAATGCAATCCAATAGGAAAAATAAAGGAAAAAATTAAAAATAAGATAAAAAATCCAAATGAAGTAAAAATACAAAAAGTCTAATCAAAAGTGATATATTCCAAAATATATATATCATAACAAAGTTCCAAATGCTTTAGTGACTGTAGTGCCCACAGAGGAGAATATCCGTGACTTCTGTGCTCCCCCTTTTGGCTCCCCACTCACCGGCTCCCAATACCCCTGCACGGGTGACAGACACTTTAAGATTCCAATGCCGTCCTCTTGGTTGGTATCCCGTGGTTGCTGAAATATGGTATCCTCTGTCCCAGGATTCCCAAGTCAATCCTCCATATCACCTTACACCACGTCCAAGAAGGGGAATCGCCAGAGAAATCCTCATAAGAAAAGATGTCACCTCATAGTGTAGTATAATTAAAAGCTTTATTAAAATAATAATCCCCGATAGGGAACAAGATTAGAAACCGCAAAACACTACACTATGGGTGAAGCCGAAACCAGGAAGAGCTTTCCCGCAGCGTGCGGTCCAGCTGCGTTCCAAGCTCCCTCGCTCCGTACCCGGAAATGACGTAAGTGCGTAGCCCCGCCTTACGCGTTTCGTCATCGACGTTATCAAAGACGGCCCTTTGCGGTTTCTAATCTTGTTCCCTATCGGGGATTATTATTTTAATAAAGCTTTTAATTATACTACACTATGAGGTGACATCTTTTCTTATGAGGATTTCTCTGGCGATTCCCCTTCTTGGACGTGGTGTAAGGTGATATGGAGGATTGACTTGGGAATCCTGGGACAGAGGATACCATATTTCAGCAACCACGGGATACCAACCAAGAGGACGGCATTGGAATCTTAAAGTGTCTGTCACCCGTGCAGGGGTATTGGGAGCCGGTGAGTGGGGAGCCAAAAGGGGGAGCACAGAAGTCACGGATATTCTCCTCTGTGGGCACTACAGTCACTAAAGCATTTGGAACTTTGTTATGATATATATATTTTGGAATATATCACTTTTGATTAGACTTTTTGTATTTTTACTTCATTTGGATTTTTTATCTTATTTTTTATTTTTTCCTTTATTTTTCCTATTGGATTGCATTTGTTATTTACTTTTGGGACACGTTGGACTAATTACAGAGTTGCACAGTATTATATATGTTAGTAGCACCTATTGGTCAGCACCTGCAACTGACTAATATTTCACACTTGCCCATTATATGTGAATGGGATGTTTTCATCATTTTTTTGGTTTCACTTTTTTCAATTTTTTCAATTTTTTATGGTATTAATCAATTTATGAGCATCCAAAGTTATTGCACTTATTTACCCTTTGCGTATGGTATATACTATTCAATATACTATTCATTATAATATCTTTATCAGTATTTACTGTAATCACTCATATACCCCCCATAAGGGAGCGCCATACCCCCATTTACATTCTGTTACATTCGTTAGCCCTTTTTGAGGGCTTAACTAGGGGAGGCAGCACACCTTCTCCTTAGCCATTCCTCTCTTTTCCTGATATCTCTCCTCACTGCCCTCTTTTCCCTTATCTTTTCTCTCTATAGTGGGTTCTACACTCCCTTGTTTCTTTCATCCCCACCTCCCCCCCCCCCCCCTTCTCTTTCTTTTTCTTCCTCTTCTCTCTCCTTTGTTCTCTCTCCTCCAGCCACTATAGGGCGCAGTCAAAACCACAAAATCTCTGCGCTTAGGACAAACAGCAGCCCACATGAGTAAGAGTACACAGTATGGTTAGACAGCACACTGCTCCCAGTGGCCACCGGGAGAACACACAGTCAGAACTCGCTTTTAAAAAAAAAAAAAGACAAACTACAAACAAATGCAGACTTGTCATTCCTGCTGCAGGACTCTGAACATAACAGGAGTCCAATCTTCACCCATCACGGCGAGCTTTGTCATAAAAGACCTTCAGAGACTGGGTCTCCCCTTAATCTGGGGTCCACTCCCTGGACCTGTATAGCACCCTGCAGGAAAGCACCTTGGCCAGAACAAACACTGCACAGGGTTCCATTACACAGGCTCCAGCGCTGTAAGGCTGCATTACAGGCAAACCTCGAGGAATCTTCTCTCCTTCCAATGAGGCTCGGGTACCATCCATTTTGGCAGACAGCTTTTTCGAATGGATCCGATTGAAGTCCATGATTCTTAATAGAACCGTCTAGCACATGTATCACATCAGTGACCACCACCTTACAGACTAAAAAACTGAGGTACTTCCTGTATAGGAGGGGTTATATAAAAGGGGTCTTCCTGTCTTTTGGGTGTGCCAGTGCCCAATCACCTATAGGTGGTGTAGAACCCAGATAGTGTTTACTATAGCTGCTCTGTGTCCCGTGATTTACGATAAAGAAATTTTATATTTGAGTGCAGTAATTTACTCATTTATAAGCATGTTTACATGGGTAAAAATGAGTATATTACAACACTGGCAATGAAGAAGAATTTTACTCGTTCTTTGCACTGTCACACATTTACACGCCAAACCTCAACAATTCTCAGGTCTACACACAGTACGTTTTTACGCAGGGACTTTCTCAACAAGTTCCTGAGTAAACATCAGTAAATTATGACGCCTGTGTGCAAGAGGTCTTAGATTTCACTTGCTCAGCCTATGGGACAGATGGATCTCTTCCTATGGCATGAACAAGAGAAAATCAATAGATTCCTCTGTCCACGTTAATCAGCCTGGATAGAGGAATCAGAATTTTGGACTTTGGTTTTTAAAGCGGAGTAACACCTAAATACTATGCGCTACTATTAAAGCGCATTCCTCCCCCCCTCCAGTGCCACATTTGGCACCTTTCGGGGGGGGTACCTGTTTTTACAGGTACCCTGTCTCCACTTCAGGAGACCGGGCCTCGGCGAAGTACGTCAGCAGCTCGGCCCCCCTCCTCCCTCCCCTTCTGCTGGGCCAGTATGTGTGGCTGCTGACTTTTCATTTTTAAAGGGGCGGCGGAACTCCTCTTTAAGCAGCCCCAGAACCCGCAGCTATTTGAATACTTAAGAGGAATCACTGTTCACCTACAATTTTCCACCAAGCTCAGTTGATTTTTAAGCCCTCATTCACATTGGAGCGACTTGTCATGCGTTTTGACAGGTCAAATCGCCTGACAAGTCGCACCCTACTGTGGGCAATCAGTGCAACGCCAACTTTGCCATGCATCAATTTGAAAAAGTAATTCCTGCACTACTTTTGGCGATTGCAGGTGCGACTTGCATAGTCATCTGTGCATGAAGCCGCACAGATGTCTTCAAAGTTGCAATGACACGCAACTTTGAAATTGTGCGATTTCAGATGAAGTCACGTGATTTCAAAGCCGCATTCAATGTGAATGAGGGCTAGATGAACTTTTGTTGAGCCAGATGATGCCGACATGGTCATCCATGACTCAAATTCCTGGCAAACTAACCAAATTCAAGTCATTCATGGCTAGTTAAAGCCTCTATTATGCCTCTGACTGATAAGAGAGGCCCCAGTTTTATCCGGCACTAAGGCCCCCTGGCAGTCAGTTACATTTCTGACTACTGGAATTGTTGACTGTACTTTAGGTTTGCAGTTCGGTATTATTTCTATGTTTCACAGACAGACACATGATACAATGTTTATGTAAAAGATTTACCTTGAAATCAGGACTAAATGTGAAGAGGAATGTCTCGCCTGTGCCATAGTAATGGTCACTAACTTTGAATGGATGTGTTGCATAAGCTCCAAATACCTGAAAACAAAAAGGACAGCAATCTTAAGAGCTGATTCACTCGTTTGCAGTTTAAGTGTGGCGCAAGCAGGATCTTTTACCGCACCGCACCCAACACAGGTTGTCAACGAACACAAAGCAGCATTCTACAGTAACGGCAAGAAATTGTGCTAAACAAGGAATTACAGAAAATCTACTAGAAAGTCTGGGGGAAAAAGTGAATTAAATATACTGTTTGCATGTTAAGTACACATATGGCAAAAATTGCATTTGCGGAACTCGTCTCTATTAAATCCTCTAATAGATACCAGCACTCCACCTGACAGTGCCTTCATCTTTCTCATAGTTACATACGTACGTAAGGCTGAAAAAAGACACAAGTCCAACCTATGTGTGTGATTATATGTCAGTATTTCATTGTATATCCCTGTATGTTGTGGTCGTTCAGGTGCTTATGTAATAGTTTCTTGAAACTATCGATGCTCCCCGCTGAGACCACCGCCTGTGGAAGGGAATTCCACATCCTTGCCGCTCTTACAGTAAAGAACCCTCTATGTAGTTTAAGGTTAAACCTCTTTTCTTCTAATTTTAATGAGTGGCCATGTGTCTTATTAAACTCCCTTCTGCGGAAAAGTTTTATCCGTATTGCGTGGTCACCAGTATGGTATTTATATATTGAAATCATATCGCCTCTCAAGTGTCTCTTCTCCAGAGAGAATAAGTTCAGTGCTCGCAACCTTTCCTCATAATTAATATCCTCCAGACCCTTTATTAGCTTTGTTGCCCTTCTTTGTACTCACTCCATTTCAAGTACATCCTTCCTGAGGACTGGTGGCCAGAACTGGACAGTATACTCCAGGTGCGGCCGGACCAAAGTCTTGTAGAGTGGGAGAATTATCGCTTTATTCCTGGAGTTAATCCCTTTTTTAATGCATGCCCATATACTCGTTTGCTTTGTTAGCAGCAGCTTGGCATTGTATGCCATTGCTGAGCCAATCATCTACTAGGACCCCCAGGTCCTTTTCAATCCCCACCCCCCCCTACACAGAGCAGAAACCTATTATTATTCACCATTTATATAGCGCCAACAGTTTATGCAGCGCTTTACAATGTAGAGGGGGGACAGCACTGTAGAGCTTACATTCTTAAGGGAGTGGGTGGTGGTACAAAAGGTAATAGATGCAAGGAATGATTTGATGGGGGTGGCTCGGGGACAGTTGTTAGGTGGGTGTGGGGTAGGCTTCCTTGAATAAGTGAGTCTCCTAAAGGTGGACAGGTTAGGGGTTGATCAGATATACCGGGGCAGGGAACTCCAGAGGATGGGAGAGGTTCTGGCGAAGTCCTGAAGGCGAGCATGTGAAGATGTGCAATGGCATTACAGTCATTAGGGTTTACAGTTTTTTTTTGGGGGGGGGGGGGGGGGTTTATATATTTTTAAGTTGTACTTCTGTTTGTCAAAAAGCAATATTTTTGTTTATGAAACTTGGTTTTATTTATAAAGGTGCAATACATCACAACAGCTAATTCTGTGTCTGTAGTGCATGTTCAAACCTTAATACCATAAATAATAAACATTTTATAAGATTTTTACTTCAGGGAGTATATAAAGTTTGGCAATTCTAAAGAAATAATTCATGCATTCAAATTTAACTAAACCCATTCGATATTAGTAGACTAAAATGTACTGGGAGATTTCAGTCGACTAAAACGAAAACAATTCAGATGACAAAAATACAACTAAAACTAAAATGGCATTTTAGTCAAAAGACCATAACTAAAACAAAATTTGAAATATGTTGTCAAAATTAAACACTGATCTAGGTCCAGTTTCTATGCTCTGGACTAGAATACTGGTCCAGGAACGACATGTCATAATCCTCAATGCCTGTGCAGTAGCCTGTATGTTTTTGTCTATATGTGCACATACTGTCATACAGCTCAATCCCCAGGATGCTTCTTTTACCTTGTGACCAGGCAAAAAGCTGCAAGGTTACAACAGTCCCAGTGAGTTATCACAACGGGAGAGTAGAGAGAGAAAAGTATTTTCCTTCCTGGAGCAAATTCATGACATTCTCCCAAGTTGTACCTGTTAGCCAAGGTACAGTCACTTGACTGGAGCTAAAAGATTACTTTTTAATCATACCAGATGCAGTTATTTTATTTTTTAACAGATTATATTGCTGTAATTTGAGACATAAGAGGAAATTATCCTTGCAGTCTGTTAAATTACTGATAGGTCTCCCGTAGACCAAAATATATGCTTCAGGAATGATTAGAACAAGGCATAGGATGAAAATGATTTTTTCCATTAACTATATTTAGCAGAGTTATAAAAAAAATGCCTGTTTTTAGAAAAAAAAATGATATGCCTCCTTTAATGCATGTTAAATGCATGTTTTAGAAGACCTACCATACATTCCTATGAAACAAGCATTTTAATACACAATGCACTTCAAACAAAAGGCTACCAACACAATTTTTCCACATCACGCCACAATTAATTATGAAAATTAGGTGGTTTCCATTCATAAGAATGGTACTGGTCATGCATTTTACATTAAGAAGCATGAAAAACCACATAAAAGTGTAAATGCACCCATGATGTTCTTTCCATATGCAGGTACATTAGCATCTTTCATCAATTTAAATAAAACGTTTAGGCTGGGTTCACACTTATGTGAATTGGATGAGAGTTTCCCCGCATTCAATTCGCACAACAGGAGACTGACCGGCTCACAATGGAGTCGGTTCACATATCTCCAGGGCGGTCACGGTCCGTATTTAAAAAGGGTCCAGTGCGTCTTTGGTTCCAGTTCAGGTGCAATTTCAGGCAAAAATTTGGAAGAGAATCAAATTTGACTCGGTGAACAGGGATGCACTGGACCCCTGCGGTGAGCTGCAGCATGTGTGACCCCAGCTTTACCGAATACAAAATTGTTAGGAGATATGGTTGTGGGTGCCTTTAGGAGCAGGGATTTGACAAAGTTATTATGAAATATGTTGACATTATATGTGTAATTAGAGTGGAATTCCAGCATAACCCGAACTACTCTTACAACTTTCCCCTCCTAACACCTATGCTTACTAAACAAAAGAAAGACAGTCACTTCCAGCACTAAGGGGTTTTCTAAAAGTGAAGGGCAACAGGGACATTGGTATCTCAGGACTGGGTGGATGCTGCCTTCCTCAGATTGGGTAATCAGATTGATACTACAAAAAAAAGAAAAAAAAATGAAAGGCGCGCATACCTAGTGCATTACCAATGACATTTAATAAATAATAAATTTAATAAAAGGTGGGTACTCAAACAATTGAATTGAGCAATAAAAACACACAGTATGGAACCATGTGCCATATACCATCACAAGGTATAATCTAACGCGCTTCGGGCGGGGGGCGCGCACCCCCCTCTGGGAGTAGCCCAGCTCTGAGGAAGGGGGTGCGCCCCCGAAACACGTTAGCTTATACCAGTGTTTCTCAACTCCAGTCCTCAAGGCGCACCAACAGGTCATGTTTTCAGGATTTCCATTATTTCGCACAGGTGATTTGATCAGTTTCACTGCCTTAGTAATTACCACAGCTGTTTCATCTGAGAGAAATCCTGAAAACATGACCTGTTGGGGCGCCTTGAGGACTGGAGTTGAGAAACACTGGCTTATACCTTGTGATGGTATATAGCACATTGTTCCATACTGTGTGTTTTTATGGCTCAATTGAGTTGCTGTTTGTGAGTACCCACCTTTTATGAACTTTATTATTTATTAAATGTCACTGGTAATGCACTAGGTGTGCACGCCTTCCATTTTTTGTCTTTTTTTTGTAGTACCTATGCTTACTAACCTGTGTAATGCCCCGTACACACGGTCGGACATTGATCGGACATTCTGACAACAAAATCCTAGGATTTTTTCCGACGGATGTTGGCTCAAACTTGTCTTGCATACACACGGTCACACTAAGTTGTCGGAAAATCCGATCATTCTGAATGCAGTGACGTAAAACACGTACGTCGGGACTATAAACGGGGCAGTAGCCAATAGCTTTCATCTCTTTAATTATTCTGAGCATGCGTGGCACTTTGTGCATCGGATTTGTGTACACACGATCGGAAATTCCGACAACAGATTTTGTTGTCGGAAAATTTTATAGCCTGCTCTCAAACTTTGTGTGTCGAAATTCCGATGGAAAATGGGTGATGGAGCCCACACACGGTCGGAATTTCCGACAACAAGGTCCCATCACACATTTTCCGTCGGAAAATCCGACCGTGTGTACGCATAAGACAGATGTATATACCTAACTATTTTCAGGTCGCTCCACTCTGGTCATGTGATCTTCCCTGTGTCAGCTAGCGCAGCTTCGGGGGAGAGGAGGAAGCACAGGCAAAGAATGGGACATTGAAGCCTACGGATGATGTCAATTCTTCAGGCTTCACAAGCCATTGTCAGAGCGATCTCGCCTCCTTCCCTGCAGCACCACTAGCTGACACAGGGTAGATCACGTGACCAGACCACAGCGCCTTGAAAATAGACAAGTGTATACATCTCTCACACAGGTTAGTAAGCATAGGTGTTAGGAGAGGGGAGGGAACTGTTTTAAGAGTAGTTAAGGCCAAGATGAAATTCTGCTTTCAGATAAACTGTAATCTAGGCTAGATTTCAATTATATGATGCAGTTGTGTTGTCTGGCCTGCACATAATTATTATAGAAGGGCAGATGTTTGATATACAGGTAAACCTGGTGCAAGCCCTGTGTGGTCTGACCACACATTAAGCCTGGATCCAAGTGAAAACTTAGATCTATGTGACACTTCCATTAATCAGCCTAAAACAGAATTATGGCTTCCATTTTTAAAAAAAATGGATGTGCTGCATTACTTCATTTTAGGTTTTCTATGCTTATAATTTTCTCTAATGCCGTGTACACACGGTCGGACTTTTCGGCTACAAAAGTCCGATGGACGCCGACGGACCAAGTCCAGCGGACAATCCGATCGTGTGTGGGCTTCCCCGGACTTTCAGCTGACTTTTCCAGCCACAAATCTGACGGACTTTAGATTTGGAACATGCTTCAAATCTTTACGCCGTAACTCCACCAGGCCCAGAAATCCGCTCGTCTGTATGCTAGTCCGATGGACAAAAACCGACGCTAGGACAGCTATTGGCTACTGGCTATCAACTTCCTTATTTTAGTCCGGTGTGCGTCATCACGTACGAATCCGTCGGACTTTTGTGTGATCGTGTGTAGGCAAGTCCGGTTGTTAGAAAGTCTGTTGAAAGTCCGCCAAAAGTCCATCGAAAGTCTGTCGGACGGGCTGTCGGACTTTTGTAGCTGAAAAGTGTGTGTGTGCGTGTGTACGCGGCATAAGTCCCACAAATACCTGTCGATCTTGTCAGTGAACTCCACCTAATGCATCCTCCTGTGATGGTGTGGCAACAATGCTGCACTGATCCGGCATTTAGAGAAAAGTTGCCACCCTTATGTAGGCTTGTCTGCTTGCCCCATATTGGGAATGAAAAATGTTGCAAGGGGGTAAGGTCATCAGCTTTGTAACTGCGGAGACAAGCCTTTTTCTTGTAATTCAGCATCAAGTCACACTAACCCTACACACTTCTTTGTAGACTGCACTGCATCGGTCGCTGAAACTCTCCCACTGTGAGCTGCAGCGTCTGGGATAGAGAGCGTGTAGGGCACAAATGAATGAGGATTTAAACAGACGGGGCTTATAAAGCTTATGCATCACATAGAAACGGGATTTGGTACCTGTATAGACTGTCATATAGGAGCCTTTAGTTGTACTGTAAACACTTAAAAAAAGAAAAACCTACAAAAAAATGAATCCTGGGAATGGCATTTGAACTGGTGCATATACTCCATCTCAGGGGAGATGCTTCCGAAATACCAACATACAATTACACCACAAAAAGGAAACTGCACCTTCCAAGGCTACCAATTAAAAATCACTTTAACCACTTGCCTACAGAACACTTTCACCCCCTTCCTGCCCAGGCCAATTTTCAGCTTTCAGTGCTGTCGCATTTTGAATGACAATTGCACGATCATGCAACCCTGTACCCAAACGATATTTTTAGCAGTTCTTTTGGTGGTATTTAATCACCACTGGGTTTTTTTAAAGTTTTTGCTAAACAATCGAAAAAGACTGAAAATTAAGAAAAAAAAAAAAAAAAAAGTTTTTCTTTGCTTCCGTTATAAAATTTTGTAAATAGATAATTTTTCTCTTTCACGAATGTGCGCTGATGAGGCCACACTGATGGACACGTATAGACAGTACAGATAGGTGGCATTGATGGGCACCGATAGACGGCACTGATGAGGCGGCAATGGTGGGCACCACTGGTTGGCACTGACAGGCATCACTGGTGGGTACTGACAGGCACCACTGGTGGGAACTGTTGGGGTTGCACTGATAATCAGGACACTGATAAGTGCCCCAAATGTCACTCAGTGCAGATGTTCCTGCTGAGGAATGCCACTTACCTTCTCTCCTCACGTGCAGTCAGCGTGAGGAGAGGAATGCCGATAACCGGCATTTCCTGCTTACAATGTGATCAGCTGTGATTGGACGCAGTTGATCACATGGTAAAGAGCCTACATCATAGGCTCTTTACTGGGATTAGTAATGCGTGTCCCAGGGCGAGCATGGGAGGACATCATATGACGTTCTCCCAGAATGAGAGTGCTCCCGCCTGTCCGTCATTTCACTATATGGCGAGCAGGAAGCAGTTAAAGCCAATCTTTAGGTAGGTCTCTTTTTACATAGTGCCATTGGTCTAGCTTGGACTAATCCAAGTATGTATGTGCCACACCTGTGGGATCCCTGTAGAAGCTGGAAATCACTGTAATAGACTTTACTACAGTGATTACCACTGACTTCTGTGCCAAACGGCTGCCCTGTTGCTTACTGGACACACTATCTCGCTTGTTCTGCATGGGTGTCATTCAAGGAACAGCTTTTAAATGAATGCAATTCAAACTAGCCAAAAGTGGTTACAAGGAGACTTTCAACAAGTCTATCAGTGCAAAATCCATTGCTTACTATAGGCAGCAACCTGTTTTTCCACTTTTCTATTCATACAAGGGCATGTAATAACAGATGTAGTAAACCCTGAGATATTCATGTTTTCTGCATTCCAGAATTCTGCACTGTACAACACAAACTTCATAAACTGTGCATATAAAATTTTATACTGTATAGTCTCTTTTTTTAATTGTGGAGGTGCATGTGGCACAACCAAGATGGTTTTAATCTTTTTCTTTAGTAGGAGGAGCAAAAAGATAGGCTCAAGCTAAGCAACTTTAGCTTCCTGTATTTCTGGATCTGCCGATCATTTGACATGCAATTTTCCTGAAAGTAACTTCTGTATATTTTTCATCATATGCTTATTCTAAAATAAAAAAAAGAGTTCCTGTTAATGCGTTTTTTAGAATAGCTAATCCAAGCTCTACTAAGGAAACTTGCAGCCTAATTAAGCATGCTCATGAACATTTAAACAGAATAATATTTTAAATTAAGGTAAATCTTCTTGTTGCATAGTAGGCAAGGTTTCTGAATAGCATCTAGATTTTAGAAAAAGTTTGCCAACTTGTCTAGCTACTGTATTCCCAGAGACTGGTTTATGTGGGGGCTAAAGATGTACTGTAGACTTTAGAATACCGGCTCAGCAGACTGTCACCAATTTAACTACCTATGCTTTCCCACATTCAACAACTGGATTTGCACCTGTTGTGAAAGTTTCATTCGGACTGGTATCTGCAGAGAAGTAACTCCAGTTCTTAGAATACTTTAGGGCTCCACGACAGCCAAAGAATACAAACTTCACAGACCTGGTACATAAAAGATATTTCATCCCTTACCTGGTTATCCATATCTTTAACTACCAAGAGAACTGGGCTGTCCAGAGAACCAAGGTTCCTGTACAAAGTCTTGAGGCTGGCTCCATGCGCCTGCATGCTGTACACCAGATGCCAAGGATATCCCTGAACCCGGGCAGGAAGACGTTGGCCCAGCTGCACAAAGATAAGCAGAGAAAGTCAGACCCTATTTTATGATCAGTTGCACTTTTAGGAAAACCACACTTATTCAAACTCCAAAAGCTCCTTACATTTCTTGCATAGTTTTTCACTGTTCACTGCCAGTGACAGAGGACATTTCTGCATTACTGATAATACACTAGATGCGGAAACCAGAAATATTTTGTGGCGTTTTTTTTTTTTCAAGAAGTATATATTTAAGACAGGGAACATGTCAAATAAATAAAGAAGGGCAAACAGAGAAAGTTAATGTGGTTGTCTTCAGCAATGAATTTATTTGACCTTTCATAACCTGCCATAAGTCAGAGCTAGTCTAGTTTTTAAAAATGAGCTTTGGTATTGCTTAGGTTGCAATTACAAGCAGCGGGATGGGAACTCTCTCGGCTCTCCTGTCCCACCAGCTGGTATGTTCGGCTGGCCGGAGACCCATACAAAGCTGGAATTGGCTTTGATCGGGTCTCCGCTATGGTTTACCGGGCTGCCATTGATGGCATTTTTTGGAAATCAAAACCCTCCATCTGTCACGTCCCTATTGCTGTTACATTCCTTGTGACAGCAATAAAAGTGATAAATATATATATATATTTTTTTTAACATACCTCATCAACATGCTATTAAAACTTTTCAGTTTTCTTCAGATTGCCTATTTTAGACCAAGTGACATCACCACTGGGTCTCTGTGCTATGCAATACAGGCAGATCATAGCTCAACCCTAATGCAAGCAGTGGACTGGCTCTTGAAGGGAGTTAAAAATGCCTTGATGTGTGGATGTCAGTCTAGAGGAGTGGGCATTCTTAGGCAGAATGCATGTGCTTATAGACCTCCTTAGGCAATGCCTGTATGTAATGCCGGGTCTCCATGACTGAAAGAAAACATTCAATTAATAAAAAGGGGCGGACCAGGGACAGTAAGGCTGGAGAAAAAGAAAAAAGTTAAACGATGCTGGGCATCCTCTAGCAGAGAACTGAGGCAAGCTCTGACTTGCTGCAGCTTCTTATCCACAGTGGAGCCTCTACAACTGGGCAAGGCTGAGGGCTCGTTCACACCAGCAGCTGTGCTGAAAGCTTGGCCGCTTGTGTGTCCTGAGAGCACAGCACCACAATGCAGTGGTGTAAACTTAACAGAAAACAAGGCAGTATGCATGGTCTTTGTGTCAGGATTGCACTGGGCAAGGCCACCCAGCACATCTTAATGTAAATGGTTTGACCCTACTGTAAAAAGGTAATGCCGGAGGTCAGCGTTAACCTATACATAGAATAATGTTAAATATTAAAAAAAAAAAAAATTCTACCACTGTATACCTACAAAGTGTTATAGCTAAACTTTTTTTTTTATCCAAATCAATATTAAAAAAGGGAAAAAGATTTAGGTAAATAATTTACATTAAGCACTTGAACTTCACCACTCTTCAACCAGCTATAGATCTAGTAATACCTTTGTTATTACTTAATGATGCTAAAACAATTTTTTTTTTCTTGGAAAAAATACTCTTTTGGCAATACAGTCTTGCAAAACATTTTCCCATTTACTGTATTCTAAAGCCTTTACCTTTTTCTTACGCTTAAAAACAATGGCAAAGTTACACTTTGGACAGGCGTCACATCATATAGACAAATCATATTATATATATAAATAAATCATATAGAAGGAAAATGCATGGGAACACCAGCTATGAACTAATTTCATTTCCAAACATGTTGATGTATACTGTTGCCTACAAACCCAAACTACCACAATATAGGTTTAAATCCAGGGGCTTATCAAATCATGCAATACAGTCATTGCATCATAATGTCAAGGAGATGATGGTAAGCCTAGCAGGAGCATGTTTGCTAGTCTTTGTAATGATGCCAAAAGATGCAAACTTAATAAACGAAACTAGAAAGAATGAATGACTGAAACTAGAAGACACTGAAGCATAACATGTAGCCTTTGCATTTGCTTAAATTTAGGAGGCAAAGCACACAATGTAAAAATAAGCCTTTACTGATGCGGACTGTGTTATCACACATGGTACCTAGATTCAGAGCTGCCTCATCTTTTTTTTTACTATTTTCCTACATTAAAAAATCATTTATTTTTTAGAAAAGATTATCTAGAATACATACACTTTGTGATCTCTCTCTCTTAATATATATATATATATATGCGCAATGGTATATTTAAATGCCACCAACTTTCTCACCCTGCCCCCTGAAATTCAAATCCTTGACAAATCGTCAGTCAAGCATTGCCCTTCACCATAAAGAAGATTTACTAAATAAAATAACTAAGAACAAGAAAGTAAACTGCAACGTGATGACCGGACCATCTGTTTGCAGTAAACGTGTGCAAACATTCACTCATGGGTATGGCAGCAATCAAAGAACCCCTCCTAGTTATCATACATTGATATTCAATGCATACAGTGCTCTCCTAGTTTTCAATGTGCCTTAAACATACAAATCATCTTGCTTCATAGCATACAGTTTCTAAAAGGCAAACCACAGAAGATGCACACCAAATATTTTTGATACGTCAGGTTTAAAAGGCATATGCAAAGAAAAAAAACCCTGTATGCTTTGCTGTCATATGCAAAAATCCACTTATCTGAGTATTTTCCACTGAAACCTGTATTTCATATATCAGTGAATAGAATCTTGTGCGCTGACTAGTGTTTGATTATTTGGCATAGACACAAAGATGTGCACATGCAGAATACAATACAGTATATGAATTGCTGAGGCTTTTAAAAAAAGAAAACCTTTTTATTTAGTCTCCTTTAACAGATGCACCCTTGATTCGGTGTATGTTATGTGCATTTAGGAATACCAGCAGCATTTGGACCTAAAAGCCATGGTAAGTACAAATTTTTATTTTAGCCCTGCCGAGAAGATGGAAGCGCCCAGTTAATAAATTCCAGTTTTATACAATGCAGTCTGTGCATGAAAATTCACACACAATGTGGATAAATTATAAATTCTATGGGCATGTATTTTGCCCATCTGCTTGGCATTGACAGACAATCGTGCACTCATGTATCAGGCCAAGTGAACCCTGTCAATTTGCAAAATTTTAAAAGCTCTGGGTTCGAAATCAATTTTCCATTATAATGTGTGAACCTTGCTAAAAGAAACCTTTACTGAGAAAAATGTGAAGGCTGCTATTGCTATCTGCTTGTAGTTTTACCAATTTTTGAGCAACTGACCTGGAAAAGAAATGTGACATTTTAAGTTAGAATATCATCAGAACTCTAGATCAATAATACCAAAAGGACAGCAAGGCTGCATATTACTTTTAGTTCAGTCAAAGGAAAAAAGTACCCCCCCCCCCCCCCCCCAGTACTATGGGACTTTAACTTTTGTTGACAATGGGTTTAAAACATAGAAAATGTATTGTTTAAAGGTTAAACAATGTAATGGTGTGAAACAGCACCATACACAAGACAGTATTATTATTATTATACAGGATTTATATAGCGCCGACAGTTTACGCAGTGCTTTACAACATTAGGGCAGACAGTACAAGTAGAACACAATTCAATACAGGAGGAATAGAGGGCCCTGCTCGTTAGAGCTTACAATCTAGGAGGGAGGGTCAAGTTATACAAAAGGGTAATAGCTGTGGGGGATGAGCTAATGGAGAAAATAGTGCAGTTGTTAGATGGAGGCAGGATAGGCTTCTCTGAAGAGGAAAGTTTTCAGAGATCGCCTAAAAGTGGATAAATTTGGAGACAGAGGGGTGGAGGAAGTAGAATTGTAAGTGACACTGAAGGTGCATTGGGATAGGTAGGATGAGAACCACTGAAGAGCACAGTCACGGAGACCGAGGGAGTAAAGTTTTTTGAGGAGGAGGGGGTGGTCAACCGTGTCAAAGGCAGCTGAAAGATCCAGAAGTAGGAGTACAGAATAGTGTCCGTTGGTTTTTCAGTTAGTAGGTCATTTGTGAGTTTTAAAAGAGCAGTTTCTGTGGAGTGTTGAGGGCGAAATCCAGATTGAAGGGGATCAAGAAGGTTGTTTTTAATGAGGTGGTCACTCAGTTGGTTGTAAACCAGGCGTTCAAGGAGTTTAGAGGAAAAGGGAAGCAAGGAGATAGGGCGTAGGTTGTTAAGATTGGTAGGGTCCAAGTACGGGTTTTTGAGTATGGGGGTGACCAGTGCATGTTTTAGAGCATCGGGGAAGATGCCAGAGGTGAGGGAGAGATTGGAGATGTGGGTTAGAGAATGTAGGATGGGGTCAGAGGGTGACCGTAGCATTTGAGAGGGAAAAGGGTCCAGGGGACAGGTGGTTAGGTGGGCGATAGAAGGGAGTTTAGCAACTTCGTCTGTAGTAGCAGATTTGAATAGGGGGAGTGTCAGTTGTACCTGTTGACATGGGGTCTTAGCTGGGGGAGATACCTGTAGAATTGATATTTCATCACGGATTGTATCAATCTTGTTTTTGAAGTGATTAGCGATTTCCTGGGCAGTGAGCAAGTCAGTGGGTGGAGGTGGTGGAGGACAAAGTAGAGAGTTGAAGGTAGAGAAGAGTTTACGGGGATTGGATGAGAAGGTGTTAATAAGAGTTGTAAAATAGGTTTGCTTGGCAGTGTGGAGGAAAGAATAGTATTTTTGGAGGGCAGATTTGTATTGGTTGAAGTCTTTGAGAGACTTAGTCTTGTGCCACAGACGCTCGAGAGCGCGACTACGTTTTTTTGAGAATTTTAGTGTCATCTGTTTGCCAGGGTTGTAGGGGTCGAGGCCTGATTCTGCGTGTAGTGAGGGGAGCGATGTGATGGTTAGGCGATTGGAGGGAAAGGTGGTGGAAGACAGGGGGAGAGAGAAACTGATAAGGTGGTGGTCGGAGAGAGGAAAAGGATTGTTTGAGAAGTTGTATGGAGTGCATAGGTAGGAGAATACAAGGTCAAGCGTGTTGCCATCAGAGTGAGTAGAAGCCTGTACCCATTGCTTTAGGTCAAAAGAAGAGGTTAGACTAAGAAGTTTAGAAGTAGCAGGAGTGTTTGTATTAGCAGGGATGTTGAAATCACCGAGTAGGATTGTGGGAATATCTGAAGAGAGAAAGTAGGGTAGCCAGGCAGAAAACTCATCAAGGAAAGTCGATAATGGTCCAGGGGGCCGGTAGATCACAGCAATTCTTAGGGAAGTAGGATAGACCTGGAAGGTGCTCTGGGGGGGATAGGAGGAATCCCACTCCACCTCCCTTGTGTCCATTAGGCCTAGGGGAGTGAGTCCAGTGAAGGCCACCCTGGGAGAGGGTACATAATATACATATAGTATGAGAGAAACACTTCTATCACTCGGCGCATTTCGGGAATATCCCTTCTTCAGGGTCATGAAGGAGATGAAGGTGGTTGAAGGTACTCTGGAAGAGAAAAACAGAGTCTACAGTTCAAGAACATAAACAGAGCAAACTTTGCGTCAACATATGGAACATAACAGGCAAAAACGTGCACATACCGGTACTGTGTCATAAGATCCAATATTTCTAAAAAAGTAAAGATGAACCTGAACAGGTAGAGAGATGCATATCCAAGTGGAAAAATGACCACGTAGGTGGAAAATCCTCTAGGGTAAGGCCACATACATATGAAAGGTATAGAAACTGGTTAGTATGGCAATTGTTCACTCTAAAAATAACCAGTGAAGGAAGGGATAGAGAGTCCTCAATCCTATCCTTCAAACAGTAATTTAACTAGGGGAATTAATACCTATAGCGAAATACATGAAGTACATGTCAAAGCATACAACTCTACCTTTATGATATGCGTCGGCGGAAATCGCCAAGGAGAAACCCAGAACAGCAGCTTCCGCACGGAGCAGATGTGCCGTCCGGAGTTATAAGGAGACGCCGCCGTATACGCAATGCTCTCGCTAGGAGCACCATGATGTCACGCACTGCTCCGAGAGCGTTGCGACGTTTCGCGTAAGCGGCATCATTGCGTTATAAAACACGATGTTGCTGGGCATGGTAACACCGGGGTTACTATGCCCAGCAACAACTCGTTCTATAACGCGATGACACCGCTTACGCGGAATGTCGCGGCGCTCTCGCAGCACCACATGACGTCAAGGTGCTCCTAACGAGAGCATTGCGCATGCGCCGGCGTCTCCTTAAATCTCCAGATGGCGCATCTGCTCCATGCAGATGCTGCTGTTCTGGGGCTCTCCTTGGAGATTAAAACCGACGCATATCATCAAGAAAGAGTTGTATTCTTTGACATGTACTTCATGTATTTTGCTATGGGTATTAATTCCCCTAGTTAAATTACTATTTGAAGGATAGGATTGAGGGCTCTATATCCCTTCCTTCACTGGTTATTTTTGGAGTGAATAACTGCCATACTAACCAGTTAGTATACCTTTATATATAGTATTCATACGCATGTGGCCTTACCCTATACAAGCTAGATAAAATTTAGATTGGTTATATACTCTTCAGTTTCGCTACATGATTTTTAACTTTATATACTAAGGGTTTCATGTTAAACAATATTATCTAACATCTAGGGTTCCTTTCCATATGCGTTTATTACTATGTGAAAATTTTTCTTCTCTTGTAGGACTAACATTCCTACAGTTCCAGCTTTACGTTGGGCTTTTTAAGTCAACAGTGGAGACTTGTTTTGGGGATCCTTGTGAGGGACTTTTTGAGCCTAGAGTGGTCATTTTTCCACCTGTATATGTGTCTCTACCTGTTCAGCTTAATCTTTACTTTTTTTTTTAGAAATATTGGATCTTATGACACAGTACTGATTTGTGTATGTTTTTGGCTGTTATGTTCCATATGTTGACGCAATGTTTGTTCTGTTTATGTTCTCAAACTGTAGTTTTTTTTGTTCCAGAGTACCTTTAACCACCTTTATCTCTTTCATGTCCCTGAAGGGGGGATATGCTTCAAGATTCCAAAAACGCGTCAGTCTATAGGAGAAGTGTTTTTCTCATACTATATGTATATTATGTACTGTCTTATATATGGTGCTGTTTCACACCATTACATTTTTTAACCTTTAAACAATACTTTTTCTATGTTTTAAACACATCGTTTACAAGAGTTCGCCCTTAAAGTCCCATAGTACCAGGGGGGGTACTTTTTTCCTTTGACTATACAAAATATTGAAATGTTGGCAACAAAAAATTGAGTTCTCTCATTCTCTACAGTGGTTCTTCCTCCATAACTTCCTGTTGCATCTCTGAGACTAAAGCCCCATACCCACTATTAGTTTTTCTGCTGAGTTAGTCCTTCAGATTTACCAAAACCATGTAGTGCAAGGGCCTGCCTGATTGCATACACATTGAAACCCCTAAGGTTTGACCTCATATTATATGGTTTTGGTAACTCTGAAGGACTAACTCAGCAGAAAAACTGATAGTGTGTATGGGGCTTAAGGGAAATTTCCACAATGGTACGCAAAACATCATAAAAAAAAATAACCTGGCAGGGGTTTTAACTTTTCCTCATGCTACCCAAATTGAAAGAAAAGTTTTGGCTATACATTCACTTTAAAAGTGGTTGTAAACCTAGTTACACCACTTGTACCTACAGGTAAGCCTATAATAAGGCTTACCTTTAGGTACTGTAAATATCTCCTAAACCTGCACGGTGTAGGAGATATTTGAATGAATGTATGTTGTATATGCCCGTCCCAAAAAAACAACAATGCTCTGCGCTTAGTACAATATTCTAACGGTGTATGTGCGGCACATAAATAATTATATGACTAGTAGCAGCTGCTTAAATAGTAGAACATGTATATAGGCAATAATGAATCAATTAAATTAGATAAATATATAAATACACAATTATAAATATATAAATAAATAAAGTGTCTCTTCAGTATTGCAGCAGCGCTGTGCACCCCAATTAAACAGGGTCTCTTTCTTAATCTATTTCAGAAAGTTCAAACATGGATCTGATAGCCAGAGTCCCACCAATAAATAATCAAGATGTATTCTGTGAGGGTAGTAATCCTTTCACCAAGCGATACACCACGTGCTGGGGTCCCCAATGAAAACTCACTCACCAGAAATCAGATCAATAAAAGCCTTGATTAATAGTAGTAAATCTGCATCAATATCCAAAGCGACCACCAGATGTCAGTATTATTCCCAGTAGTTCCAATAGGATATGTAGAAGAAACAAAAATGCTCACATAGCGTGATACTGCTAAACATCTTTATTTGTACCATCCAAACATCCCCTTAAAACCATGCGTACCAAAATTTAATAAACATTGAGCAAAGATAACAAAGTGCACTGTGCCTGATTGCGTCCTCCAGTCGTGAAAACCTGTCAGGAGCGCTCCCTGTGTGTAACCACAGTCACACGCTTCCTGGTTCCTCGGTTGGTGGAGCACATGCGTCACTTCCTGTGCGACACGTCCCTAACATTTCGTCACTTCCTGGACTTCTTCTGAGGGCCCTGAGCGCTCTCAGAAGAAGTCCAGGAAGTGACGAAATGTTAGGGACGTGTCGCACAGGAAGTGACGCATGTGCTCCACCAACCGAGGAACCAGGAAGCGTGTGACTGTGGTTACACACAGGGAGCGCTCCTGACAGGTTTTCACGACTGGAGGACGCAATCAGGCACAGTGCACTTTGTTATCTTTGCTCAATGTTTATTAAATTTTGGTACGCATGGTTTTAAGGGGATGTTTGGATGGTACAAATAAAGATGTTTAGCAGTATCACGCTATGTGAGCATTTTTGTTTCTTCTACATATCCTATTGGAACTACTGGGAATAATACTGACATCTGGTGGTCGCTTTGGATATTGATGCAGATTTACTACTATTAATCAAGGCTTTTATTGATCTGATTTCTGGTGAGTGAGTTTTCATTGGGGACCCCAGCACGTGGTGTATCGCTTGGTGAAAGGATTACTACCCTCACAGAATACATCTTGATTATTTATTGGTGGGACTCTGGCTATCAGATCCATGTTTGAACTTTCTGAAATAGATTAAGAAAGAGACCCTGTTTAATTGGGGTGCACAGCGCTGCTGCAATACTGAAGAGACACTTTATTTATTTATATATTTATAATTGTGTATTTATATATTTATCTAATTTAATTGATTCATTATTGCCTATATACATGTAGGAGATATTTACCATATACGCTTGCACCGGCGTCATTGGCGCATGCGCACTGAAGAAACGGCTCGCTCGTCTCATTTCTTCAGCAGCCCTGCTGTGACCAGCAGCTCCCGCGCCCATGCGCGAGTTTAACGTCATCGCGGCTTTGGCCAATCACAGCGCAGGAACCCGCAAACCCAGAAATAACTCCGGTAGACATGTTGCCGGTCACACCGCCAGTGTGTGGGGACCGCTGCAACAGCTTCGATCTACGGTAAGTATTTCATAATGAGCCAGTATGCGATGCATACTAGCTCATTATGCCTTTGTCTTACAGGGTTTGTTTTTTGTTTCAGGTTTACAACCATTTTAATGACATATTACTGCCATTATACTCCCTTCTTCTTGAAGATAGATCTATCAAAAAAGTGTCAATTTACTATTTTCCATTACACTTTTTTGCAATTTTCTGGATGAGAATAAGAAAAAAAAAATGCTATTAATGTAGAAACATCCTATGAAAAAAAAAAGAATGAATACAATTTTTTTTCCCCTTCTTAGAGATATGAATTGTGTGTGTTTAATAGTTGTATACCTTTGTCTTCAAAAGGTTTAATACCACAAAGAGAGGAATCATTTTCCAGTATGTACTGTTTATCATAACCAGCAATAACTGTCCCCATATTATTCTGGATTGCAAATACCAGCATGATTAAAATGTAATTTTTTTTAGTTAGAGTTATAATTAACCACTACAGCCCCAGGCCATTTGGCTGCCCAAAGACCAGAGCGTTTTTTGCGATTCGGCACTGCGTCGCTTTAACTGACAATTGGGCGGTCGTGCGACGTGGCTGCCAAACAAAATTGACGTTCTTTTTTCCCCACAAATAGAGCTTTCTTTTGGTGGTATTTGATCACCTCTGCGGTTTTTATTTTTTGCGCTATAAACAAAAAAAGAGCGACAATTTTGAAAAAAAAAACGCAATATTGTTTCTTTTTGCTATAAAAAAATATCCCCCAAAAAATATATAAAAAAAAACATTTTTTCCTCAGTTTAGGTTGATACATATTCTTCTACATATTTTTGTTAAAAAAAAAAGAAAATCGCAATAAGCGTTTATCGATTGGTTTGCGCAAAAGTTATAGCATCTAAAAAATAGGAGATAGTTTTATGGCATTTTTATTCATTTTTATTATTTTTTTTTAGCAGTAATGGCAGCGATCTGTGATTTTTATCGTGACTGCAACATTATGGCAGACAGATCGAACACTTTTGGCGCTATTTTGGGACCATTCACATTTATAAAGCGATCAGTGCGATTAAAAATGCATTGTTTACTGTGTAAATGTGACTGGCAGTGAAGGGGTTAACCACTAGGGGGCGCTGCAGGGGTTAAGTATGTCCTAGGGAGTGATTCTAACTGTGGGGAGGATGGGCTGTGTGTGACACGACACTGATCACCGCTCCCGATTACAGGGAGCTGTGATCAGTGTCACTAGGCAGAACGGGGAAATGCTTGTTTACATCAGCATTTCCCCGTTCTTCCTCTACGTGAGACTATCGCGGGTATCCCCGCGGACATCGAGTCCACGGGACCTGCAATCACACTCACTTTGTGGGCGGCGCGTGCCCGCCCACAAAGCCGTGTCTTAAAGGACAACGTACAGGTATGTTATTCTGCCTGTACATGCCCTTCTGCCGACGTGAGCGTGAGCCGGTCGGCAAGGGGTTAACATATCTATAATATGTGTAAAAAAAAAGTATTTGTCTCATAATAATTCATATTCAATAGAAATTTGATATACTACACACATAATTAAATGCCTGCATAGAGTAATATATTGAATGATTGAATCATTCAATATTTTACTCTATACAGGTATTTACTTATGTGTGTAGTATATCAAATTTTATATCGAATATGAATAATTTTGAGACAAATGTCCTACTTTTTTTACACATATTATAGATATATTAATTATAACTCCACACAACATTTGACCCTCCACGTACTTCATTCAAAGTCCTGCTTCCTTGTTCTCCTTCGTACCTGTGCAAAACAATGGTAAGCCTGAAAACATGACCTGTTGGGGCGCCTTGAGGACTGGAGTTGAGAAACACTGCTGTAGACAAGCAGATTAACTCCCAATTCAGGTAAAAAAATTTAAAAAAAGGGTCATCTTAGGAAATAATGATACCGATTTTAATTACAAAACCTTCTCAGGTTTACCAGACTTGTAAAAGGAATGTGTAAAGGTTTTACCTTCTTAATATGCATGTCTTCCAGCAGAAGGCTTTTCTCTTTCAAATCAGGTAGAAACTCCTCCATAGCTGCCTCCTCTTCTTCCTCATCATCATCTTCATAACTGCCCGTACTTTTTCGACGGTTTGCCTCATTTACATTGATGATCTGTGAAAACAAAGTGTTCAAATTAGCATAAAAACACGCAAGAACGGCAGGCAGAACAAGCAAGTTGCAGCATAAATCTACTGAAATATACAATTCTTCAAAACCAAAATCACTAGTAATTTTCCCTGAGACATAATCTGGATTTCTGGACATGACATTTTTACAGCTCTTTATATATTAAATATAGCTTTTAGATATTCCCAAAGTGAATTCACAGCTTATCTGTACCCAAACAAAGAATAAGCCCTCAAGCTATAGTACAACTATGTTGATAGCTGTACTGTTATGTAAGCTATGATGATAGAGATCAAATTCAAAATATAGAAACTAAAAACAGATTCACAACATAAATCACCAATTAAAAATGACGATTTCCTTTGCTAAACTACTGTAAAGATGTCTTTTTTTTTAATTCCAAATTAAAAAAACATTAAATTATATACAATATATATGAATCTTCTAGGGTATGTGTATTAGTTAGAGGTAAAATAATCGTTACAGATAACCTCTGTTGCCAAATGAATTTAAAAAAAAAATAGATTTGGGAAATTTGACCAGTTTACCATGGTCTATGCTGATTAAAACTGTCATTTACAATGTATCATTAAAACTGCATTAGGTAACAGTGATCCGAAGGTCAAAAGAATAAAAGATTTTTGGGTCTAATCTGCTGCGACTTGGCGATATTTGCTCAAGTAAATGAATCCAAATTATTTGGTTAAAAAAAAAAAAAAAAAAATTTCAAATCTAAATAATAAAAGGATCTACCTGGACATAAGGTTCCTGGGCACCGCTAGCAATATAGAGGATTTTGACATTCATTGGTTTTTGCTTATTCTTCATTGTAGCTGTTCAAAGCACCTCACTTCTGTAGACATGTGGTTTCTAAATCAGAATAACACAGCTCCTCCAACAGAAAGTTTCACTTTGCCTACTACAATTTCTACTTTCCATTTCCTGAATGGAAGGAGGAGTTTAGTGCGTGAAACAACTTGCCTGGCACTCTGTTCAATTCTGTTTCTACTGCTGCTCTGGCCAACTTCCAATTATCTGATACAAGAGTGCAAGGAAAAAAAAAAAAAAACCAAACACACGCTTCCAGTAAGAAAATATAACCTTAATCTATTTTTTTCTGTACTCCTTGTCTATTTTTTTCCCCACGGTCTGCATTTTTATCCATATGCATTGAAACATTTATATTGATGAATTCATGATCATTTCTTTTCAGCGAGGCTGCATTCATAATGCAGTCACTATTTGCCATGTATCATATAGATCTAGTGCCAGCACATAAGGGCTGACAAAACAGGGTTGCCAGAGTAAAAAAGCCAGACTTTCATCTTAATAAAACTTTTCACCCACACATTAACCTCTCATTATATTTTCCATCTTGAAAGAAGTTTACTCTGCCTTATAAATGTGTTTTTATTCCTGCATTGAAAAAGACCTATAGATAGACTTTTTTTTTTAATGTTCTCTATTATTATTATTATTATTATTATACAGGATTTATATAGCGCCAACAGTTTGCACAGTGCTTAACAATATAAAACAGGGATAGTAGAAATTACAACACCATTCAATACAGAAAGAATAGGAGGGCCCTGCTCATGGAGTGAGAATCTACTCTCCCCCCCCCCATTTTTCCATTTGAGTGAACACAAAAAAAAAAAAAAACACAACTCATAGCAATCCACTATCAGAACATCTGTTTTAGACAGTTCATTCCCTTGTGTTTAGCCTGTTACAGAGCACTTGCAAATGTACATATAACCAAAGTTTCATCCAAATACACAGTGGAAAGTAAAATACCCCAACTAAGATGAAGGTGTGTTATCTAAAAGCCGCATAAACAAGGCAATGAAATGTAAAAAAGGGGTGCATTAAATGTACATTTAAAGTGATCCTAGAGGCTCAGTGTTTTACCTTAAAGGGGTTGTAAACCCTAGTTTTGTTTTTTTTTTAACAACAAACACATCATACTTACCTCCACTGTGCAGTTTGTTTTGCAGTGTAGCCCCAATTCTCATCTTCTGGGGTCCCCTGGCGGTGCTCGCAGCTCCTCCTAGCATTGGTAAATCCCCTCGGAGAAGCGCTCTCTCTCTAGGGGTTACCTTGCTGGCGCGTTCCCGAGTACAGCATTTGCGTGCATAGACACAGAATGCCGGACTCGGGCCCCGCCCCCCATCGCCCACGTCATTGGATTTGATTGACAGCAGTGGGAGCCAATGGCTGCGCTGCTATCAATCTATCCAATCAAGAGCCAAGAACCCCGGGCAGAGAGGTAGAGCGCATCTACGCCGAGGGAACAGATGGGCTCAGGTGAGTAAAATGGAGGGGGCTAGGGGGCCGGTCAGTGTTAGACGTTTTTTCACCTTAATGCATAGGATGCATTAAGGTGAAAAAACATGAGGGTTTACAATCCCTTTAATATATTCTATGCATTAGGGTAAAAAACCTTCTGGGTGCTCTCTCCCCCTAGTTCCCCTTTATACTTACCTGAGCCTCATCTTGATCCAGCGATGTGCATGAAAGTAGCAGCTCTTCAAGGTCTCTCTCTGTTCACTGGCTCACACAGCCTAATACTTTAACTTGGGAGGTGGGGGGGGGGGTGGCATTACTGGCTGGTGACCCTACTGACCACAAGCAATTCCTTCACTTTGGAGGAACTTCCTCTAACTCTTCTGCCTATGGGACAGGGAGAGAAGAGAAATCGTTCTAATAGGACACAAGAGGACAAAATAAAACTGGTCAGGGGTTAAACTTCCCTTACTATATATAAAAAAAAAATTGCCTTTCGTTCTACTTTAGTTCAGGGGTGCAAAGCTAGGCATAGTATGGCAGACAGCTTCCTTAGCATCCAGTCAGAAGCTACAAAACACTGATCAGTGGATGGTGGTTCAGAGGGGCAGAGCAAGGTGGAGAGCTGCAAAGTAAAGCTGGCATAGGTGGCAAAGTTCTTTTTGCGCCAATCATCATGTCAGCACTTCCAAATTAGAACCGTTTACATAATCATCAAAAGCTAAATTTCATCCTATATGAATTCTTGGTGTACCTTTGGATAAATGTTACAGTTTTGCAAGTCATAAAAAACAAATTTAGGGATCATTTATACTTGTGTCGCCATCTAAAGAGCGATCCGCAGTAAAATGCTTTTCAGAGGGAGTTTGACAGGCATCCTGTTTTAAGCCTGGAAAGCACACACCATCGTGCTGCAATCGTGGGCATTATATGTGGTTGCAAGAAAGTGGTGGTGCTGCCCTACTCACTTTAATGGGTCATGTTCAACAGTGGTACTGCTTGTCAAAACAAGGGGTACAATTTTTAAAACGTGAGAAGAGGTCGGAGGTGTAAAACTGCTCCTCCACCCACCCTAGTGACCACAAGTGTAAACTAGGCCTAACGCCATTGTCTCAGTAGAAAACAAACATTTACAATGCATCGACCTGTGCATCCAATGAGGAAAACAGTAGAAACCATTGCTAATCAGTTTGTCCATTGCAGATAGTGTCACTGTAAAATGTACAAAACATGAATTACAATAAAAAGATCCTTATAGTACATACAACTCAAGAACAACATTTAATATAGTGCAGTTCATCAGTGGCTGCATTAGTTTGCTTTTTTTACCACCTCAAGATCCTGCCAGCTATACATTTTCTATCCTAGAGAGACTACACTGGCTTGTGGTATTGCATCTACGGAGCAGCAGCATTGTCACATTAGGACTGGACTACAGAACACCACCTCCTCATCTCCATAACACACAGAGAAAGGGGTCCCGTTGTTCACAGAGGTCAACTCGGCAGAAAGATCAGACTTTTTGAGCTACCACTGCAGATTGTACATTAGCTTGCTGAATTTCTAGCAGGATCAATTGCTACTTTTTTTTGCACTTATTGAACAGGTATACAAAAATGCTGAAAAGTATATTTAAACACATGAAAAGGAAGCAAATACAAGAAGCTGTTTGTGATTTTATTTATTCTCATTACAGGTACTTAGTGTTTAGATACACTTTCATTTATGAAGAGCACACCACTGCCACTTCAAGGTTCACAGGACAAATATATGAAGAGATAAAAACACGGGTGTGCACCAATTAGATTCAGGTTGAATCAGCTGATGAGGAAGTTGCCGTGAGAGGTCCCCCCAGGGACAGCTCAAATTCAAACATTGCCTGAAATGGGTGGAAAATGATGGGCTGAACAGTGATGGCATCCTTTCAGATGACTTCACTTTTCCGTGGTGCCACTGTAGTTTGGCAGTTGCACGAGATGTTTATTTCCACAATTCGTGTAAACAGACATAAAAAAAATCAATCCCTCTTACTTTAGTGGTTGGTTTCTACTGAAAACGGTGAATTATCATACTAAAGCCATTCATAACAACAAATATATATATTGTCTAGAAATCACAAAAGAAATCTATACGGAGTAGGATGGGGACTTAAGTCGGCCATAGATGGAGCAGTTTTCACTTGGTTCCCCTATCAACACAGTCAGTGTTGATGGGGGAATCCCTCCCGTGGGGCTATTAGGTTCAGTGTATATAATATCCACTAGCAATAATCGCATGTAAAATCTGACAGGTTGGTTGTACCCAAGTTGATCCATCTATCAACTTGGGTACATTCAGCCTGCCCATACATGGTTCAAATCTTGGCCGGTCCCTGCTGAATGGGTCAGGATTCGAATCATCTATCACCGGCTTTATTGTGGCATTGGTCATACAACTGCAAATCACCTTACAATGACTCATGCAGCTTTAGGTTTGTGAACAAAAATATCAAAATTTATAATAAAGTCATGCTTCTGAAGTCATCATCTAGTCCAGGGGTGTCCAACCTTTTGAACTTCCTGGGCCACATTGGAAGAAGAAGAATTCTCTTGGGCTGCATGTAAGATTAACAATAGGGACTGCTGAAGAGCAGAAAAAGTTAGGCAGATCACTGATATAGATAATGTAGCGGAGTAGTAAAATCTCATTTTTTGTAATATTTTTTTATTATAAAAGTATGAGGGCGAGATAAAACTAGTGCAATATTGGACACTGCTTTTGATAAACGAATGCATTGATATCTGGTTGGATGGATTTAGAAGCAATTCTCAATGAAGTCTCAAGGTGCTCATCAGATATTTTAGTTCTAATTTTGCCCTTTGTGTGCTTCATCCTTGAAAATAGTTGCTTAAAAATATAGATGCTGTTGAAAACTGGTAACATGAATAAGGCATGATTGTAGAGTGGGATATTTTTCTTTGGGAAGATAAAAAACTTTAAAAATTCCAGTAGAGAGACACTGTCAAATTTTTCTTCAGCCACGTGTGTTCTCTAAGTATAAAAGCATTTTTACAAATCCACATTTTTAAATAAGTTTATGACTTTGTGTTGGGCCGCAGGTTGGACCTACCTGATCTGGTCGGTTTTTCTCATCTCCTGTCTAGAAGTTAAAAAAGAGGCCTTGGTTAAGAATTGTTACCTAAAACTCTTAATTCGTGCAGTGTGCAAAGTGACGTAGGCCATTTATACTAAGGCTACGTTTTTACTAGTGCAACTTGCCATGAGAGTTTGGACACATTAATTTCAATGGCACTACTTTGATGCGACTTTGATCCAGAGAGTGTAAAGTCGCATCAGAGTCGCACTCCACTGTAAATCGCGCAACTTTGGGGTTGCAATAGTGGAAACATAGCCTTACCTTTACTTGACCAGGTGAAGATACCAAACTAATAAGCTGCGTTGGTGACTACTTCCTTTGTCCGCATCCAATTCGCATGTCAGGAGTTTGTGACCAGCTCTCAATAGAATCGGTTCACACATCTCCAGAGCGAATTGCACAGGAGTCCTGTGCATCTTCTGGTCCATTTAAGGTCCAAATTCAGCCAAACATTTGGACCAAAAATCTTATCTGAAACATTGAACAGGGATGCACCGCACCCCTGCTGTAAGCCGCTCTGTACGGCAGTGTGAACCCAGCCTGAAAAGAGAAATATGGGGTTACATTAATTTCCAGAATCATACTTACCTAGCTAGATGCAGCATCGGTCTGATGCTACAAATGTCCCTGTCACCTCCAAGAATGAGAACTGAGTGATCTAACACTGCAGATCGCTTGGGTCTCACAGCTCCCTAAGCAGAGAGCTGGTGAGCTCCCTGCACTCACTGAAGTGCTGGGCTGTGGAGGAGGCGGGAGCGGCCAGCTCAGGCTCTCAGCTGAAGGCTGAGCCAGGTGCCAGTCCAGACATGTGGGCGGATCCTGACTCCATTGTCGCGTTCTTGCCCGAGCCTAGACCCGCTCTGTGACATCAGCAGACTTCAGGCTGCTGTAAACGGGTCACAGGAGTGTAGAAGGAACTGCACTTCAGTGATCCACAGAAGAAGTACAGCCAAACAAACTTGGACTGTACCACTCTTTTAAGGTAACATTGGGACTGTCAGTTTGGTAGGAGCCCACCAACCTCAATGGGGTATCCGATGACAGACAAGAATTACATCTTTGCTAGCAATGACAACTGTTTGTGGCTTTCAGGTTTGTGATAAATATATGTGGCCTAATTACACCAAGCCTTTCATTTTATTCAGCCTGCAACTCCTTAGTATACTTTCCCTGCTCTGCCCAATCATTGTATTATATGTCTATCAGCACTACATTGTACTATTTCTATATACAGTATTGACCAGACTCAACCATGCAATTCACTGCCTCTGCACCAAGAGCATTAAATTTGAAGGCACAAAAAAAATGCACAGATTAATGCAGCTCTGTGGTAATGAATTAATCAATCAATGTATTTTTTTAAATACCAGCAGAGTAAGTGTCTGAATTTGATCCGATACCATACACTTGCAGGGTTGGAGCATGAAAGGAAGATTATGCAGTACAAAGAAAAAACAAATAGGGCATTTTGGTACACGGAGATGGAGCCACCCAGGTATACAATGAATAAAAGCCACGTGTAACTAAAAAGTCCTTAAAGTCCAATAAATCCAAAAGATCACAAAAAGCTTGACTGAGTGGCAGCTGATTCATCAAGAAGTTACACTGTGTAAATGCAAAATGGAAGGTGGAAAACAGAACCTTAAAGTATTGCTTTATAAAAAAACAAAAGATAATTAATATATATATATATATATATATATATACACACATACATACATATATATATATATATATATATATATATATATATATATATATATATATATATATATATATATATATATATATATATATATATATATATATACACACACACACACTCCATCCACAATTAAGCAACACACAAGGAACAGCAAGAAGAGTGCTCATCTAGTCTAGCTACAAGCACCACTGTCTGGTTCCTGTACGATCACGCTGACTGTAGATTCCTGTAGGGCTGTTCCAGGTTGAGCTGGTGGCTCACAGCACTTCATGGTTGGCTTGGGTCCACTGGGTGAGTGGAGAGGACGTCACAACTTCCCACCACTTCCTGTTACATCATCTCCGCTCGCCCAGTGGACCCAAACTCACCAGGAAGTGATGGTTTGTTTTTTTATGCTACACTTGGATTGTGCTGTTTCCCTGCTTACATTTTGCATGCTGTACAAGGAAACAACTACATCATGTTCTGGCGAAAAACATGCTGATATTAAAAGGAGAGAGACAAAGAGATGAGTTCATCATTGTTCTGCTTCTGATTTCACTGTCCACTCATAGGATGGGGTGGGTGTATGATGACCTGGGTTCAAAGGAAGAAAGTTAAATGATGCTGGCCATTAGAGAACATCAAGTAGCAGAAAAAGTAGGAGTAGAAAGTTCTGGTTTCACTTGTGCCTATCCTGCCACTCCAGTGTAGGAAAGCTTGTACTTTGACACCCCTTCCTCCCTTCCTCCCTCTGTTTCTTGATGGCTAGCTTTGTGCACTGGCTTCTCCTAATGCAGGGAATAGGTCTACATCCTAAACTGCAATGTGCATTTGGATGATGGGACTGTAATTATTTTAATTAGATAGAACATCTTTACCTTTTTCCTAATCGATATACAGCTGTCACATGACTCAGCTCTTTCTCAGCCTGTCCGCAGGGAAACATAAGCAGGAGGAGCTTCTAGTCCCCTGCTACTTGTCACGTGTTAAAAAAAAACAAAAAAAAACAGCCTTTGAAATACAGATTAAAAATAAATATCAATTACAGGGGGTCCCCTAGTTACAAACATCCGACTTACAAACGACTCCTACTTACAAACGGAGGGAGACAACAGAAAGTGAGAGGAAATCTACCCCTAGGAAGGGAAATTCACTCCTGTAAGAGCTATTGTGGGGAAAAAGTACCTCCACTGATGCTTTATCACCAAGGCTTGTTTCCACAACAACAACCCGAATTTTTCAAAATCCAATTGTCATTGGGACAGAAAGTGAGGTGAAATCTTCTGAACAGGGGCACAGACAGCAAAACAAAATGTTACAGGGGTGTTAACCTCTCCCTATGCTATCCAAAAAGCTTAAAAATATTTTTTTTGGCTGGAGCTACACTTAACAAATGTACCCGTTCCGACTTACAGATTCAACTTAAGCAACTTGTTTGTAACCCGGGGACCCCCTGTATCTGTGTTAAATTGTCATACAAATATAGATTTGAAATCAAATTTTTATTATTTTTTGGCAACATCATGATGTGGGCTGATCACTGCCAAACACAAACTGTGTCACAACCCTCCAGTCTGGGTCTTAGAATAAGAGGGAAGTTAAGCCTCTATCAATCAAGATGTAATATCCCACCCCCATTGTGTTTAGCTGGTTAGTGGGCATGGAGAGAAGGAGGGAGTGGGCTGTCATTTACCAATGTGTATACACTCACATGTGTGACTCTATAGTCACATGGGCTGCTCAGATGTGATGAGGAGGAAATGCTCAGCATAGAAACTCACTGAAAACTGAGCATGTGCAAAGCTGCCAACACTGCTCTGCAAAATCCCTAGCTGAATTGGAGACATGGACAGAAGGGGGAGATAGAGTACAGCAGGATCAACCAGGTTTTTTGTAGAATACAGAAACTGAATCTGACCGAGTAAGAACAGCATGTAATGTAATACAGTATTTATTGATAGTTTTTTTACGATGTAAGTTTAGTGCAAAGAATACACTCAAAATAGACACCTTCCTAAGAGCAGATACCACAACATGTCTGTTATATTTTTTTTAGCTATAATAAAAAAAGCTCTTTGAATTTGCATCATATCCAAGTATACGCTGGAGAACTTATTCTTATCATTTCTTAAGATGAACTCACCTCCCAGCTTTTGGTAGAGGGATCACTAAAAAAGTTGTCAATCATATCCAGTTCCTCTTTGTCTACCACCACAAAGCCTTGGTCTTTTGCATCTTTCCCATACACCTCTGGAGAACATTGGAGAAAAAACACGTACAGGTCATCCACCCTGTGGAAGAGAAGCGCACTCTATAAGTATTACAAAATAAATGAGAAATAATTTAAAAGCAACCAAGCGATTGTTTTTCTTGTAAACTTTAAATATTGCAGGAAGTCAGGGGAAATCTTTTGAAGATTTACAATTTGAATTTTTTCCCCCCATCTGTGCCACCAGGGCAGGCACAGATAGCAATAAACAAGATCAAAAACAAATATTTTAACCCTTCTCCATTCTGCTAAAAAGGTTTATGGCCCCCTTGGAGAGATTTTTTTCTTTTTGGGCCTCATGCACACTGGACATTTTTACAGCTGCTATTTTTGGCTTCAGATGTTTTTTACTGCAGCCAATAAACTGTTACCGTATTTGTCCATGCACACATTGGCCCTTATCAGCATTTTTGGCAGGGGCGTTTTCTAGCTGGAAAAAAACAAAACTAGTGGGTTTTGAGAGGAGTTTTTCAGCTGGAAAAACGCTCCAACTCTGAAAAAAGCTGAAAAAAAAAAAAGCTTAAAAACACCCAAAAACGCTGAAAAACCTGGCTATTCTGCGTTCATCAGCATTTTTGAGCCATAAGCTTTTATGGGAGTATAGTTTTGCTTAAAAAAAAAAGCTCAAATATGTTACAGCTAGAAAAACGCTGAAAAACACTACTACAAAAACAAATACTCACTCTACAGCTTTCTACAGCTAACGTTACTGGCTTTAAAAAAAAAAAAGTCCAGTGTGCATGAGGTCTTAAGGTGTCTGTTATTTTGCATACAGATACAAAGTACAAAAAGGACAGTAGAACTTGGGAGGTCAGGACAACACACAAGGTGAATATAAAAGCAACGGCAGAAGCACAAAGTACTCAAAATTATACATTTAAGTGTTGATCAAGTTAAATGAAAAGTTACATGCAAAACAGAAAGAAGAAAGAAAAGGGACAAATCTGTACACAACCCATACACACGTGTTCCCCCTTCCCCTCAAAACCAATGTTTTGAATAAAGAAGCACAGAGAGAGGAACTCTAGGGAGGGCACATCCGAATAAGAGGCCATGGACAATTCCAGCCAAAGATGCCAAATTTTATGGTATATTTTAGGACATGCCCCTTTGGAGAGATTTCCCATCAGTTCCTGTCATGGCTGGTAATAAAGGAAACGCTCCCTAATGGGTATACAGACTGCAAGTGAGAAGAAATTTTCTGAGTATGGACACAAAACAAAATAAAAAGGTTGTCTGGAGTTGGGCTTCATCAAACTCAAAATCTGCAGCGCATTATCATAGCCTTATCTGAATATGCACAGCAAGCATTTAAAGTGAAATATACTTTCTACTGAGGCCTCACAAATCCACGTGAGTCAATCTCACGATTAGTGCCTTCTGCAACTGACAGACCTTTCACAAACATTTCCAATGGTTGGAACTAACAAATTAATAGTTCTAATGTGTTTTGTTCAAATACAACAATTTACATAAACAAAACAAGAAAAAACAAAAAAACAAAAAGACAACCACAAAACAAAAAAAAAAGCAAAAACTAGTAGCAAAATAGCAAAACTTTTTCTTTAGTTATATGTTGGCATACATCATGGACATGTATCTGTACATTACACTTGCAAACCTTTGTACATAAATATAATTTAGGATAAATTAATGTAATCGTGACCAAACAAGCATTACAGCTGCTGACACAATCCATTATGAATAGATACCGACGTGGGGGCAGAGCCGACACGCAGGCAAGATAAGATGGCCACGTAAAGCAGAAGTTCAGCACATGCTGAGATGGCTGGAGCGACCTATATCATTAGGCACCATATTCTATCAGCCTCACAAGCACTATACCCCCTGACTCTATCCCGACATGTCCCGCAAGCAGAAAGACATTGGGAGACCCAGGAGGCTTGTGGATTTCCTCTCCACTCTGAGCAGACCAGATGGCCAAGATGGTGCCGGCCGCGGCTCCTCAAGCTTTTCACACAGTGCCACAACTAGAGCCAGGGGGTCACAGTAGAATGGAACAGTGATCCGGTCCAGCTACAATCACCACTCGGGATTCTCTTCAAGAGCCTCTTCCATATACTCAACCCTGCTAAGACCAAGCAAAAGATGTCACAGCATGCAGCCAATGGAGCAGAGGTCACTGATGCTAATCTATCCCTGAATGACACTAGAGAGCTGCAAGATTCCATATCAGAATTTCCCACTAACAATTCACAGGTGCTTGCTACCACCCTCAACCGGTTCCCACCCGGCCTATGGCAGAATGACGCCTGGACCAGCCCCTCGTCCCTCTGAATGAACATCATATGAAGTCCTCCCGGTCATGCCGCTCGCGTGTGCCCATCGGTGATAAGCAGTGTCCCTCGGACAGAGCATCACCGATCAGGGTTAAGAGCCAATATAATAGTCTCTTTACCACGTGATCGGCTGTATCCAATCACAGCCGGTCACAAATTTAAACAAGTAGCGGTAACTCGCTGTTACTGGTTTCTCATCCTCACATGGGAACAGTGCGTTACCACTTAACCCTTTACTGTACCCTAATTGCCCCAAAAAAAAAGGGAACCTGTTGTGCAGCCCATCAGTGCCTGTGGGTCGTGGAGCCCATCAGTACCTGTTGGCTCCCATTCCCCACCCGGCCTATGGCAGAATGACACCAGGACCACCTCTCATCCCTCCAGGTAGATGTCATATGAAGTCCTCCCAGGTCTATTCCGCTCGTGCGTGCCCCCAGGGACGTGCAGCGTGGCGATGAGTCGTGTCCATTGGACTGGTTTTGACTGTAAATATTTTACATTGTTCACAAGGTCAATAGGGTCATGTATATGCCTAACTGGTTAACTGATAGCATTTTTCGAAGTGTAATTTATGCTCCCAGAACACCAGGAGGTGCTACTTGGATGTTGGGCCTCTGTATGTGGCCAGGCTGTGTAAAGGTCTCACACATGTGGTATCGCCATACTCAGGAGGAGTAGCAGAATGTAATTTGGGGTGTAATTTTTGGCATGTACATGCTATGTGTTAGAAATATCTTATAAATTGACAATTTTGTGTAAAAACAAATAATAATTTTCATTTTCTTTCTGCATTTTCCCAAAACTTGTGGAAAAAAAAAATATGACAGGACTCATTATGCCTCATAGAATATATATTGGGGCATTTGCTTTGCAAAATGGGGTCATTTGTGGGTAATTTCACTGTCCTGATGCTCCCAGGGCCTTCAAAAATGTGATAGGTAGTCAGGAAATTAGATGTGTAATTTATGTCCCTAGAATGCCTGGAGGTGTTACTTGCATGTTGGGCCTCTGTATGAGGACAGGCTGTGAAAAACACTCACACATGTGGTATTGCCATACTTAGAAGGAGTAGAAAAATGTGAATTGGGGTGTAATTGAAAGTATGCCTATGCTGCGTGTGAAATAACTTAATATGACAATTTTGTGTCAAAAAAAAAAAAGAAAAAAGGATACATTTTCAATTATACAGTATGTAGCATAGCTTGTAGAAAAATTACTCATGTGCAAAATTTTAGAAAACAGAAATTAATAAGTGTTTTTTTCCCCCAAAAATGACACTTTTTTCACTTGTATTGCAAGAAATAAAAAAACAGTGGTGATTAAATACCACCAAAAGAATGCTCTAGTTGTGTCAAAAAAAATGATATAAAAGTGTTATTTGGGTACAGTGTAGCATGACTGAGTAAATATCATGCAAAGTGTGGGAGCGCTAAAAACTGAAAATTAGTGTGCGCAGGAAGGGGATAAATGTGGCCTGTATTGAAGTGGTTAAAGACATGTTGGTGTCTCTGAGGAGTTCCATACATGCAGACATGTCTTTAGTGCACCAGTTTAAGATTGACATTCAGGAAGTGGGTGACAGTGTTACTCATATTGAGAACAAGATGGGAGAGTGTGCAGCCATGTTTAATGAGCTAGTGGACAAACATAATGACAGGGAGGATGACATGACCTAGATTAAAACTAAACTAGCAGACCGCTCACGATGAAACAATATAAAAATAAGGGGCATTCCGGAGTCCTAAACTCTCTGAATTAAAAGGAATTCCTTCTTAAAGCGTTCTGTGAGGCCCTTCCTGACAAAACCGTCAAAGGAATAACTTATTGACCGTATACATAGAATTCCTAAGCCCTCTCACCTTCCGCAACAACTCACAGGACATACTATTGTTTGCATACTTTTCTATCACATGAAGGAAAGGTTGATGGTGCTCACAAGAAACTCAGATAGGATTCCTCTTTGCCCTAAGAGACTTTCACTTTATTCTGACCTGTCTGCTTAGACCGTACAAAAGAGGAAGAATCTGGCAACAATCACCACAACCACCACATCCCGTACAAGTGGGGTTTTCCCAAGTTGCTAGTTACTCAGGGCAACAAAATCATTCACCATCATATTAGTTAAGGAAGGCCTCTGCTTACCGAAGGAATGGTGTATCCTGGAGAAGCCACTAATTCTCCCTATCACTCCCAAAGAGCCTCTCCTCCTCATAGTGATGAGGAGGGTTAACGTAAACAAGCTCAGTAAAATATCTACAAATTTGGATTTCTGATGGATCTTCCATGTGCAAATTTGATGATCTGCAGTTTATACCCCCTTACATCAATGGTGTTCTATCCACTCAGATTCTAGTTGATTCTAGCAGATGCTTTTTTAATCCCAGGCTGACCTGTTTTATTGAGTGCCATACTGGGAGTGTCTGTTCTTGTTTTTCTTTATGCTTTAAAATTTCTTTTTGTTTTCGGGTTACTGACATTTGCCATCACAGGACTGTGGAACGAACATGCAAAATTTCCAGCTGAATTCTAGTAAGCAACAGCTTGATGTGTGTCCTCCTGATTGCCAATCACAACTCTCAACAAAATATTAAAAATTAACATTTTATTTATGATTATATTTATTTGTTCAATTACCTGAAAATAGGGGGACAGTGTATAAAAATGGTTGCAGTTCCTAAAATTTGTACTTAATATTTGTTTAACCCCTGGAATTAAAGCTGAAAGTCTGCACTTCAAATTCATTTATATACACAAGATTGTAGATACCCTGGAACCTCCTTCTACAAATTTTAAGCGCTTATGGAGTTAGTGAAATCAATGTGATAATGCAAAATAAAATACGTATTAACATCAATTTAAGGACACAGAGAGCTGCTGCCATATAAAACTTACTCAAGGTAAGAAAACTAAAAATCATTAAAAAAAAAAAAAACACAAGACAATAATCCGTGTAGGCAGCGCTACATAAGTCAACACTATCAAACGATGTGCTGACATAAACCGTATTGAAATATACCGTAATTAATCCCTGGGGAGCAAAAAAAGTCACATTGAAATATTTTCTGTTCCTTCCACCCGTACAATCCTGAAAATCTGAGATAAACCCCCCTATAAAATCAATTCTTACCAGACAATGCTGGGTAACAGGCATGTAAAGGTGGTTCACTTGTGATTTCAGATCTCTCCTTGGGATAACAGACACAGGGGCAGCTGCTGACAGGCGGGTCGGATCGGGTCTTCGGCTAGATGAGAAGACATAAAATGGACATAAGCGTATCTGTTATCCGGTGGTCCAGGGGGCTCCTAGTGTCCAGAAAGGGCTCTAATGCGTGGCCATTTAGGCAGTGTATCCCAGATTCTGACTGGGTCTCCTGCCTGTCTTTGGATGTGCTGCCCTGGCTCCTTTGCTATGCTGTGTACTTCTCCGGACACTAGGAGTCCCCTAGACCACCGGATAACAGAAACGCTTATGTCCATTTTATGTCTTCTCATCTAGCCGAAGACCGGACCCGCCTGTCAGCAGCTGTCCCTGTGTCGATTATCCAGAGGAGAGATCTGAAATCACAAACTAACCACCTTTACATGCCTGTTACCCAGCATTTTCTGGTAAGAATTGATTTTATAGGGGGATTTATCTCTGATTTTCAGGATTGTACGGGTGGAAAGAACAGAAAATAGTTCAAATGTGACTTTTTTGCTCTCAGGGATATAACCACGACTCAATTTGCATTGTGGACTGAATACAATACAATACATTGCACATAAAGTGAACTTTGAAACATCTTTTTTTTGATGGCCAAGTCATTTCATTGTTGCAATTAGCTACGGGATATTTCAATACGGTTTATGTCAGCACATCGTTTGTTAGTGTTGATTTATGTAGCGCTGCCTACACGAACACAGGTACAATATGCTCAAATGTAATTGAACAATTGAATATAAAATCATAAATAAAATGTTCATTTTTAATATTTTTGTTGAGAATCCTTTACTGGCATTTACTGCCTGAAGTCTGGAACCCATGGACATTACCAAAGACCTTGTTTCCTCCTTTCTGATGCTTTGCCAGGCTCTAACTGCAACAGTCTTCAGTTCTTTCTTTGTGGGTTTTTCTGCCTTTAGTTTTGCCTTCAGCAAGTGAAGTGCACGCTCAATTGGGTTGAGATCAGCTGATTGACTCGGTCATTGCAGAATACTCCAATTTTCCTTCAAAAGCTCCTGGGTTGCTTTTGCAGTATGTTTTGGATCATTGTCCATCTGTACTGTGAAGTGCCGTCCTGGGGGAGGGGCGAAACGCGTCGACGTAACATCCTGCCTACGCCTGCTAACTAGTTACCAGTGACATCACTTCCTGAGTTGGTGGAACGCACGCCGATCAGCGGCGAACCGACCAACTATCTGAATGCCTGCTCTGCATGCCGGTCTTGTGAGTAGCGCATATATGCGCAGGTGACCTTATGGTATCCTAAGGTTTTACGCTATATATTTTTCCCTTCTCTTTTGGTGGAACGCGAGTTCTGTGGTCCCAAAAGGTCTCTTCCAACCATCTTTAACATCAGTATATCGGTAGCCCTGTATCATCCTACGGATGAATATGCTGGAAGTCTGCCATTTGTCCCTTTTGTGAAGGAGCTTTTTAAAGCAATGGATATTCCATCATTTGTAAATTTTGATGCAATTGACTTTTTTGTTTCATTATTTCACTTGGCGTCTATTATTGTTTAGAGGCTCACTTCATTGTCATCCACAATTTATGAGAGCGCATTTATTTTATATATCTTTTGTATCAGTTTAATGACACCATATCACTTTATAGTTGCGCTTGTTCATCATATATATTTGCGATTTGTCCTCTTTCACATTGTAGGTATTTTTTCCTATTAGTGCATTCGTGCACGATTTCACCCAGTGCACGGTCAACTGTGTAAGGTATACACATTTCTCACATTCACTATTATTTGTATAGATTATTTATGATTTGGTACAGTTCATCAATCATTTTTTAGTAAGTTGCCAGCGCAGGTTTTTTTGTTATATATAGTCCAATCAACTTTGCTGCATTTAGCTGAATCTGGGCTGACAGTAGATTTTTAAACATTGCAGAATTCATCCAGCTGCTTCTGTCTTCTGTCACATCATTAATAAACACCAATGATCCAGTGCCACTGGAAGCCATGCATGCCCATGCCATCACACTGCCACCACCGTGTTTTACAGATGATGTTGTGTGCTTTGGATCATAAGCTGTTCCAAGCCTTCTCCACAATTTTTTTTCTTCCCGTCATTCTAGTACAGATTAATCTTAAATTCATCTGTCCAAAGAATGCTTTTCCAATACTGGTTTGGCTTTCATAGATTTTTTTTTGGCAAAGTCTAATCTGGCTTTTCTATTCTTCAGGCTTATGAATGGTTTGCACCTTGTGGTGAACCCTCTGTATTTGCTCCTGTGAAGTCTTCTCTTGATTGTAGACTTTGACAATGATACGCCCACCTCCTGGAGTGTGTCCTTCACTTGTCTGGATGTTGTGAATGGATTTTTCTTTACCATAGAGAGGATCCCGTGATCATCCACCACTGTTGTCTTCCATGGATGTCCAGACTTTTTTATGTTACTGAGCTCACCAGCACGTTCTTCTTTCCTCAGAACGTACCAAACGAATGTTGCTGCTATCTCTCTGATAGATTTGTTTTGTTTTTGAAGCCTTACAATGGCTGGTTTCACTTGCATAGACAGCTCTTTTGAATGCATGATGTAGGTTCACAGCAATAGATTCCAATTGCAAATACCACACTTAGAATCAATTCCAGACCTTTTACCTGATTAATGAAGAAATAACAAAGGAGTAGCCTCACCTGGTCATGAAACAGCTTTTAAATCAATTGTCCAATTACTTTTGGCCCCTTGAAAAAGGGCATCCCCAGTCTTAAGCGCTATAATTCCTAAACCCTTCATCCGATTTGGATGTACATACTCTCAAATTAAACCTGAGATTGTGCACTTTCAGCCCATATCCATTTTAGAACTATAGCTTGAACACGCTTCTGTAATTACCTGAAAAAAAAAAATCGAAAGAATCCAAAATTGTGCCTGTGTCCAAATATATATATGGACCTAACTGTATAAGGCAATTCCGGAGTTTACTTCTGTCTTAGTGCTCCATCATTAGACTTGTGCCCAAATATACATATCTATCTCAAAACAAGGTGCAATTTGATATTTTATCATTCAACATCAAAGATCTGAACAGTCCGGCCAAGAGAAGCATAGATTGGAGGAAAGCGCATAACTTTAAAGCTGATGTTCTATGCTTGAAAGAGAAGCACTTTTGCATCAAGAATGCTCCTAAATTTTGCAAAGGGGAATTTCCATACATCTACCAATCTAACAGCCCAATGAAAAAATGTCATTTAAGCTCCTTTCTATGATGACTGACAACTTGGGCCTCTAAATTGCCCTGATGTGCGAAATTAATAACACAGAGTAGACACTGATCAACATGCATCTTCCCAATTCCAAACCTCTATTTTTCTTTAATAAGCTTTGGAAAAAAAACTGCAAAGATTTGCCCAGGACATGTTAATCTCTGTGGAGACTTTAAAACTGTGCCGGATGAATTCCTTGATACATCAGATCCTTCCCACAGCAAATCTAGGTCAACCATGACTTTGTTTCTTCCCAAGGCACAGCTTTATGATGTATGGAAATGTCAACATTCCAAAGAAAAGGACCTTCCATTTTTCCCGCATGTACACCGAATTTATTCTAGAATTCACTTTTTTTTAGCCGACAAATTTCTTTTGCAAAACATCTCTAGGTCAGAGATTTAAACGATCACCTGGCTGGACCATGCTCCCATCTAAATCCAAGTAGGAGGGGGGGGTCACACTGAGACCAGGGCAAACAGGTGGCGGAATGATGTTTTTCTAATGTGCACACCTGAAAACAAAACCAAGATATCCTCATATATAGAATTTTTTTGCTCCCAATAAGAACTCGGTTAGTGACCCCTTAATACTTTGGGATTCACACAAGGCTTATGTCAGGGGTCTTCTTATTAAACTGAATGCAAATGAAAGGAAAAAAAAGGTTGCAGCAACTCGACATTCAATTGTTTACCATTAAGTCATTGGAAGAAAGAAATAAAAAACATCCTACCCATCTCCTTAGTTCTAAATTGGCTCAAGCGAGGCATGCACTTCACTCTCTGCCAATGTTTGAACACAATAGGAGTTTAAGAAAATTAAAAACCAGACAGTACTATTGTGGCAATAAAGTGGGTGAACTTTTAGTCCCAGGTTAATGGAAAAAAACATTAAAAAAAAAATCCCAATTCTAATACATCTGCCCACGGGGGGGAAAGAACTTATAATCCTTAAGATATAGCTTAGGTATTTAGCCTAGATTACAGCAAACTATATAACCTCCATGATGATACCACTACTTCCCAGCCTACTCTGGAGATGATTGCAGACTTTTTAGATTCAATTTTCCTGCCTACAATTCACAAAGACGACTTGATCCTATTGAATGCTTCGTTTTAGGTGACTGAAATTGGTAAGGTGAAATCCTCTTTGCCACATAATAAATCTCTGGGCCAGGACTGGCATTCTTTGGAATACTAGAAGCACTTTTCAGCTCATTTGATTCCTTACCTAGAGAGAGTGTATGAGAGACGGGGGGGAAAGAACTTATAATCCTTAAGATATAGCTTAGGTATTTAGCCTAGATTACAGCAAACTATACAACCTCCATTTAAAAGTGCTATATGTGTGGATGCGCTGCTCACTCTGTCCTATCTGTGTATGTGCTATCCTTTGAACGTAATTTTATTCACCATCCACCTTTGAAAATTCATCACATTTAAATAGCAACCATATACCTGTAAAAATTCATCACTTTTAGACAACAACCATATACAAATTATATAAATTATATAGAAGTCCAGTGACATATATCACATGGTAATAGAGTCTCTTCATTCGTGTTTACAATTCTTCCGTTGAAATGCCGTGAGCGGCGTGCTCTTTAGTGTTGAATAAATTTAAAGTGACTTAGTGCTTCACCACCACCTGTGAGATTTGCCACTCACCAGATTAATCTTTAAAACTGCACCTTTGGTTCATTCATAGGGATAACCACTCCACTCAAAAGGGAATTTTCTCCAATAGCTATACCAGGACCTCAATGTTCCTCATAAAAACGGATGAAAAACGATCATCGCACAATAACGTTTAAAACCTTTATTTCATAAACAATAAAACTATACACTCACATTTCCAAGTGCCATAAGGCCGGCACAGAGCTTTTCCAGCAGTTAGGAACGGGTGGGCGCTGCAGCCCGGTTCGTCTGGTATGTTGTGCTGTCTCCGTGTGCCGCTTGCGTTCCCCCCTGTGTGTTCGTTCGCGTCACCAACCCCGTTCGTTCCCGATCACGTGGGTACGATAATCTCCCAGCAGCCTCTACGCGTTTTCGCAATCCTATTTGCGTCATCAGGAAGCTGCCGTTTGATTGGTTCTCGCTCTATTTATGTTAAGCACGGGCGGAAATTGCTCTGCCGCCATCTTTAATGTGGGTATTCCCTTAGTTCTATTCTATTGGGGCCTCCTCTCTCTTGCCGCCATTTTGATTATGGGCATTTAGCCCATTACGTGGTTCTATAGTGCACACGCTGTATCCCCCACTCTACCATTATTCGTTCTTATTCCAATTTACCCATTATTATGCTAAATTTATATAAATAATTTTAAACTAACCCATCTGTATCTGCTGGAGAGGCTTTCACATATTGGTAAGTTAATGGTCCTTATTTGCCCTTATATGCTTTAGCTTTAAAAACATCTTATGCTCATTATTATTTCGTAGTTAATTGCCGTCCTATGTGTAATATGGAACAGCAAATCCTTGCTATTTCTAAAAATTTGTTTAAAGCAAAAAAATATAAAAATATAAAAAATAACCATATATATTGAACTGAAAGATGGGAAAATGAAAAGAATAAAAAATGAAGAAAATGAAAAAATAAAATAAAATAAAATAAAATAAAAAAATAAAAAAAATAAAATAAAAAAAAAAATTGTTTACCATTAAGTCATTGGAAGAAAGAAATAAAAAACATCCTACCCATCTCCTTAGTTCTAAATTGGCTCAAGCGAGGCATGCACTTCACTCTCTGCCAATGTTTGAACACAATAGGAGTTTAAGAAAATTAAAAACCAGACAGTACTATTGTGGCAATAAAGTGGGTGAACTTTTAGTCCCAGGTTAATGGAAAAAAACATTAAACAAAAAATCCCAATTCTAATACATCTGCCCACGGGGGGGAAAGAACTTATAATCCTTAAGATATAGCTTAGGTATTTAGCCTAGATTACAGCAAACTATATAACCTCCATGATGATACCACTACTTCCCAGCCTACTCTGGAGATGATTGCAGACTTTTTAGATTCAATTTTCCTGCCTACAATTCACAAAGACGACTTGATCCTATTGAATGCTTCGTTTTAGGTGACTGAAATTGGTAAGGTGAAATCCTCTTTGCCACATAATAAATCTCTGGGCCAGGACTGGCATTCTTTGGAATACTAGAAGCACTTTTCAGCTCATTTGATTCCTTACCTAGAGAGAGTGTATGAGAGACTGCTGTGACCTCTGCTTCATTTCCTAGGAAAATGCTCCAAGCTACGGTGATTGCGCTTTCTAAGCCAAGGAAACCAACTACAAAAGAATTCCTCTAATGGGACTTTGTGGGGGCAGTGACTCCTTAGTAATCAAACAGTATTTGAAAAAGTATTCATATTTTTTTTTTTGAAAAGTTAACAAAATGGGTAGAACATAAAGATATAATCACCATGTATGCATATACAGATATAAGTGCAATTTCACATGACATACAAACGACCACTGGACTCTGATATGTAAATACGACAGAGGGTGACCAACGCGTTTCAAATTTATGACGGTAATCCTCTTCTTCTAAACCAGGGAAAGTACCAGTGTCTCTTCAAAATTTTATAGACCAAAATCCCTACTAAATGTCGATCTAAAGATCTATGCAAAACGGAAAGCAAATAGATTGGTCAGCCTATTGCATTTATTAATTAAACAAGATCAAGCGGGATTCATTCCAGGCAGACAAGCCCGGATGCTACAAGGTGCTTTCTGAACCTGATACAAAGGGCTGAGTCATCGGGGGAACCTTCTCTGCTTCTCACGTTAGTTGCAGAGAAGGCCTGCGACAGGATTCACTGGGGCGATTTATCTCAGGTTATGAACAAACTTGGTTTATACGTTAATATCCACTCAGCAATGTCTGCCCTGTATACTACACCATCTTCTCATATATTTGTTGAAGGGATATTTTCTAATAGCTTGTGGGAAAGAGATCTTAAAACTAAATGCCCCATGGCTATATATGTAAAGGCACGCGCCGCAGGTAACATTTACAGCGGGAGCTAGCGTCGGGAGAAGATCGGAGGAAGAACCGGCAGAGGAAGAAGACAGCGGAGAGAAGAACAACCGGAGGAACGGAGGAAGAACCGGCAGAAGAAGAAGAAGACGACATCAACACAGCGAGAAGAACCAGAAGAAGACATCAGTGCAGCGAGAAGAACCGGAGGATGAAGACATCACTGGAGGGAAAAAAAATCAGAGGGAGAAGAGAACTGGAGCTGCTTTAAAAAAAAAAAAAAAAAAAAAAAAAAAAAGAAGAAGAAGGACTTTGTCAAAGAAATAAAACCAGCATTCAGGTTTTTGATACTTTTTTGGGTGAATGTGTAGGTACACACATTCACAGAGGGTGGGGGGCTGTGATCTGGGGGCCCCCATTGATAAAGAGAGCTTTCAGATTTCGATAAGCCCCCTGCAACCACCCCCCAGGGTTATCAGGAAGAGGCCCTTTTCTCTGTGTGGCCTGATACGGTCCAGGAAGGGGGGGTGCCGCTCGCTCGTCCCCCCCCCCCCGCCTTCCTGACCTGCTGGGTTGCGTGCTCAGATAAGGGTCTGGTATGGATTTTTGGGGGTACCGGGGGGTGGGGAACCCTACACAGTTTTTTCTTTTTTGACAAAGGGTTCCACCTCAAAATTCATACAGACTCAAAGAGCTTGGATCCCATTGATTGAAGTCGGACATAAAGTCGCAGGGCAAAGTTGGATCCACAGTCATATATGACTGTCGTGTCGTACCACCCGGCCTCATTGTCAAAGCTTAATTTAGCCTGAGTTCACAGCAGGTTTCCCGCATCCAATTCGCAATAGCAGGATATTTTGACCGGCACTCTATGGAGCCGGTTCACATATCTCTGCTGTGGCTCCGGTGCGAATTTGCACAGGAGCCCTGTGCGTCTTTTGGTCCATTTCAGGTCCAAATTCAGCCAAAAACTCGGGCTGAAAATACACCTGAAACGGTGAACCAGGACGCACAGGACCGCTGCTGGGAGCTGCATGCAGCGGTGGTGTGAACCCAGCCTAAAGGTGATGTTAGAAGCTGACTGGTTACTATGCACAACTGCACCAGTTTGAGTAAATCCCCCCCATATAATTCAATTTAATCTAAAGCATAGCCAAATGCTCAAGGCAAATGGAGTTACTGAAAAATCATAACATGAATTTATATAGGTCTACAAATGTTCTCTAAGTGCATATAAACGTAAATTTGCCACTGCCAGTGTAAATGAAGCACAACAGCATGATGTAGACACAGCTCATCATCCACTGTCCTTTAATGTATGCAGTCAACCCATTCATCTGCAGCGCAATAAATGCAGTGAGGTGCATCCCTGTTATTAATGATGTTCACTGCAGCCTTGAACTGTGCTGCATGTTCATGATGACCCCATTCCTCAAAAAGTAGCTGGGCACAGGTGAATAAATCACCCATGCCCAGCTCGTGCTTTCGTAAATTTCAATAGTGATAAAAAAAAGTGCAAGCATCTATGGTAGCCATCCAGACCTGGCACCTCTTTTTTGGGGTGAACTAATAAAGAAGTACATTTTTCATGTAGCTAGACAAAGCTATGTTCACATTAAACACCCGATCATGTGCAGAGCAAACAAAAAAAAGGATCAGATGATTGAAGAGAATAATACTTTCCTGTTCTATGTGAGGGAATGAATCCTATTTAATGAGATCAAATCATGATGTGCAATGTACAGTAATGCACTGAGCTTGCTTTACTATAGTCAAATCATTATTTCTATGAGGACAGGAATATTTTGCAGACATACAAGAGACAACGTAAAACCATTTTGTAGCACCTGTGCACAGTACTCACTCTTGTACACTGTAGGATAGACCCATACTAAAAGGAGCATGAAAATGATGGCATAGAGAAATCCAATGAAATGAAGCCATGGCAGCCTCTTATACAGGGAGAGGTCTGCACACAAGGTAGTTAATGATTACAGCTTTTAGCCGGGAACAAAAGCGGATGTTGTCACTCTCCAAAATGTCTTTGAACTACAAAACCGCAAAACAAATGATTAGTATAAATATAGGTCAACTGCAGTCGCCACTGAATCGGCCTACACCTAACTAAAAGGAAAATTAAATGTCAGCTTTCTGTGGGCTGAGGTTGTGCTCCTGTGGTAAATCATTGTGCTGTGCAGGGAGGTCACCTAACCCACAGGTGAGTAATTACAGGTGCTACACATTTCCCCAATAAATGTGGCCTTTGGCTTTGCACATATGAGCATTAATAAGTGAAACTGCAATTGAGAATTTAAGAATAAGTGAACTTAAAAATATATATCTATCACTTTACACTTTTTTTGCAGGTAAAAAAATGTGCATTCACTAATTTTATTTATTTATTTTTTTTATGAGCCGGGTAAGCATTGCACCAGCAATCACCAGATCGCTGATGCCATGCAGGTTTCCTGCAAACTGTCAATGTGAGCTGTCTGCCCCAGTTTCACACCCACAAGAAAACTCAATGAAGAACTACCACGGTGCTTAATAGTGGCATGGTAGTTCATAGAGAGCTACAAGCCAACAACCGCAAAGGATGTCGGGACTTGCATTTCAGCTTGTACTTCTCAATAAATTACCAGGGTGCAGTTGAACTCTCTAGGTAGTTCTGCTCATACCTCGAACTCTTATGCCGCGTACACACGGTCGGACTTTCTGGGAAGCTAGGTCCGACGTACTTGCCGCCAGACTTCCGGCGGACTACCGCCGGACTTTCTGAACGGACGAACTTGCCTACACACAACCGGACTTTCCGGAATCCGGTCTTCCCGACGGACTTTCAGAATGAACGGACTTTCCCACACACGGACAAGTCCATTCATTTTGAACGTGACTCGGGTACGACTGGACTAGAAAAGGAAGTCAATCTCGCCGCTTTTATCCCCCCCACCACAAAGCACCTTGTCCCCATGTTGATGAGGACAATGGCCTCTTCCCGACAACCCTGGCCGTTGGTTGTCGGGGTCTGCGGGCGGGGGGCTTATCGGAATCCGGGAGCCCCCTATAATAAGAGGGCCCCCAGATCCCGGCCCCCCCACCCTATGTGAATGAGTATGGGGTACATGGTACCCCTACCCAATCACCTAGGGAAAAAGTGTCAATAATAAAACACACTACACAGGTTTTTAAAATAATTTATTAAACAGCTATGGGGGACATCTAGGAGAAAACCATTGACATGACGATCTCTCCGGCTGGACTGGTCTCTGAGGGCTCCGTTGTGACTTATATAGGCGGAGACCCTGCCCCCATATGATGTCACAGTCCCTGGGCATGCTGGGACTGTGACATTTTAGGGGCGTGGTCACCGAGTTGAGGGCATGCGGCCTGGTACGGTTCAGGAGGGGGGGGGGCGCTCGCTCGTCCCCACCCCCTTTCCTGGACGGCCAGGCTCCGTGCTCGGATCGGGGTCTGGTATGGATTTTGGGGGGACCCCCACGCCGGTTTTTCGGCGTAGGGGGTTCCCCTTAAAGTTCCATACCAGACCTAAGGACTTGGGATGCCCCCCACGCTCGCCGCAATAGGAACATTTGTTTTTCCTATTGCAGTGAGCGCGAGATGCAGTACCCTGCTCCTCCGTCGTATCTGGTCTGTCGGACCAGCATACAGGCGAATGGGCTTTCCGTCAGGAACTGAGTCCGGCGGAGTTACGACGTAAAGATTTGAAGCAAGTTTCAAATCTAAAGTACGTCGGATTTCCGACCCAAACGGTCCGTCGGAAGTCCGATGGAGACCACACACGGTCGGATTGTCCGCCGGATTTGGTCCGGCAGCGTCCGTCGGACTTTTGTAGGTGAAAAGTCAGACCGTGTGTACGCGGCATTACAGGATACATGAATGACCACTTACACTGACAGTCTGCAGGAGACCTGCATTGCACCCATGACCTGCTAAAACGTGGGTGCAATGGGTTACAGGCTCCCAATAAAAAAATATGTGCATTTATTTTTTTTATTTTTTATTTTGTTATTTTTTTTTAATTTTTTTTAGAGGTGAACCTACCCTTTAACCGCTTGCCGACCAGCCACCGTCATTATACCGCGGCAGGTCGTCACGATCCCACGAACCGTCGTAGCTATACGTCGGCTCGTGGTATCGATATAGTAGGCGCACCCGCCCGCTGCACAGTGGGGGTGCCGATGCTCAAGGCCGAATGTCATGATGTCGTGATGACCGCCGGCCACGAGAGATCGCGAGCACGAGGGGCAAAACATGGAAGTGTGTGTGTAAACACACAAATCCGTGTTTTGTTCTGACAGGAGTGACAGATCGTGTGTTCCTATTAGCTAGGAATCACGATCTGTCACTTCCTCTAGTCAGTCTACTCCCTCAGTTGATCGCCCCCTAGTGTTAACCCCTTCCCACTGCCAGTGACATTTTTACAATAATCAATGCATTTTTTTAGCACTGATCGCTGTATTAATGCCAATGGTCCTAAAAATGTGTCAAAATTGTCCGATGTGTCCGCCAAAATGTCGCAGTCATGATAAAAATCACAGACCGCTGCCATTACTAGTAAAAAAAAAAAATAATAATAATAATAATAAAAATGCCATAAATCTTTCCCCTATTTTGTAGACGCCATAACTTTTGCGCAAGCCAATCAATATACGCTTATTTAGATTATTTTTACCAAAAATGTGTAAAATACATATCGGCCTAAACTGTGGAAAAATTTTTTTTTTTTTTTAAAGCAATGTGGATATTACAGCAAAAAGTACAAAATATTGTGTTTTTTTCAAAATTGTCCCTCTTTTTTTGTTTCTAGAGCAAAAAATTAAAACCGCAGAGCTGATCAAATACCACCAAAAGAAAGCTCTATTTGTGGAAAAAAAAGGACGTCAATTTTGTTTGGGTGCAGCGTCGCACGACAGCGCAAATGTCAGTTAAAGAAGCGCAAAAAGTGCTCTGGTCAGGATGGGGGTAAATTCCTCTGGGGCTGAAGTGGTTAATGAAACATTAGCACCACTTTCCTGGTGCTGTGGCCCTTTTAAAAGGTCCTGTGCCAGATTCAGAAAAAAACTTTTGGTGATTTTACAAAGCGATGTTATTGCTGCACCAAATGCAAAAATATGTGCCTGAAGATAACTAAAATAAAGGAAATTAAGACCAACTCATATTTGCTGCCACTACTCCCTACCCTCCCCACCGGTCACTGGTTGTTAAGGACTCGGGACCCCTCTCTATTTGTCCTGTTTACTCTTATTATTAAATGTGAAAGAAAATCCCACATTTTAGGTTGTTACCAGAACAGGAATAAAAGTGAAATAATCCAGTTCCAGTGACGCTGGTGATAAACAGTGATTCCCGATCTTTGGAAGGACTTCCTCTCACTTTTTGTTTTGAAGAAAAAAAAAAAAGAAAAAAAAAAGAAAGGAAGAAAGGAAGAAAGGAAGAAAGGAAGAAAGAAGAAAGGAAGAAAGAAGAAAAAAGAAAGGAAGAAAGGAAGAAAGAAGAAAGAAGAAAAAAGAAGAAAAAAGAAGAAGAAAAAAGAAAAAAGAAGAAGAAAGAAGAAGAAAGAAGAAGAAAAAAGAAGAAAAAAGAAGAAAAAAGAAGAAGAAAAAGAAGAAGAAAAAAGAAGAAAAAAGAAGAAGAAAAAAGAAGAAGAAAAAAGAAGAAAGAAGACTTCTAAACCTTCCTTTACTCTATCCAAAAAAAGAAAAGAAAAAAGTTTTGCCTTTAGTTCAACTAAGTATTTGCAAAGCTTTCAGTGAGCACCAAGGAGCATTGTTGAACCCTTAACAACAAACATCAGATTCAGGCTCGGTTCACACTGGTGCGATGCTGGAAACCCTGCAATTCCTGTGCAGATTCCTGCATCGCACCCGAATTGCAGGCGGTTCACGAACTGTTGCAGGCGTCAATGTAAAGTTAATGACTACCCCAGATTGGTTCGTATATTGCAGTGCGAACTGTAAAAATTGGTACAGGAATCAAATTGCATGGCTGTGAACACTCATGCGATCCGATTCCAGTGCGGCCTAAAAAAACGGTCTTGTGCCATTTTAATGCGAATGCAATGCGATTTCAACCATACGGTTTGCATGGCTGAATTTGCATTGCACAGACATCGCATGTGATATGCACAGCAATGTGGTGCGAATTACATGCGATGTCTGGCATCACACTAGTGTGTACCCAGCCTCAAACTTAAACTTCACAAAGTGCTGAAGGTTACTGAAGCCTGCTAGCAGCTTGTTTAAAGTGACAATTAGCACTTCCATTTAGGCCTCATGCACAAGAAGACTTCATCTTTGACGAAACGGCGTAGGGAGAAGAGGCGTGCTGACGTCACCACATACCGCGCTGAACCCGGAAGCTACGGGCAGCTATTGAGAGCCGGCCGGCTTGTGTCTTTTGAATGCTTTTACATACGACATAACTGTAAGTGCAATATTTTAGCTTATAATAAACATAATTTTTAATTGAATTACGCTATGGATACCTTTATATTATTTCATGGGGAATGAGCATGTATCTACTACATCAGAGGATACTCCACATAGAGAGTCCGGTGACATCTAGCCATTCAAGTTTTAAAGACCCATGGCTGGGGATAAGAGCCACAGGCACCCAAGAGATCTAAGAACCTGGTAAGCGGCATTGAGATCATTGGTGGAGGAATTTTCCTATCGCACTTTATCATATCTCCCATGGTGTTGTGGACGCATGTCACTAACGTTTAGAAGGCCAAGATATCATCATTGGGAAAATCACTAAGAACTGCACATTCAGTGAGATTTTTATTTAACAGCCCATTGGACGGGACTTTATCTTGGATCTATTATTCTCATATTTTGTATTTATTTTATTCACTTTAACGTCCATTGAGCACATTTCATGTGTGATTATTCATCTATTGGTATGCTATAAGGAGTAGTCCTTATCTATTTTATTAGATGAATACATTTCAGGTCACATTTATTATGATATAGTGCAGCTTTTTTCCTATACAATGAGAATTAAGCCTCAGTGCACGAGACTCTGGCGTTTAAGTGCAGGCAGAAGGCACTGGCGCACTGTCAAACCCACTGAAGGAAGCCTGTAAAACTCTATATGAAAGGCTGACAAGTTGCTGCGGCTGGACAGTGCACCGAGCAATACTTACATTTAGGGCGGTATGTGCCCAGGTGCGAATGCCTGTTACGCATACTGCTTGCATTCGCCCCTTGGCCCATACTGCCCTAAACATCAGTACCACTTGGTGCACCATCCAGCACCAGCAGCTTTCAGCACCTCAGAGTTTTACAGGCTGTCGGAGCTAAAAATCAGGAGTGCATGAGGCCTAAAGCTCGTCTCCAGGTAAAATGAACCCCTCACCTCTGTCTACTAAGCCTTATTTACACTGGTGGTTAGGGGAGCTGTAAAAATGTGCAGTTATTTTTGATCCATGTTTTTCCCACAATTCCAATCACTCCCCCTTAAGCTGCAAAGTGGTGGCACCGCTTATCAAACTTTGCCATTGAGATCAATAGGGCCGTAATGCAACCGTGAGCCAAAAACCTCACAGCTGCAATGTGATCCTGCAATGTAAAAAAAAAAAAAATGGCACTCGACAATTAAAAATAAAACAGGGAAAAAAACAGCTGTCAGAAGACGGCATAAGCGCCTGCTAAATGCCTGCGATTCACGGCAAATCACATTTCAGAGGGTGGTAATCATTACTGCCAGTGTAAAAGAGCCCTTAAAAAGTTGAGATTTTACTTGCAGTTTATAAGACTATTCAGCTGATCAGAATTAATATCGTCAGAGGTAAAATGTAAAATTTATTGTCACTCAATTTTTTATATTTATGGTATATTCTCTTTCTTCTAACTGGCAATATACAGGGGTCTTCTTATGTGTACATAGATTTTTTTTTATTTTATTATTTATGCTACTGATATGTCTGTCTGATTATTACTTTTTAATTTTAATAACGGTTGTAACAATATTATGGCTAATGAACAGGTGATGGAGGTGGTGTAGTTGTAGGCTCCTCCTTCCCCTTCCGTTCTACACCCCTTATATCCCAGTGTCTAGGATTATGGTCACAAGACTTGACAAAGAGCATATACACGAAACGCGTTCTCACAGCAACACCCCGGCATACCCGTGCGTTCCACTACATTCTATGGTCATGCGGCTCTTGCCCAGCTTCCCTGGCATCTGGTGCAGCTTGCATGACATCTTTGGCTTTGCTAGTTTCAGCCAGAGTGGCTCAAACCCGAGGATACTAGGAGCTTCCTGCTGTCAATCCCCCACATGGATTAAAACTCTGGATTATCTCCTGTCAGCTGAAGGCATTTTACACCATTGCGGCTGGTCTGGAGTAGATGTAAATGCTACCACCATGGCACTGATCCTAACAAGGGGGCTTGCTTATTTTTTGGATGGAATGACTTACCCAATTGCATCTTTTAGTCCGTGGATGTTATTATAATTCTTATACATCTATGTGCTTATGTTTTTTTATGCTTTTTTGGCATTCAATAAATCTTGCTTTTGGTTATCACCAACATAAGTGGACTCATACAACTTCTATATGGTTCTGTATATAGTGGATACTTCAAGAGCCAGTCCTGTGACATATGAAAAGTCCTAAGCATTTGTACAGAGATAATATTTGGTTGCGTTTTCAGCAGATTGTTTGTAACTCAGTTGTGCCAATTTCTAGACTCGTAAGCTGAGAAGTGCTAGTTGATTAACAAGCCAACATTTCTGCTGGCCTCAAAATGAATGTTAGACAAAAGTTTCATTGCTTTTCTGTGTTCACAGCTTAACTGTCATTTCACTGTGCACTCTAAAGCCCTGCTAAAAAGGAAAAATGACAACTTATATCTAATTATACACAAAAGAAAAATATCAGATGCATTACTAAATGACAAAAATCTTCCACAGAGCCTCCAGCTTTACGTTGCTGCTATGCAGAAGAGTTGAATATGTGAGTATTCTACACATAGGAATTGCCCCTCACAGTAAACATGTGAGTCAAAAGCTTTGTGCAATGCGGGGCCCTCAGCATTTACCAAGAGATCGCACTTCAAGAATTACAAAGGCTGCCCACCTTCTGAGAATACTAGCTGCTAAGCAATCTTGCTGGTCCAATAGCATCAATCATTTCAGGTTACTGGCCTGAAACAAGCATGCAGATCGGAAAAGTGAGAACTCTAAGGCCAAGTTCACACTGGCATTAAAAGCAGGAGTTTTTTTTTGTGGGAACACACTCACTTTCCTGGTTAATCTCCGTATAGCCGGTACCTATATGAGCTGGATTATCCTAACTCTTCTGGGTACGGCTCTTGAGTTGCCACAGGTTCCCCCTAGGGGGAGTTTATTTACATAATTTTAACTTTTATTGTTCTCGGTTTTACCCAGGTTTTGAACCGGTTATAGCTAGAAAAATGTATTACCGTAAGCTTTAAGCACTCCTCGCCCCCTTACATGCCACATTTGGCATGTAATTTTATTTTGGGGGGTGGGTACCTTCTTTTTAGTGGGACTTCCTGTCCCACTTCCTCCTTCCTCTTCTCGCCACTCCCTGCCAGCAATCCTCTGGGACACGTCACACGCCTGGCCAATAGAGCGCAGTGCAACTTGCACATGCGCAGTGCACGCCCGACCTTGAAGCCGTAACGGCCGGGTTCCCACAGTTGAGATGATGGCACCGCAGGGAGCAGGGGGAGAGAAGCGAGGCTCCGGGCGCCCGCATCGCTGGACCGTGGGACAGGTAAGTGTATTTATTAAAAGTCAGCAGCTACACTTTTTGTAATAAACTAAAAAACAAATGGAACTACGCTTTAATGAGAAGGTTCTCCTTCTGTCTATGGCTCTACTCAGGAGGGATCTCTTGGAGAAGGGCATGAGGTAGTCGGGATATTTTTAAAGCACACTCGAGATCCCCCAACAAAACACTGTGCATGGGCACTCATGCCCACCTCTCAGATCTTCTATATGCCTTTTGTCTTAGTGGTTAGAGTAACCAATACTGGACTTGCATAGTTCCTGAGCAATATGAGAGATCTCTCATTGTCGGCTGCGCATGCTGATATAATAATATTTTATGATTTAATGTATGTATCTTGGTAAAATTTTTTTTTTTTGTTCAGTCTCTGTTGGTACAGGCTCTAGAAATGTTTCTACATTGTTACCTTGTTATTATACACCTTTTGATAATTTTCAATACAAATCTATCGAAAGTGATAGGAAGCTTTTGAGAGGCATTAAAAACACCTATGCAAATGATACAAATCGATAGCACATAGTGCTGTTCACACTATCAGAACATGAAGTGCTAGCGTTGCATCAAAATTGAAGCCTCATGTCGAGTCAGAAGGCATTTGAAGCCTCCCATTCAAGTCTATGGTAATGTTTTGCAAATGCTCTGGCAGGCAGTTGCGGTGCGTTAAGATTTGTTTATTAACTGTAATGGAATAGGCATTTGTGGAGTGGTTTTAACAGGCCTTAATGCTCATCAAAACGCTCCAAAACTGCCCATAGGGCTTTTGGAGAGCATTTTTAACTCATCTTTAACGCTTGTAAAACGCCAGTCTAACGCCAATACTAAAGCTCATTAACACAAGTCTAACACTCATACTAACACTATAGGAGTGTTTGTTAAGCATTCAAAATTTTAGTCAAATGTGATCAAGCCCTTAAAGCGGAGTTCCGCCTGCAAAAAAAAAAATTAAAAGCCTGCAGCTACAAATACTGCAGCTGCTGACTTTCAAAATAAGGACCCTTACCTGTCCAGGGCGCCTGCGATGTCCTCACCCAAAGCCGACCCATCCCTCAGCTCGAGGGGGAGTCGCCGGCATCTTCAGTAGGAAAATCAGGAAGTGAAGCCTTGTCTTCTGAAACCTGTGCGTCTCCTAGAAGACAGCGGTGGTGATGGAGGAGGGGCCGGACATGGTGTAGTTCACTGCGGATTCTGCGGTGCTCTCTTTTGCCGGAAGAGGGAGCAAGTGCCTGGATTAGATAGATATTTGCTCCCCCCTCCCCTAAAGGTGTCAAAACCATATAAGATGAGGTTAAACCTAAACAGCTTCAAATTGTCAGGCGGGCCCTTGTACTACATAGTTGAAGGCAAATTCAAAGAACATTGAACAACAAAAATTGCATAATAATAATAATAATAATAATAATAATAGGTCTACAGCTTAAGAGCCCATTCACACCACTGCTGTGCGAGTTATGGTCTGTACAATTTGCGCTGGTCTGCATTGTGATGGGGCAGTGCAAAGATCTGTTACAATGCACCAGTGTTGATTTTTCAAACTGTATTGAAATATCACAAAATAAACTCATCAACTCTATGCACAATAGCACATTGATTTTGATGTGCCATGGTGTTTTGATATGCGTATCTATGCATTGTACCCAATGCACAGCAATGAACATATATGCTGGGAACATAGCAAATTATTGTTTTCTATGTGTCCTTAGGCTTAGCCTGCATTAATCAACAGTTTAGCGCAGCTCAATGTACCCTGTGTGAATGAACACAAAAGATGCATGTTGTTCCAGATCAGGGACTCAGAAAACATTGTAATTAAAAGGTAAACTTCAGGCAAATATCGCATTCACAAATTATTGCAGCTCTGTAAATTGTCAATACATACTTAAAGAAAACAAAAACATTTTAATGCAAGCAGTGTAGGTTTGTATGTGGGCTGGGAAAATAGATCTCATTTATAATTCCATCAGTCCCTCCATCCCCCTTTCCTCATTTACGCACAAATGCACCCCAAAACTATGGATGTTAATAAAAAAAAAAAAGGATTTTCTTAAGTTAAGATGTTCTGTGAGGCTTTGACTGCGATCTGTATGCACATTCAGAAGATTTTCCAACCAAGACAAGAAAAGGAATGGTACCATCTAGGACAGAAAAAAAAAACACCACAGGATTCGAACCCTACCCGGTCTGTCCAAATACTACTACTTAAACGTATTTTACACCACTTAAGATCCACCCTGGGAAGTACGACATTCTCTTGTTTTTTTTCCTGGTCTGAAAAGCAAGAGCACTCACTACTCAAAACGTAAAGGTCCCAAGTGAAAAAAAATTCCCATGGGAAATACAAATTCAGAAGTTTTACCTACCGTAAAAAGGAGAATTAGTCAGCCTTTTCAAACTTCAAGTGAAACTTTAGTCAAAATTAAGTCCTACTAGACGACTTCAGACTGGCCCCTTTTGCAGGTATAGCTATGTAAAATATTAAAAATAAGTGTCTATATGGTTTAAAAATCCAATAATACACTGTCTCACCCTGTTCTGCACATGCTCAGTTGCTCTCCATTTTTAGGCACAGCTGAATTTGTAGAGGCCGATCTGCTGACAGTCTTAAAGTGCAAATAAACCCTCCTATCCTTTACAGCCAAGGAAGCTGCTTCTGTTTATTCTGCAACTGCCATGGTGCTGCGCATCTGATTAGATATGACACCAGCCATTGGATGGTATGACAGTTTGGTTAAGGTTTTTGAAACCGTATATGGGTTTAGCTCCGCTTTAGGATTTACTGCTGTTCAGAGGTTCTGGGCTTCAGCAAAATGGCAGCCTCCAGCAAGAAGAAACGTGAGTAATGCTGGATGCAATTTAAAGCACACACTAATTTTAGTAGTATAATTATGATTGTGGAATGTATGTTCCTTGCTAAAGAACATTATTTTTTATCGAGTTCTTATGGGTAAAAATTTGGCTTTAAACATGAGCTGACAGATTGTGGCCAGATCGGGAGATGGATCTCATGTATGTGAGAGGCACCTAAATTGGCCGGCCAATTTTGGAAGAACTGATGATTGGGCATAGCTCCTCTTCTGGTAAACTAGTGTTGGCTTCTACTTCAGCTCCCTTGCACATTTGAAAGTGCTTGTAAACTCAGATGACCTGCAGCTCTCTTCTGATAGCACTCCTTGACAATGGCCAGGCTGTGTCGGTACAATGGACACTTATGAAGACTATGGCCAGTTTAAAATTTTTGTCATTTCTTTTCTAAAGAAGAAACCTCTCCTGTACACACCTCTACTCATTGATGCACTCTTTTACAAGGGTCCCATTTTCCCTAAATTTAGGGTTAAGCACTTCCGCCTATCCAATGAGAGAACCTTAGTGGCCATTATTATCAAGGTATCTAAAAGTAAAGGTTGTGGCTGCTCTACAACAATCAGACTCTAGAACAGGGATTCTTAAACTGTGTGCCGGGTGAGATGTGCAGGTGTGCTGTGGGAATATTTAGAATTGCTAGCATTTTGAAACCTTGAACACATCGAAAAATTAAGTGGTAAATCAATGTCTCAAAAGTTAAAAAAGTAACATATATAAATACGCAATCTCTGTCAGTCATTGGTTCCTTTCGTAACGCGAGACTTGTGCGAGATCTCGGGAGAACTCGATCGCTCTAATTATATTACACTAGAATAATAGAGACAGTTCAATTCCAAATTTGATGCTTATAAATAAAGTTTGTTCATTGTTTAGCAATGGAGAAATACTTAATCAAGTGTGGAACTCTGAAAAGAGAAACATTTTGTTTTGCAGCCACAAACATTTGTTGTTTTGCAGCACACCAAAAAGATCTAAAAATTTTCACGGCACACCTGAAAAGATTTAAGAATTTTTGTGGTGAAGAACTTATTTATTTTTACACATATATATATATATATATATATATATATATATATATATGTGTAAAAATAAATAAGTTCTTCACCACAAAAATTCTTAAATCTTTTCAGGTGTGCCGTGAAAATTTTTAGATCTTTTTGGTGTGCTGCAAAACAAAAAATGTTTGAGAAACACTGCTCTAGAAGATATTATTTTCCCAGTCTTGATTTGAGTTAAAAAAAAAAAAAAAAATATAGATGTCTTTGTTACTCCACAGCAACCAAACACCTTGCTAAATAAAGCCCACATATACAACCACATGTTTTCCACTTTTATCATAATAATATCATATCAATGATATTAATAATAATAAAAGTTGTTAGTACCCCCCCCAGCAGCACTAGGGTTGTCTGTTCAAATCTTAACCAGTTTTCATGTTCTCCCTGTGTAGGTTTACTCTGGTTTCCTCCGACACTCCAAAGACATGCTGGTAGGTTAATTGGCTCCTGTCTGAATTGGTCCTAGTATATGTATGAATGCGAGTTAGGGACCTTAGATTGTAAGCTCTTTGAGGTCAGGGACTGATGTGAATGTAAATATATATATGTAAAAAGTCGTGGAAATTGTCTGCACTATATATACACCTGTAATAAATAAATAAGGAGAGAATGACCAAAAGTGAAATATAGAAATCGGTGCTCTTAATCCCCCCACTTGCAACTTTATTTAGCAGTTATTAATAGTATTATTATATTTAGTTTCAAGCAATCAAACCAGCCCAACCTCTTGGGACTTCAAACAGCAACCTGTATAAAAGTTATCAAATGAATGATAAACCAGAATAAAATGGCACGAATAAGCATTTACAGTGGCTTGCGAAAGTATTCGGCCCCCTTGAACTTTTCAACCTTTTGCCACATTTCAGGCTTCAAAACGTAAATATATAAAATTTTAATTTTTTGTGAAGAATCACCAACAAGTGGGACACAATTGTGAAGTGGAACAAAATCTATTGGATATTTTAAACTTTTTTAGCAATTAAAAAACTGAAAAGTGGTGCGTGCAAAATTATTCGGCCCCTTTACTTTCAGTGCAGCAAACTCACTCCAGAAGTTCAGCGAGGATCTCTGAATGATCCAGTGTTGTCCTAAATGACTGATGGTGATATATAGAATCCACCTGTGTGTAATCAAGTCTCTGTATAAATGCACCTGCTCTGTGATAGTCTCAGGTTTCTGTTGAAAGCGCAGAGAGCATCATGAAGACCAAGGAACACACCAGACAGGTCCGTAATACTGTTGTGGAGAAGTTTAAAGCCGGATTTGGATACAAAAAGATTTCCCAAGCTTTAAACATCCCAAGGAGCACTGTGCAAGCGATCATTTTGAAATGGAAGGAGTATCAGACCACTGCAAATCTACCAAGACCTGGCTGTCCCTCTAAACTTTCAGCTCAGACAAGGAGAAGACTGATCAGAGATGCAGCCAAGAGGCCTATGATCACTCTGGATGAACTGCAGAGAACTACAGCTGAGGTGGGAGAGTCTGTCCATAGGACAACAATCAGTCGTACACCGGACACAAATCTGGCCTTTATGGAAGAGTGGCAAGAAGAAAGCCATTTCATAAAGATATCCATAAAAAGTCTCGTCTAAAGTTTGCCACAAGCCACCTGGGAGACACACCAAACATGTGGAAGAAGGTGCTCTGGTCCGATGAAACCAAAATCAAACTTTTTGGCCACAATGCAAAACGATATGTTTGGTGTAAAAGCAACACAGCTCATTACACTCAACACACCATCCCCACTGTCAAACATGGTGGTGGCAGCATCATGGTTTGGGCCTGCTTTTCTTCAGCAGGGACAGGGAAGATGGTTAAAATTGAGGGGAAGATGGATGCAGCCAAATACAGGACCATTCTGGATGAAAACCTGTTGGAGTCTGCAAAAGACCTGAAACTGGGACGGAGATTTATCTTCCAACAAGACAATGATCCCAAACATACAGCAAAATCTACAAAGGAATGGTTCACAAATAAACGTATCCAGGTGTTAGAATGGCCAAGTCAAAGTCCAGACCTGAATCCAATCGAGAATCTGTGGAAAGAGCTGAAAACTGTTGTTCACAAACACTCTCCATCCAACCTCACTGAGCTCGAGCTGTTTTGCAGGGAAGAATGGGCAAGAATTTCAGTCTCTCAATGTGCAAAACTGATAGAGACATACCCCAAGCGACTTGCAGCTGTAATCGCAGCAAAAGGTGGCTCTACAAAGTATTAAGGCAAGGGGGCCGAATAATTTTGCACGCCCCACTTTTCATTTTTTTATTAGTTAAAAAAGTTTCAAAAATTCAAAAGATTTTGTTCCACTTCACAACTGTGTCCCACTTGTTGGTGATTCTTCACAAAAAATAAAAATTTTATATCTTTATGTTTGAAGCCTGAAATATGGCAAAAGGTTGAAAAGTTCAAGGGGGCCGAATACTTTCGCAAGCCACTGTATCTGCTGTTCAAAACTGCTTTTGCTGCATATATATGAGCTCCATTGCTGAGACTGCACTACTGAGTTTTTCGAGTCCAAAACACAAAATCATACAGGTCAGAGTCCCCCTACACAGGCGAGTCCTTATCTTTACATGTGTTAACATTTGCCTGCTATCAGATGTCTGTGTACTTATTATAATGTCAGTGGTAAGTGGGGTTTATATAGAACACCTTCAAAAATCCGTGGACATCCATACATCACCAAACACAAAATGGGCAGAGCTGCCTTTTGTGTCCAACCTGCACTGACAGCTGATGTGTCCTGGACATCATTTTTCATGAACACTTCAAATTTGCAACCTCACACCAATAATCAGTGAGCTGTAGATGTAATAATTATTGGCAGGAGTTGATTGAAACCGGAAAGTTGTTTCAAGTGTTCCTCAATGTTTAAAAACGGAGAAAAACAAAAGACTTTGCATCAAACTGCTGCATACTAAAATAAAATAAAAAAATAAAAATTATAAAGCATACTTACCCTCTGCATCTGCATTGGAAAGGGTGCAGCAAAGTTCAGAATCAGAAGAGATTGTGGATGTCCCATTTGCCTAGCCATTTTAGACGGAAGCAGGGGGGAAGTAAGCGTCTAACTACTTAAGTGTTTAAACAATTTAAGGCTGAGTTCACACATGTTCGGCTGCGATTTGCAGTCCAGAGTCCGGTGTATTTCTGCTCACCGGTTCGCAGGTACGATTCAGGTGCAAATGTCTGAGTGAATTCGCACCGGAACCAGACCCAAAAACGCATAGGACCCTTTTCAAAACCACACCATGGCCACCCCGGACATGTGTGAACTGGCTCTATTAAAAGCCGGTCACATTCACATGTTATGTGGTTAAAAATGCATCCAATTCGCATAAATATTTGAACCCTGCCTTATACATCGATTTAGTATGGAGCGGATGGCCCTTAGGCAATTAGTGCAATGCCTGCTTTATTGGAATTTTTTTTTTTTTGGTATGCAGTAATCCAAATAACAAAAATAAATGCTGTCAGTTGAAATACGTATATCCCTTACACACAAAAAAAAAATCAACTTCTACTAACCTCTCTTGCGGGACTGCAAACCAATATTCAAGTTGCTTTCTTTTCCAGTCATGTTGCACTGTAGCTGACGTTTGTGCGGCAAAAGATTTCCTCATTGGTTTGCCTACTTTAACGCACAGAAACATAGGTGGGTTTTTGCTCTTTTCTTCTTTGGAGGGCAGCATATCTAGGTCAACAAGAAATGGATTTTTACAATAGAGAACCTTTTTTTATTTTTATTTTTTAAAAAAAGGTCACAAAGCCACTTAGAAAACACAAGGCAGATTAAAAAGAAAAAGAAAAAAAAAAAAACAAACAAAAAAAGTATTTTGCCTATGCAGAGCAAAGCAAAAGCCTCCCTAACGGCATATAATTGCCTTGCGTTCTCTCTCCTGCTGCTGCTACATTTAGCCAGCAGGAACAAGGAAGAGCCATGCTCTATTCTGAGATTCTGAGCTTACACAGGGCAAAGGGCTCTTCCCATGCCATATGTGACAGTGTGGGGTCAATCACCAAGTACAAGAACTATCACATGAAGGGGAACACCACATGGTGTCAAAGCTGCCGAATATAGTTGCCCCCATAGAGCACAAAGTAAGTTAATGGCAGGATTACTAGGTGAAAATTGAGGAAAAGATATGCGTTTAAAAAAAAAAAAAAAAAACTAAAAGTACAACATCAAAGGACTTGCGATCCTATCAACTTTTTCTCTTGGGTATAGATATGCTTTAAAACAAACCAATTTCTTTAGCTGTGCTCTACACCAAGCTGCCAGGGCCTTCATTTGGCTACATTGTCTGTCAGTGGAACAAGACTTATTAAAGTGATTGTAAAGTCGTTTTTTTATTTTATTAAAATAAACAAGTTTATGCTTACCTGCGCTGTGCAATGGTATTGCACAGAGCGGCCAAAACCACCTCCTCTGGGATCCCAAGCCAGTTACCAATCATGACAGCTGTGATCACTAATGATCTGTGATTAGCTACATCTAAATCACATGGTATAGGGTGCTGTGATTGGTCAATGTACTATGTGATAGCTGTGGGCCAATCACAGTATAGGCAACAGCAATTCTGAATGAATTGATTCATAATAGCTTTGCTGACATTGTGATCATGCGATTGCATAGGGATCACATGATCACTGGGCCCTGAGCATCAGCATCTCCAATCAGCACAGTAGTCGCGGGGGGGGGGGGGGGGGGGGGGGGGGATGCTCCCAAAGACAGTGCAGGCACATGATGTACACCATTGTGTCTGCATGTGCCGCCCTGCTACAGTACATGTACTGTGGCGGGACTGCAAATTATTAAACCAGGGAACCTGTTAATCATGCTTTGGGATTGCCGAACCACCATCCCAGAGCATCAGATCAGTAAGACAGCGCCAACAGCGGATGGAGCCGGAGCTGCATAAGCCACTGCTTTCTCTGTAGTACTGCCAAGTGATACAAAGTGCACTCTGCCTCTAATCCTTTCCAGCAGCATGAAGAGTGATGACAGCAGCAGCTGCAAGAGGAAAAGAAGGTCAGTGGGTTTAACACACTGGCTACAATAGCTTTTGCAATGGTTATATTAGCACCTATAGAATGGTTAACAACTTTTAGGCTGCTTTTACATGAATTTGTAGGTGCAGGGCAGAGCGCCTGTGGCTTTCCTGCAAGATAGCTGTGCTGAGCCATAGATTTATTTTATATCCTGCGGGTTTGGTGCCCTTTCTGAAAGTGCACCACACCGGCAAGATGTAATAGTGGGTAAACATCCAACGGTGATTGGTCCCATGGAAAAACGATGATCCTGATTATTTAATTTCAAATCTTCATTATGCTTTTCAAAATAGAAAATGTAAAATTCTAAACCATTTCATTTCACTGTGGCCCACAACAGGTTACCAAATCACTTAAGTGGCCCTTGCTCTTCAAAAGGTTGAGCACCCCTGATTTAGATCGTACAAGAAATATTCAGGTAATTTTAAAAAGGACAGAAAAATGGATGGGCACAGATGGGCACTGACAGGTGGCACCGATGGATGGCACTGACACCAATGGGTGGCATTGCTGGGCATCACTGAAATATAATGGTGCCAATTAGTGCCCATTTGTGGGCACAGATTGGGCACATTGGGCACATGTGGATGACCATGGGGTACATACTTGGCCATCCACATGTTGCCCCCTTCCCTGGCGGTCATCTAAGGGGGGGCTGCGCTGATAAACAATCAGCGCAGACCCCCGCCGTCAGGAGAGCCGCCGATCTGCTCTCCTCTACTCGCGTCTGTTAGATGCGAGTGAGGAAAAGCCGATCAACGGCTCTTCCTATTGACATCATGATCAGCCGTGATTGGACACGGCTGATCATGTGGTAAAGAGCCTTCCCTGCATTAAAGGTAAAAAAACAAAACACACACACATTTTGCTACTTGCTGTGCCCCCCCCCCCAAAATAAACACTTACCCAAGTCTTGTATTGATCCAACGCTGTGCCCGTCTGAAGCTCTTCTCCCCAGTCTCTCCCTTCACAGAGGAGGACCAGGCATCATTTTGGTACTTATATGCTTTATTGTGTCCGGTGATTTCTCTCCTATTATCAGTATTTTATATGATGTTACATTATGTCGGTAATTGTTACCATACAAGATCCCCAATGGCTATTGTTTATAGATTACTTGAATTGAACAGTATATGAGATTGCGGCTCCTTGATTACTGGCAAGTGACAGGCGTGTATATAGTTTGTGCTGCGGAGGAAGAATTGTTGGCAAGTAAAATAATGATGGTAGCTTTACCACAGTGCACAGTTTTACAGGCTCTTCTCCTGTCATGAAATTGCTTACTCTGATTTTACTGCACACTGTGAGCCACTTTAGAAGCTGCGGCATGTCAGATACAGCCCGACTCATTTACTCACTGGAGAACATACAGCATCATCTAGCTCTTTCCTTCCCTAGCAAACTGCCTCTGGCCCTCCCCTTCCATTCATTGGGTTTTAGTTTTTTTTAATGATGGAAGTTCAGCATCAAAACCTCTTCCTATTTATCCTTGCCAGCCCCTCCCATCAATCATGACCTGTCTGTATAGAGCAGCACAGAGACCTAGTGATGATGTAACTAGGTCTAAAATAACGTATTTAATGAAGACAGAAAAAAAAAAATGAATAAGACCATTTAGCATGTTGTTGATGGGGTGGGGCAAGGAAGACAAGATCAAAGTAAATGTCAGCTTTAAAGCCGAATTTTAGATATGACAATTTTTATAGTGTTATGCCGCGTACACACGGTCGGACTTTTCGTCTACAAAAGTCCGACAGCCCGTCCGACAGACTTTCGACGGACTTGCGGCAGACTTTCTAACGAACGGACTTGCCTACATACGATCACACAAAAGTCAGACGGATTCGTACGTGATGACGTACACCGGACTAAAATAAGGAAGTTGATAGCCAGTAGCCAATAGATGCCCTAGCGTGGGTTTTTGTCCGTCGGACTAGCATACAGACGAGCGGATTTCTGGGTCCGGCGTAGTTACGACGTAAAGATTTGAAGCATGTTTCAAATCTAAAGTCCGTCAGATTTGCGGCTGGAAAAGTCCACTGAAAGTCCGGGAAAGCCCACACACGATCGGATAGTCAGCCGTATTTTGTCCGTTGGCGTCCGTCTGACTTTTGTAGACGAAAAGTCCGACCGTGTGTACGCGGCATTAGATGCAAGTATGCATGTGCCATACCTGTGTGGGCACCTCTACTATATAGTGTTTGCCACTAGCTTCTAGATACCATGCTTGAAGTGGTTTTAAACCTTGAACTTGAAATATGAACAAAACATATCCCTCTATAGTGTGTACTTGTCTTCATCAAGAGAACCAAGTGTAATTTCTGTCCGCTGCCTCATTGTCACTTGTCACTTGTGACACGTTTTCCTGGTACAAAAGAGAACAATGGTGACAGGGGAGAGAACTCCAGCTGATTGACAGCCTCAGCTCTGTTCCTTTGTACTGTGTGAAGACGGGTGTGTCCCTTCCCTCCAATCAGCTCTCAGAACTCTTCTCCTCACTGATATAACTTCAGCTCGCCACCCCCTGCTTTTCTAAACAGAGATCCTGTGTAAATTCTGCACTTTGAATAGGGGAAAGACAGCTGTAGATAAACAGGTACAACTTATGTAGGAGGATTTGGTTCATCTCGGCGTATCACCTGAGGCCAGTCACTTCACTGGGTATATGAAAGGCTTTACAACCACTTTAAGCTTTAATGTCTTTACCCAAATAAATGGTAAAAAAAATCTCACCTTCTATTGGCCCTTGCATTCTCTTCTGTAACCACATCTTTAACTCAGATTCGCTGTCCATCTGGGTCGCTTTCTTGCTGTGGTCTTCAGGTGAACAAGGTGACAAGGAATCTGGAGATTCATCTGAGGCATGGCTTAACTTAGACTGGGCCTTCTCTAGATTTAAACTAGCAGCAGTGGATTTGTCAGTCTTATCAGAGTTTGAGTTGGTACAGATAGATGCTTCACTTTGTGACACATTAATAATAGCTTCACAGGACTTTGAGTTGACACAATCTGTCGGGTTCGAGTTTTTCTCTTTAGTAGGACTTAGACAAAGTTCTATATTTTTGGTATCAATTACGTTTTTGTGTTCAGGCAATGGCTCGTGTATGGCATCTTTGATAGTGATTCTATCTACAGAGTCTGTGGTCTCATTAAAGTTCAGATCTTCCTGGGTAAAAGCAGAGTTTGATATTCTGGAATCTGCAATCCCAGATGACACTACTGTTCCATCTGACTGGTCACAAATTTGATTGCCATTCTGCTGCACTAAAGTTTCAACCAATTCAATAAAATCATCTTCCGTGGGGGACTGGTCAGATTTTTTGGGGTTAGAGCTCAGAATTATTTCATTGGACCTTTCAGTATCTTTTATGTCAGCATCAGTTACATTTAGTTGGACAGTGGGTGTATTGTCAAGTTGTTTATTTGTATCTGGTTCAGTGGCTGCATCGGCTTCCATTATCTTCCGGTCTTCCACACCAGTAACCCCATTCTTCCTTTTCCCTTTATTCATGGACTTAAACTTGCTGAATGGATTGATGTCCTTTTCTGAGGAGAGGTCCTCCCATTCCCCAGGCCTGTACAGAGGACAAAGATCCTTTGGTATATCGCTGTTAAGGGGAAAAGTGATGGATGGGTGTGGAATGTTAAAAATGGAAAAAAAAAAAATAAAGAACCAAAAAATTAAAATAAAAACAAAAAAAACTTTCTCAGATATAATGGAAAAACAAAACAAAACGGCATCAAAGAAAGAACAGAATACTGAAAAACGAAGGTTCAAAAAACAACGGTATGGCAAAAAAACTCATAAGTAACACAAATAAGCGGATGTTTTGTGAATGACGTGATTGGTGGTTTTAATCAAAGTACAAGTGATAATTGTAACAAAGGAACTGCAAAGGTCACCTCTCGTATCCCAACTACCAAAGGTACTGCAAAGGAAACTATGGTAACCTGAAATATGCCCACAAAATTACAGAAGCATTTCAGTTCACCTTTCACAGTGGTATGACCTACTTATAGAAATATAGCCAAATGGAAAATATAGTTTCACTATTACTGGGATCTCTGCATGCAAGTTCTAGATATGCATACCTGCTGCGGTCAATATAAATGGGGCTCACTTTTTTCCAATTTTAAAAGAATAATGCAACAGTGGAGGCTAGAAAAGGAAAAGTTGGACAGAATTATGGAGGAAGATCTGGACGTTAAAAGTATCCAAAACATACAAGAAGCCAGGAGATAATTAAATTCACCAGACTCTACATGTTCACTTCCTGATGGAATGACCCTTTATTATGTACAAATATATAAAATAATATTTTCATCTATATGCAGTTATGTTTTTTTTTCTGCCAAATATTTCTACCATAGCAGCAAGTGTTTGGGAGATGGGATTTGCAAAAATCCTCACCCCTGCTTAGGTAGTTGGATCACTGCTTCCTTCAAATGTCTGTACAGAGCTTGGAGGTCAATTTTAAAAAAAGTAGCAGGTTGCATTAATAGGACATCCCCAGCAAAGGACTCTAGGTTTAATCCAAGAGAAAAATGAAATATCTAAAAGCAACCAGCCATTCTCAACCAGGGTTCCGTGGAGCCATAGGGTTCCTTGAGCTGTGGCAACTGTGCCAGATTGCATTTCCAGATTGACTGACCTGTGCAGATTTTTTTCTCTCTTATATGCCTTAAATACCATACACCTTATCCGGAGGAGAAGTTTTTAGTGAGATGATACCTGCATCGTATTGGAGTGTTCCACCCATCTCCATTAAAGTTGGTGCCTTGGATTTCCATTTGCCTATAGAGGTGGTTATCGTGCAGCTCACTTTGGGAGCCTGACTTCACGTCTCCGTTTCCATGCCTGATAGACCCACCACCGTACAGGAAGTTGGGTCCACCACTCTTGGTAAGAGAACCCTTTTCTCTTCTCCCCCCCTCGATGGTGAAGGCACCTCCGGGTGTACATCCACCATTGAATGTATTCGCTCCAGGGACTGTCAGATAATTGCACCAGTTGCACTTTTTCAATACCACTTTTGGGACTTGCATTCATTTATCGACTATTTTATATTTTTTGTTTTCAGATCTTACAGCACTGTGTCTTTGATCTACACAAGATCCATCACGGATCCTTTATTTTTATGCATATTACTGTGTGTTCACTTTATGAGTCACCTCTATCATATGTTGAGGCTTTCTAGTTGTATTTATATACTGTTTTGAACATCAAGGTGCACTGTATTTTTCACCTACACCACCTGTGTTTTTTTATCTTGATTTTAGATGCGTTTTTTTGCAACTTAATGTCGCATGACGCTTCTTTTCACTTTTATATGTTGTTACTCATTATGTAAAGATAGACGTTTTTACGTTTTCTAACATGAGGGATTAGCTTTTTATATATTTTAGATAGCCTCTTTGCCCCCACTTGTTTTTTGTTCATTTATTTCCAGCGCTACACTTTTTATTTACATTCTGTTCACAATTAGTCGGATTGTTGTGTTGGCTGCTTACACTTCACCGGTTGGCACAGTATTTTACTTATCTTTTCACTTGTAATTAGTTAAAAAAAAAAAAGTTCCACTTTATGCCCAACTGAACTTACAGTTTAAATCAGCTAAATAAACTGCATGTGCGTCAAAACAAAAAAGTATTAAAAGTCTTACAGTCTGTTTGCTTTAAAAAAAAACAGCCACATCATGAGTAGAAAACTATCCTCTGCCAGCAGCTGCTGAAAAGGCCCTTTGAACTCAGTGTGGAACCAGTGGTCTCTCTGCAGAGTTCCAATACACCTCCATTGCTGAGAGTTCATGCTCCCTGGTAATTGGAGAGCTGTAGCTCTGATTGCAGCTTTTGGTCTGACTCAGCAGCCAGTGTGTCAGACCTCTGCAGAGAAAATTGAACTAAAAGGTTCAACTTAGTTGCAAAGTTGCCAGTTGTTTTGCAGCCTGACTAATCAGCTGTTTTGTGGCAATAAAAAACAAAAAAAACAAAAAACAAAACACACACACACACACACACACCTATTTAGGTGCGATGCAGCTATGGCCCCAGAAGCTACCATAGGCAAAGTTTGACATCAGAACACCAAATGGAGGGGTTATTTTCTACTTAGATAATTACTTACGATGGCAGTGCATCTTTTAGCTTCATGTGTGAGATGTCACTGTAAAGTGCAATGGACACTACTTCTGCCATTGGACAGATATGACCATACTCCTCGCAGCCATTCTCAATGACTAGTGGATCAGATTTATGGGGATCAAACATCACATTGTTTGGCGTGACTATCATTACTCCACCAACAACACCCTGGAGAAACATAAAAAGCAGATTATTTCCTTTACATTTGTAATCCGATTAAGAAATTAAATAAAAGCGATTTGATAAACTATTTTAAAAGTGCAGTAACTACATGCAAATGAAAATAAGTGCAAGTGCAACAATCCCCTTCCCCCAATTAGCTACTGTAAACTTACATCTGTTTAATTCTATGGCTTAATGTCTTATGCACATTTTTTTTTGAATTTTACATTGTATGTTACATTTGAGTATATCTAAAGCAATGGGTCTTTAAAATAGTTGGGTGACACAGACTTGCATTATAGGAAGTAGCAGTAAAACACGTCCTATCTTTACAAAGAAACAATATTTAATCAACACACATTGATCAACTCTATACCAGGGGTTTACTAACTGCGGCCCACAGGCTGGATGTGGCTCTTTGCTTGCCTTTATCTGGCCCTTGGGGCACTATTCCCTTAACTGGTATCAGATGCTATTCCTACCACTGACACCAACAATGTGGCACTATCCCTAAAATTGACACCAACAATGTGGTGCTATTCCTCCCACTGACACCAGAGATGGAGAAAGATTCCTCCCACTGACACCAATGATGCAGCTTTTTTTTTTTTAACAATGACCACCAGGCCTATGGCATGGTTTACTCCCACAGGAAATTTACTCCTACTTGCTACAATCGGGCCCCTCCAAAGCTTGAAAGGCAGTAAACTGGCCCTTTGTTTTTTTGGAAGTTTGGAGACCTCTGCGCCATACCAAGCCAATAAGCACCCCATATTTGTGATCAGCATTAAGCATCTAGGGGCTTGTTTAATCCTCTTTTCTGTAGGGCTGCCTCTCCATGTCAGTAGTCGTCTCCCATGCATGCAGAGATGATGCTGGGAACACATCCCAACATCATCCTACCCTTGAGGCCTCATTCACACGAGTCAGATCCGTTTAACGAAGTCTACCAGCTGAGCAGGAGACCGCTTCGTTGATCTCCGCTGAGCCGGCGGATGACAGGTCCATCTCTGCTCACTGAGTGGGGAAAGGCCTGTCAGAGCCCCGCTGATCCCTATGTAGAGATCAGACGAAAAACAGACAGCATGTCCGTTTTCATCAGATCTCATCTGATCTGAACATATCGCCATACGTCTGTTTTTAGCAGATCTGATGGCAGACGGGTGTCAGCGGACACATCTCTGCTGACATCTGTTTCCCCATATGAGTCAATAGATGGCCCGCTCAGATCCACCTGAAAAACAGACAGGCGGATCCGAGCGGGCTTATCGTGTGAAAGGGGCCCAAGTCATACTAAAGGTTTGCCTAAGGCAGTCCATAAATGATTCATATTTCTTCGTTCAACCAGAAGGTTAAGCGCAAAAAAAAAAAAAAAAAAAAAAAAAAAAAAAAGGGAAGAAGACTGTTCATTCATGGACTTGAATACAATAGCTCAGCAGGGAGGATTCACCCATCCACCTCACATTTGTGGATGGGGGAATCCTCCCTGCTGAGCTATTGTGTTCTAATAGCATGGTGATTTTTCCGCTGTCAGAATACACTGATTAAGTGGAAGTTTTCCAACAGGGTGGTTGTACAGTCAATCTGTACAACCACCCTGCCCATACATGGACCAAAATTTGTCTGGTCCCTGCTAAATCGGTCAAATTTCAATCCATGTATGGACCGCATTACTCTCTCCTGCCCTGTATTTAGCTGGTAGCAGAGGCACAAAAAGCAGTGCTGCCTGCTCAGTAGGAAAAAAATAAAGATAGGCCAAATCCTAGTGCACTAGCTGTAAAATCTGCTTTCAACAAAACTTGAATTATAAAAAAAAAATAAAAATTTATAATATATATATATATATATATAGAGAGAGAGAGAGAGAGAGAGAGAGAGATATTTTAGTTTGTATTGTCTGATTATATATAAAAAAAATCTATCAGACAATATAAAGGGGTTGTTGATTATAATAGCAATTATTTCAGAATGTGCAAAAGAGAAAACTGCGCTGTATCCTACCCCTAAAGAAGTTGCAGCTGAATTGTGAGATAGACACAAAAACAAAAATATATAACGGAAAGGGAGCTGCACACTAATTAACTAAACAATTAAAATTAACTAACATATAAACATGATATAGAGAATGACAAATATCACAATGTTTGGGAATATCAACAAAGTACCATGTGTGGTGAGTTTGAAAAAAAAAGGAACAAGTGAGTCCTCCAAAAGATAAACAATATGTGAGACCAGAACATGCAGTGTTGAGATCGTGTGACTCGTGTGGTAATCGTTTTGAATGACAATTGTGAAACCACCACCATATAGAGTGCATGCTTACCAGCTGCACAAGCTTTGATGCTTGTGGCCAATACCCAGCCAAGGCTTTTTCCTCTGGAAGTTGCGAATGGATGGCAAATCGAACTTCAACAATCTCCAGACACCACTAGCAAGCAGGTATTTTTGGCATGCAATCAGGGGCACAACGATCCAACATCCTCAGTCAGCGAGAAGGCTCAAAACAGTCTTTAATTAGATGTAGTGGATGCATTTGTTTTCTTTTTTTCCCCCCTCTGTTTTCACGTGGTGATCTGGCCAGTTACACACTTCCTGTATTAGAGTGCCCCTACTCTAGATAAAGGAGCACAGGGGCACCTTTGGACAGCAGCATTGTTAATCTCAGTAGCTGCAGGCACTGTGGAGCAGTTCCTGCCAAAATTTGCAGCAAAAACACTGAAATCTGCCTAAGTCAGTTCAGCTTCTCCTGCCCCTTTTTTCAGCAGTGAATTAGCAGCTGAGCTCCCTCTGTTCACTCCAGTTATATATAATTTCAGAATACTTAGAATATACTGCTGTAAACAGACAGCTTTGTATGCCTTCTAACAGAAGTAAAGCCAAGCTATAGTTGCATAACTTTTAGATATGATCCACTTGAAACCTATAGGATATACATTATACATGTATAGATATAAATATAGGATAACATTTTGTATTGAATACATGTCAAAGTGTACATAAACACAAACATTATCCTTTGTATTTGCTTCCTTTTTTAGACCAATAAGTGTACAATAGCAGCTGTTGATCCTGCTAGAAATCATGTGTAAAGTCCTTGGCTGTTTTAACTTCTCCTATGATATGGAGAAGAGGATAGGGGGAGGTGTTCTGTAGTCCTAGCACTTCCTGCCCTAGGGTGAAAATGTTGCTCACCCATAAAAACAGTATGGTGAGCGAGGGTTATCACGCTAGGACAAGAAGTGCAGAATTCCCAGATGGGAAAAAAACCCCCATAAGAAATCTAAGGCGACCACCACCTCTAAGGACAGGTAGAAATGCCTCCCATTTCGATCTTACCTTTCCATCTGTGATGTATCTACAATTCATTTTCAGAAACCTTACTTCTGAGGCCTCCTCTTCTTCTGAGGTTGAAGAGAAGACTCTTTCTATAGGTTTTGAGGCTTTTCTTGCCATGTCCGCATCCTTGAAATAAAAATAAAGAGGTGTCATGAAAATTATAAAAAGGAAAAAGTTATAGTGTACTTTCAGGGAGCACATTATTTGAGTTATTACTGCAGTTTCATGCACACGGACTATAACAGGTATTTTTATGCCTAGTGTAAAGCCAGCTAATACATGGCCAGTTCAGCAGGGACCACCTGAATTTAGATCCACGTACAGGCAAGCCGATTGGTTCAACACCAGCCTGATGGATTTTTCTACATGTGATTACTGTCAGAGGCCATAGCCACTCGTGGTAATCATTGTATTATGCCGGCCAGGATGGCTCCCATCACTGGCAGAATACAATAGCACTGTTGGAGGCACTGACTGTATTGATGGGGGAATTGAGCAACTTTCTTTCCTTCCACCCGTGGGGGAGGAAAGAGAAAAAAAAAAAATTTGATTAACCTATGGCTTGCTTTAATCTCCCAGTAGGGTTGCCACCTCATCCCTTTAAACCCGAACACATATGAATTACGCAGGTTCTGAGGCTAATTAAATGCAGATAAGGCACCAAGTGAGTTTAATTACCACCTTAATCAGCCAAAGAACCTGTGTAATTAATATGTGTTCAGGTTTAAAGGGATGAGGTGGCAACTCTATCTCCCAGCACTTTCCCACGCCTGGGAAGATGCACATGCCATGAATAGCTGTACACGGCCATACTTGTTCAGAAAAAGTATCAGCGTTTACCCATGCATGCACTTCCAATATATTTTCCCCCTAAGTAACTCCCACAGACATGCACGCGTGGGAAAATGCTAATGCAATGAAACATTGCGCAATACAGCCGTGTACAGCCATTCACTTGTAAAAGGTGGGCTAAACGCAGCAGAGCCCCAGATCCAGAACACACTTCATTAGGGTCGATTTATTTTTATAGTATATGTCAAAATATTGTTTTAGGTCAGAGTACAGCTTTAAAGTGAACTTTTTTAACCATGTCAACTTTTAAATGTAAAAAACATGAATCAAGTATGAAACCAATTTTATTTTCTTGTTAGGGGTTTGACGTCTCCAAGTTCACCACAAAGCTTTGATATTTGCCTTCTACTGTCTGATCATAATGCCGCAGTGGCCAGCAGCGACACTTTTTTTTGGGCAAAGGAATGGCAGGAACTTAGTCCTCAGGTCAGGAAAACCAGGCTCCAGTAACAACATGAAACTACTTTGAGAGGCACACAAAAAAAAAAAAAAAAAAAGGGCTTTGTGGATCAAATAAGGTATAAGAGACTTCTTGTGGGATCTTCTTCATGGCAAGTGCGTTTACTTCATTTATATGTTCCAAATAGCAGACAGGTTTGCTTTATGTAACAATCTGTAGTTAGTCTGATAAACCATTCTAAATACTTGGGGCATAAACTAACCTTATCAAATCAACGTGCTTCTGATTACATTGCACGTTCGATTACATCACATCGCAACTCAGTACTGTCCTTACTATGGTCGAAACCTTTTCATCATTTCAAAGTTTTCTGTTTTAAAACCTTAAGTGGAGCATTTCATGTGGAAATTCCATTACTCACCAGAAGTTTATCATACTCTGCATCTGAGGACACAGGAGAAACGAGAACACCAAAATTGTTTTCTTTTACACTGGAAGGAGGTTCATAGAATGGCACATACAGTACCTGGAAGAAAACAGAAGATTAGTACTTACTACTCCTACTACTAGTTTCAGACACAAAGAGGATTGAAAAGCTGCTCCTGGTATAAACCGAAAAGAAAAAAAAAAAAAAAAAAAATTAAAAAAAAAGACAAAATTAAAAAAGACCCACCACAACACTACACTATAAAAACACACTCAGAGGCACAATAGCATTATTATGGTACACCTAGGGGTTTATTTATAGGTTTCACACACCTTTTACCCAAGATTCAAATATTTTTCTAATTGGAGTCCACTGGAAAAAACATTTGTGGATCTTTAATACAGCCTTTGTTAACCATACTAAAACCAATACATCAGAGATCAATGGGAAAAGAAAACAGAGTTAGGTACCTGGTAACTCCTTTTTCTAATAAGTCTTCCAGGGCAGGATCTGAGAGATCGGCTCCTCCTTCCTGCAACAGGAAACCCAATAGTCCGCCATTAAAAATGCGTTATGCCGCGTACACACGAGCAGACTGTCCGGCAAAAAAAGGGCCAGCGAACGACTCCGTCGGACATTCCGTGTGTGGCCTTCATCTGACCTTTTGTCGAAAATTCAGACGGACCTAGAAATAGAACACGTTTCAAATCTTTCCGACGGACTTGAGTCCGATCGAAAAATCCATTTGTCTGTATGCTAGCCCGACGGACAAAAAAAGGACGCAAGGGCAGCTATTGGCCACTGGCTATGAACTTCCTCATTCTAGTCCGGTCCTATGTCATCACGTTGGAAACGATTGGACTTTGGTGTGATCGTGTGTAGGCAAGTCTGTTTTGTCGGAACTCCGTTGAAAAGTCCTCCGGAGTTCAGGCGGACAAGAAGTCTGCTCGTTTGTACGCGGCATTAGTCTTACCTGTGTGCCTCAGTATTATTAAAGCACCAAAAGGAACTCTCAGTAAGCCAATGTGTCCCAACAACACCTGGAATTATTGCTTAAGCTGGGAACTAGTGCTGCTTAGACTTCTTAGAGAAAAAAAAAAAAAAGTTACCGGGTACCTAACGGTTTTCTCCAATTGTCTTCCAGGGCAGCATCGGAGAGGATACATCAAGCAATACTTACTAGGGTGGGGAGAAGCTCTGGAGCACCTTGCAACCAAAATGTCTTGTCTTGACTGGACAGCTGGTCGATACGGTAGTGCCCTGCAAAAGGTACTAAAGCTCGACCATGTCGCTGCCCTGCAGATCTCTCCAGTGTTGCCCACGCTTTCTCTGCGACAAGGTTGCCCAGGCTCTGGTCGATTGAGCCTTGACCCTGCTTGGGGGGGGGGGGAGCACAAGGTTTTGCGCCTCATAGGCTGTCTGTATGGCAAGTTTTAACCATCTGCTTATCATTTGGGAAGGACAAAGATAGTCAACTGAAAGCACCACATCCCATTGACTATGAACTAGGAATACAGGCTGTTTTGCCTATAGGGGGGGAGGGGAAAAAAGATTTTTTTCCCCGAGGGACTTTTAAGGTGCTCTTTAAATCAACAGTTTAATCAAACAATTTCTGTACAATTATGTAAACATTTTTTTATTTTATTAAATCAAGATTAAAACATCTATGCCTCACATGAAAAACTGAGACATGATTCTAAAAATACTTAGACATGAACAATTTCACCTAAATTCATTCACATTAAACAGTGCAACATAAAGCAACTACTTAAAGGTGCCATGACAATCTGCCGCTTGCTCGACATGTTTCGCTCTAGTATGAGCTTCTTCAGGAGTTTTAAAGGCAATAATTGTAGTGGACTCAGGCTGTAGTACACCAATGTAACGTAAATGCTTGAATAGAATAAAGCTGCTGCCAATTTCAAACCGGGGGGTTCTCACATAGGAGGGACCTCGCTGCCATAAAGTGACCACAGGGGAATATAAAGTGCTTAAAAAAGGCCCTTTAATAGAACCAATTATAAATCCTGGCCTGGAACATGGAAGTCTCACAGCCTATACAGATTCAATGAATGGAGATGGCACCATAATCTGGTGAACTGATCACTGGTAAATGCACTGTTACCGGTGCCGTTCCACAGAGGATGCGTGAAGCTTTCTCAAGCCCGCATGCCGTATCAATGTCTCCAAAAAAAATGTTCTGATGGGAATGGCTCCCTTTGGACAATTAAATTGTGCATTTACCAGTGATCAGTTCACCAGATTATGGTGCCATCTCCATTCATTGAATCTGTATAGGCTGTGAGACTTCCATGTTCAAGGCCAGGATTTATAATTGGTTCTATTAAAGGGCCTTTTTTAAGCACTTTATATTCCCCTGTGGTCACTTTATGGCAGCGAGGTCCCTCCTATGTGAGAACCCCCCGGTTTGAAATTGGCAGCAGCTTTATTCTATTCAAGCATTTACGTTACATTGGTGTACTACAGCCTGAGTCCACTACAATCATTGCCTTTAAAACTCCTGAAGAAGCTCATACTAGAGCGAAACATGTCGAGCAAGCGGCAGATTGTCATGGCACCTTTAAGTAGTTGCTTTATGTTGCACTGTTTAATGTGAATGAATTTAGGTGAAATTGTTCATGTCTAAGTATTTTTAGAATCATGTCTCAGTTTTTCATGTGAGGCATAGATGTTTTAATCTTGATTTAATAAAATAAAAAAAAATTTACATAATTGTACAGAAATTGTTTGATTAAACTGTTGATTTAAAGAGCACCTTAAAAGTCCCTCGGGGAAAAAAATCTTTTTTCCCCTCCTCCCCTATAGGCAAAACAGCCTGTATTCCTAGTTCATCTGCTTATCATGTTTTTCGATGCCTGCTTTCCCTTATTGACTCCTGCATAGAGGAATAATGAGGTGGTTCTTCGCCAGTCCTTTGTTCTCTCGAGATAAGCGATGAGTATTTTTCTTACATCTAGCTTGGTGTAGGTGTCTCTTTTCTTGCTATCCAATTTTGGAAGGGATGGGATAACCACATTCTGTGGGAGGTTGAAGAGACTTATTAGAAAAGCTGAGTCTGGCGAGAAGACTATTTTGTCTGTCTGAATCAGGCAGTATGGTTCCATCATGAAAAAAGCTTGAATTTCACTCTTAGCCCTTCTGGCCGATACTAGGGCCACTAAGGAGCATGTTTTTTTTTCTAAGTGGTTTGAATGGGGGAGAGAGAAATCCTCCGAGCACCGTGGAGAGGTCCCATGTCGGAGTTGTGGACTTTCGTGGGTCTGGCTCTATTTAACGAGATCAGGAATCTCTCTATGAGCGTGTCCTCTGCCAATCTCATGTCCAGAAAGGAGGAGAGTGCTGCCACTGGTAACTTTGGCGTGCTCTGAGAGATGTTTTTGTCTGCTCTCTCCTGCAGGAAATCCAGAATCGCTGGGATGATGTCTCTTTTGGAATCCTATTTGTTCCCGTACCAGAAGACAAACTTCCTTCTTACTTTCTCATAAATGGCTCCAGTTATGGGTTTTCTGCTTGGCTAGAATGGTGTCCATCACTCTGTCCGACAGCCTTTACTTTTGCAGAGTCGGACTTTGAAGCCGCCCCTGTACAGTCCAATCAGCTGATTAATGTTGTGCTAGAGGTTTAATTACTGGCAAAGGGCATTCCTGAGAACGGAGGTAGAAGGGTGTTGTATTGTATTTGAGTATAGGAGAAAAGATATTTTCATTGTGTGTGTTAATGGATTCAATAAACAACAATTCAATAAACAAAACGACTTTCCAAACTACGAATCGTTATACGAATATTATATTATACACATACATACATACATACATACATACACAAATATCGATATACATAAAAAACGAATCGATTCCGTAGAACGAATATTGACACTATGGAAATAACTAATTATCCGAAAACAAATAACATAACATAACGAATATAACAAAATGAAATTATGTATTTTACGAATGAAAACTAAACGAAACTAAAACAAAATTTTTCGTTGTGCACAAGAACTTTGGCAGTTTCGGGTTTGCTTTTGGAGGCGAACAGGTCTACCTCTGGCATCCCCCATGTTTGCCTGATCCACAAGAAGGTTGCTTGGTTTAGTAACCACTATCTGTTTTATGGTCTGTCGACTTAGAAAATCTGCCAGTGTATTGTCTGTCCCTTTCAGGTGGATGTCCGAGATCGATCTGATATTTATCTCAGCCCATGACAGAATCGTTTCTGTCAGGTTAATTTATCATGGTGATTTTGTCCCTCCTTACCTGTTCGGGTATGCCACCGTCGTGGGGTTGTCTGGACTGAATCCTTATGTCTCTGCCCTGTATAATATACTACTCTCTGGCTTGGTGTCAGCTGCAATTTTTCTGTATTTACTATCCACCTCAGGTTTTGTTGATAGGACATGCTTGTGGCAAGATTGTCTTCTAGGATTTCCGCTGAATCCGCAAACAGTAGATCGTCCAGGTATGGTATCACACCTATGCCTTGCTGTCTCGGGTCCTTTAGATCTTCTGCCATTAACTTTGAAAAGATCCTGGGTGCAGAAGAGATGCCGAAAGGCAAACATGTGTATTGCAGATGCAGGGTAGGCGCCGGTCCCTGGATCGCAAACCTTAGGAATCTTTGATGACTTTTCTTAATGGGGCACATGTAGGTATGTGTCTTACAAGTCTATTGTGGCCATGAATACCCCTGCTGGTAGGATATTCCTGACTGAATAGATGGACTCTATCCTGAATCTCTTGCATCTTATCCTTCTGTTGAGCAGCTTGAGGTTCAGTATGAGCCTTAGCTTGCCTGATGGCTTCCTCCTTGCAAATATATGCGAGTAGAACCCTGTTTTCTCTTCTTCTTGTGGGACTCGACAAATCACTTTCTGGGTCAACAGGGTTTCCAGAAACTCTAGAAAAGCCTTTGCCCAGTCTTTGTTCCTTGGAAGTGTGGTTTCTAGGTACTTGGTTTGGGGGCAGGCAGAAAACTATTGCGTAGCCCTCCGCTATGGTGCGGCAGACAAATTTGTTTCTAGTAGCTTTTCTCCACTGGTGGGCAAAGGCTGCCAGTCTGCGTTGGGGGGGGGATTGGGGAGAACGTCTTCCTTGCCTTTCTTGTTTTGCTGTCCCCTACGCTTTCTTGCTCCCGCCTTATTGAATTTTCTGTATTGATGAAAGGGTGCTTTCCCGTGCTTCTTTTTAGCCTGGGGGAACCCTTTGTTTTGCGCTGCGGTCCTGTCCAGGACAGTTTCTAGATTAGGCCTGTACAGCAAATCTCCTGTGAATGGGATTCTGCACAACCTGTTTTTGGAGGCGATGTCCCCTTCCCATGACTTCAGCCACAGGGCTCTTCTGGTTGAATTCACTAAGTCCGTGGCTCTTAAAGATATTGCGAGGGAGGAATCCACCTTGGGGCACTTCGCCAAAGTCTTGGTGTCTTCCTCTGCAAATGGATACCTGCGTTTGACCACAGCTGGTATGAAGAGCATCTTTTCTGACTCTTGCCACTCTCTTTTAACTAAGTTTTTAAGAGTTTAATGCACCGGAAACGTTCTGGGTTTCCTGGGCTGCAGCCCTTTGTACATTTTGTCATGAAGGGAAAGCTCTGCAGCTTTTTGCTCTTTGATACCCAGTGTGTCGGCTATAGCCGTCATAAGATTATCTGTATCTTCTGAGGGGAATAGGGTGCCCTCAAATGCTGGATCATCCTCCTCAGAGTCTGAGCATAAGCTGTCCTCTGACTTTTGTTCGGATTCATCTGAATCGATCTGCTGTTCTTGCTGATCCGCCTCTTCACCGCTACACTAGGGGATACATGCCCTACTGGTAGAGAGGGTACTGGATTGGCTGTAGCTTACTGGCACCTCTAGTTTTTCAATTTCTGAGCATAGTGGCCCAATAGTGCTCTTTAAAAAAGAAATTAAGGAACTGAGCATGTCTTTGAGGAAGCCTTGCGACTCCTTAGCCACCATTTGATTTATGCATTTTTGGCATAGTGGCTTTTTCCAATCAGGGGGAAAACGGTGACCGCAAGAGGCGCGTGCCTTGCTGCTGGTCTTATCCCTTCTTTCCTCTGGGGACTTTGCCTGCAATTAAGCACAAAGGACCTTGGTGATGTAGGCGGTTTACAGGTGCACTGAAGTGTAAAGTTTGTAGGGAGGTGACTCCAGAGTGCTCTGGCTTACCTTGGAGCTGTCCTGGCATGCAGAATCTGCAGGGCAGGGTGGAGAAGCGTCCGACAATTTCAGCCACAGGGATCCCCTGCTTAGAGGGCCCTTTTTAACTGTTACCTGCATCAGCTCCGGCCATACACCCAGCTGACCCCGTACAGGTTGGTGGACATGCCACTTCACCCTGGCGTCCTCCTTCCTGGCATTCCATTAGGGAGGGAGACCTTTGAGCATTTTTATCATTTTCTTTTTTCTTCTATTCGCTCCACCGCCCAGAAGTGATGTCCCCGGAAGTGGCCCACTCCAGTGTTTGCCCAGAAAGCTTCCAGCCTTCACCAAGATGGCCACCGACTGGAACGCGTGACCGTAAATGACGTTTTCAGCATCTTGGCGCCATCTTGGTACACCTCCCGGGGCGCCATACACGCACGGCCGGGGGGAGGGGCGGAACTGCAGGATGCAGCAGGCCGAATACTGTGTGCTGTGGGAAGCTCTCTGTGGAATATGGCCAGGTGGGCGGCCCTCCACCGGTGTAGCAGTGGCATCAGGGGGAAAGTGCCAACAGCATGTGATGCAGCTTGGGGAGAAAGTTGCATACCCCTCTGTAGTGGCGAAACTTCAGGCAAGTTGCTGACCCTGCCCGCCCAAGGCTCGCTGGGTTGAATGGGATGCTGGTCAGGGAGTCCCCTGCAGAAAGCACAGAGACTGGGAAAAATAAAATGTTTGCAGCTCCTGTGGGTCCGGAGGAAACACAAAACAAGTGAGGCACACAGGTAAGACTAACAAATTTATAATGGTTGCAGGAAGGAGGAGCCTCTCTCTCGCATGCTGCCCTGGAAAATGGTTTGGAGAAAACCCCTTACACCCGTGGTCAGTAGGAAGGATGCTGCCTATACAGTGATGGTCAGAATGCCATTGTTACAGACATCTAAAGAGATGATTGGTGTCAGTCTGTTGGCTTTGCCAAGTGGCATTAATCATGGAACTACGTAGACACCATCAAACGGAAGGTCAATCAGCCATCACTTAAGGAACCCCTAGCAACCTCTGGAGAAACCCAAGTGTTCCATGGAACCCTGGTTGAGAATGACTCCTTTAGCAACAGTGGTTTGGTGTGATTACTTGAATGTTCTAGAGCAGTGCCCGCCAACCTTTTGAACCTCATGGACCACTAAACTCACAATTTTGAATCCCATGAACCACCAACATAAATTTGATGTGCCTCGTACACAAAATTCTCCAGCTCTATGCCCCCCTTCCCCTGGATCACATTGCTGCCCTATATACATACACACACACACACACACACACACACACAAACACAATGCTCCGGCTTTTTGCCCCCCTCCCCAGCACTCTGCATCACACTGCTGCCTTACCCAGACTCATCATTAGATCTCAAGCCATATGTTCGAGCTCAATGCTCCCTCCCACAATCTGATCAGCGCTGCCATTGGAAGTCCCCTATTTCTTCACCTCCGGCTCTCTGTACTACTCCCTCTGAGTTCACAGGAGCCGGAACTACAGAGGAGGCATTGGGTATCAACAGAATTGACTTTTTTTTTCGATATTCTGTTCTTCCTTGGCCTAATTGATGATTAACCAATTTGGCCATTGTAGGACTGAATATGGCCTTGTGTAGGGGATTTTATGAAGACTGGAGCAGACAGAATTTAAGGCAGATGTACAGGGCATGACTTGGAACCAACATCTCACTGACTACTACTGCCTGGTAAAGTATATGGACTGAGAATGTAAAAAGTTTAAATCAGCTGGATTTGCTGGACATTCAAATGATACATAAAAACAGCAGAATTTACATTTACTAGATGGAGAAGTATTCTGCACATATTAATGCAAACAGTTCAGCGTTAGCAAGAATCGAACGTTTTACCTGTCCTGGCAAAATCATGTGACTGAATAGCTTGTTAATTTCCACAAGCTTATTGGGAGTGATGTTAAAGGCCAGTGCAATGCTGTTTAGGGTATCTTTACTTGTCGCCTAGAAGAAAATAAATACATTTTGATATGTAAAAAAAGAAAATTACACATACACATACAGTTGTGCTTATAAGTTTGCATACCCTGACAGAATTTATGATTTCTTGCCCATTTTTCAGAGAATATGAATGGATGACACAAAAACCTCTCTTTCACTCATGGTTAGTGTTTGGCTGAAGCCATTGATTATCAATCAACTGTGTTTACTCTCTTTTTAAATCATAATGACAACAGAAACTACCCAAATGACCCTGATCAAAAGTTTATATTATATATATATATATATATAAAAAAAAAACACTCGGCCATCCTGTACAATACATAAAAATATGGGTTTTTGACAAAATTCTAATTTTCAAATGTATATCTTTCAAAAAGGTACAGAGAAAAAAAAAAAACGTACCGTAAGCATAACTAGAAGGCAAAACTTTTTTTAGTTTTGGATGGAGAGTGGAGAGAGATTAGATCATCTCTATTTGTCCGGTTTACTATTATCATTGAAAGAGAAAGTAAAAGAAATTATCAACGGCTTGCCCTCCACTGGGAGGGATTCCTCTGTCAAAAAACTCTCAGTATTGATGGGGGAATTGAGTGAATTTCTTTCCTGCAACCCATGTTTCGTTCAGCCAGTGGGCTAAATGAAAAACAAAAAAACAAACAAAAAAAAAAAATAGATTCGTACATCCCCACAAGCGAGTTAGAGGAATCTCCCCTGCTGAGATATTTTGTTCTGGACAGCGACATCCGCTGCTGTCAACAGGACCGATGCTACCACTAGGAAAACCAGGCAGCCGCCTAGGGCACACTGCTGCCTAGGGCGCCTGTCCGCTGGTGTTCCTACTCTCTTCTCTCTGCAGCAAGCAACTAAGTCTCAGCATTAGCAGGCAGCCGCCGTTTTGTTTACACATAGTGTCAGAGGTACAGCGGCGGCGGAGGACCGTGTCTGTGTCCCGAATGAATGGAAGCAAGCAAACATTCATTGACGCGGGCGCTGGTAAGGCTGCATTTGATGGGCGCTGGTGGGGCTGCATTTGATGGGTGCTTCATTAAAAAGGTGGGGTATATAAGGGCAGAGGGCGGAGCCAGGGGGGGGTGGCAAAATGAGGTTTTGCCTAGGGTGTCAAAAATCCTTGCACCAGTCCTGGCTGTCAGAATACATGGATCAGCAGCTCCAGTCCAGAGCAATAACATGTTTCCAAAATGTTCCTTCGATAGTCGATCAAAAAAAGATTTTTGTCAAGCAGTGATGGCCACACACTGATCGAAATTCAGCCAGTCCATACTGTGTATAGCCAGCTTTATATAAAAGCTGCACATTGTTTCCTGGATAGTTTGGTTCAGCCAAAAATCCGGACTAAATTTCGACCTGAAACGGTGAACAGGGACACACTGGACTCCTTCTGTGAGCCGCTCCGTATGGCAGTGTGAACCCAGCTATAGGGAGGTACAAAATGACAATGCTAAGCCTTTTTTACATCAGGATACATTCAGAAGCAGCTTTGGTCTTATTTGAACACATTCTTTAATAAAGAGCTTAGAGAATGCTTTAGATTTTACTGATTAGAAAGCTGTTGCACAGAAAGATTATATTAAACCCTTAGTTACCAGCCAAAATGAAAATACGCTGCCAGGAAAACCAACTGCTAAAAAACTTTTTTTTTTTTGGGGGGGGGGGGGGGTAAATGAGGGGTGGTATTTAGTTTCCTTTTAATAAAATCATGAAAGCAGAATTAGGTGTATGCAGGTTGTAACCAAACTACTTAGTTAAAAAGACATGCATAGGGCACATACACCTTGAAAAAGTATTCATACCCCTTGAAAATTTCTACATTTTGTCCTTTTACAACCAAAAAATGTAAATGTATTTTATTGGGATTTTATGTGATATACAAATAAAAGTGTAGCGCTATATAAAAAGTGGGTACAAAAACATCAATGAAAAATAAAATTATTGCGAACACAGTGAGTAAATATAAAAAGTAGTGTCCATGTATAAAAGGATACAAGTGAAGTAATTAAAGATGATATCACATATGAATGAAATTATTGCAAACGAACACGGTGAATGGATCTAAAAAGTAGTGTCCGTATATAAGTGATACATGTGAAATCGCGTAACAAAAAACTCCAGTTGAATGAAATCCAAGTCTGTGGAAATAAGATAGTGGAATCTAGCACCAGAAAGTTCCAAACGGAAAATGTGTATATCCACGAGAATTAGTGACTGTAATCAAACCACCACCATGAGTAGAGGAGGCTTACCAGAATGTTTGAACACGCCAGGGCATACGCTCTGCGTGTCAAACAGGCTTGTATTGCGGTGGATGGATCGAGGTGGTGCTGGTTTCTGTAGGCTGGAGATACCCTGTTCACACTCTAATGAGGACACGTGGAGAATGATTTCTCAGACATCCATAGGGGCAAAGGTGGCAAAGGAGAAAGTAAAAAAAGGACCACATAGCGTAATTCCGTGATATACAGTTTCCAAGGACCCCCAGACGATGTCCTTGGAGACGAAACGCGTCAGAGGGTCCCCACTGCTGCCTATTTACTTTGTACAAGCGCTTTTTATCCAGTATCATGTGAGTGTTTTTCTATTTTAAATAAATTTTACTGTATATCACGGAATTACGCTATGTGGTCCTTTTCTACTTTCTCCTTTGCCCCTATGGATGTCTGAGAAATCATTCTCCACGCGTCCTCATTAGAGTGTGAACAGGGTATCTCCAGCCTACAGAAACCAGCACCCCCTCGATCCATCCACCGCAATACAAGCCTGTTTGACACGCAGAGCGTATGCCCTGGCGTGTTCAAACATTCTGATAAGCCTCCTCTACTCATGGTGGTGGTTTGATTACAGTCACTAATTCTCGTGGATATACACATTTTCCGTTTGGAACTTTCTGGTGCTAGATTCCACTATCTTATTTCCACAGACTTGGATTTCATTTAACTGCAGTTTTTTTGTTACGCGATTTCACATGTATCACTTATATATGGACACTACTTTTTAGATCCATTCACCGTGTTAGTTTGCAATAATTTCATTTATATGTGATATCATCTTTAATTACTTCACTTGTATCCTTTATACATGGACACTACTTTTTATATTTACTCACTGTGTTCGCAATAATTTTATTTTTCATTGATGTTTTTGGGTTTTTGAACCCACCTATATATATAGCGCTACACTTTTATTTGTATGTTTTTTTGCCATTTATCTAATTTGGTGTGTTAGCTGCTGAGTATTTAGAGTAGCGCAAAATTACTTTAATTTTTGGATTTTATGTGATAGACCAGTGATGGCGAACCTTGGAACCCCAGATGTTTTGGAACTACATTTCCCATGATGCTCACACACTCTGCAGTGTAGATGAGCATCATGGGAAATGTAGTTCCAAAACATCTGGGGTGCCAAGGTTTGCCATCATTGTGATAGACCAACACAAAGTGGCACATACTTGTAAAGTGGAGCAAAAATGATAAATGGTTTTCAATTTTTTTTACCAATATCTGACAAGTGTGGCATGCATTTGTATTCAGCCCCCTCTGATACCCCTAACTAAAATCTAGTGGAACCATTTGCCTTCAGAAGTCACCTAATTAGTAAATATAGTCCACCTGTGTGTAATTTAATCTCAGTATAAATACAGCTGTTCTGTGACGCCCTCAGAGGTTTGTTAGAGAACCTTAGTGAACAAAACAGCATCATGTAGGCCAATGAACCCAACAGACAGGTCAAGGATTAAGTTGTGGAGAAGTTTAAAGCAGGTAATAAAAATATATCCCAAGCTTTGAACATCTCACGGAGCACTGTTCAATTCATCATCCGAAAATGGAAAGAATATGGCACAACTGCAAACCTACCAAGACATGGCCGTCCACCTAAACTGACAGGCCGGGCAAAGAGCATTAATCAGAGAAGCAGCCAAGAGGCCCATGGTAACTCTGGAGGAGCTGCAGAGATCCACAGCTCAGGTGGGAGAATCTGTCCACAGGACAACTATTAGCCATGCACTTTACGAATCTGGCCTTTATGGAAGAGTGGCAAGAAGAAAGCCATAAGAAATCCCATTTGCAGTTTGTAAGAAGCCATGTGGGGGACACAGCAAACATGTGGAAGAAGGTGCTCTGGTCAGATGAGACCAAAATTTAACTTTTTGGCCTAAAAGCAAAATGCTATGTGTGGTGGAAAACTAACACTGCACATCACCCTGAACACACCATCCCCACCGTGAAACATGGTGGTGGCAGCATCATTATGGGCGGATGTTTTTCTTCAGCAGGGACAGGGAAGCTGGTCAGAGTTGATGGGAAGATAAATGGAGCCAGCCAAAATATTTCTGCCCATATAAGCCCTACGTCATGGAAAACAAAAGGTCTAGAGATGCCGTTGGCAGACCATTCATTTCAACAACCAAATTCTCTTTATATATGCATTAAACGCCTTCCTTGTATAGACATCCAAAGGCCCCAAGACGTCTGCTGGGTGCTGCCATCTTGGATGTGATATCAGCAGCTCCAATAGACCTAAAGCTGTCACTATAGTAATCCCCTTTGCTCCTCCTTTAGCTGCTACATCAAAGGTTAAGTAGGCATTCAAGGGGAGGGGTGGAGAAGCTAGGCCAGCACAGACAAAAATTTAACTCATAGAAGAGAAGAGGGCTATAACATGCAAGAAGGGAGAGGGTGATGCTAAGAAATTGACATTCCTGAAGGAGTCAATTTGGAAGCAAGTTCAAAGACGCATGGCAAGTGAATATTAGAATGCTTATGGAAAGAAAAAACGCTGCAAGTAGGCATTTACAAAAATACTTGATCTTTTTTTGCTTTTAAACTGCATTTTTAAGTTAGTGGAAGGGTCTTCAAAAAAAAAAAAAAAAAAATGTATATTTTTTTTATATCTGAGAGACCTGTAGGAAAGGGAAATTTTCACATTCATCCTAATTTTTTTTGTGTTTCTAGTTTGGTTTTAAAACGTAGACATTTAAGCCGGGTTCACAATGCAGCGACTTTGAAGCTGACATTCCAGCTCGACTTTGGCAGGACTTGCATACAGCTTCTAATAAAACAGAAGTCAATGCAAATCGTGCCAAAGTCGCACCAAAAGTAGTGCAGGTTCTGCACTACGGTTCTAGTGCACTTAATGGGGCGCACCTTGTCATGCGACTTGTGCCCTCAAAGTCGGAGCGCATGTCGCACCAGTGTGAACCAGGCCTTACCAGTAAACATTAAAAACCGTTTCCCTGCTTTCCACAATATGCAGCCTGTTGCTCATTATCTTTCACTATGATCTGAAAGTTACCTGGATGTAAAATACATTGGCTTACATAATAAAATTACAGGACAATGTACAAGGTGGAATAAGATATAGATAGCAATCAGCAACCAGACATTTTTGTTCTGACTGCACCAAGCTGATGAAAGTGGTGCCTATCTTAGCTTTCATCACTGCCTTATTAAATAGTCCTGCTAGGTTCATATAGGTCTATGGTAAAATTCTGGGACACATCTCACACCACCTCAGTTGTCCATTCTAGATAATGAGCCACGGGCAGCATGGAGCAAATAGAACCATTTTAGGGTCCTTTCATGCCATACTGCACACAAGAATACACTACAACATACTGAATATGCATGTGCAGTAACACACATCTCATGCATGTTGCTTTGAATTTATATATGCTGACGAGCATTTCATACATTTGCAGTCTTTTTTCCTATTTCCATAATTCCCAGTTTCCTGGAACGCTCAAAATAGAAAAAAAAAACCTTTTTAATTTCACTTCTGTACCTCAGTCGCATGGCATTGACATGAGTAAATGTGTATCACATTAAAATGTATACATGTTAAATCCGAACATAACAAACTGCACACGTACACACCATTATAATGTGAAAAAGGCACATAGAAAGTCATTGTTTTCTATGTGCCATTGCAGTGACATGTGTTTATCAGATGCAGAAAAACGCAGGTCACTGGACAAAGTATAAATGAGTCCTTAAACTAGCCACATACATTACAATGCTTTCCTTTATTTTCACCTGTTGATTATGCCAAGAAGTCTGTCATTTTTCAACTTAGAACCAATTCAAACTATAGGCAGTGACAGACGTTTTACCGCATGGTAAAAACGTCTATCGCCGCAGGGACACACAGAAAACAATGGTTTCCTATGTGTCCCATTCACACTGCAACAGAGGAAGCTACACAATCTTGTCTTGTGAAACGCGTTGACGTCACTCCGTCTGGACGTCACGCCCGCTGTCATCCCCCGTAGGGGCTAGCCGGCTCATGTACTGAGGGAGTGTTCCGACCATGCACGGAACAACCGTGTAGGAGGAAAAAGGAGCACCTAGATGGCCGGCCATCCATTCACTTAAGGAATGCCCTTTGGAGCACGGAAATTCCGCAGAAAGTACCCGATACCGTATACAGTGGCGAGCGGTACAGATCAGAGCACAGGTGACATACGCTTCGACAGTACCTGAGGACTTTCATACAGGACCCGGAAGTGGTAATGTACATGACCACCTTAACTGCACAGTTTTCTGTTCAGCAAATAACACGCCAGCCACTATTCCAACTAATCGCATCAGTTTTTATCTGGTCACACCCTGAGCATAATCTTGCTCATTGTAGCATTTTTTGCCACATATGTACCTGGACTTCCTGCCATTTCATCTCTATCCTCATATATTCATGGCCATTACCTCCCATCTATAGGTTGCTTGGGGTCTATTGCTGGACCCACAACAGCGCCCCACGCCACGGCTCTTTACTCTCTCATCTGTCCCACTTCGTCCCTTTTTTTCCACCTTTTTCACCCCACCCCCCCTTTCCTTGCTTCCTCCTTCCTTCCCTCCCCCATCTACCCAGGTTTGAGCCACCCCCCTGGGGAGATTGATGTCTGTCCAGCAGCCTCACTCAGCATTGCTGAATACTCCTCATTGTTAGCAGGCTGCACAGACATCAATTGCCTAGACGTCCGGACGTTTTGTTTTGTTTGTTTGTTTGTATTTTTGATTATATGTTATATGTCCTCCCTGTCTGTGTAGTTCCATTGGTCAGATTTATGTTACCGATCAATTTTTATTAGGGCTTATTGAATATTGGTTCATGCTCTTCTATCCCCATGTATCATATGTTTTTGTACCACAATAAACACCAGCTTGGTTATACACACATTTAGTGGGTCTGCCTTTCATTTGAGCCCCACTTTTCTTTGGTCCCTCTCCTGTTTGGGACAATTTTTGTATTACACTGCAACACAGCCTAGCACTGCATTTTATCGCAGCGCACTGGCCCGAAACGCACTGCAGTGTCAGGCAGAGCACACCGCGCAACATTGCAGTGAAAGAAGTGTACTTTTTCTACACTTCAAATAAAGATTGTACAAAAACAAAAGAAAATCATCATGCACCCCTAGCCAGCCGCTAATGCAGAGTGGCCAGAGCGCTGAATCGCTCCAGCTGCTCTGCGATTTGGCTGAGGGCCCGTACTGTTAACAAACCAGGCTGTCCAGAAAAACTGGCAGTTAGAGGGATGAGATAAACCATTTAACACTGACAGAGGTTCTATACTGGTCAGCTTTTATTTATGTAAAACCTGTATTCTGAAATAAAACATAAAATAAAAACCTTTAAGTTAATTGCTTAAAAAGTGTTAATCCAGCAATACATTGATTAAAATTTGGTCGGTTCAGCTGTGACCAGCCAAAATTCGATCCATGTGTGGCTGCCTTGTTTCAAGAGAAGTCTACCGCTCAAATTCTGTTCAATCTGTTTCAGTATTTTTTTTCCGCTTGATCAGCGACCCGTGCAATAGCCGGCAGTGCTGATCACTGTATTCTGGCAGCAGGGAAGTCTCCCCCGCCATCAAACTATAAAGACGAGGCAGGACTCAGATGCAGGTTTCAACACTAAGCATTTAGTTGTGGCACAGGGCACCAGTCTTTCAAGGGTTACAACAGGCGATGAGATGGTGACATATTGCCCTCAAGACACTCTTCAACTCCCCTCTGAAAAGTGACCCACCGTGGATCGCTTTCCAAGCAGGGTTGTAAACACTATCGCGAGTGTGAGAGATAGGTACCCAGTTATGTTTTAGGCTCCGGCATTTATCCGCAGACAGAGGGCACAGATGTGCCGACCAGCCTTGTCAAACTATAGGAGAGCCGGACAGCTGCCACAGCTGGGTGCCCAGGAATGAATGCCCAGATGGTAGGAAGTCTGTGTACATACTGCACTGCCCAGCCCCATCCAGCTGCAGCAGCGGTCTGCCTCTCATACAGTTGGATGGGCTGACGGGGTGGGGCTGGACAGGGACCTGTAGCTAAACGACCCGTGTGTAATGGGCCTTACCAAATAGACAACATTTTCTTAATGAGATATTTTGTATGTTTTTTTATAAAACCCACAACATTAGTATATCGTTAACAATAAGCAGCATAACTCACTATGTACTCAACAGTCCCCAAGGGTTTTTTGGTCACCATTTTTTTCTCTTTCTTCTCATTTTTGTTATTTTGAAGTTCACCTGGAATAAAAAATAAAACGGACAGGTTACAAGAAGAAGGAAATCTCCCCAATAAGACACAGATTAAAAATAAATAAAAACACACACACACACACAAACTGACAGCTGATTTAGACCCCTTTCACACTGGGGTGGTTTTTCAGGCACTTTAGCGCTGGAAATAGCCTCTGCTAAGCGCCTGAAAACCGCCTCCCATTCACTGGGGCGGTGCGTTTGCGGGACGTTCCGAAAAGTCCTGCAAGCAGCATCTTTGGGGCAGTTTAGTAGTGCTGTATTTAGTGCTCCAAAAACACCCTGCCCCTTGGAATGAATGGGCAGTGCATCCAAAGCACCTGAAAAGCGATTCGGAAACGCTGCAACAGGGGAGTTTTTAACCCCTTCTTTGGGGTTAAAAGCACCCCGCTAGTGGCTGAAAAGCACCGCTAAAACGAGCAGCAATTTAGCGCTAACGCGGCCCCAGTGTGAAAGGGGTCTTAAAGTGTAACTAAAGGCAAAACACTTTTCTTAGTTTTGGATAGAGTGGAGATGGATTAGAACACCCATCAGGTTTCTATTACGGTCTTTGTGCCCTTTATGGAGATTCCCCTTCTCCTGTTTACCATTATCATTGAAAGTGAAAGTAAAAGAAAATCCCAAATTTAGCATTGTCCCCAGAAAAGTAATGGAGTGAACGTCTTCCAATGGGGACACTAGTTCTAGTGACCTGGGGGTCCCCAAGGAATTGCCTTAATTTGCAAGGCATTCCTCTCACTTCCTGTTTGGCTACAGGACAGGAAGTGAAATCTCCACAATGGGACACAGATGGCGAAAAAAGAGATCTGACAGGAGTGATGACCCTCCATGGATAATTTATTGCCACAGGGGAAATATATAAGTGGACACTAACCCTTTCTGAAAATGCTAGTTGTCTGCCATCAATACAAATAGCCCTACAAACATGCAGCAGAAGTCAGAATTCCTTGACTGATAGCAACTCAAAATACTGAAGTAATGGCAGCCAGCATCAGCATAACAGCCAGGAAACTAGCATTTCAGAAAAGACAGCTAATAGTAAAATATCTGCACTTGGGGTTCTTTTTCTGAACATACACACACACACACACACACACACACATATACATATACATATATATATCCCTGTTAGCGGTAAAGCGCCGCTATCTTAGCACTTTTAACCCCCCCCCACTAGCTGCCGAAGAAGGGGTTAAAAAGCGCCCGTGTTGCGGCGCTTCGGAAGCGCTCTTCATTCCATTGGGTATACAGCGCTCCTACACCGATCCAAAGATGCTGCTTGCAGGACTTTTTTTTTCCCCCTCCCGCAAGCGCACCGCCCCAGTGTGAAAGCACTTGGGCTTTCACACTGAGAAAGCATGAAAGACAGTTTTCAGGTGCTATTTTAAGCGCTAAAACGCATGAAAACTGCCTCAGTATGAAAGGGGTCTAACTAATTACTCCTTTTGAAATTTACATGAACAGCTGTGGAATCTGTCAGCCTGCCATTGATTTGTGCCAGCTGAGCAAAAAGCAAAAAAAACAAAAAAAAAACAAAAAAAAAACAAAAAAAAACAAAACACAACCCTGACCATACACGCTGCAGAAATACACTAAGCCCTCGTTCACATTGAGCCTGGGTTCACACTAGTGCGATGCAGGAACCAGTGTGATTTCAGTGCCGATTCCTGCATCGCTCCTCTCCCACAGGCAATTCACACTGCCTTGTGCGAACCGCTGCGGGTGTCATTAACAAAGTTAATGACACCCCCAGTTTAGTTCACAGATCACATTGCAAACTGTGAACTTGCACAGGAATTGGATCGCTTAGCGGATAGCACCCATGCGATCGCATTCTAGCGCGGGAAAAAAAAAAAAAAGTCCCTGGACTATTTTCTGTGCGAATCCAATGCAAGTTCAGCCATACAACTGTATAGCTGAACTTCCATTGCTCAGAGATCGCATGTGAGCGGCACCTGCAGTGCGGGTGCGAATCACATGCGATCTCTGAGATCGTGCTAGTGTGAACCCAGGCTGAATTGCGGCTTTGAAATTGTGTGACTTCATCTGAAATCGCACGCTTTCAAAGCTGCCCGTCAGTGCCAACTTCAGGTCCGACTTTGAAGACATCTGTGTGGCTTCATGCACAGATGTCTTTTCAAGTCGCACCCAAAATCTGCAAAAGTAGTGCAGGAACTAGATTTTCAACTTGAGGCAGCATCACAAAGTTGTCATCACACCGATTTGAACATGGCCATTGACGACAATAGGGTGTGACTTGTCATGCGATTTGACCTGTCACTCCAATGTGAACGAGGGCTAACCTGAGCTATGGGAATGAAGCCTTATGGTGGACATACAACCCTTTGATAAATGATCAATTTCTTTTCCAATCAATCTCTTTCGATAGGAAAAATTGATCTATAGTCAACAACCCATGTGATCAATATGCCACTGTTTAAATACGATTGTAACTTACGAACATCAATTATCAATCTCTGTTTCTACCATGTAATTTCACGAACTGATCCATTGAAATACAATTTCTACTTAAGTTTGCTCGAATCCGATCTCAACGGAGTTTAAATCATTTGGAAGGAAAAAGTTATGACCATTTTATTTCAGGTAATTATATAGCGCCGTCAATTTACGCAGCGCTTTGCATATACACCGTACATTCACATCAGTCCCTACCCTCAAGGAGCTTACAATCTAAGGTCCCTAACTCACATTCATACACACACATACTAGGGGCCAATTTAGGCAGGATACAATTAACCTACAAGCATGTGTTTGGAGTGTGGGAGGTAACCCACACAGGCACAGGGAGAACATGCAAAGTCAAGGCAGGTAGTGTCGTGGTTCGGCTATTCATTCGTATGTGGATTCAATCGTTTTCAATCAAAAAAATGAAAAAAAAAAAAAAATATATGTGTGGCATTCAAATTCTTAGAATCAATAAATAAATACAATAATAAATAATTATAAAATAAATAAATAATATAAAATAAATAAAATAAAAATAATAATAAAGAATGTGGTTAGAGGTTAGCAAAAAAGGATTCCGACACCCCCACCCTCATTCCCTTGCGTGGATGTAAAACTCTGGGGATTTTTCCTAGAAATTGTAGCAATAGCATAAAAGATTACAGGAAGAGTGCAACTAAAAAAAAAACAAAACACAACAGAACAATGTGAGCGTAGAGATGCTCATGACGACACATACCATGAGCACAGCAGGGGGGTGCTTGGTCGCAGTTACAATGGGGCTCATTAGAGAAGGGGGGATCCCCAGGTCTCCTGTACTTGGTCTTAGTGGATGGAGGGAGCTCACTTGCCTCTGCTGCTCTCTGCTCCTCCTTAGGTTCCTCATCCCTTCCAGGACACACGGTGCAGTATTCAGTGTCATGCATGCATTCCGCAGCAAACATTCTGATCTCTGACTCTCATAGAGAGATACTACAATTTCAAGCAATAAAATAAGTGCTCTGTTATGCAACCTGTGCAAATTAATATCGCTCCAAAAAGCTTTCGAAAGTGCAAACTGCATGGGATCCCTGATGTGATCCCCCAACCAGGAGATCTGTGGAAAAGGCTACTTTATTGTTCTGCAGACCAGCTGGATCCAGACACAGCAGAGGAGGAGTTATGGAAGGGTCCTGAGAAGTCTCACCCATCCCCCACCCATAAAAAAATGAGCTTGTCTACCTGGATGGATGACAGCACACAGCTAGCAACACATCCAATGCAACCTAACTATACCAGCCAGAGATCTACTTTCCTTCTTCCCTGTGAACCTTGCCATATGTCCGGCTTCATTCACATCAGCCTCCTGCGTTTAGGTTATATAAATACAGGAGAAAAGATCTGCGCAGTAGGAACCAACTTTCTACTTCCCACCTCAACTTCTGCTCTATTTAAATGTTTGCAAATGACTTTACAAACATTTATCGTACACACAATAAGAAAATCGGAGAATTTTCCTCCAAAGAACCTCTATATGATTTTCAGCGTACGCTGCTTTCTACAGCCGATTCCGACCTGAACGAAAGTTTCTAAAGTGGGGTACACGCTATAAGAAAATTGGAGAATTATCCTCCAAAGAACTTCTATACGATTTTCAGACAGCCGATTCCGATCTGAACGAAAGATTAGAAAATCGGGCAAACGATTCTCTGATTTTCCTCCAAAAAAAGGGCGAATGGTAATATTAGGCTAGTATAGTGCCACATCCAGTATTATAGAAAGAGAGAAAGAGCTCCTCTAGATGGACTTTAAAAGCACATAGTAGTATCTATCATCAGCAAATCGGAAACCGATGAACGGAAATTCCTACGAAAATTCTCGTACAACAAAGGCTGTTTTTTTTTGTTGGTAATGGTTTCTGATCATGCGCAGCCTTTCTTTTCTGATTTTTCTTGTGCGAAAATCATACGAAAACGATACACATAAGTGGAGTTCCACCTCCAAAAAAAAAAAAATATTAACGTGCTTAAAAAAAAATAAAAAAAAAAACATTTGGAGAAAAAATTTTTTTTTACTCACCTCTAAATGCCTGTTGCTAGGGGGTCCCTCGTAGTCTGCCTCCTTCGGCGCCTGGGGTCCTGACGTCACTTCCCTCGGTGCAGGAAGGGAGATCGCTCCACCCTCTTGTCAATCATCTAGGACAGTGTTTCTCAACTCCAGTCCTCAAGGCGCACCAACAGGTCATGTTTTCAGGATTTCCCTCAGATGAAATGGCTGTGGTAATTACTAAGGCAGTGAAAACTGATCAAATCACCTGTGCAAAATAGTGGAAATCCTGAAAACATGACCTGTTGGTGCGCCTTGAGGACTGGAGTTGAGAAACACTGATCTAGGACAAGTGACTGATCCCAGATAATTGCGCGGCCAGTGACGTCGCGCGTTGCGTCTTGCACATGCACAGCGTGTGCCTGGCTATGAAGCCACAGCCGGGCGCCCACAGTTAAAATTCCGGCGCCGCCAAGTTGAGGGGGGGACGAGCAGGGCTTCGATGCAGTATTTGTAGCTGCTGACTTTTAATTTTTTTTTTTTTTTTTTAAGTGGGAACCCCGCTTTAAACGAAAATCGTTTATTCTGTTCCCATATGAGAACATGATGAGTTTGTCCCTGTGGGAATTTTCGTACGGAAGTTCGGAATCGGCTGTCGAAAGTTGTGTACATGCTATCAGAAAATTCTTTGGACAAAAATGTTGGCCCAATTATCTTATAGTGTGTACGAGCCTTAACCACTTCCCACCCGCGCTATAATCGAATGATGGTTACAGCGTGGGAGCGCGGGCCTTAATTGCCGAGATGGCGTCAATAGACATCCTCCCGTGCATGAGCTGTCTGCGTGCCCCCTGCGGGGTGTGCTCTGTGATCAGAGGGGCAATGAGACTCGGCTGATCATTGATCCAATCCTGGCCCCTTACCATGTGATCAGCTGTCAGCCAATGACCGCTTATCACGTGATGTAAACAAAAGATTGGTATTCAGCTTTTTTTCTGCTCATGTTCATAGTGTGAGCAGGAAAAAAAAGTCGATCACCGCATTCTGTCAAACGGACAGCGGTACTGAACAGTGAGAGCCACTGCCGCCTCATCTGTGCCCACCAGTGCCACCTGCCAGTGCCCACCATTGACACCTGCCTTGCTTATCAGTGCTGCCAATCAGTGCCACCTATCAATGCCCATCAGTGCTGCCAATCAAGGCTCATCAGTGCTTCATCATCAGTGCCATCTATCAGTCCTGCCTATCAGTGTCCATCAGTGCCACCTATCAGTGCCCTTCAGTGCCACCTATCAATGCCCTTCAGTGCCACCTATCAGTGCCCTTCAGTGCCACCTATCAATGCCCTTCAGTGCCACCTATCAGTGTCCATCAGTGCCACCTTATCAGTGCCCATAAGTGCAGCCTCAGCGCACATCAGAGAAGGAGAAAAATTACCCGTTTGCTAAATCTCTAACTATAAAACTGTTTTGTTTTTTATTTTTCAAAACTTTCAGTATTTTTTTTAGCAAAAAATAAAAAACGCAGCAATGATTAAGACCCCTTTCACCCGGGGCAGTGCGGGAGTTAGCGGTAAAGCGCCGCTGGATTTAGAGGAACTATAGCGGCGCTTTTCTGCCGCTAGCGGGATGCTTTTAACCACCGCTAACGGCCGAAGAAAGGGTTAATAGCACCGTGTTGCTGCACTGCTAAAGTGCTTTGCAGGCTCCTCGGCAGCGCTGCCCATTCATTTCAATGGGCAGGGCATTTTGGGAGCAGTGTATACACAGCCCCAAAGATGCTGCTTGCAGCACTTTTTTTTCCTGTCCTGCAAGCACACCGCTCCAGTGTGTAAGCACTCGGGCTCTCACACAGGGGTGGCTTGAGAGGCTAAAATGCCTACAAAGCGCCCCCAGTGTGAAATGGGTCTAAATACCACCAAAAGAAAGCTCAATTAGTGGGAAACAAATGGTAAAAATGAATTTGGGTACATTGTAGTATGAACGCGCAATTGTTATTCAAAGAGAGACAGCGCTGAAAGCTGAAAATTGGCCTGGGCAGGAAGGGGGTTTAAGTGCCCAGTAAACAAGTGGTTAAAGGGGCAAGCCCCAATTTTTTTTTTTCGTACGGGAACAGAACGAACAATTTTCGCTTAATGTCTACTGTTTTCTTACGATTTTTATACGAGAAGAATCAGAAACGAAATGATCAGTGCATGATCAGAACAACATAAAAAGAAAAGCCTTGACGTACGAGAATTTTCGTACAAATTTTCTTTCAGTTCACACCATAGAAACGCAGTCCAGATGCGTTCCAGATGCTTTTCTGCATGCGTGTTTTTGATGCGCTTTTGATGCGTTCCAGTGCATTCTCCCCCCTCTTTTTTCTTAACCTTAAATAAAAACATGTGCGTTCCAGTGCGTTTAGGTGCATTCTGATGAGTTTTACAGCGTTCCAGTACAGTCCAGTGCAGGAAAAATGCAGCATGTTTTACTTTTTTTCTGGAACTGGAACTGCAAGCACTGGTGTGAACTATGCCATTGGAAACCATATAACCTACTTTCTATGCGTTTTGATGCAGAAAATTAAAAACGCACTGGCTTGCATGTGGTGTCAACTGCCCCTGAAAGCAACTAAAGTGAACGCACCTAAATGCAGGTAAATGTACAATCCCTGGAATGCATAAATTGCGAGGTGTTTGGTATAAGGGCTGGTTCACACCACAAAAACGCACTCCAGATCCAGCGTTTCTGCATGCACATTTATAATGTGTTTTTTCTTCTTCTTTTTTTTCATTTTTTTCCCCCACTATACTGGGGTCCAGTGCGTTTTTGATGCGTTTCAGTGCATTTTTTATGCTTTTTACTGCGTTCAAGTACGGTCCAGTGCAAGAAAAATGCAGAATGTTCTACTTTTTTTTTGGAAAAGCCCTGGAACTGACCGCACTGGTGTGAACTTTGCCATTGGAAACCATATAACCTGCTTTCCATGCGTTTTTGATGCAGAACAAAAAACGCAATGGACTGCATGTGGTGTGAACTGGCCCTAAAAGTGGCGCAGTGCACCCCAAATTCATGTACCTGTCTAGAACTTGTACCTGAATTTGGCAATTACCGTGCAACTTTTAGAATGCTTGTGAGACACTTTTGCAAACTCTGTCTCTGTACCCCAAGAGAAAGTTGGTCTTAATTAGTTCCTCTTTTAGAAGATACAAATTGCCAGTATTTTACTTTGAATTTGGTGCAGGTGTTGTGCCACAGTGTAGATGTGGAGCAAGAAAATGTGCTAGAAAATTACTTAAAACCCTCAAATATTAAATATATGTTTGAAAGCAGAGACCCCGGAGATTTAAATCCTAATTGTTGCAATTTTTTTATGTCACATGATCTTTGCACAGCCATTTTAAATACACTTTAACCACTTCACGACCGCCCTATCACAGTTTTAGGGCTTGTTCACACATGACTACATTTTGAATGCTTAACAAATGCTCCTATAGTGTTAGTATGGGTGTTAGACTCGTGTTAATGAGCTTTAGTATGGCCGTTATACTGGCGTTTTACAAGCGTTAATGATGAGTTAAAAATGCTCCCCAAAAGCCCTATGGGCAGATTTGAAGCATTTGATGAGCATTAAGGCATGTTAAAACTGCTCCATATATATGCCTATTCCATTACAGTTAATAAACTAATCTTAATGCCCCGAGATCGCCTGTCAGAATGTTTGAGAAGGGTTACCATAGACTTGAATGGATGGCGTTGAAAGGCTTCAAACGCCTCCTGACTCAACATGAGGCTCCAATTTTGAAGTCATAAGATGCTAAGGCTGTTCTGATAGTGTGAACAGCACTGTGTGCTGTCCATTGTATCATTTGCACAGGCGTTTGAGGGGCGTTTTTAACGCCTCTCAAATGCCTGCTTTTAAAGCCAGTGTGAACCTAGCCTTACTGCTACAGGGCGTCCACTGTGCGCTGGATTATGTATATATATACGTGATCCTGCACTCCTGGGTAGTGCGCGCGAATGTGTGGCACCGGCGGCTCGCTCCCACTGTAATTTTGCACAGCGGGAGTCGATCAGCGGGCACCTGCTGATCATTTGTTACAGAGGCAGAACAGCAGTGTGCCTATGTAAACAAGGCATATTGCTGTTTTGTCAGTAGGGAATGCATCGATCATGTGTTCTTGCAAAGCAGGGACAAGGATCCATGTCTTCCCTTAGTAAAAACACCTCCCACACAGTATACAAACATAGTACACAAACACTGGCTAGGCACACAGTTAACCCTTTGATTTCCCCTGATGCTAACCCCTTCCCAGCCAGTGTCATTAGTACAGAGACAGTGCATATTTTTAGCGCTGATCACTGTAGTAGTGTCACTGGTTCCCAAAAAAGTGTGAAATGTGTCAGTTAGTGTCCGATTTATCTGCCGCAATATCGCAGTCCCGCTATAAAAAAAAATTTTTATAAATAAATCCCATAGTTTGTAGATGCAATAACTTTTGTGCAAACCAATCAATATACACTTATTGGGATTTTTTTTAACCAAAAATATGTAGCAGAATACATATTGGCCTAAATTGATAAAAAAATACAATTTTGTACTTTTTTTTGGATATGTTTTATAGCAGAAAGTAAAAAATATTTTCTTTTTTTTTCTCAAAACTGTCAGCATTTGTTTATAGCATGAAAAAAAATCTAAACCGCAGAGGTGATCAAATACAATCAAAAGAAAGCTCTATTTGTGTGTGTGTGTGTGTGTGTGTGTGTGTGTGTGTGTGTGTGGGGGGATAACTTTATTTGGGACAAATACCGTGCAATGGTCAGTTAAAGTAACGCTACTCCTTATTGCAAAAAATGGCCTGGTCATGAAGGGGGTTAAATCTTCTGGAGCTGAAGTGGTTAATACATTTTGGTGCACACAAACACAATTATAATATCCATTTTTCTGGTAAAATATAAAAGATGATGTTATGCTGAGTAAATAGATACCTAACATGTAACGCTTTAAAATTGTGCACACCTATGGAATAGCAACAAACTATGGTACCTAAAAAATCTCCATAGACAACACATTAAAAGACTTTACAGGTTATCAGTTCAGAGTTACACAGAAGATCTGCCACTAGAATTATTGCTCTCACTCTGAAGGTGATAGCTCACGTGTGGTGCGATCACCATTCACATATGCATGCAGAACATTCGCATTTGCATGTATGAATTTGAGTTTGACACCCCTGCTTTAAGCTGGACATACTGTACATTAGCAGATTTTGAAACAAATGTTCATATGAATGTAGCACCCTCTAGTTAAGTAGGTGCTAGAGTGAGGATTTTTCTGGAGAGTAGGAAAATTTAGGCAGGCCTAGCTGGTGGCTAGGCCTGTTGGATTTCATTCTGGGCTGGAAGTGGCCTAAGGAAGAATATGCTTGAAGGAAGGGAGGGGAGGAGAGGTGGGACTGCCTGGGGTACCTTGAGGAGCCTAGACCAATCCCCAACTTGGATTGGCAGGGGGCAGGCCTCCTCAAATACCTGGGGTCAGCCCAGCTCAGGAGGAGTTGTCGGGTGAAAGAGTTGGAGTGAGAGAGTGTGAAGGCTATCAGGGCCCAAGGGGAGCTCCCCAGTCTGGGGGGGGGGGTGACCCTGGGCCAGGGCTCGGATGCATCCAGGAGCAGTGAAGAGATCCTGGAAGGAGAGGCACATGAGAGAGCAAGGAGAGGGCAGCGAAAACACTGCTAGGGGTCTCCAGGGAGGACAACTGGTCGCAGCCAGGAGGGCTGGTGAGTGAGCACAGTTGGGAGGACTGGGGAGGCACGCCTGAGGGAACTGGGAGATTGCAGTTTGTGATGGGTGCAGAATTGGAAGAGAGGACTGTGGGAAGGGCAGTGGAAAGAGGTCTTTGCGGTCAGGCTGGCTGGCAGGGCCTGAAGAGAGCTATCTGGGATTGGTAGCTGAATAGAGGACAGTTAGCACCTGAACTATTTCTACACCACAGGGGCCCGAGGTCCCTGCCCGCAAAAGGCAGTTCAGTGAGGCCTGGCTGAAGTAGTGTCAGGCCTAAGCATGCGGTGCTAGCTAGTCTGGTGGAGTAACCGTGTGCAGCAAGTGAAGTGCTGGAGAGAAGACTGGAGTATATATATACTGGAGTGTGTATTGAAGTCCCAAGCAATTTCATTGAATGTTCCTGGGCATCCCATAACTTCCCATCCAAGTTCAATCCTGTCAATAAAAAAAAAACTGTTCTATGTATCTGAGTGACTGAGAGATAGATGTCTGGCTGGGCAGGTGACAGGTAAACCACTACATTCAGCAACCACTATAGGGGGGCATGGCTACAAGAACATTATACAAAAATTCTCATGACTTGACAAATGCTGTTCAAAAGTACTTCAAAATGTTGTTCGCTTTTACCATTCAATTTTGGAATGAATTGACCTTTCCCAATGAAAACCACATACACCGCTAGAAATTTGTTTATCCAAGAACATTTTTCATTCTCCTCCTCTGAATTTTCTCATCACTGTGGTTGAAAACGAACGTGGATTTGACCCCACCGATAATCAGAAAATCAAACAAATGTTCTTGGATTTCAAACAAAATTCTACAAGTGTATGGCCAGCTTGATTTCTGGATCAGGAGCAACATGACAGCCAGGTAAACAGTATTTTTTTTTTTTTTTTTTTTTAAATCTTTATTTAATTTTTCACAGACCATACAAGACCTGAGAGAGTCGCCGAGGCTACAACATATACAGTAATAAAATTAACAAAGACATTCCATGATCTCAACTTCCTCTCTCAGTAACCCCCCCCAACCCACCCCCCCTAACCCCAAACCCCTCCACCCTTCCCCCCCAGCAGACCTCTATTTCCTTTTCCCTTACTCCGATGTGGTTACTAGATACCCCCATGGGACGGCTTACTTCGAGACTAATTCGGCATATGAAAGAGAATTCCTGAAGGTCAACCACATTGCCCATCTACCTCTCCTCGATGCATCATCTTTAAGAAGCCCCTCTATATCCCCTTTCTCTAAAATATACAGTCCCTGTATTTTAAGCAACCAGTCCCTAACATTAGGACCTTCTGTATTTTGCCAATTCTTGGGGATTTCACTTTTTGCTGTGTTTAATAGTACTGGAATTAAAGACATATTATACTCCCTCTTACTTCCTTCCGCACTGTGGAACAAACAAATCCATGGGTCACATGGTACTGATCTGCCCGTGATCGTTTTAATTATTTGAATTACTTTTACCCAGAATTTTTTGACCACTGGGCAGCTCCACCAAATGTGAGCCATGGATCCCGGCATCCCACATCCCCTCCAACAATTAGGGGACCTATCTGGTTGATATTTATTAATTTGTACGGGCGTGGCATACCATCTGGATAGGCATTTATAGTTTGACTCTATTGTTTTTATGTCAGAAGCCGTACTGTGTGTGGCTTTTAGTATGTTGCCCTTTGCGTTTTCATCTAATGATACCCCAAGGTCTATCTCCCATTTCTTAACGAATGGCGGCATTTCCAACTCCTCCGCGCTCAGTAGTATTTTATATATGGCCGAAATGTAACCTTTCAGCTTATTGTTATTAAATAACTTCTCTATTGGCAAAAGATTGTTCTCCTCTCGTATCGGAGCCGGGAGGCTTTTGACAAAATGCGATAGTTGTGTATACCGCCATCTGTTAAGCCTCATTAACTCTCTATATGTGTTTATGTGCTCATACGTGCCTATTTTCCCTTTCTTCATAATGTGTTTAACTTGTGTTTTGTTGTTTATAATCCAGTTGCCCCCCACTTCCTCCATCCCTGGGGGGAACAGCTCGTTATTTTTTAAAAAAATCAATGGTGAATTGTACTCCCACCCGTTTGAAGTGTGCATCCAGTCCCAAATTTTGAAAGTGTGCTGTGTAATAGTGTGTGTATTTGGACCTAGTGTTCTACAGCATGGGGGATTCCAAAGTATTGTGTTCAAACGTGCTCCACTTAAACCTATTTCCAGGTTGACCCACCTTTTGGTGGTCTCTCCCTTAACCCAATCAACTGCTCGTGCTATTGCTATTGCATAATGATATTTTTTAAAATCCGGGAGGGCCAGTCCCCCATACGCTTTCCCTCTACATAATTCTTTGTGTGCTACCCTTGGTCTCTTATTTTTCCAAATGAAACCCTTTAGTATTTGTGTTAACTTTTTAAAATAAATTTGAGGCAATGGGATAGGCAACATTTGCATCTTATAGAATACCTTTGGGGCCAGCGCCATTTTTACTGCATTGATTCGCCCTATCCATGAGGTCGGGCAGTGACTCATCCTCTTCGTCTCTAATCGGACTTCATCCAGCAGGGGCAGAAAATTCAGGGCATACGTCCTCTGCATAGAGTTTGTCAACTTAACCCCTAGGTATAGAATATTATCCCTTACTGGGAAGTTAAAAGTGTCCCTGATCCAGACCTCATCCCTCTTGTCCATGCCGACACTTAGAGCCTCTGATTTTCCCAAATTGATCTTGTAGTTTGATAACTCACTGTATTTCTTGATGATCGCTAATATGTTAGGGATCGAGATCCTCGGGTTTGTGATGTATAAGAGGACGTCGTCGGCATATGCAGCCAGTTTATGTTCCTCTTTCCCTACTATACACCCCTTGATATCAGGATTTTTACGGAGAGCAGCTAGCAACGGCTCCAGTGTCAACACGAACAGGAGGGGGGACAGCGGACAGCCCTGTCTAGTGCCGTTTTTCATCTCAAACTGAGCTGAGGGGGAATTGTTGACCCTGACAAAGGCGGAGGGGTGGTGATACAGAACTTTCATCCATTTTAGCATTTTTTCTCCCACCCCCATGGCTTCCAACGTTTTGAACATGAAACCCCAGTCTACCCTGTCAAAGGCCTTTTCGGCGTCAATTGACAGGAATAGACCTGGGGTTCCATTGCTCTTGAAGGCCTCTATCAGGAGCAAGGACCACACCCCGTTATCTTTGCTTTCTCTCCCGGGGACAAAGCCCACCTGATCCGGGTGGGCCAGGTACGCCATCTTTCCCCTAAGTCTGGATGCAAGCACCTTTGCGTACAGTTTAGTATCTGCGTTTATAAGCGCTATAGGTCTGTAACTGGAGCAAAGGGTGCGATCCTTGCCCTCTTTGGGGATCAGGGTCACCGCTGCCAGCAGGGCCCCCTCGCTCATCTCGCCCTGGGATCCTAACTCATTCCACAGCCTACACATCCTCGGGATCAGTGTTTTTCCAAATGTTTTAAAGAAGGCCGCTGTAAAGCCGTCCGGTCCTGGGCTTCTCCCAGGGGGAGAGGAACCCAGGGCAAGACTAATTTCCTCCTCTGTTATGGGTCTATCAAGATCTTTTGAGTCTGATTCGGACAGTTTATGCAACCCTGCTTCTGTAAGAAAGGCCTCTGCGCTATTATTGATCCCTTTGTTACCCCCTGATTTGCTCACTGAGTATAGGGCTTTGAAGTAATGCCTAAATTCTTCTCCAATTTCCCCCGAAGCGTATTTAAATACTCCATTTTTGTTTTGTATCTTGTCTATAAAGTTTATGTCCCGTTTTTTCCTCAAAGTTTTGGCCAGGTGTTTTCCTGCTTTGTTACCCCACTTGAACTTTTCTCTTGTGAATCTGTTCATTATGTGTTGCGTCTCCTGTTCCATTAAGTCCCTCAATTCATCTCTTTTGGTGGTTAGGTGCATCAATAGAGTCTTGTCCGGGCCTCTGTAAGCTTTATGTAGCTGCTCTAACCTAAAAATGTCTGCAATGAGTGCTTTTTTTCTTTTTGTTCTTTCTTTTTTCAGCCCTGCACCTATCGAGATCAGTATCCCTCTTATGTATGCTTTAAAGGTTTCCCAGACCATCATCCCCCCTATTTCGCCCGTATCGTTGGTTAGGAAAAAATCGTCTATCTCCCGCTGAATTCTTTCTACGGTTTTGGGGTCTTTGATTAAGTTCTCGTTTAAGCGCCACGTAAACGGGGGTTTGTGCACCTCTTTTAGTTTTAATTTCATCATAACGGGGGCATGGTCTGATAATGTTCGAATCCCAATCTTGGTCTCGACTACTGAATCCACCAATCTGTGATCTACCAGGAGATAGTCTAATCTAGAATGTGTATTATACACGGGGGAAAAAAAGGAATAATCCCTCACCCCCGCATGCTGAATCCTCCACATATCTAACAACTGGCTGTCATGTAGTTTAGCCCCCACTCTACGCAGAGTGCTTTTACTCATCCCCCGCGTATTTGATGAGCTGTCTAGAGATGGGTCAAAACAAAAATTGAAGTCCCCTGCTACAATCACCTCTCCTTCTCTAAAATCCAGTAGCTCATTTAGGACCCTCATCAAAAATTTTGGTGGGTCTCTATTTGGGCAATAGATGTTAGCGAGGGTGAGAATTCTCGCTCCTAGCCTAATTTTTAAAAACAAAAAACGCCCCTCCGAGTCGCTCTTCCTATCTATCAGGCAGAAATTAACGTTTTTCCCGAAACCAATTGCCACCCCCTTAGCTCGCTTTGTTGGAGAATCACTGTAGAACCAGGATGGGAGATATTTTGAGTAGAGTTTTATATTGGCATTATATGAAAGATGGGTTTCCTGTAAAAATACTACCTCAGCTCTGAGGTGGTGTAGTTCTCTTAGTAGTTTATGTCTCTTGTTAGGGGAGTTTAGGCCCTTAACGTTATATGTTAAGCATAAAAAATCCATTTGACCTAGGCCTTGTGCCATATTAAGAACTTTGTGAAAAAGGAGTGATCTTCTATGAAAAGTAAGTCTGCCCTGGGTGGCCCCCCCCCTTGCCCTCCCCCCTCCCCCCCCTCTCGTTTCCCAGCGTCCCCTACCCCCCCCACAGCACCCTCCCCCCTCCCCTCTCCCCCCCGCCCGCCTCCCGCCATTACTAGGCAAGTGGATCGCAGGGTAGACATCTATACACGCCCGCTCTGCGACCCATGTGCCCTGGGGTGGATCTCGGTACAGAGGTGGCCTCGGTGACTACTTTCGCCAGTTATAACAAATGCCTGGTCCCATCCTCGTTATCCATCCTCCTCCCTCCCACCTCCCCAGCCATATCCCCCGCACCCGCCCCCTCCCCCCTCGAAGAACCCTACGGGAAGACATTTTCAGGGATGGTAGGAACCCCAATTTCAAGTTGCCCACAAAAGTCCTGTAAGTCCTCCATTTGTCTCAAGGTGCAGGACCTGCCTTCCTTTGTTACTGTCAAGGACAGCGGAAATCCCCATCTGTACTTTAGGTTTGCATCTCTTAATAAGTCCAGTAGGGGCCTCAGCTGTCTCCTTCTTGCCAATGTACCGGCAGATAAATCAGAATAGATCTGTATCTCTTGGTTGTTAAATTTAATCGGCCGTGCCCCTCTTAGTCTAGCCCAGATGTTGGCTTTGTCCTCAAACTGATGAAATTTCACGATAATGTCTCTGGGTGTGTCGCCTCTTAAATTATGGGGTTTCCTAATCCTGTGAACACGGTCAATTTTCAGATCACTATCTGGGTTTTTCCCCATGAGGGGGTTAAAAAGCTCTTTGCAGACTAGGAACAGGTCCTCATCTCTATGTTCTGGCAGTAATCTGATCCTTAAATTTTGACGTCTGTTTTGGTTTTCTTGTTCTTCCATTTTAAATAACAGCTCTCTGTGTCCCCTCTGTAGTGTTTTTACTTGTTTTTTTAAAGTGGCTATTTCTCCTCCTTGTTGTTCCACCTCCTTCTCCATCCCCTCCACTCTTGCTAGAAGATGTCCCATGTCGGTTCTCACATTCAAGATTTCAGCTTTAATTACTTTTTCTAAGTTCACAAACATATCTTGTATTTCCGTTTTTGTGGGGAGCACCTCTCTAGACGGGTCTGTCTCCATATTAAACACTAAGGGTCCTTCCGTGTGTGTCTCGGAGGTAGCGGCCCCCCCCTGGACTCCTTTACTTTTGGGGACTGCCTTTTTTCTGTCCTTAGTTTCCATTGGCTCTTGTTGTTTATTGTCCGAACTTGGGCTTTTAAGGAATTTTTGAATAGTGCTTGAGTTCAGGCTGTCTCTGGATTTATTGGGATCCGCCGTTCTTTGGGGGCGCCCTTTCATGTTCAGCCCCGCACCCCTCAGGCAGACTTAGTCTTAAAGGCCCTGGCTAGTCCCACCACCAGTTCACAGGCTAAATCTAGGCTCCGCTTCTGCCCGTGCGGAGACTCTGACACCAGGAGGATACCCCACCCGCGGCCCTCACTTAGGGGAGGGCCCGCTATAACACCTTATGTATTTGTATGAGTTAGCTTAACTGGTACAGCCCGACTTTTGTCACAGTTCTGTCCTAGGGGGGGGGAGCCAAAATGTCAGCCAGCCACGGTCTCAACTTGGGCCCAGCTTGAGTCTGCCTTAGAGGGGCATACGCTCAAGTTAGGTCCTTAAGGGGGTGCTTATATATTAACGTCGCTCGGATAGACCGAGCTCCTTTTGCTGTTTCAGATAGGTAGCGATTCCCCCTGTTTAAATGTCCACTCTAGACACAGCAGTAGTGTAGGCTAGCTCCTCTTTCTGTGCCCAGCTCAGAGTTATTTTTGCAGAGTAATCATGCCTTTCCTTCCACATCTATGATTACCATAGCAGTTACCCTAGCAAGTACCAGTTCAAGAGGCACTAATATCAGCCAGGCTGATCCTACCTGACTCCAGGCGTGCTCCAGGGGGACTCCTTCAGGAGCTGTGTCCACGTGTCGATGGAGGGGAGGGGAGGCGGGGGGGTCAGTCCACACTCGGCTCGACTCTCCTCTCCAGCCGATTTAGTCAGGCAGCCCTGTCCGCACCGCTGTAGTCCCACCACCTGTCTCAGCGTAAGAGGTGCAGAGGAGGGAGCGGAGTCCGGAGAGTTCTGTGGCGACCGCCTCACGGGGGGGGGGCGACCGAAAGTGCCAGAGGCTAGTGCGGGAGCTCCTCCTTCCAACTGCTGAGTCAGAGATCCAGGTACGGCTCCGGTCCCCGGTGTTCGTCGGGCGGCTCTCTCGCCCGCTCAAGTCAGCAGGGCGGCAAGCCCTGTCTGCGGCGGGGGGGGGGGAGGGAGGAGGGAGAAGCGTTTAGACAGCCACGGTCTCTCACTCCCGGCTGTTAGGATACGGACGTGCAGCACGCGCCGTCGCACACACCGCTCTCATCCCCCTGACACCGAGACCCTCCCCCAGCTCCCGGCACGTTACGTCATGCCTCCTCCTGGCCCAATCAGGTAAACAGTATTTTTCAGAGCAGGTAAGCAATGGCGGCCTACTTACATCTCTCAGTTCAGGGTTCCTTTACAGCAAAAAGAATATAAGATCACAGCGTCCTGGACAAAGCTTCAACGCTACAGAAATCGGCTTGAGTTATTTATTTACATACAAGAAATACTTTCACCAGGGCTCCTGGTTCACCAAATACCTTCATTTCTGTTTTGTAAGAATACACAGAGGATTTATGCTTCCTAACTGCAATATCTCTTTTTAAAAATGACATTTATATTAAAGGGGTTGTAAACCTTCATGTTTATTCACCTTAATGCATCCTATGTATTAAGGTGAAAAAACACCTGGCAGTGACCGTCCCCCCTAGTCCCCCCCCCCCCCTGTTTTACTTACCTGAACCCTAGAACTTGACCTGGTGGGGTTCTTGGCTCTTGATTGGATAGATTGATAGCAGCGCAGCCATTGGCTTCCCGCTGCTGTCAATCAATTCCAATGACGCGGGCCCCGGGGGGAGGGGCTGAGTCATACATTTGGCGGCTATGGATGCCGAATGCTGGACTTGGGAGCGTGCCCGCAAGGTAACCCCCTTGGGAGAGAGCTTCTCCTAGGGGGTTATCTGATGTGCGAAGGAGCCGCGAGAGCCGTCGGGGGACCCCAGAAGACAGTGTTCGGGGCCACTCTGTGCAAAACCAGCTGCACAGTGGAGGTAACTATGACATGTTTGTTATTTAAAAAAAAAACGAACCCGCCAGGGAAAATATTTCTACCCTCCTAATTGTGTGATATATTTTACAATATTTACAAAGCATTACACATGCACATTGTACTTTATCAAATTACCAGCATAGATATAGAGCTCAAATATGATGATGTATTTCCATTATTTGCATAGGTGATAACAATGTCACAAAAGGTCAGTTCCTGGCACAGTTGTCTATTAAAACATTAGTCGGATTATTTAGTAAACAATGCAAGGAGCAAAGTGCAAAACGCAGGAGCTGACTTAGATCAGGATTCACTTTAAAAGCCTGAGTAATCTCATATGGATAATACCGGTAACTGTTTTTTTATAGGTAATGTACTTAGAGGTCCATTTATAAAAAAAAAATAAAAAAAAGTCAGTGCAAGTATAACAGCATTCATTCAAAGGTCACAAATAAAAAACGTAATGTTTGTAACATGTGTAAAATGTTCCTTTCTATTTGTTGACTTTCACAGGGTAATACTCCCTAATATTTGATCCTAGGAGAAAATAGCCTTAAAGCAGTATTCAACCCAAAAGCAAACATTTATTATTTTGCAGCTCACCAAAACTTGGACGTGGTGGCTGTATTAGTTCCCTTTTTTATGCTTTCTTACTTCTATATTCATCCAGCCAGTATGTCTATTATTTTTCCAGACAGTATGTCTGTTGTTTTTCAACAGAACACGCTCTCTTGCAATTACAGGGATGAGACAAACCATTTAACACCACCAGGGGTGCTTTACAGTGATCACCTTTTATTTATGTGAAACCTTCATCCCTATAACTGATTAGAAAAGTATTAGCTGGAGTTCAACTTCAATTTGTTAGTGTATCTAAATCTGATAGATTTCCCACTACTTCCTGTCCTGGGACAGAGGCTGCAATACAAATCTGATAGGTGCTTTATTCTGTCAAAGTGACAGCTGGGAGTTGCTGTGTGAATACAGCAGATATTACAGCTGCTGCTGTCAAAAAGACAGACCTTCTGACACAGTGTTTAGAAAAACTGTTCAGACACTGAATAGAGGAGATACAAAGTAACATTATTACTTTTGTTTCATTCATCTGCACAGCAAGCAGACTAGTTTCAATTAGCATATACTTTAATGTCAGTTAAAGATGCTTGACAAGTAAAACAGTCCCACCTTAGAAATGTTAAAAAGTGTTTTTAAAAAGTTACATTTTTTTAAAGCTTAAAGCAAGGCTCCACCCAAAAGGGGAAGCTACCTTCCTCACACCCTCCCCCCTCCACTGCCACATTTACCACGTTTTGGGGGGGAGTGGGTACCTGGTTTTGACAGATATTTTCCCCCACTTCCGGGTAAGATCGCCACCGGCGAGCTACGACATTTTTGGCCTCCCCTCTGCCCCCCCTGTTGCCTTCTGTGACACACACTGGTCCCAGAAGACAGTGGGACCATTCAGAAAGCACAGCAACTTGTGCATGCGCAGTAGGAAAGCCTGAAGGCTTCCCTGCTGGTTTCCTTTACTTACATTGCTGGCACCTGCACCCAAAGCCCATTGACAAATTGGCTTGGGGTGTCAACATCCTGGAATACCTGGACAGGTAAGTGTCTTTATATTAAAAGTCAGCAGCTAAAGTATTAATAGCTGCTGATTTTTTTTTTTTTTACAGACTGGAGCTCCTCTTTAACTTGGTTATTTTTTATGAAGTGGTTCTAAAGACTGAATTTTTTTTACCTTCATGCATTCCATGCATGAAGGTAAAAAAACCTTCTGTGTGCTGCTCCCCTACAGCACCCCCTAATACTCACCTGAGTTTCCTCTCAATCCAGCGATGTGCACGGGAGCCTTGGCTGTCCCAGGACTCTCTTTCCTTATTGGCTGAGCCACGGCAGCAGGAGCCATCGGCTCCCACTGCTGTCAATCACAGCCAATAAGGAGAGAGCGGGGGGGGGGGGGCCAAGCCACAGCTTTATGTGTCTTATGGATGAATATGGGGCTCAGGAGCATGCATGCACCAGTGACCCCCATAGCAAGCAGCTTGCTAGAGGTGGCACTCGTCAAGGGGGAGGAGCCAGTAGCACTGGCAGGAAAAGAAGAAGAAGATCGGGGCTGCTCTGTGCAAAACAATTATCACAGAGCAGGTAAGTATAAAATGTTTGTTATTTAAAAAAAAACAAAAACACTTTAATATCACCCGAATCAAGGGTGAGATCTTATATTTAATGTGAAGTGTCCCTTGCAGTGCTGGCTGCTGTATTAGGTAAAATCGGAAGTCCTGTCCCCGTTTGGCTGCCTGTGCAGCTTGAGGGGGGCAGTTGGGGTGATGGTAAAATTGTGGCTCAGCCGCCTTTTACTCAAATGGCAGCTGTACCTCCCGGATACGCAGAAAAAGGTCCCTGTACCTTTTTAAAATTGCAGCTGTGCTTAAACCACATGGTGCTTTTGCACCATGCAGTTTTCCTGCACCTGTATTTTGAGATACGTTGGGCTGCTATTAAGAATTATTGACACCCCTGCATGTCTTCTAAAAAGGAGCACATTTCGCCTGCTTTACACGCATTCCTGTACCCACATATATGTGAATCGAGCCCTAAAGCAGATTTTCATCTCCCCCCCTATTTTTTATTTAACTTTTGCTTACTGAGTTGCGGGTTCTGCAAGGTTTAGATACCCACCCACCTAGTAGATCTAGTGTTGTCCTGCTGAGATCTTCTTCTTCCACTGCCTGGGTCCCGGGCCAACATGTGACGTCATTGTGAGGCTGACAGCTCTTGAGGCTAAGCCAGTGGGCTAGGCACACCCCTTATCCTTTTCTGAAAATAACCCTATGCCTCCTGGGATATATGACATGTGCAGGGAGCACACTCGCCTTGGCAAGTGACATGCATGAGAGACAGGACCTTTTTAAAGGTAAAAGGTAAAAGGTAAAGACCTTTTTAAAGGTAAAAGGTAAAGAAAACGGTAGTTAAAAAAAAAAAATTTGTGTAGCGGAGGGGAAATAGGTTGGAGAGGGTGAAGATCCACTTTACCTACTTGCGGACTGGCTGCCTGCAATGTACTGCGGACAGGTGGGCCACACAGGCAAAGCAGCGTACCCATACTGCCTGTTTCTGGGTTTAGCGCACGCACATGCACACCCTCGCCCTGCCAGTACCCGCTGCGATTGTATACAATGGGAGCCTGTCAGCAAGTCCTGGCCGATGATTCGACCTGCTGATTAGCTGTGTGCAATCACAGTCCAGAGCTCTGTGTTGACAATCGACACAGGGCCAGGGGCGGACTGACCATTGAGCCACTCGGGCACTGCCCGAGGGCCCTGGGCCACTAGGGGGCCCCATCAGGGTTGCCAGCCTCAGTAAAACCAGGGACAGTATGTGTATAAATCTGTGTTTTTTTTACATCTGTCTGTGTATACTGTGTGTACATGTATGTGTATACTGTGTGATTGTATACTGTGTGACCCCATAATCTCTGAATGCCTGGGGGCCCCATAATCTCCTATTGCCCGGGGGCCCCAGGAGTTATCAGTCTGCCCCTGCACAGGGCTCTGTACAGAGGGAAAATCTCTGTGTTTCTTATCTCTGCAACACAGAGATAAGAAACAAAGAGATCTGTAGTAAAAAACAGCACACATTACACATTGTTAGGCTCGCCTTTAACCCCTTGATCACCCTAGATGTGACATTAGTAAAGGTGACAGTGTATAGTATTAGCGCTGATTACCATTTTAGTGTCACTGGTGATGTCAGTGGCAGTTAGTCAGTTCCCCTCCAGTGTCGCTTAGTGTCAGATTGTCTGCCGCACTATCGCAGTCCCATTATAAGTTGCTGATCACCCTCATTAGTGGTATAAAAACAAACAAAAAAATCCAATACATATACCATAGTTTGTAGGCACTATAACTGCAAACCAATTAATACACACTGGTAAACTGCAATAGATGACACTTTTGTTTTTAGGCATAGGTATACACTTTAAATTTAAATGGTTGCTAAGGGTTACTATGCGTTTCATATCTCTATTACTTTTTGCTCTGCGACAGAATGCCTGAAAATCTATGCATCAATAACTATAGTATTCTTCAATCAAGGATAATTAAACGTACTTGATTTTACTCACCAAGCATAAACTCAGAGTTCCTGTCTCGGATGGTTGTATTGACGCTCCCCATGATTATGTACACCTTACAATGTAGCTGATGCCAAAACAGTGCACAAGACCTCAGTGCTTTTGCTCTTTATGAAAAAAATGTTTTAATTCTGTGAGTCAATGTGCATTTATGATGACATCATCCTCAACTAACATACGTAAGTTTGAACACACTAGACCCATTTGTACTAAAAGAGGTAAGATTGAGGAACACAAACAGAAAAATACGTGGAAAAGGATGGCTGAATGGAAAGTACCAATAGGAGAAGGAGAACTGTCTTCATGAGTAGACAAATCGGCATTTTCTGTTACCTATAGGGATCATCATCATCATCATTTAAAAAAAACAAAAAAAAAACTTTTATATTTGGGAAATGAAAAATGAATCCAAGTACTACAGCTAGACCCCTCTACAACTGTTTACATGGATTTAGTCTGGATGGTAAAACCAATGCCTAAATGGACATGTTGCAATAATAGATATCTATACTTGTTATTGCATTGGTGCGCTTTCATTTTAACATGGAAAACCCCATTTAAAAAAACAACAATATGAACATATTTTCCATGTAAACACAATAATTTCCAAATAGTAGCTGATGGCCTCACAAGTTTCCAATCTGTTTGAATAGCTAATGTATTACACAGCTAATACTAAGCATGAACTTCATCCGACATAGTTACATAGTAACATAGTTAGTCAGGCTGAAAAAAAGACACAAGTCCATCCCAGTTCAGGGATCTGCAAACTTTGGACCTCCAGCTGTTGCGGAACTACACGTCCCATGAGGCATTGTAAAATTCTGACATTCATAGACATGACTAGGCATGATGGGAATTGTAATTCCTGAACAACTGCAGGGCAACAGTTTGGAGACCCCTCATCTAGTTTAACCAATTAAAAAAAACACAAAATAGTGATCCAGAGCAGAAGTCTCCAACTTGTGGCCCGTAGGCCAAATGTGGCCCTTTGCTTGCCTAAATGTTGTCTTGGAGCACTGTTCCCCATACCAATACAAGGCACTATTCCTAGTACAGATACTAAAAATGGGGTTCTTTCCTTCCACGTACACTAATAAGGAAGCCTTATTCCTTCCACTGACACCAATGATGGGGCACTATTCCTTCCACTGACACCAATGATGGGGCACTATTCCTTCTACTGACACTAAAGATGGGGCACTATTCCTTCCACTGACACCAATGATAGGGCACTATTCCTTCCACTGACACCAATGCTGGGGCACTATTCCTTCCACTGACACCAATGATGGGGATCTATTCCTTTCACCGGAAAAAAGATGGCGCACCATTCCTCCCACTGACACCAACAATGGGGCACTATTCCTCCCACCGACACCAACAATGGGGCACTATTCCTCCCACCGACACCAACAATGGGGCACTATTCCTCCCACCGACACCAACAATGGGGCACTATTCCTTCCACTGACACCAACAATGGGGCACTATTCCTCCCACCGACACCAACAATGGGGCACTATTCCTTCCACTGACACCAACTATAGGAAACTATTCCTCCCACAGACACCAACAATGGGGCACTATTCCTCCTCCTACTGACCACAGGCGGTATATAAAATTTTTTTTACTCCCACTGACCACCAAGCCTAAGACTTTGGGATTTACTAAAACTGCAGAGTGCAAAATCTGGTCAGCCATGTATGATAGCCGATCAGCTTCTAACTTTAACTTTTTCAATTAAGCTTTGGCAATAAAACCTGGAAGCTGATTGGTTTCTATGCAGAGCTGCACCAGACATAGCACTCCAGCTTTAGTAAATCAACCCCATTGTCTACTCAGACTGACACTGGGGCATTTTCTATTCTTACTGGCCACTGTCTGCCACCCCTAAAGTCTGACAGTAAACCAACCCTCTGTTTAGAAAGTTTGGAGACCCCTGATACAGAGGAAAGTAACAAACTAATAAAGCATGATCCAATTTGCTGCAGCAGGCGAAACAAAATCTATTCTAAACCCCAGGAGGCAATTATTCAATGTATCAACTACCGCTGGTGTTATCACCTAATTACTTATAAATATTAGTATCCTGTATATGTTGTGAATTTAGGAAAACATCCAGCTGCAGCCATAATTCTGGTATTGCTTTTTCAGCCAGTGTTCGACTTTCTTGTAAAAGTGATTGGGTGGTTGTAGAGCCACCTGATCACTTTTACAGCACTTCAGAGCCCCCCAGGCTCTCCCATTCCACCAGAGTCAGATCAGCTGCCCACAAAGAAGATATATAGAAATCTGACCCCCCCATCTTCTCTGTGATGAATAAAGCTGTAAGGGACAAAGTTTTTTTTTGGCACTGGTCGTTACGGCTAGGGAAGCAGCCAATCAAACAGATCTCTTTTTAAACAGCTGCCTTGAAGACCAGAGGAGGTCTTGTTCACCTCTTGAGAGAGCAATAAAGTTAAATGGATTAAAAAAAAAGTAAAAAAATGAAATGAAAACACGAATGTAGGTCCGGCATGCATATGTAAATGGTGCTTTTACTATACATGTGAGGTATCACTCAGCGATGTAGCTCATGTTTAACTATAAACTGGTAATCTAAAGGCTTTTAAAGTGTCACTTACGGACAATTTTAGGTATCATAGTTTTTCGCCATTTCACAGGCGTGTGTAATTTTAAACCTTGACATGTTTAGCATCCATTTACTCAAAACAATATCGTCTTTTATATTACCAAAAAAAAAAAAAAAATGCATTACTATGTGTTCATGTTCACTAAAGTTCATTTAGGTGTATTTTTTTTTTAAGATTTGCATTTGAAATGGCTGCGCAAATATCATGCAACAAAAAACATTGCAACAGCTGCCATTTTATTCTCCACAGCCTCTGCTTTCTGAAATATATAATGTTTGAGACTAAGTCATTTTCTAGCAATAAAATGCTGATTTTAACACGATCACGAAGAGTGTCAAAATTGCCATGGACAACAAGCGGTTAAAACAATGTATTGAATTGTCCAGAACCAGTTTATAAGGGAGTCTATTCCACATTTTCACAGCCCCTACTGTGAAGAAGCTTTTCCATATGTGAAGGTCTTTTCCTCCAGACATAAAGAGGAGTAGGAGTGCCCCCTACTCCTCTACACTAAGTACACCATGTATTTATACTTTGATGATATCCCCCTTGATGACCTCTTCTCTAAATTCAGTTTAGCCAATCCTGCCTCATAGCTGAGCTCCTCCATGCCTTGTATCAGTTTGGTTGCCTTTCTCTGCACTTTCTCTAGCTCTCTGATATCCTTTTTGAGAACTGGTGCCCAAAACTGAACTGCATATTCCAGATGAGGTCTTACTAATGATTTGTACAGGGGCAAAATTATGTCTATCTACTTATGCCCTAAAAAAGCTTCTGATTCTGCTGCTTTCTTGGTAGAAACACATGAACACAAAATCCATTCAAAGTAGACATTGTGTGATAATGTGCATTGTGTTATGGCAGCCTATTGAAATGGACTGCCAACACACCTTAAAGGGGTTGTAAAGTCAAAAGGTCTTTTATCTTAATGCATTCTATGCATTGAAGCGAAGTTCCACCCAAAAATGGCACATTTGGCATGTCATTTTTTTTGGGGGGGGGGGGGGGAGTGGATACCCTTTTTTTAGAGGGACCCAGCTCCCACTTCCTCCCGGCGCACCGTGGCACCGGAAGGGAGATCACCTCTCCCCCCTCCCTCTCGCCAATCATCTGGGACACGTCACAAGTCCCGGCTCACGCATGCGCAGTGGGTGCCTGGCTGTGAAGCCACAGCCGGGCGCCCACAGTTACAATGCCAGCACCGCAGAGAGGAGGGGGAGATGAGCGGGGCTTTGTTCCCCCGCATCGCTGGACCCTGGGACAGGTAAGTGTCCGATTATTAAAAGTCAGCAGATGCAGTATTTGTAGCTGCTGACTTTTAATTTTTTTTTTTTTTTTTAAGCGGAACTCCACTTTAAGATAAAAAGCCTTCTGTGTGCAGCAGCCCCCCTAATGCTTACCCGAGCCCCATCTCTGTCCAGCAATGTTCACGAGTCCTTCAGCCCTCCGGGGCTCTACCTCCTGATTGGCTGAGACACAGCAGCCAATCAAAGTCAGTTAGCTAATCAGGAGAGAGCGGGGACGAGGCCGAACCGCAGCTCTGTGTCTGAATGGACACACGGAGCTACAGCTCGGCTCGGGTGCCCCATAGTAAGCTGCTTGCTGTGGGGGCACTCAACAGAAGAGAGGGGCCAGGAGCACAGAAGAGGGACTCTGAGAAGAGAAGGATCTGTGCTGCTCTGTGAAAATCCTCTGCACAGAGCAGGTAAGTATAACATGTTTGTTATTTTTAAAAAAAAGGCAAAACTTTTTTTAAATTTTGGATAGAGCAAGAGCGGGTTTTTAAAAACCCTGTCAGATTTTATTTCGCCATCTGTGTCCCATTGCGGCAATATCCCTTAACTTCCTGTCCCATAGCCAAACAGGAAGTGAGAGAAAATCCCTGCAAATTAATGGAATTCCCTGGGGAACCCTAGGTCACCATAACTAGTGTCCCCATTGGAAGATGTCCCTTCTATTACTTTTCTGGGGACAACCCAAAATTTGGGATTTTTTTACTTTTACTTTTAATGATAATGGTAAACAGGACAAATAGAGAGGGGGAATCTCCTTAATGAGAGCACAGACAGCAAAAAACTGACAGATGTTCTAATCCCACTGCACTCCATCCAAAACAAAAAAAAATAAAAGTTTTTCCTTTAGTTAAACTCTCCCCCTCCTATTTTTCCCCCTACCCTCTTACTCATATAACCAGGTTGTTCCCTAAAAGCATACTTGCAAAGCTTGGGGACCCATGTTTTTGTTTTTTATTTTTTAACTATTTTGTCTGAGTATTGATCTATGTTTGTCCCAAGAATGTTTAAAGCCAATTACTGTTGCCTTACTCACTACCTCCACTGGAAGTTTATTCCAAGCATCAACTACTCTTTCACTAAAATAATACTTTTGAAGATTAGTTTTGAACTTTCCTGCTGCTAGTTTGAGGTCATGTCCCCATGTTCTTGATTTTGGTTTCATATTGAAAAACTGCCTTCCTGTACCTTATTCATCCCCCTTGATGTATTTAAAGGTTTCAATCATGTCTCCCCTTTTCCTTCTTTCCTCCAGCCTGTACATATTAAGTTCCTGAAGTCGCTCTTGATATGCTTAATTTTCCAGACCTTTCACCATTTTTGTTACCCGTCTCTGGACTTGTTCTGTCTTATCGATACCTTTTTGTAAGTGAGGTCTTCAGAACTAGACACAATATTCTAAATGACAAAATATTCTAAATGAGGTCTCACTAAAGATCTATATGGGGGAATCAGGACCTCCTTCCTCCTGCTGGTCATCCCTCTAATGATGCATCCTAGAATTCTATTCGCTTTTCCCACTGCCTGGCCACACTGTTTGCTTGTTCTGAAATTATCTCAAATGTGTCCTCCCAAAATTTTTTCCCCTGTGGTGCTGCCCAACAATGTACCCCCAATAGTGTAGTCTTTTTACTTAGGTGCATTCTTTTTACATTAATGCCGCGTACACACGAGCGGACTTTCCAGCAGACTTGGTCCGGCGGACCGGACTCCGGCGGACAATTCGATCGTGTGTGGGCTCCAGCTGACTTTTTTTCCCCAAAAGTCAGACGGACCTAGAAATAAAACATGTTCCAAATCTTTCCGACGGACTCAAGTCCGGTCGAAAAATCTGCTCGTCTGTATGCTAGTCCGACAGACTAAAACCGCTAGGACAGCTATTGGCTACTGGCTATCAACTTCCTTATTTTAGTCCAGTCGTACGTCATCACATACGAATCCGTCGGACTTTGGTGTGATCGTGTGTAGGCAAGTCAGTTCGTTAAGAAAGTCCGTCGGAAGTCCCCTGAAAGTCTGTCGAATAGACCGTCGGACCAATCCGGTCGAAAAGTCAGCTCGTGTGTACGCAACATTAGAAACACTGAACTTCAGTTTCCACTGACAGATCTTCCAGCAATAAAAATAAAGTGTTTTACCACGCAGAAATTTCATTGAATATAGTATATATTTATATGTTTGTAAGAATGACACATTATTTGTATTATATTTTGATGTTTGCATAGTGGAATCCGATTTCACATTGTGTACACACCAGTATGCATTATTGCATTACGTTGCATAAAATCACTTTATTGGTTTACGGTAGAATGCACATATATTGATTTTGGGCTGATCTTATTTATGGTTTGTGGATAGGAGAGCTGCATTATTGTTTTTGAAATCTTCCAGAAGTACCAAATCATGTTCCATGTTACCGACACCTCCAGGGATATCAATTCTATTACACACATTTGTGTCATCAGCAAAAAGATATACATTGCCCAATAAACCTTTAGTTTACATATTAATAAATAGAACAGGACCCAGTACAGAGCCTTGTGGTGCACCACTAGTGACTGGTCTTTGTCCTGAGTGAACTTCATTTATAACCACAATCTGGGATCTATCCTTTAGCTAACTGCATAACCACTGAACCACCCAAGGGTTAAGTCCTAGCTTGTACAACTTTTGTATAAGATCATTATGTGGAATCAAATACCTTGCTGAAATCAAGATATGCTATATCCACAGCACCACCCTAGTCCAAAACATTAGTTATGTAGTCAAAAAATTCAATCAGATTAGTCTGACATGATCTGCCCTCAGTAAAGCTATGCTGCTTTGGGTCCAGTAAGTTGTGTATTTTTAGGTGATCAACGATCCTTTTTTTTTTTTAGGAGTGATTCCATTCACTTGACTACAACTAATGTTAAACTCACTGGCCTGTAATTGCCAGCTTGTACCTTGCTGCCCTTCTTGTGGATAGGTACAATATTAGCTGTATGCCAGTCATTGGGAACTTCTCCTGTCAGAAGAGATTAATTAAAAAGATCCATTATTGGTCCAACAACTATAGCTTGAAGGTCTCTTAGAACTTAGTGATGAATACCATCAGAACCCATTGCTTTATTAAAGTGGTTTAAAGGCTGTTTTTCATTTCTTAAAATAACAAAAATGAAAGCGACCCTGAATCTCCTTTTCTGGGGTCCCCCCACTGGCACTCTCCACTCTTCGTTTTCTCCATCAGCCCTCCATACGAAACCGCTTGTAGACTCACTCCTGAACAAGGCTGTGTGCGCCCATAGACACACACCGTGCAGCTCGGCCCTGCCTCTTGCTCCATTCTCATCTGATTTGACTGACAGCAGCAGGAGCCAATGGCCTCCAGTTGCTCTGGGTGAAGCTTGTGAGAGAAGGAAGAGAGAAAAAATAAAAGCTGCAGTCAGGCACAGCGTTGGATCGATTCAAGGCTCAGGTAAGTGTTAGGGAGGAGGGCTGGGGCATACTGCTATTATAAGGTTTTTATCTTAATGCAGAGAATTCATTAAGATAAAAATCTCTTTGCCTTTACAATCACTTTAAGCTTTAACAGAGCCAGTTCCTCTGCTACCTCTGTCTCTAGAAATCCTAAAAATAAACCGTCATTACTAGAACCAATATGATCCCGCAACTTGTTATTGTTAGTACAATTTATTTCTGAGAAGACTGAACAGAAGTAAATGTTTAAATAGTTTTCTACATCTAGATCTCCCTCAACATAAGTGTTGTGTCCAGTTTTCGTTCTATTGATCCAATTATACTTTTTCCTTTTATCACTGATGTACCTAGAAAAGGTTTTGTCTCCTTTCTTATTAGATTTAGCCATTACTGTATTAAATAGCGCAGTTTGTAGATTAACCACCAGAGGGAGCAATTACTCAATCTGAATTCCCTCTGCCCCATTTTTTTTAAAGCGACACTATAATATAGAAAGATCAACCAGCAAGTCTGCCTATAAACAAACCCACGTGATAACCATGATTGTCTGTGATAATGACCGCTTGATCAGGAGCCAATCAGGGGAACCACTGTTAGTGCGTACAGCCAGCCATAGAAGTGAATGGCTGTACCCAGTTGTACCCAGATAAGCACCAATACTTTTGTGCACTTGTGTTTATACACACGTGCACGTACAATATATTTCCCAAATGCAGAACTTTCCCATTGTCACATATGAATATGTCATATCTGCAAGCGCAGATATAAGAAAAAAATCTGTGTTCACCTGTAGCTACGTACAGCCATTTACTCCTAGAACCAACTGTACATCCCACTTCTAGTTCCCTGGGCACAGAAAATTTTTAATGTTTAGGCATATCTGTGTCTCAAACTCCCTATGTGAGGCTTTGGACAGAAAGTCAAAGTGCATTTGCTCCAGAGCTTAGTGAATGAGGTAAAGCTTCACTTTGCAAAGAATATTCAACCACGTGCAAGGAAAATAAAAAAGAACATTTTTGCTTGCACATGATTGGATGATGGAAGTCAGCAGAGCTTCTTCTCATTTACTGTACTAAGCTCTGAAGCAACTGCTCTTGCAGAGTGCAACTGCACTTTGCAAAGAGCACAGTCTATTTTCCTTTATTAAATCAACCTCATTGTGCTCAAGTGGCTGTATACCTATAAGAATAGTAATAATAATAATAATAATAATTATTATTATTATTATTATTATATGTCTGTTCTGCAACTTAGTTTTATGACAATCTTTCGAATCACCTCTCAGTGTTGCTGCCATTATTCTTCTACAGGTTGGCATTTGCTTGGCTACTACTGGCAACTTTTTTATACATGAGACTCAAAACTTTTATACAGTAAAACCTCTGATTGCAAGCAACGCAGTTTACGAGCGTTTCGCAATACGAGCAGTTTTTTAAAAAAAATCCTGACTCTGGGGTGTGCAGTACTGCATGTGGCCAGAGGTGCGGGAGCGCCAGTGATGCTCGGAGACACCTGGAACCTGAGACACTCAGAGACGCTCGGAAACACTCCATTCCTGAGTGCCTCTGAGTGGTCTCCAAGCGTCTCCGAGTGTTCCCGAGCATTTCTGAGTGTCTCTGCCCCCCCCACCTCTGGCCACATGCGGTACTGCATAAACTAGCAGTGACACTGGAACAAATTATCTGAGTTTCCATTGATTCCTATGGGGAAACTCGCTTTGAGTGCTTTGGATTACAAACATGCTTCTGGAACGAATTATGCTTGTAATCCAAGGTACTACTGTAACTTATTTATAGATTTCTTAAGCTGGGTACACACTATACAATTTTCTGTAGATTTTTTCCTTCAGATTTACCAAAACCATATAATATGAGGTCAAACCTTAAGAGTTTCAATTTGTATACAATGAGGCAGGCCCTTGCACTACATGTTTTTTTTTTTAAATCTAAAGGAAATCAGACAACAAAAGTTATATAGCGTGTATGGGTTCTTACTGTGATTTCCGTGCTTCTTTGATCAGTGAATGCTTTACACAAGAACCCTGAATACATGTTTGCTTTTCGACTTTTACTCATAGTATATCAAAGCAGAGTTTGATAAAGCAGTGCAAAGTTTAGTGACCAAAGGAATCAATCAGATTTCAGTTTACTGTGATCAGATCAATGGCTGCTGTAGGTTTCTACATGGGCTTGCTACTGTAAAAAATAAAACAACAAATAAATACAGTAGATCACCATACTGGAAAAGTTATGAAAGCTGGACATAAGAAAAACAAAGCAAAAAAGGGAAATGCAACCAGATTTTAAATTTAGACATGCTGTGATAACTAAAAAAGAAAAATCGAAATACGTACAGTAGGAAGCACAGCCTACCTACTCAGTTTTTGACCCAAAAAACAGTCATACTCATCTAGATGGCTGGATCTGATGTTGCAGCTGTCCTCCGCTGGCTTTACTCCCAGAACTGAGTGATCAAAGACCTCTGACTACTCAGTTCTCGGGTCCGCCCTCAGCACACAGCGGTGACTGTCAGTCACTGCTCTGTGCTCTGCCCCTCCAGCACTCAATGGATCATTAGACGGTGGAGGAGTAGGAGCGGCTGGCTCAGGCTCTCAGCTGATCTCAGAGCGCCTGAGCCAGCTGCCAGTGAGGAAGCTGAGTAGATTCCGACATTATTGTAAGGATCCCTGCAGAGAATGGACTGACTCTGTGACATCAGCTGACAGCAAGCTTTAGACCACTGTCGGTTGAATCTAGGTCACAGGAGAGCAGAACTAAGCCCTCCTGTGATCCCCAGGAGAAGTGTGGCCAAAAGAGCTTTGGCCCTGTGTCTGCTTAAAAGCCGAGTAGGTCACAGATTAGGGTAAATTCAGTGGCTTTGTTATTTTATGAGAGATATAGGGCGTACACACTGTCGGACTTTGTTCTGACATTCCGACAACAAAATCCATGGATTTTTTCTGACGGATGTTGGCTCAAACTTGTCTTGCATACACACGGTCACACAAAGTTGTCGGAAAATCCGATCGTTCTGAACGCGGTGACGTAAAACACGTACGTTGGGACTATAAACGGGGCAGTGGCCAATAGCTTTCATCTCTTTATTTATTCTGAGCATGCGTGGCACTTTGTCCGTTGGATTTGTGTACACACGATCGGAATTTCCAACAACGGATTTTGTTGTCGGAAAATTTTATATCCTGCTCTTAAACTTTGTGTGTCGGAAAATCCGATGGAAAATGTGTGATGGAGCCCACACACGGTCGGAATTTCCGACAACAAGGTCCTATCACACATTTTCCGTTGGAAAATCCGACCGTGTGTACAGGGCATTACAGTGTTTGCTAGATATCATTAAACTGGCCAAACACATTTCTATCTGGCTGTTGAATTACCTACAGATTTACCAACAGTTGTGTAGTGATGGTTGTTGTAATAAATAGTTGTACAGATTAAGCTGGCCATACACTATACAAATTTCAGCCAGTTCCTCAGAAATTTCATAGCTCCCAACTGTCCCTGATTTCGAGGGACTGTCCCTGATTTGGAGCAATGTCCCTCTGTCCCTCTTTCCCCCTCATTTGTCCCTCATCTATAAAGTTGTGTAAAAAAATGCACTTTTTATCTTTCAAAAAGTGTTTCTCAGTGCTAAACTTTTCATCCAAATTCTAAATTGCTGCGTTTGTAAATTTTAAAAGCCAATATAAAAGCATGGTAGTGGTAAAAAAAGCCCTTGTGGATTTAATTTACCTTTTTTTTAAAATTAATTCTCCTTTAAAGGGGTGTGGCAGGAGGTGTGTCCTATGCCTACATACGTTTGCTAGTAGGCGTCCCTCATTCTCCTCTCAAAATGTTGGGAGGTATGGAAATTTGCTCAGTTATGGCCCTGTCAGCTGCTTTCGGCCCAATGACTCTCCACTGCAAAATCAAAGGAGGAAGGTGAAAAATTGTCGATTCGAACAGCAGCTGCATCTTATCAGTGGCACCAGCTGTCAAATTAGCTACAGAGAGAGATTTGGTTATCTGCACTGTTAGCATGGATGGAGGAATCTGTTAGGCACCTTTCACATGGGCTTTCTGATTAGGTCCAACTGTCAGTTTTTCAGGTAGACCTGATCAGTAACTCCATTCAGGTCTCTAGGCAGGAGCATGTAATCGGACTTGCGTCTGTTCACATCTGCCTACCTCAAAGTCCATCCAGGTCCAGATTAAAAAACAGAAAAGGACTGCATCCTTTTTCTTTTTCAGACCTATACGTGATAGATTAGAGGTAGCCTGGTCTAAACGGACACAAATCCATAGATCCAACATGGGTTCACCACCGTCCGCTGTCGAAATGTGGGAAAAAAGCTTAAATGGGCACAGATGTTGCAAGCATGATATCTGTCCCATTCTGCTCTGCTTTGGCAAAGGATCTGCTCACAGATCTCCAGTTGAACAGAGAGAAGCACGCCGGTGTTCTGGTATCTTTTAGTGCAGGAGTGTCAAACTCAATTTCATCACGGGCCACATCAACATTATGGTTGCCCTCAAAGGGCTGCTTGTATCTGTAAGACTATATAAATGTATCTACTCTTTATTAAATAATTGCCTCTGCATTCGGTTAATAATGGTTTTAGTAATAACTTAAAACTTAAGCTGTGAAGGGTGGGTGCAGACCGGCACAGAGCCCGCTCACACTCCTGTAGCAGATGTTGCAAGTCTGAAAAGGAGGGTCGCACACTGCTGGTATCATCCACAAGAAACTTTATTGGAGATTGCCCTGACAGAAGATGGTTCTGCCATGGTGTTCTGTCTGAGTAGTCTCCAAATAAGTTTCTTGTGGATGATACCAGAGCTGTGCAACCCTCCTTTTCAGTTGGAACAAAATTGTATCATTCTCATAATAATTATAAGCAGATGTCCAGAGAACCCCGCCCCCCTTACATCAGTTGTCAAGAGCCACCCCACCATCAGAACTCAAGAGTCCTCCACCCTCCCTTACATCACAGTGCGTCCCCCCCTTACCTTGTGCTGCTGCAGGGAAGAAGCTGGGGGAGGAGCTAGGAAGCAGAAAGTGTAGGGTCTGGAGGAGAACCAGAGGAGGGCTGGAGTCATCTGTCTGCTGAATGCTGAGACCAGGGGAGGCGGAGACGAGGGTATGCTGCGGCTGCACAGAGAGGCGCAGAATCTGGAGGAGAAGTTCTGTCCTGTCTACTGCCAACTGCTGAGACAAGAGCAGAGACGAATCTCTCTGTGGCTTCACAGAGAAGCACAGGATCTTGAGGAAGAGTTCTGTCCTCCTCTCTGCTGCCAACTGCTAAGACAAGGTGGGGGTGAAGACAAGGGGGGAGGGGGTGCCACAGCTGGAGGGCCAGATTTGGCCCATGAGCCTTGTGTTTGACACATGTGCCTTAGTGTATGGCCAGCTTTAGAAGTTCACTATTGGTTTCACATGTTGACTGCCACTACTATTTAAAGCTAGACTAAAGTCCTTACACTTGGTAAATTACTAAAGAAAATAGTTGCTGGAGATAACTAGAGGTAACTGACTACCTTGTCAATATGTCACACCAAGAATCCTGAAGAAATAAACATTGGAATGGTCAACTCCAGCTGCCCATTTCAGGACAGTGTAGAAGTTGGAAGCAATGATCCTATCAGTAGCCTTAGGCAAGGCAGCCTCTTTTATTTCTTATTGTTATCAATCAATTTACCCAACTACAAAAATGTAGAGGACAGGGATTACTCACCTGCACTATGTCTTTTGATTTCATTGCGTCTGAGCTGCTTTCCTTGGCCTCTTTTCTTTTTCTTTTCTTCATCAGAAGCTTTTTCAGGCGTTTGTCCCAGAATGACTTTCAAAGGATCATCCTTATTAGAAGCAGCAGCAGAAGTGAGTTCTGCATTCTGTTTTCCTGTTTTCTTCCTCTTCAGTCTAAAAAAGGTCAGAAAGGAAGCTAATTATTCTATGAGGTTTATAACATAGCAGGGTAGTAGAACCTTAGTATCTGAACTGCTAAAGAAACAAATGCCTCAAAAAGGAACCTTGCCAACATAGAAGACAACAATTAAATAATAAATATACAGCTCGTCTCCATAGGAGATTTGAAATTAATTGTGTAACAATTAAAAATGCATGTTTACATTAATCATTAAATTGCATTTTGTTTGTTAGTTTTGTTTGTTAGATTTGCACAGACAACCATTAAAGCCTGTTTCCAGGGAGAACAAAAATCTCCCCCGTGCCGTGAGGTAGCCCCCATACTACAAGGGTTAAGTGCTTGTTTAGGTCTAGGGCCACAATGAGTAGTTTTATTTCTCCTAGCAAGTGGTGATCTCCTCTTCTCCCCTATGTTCTTGCAGTGGATTGTCACTCAAGGTCCTTGCATCCAATGCAGGGCTTTAGGCTATTGGCTCTGCATTGGACTTAATGACATCAGAGGGCATCCAACTGTCAGAGCATCGTGGAAGAGAGGCTGCAGGGTGTGGAGGAGTAAGTAAAAGTGCTTGTTGTGGCCCCCTGGACCTAAACACGCATTTAAACTATAAAAGAGCCCAAGACATGTGATAACTGTCAACTGATTTGGCAAATATTAGCTAGATTCGGTGATGATCCTCATTCATATCTACAATGACATCCCTACAGATTGCTGAAACCTTCTCACCCAATAGCTCTAGTTTTCCTATATTCAAATGTAGTGGGGGACAGTACGTACGCATGTCTTCCACTTCCTCTTCCAAAGCCATAAATAGGCACGCTCAGCTGATTCTATTTTTTTGTTGGTAGGAAAGTTATCAGATTATACAGTTGCCCTTAAGGAACACAACGCCTTTTGTTCTTGTTCCCAGAAAAAGACTACTGGTATAGGTGACTCACCTTTATGATATTGTGCCCTGTCTGCTGGCTGGCATTGAATACAATGCAGGTATTGAACAGAATATCTAGCTAATATAATCAAATATCACATCCCATAATATTTATAAATTACATGCAAGCATCTGTCAGCAATTAATGATTCACTTTGTAATCTATCTTCCTTTTCAGTCATACATTAAAACAGCTTGCTACAAATAATTCCACATCCGGCCTGGTAATCATGTTGATAAGATGAATTATTTTTCATACAATGTGTGTATCAAACACACTGTAGGTCTTCACAAAAACTTTTTTTCATTATTTTTGAATTTAATATATTTATGTGAAAAGTCTAATTTGTATTAACAAAGTACATATGTTCAGACATCAGAAAAACATACGCCCCGCCCCCCCACCCCCCCGCGGTAGAAGGACAGGAAGGCAGCGATCCCCCCCGCGAGAGACAGATGGGAAGGCGGCGGCAGCCGTCCGTGGGAGACAGACAATTAGAGGCCTCCTTATCTTAGGAGGCAGATGATAAGGATCCATCCGGGGTAGGGCTGCTGCTCCTCACTGCTACTCCTCACTCCAGGGGCGTTGCTTCTCCTCTTGGCCGAACAGGAAGTGGGTCCTAAGACCCCGATAGGCCGGGAATCCTAGGACTCCCTGGCCACCGCTTCCTGATTGGCCGAGAGGAGAATCAGGAAGACAATAGTGAATGGTACTTCGCTATTGTCACACGCCCCGAGCCCACCCCTTTTTGAAGCCAATTAGAGCCTCAGGCTCTAATCATGTGCTTCAAAAAAAAAAACCATTGAAATCCATGCGGCCGAGTACATGGATTAGGGGGTGCAGTGCCTCTGCGCCCCCTATGGACAGGCCGCCACTGAATTTTATACATGTACATTACATAAGTGAGCATGTCCCGGTGATGCTGATATTTGTAGTAATAGGAAATGCCAGGTGTGTTGTCCTGGTGTATCAAAACCGTATTAAAAGTTTTCCATTTTATTTTTGGTTCCTTTATTTTCAACTGGTGATCCATTTAGTAACGCACTTCCTGTCTAATGCCCCATACACACGATCATAAATTCCGTCAGAAAAAACTTGGATGGCTTTTCTGATGGAATTCCGATGGAATTCCGCTCAAGCTTGCCTACACACGGTCACACAAAAGTTCTCTGAACTTTCCACCGTCAAGAACACGGTGACGTACAACACTACGACGAGCCGAGAAAATGAAGTTCAATGCTTCTGAACATGCATCGAATTGTTTCCGAGCATGCCTGATTTTTTTGCGCGTCCGAAATGCATACAGACGAATGCATTTTCGGATAGGAACTTTTTCCACCGAAAAAGAGAGAACCTGCTCTTAATCTTTTGCTGGCTGGAATTCTGCCGGCAAAAGTGCGATGGAGCATACACACGTTTGGAATTTCTGACCAAAAGCTCTCATCGGAGTTTTGCTGGCGGAATTTCTGATCGTGTGTACGGGGCATTAGGGTGTCTCCACTTTTGATGGAGCAACAGAGACACCTTTGAAAAACAGCATTGTCAGTTTTGGGGTGGGGGGAGTATTAGTTGAACTAGTAGACTAAGGCCAGTCATACACAGTTCGAACCTTCAGCAGGAACCGGCCGAGATTCGAACCGGCAGGCTAAATTACCAAGTTGTTCGATCAATTAACTTGGGTACAACCAGCCTGTCTGATTCTTTAGCGTTTATCGTTGGGGGCTTTATCACTGTCTTACCCTGATGATAATGGTGTTGGGATAATGGTGTTATGGTAACTTCCCCCAAAAAAACTAACAACCATAATATTAATATTATTTATATCACTACAAAACAAATGCCTTTTAAAATACGTTTGGCATAACTCCATCAGTATCACCAGCAAAGCAGCTTCATTATTATCCCATTAAAGAAGATGAGAATGTGCGCTGCATTTCGACATTTCATAATTTGCCACGTCACAAATGTTAATTCTAGATTACAAACAGTAGTTTACAAGACCGAACTATTCCCGGTCGTACCTTGATTGCGATCATTCCCTTCTGATTTTTGTACCATGTGTACGAAGCTTAAGAATTGGTAAGCTGCAATATAATAAATTTTTGCTTTTAGCTTTAAGGGCCGGTTCACACTAGGTTCATGCCAATTCACAGCGAATTCGCTGCAAATTTTCAATGCATCAAATTTCATGCGAAATTGATGATTGCATGTATGTTAAGTTAACCTGTTCTGGCCTGTGAGAGATTCAAGGCTGTACATCAATACCGCTCACTGATTGGTTGCTAGAGGATACTGAAAATCCTTACCACTCACAATTTGGTTGCTAGAGGTTACTTTACATTATTACTGCTCACGGATTGGTTGCTAAAGGTTGCTGCATATCCTTACTGCTTAATGATTGGTTGCAAGAGGTTAGTGTACATCATTACTGCTCACTGATTGGTTGCTAATGGTAACAGCACATCATCTCCTCACTGCCTGCACACCATGGAATGGGGAGGTGAGGAGACCCATCAATAGACAGAAAACTCCTAGGGATCCAAGGACTCCTGGGATCAGTGGCAATGCTGGGGGAGGAGGTGTGATCAATGGCAATGCTGGGGGGTTGATGGGATCAGCGGCAGTGGAGGGGGGATGAGATTAGTTAGGAGGCAGTACACTGTGGCAAATTCTGAATCATGTAGAGCAAAGCTGGAAATCTTTGGCAAGTATATAGTGGGGGATTCTACCAATATAATGGGGAATTTACACTGACCACCAATGTTAGGGGGGATTTAAACTGATCACCACTATATAGGGTAATTCTGCGCTTACCACCAATGTAAAGGGGAATGTACACTGATCACCAATGTAATGGAGAATTTACACTGACAACCAATGTAATGGGGAATTTTACATCAACAACCAATAAATGGGGATTTCTACACTGACAATCAATGTAAGGGGGGATTTATACTCTCAGCCAATTTACAGGGGCTTCTACATGGACCACCAATGTAAGGAAGGATTTGAAAATGACTACAAATGCAAGTTTGAATTTGTTACCAATATAAAGAGGAGTTTCTACACTGGCCACCAATGTAATGGGGATTTACACTGACCACTATTGTAATGGGGGTTTACACTGACCACTAATGTAATGGGGATGTACACTGACCACTAACGGGAATGCATTCAAAATCGCTTTCCTGACACCACAGAAACGTGCTGCCATTTAGCCGATACACAACAGTGCCATTAATTGCATTCAGCAGAGGTGATGGTGGATATGACCTCAGGGGAGCATGATATACATATGAATGCCGCCTCTATTTACATATCAATGATGGTTATTTCATGTAAACACAGGGTCTGCAGGTGGGTCACCTGTACACGGCAATAGGGCAGAGCTGGACAGCATTAGCAACATAACTTCACACTGCGAAATCTAGATACAGCACAGGACTAAAACTTAAAGGGACAAGGGAATTAGTATGGTTGGCAAGTATGAGGCAGCTGCTTTTGGCCCCACAACAATGATTGGGCCCAGGGCAGCTGCCCCTTTTGTCCTGCCTTAAAGACGAATCTGACAGTCACACTTAACATTTTGACAGAGCAACATTAGAGTGGATTAGAATTAGGGACTTCATTGCCCATCGCTCAGTCAAGCTCAGTCAATTGAGAATCTTGGTAAGACTTGACAATCTTTTTTGTGCATTGAGGTGCACTTACAGCATTTTGAATGGGCCTCAATGCAGGAAAAATTGCTCCTGCTGTATTTTTTTTTAACCACATAACTCCACCAATAAACATCATGCAGCATACAAAAGGAAGGTTTAGATGAAGTACACAAGTTATTTAAAAAGAACAAGTCATAGGGAAGCTTATGCAGGAATATGACTATTATAATCGGTATAACGGCAGGCTTTCTTATGAAAGATTTATGTCTCTTTATTTTTTTAGCTTAACTTCCTTTGAGTCTTCATCATAACATTGGAGGTGAGAGGCCGTCTGAAACCTGATGTCTCCTGAGCTGGCTAGGCCATGAGTGCTCTCCCGATAGGGGGTCCCGGAGACCCACTACCACCCACTACAGTGGCAATGCCTATTAGACACAGAAGGAATTGTTCCTCTAAGTAGTAGTAGTAGTAGATGGGCTTTATGTTCGGGTCGAACACGAGTTCGACTGGAACATTGGCTGTTCGCCAGTTCGCCGAATAGCGTACAATTTGGGTTGTTCGCGGCAAAATCGAAAGCCGCGGAACACCCTTTAAAAGTCTATGGGAGAAATCAAAAGTGCTAATTTAAAGATTAATATGCAAGTTATTGTCATAAAAAGTGTTTGGGGACCTGGTTCTTGCCCCAGGGGACAAGAATCAATGCAAAAAAAAGTTTTAAAAACTGATGGTTTTTCGGGAGCAGTGATTTTAATAATGCTTAAAGTGAAACAATAAAAGTGTAATATTCCTTTAAATTTCGTACCTGGGGGGTGTCTATAGTATGCCTATGAAGTGGCGCATGTTTCCCATGTTTAGAACAGTCTGAGAGCAAAATGACACTTCTAAAGGAAAAAAAGTCATTTAAAACTGCTCGCGGCTATAATGAATTGTTGGTCCCGACAATACACATATAAGTCATTGAAAAAAACAGCATGGGACTCCCCCACAGGGGAACCCCGAAACAAAATTAAAAAAAAAAGCGAGGGGGTCCCCCCAAATTCCATGCCAGACCTGAAAGTCTGGTGTGGATATTAAGGGGAACCCCGTGCCAACATTTTTTTTTAAAAATAGCATGGGGGTCCCCCCATAAATCCATACCAGACCCAAAAATCCAGACCATGCAACCTGGCAGGCCGCAGGGAAAGAGGGGGGGACGAGAGAGCGTCCCCCTCTCCTGAACTGTACCAGGTACATGCCCTCAACATTGGGAGGGTGCTTTGGGGTAGCCCCCCCAAAGCACCCTGTCCCCATGTTGATGGGGAGAAGGGTCTCATCCCCACAACCCTTGCCCGGTGGTTGAGGGGGGTCTGTGAGCGGGGGGCTTATCGGAATCTGGAAGCCCCCTTTAACAAGGGGACCCCCAGATGCTGACCCCCCCTGTGTGAATTGGTAATGGGGTACAAATGTACCCCTACCATTTCACAAAAAAAGTGTCAAAAATGTTAAAAAAGACAATAGCCGTTTTTTGACAATTCCTTTATTAATGTCTTCTTCTTTCCCCGCTTCTTCTTCCATCTTCTTCTGTGTTCTTCTTCTTCCTCCATCTTGTTCTCCCCCCGCTTCTTCCTCTATCTTCCTCTGCTTCTTCCTCCGGTCTTCTCATCCGGCATCTTCCTCCGGCTTCTTCTTCCCCGCTTCGTCCTCTGGACGATCTGCCTCAATGGGAGTCTTCTGCTGTGTGACGCTTCTGTTCTTGTGACAGCTCTTATATCTCTTATATAACGGAGGGCGGGGCCACCCGGTGACCCCGCCCCCTCTTATGCACGGGGACTGCCCTATGGCTTTCCCTGTGCGTCAGAGGGGGGCGGGGTCACCGGGTGTCACAATAAATATATTATATAAGAGCTGTCACAAGAACATAAGCGTCACACAGCGGGAGCCTCCGATTGAGGCGGATCGTCTGGAGGTCGAAGCGAGAAAGAAGCCGGAGGAAGATGCCGGACGAGAAGGCCGGAGAAAGATGCCAGAGGAGAAGACCGGAGGAAGAAGCAGAGGAAGATAGAGGAAGAAGCGGGGAAGAACAAGATGGAGGAAGAAGAAGAAAACCGAAGGAAGACCAGAAGAAGATGGAAGAAGAAGCGGGGAAAGGAGAAGACATTAATAAAGGAATTGTCAAAAAACGGCTATTGTCTTTTTTAAGGTTTTTGACACTTTTTTGTGAAATGGTAGGGGTACATTTGTACCCCATTACCAATTCACAGAGGGGGGGGCGGGATCTGGGGGTCTCCTTGTTAAAGGGGGCTTCCAGATTCCGATAAGCCCCCGCCCGCAGACCCCCACAACCACCTGACAAGGGTTGTGGGGATGAGGCCCTTGTCCCCATCAACATGTGGACATCCTCCCAATGTTGAGGGCATGTGGCCTGGTACGGTTCAGGGGGGGCGCTCTCTCGTCCCCCCCTCTTTTCCTGCGGCCTGTCAGGTTGCGTGCTCGGATAAGGGTCTGGTATGGATTTTTAGGGGGACCTCACGCCATTTTTTAGAAAAATTTTGGCGTGGGGTTCCCCTTAAAATCTCAGGTCTGGTATGGATTTTGAGAGGGACCCCATGCCATTTTTTTTTAAATTTTGGCGTGGGGTTCCCCTTAATATCTATACCAGACCTGAAGGGCCTGGTATGGAATTTGGGGGGACCCCCACGCATTTTTTTTATTGAAATTTTGGTTCGGGGTTCCCCTTAATATTCATACCAGACCCAAAGGGCCTGGTAATGGACTGTGGAGGAATCCCATGCCATTTTTTTCAATGACTTTTATGTGTATTGCCGGGACCGACAATTCATATAGCCGCGATTACTTTTAATTTAAAAGTACTCGCGGCTATTAATGAATTGTCGGGTCTCTGCAATACACATAAAAGTCATTGAAAAAAAAGGCATGGGATTCCTCCACAGTCCATTACCAGGCCCTTTGGGTCTGGTATGAATATTAAGGGGAACCCCGAACCAAAATTTCAATAAAAAAAAAATGCGTGGGGGTCCCCCCAAATTCCATACCAGGCCCTTCAGGTCTGGTATAGATATTAAGGGGAACCCCGCGCCAAAATTAAAAAAAAAATGGCATGGGGTCCCCCTCAAAATCCATACCAGACCTGAGATTTTAAGGGGAACCCCACGCCAAAATTTTTCCAAAAAATCCCAGTCCATTACCAGGCCCTTTGGGTCTGGTATGAATATTAACCACTTATTAACTGGGCACTTAAACCCCCTTCCTAACCAGACCAATTTTCAGCTTTCGGTGCTCTCACACTTTGAATGACATTTACTCAGTCATGCAACACTGTACCCATATGAAATTTTTGTCTTTTTTTTTCACACAAATAGAGCTTTCTTTTGGTGGTATTTAATCACCGCTGGGTTTTTATTTTTTGCGCTCCAAATCAAAAAAGACTGAAAATTCGATTAAAAAAAAAAAAAATTATTTGTTTCCGGTAAAATTTATTGCAGAGTATTGGCAGAGTATTGGCGAGCATTGGCAGAGTATTGGCGAGTATTGGTAGAGTATTGGCGAGTATTGGTAGAGTATTGGCGAGTATTGGCAGAGTTTTGCAATGTTGCAGAGTATTGGCAGAGTATTGCACAATGTTCCAGAGTATTGCACAATGTTGCAGAGTATTGCACAATGTTGCAGAGTATTGCAGTGTTGCAGAGTATTGCAGTGTTGTAGAGTATTGCCGTATTGCAGAGTATTGCCGTATTGCAGAGTATTGCCATTATTGACATTGAGCAGCGTTGTGGGCACTAAACATCCAGCCCACATCGCTGCTGCCATCTCTCCCCCTCTCACTGTACCGATTGGTACACAGAGGGGAGGGAGGAACAGGCGTCTTGACGCCAGTTTGTTTACAAGTGATCGCTCCATCAATTGACGGAATGATCACGTGGTAAACGGCCACGATCAGCAGCTATTTACTGTGATCCGTGATGCGCCGGGTCCGGTCACGAATGTTCCCGGGTGCGTGCCCTTATGGGGCGAACGGGAGCAACATTCTGGAATGACGTCCCGCGGACGTTCACCCAGAATAAGCCGACCACGCTGTTGCCGTCTTTAGGCAATGGCCCGGTCGGCAAGTGGTTAAGGGAAACCCCGAACCAAAATTAAAAAAAAAAAATGCATGGGGACCCCCCAAATTCCAAACCAGGCCCTTCAGGTCTGGTATGGATTTTAAGGGGAACCCCGTGCCAAAATTTAAAAAGAAAATCATGAGGGGGTTCCCCCAAAAATGCATACCAGACCCTTATCTGAGCACGCAACCTGGCAGGCCGCAGGAAAAGAAGGGGGGGTGTTACGTACCTGGGATGTGAGCCTGACGTGTAGAGGAAGGCCTCTCGTACAACTCCGGCTCGCGGACCACTGGTAGTGATACAGCAGCCACAGGAGCACGGTGGGGTATGAGTGCCTGTAAACAGTTCAAAAGTCTGTGTAGTAGCGGTGATCAGCAGGCAGATAGTAGATGAGCTGACACGGTGCTTGACTGGTGGCAGGCTGGGATGAACCACAGAGCAGTACCAGATGCAGGCTTGCAGGGCTGGGAGCTGTAGCAGGCTGGATGAGCGAGATGCAGGGTCAGACAGGCCGGGTCGGTAATAATCAGGCAGATCAGGCATAGACGGTAGGCAGAAGAGAGGTCAGGTCACAAGCCAAGTAGTACCGGAAGATCAGCAGACAGAATCAGCAGGCAGGATCAGAGTCTATGGGAAGCCGGGATCAGAACAGGCAGCAGGCAATCACAGGTAACAACAAGCTGGATCAGAATCAGAGGTCACACAGGAAACAGGATACAACACAGGAGCTGCAGACCAAACAGCAATGAACCTCTGTAGGAGCCCTGTTTAAATAGCCCGCCTGACTTCAGTATTAGTGACAGGTGTGTGTCTTAAAGTGCTAGTACGCATGCGTGCATGCCGGGTGCTTACATGGAAAGCCTGTCTTCCCTGACATTGCCCCCTCCCTACGGGCAACCTCCGGGTGCCCAACCGGTTCCTTTTTTGCGGGTTCCTGCGGAAGAAGGCACGGATCAAGTCTGTGGCATTTACATTTCGTGCGGGTTCCCAGGAATTTTCCTCTGGACCATAACCCTTCCACTTGATTAAATATTGTGTCTGCCCCCTTCTTTTCCTGCAGTCTAAAACAGCCTCAACCTCAAATTCCTCATCCCCATCAATAATAATAGGTGCGGGAGGACCTGGTCTATGATCCGGAAATGGATCTGGCACAACAGGCTTTAGCAAGGATACATGAAACACTGGGTGGATTTTAAAAGACTCAGGTAAGGTTAATTCAAAAGAAACATCATTAATTTTTCTCCTTACCGGAAATGGTCCTACGAACCTTGGTGCCAGCTTCCTTGACGGACATAGCATCTTCAAATTTGTTGTTGAAAGCCATACTTGATCTCCTGGTTGCAAGATCAGTTCCCCCCTTCTTTTCTTGTCAAATGATTTCTTGCTGTCCTCCTGCGCTTTCGCGATGGTTTCCTGTAACAACATATTATTGCAAGAGAAAAAGTCCACAGTATCCTGGACGGCTGGAACGGAAGATTCCGTGACAAGATTGGGTAAGAAGGTGGGATGGAATCCATAATTAGCAAAGAACGGAGATTGCTTGGTGGCAGAATGGGTGGCATTATTATAGGCAAATTCCGCCAGTGGTAATAATGATACCCAATCATCCTGGACAAAAGAAGTAAAACAACGGATGTATTGTTCTAGGGTTTGATTAGTCCTCTCTGTCTGCCCATTAGTTTGTGGGTGGTAAGCAGAAGAGAATGAGAGTTCAATCTGTAGGGTCTCGCACAAGGCCTTCCAAAATCTGGATGTAAACTGGACACCGCGATCAGACACAATATTTGCGGGGACTCCATGGAGTCTGACAATTTCTTTTATAAACACCCGAGCGGTTTCTGCAGCCCATGGTGTACTCTTTAGAGGAATGAAATGAGCCATCTTTGTTAAGCGATCCACTACCACAAAGATAGCGGTACATTCTTCAGAAGGTGGAAGTTCAACTATAAAATCCATAGCAATCATCTTCCACTGTCTGTCGGGTATAGGCAAAGGTCTGAGTAATCCCCAAGCTTTGTTACGGGAACTTTTACTCCGGGTGCAGGTGGTGCATGCATTTACATAGGCTCTGCAGTCTTTCTCCAAACCTGGCCACCAAAATGAGCGTTGTACAAGTTCGACAGTCTTATGAACCCCAAAATGGCCTGCCAAAGGGTGGTCATGACAAACCCCTAAGATCATTGCTCGAACCTTTTTAGGTACAAAAATCTGCTTACCCCTCCATAATAGCCCATTCTTTGCTTGTAGTGTGACCCCTGGAGGACTGGGTGTTTCTGCAGAAGCTTGCTGTAACTGAGACATAAGGTCAGTGTGTAATAGTAGGAAATTTCCAGCTGGTAAAATGGTGTCTGGTATTAGGATGTCTCTTGGATCTTCGAACATGCGTGACAACGCATCAGGCTTAGTGTTCTTTGATCCGGGCCTGTACGTAATATGGAATGAGAATCTTGAGAAAAAGAGTGCCCAGCGAGCTTGGCGTGGTTTGAGGCGTTTAGCGGATCGCAGATATTCAAGATTCTTATGATCCGTGTAGATCAGAATTGGATGGGCCGCTCCCTCCAACAAGTACCTCCATTCCTCCAACGCGGCTTTGATCGCCAAAAGTTCCCGATCCCCTACATCATAGTTTCTTTCAGCTGACGTGAGTTTGCGTGAAAAGGATGCCACTGGATGGGTCACTTCTTTCAGGCCTTGACGTTGTGATAGAATGGCCCCAACTGCACTTTCTGAAGCATCCACCTCCACAATATAGGGCAAGGTAGAGTCTGGGTGACTTAAGACAGGAGCAATGGTAAACCGTCTCTTCAAGATTTCAAAAGCAGCTTGAGCCTCAGAAGTCCAACAGAAACGGATACCTTGTTTGGTCAGCTGTGTAATAGGGTGAATGATAGCAGAAAAGTTCTTGATAAACTTGCGATAAAAATTGGCAAAGCCCACGAATCGTTGTATTCCCTTCTTGTCTGTGGGGGCTGGCCAATCTAGTATCGCTGAGACTTTCTGTGGGTCCATCTTGATCCCTTCGGTCGAAATGATCAGACCTAAGAACTGGATGCTCCGTTGCTCAAAGTCGCATTTCTCGGCTTTGGCATAAAGTCCGTATTTGCGGAGGCGGCACAATACGCTTTTAACATGCTCTCGGTGCACCTCTAATGATACAGAGAATATCAAGATGTCATCAAGGTAGACAACCACAAAAATATCCAGAAAGTCTTTGAAAATGTCATTAATAAAGTACTGGAAGGTGGCAGGGGCATTACAAAGGCCAAAGGGCATAACTAGATATTCAAAGTGCCCAAATCGGGTACGGAAGGCAGTTTTCCATTCACCCCCTTCTCGTATGCGAACCAGGTTATAGGCCCCTCTTAAATCCAGCTTAGTAAAAATGCTTGCTGATTTGAGTCTTTGGAACAGTTCAGGGACTAGAGGAAGGGGGTAGCGATTTTTCACTGTTATTTTATTTAGGTCACGATAGTCCACACATGGTTTCAGGGAATGATCCTTTTTTTCTACGAAAAATATACCGGCACCGGCCGGTGAAGTAGAGGGACGGATGAATCCTTTCTGCAGATTTTCATCAATATAGTCCTTCAGAACTCCTGATTCCCGCTCAGATAAAGGGAAGATGCGCCCGAATGGAATCTCTGCCCCAGGAAGGAGCTCGATGGGGCAGTCATAAGGTCTGTGTGGAGGAAGGGTGTCTGCTCCTCGTTTACTGAAAACGTCCAGGTATTCGTGGTAAGAATTCGGAACTACTTGACATAATTCAGGGTCAGCGTCCATACACAGCAGGGTAGCAGGTGATGGTGGTGAAGTTTCCAAACAGTGTCTCTGGCAATATGCTGACTGGAACTTGACACTTCCGGATTTCCAGTCTATCTGTGGATTGTGGGCCTGTAGCCAGGGTAGGCCCAGGATGATGGGAAATAAGGGTGAAGAAATTGCGTCTAGACGCAGCAGCTCTCGGTGGTTGGTGGAGGAGATGGTCAGCATCGGTGGGGTCTCCTTGGTTACCAGTCCAGACTTAATATGAGACCCATCGGCCAGGAATACAGTGAGTCCCTGTCCTCTGGTTTGTAGAGGAATGTGTTGCTGAGCTGCGAAGGACTGGTCGATGAAGCAGCTACACGCTCCAGAATCAATAATAGCGGTCACTGATACGGTTCTTCCCGGTAGTTGGAAGGAAACAGGCAGAGCGATATGAGCTGAGCTGGCAGACAAGGCAGGCGGGGGTGACTGCTTGAGTGAAGAAAGGGAAAGACACTTACGCAGCTTGGCAGGACAGGTATGTACGAAGTGACCGGCTTCTCCACAGTACAGGCAGAGGTTATTTACTCGTCGGCGTTGGCGTTCTTCTGGAGTCAAAGAAGAGCGAATCAGGCCCAATTGCATGGGTTTAGGCACCTCTGGAGTGGGGAAAGTGGAATTTCCAGGAGCCGGGTTAGGAGAAGCAGGGATCTTAGGTAACATCCAGGCTGGACGGAAGTGCTGTGTGGTTCTTTCAGACCTGCGTTCTCGTAGGCGGCGGTCAATCTGAATGGACAGAGTGATTAGGGCTTCCAGAGAGCTTGGCACCCCGACCCGAGCGAGCTCATCTTTCAGGCTTTCCGAGAGACCCACACGAAATTGATGACGCAGGGCTGCGTCATTCCAGCTAGTGTCTGCACTCCAGCGTCTAAAGTCAGTGACATAGTCCTCTGCCGCTCTATGGCCTTGCTGGAGTGTATGAAGAGCGGCTTCAGCAGTGGTGGTACGTTGTGGGTCATCATAAATCAGCGCCATGGCGTCAAAGAACATTTGCATGGTGTTTAGTTGTGCGTTGTTCTCTTCTAACAGCCGGTGGGCCCAAGACTGTGGTTCCCCTTGGAGGAGGCAAATAATGAATCTCACTTTGGTGGTTTCCAGGGAAAAAGTCTGTGGCTGGAGAGCAAAGTAGAGCTGACAGGCATTGCGAAAGGCTCTAAATTTACTCCGATCACCGGAAAACCTCTCAGGAGTAGATACACGAGGCTCAGGGGATAACATCATTACTGTATGGCTGGCTAAAGCCCCAGCTTGGGTGATGGAGGAGGCAGGATCAGATGCAGGAGCTATGGTTGCTGGATTGGACAGGGACTGTACCCGCTCTTCGAGACGCACGTATCCTTCCTGCAGCGACTTAACTGCCTGTGTAAGAGCAGCAAGGTGCTGACATATTTCATTTACTGGAGAGGGTCCTCTTGCAGGCTCAGACATGGCTGTTTGGTACTGTTACGTACCTGGGATGTGAGCCTGACGTGTAGAGGAAGGCCTCTCGTACAACTCCGGCTCGCGGACCACTGGTAGTGATACAGCAGCCACAGGAGCACGGTGGGGTATGAGTGCCTGTAAACAGTTCAAAAGTCTGTGTAGTAGCGGTGATCAGCAGGCAGATAGTAGATGAGCTGACACGGTGCTTGACTGGTGGCAGGCTGGGATGAACCACAGAGCAGTACCAGATGCAGGCTTGCAGGGCTGGGAGCTGTAGCAGGCTGGATGAGCGAGATGCAGGGTCAGACAGGCCGGGTCGGTAATAATCAGGCAGATCAGGCATAGACGGTAGGCAGAAGAGAGGTCAGGTCACAAGCCAAGTAGTACCGGAAGATCAGCAGACAGAATCAGCAGGCAGGATCAGAGTCTATGGGAAGCCGGGATCAGAACAGGCAGCAGGCAATCACAGGTAACAACAAGCTGGATCAGAATCAGAGGTCACACAGGAAACAGGATACAACACAGGAGCTGCAGACCAAACAGCAATGAACCTCTGTAGGAGCCCTGTTTAAATAGCCCGCCTGACTTCAGTATTAGTGACAGGTGTGTGTCTTAAAGTGCTAGTACGCATGCGTGCATGCCGGGTGCTTACATGGAAAGCCTGTCTTCCCTGACAGGGGGTGAGAGAGCACCCCCCCTGAACTGCACTAGGCCACATGCCCTCAAAATGGGTTGGGTGCTTTGGGGTAGCCCCAAAGCACCTTGTCCCCAGGTTGATGGGGACAAGGGCCTCATCCCCAGACCCTTATCTGAGCACGTGACCTGGCAGGCCAAAGGGAAAAGAGGGGGGGATGTGAGAGCGCCCCCCCCTCCTGAACCGTACCAGGCCACATGCTCTTAACATGGGGAGGGTGCTTTTTGGGGTAGCCAAAGCACCGTGTCCCCATGTTGATGGGGACAAGGGCCTCATCCCCACAACCCTTGCCCGGTGGTTGTGGGGGTCTGCGTGCGGGGGGCTAAACGAAATCTCGAAGCCCCCTTTATCAAGGGGACCTCCAGATCCCGCCCCCCTTATGTGACTTGGTAATGGGGTACAAATGTACCCCTACCATTTTACAAAAAAGTGTCAAAAATGTAAAAAAGACAATATCATCTTCCAGACGATCCACCTCAATGGAAATCTCCCGCTGTGTGGTGCTTCTGTTCTTGTGACAGTTCTTTTATAACTTAGGACGGGGGCCACACAGTCATGTTTCTGGGTGACCCCGCCCCCCTCTGACGCACGGGGACATCCCTATGGCTTTCCCAGGGCGTCAGAGGGGGCAGGGTCACCCGTTTACATAAACGGGTGACCCGACCCCCTCTGACTTCACGGGGGAAGCCATAGGAAAGTCCCCGTGCGTCAGAGGGGGGCGGGGTCATCGGGTGGCCCCGCCCACCGTTATATAAGAGCTGTCACAAGAACAGAAGCGTCACACAGCGGGAGACTCCCATTGAGGTGGATCGTCCAGAGGACAAAGCGGGGAAGAAGAAGCCGGAGGAAGATGCCGGATGAGAAGACCGGAGGAAGAAGCAGAGGAAGATGGAGGAAGAAGCGGGTGAAGAACAAGATGGAGGAAGAAGAAGAAAACCGAAGGAAGACCAGAAGAAGATGGAAGAAGAAGCGGGGAAAGAAGAAGACATTAATAAATGAATTGTCAAAAAACGGCTAATGTCTTTTTAAACATTTTTGACACTTTTTTTGTGAAATGGTAGGGGTACATTTGTACCCCATTACCAATTCACACGGGGGGGCGGGATCTGGGGGTCCCCTTGTTAAAGGGGGCTTCCAGATTCCGATAAGGTTGTGGGGATGAGGCCCTTGGGGGGGCTACCCCAAAGCACCCTCCCAATGTTGAGGGCATGTGGCCTGGTACAGTTCAGGAGGGGGGGCGCTCTCGTCCCCCCATCTTTTCCTGCAGCCTGCCAGGTTGCGTGATCAGATAAGGGTCTGGTATTTTTTTTTTTTCTGTTAAAAAAAAAAAGATAAGGGTCTGGTATGGATTTTTGGGGGGACCCCACGCCATTTTTTTTATTTTGGCACAGGGTTCCCCTTAAAATCCATACCAGACCTGAAGGGTCTGGTATGGATTTAATTTTGGCGTGGGGTTCCCCTTAATATCCATACCAGACCTGAAGGGCCTGGTATGGAATTTGGGGGGACCCCCACGCATTTTTTTTTTACATTTTGGTTCGGGGTTCCCCTGTTTTGGAATCCCATGCCGTTTTTTTCAATGACTTTTATGTGTATTGCCGGGACCGACAATTCATTATAGCCGCAAGCAGTTTTAAATGACTTTTTTACCTATACTATAGACACCCCCCAGGTACAAAATTTGAAGGAATATTACACTTTTATTGTTTCACTTTAAGCATTATTAAAATCACTGCTTCCGAAAAAACGTCAGTTTTTCGAACTTATTTTTGCATTGATACATGTCCCCTGGGGCAGGACCCAGGTCTCCAAACTTTTTTTATGATAATAACTTGCATATAAGCCTTTAAAATTAGCACTTTTGATTATTCATGTTTGTGTCCCATAGACTTTAACGGTGTTCGCGTGTTCAAACAAATTTTTGCCCGTTTGCATGTTCTGGATGCGAACCGAACTGGGGGGTGTTCGGCTCATCCCTACCTCTAAGCATGCAGCAAAGCAAATTTTACGTTGGGCATTCATGTACATTGAGCAATTTTGCTCAATGCACCATTTAGGTCCAGGATTACATTCTAGACAAAAACAAAATAGAATATTTCTGCAACACATGCACTTTTCCCAAGTTTTATCCCTTTAAATACCTTACAAGTACAAAACAAATCCTGTTCATCTGCCAGAAATGCATTCTGCTCCCAAATCCTGTTGTGTGATAATCATTCTGTATTCCAAGATAAGAACTAGGAGGGCTAAGTACTATTTAATACAACACAGGAAATGTGCAGAGGACACAGGGCAGCTCTGAATTTCTGACAACATCGATAGTTTTTTTTGCACTCTCATGTACATTCACATCATGTCCTGAACTCAAGGAGCTTACAATCTAACGTCCCTCACATTCATACATACGCATACTAGGACCAATTTAGACAGGAGCCAATTGATCTACCAGCATGTCTTTGGGGTGTAGGAGGAAACCGGAATATCCGGAGGAAGCCTACCCAGGCACAGGGAGAACATGCAAGCTCAACGCAGGTCGTGCTGTGGTTGGGAGTCGAAGTGACATCCCTAGAAAATGCTTTCAATCGTAAACTTTAGGCTACATACACATGGCAGTTTAGTAGCGGATAGTTTTCTGCATTCAGAGGTGGATAAATAGCGGTATGCAGACTGGCTAATTAGGTGCAGCCAGTTTCTGCACAACAAAAACTCCACAGAGATGCAGACATTGGCTGTGTCCAGGGTCAGTCAGGACCTCTATACACATGTAGGTGCTCAGATAATCGGGTACATGTAAACAGCAGGGCATCGGTCATTGATTTGTTGCAGCTGCCCCTGGCTGCTTCTAAACTGCCATGTGAATGTAGCCTTACAGACCAAAAGGGAGTACATAAAAGAAGTCCATTGTTAGGGTTTACATTCCCTTTAAGGCCCCTTTCACATGGGTCAGACTCAGTTTTGATCAGCAGGGGATCTGTCCACTGATAACCTGCTGATCTGAGCAGAGTGGGCGGATGACAAATCCGTGTCTGCTCAGTTAGTGCAGAGTGGACACAGACAGAGCCTGTTCTGTTCTATGGGCAACCGGGTGTAAACTAACTCAGCTGTCCTTTTACACCTGACTTACCTCAGATTCGATCCGCCTACACAAAGAAGGACAGATCCCCTTCTGTTTGTTTTTAGTGGACCAGGTCGGATTGGAGGCAGGCCGATGTAAACGGACAAGTTCGTTTACAACCACCATTCTATCAGGCTGAACGGACCGTCGGATCAGGTCCACCTGAAAAACTGACATGTGGACCTGATTGGAATGGTCACGTGAAAGAGGCCTTAATGGTAAGTTCACCTTTTTAGAAAGAAATGAATAGGTGAACACCCTGGCTGTCAGTGCCCACACACACTGTAGTGGTCTGGGGATTTAAAAGCTCCACTCTTGTTTCCCTTTTTCTGTAGGGCTTCTGGTATAGATTAGAGCGATGATTCTAAATGGTCAGCAGCACGTATATACTCTGACCAATCTTAATTGCTCTGATCCATCCCGGAAGCCCTATAGAAAGAATGGAAAGTCCTGAACCTCTGCAGGGTGTAGGGTGTTAAGTGACCTTTTAATTTTTTCTGAGTATTGTAAGGTTAACCCAAATTGTTTCTGTAGTGGAATTTTATAATACAGAAAAAATACAGATATAGTACAAACTACTGTATGTTCAAATCCACAGAAAACACAAGATTTCACTTATTGTCTGCTGTTTCCTGATGGGCTGCTACTGCACGTTGCATGTTACTCTGCTGTAATAACCTTATATATTCTAGAAAAGCCATTCTCAACCAGAGTTCCATGGAACCCAAAGGTTCCTCCAAAGGTTGCTAGGGCTTCCTTGAGCTGTGGCTTATTCACCTCATATTGGATGGTGCTTGCTTACTCCTGGGTCCAATGCCACTTGACAGAGCCAGCTGCATAACACCAGTGATATTTTTAGCAGTCTGTAAGCGTGCCATTGTGGCCACAACCATTAGCGGACCATACTTTCCACTGGCCAATAAAGTAAGGTTCTTTTCACAATGAGTGGAGTCCAGTCCACACAGCAGAGGATCTGCTCACAGATTGCCTGCTGAATTGGAGCTGAATGGAGTGGATGTCAGTATTTTTCACATCTGTGTCCATTCAGTTTCTGCTTGGTAGACATGAACAGACCTGTGCTAGCTCTATGGGCGGCCAGGTGCTACCTCCGATCCGGTCTACAAAAACAGAAAAGGAAGCTCTTTTTCCCAGGCCTAAAGTTAGGCGGGTGTAAACAGACACAAGACCATTTACATCCGCCTGTCCATAGGGCTGCATGGACCTCCCGATCAGGTCTGCCTGAAAAACTGTCAGAAGGACCTAATTAAAATGCCCGTGTGAAAGAGGCATTTTTCCCATTGACCCCCACTGAGTTGGTTTAGCAGGGATTCCCCAAGACCTGAAAATTATTTGAATGGTTCTTCTGGTGTAAAAGTATTGATAAAGACTGGTTTAGAGTTTCTCTAAGTTTTTTAAACTGTCTCCAGGGCCGCTGATAGGCCAGTACAAACGGCCCTGTTGTATCGGGCCCGGCATCCTCGGCTCAGCAGGGGGGCCAGGGCAATCTAAACAGGGTGCAGAATAAAAAAATGTAAAAAAGACTTTCTTAAACCAGTTTGTTGCTGCAGCACATACACATTATGGCATTGGCATGTATGGATGGCACTGTCTCTGCAGCACATGCATTATGGCATTGGCATGGGTGGCACAGTCTCTGCAGCACATGCATTATGGCATTGGCATGGGTGGCACTGTCTCTGCAGCACATTATGGCATTGGCATGGATGGCACTGTCTCTACAGCACATACATTATGGCATTGGCATGGATGACACTGTTTCTGCAGCATACGCATTATGGCGCTGGCATGGATTGCACTATCTTTGTCTGCAGCACATCATGGCATTAGCATGTATGGCACTGTTTCTGTCTGCAGCACATTATGGCATTGGCATGTCCTGCTATAAGTCACTGATCACCACCATTACTAGTAAAAATAAATTAAAAGGTCATAAATATATCCCATAGTTTGTAGACGCTATAACATTCCAGGCTTCTTTCACCCCCCACTGAGTGGAGCAGGCAGATGACAGTTCTGTGTCCACTTAGCTTATGCAGAGCGAACATGGACACAACCCGCTCTGCTCTAAGGGCGACTGGTGTAAACAAACTGGCTATCCGTTTACACCCGACCGCCCTCTAATCCGATCCAGTAGACAATGGGAACAAGGGGAACAGATCCCTTTCCGTTTTGTTTAGCGGATTGCATTGAAGGCAGGCGGGTGTAAATGGACACAAGTCTGTTTAGATCCATTACTCTATAGCAGTATTCCTTTTGGATAATCAAACTTATAAGTGGCTGGAGAAAGATAAATATCACTTGAAGACAAACCTGCACTTGGTTTCAAGGCGGGGTCTGGGGAGGGGCCAGGGGTGGCGCTGAAGAAGGGGCCAGGGGCGGGGCTGAAGGGGGCCCTGTCAGGAAGGCTGTACTGCGCCCCATGATTTCTATCAGAGGCCCTGACTGTCTTCCTATTATGAAGATTTTCCATTACTTGCTGGTGGTGGCACAACAGAAAGTATGGAAATTTTAGCCAAAGGGAAACAAACAGCAACAAAATCTAACAGAGGTTCTGATTCTCCATTACGCCACTAATAAAAGAACATATATTTGTATTTGTGTCCCTATTGGAGAGATTGTCCTGGCATGGTGAGGGGGAACTTTCTACAGCAGGGACATACATATCAGGAAAAACATGACAGGCTCTAACCCGGGGGTCAGCAACCTGTAGATCGTGGACAGGTGACTGGTAGATCATGGTCTGGGCTTGCTGACCCACCATCCCAGAGCATCAAACAGAGTGCAATGCAGAGGGACAACTTTACAAGTTGGAGCTGTAGTAGGAAGCAGGAGCGGCATAAGCCGATGTCTCCTCTGTAGTGCTGGCTGCTGTCCTATGTGGAGTGATACCAACTACACTCCATCTCTTATCCCGGCTATCTGTCTCCAGAGTGGTGCCAGCAGCTGGAAAAGAGATCTTCAGATCAGTGTGAAGCAATACACTGGGCATAATGGTATAAGGCCAGTGGCGGAACTACCGCCAAAGCAACCCCCGCGGGCGCTATGGGGCCCACAGCCGAGTGGGGCTCGCTGCCGAGTGGGGGGGCGGCGCATACATTATCTTTAAAACAGTCGCTGACTATTTGTGCATTTTTAATTTTTTTTCCCCAGGCTGTGACGGACGGCCTGGGTTATACACGATGCTGAAGTTGGCCGTGGCGGCTGCCGAAAGGCTAGCTTAGCTCGATGCTGCAGCACAGCCTGCGCTGCATTGCGGGAGTCCGGCCGCGCTAGTTCCTGGTGATGTAAGGAACTCGTCATCAGCGTGTAGCAAACTACAACTCCCACCTCCCAGGAGTCTCAGAGGCAGGTCGTGTGGTAATCTAGGGGAGGGGACTCCCGGCGTCACGTCACACGTGACTTGCTGAGCTTGCAGGCGCTGACTTGAGGAGTGGCTGCAGAGAAGAGAAGACTGAGTGATTGATTCAGAATCATCATCCTCCCCCCGAAGAGTGGCAAGGACCTGGCTCAGTGTCTCCTCCCTGAAACACACAGCTCTCCCCAGCCTCAAGTAAGGAAGTAAGGTGTGATGACTCGTGATGATGATGACCCCTGTTTTGTCTTTTTTTTTTTTTTTCACAGTTCAACTTTAATTTCATTATGAATGTAACCATATAAAAACCATAACTTATGAAAACAGTCACAATGAGCAACCTGTGAAAATTTGTAAAACAAAAACTCTTTCATGTAAAGGACATACAAAAAAAAAGTTACAAAATGGCAGCGCCTAAGAAACAGTTCTTTCACCTACATTGTGTAGAGCACATCTGCTGTGGTTAAGTGGGACAGACTTTCCTTATAACCAGAAAAAAAATACCAATTTAAAGTCTACACTGCCAAGAAACATTCATCACCCTTGTTAGTGGGTTACAAGTTCCATATTGGCAGCAATGCTATTTTAGTGCCACATGATGGCTCTCAAAGTCCGGAAAACACCACATGCTAGCAATTACTGTAAAGACAGTCATGATTATGAGTGGAGCAAAAAAGGTGATTCTAGGACCACTAAATTAATGGAATGGAGTAATACTTTAGTACACAGATGGCGCACAGGATCACAGGATACTTGCCAAGGCTAGTAAAACTCTGTGGTAATGCCTTATAACAGCAGTCTTAGAAAATTCACTCTGGATCTTTATTCACAAACTGACTTACATTTAAGAAATGATGCATAGCATAGTCATCATAACAATTTTAAATTTTGGCAATGGCAGCTCGTGTTATTTTTTTGGGGGGGGGGCTGTTTGCAGACGGGGGGGGGGGGGGCATACAACATTTTGCTATGGGGCCCTGTGATTTCTAGTTACGCCCCTGTATAAGGCTGCTTTCACACTGATGTGCTGAGGTTTATCCACATCGCGGTGCAGTACAGTGTACCTGAAGCTTTACTGCTGGTTTGATGCACTTACAGACAACCCAACCTGCAAAAACTAATTTCAGGGAGGTGGCAAGCTCATTTCAGAGGGGTCGCGCTCTGTGCCGACAACCCACCCCCCCCCATTCATAATAAAATACTATAATAAAATAATACATTAAAGATAATTAATAATATAATGCCAATAATAAAATAATACTCTATTGCCGCGTACACACGAGCGGACTTTCCGGCAAACTTTTCCGGCGTACCGGAGTTCGTAGGACAATTCGATCGTGTGTGGGCTCCAGCGGACTTTTTTTCCCCAAAAGTTCGACGGACTTAGAAATGAAACATGTTTCAAATCTTTTCGACGGACTCGAGTCCGGTCCAAAAGTCCGCTCGTCTGTATGCTAGTCCGACGGACAAAAACCGACTCTAGGGCAGCTATTGTCTACTGTAGGATAAAGTAGGTGTGGCGCTAAATAATTATGTCCATTATTGGGCAAAGCCTGACAGAATGGAAATCCGTGAGGACAACAGCTCAATAAAGTATATTTAATGAAACACCAAATAGCTTGTGTAGTATACTAGTGAAAGTAATAAATAAATGAATTAAAAAATGTGTGAATAGATTGATCAGAAATGAATCTAGCTTGTATTAGAGGTCAACAATAATGGGATCAACTCGCTATAAATAATGTGAAGAGGTGAGTGGAGAAATTCTTCCCCATGAATCTCAAATCAAAAAGTGATAAATTAAACAAAACTTGTGAGTAGTGTAGTGACACACATGAGAAGTATAAAAATATGAAACACCATAGCAACATATATTGCTGTCACGGCCAAAAGTCCGGCGGAAATTTATAGAAATCTAGTATAACTATAGTCCAATGGCAAATAGAAAGTTTGTGGCTGTCAGAAGGAATGGTAAAAGGCCTTAAATCCGGGGATGGCGTCCACAGGATAAGGAGCTCTGCATGTATAGAGACGGGATAGGCAAAAATACTCTTACCAGAAGTGGTGGACCCCTCGGCCAGCGGCCTGGGGGTCAAACAGGCTTAGGATAGGGAAGAGGGTTCCACAGCAGTTGGAGATGTTGGGAGGAATCCGCAACACTCACCCACCGGCCTCTCTGGTTGTAACGACTCCCGGTCTCCGAGGGGTCAATCAAGCACTGCTCACAGGAAAGCCGCTTCCAAAAACCAGATATAGATCCTCAAAAAATGGGGTTCAAAAAGAAGACCTCCCCATAGTGTAAATCCGCTTATTGAGAAGCATTTATTTGAAGATCAAAAGCTATACAGCACACCATGACCTAAACATCACAGTCAGGTATAAAGCAATAAAAAGCGCTATAAAATAAAAGTGGCAAGACAGGCATAACCACCCGACGCGTTTCGTCCTACGGGACTTCAACTGGGGTACATGACTGTCTGCCACATATGCCTGTATATATATAAAACATATAATTACCCAGTATTAGCAGCTGTTCGCGCCATGTATGCCGTTACTTCCGGGTTAACCGGAAGGGGGCGTCAGAATCGAAAATAAACCAATCACAAGGACTCGGGAGCTGGCTCTCAACCAAGCCTCAATGTGAAAGATCCTATGCGGATATGTCATGGGTGGCGTCCACCTCCTTTGTGAGAAGGTGACGTCTGCCCGCCAATTAGATTTCAAGGCCAGGGAGTGACGCATCCACCAGGGCGCGTCACCTCCCCTGGCCAATCGTGGTCCGAATGGAGAGGACGTACAGCGTCCACTAGGAAGCCGTACCAAAAATAACGTGTGACGTCAGTTCCGTAATGACCGGAAGTGACGGAGGATGGAACGCAAATGCGAACTCAGCCTCACCATGACGGGAAGGCAAGCAAACTGGTCCACCAATGATCACATATATAACACACAATGGGGTCTGGAGCGCAAATGCGGTCCAGCCTCCATAATAGAGATGAAGATAGTTTAACATGGCGTAAACATCGCTAAATTGGCAACCTAAAATTGGCTAATGATATAATGTGTTATAGTCCAGCAGAAATATACAAAATTTCTAAACCATGACTAAGTGAGAAATATCATAACCCTGTATACATATAAAAACTAATACTAAAAATGAACTGTAACAAATGAGAAACCCTTATGAGAGACTGTAGAATAAGTACATACTGTTATCCAAGAGAATAATAAAACACTTGGTGTAAAAAATGTAAAGATAAAAATGTAAAGATCGCAAATAATTGTGTCTTGGTAGCAATAAAAATATATAGACCGCCCATAGATATCCCATAGTATCAATGGTGATCAGGGAGCCAATTCAAAGAGGGAGACCAATTCCACTATTGGAACTTCTGCTTTTGCCCAATAACGCACATAATTATTTAGCGCCACACCTACTTTATCCTACATTCTCATCACAATTAGTCTGATTGTTGTGTCGGCAGCTTCCTTCTGTTTTAGTCGGCGCATTATTATTTTATTTTTCTATTTGTTATTTTAGACACATATAGTGCTGCCCCTATTCAATCTTTCGGAGTCATCTGCATTCAGCATGGATGTATTCGACTACCGCACCAATCGTTCAGTGAACACTGATGGGGTATTTACCCTTTTACAAACAGATACTGAGTTAGGAGGTTTATTTCTTAGATTGAAGAACCTTATGGTATCTGAGCTCCATTTGGATTGGGACATTGTATTCTTGGAGCAGTACACCAAGGAACATATGGTCCCGAGAGGTTTGAGGTGGAATGTATATCCACAAAAGGGAGATTTGGAATTGGAATCTTGGTTCCATTACTTTAACGAGGTGGGGATCTCCCTTTTGAAATTTCTAGTGGATAAAAAAAGAGCCAGAATGGTAGTCATAGATAGGGAGATAAAGGAGATCAAAGAAAAATTGATTCCCTTTAGATCCTCTTCAGAATATGCCACACATTCCACTTCCCTGAGAAATCTCCTTGAAAAAGAGGAAAAGGATCAGAAGATCAAGAAACAAAAGAAATATACCAGAGATGTTAACGATTACAAGAATGGTAATGTTTTCTCCTGGCAAAATAAGGATGGGGAACCTGTTGCCCCTGAGAACGGTCCCTGTCACATGGAAGTCTCGGAGCAACAACTTCCCCATACCCAACCACCGTTAAAAAATGTTGGTACAACAGACCGTAGGGCTGTTGATCATCACCGGTCTGCCCCCCCTCATACACCCAACCCACAGCGGAGGGGACCTCCAATAAACTCCAGAGGTAGGGAGAGAGTGGGGAGAGGCAGAGGGAGAGGTCAGAGAGACAAGTCCTCCCATTATGATGGCCAGAGACTGACACCGAGAAGAGATAACTACCATGATGGATATAATGAACAGTATGAATACTCTTATCCACAGAGGACCCCTATACGCACGTCTAATAGATATTCCCCTTTGAGAGAGGACAGATCACGTGAGAACCGCAATTTTTACCACCCTTATAGAGAGACTGATTCCAGTTATTATAATAAATCACCCTTCAACTATAACCAGCAACAACCAGGCCCTTCCTACCAAGGGGATTTTCCCAAAGAACAAGGGAGATTCAAGCGAGCCATAGACGGAAACGGGGGACCAGAGGGGGGAGGCGTTCCCGACAAAAGAAAAAGGGTCTGAAAGAAAGTGGGATATTTAACCTTAGCAAAACTTCCCTATCAGAAGCCGAACTTTTGGTCTTGGAAAAAGGTTTAAAGTTCGCCCACCCGAACAAATTAAATAAATTTAACACTTTTATAGACATTCAGAAATATGTACGAAAATTGAATGTACAGAGATACATCATTTCCAATCCCATGAGACCAAAAACTGAGACTAATTCACATATAGTCCATTCAGGACTCTCAAACCCTTCCCTTTTCAACCCTCCCGGCCCCACCGCACCTTCTATTAAAGTATTTCGAGACTTAGTTTTACAGGACCTTGATAAACTACCACCTAAAAGACTATTCAGTAACCCTACTGTAAGAACTGGACTTAGAAAACTGTGTGAACGAAAAGACCTAGTTATCCGCCCTGCTGATAAGGGGGGCGGAATAGTCGTATTGGATAAAAACGATTACCACTCAGAAATGATTAGAATCCTAAGTGATACTGATACATACTCTAGGATCTATACTAACCCCACAGTCCCTTATAAGAGGCTACTTACAGACTTGGTTGACACTGGTTTCCAACTAGGCATTTTAAATAATAAAGAAAAAAGTTTTCTCATTCCAGCCGCCCCGAGAATCCCGGTAATCTACTATTTACCAAAGGTACATAAAAGTGTTACCCAACCACCTGGTCGCCCCATTATTAGCGGCATTGAGTCCATTACTTCTTACAACCCATCGTACAGTCCACACCTTCCTATCTGAAGGACACTAAAGATTCTATTTCCAAACTCAATAGCATCACTTATAGTAGCGACCTTCTTCTCGTTACTGCGGACGTAACGTCGCTATATACCTCTATACCCCATGATGCGGGGTTTGCTGCGGTTGAACTTTTTCTATCGAGGGAGGACTCCATTCCGAGAACCCAGCAGAGATTCATTATGGACCTGCTGAGGTTCGCGACCAAACATAATTATTTTTGGTATAATGGAGATTTTTATATTCAACAAAAGGGAGTGGCTATGGGCGCTAAGTTCGCCCCTAGCCTGGCCAACATTTTTATGGCCCGCTGGGAGGAGGATGTCGTCTATGCCCTCGACCCCCCCGAGTTGGTCCTTTGGGCGAGGTACATAGACGACATCCTCCTCCTATGGAGAGGGAGTGCTGACTCTTTACATGCTTTTTTGAGGAAACTTAATGACAATGAGATTGGGATTGAGCTGAAATATGAGGTCAGCGCTTCCTTTATCCACTTTTTAGACCTAGAAATAGTTGTAGCAAATGACCGCCTAGAAACTAAAACATTTTTCAAACCAACCGACCGGAATGGTTAAATTCCGGTCGATAGTTGTCACCACGCCACGTGGCTGAAATCGGTACCACGCAGCCAGTTTACACGGATTAGACGCAATTGTAGCAACCTTACTGAGTATTTCCAACAGACGCAGATTTTGAGGTCCAGGTTTATTAATAAGGGCTATGATTCTGGAGATGTTGACAGGGAAATCATGAACATCGCCCAGATTAATAGAGAATCTTTGTTGACGGGACAACCCAAAAGCAGTTCTGGTAACAAACACAAATGGTCTCTGTTGACAAATTTCTCCATACAACATAAACAGATTAAAGCAATCCTAGCAAGACATTGGAGAGTCCTTAAAAATGACCCAATACTGGGTCCGGTCCTTCCTGAACGAAGTGGTATAATTTTTAAGGGGGCTCCATCCATTAGAGGCCAGATTGCCTCTAATGTTATTGATCCCCCTCCCATTCGCTCTTTCTTTCATAATATGAAAGGCTTTTTCCCATGCAAACGATGTAACGTATGTTTACACAACATTAGTGGACGTAGACGAACGGAGACGTTCTCCTCTACCTCTACGGGTAAGGAATATCAGATAAAACATTTTTTGACATGCGAAACCAGATATGTGGTCTATTTGATCACATGTCCTTGCAAAAAACAGTATGTAGGCCGGACCATACGTACATTGTCAGTGAGAGGTAATGAACATATAGCTAACATTAAGAAAGGCCTCACAAATCACAGCGTCCCTAAACATTTTTTGCGATGTCACAATCAAAATCCAAATGGTATCCAGTTTCAGGTTATCGATAAATTTATTCCACATTGGAGGGGCGCGTCTATGAAAAGGGGCGTGTCGAGATTAGAAACTTTCTGGATACATCAATTAAAATGCTATTTACCATTTGGCCTTAATGTCGACTGGGATATAAATGCTTTTATCAACCAGTCTTGATCGATATACTTGTGGCCCTCCCCTTATTTTTCCATTTTTTCATCTTTCTACAATTTTTACTTTTTTATTTCTTTATGATGGGGAGCAGAAGTTCCAATAGTGGAATTGGTCTCCCTCTTTGAATTGGCTCCCTGATCACCATTGATACTATGGGATATCTATGGGCGGTCTATATATTTTTATTGCTACCAAGACACAATTATTTGCGATCTTTACATTTTTATCTTTACATTTTTTACACCAAGTGTTTTATTATTCTCTTGGATAACAGTATGTACTTATTCTACAGTCTCTCATAAGGGTTTCTCATTTGTTACAGTTCATTTTTAGTATTAGTTTTTATATGTATACAGGGTTATGATATTTCTCACTTAGTCATGGTTTAGAAATTTTGTATATTTCTGATGGACTATAACACATTATATCATTAGCCAATTTTAGGTTGCCAATTTAGCGATGTTTACGCCATGTTAAACTATCTTCATCTCTATTATGGAGGCTGGACCGCATTTGCGCTCCAGACCCCATTGTGTGTTATATATGTGATCATTGGTGGACCAGTTTGCTTGCCTTCCCGTCATGGTGAGGCTGAGTTCGCATTTGCGTTCCATCCTCCGTCACTTCCGGTCATTACGGAACTGACGTCACACGTTATTTTTGGTACGGCTTCCTAGTGGACGCTGTACGTCCTCTCCATTCGGACCACGATTGGCCAGGGGAGGTGACGCGCCCTGGTGGATGCGTCACTCCCTGGCCTTGGAATCTAATTGGCGGGCAGACGTCACCTTCTCACAAAGGAGGTGGACGCCGCCCATGACATATCTGCATAGGATCTTTCACATTGAGGCTTGGTTGAGAGCCAGCTCCCGAGTCCTTGTGATTGGTTTATTTTCGATTCTGACGCCCCCTTCCGGTTAACCCGGAAGTAACGGCATACATGGCGCGAACAGCTGCTAATACTGGGTAATTATATGTTTTATATATATACAGGCATTTGTGGCAGACAGTCATGTACCCCAGTTGAAGTCCTGTAGGACGAAACGCGTCGGGTGGTTATGCCTGTCTTGCCACTTTTATTTTATAGCGCTTTTTATTGCTTTATACCTGACTGTGATGTTTAGGTCATGGTGTGCTGTATAGCTTTTGATCTTCAAATAAATGCTTCTCAATAAGCGGATTTACACTATGGGGAGGTCTTCTTTTTGAACCCCATTTTTTGAGGATCTATATCTGGTTTTTGGAAGCGGCTTTCCTGTGAGCAGTGCTTGATTGACCTTTCGGAGACCGGGAGTCGTTACAACCAGAGAGGCCGGTGGGTGAGTGTTGCGGATTCCTCCCAACATCTCCAACTGCTGTGGAACCCTCTTCCCTATCCTAAGCCTGTTTGACCCCCAGGCCGCTGGCCGAGGGGTCCACCACTTCTGGTAAGAGTATTTTTGCCTATCCCATCTCTATACATGCAGAGCTCCTTATCCTGTGGACGCCATCCCCGGATTTAAGGCCTTTTACCATTCCTCCTGACAGCCACAAACTTTCTATTTGCCATTGGACTATAGTTATACTAGATTTCTATAAATTTCCGCCGGACTTTTGGCCGTGACAGCAATATATGTTGCTATGGTGTTTCATATTTTTATACTTCTCATGTGTGTCACTACACTACTCACAAGTTTTGTTTAATTTATCACTTTTTGATTTGAGATTCATGGGGAAGAATTTCTCCACTCACCTCTTCACATTATTTATAGCGAGTTGATCCCATTATTGTTGACCTCTAATACAAGCTAGATTCTTTTCTGATCAATCTATTCACACATTTTTTAATTCATTTATTTATTACTTTCACTAGTATACTACACAAGCTATTTGGTGTTTCATTAAATATACTTTATTGAGCTGTTGTCCTCACGGATTTCCATTCTGTCAGGCTTTGCCCAATAACGCACATAATTATTTAGCGCCACACCTACTTTATCCTACATTCTCATCACAATTAGTCTGATTGTTGTGTCGGCAGCTTCCTTCTGTTTTAGTCGGCGCATTATTATTTTATTTTTCTATTAGCTATTGTCTACTGACTATGAACTTCCTTGTTTTAGTCCGGTCGTACGTCATCACGTACGAATCCGTCGGACTTTGGTTGATCGTGTGTAGGCAAGTCCGTTCATTCCGAAAGTCTGTCGTAAAGTCCGTCGAAAAGTCAGCCGGGCAAAGTCTGCCGTAAAGTCCGCTCGTGCGTACGCGCCATTAAAGATAATGTGTGTCACACTCACCAACAATGCACTGTGCCCATCTGTAGCCTCCTCAGTGCCAACAATGCAGCCTCACTGTGCCCATTTGCAGCCTCATCAGTGCCAACACTGCAGCCTCACCGTGCCAACAATGCAGCCTCGTCAGTGCCCATCAATGCAGCCTCACTGTGTCCATCTGCAGCCTTATTAGCGTCAACAATGCAGCCTCACTGTGCCAACAATGCAGCCTCACTGTGTCCATCTATATCCTCATCAGTTCCCATCTGCAGCCTCAATGTGCCCATCTGCATCCTCATCAGTGCCCATCTGCAGCCTCACTGTGACCATCTGCAGCCTCATTGTGCCCATCTCTATCCTCATCAGTGCCCATCTGCAGCCTCACTGTGCCAACAATGCAGCCTCACTGTGCCCATCTGTATCCTCATCAGTGCCCATCTGCAGCCTCACCAGTACCTTGATTACGCACAGTGGGCGTCTCCCGCTGTGTTATGCAGCTGCAGTCTTAACTGTTCAGCGGCCGTCCACTGTAACAAAGCCCTGCCTCTTCATCCATGACAGACGGTCAACTGAACACTGATACAATGCTGGGAAATTGAATCAGTGTTCCGTCTATCATGGATGAGGAGGCAGGGCTTTGTTACAGTGGACGGCCGCTGAACAGTTAAGACTGCAGCTGCATAACACAGCGGGAGACACCCGCTGTTTGTGATTACTCCAGGCTGAGTGGCAGTGCAGGCTCAGCCGGGAGATCGTGCCGCACTCACAGGTGTCCGTGAGCCTGCCGTCAAATGCGGGAGTGTCCTACCAGTCGCGGGAGACTTGAGATGTCTGCACCTACAAAATAGACTTCTATTATATCCTGGGGGTTTGGTGCACTTTCTAAAAGTGGCTCATTCACAATTTTCCTTCATATTTACCAAAACCATATTCTATGAGGTCAAACCTAAACACTTTCAACTTGTATGCAATCAGGTAAGCCCTTCTACCACATAGTTGAAGGAAACTAAACATGAAAATTGTATAATGTATGGCCAGCTTTACTGGAAGAATTCCCAGGTAAAAAATAAAGTTAAAAAAGACTCAAAAAGAATGTAGCCATCACATCTAAAAGTTGGTAAGCTGCAATATAAGTTTTTTTTCTTTTTAGGGTTAGATATGCTTTAAAGTGATTGTCAAGGCTTGTGTGTTTTTTTTTTTAAATAACAAACATGTTATACTTGCCTCCTCTGTGCAGTTGGTTTTGCACAGAGCAGCCTGGATCCTCCTCTTCTCGGGTCCCTCTTTGCTGATCCTAGCCCCTCCCTCCTTTGAGTGCCCCTCAGCCAGCAGCTTGTTACAGGGGGCACCCAAACCGAGTCAGAGCTCCGCGTATCCATTCAGATACAGAGCCCTGACCTGGCCCCACACCTTCTCTCCTCTGGTTGGCTGACTGACTTTTACTGAGGCTGCATTCACACCTGAGCGTTTTCAGCTCATAAAACGCTTGTGAAACGCAGGAAAAATTCCCAAAAACTGCCCAACAAGCAAAATCCTATTCATTTAAATAGCCCCTGTTCATATCTGAGCATTTTGTAGCCTGAAGCAAAACGCCTGAAGCTCAAAAAAAGTACATGAGTTTTTGTTTTGGGGCAGATTACAGGCCTTTTTCTGCTTTTTACACTGGTGACCTTTTGACCTGTGCAAAATTGCGGCAAAAAAAGTGGCAAAAACACGGTAAAAACACGCAACTTTCTGAAAACGCCTGAAAACAAAACGCTCAGGTGTAAATGCAGCCTGACAGCCGCGGGCATGGTACCGCTGCTCTGTCTCAGCCAATCAGAAGGAGTGTCCTGAATGGCTGAGGTGATCATGGACATCCCTGGAGAGAAAAGGGGCTCAGGTAGGTAATTAGGGGGTGCTGGGAGGGTTTTTTATCTTAATGCATAGAATGCATTAAGATAAAAAAATCTTCTGCCTTTACAACTCCTTTAACCGTTTCCCGACCGCCTCACGCAGATATACTGCGGCAGAAGAGCACATGCAGGCAGATTAACTTACCTGTACGTTGCCCTTTAAGAGGCGGCTTGCGGACGCGTGCGCCCGCCGGGAGCTCCGTGAGCATGATCGCGGGTCCCGCGGACACGATGTCTGCTGGGGGTACCCGCGATAGTCTCACAGTGAGGAAGAACATGCTTGTTTACATTAGCATCTCACCGTTCTGCCTAATGACACTGACACTGATTACAGCTCCCTGTAATCGGGAGCGGTGATCAGTGTCGTGTCACACACAGCCCCTCCCCCCCACAGTTAGAATCACTCCCTAGGACACACTTAACCCCTACAGCGCCCCCTAGTGGTTAACCCCTTCACTGCCAGTCACATTTACACAGTAATCAAAGCATTTTTAATCGCACTGATCGCTGTATAAATCTGAATGGTCACAAAATAGCGACAAAAGTGTCCGATCTGTCCGCCATAATGTCGCAGTCACGATAAAAATTGCTGATCGCCGCCATTACTAGTAAAAAAAAAAATTATTAATAAAAATGCCATAAAACTATCCCCTATTTTGTAAACGCTATAACTTTTGCGCAAACCAGCAATAAAGGCTTATTGCGATTTTTTTTTAACAAAAATATGTAGAAGAATACGTATCGGCCTAAACTGAGGGAAAAATATGTTTTTTATATATTTTTTGGGGGATTTTTATTATAGCAAAAAGTAAAAAATATTGCGTTTTTTTTTCAAAATTGTCGCTATTTTCTTGTTTATAGCGCAAAAAAATAAAAACCACAGAGGTGATCAAATACCATCAAAAGAAAGCTCTATTTGTGGGAAAAAAAGGACGTCAATTTTGTTTGGGAGCCACGTCGCATGACCGCACAATTGTCAGTTAAAGCGACGCAGTGCCGAATCGCAAAAAGTGCTCTGGTGTTTGGCCAGCCAAATGGTCCAGGGCTTAAGTGGTTAAAGTGGAGTTCCACCCACTTTTACAACTCTTTAGCATCCCTCACTAAACTGTGCACTGTAAACAAATTGGATATTTTTTTTTTTTCTCAGCACCTACTGTATATCTGCTGTATTCATTTTTCACTTCCTCCTCCCTGGCCGCGGCCCATCGCATCATTTCCTGTTTGCAATGCCTTCTGGGAAGGGGCGGCAACTTCCTCTGAAACTGCCGTTGCTATGGAAACCTGACCTGAAACCTATTACACTGCTTGTGCTGCACTGAGCATGTGCGAGATCTGTAAGGATGAGATCCAGGAAGAAATACAGTCTGGTTTCAGATGCCCACACTTAAGATGGCCACGGCCTGCTCTAAGTTTATAAAATAACAAACTACTGCTATAAACTAACAAAACAGACCTTAGTTTACAGACTAACCTTACTAGAATACATTAAGCTTGTGTATTATAGGGGTATTTTTATTTAAAAAGTATAATTTTGGCCGGAACACCACTTTAAGGCCTGATTCCCAGCTATGCATTTTTACTACTTTTTGCATTTTGCAGATTTGCACTACAGAATATGTTCCAAAGGAAACCATGTTAAATGGACTGTAGTGCAAATCTTCAAAATTCAAAAAGCACTAAAAATGTATAGGTGTGAATCAGGCCTAAGACATCACTGTCTTTGCAGTGGTGGAAGATATGTCCCTCCAGATCGTTCAGGTATATTTCTAGCCCAGCAGCTACTGAGAAAGGAGATAGAGCTTGCATGGTACTCCACCTTCTGGATGCAAATAGTAAACATGATACATTCATATGCAATAGTTCAGATTTATCTGATAAAAAGAAAAAGAAATAGTACTTAATAAAAAACGAATAAAATAAAATAACTAAAGAAAGCATGTTAAAAACACGATAAATTACTGTGGCATGAAACAAGACCAAGTACATAATATAAAGGAAATAAAACTTACAGTAACTTGCCAACAATTGTACATTTGAATAGATGAAAGGAAAAGGACACAAATAATGACCAAAGCAAATCACTGCATAAACTCTAATTGTGTTACATCTTCATGTTTCTAATTACTTTTATTAAATTTGTTATGGTCCAGCATTATCTTTGAAAAAAAGAAAATCAATATACAGTGCAATGCAGAGCAGACTACAGACATTTGATTTTACTTCAACTTTTTTATAAACACGGAAACTGCTATTGCTGTAGGATGTATAGACGGATGTTTGTGTGTGTATATATATATATATATATATATATACATACTGTATATACAGTATATAGTAAAATGTATGTATTTGAGGAGGGATTCAAATTCACAGAACCATTTTGTAAACCTAATGATTTGCTGTTATGCAGCTAATTACAGTTTTCGATTAGCTTTGTGTTCTTCTCAATGCATCTCATTAATATTTTTGTAGTACATCATAGACTACAGCCAGCTTAATGTGGAGTAAGTCATTAAGGTCAGTTTTGTTTGTGGCATTAATATTTTATTGACTGGCAAGCTTCCTTAATTGCTCTAATGAACAGATATTGTACAGCTTAATGTATTATACAAAAAAAAAAAATACCAAGGTAAAGTTCGTGGAACTGTAGGATGTTTCTAGGATTCTGAATGTGCGCTTCTAAAACAACAATTGAACAAATGGATTAAACAATCAAAACCACAGATGGAAAAGAAGTATGTGAACAGTGACATAAAAAAACATGGTAATTGTTTTTGGTTACTTTTTTTCATTACAGAACTCTGTTAAATTGCAAAATGAGCCAATCAAAAGAGATGTCAGAGAACCTCGGGCACTTTAGGTGATTGTGGCCGTATTAGTGCACTTGCAACAAAACTGAAAATCAACAATAACATCCACCTGACCTGACTGTGAACAACAGCTGCCAAAGGCTAGACTTAAAAGCTTCAACAGCTTTTCTTCTGGGGTCCTCTGAAACGAAAACAATTGAGTACTGTCCATGATACTTTCTTTATTTGTACTAGCATTCAAATTTCCAGGACCAACTTTCGTGGTGTACCCCCTTCTTCAGGGTCCTAGCAGTACTGCTTGGACCTTGAAGAGGGAGTACCACCCAAAAGCTTGTCCTAAAAATTTAGATTCGTGCAAATAAAAAAAGTATTATGGACAGTACTCAATTGTTTTGGTTTCAGAGGACCCCAGAAGAAAAGCTGTTGAAGCTTTTAAGTCTAGCCTTGGGCAGCTGTTGTTCACAGTCAGGTCAGGTGGATGTAACTGTTATTTTTCAGGTTTTGTATAATGCCAACAATTTGCACAACACTTTACAAGATAAAGGGAGGCAATACAGTTACAATATAAATCAAGGTGACGGTTAGGAGGGACCTGCTTGTGACAGCTTACAAATCCAAAAGGGAGGGGCGAGTGAGTCAAACAGTAATAACCGTGTGGGGATGAGTTGTTGGAGAATCACAGTTGTTAGGTAGAAGTTAGATAGGCTTCCTTGAAGAGATGAGTTTTCGGGAATTGCCTAAAGGCAGAAAGAGTAGGAGATAACCAGACAGGTCGAGGTAGGGGGTTCCAAAGGAAATCCTAGGTGCAAACATGGAAGGAGGAAACAAGGAAGCTAGAAAGCAGGAGGACTTGGGAAAAGCAAAGAGGACAGTTGGGGTAATATTTTGAAATTAGGTTGGTGATTTAGCTGGGAGCAGAGTTGTGGATAGCTTTTTGTGCTGTTATTAGTTGATAAGTAAATGTTAAAAGTTATTAGTTTACAAATTGTACACTACTGATGTTCTTACTAGTAGCTGGTGCACTACAAAGGTTTATTTAAAACCAATGTGCATTTCCTTTAAAGTGGTTGTAAACCTCAGACATGAAATATGAACAAAGCCGATCCCTCTACACCAGTGGTTCTCAACCTGGGGGTTCGGACCCCCTCGGGGGTCAAATGATGATTTGCCAGGGGTCACTGAATCCTGGGCTGTTCCTGAAGCCAGCTCTCCCAGCCTTCTTGCGGCCGCCCAGCAGGGCTGTTCCTGGAGCCCACAGCCTCTTCGCAGCCGCCCATTCAGCTCATGGCATGGCTGGGGGGCAGAAACTAGAGGACAGCTGACTGCTGAGCAATGTGAAGTGGGAGGGGTTGGAGGAGACCCTATCTCCTGATTTTGGCATAGGTGTCACTGCTACGAGACACCACAAAGTCGGGGACATAGTGAATAACACTACCTGTGATTAGAGTTGTCATTAAAAGTTCCCACTACAGTTCTCAGATCAGCAGATGACCTTGATCAAGAACACCTAAGTTGGCTGATCAGAACTCCCCCCAGCACTGCCACTGATCCCAATTCCCGGCCAGCACTGCCACTAATCCCAACTCCCCACCAACACTGCCATTCATCCCACCGCCAAGGAGTAAGAGAAGGAATAAAAATAGAGAATACGTGGAAGGGAGAGGAAAAGAAGGGGAGGAACAAAGAAAAAGGTAGAGAAAGACAACTAGAGAGGGATGGGGATTAAAAACAAGAAATTGTGATAGAGAGAGAGATAAAAGGGAAAGAAAGGAGAAGAAAGAGAGAGTGGTACATCCTAAAATGTACCATAAGGGGTTTTAATACTGTACGAGTGGAAGGGACTCAGGGAGCACTAAATGTCCGTGGGTTTGGGGGTGCAAATTACTTGTCTTGCCTTGGGTGCTGACAACCCATGCTTTGAAAATAATTTTACTGTTAGGGGTCCCCACAACTTGGGAAATTTTATCAAGGGGTCACGGCACTAGAAGGGTTGAGAACCACTGCTCTACACAGTGTACTTGTCTCAATTGGGAGCACTAAGTGCCATTTCTGTCTGCTGCTTAGTCGCTCTGCTATCAGCATGAGTCACTTCTGACAAGTTTTCCTGACACCAAGAGGAAAAAGGTGACAGAGAAGGGACCTCCAGCTGATTGACAGTCTCAGCTCTGTTCATGTGTGCTGTGTAAAGCGGGTCGTTTCCCTACATTCAGCTCTCATTGAGCTCTGCAGTGTGTAATTTCAGCTCTCCTTCCCCTTTTTCTAAAAGCTCAGACAAGCTGTATGAATTCTGGATTTTGAACGACTGTAGAGAAGAGAAGACTGCAGAACAACAGGTACACTTTACGTAAGACGATTTGTTTGATATTGTGTACCTGACGCCAGTCACTTTACTGGGTATATGTAAGGGTTTACAAACACTTGTAAACTGGATAGAATGTTTGACTTAGGAAAACCTGCAATTTGTTGTATAATAGTAATGTATATCTAAATCTAAGATGGTTTCTTTTTTTCTGGACAAAGTAATAGTTGGAACCCCTTTTATTTATTTATTTATTTGCAGTCTTTTTTTCCCATAATGGAGATTTTTCACTTCCTTTCCTGGAAACACATCAGAGAGCGGCAATTTCTCCACTGTGAAGGGAAATCCCTCTTCCACAGTGACTACCCTAACAGAAGTCTCCATTGAAAACATTCCCACCAATAGTAAAAATCTGGATTGCGTTATGTTTTGATGATGATGGTCATTAGGACAGGTAAAGAGAATAGGGTGGATTTACTAAGTCAAATAGTCTGATCACTATTCAAGGGAAGTTGTACTGTGCAAAGGAAATTTTGTGTATAGCTTAGTGAATGTGGTGAAATTTCACTTTGAAAAGAATACCCAATCACATGCAAGAAAAAGAAAAAAAAAAAACAGTATTTTGGTTTGTACATAATTGGATGGCAAAGCCTGCAGAACTTCACCTCTTTATCTTTACAAATTGAACAGTCTATTTTCCTTTAGTAAATCAACTTCAATGAATCTCCCCAGTGGTCACACAGACAGAATTTTAACTTCCAGAGGCTCTAACTCTTCTACATTACAACATTTTTGATATGCTTCACCAACTGATTTCACTTGTTCATCCACTTATGACGCACTTAGGTATAAGACCCATTACTCTTGCAATCTCACAGTAAGAAGCTGGTGGAATAGTCAGAAGATGGGCCTTGATTTTCAATAAAATCCACACCAGAAGCACCATATGCTTGAGAAATTTATCAATTTATTTTGTTTGATTTATTCAGACAGACCAAAATGTTTTTTAATGAGGTCATATTTACTGCACACATCCACCATGTTGACATAACAGAACACCGGGCTGGGATGGTGAATTGTGCCAAAAGGAACAGAACAATGGATAGATGGGAATGTACTATTTTTTTTCTCAAAATTGACAAGCAATGTGAATAAGGGCAAAACACACATTTAAGAAGTGTAATCATTTGCTGGCAGCCAGTTGTATTTTGGCTTATAGTTACAATATGGTAAATACATTATGTTAACAAAATAAGGGCAATAATGAACACCTTATTATCATAGCATGACAATAATGATGGCCACATTAGAACAGAGCGACACCATATAGCGATCATACAAAAATAACTACTCATTTATAAAAGAGAGGCCTGCTGCAGGCTCTTACTTAACCTCCCTGGCGGTATGATTATTTTGGATTTTAGGTGCTAAAAGCGGTACAATTATTTTGCATGGAAATTTGGCGTTTTATATTGTAGGTCTATAATTCTTAACAATAACACACTTAAATCTGTCCAAACAAGAGTCTAGTAGATATCCCGGGTATGATAAAGTTTGAAACACAAAAACATAAATTTTAATATAATAAATAAAAAAAAATAATTAAAAAAAAAAAAAATAATAATAATAACATAAATTTCCCCACGATTCACTATCGCTCAATTCTGCAAGTGTTCTAATTTACTATCGCTGTTTTCTAGCTGGTCTAAAGCCACTTTTGACGTAAAGGGACACTTTTTGGTTGCTATGGACAATCTCCAGTTTCCAGCCAGAAAGAACAGTATATGTAATAAAAAACTGCATGCAGAGCATGGGCCAAAGCACTGGGGACAAAAGGGATGTGAAATAATTTCATACAGTACTGTAATCTGTAAGATTACAGTACTGTATGTGTTATGATTTTTACATTTTTTTGAATTTGCCGCCAGGCTCCGCCCCCGTGCATCGCAACGCTCGCAGGCAACGGAGCCTGGCACAGAGAGGCTTCGGGGAGGAGGACGGAGCCCACGGACACTGCGGGGGACATCGCAGGATCCCGGGGACAAGGTAAGTATACCGCTCCAGGATCCTGCAATGTAATCCCGAGTGTGGCTCTGGGTTACCGCTAATGGTGCTGAATTTTAACCCTGAGCCACACTCAGGAAAACCGCCAGGGAGGCTACAGTAAAGCTGGCCATAGGTGTATCCAATCTTGGCTGGTTAGGCAGGGACTGGCGGATATTCAATCCATCCACACAGGGCTGTCTTAACGAGAGGGCACACCTGGGCACCGCCCAGGGGCCCCAGCTGCATGGGGGCCCCTGCACTTTCCCCAAAGCAGCTGGTCCTTGAGCCCACTCTGCCCAGACTTTGGGGGCCCCATGATGGCACTAAGAGTGATGGATACACAGGGGAGGCAGGCTTTCAGTGGTGCGCCATGCTGTGCAGAACGATACCTATTATTTCAAAGCCAGCAGGGAGGGGCAGGACCGGAGCGCCAGTGATTCTCTGACCCCGCCCCATGCAGCTTGATTGGTATGATTGGTATAGGTGAGTGCAGTGCTGGAGGTGGGCACAGAGCCAATAGTTTACATGCACTGTATCTCCACTGGAAAAGGGGGCACTACATGGATGGAATAATGGTGCTGCGGGATATCAAGAGTGTATGGGGCAAAACAATGCTGAGGGGGGATCTGGGGTGTAAAAGGGGTAGCAATGCTTGGGGTAGCTTGGGTGGCTATAGTGCGAGAGGTATCAGGGATGTAGAGAGGCCACAGTGTAGGGGGTATCAGGGATGTAGTGGGGTCACAATACAAGGGGTATCTTATGGTATATGGTTACAGTGCTGGGGGGAATATCTAGGGTGTAGAGGGGTCAGAGTGCTGGGGGGATATCTAGGGTGTAGAGGGGTCAGAGTGCTGGGGGGATATCTAGGGTGTAGAGGGGTCAGAGTGTCGGGGGGATATCTTGGGTGTAAAGGGGTCAGAGTGCTGGAGGGATATCTGGGGTGTAGAGAGGTCAGAGTGTTGGGGGGATAACTGGGGTGTAGAGGGGCCATAGTGCTGGGGAGGCATCAATCTAGCAGATATATTATATGCACAGGACAGCTTTGTTACTTTATGTATGTAGTATTTTCCCACTGTTTCTTTGCTGTACAGAATGATTGTTCATGTAGTTAATGCGGAGCTCCACCAAAAAGGGGAAGCTCCGCTTGTCTGCCTCCTACCTACTTGATGTCTGTTTACATGCACTGTCTCCATTGTAGGGGGCCCAGAGCATTACCTTGCCCAGGGGCCCATGATGCTATTAAGATGGCCCTGCATCCACAGCATTTCCTTCAGAGGTTTAGTGAAATCCATGCCTCGACAATACAGGGCTGTTTTGGTGGCAAAAGGGAGAACTACTCAATATTAGGTGGGTGGTCATAATGTTATGGCTGATGAGTGTGTTTTGTGCTATGGAGAGTGGGCTCCAGCAGCGGATGTACGCCAGCTAGGTCATGTCATGCCTTAAATAAAAATGTGGTCTTCTTTAGACTGGATTTGCAGTGTTCCGTGTACATGCTCATGCTAACACACATGTGTAGGTATGAAAGGGCCCATAGAGTTTCCCTTTGTCTTTCACACTAAATGCAGTACATAGATATGAGCCAGCTGCATAAAGAATGGGGTTGAAACTTTCTACTTGACATGCCCTTTTTAATGCAGCAAAATGCAAGAGTTCTGCTGCATTAAAAGTGTGAATAGGCCTTCAATGTTTTTGAGTCTTTTTGACAGCTGTTGGAAATTTTACATGCACATCTCCTTTAAAAAAATGCATGAAATGTTAACTAATATATTTAAAGGTGGCTGTAAAAAGCAGTAAATATGCCAGGGAACATTTAGAAAGCAGCAAGGCTGGGTTGCGTCATAAATGAGGCAACCCAGACTAAAGGAATGGAGAATGTGCAAATCACAAACTGTGTAAAGACTCACTTCAGTTGTCCAATCATGTGAAAAGAAAATCTCTTTTGCAGTGGCAGCTGGTGCTCAAAAATTTGGGGGGGGGGGGGGGGGGGGTACAAACAAACTGAAAAATTAAACTGTTAGTAATGCAGGACTGCAAATAGCCATTTATCCAGTGGCGGAATTATAAGGGTCGCAACAGGGCCCTGTAGTTCTCTGCCACTTCAGGGGGCCCACCAGCCGCCCGCCCGCCGCGTGAGGGGCCCACCTGACTGTCCTGGGTGTGTGTCAGTCTCACTGTCGGGTTCATGCGTGGGGAGGGGGGTTTTCACCCGCTACGCCGAGGGGATAGACAGTGAGAGAGAAGCGCTGAGTTTGTGGGTGTCGCCCTGCCAATCCAGAAACAGAGAGACTGTAAGGGAGGCGGGTGTACACTGAAAAAACTCAGCAGACCAATCCAGTGAAGGCGGGGGAGGAGCTTTCCCCTCTGCGACTGCACAGTGTGTGGAGTACCTACCTGAGGACCTGAGGAAAGCAAGGGATTCATGGAGGAGGCACGCCGTGATGTGAAGGATAATCTCTGAGGAGGGGGAATCGATCGATTGATTGGCGGTAAGTCACCATTTTTGCACTGCAATCGATTGATCCCAACCTCCAGCACCTCTGTGGCTCTGCCTCTTACTGATCCCATCCCCCACCACCACCACTGATCTCATCCCTATTCCCCCACCCCCCCATCACCTCTACAACAGAGGTGATGGGGGGTGGGGGGATAGGGATGAGATCAGTGGTGGTGGCGGGGATGGGATCAGTAAGAGGTCCCCCTCCAGTACCACCACCACCCCCCTCCAGTACCACCACCACCCCCCCTCCAGTATCACCACCACCCCCCCTCCAGTACCACCACCACCCCACTCCGGTATCACCCCCCCTCCAGTACCACCCCCCTCCAGTACCACCACCATCCCCCTCCAGTCCCACCCCCCCTCCAGTACCACCACCACCCCCCTCCAGTACCACCCCCCCTCCAGTACCACCACCATAGTATCAAAATCATGCTTTTTGGGGGGGGCCCTTCATGATTTCTTGCACTGGGGCCCTGAGGCTTCTAGTTATGCCACTGCATTTATCAGGTGATTATGTAACATTACTGCTATATAAAACTGTGCCCATCAATTGCAGCCTCACTGTGCCAACCAAATGCAGCCTCACTGTGCCCGTCACAGTAGACCAATCACATCCACATTTCAAGTAAAATAAAACCACTTATCATAAGGTGTCCTCATCAGAGTCCCCTTTTACATCAGATGTCCCAACCAGAGTCCACCTTTACAACAGGTGTCCCCATCCTCCTATACATCAGGTGTCCTCCTAAGAGTCCCCCTATACATCAGGTGTCCCAATCAGAGTCCCCCTTTACAGCAGGTGCCCCTCTATACAACAGGTGTCCCCATCAGCATCCCCCTATAAATCAGATGTCCTCATCAGAGTACCTCTTTACACCAGGTGTCCTCCTCTTCTGGGGTCCCTCAGCGGTGCTTGTGGCTCCTCCCCGCATCGAGTGACCACGTTGGAGAAGCGCTCTCCTTGGTGGACACCCATGCGGGCGCACTCCTGAGTCCCGCATCTGTGTCCATTCACACAGAATGCAGGACTCAGCCCCACCCCCCAGCACCACGTCATTGGATTTGATTGACAGCAGCAGGAGCCAATGGCTGCACTGCTATCAATCTATCCAATTAGGACACTAGACACCAGCTAGAGATGGTGTGCTCATTCCCGGACGGGAATGAGTGTTCAGATAAGTAAAACAGGGGGGCTGGGGGGCTGCAGCACTACAGAAGGTTTTTCACTTTGATGCATAGAATGCATTAAGGTGAAAAACCATGAGGGTTTACAACCCCTTTAAGGACCAATATTTTTTTTTTTTTTTTTTTATGATGAGTAGCTTGGGGGGGGGGGGGCCTTGCTCTTTTGTATCTTTTAAATCTGCACATAATGTTATTGGATAATTGTAGTGAATCTTCATCAATTCAATGTGTGAACATTCTCAGCTTCTAAAAGCGGACCTCCAGTTTCCCCACATCCAATTCGCATAGCAGGAGATTGTGACCATCTCTCTATGGAGCCGGTTCACACATCCCCGGAGTTCTGTGTGTCTTTTGGTTCGTTTCAGATGCGAATTCAGCCCAAAATTCGGGCTGAAATCGGACCTGAACCAGTGAATGGAGACGCACTGGACCATCTGCTGTTAGCCGCTCCGTGCTCTAGTGTGAACCCAGCCTTACCCTCCTCACCCACTTTACATTTAAAAAAAAACTCCTTCCCCTGCCTTGCATGCAATCACAGATTTTTTATTTATTTTTTGTAAATACCTTTTTTATTCTAAACTGCCCCCACTTACAGGGGGAGATTTACGAAAACTGGTGCTTGCAGAATCTGATGCAGCTGTGCATGGTAACCAATCAGCTTGTTCAATTAAGCTTTGACAATAAGGATACGTTCACATTGGAGGCAAGTTTGAAATTGTGCGAGTTCAGCTGAACTCCCACGATTCCAAACTCGCATTTCATTGCGAGTTCGGGGGCGATTTGAAAGACATCTGTGTGGGTTCATTCACAGATGTCTATTGAAATCGCCCCCCGAAGTCAGGAACTACTTTTGGAATTTGGTGCAGCGCCACAAAGTTGCCGTCGCACCGATTCGGACGGCAATAGTCTGCGATCTGGCACGTGATTTGACATGTCAAATCGCCCCAATGTGAATGGGGCTAAAAACTAGAAGCTGATTGGTTACTATGCAGTGTTACACCAGATTCAGTTGCTTATCAGTACAGGGAATAGGGAAAAGCATTATTTCTATTTTGAAAATTACATTTACAATTGCTTTTGTTTCTTCTTTGTGGTACAAGTAGCTACTACAGTACCACTAAACTACCAGCTGAGGATCTCAGCAATTAGGTGCCTGTGAATCACCAGACTGAATCAACTAACTAACTGCTGCAGCTTGCGATTTCATTATTAGTTTCAGTCTTACAGAAATCTGTGGGTGGGAGGAAAGAGTAATCATAATCTTCATCAAAATAGCCAATTTATTCACAGTCAGCAGTACAAGTACACAGTCAACAGTACAATTGAGTTTTCTAATTCTTAGGTATCCTATTCCAAGTAAAATAACTAATTTCAAGCTGAATATTGTGTTAAAATGTCTTTTTGGTACAATCATTTTTAATGTTGCATGTAAAAGTTACATGACAGCTGATCACCCACGCAGGGGGTACACAACAGAAAACATGGCATAAAGGCATGAGTAATATCTTGTGCAACTTAACATTTTTAGTAATACAAAGCTGGGCGACCTTACGGTAGGAGCCGTAGGTCCGCATAAGTTGCCTGAGGGCCTAGGCGCATACCACGAGGAAACAGAACAGGTGAACCGGCAAATCGATTGTGCTAAAATGTCTTTCAATTTGATACATATACTGTAGGTAACTTAACACTTTAAGACCCCTTTCACACTGAGGCAGTTTTCAGGCGTTTTAGCACTAGAAATACCATCTGAAAAGCGCCTGAAAACTGCCTCCCATTCATTGCAATAGGTGCTTTCATACTCAGGCGGTGCTCTTGCGGGACGTTAGAAAAAATCCTGCAAGCAGCATCTTTGGGGTGGCTTAGGAGCACTAAAAATAGCACTCCAAAAATGCCCCTGCTCATTGAAATGAATGGCAGCGCTTCCAAAGCACCTTAAAAGCGTTTTGAAAGCACCGCAAAACAGGTCTTCTTTAATTTTTTTAAGGTCCCATTTTCACGGGACCTTAAAAATCTGGCCCGCTAGCACCCGAAAAGCAGCGCTAAAACGCCACTAAAGCCCCATAAAAACAACCAGCACTTTAGCGCTGTTTTAGCGGTGATTCACTGTGAAAGTAGCCTTAGGAACTTTCTTTGAATTGGCAGAGCAGCTGCTAGTAGCCCCAAGCCTGTCAGTGATGTTCTCCACACCCAATCTATTATATTTTGCTTACATTGAAAAAGGTCACTAAAAATATCTGCCACATCACAAACATAGAGATTTTCTACTTTGCTATGACTTAGTCCTATGTAGGTAAAACCTAAATAGTTCAGTTTATATTCACATAGCACATATTACTTTTATTATATAGGTGGCAAAGGTGATGCATTAGATACAAACATTGCTCAACATAGACCTAAGATCCCCCACGTCTTGCTGCTATCTGTATAGGTAATAAGGTTTAGACAAGTTCTTTAAAGAAGCATCTAGCACACGTTCCATAACCTACTATATGCCCCCTGATCACCAATTCTACCAACCTGACTTGCATACAAAGTTCCACGATTGTTGGTCATTGAACTGTAGGCTCCAGCACTCTAGCACTCTTTTTCATCCTATGTAAACATAGCTTTTGGAACCATTCCCCTAGGAGCCCAGTGACAGGTGGCAATGTAAGTTAAGTCAGCCAAATGTACCCAAGGTGTTATATCTATTTTCTGACTTGATAGAGAAGACTTTATGGTCTTAGGGAACCCCTGCCAAAAATTACTTTATCTACAACTCATGATACATTAGTGTGATGGTCAGTGGGAAGAATGCACCTTACATTTGTGGTCATTGGGAAGAATTACCTCGTTACAGATAGCTAAAAAGATCAATAGTGTTCGTGGGAACTTATCTGAGAGGCAGCAATTGCTCATTGCTCAAAGAACTCCTAGCAACCTCTGGAGGAACCCTAGGGTTCCATGGTACCATGGTTGAGAAACCAAGAGTCAGGATTTTGCTTTAATATCTGTGTCCCATTTGCCCAGTAAAAACACTCACTATGGCAGGAAGTAAGGGAAATTGACAATATATACACAGACAGGTCATTTGTATTGCCTAGTGATTTCTCCTCACTTCCTGTCCTGTTTACAGCATTGGGAGAATCTCCCAGATGGAGCCATAGACCTGTCTCAATTGTGTAAGCATGTGTCAGGTGGTAAAGACACATATTATATAGTATTCAAGTCAAGGGTTCTTATTCGGAGAAGTCATTCAATCAAAATATATAGGTCCCATGACTGAAAACATTTAGCATTATCTTCCGGGCAGCATGCCCGGAAGATAAGTGTCTGCAATAGATAGCAGCAAACACAAACAACAAATAGAGCAAACATTATCTTTAAAATATAGATGAAGGGAAATATGCAACAGGGTTGGGGGGGGGGTTGTATTATAAAAGAAATGGAAAGAAACCCAACTGACAGACAAAATCAGATTCCTAAGTGATATTGTAGGATATATGCTAAAGGGAGTCATCAAGCCAAGATCCCATACCCATTTGAAGATAGTGAGAGTGTTATTTAATCTAGCAGTAAGAGCTACTTTAAGTTTCACCTCTCTAATGAGGGGTTTGCTGGTCTGATTGTCCGCCTCCTGTGTGATGCAATTAAACATCTGGCTGCAGTAAAAACATGGAGAAGTAACCTTCTGACTTGTGTAGATACTGTCCCTGGGGGAAGACCCAACAAGCATATGGAAGGATCCAGTGGAATTTTACTTTGAAGTAGAGTGTAGACTGGGCTTCCACAGTTTGCAAAAATGGCTGTATGGCAAGTCCAAAATATGATAAAGTGTTCCTGATTGTTGGTGGCACCTCAGTAGTTTTCAGATATGCTGGGATTGAGAGTGTGTAGAAAGACAGGGGTGTGAAACCAATAATATAAGATCTTGAATTGATTTCCCTTAAAAAAAAGTGCAGATAGTTGGCTTGTGGGCTTCCAATTATACACCTTTCCTCTGGAAAGAACTGTTTACTCAAGATCTGTTCCCATTTACTCATGTAGTAATATTTCAAGGGTGTGTCGGTCTGTGGGGTGATCAAGAGTAAAGTTAAGTTCACTTTTTTAGGAAAATAAGACTATGCAGTGTCATCCTCCCAATAACACCAATGATAGGGTACAATTCCTCCCACCAAAGATGGGTCATTTTTTTCCCACTGACATCGGGACCTTTTCTACTTCCAATGACCACAGTCCAGCTCCCCCTAGATTGTGAAGGACAGGAAACTGGTCCCGTGTTTAGAAAGTTTGGAGCCCCCTGCACTAGACCATAGAGGACATTCCTTAAGCCTGCCAGAAAAACTCCCACTGAGGTGGTCAGCCTGCTCTGCCCAAGTTCTGTTAGGAGCCCACTCCCAGCATCCCAGAAGTGAGCATGCTTCCACGTTCCAAACCTGCTCATGCACAATTCACTCTCCTTTAGCCTGTGCTGCTACAAGGCTAAATTAACTTAGCTGACAAAGCAGAGCTTGCACTAAAACAGCAAGGTTTATTCAGTCACCGTGCTCTCTTCCCCTTTACAAACAGCTGTAAAAATTATTTTAAAAAATTGCATTGAATGAATAGACTACTCTGTATTCCTGGGATACTGTTGGAAGGAGCAAGAGGTCACTCCCTGCAGTATGGAAGCCAAGGGGAAGGGGGACCTTGGCTACAGTGCAGGAGCACACTACAATGCACAGTAAAGCACTGGCAAGTGTTATGGTCCACTGTTACAAAAAATAGTGCATGCATGAGCAACACAGTGCACAGTTACCACACCCAGCCTAGGCAGTAGCAGCTGAACAAAAGCATTACATTTAAATAGCACTTAAAAGCATTTACCAAAAATTTACTTCAGCTCTAATTGCAGTGTTGGAAAACCATTGTTTAGCAGCTGCGAGCACCACTCTAGTGCTTTGCTATCTTCTTTCAAATTAAAATCGGAATTTCTGTTGCAGAACAAGCTTGCATTCACTAGCCAGAGAGCAACATGTCCCTCTAAAGCAGCTCTTCTCAGCCATGGTTGAGGAACTCCGGGGTTCCCCCAGACATTGCTAGGGAATTCTTGACCTGATTCTTGATTCTTGAGGCTATTGACCTTCCCAACTGATGTTGCCTGCATAATTCTGGGGCCAACTCAACTTGGCAGAACCAACTGCATGACACACCAATTCTCTTTAGCTGTTCGTAAGGGTTGCATTCTTCCCACTGGCCACCACTGTAAAAAGCATTTTTCCCACTGACTTCCATGAACTGGTTTTAGCAGGGATTCCCCAAGACCTGAGAATTATTTCAAGGGTTCCTCTGGGGTAAAGGGGCTGGGAAAGGCTGTTCTAAAGCATTTTACAATGTCTGCAATATGGTATACAATGCTTTCTGATAAGACATTCGTACATGTAGTTTGCAATTTTAGCAGTATAACTTCATCTGAACAATAGAAAATGCACAACTCTTTATAGTTCTTAAGAGAAACAAGCAGTGTAATTACAACAGCAGCTGCTCCCTCATCTATCTGTCAGCAAGACCTTGCAAGTACAGCTGTGTTAATATGTGTGTATACCCAGCTGCCAGCTGACAAGGAAGTATGGTCATGGATATCAGTGGAACATGTCAAACAGACAATTAGTGGATTTTTGGCATCTTTTTGAAAAATGTGAACATGTATTGTCTTGGTTAGGGATGAGCCCGATGTTCAAGTCGAATGTAAGTTCGACTCGAACATCGGGTGTTCGTCTATTCGCCGTATAGCGAACAATTTGGGGTGTTTGCCGCAAATTCGAAAGCCGCGGAACACCCTTTAAAAGCCTATGGGTGAAATCAAAAGTGCTAATTTTAAAGGCTTATATGCATGGTATTGTCATAAAACGTTTTTTCGGGAGCAGTGATTTTAATAATGCCTAAAGTGAAACAATAAAAGTGAAATATTCCTAAAAATTTCGTACCTGGGGGGTGTCTATAGTATGCCTGTAAAGTGGCGCATGTATGGATTTTTGGGGGGCCACGCAAATTTTTTTTTTTCAATTTTGGGGCGGGGTTCCCCTTAAAATCTATACCAGACCTGAAGGGTCTGGTATGGATTTTGAGGGTGACCCCCATGCCATTTTTTTTTATTTAGGCATGGGGTTCCCCTTAATATCCATACCAGACCTGAATGGCCTGGTATGGAATTTGGGGGGACCCCCACGCAATTTTTTTTTTAAATTTTGGTTTGGGGTTCCCCTTAATATTTATACCAGACCCAAAGGGCCTGGTAATGGACTGTGGGGGAAGAATCCCATGCCGTTTTTTTCAATGACTTTTATGTGTATTGCTGGAGCCGACAATTCATTATAGCCGTGAGTACTTTTAAATGACTTTTTTCCTTTAGAAATGTCATTTTGTGCAGGGACTGTTGTAAACACAGGAAACATGTGCCACTTTACAGGCATACTATAGACACCCCCCAGGTACGAAATTTAAAGGAATATTTCACTTTTATTGTTTCACTTTAAGCATTATTAAAATCACTGCTCCCGAAAAAAATGGCCGTTTTTAAAACTTTTTTTGCATTGATACATGTCCCCTGGGGCAGGACCCGGGTCCCCAAACACTTTTTATGACAATAACTTGCAATAAAAGCCTTTAAAATTAGCACTTTTGATTTTTCATGTTCGTGTCCCATAGACTTTAACAGTGTTTGCGTGTTTAAACAAATTTTTTGCCTGTTCGCATGTTCTGCTGCGAACCCAACCGGGGGGGTGTTCGGCTCATCCCTAGTCTTGGTGCTCCTTTTTTTCAGAACTGTGGGGGAGATTTACTAAAACTGGAGCACTCAGAATCTGGTGCAGCTGTGCTTGGTAGCCAATCAGCTTCTAACTTCAGTTTGTTCAATTAAGCTTTGACAATAAAACCTGGTAGCTGATTGATTTCTTTGCAGAGCTGCACCAGATTTTGCACTCTTAGTTTTGGTAAATCTCCCTGTCTTCTTTATTGTGTAATGAAAAAAAGTTGGAGTTGTCACCATAAACGATCAGCAGATATCCATGGTGAATACAGCTGCCCAAACCCTTTTGATTACTCTATATGCTAGCAGGTATGTGCTAGCAGTGTCTGGCATGGTCATCGTAATAGGCTCCTGGTAATAATTTTAATGTTTTAACAATTATGCATACATGCAATCCAGACTGCCAAAAGGATATGAGTCCTTACTTTTCTAGTGTATAGTGTTCTGGGTGTCTAGTTTGATATCGACAATCCTATAGTAACAACAGATTTATATAAAATAGTGCCAGGCTAAAATGCTATGTGTCAACACAAAGCTATTAACATTTTTTTTTAAAGAAATGTATGTATTGACAAAACGTCACATAATTTTAGCTCATGAAAAATTTATATGAACCAGAATTTGATTACAATACTCGAACTATAGGCAAAACTTTTATTTTTATTTTGGATAGAGTGAGGGAGGGTTTATTTATGCCCTCTGGGTCCCAATGGGGAGATTTACCTTCACTTCCTAAGCCAAAACAGGAAATGAGAGTAAATCCCTTCAAATTAAGGGATTTGGAACCCCCAGGTCACCAGAACTTGTGTCCCAGTTGGAAGATTTCCCCTCTAACACTTTTCTGAGGACAGAACAGATATGGGATTTTCTTTTACTTTCACTTTCATTTATAATGGTAAACAACACAAATAGAGAAAGTGGGGTTTATTTACTAAAGCTGGAGAGTGTAAAATCAGGCTCACTTCTGCAAAGAAACCAATCAGCTTCAAGGTTTTATTGCCAAACCTTAACTGAACAAGCTGAGGTTAGAAGCTGACCTAGTGTCCCCTATTGGAACATTTCCCCACTATTATTTTGCGAACAACCCAAAATTTGGTATTTTCCCTCTACTTTCACTTTTACGATAATGGTAAACAGGACAAATAGAGAGGGTGAATCTCCCTAATGGGGACACAGACAGCAATAAAAGCTGACAAGGGTTCTAATGCCACTCCACTCTATCCAAAACTAAAGAAAAAAAAAAAGTTTTGACTTTAGATATACTTTAAAGAGGAGTTCCACCCAAGGTCCAGTCAAAAAAAAAAAAAAAAATTAAAAGTCAGCAGCTACAAATACTGCAGCTGCTGACTTTTAATTGAACACTTACCTGTCCCAGGGTCCAGCGATGCGGGTGATCGAAGCCCCGCTCGTCTCCCCCTCCGTTCAGCGGTGCCGGCATTGCAACTGTGGGCTCCGGGCTGTGGCTTCACAGCCTGGCACCCACTGCGCATGCGCGAGCGGCGCCGCGCGCCGTGATTGGCTGCTCAGTCACCTGGGACCTGTAATGGGTCCCAGATTGACAGGAGGGAGGGAGCAGAGCTAAACCCTTCCTGTGCCGAGGGGGAAGTGATGTCACCAGCCCAGGCCTTGGAAGAGGCAGACTACGAGGGACCACCTAGCAACAGGCATTTAGAGGTAAGTAAAAAAAAAAAAAAATATCCAAATTTTTTTTGTATTCTTTTTTTAGGATTTTTCATGTAGTTTTTTTTTTTTTTGGGTGGAACCCCACTTTAAGGTCTTTCTGAGTGCTAGCTGCTGACAAGTGTCACGTGGCTATTGCAGGTGTGGAAAATCATCTAATATTCTATGGTAATATCTGTGACCAATCAGAAGTGGAGCAACCGGCAGCACGATGCTTAGAAAGGTATTAAGAGGATTTACTGGCTTTGTATAATGTAGTTAGAACAGCTTTGTGTTTACAAAATGTTCCAGTTAATTACTAAGCAGAGAAAACGGATTCCTCCACCATTACATGAGAGACCTATTTTCTCTATTAAACTCCCAAGGTTAAAGAGGCTTTCAAAACAATATACAGTATAAGCAATACTTAGTATACTAGATGTTCTTCTGAAAGAAATGAGAGTAGTCTCCCACAGCAAAAAATATATACACAGATATCATTATGTTTCCTGAGGGAAACTTTTGTAATGCTGGTAGGCTATTTGAAGCTGATACAGCCAATTCTTGTGTTCTGCTGGTGTAGGCACCACCACCATACCTATTACTTCAGACCATGGGGGGGGGGGGGGCATGTGACCCAGAGTAAGAGTAAATCCATTTAAAACCATTATATTAGTCATGGGTTAGCCTTGGTGTGCTGGAACACACTCTGATGTCCTGGGGGAACTCCAAGGTTTTCATAAGTTAACATAAACTTAAAGTCCAAAATAGAGAATCAGACTGCTCCTTTAAATGGTCCACAGTAGGTAGGAGAACCTCAGAAATGTAATAGAAAGATGTAAGGTACCAGAGACCCATGAAGATGTAAGGATAGTGCAGAATTCAGTTTGCTGGCACCCGCTGAAAATGTACACTATCAATTTTTGACAAGATTGCCTTTATTAGTCTACATCCACCACACGTTTGAAATTTTAGGTGGATCATCTGTGTTATATCACACACTGCATCCTCACCTTTCGATCGCAATTGGTAGAATCTATCAGTGAAAATGTATCACTTGAGCACACAACCCATTTATTGACCTTATCTTGGACTGATCATGATCAGCTAGAAACATCCATCAAACACTTGGCTACATTTTTTTATGATTTATGCTTGTTTCTGTTAAACATTAAAACTCTTAGGACACTTTCACACGAAGGGTCCAATCAGGTTCACCTGTCAGTTTTTCACACAGACCTAATTGGACACTACAATCACCTCTATGGACCGACGGGTGTAAATGGAGTTGTGTCTGTTTACACCCACCTACCTCCAATCCAATCTGGTCCCTTAAAAAATTAAAAGGAAGGGAATCCGTCTGCCTCTGTCTAGGCAGATTAGATGAGAAGGCAGTTGGGTGTAAATGAACAGCGGAATCCGTTTACCCCTGCAGGTCCACAGAGCAGACTTGGCCTATGTCTGCTCTGCAGAAAATGAGCAAATACGCAGCTGTCATCAGCCCATTCTGCTCTGATCAGCAGGGATCAGTGGACAGATCCCCTGCTGATCTAATCAGAGTCAACATCGTGTGAAAGGGATCTAAGGCAGCTGTTTAAGATAAAATGAGGAATATGTACAGGAATATGTTCCTGACTACTCAATGAAGTTGATTTACTAAAGGCAAATAAGCTGCTCACTCTGCAAGAGAAGTTACGCTTTGAAAAGGAATCTGCCCCAGAGATTAGTAAATGCGGTGAAGTTTCACTTTGTAAAGCATAACCAATCACAAAACAGCATTTTTGCTTGCACATGATTGGATAATGGAAGTCAGCAGAGCATCACCTCATTCACTAAGCCCTTGGGCAAAATCCGTTGCAAAGTGCAACTACCCTTCCAAAGAGTGCAGCCGATTTGCCTTTTGTAAATCAACATTTATGTCTCCAAATATATCTATATCGTATATCTCTCAAAGACTCTAATGCCAAGATCTTTCCCTGGCAGTTTCTGCCTCTGTCCCACAATTCCCTTACCAACATGACATGCTCTCCATTCGTTATGTAGTATACAGTAAAGTGTACAGCAGCTAGCCAGTGACACCATGGCTTGGCTTTGTCCATGGTACAATCATGTCACAGGCTTTTAGTGCAGATAACCAAAAATTCCCCAAATAAGCCAGTGAGGGATCAAACTCAGCTGAAATGTCAGCTTTAGGTTGGACTGACCTATGGGGGTCAAGCAAAGCATTCCAAACACATGATTTTCCCCTTGTTTTATTGATGAAGGGACACTCTACAAACCATCAGCTGTTTGAGTACAATAAAACTACAGTATAATGACCCTTTCATCTGTCTGGCTTAAAAAAGAAAACCGTTTAGCAGTATTTACTAAAGGAAAGCCCTGTTATTTTATCTGCTTGACTTGCCGCAGGATACACCCATGTTTTAGGCATTTTGCCAGAAGAAGTACATGGTCTAAATACTGAGTCAGCTCTGTACATAAATTGTAAAAGCGCCTTGATCTATGTAAAATAACTGACCTTGCAAAGTAGCCTTGTCTTCTCTCTTTCTTTTCTTCTTTGCTGTCCATGATAAAAACCGTGAGAAGCTCCGACAAGTTCCTGAGCCAGGAGAGCGTCTCGTTGTCAATGCATCATGTCCACTAGGGTTCCTCCTGCCGTAACAATACAAATATCAATTAAAGTCAGGGAGCAGACAACCTGTTTCCAGTACAATCAGACATGAACTGTATCCCTTGACAGAAGGAGTTATAAACTTTACCCTGATCACATGGCACAGGATATGTGCCAACAGAAAAATAAACCTGTGCCGTGAAAAACAAACACGTGGAAAACAGACATTATTTTATTATTGTAGGTAAGAGAGGATATGATCACCATGTATAAATACATAAGTGCTCCATATAGTGAACTTGGTAATGAGTTATTCACTTTATGGTCATCACAGAGGACACGAGGGCACTCTTTACGTCTAGAGGAAAAGAGATTTCATCTCCAAATACGGAAAGGTTTCTTCACAGTAAGAGCTGTGAAACTGTAGAATAGACTCCCTCCAGAGGTGGTTCTGGCCAGCTCAGTAGTGCTTTAAGAAAGGCCTGGATTCTTTCCTAAATGTATATAATATAACTGGGTACTGACATTTATAGGTAAGGTTGATCCAGGGAAAATCCGATTGCCTCTCTGGGATCAGGAAGGATTTTTTTTCCCTGCTGTAGCCAATTGGATCCTGCTTTTCTGGGGGGGGGGGGGGGGTTCGCATCCCTCTGGGTATATGGGATTGTATGATATTGTTTATTTATTTATTTTTTATGCTTGAACTAGATGGACTTGTGTCTTTTTTTAACCTAACTATGTAACTATGTATCTGAATAAGAATGGCTTAATCAACTTACCACCAGGTCTAGGCGACGTTTATTTTGTTTTGACCTAAAAACGTGCAACTGAAATTTGTGTTGTTTGACATGTGAAACAGACTGTCAGTTCATATTTCAGATTCACTAATAATTTATAATATTTTGATACAAGGCCTTAAATCGGCAGTAAAGTAAAATACTTAATTTTTTTAAATAAAAAAAATCCAAATAATACCCTTACTGTCCCAAGGTGACAACGCTCACTTACTGTACTGTATCCGGCTGCTGTTAGAAATCATGGGTCCCCATACAGTCTACTTAAAAGAGCCTCCCCCTTTTATTTTTCTTGCAGCCATGTTGGGGGGCCTTTGATAAAATATCAAGGGACTAAACAGACAGCCTCTGCTGCAATGGACAGTGAATGAATGGGAAGTGCTCTGAGGCTTCCAGTTCATTCACAAACTGAAGCACAGTTTACTATGCTTCAGTGTTGCATAGACACAGTGAGTGATCGGTGCCAATCGCTCACTGTATTCATTCAAGAAAGGAAGAGGTTGGTAAATAGGACATATTATAAAGGGGGGGCACAAATTCGGGGCCCACCTGCATGAGATTGTGGTCAGCACACATGCGTTATATTTGATAAGGTTAAATACTGGTTAAGGTAGGCAGAATTTGGGTTACTGTCTTTTTAAATTTATGGTACAAGTAACAAGGGTCCAATCGGATCAATGGGATGGTTCTGGAAGCCTGAAGGTGTCTATATAAGGAACCTGCAGTGGGGCTTATTTCCTTTTCCCCTTTGGACCGGAGCAGTACCAGAAGAACTCCCTCCTTCCCTTGTCCCACGTGCACCTCTTATGTGGTAGGATCACCCTGGATCTCAGGGGGGATTTTTGATATATGAAAACTGTGATTCGTTTGCTGCTCGAGTTCTGATAACTGGGCAGTGTATTTATTTGGTGTGAATTAAAGTTATGATAAGTTTAATTTGAATAAAAGAGAGAATTTATGTTTTATAATTATACCAATAAAGGTGCCGCGGCCAATTATTTGCCAAAATGGTGTATGGTATTAATATATTTAGCAGAGTTCGGTTTGGTTATATTAAGGGGAAGGGTGTGTGGCCTACAATCTCATTACCGAACACTCCCCGCTCTCCATTCTGGAACATTTCCCTGTTTGCCCTCAGCAGCTACCAATCCCCCTGCAGCGCAGCCGGAAGAAAAAAAAGGGGGAGAAGCCAGAAGAGCTGCAGTGGGAGCCACAAGAAGTGGCAATAAGACAGTACAGACATCGCTCCTGCTCAGCAGGTGCCTGGGCCCATCTTTTGAACTAATGGGCCCTGGGCCCGGTACAGGAGGGTTAGCTGTACTGCCTTATCAGCGGCCCTAAATGTATCTATAGAGGAGAAGTGTTGTCTTCCTAGGGCAGGACAATGGAACACATACCCTTCTTCTCATCTCAAAACCATAGGGGGTGATGTTCTGACTACAGTCAGCAGAAAGCACTGACCGTTATTAGCTTACATAACAACTAATGAAGGGGAAAGAAGCTATGAACAAGTGTCATTTAGATAAACACTATACCCATTGTAGGATATCTTCTTGATTACAAACCCCACCTTCCTATGCATACCTCAAAAAGAGATGATTCTGCAGAGGACAAAATGCATTTTATACAAACATTATGTATCCCTGTATGAAAGTTTTATTTAGACTTAAGACTATTCAGTATGAGAATGATCGCTCTGTTGCTCATTCTGTACAGCATTGATGCCGAATGGTAAGGCAATTCTGTTGATAATTGCATACATACGGAGCAGACATAGCCAACAATTAGGATTACATTTGTGAAATTTAATTCTGTGCCATTTTTATCTAGGCTAAATGAGATAGGAATCTATGATAGAGTTCCACTTGTGTTTTTTTTACTATGTTTGGAACATAGTTCTATGTTTGGGGGGGGCATTTACTAAAACTGATGCACACACAATCTGATGCAGCTGTGCATAGTAACCAATCAACTTCTAGGTTTTATTGGCAATGCTTAATTGAACAAACTGAAGTTAAAAGCAGATTGGCTACTATGCACAGCTGCACCAGATTCTGTGTACTCCAGTTTTAGTAGGACCCCCCCCCCCCCCACCAAGTAAAGGAAATGTGATGCCCAAGGAGGGGCAAACTTCACACATATACATTATATGACATTTCTGTACACACCTTGTCTTTCTGAAATAACTATAATATTGACTATGTATTATAAATATCAAAGCGTTGATGAGTGTATTTGGACCACATTTATGCCTATCCATATTTACCATTGCACTATAAGGGCTCATTTACTTCCGCCGGTGGATCGCTTTTCAGAGGAGGGCATTTTTCAGGTAGGGAGAAGGCATTATGTTGCATCTTCACTGCCTATTTTAATCCCTAAACCAGGGGTCTCAAACTGGTGGCCCTCCAGCTGTTGTGGAACTACAAGTCCCATCATGCCTCTGCCTGTAAGAGTCATGCTTGTAACTGTCAGCCTTGCAATGCCTTATGGAACTTGTAGTTTCGCAACAGCTAGAGGGCCACCAGTTTTGCGGCCTAAACACTCACACAACTCCGCTGTGACCATGTGTATTGCAAGTGGTTGCGGCTTGGCCACATTTAGTTGAACCACTTCAGCTCCGGAAGATTTTACCCCCTTCATGACCAGGTCATTTATTGCTATTCAGCACTGTGCTACTTCAAATGACAATTGTGCGGTCATGCAACACTGTACCCAAACAAAATGTATATAATTTTTTTTTCAAAAATAGAGCTTTCTTTTGGTCGTCTTTGTTCACCACTGGGTTTTTTATTTTGTATTATATAAATGAAAAAAGGCCACAAATTTTGAAGAAACACCAATGACATGTCTGATCCGATGTTCGTGAAATCCAGATGGATGGAGACTCTATTTTCCATCCGGTTAGTGTATGGGATCAGATGAAAACAAACAAGCGGTCCATTTTCATCAGATCTCCCCATAGAGAGTGGGACTTATTGATTGGTTTGGGTGAAAGTTATAGCGTCTACAAACCTTCAGATATTTGAATTGAATACTTGAATTTTGTTTATATACTAGTAATGGTGGTGATCAGCGACTTATAGCGGGACTGTGATAGTGTCAGATTTCACATCGTACTAGCTGACACTTTGTGGGAACTGACACTGACAACACCAGTGACACCAATACAGTGATTAGTGCTAATAATATACACTAACACTGTATTTATGACACTGGCTGGGAAGGGGTTAACATCTAGGGGAAATCAAAGAGTTAACTGTGTGCCTAACAAGTGTAAAGTGTTTACTGTGCGGTGATTTTACTAAGGGATGCGCCAATTTTTAGTCCCTGCTTTGCACTGTCCTGGCTGGAGCTCTGTGTTGTTTACAAACACAAAGCTCTCTCCTGTCCTCTGCTCTGCCGATCAGCAGGTCCCTGCCATAACTCATTGGCCGGCATGTGCGCACCCCCTACTCGTAATAGCTGGATCATGTATCAGATACGTAATCCAGCGCAGAGCGGCTGCCCTGCAGCAGTATTTCTGCGTGAAGTAGTCCGCAACTGGTTAATAGGTCCTATTCTGTGGACAATACTGCCTGCCAAACGTGATGGCGGATCATTTTTGCTGTGCCAAAGCATTGCAGCCATGGCATGTACACCACGTCTGCTGCCTTTGCAGCTTAAGGGGGAACAGTTGAGGGTTGGTAAAAACATGACTCAACCACATGTTTTTACTGCATCTCAAAAGCAAGTGTTAACTATAGTGTTTGTTCTCTGGTACAAACATTGGCTATACATGTTGCTGCATGTTTCTACTGGGGTGCATACATCTTTCCCAGTGTCTTTATTACGTGAGATTTTGCATGGTTAAAGTGGGGTCAATCTGACAGCATACTTCATGCACTTCGGAAATAATAGGAGTTTACATCAATTTCAATGTAAAATCCCTGGACGAAGTCGTAATAATAAAATGCGCTGGGACGTGGTTGTATGGAAACCGGAGGTGACACTGACGCGGAAACCGGAAGTGACTTTCCGGCGGGGTTGCATCGGTCGGGTGAAATACTAGGAATATGACGTTGTGTCCACCAGGATTGGGATGTGCCAGTTTACGATTTGTACATGTGTTTTTATACTGGCAAAAATGTGAGTTTGAAGGATTTGTTTTAATACATATTGCACTTGGAGCTCTTCTTTTTCTCCTACATATGAGTGACCTGTGATTCACAGCTGTTTACTGAGACTCCTTTCTACAACCCAAAGGAGTATAATGCTCATTTTGCCAAACATGAGAATGTGCGGCAAATGTTTCCGGTGAGTCTGAACCCAATGGTGGCATGTTTATCACATGGTGTGGTATGGAGATTTTCAGGGTTATTACTTGATCATCACAGACCAATTATTGGAAGACAATACGTCTTGTCTTTTTATGATACACAAAGACTTTATTTTATTGTTATTATTATTTTTTAGATGGTGTTAAGTCACTTTGTTACTTTTTTGATTGGTGTTTTATATTGTTTATGCACTTGACATGTTGAATAATTGACTGCTGTCTTTCTTTAGCACTGCTGTTTATCATACAATGCCTCGAAAAAGTATCCCCCCCCCCCCCCCCTTGGCTTAATATCCATCTTGTTACATTACAGCCTTTAGTTCAATGTTTTTTTTATCTGTATTATATGTAATGGATCAGAACACAATAGTCTAAGTTGGTGAAGTAAAATTTGAAAAATATATAAATAAAACTATTTTTCAGAAAAAAAAAACGGATCATTGGCATGTGCATATGTATTCACCCCATTTGTTATGAAGCCCATAAAAAGCTCTGGTGCAACCAATTACCTTCAGAAGTCACAAAATTAGTGAAATGATGTCCACCTGTGTGCAATCTAAGTGTCACATGATCTGTCATTACATATACACACCTTTTTGAAAGTCCCCAGAGTCTGTAACACCTAAGCAAGAGGCACCACTAACCAAACACTGCCATGAAGACCAAGGAACTCTCCAAACAAGTAAGGGACAATGTTGTTGACAAGTACAAGTTAGGGTTAGGTTACAAAAAAATATCCAGATCTTTGATGATCCTTAGGAGCACCATCAAATCTATCATAACCAAATGGAAAGAACATGGCACAACAGCAAACCTGCCAAGAGACACCCGCACACCAAAACTCACGGACAGGGCAAGGAGGGCATTAATCAGAGCGGCAACACAGAGACCTAAGGTAACCCTGGAGGAGCTGCAGAGTTCCACAGCAGAGACTGGAGTATCTGTACACAGGACGACAATAAGCCGTACGCTCCATAGAGTTGGGCTTTATGGCAGAGTGGCTGGAAAAAAGCCATTACTTTCAGCAAAAAACAAAATGGCACGTTTTGAGTTTGCGAAAAGGCATGTGGGAGACTCCCAAAATGTATGGAGGAAGGTGCTCTGGTCTGATGAGACTAAAATTGAACTTTTTGGTCAAAGAAAACGCTATGTCTGGCTCAAACCCAACACATCGCACCACCCAAAGAACACCATCCCCACAGTGAAACATAGTGGTGGCAGCATCAGGCTGTGGGGATGTTTTTCAGCAGTCGGGACTGGGAAACTGGTCAGAGTTGAGGGAAATATGGATGGTGCTAAATACAGGGATATTCTTGAGCAAAACCTGTACCACTCTGTGTGTGATTTGAGGCTAGGACGGAGGTTCACCTTCCAGCAGGACAATGACCCAAAACACACTGCTAAAGCAACACTTGAGTGGTTTAAGGGGAAACATGTAAATGTGTTGGAATGGCCTAGTCAAAGCCCAGACCTCAATCCAATATGTGGTCAGACTTAAAAATTGCTGTTCACAAGCGCAAACCATCCAACTTGAAGGAGCTGGAGCAGTTTTGCAAGGAGAAATGGGCAAAAATCCCAGTGGTAAGATGTGGCAAGCTCATAGTGACTTGTAGCTGTGATAGCCGCAAAAGGTGGCTCTACAAAGTATTGACTTTAGGGGGATGAATAGTTATGCACATTGACTTTCTGTTATTTTGTCCTATTTGTTGTTTGCTTCACAATCAAAAAAAAAACATCTTCAAAGTCGTGGGCATGTTCTGTAAATTAAATGATGCAAATCCTCAAACAATCCAAGTTAATTCCAGGTTGTAAGGTAACAAAACATGAAAAATACCAAAGGGGGTGAATACTTTTGCAAGGCTTGCCATATTTGTAGGGTAGATATATAAGCAAACAACGTATGATATACTGTATATGGAAGCTGTGAACTCATAAAAAAACACATGAATTCTACCTAACAACACAACTGAACCAAGTGTACTGTTTTTTTATTTAAGTCATATGAGGTTTACTGAGCTGTATGTGTTTAGTGAGTTGAACTGTAAACATTATAATAAGCCCAAGGACAAACGGTTTATGGTGAGTCCCCTCTGATCCGCAGTTTTTAGTTACTTTAAAAAAGTTACTTTAAGTAGATCTTGATAAAAGTTTGATATTGGGGTGAATACGGGTAAAATGCATTTCATTGGCAGAATAATATTATTTTTGGGTTATGTATAGGAAGTTGAATGTTAGTAGCTTACAAGATTTCTGGCAGGAGCAACAAGTATTTTTACATGAACACATATAACAAAAAGCTTTCAATGGTATATTTAATAGACCAAAGGCAAGCAAATAAGAGAAGGTCACTGTTAGAGATTAAATATGTTTCAAGTTTGATCCAAAAGGCTTAATTCAATGATTCAATGATGTTTCCATTGGGTCACAGCCCACCTTTATCCACTTCTTATTTTATATATATATATATATATATATATATATATATATATATATATATATATACACACACACATAGTGACAGTGTGAGGCCCTGCCACTACTTTGCTTGAACGCGTTCTCATGCAGCGTACACACGGTCAGACTTTTCGACCAGACTGGTCCGACGGACACCGACGGACCAAATCCGGCGGACAATCCAATCGTGTGTGGGCTTCATCGGACCTTCAGCTGACTTTTCCAGTCGCAAATCTGACGGACTTTAGATTTGGAACATGCTTCAAATCTTTACGTCGTAACTCCGCCGGACCCAGAAATCCGCTCGTCTGTATGCTAGTCCGACTGACAAAAAACGGCGCTAGGGCAGCTATTGGCTACTGGCTATCAACTTCCTTATTTTAGTCTGGTGAATGTCATCACGTACGAATCCGTCGGATTTTGGTGTGATCATGTGTAGGCAAGTCCGTTCGTTAAAAAAATCCGTCGGAAGTCCGTCAAAAGTCCGTGGAAAGTCCATCGGACTAGTCCGGTCGAAAAGTCCGCCCGTGTGTACACGGCATAAAACGCTGGTTGCCCGCTTGTTTTGCTGACCCACTGTGTTCAATTCTCTTAAAAGTGACACTGCCAGCTTACCCATTTGTGGCACTGAAAAAAACAAAAACCCACTTGCTGATACTCACGTTGGCCATGCTCCCCTACCTCTGCCCTACTTTAAAGTCAATATCCACTGGAAGAGCATAAAGATTGGAGTGGTGATAGCTAAGTCAATAAGATTGACACAAACTTCTGACACGTAGAAGAAAAAGAAGCAGCAAAAGGAAAAATCAGTGAACTGCATCCTCACAATTGTATGCATACATTTACACACAGACTCTCCTAATAAGCTTTCTCAAAACTAAAATCAAACATACTAAGTGCAAGTGACCTTTATAAAAAGGATTTGTCTGAGGACTTCTTTTGTCCAATGTTTATATTTGGAAGCCTTGTTAAAAGCTGAACCTTGTTTATCAAACTTCGGTCAAGATGAGCCTTTTTACCTTTTTATTATGATATCCCTTGGTTGTGCGCAATGGTTTTTAACATTATCAGACCTCTAGCTTTTAGCTAATTTTTACAGTCAGGCTGGTCCGACTTATCTTACTTACTCAGCAAGGCTTGCATATTAGATTTTCTTCTCCCCATTGACTGTTTTTATTTTACAGATATTGACCATGGATTCAATTCTGCTCAAATCAACTTTGTAGTTAACGCAATTATATTGAATTAATTTGAGTATTCTGCTCAAGATTGCCTTCAAAACATTGTTGCTGATGCACATTTACCATCATTCCTGCACTCTAACTGACTTTGTAGAGAACATCATGAAGACTTACCATACATAGTTACACTGGGATAATGGAATTAAAGTTACAGTAAACTGAGATTTAACCACTTGACTTCCGGAAGATTTACTCCTCTTCATGACAAGGCCATTTTTTGAGATACAGCACTGCGTTACTTAACTGATGTTAACTGACAATTGCATAGTCATGCAACGCTGTACCCAAATAAAATGTAAGTTATTTTTTTGCCACAAATAGAGCTTTCTTTTGGTGGTTTTTGACCACCACTGGAATTTTTATTTTTTGCGTTATAAACCAAAATAATGTTGAAAAATACCCAATATTTTTTAATTTCTGCTATAAAACATATCTAATAAAAGAATTTTAATAAATCGAATTTCTTCATAAATTTAGACCAATATGTATTCTGCTACATATTTTTGGTGTAAAAATCTCAATAAGTGTATATATTGATTGGTTTGCGCAAACTATGGAATACATACTGGAATTTTTATTTTATATATATATATATATATATATATATATATATATATGTATATATATATATATATATATATATATATATATATATATATGTATATATATATATATATATATATATGTAATGGTGAAGATCAGCGACTTAAAGCAGGACTGCGATATTGTGGTGGACATTCTGACACCAACTGACACTTTGTGGGAACCAGAGACACTAATACAGTTATCAGCGCTAAAAATATGCTATGTCAATGTACTAATGACATTAGCTGGAAAGGGGTTAAACATCTAGGGAGATCAAAGGGTTAAATGTGGGCCTAGCCAGTGTTTTTGTGTACTTTGCGTGGTGCTTTTACTAAGGACAGAGTACTGCTATGTCTACATAGGCAAAGCTCGGTCCAGCCTCTCTCCTCGACCATCAGCGGGTGCCAGTGGACATCCATTGGCCGGCACCCGCCGATCGGTTTCTGCTGTGACTATTCACAGCAGAAGCAACATCCCCCCTGCCTGGAAGTGCAGAATCACGTATATATGGGTCATTCTGCATAGAATGGCCACCCTGTAGCAGCAAATCTGCTATAGGGCGGTCACTAAGTGGTTAAAAAAAGTATGTTTTCTTAACTCAAAAAGTACCTTCTATTTCTCCCAGCCACCTCTAAATATCCACATTCTTTATTTTTTGCTGCTGTCATCCAATTAGGAATGTAACCACCTTCTCTTGCTTGCTTCCAAGATGAACTCGAGCTATGGTTATATGTCAAGAACGCGGTGACGTACAACACTACGACAAGCAGAGAAAATGAAGTTCAATGCTTCTGAGCATGCGTCGAATTGTTTCTGAGCATGCATAGGAATTTTGCGCGTCGGAATTTGTACAGACGATCGCAATTTCGGGTAGGAACTTTTTCTGACCGAAAAATTGAGAACCTGCGCGCAAACTTTTGCTGGCGGGAACTCTGGCTGGAGGGTTGTTTCAGGAGTTCATGGAAGATGTTACAAGGAGGCATAAAAATACAGTAAGAAATGATTTCATGAAAAAGATTACCGAGCCATTACGTAGTGGATGTGTATTTTTTGGAGAATAAGGATATTGTTTAGTGTCACTTTAATTACTTCAACATTACAATATTTGCTTGTTTGAACATTAAACTTATATGATGGGAACATCGCTTTGACACTTATGTGTCCACTTGCCTTTTAGAGGAGAAGCAGAGTGACCCACAGCAATTATGACTGTATGTCCATTCAAATGTATATTGACCTTACACATGCGCTGATCAGGCTTTGATATAGAGGCTTCATATGCATACCAATAGTAGTCAAATAGATAAGTGTCAAACGTATTGTTGAACAACATTCATATGTCACAATGCATGTTATAGTCACAAGATATGGAGCCAACTGATACTTTTTATGATAAGCAAGACCCTGTTCCCAAGGGGTATGATTCCACTTCTCAAATGATGTACTACAACATCTGTCATTGTAACTTTGCATTTAAGCAAAATTAGGTACTTTTTTTGGAAGAAAAGATTTTATAAGTTTCTTTTGCTAAAAAAAACTTTTTACTGTCTGCTGACACATTTTTGTAATCTGTACACTGAATAGGGCCCACATTGCTGAAGAAGAGCACACCCAGATATAAGTGTGCCATAATGGGCAAGTATGCTGTGCAGAATTGCCAATTTCGGCAGGGGCCAAGTTTAGCTTAAAAAGTTCTATTGTAATATTTTTCACATTGGTTTGCCCAGGCCTCACTATTTTTTTGTACTGCTATAGATTTCCTATTGAGTTTGATTTACTTTTTCAATGCATTATTGCGGTGGTTCTCAACCTCGGTCCTCAAGTACCCCCAACAGGCCATGTTTTGGGAATTTCTTTTAGATAACATAGCTGTCCAAAATACCAAGTCATTGACTCTGATTTAAAGCACTTTTGCAAGATAAAGGAAAACCTGAAAACATGGCCTGTTGGGGGTACTTCAGGGCTGAGGTTGAGAACCACTACATTAGTGGACTGTGCAACACATGTATTTATGCCTTATTGCTTCACTAGTTTGAATCACTGGGCTGGAATAAGTATGTCAAGTCTTCGAGGACTCTTAAAAGTGTGCAATACAATCTATTTAGTTAGCCAATAAGTAGTGTTGCAGTAAAGTGCAGGGTATATTATGTTACACCCTTATATTCCCTTTGGACTGGGAAAAGGGTTTTCTTAATTGGAGCTTTCCAGAATCAGGGTGTAAACAGGAACTGTTTTCCATGGGCTTCCACTTGGGGGAAACGTGTGAGGACTTCTTTCAATATAGGAGGCAAGGTAGATTGTGTTCCTCCTTTGGAGGAACGCTGGGACACTCAGTAACCCACTGCCATGGCACAGGTTTCTCTCTTTACACCTCTCTCAAAGGGGGTGATTTACTAAAGAGAGAATGCAAAATCTGGTGCCCCATCGTTGGTATCAAAGGGAGGAATAGTGCCCCTCAGACATCAAAGAAATTCTGGACAGCCGCACTCCAAAAATATTTGCCTTTATTTAATAAGGTATCATCCAAAATACAGGTCACAGCAAAATGGGACAAAGCTCTGTTAGCTTTGTTCTATTTTGCTGTGACCTGTATTTTGGATGACACCTTATTGAATAAAGGTAAATATTTTTGGAGTGCGGCTGTCTAGAATTTCTTTGATGTCTAATTGCCATAGCATTGCTAGCACCTGGACTTCTAGACCAAAGGAGATGCCTTTTACCTTGATCTGACCCACCTGGAGTGGTGATACTCTCTCTCTACTTGGAATAGTGCCCCATCATTGGTATTAGTGGGAGGAATGGCGCAACATCATTGGTATTAGCAGGAGGGATAGTGCCCACTGTTGGCATCAGTGGAAGGAATAGTGCTCCATTTTTAATATTAGTGGGAGGAATAGTACCCTATTGTCAGAATTAGTGGGAGAAATAATGTCCATTATTGGTATCAATGGGAGGAATAGTACCTCATTCTTAGTGTCAGTGGCAGGAATAGTGCCTCATCATTGGTATCAATGGGAGGAATAGCGCCCCACTGTTGGTGTTAATTGGAAGAATAGTGCTTTGTAACAGTGGGAGGAATAGTGCCCCATTGTTGATATCAGTGGGAGGAATAGTGCCCCATTGTTGGTATAAGTGGGAGGAATAGTGCCCCATTGTTGGTATAAGTGGGAGGAATAGTGCCCCATTGTTGGTATCAGTGGGAGAAATAGTGCCCTACTGTTGGTGTCAGTGGGAAGAATAGTGATTCATATCAATGGGAGGAATAGTCCCCAAGGGCCAGATAAAGATTAGCAAAGGGCCACATCTAGCTCATGGGCTGCAGTTTGGAGACCGCTGCTTTAAAGCATCACCCTAAACACCCAAGTTCTACTGTTTCAGTGCTTAAAAAGAACCTATTTAGTTGCTATGGATATCATTTCCATTGTTCCTTTCTTTGAGTTTTTAAATATCGATCCCCATCTTTTTTACTTTTATTATACAATGAAAGCCACTGTTCATAAAATATATAAACAACAATACAAAACTCTAAGTAAATATGCTTAATGTTTCTATAAGCAACACATGAGAAAGCTCAAAATGTTACATGTGATGTACGATTCATTGTATTTCCTAAAACATTTGAAAACCTCAAACATCTAATAATGAACCACTGGCACACAGAGTATTGTGTTCTATGCAAATGAAGTGAGAACTAACGTTTAGTCTGTTTATGCCAAAAGCAGGCTATTTTTATCCATTTCTTCTACACAGGGAAATACACTGAACACGTATTTAGCATTTCACAGCAAGTAAAACAATATTCTGTTGTACCAAGTACTAGTGTATATACAAAAACAGTGTGCCTCACATAAAAACTGAAGGAAAGCATAAATAAGGCGCTGCCCTTATTACCCAAAATCAGGTTTCAGGCAAAACCCAACTGGCTGCCATAGGCAAAACTGACCAATTACTTCTTCACCTACCTGAACACTCAGGCCAGTGCAACTGTAAACCCTTGGCTTACAGATAAGGTCCATAGCGCGTGGTCGGTCAATCTCCATCCAGCTCAGATGCTTACTCAAAGTCTATAGCATGCTGAACGCTGTACTAAGTGATCTCCTAGATTGTAAGCTCTAACGAGCAAGGCCCTCTGATTCCTCCTGTATTGAATTGTACTGTAACTGTACTTACTGCCCTAATGTTGTACAGTGCTGTGCAAACTGTTGGTGCTATATAAATCCTGAATAATCATGTTTAGGGCCCTGTGTGTTCAGGGACGAATGCATGGAATGCAGGTATGCCACAGATGTTGAAAGCCTCCAGACAGCGTGGCTGGACAAAGCACCTGTGCCTCCAGGACACATTAAAACACAAGGATTGCATGCACAGGTGCTAGAATACTTATGTGCAAGGGGCCAAAAGGCAAATTATTTATTTCAGTGTTAATGATTGTTAGCTGGTCATTCTAAATGAGTACAACAAACATAGAATTTCCCTATTAAATGGGAGTTCAACATTTTTTACTTATTTTCCTTATAATAGGAGAGAAGCTAATGTTTCTCACTACCTGATACTTTCACAACACATAAATCTGATTTGATAATGCAGACTTATGCTACCTAAGAATTGTGATTTTAACATGTGTATGAAAAATTAAAGAGTTCCCCTGGACACAAATTGGTTAATGCCCCCCGGTTCTATAGTCTGCTGTACTTCCAGGCCAAATGACATTGGTGGCTTCGAATGAATCTTCTTGAAAATCTGAAATGCAAGTACAGCAGACCATAGAACTAGGGGGTATTAACAAGCTTCGGCTAAATGACATTGGTGGCTTCTAATTAATCTTCCTGAAAATCTGAAATGGAAGTACAGAAGACCATAGAATCAGGGGGCATTAACCACTTTGGCTAAATGACATTGGTGGCTTCTAATGAATCTATTTGAAAATCTGAAATGGAAGTACAGCAGACCATAAAACAAGGGGGCATTAACCACTGTGGCCAAATGACATTGGTGGCTTCTAATGAATCTTCTTGAAAATCTAAAATGGAAGTACAGAAGACCATAGAACCGGGGGGGGGGGGGGGGGGGGCAAAATCGCATTTTTTTTGCTACAAAAATACTTAGAACCCCAAACAATTATATATTTTCTGAAAGCAGAAACCATGTAACATAAAACGGTAGCCATTGCAATTTTTTAATCATTTGTTATATGCACAACTGTTTTTCAAGCACATATTTTTAAGAAAAAAATACACCAAAATTAATTTTAATACACACAAACATGATATAGTACCCATTTTTTGGGTAGAATAAAAAAGATGAGGTTGCATTAAGTATATATTACCAAACATGTCAAGACTCAAAATTGTGCATGCTGGTGAAATGGCAAAAAACTGCGGTAACTAACATTTTTCATAGGTGCTGCTTTATACGCCTTTACATGTTATCAATTTAGAGTTAACATGATTTAAAGACCTAGAATTTTTTCTCTCACTCCAGTGTTCACTGTGATACTTCAAATGTGTGGCACAATCTCTGTTTACATACATGTGCAAGCCTTATGGGGAAACAGGGGTGCTTTGATTTTTTTTATTATTTGTATCTATTTTATCACAATTTTTTTTTTTTTTTTTTTAAGCTTTTTATTATTTTAACCACTTGCTTACAGGGCACTTAAACCCCCCTCCTATCCAGACCAATTTTCAGCTTTCAGCGCTGACGCACTTTGAATGACAGTTGCCCGGTCATACAACACTGTACCCAAATGAAATTTTTTATCATTTTTTCACCACAAATAGAGCTTTCTTTTGGTGATATTTGATCACCTCTGCAGTTTTTACTTTTTGTTAAAAAAATGTAAAAAACTGAATTTTTAAAAAAAAAATTTTTTACATTTTTTTATATTTTGTTATAAAAAATTTAAAACGGGTCATTTTTCACCTTCATTGATGTACGCTGATGAGGCGGCAGTGATGGGCACTGATAGGCGGCAGTGATGGGCACTGATGGGTGGCAGTGATGGGCACTGATGGGTGGCAGTAATGGCAGCACTGCCAGGTGGCACTGATTGGCACTACAGGTGGGCATTGATAGGTGGCACTTGTGGGCATTGATAGGTGGCACTTGTTGGCATTGATAGGTGGCACTATGGGCACTGTTATATGGCACTATTAGGTGGCACTGATGAGGCAGATGTGCCTCTTCCACTTGGGGATCGATGTCCCTCACATCCGAGCCGGTGATCGGCTTTTTTTTCTACTCACGCTGTCAGCATGAGTAGAAAAAAAAAACGATTACCGATCTTTTGTTTACATCATGTGATCAGCTGTCATTGGCTGACAGCTGATCACATGGTAAGGGGCCGGGACCGTGATCAGCCGAGTCTCAGTGACTCAGTGATCACAGCGCGCTCGGCGCGCTCCCTGCAGGGAGCGTGCACAGGGGAGGCCGTCATATGACGGCCTCGTGGGAATTCAGGTCCACGCTGTGGCCGTCATTCGGCCATAGCACGGATGTGTAGTGGTTAAGTTATTGCTATACCCTATATGATAGCTTGGGCAGGTGACAGGTCCTCTTTATGGGGATGTCAGGGGTCTATTAGACATCCATTGTTTCCCTTCCCTCCACTACAGCTAATCAAGCACGATGGGCAGGTTACTGTGGTCCTGGTCTCCTTGGGCTGCTGCACCCACTTCTTTGAGGACAACAAATGTGATAATCCCTTTAGCTTACCTCAAAGAAGGCGCCTTGGTGGCCATTTTGTTGTAGCCCGTGTCCTCAAAATAAGCCAGGTTATAGGGATGTAAACATTGAATATTTGAGCCAGATTTCATAGGTACAGAAAAAAAACCTATGTTTTTACAAATGACGCAGTGGGATTGATTTAAAGTGTTACTAAACCCACAACAGTAAAATCAGTCTTTATATGAGTTAGGTATACTTGTTATACTTACTGTGGAATCTAAGGGGTTATTCCTCCGCATTGTGTATAAAGGCTGTTTGATCTTGTCTTCTCTTATCCTCCCCTTCTTCCACTGTCCCTAATCCATCTCCTGACACTACAGAGCATTGGGGGCATTTTTTTGGGGGGGGTGTGGGGGTGCATGTGATCAACAGAGGGCCAATCAGTATTGTCCAAACTGAGGGTCAGGATCCTGCGGCCTCATAGGACAGTTAGAGTAGAATGAAAACTCATCCTACAAGCTTTAACCCGACACTGATAGAAGTCCTAAGTTCTAATAAAATAATTGCATTTCCATGTTCTGTGTACTGTGGGAGACCAGATATAGTGAATATAGGGTTCTGGGTTTAATAACACTTTAATAAAACTGGAGAATGCAAAATCTGGTGGAACTCTGCATAGAAACCAGCTAGCTTCCAGTTTTTTGTTTTTTTTATCAAAGCTTATCTGAACAAACTGTGAAGTTAGAAGCCGATTGACTACCATGCACAACTGCACCAGATCTTGTACACTCCAGTTTTAGTAAAAGGAAACCTACTGCGGCTCCTTATCTGCATTGGTCAGTTTATGTAAAAGGTGAACTTTGACTTATTTTTTTTTTCGATTTTTCCTAACAGTTGCTAAAACAAGCCATGGCTGACCTCTGTTACTGACAGAGAAAAGAAAAGGGATGGGAGATTCAAATTTAGTGTCTCTGTTGTAAAATTTGATGACAAATTTTTCCACAATGCCTATAACTATGGAGGTCAGTCATGGTTTAGTTTAAAGTGATTTTATTGCATGTCCAGAATAGGCACATGACTGAATGTTCATAGTCATTTTAACTCCTGCAGCTAAATTTATTTTATCTATTTTTATATAGAGTACAAGGAGGAAAGATTAGAATTTCTGCTTTCTACTGGGATAAAGTTCTCCCTACTTTTTTTTTATCTTTGTGACACCTGGATTGGGGGGGGGGGGGGGGTACTGTGACACAAAGGTACAGAAGAGGTCTATTTAAAAATGTTTTTATAGAGGATTCAAATTTTTTTTTAATTGAATCTGATTAGTAAAATGTGTGAATCCTGTTGTTTTTTTTTATTTTTTTATTGTGGAATAATACATTTATAAATAGACCCCTAACAAGTTACTGTCTTTGACCCAATTAGGAAACAGACAGTAACAAAAAAACAAACAAAGGCTTTATCTCCTTTTCCTATGATCCAAAACAAAACAAAAAAATATTTGGCAGGTGTTGGACTTTAGTAGAGCTACAGAAATAATGTAACATTTCCTTATTTACTTTATAACAATGACACACAAGAGGAAATGAAGCAATATAAATGTTTTTTTGGGCATTTATATAACAACACAATGTGACATCCCCGAGCACATTAATCACTGAAACACATTATTACATTTGTAACTTTTCTTGATGAAAACACAAATACGTTATTAAGTCTTATTTACTTTAACTTTTCTTGTTGCTATTACAGATAGGGCAGTGTTTTCTTATGAATTTGTCACAACAGGCCTGAGTCAGTAAAAGTGGCACATTAACAATAAAAAGGATACCCGTGTCAGAACATCATACTCTCAATTACCAGCTCTCTGCTCCAGTGCTGGGACAAGGCCATCTGGTGCCCAGGGCGAAGATGGCAAACTGCGCCCCAGCCCCCCCCCATATGAAGAAACAGTCAGTGTCCTTTCAAAACCAGAAAACACTTAAAACAATACAACAATACAATACTGTAGCTGCAGCCCCGTCGCAGTATATGTACTGCGGTGGGTCGGCAAATGGTTAAATTGTAAGTTCACTTTACAGAGAATTTGTGAGGTACACTTACATTGGACCCCCTCCCCATCCCTCCCAGTCCTGCTCACCTGGAGTCCAACGATCCCCCGCACTGACCCCTTTGCATTACACAGCCCCCTGCACTACTTTACATTACACAGCCCCCTGCGCCTCTGGGCCTCATTACATTACACAGACCCCTGCGCCTCTGGGCCTCATTACATTACACAGACCCCTGCGCCTCTGGGCCCCTTTACATTACACATCCCCCTGCACCTCTGGGCCCCTTTACATTACACAGCACCCTGCACCTCTGGGCCCCTATACATTACACAGCACCCTGCACCTCTGGGCCCCTTTACATTACACAGCACCCTGCACCTCTGGGCCCCTTTACATTACACAGCACCCTGCACCTCTGGGCCCCTTTACATTACACAGCACCCTGCACCTCTGGGCCCCTTTACATTACACATCACCCTGCATCTCTGGACCCCTTTACATTACACAGCACCCTGCATCTCTGGACCCCTTTACATTACACATCACCCTGCATCTCTGGACCCTTTACATTACACATCACCCTGCATCTCTGGACCCCTTTACATTACACATCATCCTGCAGCTCTGGAGCCCTTTACATTACACATCACCCTGCAGCTCTGGCCCCTCTGCATGTTACACAGACCCCCCTTCAGTGCAGATGCCCCCTTCAGTATAGCCCCCCTGTTCAGTGCAGACCCCCCTTCAGTGTAGCCCCCCCTTCAGTGCAGACACCCCCATTCAGTGTAGCCCCTCCCCCGTTCAGTGCAGATGCCCCCATTCAGTGTAGCCCCCTGTTCAGTGTAGCCCCCCATTCAGTATAGCCCCTGTTCAGTGCAGACCCTCCTTCAGTATAGCCCCCCGTTCAGTGCAGATGCCCCCATTCAGTGTAGCCCCCTGTTCAGTGAACCCCCCCGTTCAGTGCAGACCCCCCTTCAGTGTAGCCCCCGTTCAGTGTAGCCCCCCATTCAGTGTAGCCCCCCATTCAGTGCAGATGCCCCCTTCAGTGTAGCCCCCATTCAGTGCAGACACCCTCTTTTAGTGTAGCCCCCCGTTCAGTGTAGCCCCCCCTTTAGTGTAGCCCCCCCACTCAGTGTAGCCCCCTATTCAGTATAGCCCCCATTCAGTGCAGATGCCCCCATTCAGTGTAGCCCCCTGTTCAGTGTAGCCCCCCGTTCAGTGCAGACCCCCCTTCAGTGTAGCCCCCCGTTCAGTGTAGCACCCCCATTCAGTGTAGCCCCCCCGTTCAGTGCAGACACCCCCTTCAGTGTAGCCCCCCGTTCAGTGCAGACACCCCCTTCAGTGTAGCCCCCCCTTCAGTGCAGACACCCCTTTTAGTGTAGCCCCCCATTCAGTGTAGCCCCTCTCATTCAGTGTAGCCCCCATTCAGTGTAGCCCCCCATTCAGTGCAGTGTGCAGACTCCCCCTATTCAGTACCTCAGATCAGCGGGGCGGCACATCCCCCTGTTTACACATAAACAGAGAGGAGGGGGAGGCGGCTTCACTCTGCTTGGCTGTGCTTGTGTGACATCCGGGATCGCACAGACAGACAGCCTGCGGCCGCGAGGGGGGGGATGGTAGGTGCAGCGGTGTCACCCTGCGCCCCCTGTCACCCTCTCCCCCTCGCATCACAATATAGATTGCCTCTCCCTGCCTGTGCCTGTCACTGCGCCGCTGCCTAAACCCGCTAGGCTGCCACCGATTCAATCGCGGGGGCGGGCCAGCCTGACACCCTCCGCCCAGTGTGTTGTGTGGTACTCGGGGCGGCCCGCCCCCCACTTAGTACACCTCGGCACATCTTTGCAAGCAGGCGCAGCTCTGCAATGTTGTAGGGGCGGTCGGTGATTGTCACTTGCCCAAAAAGTTTAACATCACACTGCCTGCCAGCGCTGTGACTCCCTTCCTACAATAAATTGCTTCCGCCCACCCTTGTACCGGCCCTGCTCTGCTCTGCCCAACTCCCCCCTGCTCACTGGAGCGCTGAGCTATGGAGGGGGGCGGAGCGGCCGGCTCAGCCTCTCAGTGGCTGGCATGGTCCAGGTATCAGCTATTTTGCCCGAGCGTGGACCGGCTCTGTGACGTCTGCGGAGAGCGGACTTCAGCCCGCTGTCTGCTGAAAACAGGTCACAGAAGTACAAAACTGCACACCTGTGATCCACAGGAGAAGTACAGCCAAACGAGCTTTTGCTGTACTTCTCCTTTAACGACCTCCCGCCCGGTATGAATGATGGTCGGGAAGTGGTTCAGTTATCCTGACTGGGCGTCATATGACGTCCAGCAGGATAACAAGGCAGCGCGCGCACGCAGGGGCATGCAGCGTGGTGATCGTTGGTGTGGTGTGTCTGACACAACGTATCTCTGATCTTGGTAAAAAGCCTCTGACGTAGTGCAAACACAGCTGATCACAATGTAAATAGGAATTTTATTTGTAGCGCAAAAAATAAAAACCCCAATGGTGATCAAATGGCACCAAAAGAAAGCTCTATTTGTGGGGAAAAAATTATAAAAAATTTCTTTGGGTACAGTGTTGCCTGACAGTGCAATTGTCATTCAAAATGCAACAGACAGCTGAAAATTTGTCTGGGCAGAAAGGGGGGAAGTGCCCGGTATTGAAGTGGTTAAGCTGGCCTCATTCACACACTTGAGGTGGATCAAGACAATCATTCCCACTGAGCTATTGTGTTCTGATGGCGGGGGGGGGGGGGGCGGCTTACCCACCATCAGAACACACTGATCAGTGAAGCCGGCTATAGGTCGCGGTGCTGATTGAGCAGCATTTATCCGACTGGGTGGCTGTCCAGAAGTTGATTGGTAGGTGCCTATACATGGATGGAAAGAAGAGAGGTCATGAAGAAGGTAACAGGACAGTTCATGAAACACTGTTTCTAGGCTGTGGTGTAAAATAAGATACTACAATACCCCGTATGCATTAAAGCCATTCCTTCAGTTGCTTCTGACCCAGCTTTGTAGAAATATAAAGAGGGTCCCTCCCCATATCCCTCTTGTATGCAAGAGTAAAAAGTCTACTGGACAGTACAAAATGTGGACCAGTCATTAAAGAAGAATTTCATTTCGCCCCCCCCCCTCCCCCTTTAGCTTTTTTGCTGGGTAATCCACAAAAAACATACTCACTTACCCAGCAATCAAGTGGTGTACTACAGGAATCTGCCTCACTGAGTTTGCACATCAAGTCCCATACCATCATGTTCATCTGTGATGTCATTGGGAGCTGGCTTTTTCTTCTGGGCTCTTACAGCCAGCCCTCTGACAACACGCGTGCATCATCAGTGGGGCAGCTGCAAATACCAGGAAAAGGCAGGTGGTGGCTCACTGAAGATGCAGCATGACGTATACACAGTAACACACCTTGCAGCTAGGGCTGCAACTAATGATTCTTTTCATAATCGATTAGTTGGCCGATTATTGTTTCGATTAATCAATGAATTGGTTAATAACCTTAAAATAAGTGTGGTGTATAATTTAGTTAATATGTAACGTTTAAAAAAAGGCAACTTATTCTTAAATATCTATCTGCAGCGGTAAATATAAATAACCAACTATATGGTTAGAGAGCAAAATCTCTAATCCACTCTGACAATAACAGACAGAAGAGATATACTGTATATACAATTAGAGGAGATATACTGTATATACTATTAGAGGAGATATACTGTATATACTATTAGAGGAGATATACTGTATATACTATTAGAAGAGATATACTGTATATACTATTAGGAGATATACTGTATATACTGTTAGAGGAGATATACTGTATAAACTATTAGAGGATATATACTGTATATACTATTAGAGGGGATATACTGTATATACTATTAGAGGAGATATACTGTATATATTATTAGAAGAGATATACTGTATATACTATTAGAGGAGATATACTGTATATATTATTAGAAGAGATATACTGTATATACTATTGGAGGATAAATTCTATTACGGAGCCGATCCCTCCCTCAGTAAATGTCGGTGCTGCAGCCTGAGGGAGAGACTGATCACTGAAGTGGATGAGAGCGCAGCAGGAGTACTTCTGACGGTGGTACACAGGCGAGCAGTCCTATGCACATACAGTGACACTTTACACAGGCTACTCTGGAAGGTGCAATCCCCAGACTCCCTGCTGTGTGCTTACGATCATCATCATTATGTTGATCACAGCAGGTGCTCTATGACTCTCTCAGTGTAACATGACTGTGTGATGCTGACACTGTTATGGCTGTGCTGTGTTATAGTCTGTAACACACAGTACAGCCATAAGTTAACAAAGTCAGCACCCAACAGCCATGTGACACTGTGACAGAGCGATAGTGCACCTACTGTGCTGTGATCAACATAATGATGATAATCACAAGCACACAGCAAGATGCTACTTTACACTTGTGTTTGGGTGTTCATATAAACACACAGCTGAGCTGCATTTTTACCACCCCCAAACCACTCCCCTTTAAGAACCTTTCACCCATGTATTCAATTTAGCTCCGTTTGAGTTTTCCATGCAGACCTGTTTAAAAGCTCCATGTTACATAGTTACATAGTAGATGAGGTTGAAAAAGACACAAGTCCATCAAGTACAACCTATGTGTGTGATTATATTACAGTAGGTCTAGGGAGTCCAGATGTATATAGATTTGTGTGCATTTACACCTGCCTGCATCTGTGTCCATTCAGGTTCAAAAGAAAAATTGAAAAGGACTGTGTGTTTCTCGTTGTAATAGATTGCGTTTATTTTTCCAGGCCTAAATGTGACAGATCAGAGGTAACCTGAAGTAAATGGACACAAGTCTGTTTACATCTGGCCACCCTTAAAGCCACCACAAGTCTGTGGTGTATACAGACACAAACTGAATGGGTATGGATGTCAAAACACTGACATGTCTCATTCAGCTCCAATTATGATTGGTGAGGCATTGGTGAGCTACCTGGCGGGATAGCTAAGGTGGGTTCAGACTAGGGTGCGAACACGCCTGAGCTCATTCCAGCTAATTAGTTATTGTGAATAAAGTTCTAAAATAAGACATCCCTGCTGCTGTATAATACAGTATGTGTAAACAATTTAGAATATTAATATTCATTTATGGCCCGTAGGGCAATAACCTTATTATGGATGCAAACAGCTTCTCCCACTCTACATCAATGGGTCTTTTTGTTTAACTAGATACTTCCAAATGAAAAAGTTATATATATATATATATATATATATATACATACATATATATATATACACACATATATACACACACGGGAGTGAGTATACCACTGACATTTTTGTAAATATTTTATTCTATCCTTTCATGTGACAACACTGAAGAAATGACACTTTGCTACAATGTAAAGTAGTGAGTGTACAGCTTGTATAACAGTGTACATTTGCTGTCCCCTCAAAATAACTCAACACACAGCCATTAATGTCTAAACCGCTGGCAACAAAAGTGAGTACACCCCTAAGTGAAAATGTACAAATTGGGTCCAATTAGCCATTTTCCCTCCCCAGTGTCATGTGACTCCTTAGTGTTACAAGGTCTCAGGTGTGAATGAGGAGCAGGTGTGTTAAATTTTGTGTTTTCATTCTCACTCTCTCATACCGTTCACTGGAAGTTCAACATGGCACCTCATGGCAAAGAACTCTGAGGATCTGAAAAAAAGAATTGTTGCTCTACATAAAGATGGCCTAGGCTAGAAGAAGATTGCCAAGACCCTGAAACTGAGCTGCAGCATGGTGGTCAAGATCATACAGCGGTTTAACAGGCCAGGTTCCACTCACAACAGGCCTCAGCATCATATTCAGAGGTTGTCTTTTGAAAATATACATATGAGTGCTGCCAGCATTGCTGCAGAGGTTAAAGGGGTGGGAGGTCAGCCTGTCAGTGCTCAGACCATACACCGCACACTGCATCAAATTGGTCTGCATGGCTGTCGTCCCAGAATGAAGCCTCTTCTAAAGATGCACAAGAAAGCCTGCAGTTTGCTGAAGACAAGCAGATTAAGGACATAGATTACTGGAACCATGTCCTGTGGTCTGATGAGATCAAGATAAACTTATTTGGTTCAGATGGTGTCAAGCGTGTGTGGCGGCAACCAGGTGAGGAGTACAAAGACAAGTGTGTCTTGTCTACAGTCAAGCATTATGGTGGGAGTGTCATGGTCTGGGGCTGCATGAGTGCTGCCGGCACTGGGGAGCTACAGTACATTGAGGGAACCATGAATGCCAACATGTACTGTGACATACTGAAGCAGAGCATGATCCCCTCCCTTAGGAGACACGGCCGCAGGGCAGTATTCCAACATGATAACGACCCCAAACACACCTCCAAGATGACTACTGCCTTACTAAAGAAGCTGAGGGTAAAGGTGATGGACTGGCCAAGCATGTCTCCACACCAAAAACTTATTGAGCATCTGTGGGGCATCCTCAAATGGAAGGTGATGTCATCATGGAGGAGTGGAAGAGGACTTCAGTGGCAACCTGTGAAGCTCTGGTGAACTCCATGCCCAAGAGGGTTAAGGCAGTGCTGGAAAATAATGGTGGTCACACAAAATATTGAAACTTTGGGCCCATTTTGGACATTTTCACTCTCTTTTTTTGCCAGAAGTTTAGACATTAATGGCTGTGTGTTGAGTTATTTTGAGGGGACAGCAAATTTACACTGTTATACAAGCTGTACACTCACTACTTTACATTGTAGCAAAGTGTCATTTCTTCAGTGTTGTCACATGAAAAGATATAAGAAAAGATAGAAGAAAAGATAGAAGAAAAGATTTACAAAAATGTGAGGGGTGTACTCACTTTTGTGAGATATTGTAGATAGATAGATAGATAGATAGATAGATAGATAGATAGATAGATAGATAGATAGATAGATAGATAGATAGATAGATAGACAGACTATTAGTAGGAACTTCCCAGGGACATTTTAAAGTGAAACTTCACTCTCTCAGGCAACACTGTCTATTTTCAATCCATATGCTGCTAGAATTAGTAAATAGATAGGTAAGTATATCATGTTTACTTGTTTTAAACTTTTTTGTTTTACATTTCTTCAGTTATTTCCTCGTTTTCCATGTCTAGGCAAATTATGTTATACATCTCAGGAGTCTTCAGGAGGGGAGAAGGGGTTTTCTCACCTATGCCCACCCTCCTGCGTGCATGCCTGAGCTAAGGGCAGATGGATCCCAGGGAAGTAAATACTACATGAATCATCTGCGCCTACTCAAGATGGCCATGTCCAGAAATGTTAGGGATGTTTTTCGACATGATTTCTGAGCAAAATAAAGCATGGAGACATGGGTGGGTGGGTGGCTGAGTTTGCTGTGGAGATTAAAAATGAAATAATGTTTTTGGTTTGTGGTGCTCAGATGCAGTGAAGTTCCGCTTTAACAAATCATGGGACATTTGGAGGAACTCAGACTTAACTCTTGTGGAAATGGTTACCTCTCAGCGTGTGTAAATAAGACTTCAATGGGTGAAAGACAATGAACAAAACACTGGTTGTTTAATTGTTCCACTACCAAACAGATGATGTCTAGGTATGCAATGAGATCATTTCTGTACATATGGATTTTCCTTCTTTTCAATAAACAAAGATTAGGGAAAAAAAGGTACATTTCAATAAAGGAGGCTAGGAATGAGATAGCAGGAGGTGGCTGGGGCGGGTGAAGGTCTGATCAACCAACCATACATCTTGTCCTCCTCTTTTCCCACTGTGGAGCACCATCAGATCTTTGTTATAAGTGGCCACTACACAACCATAAATAACAAGAAGAAACCACGCTTAGGCCTACTGAGTTAAAGTATTGAAAACATAACTATTTCTGGAACAGATGGTTACTGGGCATAGAATATGCAATGTATTATTTTGTTATGCACAAGCAAACGCTGATTCATTGTGACAAACTGACACTAATAGCTCCATTTTCCTTTGAAGAATAATGGAACAAGCCCATTAGTTTTTCACATGGTAGGCTCAGTTGCTGCTGCTGTTCTTACAGAAGAAAGACTCTGGCATGGGATAGTTCAAGATGAACTCCAGGCAAATATAAGACGAACATTAATGAAGCTCTGTAATCATGAATACATCCTTAATAAAGATCTTCACCCTTCTGATATATATATATATATTTTATATCACTTTGCATTGCACCACATGCATTTTAACATAAATAGCAATGCTAAAATGCATGTTGTGCGATGCAGAGCGATAAGGGGGCAGCATTTTAAAGTAGGTTTATTGTTTAGCCTTTCTTTCTACTTTAAAATTATTTTTTTTTTTAAATGCAAGTAGTGTAAGTACGGTATCTTAGGCCGGCCATACACGATTCGAAACGTTAATAGGCAGGCTGAATGTACCAAGCTGATGGAACGATCAAATTTGGGTACGACCAGCATGCCGGAATCGCTTTCGATTATCACAAGCGCCTGATATAGCCCCCAGCGATAATCACTGTCTTCTCCAGGTGAAGACAGCTTCCCCCGCCACGAGAAGACAATTGCCCGGCCGGAGGGATTCCCCTGTCAGCACTGTGTTGATGGGAGAATTGTGCAACCTGCGTTTGCAGGAAATAAATCCAGACGGTCTATGGGCTGCCTTGATTTGACCTGGTATCATTCTGTTGCTGTTTCTGTACTGCAGAGGTCAGAGAGGAAGAGGGAGAAGCAGCACAATGAGCCTATCAGTTGTGTTGCAGTGCAGGGAGCATATCCATGGAAGGATAGAGATGCTTGTCTTTTCACTATCAAGGGAAGGGAGGGTAGGAGAAAACTTGTAAGTGAAAGTGTAACATGGAAAGAGCACACGTGGCAGAGCTGTGCCAATCTCAGGACTTGGTGGACAGAAGGTGGAACAGCCCTTCTACATGTAGTTCATGTATTTATTTAGCTTTTTGCCTGGAGTACAGCTTTAAAACAGATTAAGTAGTTATACATTTACATTGGTCTCCAAACTGCAGTGACTGTATGTGGCCCTTTGCTTGCTTTTATCCAGCCCTTGGAACATTATCCCCCCCCCCCCCCCGTCAGCAACACTGGGGCATAGTTCCTGCTACTGACAATGCAACGCTATTCCTCTCACTGACACCAATGATGGGGCACTATTCCTCTCACTGACACTAATGATGGGGCACTATTCCTCCCACTGACACCAATGATGGGGCACTATTCCTCCCACTGACACCAATGATGGGGCACTATTCCTCCCACTGACACCAATGATCGGGCACTATTCCTTCCACTGACACCAATGATGGGGCACTATTCCTCCCACTGACACCAATGATCGGGCACTATTCCTCCCACTGACACCAATGATGGGGCACTATTCCTCCCACTGACACCAATGATCAGGCACTATTCCTCCCACTGACACCAATGATGGGGCACTATTCCTCCCACTGACATCAATGATGGGGCACTATTCCTCCCACTGACACCAATGATCGGGCACTATTCCTCCCACTGACACCAATGATGGGGCACCGTTCCTCCCACTGACACCAATGATGGGGCACTATTCCTCCCATTGACAATAAAATAAACATGGTAATAAACAGAGTGTATCTAAGGCCTACTTACACCAACTCAGCGCTTTGTTACTATTGAGTTAAAACAGGCAAGTAACCAACTAACAATCAAAATGATCGTTAGCATAAAAAAGCAAAATAACATAAAACTTAATAAACTACAAGGAACTAGTCCAGAAGCATTGAAAAATGCAGTGCTCCTGTCAATCCGTATCTTGACCGGAATTCATGTGTTAAAAACATATGAGAAACATTTGAATGACGCAGGTGGCTAAAAGTTCAGAGAGTAGATGGTGATCCTAGTTGGTAATAAACAAGCGTGCACCATACACTAAGATCTTCACCACGTGGGTCATGCTCCCCTAACGGTTCAAACTCACCGGCAATTGAAAAATCACAAGCCTTGATATAATCAGAGAGACGTCATCCAAATGACAAGTAGGTTAGGGATGCAAATAACTCCACGGATAGTCAGACATAAAAGAAAAACTCCACATAGCTTGAGCCTATTTACTTTTTATTGTCACCCCAATCTCCTTAAATGTGTGATAGGACCTTGTTGTCGGAAATTCCGACCGTGTGTGGGCTCCATCACACATTTTCCATAGGAATTTCCGACACACAAAGTTTGAGAGCAGGCTATAAAATTTTCCAACAACAAAATCCGTTGTCGGAAATTCCGATCGTGTGTACACAAATCCGACGGACAAAGTGCCACGCATGCTCAGAATAAATTAAGAGATGAAAGCTATTGGCTACTGCCCCGTTTATAGTCCAGACGTACGTGTTTTACGTCACCGCGTTCAGAACGATCGGATTTTCCAACAACTTTGTGTGACTGTGTGTAGACAAAACAAGTTTGAGCCAACATCCATCGGAAAAAAAATCCTAGGATTTTGTTGTCGGAATGTCCGATCATTGTCCGATCGTGTGTACAGGGCATTAGAGTGAAGATCAGCCAAACTCCGATGAATCAACGCCGCTGATCGGTCTAGGTTGTCTCTCTCTGGTGGTAAAACACAAACGTCACTTCCAGTCGCCGTGAGGTCACGCACTGACGCGTTTCGTCATTACGACTTCGTCTGAGGGAGCAGCGTCCTGGCATTTATCGGCCACCTCCCCAGCTGATTAACCCACCATATGCAAAACCACTCCACTTTTCAATGGTGCACGCTAGCAGTGGAATTCACATACTCAGAGGACAGCATAACAAAGCTGAGAGGGTGACGGCCCCATATGTTTACAAATGAACTGTGCTAGCAATACATGAATTTAGGTATATGTGAACATGTTAAAGCATAAACATTTCATATTATCTACATTCATGTTAAACAATTGATTAATACATAATCATAAAATTGATGTGATTTTTCTATTGCTGGCGAGTTTGAACCCCTAGGGGATAGTGACCCACACGGTGAAGATCTTAGTGTACGGTGCATGCTTTTTATTACCAACTAGGATCACCATCTACTCTCTGAACTTTTAACCTCCTTGTGTCATTCAAATGTTTCTCATATGTTTTTAACACATGAATACCGGTCAAGATACGGATTGACAGGAGCGCTGCTGTAGTATTGGAGGGTGCATTTTTCAATGCTTTTGGACTAAATAATATTTGTTTATAAATAAATTAAGCATACCCCAATAAACTAGTTGTTAAAATTCTTACACTTGCAATTGTAGTTTACAACTTTCAATGCTGCTGCCTCCTGCTATCTTATTGCTGCTTCCCTGAACTTCCAGTCTTCACAGGAAATGGTTAAAGGGGTTGTAAAGTTTTTTTTTTTTTAATAACAAACATGTCATACTTACCTTCTCTGTGCAAAGGTTTCGCAAACAGTGGCCCTGATCCTCCTCTTCTGGGGTCCCTTAGTGGTGCTCCTGGCTCCTCATCTTCTCGAGTGCCCCCCCATGGAGACCCATATTCCATGGGGGCACCCATGCGGGCATGCTTCAGAGTCCTGCTGCTGCGTCCATGGACACAAAACAGCAGGACTCTGCCCGCCCCCCGTGTCATTGGATTTGATTGACAGCAGCGGCAGCCATTATCAATCTATCCAATGAGGACCCGAGACAGCAGCTGGAGCTGTTGTGCTCGTCCCTGTCGCTGGAACGATTGGGTTCAGGTAAGTACAGGGGGGGGGCTCTGGGGGGCTGCTGCACTACAGAAGGTTTTTCACCTTAATGCATAGAGATCCTTTAATAGTGGACAGTGCAGTCTGGAGCTAGTCTATTAGCTTGAAGGGGGTAGGTGGGAGGAGGATAGGAGTGCCTTGACATTTTAGGCTATGTTTCTATGGATGTACACAGTGCAGGGAGACCCAATTCTAGCCCTTGCAGCAAGGGTGGCTCCACAGGATGCTGAGAAAGGAGCCAGTCTGAAACAGGAAACCTGGGGCAGCAGTGATGGCACCAACTTAAAATGGAACATATGCAAGGATTAACAGATGAAGAAACTGCCTACTCAGCAAGTGATTCATTCAGCTGCTTATAAAAAATCACTTTCTTGTGAAAGTTTATCAGCAGGACAGGAAGTGAATGGAAATCTCACTAAAGGAACCCCGTTAACAGTAAAAACCTGACAGGGTCTATAACCCTTCTGAACGCTATAAGAAAAAAAACGTTTTCGGCTTATTATAAATGAAGGAGTAACAATAATAACTATAATGTATTTTTACTAGAGAACCCTTGTATAAGGCTGGGTTCACACTATTGCGAATCGGATGGGGATTCTCAGCATCCAATTCGCAATAACAGGAGATTGTGACCGGCTCTCTATGGAGCCGGTTCACATATCTCCCCTGCGGCTCCAGTGTAAATGTGCACAGAAGTCCTGTGCGTCTTTTGGTCCGTTTCAGATCCGAATTCAGCCGGGCTGAAATCGGACCTGAAACAGTGAACGGGGACGCACCGGACCAATGCTGTGAGCCGCATGCGAATATAGTGTGAACCCAGCCTAAAGGCATGGCTAATATGAATGTATCCTTAGGGGTTAGACATAGACCATTTTCAAAATATGTATAGAACTTTAAACAGATGGGCCCCATCTTCTTTCTCCGGCAAAGCAGACTGCATAACAAAATGAACTATTTGGATAGAAGTGCTAGTTGAGCTTTAGTGCTCCTTTCCCTCTACAACATTTCACTGCCCATAAAAGACTATAATAAATTTGCTTCACACACGTAAAAAAAAAAAAAAAAAAAAAAGAATAGTGTAGTTACTTGTCCGATTACTGAATACATTGTCTATAGGGACTTGTTTCTACATTCGGAACTGGTCTGCATAAAGGGATATTTGTACTCAATGAAGTCAATAAAATGAACTTTACACTGATAAAAATGAAAAAAAATGACAAATAACATATAAGTCCTCATGCACACGGACGTTTTTACAGCTGCTTTTTTGAGCTTTTTTTGCAGCTTAAAAAGGCCTGTCTATGTTAGTCTATGGCTTCATGCCCACCTAGGCGTTTTTGAGCTGCAAATGGCATAGGCGTTTTTAAGCTGTAAAAAAAAACCCAGGACCAGTGGGTTCTGAGAGAGGCTTTTCAGCTGTAAAAACGCTCTAACGCTTATAAACGCTCAAAAATGCTCAAAAACGTCATTCACCAACGTTTACTGGACGTTTTTGGTCCATTGGGAAAAAAAAAATTTGGAAAAAAAAAACGTTGAAAAAAGCTGAAAAAAGTTTTTAAAAAATCACTGCAAAGATACTGGCGTTTTCATAATGTTATTTTAGCAGCCTGTGTGCATGAGGCCTTAAAGGTCACGCATTTTTATTAAGGGTTGCAGCAAAAAGTACTGGCATATATATGCATGCATAAAAATGTCTAATAATTTATTATTATTAATAATAATAATAATAAAACTATAAACAATGTTGTACAAGCTTCTACTTTTGATGACAACCGGTAAATAATATAGGCAACCTGCCAGCAACAGAATAATGAGACCAAAGAAATCACTGACCTGTTTTTTAGGCACGCAGACCATCGCTCCGCTGCGGCTTCCTCATTAGGGAATGGGCCAGCAAGAAAGCAATGCCATAGAATCAGGTACGTGTTTTATTTAGTGATCCTGTTGTTGATTACAAGAGCACTAGACTGGCATTGGCCTTAACTGCTGTAGCAGGATATATACTGTTGCTTATCAAAGGGAGCTTGGCAGGCAGTGAGGGGGCATTATGTAGCCTCCACACCGCCTGTTTTAAACACTAAAAACCCGAACCATAGTGCTGACACCCACCCAGACACAAGTGTACAGTATATAAGGTCTAATGCCGAGTACACATGATCGGACATTCCGACAACAAAATCCATATTTTTTTTTCGACGGATGTTGGCTCAAACTTGTCTTGCATACACACGGTCACACAAAGTTGGTCGGAAATTTCAACCGTCAAAAACGTGGTGACGTACAACACGTACGACGAGCCGCGAAAAAATGAAGTTTAATAGCCAGTGCTGCTCTTCTGCTTGATTCCGCGCATGCGTGGAACTTTGAGCGTCGGAATTGTGTACACACGATCGGAATTTACGTAAATGGATTTTGTGGTCGAAAAATTTGAGAACCAGATCTCAAATTTTGTGCGACGGAAATTCTGATGGAAACTGTCCGATGGAGCCTACACACGGTTGGAATTTCCGACAATAGGCTCCCATTGAACATTTTCCTTCGAAAAAAATCCGACCGTGTGTACGGGGCATTAGTGTTTTTTCGGTTAGGTATACAGTGAAGGCACCAACAAAGTAGCCTATCATACAACTGCAGCATTTGACTGTATTCCACCACATAGCTTTCTACCATCTCCAAACATATAAATGAAACTTTTATTCTCAAATTCTTCATTATTTATCAAGAAGTTAAAAAATAATGGCCCAAAAACTAACCCTAGGGTACGCCACTGACAACCTTAGACCATTCAAAATATGAATGATTAATCACTATACTCTGAACACGGTCTTCAAACTAGTGTTTGATCCTTTTATAGACGGAATTTGCCAAGCCTATACTGTAGACCATATCTTACACATTAACTGTCTATGGGAACCGTGTCAAACCCTTTGGCAAAGTAAAAAAATAATACTACATCCACACTCAGTGTTGGGTTATTCCCTGATAAAAACAAAAGTAGCTTTGTTTAATAGCTTTGGGCTTTCACAAATGCATGCTGGTTATCACAAATAAAATTGTTTTCTAGCATGCACAAACTGATTGCCTGGATCTAGAAGAAGAAGAAGGGGAAAACCCCAGAACACTTGTCCTTAAAAGTTAACTGTTAGTGGAAAAAAATATCAAGGACAGCACTCAGTTACGTTGTTTTTAGCCAAATCCCACACATCGTGCCTAAAACAGAAGTTAAACTTCCAGGTCTGTAGTTACTTTGTGAAACCACTGATTCTTTTTTAAATATACTGTATGCACCACGTTTGCATTGCACCAGTCCAATAGTACAAATCAGTCATTAAAGTGTCCCTAAATAGTTATAAAAAACTGAGCTCAACTCTTTGAGGACGCGTGGATGTAAACCATTTCTTGTCATTTAAATTATTTGACTCCTTACAAGTTCTTCTTTGGCATACCAGGGTAATTAAGCAGGATCGTGGGAGCTTGCCATTGTTCATCTCCCATGTTTTTTTTCACATTGACCTACAGTGACTGTGTAAAGAGAAAACAAGTCAAACTAAGACAGCTGCTTAATAGCGTGCTCCATAAGGTCTCTGCCACATGCACTTTTCTATTGGTTGGTGAGGTAGCCCATCACAGTGATAGTACTTTCAAGAGAGGAGAGAACAAGGTCAGATCCAGTGACCACAGAAACTATTACAGAGTAGCCAGCATTTCAGGTCCCTAGACACTACAGGGCAGGGGCTGGCAACTGGTCTATGGCGATCTACCATAGGATTATGGGACAGATATATCATGAACTTGCGGTACCGCCAGCTTCTGACCCCTGTACACAGACTCTCAGATCTCAGATCAGAGCAGCAATGTAAATGCAAAGCCAAGTAAAGTCCTAGGCTCCTTCTCAACTCATATGACACAGCCAAGGGGAGACCTGGGAGGACTTCCCTCACTCTACCAGCTGCCAGTGCATCTGAGGTCTGGTGGATTAAGTTTTACAGTGGGGAGGGGGGACATGTGCTGTTGTACTGACCCTTGCACTGTGGATTACTTACTATACTGACTTCTGAGGTACTTACTTCTGACCCCTGCATTCCATGTTCATACTGACCTCTTTGTTTTTTACTACCATCTCTTGCACTCTGCTTTATTCTACTATTGCCTTTTGAACTCTGCTTTACTCACCCCTGAACTTTACATTACGTATTACTGACATTTGAACTCTACTGACCTCTGTGTTATTCACTCCTGTCCCAGGCACTGTACATTACATACTACTGACCTCTGTGTTATTCACTCCTGTCCCAGGCACTGTACATTACATACTACTGACCTCTGTGTTATTCACTCCTATCCCATGCACTCTACATTACATACTACTGACCTCTGTGTTATTCACTCCTGTCCCATGCACTCTACATTACATGCTACTGACCTCTGTGTTATTCATTCCTGTCCCATGCACTCTACATTACATACATCTGACCTCTGTGTTACTTACTCCTGTCCCAGGCACTCTACATTATATACTACTGACCTCTGTGTTACTTACTTCTCTCCCATGCACTTTACATTAAATACTACTGACCTCTGTGTTATTCACTCCTGTCTCTTGTACTCTACATTACATACTACTGACCTGTGTGTTATTCACTCCTATCCCATGCACTCTACATTACATACTACTGACCTCTGTGTTACTTACTCCTGTCCCATGCACTCTACATTACATACTACTGACCTCTGTGTTACTTACTCCTGTCCCATGCACTCTATATTACATACTACTGACCTCTGTGTTATTCACTCCTGTCCCAGGCACTGTACATTACATACTATTGACCTCTGTGTTACTTACTCCTGTCCCATGCACTCTACATTACATACTACTGACCTCTGTGTTATTCACTCCTATCCCATGCACTCTACATTACATACTACTGACCTCTGTGTTATTCACTCCTATCCCATGCACTCTACATTACATACTACTGACCTCTGTGTTATTCACTCCTAGCCCATGCACTTGCACTCTACATTACATACTACTGACCTCTGTGATACTTACACCTGTCCCATGCACTCTACATTACATACTACTGACCTCTGTGTTATTCACTTCTGTCCCATGCACTCTACATTACATACTACTGACATCTGTGATACTTACTCCTGTCCCATGCACTCTACATTACATACTACTGACCTCTGTGTTTGTTACTTACTCCTGTCCAATGCACTCTATATTACATACTACTGACCTCTTAACTCTTTTGGGGACCAGTGACACCAATACGGTGATCAGTGCTAAAAAAAATGCACTGTTACTGTACTAATGACACTGACAGAGAAGGGGTTACCATCAGGGGAGATCAAAGGGTTACATGTATTCCTAGGGAGTGCTTTCTAACTGTGTGGGGAGAGTGCTTTAACTGGGGAAGACAGAGATCCGCGTTCCTTCTTAGCAAAACACAGGATCTCTGTATTCCCTACCTTGTTTACATTAGCACACCGACTTTCCAGCTGATTGGCAGTCACAGTGTGAGAGACTTCCTCTCACCTTTTGCTCCCATGTCAATTCGAAAATTTAGGATTTCCACCTACTTGCGGTCTCAATGACAATGGTCACCAGGAAAAATAGAGGGGTGAATCTCCCCAGACAGCGCTAAAGACTTGGCAGAGGATTATATTTTCAAGCCAAGTAGATTTTCTGTAAGTATAGAAACATGTTGATGCTGCCAGAAATCCAGTGTGCTACCTGTTCACTGAACTGAAATCCCAAAGAGTTATCTCTTTGGACGATATGCAGATCCCACTATGCGTATGAAGACGGGACAAAGGTGTTTGTAGTCCAAATCTGATGATCAGTTAGGGTGACACCACTGTTCCTCCCTAGCTACAATACAGTAAGTAAGTGTTGTCACCCTAGGACAGGAAGTTTGATACTGTCAGCCTAGTCAGATGAAAATATAGAAAAAAGAAGAAAATAAGAAGAAAAACAAAACAAATTCAGTTGCCACATCTAAAGGCTGGTATGCTGATATATCTAGCTATCTATCTATCTATATATGTGTATATATATATATATATATATATAGATATATAGATATATAGATATATATAAAAAATTGTTATTGGGTTTAGAGATGCTTTACATTATGTAAATTAAATATTAAATATGTATTATTTTTTCCCCAAAGAATTTATCATTTTCATTTTGTGTACTCTGTGTGCACTGAATGAAATGTTCATAAATAAAGACAGTAGCGAATATTTTTTTATAAACTGTACAGTGTCCCCAAAAGACACCGAAAACACTCCAGGGAAGCATTATTCCAATGGAAGTGTTGCAGTGCGCACAGTCAGAGCCAACCACTCAGCGCCACATAAAATACATTAGCAAAGATAATTTCGTTTATGTATGCATCTTCCATTTGTACTCATCGAATGAGATCATGCATGTGAAAACAATATCTATCTTTTGTCTATTTGTCAGATTTTTTTAAAATAAAAGTTTCTAAGCAAATTTCATATAAAAAACACATATGATTGGTCATAAAAGTGACTTGTTTGTTGCATCAACACTTTATAGGGAAAAGGACAAACTCTATTTCGTAGTACTGTAAATATCTGGCAGATATGGCACATCCACTATACTATCCCATCCCATACCTAAAACAGATACAGAAGAAGCATAGAGTTCTCTACAATAAAGTTTTTTCTGAATTTCTGCAGACCTGTCTCTGCCCCCGTTTCCAGCTTATCTGCTCCCCCAATCTAACCATAACCACTAAAACCCACTTCTACTTTACCTTAAAGCGGGACTCCAGGCAAACAGCTAAATACACTGGATAAAATACATACATTACAGCTGATTTATCTACCATAGGATTTGTATTTCTGTCCATCCAGGCCTGAGATTTACACAGCTTTGCCTACCTATAGGACAGTGGTTCTCAACTCCGGTCCTCAGGACCCACTAACATGGCCAGGTTTGCAAGATAACTAAAATACATCACAGGTGATATCATTTGCTGCTCAGTGATTGCAGTATTCTTGTCTGCATCTCCCCAAAGTAATACTTAAAATCTGGCCTGTTGGTGGGTCCTGAGGACTGGAGTTGAGCATCACTGCTCTAGGAGAATAGAAGATCTGATCTTTCGTGACACTGAAAGGGGAAAGCGCACTGAAGAGCTCACCTGGCTTCCACTCTGCTCTATCCTTCTATCTGCATGCTCCTTGTACTGGAGAAAACCAGATTAGCTGTCTCTCCTTCCCCATATCCAAGCTTTGCTGTATGGATTACACAGCAGAATGCAAGAGGCTGATACCAGGCCAAATCCAGGTACTTACATTGCTTGGATTGGATTCACCTTAATGCATTCTATGCATTAAGGTAAATAAACTCCTGTCATGCAGCAGCCCCCCGAGCCCCCCTTTTACTTACCTGAGCCCCGTAATTCCTGTGAGGGGAACGAGCACACCAGCTCCAGCCAGTGTCTTGTGTCCTGATTGGATAGAGTGATAGCAGCGCAGCCATTGGCTCCCGCTGCTGTCAACCAAATCCAATGATGCGGGTGCAGGGGGGCGGGGCCGAGTCCTACTGTCTGTGTCCATGGACACAGCAGTAGGACTCGGGAGTGCACCCGCATGGGTTTCCCAAAGGGGAGCGCTTCTCCTAAGGGGCACTCGAGAAGAGTAGGAGCTACCAGCGCCGCTGAGGGACCCCAGAAGAGGAGGTTCAGGGGCAACTCTGTGCAAAAGAAGGTAAGTATGATTTGGCTTATGTAGTATACTGCAACTTGCCATTTGTTGATGACTTGTGCATACAATTTATAAACCCCCTTGCCTTTCTTGCAAATTGATCAGCTGTTGACATTAGAGTGGAACCTCGGATTACGAGCATAATCCGTTCCAGGAGTATGCTCGTAATCCAAAGTACTCGCATATCAAAGCAAGTTTCCCCATAGAAGTCAATGGAAACGAAAATAATTTGTTCCGCACTGTCTTTAATGGCATGCAAAACCGCATGGGGCCAGAGGTGGGGGGGTGCCGGAGAGCCTCGGAAATGGCCGGAAAGGCCCGAGGACACCTCGGCTGACCTTAGCAAACCTCGGAAAGACTCCGTTCCGGAGGTCAGCCGAGTTGTCCTCGGGCCTTTCCGTGCATTTCCGAACAGCGCCGATCGGCACCGCTCGGCTCCGGTGCCCCCCCACCTCAGGCCAAACACGGTACTGCACACGCTTTGGCCTGAATTGTGCTCGTTTTGCGAGACAACACTCGCAAACCGAGTTGCGATTTTTAAAAATACAGTGCTCGTATTGCGAAACGCTCGTTAGCCGCGTTACTCGCAATCCGAGGTTCCACTGTATATGATGTTCTTTGTTTGTAATGCCTATACTCTTGTTTGTTTTATAAAAGAAAACATGTAATTAGGATTGCCAATTATAAAAAAAAAAAAAAAAAAAAAAAATACATGTAATGAAGGAGCATAATACAAATTAATTTAAACAAATGTGAGCCTTTTATATCTTCCTGGAGTTCAGCTTTAAAAATGACCCTAACACCTAACATTTGAAGTTTATTACTAAATTCTATTGACACTTTGAATGTGCAGCCAAAAACACATTTCACATTGCTCAGTGTTGTTACTGCTGTAATGAATTCCCACCACAAGTACAAATTCTCTACCCCAGCAGGGGACTGCAGAAAAAGACTGATCTCTATGTGGCAACAGCAGGCTCTCTGCTGAGGTCTCAGCAGCATAGTAGCTAAGCGGTTATCACTTTCATCTAGCAGCACTAGGGTTGTCACTTCAAATCTCAACTACCTGCCTGTAGTTTGTATGTTCTCCCTATGCCTGCGTGGGTTTCCTCCCACCCTCCACAGACATGCTTGTAGGTAAATTGGCTCTAATATGTGTATGAATGTGAGCTAGGGACCTTAGATTGTAAGCTTCTTGAGGGCAAGGACCGATGTGAATGTACGTTATATATGTGTATATAAAGTGTTGTGTAAATTGTCAGCACTATATAAAATGCCAATAATAAATAAACTATAGCCTGCTTAGTCACAGCTACAGTTTTACAATCGGCAGCGTGTCTGAGCTTTACAGATTTCAGAACTGCTGTAGCATTGACTGCGCAGGGAGCATGGTGGACTGCAGCAAAGAGACCGCTGCTTCCACAACAACAGCAGCAGTCTTTATGCGACCTCCTGTTAGCGTCTGGGGCGAGTGGACAATGGATGCAGCAGCAAGGTCCGCATGGGTGCCCCCATGGGAATTTGTTTCCTATTGGAGGCACCAGCAAGAGAGGAGGAGCCCGGAGCGCCAGTGGGGGACCCAAGAAGAGGAGGTTTGGGCTGCTCTGTGCAAATCTATTGCCCCTTGCAGGTAAGTAGAAGATGTTTGTTATTTAAAAGAAAAAAATTGCCTTTACAACCACTTTAAGTCTAATGAATATGGTATAATATTTAACTTATACATTGCTCTACCGGGGTCCCATCCACGGTGTGACCAGTCCTGCAAAGCTGCCTCTCTAAGATGCTCCCAGTTGTTGTAGATTGATCTATCCATCTAAATATGTATCTATTTCTTATCGATCTGTGTTTGTGTAAACTTTTTTTGAAGAGGTTTTAGGTTGAAATTCAGATAAAAAAAAAAAACACAGATGTGAAATAGGGGGAATAAACTAATAGTTATTCCCTTACCTGCGCAAATGCGTCAATAAATATTAGGGGCTGCTCTTTGTAACGTTAAAAAACCATAAATGTGAAAAAGACGTAATAAATGTGAAAAATTGTTTATTACATCTTTTTCATAAAAAAACCCCACAGATGACTGGTCATAAAAGTGACGTGTGTGTTGCATCACACGCTTTCTAGGGAAAAGTGACAAATCTATTTCATATATAAACACAAAGGAGATTGCACAAAAACTTTTACAACACAATATGTGAACCATATGTGAAAAATGTGCAAAACATTAATAAAATAATATTGTTAAGGTGAGCAAAATAATCACTAATAAATGAATTAATATAGTGATAAAGTGTAAAATGTCCCAAGTGAAAACTTAAAGCGGAGTTCCACCCAAAAATTGAACTTCCGCTTTAAGGGAAAGTGACCCCCTGACATGTCACGTTTGGCATGTCATTTTTTTGGGGGGGGGTGGGGAGCAGAAACCCTCTTTTTAGAGGTTTCCAGCTCCCACTTCCTCCTGGCACCGGAAGGAAAATCATCTCTCCCCCTCCCTCTCGGCAATCATCTGGGACACGTCACAGGTCCCAAATGATTGCCCGGCCAGTCGCAGCACGCAGGGTGGCTCGCGCCGGCACCGCAGAGAGGAGGGGGAGAGGAGCGGGGCTTTGTTCCCCCACATCGCTGGACCCTGGGACAGGTAAGTGTCCGATTATTAAAAATCAGCAGCTGCAGTATTTGTAGCTGCTGACTTTTACATTTTTTTTTTTTTTTATTGGAACGTCGCTTTAAGACTTAAGAGTCCACACAAATATTAATATTTAATGAAAAGAAAGTCCAAACTGAAACAAAATAGCAAGGTGGCAAGACAAAAACTTTTGATGCCGCCCCTCACACTTTGCAAGGTTGATCAAATGCTTCAAATCTGGAAGGAAGACATACACTTAAATGGAGCCAGATGGCCTCTTACCGAATCTCATGGACCCCAGATTATAAGGGTCAAACTTGCCTGGTACCAGCAGTACACTATGATAACTTTTCATAGTGATGTGATGGTCCATCAGATTCGGTAAGAGGCCATCTGGCTCCATTTAAGTGTATGTCTTCCTTCCATTTGATTTGATCAATCTTGCAGAGTGTGAGGGGCGGCATCAAAAGTTTTTGTCTCACCACCTTGCTATTTTGTTTCAGTTTGGACTTTCTTTTGATGCATCAAATATTATACATTTTCAGGGATCATTTCTGTAGAATTCAAAGGGAGAAATGTGCTCAAAAGTATCCAAACTCATCTTCCATGGTGAAGAATTTTAGGGTTCTTGTCTCATGAGGACTCCTGTTGGCAGCGCTGCTCTATGAAGGTGCTGCCACCATTTGATGACTTGGTCACCTTTCTAGTTGGGAAGATGGCAGGAGGGAGCTCATTCAGAGTGCAAAAATAAATAAATAAATAAAATCAAAAATAAATAAATATTAATATTTGTGTGGATTTTTAACTCTTCACTTGGGACGTTTCACACTTTATCACTATATTAATTCATTTATTTGATTATTTTACTCACCTTAATATATTATTTATTAATGTGTTGCACGTTTTTCACATATGGTTCACCTATTGTGTTGTAAAAGTTTTTCTGCAATCTCCTTTGTGTTTTTATATATATATGTTTAAATTGAGTATTTAATTTTGTCAGGAGATAGCAGCAGTCATACCTTTTCTAAATAGTTTTTCACAATTTCTTCACTCAATTAATTCAGGTATCACTTACATTGGGGACGTAAAGTATTCAGACCCCCTTACATTTTTCACTCTTTGTTATATTGCAACCATTTGCTAAAATCATTTAAGTTCATTTTTTTTCCTCAATGTACACACAGCACCCCATATTGACAGAAAAACACAGAATTGTTGACATTTTTGCAGATTTATTAAAAAAGAAAAACTGAAATATCACATGGTCCTAAGTATTCAGACCCTTTGCTGTGACACTCATATTTAACTCAGGTGCTGTTCATTTCTTCTGATCATCCTTGAGATGGTTCTACACCTTCATTTGAGTCCAGCTGTGTTTGATTATACTGATTGGACTTGATTAGGAAAGCCACACACCTGTCTATATAAGACCTTACAGCTCACAGTGCATGTCAGAGCAAATGAGAATCATGAGGTCAAAGGAACTGCCTGAAGAGCTCAGAGACAGAATTGGGGCAAGGCATAGATCTGGCCAAGGTTACAAAAAATTTCTGCTGCACTTAAGGTTCCTAAGAGCACAGTGGCCTCCATAATCCTTAAATGGAAGACGTTTGGGATGACCAGAACCCTTCCTAGAGCTGGCCATCCGGCCAAACTGAGCTATCGGGGGAGAAGAGCCTTAGTGAGAAAGGTAAAGAAGAATCCAAAGATCACTGTAGCTGAGCTCCAGAGATGCAGTTGGGAGATGGGAGAAAGCTGTAGAAAGTCAACCATCACTGCAGCCCTCCACCAGTCAGGGATTTATGGAAGAGTGGCCCGACGGAAGCCTCTCCTCAGTGCAAGACACGTGAAAGCCCGCATGGAGTTTGCTAAAAAAAACACCTGAAGGACTACAAGATGGTGAGAAATAAGATTCTCTGGTCTGATGAGACCAAGATAGAACTTTTTGGCCTTAATTCTAAGCGGTATGTGTGGATAAAACCAGGCACTGCTCATCACCTGTCCAATACAGTCCCAACAGTGAAGCATGGTGGTGGCAGCATCATGCTGTGGGGGTGTTCTTCAGCTGCAGGGACAGGACGACTGGTTGCAATCGAGGGAAAGATAAATGCGGCCAAGTACAGGGATATCCTGGACGAAAACCTTCTCCAGAGTGCTCAGGACCTCAGACTGGGCCGAAGGTTTACCTTCCAACAAAACAATGATCCTAAGCATGCAGCTAAAATAACGAAGGAGTGGCTTCACAACAACTCTGTGACTGTTCTTAAATAGCCCAGCCAGAGCCCTGACTTAAACCCAATTGAGCATCTCTGGAGAGACCTAAAAATGGCTGTCCACCAACGTTTACCATCCAACCTGACAGAACTGGAGAGGATCTGCAACGAGGAATGGCAGAGGATCCCCAAATCCAGGTGTGAAAAACTTGTTGCATCTTTCCCAAAAAGACTCATGGCTGTATTAGATCAAAAGGGTGCTTCTACTAAATACTGAGCAAAGGGTCTGAATACTTAGGACCATGTGATATTTCAAAAAACAAAACAAAGAGGTGGGTGTATGGCGCTACCTAAAAAACAAGTATATATAAAAAGAAACGTGAAAGGCTAGTGAGCCCCTAAAATGCACATGTTATGCCTTTTAGTGGTTTAATTCAGTTCACATAATTTTTGTTGCATTCTCACTAGGTACTTACTATTGCTATATCATTTGAATTTACTTTAATATGGGCTATGTCCTGGCGTAGCTGTTGGGACTCACATGTCACCATTTCACTCTGTTTACGTAAGCACATTTAACACATATTCTTAGGTTGTGTTTTGTGGCTACCTAACAGGAGCTATCTTGCATGGCAGTTCACATACACACGTTATAGGTGTAAGTTTTTTTTTATGTTGGTATACACACTTCACAGATATTTCAATACATGAGACACTGACACCATTTGAGGTCGGGTTGTTTATGTATTGTGCATTTTAGGGGCTCACTAGCCTTTTACGTTTCTTTTTATATATACTTGTTTTTTTAGGTAGCACCATACACCCCACCTGTTTGTTTCGTTTTTTCACTATCTAGTGTTCCCCTGCGGGAGCATTATTAGGGGAGGAAGCAAACCTATCCCCCTACCCCTATCCTAAGCGCGGTTGCTTTTTCCATCAACGTATATATCATGTGATATTTCAGTTTTTCTTTTTTAATAAATCTGCAAAAATGTCACCATTTCTGTGTTTTTCTGTCAATATGGGGTGCTGTGTGTACATTAATGAGGAAAAAAAAATGAACTTAAATGATTTTAGCAAATGGCTGCAATATAACAAAGAGTGAAAAATTTAAGGGGGTCTGAATACTTTCCGTCCCCACTGTATATTGTTGGTTGGGCAAGCACAGAATAATTAAAATATATATAAATCTATTTCATACTATATCCTTGGCAGATATGGCATATTCAGTAAGGCTTGTAAAACCTAGGAATATATGAATAAGATATAATAATCACCGTATTCCTTGCCCTACCAGGTTCCCTGCAGCAATGTGACAAGTCCTGCAAAGCCGCCCCTCTAAGATGCTCCCAGTTGCAGTGGATAGATAGATTAGTGCAGGGTTAATAGTCCTGCGTCGTATATATGATGATGTAAGGGATTGCTCAAAGTCCGAAGCTTCAAGTAGAAGAGAACATTGCCGGAGCCTGCTGGAATGGGGAATTGTGGTCAATAATACAACGTGTTCCTGTACCCCTACACATAACAAGCATTTGGCCCTTGTGGTCTGGTGGTGGTGGTGGGGGGGGGGGGGTCTCACTGCAAAGGGGGATTTTGTCTCATTCCAGAGCTGGGCTTTAAATACCCCAAAAAACTGCACTCTATACATTCTACTTTATGTTCTATATGTGACATTGCTCAGGTGTAAAAAATGTGCTCTGATCTGTACACCCTATTACTTTCTGAAGTCCCCCCTTTGGAGTTGCTGTACACAGGTCTGTATTCATCATCAAAATCCCTCTTATCACTTTTACTAGTAGTTTTCAAAATAAAATAACTTGCAGCGCAGCAATTTCCAGTGCAAAGTCACTGTCGCTAGTTTAAGTTGATTATATGTTGTGTCTCTTTTATTCAACGCCCTCGTCACATCCACAGCCGGACTGAGTACCATCTGGCAATATGCTGTCAACAGCAGCAGAAGCAAGCAGTTGTTTAAATGTTGATATTGCCTTCTGTCTAGCATGCTAATTCATTGTGAGATGCCCATGAATGGTAGACCACCTGTTTAAAAAGAAAGGGAAAGAGATGCAAAGTCTAATGACATATGACATATGTTGGTATATGCTTTCTCTGACCAAATTCTGGCCAGCGTAAGAAACATTTCGAGAGCTGTACAAGCAATTTAAATAAGGGGTATCAAGTTTGGCAGAAGTATTAACTACAAAAAGCGCAATTCAACACATACATTTTGGAAAGAAAATGACAATAGCTCAAAGAGAAGGATCAATCATAGTGCTCACTGTTGTCATATAAAAATATTTCTAAATACATTTATTACACTCACAAAAATACCATGCTTCATGCAATAAACAAGTTTAATAATCAAAGACATTCATCGAAATGTAGTGTGTTCACACCCAAGTGCATCAAATCAGCTCACCGTTAGAAAATGACCCCTTAAAATACAGGCGGTCCAAGGGAGCTTCTGAAGTGTAAAAAGAGGCATATCTTCCTATAAGCCCAATCCTCCCTACACCAGGTAGCTCAAGAGTTCATCACGCCTCTCCTTCCTTGCAAGCTACCGTGATTCTTAAATAGACCTCTTACAACAGAAAAGATCTCTAAGCGCATTTGTCATCAAGGAAGGAAAGGAGGTGCCACCACCACTTCTCATACTGCATCATTCAATTTTGAAAGGATTCTCATCCACCTTTTTCCTCCCAAAATAGCAACAGCTCATAAAAAGGATAAATCATAGTGCCCACTGTTGTTATATAGAAATACTTCTAAATAAAATCATTCCACTCACAAAAATGTCTGTGCTTCATGCAACAAATAAGTGCAACAATCCAAAGTGTTCATCTGAGTGCTCTCCACACCGCCCAGCATTCCAGTGTGTTCACTACACACCCAAGTGCATTAAATCGATCGATTTTGTGTTTTTGGACTATTATATGTCTATACATTATCACAAGGTTTTTATGTATCTTTATGTTTTGGTAAGTTTAAGGTATAGGTATTTATTCTGTTAGAGTTATTACTCTTACACTGTTATTTTGCTGTAACTCCAATAATGCATATTTTCTCTGGCTTAGCAAATCAAAACTGAACTCTAGAAAAAGCAAAGGTTTTCTGCTTATTTATGTCTAGGGGGACTGGATATAACACTTTTACTTACCTGACCTCCACTCCCTGCTGGTAGACTAGTCCTTACAGCCTCTTCTCCCCTACACTCTGCCCCTCTGATACTGTGAAGCAGGGGCGTAACTAGAAATAGCAGGGCCCCATAGCAAAATATTGTACAGGGCCCCCCTGCAAACAGCCCCCCCCCCACAGCTGCCCTAGTGTCAATGCAGAGTGACCTGTGCCACATATAGAGTGACCTGTGCACAATGCAGCGTGACCTGTGCCCAATGCAGCGTGACCTATGAACAATGCAGCGTGACCTGTGCCCCATACAGCATGACCTGTGCCCAATGCAGCTTGACCTGTGCCCAATGGAGCATGACATGTGCCCCATACAGCATGACCTGTGCCCAATGCAGCGTGTCCTGTGCCCAATGCAGCGTGACCTGTGCCCAATGCAGCGCGACCTGTGCCCCATACAGTGTGACCTGTGCCCCATACAGCGTGACCTGTGCCCAATGCAGCGTGACCTGTGCCCAATGCAGCGTGACCTGTGCCCAATGCAGCATGACCTGTGCCCAATGCAGCATGACCTGTGCCCCATACAGCGTAACCTCTGCCCAATGCAGTGTGACCTGTGCCCCATACAGCGTGACCTGTGCCCCATACAACATGACCTGTGCCCAATGCAGCATGACCTGTGCCCAATGCAGTGTGACTTGTGCCCCATACAGTGTGACATGTGCCCAATGCAGCGTGACCTGTGCCCAATGCAGCGTGACCTGTGCCCAATGCAGCGTGACCTGTGCCCAATGCAGCGTGACCTGTGCCCAATGCAGCATGACCTGTGCCCAATGCAGCGTTGCCTTTGCCCAATACAGCCTGGTCTGCCTGTGCCCCATACAGCCTCACCTGTGCAGAGGAAGAGGCAAGCCACCTGGATCAGCAGAGTGCAGGATTGCCCGCTGTAATAGCTTTCATTTGAATTTCCCGTCTTCCCGGGGCTCATCGTCACATAGCCCCACCTCTTGGCCTGGCGCCTTTGATGACGTCACACGTCCTGCATTGGATTGGCATTCTGTCTATCAAAGGCGCCGGGCCAAGAGGTGGAGCTATGTGACGTGAGCCCTGGGAACACTGGAAGTTCTAATGAAAGCTATTACATCGGGCAATTCAGCTCTCTGATGATCCGGGTGGCTTGCCTCTTCCTCTGCACAGGTGAGGCTGTATGGGGCACAGGCAGACCAGGCTGCATTGGGCACAGGCAACGCTGTATTGGGCACAGGTCACGCTGCACTGGGCACAGGTCACAGCTTGCCTCTTCCTCTCCTCTCTCTTCCCCTGGCTGGGAGACTGTGCCGGCGGTGCTCTCATCCTCACTGGGCCCCACTTGGCTGCGGGCCCCATAGCTCCCGCATGGGTCGCTATGGTGGTAGTTACGCCCCTGCTGTGAAGTCATCAGGACTGATGCAGGAATTATAGCACTGCACTGGGTGTGAGGACCAGGGTTGCCAACAGTATATTTACTGACAGTTTGTAAAAATCAGTGATTTTTTTTTAAACTGTCTGTAAATATCAGGGGCTGATAATTTGTCAGGCTGTGTTGATTTTTTTAAGTATAAACCAGGCAAATTACTTGTTAGGGGTATCATCAGTGTTTCCACGTGTGTTTTGATATCAGTTGTCTCGTCTTGTCAGTTTTTATTAGGATAGCTGAAATTTTTTTCAGGTTGTCAGTATAAAATGTGCTCCGCCAGTAAATTTTACATTTTGTCAGTAAAAAATGCTGCAGAGGGTTGGCAACACTAGTGAGGTCTAATGATGAACCCAATGTAGGATCCAAACCCACTTGTACAAGTCCACCAGGAAGCTATGACCTGTATGGGCCAATCATCTTCGGCCATGGCATCTCTAGACCCCCCCACCCCCCCCCCCCACAGCTGCATATATGCATGCGTTTGCTTAGCACAGGAATGTCCTGGCCACAGATCAGTAGCCTTTATAAGTGACAGCTTCTTGGTGGGATTGTACACATGGGTTTGGATCCTACTCTCACTTCACCTGTGCTCATCACTATTGATGAAGGGCTTGTTCACTCATGTGGCTGGGGGGGGGGGTGTAGTACAAAATAAGCAGTTCAGCTGCGATTTTACCACGCCCTCACTGCTCCTGCCAGAAGGGGATGTACACATGCCGTTTGCCCCAGAAAAGTTACGTCATGCCATGTTCATATGAATGCGGATGCACTGCAACCGCCTTGCAATGCAATAGCAGCACAGTAGTGCGGGCATTTCGGGGTTAAAACCATCGTTGAGGAGGCGACATATTGCTTCCAAGCTGCCTGTCCACCACCCTCTGGCAAAGGCTACCACCTGCTAGGTACACACTGCCAGTTTTTTTTTTTTCATTCAACCAGCAGGCTGAACGAAAAAAGCAGACAGATTAATACATCCACACAAGTGATGCAGATGTAGGAATACCCCCTACCGGGGCTGCATGCTGCTGATCAAACAAGGTTTTCCAACAGTCTCGTCCGACAGAAGCTAATGATTGGCTTCTGTTGAATCGGGTGGGTATACACAGATTGAAATTTGGCCAGCCCTGCTTAACTGGTGTAATTTTGATCCATGTGTACCCAGCTTAAAGAGTAACTCCACTTTTGTTGAGAAAAAAAAATTTCCCTCTGGGCGATCTACCTTTCGTTATTCTGAAGAAATTGCTGTTTGTTTGTCTGTGTCCATGTGCAAAATGAATCTCTATGGGAGTGGTTTTATATCAATCAGCTGCTGCACCTGCAGAACTCTAATGAGGAAAGTGGCAAGGTCTGTATCCCTTTAAACATGATTTCCCTTTGGGAGTATCTCACCAAAAATGACATTTTAGTTGCAGGGGATGCTCAAAATCTGATTTGTTTCTCAGCGCAGACTTCTGGGAAAATCAGTCAGCCAATCACACAAGCTGGAAATGGCATTTGGGGGGCGTTCTGTATACCATCTGTGTACAGAACGCCTCCAGGTCGCCATATTGCATTTTTACAGAAGAATACAGAGCTGCAGATTGAAAAGGAAAGGTCATTTTTAATAACATTCAATTACAATATTACTTGTCTTGCAATTGTTGACGCCATATTTTTTTGCTAATTATTTTTCCCATGAAAATGGAGTTACCCTTTAAGTGAACCAGAAAACTGCATTCCCTATCCCTTTCCCTAGACATAAACAAGCAGTTAACCCTTGCAGTGCGGTGGTGCAGCCATAGTTTTTCCAGAGTTGGACTTTAAGCTCTTCGTGCCGAGCGCACGCAAATATGCAGCCTCTTGGCGGCTGGACCTTGGTGCTGGGTGGCTGCATATTTGTGTGCAATAGTGCCGATAGAGCTGTGCTAAGAGCGTACACCCTGCGTGCTTCCGGCGGCTATCGGAAAGCTCCCTTTCGTTGCTTGTGATCAGGAGCTTTCCAATCATGTGATACTTTCCAATCATGTGATAGTCAATCATGGTGGTTACATGACTATAAGACCTGCCTCTCAGCATTCTAAATCCCTTAAAGGGCCAGCAGGCGCCGGCTCTAAGGGGTTAAAAGAGAAGTTTGGGAATAAAAAAAAAAAAAATTACATATACATACACCTCTACGGCTGCAGTATTGCTGCATCTGCCCCTCCCCCCCCAGCTTTAAGACCGAGAACTGAGCGATCACATGACTGCTGATCTCTCAGTTCATGATCCTTCCAGAACAGTGAGAAGTGACTGACAGTCACTGCTCTCTGCCCCTCCAGTGCTCACTGAAGACCTGGGATGTGGAGAGGGTGGGAGCGGCATGTTCATTTGACAAGTCTCATTGGTACACTGAGAGGCAGAGCCAGCAGCTGGACAGACATCTGGGTGAATCCCGACATTATTGACAAGATACTTTCAGAGCCTTGAGCCTTGAGCTGTGGTGTCAACCAACTGTTGGCTGAATCTGGGTCACAGGACTGCACTCCTCTGATCCAGAAAAGAAGTATGACCCCAAAAAAAAAAAAAAAGCATTGGCCACACTTTTTTTTTTTTTATGCTGTTGTAAACCGCTGGGCGCCTTTTTTTTTTTTTTTTTTGGGCATAATGTGCTAGTATGCAGCACATTATGTGAAACTTACCTGAAAACGAAGCCTCGCATTGCTGGAGGCTGCTTCCATCTTCATACACACCTCTTCCTTTCACGTCCACGGCTGTGTGACTGGGCAGAGCTGTGAAGACGTCACTCACGCGCATGCGCTGTAGAGACGCTGTTATCAGCACAGGATTCTGAAGGAAAAGGCCCAGGTGGGCGTTCCCTCAGAGCGCATCCACGGGTGATCTCATCAGCTGCATATACAGTAAATATCTCCCAAACAGTGCAAGTTTAGAGATATTTACAGTGCCTATAGGTAAGCCTTATTCTAAGCTTACCTAGAGGTACAAGACTGAAATTTACAAGCACTTTAAAGCTCCTGGATCAGCATGACAGAAAGGGCTCATTTACACTTGCTTCCGCCTCAACACACATTAAGGGCTAGTTTACACTTGCTTCAAAACATGGCTTCGGACACGCTTTGTTAAACTCTCTGAACGCTAGACAAAGCCCCTGTCACTAAATAAAAAGGTTAGCTTACAGTCCTGTTTACACCTTGCTTTTGCTTTGCTTAAAAATGTATACCCCATGTCGCTTTAGTGGTGCTTCAAAGCATCTTAAAAGCCTCCATAGAAGTCTATAGCAAAGCTTGCTTGAAGCCCCACCAAAGGCTCATGGAAGCACCACCAAAGGCTCATCGAAGCTTCACCAAAGGCTCTTCGAAGCTCCACCAAAGGCTCATCGAAGCTTCACCAAAGGCTCATCGAAGCTCCACCAAAGGCTCATCAAAGCTCCACCAAAGGCTCATCGAAGCTCCACCAAAGTCTCATCGAAGCTCCACCAAAGGCTCATCGAAGCTTCACCAAAGGCTCATCGAAGCTCCACCAAAGGCTCATCGAAGCTCCACCAAAGTCTCATCGAAGCTCCACCAAAGGCTCATCGAAGCTACACCAAAGGCTCATCGAAGCCCCACCAAAGGCTCATCGAAGCTCCACCAAAGGCTCATCGAAGCTCCACCAAAGGCTCATCGAAGCCCCACCAAAGGCTCATCGAAGCTCCACCAAAGGCTCATCGAAGTCCCAGCAAAGGCTCATCGAAGCTCCACCAAAGGCTCATCGAAGCTTCACCAAAGGCTCATCGAAGCTCCACCAAAGGCTCATCGAAGCTCCACCAAAGACTCATCGAAGCTTCACCAAAGCCTCATCAAAGCTCCACCAAAGGCTCATCGAAGCCCCACCAAAGGCTCATCGAAGCTTCACCAAAGGCTCATCGAAGCTCCACCAAAGGCTCATCGAAGCTCCACCAAAGGCTCATCGAAGCTCCACCAAAGGCTCATCGAAGCTCCACCAAAGGCTCATCGAAGCTCCACCAAAGACTCATCGAAGCTTCAAAGCCTCATCGAAGCTCCACCAAAGGCTCATCAAAGCTCCACCAAAGGCTCATCGAAGCCCCACCAAAGGCTCATCGAAGCTTCACCAAAGGCTCATCGAAGCTCCACCAAAGGCTCATCGAAGCTCCACCAAAGGCTCATCGAAGCTCCACCAAAGCCTCATCAAAGCCCCACCGAAGCCTCATAATGCCCCACCGAAGCACCAAGCAAAAGCAAGGTGTAGACAGGACTGTAAGCTAACCATTTTATTTAATGACAGGGGCTTTCACTGGCGTTCTGAGAGTTTAACAAAGCGTGTCCGAAGCCATGTTTCGAAGCAAATGTAAACTAGCCCTAAGAACATCAGCAATGGCAGCCTTCATGCCTCCTATAACTCAGCCCACACAGATCAGAGCATATGAGCTCACACATATAATCATAGAGATACCTTTGGACGATGCCAGGCAGTTACTCAGCTAATAACCATGCTGGACATTACAGCTCAGCCACCTAGATGGGTAGTAATCGGTATGCAGCGTAAGCCCCGCCCACCTGTCAATCTCCTCCCATCCCTCTTCAGGGACCAGCAGTGATAAGCGGCCGGGCACACACAGGGCGTGGCTACATCCAACAATAACACATTTTTTCCTAAATCCCTTCTCACAAGGAAGACATCCGATGTCCACTAATCCTTGTCAGCACACAGAACAGGGGCGATCCCATAGAAAACATACATACAGCACCCACCTCCAGCTCTCTGCCCTCCTGTGCCAGGCTGTTGCTGCAGAAGAGATGTCAGTCAGTGGAGGTGACAAGTCTCATTGGGTAGGATGGGTGCTGATCGGGTGCCTGGCACATTGTATCCAGTCCTGGTTACATGGAAGGTCCCTAGGAGAGCAGGCACATAGCTCAGCACTACATCAACAATACAGGGCAGCATCTGGCAGGCTAGAAAATCCCACCTCCTCCTCCCCCTCTGCTCTTCCTTCCTTCTCCCCTCCTCCTCCTCCTCCTCCCTAGTGTGCAATGCAGATCTCCGCCCTCATCTACATGCCATGCAACAAGGGGTCCTGTCTGTCTGCCACTGACAGATCACACACACAGCTGTCTATGGTGGCATTGGAGGATCCATGGCAGCTCATCCATCCACCACTCTTATACCTCTCATATACTATATACAACTATATCACATATATACTGTATATATATAGATCTATATATATATATATATATATAGATCTATATCTATCTATGTATCTATCTATCTATCTATCTATCTATCTATCTAGATATAGATCTATATCTATATAGATATACAGGGCTTTTTTTTCTTTTTGGAGAATAGGTGCAGGAACCCCCCCATCTGAGTCACCCCTTGTCTCTGCCCCTACCCACCTCTGAGCACGTCCCTTGATTCCACCCCCTACCCACCTACCAGTACTACCCCTTTTAGAGAATACAGAACCAAGTATCATTTTCTGGTGTTAAATCATTTGTATGGAACATGTTAATGAGAAAAAGAAAAGCAGTAAAATAGATCCCCTGCAGCCAGGAATAGAATCCCAGCAATAGATCCCCACACAACAATAGACTCCCCCAGCAACAATGGACTCCTCCCCAACAACAATAGATTCCCTGCAGCAACAGTGAACCACCCACAACAAAATATCACACCCAGTAACAAAATATCCACCCAAGCAACATTAGACCCCCTGCAGCAACAACAGATCTCCCAGCATCAATAGATCCTCCAGCAGCCAGTAAAAATAGTCCTCTCCCTCAACAGTAGATCCCTTCCAGCAACATAAGACCCCCTCAGCAAAAATAGATTCCCCATCAGCAACAATAGACCCTCACACAAAATCAGATCCCCACCAGTGACAATAGATCCTCCAGCAGCCAACATCAATAGACCCTCCAGCACACCCCACACCCCATGCTATTACATACATTCAGTGCTGGATGTGCCGGAACTGCGTTCCCCCGCGTTCCCGCTGAAAAAAAGCCCTGTAGATTATGTATATATATATATATATATATATATATATATATATAAATATATATATGTGTATATATATGTATATACACATACATACATACACAGGGTGGGATAAAAGTACAGATCATGACATTTTATCATTTTATATACTGAACTCCAGGTATAGATTTAATTGCATTTTTGCATTGGTCAGTCCTGGTTCACACCAGTGTGGCTTTGAAATCACTCGACTTCAGCGCCATTTCAAAGCCACCGATCAGCACGATTTCATGTGCGGACATCTGTGCGACTTCATTTATACAGATTTCAATGCCATTCACACATGAAATTGTGCAGGGACCTTTTTCAAAGTCGCTGTGACATGAGTTGCAGCGATTTGAGCGGTTCCATTGCCGGCAATGGGGGTGAGACTTGTCATGCAATTTAGAACTGTCAAATCGCATGACAAATTGCTCTGGTGTGAACTAGACATGTGCACTGCCAACAAATGTGTTTGTGTTTGTTTCATTGGTTTTTTGTTTTTTTGTTTTTCATTTTTCGGGTCATTCGTTATGATTGCAATTCGAAAATTCATAAATTCTTAAAATCCGAAAATTCAAAAGAACACCTAACTAACTAATAATAACTAACTATTAACCACTTCAGCCCCGGAAGAATTTACCCCCTTCCTGACCAGAGCACTTTTTGCGATTCGGCACTGCGTCGCTTTAACTGACAATTGCGCGGTTGTGCGACGTTGCACCCAAACAAAATTGACATCCTTTTTTTCCCACAAATAGAGCTTTCTTTTGGTGGGATTTGATCGCCTCTGCGGTTTTTATTTTTTGCGCTATAAACAAAAATAGAGCAACAATTTTGAAAAAAACGTATTATTTACTTTTTGCTATAATAAATATCCCCAAAATTTATAAAAAACAATTTTTTTCCTCAGTTTAGGCCGATATGTATTCTTCTACATATTTTTGGTAAAAAAAATCGCAATAAGCGATTATTTATCGGTTTGCGCAAAAGTTATAGCATTTACAAAATAGGGGGTCGTTTTATGGCATTTTTATTAATTAATATATTTTTTTTTTAAATGGCAGCATTCAGCGATTTTTATCGTGACTGCGACATTATGTCGGACACATCGGACATTTTTGACACATTTTTGGGACCGTTGTCATTTATACAGCAATCAGTGCTATAAAAATGCACTGATTCCTGTGTAAATGACGCTGGCCGCCTCTTAAAGGGCAACGTACTGGTACGTGGTTTCACCTGTACGTGCCCCTCTGCCGCAGTATATCTGCGTGAGGCGGTCGGCAAGCGGCTAATAACTAACCCGTTCCATACTATTAGATTGTAAACTCTTTTGAGCAGGGCCCTCTTAATCCTCTTGTATTTTATTGTATTATAACTGTATTGTCTCCTTTTTATATTGTAAAGCGCTGCGTAAACTGTTGGCGCTATATAAATCCTGTATAATAATAATAATAATAATAATAACTATAAAATAACTATAAATTATAGGTATTGGAATTTCCTTTCAAATTTGGCTGTTAGTGAAGGTAACAAATAGGAATTTATGCAAAGTTACAAACAATCCAAAAAAAACAAATGCCTTATCTAAACGAATGGAACGGAACAAATTAATAATAATAATAAAAAGTTTTTATTATTATTATTGTTATTCATTATTATTAATTCGTTACGTTCCATTCCTTTAGATACGGCATTCGTTATTTCGGATTATTTGTAACTTCGCATAAATTCGTATTCGTTACCTTCACTAACAGCCAAGTTTGAAAGGAAATTCCAATACCAATAATTTAATAGTAAGGCTGGCCATACACCTATAGATTATCTGCAGATTTTCTATGGTTAGATGGAAAAAGTGGGAGATTCCTCCATCCACACAGTTTAGCGAACATGGAGAGATCTGTTGCACATTTTCTATCTAACCATAGAAAATCTGCAGATAATCTATAGGTGTATGGCCAGCTTTAGTAATACTTAAGTTATTATTAGTTATTATTTCAGATTTCTGAATTTTCAGGTTTTTGGATTTTCGAATTTCCGAGTTTTCGTTTTTTACAAGTTTACGAATATTCAGAAAAATTTGTTAAACTGTTTTCATAATTCGTATATTTTCAAATTAACTTATTTGTCAAAATTCATAAAAAAATGAATTTGGAACAAAACGAATTGCACATGTCTAGTGTGAACCAATGTCAGTATGCACATGCCATACTGTACCTGTGAAGCCTCTTTCTTCTGAGCCAAGCAGCTACCCTGCTGCATAGTGAACACAGGGGTTGCTTCCTCAGCACAGACACCATTCAAAGAAGGGCTTGCGTTTTTCCCAATTAATTAAAGTGGTTCTAAAGGAAGACCTTTTTTTATCCTAATGCATTCTATGCATTAAGATAAAAAAACTTTCAGTTTTCAGCAGCCCCCCTAAAACTTACCTGAGCTCCATCTCGACCCAGCAATGCTACACAAGAGCTTAAGTTGTCCGGGACTCTCCCTCCTGATTGGCTGAGACACATCAGCAGGCTCCATTGGCTCCCGCTGCTGTCAGTCAAAGTCAGTGAGAGAGAGCTAATCAGGAGAGAGAGAGGACAGGGCTGAGCCACGGCTTAGTGTCTGAATGGACACACGGAGCAGCGGCTCGGTTCGGGTACCCCCATAACAAGCTGCTTGCCGTGGGGGCAGGAGGGAGGGAATGACTCTCCGACCCCTGCTAATGGGGAGTTTGATTTGTGAAACCATGTCACTGTTAATATATTCCCTTAATATTAAATTAATGTGGACCCCTCCATCTCAAGAACAGACCCTCTGTCACGTACCTGAGGCCGAAATAAATAAAGGGCTCTCATTGCGGCTAAGTGCTCCACAACCCTGAGGATGGTAATGGGATGCTGAGCCCAAAGAAGCAGGGGCTGCCAACTATACTGAAGACAAGTAGTGCTGTAGCAGTGGGACTTCTGCGAATGGAAGCCAATTGATGAGGGCAGCTGGTCCTTCAGGGGAATACTGGATCATACAGCCAGGCACAGCAGAAGGAAGATCACAGCAAGCAGGGCAAGACAAAAGACAAAGTCAGGAACGAGTGGCAGGGTCAGAACACTAGTCAGCCGAGGAGAGATCAAGAGCATAGTCAGGGGTTAGCCAAGGTCATACACAGGAAGCAGATAGGGGCAGTGCTATGAGAGAAGGAAGGGTAGTCCAATAACCACCCTGGTCGATAACAGGAAATTAGAAGCATAAGCACACAAGCAACAAGGGCAACAGGGAGCTGAAAACCAGTTAGTAATGTCTGTGAGCAACTGTCATCCTTATAAAGGCCAGAGGATGCGAAGATCTATAACACCTGGTGTGTGCCAGTGCAAACGAACAAGTGTGGGCAAATGAAAACGCGCCAGCAGACGGGCACGACAATGCTGGGTATTGGCAAGCATGCCAGGAATCTTCTCTGGCTTATCCCCTGACACCCTTGTGTCCTGGAGCTTTTGGAACAAATGTCTGGAGCCCTGGGCTTTAGCTGTGATGGCCTCTTACAAGCGTCTAGGCTTGTGTTTTTCATGAGGGTGAGGTCTAGAGCACTTTGACTGCACCCCTGGGAAGTCAAGGCTATACCCAAGGTACTGATTCCCTTGCCTTTAAGGGAAAGCATCTCTTTAGTCCTTTCCTTGACAATGTCATTCCTGATGCCATTGGTGGCCTGAGCGTGTGCCTGCCTCAACCCATGAGATTTGTGGATGGGTGTAATTGTATCTACCAGTGCATTAGTACATCATACGATCAGGGTCTACATCCCAATCAAGCCTCAGATCTTATAACCAGAAGTACTCTGCCTATTCTGCTCAGCTTACTGCATTAAGTTATACCACCACTTGTGCAAACAGAAACATCTTTATCCATCCTACTAGGTCCCTCATTTACCTCTTTGCAATTTGGATGCTCACGCTTCCCTTTGTAACTTCCACCCAAGACCCTTTAATCAGGCATCTCCCTCAGCTGCCCCTCCCCACCTTTCTGGTTTTACTGCATCATATTGTGTACCTTCCCAGGTGTGCTTAGGTTCCTACTCTGGTAGGGGTCAGACCTACAAGGTCAACAAGGACAGGGCCAGTGCTACCACTAGGCAAACTAGGCAGCCACCTAGGGCGGTCGCTGGTTTCCCTCCACGTCTGCAGGCTGCAGCATGTAACTAACTCAGTCCGACCAGTAGTGTAATTAGTGGTGCAGCGCAGCACTGGAGCCAGCGCTAGAGGAAGCAGAGCCGATGCTTCCTGTATAGCGGTGCCTTCTGTCACATGGGCAAATGGGGTGGAGTCAGGGGTGGAGCCAATGGGGGCTGCAAAATGAGGTGCACTCTCATTGTGGATCACTCAGAATACCTTCGTGAACACAGTCAGTTTCCTAGATTCCCCCAGTTCAGGCAAAGTTGAGAGGTCTCTCTAGATATGAATTAACAAATATCTAGTGCTAGCATTCTCTGGGTCATTTTTGAGTGGGGCTGCCTTGCTCAAATCATAAAAAAAGCCCAGAAGTTTTGACCATTTCCTTGTGTGTGGCAGATTTTGTTTTTCTGATTTGTGGACTTGTTGGGAAATTGCCTTAACATGATACCACTTCTTGTGTGGTCTGATGGCCCTTTTCAGTCTTTCTCTCTGGGTTGGGACTTGGAATTTGGGCAAGACCCCACTCTGGTCTCTTCAGACAAAGCAATCCTGGTTGCTATTCGCTGGACTCTGGTCAGGGTGGAGATAGACCCTTCCCCTGTCCTGGAAGATTTCTCCTAAGTGAGATGGTGGAATTCTGTAGGCATTTGTACAATCTAGTTATTCGTCATTAGATACTCTTCTGTGACCAGGCTGTGGTATTTTGAGTGTAGCACCCTCCCCCTTTAAGATTCAGAGGACAGGGAAAGGGGAGCCAAAAGAGGACTGTGATTGGCTGCATGTAGAAAGTTATGTAATCAAGACAAGGGTCAATGAAATAGCACCAACATCCCTTGTATATAGACAAGAAACAACATTTGGGAGGAATGGGACTTTAAAGGTGCTTAGTACTACAAACACATGTCACACAGTAAATGTGTGTAGCGCTGGTAGATTTGTGATCTACCAACTGATAGGTAAATTTAGTAAATTGCTCGTTAGGGGAGTTAGATTTGCCTCTGTTCCAGCTTGGCTGACGTTGCATGTGGTTCCGCATTGACCTGGTGGGTGTCGCTGTTACCACTGGCTAAGTCCAAGCGTATGGGTGCTCCTCTGTCCCGGAGACAACTCGGTGAAGGTGGTCCTCTGAGTTGCATTCTGGGAGAAGGTATTTATGGGACAGACGCCATGTTTTGAGGGGTTTTTTTTACAGCCACCTGCTGGCCTTCCTGGCCGACAGGTATGCGTTAGAGTGCTACCTCGTGGTCCTCTGTTTCGGAGGCCGCTGCGGCGCATGGGTGGGCCCAGAAGTCTGTCTGGGGCCTACCACAGCTGTCGAGGAATGGTCCTGAGCTTTCTATCTAGAATGAAGAAGCTGGACAACCGAGAAGATCCCAGGGGAGGACCCGTCATGGAAAGATCACGCAGAGTGCTGGTCTGGAGAGGGGCCTGGTGACTCAGTTGGAGGACGCAAAGTAAAGTAGTTTTACAGCATAGTACTGCCGTGTTGGCTTAGATGTCCAAGTACTGTGTCTGACATTCACCGCTAAACCAATACATCCTGTGGCAGAGGATCATACGGGTTTATTTCAATCAAGTCTGTGGCAGAGACTTTTGTTCGTGCTACATATTGGCTGCTAGGCAAGTGAGAGAGGCCTATCCAGGCGAGCAAAGATTGTGTCCCACAAGGGGATCGCATCCGATTACAATATTCAACTTTAAAGGACGTTCTCAAGAATCCTAAAGAAAGGTATTTGAGCTTCCCTGTAGCTTCCCTCCTGCCTCTTTCCTGCTACTTCCTTCATTACTTGGTTCAATAAAGCATTGAAAACGTACTCAAGTGTTGGTACTTATATCCTCCAGAGGTAAACTCAACGGAACCCTGGACCTGGTGCCGGTGAAGCAGGGGTGTCGAGAGTGAAGGTAACAAGCCCGCTTAAACCAGCAGCTCCACTGAGAGTTATTGCTACATTAATTGTATTACATAGGCATAAAACGACAAATTAACAGCTTACAATGTGTCCCATCTTTCAATCGGATGTGGATGTATTGTATACAGTGATTTTTATCAATGTTATGTCTATGTAATAAAATTAATATTTTTTACACATTTACTGTGTGACATGTGTTTGTAGTACTAAGCACCTTTAAAGTCCCATTCCTCCCAAATTTTGTTTCTTGTGATTGGCTGCAGCTGCAGCCTGGGAGTGTGCAGAGTCTGAGGGAGCACGCCCACCCACCGCCAATAGCTCTTACTGTTTTCAGTATTGTTCCTGTTCTTTCTCTACTATCTCACATTGTTGTCTCTGCATGGTTTTTTGCTGTGCCTATTTCCTAACCTACAAATTTTCTTTTAAAGGACTTTGCCTTCTTTAATAAACCCATTCTATAAGTTCCGGGTGTGTTGCTTTCCAACTGTCCCAGAGTCCAGAGATTTCAACTAAATCCTGGTGTCCTGGGGATCCAGGCTGAATACCAGAGCATAGTGCCAGAATGAGTACCGGTACTTGGCTCCACTAATGCACCTTACAAAGATGCGCACTCTCCGGGCAACCAGAACACCTGCCCTGTATTTCCTGTGGGGTGCCCAGGTCCCAGACACCGTGACTGCTCACTCTATATTATTGTGACAGGCAACAGTGGAGAGGAGGAACCCAGAAAGAGAGACTTCCCTTGGCATTGAGCCACACTGATCTGAGGTATGTAAGTTTCAGCATGGAGAATATCAGATTTATGCTGTGAGGAGTGATTTGGTGGTATAAGTGCTAGGGGACGATTTGGGTGGGGGGGAGAAAACTTATGCTGATTGGGGAATGAAGGGTTTGTGCTGGGATGGGGGGGGTTTGCTGAGAGGGGTAATTTGTGAGGGAGGATTTGTGCTAGAAGTGGGGTCATTTTGTGCGAGAAGTGGGGTTAATGTCCCTAATTGTCCCTCATTCTCAAATTCTAAGGCTGGGAGGTATGATTAAGTGACGTCTTAGAATTTAAGTTTAGTTGACAGATCTGTAAATTTTCCACAATGAAAAACGAAAAATATTTTAGGAAGAATGGGACTGTAAAGATGGTGTTGTCCATAGACCGAGCTGGCACGCCCTAAAATTCCACAACTGTGAGAATAAACAAGGATAAAACCTTCTGATTCCATCAGACAGTCAGATCACTTAACCTTCATCTCTTCATTCTAAATCCAGCAAGTTTCCTGTGTAGGGATGGCATTAAATAAAGCATTACTTTCCCAACTGCAGTATGCTCAGAAGATCACACTGATCTATGAGCAGGCTTCATCGAGCTCCTGGGAAACCTGGCAGTGTGAATGGTATCTTCTGATAATGTGATCACCTTTATTAACCAATAAAGTTTAAAATGAATAACATTAATAGAAATTTTAAAAAATATGTAATATTAGGTTAGCTGGTTAGTTTATTCTTAGCTTTTTAATAGGGGCAAAATAATTAGTCAGTTAGTGTTGGGTCAATTAATTTTTTTTCAATAATCTGGAAATTACAGCCATTGAATTGAGAGCACAGTACTGAAAGTGAAACCAATATCTAGAAATCTAAAATAATCTACGATACAGTACTGACATGTATCGAAAACTATACATACGTATTTGGGGTTTCTGCATTCAGGATACAGTATATAGAAAAAAAATATATTGAAAATATTTAGAACAGTATTAATTGTACAAAATAATACATAAATTAGACAAACTAAAATAGATTTTTTTTTTCAAAAATTGTTTTCAAACTGTTTTAAGTATTCAACTTCCAATAAAATATTTATTGATTCTACCATAAAGGTCCTTGTTTATGCACTTCCCTTATAAAGCAACAACTGTCTCCCAATTGTGCTTTTGTGTTGTCACCCTTTCATACGTGCCCCTGTTGGAGACTGCGTGCAGCTGCATCAACACACTTTGCGCAGGCGTGGTTCCCTGATCTCAATAGCAGGAAGCCCAGGGCTTTTTTTCAGCTGGAACTTGGTGGAACTCAGTTCCACTACCTTTGGCTCAGGCCCTCTGCTCCCTGCTCACCACTATCATTTGTAAACACAGAAATCCGGCTTCTGTGTTTACAAGTGACAGTTTGTCTTCCAACGGCTCCCACAGATCTGATCTCCTGAGATTCTCTTAATGAGTGCAGGATCAGGACAAGGGAATTGTAGGTGCCCAGGGTGCAGTGCGGATGCTGACACCCACACTGGATGATCTTCCTGCAAGTTACATAGTTACATAGTAGGTGAGGTTGAAAAAAGACACAAGTCCATCAAGTCCAACCTATGTGTGTGATTATGTGTCAGTATTACATTACATATCCCTGTATATTGCGGTCATTCAGGTGATTATCTAATAGATTATCTAATAGCTATCAATGCTCCCTGCTGAGACCACCGCCTGTGGAAGGGAATTCCACATCCTTGCCGCTCTTACAGTAAAGAACCCTCTACGTAGTTTAAGGTTAAACCTCTTTTCTTATAATTGTAATGAGTGGCCACGAGTCTTATTAAACTCTCTTCTGCGAAAAAGTTTTATCCCTATTGTGGGGTCACCAGTACAGTATTTGTAAATTGAAATCATATCCCCTCTCAAGCGTCTCTTCTCCAGAGAGAATAAGTTCAGTGCTCGCAACCTTTCCTCATAACTAAGATCCTCCAGACCCTTTATTAGCTTTGTTGCCCTTCTTTGTACTCGCTCCATTTCCAGTACGTCCCTCCTGAGGACTGGTGCCCAGAACTGGACAGCATACTCCAGGTGCGGGCGGACCAGAGTCTTGTAGAGCGGGAGAATTATTGTTTTATCTCTGCAGTTGATCCCCCTTTTAATGCATGCCAATATTCTGTTTGCTTTATTAGCAGCAGATTGGCATTGCATGCCATTGCTGAGCCTATCATCCACTAGGACCCCCAAGTCCTTTTCCATCCTAGATTCCCCCAGAGGTTCTCCCCCCAGTGTATAGATTGCATTCATATTTTTGCCACCCAAATGCATTATTTTACATTTTTCTACATTGAACCTCATTTGCCATGTAGTCGCCCACCCCATTAATTTGTTCAGGTCTTTTTGCAAGATTTCCACATCCTGCGGAGAAGTTATTGCCCTGCTTAGCTTAGTATCGTCTGCAAATACAGAGATTGAACTGTTTATCCCATCCTCCAGGTCGTTTATGAACAAATTAAATAGGATTGGTCCCAGCACAGAACCCTGGGGGACCCCACTACCCACCCCTGACCATTCTGAGTACTCCCCATTTATCACCACCCTCTGAACACGCCCTTGTAGCCAGTTTTCAATCCATGTACTCACCCTATGGTCCATGCCAACGCACCTTATTTTGTACAGTAAACGTTTATGGGGAACTGTGTCAAATGCTTTTGCAAAATCCAGATACACCACGTCTACGGGCCTTCCTTTATCTAGATGGCAACTCACCTCCTCATAGAAGGTTAATAGATTGGTTTGGCAAGAACGATTCTTCATGAATCCATGCTGATTACTGCTAATGATATCATTCTTATTACTAAAATCTTGTATATAGTCCCTTATCCCCTCCAAGAGTTTACATACTATTGATGTTAGGCTAACTGGTCTATAATTCCCAGGGATGTTTTTTGGGCCCTTTTTAAATATTGGTGCTACATTGGCTTTTCTCCAATCAGCTGGTACCATTCCAGTCAATAGACTGTCTGTAAAAATTAGGAACAACGGTCTGGCAATCACCTGACTGAGTTCCCTAAGTACCCTCGGATGCAAGCCATCTGGTCCCGGTGATTTATTAATGTTAAGTTTCGAAAGTCTAATTTTAATTCCGTCCTCTGTTAACCATGTAGGTGCTTCCTGTGTTGTGTCATGAGGATAAACACTGCAGTTTTGGTTACTGAAGCCCCCCGATTCACTCGTGAAGACTGAGGAGAAGAATAAATTCAATACCTCTGCCATCTCCCCATCCTTTGTAACCAGATGTCCTTCCTCATTCTTTATGGGGCCAATATGGTCTGTCCTCCCTTTTTTACTGTTTACATACTTAAAGAATTTCTTGGGATTTTTTTTGCTCTCCTCCGCTATGTGTCTTTCATGTTCTATCTTAGCCATCCTAATTGCACCCTTACATTTCTTATTGCATTCTTTATAAATTCTGAATGCTGTGGATGATCCCTCAACCTTGTATTTTTTGAAGGCCTTCTCATTTGCTTTTATATGCATTTTTACATTGGAGTTAAGCCATCCAGGATGTTTGTTCGCTCTTTTAAATTTATTACCCAATGGGATACATTGGCTAATGCCCTTATTTAATATGCTCTTAAAGCAAACCCATCTCTCCTCCGTATTCTTTGTTCCTAATATTTTATCCCAATTTATGTCTTTTAGCAAGGTTTGTAGTTTAGGGAAGTTGGCTCTTTTGAAATTCAGTGTCTTTGTGTTCCCTTCATGTCTCCTATTTGTGTGATTTATACTGAAACTAATTGACCTGTGATCGCTGTTACCTAAATTGCCCCGTATTTCCACATCTGTTATCAGGTCTGTATTGTTGGTAATCAGTAGATCTAGTAAGGTTTTATTTCTAGTTGGTGCGTCTACCATCTGACCCATAAAATTGTCCTGCAAGACACTAAGGAACTGGCGAGCCTTAAATGATTGCGCGGTTCCCTCCGCCCAGTCTATGTCTGGATAATTAAAATCCCCCATTATGATAACACTTCCCATCCTTGCTACTAATCCAATTTGTGATAGGAGATCCGTCTCCACTTCCTCCCTCAGGTTAGGGGGCCTATAGCATACTCCCAGTATTATTTTCCCCTTAGCTTCATCCCTTTGGAGCTCTACCCATAAAGATTCCACCTCCTCCCTAGCCCCCTCAGTGATGTCATCTCTCACATTCACTTGTACATTATTCTTGATATATAGGCATACCCCTCCCCCTTTTTTACCCTCTCTATCCTTGCGGTATAGGGTATACCCTGGAATGTTTGCCAGCCAATCATGAGAGCTGTTGAACCAGGTCTCTGAAATTCCCACAAAATCCAAATCCTCCTTGTACAACAGTATCTCTAGTTCACCCATCTTGTCTGCCAGGCTCCTGGCATTGGTGAACATGCCACATAGTTTAGACCGGTCGCATATTGTCCTCGTATTGGGTGTTTCAAGATTGCAACTTGGACTTGCTACTATACTCACCTTGTGTTTTTGTGCTTTGGTTAACCTACCACTAATGCCCCCAATACTACCCTCTGGAATATCTTCCGCACTGGCTATCACTGTCTCTGGACCCTCCCCCCCAAGTGAGAGAGGAGGAGCCACCTACGGTGTGCAAGGAGGTACTGGAGTCGGATGGGTGCTTCAGCTTAATACAGCAACAAAAATAAGATATGTGAGATGTGAATGGGGGATGCAGAGGTAAGCAGCTGTGGAAGAAGGCTAAACTCTGCACTATATAACTCTGAACTATGTACGTAGCACACTCCTGAACTCTGAACTATGTACGTAGCACACTCCTGAACTCTGAACTATGTACGTAGCACACTCCTGAACTCTGAACTACGTACGTAGCACACTCCTGAACTCTGAACTATGTACGTAGCACACTCCTGAACTCTGCACTATGTACATAGCACACTCCTGAACTCTGCACTATGTACGTAGCACACTCCTGAACTCTGCACTATGTACGTAGCACACTCCTAAACTCTGCACTCCTAAATTTCTCTATGCAACCCCCCCCCCCAAACTCTGCACACCATACGCAATTCACTCCTTTTATTTAATACCCCTTTCAGTTCCTCCCGGTGAAATTTGACCACACACACTATTTGATGTGGTCTGGAGGGGTGTGTGTGTGTGTGTGGGGGGGGGTTTAGGGGGTCGTGGTTGAGTTCCTGCAGCTATTTTCTGAGAAAAACAGCCCTGAGGAAGCCAATCCTAAACAATGATGTGCAGTTGACTCTGGAGCAAGTGCATGTCACTGAAAGAGGTTGGAGGAGATCAGCAGTGTTGAAATGCAAGGTGGATGAAACAGTATTTAATTAAAAAAAAGTTGTTTGTAATACACAGTGCTTTAGTGTAATAAATATTGTCTGCTTAGGGTTTGAATCAACTTTAACGTACTATGGAGAAACAACAAGAAATGCTATTTGTAGGGCATAGTTCATTGTTCTTGTTATATATAAAATATGCTAATTTCCCAAAAGGGTCGTTCTAACTGGTTTGACGGCAAAGCAGCATCACATAAGAGTGGCAAAGTTTGGTGGCAAAACCTAAAATAATTTGCCACTATTGCATTTAGTAGGCACAGATTGGATCTGCTTTTTTAACACAGCTTTGTGCTCATAGATGCTAAAAAAGGGGAGTAAAGAAGATGGGGTGTTTCATGAGCCTAATATGTTGACTATTGGTTTGTGAAACATACATTATCTTACCTAAATTAACGGCCCTGCCCTTTTCCATCCTTCAGCTTATGTTAACATATGAACACAGCACATCTTGCAACTGAGCAATAGGAAACCCTACGTCACGGGGGTAGGGTCCTTCTGTGCCACCCTACAAGGGAAGATGGATTTTGCTGTGGATTTCTCCCAATTTGCAGCCCAAAATCAGGTAGAAACAAATCACCGTAAACAATCGGCAGGCAAAGTTGAAGTCAAACAGGCAAAAGGTCAGGGCAGTCAGACAACAAACCTCATTGAGAAACAGGCAGCGCTTGCAACTGGGTATCAGAACTGGACAAGAATCTCCAAAGTATACTGAGTTGGTTTAACTAGCTTTCCTAGATATGACCTCAGAGGAAGTGTCCAGCTCCCCTTCTTGCTACGAACCAGGAGGGGAAGTGTGAGAATGTCTAAACCAGCCTTTTTAATGTGAAGAACCCTTGAAATAATGTTCCAATGTCAGGGGACCCCTGCTAAAAATTACTTCTTTTACAGCTCACTGTACATTCATGTGATTGTCATGGAGATATTCGTCCCTTATATTTGTCATAATCAGTGTAGATAATCCCCTACTTTTAGATAGTTTAATAGTTCATTAGTTTCAGTGGCACCTTATCTGAGTGACAGAAATTGCTCCTAGCTCATGGAACCCCTAGCAACCTCTGGAGAAACCCTAGGGTTCCACAGAACCCTGGTTAAGAAAGGCTGGTCTAAACACATTAAAGTTGTAAAACCTCACATATACCCGATTAACTGACTGGCCTCAGGTGATACACAGGGATGAAATAAATCCTCCTACATAAGTTGTACATTTTTATCTATAGCCACATTTTCCCTACATCCATTCAAAGTGCCAAATTTAAACAGGATCTCTTAGCTCAGAAAAGAAGGTAGTAAAGAGCTGAAGTTACATCAGTGAGGAGCTCTCTAAAAGATGATTGGAGGAAAGGGACACACCCCTTCACACAGCACACAGGAAAAGAACTGAGGCTGTCAATGTGCTGGAGCTCCCTCCTCTGTCACCATTTTTCTCTTGGTGTCAGGAAAAATTGTTAGAAGTGACTCTTGCATAGGAACAAGACAGCAGACAGCAATGACACTTAGTGCTCTGGACTGAGACAAGCACACTATACTGGGATATGCTATGTTCATATTATATGTCTGAGGTTTACAACCATGTTAACTGGAAAAGACCTAGTATGGTATTCTGGAGAGTATGAAAGCAGTTGCACAGTTGAGTAGGAAGCAACATGGGACCCAGGTGCAAAGCAGCAGACTGATCCTGCAGAGACTTCGCTGCAATATGAACAGATTTGTTTTGGAAACATCAAACTGTGACATCCTACAAGCCTCTATGATGAGAAAGTGAACCAACATAGTAACCTAGTGATAGCTTGCTCTGCCATAGAGCCCAAATATACATATTTAGCATACTGTATATAAGACACCAGTTGAAACACAGCAAAGCTCGATACTAACTTAGCAACACAAGTTTGTTTTTATAAAAAAATTTATTCTATATTAATAAGTCATCAACCACTCCTCAATGCTCTTTGCCCATAATAAAAGCCAGAAGACCAAAGTAAAATGCAAAATAGTAATTACCACAGCATAATAAATCATATTTAACATCAATAAATAGGATTAGCAAGGTCACTTGACTGTATCAAACATGAATCCCTAGTTTGTCTTTTGGTGTCATTGACTGTAATTGAAGATTGAATTTTATCTAAGCGATCCTAACATTGTCAAATTAAAGCATTTGCCTGTTTGACTTTGACTTTGCCTGCCTATTTTGTACCATGATTTGTTTCTGCCTGCTGTCAGCTGTTGCCAATGTGAGTGTAACAGAGGGCTACAACCTGGGAGTGGTCCATAACAAATTTCATCTCCCCTTGCAGGGTGCTTTGGTGAACACCGGATGGGCCCTTACACCTTGAGTCTTGGCTCTCTTTGGGGCCTGCATTTGCCTGGTGATGCAGAAGGACCCTACCTCCGTGACAGGGTTTCTCATTGCACAGTTGACAATGACAATTAAACAGGATATTGGATTCAGGGTGTATATAAAGTATCAAGATCCACTTATCCATGCTGGTAAGGTTGGCCATTCTATTGAATCAAAAGCTTTGACCATGTCTAAGGAGTTCAAGGAACATGTATCTGGAATAAAAGTGGCAAATTGGGCTATAATTTAGGTCCCGCATATGTCAATGGTTGTTGACCTACCAGACATAAAGCCCATCTAGTTGTCATGAACAAGATACAATATTACAGACTTAAAGAAGAATTCCCGCCCAGCACTTAAGCCGCCAAACATGGATCAAAATTCGGCGGGTTCAGCAGGGACCCGGCGAATTTCGGTCAATGTATGGGCTAATTGGTTTTACACAAGACAATCTGTTGATTGACATGTGTGCAACCAGCCTGTTGGGTTTTTCGTGAATGATCAGTGCTACTGGCTATAGCTGACAACACTAATCCTTGTATTGTATTGAATACAGTAGCTTAGCAGGGGGAGGGGAGATTTTTAAACATAGCCAGGCAAGGTTATACATGATTCATTGTTTTATTTTAATTTTTTTGCAGAACGATGAAAAATGAACTGATTCCCCCATCTACACATTCAATGTGGATGGGGGAAGCAGTTCATTTTTCATCGTTCGGCAAAAAAATATGTTTGGCTATGTTTAAAAATGTCCCCTCCCCCTCCTGCTACTTATGCGGCCTAACATATGTAAAAACATCAGTGATTGCTGCAGGAGAGAGGAAGGACTTGGGAGCCTATGGGTAACCTCATGGCTCCTGTAATTTCCAGCCCTTTTTGAGTGCTCCCTCTAATCCCCTGCTGCAGTCACATTTTTCCCTCCTAAAAAATTCTCAGCACTTTATCCCATGGAGGAAAAGTTCACAAAAAAGTGGGAGATACCAGAACTTGATGCTGCTATATCCTCGGTGAATGAAAGTTTAACTTGTCCGGTTGACAACGCTCAAATGCTTAGGGATCCAACTGATAACAAATTGGAATTCCTGTTAAAAAACGCATTTTCTTTGGCAGGTTCAGTGACTCAACCTGCAGTGGCAGCAACTGGTTTATGTCAATCCTTGAAAGACCAGTTGAGACAGGTGCTCAGGGTTATCCCTAATCAGCAGGCCCGGGATTTAGCCGAGCTGCCAGGGGCTTTATGTTTTGCAGTTGAAAAATTTTATGTTTATGGTTGAAAAATTGGTAAGCCGAAGCACCATGCAAAAAACTGGCTAGTTTTCCTTTCTGGGGGAAACGGCTGTTTGGGGATGATTTGAATGAATACATCCAAAAAATTTCAAGTGAAAAAAGCACCCTTTTGCCAGTTAAGAAAAGGAGAAAACGTCTTTCATTTAAACAAGCTCCTTCTCCAGTACCAGGGGCATCAGCCTCCAGGCAGTTACGATGGCCTCCGCCGTCAGGTTCAAGAGGTAAAACTCAGGGTCAACCCCAGGGACATAGGAAGTCCTTGGGAAGGAAACCTACAAAACAAAATACTAAAGCCTCTTTATGAAGGGGTGCCCCCGCTCGCTCGAGTGGGGGGAAGACTTCTGCAGTTCTCAAGGATCTGGCAGCAGCAGTTTCGAGACAGATGGGTGATCTCCACAATAGCTCCAGGTTACAAACTAGAGTTCCGAGAGTTCCCGTCTCCTCGCTTTCTCAGATCAAATGTTCCCAAAGATCCAGAGAAACAGAAGTCTCTTTTTCAAGCATTAGACCGGCTTTTGTCTCAAAAAGTGATCATGGAGGTTCCCATAGAAGAGCAGGGATTGGGGTTTTATTCAAACCTCTTCACGTTGCCAAAACCAAATGGAGATGTCAGACCCATTCTAGATCTCAAGGATCTGAACCGATTCCTAAATATCTGCTCATTTCGTATGAAATCAATCAGATCAATCAGATGCAAGGAGGAGAACTTCTGGCGTCAATCGACATCAAGGATGCATATCTGCATGTACCTATTTTCCCCGCTCACCAGAAATATCTACGTTTCAAGGTAGAAAAGCTCCATTTTCAGTTGTGGCTCTGCCTTTCGGTCTAACTATCGCACCTCGGGTGTTTACAAAGGTCCTGGCCCCTCCTCTGGCCAGATTAAGGGCTCAAGGTATAACAATTATAGCTTACCTAGATGACCTGCTCTTGATAGACCAGTCGGTAGCCCGCATAAATCAAAGTATGGTCACGACTACCTGGAATACCTAGTTTGGATTCTCAACCTAGAGAAATCTTCTTTAAATCCATCAAGGAGATTAAAATACTTGGGTCTGATCATAGCTACAGCCCAGAAAAGGTTTTTTTTGCCCCAGGTAAAGATTAGCGATAAAGGAGCTGATTCAGGTGGTCAGAGCAAAAAAGAATCATTCTATTCGGCTTTGCATGAAGTTATTGGGAAAGATGGTGCCTTCATTTGAAGCCATTCCTTACGCTCAGTTTCATTCGAGACTGCTGCAAAACAGTATTCTATCAGCTTTGAACAAGAAGGTCCAAGCTCTAGGTTTCCCAATGCGTCTGTCTCCAAAGGTGCGCCAGAGCCTCAGTTGGTGGTGGATAACTAAGAAATCTGCAGAAGGGAAAATCCTTCATACCAGTTACCTGTTAGGTGGTAACAACAGATGCCAGCCTTTCGGGTTGGGGAGCAGTCCTGGAAGAGGCGACTGTCCAAGGGAAATGGTCCAGAACCGAAAGGACCTTGCCCATCAACATTCTAGAGATTCGGGCAGCGCACTTGGCCCTCAGGGCTTAGGCATTCAGGTTGCGGAATTGTACTGTCAGGATCAAATCCGACAATGACCTGTAGGCAGTGGCCTATATCAATCACCAGGGGGGCACAAGAAGTCATGCGGCCCAGAGAGAGGTGAATCATATCTTAACTTGGGAAGAAAACAATGTACCTTGCCTATCGGCAGTCTTCATTCCTGGAATAGAAAATTTGCAGGCGGACTACTTGAGTAGCCAGCAGTTGTTCCCAGAAGAATGGTCCCTTCACCCCGATATCTTCCTGGGAATATGCCGGTGATGGGGGATCCCGGACGTAGACCTATTTGCGTCCAGGTTCAACAAAAAGATCGACAAATTTGTGTCAAGAACAAGGGATCCGCTAGCATGCGCAACAGATGCCTTGGTGGCCCCGAGGGATCAGTTTTCACTGATTTATGCACTTCCTCTTATTCTGCTGCTTCCACAACTTCTTCGCAGGATCAAACAGGAAGGGAAGTCAGGGATTCTTATGGCCCCGGCATGGCCCAGAAGATCTTGGTATGCAGAGATCATAAAGATGGCGGTAGGGGACCCATGGACCCTACCACCACATCCGGACCTACTCTTGCAAGGTCCAGTATTCCATCCTACCTTACAAACGCTAAATTTAACGGTTTGGCTATTGAGACCCACATTCTGAAGAAGCATGGGCTGTCAGGTTCAATGGTATCTACTTGATTTTCCAGAACCCTGTTCTACGGAAGAAAAGTCGCTACATTCTCTTGATGTGGTGAGAGCAGTCAAAGTCTACTTGAAGGCGACTGCTCAGATTCGAAAAATTGATGTTTTGTTTGTGTTGCCTGAAGGTCCTAAAAGAGGAAAGGCAGCATCGAAATATACTATTTCTAAGTGGATTTGGTGAATAATTGTTCAAGCTTATGGTTTGAGGAGGAAGATGACACCTTTTCAAATAAAAGCGCACTCCCTCAGGGCTGTTAGTGCTTCATGGGCAGTGCATCACCAAGCCTCCATGGCTCAAATCTGCAAGGCCGCAACTTGGTCTTCAGTTCATAAATTTACCAGATTCTATCAGGTGTATGTAAAAAGGCATGAGGATATCACCTTTGGGCGCAGTTTGCTGCAGGCAGCAGTATAGGTCCTCAGGTCTGATGGCGCCCTACTTTTGTTTGTGTCTCCCCCCCGCAAGATAGCATTGCTCTGGGACATCCCACATAGTAACTACTATGGCTCTGTGCCCCAAGATGTACGATAAAGAAAATAGGATTTTTATAACAGCTTACCTGTAAAATCCTTTTCTTGGAGTACATCACGGGACACATCCCCTCTTTTGATACACGTATATTGCTTTGCTACAGAAACTCAGGTACTCCCAGTAATGGGAGGGGTTATATAGGTAGTGAACTTCCTGTCTTAAGGTGTGCCAGTGTCCATCACCTAAAGGTGGCCTATAACCCACATAGTAACTTCTATGGCTCTGTGTCCCGTGATGTACTCCAAGAAAAGGATTTTACACGTAAGCTGTTATAAAAACCCTATTTTTTCTACGTTCTGTTGCGTGCCAAAAAAGTCCAAGCTCTGTAATTTTTTTCTGCCCTCAGTAAAGCCATGCTGCTTTGAGTCCAACAAGTTGTGTGTTTTTATGTAATCAATGATCCTTTTTTTCAAATCAAGTCTTTAAACCTGCAGAATTTAATGGGGCTTTACTTGCATAGACCCAGTGCATACAGGTAGATTATGTAGCATAAGAAAAGTCAGCCACGCTGTACAAAATTGCTAGTATTGATATATATAAGAATTGGGTAGCCTGTGATTGCCAGAAGTTCATGTTGAAACAGAAACCCAGGTCTATGTTATAGAAGTAACACACTGTTCAATTTACTAGTGTTGAGCTCCATCTAGCAGCTACAGTGTGTACAACATACATCCCAAACAAAAACTGAAACTTGAAGAGTGGAGATATAGCACCCACTTTAAAAATGAGCTGGGTGAGGATTAGGAAGAGCTTGGATGCCATATGTGAAGTAAGCAGAGATAATACCAAACTTGCCGGAGAATATTTATATATTACTGACTGGACTGTATATTACAGACTGGACTGTACTCAGGCCATATTAGAAGACACCTTGGATGAGCAAGTCCAGTGTAGTCTATAGGCTTACTGAACAGCAAAACATGGATACAGCCATTTCACAGGAGCAGGAGTCAAAAACAAGGGACTCAGCATGGAGTACTGTAAAAAAAGTACTGAATGCAGAACAGAAATGTCTGCAAACTTGAACATATAAACCAAAAGATTCTAATAGCCATCAGCAAAAAAACAAACCAGGCAACAATGCATGGTAGGAATGAGCTACTCAAAAGGCTTTTACCAGTAAAGAAATGGACCCTGCCATCATCCAGGACATAGGCATTGTAGGCATTCCGGATAAGCTATTCAATAAACAAACCCTTTGTAACGTTGGCTGTAAGTGAAGTTTTCGTCTCTATAAAGGTAGCCCTGTGTTTCCGCATTGAAATCTGAAAATATAGTGACAGATGAGTTCTCAAAAGTAATGGGGTCCTTCTGATAGGTTTGTCATAGGCCCCTTTCACACTGGGGCGGTGTGGGCACTGGCGGTAAAATGGTGCTATTTTTAGCGCTGCTTTACCGTTGTTTTAGAAGTGCTATTCAGCCGCTAGCGGTGCGGTTTTAACCCTCGCTAGAGGCCGAAAAAGGGTTAAAACCGCCCGCAAAGTGCTCCGGCGATATAGCCACGCTGCCCCATTTATTTCAATGGGTAGGAGTGGTTTAGGAGCGGTGTATACACCGCTCATTCACTGCTCCAAAGATGCTGCTTGCAGGAGTTTTTTTAACGTCCTGCCAGTGCACCGCTCCAGTGTGAAAGCCCTTGGGCTTTCACACTCGAGACACAGCAGCGGCTCTTTCAGGACGCTTTGCAGGCGCTATTTTTAGTGCTGTATTGCCTGCAAAGCACACCAGTGTGAAACGGGTCTTAGAATGAGACCTTTGTTCCTAAGACCCCTTTCACACTGGGTCACTTTGCAGGCGCTACAGCGCTAAAAATAGCGACTGCAAAGCGCCCTGGAACAGCCGTTGCTGTGTCTCCAATGTGAAAGCCCTGAGTGCTTTCACACTGGAGCTGTGCGCTGGCAGGATGCTCAAAAAAGTCCTGCTAGCAGCATCTTTGGAGCGGTGTATACACCGCTCCTAAACCGCACCTTCCCATTGAAATCAATGGGGCAGCGCGGCTATACCACTGTAGCAGCGCTTTGCGGTGGTTTTTAACCCTTTCTTGGCCGCTAGCGAGGGTTAAAACCGCCCCACTAGCGGCCGAATAGCGACGCTAAAACGATGATAAAGTGCCGCTAAAAATAGTGCCGCTTTACCGTTGATGCCGCCCCCGCCCCAGTGTGAAAGGGGCCTTACAGTCAAGTAAGCAGGTCAGGAGTGGACGAGGGGGTGTACCTGCCCTGTTCACCGCAAAGACCACAGAAAACTGGTCATCAAGGACAATGTTTTTTTTTTTTTACCATTTGTAAATATATCAGGTGATTGCCTCTCAGATCTTTCAGGAAGGGCTATAATGCAAATGTTATTCTGTATTGGCCATGGGCTTTCTGGTGCCAGAATTTTACCTTTTTCTCAATTGTTGGATAGGGAAATATGGTGTAATGAGCCTACTTTCTGTACCCTGTTAATACCTTTAGCCAAAATAAATAACAGAGACTAAAGGATTTAAGCCATGGCAATTAAGGTAACAGTTACATTATAAACAACACATAAACTGACTCGAATGCCCCGTACACACGATCGGACTTTCCGACAACAAAACCGTGGATTTTTGTTTGAAGGATGTTGGCTCCAACTTGTCTTACATACACACGGTCACACAAATGTTGGCCAACAATTCCCACGTGTGGGAACGTGGTGAGGTACAAGAAGTACAACGAGCCTAGGAAAAGGAAGTTCAATAGCCAGTGCAGCTCCTTGTGCTTGATCCCGAGCATACGTGAACATTTGCGCATCTGACTTGTGTTCACACGATCGGAAATTCTGACAACAACGTTTTGTTAGCGGAAAATTTGAGAACCTGCTAGCCAACATTTGTTGGCGGAGAGTCCACCAACAAATGTTCGATGGAGCATACACACGGTCGGACTTTCAGCCAACAAGCTCACATCCAACATTTGTTGTCTGAAAATCCGATCGTGTGTACGGGGCATAACTCTTAAAGCCCATCTTTGTCTCGGTTCTTCTTGTTCTAGTGTCTATACAGGTAGTAATAAAATCTCACCAATAAGGACATAAATAACAATAAAAATCCAGTCTTCAAGACTGTACTTTAGAAAAACATGCTATTACAACCAGTACTGCTGTGGGAGTGATTTTCAATTCCTGTCTGTAACTATAGAGGAAGTGAGGAGAAATCTTCCTAACAATTACAGAAACATCAATTAAACCCTGTCGGTTTTTAACCCTTCCTCAATATTTTCCAAAAAAATCAACACAACACCTAACCTAACCCTAAAAATTAGCATTCAACATCTAACCTTTGCTAAAAAAAAAACAACAAAAAAACTAACCTATCATTTATCATGACATAACCCCTAATCCTGAACATAACTGTACCCCTAAAGCTTATGTAATCCCTAATAATAAACTCTTATTTCCTCTCGTCTGGTCTGTAAAAAACACAATTGAAGTATTTTGCTATAAATTTTCAGTAAAAAACCCCGAAAACAAAACGTTAGTATTCCCAGAAATCATGGGAGCTGAAAAATTCCTGTGTTCTCTGCCTGTGCTGCACTCTTATCAATTAGCCTTTTGTTGTGGAGACTAAAATTCACATTGGCATGCAAAGGTCAAAACCTCAGGTCAGGGGTCTCCAAGCTATTGCCCGGTGGCTACAACTGGCCCTCAACAAGATTTTATCAGGGCTGCAGCTAGGGTCAGTGGCTTATTCTTTGTGCGGGCCCACTGAGCTCTCATACAGGGCTCACTTCGGGTCAGCAGAAGTATGCATCTACCACATCCCCCCCCCCCCCGTTTCCAGTGCAGGTTTCCCCTTTTGCGCTGTCCCTGATGGTTCCTAGAACTGCCAAAGTCCCGCCCTGCAGCTACAGCAACACTCCTGACTCCTAGCTTCTGCCCAGCTGCTACATGCATGCTGCATATGTTAGGTAAAGGCCGACTCTGATAGGGCCCCGAATAAAAGGAGGGATTCTAATGGTGTCCCAGATGTAAGGGAGACTCTGATAGGGGCCCAGATGTAAGGAGGGCTCTGATGGGAACTATGATGTAGGGGGCTCTCATGGGGACCTTAATCCATTTTGTATGGAGTAAGGGGGAATTATAACTCCTGTGAGGTTTTTTTTGCCATCTTTGTCCCATAGGGGATATTTACCCTCACTTCCTGTCCCATAGCCAAAACAGTAAGTGAAAGGAAGTCCCTCCAAAGTAAGGGAATCCCAGATTGTCACCAGGGTCACCAAAACATGTATGCCCATTGGAAGATTTCCCTTTTATTCAGTGGCGACTGGTGCTGTATATTTTGGGGGGGTGGCAAACAAGGAACTTCCCTCCTCCTTCCCTTGGCACAGCAGCCAATACGATCGCTTCTTTTCTCGGCCAATCTGGACCCGCTTCATGATTAGCTGGGAGGAGAATCAGGAAGACAATAGTGACAATAGTGAGCCCCAAGCCCACCCTTTTTGTAAGCCAATTAAAGCCTCTGACTCTAGTTAAGTGCTTCTAAAAAAAAAAAAAACCCATTGGCATCCATGTTTCCTGCTCCCTGCATGTAGATTAAGGGCCAGGCGCATGGATTAGGGGGTTGGCCCCTGTGCCCCTAATGGCCACCACTGCTTCCATTACCGTTCTGATGCCAACCTAAAGTGAGATATTCTTTTTACTTTCACTTTTTATGATAACAGTAAACTGGACAAATAGAGAGGGTGAATCCCCCTAATGGGGGCACAGACAGCAGTAAATACTGGCTGGTGTTCTAATCCCTCTCCACTCTATCCAAAACTAAAAAAAAGTTTTGCTTTTAGCTATACTTAAAATGTTATTCATTCATTTATACAGCTTTGTTTTGGCCCTCAAATAATTGTAAAAGATACCATGTGGACCTCATACTGAATAATGCCCACTAGGGCAATAAATCCAAGTCAATAACCAGGAGCCAGGTCAGTGATCTAGAAGTCAGGGCAGGAGACAAAGGTTCAAAAGCCAAGATGATAACTACAGTCACCAACAGAAATGTAAAAAAGATGGCTACATCCACTAGCAGGGTGCTGATCAGCCATGTAGATTTTGGGGACCCTTGTAAAATAACACAATATTTTCCATAATTTCACAATGAAGCTGTAATACATTTATGTGAACCTTTCCCCCCTAAAGCTAAAAACCTTGGTTGCCCTCTGGGAAGGCTGCATCACCAGTGCCTAATCTTGCCACATGGGCAAGATTAGGTGCATGACGTTTGCTTCTCATCTCGAGCATGCGCGGTACAACATTAGACTAACCTGTTGAATAAATAGAGGGGGGATGCTTCTTTATTTAAAACAAATTAGTGTAATGTTGTATGGTGCATGCACAAGATGAGGTGTAAACATCATTGGTGGGCTACTAGAGAAGGCAGCCCAGGTTTCCAACCAATGGGTTGGGAACAGAGCATTGAGACTGGAGAAAGAGTATAAGAATTAGGCAAGTAAGTACTACTAAATCTGGCAAAAGATAATTTTTTTTTCGACTCAATAAAGAAAATCGAACAGCTTCCTCCATCCACACAAATAAGGTCAATGGAGGAACGGGACGTTGTATTCTGACTGCAGGACTGTCTGCTGTCAGAATACACTGATTAGCTACTGCAGATGCTGATCAGCAAAAGTTTTCCAACATTCCTGTTTGACAGAAGTCAACCTAAAGATCAACTTCTGTCAAAGAGGAACGGTTACAAATGGGTCGAATTTGGCTGCTCCCTACTGAACGGGTTGAATTTTGATCCATCTATGTCCAGCTTAATTGTGTTGTGTTGTACTGATCAGTTAGCATTAAAAAGCACTACACAGCATATGAGCACAACAAAAACAAGCAAAAACACAATTTAACCACTTCGCCTATCACACCTGTTCACCCCCAACTGACCAGAGCAATTTTCACAATTCTGCTATGGACCTGTTTTTTCAGCAATATCTTTGTCTGGACTAAAGATACAATAAAACATATGATTTACAGGAAATGATAATCAAAACATAGTAAATACAGACATCAAAGTGCATATTAGCAATAATGTGAACAATACCTCAGAAAAGTAATCACTAACTGTGGTATAATTAACAGTATTATATACAGATATACTGGATGTATATGCCAAAAAGTATTCTCCATGTATACATGGACAAAGGACTGTGATAGAATACAACAGAAGAAAAATGAGACAAATGGGAACAAATGGCTCCTCTACAATCAAGTTCACATTTACCTGATTGAAAGCCATCTAGGTGTGGTTTAAAACTGAACACTTTGTTAAGGCCTGGAGATACAGTTGTGTTAAGGCGAAATATCCACCTCAATTCGCTCTGTAATAGTTGCTTCTTTCGAACCCCCCCCCCCCCCCCTCGGATTACTTGGAATATGGTCAAGGGCCAGGAATCGCACTCTATGGGTACCGTCAGGATATACTATACGGCTATGTCTGCCTAGAGGGAGGCTAGGATCTTTCTTTTTGATGCTAACAATGTGTCTGTAAATTCTTCGCAAGAATTCTAATGTTGTTTTACCCACATATAACAATTACACTCGCACTCACCAGTGGACTGAATGAAGAAAATCGAACAGCTTCCTCCATCCACACAAATAAAGTCGATGGAGGAGTCCCCCCTGCCCAGATCTTGTATTCTGACTGCAGGACTGTCTGCTGTCAGAATACACTGATTAGCTACTGCAGTTGCTGATCAGCAAAAGTTTTCCAACATTCCTGTTTGACAGAAGTCAACCTAAAGATCAACTTCTGTCAAAGAGGAACGGTTACAAATGGGTCGAATTTGGCTGCTCCCTACTGAACGGATTGAATTTTGATCCATCTATGGCCAGCTTAATTGTATTAGTTGTACTGATCAGTTAGCATTAAAAAGCAGAACTATACAGCATATGAGCACAACAAAAATAAACAGAAACATTATTTAACCACTACCTATCACACCTGTTCACCCCCAACTGACCAGAGCAATTTTTACAATTCTGCTATGGACCTGTTTTTTCAGCAATATCTTTGTCTGGACTAAAGATACAGTGCCTTGAAGAAGTATTCATACTCCTTGAAATTTTCCACATTTTGTCATGTTACAACAAAAAACATAAATGTATTTGCTCTAAACCATTCCATTGTAGCTCTGGCTGTATGTTTAAGGTCGTTGTCCTGCTGGAAGTTGAACCTATGCCCCAGTCTCAAGTCTTTTGCAGACACTAACAGGTTTTCTTCTAAGATTGCCCTGTATTTGGCTAAATCCATCTTCCAATAATATATAGGGAGGACAGAGATAGTCAACTGAAAGCACCACATCCCATAGTTAATTATGAACTGGGAATAAAGGCTAATTTGCCTAAAAAGAGGGGGGAGGGGAAAGGATTTTCCCCAGGGACTTTTAAGGTGCTGTTTAAATCAACAATATAATCAAAAATTCAAAGAATCTGTACAATCATATTAAATAAAAATTACTGTTTTATTGAATCATGATTAAAATATCAATGCCTCACATAGAGAATGAGACATGATTATAAAAACAATTTAACATAGGCAGTTTCACCCAAATTCATTCACATTAAACAGTGCAACATAAAGCAACTACTTAAAGGTGCCATGACAATCTGCCGCTCGACATGTTTCGCTCTAATACGAGCTTCTTCAGGAGTTTAAAGGCAATGATTGTGGTCGACTCTAAATGATGGGAGAATAGACAATAATCAATACATAAGTCGTTTAAACATATATAGAGTACATCTAATAATATTGGATTCAATTAACAAAGTGGAGATTGATACAGAGCATTTAAATGCATACATATAAATCTAGGTACCAAACACTTCAACCGAATATATATGAAAGATTTGAGTTTATACATCTTACCAGGCTGTAGTGCATCAATACGACATAAATACTTCAATAGAATGACAAATTGCTGCTGATTTCAAACCGGGGGGTTCTCATATATGAGGGACATCGCTGCCATAATGTGACCACAGGGGAACATAAAGTTTTAAAACGGCCCTTTAAAAAGCAGGATAGATTAAGGATTAGAGAAGAGGGATCGCATCCAAAATCCTTCCTATTCAGTTTAGGGAGTATATTACCTTTAATAGAACCAATAATGTGGTCACATTATGGCAGCGATGTCCCTCATATATGAGAACCCCCCGGTTTGAAATCAGCAGCAATTTGTCATTCTATTGAAGTATTTATGTCGTATTGATGCACTACAGCCTGGTAAGATGTATAAACTCAAATCTTTCATATATATTCGGTTGAAGTGTTTGGTACCTAGATTTATATGTATGCATTTAAATGCTCTGTATCAATCTCCACTTTGTTAATTGAATCCAATATTATTAGATGTACTCTATATATGTTTAAACTACTTATGTATTGATTATTGTCTATTCTCCCATCATTTAGAGTCCACCACAATCATTGCCTTTAAACTCCTGAAGAAGCTCGTATTAGAGCGAAACATGTCGAGCGGCAGATTGTCATGGCACCTTTAAGTAGTTGCTTTATGTTGCACTGTTTAATGTGAATGAATTTGGGTGAAACTGCCTATGTTAAATTGTTTTTATAATCATGTCTCATTCTCTATGTGAGGCATTGATATTTTAATCATGATTCAATAAAACAGTAATTTTTATTTAATATGATTGTACAGATTCTTTGAATTTTTGATTATATTGTTGATTTAAACAGCACCTTAAAAGTCCCTGGGGAAAATCCTTTCCCCTCCCCCCTCTTTTTAGGCAAATTAGCCTTTATTCCCAGTACATCCATCTTCCCTCAACCCTGACTCTAATTCATCCCAAAGGTGTTCTGTTGGGTTGAGGTCAGGACTCTGTGCAGGCCAGTCAAGTTCCTCCACCCCAAACTCGCTCATCCATGTCTTTATGGAACTTTGTGCACTGGTCCAAATCGTTTGACGGAGGGGGGATTATGGTTTGGGGTTGTTTTTCAGGGGTTGGGCCTGACTCCTTAGTTCCAATGAATGCAACTCTTAGGGCATCAGCATACCATGACATTTTGGACAATTTCATACTCCCAATTTTGTAGGAACAGTTTGGGAATGGCCCCTTCCTGTTCTAACATGACTGTGTACCAGTGCACAAAGAAAGGTCCATAAAGACATGGATGAGCAAGTTTGGTGTGAAGGGACTTGACTGGCCTGCACAGAGTCCTGACCTTAACCCGATAGAACACCTTTGGGATGAATTAGAGTGGAGACTGCAAGCTAGGTCTTCTCGTCCAACATCAGTGCCTGACCTCACAAATGTGCTTCTGAAAGAATGGTCAAACATTCCCATAGATACACTCCTAAACCTTGTGGACAGCCTTCCCAGAAGAGATGAAGCTGTTATAGCTGCAAAGGGTGGGCCAGTTTGATATTGATCCCTATGGACTAAGACTGGGATGCCATTAAAATTGATTTGCGTGTAAAGGCAGGTGTACCAATACTTCTGACAATATAGTTTACATAGCGATATGCTTTGCCCTCTCTCCTACTTTTAAGATCCATGACTGTATTACGGAATTGAGGGTTGTTTTCTATTTTATATGTATATGGACTGTTTGTTCTTGATATTTTTTACTATGCATCACCCACATATGTGGGCACTGCTATGATTAGGCCTTTCTGACCTGTTTGTACTTTACTGACATTATGGCATTTGTCGATATGTCTTTGCCTGCAAATTCAATAAAAAAGATTAAACATAAATTAAGAAAAATAAATAAATAAATCATAGCCTAAAGCTACTTCTGATTGGCCACCTCGTGAACACCCCATCTTGATTCCTGGTTGTAATGCCGCATACACTCGGTCGGACTTTTCGACAACAAAGGTCCGACATTCTTTCTGATGGACTTTCTAACGAACGGACTTGCCTACACACGATCACACCAAAGTCCGACGGATTCGTACGTGTTGATGTACGACCGGACTAAAATAAGGAAGTTGATAGCCAGTAGCCAATAGCTGCCCTTGCGTCCTTTTTTGTCCGTCAGACTAGCATACAGACGAGAGGATTTTTCGACCGGACTCGAGTCTGTCGGAAAGATTTGAAGCATGTTGCAAATCTAAAGTCCGTCAGATTTTCGACCGAAAAAGTCAGCTGCAGGTCCGATGGAGCCCACACACAGTCAAATTGTCTGCCGGTCTGACCAGTCCGGTCGAAAAGTCCGCTCGTGTGTATGCGGCATAAGGCATCAGTAAATTGATTACAAGCCTGACCTAAAAAGAAGCATTTTCTTTACTATGAATGAACATCCAAATATAGGTTAAGAGTTTCCCCTGTAAAAGTGGACCTTTAACCAAAAATGTAAATGAACTGTCAATGAAATGTCACACACACATGAGTGTAAAAAAGGCAAATAAGGCACAGTTAAAGATAGCACTGCAAAAAATAGAAGGCACATCACAGATAGGTACAGCAGACAGCACAATTGCCAAGAGAGTGAGGCTGCTAAGTACTTTTTATAGCTAGGCTAATTACCATCTAGCCATAATAATTAGTAGGGTTTAACTGTTCTAGCTAGTGCAAGGTCTTCTTTAGTGTACAGTGTAACACCTACCAATATATTTCTCCTAAATCTTTGTGGAAGGGCTTTAATCCCTGTACAGTGCTGTGGGCTTGCACTATAACAACTATTGCTTATAGCAGAGCCCAGTAGTGGAACTGTGGATCTTTTGGCCGGTGTGGGGTTTAAAAAAATGCCAGTAAACACTGCCCTACAGAAGCTTACATCTAAAATCAACTTAATTCTTAGTCTGACTCAAACATTTAAGTTTTAACCCATATCCTTCTAAACCTTTAAAACCTAACCCCTGAAATGAATCCATAGCGCCTAACCTTTCCCTAATAACAAACTCTAACCTACCCCAAAATCTGACCCTAGCCTTAAAGTGTATTTCCACTTTTGCAGCCAAAACAGTAGCCAAAATAGTAAAGTTTTTCTCAAATTTGAGTGAAAAAATGGAAATACAATTTAGGTACAAAACCTTAGCTTCAACCTCTAAAATACCTAATTTATCAGTGCTGAAAGAATGAGGAAGCTTTACATAGAGATTGTTACATTGTTCATCCAGGACAAAGTGATAGTGTCTGTGCAAATACCCAGACATTGCATGCCTACACTTGCGTTCATTTACATCAGAATACCTGTAATGCATCATGTTTAGGTCCAGAAAAAAAAAGAAAAAGAATGCAGTAATTTTAGATTTTTTTTCCCAGTCCTGGGCAGAAAAGAGAAAATTTAACCCTGCGCTTAATCAACAATTCAGCAGCTCACATCACAAATAGGATATTTGTCTTAAGTAACAGGTGTATAAAAAAGTGTAGCGCTTATTGTATTAAATGGATATAATATTGCATATATAAAGCAACAAATATGAAAAGAAACAAGTTGAAAGGTCCTCCTTCATTACCAGTTGGTAATACAAGCTCTGTTGACTTATTGAGCATATGTTCTTATGAGTCCAACCCCTCTGGTAAACCTTCATTTTCTTCCGTGTGGAGGGTCCATCACATTTACTTTTCCGTATGAGTTGCTCACGTGGTGAATAGGATTGTTTATGCAACCATTGGATTATGAATAATTCCTCGCACTTAAGTGACATCTGAAGATTACCAAAGACTTTATCTTGTGCACTATGAATTGATAAAGACTTTTTTGTTTCTTTTCATATTTGTTGCTTTATATATGCAATATTATATCCATTTAATACAATAAGCGCTACACTTTTTTATGTCTCAGTCCTGGGCAGACTTGGAGGTAGGCGAATGTAAATGGACACACACCAGTTTATATCCGCTTGCCCATTTACTTGAAAGGAGCTTCTGTTATTTATTTTTTTGCGATTTAAAATCTTTTTATTCATTTTAGAAAAAAGATGTACAAAAACAATACACCACAATAAAAACCAGGACAATATTCATAAAATAATTAAACAAAAGTTTAAATTGCATACACAACATTACAGACAAACTAATACAAACATATAAAAAGGTGTATATCCTATGAACTTATAATTTCAACCATATTTATCCAATTTACTCCTCAAAGAGAAGGAAAGAGACATTTTAAGAGGTGAAGGCTCCCCAAGTCTAAATACTAAAAATCTGATCTTTCTCAACCAGAGCTCTAATGCCCCGTACACACGATCGGATTTTCCGACAACAAAACCGCTGATTTTTTTCCGAAGGATGTTGGCTCAAACTTGTCTTGCACACACACGGTCACACAAATGTTGGCCCAAAATTCCGAACGTGAGAACGCGATGACGTACAACGGGCTTATAAAAAGGAAGTTCAATAGCCAGTCCGGCACCCTTTGGGCTCCTTCTGCTAGTCTTGTGTTTATCTTGTGTTAGTATAAGTTTGGTGAGAGATGATTCGCGCTTTTCAGCTTTGTGCTTTTCAGTTTGTTTCTGCATTTCAGTTTGTGCTTGTCGGTTCGTATCTGTTCTTCAGTGCATGTTGTCAGTTCATTCCTGTCTTTCAGTGCGTTCTATTTATAGTTCACTTCTGTTTTTCAGTGCGTTCTTGTCCGCTCGTTTCTGATTTTCAGATCGTTCTTCTCAGGTCCTTTCTGATTTTCAGTGCGTTCTGTTAGTTCGTTCTGACCAGCCGACCGTTTTCTAGCCATGTTGCGGTTACGTTCTCATCGGAGAGCTTGTGCCATTGTTGGGCTTGGTTAGTTCTTGCTTTGACCCAAGTCCAGTCCATGAACAGGGCGAGGAGGAGTTCTTGGACCAAGAATTGGTTGCTCCTGCGTGACCGATTCTGTCACATGCCGTAGCTGCGGGAGATCCGCGAGAATAATCCTGATGATTTCAGGAATTATCGCAGGATGATGGCCTCCATTTTTCACTGTCTGTTGGCTTTGCTGTCCCCTTGTATTACGAAGCAGGACACCTGCATGTGGCAAGCCATCAATCCCGAGCAGAGGCTCATCACCACCTTGCGGTACTTGGCGACGGGGAGAAGTCTCCAGGATATTAAGTTCATGACTGGGATCTCCCCCCAGGCTCTGGGAATCATTATTCAGAAGGACTATATTAAGGTAAGTTTTATCCTTTAACATCACATTCTATGTATTTAATGTTTGCTAATCTATTGTACTTCTTTCATCATTCCATAATTGCCATGATTATAATATGCTGTGATTGTCCTCTTTGTCCTCATGCATGCTGTAAGCGTTTAATGCTCCTTTTTTGTCCTTCATGCATATTTGCCTTTACTAACCTCCCCAGCATACTATCCTGGGCCCATACACACCTAGCCTAGTCACTTAACAATGTATTTTGTCTGCTCCATTGTAGTGCTTACCCTAAACACCCCCTAAAATGTGTACAAATGTTATTGTTGTCCTTAAATTCATGCAGAGTGCAAGAGGCTTTTTTGGGGGGGACAAAACTAATTTTTAACCCCCCCCCAACCGCTAAGTCAACCGATACCAATACTCTATCTGCTGACTTTGCCAAACCCATACACACTATACCTACCTCTTTTGTGTTCATATTTATGGATGAATTCACCAAAGCATGTAGTGCAAGGGCCTGCCTGAATACTTTCAAATGGTACTGTTTAAAGTTTTGTTCTCCTATTATCTTGATAGGTAATTGCAGAATGTAAAAATGTGCTTCAATTTGTACAGTGTGTATTCATATTTTTGGATTATGAAACTTCTTATCTGTCCAGTGGGCTGCCAATAGTGTAGGTAAGGAGGGGCTGGCCAAAGTAACACACATTATGTATGCATTCAGCTGTCAATGAAGTGGAGAGGGTTACCTGTCCAATACATCTCCCCCCCTAAAATTTTTGCAATGAGCCATCAGTGGGGGTGATGAATCTGATAAGTGGACCTTATACTTTTGACTTCAAATACTAATTTATAAATAAAATGTTATACTAATGTTGGCCAAGAATGTTTGTGTCTAATCTGCTTGCAATGGTATGTGCAAAAGTATTTTTTTTTTACTCCACAGTTTCCTTCAAACCCACAGGAAAAGGATTTCCTCTCACTTCCTGTTGTCTCCCTCCATTTGTAAGTAGGAGTCGTTTGTAAGTAAGTATATGTAATTAATATATATATATACATATATATCTTGTGTTAGAAAAAAAGGGGGGGGGGGGGGGTTATGAATGCCTAAACAGGCCTTGTTCATTTCCCATCCGCTATTGCTTTTACATATTATGGGGATTCCTCCACCACACTCTCTCTTTCATTACCTACATATCCTATGTAAAGCAGAGACTGTTTAAACTCAAACCAACTCCTCCAAGTTTCATAGAATTTTGAGTAGGAATCATTTTGTAAGTGAAACAACTTTTCCATTAATCTAGTTCTAATTACCTCTCTAAACCAGTCTGTCATAGTTGGTATTTTCTTTGTATTCCAGTAATTTGGGATTAATACCTTTGCTGCATTTAACAAAAATGGGATTATAGACTTTTGATATTTTTCCCTTGATTCACAAGTAGCATGAAATAAACATTGCCATGGGTCTTGCCCAATTTCACGTTTGCTAATCATCTTGATTGTATTTAAGAGTTTCTCCCAGTATAACTGAATTATTGGGCAATGCTACCAAATATGTGTTCCTTCACCTCCATACGCTCTCCAATACCCCGATGATTGCCCTGGATTGATCTTATGTAGTTTTGAAGGCACATAATACCACCTAGTCATGAGTTTATAGTTAATTCTTTTATACTCACATCTATTGCAGTAGAGTGTACATGATCTATATATTTATGCTTTAGGGCTTCTGGGATAGGTTGGTTTGATTCATGCTTCCAACCATTCAAAAGACCTAGAGATCATTTTAAGGTCCCATCGAAACAGAAAAGAATGCAGTTATTTTAGGTTTTTTTTCCCAGTCTTTGGCAGACTTAGAGGTAGGCGAATGTAAATGGGCACACACCTGTTTACATCCGCTTGCCCATATACTTGCAAGGAGCTTCTGATCAGATCCAGCTGAAAAATGAAAGACTGACCTGATTGGAAAACCCATGTGAAAGGATTTATTGATTCCCAGAGCACTGTAGTTTAGCAAAAGATAAAACACAGCAGTATTTACGGTATCTCTTTTCAGGCAGACTGTCTCTTACTACAGAGAAAGGGGGTCAAATCAATCATTGTTTTGCAGAAACATCAGCTTGAATTAATGAGCTCTTTAAACATGGGATCTAAACTACAGGTATTAAGGAAAACTGGAATACATGTAAAAATGGGACAAAGCCTAAATCCACACTGTAAAAATGTAGAGAGAGTGAAAACTACTTCTCTTCTCACAGACACGTGTTATGTCAACAGTGTCTTAGGCGTTTTGTTCAAAAGTTCAGTAGCCAGGCTGTCTTAAAACAAAGTGTGAGTTTATTTGGTCACACTGGGCAACAACTTGAAAATATATACAAAGTTAAATTCTTCTTACAGCTTGATGTAGTAAAACAAAAGATAATAGGAACAAAAACTTGTATCAAGAAAGTTCAAGAGATGTTTCAGCTCCGTCTGTGCTTCTCTATGTCAGAGAGATGTCTGCTCTAGCAGCTGTTTGTGAGGTAGGCTGTAGATAGGCCTAATGTAAACAAAATGTCTTCTTCAGTGTAAGGATGCGTGTGTCCTTCTTTGTGTGTGTGAAAAAGTAGTGAAGTCCTTCTGTGTGTGAGTAAAGGACATGTGTAGTGTGTGTCGTGTAGTGAAGTGTAGTGAAGTGTGGTGCCTCTAGCCTAGTATCACACTGGTTTTTATACAATTCCAAATCTACTAGTCAGCAAGCTATAGCCATAACCATATATAGCTAGAACTAAAAATGAAATGATCATATTCGTGATTATTCTAAATATTCTCTTTACCAACAGCTGACACGTCTCTTAAGCTTCTTTGATTGTCAGGAACACACAACAGATTCTTATAAAAAAACTCAAGGTGAATGACCTTTCCAAATGGCCGAATTCTTGTAATGGATATACCGTATATACTCGAGTATAAGTCGAATTTTTCAGCACATTTTTTTGTGCTGAAAGTGCCCCCCTGGACTTATACTCGAGTCAAGCACTTTTCTGCAGCAAAAAATTTCATTTTCCGAACCGACGTATTTCAGGGCCACTTGGTGTGCAAACCCAGTGGAACTAGCGCTACAACATATCCAAGGCTGTGGTTCCTAGCACTAAGTGGCCCCGAGATACGGGGCCCCAAAATCGGTTCGGAAAATGTCATTCTCTGCTGCAGAAAAGTGCTTGACATTTTCTGAACCGAATTTGGGGCCCCATATCTCAGGGCCACTTGGTGCTAGGAACCCCAAATTTGGTGTGCAAACCCAGTGGAACTGGTACCATAACATATCCAAAGCTGGGGTTCCTAGCACCAAGTGGCCCTGAGATACGGGGCCCCAAAACCGGTTCGGAAAATGTCATTTTCTGCTGCAGAAAAGTGCTTGACATTTTCTGAACTGATTTTTGGGGCCCTGTATCTCGGGGCCACTTGGTCCTAGTAACCCCAGCTTTGGACATATTATGGTGCTAGTTCCACTGGGTTTGTACACCAAATTTGGGGTTCTTAGCACTAAGTGGCCCCAAGATACAGGGCCCCAAATTCAGTCAACTGTGTCCATCTGCAGCAATGTCATTTCGGGACCCTTTGGGTTCAGAGACCCCAAATTTTGGTTGCAGCTAGGGGGCATCTAGGAACCCTTAACTACCGAGTTTGAAGTTCAGGGGACCTATGGCTGCAAATGGGCACAGTGAGGCATGCAAATGGGAACAGTGATGCTGCAAATGGGAATTGTTGACCCTCTTTTCCACTTACAGTAGCTGTGCATTTCTCACCCTCGTCTTATACTCGGGTCAATAAGTTTTTCCCATTTTTTTTGTGGTAAATTAGGGCCATAAAATTTATGGTATTTTTGGCATTTGGCACATTGTACTTTAAGTTTGTATATTTGGATATAATATTGAAGTATAGAATTTTGGTTATACAACAAATTTGAGTAAACTAGTGGTGTATTTGACTTTAAAACAGTAGGGTGGCGCAGTCAATATCATTTTTTCAAATTTTAGCAACAGAGTGTTGATTGGAAAGTACAATATATCTTGCCTAAAGTGGGCTTTTAGGAGGTACTTTGTCTCTTTTTTTTTTTAAAGTAACAGAACAGTAAAGCGGTTCTAAAGTCTAAATGTTTTTTTCTTTTTTTTTTACTTTAATGCATTCCCTACATTAAGGTAAAAAAACATCCCCCTGCTTGTTGTGCTTCCCTCCTAAACACTTACCTGACTCCTCCACTGAGCCAGCGCTGTTCCTCTTCCTAGTCTCACAGAAGACTGAGAGAGCAGCTGGAGCCATAGGCTCCTGCTGCTGTAAGTAAAATCCTGTGAGAAGGGATGGTAAGGTGTAAATAATATAAACTTGCCTCCTGATGACATCTGGATGAAGAAATGCGTAGGGATGGACATCTCAGTCACGTATCTCGTCACTTCCACCAACATTTCCTGGCAGATCATTCCTAGTGCCATCGCATGGCACTTTTACATGTGGGTGGACATTTCTGGTTTAAAAAAATGATATTACACTGTGTCGATCCCTGCCATTTTATTCTTCCTATGAATTGGACACACTGAGGGGGGTCTCTAATCTCTGGATGAACAATAGCATACCAAAGCTTATCAGATCCACCTCAGTATGAGCCCAGGGGGCCCATACCTGTGGGGGTATAACCACGGTGTGGTCTTTGGAGTGGAATATTGCATGCACACAGAGCACTTTATTTAAAGCTTTTGGATGATACTCTGTTCACTACTTTCACTGGGAGCATACCTGTTTCCAGCTTATGAACTGTTCACTAATTTAAAGTCTCAGATTGATTGAAAGTATTTATATGTATTTATGATGTAGTGTGATTTGAGATTTACCTCCCAGCACTACTGCACTTTATTATTGCATACACAGATGGTATAATGCTTTAAGGGTAGCGCAGCATTGTTTTAAAAGGATGGTAATGTGTGGCTGAGCCACACTGTGTGTGTCTATCGATGCAAACAGCCCAGCGCGCAAACTGCTTGCTAAGGGAGCACTCGTAGGAAGAAGGAACGAAGAGCACCGGCAGGGGAAGATGAGGTAAGCCACCACTCTATGCAGAATTGTTGAACAGAGCAGGTAAGTATAACCTGTTTTAAATTTTAATTTAAAAAATTGCTTTTACAATCAGTTTAATTGCCAAAATCTTGATGCAAGGAAAACTTCCCCATCCAAGACTACTGGAGTTAGTATATTTTGCTGTGCAACAGTGAAAAACAATTGCCTGGTTTGCTTATGACTGATTAAACTGTCATTTAGCACTTACTCAATATTTATCCTCAAAGTTGTGCATTTGCTATGTATTTAGTAAGAGATAAACATGCCATACCAAATCTATCCAGTTGATGGCAGCAAAATCAATAAAATAGACAACTAATAGGATTCTAAATTCTAGAATTGGTGGTTTAAGGGTAACTGCGTAGCTACCAAACGTTCCTGATTTGGGACTATCCCTCTTTTGGAACAAAATCCATGTTTCCTCCTCAATTATCCCTTATTTTGATCTGAGATATATACTGATATAAAAAAATTACTATTTATCTTTACCGTGCTAACCCATTCATTCTAATTCTAAATTGCTGCATTTGTAAATTTCAAAAGCCAATATAAAAGAATAGTAGTGAAAAAAAACACTAGTGGGTTAACCAATTATTTTTTATGTTTTACCAGGGAGTGTGGCAGGAGTGTGTCCTTTGTCTAGTTTTTGCTAAAAGGAGTCCCTCTTTCCCATCTCAAAAAGTTGAAAAGTATGATAACTTGATAACTGTACTTTGATAACTGTACTAAATGAATGAATTCCAGGAAAGCCCACCCTTCAAAAGAGTAAATACATTTACTAACCCCAAATTCCCCTGTTTCCCTCTTTGTGCTGTCCGGGTGCTCTGCCAATAGTTAGGTAAAAGGTTCTTTCATTCATTTTAATGAACCAGGTGCTGATTATTCATTCTACACAGAGGCATTTTAGATGAAAATACCACCCAGTGTAGTACAGGACAATTCAATGTAGCTTCAAAATTAAGCCATCTAATTTCAGAGCATTCACTTTAACAACTAGGAATAACTGGAAATCCAAAGGTTTACAGTTGTCACCTGAATAAAGTGAAGGGAAATTCTACAACAGTTCTAGTGACAACTCTGGGAAACTGCTGCCCTCTACTCTCTGTATTTGTAAAAAAAAAAAAAATCTGCTTTTAATATAACAAAGTTGTTTATGTACACCATTTCCTGTCTCTGCGTAACTGGGTTAGAAACCCCAGAAGGAGGAGAGAGAGAAGGAAGGAGGAGAGAGACTGTGATGTCATAGGGGCGGGGTCACCGCCTATATAAGTCATAGCAGAGCGCACAGACAGCATTACAGCCGAAGAGAGCGTCGTGTCAACATCTCTGGAAGAGAAGAGTGAAGAAGACGATCCAGATGTCCGGGCTCCTCCGCTAGCAAAAGAGCGACAAAAGAGCAGAAGATAGCGGAAGAGCCCGGCAGAAGAAAGAAGGCACCGGAGAAGAACCAGAGAGCGCGGAGACGACACCGGAGAGAGGGAGAAGACGCCGGAGAGACCCCCAGAGTCGAAAGAAGACGCCCGAAGTCGGAAGAAGACCCCCGGAGTCGGAAGAAGACCCCCGGAGCGGCCTAATAAATTATTTTAAAAACCTGAGTACTGTGTTTTTTTCTTGACACTTTTTTCCCTGGGTGAATGGGTAGGGGGTACCATGTACTCCATACTCATTCACAAAGGGTGGGGGGCCGAGATCTGGGGGCCCCTTATTAAAGGGGGCTCCCGGATTCCGATAAGCCCCCCGCCCGCAGACCCCGCCAACCAACAGCCAGGGTTGCCGGGAAGAGGCCCTTGTCCTCATCAACATGGGGACAAGGTGCTTTGGGGGTGTGGGGGCCTGGTACCGCTCAGGAGGGGGGGCTCTCACTCATCCCCACCCCCTTTCCTGACCGGCCGGGCTGCGTGCTTGGATAAGGGTCTGGTATGGATTTTGGGGGGACCCTCACGCTGTTTTTTCAGCATAGGGGGTTCCCCTTAAAATCCATACCAGACCTAAGGGCCTGGTATGCCCCCAGAGGGGAATTCCCTCTCGTGCTCGCCGCAATAGGAAAATGTGTTTTTCCTATTGCAGCCAGCGCGAGATGTACAGTACGCCGAGAACCAGCGCGATGGGTTTGCGCTGGAAACATTCTCGCTGCCACGTACTGTAATTTATACAAAAGTCCGATGCTGTTGTGTACACGCGATCGGAGTTTGCTCCATCGGACTTTTGTTGCCGAAAAGTTTGTCCGTTCGCACAGCCAACAAAAGTCCGATGGAAACAGAAATAGTTTGTCCGATGGAGCGTACACACGGTCGGATGTTGCTCCAAAACAGCTAATTTGCATGTTTGTTGTCAAAAAGTCTGATGGTGTGTACGGGCCTTTAGTTCACCTTTTTTTCCCCTAAATTCTGGCTTCCCTATGTAACGGTACCTCGTAGGAGCTGCTGAGTATTGTGGTTTGTTCCTCACCCTGGCCAGCCAGGCACACAGTTCTCATTCACCCTCAGGCAGAAAACCTGAACTTTGTTTTTGTAATTTTATTGAGGGGATTTAACTTGGATAGGGATGGGATATTCATGAGATGCCCAACTGATTGCAGAAAAGGTATATGGGACCAACTATATACACTTCCGGTATATACAACTTCTTTACTTCCAGCTCCAGCACAACTTGATCTTACTCTTCAGGACTTTACTTGCTTCTGCAGAACTCAATCTCCAAGACCAGCTAGCGTTGATATGCAGGCCTGACGCTGACTCAGTCAGTCCTAAAGCGAATGCCCTTAGCAGGCAGGGACCATGGGCCCCTATGGTGTAGAAAAAACGAGTGCTAGCTGTCCATGTGGCTACTGAGCCCAGTATCACATCTTCAAGCCCTGTCAGCCCTCCTGGCTGCAGCTGCCTCTCTCTCCACTGCCCGTGCCACCACAGTCCACTCCACTGGCTCTGCACTAGAGCTTAACGATTCTGTCTAAAATGAGAATCACAATTTTTTTGCTTAGAATAAAGATCTTGATTGTCACGGCATAACATTTTTAATTCATTAAAGTGTATATTTTCCCCAAAAATTGTGTTTGAAAGACCGTTGCGCAAATGCAATATGACATAAAATATTGGAACAACCACCATTTTATTCTCTAGGGTCTCTGTTAAAAAATATCCAAGGAAAAAAAGAGTAAAAAACTGCGCTACGAAATAAGTGATAAATGAAAATAATAAATGTGAGCAAATACTCATAAAGCAGCAATTCAAAAATATATGACACACATATAACAAATCAAATAGAAAACACCTGAATCGCGCTACTAAATAACCATAAAGGTTATTAAATAATATATTAATAATATGATATATCCCTACCCGATTTGGTGAGATGAATAATTAAAAATACAGTATAAATCTCTATGATCACTAATAATGGTACCTAAAACCAAATTATATTACATTGGAAGGACAAATAATTATTTGTCCTTCCAATGTAATATAATTTGGTTTTAGGTACCATTATTAGTGATCATAGAGATTTATACTGTATTTGTAATTATTAATCTCACCAAATCGGGTAGGGATATATCATATTATTAATATATTATTTAATAACGTTTATGGTTATTTAGTAGCTCTGTTAAAAAATATATATAATGTTTGGGGGTTCCAAGTAATTCTAGCAAAAAATACTGATTTTAACTTGTAAGCAACAAGTGTCAGAAAAAGGTTTAGTCTTTAAGTGGTTAAACTGCCCTCATTTACAGACAGAAGTTCATCCCTTTGATCTAAAAACAAAATGTTTACAATGTTTCTCTTTATCTCTGATGTTGAGATAAACTTGCAAGCTTCCTGGATTTTTTTTTGTCAGCTGTCAGAAGTGAGCAGAGAACTTTGTGCACTTGTTACATAGAATCAGGGAAATGCTGTTTTAATAATGGCAGGGGGGTAGAATTGCGATTCCGGTTCTTTAAACAACTAATCATGCAGCTCTACTCTGCACCCATCCTGAACTGCAATCTTCCAGTCCTCTCAGGCATGCCTCCCAGTCCTCCTGACTGTGTGTCACTCATTATCCCTATTGTCTGCGACTTTTAGTCCCTCCTGGAAACTTGCCCGGCAGTGCTCTTCTGCTGTCCTCTCCTTGCTCCCATATCTCCTGTCCAGGACACCCCCACGTGTTCTCAGAGGGTCCTGTCCACACCCAAGCCCAGGCCCAAGGTCCCCCCCCCAGACTGATGAGTGCATATGAGTACAGGGGTGGGTGGGTGGGAGAAATTTCCTGGAGGGAAGGGTAGGTGCATGGTGTATGTTATGAGGTGAGCTTCTTAAATACTTAGTTCACTAACAGTTTTCTCATCCCAAATACCAGAACAAATAGTAATGCAATAGTGGAGTGGTCTAGAGAAGGCACTGAAGGGGGAGATAACACCTGTCCTAGAATATAAAGAAAGTTGTTCCTTTTCTGCAACAGAGGTACATTAAAGGTATATTGTACATAGGTGTAGCACCCTCTAGTTAACGTGCTAGAGAGAGATAGCATTTTTTGCTAGTGTAGGTAAATTGTCAGGCTTGGCTGGCAGCCAATCCTGTGTGTTTTTCTTCCGGGTCAGGGTTGAGTGACTCAGGCAGAGCTGGTAACTCACAGGCAGCATCACCAAGACCTCCCACTTCTTTCCAGAATATTCTAGCATCTACTAGAAGGGAAGAAGGAGAGGAAAGGTGGTGCTGCCTGGGGTATTCTGAGGAGCCCTGACCAATCCCCAACTTGGATTGGCTGGGGCCATGGCCACGACTGCCTAGCATTCCATCTCCAGCTTCCACCCTGAATAACTCCTCCCCAGCTGGGCTGACACTGGGTATTTAGGGAGGCCTGCCCCCTGCCAATCCAAGTTAGGGATTGGTCAGAGCTCCTCAGAATACCCCAGGCAGCTCCACCTTTCCTCTCCTTCCCTTCCAGGAGATGCTAGAATATTCTGAAAAGAAGTGGGAGGTCTTGGTGATGCTGCCTGTGAGTCGCCAGCTCTGCCTGAGTCACTCAACCCTGACACAGAAGAAAAACACACAGGATTGGCTGCCAGCCAAGCCTAGCAATTTACCTACACTCATTAATAAAAAAAACGGCGTGGGGCCCCCCAAAATCCATAACAGACCCTTATCCGAGCATGCAGCCAAGCAGGTCAGAAAAAGGAGGGGACAAACAAGCGCGCCCCCCTCCTGAACCATACAAGGCCACATGCCCTCAACGTGGGGGGGTGGGTGCTTGTTGATGGGGACAAGGACCTCTTCCCAACAACCCAGGGCAGTGGTTGTGGCCAATAAGCCCCCTGCCCACAGATCCCCACAACCACCGCACAGGGTTGTCGGGAAAAGGCCCTTGTCCCTATGGTGCATCATTTTTATTTGTCTGCTCTTTTTTTTATAATCAGCTGTCAGCGGGGAAGCCCGCTGACAGCTGATGAGTCATCAGTTATTAAAGACATGGCGGTCGGCTTCTGGGCAACTCTCTGTTGTTATAGAATCTTATAGAGACTATTATATGCAGTCAAATGAGTCACAAAGACATTGTTGTAAAGAGTTCATGTTTGTGCCACCTTCATATGTCTGTGCATCTTTCATTATTCTGCATTGTATGAATATTTTTGCCATTATGAACCTGTTTTATATTATGGCTTCTAACTCTGCAACTGTTTAGTAGAAGGGGTTTTGGGACTTTAAATGAGGTGCATGATAACATACACCTCCATCCCTAATTCAGAAAAAAGAAAGGGGAAAGCGCATGCGTGCAGCTGTACATCGTGGATGTGGCCTGAATCAGCTCTGCCGTGGCCCGAGCTTAATCCAGCTGCATCCCGCTGAGCCGAGGACTCAGGAACACCGAAACCCACCCAGGGCCCTTCATCCACTACCTGGCCGCACCCCGGTACCTAAAGTAGAGCAGATACTACACCTGGGGCCACCGTAGGGGGGTCTGCGGGCAGGGGGCTCATCAGAAACTGAAAGCCACTTTTAACAAGGGGACCCCCAGACCCTGGACCCCCACTTTGCGAATAAGCATGGAGTAAAAAAAAAAAAAAAAGATGTGTAGTGTTACAAAACACAAGAGACGGTTTTTGACAAATCCTTTATTTAAAAAGGTGTCTTCTTCCTCTGGTGTTTCTTCTCCCTCTTCTCTCTCTGGTGGTTTCTTCTCCCTCCAGTGGTTTCTTTTCTCTCTGCTGTCTGGAGGTGGGGGGGGGGCAGGATCTGGGGGTCCCCTTGTTAAAGGGGGCTTCCAGACTCCAATAAGCCCCCTGCCCACAGACCCCCACAACCACCACCCAGGGTTGTCGGGAAGAGGCCCTTGTCCCCATGGTGCACATGAGGCCATTGTCCACAAGGTGCTTTGGGGTAGGGGGGGCAGACCCCCCCACCCCACAGCACCCACCCCCCCTTGTTCAGGGCATGTGGCCTGGTAAGGTTCAGCGGAAGGGGGTGCTCGCTCACCCCCTCCCCTATCTGACCTGCAGGGCTGGTCAAAAAAACGGCGTGGGTTCCCCCAAAATCCATACCAGACCCTTATCTGAGCATACAGCCTGGCATTAAAATCCAGCTTAAAATACATACCAGACCCAATGAGCCTAGTATGGACTGGGGGGAGACCCCACATTGTTTTATTTTTTTCATAATTTTTAACTGTTTTCTCTTTTTTTACAATCAGCTGATGAGTCATCGGTTATTAAAGACATGGCGGTCGGCTTCCGGGCAACTCTCTGCTATAGAATTTTATAAAGACTATTATATGCAGTCAAATGAGTCACAAAGACATTGTTGTAAAGAGTTCATGTTTGTGCCACCTTCATATGTCTGTGCATCTTTCATTATTCTGCATTGAATGCTTTTGTGAACCTGTTTTTTATATTATTGCTTCTAACTCTGCAACTGTTTAGTAGAAGGGGTTTTGGGACTTTAAATGAGGTGCATGATAACATACACCTCCATCCCTAATTCAGAAAAAAGAAAGGGGAAGGCGCATGCGCGCAGTTGTACATGGCAGACGTAGCCTGAATCAGCTCTGCCGCGGTCCAATCTAATCCAGCTGCGTCCCGCTGAGCTGAGAACTCGGGAACACCAAAACCCACCCAGGGCCCTTCATCCACTACCTGGCCACACTCTTCGGCCTAAAGTGGAGCAGATACTACACCTGGGGCCACCGTAGGACTCTGCTTCTCAGCTATCCACATCCATTAAGATGGTGGCTTGAAACACCTCTGACACCATCCGTAGCCATCCTCCCTCCCTGAGGACATCAGCATCCCACAAATGCCTAGAGCCCTTCATCCACAACTAGGCTACACTCCGCTGCCTAAAGTGGAATAGATACTACACCTGGGGCCACCGCAGGACTTTGTCTCTCGTCCGGCCGGGCCCGGCTTGATTCGGATCCGACATCATCCGGCAGCATCCTCCTGCTCTGAGGACACCAGCATTCCATATGGTGCCCAGAGCCCTTCATTCTCCACCCGGCCACACTTTAATGGGCAAGAAGAAGCTGAAAATCAAGACAGGACAGCCGCGGGTCTCACAAAGTCAGCAGGCCTGTTCCAGCAAGATGACGGCACCGCCCGCACATGGAGCCATCACTCAGGCAGGCAATCCAGAAAGGAACTAGTCATCCCAGCAACCCGCCGATATGGAGGACTTCATTGTCTCCCCAGACGTCCCCTCCACTCTGCAGGACTGCGACTTCTCAGGCGGTGAGTCCCCATTCTCCTCAGGATCCTCTTTAGACCGGGCCATGGGAGACATTATCTTTAGTCAGAATAGTCTGCAGGCCTCCCTTGATCTGCCAAATTCCCAGCCCATAGTGACCCCATTATCTTGGCTAGATTTTCAGCTTTATTAGAACAGGGTCTGGAAAAAGATCTGGGCAATTAACGCTATTGAAAACAAGCTTGATGTGACAGTAGATAGATCAAATCAAAATATGGATCGCATCTGCGACCTGGAAGCAAGGCTGGAAGAGGCATTGATGAAAACTAATGGACTTAGAAAATAGGTCTCGCAGATACAACTTCCGCATTCGCAGACTACCAGAGTCAATAACTGACGCCCAGGAGGCCACCACTGTGCTGCTGTCCTCACTGCTCCCTGATATATCTGCCCATAAATTAGAATTGGACTGAGCTCATAGAACCCTCACAGCTCAATGCCCCGAGGGTCCCCTTAGGAACATCATCGTGAACCTCCACTTTTACAGGGCATGCAAAAGGCTCGCGAATTGCCATCTATCAAATTACTCGGCCATGAAGTGCAAATATTTGCAGACACCTCCCCTTCTACTGTGCAAAAACGCAGATCTTTCAAACCTTTGCTCCATCCATTACAGCAAAAAGGCATCAGCTACCGCTGGTTGTTTCTCTTTCGCCTTACATTTCCATACAAGGGCAAGTCATACTCATTTTCCACCTTATCGGATGAAGAAGCATTGCTTAAACGCCTGGGCTTCATATCCACCTCACCATCAACATCACCAGGCACCCACAGCTCCTCTGCCCCTGGAAGGGGTGGCGGAAATGGAGACTGTCCGGTTTCACGATTGTGGCAATCCACCAGGTCCACCAGAAGCCAAACATGTCATCAGTCCAGACCCCCCTGAAAATCTATTGAAAATTATACCTTTTTTCACCTCTACAGAAAGGCCTTAGTCACCCTTGTTCCTGGGTTCCTTGAACAGATTTGTTGAATGCAGTTATAGTTACTATAGGAGTGTACGTTATGGTAATGGTTCAGGGATTGTTGTTTGCCTGTTGTTTCAATTTAATGGAAGCTGCGATTCGGTGTGCCTGCCACTAGATGGCTCTAGACTATCACTGCAGCTCCCACAGTCTTTATTTTCTATGGTCACAACCATGAACTGTTCCACATCTCAAGTATTTGTTAAACAAAATAATATGATCAATGCGCAGCTCGGATCGGGTCGCGAGCCATGCACCTCACCCCCACTCTGACCCCCTTCCTCCCGTATATTAATTTGGGAGGCAGTGGTTTTGGAAATCCTAGGCGCCAACCCGAGGACTGCAATCATTTGTTTCCTACTTGATATTTTAGACAAGTTAATCGTCCTTTTATGTGTAATATATTTTCTAATGTTACCTATGAGACGCACTAAAGATTTCTTCTCTTGGTCCTTCTCTCAGGTCCTTGCCCTCCTCCGGATATCTAATTTCTTTTTTCTCTCCTGCTTTCTTACCCTACTTTCTGCGCTCTGTCTGGCATTCTCAAAGGTCGGCCTCTACGAGAATTACATTTGTAAGAGTTCTTCACCCCAACATGAATCATGGTTAGTTCACAAATGCAGAGACCCATCAAACTCCTATCTCACAATGTCCAAGGCCTTAATTCCCTAGTTAAAAGGCGTAAAACCTACTTTCACTCGGTGGGCGCTGAGATAGTGTTTTTCAGGAAACCCACTTTTCATCCTCTTATAAACCCAATTACATTCTTAAGCACTACCCAAACTTTTTCCTCACGAATGCACTAGAAAAAAAAGGGGAGTGGCTATCTGTGTCGCAAGAAGCTTAGCTTTCGCTCCCTCACAGATAATTAGTGACCCGATTGGCCGTTTTCTCCTGGTTAAAGGGGATCTGGAAGGCTCCTTAGTAACATTCCTTGCTTACTATGCTCCAAACAAGGATCATTTGCTTTTTTTTCAAAACCTTTTCCAACAACTGTCTCACCTCTTTGAAGGTACACTTTTGATCGGGGGGGACCTCTAATATTCCCTTAGACTCCTACCTAGATAAGACTTGCCCCCCCAGGATCCCAAATTTGGAAGCCCTTGCGGATGAGCACCAAAGTTGTGAAACTACTGCACGAAAATGACTTAGTGGACATTTGGAGGGAATTTAACGCTACAACACATGACTACACTTTTTATTCCCTAGTACATTTGACGTATTTGCGGATAGACCACATTTTCGTGTGAGCCACATCACTGCCCTCCTGCATGTCTTCTAAGATCCTAGAGACCTCCTGGATCACTCCCCAGTAATGGTCCTCCTCTCCTCACTGCAAAGCTCTATGACCTCCCTTACCCGGCGTCTAAATGAATCGCACCTTAGCAATCCGGCTACTTGCCTCGATATTGAAATGGCTCAGAAGGAGTCTTTCTCCCTAAATGACCCAGCACATACCTCCCTATTGTGCACCTGGGCCGCTCACAAGGCCACGATCAGGGCAATATTCTGATTCAGGCTGCCGCTAGATACAAGAGACAGTATGGTGCTTTGTTGAAGCAAAAAGAGGACAACCTAGCAGCCATACTTAAAGCGGGGGTTCACCCACACCGCTAAAAAAAAAAAAATATTAAAAGCCAGCAGCTACAAATACTGCAGCTGCTGACTTTTAATACATGCCCACTTACCTGTCCCAGGGTCCAGCGATGTCGGCAGGGGACGCCGAGAACCCGCTCGGTTCGCGGCAGCTGCCGCCGCCATCCTAGGTGAGGGAATCAGGAAGTGAAGCGTTGCGGCTTCACTTCCCGGTTCCCTACTGCGCATGCGCGAGTTGCGCTGCGCGTCCCTAGTGGTTCCCGCTCTCTCCTGGGAGCTTTGTGTTCCCAGCAGACAGCGCGGTCGGGACGGGAAGAGGCATAGACTCCCATGGGAGTCTATGCCAGAAGTGGGTGCAAATACCTGTCTTAGACAGGTATCTGCACCCCCCTCCCCCCTGAAAGGTGCCAAATGTGACACCGGAGGGGGGGAGGGTTCCGAAAAGCGGAAGTTCCATTTTTGTGTGGAACTCCGCTTTAAAGAACATAAACGACTTACAAAGTCGGATTGAGGCGGCTCGATTAGAATTAAACGTTTGTCTTACGACTAAAGCAGAGAAACAATTACGCTGGACACACTCCAGGTTCTACTCCCAAGTGGATAAACTGAGAAAACTCTTGGTGACAAAACTAGCCCCTAGACGCCCCCCTCACGTCCCCAAGATTAGGAAACCTGATGGCACCTTTACCCAAAACCCCAATTTGGTCTTACAGGAATTCCAAGCCTTCTACAAGACATTATACGACGGCGGGAACGATACTGGCCAACCAGATTTTGAAGACTTAGTCGACCAACTCTCTGTCCTAGCCCTAACAGACGAACATAAAGACCTTTTAGATAAGGAAATTACAGTGGAGGGGGTATTGGCAGCCATTAAACAAGCCCCATTAGGCAAAGCTCCGGGACCAGATGGGTTCACAACCTTATACTATAAAAAATGTGCTCCCCTTTTGGCCTTGTCCTTAGCGTTATTCTTTAAAGCCATCCAAAAGGGCAACCCAATAGACATGGACTCTAATAGAGCATTCATTACCCTCATTCCTAAGCCCCACAAAGACCACAGCAAGGTGGATAACTACCGCCCAATATCCTTAATGAATACTGACTTGAAACTATTTACAAAAATGTTGGCGAATAGGCTGTCGTCATTTTTAGCTAGCTATATACACTCTGACCAGGTGGGTTTTCTGCAGCACAGAGAGGCTGCTGACCAGGTCTGCAGAGCAATTGACCTTATTTCCATACTACACTCCTTTTGAAATGGCGGAGTGAATAGGTCCGAGATGCTGCTATCCCTTGACATCCATAAAGCCTTTGACTCCCTCTCATGGCCTTTCCTTTTCCTGGTGCTGTCGAGATGGAAGTTCGGTCCCAAGTTCTTGGCCTCACTGCACTCATTATATAGCTCACCAACAGCTCAGATAGTTCTTAGGGGCCATAGATTGGATCCGATACCCATCTCGTCGGGCACTCGGCAGGGATGCCCGCTATCTCCTATATTGTTCGTCATAGCCATCGAAACTCTCGCAATAGTGATATGGCAGAACCCAGACATTTTGGGGATAGAGAGTGGGGGAGGAGCCATAAGTGTGCTCTATTTGCTGATGATTTGTTGTTGTTCATCACCTCACCCCACACTACTCCACCAATCTTACTTTCTCTGCTGGGCCGCTTTGGGAGAGTTTCTGGGCTCATAGTTAACTATGACAAATCAGAAGATCATCTACCAATCCCGATACTACAGAGTATTCAGTCTCAATACCCATTTCAGTGGCAGCCTACGTCCCTCATATTCAGGAATCCGATTGACCCCCAGCGTTTCCTCCCTTTACAAAGCTAACTAGCCTACTCTATTTGCTGGGCTGTTAGAAGACATGCAGGTGTGGTTGGATGTAAGTATATCATGGATAGGTAGGATTGCCTCGGTAAAAATGGCAATCCTGCCTAGGTTACTATATTTTTTTCGTACTTTACCGATCCAGGTCCCTGTTAGCGCCACTCAAAGGTTCCAATCCAAGGTACTCCAATTTAGCTGGGGTACCAAAGGACCCAGAATAGCAAGGGCCACAATGTACGCTCTTAAAGATACTGGCTTACTAGGAGTACCAGACATTTGGAAATACTACATGGCAGCACAGCTCGCTCAACTAGGCCAACTCCAGAGCAAACACAAGACTGGGTCGCGATAGAGGCCCAGGCAAGTTTCCCATTTGCAATGTTTTGGTCCCCCCAAAACATTCAATAGATAAAATAAGTGCAGCGCAAAGAAAAAATCATGAAGTAATAATAGTAAGGTAATGCATAATCAAATGGATCCTGTGGAAATGAGAAAAGTCCTTAAATATACAATGATGAAAATAGCAAGTAACTCTCTTCTGGGGAAACTGATAATAAACTTTAATCCGTGCGGTAAGTGTAGGAAGAGTTTGTGCTTACCAGATCCTGTTGACCCCTTAATTATAGGGGGTCCGAAACAGCATAAAATGGTCCGTGGCAAACTGCTGGGCTGGTTGTCATCTACAGAAATCTCCAACATTCAGGGATGTATACCGCTGGATACTCTCTTTCTCTGTTTGGCAATATCCTTAGGAGTGGGGGGAGGTCCGTGTGGAGATGCCGGGCGAAGAGGTAGAGATCCCCAGGGAGAGTAATTAACATAAAGAAAAAATCTCTAAGAGCAATCCGTATGAAAACCAGTTTTCAGCATTTATTAAGTCACTTAAAACAAAAGAGGATGCTGGCAGAGCGCTAATGCATAAACGTGCTGTGGCAGTGTACATCAATGGGACAGACTGCTCGTGACAGAACAGCTGTCAGCAGGAGAGTGCTGCGGGTGACGGTGGTCAAACAATACCGCCCTCGTACGCGGCGTTACGTCGGAGAGACTTCGTCAGCGAGGGAGAGACTTCGTCAGCGCCCCCCAAAACATTGCAGGGCTATACTGTGCCCAACGCTCTCCCATTTGCTACAGGTATGGGATACAAGCTGCAGCAGATGGCCTTTGCGCTCTTCACATATCCCAGCAGCCCCTCTTTTTGGCAACCCCCTTTTTCCACCGGGCTTGCAACCTGACAGGTACGGCTGGTAGCTGAACAGGGGAATATTACCGTATAGGTGACTATTTTGACCATAGAGGCATACGTCCCTCCTCATATTTCACGGGAAGCCTGGAGATGCCCCCGCTGAGAGCTTCCGCTTGCAATAAATAAGCCTGTTGAAAATATCCTTCGACATACCCAGACCCTGATTTATTTCATGTTCCTGGCAGCTAAAATCGCTATAGCCACAGCATGGAAAAGCCCTGTCATAGATATGGACCTGATGAAATGAAAACTTACGTGGATCATGCTAAACGAAAAGGTAGTGAGCATCTTACGAGATAAGCAACCAACCTTTGAAAAAGTTTGGTATCCTTGGCTAAACTATTTGCAGGTCCCAGGAGACTGATGCTGATAATGACTGGAGGATCCCCGGATGGACTCACTTTTTCCCTTCTTTCTTTCTTTACCATTTCTATTGTTCCTCTGATCCTAACCAATCTAGGAATCATGTTCTATCTGCGTTTCCCCTTCCTTCACCCCACCCTCTTTTTTTATCTCCTCCTTTCCCACTCAAACAAATTTTATTGCTATAATTGAGGGTTTGGAGCCCCCATCAGGGGAGAGAGAGGGAAGCTATTTGGAGAAAAGTGGTCACTGGACTAGAACCCTCTATATTGTTTTTGAGGGCCTACTCACAGTGGCTATATTTCAGCAAGGTCTCAATCTCAGGATCTTCCTACATTATCTTTACATTGATTTACAGGGCAATAATCCTGACGGCCACCTCTCAGGGATAATAATGTTTCTGTAATGCACTATGTTCATAACCCAAAGATTACTTTTCTTGTCTACTCTGTTATGCCCACATGTTCCACTGAGGCCTTACTAAAGACCTAACCGGTTTACCAAGCTCTTCCCCAGACGATTCCATACTCTCCTCTCCTCATTTGCTTTATACCAGTTCTTGTTGTATGATTCAGAGCATGCAAGGATTGTTTGCTGCTCTGCATAGTGTTCAATTAATCTGCATTTTCCTAAAAATACCAATAAAAACGATTGAAACAGAAAAAAGAAAGGGGTTTTTGGGACTTTGAGTGAGGCACAAGACACGTGGTAGGAGAAATTGTAAAATTGTTTAATTGGCATATATACATACCTCATAAACATACGATACATGGTTGAACATGAGTATTATTATCTATGTACAGAGCGATGGCATACAAAAAATAAGAATTTATATTTAGACACACATGCACGCATCTGAAATTGCATAGTATCCCATGGAAGTACTTAGTATAAAAAGCCAATGCTTATAGAATAATGGATACAAATGGGTTATAAGATACAAATGAATCACAGTTGAGGTCAAGCTATAATACTCATGTTCAACCATGTATTGTATGTTTATGAGGTATGCTTTGTATATATGCCAATTAAACAATTTTACAATTTCTCCTACCACGTGTCTTGTGCCTCACTTAAAGTCCCAAAAACCCCTTTCTCTTTTTTCTGACTTAGGGATGGAGATGTCATGTGTTATCATGCACCTCATTTAAAGTCCCAAAACCCCTTCTGCTTTCTATATTAATAGGGATGGAAGCACAATTGACTGGTTGGTCTGGATTAATTTGTTACTTTTTGATCAATTCATACTGATGTATGATTTGGATGTTACTATACATTTTATGCGCATATGCTGTGTGTTTTTTATTATTTCTACTGAATCTAGCTTTTGGAATACACACATCCTTCATTCCATATTTAGTGATAGTTTCTATTTTAGGTGTTTTTTGCCAGTCGGGCTGTGTATCTGTCTGTACACCTGGGAGCTGCGATGCACATCGGGTGCCCACCCCCTCTGCTGTGTCCCACACGGGAGGCTGGTGGGTTTCCCGACGTGCATCTGCGCCATGCCCTGCGTTGTGCATCCTGGCGAACGTCATGACACCAACACATTAATCATCTAGCTGGTACACGAGGGGAATGGTTGGGCGCCATCAGCGGACGGTGTTGACGCTGGGGCAAGGCCATCTCTCATCGATCTTCCATGCTTAGTGTGATGATGGGAGGGACCCGGGGAGTGTCAAGCGTTAATTACGCCCCCTTGGGAGTCTTGTTCACTCTGGCTTTTTCCTCACATATGCACATCATGCGTCAGAGCACATCTCCATGCAATGTCACCAGGTAACTATCCCTGAAATGTTCTCTATCGTAATTATGTCACACTTTTTTGTTTTTCCTCACCCTTCCCCTCTTTTGGGAAACTGCATGATCATCATGCGATTTTATACCTTTTTATTTTCTTTTCTCTTATGTGGTATGTTTTCTTTCACTTTGTATCTGCTACACTTTTCACTTTTCCAGGCAACAATGGGTGTTGGTTTCCTACCAATGATTAGGTATGGGAGGAGCCCAGGGAGTGTGGGGTGTTACTTATACCCCCACTGGGAGTCTTGTTCACACTCTGGCCTTTCTCCTCACACATGCACATCATGTCTCAAAGCTTGTCTCTGTGCGATGTCACCAGGCGACTATCCCTGTGATTTCCTCTCAATCACTAAGACTGCATACCTCCTTGTTCTTCTTCACCTTTTCCCCTTTGGGGTATTGCATGATTTTCATGCGATTTTTCACTTTTTATTTTCTTTTCTCTTTATGTAACATACTATTCCCTTCACTTTGTATCTACTACACTTTTCACTTTTTTTAGGCAAAAGGGTGTTGGTGTATAGTTCATGAATACTGATCCAATATCATTTACTCTACAGACATATTTGGATTTTTTTCACCCTTGCCTATTATGTTTGGAGGGTGCTCCTGGGGTGTGCCGGTGCCCTCGCTTCCTCCTTGGGTTCATCCCCTCAGTTCCTGGGACAGACTTGCTTCGCAGATCCTGACTTGCAACACTGATTATCTAGAACAATTTATACGCAAGTATTCCAGAGAGATACACCTCTTGTTTCCCCTTGCCCCTACCTTGTTTCTTACTACCTGAGCAAAACCTTAGATCTTATTTGGTACCCTTTTTCATTTTTTTCAGATATGCTATGCGTTTGCTCCTGATGAGTGTCGCCTGGCCACGAAACGCGCCAAACCTATCAATGTCATCATGTTTCCAACACATAGCTTGACCTCAACTGTCCAAAAGCTAGACTCAGTAGAAATAATAAAAAACACACAGCATATGGGGATAAAATGTATAGTAACATCCAGATCATACATCAGCATGAATTGATCAAAAAGTAACAAATTAATCCAGACCAACCAGTCAATTGTGCTTCCATCCCTATTAATATAGAAAGCAGAAGGGGTTTTGGGACTTTAAATGAGGTGCATGATAACACATGACATCTCCATCCCTAAGTCAGAAAAAAGAGAAAGGGGTTTTTGGGACTTTAAGTGAGGCACAAGACACGTGGTAGGAGAAATTGTAAAATTGTTTAATTGGCATATATACAAAGCATACCTCATAAACATACAATACATGGTTGAACATGAGTATTATAGCTTGACCTCAACTGTGATTCATTTGTATCTTTTAACCCATTTGTATCCATTATTCTATAAGCATTGGCTTTTTATACTAATTACTTCCATGGGATACTATTCGATTTCTGATGCGTGCATGTGTGTGTATATATATGAATTTTTCTTTTTTGTATGCCATCACTTTGTACATAGATAATAATACTCATGTTCAACCATGTCATATGTTTATAAGGTATACTTTGTATATATACCAATTAAACAATTTTACAATTTCTCCTACCATGTGTCTTCTGCCTCACTCAAAGTCCCAAAAAAAACCTTTCTTTTTTCTGCAACTGTTTAGTAAACTGCAAGTTACAGTTACTCCAGTCTGATCATTCAGCTTATTTTGTCAAAAGTGTGTTGGAAGGAGTTAATGCAAAGCATATCTATGAGAAAATGTCTTTTAAGATGAAACGCGTCAGTTTGCTCTGCTGAAGTCACTGTTTTATTCCTAAGCACTTTTTTATCTACTAAAATGTGAGTGTATTATTATGATATGAACGATCTTGAAGTTTGTTAGCTCACTTTGTGATGACACATATTCATTACTGTAGAGTAAGCACTGCTGTGTTGTTATTCTGCTAACTATTGGTGGATCCCTTAAGAACAGGTGGTGCACTTAGCAACAGTTTTAGTAAACTAGCATGTAGTAAAGATGCTATATAGGTGTGGTAAAGGTGCAATGTAGATGTTTCTGTATTACATGGCTGCCGTTTTGGACTACATTTCCCAGGATTCCAAGTGTCCTGAATTGAAGTCTGTAAGGTTGCTTGGCTTAAGTTCTCCCCCTGCTGATCAGAAAATCTTTGTCTTTGCATCATATTGTATTTCTCTGAGGAAGAAGACCTTATTTTTTAGCTGAACTCCAGGGAAAGTAAAAATGCGGCCTTGCAATTTGGCTGACCCCACGCTGTAACTGTTAAATGCTTGTTCGAGTCTAGTGGAGCAGGAAAAGCAGTTTTACAGCAGATCCTCTTCTCCTATAAGCTCCTCCTTGCTGTAAGACCAGTCCCTGCAACATCTTCTCTCCTGTGACCCAGTGGTTGCAGGTTCTCTGACATCATCAAGACCAATATAGGGTCCTTTACCCTGAATGTGATGTAAGGAAACCAAACAGTAGTCCACTGCTGGAGTGTAGGAGAATGCCAGCTGCCAGGCAAAGGGAGGAACAGGTAAGTAAAACTGCTTTCCCCATCCCCTATGCCTAAATAAGCATTTAACCGTTTCTCGACCGGCTGCTGCAGTTATACTGCAGCAGAATAGCTCCCCTGGGCAATCCGCCGTAGCTGTACGTTGGCCCTTTAAGAGCTGTAGGAGGCGTGTGCCCGGAGCCAATGCGAGTGCCCGGCGGGCGCGATGACCACGGGGAACCTGCGATTGCTCGTGACAGAGTGAGAACCGGGATCTGTGTGTGGAAACATACAAATCCCGTTCTCTCAGGGGAGAGGAGACAGATCGTGTGTTCATACGAAGTATGCCAGTGACATTTATACAGTAATCAGTGCAATTTTATAGCACTGATCGCTGTATAATTGTCAATAGTCTCAAAAATGTGTCAAAAGTGTTCAATTTGTCCGCCGCAATATTGCAGTCCCGATAAAAATCGCAGATCACCGCCATTACTAGTTAAAAAAAAATTATAATAAAAATTTCATAAATCTATCCCCTATTTTGTAGACACTATAACTTTTGCGCAAACCAATCAATATACATTTATTGCGATTTTTTTACCAAAAATATGTAGAATACACATCGACCTAAACTGAGGAAAAAAATCATTTTTTTTGTTTTTTAAATTTGGATATTTATTATAGCAAAAAGTAAAAGATATTGGAGGTTATTTACGAAAAGCAAATCCACTTTGCACTGAAAGTGCACTTGGAAGTGCAGTCGCTCTAAATCTATGCTATCTAAGGCAGATTTTATCATCCAATCGTGTGCAAGCTAAAATGCTGTTTTTTATTTTCCTTGCATTTCCCCCTCGGTTCTACAGTGACTTTACTTTCAAGTGCACTTGCAGTGCAAAGTGGATTTTCCTTTAGTAAATAACCCCCATTGTGTTTTTTTTCAAAATTGTCGCTCTTCTTTTGTTTATAGCGCAAAAAATAAAAAAAACGCAGAGGTGATCAAATACTACCAAAATAAAGCTCTATTTGTGGGAAAAAAAGGACTTCAATTTTGTTTGGGTACAGCGTCGCACGACAGCGCAATGGTCAGTTAAAGCGACGCCGTGCCATATCGCAAAAAAAATGGCCTGGTCATTGAGCACCCAAATCTTCCAGGGCTGAAGTGGTTAACCTTTGCAGTGTGGGGGCAGACCCACTGTAATAGAAGAATTTCATTTTCCCTGCACTTCGGCTTTAATTAAAAGTGTCAGGAAATTTGTGCTGAAATTGTAACAGTCATTTATCCACTTTATAATGGTGGAAGACTGACTCACAGGGGATTTTTTAGATATATTCTTAGATGATAATATATCATATTAAAATAACTGCTCTTTTTGAGCAACGCAGTTCGATTTTTTTAAAATGTTTTTGCAATTGTGTTTAATGTAATCAAATGGTTGTTGGATTTTTTGGTATTTAATTCTTTCCAGTAAACAAATAAAGACCCAGTTCTAATGTTATGAGAAAAATAAATCTTTAACATGTTAAATTCTAGTGACATGTTCACGTGTTAAAATAAAAAAAAGCATTGGATGAGTTTTACAGCTGCGTAAGTTTGGGTCAAAAGGTTGTCCAACTTTTAAAATGTAATATTTTGGACGTTTTTTTTTTTCATAAGCTTTACAGGTATTGTGTGTTCCGTGTTGCAATGTGTTGCCTAGTACTTCTAAATATTTTATTTCCACTGACTTTATATGAAATATGTGAAATAATTGGAGTTGCATGCTACACAGTATCATGCAGAGTGAGGGTAGTCCGTGCATGTGGTTATATTAATGATGAAAATGGATTACAAATGTAAAAACAGGCGTAAGCAGAATGCTCGGAATTCATTGTGGCTTTTCTCTTAACAGGAAGATAGCCTCCAGACAAAAAGCTTTACATTCACATCAAACGTCTCAAAACCAGCATTGAACTAACCCTAAGAAGCTGGAAGACTGCCTTCATATCATTCTATGAAATTTACTCACACGATATAGAGAAATGCACAGTTTTTGGTTAAAATAGCTTTCTTTGTTTCAGGAGAAAGATCCTTATAGGTCTTGCAGAGGAGAACATTCCAATACTATCATAAAGGTAGTTGAAATATAGACAGTTATCATCTCTGGTAGTTCTGACTCTATACCTATGCAGATAATAAACTATGTTTTTTGTTTGTTTTTTTAAAGATCTTTTTTTTTTTTAAATAACAAACAAAACAAGTATAAATAAAACATCATACAGTTTGGATCAAAATAATAAAGCAACTTCAAAAATCCAATAACTTTGCATCGTAGCCATCAATTCAAAAATAGCAAGTTAAAGCAAGAAATTCAATATTGGAAAGGAAAAATATTTTGACTCAAATGAGATCTAAACCATATCGTTTACCAAATTGTAATGTTTAGAGTGTGAAGCCACTATTACCCATGTGCTTGGATATTTAACAATACAAATGATATGGCGCAAGATAACTAAAGGCTGGGTTGGGAAATGTTTTATGGTAAAGAGTATGATAAAAAGTCTATTGTGAAAAGTCCTTAAAGCGGAGTTCCACCCACATTTTTCACTCCTCACCATGCAGCACTAATGTGCATCCTTAACCACTTAAGGACCAGGCCTATTTTTCAGACTCAATGTTTACAAGTTAAAATCATTTTTTTTTTTTTGCTAGAAATTACTTAGAACCCCCAAACACATTATATATTTTTTCTAACACCCTAGAGAATAAAATGGTGGTTGTTGCAATACTTTCTGTCACATCGTATTTGCGCAGCGGACTTTTTGAGAAAAAATACACTTTGAATTAAAAAATAAGACAACAGTAAAGTTAGCCCAATTTTTTTATATTGTGAAAGATAATGTTACGCCGAGTAAATTGATACCCAACATGTCACGCTTCAAAATTGCGCCTGCTCGTGGAATAGCGATAAACTATTACCCTTAAAAGTCTCCATAGGCGATGTTTAAAAGTTTCTACGGGTTACCAGTTCTGAGTTACAGAGGAGGTCTAGGGCTAGAATTATTGCTCTCACATCCCTTGTAATAGAAAAAAAGCATGACAGGACCTTAAATATGAGATCCGGGCTTTAAAAAGACCTCAGATCTCATATTTACACTAACATGCAAGAAAAACAAAAAAAAAAATTCTCCTTTAACCACTTCAATACCCAGCTATAGTCATATGACGTCCTGGGATGGGATCTCCCATCCTGGGTGGACGTCATATGATGTCCTGGGATTCCCGGCCGTCTAAGGGGCGCGCCCTCCGCGTTGCTCGGGACCCAGTGCGTGTGCCCGGCGGCCGCGATGTCCGCTGGGCACACGCGATTGCCTGTTAACCGGGCCGGACCGTGGATCTGTGTGTGTAAACACACAGATCCACGTCCTGCCAGCTCTGAGGAGAGCGATCTGTGTTCCCAGAATGGAGGAACACTGATCGGTCTCCTCCCCTTGTGCGTCCCCTCCCCCTACAGTTAGAAGCATTCCCTAGGAAACATACTTAACCCCTCCCCGCCCCCTAGTGGTTAACCCCTTCACTGCCTGTCACATTTACACAGTAATCAATGCAATTTTATAGCATTGATTGCTGTATAAATGTGAATGGTCCCAAAAATGTGTCAAAAGTGTCCGATGTGTCTGCCATAATGTCGCAGTCACGAAAAAAAAAATCGCAATCGCCGCTAAAAAAATAAATAAATATATATTTTTTTAAAATGCCATAAATCTATCCCGTATTTTGTAGACGCTCTAACTTTTGCGCAAACCAATCAATATACGCTTATTGCGATTTTTTTTTACCAAAAATATGTAGAAGAATACGTATCGGCCGAAACTGAGGAAAAAATTAGTTTTTTTTAAAAAAAAATTGGGATATTTATTATAGCAAAAAGTAAAAAATATTGTGTTTTTTTCAAAATTGTCGCTCTTCTTTTGTTTATAGCGCAAAAAATAAAAACTGCAGAGGTGATCAAATACCACCAAAAGAAAGCTCTATTTGTGGGGAAAAAAAAGGACGTCAATTTTTTTTGGGTACAACATCGCACGACCGCAGTTTTAAAATGCGACAGCGCTGAAAACTAAAAATTGGCCTGGGAAGGAAGGGGGTGAAAATGCCCTGTATTGAACCGGTTAAGAGCCTTGACCGGAAGTGACGTTTGATGTCGCTTCTGCCCTCCAATGCTATGGAGCCGAGCGGGGGCCACCTTCCCCTCACTCAGTATCCAGACAGTGAGGTGAGAAGACGCGATCGTATCCACCGCTACTGACGGCTCCGGTAAGCGGCGGAGACGACCGGAGCGTGGCGAGAGGGGGAGGCCCTCTCCCGCCACCGATAACAGTGATTTTGTGGCAAATCTGCCACAGAGACCACTTTTATCTTAAAGAGAATCGCACGCCGTTCCTGAAAATAACAGGGTTATGGCAGCTAGCTGTTGCCATAACAACAGTGTCTAGCCTAAATATACCGACGTATGGGTACAGCGAATTGCGTGAAGTGGTTAAAATGAATTGGCTTTTTTTTTTTTTTTTTATGTTCACTTACCTAAATTTAAGCCTATATCTAATTTCACTTCCTCCTTTAGCAGCCGCGGCCGTGGACGTCATTTCCGGTTTTGAATTGGTTCCTGGGAGATCTTGGTCAGCTTGGCATGGCACTGCTCCCGTAATATTTAGCATTGGCTTCTATGGAAATTCTTGGTCAGCTTGGCATGGCACGCTTACCAAGATTGCACCGCACTGCACATGCGCGAGATCAGCAGGTGCGTACTGGGTAGCCAGCATGCACGTAATCCAGGAAGAAGGACACTGTGGCTTCAGATGCCCACACTGGAGATGGCCGCGCTGTGCAGGAACTTTACAAGTAAGTAAGAAAACGATGCTGCACAAATAGAAAACTGGGCATAGTTTACAGCATACCTTTGTTACATTGCATGAGGCATGAGTATTCTAGGGGTATTTTTTATCTTAAAAGTCATATTTCGTCTGGAACTCCGCTTTAACCACTTCAGCCCCGGAAGAATTTACCCCCTTCCTGATCAGAGCACTTTTTGCGATTCGGCACTGCGTCGCTTTAACTGACAATTGTGCAGTCATGCGATGTGGCTCCCAAACAAAATTGACGTCCTTTTTTTCCCACAAATACCTAAAAAGGGAGTGTGGGACTTTAAATGAGGCAATTGACTTGTGGGAGGTAGAGTATATAGTAATCATTTTTTATTTGTAACAATAGTATAAAAGTATTTTCATATATATACATGCACAATGGCATTAAAACATGGATACATATACATTAGCTTGGCAACACATAAAAGATAGCAAATTTTAATAAATATACTACAAGAGGTTTCATATTGGCAGGTATTAGTACATCATATGCAAAAAAGTTGCTATAAGATAGGTACACATACACATTGATAATTACATAGAACTCAATGAATTTGGGATGTATAAAAAGTATCTAAGCACCCCATGGAAACTCGACGCGTTTCATGGCTACATGCCATTCATCAGGAGTTGGGTACAGAAGTAAACTGTAAATAAAAATAAATATGTAATGTTAGCAAATATGTTCTACCCCTTTAGAGGGAGAAAAGGCCTCATGGGGAAAGAGATCTATACTCACAGGTCGGCTGGAGCACTGTGCTTGGATGGCATTGAGGAGCATGGGACCCCAAATGGTTGTCTGTTCCGGAGCTGAGACCAGGAACCCCACCCCAGCCAAGAAAACCTCCACATAGCATGCCCGATTGCTGGAACACATTCCATATGTGTGGGGATGATTGTAAGTGTGGTGTTCTGAAAAAAATGTGTGAAAATGAGAAAAATATGTGTAAAAACAGTGAAAAAAAAGTGAAAAAATGTGAAAAGTTAAAACATAATGAGTGTGTGAGAGAAAAAAAAATATATATATATATATTTGGTATGTGTATATTTTCATGAGTGTTGTGTATGAATGAAAATACACACATACACCATAGTGAGAAGGTATGTTGCATGAGTCAAAAGAAAAAAAGAAAAAGAAGGGGAAAAGGCTGAAAAAAGGAAAGAGAAAATGCGCAGAACTTACATGTGTCTGTATCCAGTGAATGGGCTGTGTGTGTTACCTTCCCTGGTGTCAAACACACAGTGAAATGGTAGGCAATCAGGCGTACCTGCTTAAGTGATCCAGGTATGGGGCGGGTCCCCGACCAACATCATGTACACCATCGAATGAGTGTAAGAATTGGCAGTGAAATCCACCACCGGCACAGGCGCCAAAGTGGAGCCACGCCAACCCCATCTTCAATGTGAGATGGACCAAGAACGTCCCTGTATTGCGGCATCAAAAAGACGCCACAGACAGGTCGTAGCATGACGCTGATGCGCAGGAGGGCCCCCCCACCAATATCTCAAAGGAGATTCAGGAGGGAAGTACTGCTGTGCATCGCAGCTCCGGAATCAAGACAAGAAAAGGGCGCCCCCCATCCCCGATCCAAGCCAGCCTCAGTGTTAATGGAGTCATATAGAACAACAGAGGCCCAGTAGGAAAAATATTTTGGTATAAATAAATTGGAGAAAATGGGCATGGTATCAAATAATGTATTTTTTCCGATAAATAGAACTTTCTTTTAGTGGTATTTGATCACCTCTGCGGTTTTTATTTTTTGCGCTATAAACAAAAAAAAATAGCGACAATTTTGAAAAAAACGCTTTATTTTTTACTTTTTGCTATAATAAATATCCCCCAAAAATATTTAAAAAACATTTTTTTTTCCTCAGTTTAGGCCGATACGTATTCTTCTACATATTTTTGGCAAAAAAAATCGCAATAAGCGTTTATTGATTGGTTTGCGCAAAAGTTATAGTGTCTACAAAATAGGGAATAGTCCGCAGGACCCTCGATCGTAGTCACGGAGCTCCTGGCGCGCGCGCCCGCGAGCCGCCCCTTAAAGGGCAACGTACAGGTATGTTAATCTGCCTGTACGTGCCATTCTGCCGCAGTATATCTGCATGAGGCAGACGGGAAGCGGTTAAAGGGTTTAACCACTTCAGCCCCAGAAGGATTTACCCCCTTCCTGACTAAGCCTTTTTTTGTGATACAGCACTGCGTCGCTTTAACTGACAATTGCGCGGTCGTGCGATGTTGTACCCAAACAAAATTGAGGTCCTTTTGTTCCCACAAATAGAGCTTTCTTTTGGTGGTATTTGATCACCTCTGCGGTTTTTATTTTTTGCGCTACAAAAAAAAAAGAGTGACAATTTTGAAAAAAAAAGCTGTTTTTTTTACTTTTTGCTATAATAAATATCCCCAAAAAATATATAAAAAAAACAAATTTCTTCCTCAGTTTAGGCCAATATGTATTCTTCTACATATTTTTGGTATATAAAAAAATCGCAAAAAGCGTATATTGATTGGTTTGCACAAAAGTTATCGCATCTACAAAATAGGGGATAGTATAATGGCATTTTTATTATTATTTTTTTTTTTATTAGTAATGGCAGTGATCTACAATTTTTATTGTGATTGCAGCGGACAGATTGGACACTTTTGACACTATTTTGGAACCATTGACATTTATACAACGATCAGTGCTATAAAAATGCACTGATTACTGTGTAAATGTCACTGGCAGGGAAGGGGTTAAACACTAGGGGGCGATCAAGGGGTTAAGTGTGTTCCCTCAGTGTGTTCTAACTTTAGGGGAGATGGGCTCACTAGAACATGACAGAGATCACTGCTCCCGATCACAGGGAGCAGTGATCTCTCTTATGTTGCTAGGCAGAACAGGGAAATGCCTTGTTTACATAGGCATCTCCCCGTTCTGTCTCTCCGTGCCACGATCGCAGGCCTCTGGCGGACATCGAGTCTGCGGGACACGCGGGCACGCTCCTGCGGCGTGCGCGGCGCAAGCCGCCGATGACGGAGTGACGTACGGGTACGTAGTTTTGCGAACCCATGCCATTTTGCCGACGTATATCGGCGTGAGCCGGTCGGCAAGTGGTCAAAGTGTTACTAAACCCAGAACCTGCATTCACTATATCTGTTCTCCCACAGAACATGAAAATGCAATTATTTTAGTAAATACTTTATAAACTGATAAATGCCTTTTCTCATCAGCAGTATATAGCAGTCTTGTGACTTCTATCAGTTACTAGTAAAGCTTGTAGGAGGAGTTTTCATTCTCCCCTGATCCTCTGTCTGGATATGTCTGGACAGTGCTGATTGGCCCTGTGCTGATCCCAAGAAAAAAAACCCCTCTAGCAATACACACCAAACTGAGCATGTGCAGCCTGTCCCCTGGCTCTGTAAATATCAGGTTATTTTTTTGGAGACAGTGAAAGAAGAGGATAATCAGAGAAGATAGGCTCAAACAGCTTTTATACACAATGCAAAGGTTCCACAGTGAGTATAACAAGCATGCTTTACTGCATATGCAGACTGATTTTACTGATGTAGGTTTAGAACACTTTAAGATAAGTCCATAGGCTTTGTTATTCCATTGTAAACTCCAATCCAGCACACTTTACCCAGCCAAGGTTGCCAACCTGCAGTCATTTTACTGCCAATTTGTAAAAAATCTGTGATTTTTTACAACTGTTTGTAAATATCAAGGGCTGATAATGTGTCATGCTGTGTTGAGTTTTTAAGTGTAAACCAGGCAAATTACTTGTTAGGGGTATTGTCAGTGTTTTGTTTGTTTGCAAAAGGTGTGCTGCTCTGCCAATGATAATGCCAACACTTGTTGCTGCAACAGCAGCAATTTTGCTGGAAGTATAGAAGAGGAGAAGGAGGAGAAGAAGAAGATACTGGGTTCATCCCATAATTGCAAATCGGGAGGAGAGAGGCCAGTTCATGATCCTGTATGAAGACCTCCTTGGGCATGATGAAATTTTTTTTAATTACACGCTCATTGTCAACACCTGGGTGAGTACCATATTTATCGGCATATAACACGCACTTTTTTCCCCTGAAAATCAGGGGAAAATCGTGGGTGCGTGTTATAGGCCGATACCCCCCCCCAATTGTATGTGATCGGAGCGATCGCGGCAAATGCCGCGATCGCCGCCGACATACACAGCAGTGTGGAAATTTAAATACGGCGCCGAGACTGCAGTGTCTCGGCGGAGCGGAGCTACACATAGCCGAGAGTCTTCGGGTTTTCTCGGCGCCGCTTACAGTCCCGCCCATAGGGCGGAACTGGGCGGGACTGTAAGCGGCGCCGAGAAAACCCGAAGACTCTCGGCTATGTGTATCAGCGCTCCGCCGAGACACTGCAGTCTCGGCGCCATATTTAAATTTACACAGGGCTGTGTATGACGGCAGGGATCGCGGCGATCCCACAAAGCTGGACGGGGGCAAGGCTGCACGGGGGGGGGCAAGGCTGCATGGAGGCAAAGCTGCACTGGGGCAAGGCTGCATGGAGGCAAAGCTGCACTGGGGCAAGGCTGCACGGGGGGGGGGCAAGGCTGCACTGGGGCAAGGCTGCACTGGGGCAAGGCTGCACTGGGGCAAAGCTGCACTGGAGCAAGGCTGCACTGGGGCAAAGCTGCACTGGAGAAAAGCTGCACTGACATGGCTGCACTGACATGGCTGCACTGACATTGCTGCACTGACATGGCTGCACTGGGGCAAAGCTGCACTGACAAGGCTGCACTGGACACTGGGGCAAGGCTGCACTGACACTGACAAGGCTGCAGATGGACACCGATAACGTTGCATTGATGGGCATTTTAATGTAAGTCTTTCTTCCTTAAACTTTACTCCTAAAAGTTTTTTTCCTTAAAATTCCCTCCTTAACTTGGGTGCGTGTTATACGCCGGCGCGTGTTATACGCCGATAAATACGGTAATTTATCTGCCAAACAATACATTTTATTTTCATGCATATTTCCATAGAAGGGGAGGTTTTAAAAAGACACAAGTCCATCAAGTCTAACCTATGTGTGTGATTATATGTCAGTCTTATATTTGAAAAAAAAAGTGTGGTATCCCCCCTCCCCCCCCCCCCCAACCCATGCCAGAACATTATCTGAGCATGCAGCTTAAAGGCCATAAAAAGGGGGTAGTGTGATTTGTGCCTCCCCCAAAACACCTTGTCCCCAAGTTGATGGGGACAGGGTGCTTTGTGGGGGGGGGGGGAATCCCACGCCGTTTTGGTTGCCAGTTTGGGACCAGACAATTGTTATTGTTAAATTCAGCTGCCATTGGCTAAATCTATGTCCAAATGATGACACAACTGCAAATGACGTTGGATCTTCTTTTTGATGCCACTTCTTTTACATACATTTTTATTTTGGTTAGGGATGCAGGTCTTCTTAGAAATTCTAATGTTCTGTTTGTTAAAAAAATAAAACATTTGCTCATGTAGCCAACATAAATTAACATTGTACAAAACCAAAAAATAACATGTCTCTCAACCTTGGACAGACCTTATAAATAACAGATTGTTTTTTTAAAGGGGCCACATTGTAGTGACTGGCGAAAGCTGGGCCATCACTGGCATTGCTGGGAGCAGGCCTAGCCTTGCCATGTTAACTTGTCACATACATACCAAGGAATTGGGGATGGGATGGGATAGGGAATGTTACTGTGTGGCACTCACTTCATATCTGGACGTTGCCTTTTTAAAGCTAGAAGGATAGGATGTGGGATTATAGGGTTAAGGTTGGTGTTGTTGTTCTGGGTAGTGGACGTATCTGGGGTAGTTAAGGGGAGATACATATGGCACTTTAAATGAAGCTTCCTCACGTGGCTGTGAGAAGGAGTCCAGCACTTGTTCGATAGTGCTTTGCATTTCAAAGTAGCGCTCAGGTTTTACATTTTTTATTAGAGGGACAAAACTGAGCGCCAGTATAGTATCTGGACATAAAAAAGCATCCACCTTTTCAGACATGGTTTTCAACATAGGCACTCACTTATGTCAGGTTGCGATAGAGGTGGTCGCCTCCGTGGCACTTTGGTTGGCAGAACAATGTCTGCAGGAGCAGAGGAGGGCCCAGGGATAGCCTCTGCTACTGCAGATTGCTCATCTGGGTTTGTTTCCCACAGATTTGAGGAGCTTTGGATTTGTGAGAAATCATATGTGCCTTCTTGAAAAGCAATCTGGGCTTGGGCCTCCGGTTGTGCCTCCGTTTGGTCATCCATAACATCTTGTTCCTCCCAACTAGCTTCTGTCCTGTTTCAAAAAAAAAGAGTGTAACTTAACTAGGCATAATCAAAGTTAAGAGGTTTGCAGATACATAGATGATATAGATGAAAACTTACTCCCTCATCTCCACAATGGGTTGCAGAAATTCTAAGTCCCCGGCAAACCCTAGGCGCTGCCCCCGAGCCACTCCTTGGCTTCTTTGAGGTGGCGTATATATTTTCGCATCACGCATGCTGCACCACCTTGTCTGTAAATAGTGCACTGAAAAACAGAAAATTTTAAATTAATTTTATTTATGTTTGCTTTTAGGTACCTAGCAACAGGAAATTCTTTTGGAAGTTTGCACTTTGAATTTAAGGTTGGGAAATCAACTATTAGTGGCATCATTAATGAAACCTGCCTAGTCATATGGGAAGAACTGAAGGATTTGGTTATGAAGAAGCCAAACAAACACGAATGGTTGAAGGTACATATTCTGGGAGCATTGCAACTTCCCAAACTGTCTGGGAGCCATTGATGGGAAGCACATCCACATCCTCAAGCCTCCAGCTAGTGGGAGTCAATATTTTAATTATAAGAAATTTTTTTCGTTGGTATTAATGGCAGTGGCAGACGCCAATTATACATTAATTTATATTGATGTGGGTTCTTATGGCAGCAGCTCGGATTCTAGTGTATTTTCACATTCCTCATTTGGCCGCATGCTGTGTAAGAATACATTAGACTTGCCCAATCATGTTCCCCTGCCCGGAACAACAGAACCTTCCCTCCCACATGTATTTGTTGGAGATGAAGCGTTTGCACTTGCAGAGCACATGCTCAGGCCTTTTTCTAGTCGCTCTCTGACAACAGAAAAAAGAGTGTTCAATTATAGGCTCACTAGGGCACGACGAGTAATTGAATGTGCATTTGGAATACTATGCAATAAGTGGAGATTCATGCATACTTTAATAAATCTCAGTATTGACCATGCTATCAGTGCTGTTAAAGCAGCCCTTGCACTGCACAGCTATGTGCGTGAACGTGTCGGATATCTATTTGAGGATTCCCTGAGCCATAACATGGAGACGGCACAGTGGAATGTTACTAGGGGCACCACTAGTGGTACACATATTCGTGGTGAATTTCAAAACTTCTTTATGTCGCCAGCTGGGGAGGTGCCTTGGCAGATGAATTCTATCTAATCATAAAAAGTGTGTATTGGTTTGCATTATATTATCAAGGCCTTTACAAAGTGAAAAGTGTGCTGTAAAAAATAATGTTTTTGCGGTGCATACTAGCTCATTATGCCTTTTGCCTTACAGGGGTATAAAAAAAAAAAAGTGTCAGCGGGTATACAACCGCTTTAAGCTTGTTTTTTTCCATGGATTTATCTATGGCCTTGTTTGTATCTGTTGTTAGCCTTCCAGTGCTTCTTACTGCGATAGCCAGCTATCGGTGTGAGCTAGTGGTGTTTTTTCTATCACTGGCGTGTTTTTTGGTCAGGCAACGCACTGACACCTTTGCTGCCATTTGTGCTATATGCTGGGTGTTCAGTGTGCCCCTGCACCTTTAAAAAGGGGTGGTTCCCCTTCAGTCCACCTGCTCTCACCTATCCATCAGAATGCATGTGCCTCCACTGTGGGGACACTTATATTTTAGTGTTAGGTACCACAGATACCGGGGTGCCTTGACGAGGCTCTATGGCTTACGCATGCATTTGCAAATGTGTGAAGACTAAACCCCTGCTTTTAACACATACTGTTAGACAGGTTATTTGGATGTCTGCGGGCTGGTGGTAAGTTAAGCTTGTTTTTTCCATGGATTTATTCATGGCCTTGTTTGTAACTTAGCCTGTGCACTCTGCTATTTCCTGTTTGCTTGGATATTTATTACTGTATACCAAACATAAATCCAAATAAACCATGTGTATACTAGCATTGCACAACTGCTTCTGTAATATTAAATTTTAGGGGGAGAATATGTAGCTTTTTTGTCATGTTTTCCTTTTTATCTTCAGAATTATGTTCCCATATTATATTAATATTAAATGAACATTTAATACAGTGGAGACGGAAAGTATTCAGACCCCCTTACATTTTTCACTTTGTTATATTGCAGCCATTTTCTAAAATCATTTAAGTTCATTTTTTTCCTCATTAATGTACACACAGCACCCCATATTGACAGAAAAACACAGAATTGTTGACATTTTTGCACATTTATTAAAAAAGAAAAACTGAAATATCACATGGTCCTAAGTATTCAGACCCTTTGCTCAGCATTTAGTAGAAGCACCCTTTTGATCTAATACAGCCATGAGTCTTTTTGGGAAAGATGCAACAAGTTTTTCACACTTGGATTTGGGGATCCTCTGCCCTTCCTCCTTGCAGATCCTCTCCAGTTCTGTCAGGTTGGATGGTAAACGTTGGTGGACAGCCATTTTTAGGTCTCTTCAGAGATGCTCAATTAGGTTTAAGTTAGGGCTCTGTCTGGGCCATTCAAGAAAAGTCACAGAGTTGTTGTGAAGCCACTCCTTCGTTATTTTAGCTGTGTGCTTAGGGTCATTGTCTTGTTGGAAGGTAAACCTTCGGCCCAGTCTGAGGTCCTGAGCACTCTGGAGAAGGTTTTCGTCCAGGGTATCCCTGTACTTGGCCGCATTCATCTTTCCCTCGATTGCAACCAGTTGTCCTTTCCCTGCAGCTGAAAAACACCCCCACAGCATGATGCTGCCATCACAATGCTTCACTGTTGGGACTGTATTGGACAGGTGATGAGCAGTGCCTGGTTTTCTCCACACATACCGCTTAGAATTAAGGCCAAAAAGTTCTATCTTGGTCTCATCAGACCAGAGAATTTTATTTCTCACTATCTTGGAGTCCTTCAGGTGTTTTTTTAGCAAACTCCATGCGGACTTCCATGTGTCTTGCACTGAGGAGAGGCTTCCATCGGGCCACTCTGCCATAAAGCCCCGACTGGTGGAGGGCTGCAGTGATGGTTGACTTTCTACAACTTTCTCCCATTTCCCGACTGCATCTCCGGAGCTCAGCCACAGTGATCTTTGGGTTCTTCTTTACTTCTCTCACCAAGGCTCTTATCCCCCATTAGCTCAGTTTGGCCGGACGGCCAGCTCTAGGAAGGGTTCTCCTTTGGCCTGCTTGGAGAACCTATATATTTGGGTGAAGTCTGGTGATTTATGTTCTGTGCCACCTGGACAGCTGTCTGGGTAGACACGTGTTGTATGCCCCGGGCTGCTAGGCCGGAGATTTGGCCTATCCCGGGGGCATCGGACTGCCAGGCTGTGTAAGGGCCTATCCAGAAGTAAGAGGGCAGCGCAGGGTTGGGACTGCAACTTGCAGTACAACCATAAGTGACGGTTCTGCCGGCCGGAGAACCTGTCAGTGGTCGGAGGTAGAAGGGAAGCTGTCGCCACAAAGGGACCAACCCCCTTTACCAGGGACCACAGTGAGTAACTGTAGAAAGTACCGGAACCATATTCTCACAGAATGGGCACGGTGGAGAATCGGGAAACATCAGGCCGTGATCAAGTCAGGGACCCTACCCACGGAGGAGACACTTGCAAAGCAGCCTTGTGAGTCAAGCCAGGGACCTCACCGGTTAGCAGGGATGAAGCTTGAGAAGTATCTGGATGCCAAGCTAGGGACCCAGCAGAGAAGCAGGGGTGACACTTGAGGGAGATACCACCGCAACCTTGGAGGAGCTCGAGGAATTCAGAGTCAGTGAATCAGAGGGCAAATGAGTGGTTACACCAGCAGAAGGAAGAATTTTTTTTTGCAGGGACCCAAGAAGCTGCAGGACAGATGTTGCAAGGGCATTGACTTCCTGGGGGAATATGTAGAATAGTGGGCAGCTACAGCTTCCTATCTCGATTTTTTCTAGGTAGGGCTCAATACTTATCAGCAACCCCTTGTATTTAATGATCCCACCAAGGCGTTTTTTGTTCAGGCACAGCGCTATGTCCCTGTTATCCAACTGTGCTGCATTGTCACCCTGTCACAGAGACTTCAGATGGAGAGTACAAATGGCCATTTAAATACAGATTAAACATGGTCCACTGTTGTCACCATCAGAAAACACACCCTAAGATGTAATGTATGTGTATATAGATAGGATACATATGTCTGACAAAAGGACTGCAGAAGATCAACAGCACTGAGATGCAACTAAAGATGAAAAAAGGTAAAATAAATAATAACTTTTACCTAATGGCAGTTGTTTATGATATACAGTACTTTAGAAAGCTACATGTCATTTAGCTAGTGTTTACTCAATATATTTCTAGCATCCAATTTTCTCCGTAGTTGGAAGCATATACTGTACATTGTCAAATGGCTGAGCTGGTCTAGAAGACAGGCTCATGATGGAACAAATTGGTTTAATGGATTAACCGCACAGGTTCCTTTTTGCAGTGTTTCCTAGAAATGCAATTTCAGGTTGATATTAGTGTATCAAGGCTTCTTATTTTATGGTTCATTTTTTTCAGTCAGAAAACTGAAAGCCCCAAGACAAAGAAAGCCAATCGCATTTTGTTTTAGTGTTCTTCATGCAGTCAGACCTCAATATTACTAACCGACTTATTATCTTATTAGAAAAAAAGCAGATAAGGAGTCTTAATAATGGCACTAAAGTATACCTACTTTCATCCCAGTTTTAGGGTGGTCATATCTGAACAATATCACTGACTTGCAGCTAACATAATACCATACTTCTCAGCCTTGCCGTATGGTTTGCCTGTAAACATTCTTCTCTGAAGATTTCATGAATGTGAAAGTAAAAGAGAGGAGGAGGCCCATTGTAGTCAATAACCCCAAATAAGTGTCCAAAAATGATAAACTCCTGTCCCTTCTGATGTCTCCAGAGTTGGCGCTGCTGGGTATACAGGATGATGAACAAAGGTCTCGATGCACTAAACTATTGATATCCTACCTTTTGTACTAAGCTAAAAAGGCAGTACTTTGTAAGTGGAATGCACCCTCCCCCCGATTCGGTGGGTTCATGGGAAAACTCATTTAATACTGTGTTACTTATGTATAAATTAACATACACTCACCGGCCACTTTATTAGGTACACCTTGCTAGTACCAGGTTGGACCCCCTTTTGCCTATAGAACTGCCTTAATTCTTTGTGGCATTCAACAAGGTGTTGGAAGCATTCAAAACCTCAGAGATTTTGGTCAATTGGAGTACAGTGAAGTCAATATTATGTTCAATAAACCAGGGGTGAGATGATTTGAGCTTTGTGACATGGTGCATTATCCTGCTGGAAGGAGCCCTCAGAAGACGGGTACACTGCAGTCCTAAAGGGATGGACATGGTCAGTAACAATACTCTGGTAGGCTGTGGTGTTTAAAGTGATTGTAAAGTCTAATTTTTTAAATTAAAAATAACAAACATTTTATACTTACCTGCTCTGTGTCAGTGGATTTGCACAGAGCAGCACGGATACTCCTCTTCTCGGGTCCCGCTTGCTATGGGGGCACCCAAGCCGAGTCACAGCTCCCTGTGTCCATTCAGACACAGAGCTGTGGCCCAGCCCCGCCCCTTTCTATTCTCATTGGCTGACTGACTTTGATTGACAGCAGCAGGAGCCAATGGCACCACGCTGCTGTCTCAGCTAATGAGGACAGGAGTCCCGGATGGCCGAGACATTCCTACAACATCATTGGAGCTAGAGGGACCTCAGGTAAGTATTAGGGGGCTAAGGGGGGCTGCTGCACACAGAAGGTTTTTTATCTTAATGCATGGAATGCATTAAGATAAAAACCCCTTTGACTTTACAAATACTTTAAATGATGCTTAAGGTGCCCAAAGTGTGCCAAGAAAATATCCCCCACACCATTACACCACTACCATCAACCATTGTTTCATGACAGGATGGATCCATGCTTTCATGTTGTTTACACCAAAGTCTGACCCTACCATCTGAATATCATAGCTGAAATTGAGACTCATCAGAGCAGGCAACGTTTTTCCAATCTTCTATTGTCCAATTTTGGTGAGCCTGTGTGAATTGTTTCTGTTCTTAGCTGACAGGAGCGGCGCCCAGTGTGGTCTTCTGCTGCTGCAGCCTATCTGCTTCAGGGTTCGATGTGTTGTGCGTTCAGAGATGGTATTCTGCATACTTTGGTTGTAACGAGTGATTATTTGAGTTACTATTGCCTTTCTATCATCTTGAACCAGTCTGCCCATTCTCATGTGACCTCTGACATCAACAAGGCATTATCGTCCACACAACTGCAACTAACTGGATATTTTCTCTTTTTCTGACCATTCTCTGTAAACCCCAGAGATGGTTGTGTGTGAAAATCCCAGTAGATCAGCAGTTTTTGAAATACTTAGACCAGCCTGCCTGGCATCGTTCAACCATGTCACGTTCAAAGTCACTTAAATCCTCTTTCTTCCCCATTTTGACGCTCAGTTTGAACTTCAGCAAGTTGTCTTCACCATAGATGCCTAAATGCATTGAGTTGCTGCCCTGTGATTGGCTGATTAGCAATTTGTGTTACCAAGCAATTGAGCAGGTGTACCTAATAAAGTGGCCAGTGTGTATATATTAATAGGAATTACCCTAAGAAATTTGGTAGAGTTTGGCAACCGTGGACGGTATAATAGAGGCATTCTTCCTTCTGGTCTGATGCCTCTATATAGTTGTCATCTACTGGTGGTAGTTAAGCCCAGAGTTCATCAATAATTTAAGAATGGAGCAGGTGCTTTGGTAGGTGGCATCAAGGAGAGTCTGCTGAGGGGAATCTTTTGTATTTTTGCTGAGAACTTTGAGGATGAATTGCTCCACAAAGTCTGCAACTTTAGAGGTCAATAGGAGGCTTGTTTTAAAGCTTTTTAACTGTTTGATAAAAATTATGTAACTATTGAATATCCAGTTAGCAGGCTGGGAGAGCAGAGAGGACACCACTGTATTCCTTAACCTTAACAGAGCAAGTGTAGTCATCCGTCAGGTTGTGCTTTATGGCAGGTCTATGTTTCCCAGTACAAGATGGACTGAAATACAAATATTTTGGCAGGTAAAAAAAGCGACTACATATGTATTTAAATTATGTTTAGCTGTTTGCCTGGAGTTCAGCTGTCCTGATTTGTAAGAGCGTAGTGGTTTTAAAAAATACATTCACTGTGCTGACTGGGCACCATCAGTATTTCAGATATTATGGACAATCATGTTCAAATGTCATTGGTCACATGAAGCATTTATCATACAACAATCATTTATGGAGGCTGTTCAAAGGTTGATTGTGATTTGCAGTGTTTTTTAACCTAAACCCAACATGTAATGAATATGCCAAGTACACTAACTAATACTACTCAATTGCATTTTATGGTTTAAAGTAAACTGTTATCTGATTAGTTGCAAGGAGTTGACTTATTAATCATTATAAAATGTAAAAAAATAAGTTTAACCCTGCTCAGAAGATCCAGTGCATGAAGCACTCGGCCCCATATCGATCTGTGCTGTTGCTGCTGACAGCTTGCTGCCCTCCCCTCACTGCTATCTGACAACGCTGCTAGCAAGGAGATAGAGGTGTGAGTGACAGCGTTTGTCTCTGCGAGCTGGTGCTGCTGCAGAGGAGTGCTGTCATTGATTACATCAAGGGGAAGGGAGCCTGTCAGTGCAAGGCAGTCTGTGTACACAAAATTCCCCATGCCTGTAGTAAAAAAGAAAAAAAAAGTGGTGTAGTGGATAGCTAAAAGGGTCGCTGGTTTGAATCCCAACCACGACACTACCTGCCTGGAGTTTGCATGTTCTCCCTGTGCCTGCATGGGTTTCCTCCGGGTACTCTGGTTTCCTCCCACACTCCAAAGACATGCTGGTAGGTTAATTGGCTCATGTCCCTAGTATGTGTATGTATGAATGTGAGTAATTGACAGCGCTATATAAGTACCTGAAATAATAAATAAATTATATATATATATATATATATATATATATATATATATATATATATATATATATACATATATATTTATGATCTGAGTTCTCTGGACCAAGACATACACAGAACCACATAAAAGACGCCACGGGACAAGGCCGAGGGGAAGGTGAGCAGTAAGGGCGGATAGGCTCACAGGGGGCCCGAAGGAAGACAAGGACATGCGGAAGGCGCAGGGGGACCGCTCCTCGGGCAGTCCGGCTATCACACTAAATGGGTCCGCTGGAAGGAGCGCAGCACCCCCATCATCACCAGAATGAGAACTGGACCTGCCGGCTGATGGTCATTATGAATGTCCTCCTACTGCTGGCAGCCGCAGGAAGGCACTGGGCATTACACACACCTACACGCAGATACGGACTGGTACAGAGGGATACAGGAGGGAAGGACTGCAGATACCACCACCCCTCTCTCTCACCCCCTCTCTCTCTCAACCCCCTCTCTCTCCCCCCCTTCCCCTCTCTCTCTACTCCCTCTCACCCCTTCTCTCTTTCACTCACTGCAGACACCCCCACCCCTCTCTCCTTTACCCCCTCTCAACCTCCCTCCCTCTTCCCCCCCTCTCACCCTCTCTCACCCCCTTTCACCCCTCTATCACCCCCCCTCCCACTCCTCTCTCTCACCCCCTCTCTCTCTCTTTCTTTCACCCCCTCCCCCCTCTCTCATCTCTGCTCTATTTTTCACCCCCCTCTTTCCCCCTCTCGTTCATCCTCTCTCTCACCTCTTCTCCCTCTCTCACCTGCCCATCCCCTCTCTTTCTCATCCCCCTCTCTCTCTATCACCCTCTCTCTCACCCCCTCTCTCTCTCACACCCCTTTTCCACCCTCTCTTTCTCCCCCTTCTGTCTCCCCCCACCCTCTCTCATCCCCCTCTCTCACCCCACTTCTCTCTCACCCCTTCTCTTTCTACCCCCCCTCTCTCTCCCACCCCCTTTTCTCTCTCACCTTCTCTCTCCCCCACCCCCCTCTCTATCAAACCCTCCCTCTCTCTCTCTCTCTCTCTCTCTCTCTCTCTCTCTCTCTCTCTCCCCCCTCTCTCTCTCTCTCTCTCTCTCTCTCACACCCCTTTCTCTCCCTCTCTCTCACCCCCAATCCCCTTCTCTCACCCTCTCGCTCTCACCCTCCCTCTCTCTTACACCCCTCTTCCCCCCTCTCCCTCCCCTCTCTCTCCTCCTCTTCTCTCTCTCTCTCTCTCTCTCCCCCTTTGTCTCCCCCTCTCCTCTCGCTCACCCCCCTCTCTCTCACCCGCTCTCTCTCCCCCTCTCTCTCTCACCCCCTCCCTCTCACCCACCTCTCTCTCACCCCCTTTCTCTCTCACCCCCTCCCACTCTCACCCCCTCACTCCTTCTCTCTCTCTCTCTCTCACCCATCTCTCTTTCACACCCACTTCTCTCTCGCTTGCCCCTCTTCTCTCTCCCTCCCCCATTCTGTGGCAAACGCATGTAATGTGGGTAGTGCAATATGTAGGTGGGGCTTGAGTGTGGGCGGGAAAACAGGGGGCCCCATAATCTTCCTTTACTGGGGGGCCCCATGAGATGCCAGTCTGCCCCTGCTGAGCACGACACATCTTGGTAGATGCAAAATGCCAGAATACTGGTCCTGTCATTACTTCTGCAGTGTCAGCTACTGGCTGAATCTCTAAAACACCCACTACTGCCTGGACATCAAGATAGATGTGGATAAGGTATTGACCATAGCGTGCAACCAAGGAACTGCAGTGGATATGGAGTGCAAAGAAACCCGTTCTGCGCTGTGTTCCGCTGCTGGTGTTTAGTGGAAACAGCATTTTAAACACCTCTGCTTCTCTAGCTGAGGAGTAGGGAATGCCTCTACGTTGTAGTTCTGTGGTAAGTTTTAGGAATGGTCCCTTTCCTCAGTGATTGAGCACTGCCATGCTCTGAACCCCTGGAAGGTGTAGGAGGGCAGAGCTAAATCATCACTGTCGGCCCATAACAAGGCTCCAAAAAATGAAAAAAGGGGGAACGTGTTTAGACAATGTTGGAGTATGCGAGAACAGATGACAGAAACAGCAAGGGACAGAGAGACATGCGAGAAATGCATATTGATGTGTTATTGATTAAGGCATGATGTTGTGGCAATTTTGAAAAAGACTCTAAGGTGCAGGGCAACCGAGATTTGCCAGGGGTGACTGGCAATCAGTGTTGCCAACCGTCAGTATTTTTACTGGCAGCCAGTAAAAAACAGGCAATTTTCTCCTGCCAGTAAATACCAGTAAAAGGAAAAAGTTGCCAGTAAAAAATATGGCTGTGATGTTCGGCCGAGACCATCCGAGTGCCTGCTACAGTGTGTTTAGGCAGCTCTGGTGGAGGCGGTGCCTGAGCTTGTCGTGTGATGTCATGTTGCAAGGGAGCCAAGCAGAGCGGCCAGAGCCTCGTGTGTGGGTCTGCAGGACAGGAGCAGGGCAGGTCGGAAGCAGGACTGTCAGTGCTGTTTAGACTGGAGTGGACTGAAGGGACCAAGAGTCAACTTCATGTGTGTGTGTACCCCTTCCTATTCTAATTTCTTGCCATCCCGAGTCCTGTCCCTGAGCTACTTACTTACTATATTGAAAATAAAATAAGAAATATGTTTTTTGCCCTAATATCTACCTTAAATCTCATTGCTAATTGCATATTGTACTTGTTTGTAGCCTAAATACTAAAATTTGCACTTATATAATTACATAGTAGGTGAGGTTGAAAAAAGACACAAGTCCATCAAGTCCAACCTATGTAAAAAACTTAAAACTGTAATTTTGTAACTTTTAGAAATGCCAGTAAAAACTTGGCTGTGCCAGGAAATTTTGGGTGTCATGTCAATAAATTTCAATCTGGTAGGTTGGCAACACTGCTGGCAATGATAACTGGTAACTCAGGTTGACGTGCACAGACTAGTAAAGACTCAGAGCCCCAGCTTTTCCATTAGCAACCGTGTCTGCGTGTTAGAAAGGTGGTGACCTTCCATAGAATTGTAGAAAGAATGTGACAGTAGCTAATCCCCAGAGCAAAATGCGTGATATAAAGGTGACATGAAGGCCCGAGGTTGAGCCTGGTGTGAAGGAAAATGTGTCCCCTAGCCCAAGAGTAATATATACAGTCAGGTCCATAAATATTGGGACATTGACACAATTCTAATCTTTTTGGCTCTATACACCACCACAATGGATTTGAAATGAAACTAACAAGATGTGCTTTAACTGCAGACTTTCAGCTTTAATTTGAGGGTATTTACATCAAAATTGGGTGAACGGTGTAGGAATTACAACAGTTTGTATATGTGCCTCCTAATTTTTAAAGGACCAAAAGTAATGGGACAATTGGCTGCTCAGCTGTTCCATGGCCAGGTGTGTGTTATTCCCTCATTATCCCATTTACAAGGAACAGATAAAAGGCCCAGAGTTCATTTCAAATGTGCTATTTACATTTGAAATCTGTTGCTGTCATCTCTCAATATGAGATCCAAAGAGCTGTCACTATCAGTGAAGCAAGCCATCATTAGGCTGAAAAAATAAAACAAACCCATTAGAGAGATAGCAAAAACATTAGGTGTAGCCAAATCAACTGTTTGGAACATCCTTAAAAAGAAAGAACGCACCGGTGAGCTTGGCAACACCAAAAGACCCGTAAGACCACGGAAAACAACTGTGGTGGGTGACCTAAGAATTCTTTCCCTGGTGAAGAAAACACCCTTCACAACAGTTGGCCAGATCAAGAACACTGTCCAGGAGGTAGGTGTATGTGTGTCAAAGTCAACAATCAAGAGAAGACTTCACCAGAGTGAATACAGAGGGTTCACCACAGGATGTAAACCATTGGTGAGCCTCAAAAACAGGAAGGCCAGATTAGAGTTTGCCAAACAACATCTAAAAAAGCCTTCACAGTTCTGGAACAACATCCTATGAACAGATGAGCCCAAGATCAACTTGTACCAGAGTGATGGGAAGAGAAGAATATGGAGAAGGAAAGGACTGCTCATGATCCATAGCATACCACCTCATCAGTGAAGCATGGTGGTGGTAGTGTCATGGTGTGGGCATGCATGGCTGCCAATGGAACTAGTTCTCTTATATTTATTGATGATGTGACTGCTGACAAAAGCAGCAGGATGAATTCTGAAGTGTTTTGGGCAATATTATCTGCTCATATTCAGCAAAATGCTTCAGAACTCATTGGAGGGCGCTTCACAGTGCAGATGGACAATGACCCAAAGCATACTGCGAAAGCAGGCAAACAGTTTTTTAAGGGAAAGAAGTGGAATGTTATGCAATGGCCAAGTCAATCACCTGACCTGAATCCGATTGAGCATGCATTTCACTTGCTGAAGACAAAACTGAAGGGAAAATGCCCCAAGAACAAGCAGGAACTGAAGACAGTTGCAGTAGAGGCCTGGCAGAGCATCACCAGAGATGAAACCCTGCGTCTGGTGATGTCTATGCATTCCAGACTTCAGGCTGTAATTGACTGCAAAGGATTTGCAACCAAGTATTAAAAAGTGAAAGTTTGATGGATGATTGTTAATCTGTCCCATTACTTTTGGTCCCTTAAAAAGTGGGAGGCACATATACAAACTGTTGTAATTCCTACACCGTTCACCTGATTTGTATGTAAATACCCTCAAACTAAAGCTGAAAGTCTGCAGTTAAAGCACATCTTGTTTCTTTAATTTTAAATCTATTGTGGTGGTGTATAGAGCCAAAAAGATTAGAATTGTGTCAATGTCCCAATATTTATGGACCTGACTGTATATATATATATATATATATATATATATATATATATATATATATATATATACATACTGTATACATATTTTATTTTATTTTATTTGTATTTTTTTTTCTATGGCGAAAGTCTGAGACCTTGTGCTAAGAGAAACAAAGCTGATATCTGCTGATCTGTAAAAGAGATTAAGGGCATTTGAACGAAGGATCGTGAAATGTGTGAATGACTGATGTGAGTTGCGACTTGAGTGCTGCGTGGGCCCGGAGCCTCGAGAGGAAGGCTGTTGGACCTGCAGCTGGCGAACTGTAGTGCATATGTGAGGCAAATCTAATATCTGCCGATTTGTGAAAGAGAAACAGAAAATGTGCACAAACGATCGTGACTGTGTGCAATGACTGATGTGAATTTTCAGTTTTAGTGCTGCGTGGGCCCAGAGCCTCAAACTGAAGGCTTTTGGATCAATGACTGAAGAAACTTGTATGTGCATATGTAAGGAGGTGTCACAAACAGTCATGCTGGATGTGATAAAAAATTTGAAGTTTAGACTGAGAACAAGAGTGAACGAGAATGAATGTAGAAGAGAACCGTGGTCGTGCCTGCGAGAGGCAGGGGACCATATATTGAAAAATAAACAACAGAATGTACCAAATCGAACTGAAGATTCGAACCAAAGCCTCGCATGCGGGAACGAATGACTGTGAATGTGTGCTAATGACTGAAGCAAGTTGCGACTCAAGCGCTGCGTAACACAGAGCCTCATGAGGGAGGCTGTAGAAAACAAAGTAGCTGAAGAAATTGCACTGCATGTGTAAGGAAGTGTCACAACCAACCATGCTGGATGTGAAAAATGCAAAGTTTAGACAGAGCAGAAGAACAAACAAGAATGATTGTTGACGATCACCGTGGTCGTGTCAGCGAGAGGCAGGGGACTGTATGCTGAAGAATGCACAATGGAACGTACCGAATCATACAGAAGATTTGAACTGAAGCATGGCATGAGATAACGAATGACCGTAAATGTGTGAACAACTGATGCGAGTTGCTACTGAGTGCTGCGTAACAAGGCGCGTCATGAGGGAGTCTGTGTAACTCAAAAGTAGCTAGATAATTTGTAGTGCGTATGTAAGGATGCGTCACAACCAACCATGCGGGATGTGAAAAATGCAAAGTTTATACAGAGAACAAGAACAAGCACGAACGATTATAGACAAGCACCGTGGTCATGCCAGCAAGAGATAGGGGACCGAATGCTGAAATATGAACAACGGAACGTTCTGCATCGTACCGAAGATTCGAACCGAAGCATGGCATGCGATAACGAATGACCATGGGTGTGTGAACGACTGATGCGCATTGCGACTTGGGTGCAGCGTGACAGGGAGCCTCATAAGGGAGGCTGAGTAACTTAAAAGTAGCCAGAATTTGTAGTGCGTATGTACGAGTGACGGAACGAGCTGAACTAAGCCGAGGACTTGAACCGCAGCCTCGCATGATGCGACTGGGATTCGACTCGTTAGCTTCTGCGGAGCGTGCGGAACTGCTAACTGCTATGAGAACTGTGAACTGGAGCTGAACTGCGGTGAGGTGACCCAGATGTGTCGGCTTGAACATCGGTTGTGTACGAGATTTCGAAAGCACCCTGCAGCAATGAGCAGGCTCGAAAATGACTCGAACAGCACCTTGCGAGGAGTATGAATGGAGCTACGACCCAACAACAAATGAAGCCGCAACATCAACTGACTGCAAATCGACCTGTAGCGAGCAAATGCCAGGCGACGACCACGTCCAATAGGGTCATTTTACGACATCGGTGAAAAACAACAAATCGCAATGCAACGTATGGTACATGTAAAATATTCAAAGCTTACCTGCGACGGCGAGCGAGTACCACCGATGATGACCCCGATGACCATCCCTAGGGCTTACAGAGAATGGTCAGAAACAGTGAAAATATCCAGTGAGCAGTTGTGTGGATGAAAATGCATTGTTGATGTCAGAGGTCAGAGGAGAATGGGCAGACTGGTTTGAGAAAGGCAACAGTAACTCAAATAGCCACTCGTTACAACCAAGGTATGCAGAATTCCATCTCTAAACACACTACACATTGAACCTTAAAGCAGATGGGTTACAGCAGCAGAAGATTAAAATGGGTACTACTCCTGTCAGCTAGGAACAGGAAAGTGAGGCTGCATTTCAAACAGGCTCACCAAAACTGGACACTGAAGAAATGACACTTTGCTGCAATGTAAAGTAGTGAGTGTCGCTTGTATTGTATAAAAGTGTAAATTTTGCTGTCCCTTCAAAAAAACTCAATACACAGCCATTAATGTCTAAACCGCTGGCAACAAAAATGAGTACACCCCTGTCAGGGATCTGCTGTGACAGGACGGAGGTGTGTGCGCACATGCGCACACGGGTACCACTCAGACAGCGGCGTGTACATGGCGCCAATAGGCATTTAAAAGGACAGCTGTTCATGTTCGGAGACTTTCGGCGTCTCCTTTGTCCTCCGTACTGCGTAAGCGCTGTGCCTGCGCAGTACAGAGTGGATACTATCCGATGGGGGGACCTTTCTCGTCAGAACACCGGCTCTGCTTGACTTACCCAATCTCTCCAACACTGACCTTGGCTTGCCTTGACCCTGCTATAAGGACTTCCTTGCTGATACTCTGTTGCCAACCTATGCTTGTTCTTCTGACTCCACTTCAGCCTCAGCCCTACCTACCTGACTACCTGTGTTTTGACCCAGCTTGTCTCACCTTGCTCCTGCCTACTGATCCATACTATTGATTACCTGTGTTTGACCCGGCTTGTCTCACTCTGCTCCAGTCTGTACCTGCCAGCTTCCAGGCCACTGACCTGCACCTGCCTCCATTGACATCAGCATCCGGATCTATCTGGTGGTTTATCATCCATCCATCCGTGCCTACACCACAACAGGCACTCCTAACTTACTGCGCTCTCAAGTCTACTGTTCCCACTCCAGTGGCTCCTGAGCCAGAGCTGTAAGAGAGGTCTCCTTCTACAAAGTCAGACTCTAATACACGGTACATAACAACGCCTAAATGAAAATGTCCAAATTGGGCCCAAAGTGTCAATATTTTGTGTGGCCACCATTATTTTCCAGCCCTGCCTTAACCCCCTTGGGCATGGAGTTCACCAGAGCTTCACAGGTTGCCACTGGAGTCCTCTTCCACTCCTCAATGACGACATCATGGAGCTGGTGGATGTTAGAGACCTTGTGCTCCTTCACCTTCCATTTGAGGATGCCCAGCAGATGCTCAATAGGGTTTAGGTCTGGAGACCTGCTTGGCCAGTCCATCACCTTTACCCTTAGCTTCTTTAGCAAGGCAGTGGTCATCTTGGCGGTGTGTTTGGGGTTGTTATCATGTTGGAATACTGCCCTGCGGCCCTGTCTCCAAAAGGAGGGTATCATGCTCTGCTTCAGTATGTCACGGTACATGTTGGCATTCATGGTTCCCTCAATGAACTGTAGCTCCCCAGTGCCGGAAGCACTTATGCAGCCCCAGACCATGACACTCCCACCACCATGCTTGACTGTAGGCAGGACACACTTGTCTTTGTACTCCTCACCTGGTTACCACCACACACTTGACACCATTTGAACCAAATAAGTTTATCTTGGTCTCATCAGACCACAGGACATGGACCCAGTAATCCATGTCCTTACACTGCTTGTCTTCAGGAAACTGTTTGCGGGCTTTCTAGTGCATCATCTTTAGAAGAGGCTGCTTCCTTCTAGGACAACAGCCATGCAGACCAATTTGATGCAGTGTGTGGCATATGGTCTGAGCACTGACAGGCTGACCCTCCACCCCTTCGACCTCTGCAGCAATGCTGGCAGCACTCATATGTCTATTTCCCAAAGACAGCCTCTGGATATGATGTTGAGCACGTGCACTCAGCCTCTTTGGTCCACCATGGCGAGGCCTGTTCTGAGTGGAACCTGTCCTGTTAAACAGCTGTATGGTCTTGACCACCGTTCTGCAGCTCAGTTTCAGGGTCTTGGCAATCTTCTTATAGCCTAGGCCATCTTTATGTAGAGCAACAATTCTTTTTTTTCGGATCCTCAAAGAGTTCTTTGCCATGAGGTGCCATGTATGAGAGAGTGAGAGCGATAACACCAAATTTAACACACCTACTCCCCATTCACACCTCAGATCTTATAACACCAAAGAGTCACATGATAATGAGGAGGGAAAATGGCTAATTGGGCCCAATTTGGAGATTTTCACTAAGGGGTGTACTCACTTTTGTTGCCAGCGGTTTAGACATTAATGGCTGTGTGTTGAGTTATTTTGAGGGAACAGCAAATTTACACTGTTATACAAGCTGTACACTCACTACTTTACATTGTAGCAAAGTGTCATTTCTTCAGTATTGTCACATGAAAAGATATAATAAAATAATTACAAAAATGTGAGGGTGCACACACTTTTGTGAGATACTGTATATATATATATATATATATATATATATATATATATATATATATATATATAAATATATAAAACAACAGAGCAGCAGGCACTCACTTTACAGGTGATGCTGTAAACATGCGCATGAAACTTACACTGATTTTGTTTCTGTGTACAAGAACAAGTTTGATGTCTGTACAGAACACAACACAATACAATACACAAGTACAGTGCACTGATCTCCACTCTACTTTTTGTGAACTATACTCCTTGTGTGCCAGTTACTTCATGACAGGCATGGGTATTTTATTGCAGGCATGTACTTGTAATAAAATAATCCATAACAATCCTATTATTCTGGATTACCTCATTATATACACATAATTCAGAAAATAAAATACACAACTCAGAGGAGAGGGAAGAGGGGCTCAGTGTAACTCGCCCACAGGAACACCCATATTTTGGGCTTCAGCCTGGGGTAGAGATACAGCCAGCACTGACAAAAAGCAAAAATTGTTTTTAATTTCCTAACAACAGCACAGATCTAAATTGAAATGAATGCTATTTGCATTGGGTCCCCAGGTAATCATACAATTTGTAGTGATAATTTTTTAAAACCTTGCACTGCCCTTTTAAATAAGCCCACAACACTTAAAGCTAGCTTCAGCCAAATGTAAAAGACACAAATTATTGCAGCCCTGTTATCATTAATACATATTAAATGTATGTTTTAAGTACAAGCAGTGTAAGTACTTGAGTTTTACCTGGCATTAGCCTATTGCATTCCATGCACAGCAGCACTGGAACATGGGAGGAAGAAGCAGTGCAAGAAGCGAGTCAGTTCATATGCGGACAAAAAGCATGCTGATAGGAGGAGAAAACAGTAAAAAGAGGGATGAACTCATCACTGTGCTGCTTCTCCTTTTACTGTCCAGTCACAAGCTGGTCCAAGACGAAGTGGGATGATGAACGATGCTAACCATCAGACTGAGGACATCTAGTGGCAGAACAAAAGTGCTGTGCGGGGAGTCTCTGGATTTAAGGGGAATATTGCAGGACAAGTTTTTTTTTTTTTTCATTTATCATTTAATGTGCTAATCATTTTATCTTTTTTGGGTGGAGTTCTGCTATAAAGATGGATATTAATGTACATAAACAGGTTCATATACAGATTTGTGTAAATACTTTCTGCAAAAGCATATTAATTTGAAATTATTATTACATTTGCCTTTATTTTAGGCAAATTTAAAGAACACATATTTCATTTTAACAATTTACTAGTTTCTTCATATTTTTTCGTTCTTACAGGATTCTCATTTACACATAACTGCACCCCCCCAAAAAAAAAAAACAGACTGAAATTAAACGGTAATATGTAAATAATTTTTTTTGCCATAGAAAAAAGGTTACAAAGTAATGCACAAAATAAACAGCTAAGTAATAGTATATAGTATTTATAAAACAAATATTTTAAATTTAGCTTGAATAATGTTTAACATTTATTGCATTCTCCACACAGCAGAGAAATGAAGTGCATAATGATACATATTGTGTTTTTCTTTTCAAATTTAGGAATATTGTTTCGGCCTTGTTTCTTTATTGATCAGGCAAGAAGCAATGTTAACTGAGGTCTAAATGGTAAAGGTCTTTTGTCATTAATGTGGTACAACGGAAATTCTCATTCAGATGTAAGCAAATCTGCCATATGCGCTGTAAAACAATACAGGAATCAATGTTATTTTTAGAAGATAACTGCAGCAAGAGAAATATAAGGTCTGCATGTGCTGATCTCATGAAAAAGCCAGTTGACTGGCTGTCCCAGGCTTCAATACTTTCTGATACACCCACTAGAAAAAGCATATAGCAAAAGAAGCCAAAACTCTTGATCACTAAACTTATTCTGGGCTTGGCGACTCCAATAGCACTGAAGCTATTTATTTAGATTGCCTGCCAGGCAATTAGCATCTTCAGAGGGATAGGTCAGCGGCTGCAATCTACATATTGCTCTGAGTTCAGGTTTTCTTTAAAATCGTATAGCCATTGCTCAGAGATGGAAAATCAGCAGCTCTGGCTGTTTTGTTATAAAGTGAACTAAAACAAACTTTCAAAAGAACACGTATTTTAAATTATTAGTTTAATCATTAGCTTAAAGTAATCTCTGATTTGCCTTTTTATGTTTGTGCATGCTTGCTGTTTCATATTTCCACTATTGTACTAAATATATAGATTTGTAGATTAGTCACTAGAGGAGATTCTGCGTGTCACTGAAGTCCCTCAAGCCTCCTAAATATGAACTGTTGAGATAAGATCATAGCTATGGAGAGAATACACTGTTTTCAGTAGGCCAGGCTTAAAAAACACTTGTACTGAGAGAGGTACGTATACTTAACGCAGAGATTCTCCAAATTGTTATAGAGCAGAGAATAAAAGATCAAAGTAATGCGTATGAACCATCTTCATTGTCGGCCAAATATTATACTGGTCCCCAGGGATCCAATGAGGCTGGACATTCATCTCCCTCCCAACCCCATGTTAGAGAGATATCTGTCTACCTATGGGCTGTCTAAGGCACATCCATTCTGCAGCACTATAAAAATGAAGTATATCCTGCATATGTAATGAACAAATCAGCTTTCCCCCATAAACAGGAATTCAGCTTTCCTTAAGCCCAGGTTCACCCTGTAGCGAACACAGACATTGGATGTGATTCGCACCCGCACTGCTGTGCTGATCACATGCAATGTCTGTGCAATGCGAGTTAAGCCATATTGTTGTATGGCTGAACTCGCATTGGATTAGCACAAAAATAGTGCAGGGACTTTTTTTCCCCCTTACTGGAATCGGATCACATAGGTGTTCTCACCCATGCGATTTGATTTTTGTCCGAATCCACAGTTCGCACTGCGATCTGTGAACCAATCTGGGGGTGTCATTAACATTGTATTGACACCTGCAGTGGTTTGCAGAGGGCAGGGTGGACTGCCTGTGGGAGAGATGTGATGCCGGAACTGGCGCTGAAATTGCGCTGATTCCCGCATCGCTATAGTGTGAACCCAGGCTTAGAGTAGCTAAATGCAAAACTTTTTTTTTTACGTTTTGGATAGTGGATAGTGATTACAACAGCTGTCTGGTTTTAGTGCTGTCTGTGCCCCCATTAGGGAGATTCACCCCCACTATTTGTCCTGTTTACTATTATCATTGAGAGTAAAAGTAAAAGAAAATCCCACATTTTGGGTTGACTCCGAAACATTAATAGAGGGGAAATCTTCCAGTGGTGACTCTGGTGACACACTGGGATACTTTGGAGGGATTTTTCCTGGTTATGCAACAGGAAGTGAAGGGAAATCTCTCCTATAGGACACAGATGGCAAAAAAAACCTGACAGTAGTTATAATCATCCTTTACCCTATCCAAAATTGCCTTTAGTTATACTCTCCAACTGTAAAGCAAAAAAAAAAAACTGCTCACTCTCTTACTGAACAGTATATATTCATTCAAAATAGATGCTCCCAAAGTCATTTAAAGTGAATATAAAGCTAAAACGTTTTTTCAAGTAGAACTATAGACAAAACTGTATTTTTCATTTTGGATAGAGTATCGCCATTTATTTTGCCATCTGTGTCCCATTGCAGAGATTTGCCTTCACTTTCTGTCCCATGGCCAAATAAGAAGTGAGAAGAAATCCCTGAAAATCAAGGGAATTCCCTGGAAACCCCCAGGTCCCCAGAACTAGTGTCCCTATTGGAAAATTCACCCTCTATTACTTTTCTGGAGACAACCCAACATTTGGGGTTTTCTTTTACTTTCAATGATAAATGATAAGCAGGACAAATAGAGAGGGTGAATCTCCCTAATGGGGGCACAGATAGCAGTAAAAACTGACAGGTGCTCTAATCCCTCTCCACTCTATCCAAAACTAAAAAAAAAAAGTTTTGCATTTACTTTTACTGTACTTTAAAGCTCTGATTGGGCTTTTACTACTGGTGTTCCCGCTTCGAAGATCATCTTTCTTTACTGTTGATTGTCACCAGGGCAGAAAATCCACACATTTGCAGTTGTCATTGAAACAAAAGGTGGAATTAAATCTTCCTGTAGGGTACATGGCATAGTTACAACTACCTTTGAGTTGATTTCCTCCCATTCTAGAGAGATTTTGATTTCACTTCCTGTTGTGTCTTTTTGGAAGAGGAAGATGAAGTAAAGGGAAATCAATCCAATGGAACAAAGACCCCCCCCCTACACACCCTAACCTAAACAAACCTTAGAAATTAGTAGATGTACTTTAAGGACTCATTTACATGTGCAGGTGGTTACCACCCCTCTGAAAAGCAATCTGTGGTGGAATGCGCAGTGTCGCCCCCTGAATGGCTGTTTTAACAAGTGAAAGCCCACAGCGCCATGTCGCAATGGCATGCATTACACAGTGGTACAAAGTTGAGTGGTGCAGCCCCATGCACTTAAAAGGGTTGTATTTGTTCAAACACCACAGGCTGTAAAATTTTCACTTGTGTTGCACCCCAACCCCAGCGATGTGCGCTAACAAGACTGCAGGCTCAAAGGGTGGTAAAAGCAAGGCTCACTGATTGTTTTTTAGCTACCCTAGGCAACCTATGTAAACGAGGCCTAAGGATTTGGACTCTATTTCCATTAATAGGAAATGTGGCTGCATATTGCATACAGCTCTGTGTTCTGGCAGCGGTATGGGGACTTCCTGAGCTGTTTGTAACGGAATTTGTAACGTTTCGTCGCCGCCATCTTGCTACACCCCACACGGCAAGCCTGCTGATCTCACAGGGTTGCTAATCTGAAGTAAACACCGCTGCTTTGAAAAATCAACATCAAAACAGTCTGAGGGATTTCAAAATACTGAAATACTTTCACTATATAAGCTGAGTTTACTGTTAAAAATAAAATGCCGGACTCCAGTGGGTGTAACAAGATGTCCGCTTTCCGCCTTCTCACCGTATTCTTACTGTGGACGAGTGTGGGGTGTAGCAAGATGGCAGTGATGGAATGTCACTTCCGTTACAAATTCTGACGGGTCGCCTAATCTGACGAAACACCGGAACAATCGTGTCGGACTAAGTACTGCTCAGCCATTCATAGGAAGCCTTGTATTTTTATGAATGAATACAAGCCTTCCTCTGATTGGCTGAGGAGAGACAGGTAGATGATATTACAATCTTCACCTAAGCCAATCAGAGGAAGCCTTATATTCATTTATAAAAATACAAGGCATCCTATGAATGGCTAAACAGCACTCAGCCCACCTTGACTTTGTCCCAGGGGTGGGATGGGAAGCCCCCATACTGCTGCCAAAGCACGGTGCTGTATACTGTATGTAGCCAATGCTACAATGCATACAATGCTGACAGCGGCTGCAGCAGTTAGTAAAGGAAAGCGTTTGTTTGGGCCATCTTGGGGCCAGTAACACAAAATCTGGATGTGGGCTTTAACATTACATTGTATTATAAATCCAAACACAGAAAGACTATGCCATGCTATATTTCCTATTAGTGGAATGCTGCATGGTTAAAGATTTTTTCTTGATTTTAGATTCTCTTTAAAGTGACCCTGTCACTAAAAGGCCATTTATAAAAAACAAAAAAGCAAAAACCCAGGCCTGTAATATAAGCAGCACTATAGTTATGTTTATCAACATCTGAAGAAGTTCTGGACAGCTGCACTCCAAACAAGTTTTGCCTTTTATTCAAAAAATATCATAAAAAATACATGCCACAGCAGAGCGGACAAAAGAGCTTACGCGTTTCACACTACAAACAGTGCTTAATCATAGCTGTGATTAAGCACTGCTTGTAGTGTGAAACGCGTAAGCTCTTTTGTCCACTCTGCTGTGGCATGTATTTTTTATGATATTTTTTGAATAAAAGGCAAAAACTTTTTTGGAATGCGGCTTCTAAACTGGAGGAGAGGATTTCTACCTTTGCCTGACCTACCTGGAGCGGTGATATCTCCTTCCCTATAGTTATGTTTATATTGGCCCATGTCGTGAAACACTGCTTTAGCTGCTCTTAAGCTGCCAAATGTATTCCACACAACCACATGTGTGAATACCTGTTGCTTCTTCCGCACACAGTGGTTTGTTCCTACAGTCTTTTACATCTCTACAGGACAAGGGGAACCATTGCATGCAGCGGGGGGGGGGGGGGGGGGCAGCCAACCAGTCAAATAACTACAGCGGCTGGGTAGCAGTAAGTCGGCAGCATTTCACAATACGGGAACATGGGCAGCCTTTTCTTTTACAGAATTGGTCTTTTTTTGTAAGTTACCCTGCGGTGAAAAGGTCATTTTAATCAGGTTAAAAAGATTGTGATTGTAATCAAGTAACCCCTTGTGCATTTTCCATATTTGTTCTTTTAATAAAGTATAACGTGTATAACATGGCCTAAGGTGTTCGGGAATTGTATCAATGTTAACTGATTATACAAATTATTATTGCTCTGGCAAATCAGAATATTCCATTACAGTTCTTTCAGTTAAACTCTACTTTTGAACTTGTACCTACAGGTAAGCCTATAATAAGACTTACCTGTAGGTACGGTGAATCTCCTAAACCTGCACGGTTTAGGAGATATTCACAAGGGATGCTGTCGGTGACGTCACCAGTGTATGTGCTCTGAAGGGACTGCACCCCGTACTGTACCATTAGAGCTCAGTGCCGGAGCTGAGGATGTGACATCACTGCGCCCCCGGCCTTTCATACATCCAGAGCCCGTGAACCTGGAAGGAAGACCGGGTGGATCTGTGACAGCACTGCGTGTGAGGGATCTGCTTTACAGATAAGTCTGTCACAATGTGCTAGTATGCGGTGCACACGTATGCTGTACATATTTATCTTTCATGGAGTTACAATAAATTTGGAGCATGTATGGAGTTGCCGATTTTCTTCTATCCATTTACATTATGACTTAATCCTGCGGGGCTGTCCACTTTGTTTTTATCTTAGTGGCGGTTTACTGCCGGTTTATGAAGAAAGATAGCTAAATGTAATATGATCTAGGCTTTACCTTATTTTTACTCTTGACATCTTCCACTGCACCTTACTACTAAAGCTGGTCATAGATGGATAGAATTTTTAATGAAAATTCTCAGGAAAAGCCTTAGGAGACTTTGTACAAAAATTTTCAGAACGTTTGCATGGCATTCAAAAGATTTTGTTTGCTTTTAACATTTGATTTTGGAATGAGTAAAAAAAACACATACACTTTTACAAATTTGTTCAGGAAAAATTTTCCATTTTGCTCTCTTAATTTTTATTTTTTGTCACTGCAGTCGAAAACAAACGTTAATTTGACCTGCGAATGATTAGAAAAATGAACAAACTTTCTTAGGACATTCTTTTGCTATGAATTTTTTTTTTCCAAATTGTACCCATCTATGGCCAGCCAAAGGGTCAGTCTATAAAAAAATTATATTTGAGCTTTTGGTGGACTTTAGTGGTATGTTCTCCTTTCTGAGGTTTCTAACTACACACTCTTGACTACCTTATTACATTCAAGTGGAGTGAGTTAACCCTTGTTTTGGCTCTGCTAGGTTGGTGGGCCTAGGAAGAAGGAGATTTTGCCTTCAGTTTTTAGCAATCTTGTTTTACATGCTAATAGGGCAAAGAGAATACAGAGGACTCCCTTTGCAATCTCCTGAATTCCTCACATATAGAATTGTAAGTAAATGTATCTAGAATGTAAACAGTCTTTAGCTGGTTTCTTGCTTTTAAAAATTGTTTTTTTTTTAAATATTGGGAGGAAGACAGTTAAAATTGCCACCATTAGATAGAGCAAACTTTAGTTTAAAGTATTTGCTATGTAGAACTTGTGTAAAAGCATACCAAACCTTTAAAGTTAAACTCTATGCTCAATATAAAAAAAAAAAAAACATATTTGAGAGCTGTTTCACCTAACAAAGGATTTGTATTTCTATCCATCCCCTACGGAGATCTACACAGCTCTGCCACGCAATACAGCCCTGCTCTCTGCTGCAGTTCAAGTGTATGTCAAGGCAAATTAAAAAAAATTATATTTTGTACATCTCTGGAACAAAAACACATTTCCCCATGTTTTGTCCCTTTGAACAAGCAACAAATACAGAAAAAATAACTGTTGATATGCTTAAAATAGAATACCCTCCTCTTTGACATGACAACACAGTATACTTTGAGTTTCTTAGCACATGTGTCAGCCCTGCCTACTTCATACCTGATGGAGTTCAAAGAACACAGACCTCTCCATAATCCCACCTTGTATACAAGCAAAGAGCATAGGAAGTTATCAGCTAACAAGATTTCTGACAAAATCAACGGGTATATTTTGTACTTTAACAAACAGATATCACAAAATGGTTTCAATGGTATATTCTTAAGACCAAATGGGTGCAAATAAGAGAAGATCATTGTGAGGGCTTACAAACTCTTTTAATAACACTTACAGGTCCTGCCTCAGCCTCTGACTGGACAGTGAAAGGAGAAGCAGCACACCGATGAGCTAATTTCTTTGTCACCCTGCTCTCTCCTCCCATCATCCTTGCTTCTTCCGGCCCCTCTCTGAGCTCTGCTGTACAGGGTCTGAAATGGGCTGATACCAGGTGAAATTCAGACACTTACAGCACTTTCATTACCCAAAATCAATTTAGTATGTATAAATGAATACAGAGTTGCGTTAAGCTGTCTTATTTATATCTTCCCAGAGTTCAGCTTTAATACTCACTGCTCATCTATCTCTTTCACATGGGTCCAGCCCCTTAATAAACTTTTTAAACAATGATAATACAACAGGTTTCAGTGCATAAAAAATAAAATGTAAGCTTTAAAAGTAAAAGTCCTGTTGTGCGACTTTTTCCTTTATCTCTGATTTAGTGCTGAAAAAGACTACACTGCAAATCTGTGATGATGATATGAATCCTTGTGCCATCATTTTAAGCAATCCCCATGTACATGCAAGTATATAAAACATCATAGGCTGTTCAGCACTATGGCATTCCAATGTTAAAAGACTCATTCTGAAATGACATTGGTTTACATATGCCATCCTAATCCCTACCTACTTAGTGAGTCAGTGACCAGGAACAAGCATGTTAGGTTGACCATTGATATACTGAACTACATGTGATCATGGAAGGCAGCCCATGAGCACCTTCTAGAACAAATCAGAAATTTTAACTGCCATAATTTTATCCTGATGTCTGACTGGTTTGATTTGGCACAGACAATACTGTATTTGTAATACACCATTAATGAATCGCTTTAGCTGACTTTTAACTCTGGCCCTAAATCTAGTTTTCATTGTTCCCAGTAGTGACCTAACACTCATTGTTCTCAATTTGTATGGTGCAGGCATGCAAAATACAGTTGCTTGTGATTTTATACATGAAGTTTCTATGTTAGCATTCAACGCTATGGGTAACACATGATTTACAGTATCTGAAACAAAACATACCTTCTTAATCAGTTCTCCTTTTTTATCTATTAACTAACAGATGCAGTCTGTGACCACAGTATACACAGGGAAAAAGATCCCCTTCAAGCAGGTTATACGGGTTAAAAATCTAAATGACCTAGTTTCGGGACTGTTGAACCACCTTTATTGCCACTGGTACCATCCCTGGTCTGGAACTTCATGTCATAAAGTGAAGGACAGCATGGCCTTAACGGGTTATAGTGTTAACTTTTCTCTGCTTAATCCCTTTCCGCCAAGCCTCGGCGTTCCTTTAATAGGATCTATACACCCAGGGGGTTGGAAGGATTGGGTGTCACAGTGGTCACATGATCGGAAGCCAGTCCTGCTGGCTATTGATTGTTGGGGGGGATTGGCGAGAGCGGTCTTTGACAGCTTGGTCTCTGTACTTGGAACCTGTAGTGAGAGTGCTCTGAGCACAGAAACAACGGCCACCCACTGACACATATGTGTGGTGTTTTCGGCGTTAAAGCCCATCCTCTTGCCACTGCACATATGTGTTATATGGGCAGGTTAAAGGAAATTTTAAGCCTATTTGAACTCTCAGTAAAAATCATCTGTCTTATGCCCCGTACACACGATCGGATTTTCCGACAACAGATGTTGGATGTGAGCTTGTTGACGGAAAGTCCGACTGTGTGTGTGTTCCATAGAACATGTGTTGTCGGACTTTCCGTCAACAAATGTTGGCTAGCAGGTTCTCAAATTTTCCGCCAACAAATGTTTGTTGTCGGACTTTCTGAGCGTGTGTACACAAGTCCGTCGGACAAAAGTCCACGCATGCTCGGAATCAAGTACGAGCCGGAGATATAACTAGCGTTCGTAATGGAGACATCACGTACGTCTTGTACATCACTACGTTCGTAATTGTTGGCCAACATTTGTGTGACCGTGTGTATGCAAGAAAACTTGGAGCCAACACCCTTCAAACAAAATTCCACGGTTTTGTTGTCCGTTTTGTTGAAAGTCCGATCGTGTGTACGAGGCATAACAGTTTGCAGAGGCTCCAACAAGCCCCTTACTGAATCAGACCAGATGCTTTCTGCTGATAGGCGACCTCTGGCACTGACTCAGCAAGGGGTCTTGTCAGACCTCTGCAGAGAGACTCTGCAGCATGCAGCAGGGGATAGACTTTTCTACTCAGGCTGAGACTGCTTTAGAAAGAAAACAAACTGTATAAAACTAAGCACGTTGTAATTTGAGGCACCTGGATTGTTTTTAGCTGGTTTAAAGTGAGAGGTCAGTTGGACTTTAAGGCAGTCAAAGAGGATAACAGCCAGTCAACCAGCAAATCCAAAAACAGGTCAATAATGGCAGACTCTGTATTTCACGCGAGGCAAATTAACTTTCAATGTGCTGAAGTGTAGGAGACCTCTATTTAATTGTGACACACTCTATATCAGGGATATGCAATTAGCGGACCTCCAGCTGTTGCAAAACTACAAGTCCCATCTTGCCTCTGCCTCTGAGTGTCATGCCTGTGGCTATCAGAGTCTTGCTGTGCCTCATGGGACTTGTAGTTCTGCAACAGCTGGAGGTCCGCTAATTGCATATCCCTGCTCTATATGGTACACAAGTTTGGTTTCAGTATAATCAGCCTTCTGAAGGCTGGAATAAGAAGCCTTATTAGAACCAAGTGACAGCCAATGAATGATTTTAATTCCGCCCTTCGATAGATCGCTTAAATATAACAGATCAGCAATCGATTGGGCTGTACATATATTGTCACAGACTGAAGTGCTTGCTTTCAATAAAACAGATGTGATTAAATATCTGGAACTCAGTGCCACTTAATTTGCTGTCAATGGCAAAGAGCCAAATGGCCAGTTATATCCTCTTGACTCTTCTACTGGGCTAATTTTTGAAAATAGCATCAAAAACAGATGGTAACAACAGCAACCATTCAGGTTTCTTCTTTTGCTCTCAATCCTGCACTAATAAATTGAAAAAAAGAAATATGATTTGTTACTTTAACATTATTTTTGCTGTATTTTTTTCCTGTTTTTGGCAAATACTCGATGGTGGGTAACACTGATCAGCTAATCCCATGTTATGCAAGTGTAAAATGAAACAGAGATCAGACTTAGGCTAAGAATTCCATAAATTCACCTTAGATGTTACGATACATTTGGTATTTACCTTCTAGAAGCAACATATAAAATTAGATTATGCATTTTTCTAAGTCCACAGGTCATCTGTATACTTCAGACATAATATTTTATTGTAACCAAGGACATTGTTCCTGCACATGATAGTTCATCATTTAAACCAGTCTTTTGAATAGCAGCTTGTTAAAATGCTCCTACTTCAGTCCCCCATGGTCGATATGGCTTATTATTTGTGCTGGCACTAGCTTGTCGCGGGCTAGAAACGGAAGACAAGGGTGAAGAAATGGCTGTTGCAGAAGCTGCCATAGCTGCCGCTGCCCCCGGTGGAAGTATTGGGAAAGCTCCGGCAAATGACAGAGGGAAGCCCTGTGCCGCAGCTGCAGCTGCAGCATGTACTGTAGCTGAAAGCGACAGCAAGGAGGTAGAGAGAGGCGGAACACTGGAAGCAACACTACCAATTGAAGGCACTCTAAGAGCAGCATCTGCATGAGCAAACGTGGCTGTGAGAAGAGCAGAGCCATGTTGTGGTGGCATCTCTGTAGCTGTGGAAAGTCTGCAAGGAATACTGTCAGATGAAGAGAGTCCATTTTGTTGCAACAAAGCTGCAGGAAGTTGATGGAAAGCTGTCGCCCAATGGTGAGGATGCAGGGAGTGCTGGTGTTGGGTCATTGATGATGTCATAGCTACGGCTTCCCTTTGTGAGGCACAGGTACTAAGATGGGAAACAAGTCTCACTCGAAGGGGGTCAGAGGTGTCCATGCCTTCAACAGAGCTGAGATATCTTGCAACTTCTGTTAAACACTCTCGAAAACCAATGCTCATGAAGTCCATAGCCAGGGCATGGGCATCAAAGTAACCTTCAAACAAAAGGCAGATACAATTATTATTTATAACAGTTGCAACTTAATGCTCATTCAATTCACAATCTTTTCTAAAATAAACAAAAGATACAGATATATAAAACAAAGACTAAAAATGTTCAAATCCATTTCATGGCAAATAAAAAAAAACAAAAAAACATATTGGGTATTTGAGTCTTTCAGACGCATATGTATTGCCCAAAGATGGGCTTTTAGCCCCTCACTCTTTTACCAGGTGCATATCAGGGTGTATTTGATTTAAATCATGATTTAAATCACTAGTGAAAAGGCTTTATTTAAATCAACTCGATTTAAATCATAATTTTTAAAGAGCAACTGTCATCTCTGTCCCGCAGCGGCTCCATCTCTGACCCGCTGTTAATTCATCGACAGTCTCATTCACTTTAATGGGACGGCTGGTGATGCGGCAGTGACGCAACAAGGCGAGGGACGTGGCGGGCAGCAGGCGAGTGGATGCCCGCTAACAGGCGCTGCCATGATGGATCTGAAATGACAGGTGCTCTATAAATGTAAGGACTTATTATTGCTGGTAGTTAGAATCTTTAATATTTGCAAACAAAATGAAGGTTTCCTATTTAGAATAATGAGCTGTCAGTTTAGTAAAACAGCGATATCAGAACAATTCAATCATACAGATTGTAGTGTACATAGATTTGCAGAACAATGGAATAAAGGAGAGACTGTGGCTCACAGTCTCTTTATGGACCTTGCACTGGTGCGCAGGCATGTTGGAACAGGAAGGGGCCGTCCCCAAACTGTTCCCACAAAGTTAAATGCATGTCTTGATATGCTGACACCTTAAGAGTTCCATTCACTGGAACTAAGGGGACAAGCCCAACTCCTAAAAAACAACCCCACACCATAATCCCCCCTCCACTATGTGATTTGGACCAGTACACAAAGCAAGGTCCATAAAGACATGGATCAGCGAGTTTGGGGTGGAGGAACTTGACTGGCCTGCACAGAGTCCTGACCTCAACCTGATAGAACAACTTTGGGGTGAATTAGAGCGGAGACTTTGAGCCAGGCCTTCTCGTCCACATCAGTGCCTGACCCCACAAATGCGCTTCTGGAAGAACGGTCAAATATTCCCATAGACACACTCCTAAACCTTGTGGACAGCCTTCCCAGAAGAGTTGAAGCTGTTATAACTGCAAAGGGTGGGCCAACTCAATATTGAACCCTACAGATTAAGAATGGGATGCCATTAAAGTTCATGTGCGTGTAAAGGCAGGCGTCACAATACTTTTGGTAATATAGTATATATATATATATATATATATATATATATATATATATATATATATATATATATATGTATATATAACAATTAATCTAGCAAAATAAATAGTTTTTTTAATCACTTCCCTACCGGGCCATAGTAAAATTACGTCCTTGAGTTTGTGAGGGGATATCTGAATGATGCCTGTAGCTCAGCAGGTCACTCAGCTCCTAACACTAAACCGCCTCTCCGCCAATCAGGTGCTCGGATCTGTTACCCGTCACCTGACTGAAATGACAGGTGCTGTGATTGGACGCCTAGGCATCCACTCATAGCAGAGGACGTGAAGAGAGGACGGGAGAAGACATCGAGGAGCATCAAGCTGTCCCACTGAAACAAGGTAAGTGCAGACGGCGGGCGGGGGGCACATTGGCAGCATATGATATGGCACACTGGCAGCATTTGATATGGCACAGTGGGAGCGTTTGATGGGGCACAGTGGGAGCATTTGATATGGCACAGTGGGAGCATTTGATGGGGCACAGTGGGAGCATTTGATGGGGCACAGTGGCAGCATTTGATGGGGCACAGTGGGAGCATTTGATATGGCACAGTGGCTGCGTTTGATGGGCACAGTGGCTGCATTTGATGGGCACAGTGGCTGCATTTGATGGGCACAGTGGCTGCGTTTGATGGGCACAGTGGCTGCGTTTGATGGGCACAGTGGCTGCGTTTGATGGCACAGTGGCGGTACTTGATGGGCACAGTGGCTGCGTTCGATGGCACAGTGGCTCTTACATGGTTAAATAACATACACTTTTGTATTTCTTACAACGTAATTAGCAATGTAACGAACACAGCAAAGTATGAGCAGAAAATGCAATTATCAACTCAGTCTACTTGTAAAGCGTGTCCACTGTTATGATGTAAGGGAAAGAGAGGAGACACACTGAGCTACGGGACAGTGTTGTGGTATTTCAGCGTCTGTCAGGGAGTCTGGTAATGTAATACGCCACAGCGCTTGAAATTAAATAATATAGTCGAGAAAAATTAAGAACATCAGTTTCCCAAACATGAAAAATGTATGGTGGTGCCTCTCATCTTGTATTGTGGGGTAGGGACATTCCAGAGACACTTTCCCATGGTAATGCTGATCCGCAGCGTCCCTCCCTGCCTTGCACACAAACATACGCACACACAGAAAGATTAAAGGCTCCTCTGAAGTGATCCCCTCTCTTCTTTCTCTGCTAGACTGACATTTACTCCATTTCTAAGCCCTGACGGTTTGAGAGACTTTTATGTATGATCTGTTCGGTGCTACAGACATGTACGACATGTTTTGTCACTTAGCTGTAAACGAAGAACATATTTCTCTGGCATTCCTTCATCAGCAAAGTTTAATGGAAAAAATGCCCATGCAATAGACATGTACACACACGTGCACTTTTTTTCTGCCTGTGCTACCCACCTTCATGTTTAGAATCTGGTGGCTGTGAATTACAAGTAGTTCAACTTTAGTTTATTTTAATGAAGCAGTTGTGGAAGAAAGTAACGTGTTTCTATTTCTTCCACTATACATTACATATGAACCTTCAGTAACAATTTTCATGCACAGAGTTGGTATGGTTGGTTGATGTAAGACAATATTATATTTCAGAAATCTGAGACATTTATTCTTGAAGAGCAATTTTTTAGACATATCTTTTTTAACCTTTGAGTACCAGATGGTTACCCAACATTCTGCAAGGTTTACAATGTAGGAATAAAGTTATTATGGATACACAAATTGCGCTATATAATATACCTGCAAAATATACAGTCCTCTTACCTATAATAAGAGGTGTAGTATGCTTATAGCAGCCTTTCTCAAACTTTTTAACACAAAAGAACCCTTGAAATAACTTTCTGGTCCCAGGGAACCCCTGATAATAATTAATATATCTACAGTTCATGGTACGTTATTGTGATGGTCAGCGGGAAGAATGCCCATTACATTTGTGGTCAAGAATTCCCCCATTAGGCTGGGTTCACACTGGTGCGACACGACAGCCGTCCTACTTTGGATCCGACTTTGCCCTGCGACATGAAGCCGGCATGTGTCCGACTTTCAATGAACGGGGATCCGACTTGGATCCCCGCCAATGCCCGACACTGTGTTTGGTATGAATCTTTAGGGGGAACTCCGCGCCAAATTTTAAATAAAAATCCGGCATGGGTTCCCCCTCCAAGAGCATACCAGGCCCTTGGGTCTGGTATGGACCTTGAGGGGAACCCCCTACGCCGAAAAATCGGCGTGCGGGGGGTCCCCCCAATCCATACCAGACCCTTATCCGAGCACGCAGCCCGGCCGGACAGGAATGGGGGTGGGGACGAGCGAGCGCCCCCCCCCTCCTGATCCGTACCAGGCCGCATGCCCTCAACATGGGGGGGTTGGTGCCTTGGGGGAGGGGGGCGCGCTGCGGCCCCCCCACCCCAAAGCACCTTGTCCCCATGTTGATGAGGACAAGGGCCTCTTCCCGACAACCCTGGCCGTTGGTTGTCGGGGTCTGCGGGCGGGGGGCTTATCGGAATCCGGGAGCCCCCTTTCATAAGGGGGCCCCCAGATCCCGGCCCCCCACCCTATGTGAATGAGTATGGGGTACATCGAACCCCTACCCATTCACTTAGGAAAAAAAGTGTTAATTTAAAAAAAAACACTACACAGATTTTTAAAGTAATTTATTAGACAGCTCCGGGGGTCTTCTTCCGACTTCGGGGGTCTCTCCGGTTCTTCTCCGCGCTCTCCGGGTCTTCTGCCGGGCTCCTCCTCTCTCTTCTGCTCTTTTGCCGCTCTTTTGCTAAAGAGGAGGGGCCCGGTCTGCTGCCTTCTTCTCTTCGGGGGTCTGCTGCCTTCTTCTCTTCGGGGGTCTCTCCGGTTCTTCTCCGCGCTCTCCGGATCTTCTGCCGGGCTCCTCCTCTCTCTTCTGCTCTTTTGCCGCTCTTTTGCTAAAGAGGAGGAGCCCGGTCTTCAATCTTCTGCCTTCTGCCCTCTTCTCTTCTCCTGATGTTGACACGACGCTCTCTCCGGCTAGAATGCTCTCTGTGCGCTCTGCTCTGACTTATATAGGCGGTGACCCCGCCCTCTTATGCCGTCACAGTCCCTGGGCATGCTGGGACTGTGACGTTTTAGGGGGCGTGGTCATCACCCGATGACCACGCCCCCTGTATGCCGTCATAGTCCCAGCATGCCCAGGGACTGTGACGGCATAAGAGGGCGGGGTCACCGCCTATATAAGTCAGAGCAGAGCGCACAGAGAGCATTCTAGCCGGAGAGAGCGTCGTGTCAACATCAGGAGAAGAGAAGAGGGCAGAAGGCAGAAGATTGAAGACCGGGCTCCTCCTCTTTAGCAAAAGAGCGGCAAAAGAGCAGAAGAGAGAGGAGGAGCCCGGCAGAAGATCCGGAGAGCGCGGAGAAGAACCGGAGAGACCCCCGAAGAGAAGAAGGCAGCAGACCCCCGAAGAGAAGAAGGCAGCAGACCGGGCCCCTCCTCTTTAGCAAAAGAGCGGCAAAAGAGCAGAAGAGAGAGGAGGAGCCCGGCAGAAGACCCGGAGAGCGCGGAGAAGAACCGGAGAGACCCCCGAAGTCGGAAGAAGACCCCCGGAGCTGTCTAATAAATTACTTTAAAAATCTGTGTAGTGTTTTTTTTTAAATTAACACTTTTTTTCCTAAGTGAATGGGTAGGGGTTCGATGTACCCCATACTCATTCACATAGGGTGGGGGGCCGGGATCTGGGGGCCCCCTTATTAAAGGGGGCTCCCGGATTCCGATAAGCCCCCCGCCCGCAGACCCCGACAACCAACGGCCAGGGTTGTCGGGAAGAGGCCCTTGTCCTCATCAACATGGGGACAAGGTGCTTTGGGGTGGGGGGGCCGCAGCGCGCCCCCCTCCCCCAAGGCACCAACCCCCCCATGTTGAGGGCATGCGGCCTGGTACGGATCAGGAGGGGGGGGGCGCTCGCTCGTCCCCACCCCCATTCCTGTCCGGCCGGGCTGCGTGCTCGGATAAGGGTCTGGTATGGATTGGGGGGACCCCCCGCACGCCGATTTTTCGGCGTAGGGGGTTCCCCTCAAGGTCCATACCAGACCCAAGGGCCTGGTATGCTCTTGGAGGGGGAACCCATGCCGGATTTTTATTTAAAATTTGGCGCGGAGTTCCCCCTCAAGATCATCTGAGCACAAGTCGCGTGCCGAAGTCGGATCATGCGAGACGGCAATCCGACTTTGATCCGACTTCAATGATAGTCAATAGGCTGAAGTAGGATCAAAGTCGGACCAAAGTAGTACAGGGAGCATTTCTAAAGTCGGAACGACTTGTGTCGGACCAGTTAGGACGGGTCCCATAGGGAAACATTACATTTCACACGTCATGCGACATGAGCTCCCAATGTCGGAGCGTTTGTCGGACCAGTGTGAACCCAGCCTTAGGCCCCTTTCACACATGCTTCATTTCATTAGTTCAAAACAGTCAAAGTATTCATCAGTTTTTCATCCGTTTTTTTTACATACACTATCAATGAAAAAGCGGATGAAAAACAGACCGTTCGTCCGTTTACATCCGTTTTTCGTCTGATCCGTTATTTTAACGGATGAGAAATAGGGCTTTCGTCCGCTCAAAAAAAGGATGTTGGCGGAAGAGGATGAAAATCGATGATCAATCATCCATTGCCATCCATCTTTCCATAGGAATGCACTGATGTCCGTTTTTCATCCGTCAACGTCAACGGTGTGAAAGGAGCCTTATAGATAGGTAAAAGGATCATTGGTGTTAGCGATTAGATATGTGAGAGGCAAAAACTAGCCATTGCTTAAATAACCTCTGGCAACCTCTGGAGAACCCTGGTTTAGAAAGATTGGCTAAACGTATATCTAAAGCCAAAACTTTTTCACTTTTTTGTTTTGGATAGAGCAGGGAATGGTTAAAACCTCTGTCAAGTTTTCTTTCATTTCATCTGTTTTCCACTGGTAAGATTTTTCTTTACCTTCTGTCTCAGACATGCAAGATGAAGTGAGAGGAAATCTCTTCAACATAAGGAAAAACCTTTAAGACAGTTGTCACTAGAACAAGTGTCACCATTGGATGATTTCTCCTCTATTCTGGTTCCACTGACATCTCGAAAACTTTAGATTTTCTCCCACACCTAAAGCTGGCCATGGAAGGATCTAATCTTGGGCAGTTCAGCAGGGAATGAGATTTTATCCATCTAAGGGCATTCTGGTTGTACCCAAATGGATTAAGTGGATTAATCGATCAACATGAGTACCACCAGCCTGCCAGATTTTTTACACGCAATTACTGCCAGCGGCTATAGCCTCTAGCGGTAAAAGAATTGTGTTCTGCCGGTCGGGAGGTCTCCCAGTTGGCAGAAGACAATACTGCTGCGTGAGGGATACACACATCAACTCATCATTAAGGGTTTTTCTTTCCTTCCACCTGTGCAAGGGTTGGAAGGAAAGAAGATTTATTAATCTCTGCTTAGTTAAGACAAAAATACAAACCTAACAGAGGTCCTAACCTTTCCAAATTTACCCAAAACAAATGTGGCAACATGATTTTAAGTGTGAAAACAATTTGGGTCTATACCCCGGTGTAATGTAAAAAATGTTAAATGTTAGCTTGGAGATGATGTTCCGGCATTGTGTGTGAATGTTGTCTGTTAAACTGAATAAAGTTTATTGTAAAAAAAAATGTGAAAACAATTAAGTTTAATTACTCCAACATTCACTGGAATGGGTAACAGTGTTAAAAGCCCATCTTATGCTACTGGAATGTTCTGTGAGCAATCTAAACTGTAAAGATTTAGGCCTCTATATTTCATGCTTTTACTAATCCTCAGTCTGGATGAGGTTGCCTTTATGACAGAAGGGACTCTTTACTACGATAAACTACATTTAAAATAACTAGGCAAAGGATGCCGAAAGATCACTTTTAGAAAAGACGTTAACAGCATGGTCAAAATATAATTTAATACAATTAAAAGGTTTAGCTACGTTATGTCTGATTACCCCTATTTGAAGGAAATACACACTCTTCACTTTCTGCTGTAATTAACCAAATTGCTTAGTTGTAGGATCACCGTACACTTTGGACACACGCATAAGCAAACAAATTGAACCGGATCTGGTCATTTAACGTTAATAAAGTTACGTGATTTGTGGTATCACAGGAACCTGTTAATGTGGTTGCCAGATCAGTGCACAAACAAATCATTAATCATAAATGTTTATTCCCACTGACGGTTCCTAACTGATAAAAAAAATTACATTGGATTTGTTGTAGTGCGATGCTGTATGTTATACATTGTCACTTTTTCTTTCATGCCTTTTTACAAGGACTCTATCAGTAATTTTAACAATCCATTGGCTATTAGTGCTGATAAATTCCTTCTGGTCTATAGACCTCCAAGGTGGCTGTTCATGGATGCATGATCTGACTGCCCTCAGGACAAGATATCTGCAGAATGCTGTAGAGTGTTCCGTAAATTTGTAAAGTCGCGTCTTTCAACCTTACAAATATATGTCAATGGAAAGGGGAAAAGTGGTGGGGAACCAGAAGTAAATGACCTGCCGATCAGGGGAACAATAAATACCAGAACATACAATGCTGTGAAAAAGTATTTGCCCCCCCCCCCCCTTCTGATTTTAATTTTTTTTGCATATTTGCCACACTTAAATGACTCAGGTCATCAAAAACATTTTATTATTACACAAATATAACCCGAGTAACTACAAAATGCAGTTTTTAAATGATGGTTTCATTTATTAAGGCAAAAAAGCTGTCCAAACCTGCCTGGCTTTATGTGAAAAAGTAATTGCCCCCGAAACCTAATATTCGGTTGTGCCACACTTGGCGGCAACAACTGCAATCAAGCATATGCGATAACTGGCAATGAGTCTTTTACATTGCTGTGGAGCAATTTTGGCCCACTCTTTGCAGAATTGTTTTAATTCAGCCACATTGGAGGGTTCACCAGCATGAACAGCCTGTCATGATACAGCATCTCAATTGGATTTAAGTCTGGGCTTTGATTAGGCCACTCCAAAACTTAAATTTTGCTTTGTTTGAGCCATTTGGAGGTGGACTTGCTGTTGTGTTTCGGATCATTGTTCTGCTGCATAACCCAAGTGCACTTGAGCTTGAGGTCACGAACTGATGGCCGGACATTCTCCTTTAGGATTTTCTGTTAGAGCTCAGAATTCATGGTTCCATCAGTTATGGTAAGCCGTCCAGGTCCTGAAGCTGCAAAGCAGCTCAAGACCATCACGCTACCACCACCATGTCTGACTGTTGGTATGATGTTCTTGTTATGAAATGCTGTATTAGTTTTATGCCAGACAATAGTTACATTTTTGTCTCATCAGTCCACAGAATATTTGCCTAAAAGTCTTGGGGACAATCAAGATGTTTTTTGGTAAATATGAGATGAGCCTTTATGTTCTTTTTTGCTCAGCAGTGGCTTTGGCCTTGGAACTCTCCCATGGATGCCATTTTTGCCCAGTCTCTTTCTTATGCCTCGTACACACGGTCGGATTTTCCGACGGAAAATGTGCTGTTGTCGGAAATTCCGACCGTGTGTAGGCTCCATCACACATTTTCCATCGGATTTTCCGACCCACAAAGTTTGAGAGCAGGATATAAAATTTTCCGACAACAAAATCCGTTGTCGGAAATTGCGATCGTGTGTACACAAATCCGACGGACAAAGTGCCACGCATGCTCAGAATAAATAAAGGGATGAAAGCTATTGGCCACTGCCCCGTTTATAGTCCTGACGTACGTGTTTTACGTCACCGCGTTTAGAACGATCGGATTTTCTGACAACTTTGTGTGACCGTGTGTATGCAAGACAAGTTTGAGCCACTAATGAACACTAATCTTATCTGAGGCAAGTGAAGCCTTCAGTTCTTTAAATGTTGTTCTGGGTTCTTTTATGACCTCCTGGATGAGTCATCGTCATGCTCTTGGAGTAATTTTTGTAGGCCGGCCACTCCTGGGAAGGTTCACCATTGTTCCAAGTTATCTCCATTTGTGGATAATGGCTCTCCCTGTGGTTCGCTGGAGTTCCAAAGCCTTAGAAATGGCTTTGAAACCCTTTCTAGACTGATACGTGTACATTACTTAGTTTCTAATCTGTTCTTGATTTTTTTTAGATTGTGGCATGATGTGTGACTTTTTGTGATCTGTTAGCGTGCTTCACTTTGTCAGACAGCTTCTATTTATGTGATAATCAGGCCTGGGTGTGGCAAGTGGAATTTAACTCAGCTTTCCAAAAAATTGTGGTTAATCACAGTTCATTCATGATTCAGCATGGGAGGGGGCAATTACTTTTTCACATAGGGCCGGGCAGGTTTGAACAGCTTTTTTCCCTTAATAAGTGAAATAATAATTTAAAAACTGCATCTTGGATTTACTTGGGTTATCTTTATGTAATATTAAAATTAGTTTGATGATCTGAATAATTTAGGTGTGAGAAATATGCAAAAAAAAAAAATTAGGACGGGACAAATACTTTTTCACAGCACCGTATGTTCTAACCTGTCCAACTGACTGTCCCCTATGTAAATGGTTGGACAATACTGTCATCAATCGACCGGGCTAAAAATCTGCTTTTGTTCAGAAGTTTTTCATTCAAGATTGCTTGCTCCAATTACAGTCTTTAAAAATGAAAAGAAGAAGGGAGCTGGGCACGATTTACATATTATATAATTCTGGCATGTTTCACATAGGAATGCAGCCTATCCATTTACTGGAGCCTGGAAAGCAAGCAGTGGCTTCACTAGAGACCCATGACATCACTAAGAAAACGAATTGACTTGTGAATGCTGACATCACTGAGAATGCAGCCGATCTATTCACTAGGGACCAGAAATAGCACAGAGAATGTAGTCTATCCATTCTTTATAGACTAATGACATCCCTGAGAAAGTAGCCTATCCAGCTACTTATGACGGCAGACATCCCTGGGAATATAGCACATTAATTTATTAATGACCAGAGATTCCTCTGACAATGCAGTCTACTTATTCAGTCAGGACCAGCCAATGAAAATGCATTTCGCTTATTTGCTAGAAACCAAAGATTGCAGTCTATCCATTCACTAGAGACCAGATATGTTACTGAGTATGCAGTCTACACATTCACTAGAGACCAGAAATTTCACAGTGATTGCAGTCTATACATTCACTATAGACCAGACATGTCACAGACTGCAGTCTACTCTTTCCCTAGGGTCCAAAGATGTCACTGAGATGGCAGTCTAGCCATCCAATAGAGAACAGGCATGTCACCAGGAATACAGTCCACCTATATAGAGACCAAAGAGGTCATTGAGATTGCAGTCCATTCATTCACTAGAGACCAGAAATGTCACTGAGACTGCTGTCTATACATTCATTAGAGACCAGACAGGTCACTGAGATTGCAGTCTACTTATTCTCTAGAGCAGGGTTTCTCAATTCCAGTCCTCAAGACCCCAAACAGGTCATGTTTTCAGGGTTTCCCCCCGGTCAAAAGGCTGTGGTAATTAAGGCAGTGAAACTGATCAAATCACCTGTGCAAAATAAAGGTAAGCCTGAAAACATGACCTGTTGGGGCGCCTTGAGGACTGGAGTTGAGAAAGAGACCAGACATGTCACCAGAGACCAGATATGTCACTGAGAATGCATCCTACCTATGCACTAGACAGTGAACACATCACCGAATCTACTAATTTGTTAGAGACCAGATATGTCGCTAAGAATGCAGTCCACATTTTCATCTAAGTCATAAAGCAAGGAAGTACTGATGCTCTCACAAGAATTTTAATTAAAAAAGGATTGATGATTTTTATTTATTTATTAATATTGCATCCAGCCTAAAGCTTCGGTAGAGACCAGGCTTGTAACTGAGAATGCATTCTACCTATTCACTGGTGACCGGCCACATCACCAAAAATGCAGTCCACCTAGAACAGATATATCACTAAGGATGCAGTTTAGTCATTTACTAGAGACCAGACTTATCAAACAAAATGCTGTTGAGTCAATAATGGTCTAGCTGTGCAGCAAGCTGGTCTAGAATAAATATGCATTCAGTTTTAAACTTGGATAGCATTATGTTGCTAAAAGAACAAAAGCTTGGTGTTCAGGTGTTGTTTCATATCTGTGTCTATTTATGTAATACATTATTATTAAAGTGATTGTAAAGTTTAATTTCTTTTTTTTTTAAATAACAAACTTGTTATATTTACCTGCTCTATGCACTCCTATTGCACAGAGCAGCCCCTATCCTCCTCTTTTGGGGGCCCCCAACTGAGCTCCTGGCTCCTGCTCATCTTCCCGGTGTGCTACCATAGGAAGCCTCTTCCTATGGTGGCACACCTGCCGGCTCGATCTCGAGCCATGCTGCCTGCAACCAAAGAAACAGACAACGTGGCTCTGACCCACCTCCACTCCTTCATCACAGGATTTGACTGACAGCAGCAGGAGCCAATGGCCTAAGTAAAGCCTGTGAATACAGGGAGAGCTGCTACAGATGAGCACAGCGGTGGATTGAGGGCTCAGGTAAGTATAAGAAGGGGGATGGGGGTGTTATATTATTACCCAAATGTGTTTAATCTTAATGCCAGGATGAACCATTTTAAAAATGTAACAGAGTATACACATTTATGTGAATGTGCAGAGAGGATGATAAAAGCTTCTAAGGAGGGACAATAGTGATTGAGGTGGAATTTTCTCATACTGGTGCTGTCACCCATAGAGACAAGTTTGTTACCTAATCCACACACCTAGATATAGATAATATAGATAAGAAGAATAACACTGGTCATATACTTTGCAAAATTCAGCCAGTTTCTGAGGAACCGGATGAGCTTCACTCAGTTGGTGGCTCTGTCAATTGCCTCTCGCCCAACATCCCTCAATTGAGAGATCGAAGGAGCTAGGTGGAAAATTGTTGACTGAACAGCGGCTTCCAATCATGTGACTGAGCTGACAGCCAATCTCAGTGGTCACATGATTGGAATGCCCGCTTCCTGGCAATTAGATTCTCTTAAAGAGCTGGGGGGCGATGGTGAAAAGGGGTTAGACAGGAGTCCACTTGGCTCTTAAGCTCCCTTGTGCTTCTGTCTTTTAGTTGAGAAGTCTTTCATCCTCCCATGGCCCCCACTAATCCCTGCCACCGCAATATTCTAATTTTATCAGGACTAAGGAAACTGGCTGACTATGACCACCTTTCCGCCCAGCTCCTCCATTCATAACAACCACTACTTCAGCTTCTATGCATGAAAATTGATCTAGGAATATAGGATGGGTAGATTATTGCTAGATCTGCCCCCTTCATCCACAGATCCTGCTTTATTCTAACAAGCTGTAGTACCAGGTTCTATGAATATAGGAGCAGGGAGGAAAGGGTGGGGCATAGTCGAGCAGTCTTGATGCTAGCCTGTGATAGCCCTCTTAGTTCTACCAACACATGCTGCACTGTAATGCCGCACACACACGGTCAGAATTTCCGACAACAAATGTTCGATGTGAGCTTGTTGTCGGAAATTCCGACCGTGTGTAGGCTCCATCGGACATTTTCCATCAGAATTTCCAAAAAAACTAAATTTGAGATCTTGATCTCAAATTTTCCGACAACAAAATCCGTTGTCAGAAATTCCGATCGTGTGTACACAATTCCGATGCACAAAATTCCACGCATGCTCAGAATCAAGCAGAAGAGCCGCACTGGCTATTGAAAGTCATTTTTCTCAGCTCGTTGTGTTGTACGTCACCTCGTTCTTGACATTCGAATTTCTGACAACATTTGTGTGACTGTGTGTATGCAAGACAAGTTTGAGCCAACATCCGTCGGAAAAAAAACATTGATTTTGTTGTCAGAATGTGCGATCGTGTGTACGCGGCATGGGATTACGGCGGAGGATGGAAACTTTCTACTGAAATAAAAGATAGCAGCACAAGGAACACGTCACACTCCAGGTCAGTAATGTCCGTTGTGCTTATTTATTTAATTTTTTTTTCTGTAGATACACTTATGCCCCGTACACACGGTCGGACATTGATCGGACATTCCGACAACAAAATCCATGGATTTTTTCCGACGGATGTTGGCTCAAACTTGCCCTGCATACACACGGTCACACAAAGTTGTCAGAAAATCCAATCGTTCTGAACGCGGTGACGTAAACCACGTACGTCGGGACTGTAAACGAGGCAGTGGCCAATAGCTTTCATCTCTTTATTTATTCTGAGCATGCGTGGCACTTTGTCCGTCGGATTTGTGTACACACGATCGGAATTTCCGACAACAAAATTTTGTTGTCGGAAAATTTTATATCCTGCTCTCAAACTTTGTGTGTCGGAAAATCCGATGGAAAATGTCCGATGGAGCCCACACACGGTCGGAATTTCCGACAACACGCTCCGATCGGACATTTTCCATCGGAAAATCCGACCGTGTGTACGGGGCATTAGGATGCATTTCGTTTTCAGGCAGAAAGTTGTTCGTTTTTGCTGCAATTTTTGCACCGTGTTTTTTCACAGGTCAAAAGGTCACCAATGTAATAAGCAGAAAAACAACTGTAATCTCCCTAAGAAGAAGCTCATGTACTTTTTTGAGCTTCAGGCGTTTTGCTTCAGGCTACAAGATGTAAACAGGGGCAATTTAAATGAATGGGATTTTGCTTGTTGTGCATTTTTCGGGCGTTTGTTCGAGCGTTTTACGAGCTGAAAACGCTCAGGTGTGAATACAGCACTTTAACCAATCAGAATTCCTGTAAAAGTAAAAAAGTGAAATGAAAGTGGAATTTTGATTGGTTGCTATAGGCAAAAAGTTCAGTTATGCGCTTATTTTCTCCCAATTGAATTAATCAGCTCCATAAACATGCACAAGTGTAGAACATGAATGTGTATGTTTATATTCGTGTTGAGTGAATGAAACAGTTTTTTCAATGTTTCACTGTTATTTTTTATGTACAGTTCGGTTTGCACCCACACCAACTGAATGGCACTCTGCTGGTTTTTGCAGGGGTTAACCTCCATGTGAAATTTTTAACAATGACTATAGAATCAACGTTTTGAAATTTGACTGAGAAATTCCTTGCTCATAGAAAGTCACCAGGAAGTGAATTTCTGTGCTGCGATAAGCACAGGAACAATTACTCTCTCCATTTCCTTTATGGTCATTGTGCGTGTGTACATACATCAGCCTGTTCTTTTTTGTGGCCCACAAATCTGTGTGGGCAATAAACGGAGCTATCCTCCTGCACTTCCTCCCTTCCAGGCAGACACCGCGGCATACAATTGTAGGCCTCCCCGTCCTCCTGTTTATTTTCTCTGATGTTTGCGTGTTTGTTTTGTCTCTGCGCACAGATTTTTCACTGTCTTTTGCAAACCCCAAACAAATCTGTGGCTGGACTGTCTGTGAAAGGAGCTTTTACTCCCACAGTGTTATGAAAGCAAACACAAGCCCAGGGTCAAGTGCTTCTTTTGTGCTTGCCGTTGGTTCCCACGAGTTCAGTCCTACCATTAGCATTGATTTTCGAAGGAGACTCTTTTATCTGGATCCGCCTACAAGCGCTTGTCAAAGAGATGTTTGCTTAGATTGCCATGCTCTTTTACAGTGTAAAAAAGTACAGACAGCGCAAAAGCCGTACCTTTACCTCCTGTAGCCTGCAGCATCTTTAAATGGTCCACTGTCATCTGGAGAATCTCAGCTTTCTCCAACTTGGCCGATCCCTGAAAAAACACACAGGCATCAAAACCTTCTATCTCACATTAACACTTCACACAAAGTTCTACAAAGTATTGACTAATGGGAAGCTGAATGCAAATGCAGGCCACACTTTTCACATATTTATTTGTAAAAAATGTAAAAAAACATTTATTATTTTTCTTCCACTTCACAGTTATGTGCCACTTTGTGTTGGTCTATCACATAAAATCCCAATAAAACACATTTACGTTTTTTGGTTGTAACGTGACAAAATGCGGAAAATTTCAAGGGGTGTGAATACTTTTTCAAGGCACTGTACTTAAACCCAAGAACCAAATTTTCATATTTTGCCACTTAGCAGTCCTTAGATGTAGTGGCTTCATTAGTCTTCTTTTTTTCAGCCCCACTTTTTTTTTTTTTTTTACCTGGTGCCAATAACACATTTTCTGTCCTGGGGTGACAACGCTTACTCACTGTACTTTATGTATGTAGAAGCAGTGTTGTCACCCTATGGCAGCAAGTGTGTTGGGTCTACAGAACATCTCCATAACAAAGGGGAGGTTTCTAGTCCATAGAGAGAACTGGAAACCATTTTAACCAACAACAAAAAAGGGGAGGTCTCTAGTCCATAGAGAGAACTGGAAACCATTCTAACCAACAACAGAAAAGGGGAGGTCTCTAGTCCATAGAGAGAACTGGAAACCATTCTAACCAACAACAGAAAAGGGGAGGTCTCTGGTCCATAGAGAGAACTGGAAACCATTCTAACCAACAACAAAAAAGGGGAGGTCTCTAGTCCATAGAGAGAACTGGAAACCATTCTAACCAACAACAGAAAAGGGGAGGTCTCTAGTCCATAGAGAGAACTGGAAACCATTCTAACCAACAACAGAAAAGGGGAGGTCTTTAGTCCATAGAGAGAACTGGAAACCATTCTAACCAACAACAGAAAAGGGGAGGTCTCTAATCCACAGAGAGAACTGGAAACCATTCTAACCAACAACAGAAAAGGGGAGGTCTCTAATCCATAGAGAGAACTGGAAACCATTCTAACCAACAACAGAGGCAGAGTACACAGGAAGTAAGGGTCAGGATCGATAGGTCATATTTTTACATAATTAATAGCCATTAATGTCCCATTTGTGGCTGCTACTCCGTTTGGTAAAACTGTTAGGTCCCTTTCACACTTGTGCGACTTGTCCTGCGACTGCAAAGTTGCATGATAAGTGGTACAACATGATTTCCAATGAGTACTATTCAAATCGGTGCAAATTCAAGTCGCAGCGACTTCAAAGTAATGCCTGCACTACTTTGATCCGACTTTGATGTGACTTGAGGTCCTTAGACCTCAGGATTACACAGGCATTGCTTCAAAGTTACTTCAAAGTCGCGCGACTTTCATGTCGTACAAGTGTGAAAGGGGCCTTAATTGCATTCAACCCCCACAGTACCATAAGCACCATACTTGTAGTTCCAGATGCAGTACATTGATCATCACTGATCGTTCGTTGTAGACATTTTCCATTCAGGAAAAGTCATGTATTCTCCTCACTGAATTAAATGCTTCCTATGATTGAGGGCTGGTTCACACCACAAAAACACACTCCAGATCTGATCCTGATGCGTTTCTGCATGTGCGTTTTTGGCGCGTTCCGGTGCATTTCTGATGTATTCCAAATGCTTATTTTCTTTATTTTTCCTGTGTTTTTTTTTTTTTTACTGTACTGGGGTCCGGTGCATTTCTGATGTGTTTTTGATGCATTCCAGTGTGTTTTTGATGCGTTTTACTGCGTTCCAGTACAGTCCAGTGCAGGAAAAATGCAGCATGTTCTACATTTTTTTCTGGAACTGGAAAGCCCTGGAACTGACTGCACTGGTGTGAACTATGTCATTGGAAACCATATAACCTACTTTCCATGCGTTTTTGATGCAGAGAAAAAAATGCACTGGACTGCATGTGGTGTGAACTGACCCTGAAGGAGAGAAAATCATGACATCAATCCACCCCTCCTCCAGTCACAGAGGGTCTTGCGTTTAATTTTCACCAGAGATATACAGTATATGATGGCTTTCTTAAATTAAGTGATTATTGCACCCAAAACTAATGTAAAATATGTTAAATATTCAAAAAAGGCTATATAATAAATCCAATCAAAATGTTGTGTGTGTTTTTAAAGCAGTTCATCTAAGGTTCAACAAACATCCACTGCAGGTAAATCTTCCTGGTGTATGTGTTTTTTTTAAAAAGGGGGTTGATTTACCACCAGTGAATGTTTGTGAGTTCATAAAAATGTTTCCAAAAGCAAAAATACACTGTAAAGGCCGTATACACGATACGAAAATCGGAAGTAAAATTTCGTCCGATGAACGATCTGCCAATTTTCAAATTGTTAGTACGGTGCTTTCGACAGCCGATTCCGATTTTTCGTACGACAAAAGCTGGATGTGTAGACTATAAAATTGTAATCATACGTGAACACAAAGTAGTACAGTTTTCGTTCGAAAAAAATCGTAAGAGCCAGACTACGCATGCTCAGAAACCAAAGAATACATACCAAACTATTCAACACATTACCTAATAGATTCCTCCATTTACGCTGTATAGCGATGGAGGGAATTTCCCACGGAGGCTGTTGTATTCTGACAGCCGAGACCAGCAGCTGTCAGAATATTCAGCTGATGATTTTCTGTCCAGCTCCTTCAATTTGTCAATCGACGGATGGGTGGCATCAGGGCCACCCATGTAGCAAATTTTGGATGCTACATCAGGAACCAGCCAAAATGTGCATAGTGTATAGCCAGCTTTACCCTGTGTCTCTAAGCTCCCTTTGCTGGTATCTGTTTTGATCAATCCCTAAGAATATATAAAAATGTCTCCTGTTCATCTTCTGTTCCTGTGTGTTTCTTTGTGTTTCTGCTACTATTGCTAATTCTCCTGTCTGTTCCATAGTTCTTGCACTCTTTCTGTCTTAAGCATGACTTACCTTTCGGCCTGTATTTTGCATTATGCTGAGCTTCGCCTACTCAAACTGTTGGTGTTTTACCACCGTGCCACTAGATTGGCAAACCCAGGGGACACCAATCTGGTAGTACCCAACTGCAAAACCTTAACTTCCTTGTGTAGGTTTCTGGGGAAACACCATGCCTTGGAGGAGCCCATGCTTACTGCTAAACATGCAGAGGATGTACACAATTATGTAATGAAGGCTCATGTTCTAGGATTCTCCAACCTTGGAGGACCTATGTGATAGGTTTTCTAAAGGTAGGTGGGTTATTTCTGATAGAGGTCTTGTCTATTCCTTATAAATTAACCAACAGCTTACATTTATGAGTGGCCCTATCAGCTACCTAAATATAACTTCTATCACCCACCTTTAGCAGGCGGGAGTGAAGGTAGGAACCCCTGTTTAAATGCTATGTCACAACATGAAGCGGACATAGAGCTTAAAACTCTGTGCCTGAACGGCCAATAAGGCTCGATTCACACAGGGGCAACACGACTTCAACGCGACTTCAACACGACTTGTGGATCCGACTTTGCCCTGCGACATGTGTCCGACTTTCAATGAACGGGGATCCGACTTGGATCCCCGCCACTGTGTTTGGTATGAATCTTGAGGGGGAACTCTGCGCCAAATTTTAAATAAAAATCCGGCATGGGTTCCCCCTCCAAGAGCATACCAGGCCCTTGGGTCTGGTATGAACCTTGAGGGGAACCCCCTACGCCGAAAAAACGGCGTGGGGGGTCCCCCCCAATCCATACCAGACCCTTATCCGAGCACGCAGCCCGGCCGGACAGGAATGGGGGTGGGGACGAGCGAGCGCCCCCCCCCCCCTCCTGAACCGTACCAGGCCGCATGCCCTCAACATGGGGGGGTTAGTGCCTTGGGAGAGGGGGCGCGTTGCGCCCCCCCCCCAAAGCACCTTGTCCCCATGTTGATGAGGACAAGGGCCTCTTCCCGACAACCCTGGCCGTTGGTTGTCGGGGTCTGCGGGCGGAGGGCTTATCGGAATCCGGGAGCCCCCTTTAAAAGGGGGCCCCCAGATCCCGGCCCCCCACCCTATGTGAATGAGTATGGGGTACATCGTACCCCTACCCATTCACCTAGGGAAAAAGTGTCAATTTTAAAAAAAAACTACACAGATTTTTAAAGTATTTTATTAGACAGCTCCGGGGGTCTTCTTCCGACTTCGGGGGTCTCTCCGGTTCTTCTCCGCGCTCTCCGGGTCTTCTGCCGGGCTCCTCCGCTCTCTTCTGCTCTTTTGCCGCTCTTTTGCTATAGCGAAGGAGCCCGGTCTTCAAACTTCTGCCTTCTGCCCTCTTCTCCTGATGTTGACACGACGCTCTTTGGGGCTAGAATGCACTCTGAGCGCTCTGCTCTGACTTATATAGGCGGTGACCCTGCCCCCTTATGCCGTCACAGTCCCTGGGCATGCTGGGACTATGACGACATAAGGGGGCGTGGTCATCGGGTGATGACCACGCCCCCTAAAACGTCACAGTCCCAGCATGCCCAGGGACTGTGACGGCATAAGGGGGCGGGGTCACCGCCTATATAAGTCAGAGCAGAGCGCTCAGAGTGCATTCTAGCCCCAAAGAGCGTCGTGTCAACATCAGGAGAAGAGGGCAGAAGGCAGAAGTTTGAAGACCGGGCTCCTTCGCTATAGCAGACCCCGACAACCAACGGCCAGGGTTGTCGGGAAGAGGCCCTTGTCCTCATCAATATGGGGACAAGGTGCTTTGGGGTGGGGGGGGCCGCAGCGCGCCCCCCCTCCCCCAAGGCACCAACCCCCCATGTTGAGGGCATGCGGCCTGGTACGGTTCAGGAGGGGGGGGCGCTCGCTCGTCTCCACCCCCATTCCTGTCCGGCCGGGCTGCGTGCTCGGATAAGGGTCTGGTATGGATTGGGGGGGACCCCCCACGCCGTTTTTTCGGCGTAGGGGGTTCCCCTCAAGGTCCATACCAGACCCAAGGGCCTGGTATGCTCTTGGAGGGGGAACCCATGCCGGATTTTTATTTAAAATTTGGCACGGAGTTCCCCCTCAAGATCATCTGAGCACAAGTCGCATGCCGAAGTCGGATCATGCGAGACGGCGATCCGACTTTGATCCGACTTCAATGATAGTCAATAGGCTGAAGTCGGATCAAAGTCGGATCAAAGTAGTACAGGGAGTACGCTCAGAAGTCGGAGCGACCTCAGTAGCGTCTATTAAGACGCTAGCGTTCACTCCCATTGAGACTATTTCTGGGGCGACTTGAGGGCGTACAATTCGGATCCCAAGTCGCCCCAGTGTGAACCGAGCCTTATCAGACAACCACCAGTGTTACTTCATAGGAGGAATGGGAGTGAGTCACATGATCCCTATACCCAGAGGTACAGGGTGTTTCTCTTCATCTCTGGGGATCAAGCAGAATGAAAGGTCAGCAATGGAAAGATAAGTATAAGTGGTTAGTGGTGTTGCCATTAACGTTAATTTGCTTCTGTACCCTGAATGCTTTTAGTACAGGTGTGATTATTTTTTACAAGAAAAATGAGTTCTGTACACACACCACTAGATAAGGTTCTGTCACTTCCTGCTAAAACCTGCTAAAGTTTAAACTGCCTCTGGACCAGCTTGTGCTACAATACAAATCAGTATAGGCTGATCCACTTATAAATAAACTACACTACTTGGGTGTTCAATGGGACAGTACACTACTTTTTTGAGGTTTTGCATATAGTGTGAAGGGATTGACATTTCTATTTTTATTTCTCTCTTTGACCCCATTGGGGTGATCATGTTTTATTTTCTGTCCTTGTGATGATGCCCATACATGAAATAGGATGGTCATCAGCGGCACAGGAAGGCACCTGAAAAACAACATTACCACTTTAAAACCCTTCATTATGCTTGGTAGACACGGGACAAATATCGGCCAGTAGCAGCTGGTTCAACAGAAACCGGCTGACATTTGGCCTGTGTGAACGCAGCCTGTCTGACAGAAGCTGCCCAAACGTCTGGCTTCTGTCAAAGGGGCATGTCAGCAAAACATTTGCAGATCGGTATTTAGTCAGTGGCCTCAGCCAATGGCTGTGAGCGCTGACCGGTGTGTTCTGGCAGGGGGGGTAGTCCCCCTGTTAGAACACAATAGCTCAGAGGGGAGATGTGATCACTATGAAAAAAAGAGGAGCTTTCTGTACTAACTGTCTGATGTTAGTGCAGGGATCTCATCTCCCCGCTGAGCTATTGTGTTCTGACAAGGGGACCACCCCCCCCCCCCCCCCCCCCGCCAGAACACACCAGTCAGCGCTCACAGCCATTGGCTGACAGCCTGAAAAAATGAAAACATTTCGCTGGACTTAGGCTTTAAAGTGTATCTACGGTCAAAAAAATTTAAAATCATATATTAATTTCCACAATATATTTTCAATTAAAGTAAACCCAGTAATATGAAAATAGTTCATTCCCCCCGCAGTGCCCACAGCTTATAAATCTTCTTTCTACATTAAAATACTGCCACTATATACCTTTTTGGCTAATCTGTATACCATGGTCATGTGATAAACTGCAGGGTCTGCCTGAGTGCCGAGTGTTCAGGTAGGAGGAGATTTCCACTACAGCCTGTGTCCCCATGCTGTTATGAGAGGCGGATCACCCATCAATCAAGATGTGACAAACCACCCACCGTGTTCTTTTTTAGTTACTGGGCACGGAAGAGGAGGCAGGGACTGGGCTGTCATTTAGGATCTGTACACAGGCCCAAATGTATGATGTGAATACCATGTGACCTGACTAGCTCAGCTCAACAAGGAAATATTCTCTCCAGCAGGGGTCTTCAAACTATGGCCCTCCAGGAACTACAATTCCCATCATGCCTAGTCATGTCTGTAAATGTCAGAGTTTTACAATGCCTCATGGGATGTGTAGTTCTGCAACAGCTGAAGGGCCATAGTTTGAGGATCCCTGCTCTACAGCAATAGAGACCAAACTGAGCATGTGCAGGGAGACCACTCTGACTGTGTCTTATCTGGCCTTGCAGGGGGGGGGGATCTGTCCATACAGGATCAAAGAGCCTTTTTACACAATACAGTGGATTAACCCCTTAGGTTCCACAGTGAGTATAACAAGCATGCTATTCTGCATATACAGACTGATTTTACTGTTGTGGTTTTAGTAACACTTTAAGTCTAGCCTGCTCCTTTTATTCTGATCAATTTTGTAAAACATATTTTGTGAAGATTCTTACAGAGTTCAGTTTTGAAGTAAAATCCCTATACTAAAATAATGAAATACTTTTTTAATCTTTAATTAAATGTACCTAAAGCCAAAACTTTGTCTTAGTTTTGGAACTCCTTCAGGTTCACTGGGGTGATTCACCCTCTCCATCTGTCCTAAGGACTCTTTTCATTGGAACTGAAAAATAAGGAAAATCCCCAAAAAACAGGGTCATGTTTTAGATTCTGGTAAAGCTCCTTTGCATTGATTGTATGACTATGGATTTCTCTGGTGCTCACAGGGAGTACGTCAGGGGATAAGTGTCTGGCCTCGTGGGAATCAGTGGCCTTTTCAATTGCATAATGTAGTCATATTAGTGATGACAGGTTTGCCTAGGACCGTGGTCGTGGAATGAGGAGGTAATGGAAGGAAATGGAAGAAAACATAAAACCACAAGGCCTGTGATTATCACAAAGGAAAAATAATGGGGTTCTGCCAAACTAGTACAGACAGACTACGGTACAAGTTGTTGCTCTGTGTAATAAAATTATTTCTGTCTGATTCAAAAGCTGAGTGACTACTATGATAAATGGGGTTGATTAACTCATTTGCGTTTACATGATGCTGGCAGCACTATATCCATAAATTAGTATCACTTAGACTGCTGTGTAGATCAAATATTGGCTTATGTGGCTACACATACATCTGGTTTTCTATGACATTCACTTCCAGCACTGGGTTTTATCCAGCAGTGGGATTTGTATATAATAGATGCGATGCATGCATTTACACGGTTTAACCAATTGCCTACTGGGCTCTTTTACCCCCTTCTTACCAAGGCCAATTTTCAGCTTTCAGCGCTGTCACACTTTAAATGACAATTGCACGATCAAGCAACACTGTACCCATAAAATTGTATCATTTTTTTCACACAAATAGAGCTTTCTTTTGGTGGTATTTAGACACCACTGGGTTTTTTTATTTTTTTGCGAAACAAATGAAAAAAGATTGAAAATATTGAAAAAAAACAAAACATTTTTCATAGTTTGTTATAAAATTTTGCAAACAGGTAATTTTTTTCCTTCACTGATATGTGCTGATGAAGCTGCACTGATGAGCCTGCACTGATAGGCGGCACTGACTGGCAGCATTAAAGGGCACAGATTTGCAGCACTTGTGGGCCCTTATAGGCAGCACTAGTGGGCACTGTTGGGACTGCGCTGATAATCAGGACATTGAAAATCAGTGTCCTGATTATCAGTGTATATGTCCCTTTCACTCAAGCTGGTTATCAGCTCTCCTCTCTTCTCCTCACGCTTTCAGCGTGAGGAAAGGAATGCCGATAACCAGCTTGTGCTTACATCATGATCATCAGTCATTGGACATAGCTGATCACGTTGTAAACAGCCGCTGTGATTGGCCCTTTACCCCGACCTGTGATCAGCTGTTCTTTTAAGCAGGGGGCACGCAGGCAGCGCGATCACGGGAGGACGTCCATGGAAACCCTCCTGGCAATGTAAGCCTGCGCTGTAGTCGTCTTTCGGCTATAGCGCAGGCGGGAAGAGGTTAATATGCGGTTTTGACCTATTCTAGGGCCTAGTCAAGTACTTTGAACTAAATATAGAAAAACAGCAAAAATTATTCACACAGTTTTTTGGTTTTCTTTAAGTGGTATTAAAGGAGAAGCATGGCCAAAGCTTTAATGGCTATACTTCTCCTGGAGATCACAGGGTGCAGTTAGTTCTGCAATTCCATGTCCCAGATTCAGCTGACGTCACAGAGCTGCTCCAGGCTCTGCAGAAATCCCGACATTAATGTCAGGATCTGCCTAGATGCCTGATTGTGTAAAAATATATATAAACAAAAAAACACCATAAGTGTTAGTAAAGTGGCACGTGAGTATAGATATGGATGTGTCAGAGAAACTGGACCTGCAGCTCGTGCATCTGAGCCAACACTCAGTGTGCGTGCACTAAGCTGCAACACCAGAGCTCCAAGACCCTCCACAGAAACAATATCTATTAGTGTAAAAATGGCAGGATCATGGGACGATGCACTACTTGAACAGATGCATCTAACAAACCTCAGAATTAGCAAATTGGCATACAATGGTATAAACAAAAATAAAAATATAAATGTATAAATATAGCATAACAATTGTGCAAAAAATAGGATAGCATAGAGCAAAACCACTCAGCACATTCCAGATAGCACAAAGAGACCATAGAATGTCATCTACAATATAAATACTCCTTCATGGGGCAAACAATAAAATAATAAACGGGCTTCCAACTTTTTCATCTTTTCCAACAACCAGGGCCAATGGTGTAGTGATGTAAAAAGGATTGCTCATAAAGCCATAGAAGCACACGTTCCACCGAAGGAGAGAAGAGAAGTATATAGCATAAAACCTTTTAAAACCAAAGGTCACCTGCGCATAAATGCGCTACTCACGGGACCGATGAGGAAAGCAGGCATTCAGATATTACGGTCGGTTCGCCGCTCATGGCGTGCGTTCCACCGCCAGGAAGTGATGTCACTGGTACAGGCCGAGAAAACGTAAACAGGATGTTGCGTCGACGCGTTTCGCCCCTCCCCCAGGGCGTTATCAAAGACTCAACATCCTGCCGGCGTGTAAACCTTTTATATTATGTTCAGTGAGTGACAGCCATTTACGGCCAATGGGTGAGAAGTTACCCATTCCTTCCTCTATCATCATATCCTGTTTGCAAAAATAAAACTTTACTCAATGGTCGGAGACAAACAACTCCAATATGCAGATAGGTGTTTACAGCATCTTCATGAGGAAAACATCTTAACATTCACTGCCTTCCACAGAACAAAGTATATGCAAAACAAAGAATACTAGCATCAGGATATTTAGATAGACGGAAAGAAATTTCATACAATATGTATTGGATATCTAAACTCCTAATAATAAAAACAAAAGTTTAATAAATTACCAATGATTTAAAAATCTATAAAGAATGACAAAATGATATATGAAAAAATGATTTTGTACAAAAGATAAAAAATAAAAAATAATTAAAATATAAAATCAAATATTTCACTCGATGGTTTACTAATCTCCCAGGTTAGATATTCATGATTAAGACATGGGAAAAAACACATGATCAAAAATACATGATGATAAACAAATTAAAAATAAAATATATACGGTACTAAAATACACAGGCAAAAATATAAAAATATATATTGAGGTATAATAGAGCCAAAATATATATATCTATACTACCAATTCGATAAAAAACAATTCAAGTCTAGCTCGATATTCAGGCCCAAGGGGTTCAAAGTGCGTAATCTATGTATCCACTGGGTTTCATTTTGTGAGATGTTTTGTCTAAGGTTGGAACCTCGCCAGTGATCTTCAACTCTGTCAATTCCACAGAAAGTGAGTAGGCTAGGATCTCGGTTGTGGAAAAGCCTAAAATGATTGGAAAGACCATGGAATCTATAACCCTTCTTGATCCTATTTACATGCTCATTGAGCCTTATACCCAGTTGTCTGGTGGTTCTTCCTACATATTGTAGATTGCAAGGGCAAGATAGAAGGTAGGTAACGTGCGTAGTACTGCAGGTGATAAATTTTTTAATTGTGTACGATCTACCATCTACCATAGAGCTGAAATGGGTGGTTTTCCGCTTGCGAAATTTAGATGTTTTACATATTCCACACCTCCCACAACTATAGCGAAATTTAGATGTTTTACATATTCCACACCTCCCACAACTATAGGCGAAATTTAGATGTTTTACATATTCCACACCTCCCACAACTATAGACATCTAAATTTCGCAAGCGGAAAACCACCCATTTCAGCTCTATGGTAGATGGTAGATCGTACACAATTAAAAAATGTATCACCTGCAGTACTACGCACGTTACCTACCTTCTATCTTGCCCTTGCAATCTACAATATGTAGGAAGAACCACCAGACAACTGGGTATAAGGCTCAATGAGCATGTAAATAGGATCAAGAAGGGTTATAGATTCCATGGTCTTTCCAATCATCTTAGGCTTTTCCACAACCGAGATCCTAGCCTACTCACTTTCTGTGGAATTGACAGAGTTGAAGATCACTGGCGAGGTTCCAACCTTAGACAAAACATCTCACAAAATGAAACCCAGTGGATACATAGATTACGCACTTTGAACCCCTTGGGCCTGAATATCGAGCTAGACTTGAATTGTTTTTTATCGAATTGGTAGTATAGATATATATATTTTGGCTCTATTATACCTCAATATATATTTTTATATTTTTGCCTGTGTATTTTAGTACCGTATATATTTTATTTTTAATTTGTTTATCATCATGTATTTTTGATCATGTGTTTTTTCCCATGTCTTAATCATGAATATCTAACCTGGGAGATTAGTAAACCATCGAGTGAAATATTTGATTTTATATTTTAATTATTTTTTATTTTTTATCTTTTGTACAAAATAATTTTTTCATATATCATTTTGTCATTCTTTATAGATTTTTAAATCATTGGTAATTTATTAAACTTTTGTTTTTATTATTAGGAGTTTAGATATCCAATACATATTGTATGAAATTTCTTTCCGTCTATCTAAATATCCTGATGCTAGTATTCTTTGTTTTGCATATACTTTGTTCTGTGGAAGGCAGTGAATGTTAAGATGTTTTCCTCATGAAGATGCTGTAAACACCTATCTGCATATTGGAGTTGTTTGTCTCCGACCATTGAGTAAAGTTTTATTTTTGCAAACAGGATATGATGATAGAGGAAGGAATGGGTAACTTCTCACCCATTGGCCGTAAATGGCTGTCACTCACTGAACATAATATAAAAGGTTTACACGCCGGCAGGATGTTGAGTCTTTGATAACGCCCTGGGGGAGGGGCGAAACGCGTCGACGCAACATCCTGTTTACGTTTTCTCGGCCTGTACCAGTGACATCACTTCCTGGCGGTGGAACGCACGCCATGAGCGGCGAACCGACCGTAATATCTGAATGCCTGCTTTCCTCATCGGTCCCGTGAGTAGCGCATTTATGTGCAGGTGACCTTTGGTTTTAAAAGGTTTTATGCTATATACTTCTCTTCTCTCCTTCGGTGGAACGTGTGCTTCTATGGCTTTATGAGCAATCCTTTTTACATCACTACACCATTGGCCCTGGTTGTTGGAAAAGATGAAAAAGTTGGAAGCCCGTTTATTATTTTATTGTTTGCCCCATGAAGGAGTATTTATATTGTAGATGACATTCTATGGTCTCTTTGTGCTATCTGGAATGTGCTGAGTGGTTTTGCTCTATGCTATCCTATTTTTTGCACAATTTGCACATTTATATTTTTATTTTTGTTTATACCATTGTATGCCAATTTGCTAATTCTGAGATTTGTTAGATGCATCTGTTCAAGTAGTGCATCGTCCCATGATCCTGCCATTTTTACACTAATAGATATTGTTTCTGTGGAGGGTCTTGGAGCTCTGGTGTTGCAGCTTAGTGCACGCACACTGAGTGTTGGCTCAGATGCACGAGCTGCAGGTCCAGTTTCTCTGACACATCCATATCTATACTCACGTGCCACTTTACTAACACTTGTGGTGTTTTTTTGTTTATATATATTTTTACACATTTAGTTGCTAGCGCAGTCCACTTGGTTTATATATCTTCAAAGTACAGTACTTTCACTCTGCTGCTGCAACAAAGTTCCAATTTCTTTTCTTTTTTTGGTTTCACAAAAGAATCTGTTTGATACCACATATTTGCAAGCGCTGTATTGTATGATTTTAGATGCCTGATTGGTTAGTTGGCGTAGCCTCTCAGCGTGCTGCTGAGAGTGTCAAACAAGCCGCTCTCGTCTCCTCCACAGCCCGTCACTCCAGAGAGTGCTGGAGGGGCAGAGCAGAGAAAGACTGATAGTCACCGTTCCTTGATCACTGAAGAAGGAGAACTGAGCAATCAGTGGTCTCAGTGCAGAGGCAGCGATGCTGCAACCATCTAGGTGAGTATGTATGTTCATTTGTAAACCCACACTTCTCTTTAATCCCAAATCCAAAAATGTAATGCAGCTTGCCAATCATTTGATGCAATGGCTGCATCAGTCTTCGTTTCCTAAATCGGAGTGTCACCCGAAAGTGGAAGCTCCGCTTATCTGCCTCCCCCCCCTCCGCTGCCACATTTGGCACCTTTCGGGGGAGGGGGGAACGGGTACCTGGTTTTGACAGATGCCCGTCCCCACTTCCAGGAGACCTTGCTGTGGGAAGATCCTTCGGAAGTTTGGCCCCCTCCTCCATCCCACCGGGGCATTCAGAAAGCACAGCGCCCATGCGCAGTAGGGAACCAGCTGTGAAGCCGCAAGGCTTCAATGCCAGTTTCCCTTACAGGCAATGGCGGCGGCAGCACCCGAGAGCCAATGGAAACATTGGCTGAGGTGTCGGCATCACTGGATTCCAGGACAGGTGAGTGTCCTAATATTAAAATTCAGCAGCTACAGTATTTTTTCGTGGGTGGCTGGACCTCCTCTTTAAGCTTTTAGATCCTCTTTAAGGGAAACCTCTATTTTCACCTGGTGATCGGCCCAGTAACACATTAAAGCTAAGCTCCAGCTAACACTTTATAAGCAGTTACAGCAAACTGCTTTGTCCCTTCTGTGATAAAGGTTTTTAAATAAATAAATAAAATCTGATAATTGTAAGCACCCCTGTCAGTGGTAAATGATGTGTCTCATCCCTCTAACTGCTACATCTGCAGGGTGCTTGTTCTTTTGAAAAACAACAGACTTACTGGCTGGATCACCAGATGAAAATAAAAGAAAGCAAGCCTAAAAAGAAAATGAATGCAGCCATAACATCTAAGTATTGGTAAGCTTCAAAATAATAAATGTGTGTTTAATACCACTTTAGGTTACTGTAGTTGATATGATGTGTTAACAATTTTTTATTTTCTCTAAAATGTATAGTAACATAGCACGTACATGCCGTGTACAGTAATAATACATGGTTACAAATAGGCCAATTTATATTAGACTAATACTAAAATTATATTTCTATAAAAAAGCTGTGTTCAAAAAAAACAAAAAAATATTATATTGCAGCTTAGCAATTCTTAGATATGATGGCTGCATTTGTTTTCTTTTTTTAGACTTCATTCCTTTATTTTCACCTGTTGATCACCAGAGTTGAGACAAACCATTTGAAAGTGACAGAGGACCTTACAATGTTCAGCTTCTTCTTTTTTTTTTTTTAATAAGGCCTCTTTCACACTAATGGGAGTCTGCCAGTGGATTGGCCCGCTCAGCAGGGGGTCTCTCCGCTGATCCCCACTGAGCAGGTGGATGACAGGTCCATGTCCACTCCGCTGTCATGGACACAGCCCGCTGTTTGGGGCTGTTGGATGGAGACGGACTGCCTGTTCTTTCCATCCGACTGTCATCCGATCCGATCGGATGTCGGTGGGTGTCCACTGACGTCCGCTGCTCCATAGAGAGCAATGCATGGTCAGATTGGACCCCCCCTGAAAAACTGACAGGGGACCCGATTGGTCCATCAGTGTGAAAGGGGCCTTTATGTAAAACCTTCATCCCAAAGGTTAAAAGGTTAACTGCTTAAAAAATGATAGCTGGAGTTAGTCAAATCTATCTAAATCTGCTAGTCTTACACTACCTTCTTCCCAGACTGACAATGCCGCTGTCCAAGTGTAGCTCCATTGCTCCTTCATCCAAAGTAGAGACACCCTATGACAGGAAGTGTGTTACTGGCAGTGGCAGCTGGTGGGTTTCTCTTTTGGGGAACAAACAACACCCTCCGGCGGTGTGGCACGGCATTGAAACAGCAACCCCCGCGGGCGGTCTGGCATTTACCTGCTCGTGTGGTGGGGCTGTGGTGTCCTCTCCTGGAGTGCGGGCAGCTCCGGTGTCCGCTGCTCCAGCTTCCTCTGCCGTGTGTCTCCTCTTCCGCCAAAGCGCTAGGCATCCAATAGGATCGCCTGACGCTTTGGCCAATCGGGTAACAGGTCTCACAGACCTGACTCCTGATTGGCGGGGAGGAACTTTAGTGTGATAATAGCGAAAATTAATTTGCTATGGTCACACAACTGGGTGGGCTCTGAGCGCAATGCTCTGCGCTCCAAGGCCACCCTTTTTTTGAAGCCTATTAGTCTCTGGCTCAAATCAGGTGCTTCAAAAAACACCCACCCTGTATTGAAATCCATCGTCTGGTGCCACTGATATGTAGCACCCATGCTCCCTCTAGGGATGGGCCGCCACTGGTAACTGGCCAGATGACCAGGTGAAAATAAAGGGGAAAAAAAAGCCTAAAAAAGTAAACTAATGCGACCACTACAGGTATGCAACAATTTAGTAATGTTTCCTTTTGGGATTAACACCACTTTAACCACAATTTACCGATACATCTCCCGACTTTAAATGGTTATACCCAGGTGATGCCTGCAGCTGCAGGCATCATCCTGGTATTTTTTTTTAACAGCTGGCAGAGCACTTTCTTATAAAAGCAATGCTAGCGGCTAAATAGGACCTCCTCTCGTCACCTTCTGGTGCCTTGCTGGGCTCTCCCGTCCACCGTGGAACCCAGGATTGCATCCGGCATTTTTGCCGGCTGACCATAGAGCTGATTGGGGACCGGAATGGCCCTGATCATCTCTATGGTCTAAGATGCCAGAAGAGGTATCACTGCAAACATCAGATCAAGGGCAATAATTTCAGTACCAGACCCCCTGTTTAAATCAAAAGTGGAAACCTGTAAAGGCTTTTAAAGCATTGCCTATGGATAATATGATGTACATAGTTTGTCGCTGCTCTGCGGGCGTGCACAATTTTAAAACATGACATGTTGGTATCATTTTACTCAGCATAACATGATCTTTTATTTTTTATCAAACAATTGGGTATTGCTTTTGCACAATAAAAATAAATGTGTATTTTTCCCCAAAAAATTGCATTTGAAAAACAAATGCACAAAGACTGTGTGACATAAAAAAAATCACCCACCTTTTTATTCCTTAGGGCCTCTGTTTAAAAAAAAAAAAAAAAAAAATATATATATATATATATATATATATATATATATATATATATATATATATATATATAATGTTTGGGTGTTCTAACTAATTTTCTAGCAAAAAATCCAAATTTTTACATTTACGTGAGAAGTATCAGAAAAAGACCTGGTCTTCAATTGGACATGCTAGATCCTTGATCAGGCCAAAAGGCTATGGTATATATTTATGACAGGTGCTACTTCTTCTACTTTATGTATTTACAAAATGGTTTGTCTATTTTTTTTGTGAACTTTATTTCAACACATTCTGTAAAGCATTAAGTGACACGCTGACTCTAAATACAGTTACCGTATATACTCGAGTATAAGTCGTTCCGAGTATAAGTCGAGGCCCTAATTTACTACAAAAAAAATGGGAAAAACTTATTGACCCGAGTATAAGACGAGGGTGAGAAATGCACAGCTACTGTAAGTGGAAAAGAGGGTCAACAATGCCCATTTGCAGCATCACTGTGCCCATTTGCATGCCTCACTGTGCCAATTTGCAGCCATAGGTCCCCTGAACTTCAAACTCGGTAGTTAAGGGTTACTAGATGCCCCCTAGCTGCAGCCAAAATTTGGGGTCTCTGAACCCAAAGGGTCCTGAAATGACATTGCTGCAGATGGACACAGTTGACCGAATTTGGGGCCCTGTATCTCGGGGCCACTTAGTGCTAGGAACCCCAAATTTGGTGTGCAAACCCAGTGGAACTAGCACCATACAATTTCCAAAGCTGGGGTTTCTAGCACCAAGTGGCCCCGAGATACAGGGCCCCAGAAATCAGTTCACTGACTTTTCTGCAGCAGAGAATGACATTTTCCGAACCAGTTTTGCAGCCCCGTATCTCAGGGCCACTTGGTGCTAGGAACCCCAGCTTTGGATATGTTATGGTACCAGCTCCACTGCATTTGCACACCAAATTTGGGGTTCCTAGCACCAAGTGGTCCTGAGATACGGGGCCCCAAAGTCGGTTCGGAAAATGAAATTTTTTGCTGCAGAAAAGTGCTTGACTCAAGTATAAGTCGAAGGGGGCACTTTCAGCACAAAAAAATGTGCTGAAAAATTCGACTTATACTCGAGTATATACGGTAATTAAAAAACAAATACCAAATTTTTCTGGCTGCGCATGATCAGATTGAACTCAATAAGGGCTGATTTACTAAAGGGGTTGAGAACATTCATTCAATAAATCAAGTGAATATTCACTTAAATTATCCAATCACATAAAAAGAAAATTCCTATTCATTTTGAATGGTCAATCATGTGCACATGAAATAAGTAAAAAAGAAATTTGCTTTTCACACAATTGGATAATCAAAGCAAATATTCACTTGATTTATTGAGTAAATTGATCAACTCCGTAAAATAAATCAATCTCAATGATTCTAGTGTTTTGATGTCAAATCTGGCATGTGAAAGACCCACCTCCTGTTGCATCAGAAGGAGACCCCTGACCCACCATGACATACATAATTAGCAAATGTGGGATCAGACAGAAGGTACAGTACCAGCTCATCAACAAATGCCTTAATGGTTTTTTTTCCTGTTGCTGCAGACAACAGATTCTATGCTTTTATTGAACTGCTATGTCTGTTTTAAAATGAGCCTGGTTGTTTTGTGTTACTTGTCCCAGAGGAGATCCATAAAGCAGAAGTTAGTGCACTCTGACTACACTGGTGCCTTTGGTATCTAGAGTTAATTAGGCCATTATCAGTTTACAAGACCCATAATTAATCCATTATCACTTTACAAATGTAAATCATCTCGTAAAATGTGTGTTTAATGTGGAGCTTCCGCTTCTTTTTTTTCAACTTGTACACAGAGTGGGGAAGGGTTGGAATCCTTTTTTATTGCTGATTGTCTAGCTTTTTTTGCGCTTTTTGCGGCAGACTTTGTCCTGCGGACTTTTCAACTGACTTTCCGAATAAACGGACTTGCCTACACACGATCAACCAAAGTCCGACGAATTTGTATGTGATGACATACGACCGGAGTAAAACAAGGAAGTTCATAGCCAGTAGCCAATAGCTGCCCTAGCGTCGGTTTTTGTCCGTCGGACTAGCATACAGACGAGTGGACTTTTCAACAGGACTCGAGTCCGTCAAAAATATTTGAAACATGTTTCATTTCTAGGTCCGTTGAACTTTTGGGGAAAAAAGTCAGCTGGAGCCCACACACGATCGAATTGTCCTACGGACTCCGGTCCGCTGAACCAAGTATGCCGTAAAGTCCGGTCGTGTGTAGGCGGTATAAGATGCATTCATTTATTTCCTATCTAACATTGAAAACATGACAGCTGGAATCTGATTATCCATTTTTTAAAATCAGGTAAGGTTTGTTAAAGGTTTTCAGAGCAAGTGTACAAAATGGGTGGATATGTAGTCATCACATTACATACAATTTACATACAAAGAGCCTTCATCACAGCACATCTTGGCTTACACTATAGATAGAGTGGGAAAAGAATCATAATACTAGAAAAAAGACAAAAGATCCAGCATACAACACAATTAAAGTACCACATTTATTATAGAATCCTGCCTATTACAAGGGCCAGATGACAGGCCAGGTGTGTCCAACCAGTTAACCAAATTTGCCAGGACACCCCTACATTGGAAAATAACCCACAGGCATAGTGTATGGTCCATGTGGATGTTCCGTGGAATCTCATTATCTATAATGAGAAACACGTACTTATCGCCAACTTTTGAAAACCACCAGCCTCCTTGGCTGTCCCGGGACTCTCTCTCCTCATTGGCATTGGCTCATGCTGCAGCGGGAGCCATTGACAAGGAAGGGGGAGGGATTTGGGGCGGAGCTGTGCTCTGTGTGTGAATGGACAATGTCCATATACAGGAGCATGGTTCGGGAGCAAGCCTGCTCAAGTGCCCCCATAGCAAGAGGCTTGACCAAAAGCAAGAGGAAGAGCCAGGACCACCGGCGGGGAAACCAAAAAGAGGAGGATCGGAGCTGCTCTGTGCAAAACCATTATAACATGTCTGTTTTTTTTTTTTTATTTAACCTTTAGATTAACTTTTGTCCACCTTTTGTGATGGATTCTGGAAAACCAGAAGTGTATTTTCTTATATATGAATGAGTGCTGACATTTCTGTTGGGGAAGGGTCATTGCTGATTTTCCCCCCATTAAAGAGATTTTTCCGCACTTCTAGCATGTTTACTGGGATAGGACGTGTGAAGAATTACTACTAAGAGTGCGAACCAAGAAATTATTTTGGAAAAACAAAAAGTGTTAGACACCCACGCCTTGGTGAATTTGTTACCTGTGTGGTTGAGCTGCTGCTATCAATGCTATCCCCTTAGGTGAGCCAATGTAAACGAATGAAATGCAGACAGCGCTTGCTCCACCTTAGACTGATCTAAAGTACCAATGTTATGATGGTGTATACTGTGAATCTATTACTATACCTATATTGTTACATAATAGCAAAAACATGAACTGATATTGTATCGTTGGCTAGAAAATATTAGTTATAGTCAATTAATGGTCTAAAGTGACAAATATAGTACATAAAGTGATCACTTGCGCAAAACAAAGTCTTTTTTCTGTACAATAAAGTGCTGTTGTGCTCTTTTTCCAAGTTGATGTCTGTGCATCCACCTCGTGAAAAACTGTAAACACACCGCACTCACCAGATATGATGGACTCGTATAGTAAGGAGAGTCTGCTGAGCTTGTAGGTCTTTATTGGGAGACCTATCCCTCTGCGATATCCTCTGGTGACTCCCATGGATGGAGATTACCTCCAATGATGGCTCCAGAATCAAAAAGCTCCAAAATCAGGTTGTGCAGGTATGCAATGAATGGAGAGAAAAACTCCTCATGGTATAAAATCCTTTTGTGATTTATTCAATATGAGGCTTTTTTCATGGCAAAAAAAACTCTTTAGGAATGATTGCATAAAAACTAAAAGTAAAAAAGGACTGAGCGTCACAAGTAAAAATGCCCTCTTGAAATGTGAGAGTAATGGTCGCTGACAGTTACCTGGCGTGCTTTCCACTCTCTGGGCCTAGAGATGGCACACAAGAGATTCAGCTTGACGCGTTTTGTCATCTATGTGCAACGTTGTAAAAAAAAAAGCTGCTTTTGACAACATCGCACATAGACGACGAAACGCGTCAAGATAAATCTCCCGTGCGTCATCTCCCCGGCAGCGACCATTACTCTCCCATTTATTAAGGGCATTTTTACTTGTGACGCTCAGTCCTTTTTACCTTTAATTTTTATGCAGCCATAAAGAGTCTTAAGTTTTTTACCATGTAAAATGCCTTATATTGAATAAATCACAAAAGGATTTTATACTATGAGGAGTTTTTCTCTCCAATCATTGCATACCTGCACAACCTGATTTTGGAGCCATCATTGGAGGTAATCTCCATCCATGGGAGTCACCAGAGGATATCGCAGTGGGATAGGTCTCCCAATAAAGACCTACAAGCTCAGCAGACTCTCCTTACTGTATGGTAAAGGAGCCCATCATATCTGGTGAGTGCGGAGTGTTTACAGTTCTTCACGAGGTGGATGCACAGACATCAACTTGGAAATGGAGCACAACAGCACTTTAGTGTACAGAAAAAGATGTTGTTTTGCACAATCATCACTCTATGCACTATATTTGTCATTTTAAACCAATAATTGGTTATTCCTAATATTTTTCTAGCACACAATATAATATGGGTTCATGTTTTTGCTTTTATGTAACAATATAGGTATAGTAATAGATTCACAGTATATACCATCATAGCATTGGTACTTTATATCAGTCTAAGGTGGAGCAAGTGCTGTCTGTATTTCATTCAAGAAATTCATTTGTAATCTTCTATAGTCTGGTGCTCCTTCTATTGGTAAATATTTTGTTCTGTATCTTGCTGGGTATCCACTGGAGGGTAGCCCTGTCTGTTCTGAGCAGCCTAACCTTTAGCCGGTGAGCCAACCAATTGTTCTCACCACCTTATGTAAGGACTGTACCACAAGTAATGCAAAAGCATAACTTTTTTTTATAAACTTGCATAGGTTGTTCAAATTCCACATGTTGGTAGAGTAACACTTCCTCTATAGTAACTCTTCTTCTCTTTGTTTTTTATTGCAGGTAAAGAATGGAATCCAAGCAGAAACAATGTGCCGTCATTGAGTTTTTGACAAAGGAGAGGTGCAGGCTGCCACAGAAGGCTACAGAATATTTACGGAGTTGACACCTTTGACAAAAGCAATGTGCACAGATGGATGAAGACATTTAAAGAAAAAGAATCTAGCACTGAAGATAAATCACGCAGTGGGAGACTATCAACTGTAACCACTGGAACAGACTGACAGTCAGAACCCAATGATGGCACATTGCTTCTGCTTGGAATCCATTATTAACCTGCAATGAGAATGAAGATGAAGGAAGATTTACTCCACCAACATGGGAGTTTGAACGACCTATGTAAGTTAATAAAAAAGTTATGCCCACTTTTGCCTTACTCTCAGTACAGCCTTCATATAAACAAAGATTAAAATCCCATCACCTCCCGGATACTTTTTCCTCCGATGGTGTGTGAGAACCTCGGTCAGGTTTTACTGCTGTGTGTTTCTGATGGATAGAATACTTTAAAAACCCTTGGTGAGCTTTGAAAAAGGAAGTGTGGGTACATTTTCCCAGCAGCAACATGGACAGCAGTAAAACTTTGACAGAGGTTCTAACCCTCCCGAGTACACTGAAAATAAAATAAATGTTTGTTTTTTTTGCTTTTTTTATTGATTTAACGTTTATAAGTATTCACAGGTTCATCATTGATTATTTCTCTCTTGGTGCACCAAGCTGTTAATTTTACTACAGGCAAAGCACAATGACTAAGTACATCCCCACTGGCCAGCAATAAATGCGAAATGTGCTTGTACATTTAGTTTAGTAAAGCATTCCTGAAAAGATACCACCCATTAAAGTCTACTCTTAAAGGTATTTAATGGTCGCTCTGTAGCTGTAACAGGGGAATATATTACATGTTGTTTTCTCACATCTCTTACTTAATTATTAATCAAATTGTAATTAAATGTAAGTTTCCTTTACTTAACTGACTCTTTTTTTTATTTGAAGACATATGCAATGAAAGAAGTAATCCTTTTGCTACTGAGGATCGATACTTTCACTGCATTAGAGTACTCGCTAATTCTGGCTAATTCTGCGCAAAAATTGTTAGTGGTCATTAAAAGTAGTGGACACTGGATATGTAGAATAAGGTGCATTAGGTGCATTTTCACATTGAGCCGGATTTACTAAAACAGTACATCTGTCTCTTAGCCAAGTCAACCTGTTTCCACTTCGAACACTCACACACACACACATATATATATATATATATATATATATATATATCTATAGATATATATATATATATATATCTATAGATATATATATCTATATATATCTATAGATATATATAGATATATAGATATATTTATATATATATATACACACACACAAATCAACAGTGAAAAGCGAAGTGAAGTGAAAAAAACGTGCTGTTTTAGTAAGTCAACCCTACTGTATTGCAGGATACTCCAGACCATGACGATATTTCCACATCGTAAGTCTGTCAAAACAGGTAAGTAGACATCGGTATTTATCTCTCTCCAGAGGTTTTGATTTACTAGAGGAGAAGTGAATAATCACATAGCATGGTGAATGCTTTACTTAAACTAAATTCTAAGTTAGTTTATGGGTAAAAATGAAGCTGTGATTTCTTGAACAATTTGAAAGGCATAATCCTTTGTTTCCCCCCTATATATGACTAGTTAATCAAGGTTATGAGAGCTTCACCTTATTCACTTAGCTAAAAGAACGTTTAGTTTATAAGTGTCTACAATCTATTCCTTTAATCAGTCACCCCATAGAGGTGCCTCTGTTCTATTCTGCAAGTTGTATTGCTAACTTCTGATTTCCTGTCCATTCCACTGAGAAGCTCATTATGGTCACTCAATAGAATAGAGTAATTAAAGAAGTAGGGGCTGTTCACTTTTCAAAATCATGATTTTTTTTGTAAATCCACCAAGTTTATCCCAGCTTGAAATAGCCGCTAGCATATAATGATAAACTGTATGTAAATTAACACATTTTAAGTGTGATGAGTCCACTTCTATAAAGATATGGTAACTTGTTTATATAGATATATATACTATATTGCCAGAAGTATAGGGACACCTGCCTTTACACGCAAATGAACTTTAATGGCATCCAAGTCTTAAGCCTTTTACACACGTTTCGATTGTCGTATGACCGAGCTTCTGATTTTTGTCAAATGCGCATGTGCAGGATTTTGTCTAGCATACTAACTATCCGCAAATTGTCGTTCAACAAACACAACCGTAGTGACGTACTATGAGAGTATAAAGAGGAAGTTAATTTCTCGAGCGCCACCCTTTGGGCCCCTTTTGCAAATTTTGTGTTAGTAGAAGTTTGGTGAGTGTTGACTCGTGATTATCAGATTGTTCCTGATCTTCAAATGACAGTTTGGGAGTAGGCAGTTACATTAAAAACAACACAATGGAAAATTAACAAGGGACACCAACATAGTATAGTATAGTATAGCATAGTATCTTTGATCTTAAAAACTCAGGGATAATGGTTTTGTGGTAACTTCCCCAAAAAATCAAACAACAACCATAATATTAATATTTTTTACATCACTACAAAACAAAAGCCTTTTAAAATACGTTTGGCATTACTACATCAGTATCACCAGCAAAGCAGCTTCATAATTATCCCATTAAAGAAGATGAAAATGTGCGCTGCATTTCGACATTTCATCAATTCCCGCTTAATGAATGTTAATTCTAGCTTACGAACAGTAGTTTACAAGACCAAACTCTTCTAGCTCGTTCCTTGATTCTGATCATGCGTGTTTGTACGTTCAACTTTTGTGTGACGATTTCTGTACTGACCATCCGAAAATCGGATGTTGAGCTGTCGTTCGTCAAAAATGTACTAGTCTGCTCATCCAGCTTTTGTCTTACAAAAAATGAAAATCGGATGTCGAAAGAAGCATACTAACAGTAAGAATTTCGGACAACAGACCGTCGAACGTCAATTCCCTTCTGAAATTAGCATTGTGTGTACGGGCCTTAAGTCTGTAGGGTTCAATACACCCTTTGCAGCTATAACAGCTTTAAGTCCTCTGGGTAGGTTGTCCACAGGGTTTAGGAGTGTGTCTATGGGAATGTTTGACCAGGTCCGGCACTGTTGTGGACGAGAAGACCTGTCTCGCAGACTCCACTCTAATTCATATCAAAGGTATTCAAAGGTGTTCTGTTGGGTTGAGGTCAACTCTGGAACTCTGGCCTGACATGTGGATTCTCAAACACGACAATGCTCCTGCACAAGATTTTTTTTTACGTCCAACCTGGGAATTGTTAATATATATATATATATATATATATATATATATATATATATATATATACAATCTTAGTTTCATCAGACCAGAGAATTTTGTTTCTCATGGTCTGAGAGTCCTTCAAGTGTCTTTTGGAAAACTCCAGGCAGGCTATCATGTGCCTTTTACTGAGGAGTGGTTTCCGTCTGGCCACTCTACCATACAGGCCTGATTGGTGGAGTGCTGCAGAGATGGTTGTTCTTCTGGAAGGTTCTCATCTCTCCACAGAGAAACACTGGAGCTCTGTCAGAGTGAACATCGGGTTCCTGGTCACCTCCTTAACTAAGGCCCTTCTCAACCGATTATTCAGTATGGCCAGGCAGTCCGCTCTAGGAAGAGTCCTGGTCGTTCTAAACTTCTTCCATTTATGGATGATGGAGGCCACTGTGCTCATTGGGACATTCAATGCTGCAGAAATTTTTCTGTACCCTTCCCCAAATCTGCGCTGAACTTGCACAATTTTATTCCCGCATGTCAGTCCTGACTTCAGGGGCGATTTCAGAGACATCTTTGCGGGTTTCTGCACAGATGTCAATGGAAATGGCATCCCGAAATCACCAAGAGTAGTACAGAAACTACTTTTGGGAATTGGTGTGACACCGCTAATGTGGTGTCGCACCGATTCGGACACTTCCATTGCCGGCAATTGCCACCGATTTGGCATGCGATTTGACAAGTCAAATTGCATGCCAAATCACATCAATGTGAACCAGAGCTTAGGTTCAATGACTCTGGAACTAACAGAAACATAAGTTTGGTTTTAAACCAACTTCCAAGTGTAGGCCGCCACCAGCATACGGCAGCAGCAACTAAAAAAAAATCTTTTTTTTGGAATACAACGTTGATTTATCACATAGGGAACACAATAGGTTCTATTCTGTGTCTAAACAACCACAATACTTTCTTGAGTGCAACTGAGGCATCATGAGCGATGTTATCCCTAAGGGAAAAGAACAACTGTACTGGAAATATTTCTTCCCCACTTTCATGACTGGATTATGTTTTAACAGTTTTACCACAACAAAGGATTTAATTGAAAAGCAAGCTCTGTGCCAGATAAGGCCACATGCAATATTATTTTAATGAGCCTTGAAGAGAACCAACAATTTTAGATCAGAGGTACAGTAGAACGGATGAAGAAAAAAAAAAACTTTTGAAGAAATGACTTACTTGTTTCTCAAAAGCAGTCGGCACAAGCCGCCGTAATTCAGACAGGCTGTTATTGATACGATCTCGCCTGCGTTTTTCTATAATCTGTTAGAAAAAAACAAAACAAAAAAACAATGTGTGACAAACCAATAAGAGAGCAACCTTAACTCATTACATGTTTATAGCAGGAAGGTTCTTGAAGTTTCCATGCAAATTTCAAACATGCAATAATTTGGAGTCCTAATTAAGAGGCTATAAGAAAAAATGGTTTAATAAAGAATCCTTGAAGCACATTTAAAATTGTATTTCGCAAGAAGACTAAAAATAAGTCAAAAAGCCTCTCTGATTTAACAAAACTAAAGCAAATAAGCTTTCAGAATATACTTGTAGCATAAGATGTGTTCATTTATGTCCTTTCTAGCATTGAAAACACGATAGCTGGAATCTGATTATCTATAATGAGAAACACAGATACTTATCTAACTTAACTTTTGGAAATCATTAATCAAGCCTTCCCTTTATTGTACATGCATTAGTATATTTTACAATGTTATATATGTTCTACAGTTTTTCCCAGAAAACTTTTTACATTGATGAGGGGAAGGCATTAGGGTAAAAATTGTATTGAGCTTAGAATCACTTTGAAGTAGGCCTCATCTAAAAAAAAGGGAAGATTTCATAATATCAGGAAACATCTAGAAATGTTATTTGTGCCTAAGCAATAATATGAAAAATGTACCGTTTGTCTTGGATTACCCCTAAAAGATAAAAGTGTACTTTCTTACAGTGTCCTGACACCCCTGTTCTGTAGACATCAATCTGCAGTGTAAGATCATCTAAGGCACTGCTGCCTCTGACTGCTAGTCTCAAGTTTAGAAGTGAAATGTTGGTGATGTCACTACTGTGCTGCTCATTTTTCTTTTGAGGATGTTCTGGAGAGAAACCTGTACCTGAATGCCTAATTTACAAGGGTATCCCTGCTTCTAATTCATTCTTTGGATCTGTTCTTCCTCTGTCTTTTGTGCTGCTTCTTGTATTTTTCTTAATCATCCATCAGGTAACCAGTCATCCGGAGCAGCTCTGACATTGTGGCCACCATGGTCGTGGCATAGGGTGTCTCAGGGGTCACAATAGCACCCACCTAGCTCTAGGGGGCCCATGCAGCCTCCCTGTCATATTATCATATCCTTCACAAAATTCAGCTCCGACCTGCCCTAGGGCCCCACAGCCATGGTCCAGTACTGGGCTTCCACTTTGCCTTCCACAGTCCACACCCCTTCGTTCTCATTGGCTGGGGAGAAGCTGTGAGCCATTTTCTGAATGGAGAGGAGCATGAGGTGAGAACAGCCCAGAATGGGGAAGTGTCTGTGCTGTGTGCTGGCAACATGGAATGGTAACTGAGCTCAGCAAGGCAAAAGGAGGAGAGTGCCGTCCTGTAGCCATGATGGGACCGATGTCACTGGTGAGATAAGACACTGCTCAGTGTCTCCTAGTCACCAGCTGGGATTCTCTGTACCCCCCCACCTTGGAAAGTCTGCTTACCCCACTTCCCTGACCTTCCCCCAACACCTGCCAACATTGACAAAGAAACCTTCAAAAATTGCTAAAACAAATCCCTTAACACCTCCTCGGGGGGCCCCTGAAGGGCTGCAGGCTCCAGATTTTGTGTCAAATGGCTCCCCCCCTCCCCCAGATCTAAGTTGCAGCCCTCCAAAGCCCCCTGACCACCCCCTCCGCCCTGGATACTATGTCCAGCTGCTGAGCTCCCATTACAGCATTCTAGACTGCTCCTCCTCCACAGGGCTGAAATCACATTCCTTTAAAACACAGCCAGTTAGCCATGATCTGCACAGGGTGTATCTGCCTACTACAACTACACTGCCGTTCCGACCAGAGAATTTCACAGGTCAGAATTGCAACATAACAGCCAGATACACCCAGTGAAGACTGACAGACTGTGTGTAAAGGAATGTGATTTCAGCCCTGTGTAGTGTGGGGGGGGGGGAGCTGTGTACAGTGCTGGGATGGGAAAGGAGCTCTGCCAAGTCACCTGCAAGGGGTGATCCCTGTCCTCTGATTCTCCAGCGGTGATCCCTGTCCTCTGATTCTCCAGCGGTAATCCCTGTCCTCTGATGTAAGGAGACACTCTGGGGACTCAAAACTCTTAAGCCACTTTGAGTATCTTGGGGTGAGGTGGGTGTATATGCATGCACAGTGGAAGCAGCTAATGGTATTGGGGGGAGCCCAGGTCAACTTTTGCATCGGGGCCCACAAGCTTCAAGCTAAGCCTCTGGTGGGCACATTTTGCTTTTCAGCTCAGTGTTTACTTAGGACACTACTTACATGGAGTCTTTGGAGTTTATTTACTAAAGGCAATTGGGCTGTTACATGTTACATAGTTGGTAAGGTTGAAAGAAGACACCAGTCCATCCAGTTCAACCTGTGGTGTTTATGTGAGTTAATGTCAATATTAAATCCCATATCCCTGTATGTTGCAATCGTTAAGATGCCCATCTATACGTTTTTGACGCTAGCGACCAGTGGCGGCTTGTGCTACATTTTTTGGGGGGGGGCCCCCCCCATTTACCACATCTAGGTCATGGGGCAGTGCTTCCTCCGGGCGGTGTCTCCTCCTTCTTCCCCTGCATCTCCTTCTCCTCTACCTCTTCTCCTCCAATACAAATGCTTCTCCTCTCCGCCAATTTGCTTTCAGGACCCGCTTCCTGATCTTCCTGATTGTCCGGAGGAGAATCAGGAAGACAATAGCGAATATTAATTTAGTATTGCCACACAACTGGGAGGGCTCAGGGTGCAGGAGCAAATTAGAGCCTCAGGCTTTATTCATATGCTTCTAAAAAAAAAAAAAAAAAAATCCATGTGTCTGACGCCTTGCAAGTAGATTAGGGGCCTGGCGCATGGATTAGGGGGGCGGTGCCCCTGCACCCTGTATGGCCGGGCCGCCACTGCTAGCGACACTCCCTGCTGATACCACTGCTTGTGGAAGGGAGTTGCACATCCTCACCGCTCTGATAGTACCACTCTCAAGAACCCTCTATGCAGTTTAAGGTTAAACCGCTTCTCTTTCAGTTTCAATGAATGGCGGTTTGTCTTTTTAGACTCCCTCACACTGAACAGTTTTTTTCCTATGCTAGGGTCAGCAGTACGGTATTTGTATATCACTATCATATCTCCTCTCAAGCTTCTCTTCTCCAGAGAGAATAAGTTTAATGCTTGTAGTCTTTCCCTATAACGAATATCCTCCAGTCCCTTTAATAGCTTTGTTGCCCTTCTCTGGACTCTCTCCAGTTCCAGCACATCCCTCCTGAGGACTGGTGATCAGAACTGGAGGGCATACTCAAGATGCGGCTGGACCAGAGTCTTGTAGAGTGACAGAATTATAGTTTTATCTCTGGAGTAAATCCCCTTTTTAAGGCATGCTATTTTTTTTTGCTAGTTTTGCTTGCTGTTCATTTTGCAAGGGAAGTTTCTCCAAAGCTTAGTGAATATGGTGAAGTTTCATTCTACAAAAAAAATACCCAATCATGCACAAGAAAAAAGCAGAGCTTCACCTCATTCTCTAAGGTCTGGGGCAAATTCCCTTGCAAAGTGAACAGCCTATTTGCCTTTAATAAATCAACCTTGCTGTGTTTGCATGGGCACAGCAGCCTGTACCTGCGGAAACACGGAAACATAAGTAAAAGGTCCCTGCACCTTTTCTAAAGTCGCAGCCAATTTGCATAGCACTATGGTTTTCCAGCATGGGAAAATGCACTGTGATTTCCAGTGCGGCGGGGGCTGGGGTGCCATTAAGAATTAATGGTAACCCTGCGCATTTGCTAACAACAGAGTGTTTTTCCTGTGGGTATGGCAAAGCGTACAACTTACATGCAGTCCCGCTCACGCACAGATGTGAACCCAGATTTAGTTAAAGACATCAGATTGTGAGCTTCCTAATGGGGCAAGGATTGAGTAGCTCTATTTACTTTGTAATGCATTATATAATATTTTGATATATATTATAAGTTCTACTACCATAAACCCAAACATATCAGTTTCAAAGAAAATCCAGCACCTCAAATAATACATGTAGTACAAAAATAAGTATTAACTTGATTCAATATAAAAGGTGAATTGGGTATAGGAACTTATATGTTATTTGAGCTAAATGGTTCCGATTATAAAACATAATATAAACATAAATATATGCATATCTACTGTACAAACCAACTTTTGAGCCGATGTAAGTATTTAGGTTCAATGCACATGAACCATTGCTAATACTAAATACTTTAGTACTGATACTTTAATAATGATACAATTTATTTTTTATTTTATTACTTTATTGTTCGTTTGTGTGTACCTTTTCTTTTCTGTTTTTGTAGCTAAAACTTTTTAAAGATATGTTAATGTATTTAAAAAAAGGGGATATAACTGGTGCCATTTTAGTAGCAATAACGCAAATGATTTATTGTAAAATATTACTATATATTAAAATATATATTAAAATATTCCTGTCTTTTTTTACTCTGTCCAGTTCTTTAACATAATTACACAGTATATATATATAGAAAAAATAACAACGCAGTAAATGATTTATTTTCAAATGATGTCTTATTCTACTAGGTAGGTATAGACTTGTCCATGACAGAATAAAAAAAAATAAAAAAACTTAAACATTACTACTTTTATTTAATGTATAGACATATAAGAAAACATTTCTGGTGCACTTAGCTATAGTAACATGTACTAATATAACACTTTTATATATAACACTTTTATATTAGTATTATATCACATTCTGTACAACCTTAACACACAACACCTACCAATGGATGATTTAGGTTTCTCTTCTTGTTACATAGTTTTGGTAAATCTAAATGAGGCTGTACAAAGGTTGTACAATCTAAATGTATAATATATGGCCATCTTAAGTAAAGCCTTCAAACCCCTCAAACCACAATCAAAAAATATTTTAGGGCCTCCTTTAGGCCTTGACTGTTGATTTTAGATAACATATTTAAAATATTAAAATGTGATGGGGGGAGGGGGGGGGTTTGCTTTGTTGTAAAGGGAAATGTTAATAAATAATGAAAAGTTGAAAATATACTTGGGCCCTATGATGTCATGGTCCCCTGTCACAGATTACTTTCTGCACACATAGTAGGTTTGTGCAAGGTTGCAGGTCACAATTATTATTCAACATGACCTGACTGATGGTCATTGACATTGTCATAATTTCATTGTGACTTATACGGGGAGATTTACTAAAACTGGTGCACTCTAAATCTGTTGCAGCTGTGCATGGTAACCAATCAGCTTCTAACTTCAGCTTGTTCAATTCACTTCCCTAGCGGTAATCTGGAGTGTGGCTTGGAGTTAATTTTCAGTACCAATAGCGGTAACCCTAAGCCACACTCAGGATCGCATTGCAGTATCCAGGTACAGTTACTTACCTTGTCCCCAGGATCCTGCGATGTCCCCCCTGCTGTATCCTCCTCCAGACAACACCCCCCCCCCCCCGATTCATCATTGTTCCAGGCTCCGTTCCCTGATAGCGTCATGATGCATGGGGGCGGAGCCCGGCGGCGAATTCAAAAAAGTGCAAAATACATAACACATACAATACACTGTAATCTGTAAGATTACTTTACTGTAGCAAATCATTTCACATCAGTTTTGTCCCTAATGCTTTGTCCAGTGCCCTGCATGCACTTTTATATCATATATACTGTTCTTTCTGCCTAGAAACTTGAGAATGTTCATGGCATCCAAAAGCGTCAAAAGCGGTTTTAGACCAGCTAGAAAACAGCGATAATAAATTAGAATCACTTGCAGAATTGAGCGATAGTGAATTGTGGGGAAATTCGTCATCACACACTGAAAGTGATGAGAGCGACAATTCTGCAACTGAGCAAATTTCAGTGTTTTTGATTTGATTATATTATTGAATACATTTTATTATTATTATATTCTTTTTGTTATAATTATTTATAGTTATTTATTATATTATAATTTATAATTTTGTGTTTCAAACTTTATCATACCCCGGATGTCTACTAGACTCTTGTTTGAACAGATTTAAGTGAGTTATTCTTAAGAATTACAGGCCTACAATATAAAATGCCAAATTTCCATGCAAAACATTGTACCGCTTTGAGATTCAAAAATCAGACATAATCATACCGCCAGGGAGGTTAAGCTTTGATAATAAAACCTGGAAGCTGACTGGTTTCTATGCAGAGCTGCACCAGATTTTGCACACACCAGTTTTAGTAAATAACCCCCATAGTATGCACAGACATAGATTGGCGCTTCCCTTTCCTTTGTGACATAACCACGCTTCCAAATTCTGAGATTTTTCCAGGAGCAAAAAACCAAGCAAAAAATCAAGCAATCAAAATCTGTAATTATCTGATCTACACTATGAAGGTGATTAACTAAAACTGGAGAGTGAAAAATTTGGTGCAGCTTTGCATAGACACCAATCAGCTTCCAGTTTTTTTTTTTTTGTGTCAAAGCTTAACCTCCCTGGCGGTATGATTATGTCAGATTTTTAAAGCTGAAAGCGGTACATTGTTTTGTATAGAAATTTGGCATTTTATATTGTAGGCCTGTAATTCTTAGGAATAACTCCCTTAAATCTGTCCAAACAAGAGTCTAGTAGACATCCCGGGTATGATAAAGTTTGAAACACAAAATTATAAATTATAATATAAAAAAAAATATAAATAATTATAACAAAGAATAATATAATAATAATAAAATGTATTCAATAATGTAATCAAATCAAAAACACTGAAATTTGCTCAGTTGCAGAATTGTCACTGTCACTACTTTCAGTGTTTGGTGACGGATTTCCCCACAAATCACTATCGCTCAATTCTGAGAGTGATTCTAATTTATTATCACTGTTTTCTAGCTGGTCTAAAACCGTTTTGATGTAAAGAGACACTTTTTGGTTGCTATGGACAATCTCCAGTTTCCAGGCAGAAAGACCAGTATATATAATATAAAACTACATGCAGGGCATTGGACAAAGCATTAGGGACAAAAGGGATGTGAAATGATTTGATACGGTAATTTAATCTGTAAGATTACACTGTACTGTATGTGTTTTGTGTTTTTCACTTTCTGAATTTGGCGCTGGGCTCTGTCCCTGTGCGTCACGACGCTCGCAGGGAACGGAGCTCGGCGCTGTGATAGATCGAACGGAGGACACAGCTCGCACACACAGCGGAGGGACATTGCAGTATCCTGGGGACAAGGTAAGTAACTTTGCCTGGATCCTGCAAAGCGATCCTGAGTGTGGCTCGGGGGTTACCGCTTTTGGTAAAGAAAATTCCCCCCGAGCCACACTCGGGATTACCGCCAGGGAGGTTAATTGAACAAACTGAAGTTAAAAGCTGATTGGCTACCATGCACAGCTGCACCAGATTTTGCACTCTCCAATTTTAGTAAATCAACCCCTGTATAGGCAGAGGACAGCATAAAAAATGATTTGCAGCACAGATCCTGGATCTTGAATATCCATTTCATCTGATGTTATGCATCCCAGAGAAGTTTTTTAAAAGTTGGGGAAACTTTGTTAAGGATAATATGCCCTTTTTAGGTTGGAAGTCCTTGTTAGGGGTACCCATAAATGGCCGGTTTCCCATCAGAATGGACTATTAGATTGGGATAGGATTTGGCTGTTTATGGCCACCCCTTCCTTTGTCACTTACAATGATAAATTGTAATAACACATAAAAATTAGAGCACTAGATAAATGACAGTATTAAACAAAATAAATAAAGCAGTGCATAGAACAAAGCTAAAGTGTAAAGTACACTAACCCACACCAACCAACATTATTTATTATGACTGGAGTCAGATCATTGAAAGAGTCATTCTGATTAATAGGTATTACCTATTAATAGGTAATAGGTAAGATAGGTTGTTACACTTTGACTCAGTGCGGCTGATTTAGGTTGGCCAAACATCATTAAATTTTTTAGTTCAATTTCCTTTAGATTTACCTTCAACTATGTAGTGCATTGGATTGCCTGATTGCATACAAATTGAAAGTGTTCAGGTTTGACCTCATATTATATGATTTTGGTAAATCTAAAGGAAAATTATACAAGTAAATTGTATAATGTATGACCAGCCTTACTGAAGAAAAGATTTTACTTTGCATAGAGAATGTTTATTCACCACAGCGAATAAGGTAAAGCTGTGTTCCCATTAACCAGCCAATCATGAGCTAGCAGAATTCTCTTTTTATCCATTTTGCCTTGTACTTGCTTGGTTATAAAATGAACGTTCCTTCACATTATTCTCTAAGCAAAGTGAATATTCTCCACTCCCTTAGTAAATCAGCTCCATTAGTCCAGACAACAAATGACATGAGGAGTTGAATTAAGAGATTTCCATCTACACTCTTTATTGACTTTGCAGATTTACACACAAATGCACACACAATTATATGCGCGTTCTGTACAACAAAACTACAATAACAAGTACATCAGAAACCAGTAAACCCATAGAAAATAACTCATTCATGGATGCTGTACAAATCAATAGTTATAGTTTTTACAATTTTCTGCTTTCAAAAACAATATTTAAAAACATGCAGGGTCTTACCCCTCTCCGTTTCTTCCTGGCCATTATCTGTGATGTTGTTGTCGGCGAGTTTGATCGAATTAATGAGCCGCTGCTATGCCTGTGAAAAAAAAGAAGAAAGTCATGAGTATCAGTGAGATCGTATGCTTAGCGGATGGAGAAGACCCAGCTTTGTGGTCCTCTGCAAGAAGATTCCTGGCCAGTGCTGAACTATGCAATGCCCTGAGTGCAAACCTAACTAAATTATAAGTAATTATAATCATAATCCGCGTTCCCGTTTAGAAGTACAACTATAAAAGTTATGTCATAAAAAAAACATAATAAATGCTTTTTATAAGTGTTAATAGTGGCTGAAAAACCTCTAGTTCGGGAGGTGCCCATCTGAATTGTATGTTCTGGGTTATGTTTTTTTAAACTATTTTTACTACATTGGTAATATATACAGATTTTATAAAAGGGTTTAGGTGGGCTCTGGGGAAACATATGTAAAAAAAAAAAAAAGACTTAAGTTTGTTAATCTAGAAGCTAAGAACTAGGTGCCATATACAGTATACATGGGAAGATAAAACTTCAAAAAGTTTCAGCAGTTTTATACATATAATAGAACAAAAAAAAAGTGCTGAAACTTCTTGAAGAACATATATATATATATATATATATATATATATATATATATATATATATATGGGTTCTTTAAGAAGTTTCCGCACTTTTTTTAACTCTATTATATGTATAAAAGTACTGAAACTTTTGAGACGTGTCCAAAAAGTTTCAGCACTTTTACACACACACACATATATATATATATATATATATATATATATATATATATAGGTTCTTTAAGAAGTTTCCACAATTTTTTTAAACTCTATTATATGTATAAAAGTGCTGAAACTTTTTTGGTCACGTCTCGTATATATATATATATATATATATATATATATATATATATATATCAAAACAGGAGCTCAGAACTTGGTGCAAAAGTGGAGCCATTACCAAGCAGATTCATCACTTTGAAAGTCAACACATAACTGCTATGAGCAACAGCTTCAGGTTTTGGGTACCAGTTGGACCAATCATTGATACCTGTTGCAGAGGAGGTACCTGTTGAATTATTTTAGCTGATTGGTTGATGCACATATTCACTCCCTAACATACTTTCTTCTAGTTCCTTTACCTAATTGCAGTGGATAGCAGTACAGTAGTGCATGTATAAAATTCACATTTGAATGATAATGTTATTTTTCTTACTGGTCACCATTCATAGTGACAGCTGCAGGCATTCTCCGCACAAGACCAATGGCTAATCTCTGAAGTAGCATCTTTCCGATGAATAGCCTTTGACAAGTACATATCACAGTCTGGATGATATAGATCACAGCAGACTCTGGAAATCCGCCTTGAAATGATTCACAGTTCCTGCCATATGTGACAAGGTGACAGACTGAGATTCATTAACTGTCATTAACACTATATGACAAGGTATCACAAAAAAATAGGAACAATCTATTTTTATAATATAGCAATGAAACCCAGTGAAATGACAGTTTGACGTACACGATTTTTTTGCGTACTTTCCTATCTTGCCTTGTGAAAAAATACCCTGTATTTTTTTTTTTTCTATACTTGTGATATATAATATATTCCAGAGAACGCACACCCCAAAAATCAATTGGGTGAAACGGCCAATAGACGAACACCATTTTTATCTTTAATGCAATTGCTACACTTCACTAAAATGACATCTATAGGGTATAAAGAATTTAAGAAAAATCCTAAATCAAAAATGCAACTTCAAAGCACATTCATTGACTCCTATTGCAGCCAGGACTTTTATACACAGAGACTAGCACGCAAACAGAAAAAAAACGGACGATCGTTCCTCTGATATTCTCATCGTGTGTATGAGGCTTTAGGGAATCAGTAAACTTTCTTGGCAGGATCCGTGCCCGCTCTGCTGTGGTTTATTCCTTATATTTACTGGGGAAAGGATGACACTCTTGTTCCTGCCTGTCCGTAAACTGAAAAGGGAGACTACGAGATAAGCTGGTCTATGGATGCACAGACACGTCCAACTTCAGGACACAAGTAGTGAACGCACAGCATGGAAAACTTGTAGATAGTGAACGATCGCCGGATTTTATACACTTTTAGTCATTTAAACAGTTCTGTTTATTCAACTTGTAGTCTGAAGAAAAAAAAGGTTCATGTGTGCCTTTTTTTGGTAACATAGAATTTAAAAATAAATCAGCTGTTGCCTCTGTTGGAATGTAAGTGAAACCGTATTAAAATAAGCCATTTTTTAACTAAAGTGTGCAGCGTGGATATTGATCCATGCAATAGAACACAAAGCTAGACTGAAATCTTTGTCCATTTGTTTGGAGTAACGCTGGTCTGTTTCCATGTAAATATTACTTAATTATCTGACACAGGAGCTGTCCTCAATACATCTCCGAATCTAAGCAGACACCCAAGTAAAATATATATAGGATCTCATTCATCTACTAGATCAAAAAGTCAAATAGATGAAACTCAATAAAAAATGTTTTTTAAAGGTAAACAAAAGTCAAATAGATTTCCTAGATCAACATAGAGTGGCGGTTCACACCAGCGCGCTCTGCGAGATCCCATGTGATTCGTACCACACTGCAATGCAAATCACATGCGATGCGATTTCGCCATACAGATAGTATGGCTGAAATCGCACCGCATTCGGACCAAGCTCGCACAGAACCCTTTTTTTGGTCTGCACCAGAATCGGATCGCATGGGAGTTCACACCCATGCGATCCGATTCATGTCCAAACTGTCAGTTCGCACTGCGATATGTGAGCTGAAATGGGGATGTCATTAACAATGTATTGACACAGCTGGCAGTTCCCATAGTGCAGTGTGAACTGCTGTGCGAGTCGGGTGCAATGTGGGAACATGAATCCGCAGTGGATTCCCAAGATTTCTGCATTGCACAAATGTGAACTGGGACAGAGACAGGCTGCAGTAAAAGTATTTACAAACATACAGATATTATTTATAAATACTGAGCCATGAAAACTATTTTATTGTGAGATCAAGGAAATCCACTTGATGAACCACATGGTGGCCACACACGTTGCAATAGATGATCGATTGGTTTACCAATCGATCTCTCCCGATAGGAAGACTTGATCTATAAAGTACAACCCAATCAACATGCCACACACAGGGAATTGGCTTTTGATGGAAAGTTTAAAAATACCGATCACACGTTATTGATCACATCTCTGTTCTTAGTCTCATAATCTGATCAATTGAAATACGATCAAATTCATGACCAAAACATCTTAGTGCTGCTGATCAATGCAAAGTGATTAATAATTTTCTGCTCTGGCTGATAGACTCAATTTGATCGAAGCCAATCTAAATCAAGTCCAAATTGATTGGAAGTGAAGCTATGCCTATTCAACTGGTTGTGGATTCGATTATTTTGATTTCATCACACATCAATTGGATATCAAAAATCAAAGGGCACCATGAGGATCACCATACACTTTATAATTTCACCATACAATCTTTGCAACTTTAGGTTTACCAAACCTATGGGGCTGATTTACTAAAACCAGAGAGTGCAAAACCTGGTGCAGCTGTGCATGGTAACCAATCAGCTTCTAACTTCAGCTTGGCTTTTAAACTAAAGCCTTGACAAAAATCTAGAAGCTGATTGGTTTTTATACAGAGTTCCACCAGATTTTACACTCTTCAGTTTTAGTAAATCAACCCCAAATGTAATATGAGGACAGACAGACCTAACCTGTCTGATCAATCTGTATCCAATCAGGCAGGCTCCTCTGCTACGTAGTTGTTGGTAGATCTAAAGGAGATTGCACAGACTTGTAATGAGTATGGGATGCAGGGTTGCCAACTGTCAGTAAATGTAGGAACAGTTTGTAAAATCCATCATTTTTGCAGCTGTCTGTGAATGTTCGTCAGTAAATTTGCAAGCAGTTTGTAAAATCCATAATTTTTGCATCTGTTTGTGAATGCCCGTCAGTAAATTTACAAACAGTTTGTAAAATCCATCATTTTTGCATTTGTGCATGAATGTCCGTAATGGACATTCACAGACAAATGCAAAAATGACGGATTTTACAAACTGTTTGTAAATTTACTGACAGCTATTCACAGACAGATGCAAAAATGACGGATTTTACAAACTGTTTGTAAATTTACTGACAGTTGGCAACCCTGAAGGGGCACTTTAGCATTCTTTCTCACACACTATCCCATGCAATAACAGCCAATCTGGATTTTTTTTTGGTGTGAAAATAAAGTGGAATATCTCTAAAGCAGATCCTTGAATATTTCCACAAATAACGGTTGTATAATAAATGATCGAGTCACAAACTTCAGATGTATAAAGATTTCTTTTCCATGTCGCCCAATACACCATAGTGAAGGTAGGTGCTCCTCTTGTCACCCCATCCTGGGGGTGCTGATGACAAACACTTCATGACGTGTCCATGGTAAGTTGTAATACTCACCCGGAGTAATTATTCTCACTGCCCACATCAATGGTCTCATCCAGATCGCTGTCAGAGCTGGTGTCATCGCACGGTCTCTTCATTCTCTCTCGGGGCTCCAAGGATTAAAGCCGATTGGTCCAATGTGCGGCTGTACAGTCCAGAGGGGTCACAGTCCAGGCTGGAGGATGGAGATCAGTGGGATGGAGATCAGTGGGATGGAGATCAGTGGGATGGAGATCAGTAGGCGCTCACTCTCATCTATTCCCCGATCTACAAGGCTTTCCCACGCTGCTGCTTGCTGCAGATGTCACTGTGAGCCCGCCCCCTCCCTCCCGTCTGTCCCGCCCCCTCCCTCCCCGTCTGCCCCGCCCACCTTCCCCACTCAGCGCTGCACTGTGATCCCCCTGTGCTGGGGGGAGATGTGTGATCACTGACCGCTGTCACCTCCAGGAACAGGAAACCACAGCGACACATCCCATCACTAAGTATAGTGGGAGATCACAGCCCATCCTACCATCCAGACGCTATACACTTTAACCACTTCAATACGGGGCACTTTTACCCCCCTCCTGCCCAGGCCAGCTTCCAGCGCTGTCACTCTCTGAATGACAATTGCACGTCATGCAATGCTGTACCCATATGACATTCTTATCATTTTTTTGAGACAGAACTTTGTTTTGGTGGTATTTATACATCACTGAGTTTTTGATGTTTTGCAAAACAAATAAAAAAAGACCTAACATTTTGAAAAAAAAAAAGTTTTTTTTTAGTTTCTGTTACAAAATTTTGCAAATACGTAATTTTTCTCTTTCACTGATGATGAAGCTGCACTTATGGGCACTGATGGGCGGCACTGATAGGCAGCACTGATAGGTGATACTGATGGGCACTGATAGATGGCACTGATGGGCACTGATAGGCGGCACTGATGGGCACTGATAGGCAGCACTGATAGGTGACACGATGGGTGGCACTGATAGATGGCACTGATGGGCACTGATAGGCGGCACTGATGGGCAGCCTTTATGGGCACTGATAGGTGGCACTGATGGGCAGCACTGCTAGATGGCAATGATGAGGAGGCACTGATAGGCTTTACCGATGGGCACTGAAAGGCAGCACTGATGGGCACTAATTGGCATCACTGAAGGGCACTGATTGTCACCACTGATGGGCACTGATTGGCATCACTGATGGGCACAGGTGGGCATCACTGGTAGGCTGTGACAGGCATCACTGATGGGGCTGCACTGATAATCAATGCAGGATTATCAGTGCAGACCCCCGTCAGGAGAGCTGCTTATCAGCCCTTCTCTACTCACTCTCTGTCAGCCAATAGCCTTCACTTCCTATTTACACTGTGATTGGACAAAGCTGATCAGGTGGTAAAGAGCCTACGTCATAGGCTCTTTACCGTGATCAGAGATGCAGTGTATCCAGGCGACACACCAACATCACCAATCACAGCGATGCGCACCCCCCGGGGGCACGCATGAGCGGCTTGTTCTGAAGGACGTCATATGACATCCAGTCAGAACAATAGAACCCAGAAGCTCTAAAAGGCATCAATACTGAGTTGGCTCGGGTCACAGATAGTGTGCTCCAAGCCCAACCAGGTGTGTTACAACAGCGAATCAATATTCGCTGTTGTAACACTGATCCTCCTCCCGGCCAATCAGGAAGCGAGTTTTGACACTGGTCAAAATCATGTCACCCGATTGGCTGAAGGGACAGGCGATCCTATTGGACGCCTAGGAGGAGGAGGAGGGAGGAGCCGCATGGCGGAAGCTGCCGTGATGCTATACGTCAGGCGGGAAGGTGTTAATATAAATCTTATGGTACAACCGTTTTATGGTGGCCGTTGTAATAACATAGAAATCATAACACTAGATAAAACATCAGTGCCTAAAAAAAGCCAATAAAGCAGTGCAGAGAGTGAAGCTGGAGTGTGAAGTGTAATATCCCAAGAAACCAAACGTTTTATTTTTACTGAAACATTAAAGCAGAGCTCCATCCAAAAGGGGACCTTCCACTTTAAGGCCACCCACCCTTTCTCTAAATGGCACTTTTTTGGGGGGGTACCTGTTTTTTCCAAAAGTTCTCCTCTTCCTCCTCGCAGTCATCTGGGACACGTCACAGTTTGGAGAAGACTGTGGGACCCAGAGGTGTGACTAGAACCTTCAGGGCCCCGCTGCAAGAAACCATGATGGGCCCCCATGCCCCCCTTCCATCCAAGCCCCGGGCTTCCAATTTTGGGAGGATGTCCATGGACATCCTCCCGGAACCCTGCTTCCCGCATGCCCCTGGGACATGCATCCAGCGTAATCACAGCTGCCCTTTACCATGTGATCAACTGATCACATGTAAACAGACTTTTCGGTTATGCGCAGCCCTTTCCTCCCACGCTGTGTCTGTGTGAGGAAAGGAGAGGCCTTAACAGGCAAGAATGTCAGTAAATTGTTTACACTGTTATGTTCACACATAATCAGTGCCCCAATCATCAGTGCCATCTATCAGTGCTCATCAATGCCACCTATTAGTGTCCATCATAGCTGCCTACAAGTGTTACCTATCAGTGCTCATTAATGCCACATATTAGTGCCCATCAATTCTGCCTTTCAGCACCAGCTATCAGTGCTCATTAATGCCGCCTAACAGCATCCATCAGTGCCACCTATCAGTGTTCTTCAATGCTGCCAATCAATGCCCATCAATACTGCCTGAGTTCTGCCTATCAGTGTTCCTCTGTGCCTAACAGTGCTCAGCAATGCCCATCAGTGCCACCTATCAGTACTCTTCAATGCTGCCCATCAGTGCCCATCAATACTGCCTGAGTTCTGCCTATCAGTGTTCCTCAGTGCCTATCAGTGCTCATAAATGCCCATCAGTGCCACCTATCAGTTCCCATCAATGCCACTTATCAGTGCCTCCTATCAGTGCCCATCAGTGTCTCCTATCAGTGCTCATCAGTGCCTCCCATCAGTGCTTATCAGTGCTTATCAGTGCCTCCTATCAGTGCCCATAAATGCCTCCTATCAGTGCCCATAAATGCCTCCTATAAGTGCCTATCAGTGCCTCCTATCAGTGCCTTCTATCAGTGCCTTCTATCAGTGCCCGTCAATGCCTTCTATCAGTGCTCACCAGTGCCTTCTATCAGTGCTCATCAGTGCCTTCTATAAGTGCTCATCAGTGAATCCTATCAGTGCTCATCAGTGCCTTCTATCAGTGCTGCCTATCAGCCTGTGCCCATTAGTGCCTCCTATCAGTGCCCATCAATGCCTCTTATCAGTGCCCATCAGTGCCTCCTATCAGTGCTCATAAATGCCTCCTATCAGTTCCTCCTATCAGTGCCCATCAGTGCCTCCTCTCAGTGCCTATCAGTAAATCCTATCAGTGCCCATTAATGCCTCCTATCAGTGCCAATCAATGCCTCTTATCAGTGCCTCCTATCAGTGCCCATTAGTGCCTCCTATTAGTGCTCATAAATGCCTCCTATCAGTTCCTCCTATCAGTGCCCATCGGTGCCTCCTCTCAGTGCCTATCAGTAAATCCTATCAGTGCTCATCAGTGCCTTCTATCAGTGTCCATCAGTGAATCCTATCAATGTTCATCAGTGCCTTCTATCAGTGCTCATCAGCAAATCATATCAGGGCCCATGAGTGCCTTCTATCAGTGTCCATCAGTGAATCCTATCAGTGCTCATCAGTGCCTTCTATCAGTGCTCATCAGCGAATCGTATCAGTGCCCATCAGGGGGAAACGTATATAGCACCCTGCTCTAACTAGGCTTTTTAAATGTAGTTTTTGGCTTGACTGTAATCAGTGAAGCAGTGATCAACTGTTTTTGTCTGTTCAGGATTCTCTAATTTAGGTATTTGATTCCTCTCACCTGCTTCTGGAAAAAGCTTCTAGAATATAGGGCAGAGAGAGTTAAATGACCAATAGGGATGAGCCGAACACCCCCCGGTTCGGTTCGCACCAGAACCTGAAAACGGACCGAAAATTCGTACGAACGTTAGAACCCCATTGACGTCTATGGGACTTGAACGTTCGAAATCAAAAGTGCTCATTTTAAAGGCCAATGTGCATGGTATTGTCCTAAAAAGGGTTTGGGGACCCGGGTCCTACCCCAGGGGACATGTATCAATGCAAACAAAAACTTTTAAAAACGTCAGTTTTTTCGGGAGCAGTGATTTTAATGATGCTCAAAGTAAAAAAAATAAGTGAAATATTCCTTTAAATATCGTACCTGGGGGGTGTCTATAGTATGCCTGCAAAGTGGCGCATGTTTCCCGTGTTTAGAACAGTCCCTGCACAAAATGTCATTTTTAAAGGAAAAAATCTCATTTAAAACTGCTTGCGGCTTTAATGTAATGTCGGGTCCTGGCAATATGGATGAAAATCAGTGAGACAAACGGCATGGGTACCCCCCAGTCCATTACCAGGCCCTTTGGGTCTTGTATGGATATTAAGGGGAACCCCGCACCCAAATTAAAATAAGGAAAGGTGTGGGGCCACCAGGCCCTATATACTCTGAACAGCAGTATACAGGCGGTGCAAACAAGACAGGGACTGTAGGTTTGTTGTTAAGTAGAATCTGTTTGTAATTTTGAACGGGTACATTTTTAACGTGTTTAGCTCCAGCCAAAAAATCTTTTTTAAGCTTTTTGGAAAACATAGGGATGGGTTATCACCCCTGTGACATTTGTTTTGCTGTCTGTCCTCCTCTTCAGAAGATTTCACCTCACTTTTTGTCCCAATGACAAATGTTTTTTGAAAATTTGGGGTTTTTTGTGGAACAAGGATTGGAAAGCATCGGTGGAAAGGAGAAATGTTTTTCCCATATTAACTCTTACAGGAGAGAATTTCCCTTCCTAGGGGTAGATTTCATCTCACTTCCTGTTGTCTCCTTCCGTTTGCAAGTAGGAGTTGTTTGTAAGTTAAATGTTTGAAAGTAGGGGTCTGCCCTATATACTCATCAGAAATTTGGGCCTTAGGTGTTGTTGTGGCCACAACACTATAAGCCCTCACAGGGCCCTGCTGTGAAATATTAGAACAAGAATTGTAATTACATGCCCTGTTGAGCAGGGGCAGAAAAATTGGGCCTTTGGTGCTGGTGGTGGTGCTGGTGCCACAACACTGTAAGTTCTCACTCGCTCTTGGTGGGCGCAGAAATGGGCCCTGCTGTGAAATATTAGATCAAGAATTGTAATTACATGCCCCTGTTGAACAAGGGCAGAAAAATTGGGCCTTTGGTGGTGGTGGCGGTGGTGGAGCTGGTGCCACAACGCTGTAAGTCCTCACAGACACTCTAGGTTGGAATGCAGGAACGAGCCCTGCTGCAAAGTATTGCATCAAAAATTGTAATTACACGCCCCTGTTAAACAGGGGCTGAAAAATTGGGCCTTAGGCATTGGTGCTGGTGCCACAACACTGCAACCCCTCACAGATACTCTAGTTGGAACGCAGAAACGAGCCCTGCTGCAAAGTATTGCATCAAAAATTGTAATTACACGCCTCTGTTAAACAGGGGCTGAAAAATTGGGCCTTAGGCACTGGTGCTGGTGCCACAACACTGCAACCTCTCACAGATACTCTAGTTGGAACTCAGAAACGAGCCCTGCTGCAAAGTATTGCATCAAAAATTGTAATTACACGCCCCTGTTAAACAGGGGCTGAAAAATTGGGCCTTATGCACTGGTGCTGGTGCCACAACACTGCAACCCCTCACAGATACTCTAGTTGGAACGCAAAAATGAGCCCTGCTGCAAAGTATTGCATCAAAAATTGTAATTACACGCCCCTGTTGAACAGGGGCTGAAAAATTGGGCCTTAGGCACTGGTGGTGGCGCCCAGAACCAAAAATGTTCTTACAAGCTATCAGCGTGATCATTGAGGAGGAAGAGGATAATTACTCAGGGATAGGCATCAGCATAGGCAGTCTTTGAAGGGATCTGAAAAAAATTATTCGGTTACATCAGCATCAGGTGCTTGGTAGCTGGTGGTGATCCAAGACTGATTCATTTTTATGAAGGTCAGTCGATCGACCGAGTCGGTGGACAGACGCACCCTGTGATCGGTTACAAAGCCTCCAGCAGCACTGAATATGCGTTCCGAAAGAACGCTGGATGCAGGACAGGCCAGTAGCTCAATTGCATACTGAAATCTGAGATCTCAGATCTTGCCCCTAGGTATTCCTGAACCATGTAAAACAGACGCTGGTGATGGTTGCTGGAACCGATCATACCTTGGGGCTGCGGACCAAAAAATTGTCTGAACGCATCGGTCATACGGCCACCTTCTCCACCGCTCCTTCTTTGACTGACCGAAGCCTCAGCAACACGTTGTCCAGAAACAGGAGTTTGTAACCTCCCAGTCTCTGGGAACGCGTTGCACAGACCTTTCTGCAAGGCCTCCCGAAGATGTTTCATCCTCTGCTCCCTCTGCGATGGCAAGATAAGGTCTGCAACCTTACCCTTGTAACATGGATCAAGGAGGGTTGCCAGCCAGTATTGGTCCTTCTCCGTGATACCACGAATACGAGGATCCTTAAGCAGGCTTTGCAGGATCAGGGAGGCCATACAGCGTAGGTTTGCTGAGGCATTCGGTCCGGAGTCCTCTGGGTCACTAAGGATAACATGGTCCGCAGCCACCTCCTCCCAGCCACGTACAAGTCCATGTGTTTCTTGGGACTGATCCCTTAAAGACTGCTGCTGATACTGAGTGCCAGGCTCCACCTCCATACTGACACAATCTTCCTCCTCCTCCTCGTCCTCTTCCTGTGTGATCGGCGGGCACGCAGGAACACTGTCTGGATAAAGGGGGCCTTGAGAGCTAAGGAAGTCCTCCTCTTCCTTCCTCTGTTCTGCCTCAAGTGCCCTGTCCATTATTCCACGCAGCGAGTGCTCCAACAGGTGGACAAGGGGGACAGTGTCACTGATGCATGCACTGTCACTGCTCACCATCCTCGTGGCCTCCTCAAATGGTGACAGGACAGTGCATGCATCCCTGATCATGGCCCACTGGCGTGGGGAAAAAAAACAAGCTCCCCATACCCTGTCCTGGTGCCATAGTCGCACAGGTACTCATTGATGGCCCTCTGCTGCTTGTGCAGCCGCTGCAGCATGGCCAACGTTGAGTTCCACCTGGTGGGCATGTCACAGATTAGGCGGTTCTTGGGCAGGTTAAACTTCTTTTGGAGGTCCGCCAACTGAGCACTGGCATTATATGACCGGCGGAAATGCACACAGACTTTCCTGGCCTGCCTCAGGACATCCTGTAAGCCCGGGTACCTGCCCAAGAACCGCTGCACCACCAAGTTAAGGACCTGAGCCAAACAGGGCACAAGGGTCATTTGTCCCTGTCGGAGGGCAGAGAGGAGGTTGGTGCCATTGTCGCAAACCACCATTCCTGCCTTAAGTTGGCGTGGCGTCAACCACCTCTGAACCTGCCCCTGCAGAGCTGACAGAACCTCTGCCCCAGTGTGGCTCCTGTCCCCCAAGCACACCAGCTCAAGCACCGCATGGCATCTTTTGGCCTGCATACATGCGTAGCCCCTTGAACGGCTACGGAGCACCGCTGGTTCCGAGGACAAAGCACAGGAAGAGGCCATGGAGGAAGAAGAAGAGGAGGGGGTGGAGGAGAGAGGTGTGTCACAATCATTAGTAGTGACATTTTGGAGGCGTGGTGGCGGAACAACCTCTAACACTACTGCACCTTGTCCTGCATCCTTCCCAGCTGCCAGCAGAGTCACCCAATGTGCCGTGAAACTTAGGTAACGTCCCTGTCCATGCCTGCTGGACCATGAGTCAGCGGTAATATGCACCTTACCGCTGACCGCCCTGTCCAGCGAGGCATGGACATTGCCTTCCACATGCTGGTAGAGAGCTGGAATCGCCTTCCGTGAGAAAAAGTGGCATTTGGGTACCTTCCACTGAGGAACCGCACATTCCACAAACTCACGGAAGGGGGCAGAGTCTACCAACTGAAAAGGCAGCAGTTGAAGTGCTAGCAATTTTGCCAAGCTAGCATGCAACCGCTGGGCATGTGGATGGCTGGGAGCAAACTCCTTTCGGCGGTGCAGCAGCTGGGGCAGGGAAATTTGTCTGGTACAATCTGACGTCGGTGTACCAAAAGCAGATTGCCCACAAGTACTTGGCTGTGACACACCTAATTCTACACCTTCATTCCTCTCAGTGCAGGTCTCAGAGAGGACCGAAGGTATAGTGGAGGTGGAGATCTCAGCTGATGAGGAGCAAGGAGAGGTCCTCTTTGTTCTTTGGTGTGGGTCTTTTAGATATGCTTGCCAACGAACTGCATGGCAGGTCAACATATGTCTGGTCAAGCATGTGGTACCCAAGCAGGAGATGTTTTGGCCACGCGAGATACGCTTGAGACATATGGTGCAAATAGCAGCGGTGCGATCTGATGCACTCGTCTCAAAAAAGGCCTACACCAAAGAACTTTTTGAATAACGCGCAGAGACTGCAGCGCCCTGCACATGTGGAGCTTTGGGGTGTGATGCAGTCAATGTGCTGCCCTTAGGCTGGCCCCTGGAGGGCATCCTGCCTCGTTGGTGATGTGCCGCCTCCTCCTCCTCTCTCCTTCCAGGCACCCACGAGTCAGTGACCTCATCATCCCCTCCCTCCTCATCGCTGGAGCAAACCTGGCAGTATGCTGCAGCAGGGGGAGCATGATTGCCAGATTGCTGTCCTTCTTGGGCACCCCCTCTGTCCGTGCTCATGTTACTGCCTTCATCGAGCTCAGTTTCATCATCAGAGCCTTCCAAACGCTGGGCATCCTCCTGGAGCATGTACCCAACACTGTGGTCAAACAGTTCAAGGGTCTCCTCGGGAGGACATGGTGGGGCTAGGGAAGGAGTCACTGATGACATTGAGCCGAGGGAAGAGGCCGCTGCTTTGCCAGACAAGTACCCTGAGCATGGGTGAGAGAGGATGAGGAGGATGAGGACGGCTTGGTCATCCACTCAACCAAGTCTTCCGCATGTTGCGGCTCAACATGGCCAGCTGCCGAAAAAAAGGCCAAGCGTGTCCCACGGCCACGTGCTGATGAGGATGCACCGTCTCCACGACCAGGACTAGACACAGAGCCTGCTTGCCCTCTCTTATTGGCTTGTGACTGTCTGCCTCTCCTTCTTGGCCTTCCAGACATACTAATGGCCTGTAGCTGCACTAAGCTGGGTTTTATATATATATATATATATATATATATATATATATATATATATATATATATATATATATGTACTGATACTGCAGCTAGCAAAATCAACTGCCTGCCTGTAGTATGAGAACACCACCAACGTTCTACAGGTAGCTTTAGCTGAACACTGTGCAGAGCTCGCAAAAAACTAACTTGTAGCTTTTTTAGCTGCCTGCTGTAGTGATAGGATCAGGAAAACACCACCAACCTTCTACAGGTAGCTTTAGCTGAACACTGTGCAGAGCTCGCAAAAAAATAACTTGTAGGTTTAGCTGAACACTGTGAGGAGGACGCACCACACTAACTTGTAGTTTTAGCTGAACACTGTGAGCAGGATGCACTACACTAACTTGTAGTTTTAGCTGAACACTGTGAGGAGGACGCACCACACTAACTTGTAGTTTTAGCTTAACACTGTGAGCAGGACACACTGCACTAACTTGTAGCTTTAGATGAACACTGTGCAGAGGTCTCACTACACTAACTTGTAGGTTTAGCTGAACACTGTGAGGAGGACGCACCACACTAGCTTGTAGTTTTATCTGAACACTGTGAGTAGGACGCACTGCACTAACTTGTAACTTTAGATGAACACTGTGCAGAGGTCTCACTACACTAACTTGTAGTTTTAGCTGAACACTGTGAGCAGGATGCACTGCACTAACTTGTAGTTTTAGCTGAACACTGTGAGGAGGATGCACTACACTAACTTGTAGTTTTAGCTGAACACTGTGAGGAGGACGCACCACACTAACTTGTAGTTTTAGCTGAACACTGTGAGCAGGACACACTGCACTAACTTGTAGCTTTAGATGAACACTGTGCAGAGGTCTCACTACACTAACTTGTAGTTTTAGCTGAACACTGTGAGCAGGACGCACTGCACTAACTTGTAGTTTTAGCTGAACACTGTGAGGAGGACGCACCACACTAACTTGTAGTTTTAGCTGAACACTGTGAGAACGACGTACTGCACTAACTTGTAGCTTTAGATGAACACTGTGCAGAGCTCGCAAAAAAATAACTTGTAGGTTTAGCTGAACACTGTGAGGAGGACGCACCACACTAACTTGTAGTTTTAGCTGAACACTGTGAGCAGGACGCACTGCACTAACTTGTAGTTTTAGCTGAACACTGTGAGGAGGACGCACCACACTAACTTGTAGTTTTAGCTGAACACTGTGAGCACGACGTACTGCACTAACTTGTAGCTTTAGATGAACACTGTGCAGAGGTCTCACTACACTAACTTGTAGTTTAAGCTGAACACTGTGAGCAGGACGCACTGCACTAACTTGTAGTTTTAGCTGAACACTGTGAGGAGGACGCACCACACTAACTTGTAGTTTTAGCTGAACACTGTGAGAACGACGTACTGCACTAACTTGTAGCTTTAGATGAACACTGTGCAGAGGTCTCACTACACTAACTTGTAGGTTTAGCTGAACACTGTGAGGAGGACGCACCACACTAACTTGTAGTTTTAGCTGAACACTGTGAGTAGGACGCACTGCACTAACTTGTAACTTTAGATGAACACTGTGCAGAGGTCTCACTACACTAACTTGTAGTTTTAGCTGAACACTGTGAGCAGGACGCACTGCACTAACTTGTAGTTTTAGCTGAACACTGTGAGGAGGATGCACTACACTAACTTGTAGTTTTAGCTGAACACTGTGAGGAGGACGCACCACACTAACTTGTAGTTTTAGCTGAACACTGTGAGCAGGACACTGCATTAACTTGTAGCTTTAGATGAACACTGTGCAGAGGTCTCACTACACTAACTTGTAGTTTTAGCTGAACACTGTGAGCAGGACGCACTGCACTAACTTGTAGTTTTAGCTGAACACTGTGAGGAGGACGCACCACACTAACTTGTAGTTTTAGCTGAACACTGTGAGAACGACGTACTGCACTAACTTGTAGCTTTAGATGAACACTGTGCAGAGCTCGCAAAAAAATAACTTGTAGGTTTAGCTGAACCCTTGCTGACGAAGTCTTTCAGACGTAACGCCGCGTACGAGGGCGGTATGGATTGACCACCGTCACCCGCAGCACTCTCCTGCTGACAGCTGTTCTGTCAAGAGCAGTCTGTCTCATTAGTATTCACTGCCTCAGCACGTGTACCTATTGGCGCTCTGCTAGCGTCTTTTTGTTTTACACTACTGAATAAATGTTGAACTTTGATTCTCAAACGGATCGCTCTTAGAAGTTTCCTTTATGTTTTTTACTGCTCCTGGGGATTTCCACCTCTCCACCTGGTATCTCAACACGGATTTCCTCCCTCTTTGAGGGATAGAGCCTAATTGAGAAACAAAATATCCAGCGGCATTATGATGTTCTACTCCTGATCAGAGGGGATTTCTACAGATCTCAGCCAGCCCAGCAGTTTGCCACAGACCTACTTATGCTGTTTCGGACCCCCTATAATTAAGGGGTCAACTGGATCTGGTAAGCGCAACCTTTTTACATACTTACCGCACGGATTTTAGTTTGTTACCAAGTGTCCCCAGAAGAGGGATATTCGCCATCTTCCGCTACCTGCTTTTTTTTCACCATTTCATATTTAAGGACTGTCGTTATGTATTTGATTATTCATCATTTTATCACCTAAAATTAATATTTATAATATTAATATTTTTAATACTTTTCATCCTTTTGCGCTGCACTTATTTTATTTTTACTGACGCACCACACTAACTTGTAGTTTTAGCTGAACACTGTGAGCAGGACGCACTGCACTAACTTGTAGTTTTAGCTGAACACTGTGAGCAGGACGCACTGCACTAACTTGTAGTTTTAGCTGAACACTGTGAGGAGGACGCACCACACTAACTTGTAGTTTTAGCTGAACACTGTGAGCACGACGTACTGCACTAACATGTAGCTTTAGATGAACACTGTGCAGAGCTCGCAAAAAAAGAACTTGTAGGTTTAGCTGAACACTGTGAGGATTACGCACCACACTAACTTGTAGTTTTAGCTGAACACTGTGCAGAGGTCTCACTACACTAACTTGTAGTTTTAGCTGAACACTGTGAGCAGGACGCACTGCACTAACTTGTAGTTTTAGCTGAACACTGTGAGCAGGACGCACTGCACTAACTTGTAGTTTTAGCTGAACACTGTGAGGAGGACGCACCACACTAACTTGCAGTTTTAGCTGAACTCTGTGAGCAGGACGCACTGCACTAACTTGCAGTTTTAGCTGAACACTGTGAGCAGGACGCACTGCACTAACTTGTAGCTTTAGTTGAACACTGTGAGCAGGACGCACTAACTTGTAGATTTAGATGAAAACTGTGCAGAGCTCGCAAAAAAATAACTTGTAGGTTTAGCTGAACACTGTGAGGAGGACGCACCACACTAACTTGTAGTTTTAGCTGAATACTGTGAGCAGGACGCACTGCACTAACTTGTAGTTTTAGTTGAACACTGTGAGGAGGACGCACCACACTAACTTGTAGTTTTAGCTGAACACTGTGAGCAGGACGCACTGCACTAACTTGTAGCTTTAGATGAACACTGTGCAGAGGTCTCACTACACTAACTTGTAGTTTTAGCTGAACACTGTGAGCAGGATGCACCACACTAACTTGTAGTTTTAGCTGAACACTGTGCAGAGGTCTCACTACACTAACTTGTAGTTTTAGCTGAACACTGTGAGCAGGACGCACTGCACTAACTGTAAATAGTCTAGCTGCCTGACTGTGGTACTAATAGGATCAAAAGAACACCAGTAATTTTCTTCAGGTAGCTGTAAATACTGTAAAAAGACAAGCCTGCCTGTCAGTAAGAAGATAACAGGAACGGATCTAGCTAAACTGAATACAGTGTATATATATATATGCAACACCTGGGATGCATATATATATACACAATACACTATAAGTGCAGCTAACTCACTGACTGTCCTGCCTAATCTAGCTAACTCAAATGAAATGACACTGTCTCTCTCCCTCTAACTTAGCACGCCGGAACACACACTACACAGGGCCGCCGTGCAGGTGGCCTTATATAGTGTGGGGCGTGTTCTAAACCCCCTGAGCCATAATTGGCCAAAGCCGCCCTAGCTTTGGCCAATTACAGCTCTCTCTACCGACGGCGCTGTGATTGGCCAAGCATGCGGGTCATAGTGCATGCTTGGCCAATCATCAGCCAGCAATGCACTGCGATGCCGCAGTGAATTATGGGCTGTGACGTGCCACACGAATTTGGCGCGTACGGCCCATAATGTTCGAAATTCGGCGAACGACCGAACAGCCAATGTTCGAGTCGAAGATGGGTTCGACTCGAACACGAAGCTCATCCCTAATGACCAATATACATATATATCAACTGATACCAGAAAAAGAAATGACTCCTGCGCACAAATGGGCAACCAGACAGATGGTAGAACGACACAGGCCTTGCTGCCCTCAAGGATGGGGAATCCTAGCAGACAAAGAAATAAAAAGAAAGAGGGGCGCACCGGCCATGTGCACATGGCCGGTGCGCCCCTCTCTCTTTTTATTTCTTATACATATATATCATGCTGATGAGTATGCATGATAAACACGGCCCCGCCAATCCCTGAAATGAGGTGTCCAAACAGTGGCTGGGGCGGTGATAAATGTTTGGAAGGCATTTCAAGAGTGTTCCTTCTTCTCCAGAGAGGGTTCCAGTTCTTTTGGGGCTGTTGACCGTGGGAGATAGCTAGTGAGACAAAAAATTGCAGTCTGGGCCTAAGCAGGTGCTGAGTTAAGGGCCCGTAGAAGATTGCTTATAGATTAGATTGTAAGCTCTTCTGAGCAGGGCCCTCTCAATCCTCTTGTATTTTATTGTATTATAACTGTATTGTCTCCCTTTTATATTGTAAAGCGCTGAGTAAACTGTTGGCGCTATATAAATCCTGTATAATAATAATAATAATAATTTGATGGTGGGCATCATCCTGGAGTCCTAGTCTGGAGAAGGATCTAGTCTTAGTCTGGCACACAGCTCCTGGGAGTAAAGACCTTGCTCAGGACTTTTAGGTGTGCAAGTGGTAGAAGGGAACCAAGTGCCATAGGATTCTGTATGAACTGGGACTGCTCTTATAGAGTCTTAGATATACTGGCCATTTCCCGTTACCTCCAGGAAAAGCTGCTTAGAGAGGATTAGTGAGAAGCTGTCCTGTTATTTCTGCTATTGGTTGGAGTGTCTTGATCCCTGAACCCGCCTCCTGTTCAAGTTATTCAGCAATAAAATCTAAAAAGACTTCCCCTAGACTGAGCCTGTATTGTCAGTGTGCATAGAGCTGTGCTTGTGACTGGCAGCCTCTGTATTAGAGACCTGGGTATATGCTCAGCAGCCCCTATGGAGGTGAGCGCTACACACACAGTGCGAGCATTATTTGGTTGATTGGAGGCAGTGAGGTAGCATTAGTAGTCCCAATTGGATGTAGAAACTGGTGTGGAATACATCGAGGGACCTTTAAGTACACCAGTCAAGGAAATCCTCCTTAGCTCCCTCGTTAAACTTTTGGAAAAATGTGGTTAATTTAGCTTTACCACTCTGTAAGGCTACTTATCTTTCTTGTGGCTGCGCCACAAAGTTCCACAAAGTTTTCATAAAGTATGGGATATTTAGGTAGCATGCCCATCTACAAATGCTGATTCTACTATGCCTGCATAACACATATACCAGTGTAATTTATGTGTTCCAGAGAAATTGTATTCTATGTTATTGCTCTTTGTGATATAGTACTCAGCTAGATGATTACACCTGGGAAGGTGCCTTGTTTTAAATCCTCTTTTTTCCTAAGCCCTGATTTCAGATATAAACTCACTGTGATTTCAATCCATTTCTGTGGTCTGAACGTACTTTATGTTTTTTGTGCTGATTAGATTTTCTTTCCTTTTCTTGTTCTATGTTGGTTTGTCCTATGAGCCTGGGTATGCCCCATAGGCTCTGTATTGTACTAAAGTTTAAAAACTTACAATAAAAAGAATAAAAAACAAACAAAAACTGCTATACTTGGGTAAGGGGCCCTGAGGAGCCTATGATGGATGAACAAGGGGGAGATGGACAACAGGGGGGTGGTGCCAGCGGTTACAATGGAAGTAAGCAATGTGAAGAAAGAAGGGAATTTGAAGGGGGGGGGGGGTAGATGTGGGTCCAGATGGAAACCCCTATTGTATAAAGTCATAATTGTGTTGTCATCAAAGCAAGAGTAGGGAATGATTAAGGTTCAGATTATGGTTATAGTTAAGACAGGGTGACCATACTTTATAAAATGGAGAATGGGTATTGTTCAGTATGGAGGTAAGTTTCTCATGGAGCATGGTGCCCATCACCCTCTGCTTCCACTCCACAAACTTCAAAACAGGTTGTCACCAACCTTCAGCTATTGTTTGTAGCGTGGTGTAAAATGTTACTAGTTTTCTTTCACATTTGATATGGTCAAAAATTGGTCTGTTACCTACAACCTTCTACAGGGTGCGAACCAGTTTCCTATTAAGCACGGTTTTGATAAAGTTGTATACCCATTTAGGGCACTGCCACCAAACATTGGAGTGTACCCTGGGCCCCATAGCCCCGAAAACTAAGTGGTGGAGAAATTTACTTTCTTCATCATTTTTTTAATCTCAAAACTTCTGATTATCTCTGTTCTCTTCCAGACACTTCCTCTCTACATGTACTAGCTCTGCGATCATTTGCATATCATTGTGCTGGACCATGGCTGTGCAACGTATTGATATATGTATATTGCACTTCTCAGCATATTTCAGGGCCAGTTACCACTGCTAAACAGAAATGACTCTTGGTTCCGTTTTTGTTACTTAATGAGTTAGACACCCGTTTTCTATTTTAGTTATTGTACCAGAGGCCACCTTCTGATAACTGTACAGGGCTTGAAAAATGGGAATGAAGGTAGAAAAGTTATTCACATGTAATTGGTAACTTTTACACAGTATGGAAGACAACAATTCAAAAACAGTTTTGCCTGTGATGAAAGATTTTCTGCTCAATTTAAAGCATCTGTCAACTTATCTTTCTCCCTCATACACATGAAAAGATTTTGTGTATTTTTACACAACTTGTAAAATTTGATCCCACAGGCTGATCTGAAAGGAAGTTCAACAAGGGCTAGATTTAATGGAGCTGGCCATGACCAGGTTGGCTGAGGGATCCAGCTGTGTCATTGCCATTAAAAATCAGAAATGGCAGCAGTAGCTCATAACTTTTTTTTGGCATAATAGCTAAAAAAAGGAATAGACTAAGACTGACAATGTATCTCAGCAAGATATAATATTAGGTTTTTTGACTATTCCCAAAGCTAGAGGTAGTCCTCAAGAACCTCTTAAGTTCCGTTATATTACTGGGTTGCCAGTTGTGAACCCATATGTTACTTGGCAGAGTGGTATGGGCAAAAAATTGCTCATCATATGTATTGGTCTGGACTAGTGGTCACCAACTTTTCGGACCTCACGAACCACTAAACTCACAATTTTGAATCCTGCAGACCATTAACATGAATTTTACATGACTTATACACACAATGCCCTTGCTCTCTGCCCCCCTCCCCCTGAATCACACTGCTGCCTTATACACACAATGCCCCGGCTCTCTGCCCCCCTCCCCCTGAATCACACTGCTGCCTTATACACACAATGCCCCGGCTCTCTGCCCTCCTCCCCCTGAATCACACTGCTGCCTTATACACACTATGCTCAGGCTCTTTGCCCCCCTCCCCCTGAATCACACTGCTGCCTTATACACACAATTTTCCGGCTCTCTGCCCCCCTCCCCCTGAATCACACTGCTGCCTTATACAAACAATGCTCTGGCTCTCTGCCCCTCTCCCCCTGGATCACACTGCTGCCTTATACACAGACTCATCATTGGATCTCACCTCTTTATCTGCCTATGTGCTCAAGCTCTGTGCTCCCTCCCGCAGTCTGTGATCAGCGCTGCCATTGGAAGTCACCTCCCTCTTCACCTCTGGAACCACCCAGGAGGCATCAAGTGTCAATGTGCGCCGATAGTTTGACTGTCAGTATGCATTGAGAACAACACTGGAAACAACATTGGGCGGCATATATCCATCACAATGTTGATTTGCAGCAGAACGGACCACTGGTTAGCGACCGCTGGTCTGGACAACACTGTTTTAAAGATCTGAGTCTTTAATATTCAAATGGAAGTCAATTATTGGCATTTTTTTTAGTGTACACTGACTCCAGGTATGTGTGTAAATGGTATGTCTGGTATTCTTCTACCAGCATCTGAAAAATGTATACATTCTGAGCATCTTCCTCTTAATCCACAGCTAGACATTGGCTGACAATCTTCAGCAGCCACCACAGTCCCTCAGGCTTGCTTTCTGGTACTACTATTTTGGCTGTACCCCAGTCATTTCCAGACTCAGAAGCTGCATATTCAGACCCTGATGACAATTCAAACTCTCAACATTCAAGGTTCCATAGATATTTATTTATTACTGAGAATGTGTTTAGTGTATTATATACTGTAGATTCATCTTAGTACCACCTTCAAGGAGCTTACACTCTCTTGTCTTTATCTCACATGCAAATATACACCCAGCAGCATGCTTTTGGAGTACCCAGAGGAAACCCATGCAAGCACAGGGATAACATGCAAACTTCATGCAGATAGCATCCTGACTAGAATTTGAAACCAGGGATCCCAGTGCTGCAAGGCAAAAGTGCTAATCACTAAATGACCGCGCTGCCTCTTCCGAGCTATCCTATTTCTGTAATTTTTCTGATAAACACAAAGCCCTTGCTATAAAATGTGCTGTAGCAATAACATATTGAATAAGTTACATTTTGCTAACCAAACGAGTTATGCAATTATGTTGCTTGGCAATCACGTAGTCTACAAAACGTTACATTTGAGATCAAGGTATAAATACACTAATATGTAGAAATATAGAAGAGAAGTATAAGCAGTCTGTAAGTGGCAAAAAATACCTTCTAAAAAGACAAAAACACTTCATTTAAAGAAAAGCAACTCTTTAATACCAAGGGCCATTCTCCCACACAAAGACTTATCAGCAAAAGACACAGAATTGAAACAGGAATATTTCAAATCAAGGTTATGTAAACATCGAACAATTTATTCCTATGGGCGATAAGTAAAAAAAAATAAAAATAACATAAAAAATAAAGCTTAGGTGGTTCACATTTAGAGATAAAAAGTAATACACGATAAGAAAAGGTCATTTAAAAATATAAAACTAAAGGAATACGTTTGTCTTATGAGAGTTACACATATTACGATAAAAGCTACAAAAAGAGGAAACAGATTGGCAAAAAAAAAACAATGTGAATGGCAGGTTACAAAAAAAAAAAGAATGAGACATATCCTAATAAACTTTTTATATATAAGTATATTAATAGTAAAAATTCATGGTCTAAGCAGGTATGCCTCTGAAACATTTCATTTATAATTGCTAACCCTTTCACACCTATATATATTCACTCTATGTTGAACATAACATACTCTTTGTCATCATGGAATGTCTTAATGACTTTGTTATTCAATATTACATAAGATATTAAAGAAAATAAATATTTTTTTGTTCATTGTAATAGTTAAACCTGTGTCTAATGTAACTAGTTCTTAATATTTACTATTTTCTGAGTTCCCTTCAACCAGTCTATCTATCTATCTATCTATCTATCTATCTATCTATCTATCTATCTATCTATCTATCTATCTATCTATCTATCTATCTATCTATCTATCTATCTATCTATCTATCTATCTATCTATCTATCTATCTATCTATCTATCTATCTATCTAGGCAATGAGCAATGCATAGACTATACATAGTGCCTGGCCACCAAACAATAAATACATCATGCATGGAGCAGGAAAACCCTCAAGGGACAAGTAAAGGACACAAAAGTGTGATGCGTGGATATACTAGTAGTTTACATTCTTCATCAGCAGGAAGAGTAGAGAGGAGACAACACTGAGCTATATAAAGATGACCAGAAAATACATCCTCTTTCCTGTAGCATTGTCTATGTTTTTCCAGTGCTGTATATATGTGATATCTCTTCTTACTCATCCTTCTATCAGTTGTCCTATGTCAGGAAACAGGAGTGATTTGCCTACTTTCCAAAGAAAAGCTAGAATAATGTCAGACTAATCATTAAGTTTTCTAGAAAATCCTCAGATGAATGTAAAGGCTAAATGAACTTCATAACATCAAGGCGTTAAAAAAAAAGTGATTTTTTATCACTTGTACTATCTCAAAAATGCAAACAATAATATATAAAATAATTATCAGCACATGGGGTTTACATTCTATTTTACATAAATTGTTTTTGTTATACCATTTTGGGCACACATTAGTAGGTTACTTAATGGCCTCTATATTTGTTAGTCTAGTCTGGTACTAAAAGTTCAGCTCAACTTTAGTGCAAATCTCTTATTTTTAACCTTTTTCAGGTACTCTTAATCAAATTTTTATGCACATGCTGAGAAAATGATAACATTACTTCCAAACCCCTGTCAATTTCAAAGGGAAAGTAAAGTGTATAATTAGTAATCAAACATTTTGAGGAATTATTGTAATGTTAACTTTAAAGGGGCTATTTCCCTTGCCAAACCTCTTGTGTCTAACAATACCGTTTGGAGAGGAATTAGAACACCTGTCAGTTTTTTTTGCTGTCTGTGCCCCCCGTTATGGAGATTCGCCCTCTCTATTTGTCCTGTTTACTGTTATCATTGAAAGTGAAAGTAAAAAAAAAATCCCAAATTTTGGGTAGACATTGGAACAAGAACAAAGGGGAAATCTCCCAATTGAGACACTAGTTCTGGCTAACCAGGTGATATCTTGAGATTCCCTTACTTTGGAGGGATTTCTTCTCACTTCCTGTTTGGTTACAAGACAGAACGTGAAGGAAAATCTCCTCAATGGGACACATATGGCAAAAAAAGCTAACAGGGGTTATGATATTCCCTTACTCTATCCTTTAGTGAAACTTTAAATGCTGCTTTTCTTGTGTCATGGCTCTCTAGAAACTAGACAGCAGCTATGAAAACTCATTGTAAAAATTAACTTTATCTTCAGAAGTCTAGTTTTCATAGCTGGAGAGTGAAGTATGCCTGGTTACATTGACATCATTCCTACTTTCCAGACTGAATATAATTATTTTTCTTTTCTCTTTTTGCTGACAGCATGACTGATAGGAAATAAAAACTTTCATTCCTGCCGCTCCAGAAAGGAATATCATTGTGTATTTGCAAAATTTTCCCCTAGTGCATTCTGTATATAAATAATGTTAATCATACATAGAAACAAAGGTATTAACAAATATTCATAACATTAATTACAGAAAGCGGATATCACTACCTGCCTTTATAAAATAACATTAAAATACTATACAGATCCTTTAACGTGTTGTTCTTTGTCTGTAATTCTGCCTACTAGATAGGCAGGCCCGGATTTACTCCCTTTGCCGCCCCAAGGCCGGGTCCCTCAATGCCGCCCCCCCCCACACACACACACACACACACACACACACACACCATCATTCTCGTCCTTTATCGATGACTGCTACAATAGATCAATTAAGAACATATCTCCACTATATACTCCCCCCTCTATCATCTCTATATACTCTCCTCTATCGTCTCTATATACACCCCCCTCTATATACAGGTATACAGACAGGCTAGGACAGTATATAGGCAGGCTAGGACAATATACAGGCAGGCCAGGACAATATACAGGCAGGCTAGGACGGTATACAGGCAGGCTAGGACGGTATACAGGCAGGCTAGGACGGTATACAGGCAGGCTAGGACGATATACAGGCAGGCTAGGACGGTATACAGGCAGGCTAGGACGGTATACAGGCAGGCTAGGACGGTATACAGGCAGGCTAGGACGGTATACAGGCAGGCTAGGACGGTATACAGGCAGGCTAGGACAGTATACAAGCAGGCTAGGACAGTATACAGGCAGGCTAGGACAATATACAGGCAGGCTAGGACAATATACAGGCAGGCTAGGACGATATACAGGCAGGCCAGGACGATATACAGGCAGGCTAGGACGGTAGGCAGGCTAGGACAATATACAGGCAGGCTAGGACGATATACAGGCAGGCTAGGACGATATACCGGCAGGCTAGGACGATATACTGGCAGGCTAGGACGATATACAGGCAGGCTAGGACGGTATACAGGCAGGCTAGGACGATATACAGGCAGGCTAGGACGGTATACAGGCAGGCTAGGACGGTATACAGGCAGGCTAGGACAATATACAGGCAGGCTAGGATGATATACAGGCAGGCTAGGATGATATACAGGCAGGCTAGGACGATATACAGGCAGGCCAGGATGATATACAGGCAGGCTAGGACGGTAGGCAGGCTAGGACAATATACAGGCAGGCTAGGACGACATACAGGCAGGCTAGGACGATATACCGGCAGGCTAGGACGATATACAGGCAGGCTAGGACGGTATACAGGCAGGCTAGGACGATATACAGGCAGGCTAGGACGGTATACAGGCAGGCTAGGACGGTATACAGGCAGGCTAGGACGATATACAGGCAGGCTAGGATGATATACAGGCAGGCTAGGACGATATACAGGCAGGCTAGGACGATATACAGGCAGGCTAGGACGATATACAGGCAGGCTAGGACGGTATACAGGCAGGCTAGGACGGTATACAGGCAGGCTAGGACGGTATACAGGCAGGCTAGGATGATATACAGGCAGGCTAGGATGATATACAGGCAGGCTAGGACGATATACAGGCAGGCTAGGACGGTATACAGGCAGGCTAGGACAATATACAGGCAGGCTAGGACAATATACAGGCAGGCTAGGACGGTATACAGGCAGGCCAGGACGGTATACAGGCAGGCCAGGACGGTATACAGGCAGGCCAGGACGGTATACAGGCAGGCCAGAACGGTATACAGGCAGGCCAGGACGGTATACAGGCAGGCTAGGACGGTATACAGGCAGGCTAGGACGATATACAGACAGGCTAGGACGGTATACAGGCAGGCTAGGACGGTATACAGGCAGGCTAGGACGGTATACAGGCAGGCTAGGATGGTATACAGGCAGGCTAGGACAATATACAGGCAGGCTAGGACGGTATACAGGCAGGCTAGGACGGTATACAGGCAGGCTAGGACGGTATACAGGCAGGCTAGGACGGTGTACAGGCAGGCTAGGAAGGTATACAGGCAGGCTAGGACGGTATACAGGCAGGCTAGGACGGTATACAGGCAGGCTAGGACGGTATACAGGCAGGCTAGGACGATATACAGGCAGGCTAGGACGGTATACAGGCAGGCTAGGACGGTATACAGGCAGGCTAGGACGGTATACAGGCAGGCTAGGACGGTATACAGGCAGGCTAGGACGGTATACAGGCAGGCTAGGACGGTATACAGGCAGGCTAGGACGGTATACAGGCAGGCTAGGACAGTATACAAGCAGGCTAGGACGGTATACAGGCAGGCTAGGACAATATACAGGCAGGCTAGGACAATATACAGGCAGGCTAGGACGATATACAGGCAGGCCAGGACGATATACAGGCAGGCTAGGACGGTAGGCAGGCTAGGACAATATACAGGCAGGCTAGGACGATATACAGGCAGGCTAGGACGATATACCGGCAGGCTAGGACGATATACTGGCAGGCTAGGACGATATACAGGCAGGCTAGGACGGTATACAGGCAGGCTAGGACGATATAAAGGCAGGCTAGGACGGTATACAGGCAGGCTAGGACGGTATACAGGCAGGCTAGGACAATATACAGGCAGGCTAGGATGATATACAGGCAGGCTAGGATGATATACAGGCAGGCTAGGACGATATACAGGCAGGCCAGGACGATATACAGGCAGGCTAGGACGGTAGGCAGGCTAGGACAATATACAGGCAGGCTAGGACGATATACAGGCAGGCTAGGACGATATACCGGCAGGCTAGGACGATATACAGGCAGGCTAGGACGGTATACAGGCAGGCTAGGACGATATACAGGCAGGCTAGGACGGTATACAGGCAGGCTAGGACGGTATACAGGCAGGCTAGGACGATATACAGGCAGGCTAGGATGATATACAGGCAGGCTAGGACGATATACAGGCAGGCTAGGACGATATACAGGCAGGCTAGGACGATATACAGGCAGGCTAGGACGGTATACAGGCAGGCTAGGACGGTATACAGGCAGGCTAGGACGGTATACAGGCAGGCTAGGATGATATACAGGCAGGCTAGGATGATATACAGGCAGGCTAGGACGATATACAGGCAGGCTAGGACGGTATACAGGCAGGCTAGGACAATATACAGGCAGGCTAGGACAATATACAGGCAGGCTAGGACGGTATACAGGCAGGCCAGGACGGTATACAGGCAGGCCAGGACGGTATACAGGCAGGCCAGGACGGTATACAGGCAGGCCAGAACGGTATACAGGCAGGCCAGGACGGTATACAGGCAGGCTAGGACGGTATACAGGCAGGCTAGGACGATATACAGACAGGCTAGGACGGTATACAGGCAGGCTAGGACGGTATACAGGCAGGCTAGGACGGTATACAGGCAGGCTAGGATGGTATACAGGCAGGCTAGGACAATATACAGGCAGGCTAGGACGGTATACAGGCAGGCTAGGACGGTATACAGGCAGGCTAGGACGGTATACAGGCAGGCTAGGACGGTGTACAGGCAGGCTAGGAAGGTATACAGGCAGGCTAGGACGGTATACAGGCAGGCTAGGACGGTATACAGGCAGGCTAGGACAATATACAGGCAGGCTAGGACGGTATACAGGCAGGCTAGGACAATATACAGGCAGGCTAGGACGATATACAGGCAGGCTAGGACGATATACAGGCAGGCTAGGACGATATACAGGCAGGCTAGGACGATATACAGGCAGGCTAGGACGATATACAGGCAGGCTAGGACGATATACAGGCAGGCTAGGACGATATACAGGCGGGCTAGGCTCTAGCCTAGGGGAGAGAGAGAGAGAAGGTGATGATCATGAGGAAGAGAGGGGGGAGGAAGAAGGTGCATAGCACAAAGGGGTGGGAGCAGAAATGGGGGTTATTCTGGGGGTCTCACTCACCAATTATGCTCTCCCTCTCAGGCTGGTCTCCCCCAGGGCTGTGGCAGCTATTGTTTGATAACAGAACTCCTCTCACAGCACAGTACAGTGCATTGCATGCATGTGGCTGGAGTGTGGGCGGGCACAAATGGGAGGCGGAGTATTGGATTGGACAAGCAGTGCAGTGAGGGAGGGGTTAGGAAGACAGTGGAGACCGAACACAGCCCGACTCCTGCACAAGCTAGCTGGCTTTCCACCCTCTCACTATATCACTGTGACAGGATGCCAGAGGCTGTGGAGCGCCGGAGTTAGAGGGGATTAGTTATTCTTAATCTCCACTCCATACAAGTCTTGCTGCCTGGGGGAGAAGACGCTCCTCCTGCAGCTGCCCACAGACTCCGCCCCCTGCTCTCCTTTCTAGTCAGAACAGCTTGTTTGTCCTCATCCCCGCCCTGCTCATACAGAGATCCGAATGATGTTAGTGCAGCGGCGCCGCCCCTGCACTACTGCCGCCCCGAGGCCTGGCCTCGTTGGCCTTGTGGGAAATCCGGCCCTGTAGATAGGTAAATAAATGTTGTGTATATGTTTATTTCTCTGTGACTTCTTCTATACACAAGTGCTTACATCAAATAAGGTAAGTAGTGGATATTTGTATGAAACCTATTTTTGGGGTAAATTAATCAAATGAGGATGAAGGGAAGTTGTGCACACTGTGCAAATTAAACCAATCCTCTGAGAGGCTGCTTGAAGATCCCAGTCTCAGTGACTACGAGGGCTTGCACTCTAATTTTCCTTCAGATATATCAATGTTCACGAAAGTATCTGGGAAAAACGATGACAATCAAGAAGATCAAAAAATATGATGACCACATCTTGAGCAAATGCCGGGTCCCTATTTAAAATAAATTTATCCTATACATTTACAATTGAAACTGAGAATGTAATGAAAACAAAGAAAAAAAAAAAACAGCAAAGATTGCCTGCAGTGATAATGTATAATAAAATGATCAATAGTTCCATACCTATGGGCAGCTGAAATGTCCAAATCTTGACTTTCCTGTAAAAATCAAGTCTCCTCCTGCCTCCCAAACTTCTCTTTTGGTTAGAGAGACTGCCAATCACATTAACCACTTTGAGTCTCCCTGCCTTTTTTCTCCCTAAATCCCATTTAAGTTCCAGCGTGTCTTTTTAGTTTGACAATTGTTATGTAATGTAGCGGAATAATAAAGCTCAAAGTGAACATGTGTGTTTACTATGGGTCAGTTTTATGACCTTTTCGATGTTACATTGTGTAAGTAACGGTTTGCTTAAATTGATGGCATATAAATAATATTAAGTGGGTTGATTAGGGCACTAATTTTCACATTTTTTTTTTTTTTGCGATTGCCTCAAATGACATTGCATTAGTTTACACATGCATTTGATGCTTTCTCAGGAAACATTAATATCATACAGATCATCCAACATCATTGTTGGGACCTGGGAATTAATCTGGAAAGAGAATATATTATTTATTTTTCTTATTTATATCATCATCTATTGCTGAAGAGAGAGGCTGGGCAGGACTACAGAAGCTCTGTCTTAGCCTCTGTGTTAGGAGGAAGAGCTGTGATGTCCTGAAGCATTGTGCTTACAGTGATCTGCTACAGGCACTGTGTAGAAAAAAACAGAAGCACCGGAGTTGATTGTATTAGCTCCTGTGCTTCGTATCGAACCTCAAATGTCACTGACAGCTGGCAGTTCCAGAGCTAGTGCTGTCTGGAACCTATGAGAGCTGCTGAACCCAGATGGGCCTGAGACAGTTAAAAATGGGGGCTCAAGTAGTTAAAGCATCAGTAAGGGGGTATGGGGGATAGTAGGGCCAATATAAATTTATATAAAGTCAGTATCAGCTGCTTTTATCTCTAGATACATTGGGCACAATTCACTAAGTAATATTTTACCGCATCTGAGTATGCGGTAAAATAACGCACAGCATTTTTCATTTAAAACTGTGTAATTCACGAACAAAATGCTCCTTAAAGCCTTGCATGCGTTATATTTCTGAATATGCGTTAAATACTGCATGAAACCATGTGTTAAGTTATCATGAGCATATCGCATAAATATCACATCCCGTGTGTGAACGTCATGTCCTGTATACACAGTGGGAACGGAAAGTATTCAGACTCCCTTACATTTTTCACTCTTTATATTGCAGCCATTTGCTAAAATCATTTAAGCTCATTTTTTTCCTCATTAATGTACACACAGCACCCCATATTGACAGAAAATCACAGAATTGTTGACATTTTTGCAGATTTATTAAAAAAGAAAAACTGAAATATCACATGGTCCTAAGTATTCAGACTCTTTGCTGTGACACTCATATATTTTACTCAGGTGCTGTCCATTTCTTCTAATCAACCTTGAGATGGTTCTACACCTTCATTTGAGTCCAGCTGTGTTTGATTATACTGATTGGACTTGATTAGGAAAGCCACACACCTGTCTATATAAGACCTTACAGCTCACAGTGCATGTCAGAGCAAATGAGTCCCAACAGTGAAGCATGGTGGTGGCAGCATCATGCTGTGGGGGTGTTTTTCAGCTGCAGGGACAGGACGACTGGTTGCAAGCGAGGGAAAGATGAATGCGGCCAAGTACAGGGATATCCTGGACGAAAACCTTCTCCAGAGTGCCCAGGACCTCAGACTGGGCCGAAGGTTTACCTTCCAACAAGACATTGACCCTAAGCACACAGCTAAAATAACGAAGGAGTGGCTTCACAACAATTCCGTGACTGTTCTTGAATGACCCAGCCAGAGCCCTGACTTAAACCCTATTGAGCATCTCTATATAGACCTAAAAATGGTTGTCCACCAACGTTTACCGTCCAACCTGACAGAACTAGAGAGGATCTGCAAGGAGGAATGGCAGAGGATCCCCAAATCCAGGTGTGAGAAACTTGTTGCATCTTTCCCAAAAAGACTCATGGCTGTATTAAATATAAAAAGGTAAAAGTCCAAATGCAGAGCTTAAATGAAATAAATATCCAAATAAATGTGATAGTCCGTGAAAATTAATCAGCAGTAAAGATGACATGAAACCTCCACCAGACTTCAGTGTGCAAAGGAAAAGCACACCACACCCACGTGCTATCAATCTGCTTACCAGAAAGATATGAAAAATAGGCAATGTAATCATAAGATGCAGAAGGTCAACAGCAAATCCGAATGGCAAACTTCATCATGGGCAGGCGCAGCATGGAAACAGTCAGGTCACCACATATCAGAAGACTCAGGACTTGCATTAAAGATGGATAAATTGGTGCAGTCATCAACAGGAACAAACCTTTGACTGGCTTAAGATGTCTGTAACGGTCCTGGCACGATTAAAGACCACGGATTCATTGCTGCACCAGATGATGGAGCGGGCCAGATCCGAAGACAGCGAATGGTGGCGTTGGTCCTGTTTAACTATGCCTCCCCATTCATCCTCGGCTTACAGTATTCCCCACCTAGCTCCTTCGGCTTCTCCACGTTCTCCTTACTACCAAGACCCTCTTGTGGATGTTGCCTCTCCTGGGGACCGCCTATTGACCCTGTGACGCAGGATCCCTCGTTCGGAGCTGTTCGAGATAGTCTCGGCTACTCTCCGGTCTCAGAAGACGGCGCATGCGCAATACGACCGACGGCTGTGAAGAAAAGAATCTGGAAGAGGCCGTGAAGATTTGAATCTCCTTCTATGCCACAAGATTCTCCATGGAAATGGTAAACAGCAATGAAGATGGGTGTGGCTGGAGATCTTTTCATAGAAGGGGATTCGAATCTTCACGGCCTCTTCCAGATTCTTTTCTTCACAGCCGTCGGTCGTATTGCGCAAGTGCCGTCTTCTGTTTCCATGCTGTGCCTGCACATGATGAAGTTTGCCATTCGGATTTGCTGTTGACCCTCTGCATCTTATGATTACATCGCCTATTTTTCATATCTTTCTGGTAAGCAGATTGATAGAACGTGGGTGTGGTGTGCTTTTCCTTTGCACACTGAAGTCTGGTGGAGGTTTCATGTCGCCTTTACTGCTGATTGATTTTCATGGACTATCACATTTATGTGGATATTTATTTCATTTAAGCGCTGCATTTGGACTTTTATATTTTTATGTTTGATGAAATCTACAAACTATGTTAGCTGCTTTTGTTGTTCTTTCCAGTTAGCGCAGATATTTTCTATTATTTTTTTCAAAATATAAAAGGGTGCAAAGGGTCTGAACACTTAGGACCATGTGATATTCCAGTTTTTCTTTTTTAATAAATCTGCAAAAATGTCAACAATTCTGTGTTTTTCTGTCAATATGGGGTGCTGTGTGTACATTAATGAGGAAAAAAAATGAACTTAAATGATTTTAGCAAATGGCTGCAATATAACAAAGAGTGAAAAATTTAAGGGGGTCTGAATACTTTCCGTCCCCACTGTATATCCAATATATAGTGGGATGCTATTCCAACGGAAACTGTGCAGTACATTGGTAAGGAGACAGGAAAATGAGACCTGCGAAATTACCACTATCTCTCCAGCTACCATCTGATAGGATGCTTTCCCAAAAAAGTGTAAGGCAGCCAACAATTTAGTCATGGCTGGTATGGCATGGCTTATGTGAGTTGAGGGCTCAAGGTACCCTATGAGTTGTTTTTAAAGCTCCGTGATAAGTGCCTTGTATAACTTCTGCAGGGTATCAGCATCCGTGAATTTATCCAGCAATGTGCGCTCCTTAAAGCATCTTTCCTTTAAAAGGACCCCTCAAGATCTTCTCCTCCTCCTCTTCTACATTACTTTAAATTCCAGAAGACTGGATTCAAAGGGCTCCATCATCTGTGCAATGCCAGCTTCCAGAGATAACTCCTGAGTGGAATCTAGCAGCCACCTGCTCCAGCTTGCACTTTCCCACCTATTTTTTTAACCCAATCACCTCAAACCTGGGGTCTGACCATTGCCATACTTATCGCATAGTTATTGCAAGTTTTGACCACTAAATAATTACCGCATGTCTTTATTTATTTCCTTCTGTGAATTGACTTTAATGCCTTTTCATGAGGTATTTAACAAGCGTTTTTGGTGTTTGTGCTAAATACTGCATACGAACAATAGTGAGTTTACATTTTCATTATTGTTTGCATTAAGTGGTCATGTGACTGTCATAATGCATGGGATAACCTTTAGTGAATTGTGCCCATTGATTGGTATAACATGCATTGTTTACTGATGCTAACTTCTGCTTAAGTACTTTTCTTCAAGTGTTCAATTTGAATTGTCTGGGCTTGTGACAGGGCGACTTAAACCAGCTAAACAAGTATATAACCTGGAGAGTCAAATCTAAGTCTATAAAATTCTTATAACAAAGAATCATCTTCTGAATCAGGCAGTTGACGATGACAGCCATCATGAACACACCATGCAACATTTTGTCACAGTTTTGCACCAGTGGACTCTATCAGTCATCACATTGTGCACAGCTACTTCTTGAGCAGCCATACGTTTTAAAATATATTTGGAATCACTTGCAGATAAAGAATGAGCGTCTTTGCTGTATACAGCAGCAAGAGTCAAGAGGAGGTCAAGTGGAGACAGAGATTCTGAAGAGTCATTTCTTCAGCATATATTGGAATTGATGAAGTGCATCAACATGCATATCTGTTTCCTTAAAACCTAAGGGCGAGCTCCATACCACCTACCCCCTGTACTACCCCCTTCATCCAGAAGCCACCATCACTGTATTGTTTTTTTTTTATATTCTTCCGCAGGCAGTGAACAGTCCTCACTGAGGTAGAGGGCATTAAGTGATTATGTCAGGGCTGCTTTATGCACCATTAGATGAGATTGCAAGGTGCCAAGTTTAAGCCCCCTCAGGGGGAGGGTCCATAATGCTCTGCACTCGCAGGATGTCCTCAGTCTTCCAGGCTAAATGACACTGAGAACCATTCAACCTAAGGACGTCTATTGGCAAAAAAGAAATGCTATTCTGTTTAACTCCTGCTAGATTTTTTTAATTGCCCAGAGGCCTTTAAGTAAACCTGTCTCAACATAGGCAATTCATACTGAGCATATACTGAATAGATACATAAACAGAGGTTATCTTCAGTGAAAATCACACTTTGAAATTATCAAAATTATCAGTAGTTCTGGATATCCAATCCAGTATAGATGTCTTAAAGAGGGAGTCCACTTACATCAACCTAAAAAAAAAAATATTTAAAGCCAGCAGCTACAAATACTGCAGCTGCTGACTTTTAATACATTGCCACTTACCTGTCCCAGGGTCCAGCGATGTCGGCAGCCGACGCCGATAACCCGCTCGATTCTCTGCAGCTGCCGCCGCCATCCTAGGTGAGGGAATCAGGAAGCATTGTGGCTTCACTTCCCGGTTCCCTACTGCGCATGCGCGAGTCGCGCTGCGCATCGTAACTGGTCCCCGCTATCTCCTGGGACCTGTGTGTTTCCCAGGAGACAGCGCGGAGGGACAGGAAGAGGCATAGACTCTCGTGGGAGTCTATGCCGGAAGTGGATGCAAATACCTGTCTTAGACAGGTATCTGCACCCCCCTCCCCCCTGAAAGGTGCCAAATGTGACACCGGAGGGGGGGAGGGTTCCGAAAAGCGGAAGTTCCATTTTTGTGTGGAACTCCGCTTTAAGTTATATGCAGATCTAGCTTATTTCTGCAGATGTTAATCTTGATTCCATCAGCTACCACCTCCTGGCCCTCTGTATTAGGTATGGGGACCAGCCATCCCAAAGGATAATAATGTAGCACTACACCCATAGGAGTTGGAAATGTCAGGGTTCCCCACTGCTGTACAGCCAGTCACTTAGTATTTTCAACATGCATCCAGACACAGAAGAACAGTCCTCAAGCTTTGTTCTGTGTTTTTTATTTTTTTTTAGGGGATGGTAACTTGGATGGGGTTAGGAATTATGGGATGCCCAACTTGACAACAAACAGAAAATCCAGGAACAATTTCATCCCTATTTACAGCTTCTCTTCTTCCCTCTGCACAAAACTTGATCCTTCTACAGGTCCGCTGGGTTCACTCCTGGATGAGTCATCCAGCCCTGAACCTAATAACCCTAAACCCAGATTCAATGGCTCAGGCTTAGCCCTGGGCCAGTTTGCCTGCACTACCGCTAGTAGCACACTAGAGGGTGCTACAATAAAATAGCTTGGGAGGAGAAGGTGAAGTCAGTCAGGCCAGTTCCATGACTTTTAAAGTATTGAAGCAAGAGGGTAAGCATGGCAGCAAGAGAATCAGCAAATGTCAGCCACAGTATTTCTCAGATAGGTATTAGAAATTAACTTCAAGTTTGAGCCGAGCATGGGTTCACAGAAAAGCCCATTTGAAGTTCAAAGACCCAGCAATATAATGTAGCTGTTCATGGCACTAGAAATCACATCCCATTATTGCATACATAGGAGTGCTGTTGATAAAGTGCATAGGGACAGATTAGTTTAGGGCTTGTAGGCACTTGCTGTTCTCTTGAAGTAGATGTATGTATGTATGTGTAATTCAGTACACTCCTTGCCATAGATCTAATACCTGGGTGCTGCAATTTTAATGATGTATGGCACAATCAAATGCAAAGTCCAAACATAAAGGTGTTACAGACACATCTTTAGAAAGAAGTATAAACAAAACATGTGTTCACCACCATAGGACAAATGAATGTTTTTCAAGGCCACTAAGGATCCCTTCCTCTGGCAGACACTCCTTCCTCAGGTTTAGAATATAACTAGAAATGCCAAATCATTTAGCACCTAAACCACTTCACATTATATCACTAACATTCACGGCACCTCCCTAGCTCCACAAATTAAAGTTAGGAACACACTAGTTAGGCCTATTATCCCCAATTGAAATTGTATTTTTGCTGACCATTTGTACACTGCTGTATCCTCTTTTTTATGAATTTACAAAGCTTTTATGACATTACAAATAATAAAAAAAATTAAATAGTCAGTATGACCTAACAAAGGAAGATGCAAAATTAGATACCCATTTATAGAAAGTTCACATAACAGTAAATTAATCAGTAGTTTTCTAAAAACACTTAGGCCCCTTTCACATGGGACAGATCCGTGGTGATCCAACCCGTGAACATCCGCTGCTCAGCGGGGATCGCTCCGTTTTCCCCAGCTGAGCCTGGCGGATGACAGGGCGGGACCCGCACACTGCAGGGACCGCCCTGTCAGATCTCCGCTCTCCCCTATGGGGGATCGGAGGAACACGGACCGTCTGCCTGTGTTCATCCGATCCACTCTGCAGACGGATAGAAAAATAGGATTTTCTTCCGTCTGCAGAATCGGACGAGAGCGGGGCCGGATGATATTGGGTGTTAGTGGATGTACATCCGCTGACACCCGCTATCCCATAAGGATGCATGTATGTCCGTATTTCATCCGAAAACGGATGGATGAAATACGGACATACGGTTCGCGTGTATGAAAGGGGCCTTAGGCCTTACGTAATGAGCTGCATAAACGGAAACATTGTTTTGTTCTTTCCTTTTTCACAACAAAAAGGGTCATTCATCCACAAGCACTGAATTGTTTGGGCAAGGTGAATTCTCATCAAACTGTTCATCTTTGTGAGTCAAGGCAGGAATGGCTGCTTTGGAAATTAGAAAATATTCATGACTTTTGATCTACTTCCTCCTCTCTGCGATCACCACAACAAACGACAACAAAGTAAGCAGGATAGAAGACCCTTTACTTTTGCATCCACCTCAGTCTTTTTTATATCTGAAATCCCATTTGGTTTAGGTGGAACATATCATCTTTGATACCATTGCAAAGCTATAGCAAAATCATTCCATTGGTATACCCATCTGTGGCAGTAGAAAAAGCTGTTTTGACCTTAATTCAAGATATATGATCATTAGAAAGGGTTTCACTTACAACTTTGCCATTCATGCCTGCTGTGTTTGCATTACAAATAATAAAATGAATGCTAGTGTAAAAAAGTTAAAACATAAAAAAATACTAGTTTAGGGTGTAAAAAAGGTCTGAATAACCTTTGGCTCTCATCCCTATAAGTGCTCCGGTTTCTATCCTTTCTATCTTGTTTAAAAAAACTTTTGCCTTTCACTCCTTTTAATAAGAAATAATTTGTATCACAGATAAGCAGTAAAGCAGATCTGCAACTTTTGGTTCTATAAACATGTTGTCTTTACTTCCCTTCTACAGCACACTTTCTTCCAGTACTGGGAGGTATAGGCATTGCTACAACCCACTTGCTGGTTTGTATGACTCGAATAGAATATGACCCCATCCAGTCAAGCTCACTATTTACATGTACTCAGACCAATAACTGATGCCTAAGAATTAGGTATAGTCCTTGCCACATCCATGCTATGTCCTTTCTTGTTTCTTAATTTACCAACTGCAGATTGTTGCTGACTGTCCTTGTTTGCCACCCATCCCCACCTTTTTGATGTCCCTGTTTCTGATATTGCCTATTGACTGTGTACTATGCTTTGGTTCTACAGTATTCCTGTTTAGCTGCCATCTGCACAGGAGTGTCTGAGAACTGAAACTTGGTACACCCACTAGTGCAGTCCATCACGCTGAAGTGTGCTGTGTTAAAGATCTGGTGTGTTTTTAGACTCTGTGCCTTTTTCTATTTAAGGGTCATATCCTCTCCAATGTGCAAATACCACAGGATCCATTATGATGTTTCCTTTGACTATCTTGTGTTTTCTCTACATTTCAGAAGCAGGTTTTTTAACCTATTAGTGGCATTCATCCCTCTAATGTACTTAAAAGGTGGCATTACTTGTAGCCATTGCCTCTGCCAGTCTAGGGCCATTTCTTTTCTGCAATGCAATTGACTATGACCAGTTTCAGATGTATTCTTCTGACTCTTCCATGCAACTTCCATGCAGTAACACCCTCCACATTCTCAGAACAGCTTAAGGATGCAGGTGAGGCCAAATTAAAAACTAGTTTACATTAGACAACCATATGCAGGTAATTTTTGGATAGAGGCAAGGTATAGAAATATGCCAAACGTATTTTGGGTTGGTTTTGAGCAGGTTCGCCAAACGTTATTAAAGTGCTGAATCTGAACCCTATTGAAATCAGTGGTAGCCGAATGTTTAATGCCCAATTTTTAGGCAAATAGGCAAGGGATTATCAAACAATTGGCATGGGAAGGATAAAGAGAGCAGTACATCCCACAATCCCCAGATACTGCCCTCTCTCCACATATATGAGTAAGGGGTACATAAAACCCCTACCCTTCCACAAAACATTTTTAGTAGCAAATAAAGACACTTTTTAACAATTTTTTAAAAAAAATCCTGACACTCTTCCCAGGTCCACACAGTGGAATTTAAACAGTGGGTCGGGTGGTTACTGGCCAAATTTGGACATGACCATATTTGGTCAATGTGTCATAGAGGGCATGTGTATGGTTAGGGGGAGAAGTAAGGGGGCACTAGGTATGCTCGAATAGGGGTCTGGTATAGATTTTGGATGGGATCCCATGCTTCTTCTTTTTTTTGCTTTTTGCTTGTAGTTCCCCCTTTAAATTTGTACCAGATCTGATTTTTTTTAAAGGTACTACCCAGATTTCATTGCAGTCCTTGTCTGTATTTGCTTCAACAGGCCAGGGACAACCTGCTATCTCATCGTGCAGAAGCTCTGTCTCCCTTTTTTGTCCTGTTTAACTTTGTTTTTTTTAATAAAGGGGATTTCGTAAATTTATTGGCAATAGGGGAGAGATAAATAAGGGGTGCTTTGGTGTGTACCGCACAAGTATGCAGTGATTTGTGGCAAACAAGGGTCAGCCACAAGAGTCCACTGCCAAAACCCCATTGTGAAAGGGCGGCCAACCTATGTCCTTGGAAATAAAAGTCTGATAGAAATTTTACCCTTACTACAATGCAGAACTTAAAGAAAATCATTTGAAAATAGACTGTGCCTTCGAATTTTTGAAAAGATTAAATTTAGTTCCTCTTTAAAGTAAAATTTGGCAATCTGTCAAATTGACTAGTTCCACCAAAACCCAAATATCAAGGCATTCCAGCTAAAATTGCAACTGTTATTACAAACGTATGCACTCACTGAACTATAGATAACCATACTGTATATGTTATATATGTTATATATAACATATATATATATATATATATATATATATATATATATATATATATATATATATATATATATATATATATATATATTATCATGGCAGAATTATGCATTGTGAATATATTGCCCAGGCATAAGAATGGGTATTGAACAGTCACTATGGCTAATGTGGTTGGATGCATCTGTCAGTGCATGTGGTCCAATCTGCAAATGATTTGGTGGTCTTTTGTGCTGGTATTTGAGTGCTGCATAATGGTATACATTTGGTGGGGGGTTCTGGTCTTGGCTCACTTCTGTAAGCCAAAAATGCCTTCTACCCCTACAGCAATATAAAGCACGATGTATGCATTGCGGTGTGATTGAATGTGTGTCATTCTAGGCAACAAGAGATCTTTCCTAAATCTGGAGCTGTTTTGGACTAACATATGATCCAGTTCTTCTTGTGCATCTGCATGAAATGTGAAATAAATGCTGATCAAGTTGCTTCTAAATTGCGGCTTTATGTTTCCATCCAATAAGAAGAGTTTCCATATGATATCTCCAAATACTTATGACAGAGTGGGCCACAGTTGAGTACATTACAAAGCATTGTCTGCCAGCACATTCTTTGCAATACTTTATCTATTAGAGCCCCAGTTCTGTGAAGATGAAGGTAAAATGAAGTGATATATAAATTTTTACCATATGTCACAGAGTTGGCATAGATCTTCTTTAACCATTTCTGTTACTGTTTTTTTTTTTTTTGGATTGTTTTATAGGGTATGCAGGACTGTTTTTTTTTTTTTTTTGTACTGAAACTTTAGTATAATTTACATACTTACAGAAGTTGAGAACTCTTAATATTATTGGAAATTTGCCGAAAAGGTATATATACGTTATCATTTTCCTGTTGGAATTCCTAGCTTTCTATCCATCCCTATTTTTTACCAAGCCACCCAAAGAAGTCTATCATATCCTGTTACATTATCTTTAAAATACATTTTTTAAAGGATCATATAAGAATCCAGAGTGAGAATGAAACTACTACATAAATGGTTAAGCAGGTGCTAGAGACCTAAGAAGACCAAGCATCCATCATCCCCTCTGCACCTAAAATAAACTAAAATAAGAATTCAGGTAGGCCTAACTTTTGATTCTGTATTTATTGTACTATTTTTTTACTTGATAATATTGATATGACCTCATCTTTGGTTCTTGCTTTCCTATTCTTGCAGAAAGCCTTAGATAAACAGATAAACAACATCTTAACAGTGAGAATGCCTTTTAATGCTGTCAAGATAGAGGTGTCTACAACATGGTCCAGAATCTATTCACTATAATCCACTGTAAAGACTTTAGGTGATATCGCACAAAAAGAATTATGCTAAATCTGGTTTCTTCGTCGCCTAATATACAGTGCATCGGAAAGTATTCACAGCGCTTCACTTTTTCCACATTTTGTTATGATACAGCCTTATTCCAAAAAGGATTAAATTAATGATTTTTCTCAAATAATACCCCATAATGACAACGTGAAAGAAATTTGTTTGAAATCTTTGCAAATTTATTAATAAATACAAAACGAAAAAAAAATCCCATGTACATAAGTATTCACGGCCTTTGCTCAATACTTTGTTGAAGCACCTTTGACACCAATTGTAGCCTCAAGGCTTTTTGAGTATGATGCTACGAGCTTGGCACACCTATTTTTGGGCAGTTTCTCTCATTCTTCATTGCAGGACCTCTCAAGCTCCATCAGGTTACATAGCTACATAGTAGGTGAGGTTGAAAAAAGACACAAGTCCATCAAGTCCAACCTATGTGTGTTATTATATGTCAGTATTACATTGTATATCCCTGTATGTTGTGGTCGTTCAGGGGCTTATCTAATAGTTTTTTGAAACTATCGATGCCCCCTGCTGAGACTACTGCCTGTGGAAGGGAATTCCAAATCCTTGCCGCTCTTACAGTAAAGAACCCTCTACGTAGTTTAAGGTTTAACCTCTTTTCTTCTCATTTTAATGAGTGGCCACGTGTCTTGTTAAACTCCCTTCAGCGAAAAAGTTTTATCCCTATTGTGGGGTCACCAGTATGGTATTTGTAAATTGAAGTTATAACCCCTCTCAAGCGTCTCTTTTCCAAAGAGACCATAAGTTCAGTGCTTGCAACCTTTCTTCATAACTAATGTCCTCCAGACCCTTTATTAGCTTTGTTGCCCTTCTTTGTACTCGCTCCATTTCTAGTACATCCTTCCTGAGGACTGGTGCCCAGAACTGGACAGCATACTCCAGGTGCGGCCGGACCAGAGACTTGTAGAGTGGGAGAATTATCGCTTTATCCCTGGAGTTAATCCCTTTTTTAATGCAAGCCAATATTCTGTTTGCTTTGTTAGCAGTAGCTTGGCATTGCATGCCATTGCTGAGCCTATCCTCTATTAGGACCCCCGGGTCCTTTTCCATCCTAGATTCCCCCAGAGGTTCTCCCCCTAGTGTATGGATTAGGAGTGTCGGTGCACAGCCATTTTCAGGACTCTGTACATTGCTGCATTCATCTTTCCCTCAATCCTGACTAGTCTCCCATTTCCTGCTGCTGAAAAACATCCCCATAGCATGATGCTGCCACCACCATGCTTCACTGTTGGGATGGTATTGGCCAGGTGATAAGCGGTGCCTGGTTTCCTCCAGACATGACGAGTTCAATCTTTGTTTCATCAGACCAGAGAATTTTGCTTTTGGTCTGAGAGTCCTTCAGGTGCTTTTTGGCAAACTCCAGACGTGCCTTTTACTGAGGAGTGGCTTCCATCTAGCCACTCTACCATACAGGCCTGATTGGTGGAGTGCTGCAGAGATGGTTGTTCTTCTGGAATGTTCTCCTCTCTCCACTGAGAAACGCTGGAGCTCTGTCAGAGTGACCATTGAGTTCTTGGTCACCTCCCTGACTAAGGCCCTTCTCCTCTGATAGCTCAGTTTGGCCAGGCGGTACACTCTAGGAAGGGTCCTGGTGGTTCCAAACTTCTTCCATTTATGGATGATGGAGGCCATTGTGCTCACTGGGACCTTCGATGCTGCAGAAATTTTTTCGTACCCCTCCCCAGATCTGTGCCTCGATGCAATCCTGTCTCGGAGGTCTACAGACAATTCCTTGGACTTCTTGGCTTGGCTTGTGTTCTGACATGCACTATTAGCTGTGGGACCTTATATAGACAGGTATGTGCCTTTCCAAAGCATGTCCAATCAACTGAATTTACCACAGGTGGACTCCAATCATGTTGTAGAAACATCTCAAGGATGATCAGTGGAAACAGGATGTACCTGAGCTCAATTTTGAGTGTCATGGCAAAGGCAGTGAATACTCATGTACATGTGATCTTTTACGTTTTTTATTTTTAATACATTTGAAAAGATGTCAAACAAACTTCTTTCACGTTGTCATTATGGGGTATTGTCTGTAGAATTTTGAGGAAAAGAATGAATTTAATCCATTTTGGAATAAGGCTAACAAAATGTGGAAAAAGTGAAACACTGTGAATACTTTCCAGATGCACTGTATCTATGATAAATTATTGAAATTTAGAAAATGCATCATTTGGTAGAATAGGCTGTTCTATATAAAACCTTAATCTAAATAGCCCACTGCGTACTGAGGTAAAAATTCTAATTAGCTACAGTATAAAAACATTCAAAATTTCAACACATCAACATTGATTTAAAATGTTCTATATTACACAAAAATGTATTTATGATCAAAGTTTTTTATTTGGCTTGCATAGGGAAGTGTTAGAACCTCTGCCAACTTTTATCCTAGTCTGCCCTGGCCAATTCTGGCATTTTTCTCATACATGTAAAAATCAGCATTTCTTTTACTAGAAAATCACTTACAACCCCTAAACATATTGTATTTTTTAAGGCGCAGCCCTGAAGAATAAAATGGTTACTGTTGCAGTTTTTTTATGTTACATGATATTTGCGCAATGGTTTGTCAAATGCAAATTATCAGGGAAAGATACACTTGTACAAACACAATATGACACCCAATTTTTTGATAAAATATAAAAGATGATGTTACACTGAATAGATAGATACCTAACATGTCATGCTTTAAAATTGTGTATGCCCGTGGAATAGCAATAAACTACGGTAGTTAAAAAACCCAATGGAAGATGCTTTAAAATCATTTAGGCAAAAGTCATCCATGGGACTTTACTTCCACTTTAACTGTCCATACACACTAGAAAGTGGTTGGATGTGAAGGCACAACCCCATTTTTATCTGTGCTTGGTACCTATACATTACAATGTTTTACATTTACATATGGAGAGCTAAGGAACAAGCAAGATGCATATACCCTTGATGGCTTTTTACAATTTTAATAACTATAGCGAAAAACATTGTTGGAAACAAAATTTTCAGCCAGGTGGTTTCTATTGGTAGTGCATATACATTAGATTGTCACCTGAGTTGCTTGTGAAATTAATACTGTCTATGGACAACTTTAGTCTAATGAAAACCTGTCATGAGAACATACAAATCCTGCCATTACTGAACTTTTTTTCTGAAAATGTTAGCTGCTAGGCTTTTATGCTGCCTTTCCTTCTTTAATACTACTGTTAAAGGTAATATTAAAGTGAAAGTCAAGTCAACTTGTTTATTTTGGATGTAATGGAGGGTTATAACCCCTGTCAGCTTTTTTGTTCCATTTTGTTGTAGCCACAACTGGGATTGAGAGGAAATCACTCCAAAGTGAAGGAAATCCCTGGTTGTCACCAAAGTTACAAGTACTAGCGTCCCCGCTGGAAGATTCCCCCACCACCACCATTTCTTCTCTAGTGACAACTCTAAAGATAAAATGACAATAGTGTCACGTGCTTACATAAAAATCCATCCAAATAATTGAATCCAATAGTGATACAAAATGTTTCATAAACAGATGGGAACCGGAACAAAGTGTCCACTTCAATCTTTCATTGCTCCCTTCTGTGAACAAATACAGTGGCTTGCAAAGGTATTCACCCCCTATTTTGTAACATTACAGCCTTTAGTTCAGTGTTTTTTTATCTGAATTATATGTGATGGATCATAACACAATAGTCTAAGTTGGTGAAGTAAAATTAGAAAAATATATACATAAAACTATTTTTCAGAAATAAAAAACTGATAATTGACATGTGCGTATGTATTCACCCCCTTTGTTATGAAGCCCATAAAAAGCTCTGATGCAACCAATTACCTTCAGAAGTCACATATTTAGTGAAATGATGTCCATCTGTGTGTAATCTAAGTGTCACATGATCTGTCATTACATATACACACGTTTTTGAAAGGCTCCAGAGGCTGCAACACCTAAGCAAGAGGCACCACTAACCAAACACTACCATGAAGACCAAGGAACTCTTCAAACAAGTAAGGGACAATGTTGTTGAGAAGTACAAGTCAGGGCTAGGTTATAAAAAAATATCCAAATCTTTGATGATCCCTAGGAGCACCATCAAATCTATCATAACCAAATGGAAAGAACATGGCACAACAGCAAACCTGCCAAGAGACGGCAGCGCACCAAAACTCACGGACGGGGCAAGGAGGGCATTAATCAGAGAGGCAGCACAGAGACCTAAGGTAACCCTGGAGGAGCTGCAGAGTTCCACAGCAGAGACTGGCGTATCTGTACATAGGACGACAATCAGCCGTACGCTCCATAAAGTTGGGCCTTATGGCAGAGTGGCCAGAAGAAAGCCATTACTTTCTGCAAAAAACAAAATGGCACATTTTCAGTTTGCGAAAAGGCATGTGGGAGACTCCCAAAATGTATGGAGGAAGGTGCTCTGGTCTGATAAGACTAAAATTGAACTTTTTGGCCATCAAAGAAAACGCTATGTCTGGCGCAAACCCAACACATCACATCACCCAAAGAACACCATCCCCACAGTGAAACATAGTGGTGGCAGCATCATGCTGTGGGGATGTTTTTTTAGCAGTCGGGACTGAGAAACTGATCAGAGTTTAGGGAAAGATGGATGGTGCTAAATACAAGGATTTACTTGAACAAAACCTGTACCACTCTGTGTGTGATTTGAGGCTAGGATGGAGGTTCATCTTCCAGCAGGACAATGGCCCCAAACACACTGCTAAAGCAACACTCGAGTGGTTTAAGAGGAAACATGTAAATGTATTGGAATGGCCTAGTCAAAGCCCAGACCTCAATCCAATAGAAAATCTGTGGTCAGATTTAAAGATTGCTGTTCATAAGCGCAAACCATCCAACTTGAAGGAGCTGGAGCAGTTTTGAAAGGAGTAATGGGCAAAAATCCTAATGGTAAGATGTGGCAAGCTCATAGAGACTTATCCAAAGCGACTTGGAGCTGTGATAGCCGCAAAAGGTGTCTCTACAAGGTATTGCTTTTAGGGGGGTGAATAGTTATGCACATTGACTTTTTCTGTTATTTTGTCCTATTTGTTGTTTGCTTCACATTAAAAAAAAATCTTCAAAGTTGTGGGCATGTTCTGTAAATTAAATGATGCAAATCCTCAAACAATCCATGTTAATTCTAGGTTGTGAGGCAACAAAACACGAAAAATGCCAAGGGGGTGAATACTTTTGCAAGGCACTGTATCATGCATCTTGCAACAAGATGTTTTTCATCACAAAGATCAGCAGACTAAAATGTCTTTCTCTCTCATGAAAAGGCACACAAGCTCAAACTGTCTCACAAGGAATACTCCTCTGTCAGCATTGATGGCTGCTCGGGACTCAAGACTGCAGAGTCTACCCTCCTCAATAGACTGAATACCAAATAAGCTGAACACTGAACTTAATAGGCTCAAGCTGCCCCCCAACAAATCCTTCTCTGCCTATGGGAATGGCTGGTCAGATTTCAAAGGAGGATGATTTGCCCATAGAAAGAAAATTCTCATATAGTGTAATCAATTCTTAAAAGTAATTTATTAAAACAACGATTACATTCACAAGTAACATATTATTAAAAGTAAGAATCAGGACAAAAAATCTGGTCCGGCCCCCAACAAACTAAATGCGATGTGTACACAGGAATACACAACTGCCTCGCTCTGTGTATACTGGGACTCCTTGACATCAGCTTCTGCCCACACTGTCGTTTCTTCTCAACGTGTTTTGTCACTTCATCAAGAGGTTAAAAACCTGACAGGCGTGTTATTTCCTCTAGGCCCTATGCAAAATAGGAAAAAAAACCCATTAGTTATACTTTAACCCCCCTGGCGGTTTTCCCGAGTGTGGCTCGGGGTTAAAATTCAGTCCCATTGGTGGTAACCCCGAGCCACACTCGGGATCGCACTGCAGGATCCTGGTGCGGCGCTACTTACCTTGTCCCCGGGATCCTGCGATGTCCCCCCGCTGTGTCTGCGGGCTCCGTCCTGTGCCCGAAGCCTCTCCGTGCCAGGCTCCGTTCCCTGCGAGCGTCGCGACGCACGGGGGCGGAGCCTGGCGGCAAATTCAAAAAACTGTAAAAATCATAACACATACAGTACTGTAATCTTACAGATTACAGTACTGTATGAAATTATTTCACATCCCTTTTGTCCCCAGTGCTTTGTCCTATGCCCTGCATGCAGTTCTATATTATATATACTGTTCTTTCTGGCTGGAAACTGGAGATTGTCCATAGCAACCAAAAAGTGTCCCTTTACGTCAAAAATGGTTTTAGACCAGCTAGAAAACAGCGATAGTAAATTAGAACACTTGCAGAATTGAGTGATAGTGAATAGTGGGGAAATTTATTTTATTATTATTTTATTTTTATTTTTTTAATTATTTATTTTTATTTATTATATTATAATTTATGTTTTTGTGTTTCAAACTTTATCATACCCGGGATATCTACTAGACTCTTGTTTGGACAGATTTAAGTGTGTTATTGTTAAGAATTACAGGCCTACAATATAAAACGCCAAATTTCCATGCAAAATAATTGTACCGCTTTCAGCACCTAAAATCCGAAAGAATCATACCGCCAGGGAGGTTAAAGAAGAGCTATCACTTTATATATTATTTAAGTCCCTAGAGTGCAAACTACATGTAACACTTTGATCCAAGCTCCGCCCACGAATTTCTTACCAAAAAGATCTGGGACTAGAGGTCAAATTCAATTCAACTTAAACTTTAAAATATAATAAAAACCAATAGACTCAATATGTGGTATGAATGGCCGTGGCCCTTTATTACTGGTATGACAATATATATAACCAATAATAATAACCAATACATTTTACCTTGAAGATATAACATTTATAACCATACATAGATTATAAATACCAATGGTTCAGCTTTAAAAACTCGAACCAACCAAACAATGTCAAAACCACTATCCCTTATAACAGAAGGAATGTTCAAAAGAAAAAGGGGGGGGGGCCACGACAAAGGGAGGAAGGGGTGCCTTTTTCTTTTGCTGCAGCTGTGGTTCTGAATAAATTCATTGGTTTAAATGGTTTTATAACCTCTTCTTTATTTTTTATAGGTTCGTTGGATCACCTGACCAACTGAAGAATTTTCTAGAAGTTTAAAAGTCAGCAGACAGGTAAGTGACCAATTAAATAACTGAAATTTTAAATTTTTTTTAGCAAACTGTTATTGATATGTCCCTGTTCCCATAGGTAGGGGGCGCTTTTGCGTTCCCCCTACTTTCAATATTGTATACAAATTAATATAATCACGGCAAATATGCACCATTTGACAACTGAAAGGAAGAGAGAGAAAAAGATCTTACGCCCTGCTAAAGGCTCTCTTTCTGACGCCGTGGGGTATATTTACTAAAGATGGGGAGTGCAAAATCTGATGCAGCTATACATAGAAACCAATCCGTTTCTAGGTTTTATCGCCAAAGCTTAATTGAACAAGCTGAAGTTAGAAGCTGATTGGCTACAGCTGCACTAGATTGTGAATGCACCGGCTTTAGTAAGTCTTCCCCTGTGTGACAGCACTGGCTGCTAGAGAAGACACACACCAAGCATTTGCACTGTAACTCTGGAGGAAGTGGAGTAAGCCACATGATCTTTATACCCAGAAGTACTGGGTATTTCCCTTTACTCATGGAACCTGAATGGAGTCGCGGGAGAGCAAGAGGAAAAAAGGTTTTTATAGCAGGGGCATGGTCACTTTTAACTTCACTACATGTATTTTTGAAGCATACTTTAACTAAAACGTAATTAAATCCTAATATCAAGATTTTTTTTTTTACCATGTACATAATACAATTAGCTAAATTATGTTATGTTTAAAGGACATATATAGGATCATTACTGATATGCTTTTGCAACAAAAGGGTTAAGTGAACAAAAAAAACTTTATCTGAATCCTATAAGATCAGGCGTACACTAACACACAACAGCTGCTAAACCTTGATACAAATGAATATAATATGCATGATTATTATGGTTAAAGGAAAATGCCAGCTGATATTTGGAATGCCTCAGATATATATGATGGAAAAACATATAAACTTTTATAAAAGACAGTGGCAAGTCAATTTAGCTAACGGTAATTTCAAGCACATGGCATTTCCATTTCAAGTTCTAGTCACGTCAGATACTCTTTTACAATTTGAAATGGAGTATGGCCAGTGTGCGAGGGAGAACAATAGCCATCAGTGAGATGAGAGCCAGGAGGCCGCCTCTGTTGTGGTTATCTTGATAGTCAAGGCGTTAAGAGACATGCTGAGTTATTTTAATGCATGTTAAGCCAAAATTATAGACCTTTGGGAGATCTGGGATACAGCGGCTTGAAAAAATATTGGTTTGTTTTGAATTAACGCAGGCATCAAAATAAGGACACACACACAACACCAGAACATACAGAAATAACTTATCAGTGGTATCAGCACCTGGTGCCACCTAAAGTTAAAGCGGACCTGTTATTAAAATTCACACTTCCCATTAATCGGTAGGGCACATTGCCAAACTAAATAAAAGTAAGCTGTTGACAAGAGTTCACATTAAGTGTGAGACAACAGACAGTCTGTTGCTTTGAATCAGACAAACATTCTCTGGTAGACTTGCAGTGAGAGAGGAGGATCAGCATGCACAGCACCTCTTTAACTTCATTTATGCACCCCGCAACCCCATACGCTAGAACTGATTCCCATCTCTCTTTCAATAACATACAGGTCAATTAATGGGATGTCTTCAGCGCTGGCATGCAGTGGCTTCTAGCAGCTGATTATTTTTTGCTCTAATGCCTTGTACACACAATGAGATTATCGGAAGAATGATCGTCCATTTTTCTTGCATATTAATCTCATATTGAAAATGAAGCGTTTACTAACATTACAAAAACTCTCGTACAAAAGAATAAAAATTTGGAAGTGGTCTAATGTGTTGTAGTGTATATGTATTGTATTTTTCAACGACAACTGTACTTATTAAACGTAAATAGTATGAAAAACATTTTCGTGTTTGTCTGATCGGATAATATTGGATGGACTGTTGTGATCGGCTCTCGAAAGCTCTGTACCAACGATTATCCTATGATCGCTTAGAAAGCCGTAGTTTTGTATGATTTTCTGATCAAGTGCACGGGCCTTAATATAGGAAGAAGCAATGAGAAAGCCTACAGTAAAACCTTGTATTATGAGCATAATTTGTTCCAGAAGAATGCTTGTAATCGAAAGCACTCGTATATCAAAGCGAGTTTCCCCATAGGAAATAATGGAAACTCAGATAATCCGTTCCACAGCCACTGCTTGTCTATGCAGTACCGCACGTGGACAGAGGTGCGGGGGTGCCGGAGACACTCGAAAATACTCGGAGACCACTTGGAGATGCTCGGAGACACTCAGAGACATTCGGAGACACTCGAGAATGAAGTGTTTCCAAGTGTCTACGAGCGTTCCCGTGTGTCTCTGAGCGGCTCCGAGTGTCTCCGAGCGCCCCCACACCTCTGGCCAAATGTGGTACTGCACACCCCAGAGGCTTGAATCCTGCTCATCTTGCGAGACTACGTTCGCAAAGGAACTCCGAATTTTTAAAAGAAAATAGCTCGTATTGCAAAAAGAAAATAGCTTGTAAACCACGTTACTCACAATCCGAGGTTCCTCTGTATATATTTTTTTGTTATAAGTAGCCTTGCAGTTATCCTTTAAAGGATTTGTAAAATCTTAGCATCCAATGACCACCCCCCCCCCCCTCCCCCCCATACAAAAAAAAACATTTATTTAAGAAGGCCAAAAAATTGCTCTATTTATTTTACTATTTGTGGTCTCATGACCAATAGGTACATTTTTGCGCCTGCAGCTCCGAGTGATAGGGACATCAGTATGGTGTAGAGAATCTCACTGTACAGCACATACAAAACCAAGAAGCAATCACAAATGACACAAATGAACAATGACAAATCAAAGCTGTCCTTTGCCACCATCCACCAGCGCCACCATCTTTTCAGTTCCCAATTCACTCATCACAAACCCTTGGGTGGCCACTTTTTATGTAACTAACATCATTCCTACATCATTTTCACATGCCGGGGATGAGCACCCTGGTGTAAAATCAGATCAGTTGGATGAGTGACAGGATCTTCTAACCCATTTATAAAAAGTGTTAAGCCTCGTACACATCATCGGATTGTTGGCAAACAAAACCGTGGACTTTTGTCCAAAGGGCGTTGGCCCAAACTTGTCTTGCATACACACGGCCACACAATTGTTGGCCAACAAATACGAGCGTAGTGACGTACTACGTTGTTTTTCAGCTCTTTAGTGCCCCCCTTTGGGCTCCTTCTGCTAATTTAGTGTTAGTAGAAGTTTAGTGAGTGTTGATTCACGCTTTTCGTTTTGCGCTTTTCATTTCGCGCTTTTCGGTTTGTGCTTTTCAGTTCTTTTCTGAATGGCTGTTCGTCAACCAGCCATGTTGCGGAATCAGAGGAGATAATGTGTTACTTATTATTGGCCTTGGAGTTATTGCTTCAACATTATTTTTTGGTTGAATAATGATTTAAATTGGTATATTTTCTATATTTTTGGATGCATAGAATGCACTTTTTGGTTAAGTTCTATTGGCAGATAGCATGTCTAATTTTATTTGTTTTCTTTTTATAATGCACAATAAAAAAATTGTGGAGAATAATACTTGGCTATGAATTTTAATTCAAATGACAGTTTGGGAGTAGGCAGTTACATTTAAAAAAATACAATGTAAAATTAACAAGGGACACCAACATTTGTATCTTTGATCTTAAAAACTATGGGATAATGGTGTTGTGGTAACTTGCCCAAATAAAAAAAATTAAAAAAAAGGCATAATAATATTATTCTTGATATCACTAGAAAAAAAAAGCCTTTAAAAATGTGTTTGCAATAACTCCATCAGTATCACCAGCAAAGCAGCTTCATAATTATCCCATTAAAGAAGAAGAGAATTGTGCGCTGCATTTCGAGATTTTATAATTTGCAGCGTCATGAATGTTAATTCTCCATTACAAATGCTAGGTTGCAAGACCGACCGCTTCTGGCTCGCCCTTGTTTCTGAGCATGCGTGTTTGTACTTTGGACTTTTGTCCAACGGACTTGTGTACACACGCTCAGAAAATCCGACAGCATACATTTGTCCACGGAAAATTTTAAAACCTGCTACCCAACATTTGTCTGCGGAAAATCCAACAACAATTGTCCGATGGAGCATACACACGGTCAGATTTTCCGCCTGTCATCGAACATTTCCCGTCGGTAAGTCCGATTGTGTGTAGGCAGCTTTATATTCAGGACTTTTGTCAATGGAGGAGAGGACAGAAAATGACTGGTTCTTGTTGTGGCCTTCTTCTGTTCTTTAGGTAGTTTAATGTTAGATCCAAAGCTATTAACTCCTACAGCGCCAGAAGTTTCAGAATACTTTATTATTAATCCCAAAAGGAAATTATTGCAACACAGTGCTGAAAAGAACAGTTATCCACAGTAGAACTATACTAGTGAAGCCAAAGGACATTTAAGGTAAAGTAAAATGCAAAATATATATATAAAAAAACACAGCGTATCCTTTTTAGATTATATGTGAGTATTCAGTCTGAGCCAAATAACATTTTTATTATGTGGGTCGAAATATAACCCATTGGCCAATCCACCCAAAAGTTACATTTCAGTTATAGTTAGAGCATTAGTGACTTAGTCAGTCCATACATATTATATATCTTGGATACTCCAAAAGCAAGATATCCCCCCCCCCCCAAAGACATTCCTCAAACATAATTCCTGATTCTCTCCTAATCACCTGACAGATTTGTGTTTTCCAGTACATTATGTTGCATTCTCATAATATAAGAGGAGATTGAGAGTCCCTTAAAATAGCCACAAGGGTAGAATATATATATATACATAGGAGTGGGTACACTAAAGGAGAGTGCAAAATCTGGTGCCTGGTAGCCAATTAGCCTTAACTTCAGCTTCAGGAAGCTGGTTGGTTTCTATACAGAGCTGCACCAGATTATGCATTCTCCAGGTTTAGTAAGTCAGCCCTTAAAATTTTGTCCAGAACTGCTATATTAATGGAACCACCAGGCAACTTAAACAGATTTGAATACAATATGTACAATTTTTCCTGAACAAAAATTATTCAGTCAAAATTTTGTTTGTTGAAAACTGGTTGAAAATGAGCTGCACCAGATTTTGCACTCTCCAGTTTTAGTAAATCAATCCCATAGTCATTCATATTTCATCCTATATACTGTATGTAATAACTTTCCTAACAAAAAGTATCTTATTTGGATGTAATGGTCAGTCTATGGATCAAAATCTGGCAAAATACAGGTAAAATGCTGAGAAATTATTGGAGTTGCAGACAAACTGTTGGGGAAAGATAACTGAAAGACTACACCCATTGGAAGGCCAAATTGTACTATACAGGCGAGAAGCTTCCAAAGTAGTCACTGGCAAAGAACTGCATCATTACAGCAATAAATATTAGCATAAATCAATCTTAAAGCTGTGTTCTAAGTGTATTAAAGTGGTGTCAGTTTGGTTAATGGATTGCAATAATTAAGACAGGAAATGGGGAGAGTATCTAGTATTGTAGAAACACCATTAGTGGGGTCTTTGGCCCAAACAGGAAGCAACAAAAAATTAAAATGATGCCAATACATGCAAGAAAAATTGTGTATTGTTAAAAAAATGAGAATTTTGAAATGGGTGTAAATAGGAATGCTCACTAGATACATGGATCCTACAGCACTTAGCCCTACCAATAAAATAAACAGTTTTAATTAAAACAGAGGCCTTTTAATTAAAACAGAGGCCTTAAAGTGGGTGTAAATGTAGAATTTTTTTTTTCTTTAATAAATTCTATGTGTTAAGGCGAAAAACCTTAAAAAACCTATGTGTGCAGCCCCCGCCCCTTTATACTTACTTGAGCCCTATCTCGAACTAGTCCTGTGCTCAAGAGCAGTGGTTGTCTGTGATTTCTCCCTCCCTACCGGAGAGGTAACAGCTCCTGCTGCTGTAAATCAAATCCTATGACGAGTACGTGCAGACAGTGCTTGCGCAAACAGCGTGGCTTGGCATTGAGCTCTCAGAAGTGCCACCATGGGCTTCTGGGCACACAAGAAGATAGGCCAAGAGTGCTGGCGGGGGACCTGAGAAGAGGAGGAGGATGCTCTGTGCAAAACCACTGCACCGAGCAGGTAAGTATGAAATGTTTGTTATTTAAAAAAAAAACTTACATTTATTATCACTTAAACTGCATACATTTACAAACACAATATATATGGAAATCACAAATCACTTGCAAGATGCATCATGATTAGGGATGAGCTTCGAGTTCGAGTCGAACTCATGTTCTACTCGAACATTGGTTGTTCGCAAGTTCGCCGAACAGCGAACAATTTGGGGTGTTCGCGGCAAATTCGAATGCCGCGGAACACCCTTTAAAAGTCTATGGGAGAAATCAAAAGTGCTAATTTTAAAGGCTTATATGCAAGTTATTGTCATAAAAAGTGTTTGGGGACCCGGGTCCTGCCCCAGGGGACATGGATCAATGCAAAAAAAAGTTTTAAAAACGGACGTTTTTTCAGGAGCAGTGATTTTATTAATGCTTAAAGTCAAACAATAAAAGTGTAATATCCCTTTAAATTTCGTACCTGGGGGGTGTCTATAGTATGCCTGTAAAGGGGCGCATGTTTCCTGTGTTTAGAACAGTCTGACAGCAAAATGACATTTGGAAGGAAAAAACTAATTTAAAACTACCCGCGGCTATTGCATTGCCGACAATACACATAGAAGTTCATTGATAAAAACGGCATGGGAATTCCCCACAGGGCAACCCCGAACCAAAATAAAAAAAAAAAAATGATGTGGGGGTCCCCCTAAATTCCATACAAGGCCCTTCAGGTCTGGTATGGATATTAAGGGGAACCCCAGCCAAAATTTAAAAAAAAAATTGACGTGGGGTTCCCCCTAAATTCCATACCAGACCCTTCAGGTCTGGTATGGATTTTAAGGGGAACCCCGCGCCCAAAAAAAAAAAAAACGGCGTGGGGTCCCCCTAAAAATCCATACCAGACCCTTATCCGAGCACGCAACATGGCAGGCCGCAGGAAAAGAGGGGGGGACGAGAGTGCGGCCCCCCCCCCTCCTGAACCATACCAGGCCACATGCCCTCAACATTGGGAGGGTGCTTTGGGGTAGCCCCCCAAAGCACCTTGTCCCCATGTTGATGAAGACAAGGGCCTCATCCCCACAACCGTGGCCGGTGGTTGTGGGGGTCTGCGGGCGGGGGCTTATCGGAATCTGGAAGCCCCCTTTAACAAGGGGACCCCCAGATCCCGGCCCCCTCCCCTGTGTGAAATGGTAAGGGGGTACTTACCCCTACCATTTCACTAAAAAACTGTCAAAAATGTTAAAAATGACAAGAGACAGTTTTTGACAATTCCTTTATTTAAATGCTTCTTCTTTCTTCCTTCATCTTCTTCTTCTTCTGGTTCTTCTGGCTCTTCTGGTTCTTCCTCCGGCGTTCTCGTCCAGCATCTCCTCCGCGGCGTCTTCTATCTTCTTCTCCTCGGGCCGCTCCGCACCCATGGCATGAGGGGGGAGGCTCCCGCTCTTCTCTTCATCTTCTTCTTCATCTTCATCTTCATCTTCTTCTTCTTCTTCTTCTTCTATTTAAAACTACCCGCGGCTATTGCATTGCCGACAATACACATAGAAGTTCATTGATAAAAACGGCATGGGAATTCCCCACAGGGCAACCCCGAACCAAAATAAAAAAAAAAAAATGATGTGGGGGTCCCCCTAAATTCCATACAAGGCCCTTCAGGTCTGGTATGGATATTAAGGGGAACCCCAGCCAAAATTAAAAAAAAAAATTGACGTGGGGTTCCCCCTAAATTCCATACCAGACCCTTCAGGTCTGGTATGGATTTTAAGGGGAACCCCGCGCCAAAAAAAAAAAAAAAAACGGCGTGGGGTCCCCCTAAAAATCCATACCAGACCCTTATCCGAGCACGCAACCTGGCAGGCCGCAGGAAAAGAGGGGGGGACGAGAGTGCGGCCCCCCCCCTCCTGAACCGTACCAGGCCACATGCCCTCAACATTGGGAGGGTGCTTTGGGGTAGCCCCCCAAAACACCTTGTCCCCATGTTGATGAAGACAAGGGCCTCATCCCCACAACCGTGGCCGGTGGTTGTGGGGGTCTGCGGGCGGGGGGCTTATCGGAATCTGGAAGCCCCCTTTAACAAGGGGACCCCCAGATCCCGGCCCCCCCCCTGTGTGAAATGGTAAGGGGGTACTTACCCCTACCATTTCACTAAAAAACTGTCAAAAATGTTAAAAATGACAAGAGACAGTTTTTGACAATTCCTTTATTTAAATGCTTCTTCTTTCTTCCTTCATCTTCTTCTTCTTCTGGTTCTTCTGGCTCTTCTGGTTCTTCCTCCGGCGTTCTCATCCAGCATCTCCTCCGCGGCGTCTTCTATCTTCTTCTCCTCGGGCCGCTCCGCACCCATGGCATGAGGGGGGAGGCTCCCGCTCTTCTCTTCATCTTCTTCTTCATCTTCATCTTCATCTTCTTCTTCATCTTCTTCTTCTTCTTCTCTTCTTCATCTCTTCTTCCTTCTTCATTTCTTCTGCGGGCCGCTCCGCATCCATGCATGGAGGGAGGCTCCCGCTGTGTGACGGCGTCTCTTCGTCTGACGGTTCTTAAATAACGGGGGGCGGGGCCATCCGGTGACCCCGCCCCCCTCTGACGCACGGTGAATTGACGGGACTTCCCTGTGACGTCACGGGGAATGCCACAGGGAAGTCCCGTCATGTCCCGTGCGTCAGAGGGGGGCGGGGTCACCGGGTGGCCCCGCCCCCCGTTATTTAAGAACCGTCAGACGAAGAGACGCCGTCACACAGCGGGAGCCTCCCTCCATGCATGGATGCGGAGCGGCCCGCAGAAGAAATGAAGAAGGAAGAAGAGATGAAGAAGAGAAGAAGAAGAAGAAGAAGAAGATGAAGATGAAGATGAAGAAGAAGATGAAGAGAAGAGCGGGAGCCTCCCCCCTCATGCCATGGGTGCGGAGCGGCCCGAGGAGAAGAAGATAGAAGACGCCGCGGAGGAGATGCTGGACGAGAACGCCGGAGGAAGAACCAGAAGAGCCAGAAGAACCAGAAGAAGAAGAAGATGAAGGAAGAAAGAAGAAGCATTTAAATAAAGGAATTGTCAAAAACTGTCTCTTGTCATTTTTAACATTTTTGACAGTTTTTTAGTGAAATGGTAGGGGTAAGTACCCCCTTACCATTTCACACAGGGGAGGGGGCCGGGATCTGGGGGTCCCCTTGTTAAAGGGGGCTTCCAGATTCCGATAAGCCCCCGCCCGCAGACCCCCACAACCACCGGCCACGGTTGTGGGGATGAGGCCCTTGTCTTCATCAACATGGGGACAAGGTGCTTTGGGGGGCTACCCCAAAGCACCCTCCCAATGTTGAGGGCATGTGGCCTGGTATGGTTCAGGAGGGGGGGGGGCCGCACTCTCGTCCCCCCCTCTTTTCCTGCGGCCTGCCATGTTGCGTGCTCGGATAAGGGTCTGGTATGGATTTTTAGGGGGACCCCACGCCGTTTTTTTTTTTTTTTGGGCGCGGGGTTCCCCTTAAAATCCATACCAGACCTGAAGGGTCTGGTATGGAATTTAGGGGGAACCCCACGTCAATTTTTTTTTTAAATTTTGGCTGGGGTTCCCCTTAATATCCATACCAGACCTGAAGGGCCTTGTATGGAATTTAGGGGGACTCCCACATCATTTTTTTTTTTAAATTTTGGTTCGGGGTTGCCCTGTGGGGAATTCCCATGCCGTTTTTATCAATGAACTTCTATGTGTATTGTCGGCAATGCAATAGCCGCGGTAGTTTTAAATGAGTTTTTTCCTTCAAAATGTCATTTTGCTGTCAGACTGTTCTAAACACGGGAAACATGCGCCCCTTTACAGGCATACTATAGACACCCCCCAGGTATGAAATTTAAAGGGATATTACACTTTTATTGTTTGACTTTAAGCATTATTAAAATCACTGCTCCTGAAAAAACGGCCGTTTTTAAAACTTTTTTTTGCATTGATCCATGTCCCCTGGGGCAGGACCCGGGTCCCCAAACACTTTTATTGACAATAACTTGCATATTAGCCTTTAAAATTAGCACTTTTGATTATTCATGTTCGTGTCCCATAGACTTTAACCGTGTTCGCGTGTTCGAACGAATTTTTTTCCTGTTCGCATGTTCTGGTGCGAACCGAACAGGGGGGTGTTCGGCTCATCCCTAATCATGATGCACCAGTAGTGGAACGTGTATAAAATGAGCAAATTCAGAGCAAACTTATCTGGAAGTGTTACATGCACAGGCGTGCGCAGCCTATTGCATTAGGGTGTGCACCCCAAAGCTCAAACAGACAAAAGTATTGGGACGCCTACCTTTACACACGCAGGAACTTTAATGGCATCCCAGTCTTAGTCTGTAGGGTTCAATATTGAGTTGGCCCACCCTTTGCAGCTTCAACACTTCTGGGAAGGCCGTCCACAAGGTTTAGGAGGGTGTCTATAGGCTCACCGTCTCCGCTCTAATTCATCCCAAAGGTATTCTATCAGGTTGAGGTCAGGACTCTGTGCAGGACAGTCAAGTTCCTCCACCCCAAACTCACTCATCCATGTCTTTATGGACCTTGCTTAGTGCACTGGTCCAAATCATTTGGTGGAGGGGGGATTATGGTGTGGGGGTTGTTTTTCAGGGGTTGGGCTTGGCCCCTTAGTTCCAGTGAAGGGAACTCTTATGCCCCGTACACACGGTCGAATTTTCTGACGAAAAATGTGTGATAGGACCTTGTTGTCGGAAATTCCGACCGTGTGTGGGCTCCATCACACATTTTCCATCGGATTTTCCGACACACAAAGTTTGAGAGCAGGCTATAAAATTTTCCGACAACAAAATCCGTTGTCGGAAATTCCGATCGTGTGTACACAAATCCGACGGACAAAGTGCCACGCATGCTCAGAATAAATAAAGAGATGAAAGCTATTGGCCACTGCCCCGTTTATAGTCCCGACGTACGTGTTTTACGGTACCGCGTTCAGAATGATTGGATTTTCCGACAACTTTGTGTGACCGTGTGTATGCAAGACAAGTGTGAGCCAACATCTGTCGGAAAAAATTCTAGGATTTTGTTGTTGGAATGTACGATCAATGTCCGACCGTGTGTACGGGGCATTGAGGCGTCAGTATACCAAGACATTTTGGATAATTTCATGCTCCCAACTTTGTGGGAACAGTTTGGGGACGGCCCCTTCCTGTTCCAACATGACTGCCCACCAATGCACAAAGCAAGGTCCATAAAGACATGGGTGGTGGAAAATGACCTTCAAAGTGCAAAAATTCACATTATAATAGTAACTAAACCAACTAAAAGGTTGTTTCACTTGAGATTAATCTGTATGGTAAATATCTATAGGAGGGGTTTCCACCATCCCTGCTAAGCTTATTTTTATACAGTATGTCTTATTCTCAGTGTGATGTGTATTATATGTGAAGTTGCATATCACAGAGATCGGTATTGTGATAATATTGAAGTTTATTGAGATTTCCATACATTACAGGATTAAATTGTTAAGTTATTGATCAGTAAATTAGAGCTGCACTTTTTTTTTTTTTTTGTGTGTGGTGTGGGAACACATAACAGTACTTAGTGGCAGGCCTTTCAATTACACTTTTTTTATTTTACCTCCAGTAGTTTATTGTAAATAGAGGTGTGGTGATTACCTGTTATACTAAAATCGGGATGTGGCATTAATAAACAACAGATTTCAGTTGTGCCCCACCAGGCCGGCACCCCCTTGGACAATGTGCCTGGCGGGTGAGTTCATCACCCCGATCCCTGCACTCAGTGCACTGATGGGCACTGATTAACAGCACTGATTAGCAGCACTGATTGGCACTGACAGGTGGCACTCATTTGTACTGGTGTGGAACTGACTGGCACTGACAGGTGGCACTGATTGGAAGCACTGATTGGCACTGACAGGCGGCATTGGCACTGACAGGCAGCACTGGCACTGATTGGCCCTGACAGGTAACACTGATTGGAAGTACTGATTGGCACTGCCAGATGGCACTGATTGGAAACACTGGCACGGACAGGTGGCACTGATTGGAAGCACTGATTGGCACTAATAATGATTGGCAATGACAGGTGGCACTGATTGGAAGCACCAATTGCCACTGACAGGTGGCCCTGGCATTGATTGGCACTGACAGGTGGCAATGATTGGAAGCACTGATAGGTGGCACTCATTGGCACTAACAGGTGACACTGATTGGAAGCACTTGGCACTCATTAGCACTAACAGGTTGCACTGACTGAAAGCACTAATTGGCACTGACAGGGGGCACTGGCACTGATTGGCACTGACAGGTGGCACTGATTGGAAGCACTGATTGGGACTCATTGGCACTGACAGGCGGCGCTGGCACTGACAGGTGGCACTGATTGGAAGCACTGATAGGTGGCACTGATTGGAAGCACTAATTGACACTGACAAACTGACAGGCGGCACTGGCACTGACAGGGGGCACTGATTGGCACAGACAGGTGGCATTAGTTAGAAGCACTGACAGAGGAGAGGGGGGGTTTCCAGGGGCGTACCTAGAGCATTTGTCACCCGGGACAGATCCTATATCTGGCACCAACACCCCACGTTAAAATGTAAAAACACCCCACTGTGCCCCCTGCATACCTCTGCATCCTTCAATAACTCTTTGTCACTACTGCGTACCCCCTCTTCACAACTGCACCCCTTTACATTACACAGGACCCTGTATCACTGCACCCCTTTACATTACACAGCCCCCCTCAGCACAGAGCCCTCATTCAACACAGACCACCCCTTCAGCACAGATGGACCCCCCTCTTCAGCACAGACCCCCCCCTCAGCACAGATCCCCCCCTTCAGCACAGATGGACCCTCCCCTTCAGCACAGACAGATCCCCCCCATTCAGCACAGACAGATCCCCCCATCCCATTCAGTACCTCAGATCAGCGTGGCACAGGCACAGCAGGGCCCCTCCCCCTGTGTACACATAAACATTGGAGGGGGAGGCGGCTTCACTCTGCTCGCTGTGCCTGTGTAATATCCTGGCAGGACCGAGCAGCTATTGAACATCAGCCAATAATTGAGCAGCTTGAGAAAGGGGCAGGGCTACATACACGTAGCAGACCCATCCTATTGGCTGGTGTTCAGATACCTGCTTGGTCCCGCCCACCCCGACATCATACATGAAATCTGACAGCTCCTCTCTCTCTCTCTGCATGCAGTTACCATACAGGACAGTGTCACACTCACACACTGAGTGGATCTTTCAAGCCCCAATATCGGCACAATGTTATACTGACTCACAGGCAGTGCAGGGTACACATTGCACATCGGATACAGATGGCATGGGGCTAAACAGTGCTGGGGGGATTAGGGTGTGCCCAGGCACACCCGGCACACCCCGTGGGCACGCCTATGGTTACATGGTAGATATCAGTAAAAGTAAACAACTCATGATAGACACAGTCCAGTTCAGCATAGGTCAAGTTTTCATGTGTATGTAAGAAATGCTACAAAAAAGAGAAGTAGGAAGCAGCTTCTTTATTTTTAGGTAGCAAAGTAAACACATGAGGAGGCAGTATAAATCTGGCCATAAACATTAGAAAACAGTAGGATGGTCAAAAAGTCATGTCAAGTTACTAGGATTCCCGGTCCTCTGTTCAGCGTGCAAAAGAAAGAATGTGCTCTAGTTGTATCATTGTTTTCAATGCAAGAGTAATGTCTAATGCTGTGTACACACAACCAGACTTTCGATGGACTGAATCACGTCGGACTTTTCGACAGACTTTTGACGGACTTTTCAACGGACTTCAGTCGAATCGGACTTGTCTACACACAATCACACCAAAGTCCGATGGATTTGACCGTGATGACGTACAACCGGACTAGAATAAGGAAGTTCATAGCCAATAGCTGCCCTAGCGTCGGTTTTCGTCTGTCGGACTAGCATACAGACGAACAGATTTTTCGACCCGACTCGAGTTCGTTGGAAAAATTTGAAACATGTTCTAAATCTAAAGTCTGTCACATTTTCGACAGAAAAGGTCCGCTGCAGGTCCGATGAAGCCTGCACACGGTCGAATTGTCCGACGGATTCATTCCGTCAGAAAAGTTTGGTCCAAAAGTCCGGCCGTGTGTACACTGCATAAGGCAGCGTTCACGCCTTTGCTCTGCAAGAAACAAGCACCTTACTGCATCACATAAAAACCTGCATTTATAGCGCACAACAGGTTGTATTGCAATACCATGCATTATGATCTGCTGCTTTAAAAAAAAGTACACGCACCCTTTTTGGTGTAAAACATGAATGGGACTAGAGGTCAAATTCAATTCAACTTAAACTTTAAAATATAATAAAAAAAACAATAGACTCAATGTGTGGTATGAATGGCCACGGCCCTTTATTACTGGTATGACGATATATATAACCAATAATAATTACCAATACATTCACCTTGACGATATAACATTTATAACCATACATAGATTATAAATACCAATGGTTCAGCTTTAAAAGCTCAAACCAACCAAACAATGACAAAACCACTATCTCTTATAACAGAAGGAATGTTCAAATAAAAAAAGGGGGGGGGACCGTGACAAAGGGAGGGAGGGGTGCCTTTTTCTTCTGCTGCAGCTGTTGTTCTGAATAAAATTGTTGGTTTAATTGCTTTTATAACCTCTTCTTTGTTTTTATAGGTTCGTTGGATCACCTGATCAACTGAAGAATTTTCTAGAAGTTTAAAAGTCAGCTGACAGGTAAGTGACCAATGAAATAACTGAAAGTTGAAATATTTTAGCAAACTGTTATTGATTTGTCCCTATATCCATAGCTAGGGGGCGCTATTGCGTTCCCCCTACCCTTATGGAGAAGGGAGGAGAAGCACAAAAACCATAGTGTAGCATGTTAAAAACAATTTGAATGAAAAAGGCAAAATGCACTCAAAAGATAAAATAAAAGCTAAGCATGACAGTCAGGATGCCTCTAGGGCTAGAGTGGACAAAGAGCTAAAAGCCTTGCTTTGGCCACCGGCAAGGGAGTGGAGAAAGAGTGTGAACTGGAAGCCGCTGTCACTGGGAAGTCGAAGCCGATGGTAGAAGTCAGAACCCGGGTTTAAATTGCACCTTGCATTGCTGGAGAGTGCTAGAGCCAGAGCAGGAACGCTTTTCAAAACAACCTAGCTTCTTCTTCAGCCTTCTTCTTCACGGTGAAAATGCAAAAGGCACATTTTAGCAAACTTACCTCTTAGTTTGTTCTCCTCTTTACCGCTGCATCCACACCCAGTATCTTCTCTCTTTGGCCATTGGGCAACCACTGATGATGTAACTCCTGCACATGCACGCTGTCTTTACATTATCCTGACACCCGGTTCCAACTTACAAATACTGAGGAAAATAAGTTTGGCCTTTGTAGTGAATTGCTAAAGGGTCCCCATGTCCTTGTGGTAGCCTGGTTGGGGACCAGGCTCCCAATCCCTTTATCCCTTACAAATACTGATAGTGAACCAAGAGTGTACATTGTGAACGCACCACAGGCAATGTACACACAAAAAATTGTAGGGAGAAAGTGGAAGGTTTTTATTAGCATAAAGCAGAAAGTCTCATCTACCAAAATCTATGCCTCCTACCAATTTTTTTCCCTTTAGTTTCGCTTCAACTTGTCAAACCTGCCATCAATCCTTATACAGGCCGAGGCAGTGTGTGAAAGGCAGTGAGCTCTGTATGCTGAGATTTTTAGCAGTCTGCCTCCATGTAAGCATGAATAATTAGAATTACCCTTCATCTCTCAGCAGAGGCAGGATTACTGTCTCATCTACACTTCTTCTAAAATGCTGTTGTAGTTGTGTCATTGGTTCATAAAGCTCTGTCAGCTGTTTGTTTACAAAGTAGTTCCCTGCAATACAGTAGGTAGAGGCTTTCTCAGGATTCATTTACAAGGGAGCTGCTGCCTGACACAGCTGTGAAAATATGGATGGGATTCCAACACTCTGGGGCCTTTTCACAATGCCGCTCATGCTGCGGCACTGATCACTGCAGTATCCTGAGCCTGCTGCCTATGGGATCTTCCATTTCCCAAGGCTTCCGTCAGCCTTGTGTAACTTAATCACTGTGTGATAGTCACGGGAGGAAACAGTGACCTAGACAGCGCCAAAGAAATTCTCTGACCCTGTCACTCCTGTCAATAGGAGAACAGAAAGGAACTGCAAAGAAGGCCAATTCAGTGTTATATTGTATGTGCACATATAATTGTTTAAACATTTGCAAATGTTTTAGATTTAAGTTGTGTATTTCCTTTAACATTGCTGCTGTAGTAGTGCTTTCTTCGGGAGCTTTTAAAACTTGTCTATATAAATGTTGATAGCAGAGTGTCAGCAGAGACCTGTAGCATCGGTTGCTCAGCAACCAGAAGCTGCAAGTCTAGTTTTTTCAGCATGTAATGGAGACGGGGGTGGATAGCTGGCAGTTCAAGTGGGACAAACGTTCTCACTCTTTGTTCTCTAAACTACAGAGTATTCTAGGGGACCACAGATTAACATTCCAAGCTAAGACAATGGTTATCACTGGGGGCCTTCACGGGTACCCACTCTTAGAGTGTCCCAGCTCATTGTCAGCACTCAGAGACTCCTTGCGCTTGTTCCTCTGTAGGCATGATGCTCTCCAGTCTCCAGGTCCAGTCAAAGAGTCCTCATGCATCCTCCTTCAGTAGCCTAGCATGCATAAACTCCATGGTCCCATACAGGGCTCAGGCACTTGACTTCTGAGAAACCAAACTCCTCCCAGCACCTTCCAACCCCTTTTGTATGTGATTTATTTGCCATTTGCAAAATTACACTCATGTCAAACTTTTTTGGAAAGGGCAAGACCCCTGCTTTATTGGGCTCTAAACTACCACGTCAGTAAACAATTTCTTAACCACTTCAGCCCCGGAAGGTTTTACCCCCTTAACCTCCCTGGTGGTATGATTATGTGAGATTTTTGAATCTCAAAGCGGTACAAGGTTTCGCATGAAAATTTGCGTTTTATATTGTAGGCCTGTTATTCTTAAGAATAACTCACTTAAATCTGTCCAAACAAGAGTCTAGTAGACATCCTGGGTATGATAAAGTTTTGAAACACTAAATCATTAATTATAATATAGTAAATAACTATAAATAATTATAAAAAATAATAAAATAATAATAAAATTAGTTTCCCCAGGATTCACTATCGCTCAATTCTGCTCAGTGTTCTAATTTACTATTGCTGTTTTCTAGCTGGTCTAAAACCACTTTTGACATGAAGGAACACTTTTTGGCTATCATGGACAATCTCAAGTTTCCAGGCAGAAAGTATATATAATATAAAACTGCATGCAGGGCACTGGACAAAGTATTAGGGACAAAAGGTATGTGAAATAATTTGATACAGTAATGTAATCTGTAAGATCATTGCGTCCCTCGCAGGAAATGGAGCCCGGGACACAGAGCATCGGGCGGAGGATCCGGCGGAGGACACAGCGGGGGGACATCGCAGGATCCTGGGGATAATGTAAGTTACCTATACCAGGATTCTGAAATGCAATACCGAGTGTGGCTCGGGGGTTACCGCTAATGGTACTGAAATTTAACCCCGAGCCACACTCGGGAATACCGCCAGGAGTGTTAATGACCAGAGCATTTTTTGCGATATGGCACTGCGAAGCTTTAACTGACAATTGCGCGGTCGTGCCACGCTGTACCCAAACAAAATTGACGTCCTTTTTTCCCCACAAATAGAGCTTTCTTTTGGTGGTATTTAATCACCTCTGCGTTTTTTATTTTTTGCGCTATAAACAAAAAAGAGCAACAATTTTGAAAAAATATATAATTTTTTTTACTTTATGATATAATACATATCCAAAAAAATATAAAAAAACTAATTTATTCATCAGTTTGGGCTGATATATGTTCTTCTACATATTTTTGGTAAAAAAAAAATCGTAATAGGCATATATTGATTGGTTTGCGCAAAGTTATCACGTCTACAAACTACGGGATCGATTTAGGGACTTTTATTTATTTATTTTTTTACTGGTAATGGTAGCGATCTGCGTTTTTTAGCAGGACTGCGACATTGCGGCGGACAAATTACACTTTTTGGGGACCAGTGACATTATTACATTGATCAGTGCTATAAAAATGCACTGATCAATGTAAAAATGACACTGGCAGGTAAGGGGTTAACACTAGGGGGCGATCAAGGGGTTCTGCCTCTCCTCGCCGCGATCCTTGGGCAATGGCCGACATCGAATCCGCAGGACCCACGGGCACTGTCCTGCAGCGCGTGCTATCCTGCTTTTACTGACTGATGAACAGGTACATCGGTTTACGCAGGAGAGACATTCTGCCAACGTATATCGGCGTGAGCCGGTTGGCAAGTGGTTAACAATACACAAACCCATCTCAAGTTAGTTTCGGTCACAGGTATACTGTGAACACCCAATATTCCCTTGTGAAGCCTGACTGGAATACTCCCAGGATGTTGCTAAGTACTCCCAGGACATTGGTAAATGAGGCCTAGTTGTCACTTGTCACTGCTCATGTCCACCATCACTGGAGTAAGCTCTTTCTCTGATTCAAACCCCCTCACATACTCTTTCTCTCTTCTGATACAGTAGCTCTAAGCTCAGTATTTGAGAGCACAGGAGAGTAGAGGTGACTATGCCTCACTTAGCAACGTCCTGGGAGTACTTAGCAACGTCCTGGGAGTATTCCAGTCAGGCTTCCTAAGGTATGTAAATGGATTACACCTGTAACAAGGGCATTATTCAACTTCAGTCAAAGCTGCACAGTTTGTTTTTATCTACAGATGCCCCTTATCTGCATAGGCAGTTTTGTGGTAAAGGTGAACTATCCCTTTAACGTTCTAACATTGTCTAAATACCTGTCTTCCCTATAAGTTCAACAATAAGTGACAACTTTCGTTGGTTTTCCCCAAAAAGGTCAGAGACCCCACCCTTTGTCCCTTCTGCGCACCCATCAACTTCCACACACTTTCTTAGCCTTATCTATTTTGATCTTTCACCTCCCTCTTTTAGGCCATCATCCAAGGAGGTTAACTTTACTCTTTTAACCTTCCCGATATCTAGATTCTAGATGTTTCCAGCAGCCAATGCTCCCTTTTCTTAAGGCCAATGGGCCTTCATCACCTTCTTTCGGTGTGATCACAATCATGTGACAGCTTCACATCTCACGTTGTAACCCATTGTTTCATTTCCTTAAATTGGAGTTCCACCCACTTTTACAACTCTTCAGCATCCCTCACTAAACTGTGCACTGTAAACGAATTGGATATTTAAAAAAAATTTTTCTCAGCACCTACTGTATATCTGCTGTATTCATTTTTCACTTCCTCCTCCCTGGCCGCGGCCCATCGCATCATTTCCTGTTTGCAATGCCTTCTGGGAAGGGGCGGCAAATTCCTCTGATACTGCCGTTGCTATGGAAACCTGACCTGAAACCTATTACACTGCTTGTGCTGCACTGAGCATGTGCGAGATCTGCAAGGATGAGATCCAGGAAGAAATACAGTCTGGCTTCAGATGCCCATACTTAAGATGGCCATGGCCTGCTGTAACTTTATAAAATAACAAACTACTGCTATAAACTAACAAAACAGACCTTAGTTTACAGACTAACTTTACTAGAATATATTAAGCTTATGTATTATAGGGGTATTTTTATTTAAAAAGTATAATTTTGGCCGGAACACCACTTTAACTCACTTCTCATATTGTCTGTCACCACCACAGGTTTCCATAGATGAAACTAAAGATACTCAACATCTACACATCACTACGGATTTGAGTACTTGCCAGAAAAGATCATAACACCCTCACTTACACCCCAGAATGCCCTCTACTGAGAAACCAGGTGATCCTTCCCATCAATTGGAGAAGAACTCTCCACCAGTCAGTAAACAGGAGCTCTGCTGATGTGCTCCTAGCAAGCCTATATAGTGTCACTACAGTAGTATAACTACTTGTGTGTAAAGTTGGCTCATACGCGTTTAGAGTCCACTAATTCAGTTTGAAAGTCCTTAACATTTTGTGCAGTACTGCTATAATAATGGAAGCCCAGACAATTTAAACATGTTTTATTACTTACGTAAAATTTTTCCAAAACAAAAACAATTCAGTTAGAAATTAATTTGTTGAAAATCAGTTGAAAATGGAATGATTTGACCCCACTAACCATTACAAAATTAAACCAATGTTATAACAAAAAAAAAATTCAAACAGTTCTACAGGTATATGGCCAGCTTAAAGAGCTAGTGTGGGGCAGAGATTGTGCTCCTATTGAACTTTGCTTCTATGTCAAGAGAAACAACTGTTTAGAGAGAGGAAAATCCATGTCACTTTATCAATTGCAGATGCAGAGTGCTTGAGTAGATAGGCTTTGATGAGCAAAGGCAGCATGCTTTTGACGTAAGCTTGATAACGCTTCTGAGATCATTCAGAATTCATTGCAGGTGCATTTGACTGGCTTCAGATGCTTTTTTATTCCTATGGACCTGTATGAGGAAAGCAAGAGTTCTGAAGCCAACAGTTGTGACCTTAAGGCTGTCTAACAGTGTAGAAACTGACCGTAAATATTAGCAAAAACTATTTGCAGTCTGCTTCCATGTAATGGTTCTGCAAATCAACCCTGATATAAAATGCAAATTTTAAAAAATCTAATCTGCCAGCAGTTCTGTCCCTGATCTGTAACCCAAAGATATTAGCCAGATACCCTAAACATATGGGCTGGTATCCCAAAGTAAAAGGACAGCGAGGCCCTTTCTATTCTGATACTTGTCTGTTTACCAAATAGCTCACGACTGACACTTATTTGGAGGGACTCATTTGGAGGGACAAAATCACTTCCTCAGTACTTATAGGCATTCCTCTTTCTCAACTGAGAAATTTGGGAGTATGATACCATATAAACATCACACTTAATCCTACATAGATGAAAATCCGCTCATTCTGGAGTGACTAGTTAAAGTGGTTCTATGCATAAAGGTAAAAAACCTTCTTTGTGCAGCAGCCCTCCCCCCCCCAATACTTACCTGAGCCACATCTTGAACCAGCGATGAGCTTGAGAGCAGTGACTCTCCCGGGTCTCTTCCTCCTCATTGGCTGAGACTACAGCAGGAGCCAATGGCTGCTGTCAATCACAGCCAGTGAGCAAACGAGGAGAGAGCGGGGGCAGGGGCGAGCCATGCTCCTTGTGTGAATGGACACACAGAGCAGTGGCTCGAGTGCTCACATAGCAAGCTATGGGGGCCCTCAGCAGGAGGGAGGGGCCAGGAGCGCCAGGCGGGGGACCCGAGAAGAGGACAATCAGGGCTGCTCTGTGCAAAACCACTGTACAGAACAGGTAAGTATAACATGTTTGTTATTTTAAAAAGAAGTCTACCTTTAACATTACTTTAACTTGTGTATAGAACTGACACCATTTCCCTGAGCCATATAGGTAACATGACAGTGTAGATGAAAACCTTGCTTCAGTCATATGTGGATGAGAAAGGTGTTTTTTACTTTGTAGTTACCTAAAGTCTAAAGGTTTACTATGATGGTAAATAGTTTGTTTGGGCCAGGCTGGGAATAGGAATGCAAAGAGGACAGTCACCATGAGAACTCGGTCCATGTAGCTGCCCCTTCTAGGGTGCAGATCTGCTTCACAACAAGGTAGGAGACTTTTTCATGGGAAGAGAGTGAGACCAGGAGCCATGAGGTAAGGCACAAGTGAGGACTTCCTCTTTGGGCGGGGGGAACGGAAGAACCCCAAAGTACCACAGGAGAGAGACTTAAAAGCTCTTAATACTCATGCTGTTAAGAACTTTTCTCTTAGTTCAGGAGAGTCAGAGGTCAGACAGGACACAGTTTACCTTTTTTTTAGCAGACTGAACATCTGTGACAATGCAAGCACCTAAGTCCTAGTGATTCTGTAAGATGTTTGTCCTATTAAAAACTTAGCTTAAGTCACCATGTGGGAAATGCCCTTTTGTGAAGAAATATTGCTAACAATTTATGTTAAAGTAAGGCTATTAAAATGTAATCCAAACCTCACCGGACATGCTGTGTCTGTAATAGGCTAGAATGAGTGAGAGAGAGCAGATAATTGAAAAGGTGTCAGGGCTCTGGTTTAGAATATGGTAGTTGGTCTGCCAATGGGTTACCACCACTGTGACAAGTGATCCATGGGTTCCCCTTCTCCTAAAATGTTTTCAACTATCTGCAACACGAACAGTTCTCTTTACCCCACACTCACTCACTGTGGGTCTTCACTCAACAAGCTCTCAGTCTCTCTCACTAGACTTTAGATCCAATAGCCACTGGATCCCCTGAGCTCTTTCACTGTAACACTCAGTATCTTCCTCAAGCGTCACCCCCGCTTTACTACTGGGTCCCTGGCTTGGCACTCACAGATACTCCTCAAGCTTCCCCCTTGCTGACATGTTAGGTCCCTGGCTTAGCACTCCACAAGTGTCTCCTCTGCTGTCCCACTGGGTCCCTGACTTGCCACTTGCTGATGCTTTCCCACTTCTTCACCGTCCCCGGTTGGCGAGAAGTCTGATGTTACTTCTGGTTGGACTACAAGACCGCAGTCCCAACCCTGCACTACTTCTGGATAGGCTCTTAGATAGCCTAGCAGCCAGATGTCCCCAGGATAGGCCTAAGGTTCCTGTCCTAGCAGCCCAGTGCAATACAACATGGACATCTGGTTACAAAGGATGGGGAGATGGCAAAGGTATTGAATTTATTCTTCTCCTCACAAGTGAATCGGGGGACTTCAGTAACCAAAACTGCAGTGTTTATCCTCATGACACAACACAGGAAGCACCTCCATGGCTAACAGAGGACGGAATTTAAATTAGACTTGAGAAACTTAACATTAATAAATCACCGGGACCAGATGGCTTGCATCCGAGGGTACTAAGGGAACTCAGTCAAGTGATTGCCAGACCGTTGTTCCTAATTTTTACAGATAGTCTACTGACTGGAATGGTACCAGCTGATTGGAGAAAAGCCAATGTAGCACCTATATTTAAAAAGGGCCCAAAATACATCCCTGGTAATTACAGACCAGTTAGCCTAACATCGATAGTATGTAAACTCTTGGAAGGGATGATAAGGGACTGTATACAGGATTTTAGTAATACGAACGATATCATTAGCAGTAATCAGCATGGATTCATGAAGAATCGTTCTTGCCAAACCAATCTATTAACCTTCTATGAGAAGGTGAGTTGCCATCTAGATAAGGGAAGGCCTGTAGACGTGGTGTATCTGGATTTTGCAAAAGCATTTGACACCGTTCCCCATAAACGTTTACTGTACAAAATAAGGTCCATTGGCATGGACCATAGGGTGAGTATATGGATTGAAAACTGGCTACAAGGGCGAGTTCAGAGGGTGGTGATAAATGGGGAGTACTCAGAATGGTCAGGGGTGGGTAGTGGGGTTCCCCAGGGTTCTGTGCAGGGACCAATCCTATTTAATTTGTTCATAAACGATCTGGAGGATGGGATAAACAGTTCAATCTCTGTATTTGCAGACGATACTAAGCTAAGCAGGGCAATAACTTCTCCGCAGGACATGGGAACCTTGCAAAAAGACCTGAACAAATTAATGGAGTGGGTGACTACATGGCAAATGAGGTTCAATGTAGAAAAATGTAAAATAATGCATTTGGGTGGCAAAAATATGAATGCAATCTATACACTGGGGGGAGAACCTCTGGGGGAATCTAGGATGGAAAAGGACCTGTGGGTCCTGGTAGATGATAGGCTCAGCAATGGCAGGCAATGCCAAGCTGCTGCTAACAAAGCAAACAGAATATTGGCATGCATTAAAAAGGGGATCAACTCCAGAGATAAAACGATAATTCTCCCGCTCTACAAGACTCTGGTCCGGCCGCACCTAGATTATGCGGTCCAGTTCTGGGCACCAGTCCTCAGGAAGGATGTACTGGAAATGGAGCGAGTACAAAGAAGGGCAACAAAGCTAATAAAGGGTCTGGAGGATCTTAGTTATGAGGAAAGGTTGCGAGCACTGAACTTATTCTCTCTGAAGAAGAGACGCTTGAGAGGGGATATGATTTCAATATACAAATACCGGACTGGTGACCCCACAATAGGGATAAAACTTTTTCGCAGAAGAGAGTTTACCAAGACTCGTGGCCACTCATTAAAATTAGAAGAAAAGAGGTTTAACCTTAAACTACGTAGAGGGTTCTTTACTGTAAGAGCGGCAAGGATGTGGAATTCCCTTCCACAGGCGGTGGTCTCAGCGGGGAGCATTGATAGCTTCAAGAAACTATTAGATAAGCACCTGAATGACCACAACATACAGGGATATACAATGCAATACTGACACATAATCACACACATAGGTTGGACTTGATGGACTTGTGTCTTTTTTCAACCTCACCTACTATGTAACTATGTAACACACGTCCACCCAGACAGCCGTCCAGGTGGCACAGAACCCCGATCACCTGACTCCACCCAAATAAATAGGTTCTTCCAGCAGGCCAAGGGACCCAAGAAAATCCCTGCCCATTGGCTGAGACACCCCATTCATTCCTAGTCTGTCCTTGCAACGTTCTTGTCTTACCTAATGACACCAGATACCCGTCCATCTAGTGACAGAAGAGAGAAGTACAGCAATTCCAATATTAGGAAATCTATTGACCTCCCAACAATTAGCCAAGGCAAATATCACTTGGCAAATAGATTTAATAGCAACCCTGCCTAAACATCAGGGTGCTGCATCAGTATATTTTTTTATCCCTTTATTTTATAATAAATTATGCCATTTGTAATGCTGTCTTTTCTTTTCGGTATGTAGGGTACTAGGTAGAGCTGCCTTAACCGATCACGCACAAGTTACTGACATCAATACTGGGGATTATGATTGCCTGGCCTGTTAGTGGGCCCTGAGGACCGGGTTGATGACCACTGCTTTAGAGTCTGGCTTATTCACTTTTGTATGGAATTTGTGTTTAACCGCTTGCCGACCAGCCGCCGCAGTTATACTGTGGCAGAATGGCACGGGCAGGTGAATTGCCGTCATGTTACATCGGCTCCTAAGGCGGTCACTAGGGGCACGCGCGCACCTGCTGCTCGCCCCCTCAAGCCGATGCGAGTGCCCGGCAGGCTCGATGACCGCTGGGCTCCCGCGATCGCTCGTAACACGGCGAGAACATGGATCTCTGTCTGTAAACGCAGAGATCCCGATTCTCTGAGGGGAGAAGTGACAGATCGTCTGTTCATACAGAGTATGAACAGCGATCTGTCATCTCCCCTAATCAGTCCCCTTCCCCCTTTAGTTAGAACACACACTAGGGAACACATTAACCCCTTGATCGTCCCCTAGTGGTTAACCCCTTCACTGCCAGTGACATTTTTACAGTAATCAATGCATTTTTATAGCACTGATCGCTGAATTAATGCCAATGGTCCCAAAAATGTGTCAAAATTGTCCAATGTGTCCGCCATATTGTCGCAGTCACAATAAAAATCTCAAATGCCGCCATTACTACTAAAAGAAAAAATAATAATAAAAATGCTATAAATCTATCCCCTATTTTGTAGACGCTATAACTTTTGCGAAAACCAATCAATATACGTTTATTGCGATTTTTTTTTACCAAAAAAATGTAGAAGAATACATATCGGCCTAAACTGAGAAAAAATTAGCTTTTTTAAAAAAAAAAAAGGGGATATTTATTATAGCAAAAAGTACAAAATATTGTGTTTTTTTCAAAATTGTCGCTCTTTTTTTGTTTATAGCGCAAAAAATAAAAACCGCAGAGATGATAAAATACCACGAAAAGAAAGCTCTATTTAAGGAAAAAAAGGACGTCAATTGTTTGGGTACAACGTCACACAACCGCGCAACTGTCAGTTAAAACGACGCAGTGCCGAATGGCAAAAAGTGCTCTGGTCAGGAAGGGGGTAAAATCTTCTGGGGCTGAAGCGGTTAAAATTGATAAGCTTTCCATTACAGTATGCTGAACTTTAACAGAGAAGTACGAGCTTATAAGAAAAAAAGTAGCAGTTTAATTGTATTGAGTCACTTCTACCCTGCACCTGAGATGAACAGCCCTTACCTGGACCAAAGAACACAGTCAGACCTTTAACATGTTTTAAATGAACTTTATTAACAAATGAAAGCCCTGAGAAGGAAAGGTTGGTTAGGCAACGAGTAACAGTAGTACCAATACAGGACCAAGTAAGAGTATTCTCTTGCCTACCTTTTCCTCCAGCTAGAAAACACCAGCCTGAAGTAAAGGACGGAGGCTGGTTCAGCAGTAAGCACAGAATTGTACAGAAGTGTAATCCAACTACTAAATCAGAGACCCCTTCTACCACTGGCCAGTGAGTTAGTGAATACAGTCCTGCTGACGTTGGAGCTCTTATGGTGGTGTGTTTACTCCCCAGTGAGAGTGCTTGTAATCCCAGGATAGTTAAAGCGGAGTTCCACCCAAAGTGGAACTTGCACTTATTTTTTTTCATTTGGCACCTTTCAGGGGGGACGACAGGATACCTGTCTTTGACAGGTATCCTGTTCCCACTTCCGGGAGCCATGGCCGAGGCTATTGACGTCACCACTCAGCTCCCTTCTCCTCCCCCTGCCGACGGTCCAGTAGGAGAGATGAGCGGTGCCTTGCGCATGCGCAGTAGGGTTCCAGGCGTGAAGCCGCAAGGCTACACTGCCGGGTTCCATTACCCGGAATGGCGGCAGCAGCACCCAATATCTGATGCAAACATCAGCTGCGGTGCCTACATCGCTGGACTCCAGGACAGGTAAGTGTCCTATTATTTAAAGCCAGCAGCTGCAGTATGTGTAGCTCCTGGTTCTTAATTTTTGCAGCGATGGGCAAACCTCCACTTTAAGAGCTCCAGTCCCATCTGGTAGCACCATTCAACAACAGCAGCTGTATTACAAACAAAAGTGGCCTTCCACCAATCCAGAAATATGAGGTAATTCTTCTGGTCACCATACAGTCTAGGATTACTTTCTGACTCCTAAAATAGGACAAGATCGCAGCACCTGAGTGTTGAAGTCAGGCAAGAGATAGTCCCTAGTCCTGGGCCTACTTCTCCAACCTGTTTAGAATCTTTAGCTCCTGTAGGAAGCAGGAGACAGGAACAATAGAATGCTTTGGACAGCACAATACATATGTTCACCAGCACACCATGGATCTTCAATTGAAGGTCCATGGTGTGCTGGCGAACATGTGTATTGATCTGTGATATGTCCAGTGTCCAGCTGGTAATCGCTACAGCACCCACTACAGATGAGCCTGTGAGCCAGGAACGTGTGCAATGGTAATATGGACAAGATTGCTTTGGACAACAGACACAGTTGAATGTCAGGAACACTGTAGCAGTAGCACAGTTTCTCCAACAGTAATACAGTCCTTAGAACAGTGGTTCTACTCAACCACAGCAGCAGAATCCCTTGTAGCTTTCTTTAGACAGACGGTCTTTGGCAGGGCTTGACACATTTGCTTTAAATCTAGGAGCCAGCTAAAAAAGTTAGGAGCCAGTTTTTATTTTATTTTTTTTGAATTTTAAGATGTTTATTGAAGCAAAAATGTTAAACATCAACAATTTTTTTCCCACGTAGGGGAGCGGAGCAGATATCAGATTTTGAACATGTAGATACATCTATAAGCGGAATTAACATCAAAAATTCTGCACAGTATTGATCGATATCCGTACTTTCAATGTAGCAACAATACAGTAAAGATTTTATATGATCCAGTTGGGTATTCATAAGAAGAGGCCGACTGCCCCAGTGACCAGACACCCCGAAATGGGATCATGCTGTGTCTGGGCACCACGGGCTCCGGTCTTCCGCTAGAAGGTAATTTCCCAACGGTTTGTGAACTTTGGTGCAAAGTAAAACATTTCGTTTCTAACAAATGATATTATAGTTTAACAATCGCGAACTCAGCATTAATGTCTTTGAAAAATAGTATCTTTAACGTAATAACCTAAAAGAACATAAAAGACGTTTGTATAATCTTGTATCTACAAGTACACATCCCGCCATTCTGATTCGGTGGGAGAGAAGGCACTAAGAAAAATTTTGTTTTATTAATAAAATAATAAAAAAAAATAAACAAGAAAGAAGAGAAAAGAGGGATGAAGTACGAAAGAGAGAGAGAGGGGGATGGGAGGATTGAGTGGGGGGGGGGGTTGCCAGGTCCCTCGAGGAGAGCCGAATTAGAGTTTCATGCAGCTGGGCAGGGAAACTTATTTAGCATACTGAGAAACGGAATTAGGGATTAGAGGGTCACTCCCATGTGACGAGCCCATGGGTCCCATATACGTTTGAATTTCTCAGTCTTGTCAAGAATGATATTAGAGATTTTCTCCTGATACATGATCCAGGAGATTTTCTGTTTGGTTATAGGGAACGAAACTTTAGGAAGTTTCCATGCCCGGGCTATTGTAATTTTGGCCCCGATAAGAATGTAATGGATCAGGATCTGGTCATATTTAGGAATTTTGGGGATTTTTTAATTTAATAGGGCTACAGTTGGAGTTTGTGGAATCGCTAAGTCAGTAACTTTGCGAATTAAGTTGAATATTTTGTTCCAATATCCTCTGATACGTGGGCATTCCCAAAAAATATGTAAGAGGGTGCCCAAGTGTCCACATCCCCTAAAACATGTAGGGGAGGAATGTGGGTAGAACTTAGCTAGCCTAGTGGGGACTAGGTACCATCGCGTTATGATTTTGAGATCTGCTTCAGTAAGGGAGACACTTAGAATCCCTTTAAAAGCGGATGCTACATTAGAATGCCATGTATCGAGGTCCCATTCAAATCCGATATCACGTTCCCAGGATATCATATAGGCAGCTTTCTCTGGAGGATCAGCTAAAGCTGACTATATTAGCGAAATTCCCCCTTTCATGTCCATGGCTGAGGAGCACCACTGTTCATAGGGAGTGGTATGAAGTGGAAGCTGTTCCTGGGATAGGGTGGAGAGTAGGAAATGTCTCAGTTGGTGTAAGCGAAATTTTTCTGATTGGGGCATTTTTAGTTTCGATGTGCATTGTGCCAAAGTGAGGGGACCACCAGAGTTACAAAAATGACCTATTCTGTACATTCCTTTATCAAGCCACCATTGGAACGCTCTTGTGTTTGTGCCTGGGGGGAAGAGGGGGTTGTTAAAAATATGTGCTAAGGGTTTCCAAGGCGATATTAAATTGTGTAGTTTGTGCATGGTGTCACATAATGTGAATGAATGTGAGAGAGAGGGGGAGAGGATCGATGGTCTAGTCTTGTGGGGGCGCCATAAAAGGTAATCTATTGTGAATTTGGGTATAGCTTGTCTTTCCATCTCTATCCATTCAGGTTTGGGGCCTCTGTAATAAATAGCTGAAAACTGACTAAAATGTGCTGCCTGGTAGTACCGCCAGAGATTGGGTAGTCCAAGACCCCCTTTTTTCCTTGGTCTATAAAGAGTTTTTTTAGGGAGCCTGTGGTTTGATTTATTCCAAATAAATTGGATGATCGAGGATTGTAATTTGGAGATATGAAGTTTGGGGACAGGGATGGGGAGGGAGCGGAACAAATATAGGATTCGCGGTAGTAGCGTCATTTTGACCGCATTTAATCTTCCTAGCCAAGATAATTTGTGTAGTGACCATTGATCAAGATCAAATTTAAGTTTTTTGAACATAGGGGGGTAGTTAAAGCGGTATAGTTGCTCTATTAGGGGGGTTAACTGAATACCTAAGTATGTGATGGAGTTTAAGCTCCAGACAAAAGGGAAGTGTTCCTTTAGACTTTCCACAGTACGTGATGGAGTGGATATGTTAAGTGCTATGGATTTGGACATATTGACTTGTAGACCCGAGATCTGTCCGAATTTGTTTAGAAGGGAGAAGATATTGGGGGTAGAGACGAGGGGGGAAGTGATGAAGAGTAGGACATCGTCCGCAAATAGGGCGCATTTGTGTGTTGACTGACCACAGTTAACACCATGTATATCCGGATGGTTTCTTATTGCAATAGCTAAATTTTCTATGCCAATGGCAAAGAGAAGGGGTGATAAAGGGCACCCTTGTCTAGTTCCTTTGGTTATGGGGAAGGGTTCAGATAAATGGCCTTGGATCCTAATCTGGGCTCTGGGGTGGGAATAGAGAGCTGCAAGGAGATTTAAGAAGTGTGAGCCGAAACCCCATCGCTCTAATGTTCCGAAAAGGTAGGGCCATGTAATGGAGTCAAAAGCTTTTTGGAGGTCTATAGACAGGAGGTACCCTTCCTGGGGTGGATTACCATCCCATTTTGACTGCAGTATAGAAATGACATCTATCGCTCTCCTTATCTGGTCCGGGCCCTGCCTCCCTGGTATAAATCCCACTTGATCCCTATGAACATATGCTCCTATAAAGGAGCCTAGTCTGTTGGAGAGGATTTTGGTCATTATTTTAAGATCATTGTTCATGAGGGATATAGGTCTGTAGTTACTGACCAGGCTTTGATCTTTTCCCGGTTTGGGTATGACCGAGATATAGGCTAGGTTTGTCGCTGGGTCTACGGGTGAATCTCTGTTAAGAGAATTAAGGTACCGGACCAGATAAGGAGCCAAGGGAGTACCAAATTTTCTATAGTACAGTGACGAGAACCCGTTGGGGCCAGGGGCTGAGCCTGTTTTAGTTTCTTTTATGACTTCCAAGACCTCCTCTATAGAAATGGGGGCTTCCATTAGGGAGCGATGAGAATCAGAAATTTTGGGGAGGGGGATACTATCGAAAAATTCGTTGAGTTTCTGGGCCTTCTCTTGATTAGGGTGGGAGTATAGCTTGGAATAAAATGAATGGAATGTTTCTAGGATTGTCTTGGGGTTTTGTGTTAATGAGCCCGAAACAGATTTAATTTTGGGTAGAGCTTGGTATCTATGTCTGGGGGAAAGTTTTGAGGCCAATTGGGGACCAAATTTATCAGTATTAAGGTAGAATCTTCCACTGACCCATTTGAGGTGATTTTCTGCAGAAGATGTTAGCGCAGTGTTTAAGGCAATCTTAGAGGCATCCATTTTGGCCAAAGACGCGGGAGTGGGGTTTTGCTTGTGCTGTTTGCAAATGAGTTGGAATTCTTTTTGCAATTTTTTGATGTCAATTTGTTTTTCTCTTTTAAGTTTCGCTGCAAGTTGTATAAGGTTACCCCTTATTACTGTTTTATGAGCTCCCCATAAAGATCCCGGGGAAATCTCCGATGTGTCATTAAGGCGGAAGTATTCTAGGATGTCTTTTTCTATCATGGTGCAGTGTACCAGGTTGGATAGGAGAGATTCATTGAGGCGCCATTGTGGTGGGCTTCTTGTGTGTAGGAACCCGCATAGTTTGGCTGAGACCAATGAATGGTCAGACCAGGGGACCTCGCTAATTACTGCCCGAGATGCTAGGTGTATGTCAGTAGTGTGTATAAAGATGTGATCTATACGAGCGTATGTTTTGTGAGGGGCAGAGTAGTGAGTATAGTCTTTGGCACTAGGGTTCAACTCTCTCCATACATCAATCAGACCCAAAGAGTTTAGAAGTTGGGCAATACGAAGGCTCTGGTTGGGGGGCCTTTTGAGCTTCGAATGGCTTTTTGTTGATTTGTCAAGCATATGATCGAAAGCAATATTAGAGTCTCCTCCCATGATCACTTTGCCCTCCAAATGTGGGGAGAGCGAATTGAGCATAGAGGAGAAGAAAGAGGCCTGTCCCCCATTAGGAGCATAGTACGATATTATGGAGAGAGTTGCGCCGTTTATTTGACCCTTCACTAGTATGTATCTCCCCTCCTCGTCCTTAATGGTTTTGGTCATAGAAAATGGTGTGCGTTTGGAGATAAGTACAGCTACTCCTCTTTTTTTGTCATCTGCATTGGCCAAATAAAAGGTGGGATAGTTACGGTGTAGGAAAGATTTATTGAAGGATTTGGGGAAGTGAGTTTCTTGGATGAGTATAATATCTAACCCTCTGGAGTGATAGTTATGAAAAGCTTTGCGCCTTTTTACTGAGAAGTTTAGTCCCTGAGCGTTGTGAGTTGCTATTTTAAGAGATGACAGTGGTGTAGGTTCATCAGCCATGGACATTGAGTGAGGTGTTCGATAATAAAATAAAGTTTCTTACCCTATCCAGATTTGGGGTCCCATCTGCTTCTGGATCATGATCTTGGCTGTGGAATTTCGGATATTTTGCTTGATCAGCTCCCCTCGAAGGCGCCTGGGTGGGGGGAAGAAAGGGTGGGAAAGAGAGCAGGACAGAAAAAGACAGAATAAAAGAATAGAACCAACTGAAGGAGAAGGAGTCCAGTGTGTAAAAAGGACACTAGATCCTTTAGCTGCAGGGTCAGAAACCTGCACTGAGTCCCTAAAATAGAGGGCTCAGTAAAATATGGACGACCAAAAATAAGGTCGTATGTCTATTGTGACCAAGGGGTAAAAATCCCTCTCGGTTACAATAGGTGGGGTGGCATGTGGGGCCGCTCCGGCCGCAGAGCATTTGTTATGAACTCTGAAAAAGATATATATAAAAAGAGAAAAATAAAAAAAATAAGAATTAATTAAATAATTAAATAAAGAAGACTAATAGAGAAATCTCCCTATAGCAGGAGCTAATATTAGCTTAATAATAGCGAACTAGAGTGCTTTCCAAGTATTAACTCTTAATAAATGGGGCAAGCTCGCCCTTGTAAACTGGACAGAGACGAACTAGCACAATCTGTTTAAACTGTAAACAAAATAATGACCTGCGTCATATCATATTTGATAAATCTGATACGCAAAATAAAACAGTACGGGGGGTGTAAGGGAGGGGGGGTGGGGAGGGGAAGGGTGGGGGGGGAGGGATAAGGGAAGGGATAAAGGAAGGGGAAAGGAAGTGAGGGGGTGATACTTATGAGGGTTCGGGATGTTCCCAGATAGGGCCCAGGCCTGAGACCTAAAGGGAAGGAATAAGGTTAGTAAGTCTTTGGCAGTCCTCTTAAGATGAAAAGTTCTTCTGCATCTAGTGCTTCAAAGGGGAATGGCAAAAAGCAGCCAAAGTAGGTCAGGACCAGGAAAAACCGTGGGTGTGTAGGAGAAGCTTCTACACAAATCCTGTAGGATGATTTGAGTTACGTGAGAAAATGATAGCCAAGTTCATCTGGGGGGCATGGATTCCCGTTGTTTCTTTGTTTGTTGTTTCACCCACAGTGGAGTCAGGGGGCTGCTTGGAGGGGGTCTTTTGGACGAAGCTGGTCGATTTTCCACGTTGTGCTGGGGGATATCTTGAGAGATTAGCCCAAGGCGAAGAAGTAGTTGCTCTCCCATGTGGAAATTCAAAAAGCCGTAGGATTTCTCTTTGTAGTTGAATTGGAGCCGGAAAGGAAATGTCCATCTATATTTGATCATTTTCTGTGAGAGCACTTCTAAGAGTGGTTTAAGTGATCTTCTTTTTTGAATCGTGGTTGGTGAGATGTCGGCGAAAATCTGGATTTTATTGCCAAACAGGGTGATGTCATCCTTGTAGCGGGATCTTTTCATGACCTCTTCTTTAGTCCCGTAAAAGTGTGTCTTGACCACTATGTCCCTGGGGAGGCCATCTTGGCGGGGGGGTTGAAGCACCCTGTGGGCCCTGTCCAATTCGAGTTTGTCGTCTGGAATGTCAGGGATGATTTCTTTGATTAGGGCTTTGATTGTGTTAGGGATGTCCATGTTGGTTTCAGGGATACCTCGCACTCTAAAGTTATAGCGTCTGCTTCTGTTCTCCAGGTCTTCAATTTTGGCCAACGCATTCTCAAGCTGATCCTGTAGAGAGTGGATACAGGTGGCATGTTGATTGGTGCGTGCTGCGGAGTCGTCTACCGCCTGTTCAATAGCATCTATTCTAGCCCCTAGGCTCTGGAGATCTGCTTTAATTGATGTGGTAATTTGTATGGCGTTTTGTGCTAGCCCTGTAGCCAGCATGTCTGAGAAGCAGTTTAGCAGTTGTGCCATCTCCGGGGGGTGATTATTTGTAATAGGGGAGGTCTGTGGGGAGTCTGCAATGGTGTCAGGGGAATTAAGAAGGGGGGAGTAAGGGTTGCCGTTCTGCATTCTGCTAAGGAGCGATTCAGTGGATGCAGGTGATGCTAAGTAGTTTTGAGCTCCCATAATGTTACTCACTTGCGCTGTGGTTGGTGTAGATAACGCTGGAGGATACACCGGGCCTTGTGTGTTTGCAGTGTCTCCGCATGGAGCAGTTGCGGCCGCCATCTTGGAAGGTCCCGGGGGAGCTAGGCCAAAGTTCAGCTGCCTATTAACGTCCTTTTTCTGCTGAGATCCGGACATGTAGGCTGGTTCCCTGATGACAGAGGGTCTGATACCTGGTATCCCTGCCGAAATCCGCTAATTTTAGCGTCTGTGCTGAGCTCTGGAGGGCCGGAGCGGTGCGGAGCTCTCGGTCAGCGTGTCGCTCCGGAAGTCCCGCGCATGCGCACTCGGAGCCAGTTTTTTTAAACAAACAAATCTTATGGGTGGAACATGTAACATCTTCCCGAAGGGGAACTTATCATTTTACCTTTTCACATCTAGAGCCATTTTTGTCCTTTTTTGCACACATTTAAAAAATCATTTTAGACCTGAAGATTACATAAAACCCACAAACATTAAATATTTTCTGAAAGCAGAAACCCTAGAGAATTAAATAGTGGTAGTTCCTATTTTTTATGTCACACAACATGTGTCAGCTCTCCTTTCTCCCCTCTACCTGGCAGAACCCGCTATGCCAGTCCTGGGCCCACAGATGGGCAAGCAGTGCCTGGGATACATAACAGGGGGGGACATTCTGGTGGCAGCCCAGGCACCAGGATGAAACTACTTGTTTCATCTTGCCGTCCAGGACTCTTAGCAGTATTGCTCCACACAGCAGCTCTCACCCGCCACTGCTCACAGCATGGCAGAAATAACACTGAGCGCCTGATGCTTTCATCCCAGGCTGCACACAGCAATGAAGATAGCATAAGTTTCCAGTAATATGCCCCAGTCTCTAATCACACTGGGGCACACACAGCTGCCCCTGCAGCACTTGGGGGTCACTTCTCCCCACTTTCCCTGCTGCCATCTCTCCTCTGGGTCCCCAGAGGCTCTCTTTCAATCACCCAGGTGGATCTCTATTCTTTCCCTGGCAGTGGGTAAGGCTAAAATGGTCAGCAGCCAATCAGAAGTCCTCTTTCCCCAGGTCTGCCAGGGTGGGTACTTTTCAGCTGTAGCAACAGCCAATCGGGGCATAGTCCATTCTCTTCTCTCTATGCAACTGTCTATAAAATAGAAAAGAGAAAAAAGACCTTGAGCACTGCTGGGTAGGATTTAAAGAGCCCAGCCAAGTGCCACATATTTTTTTTTAATGGTCCCAGTGAAAGTTATTGGTGGACTTCAAGGTGGCCATGCAAGCGTTTCTGTGTTTCACATGATGCTAATTTGAATAAACCGACTATGTATTACCACCTTGTATGCCTCCCACACAGCCAGGAAAGACACTAAGGAAAAGCTGTAAAGTATTCAGATATAAAGTATTCTGGATTTTAAAATAAGAAATCTTTTTTTTTTTTTTTTGCTTTAGAAAATATGATTTCTTCTGTTATTTATTTATTTATGCGGATTCCAGTAATGTATCAGATCTTGCTTTATTTCATGCATCTCTCTCCAGCAATAGGATTAATAAATTCAACAGATCTTCAAAATTGTTTTCCAACTGTTCCTGCGGTAAAAAGAATAGTTGAGCTGGTAATCTAACTGATTCTGCCTATCTGAGTGCACAAAGAGAGTGAAGCTGAAGTGCTTCACTGATATGAGTATGCAGAACTTGTAGGAATTCCATACGGAAGGCAAGTTAAAGCTGTAATAATCACCGAAAAACATATACTGTATTTTGCAAATTACCAATTCCTAAATGTGGTGTTGCATTCACTTTCTTTTTTTAAATTCTCGTATGAGGATCTAACCAGTGAGTCTGTTGCTTTCAGCTTCCATTACCAGACCAAGCTGTCTCGCAGCAGTGGCTGTTAGAGGATTGAGACAAACCATTTAACACTGACTATGGTGCATACAATGGTCAGCTTTTATTGATTTGTGTAAAACCTTTAACTCAAAAGGAAATAAAACTGTTACTGTAAATGCTTAAGAAATGTTAGATGTAGTTCAGCTTTAATTTGTTGGTGAAGTCCATCTAAATCTGCTATTCTAACACTACCCTCTTACCAGATTGACAGTGCTGCTTTTCAAGGGTGTCTCCATTGCTCCTCCAATGGAGTGGAGATTACATAGACCAGCCAAATCGCCAGGTAAAATAAAGGAAAAAACAGTCTAAAAAAGGAAAATAATGCAGCCACCATAGATATGGACTAGTAAACTTCACTAAACTGTTATGCCCCGTACACACGGTCGGACTTTGTTCGGACATTCCGACAACAAAATCCTAGGATTTTTTCCGATGGATGTTTGCTCAAACTTGTCTTGCATACACACGGTCACACAAAGTTGTCGGAAAATCCGATCGTTTTAAACGTGGTGACGTAAAACACGTACGTCGGGACTATAAACGGGGCAGTGGCCAATAGCTTTCATCTCTTTACTTATTCTGAGCATGCGTGGCACTTTGTCCGTCGGATTTCTGTACACACGATCGGAATTTCCGACAACGGATTTTGTTGTCGGAAAATTTTATATCCTGCTCTCAAACTTTGTGTGTCGGAAAATCAGTTGGAAAATGTCTGATGGAGCCCACACACGGTCGGAATTTCCTACAACGCGCTCCGATCGGACATTTTCCATCGGAAAATCCAATCGTGTGTACGGGGCATTAGTGCAGTTCATCTAAATCTGCTAGTCTAACACCACCCTCTTACCAGATTGACAATGCTGCTTTTCAAGGATGCAAGCGTTGCTCCCACAATGGAGTGGAGATACTATAGAGCAGGAAGTTTGTTACTAGCCAAATCACAAAGTATAATAAATGAAAAACAGTCTAAAAAAGGAAAACAAATGCAGTCAACATAGATATGGACTACTAAGCTGCAACATATATTATATATTTAGAGAAAGAAAGAAAATGGTATCAGAGGGGTGTTAGAACAGCCTGCTGCCAGGAATTGGCAAGCAAAGGACAACATATCTGTGAATTACCAATATGAAAAAAAAGATGCTCTTTGCATAATAGAAAATACATAGAAAGATGTTACTGATAGACATGTAACAATTTATTGATTTAGATCAAAATTTTCTATGAAGGTCCTTGTCCCAACTCTTTAGAGTTCCCAGATAGCGGAGCCAGGACGTGGCATCCCTGTACTATCCCTGCTCAACTGGAATCTCTCCCTAGCGCTAGATACACTGTCGCTAGCCAGCGGGGATCCAGTCCCTACACAGTGCTATTTATTAGCATTCACCTCACTGAAGATGGCCAGGGCAGCAACTTACAATCAGACTGCTACTCCCCTGATGACACCTATGGAGGATTCACAGGAACAAAGTTCCTCTGAACCTCCATCCCCCTCTGCACATCGGCCAGCTGAACAGCGCCATCCACAGCGGGGAGGATAAACCGTACCTGCTTACACTCCCCCCCCCCCCCCTTGACAGATGAAAACACAGTTTTTTTGTAAGGCACGACATGTGGTGTAAACAACTTTACACCATATAATCAAAATACTTTGCAGGTAACTGCCCTTGGTTAGATTGAATGGGGCAATGGTCCTCACTGTCTGCCCGGGGGCGGATTAATGCACAGGCTGGTCTAGGCTGCAGCCTAGGGCCCCACGTGTGCAAGGGCCCCCGATTGGCCATGATATTTTTATTAATTTATATATTAGAATAAAAACCATGCCTGCGTGTTATACGAATACGCCGATAAATGTTTTTTTACCAACAGGGGCGGGGATCAAGCGGTCCGCCCCGGGTGCCACCCATTGGGGGGGGGGGGGGGTGTCAGGCTAGCTGTACCGCCTCTCCTGGCCCTGGGACAGCGCTGCCAGCATACTTTAAAGTTGAGAAAACATTACTGCCAGCCCTTTCTCATGCACAGCTCCTTGTGTGTCACTCTCAATGTAAATGGAAGTCTCTTAATACCTCAATTAAAGCCGCTCTGTCTGGCCGCTCTCCTCCTCCCACTCCACTTCCTTCCCAAGTGTAGCCTTTGATTGCAGGAGGAGAGCGGTCATGTGACCATCAATGAAACAGCAGAGGAGAGCAGTCACATGACCGGGTCACGAAGAACGGCGTTAATTGAGGTATTTAGAAGCTTTGATTTACAATGAGTGACACAGGAGGAGCGGTGTATGAGAAAGGGCTGGCAGTGATGTTTTCTCAACTTTAGAGTATTCTTTCCTAGGAGACTGGGGGTCTCCCGGGAGTGCAGGGGGGCTTTATAATGAAAGAGGCCTGTGTGATATGCAGGCAAAGGGGTCTGTGTACTATGCAGATGTCTGTGTAGTGTGCAGGGAATAGGGTCTGTGTACTGTGCAGGGAAAGGGGGCTGTGTTATGTGCAGGGGGTTTGTGTACTGTGCAGAGGGTTTTGTACTGTGCAGGGAAAGGGGTCTGTGTACTGTGCAGGGGGGCTGTGTACTGTGCAGGGGGGCTGTGTACTGTGCAGGGGGTCTGTGTACTGTGCAGGGAAAGGGGTATGTGTACTTTGCAGGGGGGCTGTGTACTGTGCAGGGGGGCTGTTTATCTGTGCAGGGGGCTGTGGGAAGTTTTTTTCCTGAAACTTCCCTCTTAATGTTAGGGTGCGTGTTATATGCACTCTGAAAATGAAACAAAGGCACCACTCTAAGTGCAGTAAAAAAACATGGAGTTTAATAAAATTTTAAAAAGGTATTCACAAAGGTACATAGTGAACAAGCATGTTGGCAAAAGCTGCAGAATATCCTGGGAGTGAGTCTGGTCCGTTTCCTGGATTGCAGTGGTGTCCGATGGACAGGCTGCGCCGATGGATGCTGGCACTTCCTGCAGTTGGAACGTATGATTGTTCTGCTGTTGAATATTGCTTTCTTTTATGTGCTGCTGCTGCTTATGGTATTTGTATGGCTTTTATTTTATTGGAATATTACACAGCGTTTCGATTGGACTCTGTCAGGATGTTCTGATTTTACCTCAGTTAAACAAGAGCTGCTGCAGAAGTTTTTGGCCTAACTGTTGGTTTAGAAAGGTAAAATCTGTTACCAGCTTGCAGGTGTATTTTGAATGCTTTTTTTCTGTGGCATTGCTGTTTATAGTAGGCTCATGTCTGAATTTGTTTGGGCTGTAGACCTGAGAGTTGCACTTGAGGCGTGTAATATAGGTCTACCCTTTTACACATGGCACTAAATAATTTATTTTCTGGTAAAGCATGCTTAGGAGGGGGCCACACAAAAAGTAGCCTAAGGGTCCATGACCACCTTAATCCTCCACTGTGTCTGCCCCTCGCTCAGCATTGGACTCACATTTACTGAAGGTTGGCCAGAAGCCTCAGGTGCTCGGGGGTTATCATGGTCATCCATCACATCCGCACCTGGGCATGCAACAGTATTCATAGAGGGATCCATAGGCTCAACAGGGCACTCTGCACAAGGGTCTTCAGCAATGTCCTCAAAAATGGTAGAGGAACTCTCTCCCTCAGGACAGCCAGGCTCCAGGGGCCTGGACTCAATGGGAGGAAAGTACTATTCCACAGGAACTTCCTGGATGGGGAATAGAAGAATGTCCATGATACTAGTGTTCTCCCAGTCTGTATCGGGTCTGGTGGAACAATCTCCGCTCAGCACACAGGGCCTCAAAAGGTTTTAGTGAAGACATTTCTTTACAGCTTTGGGACCTTCAGACACAGCTTTGGGACATGTACACAGGGGATGGTGAAAACGGTTGTTTCTCCACTTGATGCCGGGTAGCCTCCCACCTAGGCTCCAAGTTGCTACCTCTCTCTGACTTTTCATTTTTTACTAACACCCAGTTTAGATGCTGAATGTGGTCTTCAAAGATTTTAGAAAAGATGATAATATCATCCAGTACTTTTTTGAAGTTGTAATCCCAGAGACATCGTTCCTTCAGTCTCTGGAACATTAGCTCAAAAGGCATGCGATTAAAATAGTGTTATAAAAGCAGTCTTCTCATGACCTGCCAGTAGCCACTAGCCAGATCCATTGTGGAGAAATAACAGGCTTGCCCTAAGGCCATGAGCGATTATTCATCTCGAGGCAACGGGTAGGCATCTTGATGGGTACAGGCATTGAGTTTGCGATAGTCTACACAGAATCGCAAGCTACAGTCTTTCTTTCACAGTAGAACAATTGGGGCAGCCCAGGAACTGCGGCTCTCCTTGATTATTCCACTTTGCAACATTTTGCGAATCGAGTCCTTGACTTCTAGGCACAAAGCAGGAGGTATGTGCCAGTACTGCCCCCAAATGGGTATGGCCCCCCCTGTATGTATGGGGTAGTATGTATGGGGTAGTCTATGGCTTCCTTACACCCATAATCCTTAGGACCAGCGGCGAAAACCAATATATGTTTTTCCAGCAGCTGATGGAGCAAGCACTGCTGGGACAGTAGGTATTCCTGGACCGGGATAGCCAAAAGGTAAAGCAACTGTTTGTATTAAGTGATGTCAAAGATGGACACAGAGGCTTACAGAGGGCTGCAAATGGCCTCCACCGCAGGTTGAGACACAACAATGCAGTGCTTGGGTACCATAAAGATCTGATATGATCATCCAGTTGGGTAGCAGAATAGGGGCAGATCACAAGCTAATAAGCAGAACCAGCACCCTGCTCCAATGAACTTTGGACAGGGTTCAGGTCATCAACCATTCTCCTCTTGGAGCTTCCTGTGGGCCTCCATAGGCAGTGACCAGATGACTTCCTGTTGAGGGGCTAGTAGCAACTTTTGCTTTAGTGGCATTCGGACGTCAGCAAACCTATGCGAGTACAGAAAAAACTGGGCTACTGGTGACCACAACCCCTACTCACTCAACCACCTGGTTGAAAACCTGTACTGTCACCCAGGTGCCTCCTTCTACCAGGATGGGTACATTTGTGGCCACTTTCAAGGACAACTGCTGTACATAAAACTCATACTCCATGGTGGTAACGTCAGATTCAGTATCAGTCAGACAACGGACCTGTTGCCTGTTCACTAAGGTGGTAACCACAGGGCTTTGGGCAACCATCGACTCCTGCACTGTGACACATTTATGGGGAGCTTCCTGAGATAACCCTGGGCAAACATTTTCTTGGGGCCCCCATGCAATTTCGCCCCCCCCCTAATCATTACACAGGACTCCCTCCCCCATACTACCCAAATCACTACATAGGACCCCCATTCCCCATACTACCCCCATAATTACAGGACCCCCCTTCCACATTATCATACAGGACCCCCTCCCCCATACTACCCCCCATTATTACACAGTATCCCTCCCCCATAATACCCCCTTCATTACACAGCCGCCCCTTCCATACTACATTGCCACTCATTAACCATCAGCGTGCTGCTGTTTCTGCAGAAAGGAGGGGTATTGCTGAGGGTGGAGAGGCAGGGAGGCGGGTTTTTGGGGGTGGAGAGGCAGGGAGAGGGGTTATTGTTGGTGGTAGAGAGGCAGGGATTGGGGTTATTGTTGGGGCAGGAAGGGCGGGGATTGGGGTTATTGTTGGGGGTGGAGAGGCAGGGATTTGGGTTATTGTTGGTGGTGGAGAGGCAGGTATTGGGGTTATTGTTCGTGGTGGAGAGGCAGGTATTGGGGTTATTGTTGGTGGTGGAGAGGCACGGATTTGGGTTAAAGCAATGTGAAAGTGGGAACTCCTGTACTGTCAGAGAGGGCCTACGCTAAAGGACACTGCTGCAACACCTGTGTACTGATCTAAACAGACAAATAAGGCTAGATAAAGAAGGGTGGTGGTTGCGCTGTGATAAAGGGACAGTGGGGGAAAAGGGGATGAGGGAGGGGCTACAAAAATAACATAAAAAAATGAAACAGAGTGACCTGAGAAATGAGCCAAACGCACTAATGGGCTCTAGATGCTAGAAAACATAGATGAGAGAAAATACAATACAAAATTGCTGGCATCAAAAATAAATATAAATTAAATATTAAATTGCATGCAAGCAATGCGTGATGCATAAGTGACACTGATGGAACAGTGAATCCAGTGGAAGTGACTACTTAAATAAAACAGACCTTATAGATGGAAAAAAATGCTGACAGAAATAGAAACATTAAAATAGCATTTACACAAAAAATATGAGTGAGTAACAGTCTAAATTAATTAAAACATAAGATAAGTCCAAAATAGGTATGGGCTAGTATCAGACTAGCAAATAAGTGACAACTCTGATGGGCTGCAAGTGACAGGTCCCTAAGAGTAGGTAAATAGCAGTCCCGTCACCAGGTCAAAAAAGCTTGTGGCTAAGAAGACACAAAACAGTTCCAATAGTGAAGGGAGGGGGATCTTCAGTGAGGACACCTCCGTGTTTGCAAGCCGCTTACCTTACAGCTGTAAGGCATACAGCTTGTGTTGCAAATGGCCAGCAGATGTGGAAGTTCTGTGTAAGCAGGTAATAACGATGGTGAAAATGCCAGGCAGAATATAGAAATAAAAAATAAACAGCATGTAATATGACTCTGCGAAGACCACAGTGGAGAGGGGCAAGACACAAAGGAGGGGAGGTTGCACTCACTTTGATAAAGTGAGTGTGGGCATCAATCCACGAGCGCCGAGCTCGTATGCCTCCAGGAGTATCTCCAATCTGCAGTCTGTCCCCGTGCCTCACTCCTCAGTGCTCATCGGGTAGAGTAACGGTATAAAGTATAAGGGGAAAAAAACGCACATAGCGTGATCCCATATAGAAAAATAGATTTATTAGATAAAAAACGTCCAGTCAACTTACATTTAAAAAAACGCTGAAGTGCATAGCAACCACGAGCGCCGAGCTCGTCTCCTGTTGTTTGTCTGTGGCAGCGTCCCGTGCTCCAACCTGATGCGTTTCATCACGTCACATGACTTCTTCAGAGGATAGTCACAGCGCAACCACCACCCTTCTTTATCTAGGGATTTGGGTTATTGTTGGTGGTGAAGAGGCAGGGATTGGGGTTATTGTTGGTGGTGGAGAAGCAGGAAGAGGCGTTATTGTTGAGGGTGGAGAAGCAGGGAGGGGATATAATTGAGAGTGGAGAAGCAGGTAGGGGGGTTATGGTTTAGGGTGGAGAAGCAAGGAGGGGACTTATTAATGAAGGTGAAGAAGTATAGAGGTGGGTTATTATTGAGGGTGGAGAAGCAGGGGGGGTTATTGTTTAGGGTTGAGAAGCAGGGAGGGGGGTTATTGCTGAGGGTGGAGAAGTGGGAGGGGGGTTATTGTTGAGGGTGGAGAAGCGGAGAGGGGGTTATTATTGAGAGTGGAGAAGCAGGGAGGGGGGTTATTGTTTAGGGTGGAGAAGCGGGGAGGGGAGTTATTATTGAGGGTGAAGAGGAGGGGTTATTATTGAGGGTGGAGAAGCAGGGAGGGGGGTTATGGCTGAGGGTGGAGAAGCGGGGAGGGGGGTATTGTTGAGGGTGAAGAAGCGGAGAGGGGGTGTTATTGTTGAGGGTGGAGAAGCAGGGAGGGGGGTTATTGCTGAGGGTGGAGAAGCGAGAGGGGGGTTATTATTGAGGTTGGAGAAGCAGAAAGGGGTGTTATTGTTGAGGGTGGAGAAGCAGGGAGGGGGAGTTATTGTTGAGGGTGGAAAAGTGGAGAGGGGGGATATTATTGAGGGTGGAGAAGCAGGGAAGGGGTTATTGTTGAGGGTGGAGAAGCAGGGAGGGGTGTTATTGTTGAGGGTGGAGAATCAGGGATGGGTGTTATTGTTGAGGGTGGAGAAGCGGGGAAGGGGGTTATTGTTGAGGGTGGAGAAGTGGAGAGGCTGGTTATTATTGGGGTTGGAGAAGCAGGGAGGGGTGTTATTGTTGAGGATCAAGAAGTGGGGAGGGGGTTATTGTTTAGGGTGGAGAAGCAGGGAGGGGGGTTATTGTTGAGGGTGGAGAAGCAGAGAGAGGGGGGTTATTATTGAGGTTGGAGAAGCAAGGAGGGGTGCTATTGTTGAGGGTGGAGAAGTGGGGAGGGGGGTTATTGAGGTTGGAGAAGCAGGGTGGGGTGTTATTGTAGAGGGTGGAGAAGCAGGTAGGGGGGTTGTTTCTGAGGGTAGAGAAGCGGGGAGGGGGGTTATTATTGAGGGTGGAGAAGCAGGGAGGTGATATTATTGAGGGTGGAGAAGCAGGGAGAAGGATTATTGTTAAGTCCACAGCTGTCAATCACTGTCCTGCACTGTTGAGCCCCCAAGAAGTTCTGCAGCAGCAGCCAATCACTGTCTTGCACTACAACACCCAGCAGCCCCCCCAAGAAGTTCTGCAGCAGCTGAGACTCCCTGAAAAGTTATCAGAGGTGGTGGAAGGGGGAGCCTGGCTCAGGACAGCACACAGTGTCCCGAAGGAAGACAGTATACTCACTGTGCAGAGCGATGTAGTCCAGCAGCCCGCAGAGGTGGGATGGGAGGGGCGGAATGCAGCACGTCGCCGGGGAAGAGAATCAGTCCACTCAGATTGAGATAAGGGGAAGGGGCGAGCCAGTAGAAGAGACAAGTGACTTCACCTAACCCATGCCGAGCTGGATAGAAAGGAGGGGAAAACTAATGCACTTGACTTATCAGTGTTTGGGGCCCTCCAACAATAATTGGGCCAGGGCAGATGCCCCATTTGCCCTGTGTTAAAGACGGCCCTGTGTGTACAGTCCTGGGTGGCTGCATGTTCTTATTTAGGTGGGTGGTAAAACCTGCTTTTTCTAGGCCCTGGCTGCCCATTTGAACAAAGTCAGTCACCTGATCTTAGTTCCCTTCACTCACTTCTATATGTAGCTCTTACCCATGAAGGAACCACTTTTTTTTTCCGATTCACTGTTTCCAGACCCCACAACTCTGATTCTGACAGACCCAGGTTGAAGGGGGGGATATTCATTGTGACAATATAAAGCTGGCAGCAGGTGCACTAACTGGAACTTACAACAGGGGGAGTTTTCCTACACAGTTTAATAAATATCAATGGTTCAGCGGGACACAGCCTGCCTTTCTCAAGACAAAAAAATTGACTTTCGAACAAATGTTTGTATGAAAATTCTTGATGCATAAAATGATTTGAAGAATGTCATTCGAAAATACTTCAAAATTTAATTTGCTTTTGACGTTCAGTTTAGGAATGAATGGGTTTTACCAAACAAAAATCACATCAACTGTTAGAAATTTGTTTGTTCAAGAAAAAGTTTTCATTTTGCTCCTGTTCTTGTTACTGCGGTCGAAAAACAAATGTCAATTTGACTCCACTAATGGTTATAAACAAATGTTTTTAAACTCAAACATTTTGAATCAAATTGTAGGCCATCTTAATGCCCAATCATTTTCACGAAAATTAAAAAAAATTGCGGGATGCCCTGTATATGGTGGAATAATTGAAGAAAAGATAGGTATTTTAGGCCACCAAATCATCCCCTTAATATTTTCAGGTAAACTAATATTCTGTGACCCATGGATTGACATCTGCATTAACACCTGGTAGGTTAATATTACATTTTTTCAAACCTTTATGTAGAATATTTATGTTTATCACTTTGCGGATTAAAAAATGAAAAACAGAAACTGTTGTCAGATTATTTTGATACTATCTGTGGATCTGATATAGGCAGTGTTTATCCACTTGCCTATCGCCCTATAGCACATTTACAGCTAGAGAGCAGCCGCGCTGGGCAGGATCACGTATATATACGTGATCCTGCACTTCCGGGTATCAGTCGCGAGTACGCGATTTTAACCAGCGGAAGCTGATCAGTGGGTCCCTCACACCCGATGTCCGCTGGCACCCACTGATCATTTGGTACACAGGCAGAACGGCAGTCTGCCTATGTAAACAAGACAGATTGCCGTTCTGTCAGTACAGAAGGCATAGATCCTGTGTTCCAGTAAAGCAGGAATACTGATCCATGCCTTCCACTAGTAAAAGTACATCCCCCACTACACTGAATCATCAGCTAGGCACACATTTAACCCTTTGATTGCCCCTAATGTTAACCCCTTCCCAGCCAGTGTCAATAAAACAACGACAGTGCATATTTTTTAGCACTAATCACTGTATTAGTGTCACTGGTCCCAAAAAAAGTGTCAAAAGTGTCAGTTAGGTGTCCGATTTATCCGCAGTCCCGCTATAAGTTGCTGTTCACCACCATTACTAGTAAAATACAATAAATAAATAAAAATTCCACAAATATATCTCATAGTTTGTAGGCACTATAACTTTTGCACAAACCAATCAATATATAATTATTGGGATTTTTTTTAACCAACTGTATGTTGGATTTTTTTTAACCAACTCTATGCAGCAGAATACATATTGGCCTAAATTGATGAAGAAATTCAATTTTTTACATTTTTTATTGGATGTGTTTTAGTGCAGAAAGTAAAAATGATTGAATTATTTTTTTTTATAGTGCAAAAAAAATAAAAACAGCAGAGGTGATCAAATACCACCAAAAGAAACCTCTATTTGTGGGGAAAAAAGATATACATTTTATTTGGGTACAGTGTCACACGACCGCTCAATTGTCAGTTACATTAACGCAGTACAGTATCGCAAAACATGGCCTGGTCAGGTAGGGGGGTATATATTTTCCGGAGGTGAAGTGCTTATAAGTAAAGCATCTGTATTGCATGCTATGTTCACACATTCAGTAGATGACTGATTTTTATGTCCCCAAAAAATGACATCATTATACACTGCCTCCTGAGAAAACGCTATAAAATCACAAGGACTGTGATCCGAAGGATGTTTCTACTATTATAGCATGATATTTAGAGTGTGCTCGGTTTCTTTGCACTTCTCATGCTGGGAAGATTCTTGTCATCCCTCACATATTTTACCCACAGAAAAGGCTGCCCTGCCCTATGCCTGGTGATTGAGGCTATGCCCCTGGTGTGCCACACTATCAGTGGTTCCCAAGGCTGCCTAGCCTGGGAAAAGCTGCATGGACACGTTCCAAAATCAGCATTACATGCATTATTGTTCTTACTCTCCCTGATTAGAGTGCACACAATGAAAACAACAGCCGCAGCCTCATTTTCTAGTCCTTCTGTTCTTAGCCTGTTTTTCTTTCGTTTAGTCTCTATGAAAACTCTTAACTACTTCATTACTCTTCATCTCCCAGTTTGGCCTGTTTTGAAGACAGTTTCCAGATACCATGATAACATTAGTATTAAACAATTTAGTAGTATAATCATTTAACTTTCAAATATCACTGGAAAAAAAACATTGTCTGAAGAGCTAACTATCAGATCAGTGACAAAGCACAAGTAGGTGTATACTACTACATACATATTACAAATATTACAACTGCAGTATTCTGTTTGCTGTATTAAATGGTTATGCGTATGCATACCATAAAGGTCAGCCCATACTAAACTGGCATTTTTGTTCTGGGTACATGATGGATCACTTGAGGTCTCTTGTGACAAAATCTCTGTTCCCAGCTCCAAGGACCTACCCCCCGCCATTACTAAGAGAAATCACTCTCCCTATGGGTATGACAATGTAGTACAGGAGAATAGTGGGACTCCATTATATATATAGTGAGGGACTAAGCTGCAAACTCTGGCAGTAAAATAAAAATGCTTACCACTCAGAAATGTAAGACTATGACTGACTATGATAAAACAGGGGCTGTCGTATAAAGCAGCAGTATGGCCTCACTGCAGCCATGCTATTTACAGAATGGGGGAAGAAAAGTGGAAGAAGGTGGAGAAAACCAGTCACATGACTTGACAGGTCATGGAATCGTCTCTCCTCCTCTCACAAACTGACACTCCAATGGCATTTACTGGCATTTAGCCATGCAGCTCCAAATACGTGACCCGGCCTGAAGGCCACTCCTGCCTGAAGGCCAACCCCACTGACGCATTTCACTCAGATGGGTTTTCTCATAGAGATCAGATGCAGTCTTATATAGAGAACACTCTAAAGGACACCACATGATTCTGTCAGCTTCATTTAGTGTTGTTAGAAGACATTAGTCTTCATCAAACCTTAACACAGCTCTCCTAGTGCATTCTGTTGTGATTTCACTAACATTAACTGCTCAAGCCCTGAATAAAAGGGAGGCTCTTTTCCCCTGAAAGCATTGGCTGTTGGCTCAGGTGAGCATGTAGACAGGTGTAGCCTATTTTCTCCACTGTTGGTGGCACTCAACTGCAGTGGCATTGCAGTTGGAGGGGAAGTCAAGAGGAACATGGTTCCTCTATGGTTTCCTGGATCACTGGGGAAGCTATGTGTTTGGATGCTGTGGCCCCATGCAACTCTGATGGCCATCTTGGGTCAGGCAGAGCCATATTAAGGCCCTAGCTCCCTGGCTTGGCACGCATGTCTCATGTGGTTAATGTAGGGACAGGTCATCCGTCTGGCAGGGACAGTAATTAGCAGTAGGGAGAGGTTCCAGATGAGTAGGGAAAGGATAAGGACACACCATGCTTGCTGGACACCTCCCTATTCGGGTATGGACCGGTCAGGCCACATTCCGCCTCTCAAGACAGACGCTATCGCGACATCTGATACCTGCTCTGATAGGCACTGCTGTTGCATTCTGTCAGTGTTCCTGGTCGGCTGCCTCCTGCCAAGATTGTTGTGAATTGCTGAACTTTAATAATAATACAAGTTCTATTCTCTGCAATTGGTGTTTATTGCCACTACACCACGCTGCACCTCCCCACAAGCGCTTCTTTTGGCTCTAGAGAATAGCAGTATAGGACTTAGTAGGGTCCACTTATACTATATCTTAACCACAGATATGCTTCTTTGAAGAAAAAAAAAAATCACTTCATGGTACATCCATCGTAATTAACTTTTACTTCTAGCAGTCCAGTGCCGACCACGTGCTCCACACCATGTTCTTCTATTTATAAGTGGAATGTAATATATAGAATGAGTACACTGTAGGCACAGAATGGAATATTTACTGCAATGTCCTGGAAAGAAAGGAGAGTGGCAGCCACTCTATCTTCTAAATAGGGGCCTAAATGTTTAGCACTTCTTGGCCTGCAACACTTTGCATCCTGGGTTCAAAATACACTTTGAGTACTATATGTATGCAGCTTTTCTGGTCTCCTTGGTGCCAGGGATTTCATCCTTGTACACTAGTTTAATTTCACAATTCAAAAAATTCAGTACGGGAAAGTCCAGTGGCTTACATATACAATAGATTGGCTCTAATATAGTATGTGTTTGTATGAATGCAGTAAGCTTAGCTGAAATACTAGTTTTGAGAACATTTGTATTGCATCTGCTTTCAGCAATAGGCAGCTATGAATACAGGTTATATCAACCTTCATGATCTACTACAACTCCCAAGGATATCCTCAAGACTAGACTAGACTAGACTAAAGCTACCAATAGGTTGATAGTTGCCCAAACCAACCATTTTTGTGCAAGAAAATTGGCCTGTCTCAGTGGCTTGCCCTTCCTTTTTTCTATACACAAGAACATTTGGCCATGCTAAAAAGATCATGTTTATTACAGCATCACCAGTTTTTGGGCCTGAAGGCAGTAAGAATGTGTATGCAAATCTGTCTGCCCTTGGAGGTGTATAGAAACCATGAATCTGGCACATACAGTATTTCTTCAAGAACAATGAGTGGGGAGACATCTACCTACTCTCAAAAGCAGCAAGACCCACCACACTCCACCTTTTGACTATTGACAATTAAGCAGGCTATTTATAGAAATAAGGACTAATCCCATGACACAGAAATCCCTACCTATGCATTACCCATACCTCCCAACATTTTGAGATGGGAATGAGGGACACCTACTAGCAAATGTATGTAGGCATAGGACACGCCCCCTACCACACCCCCCTTAAAGGAGAATTAACCCCCAAAAAAAGGTTAATTAAACCCACAAGTGCTTTTTTTTACCACTACTATTCCTTTATATTGGCTTTTAAAATGTACAAATGCAGCAATTTAGAAATTGGATGAAAAGTTTAGCACAGGGAAACACTTTTTGAAAGATAAAAAGTACATTTTATAGTCAACTATATAGATCAGACCAAAATGAGGGACAAATGAGGAGGAAAGAGGGACAAGCGTGCATGTCTATGCAGTCAGTGGTGGCACCCTAAATTCATTTTATAGATTGTTATCTTATATTCATTTGATTAGAAGAGGTTAGTCCTATTTGTAATGGCCACAACAGATTAGTAGAACTGGGTACCCACCTCCTCCCATTGGAGACACTAAGATATAATAAGCCAGAAAGTAACACCTTTTCATTCTCCCAAGGCTTAAAGAGGAACTGCAGGAACTTAATACATACATAATTTGTAATAAAAACACGTTGCCATTCTGAAGCTTCCCTCCAACCACTTTGCATATTATTTTATATATATATATATATATACTGTGATTATGTACTTGCCAAATATGCTGCAGAAATCTCCCTCCACTAAGTCTGGCTGCAGCCATTTTAACTATGGGCAGCTGAAGCTGCTGTTTGTTCATTTCCTGGATTTACACAGACACACACAGAGGCACACCTTCAGCTCTGCAGCCCTGCAGCTTTTATTGGCCCTCTTATGACTCATCCTCCCTCCCTTCCTGGAAAACTCTCATAAGAGTGAGAGAGAGAGCTGTGAATGATGTCATAAGCCTAGGCTAATGACCAGACAAGAAACAGGAAGTGGGCTGTATAAGGTATTTACTGGCAGAAAAAAAAAATGTTTTACTATCCAAAGTTAAAACAACAAGGGCAAGTTCAAAAAATGACTGAAGGTCCGCTTTAAAGTGACACTAAATTATATCTTTATTCTTCTAAAGTAATCTATACCAATTCACTACTATGGCCTGTAATCTATTTTTCATAAAATCCACTGTGAGCTCTTGACCCTCTTCTTTTCCCCTTCACTTTGGTTTGTATGGAATGCGCACTGCTCTAAGCTCACTGCAAATCCCATAATCCCTAGTGGCTAGTCCCTCTGTGGAACAGGTAGAAAAAGGGTGGCTAGGTTTATTCATTCAGTGGGACCATGGAAAATGAACGTAGCTACCGTCTAACAGGAAGTCCAATTACAGCAGCTAAACAATGGAATTAGGAGATTTGTATATAGCTAAAAGCTATACAAGATACTCTTTTGAGTTAGGAATACCCAAATATAATATATATATATATATATATATATATATATATATATATATATATATATATATATATATATATATATACGGTATATATAATTTATTTATTCATTTTTTTAATTAAAGTTTAGTGTCATTTTATTATAAGTAGAGAAATGAATGCTATGTAATGAACCATAGCAGCCAACAAACAATATCAGATACAATTGGGAGAAACTATTGTAACTTGATGCTTTATTTGTTTCTATAGATTATTGATTACGAGTGTCCTAGTAGTACATTCCTAGGAGAGTTCAGGTTACCTTATAATAATTCAGAGGCAACCTACTCCATTGTGAATCCAAAGTGGTTTATTCCACAGAGCATCTTTTATTTCCAAGAACATCTAACCTTCTGAAATCTGAATTTCTGCTATATAAAACCATTGCAAATGTTATTTACAATGTGAAACTGTATATTTAATGTTTTATGTCTTGAAACAAATGAATCAAAGTCACCACCAGTCTCCGAAAAGCCATATGCTTTAGTTAATGTTACAGACAGGAAGTCTGTATAATTTGGGAATTACAACATTGTGGTCTATGCTGAGAAGGTGAAAGTACAATGAGATGTCTGTGATTCCCAGAGTGTCTGTGATATGTACAAACCTTGTACCACATCATGATGGTGTACACACAGTAGCCTGATGTAATCAGAGATCTCTGTAATGGTAAGACTGCATATGTCACAGACCCCATCAAGGAAGTGCTGCAGACTAAAAGTATGTAACCCTGTTAAACAGCTAGTTTACTTTATAGGTCCCCAAAATATGAACCTGGCCATTCTTCTGCATCAGGAAAATGTCCGATACCTTGATCCATGATGGTGGCATATATAGTATCAAAAACACCTGTGCTAAGAACAATATGAAGGCTACATCTGTTGACCTCTGCTTCAGGATATTAAAGTAGTATTAAACCCTCAGCATTTTGTTTTAAAAGTAGAACCATCAGCATTTTTTAACTTAATACATTGAGCACAATTTAATAAATATTCCACATTAAACAATTTCTTAAAACTTATACCCCAGCCAACGGTTATGGCTCCTGCTATCTCATTGCTGCTTCCCTGAACTTCCTGTCTTCAAAGGAAATAATTACCAGTGGGCAATGCAGTCTCCAGCCAGTCAGCCTGCAGAAGGGAAGAGTAAGGAGTAGGGAGGAGCAGGGGAAGGCCCTACCATCCTAGGCTACCGGGCTATGTGTTTTATTGAAGCACACAGTGTACGGAGACACAACTCTAGTCTCTGCAATGCAAGGGTGGCTCCATAGAATGCTGTACTACAAAGGAGCCACTATGAAAGAGAAAAGGTCATGGCACCCGCTTAAAGAGGAACTCCAGTTGTTTATTCAAAAAAAAAGAAGCCAGCAGTGACTTCGGGGGCGATTCGAGAGACATCCATTGTGCGGCACCACAAAGTCGGTGTCGCACCGATTCGGACGGTGCCATTGCCAGCAATAGGCTCCAATTTGGCATGCGAATGAGGGCTTAAGCTGGAACATAGGCAAGGATTCTACTAAGTAAGTGATTAAATTAGCTGCTGAGAGTGCTTAAAAATTAGGGTTTATTATCACTTTAAATTGCCTGTCTGTCATACCGTATCAGGGGCTTTAGAATTAGTTCAATGACTGACCTGGATCATTTCAGTGGGTTAGCAACTTGGAAGGATTTTCCCCCATTAATGACCAGGGCATTTTTAGCGATACGGCACTGCGTCACTTTAACTGACATTTTTTTCCCCACAAATAGAGCTTTCTTTTGGTGGTATTTGATCACCTCTGCAGGTTTTTTTTTAGCGCTATAAACAAAAAAAAGTGACAATTTTGAAAAAAAAACAACAATATTTTATACTTTTTGCTATAATAAATATCCCCCCAAAAAATGTAAAAAAAGACATTTCTTCATCAGTTTAGTCCGATATATATTCTTCTACATTTTTGTTAAAAAAAATCGCAATAAGTGATTGATTTGCACAAAAGTTATAGCGTCTACAAAACAGGGGATAGATTTAAGGCATTTTTATTTGTTTATTTTTTTTACTAGTAATGGCAGGGATCTGCAATTTTTAGCGGGACTGCGACATTGCGGCGGACAGATCGGACACTTTTGACACTTTTTTGGGACCATTGACATTTATACAGAAATTGCTGCTATAAAAATGGACTGATTACTGTGTAAATGTCACTGGTAGGGAAGGGGTTAACACTAGGGGGCGATCAAGGGGTTAAATGTGTTCCCTCACTGTGTGATTCTAACTGTAGGGAGATGGGACTGACTAGAGGAGGAGACATATCGCTGTTCCTGATTAGTAGGAACAGACGACCTGTCTCTCCTCTCCTATCAGAACAGGGATTTGTGTGTTTACATACACACATCCCTGTTCTGGCTCTCGTGCCCGCGATCGCAAGTGGCCGGCGTACATCCCAGCCGTCTTCCACGCACATCAGGTCTCCCGCCATGCAGCGGGCACGCGCCTCCGGTGGCGCGCACACGCACCTGCTATCGCCCTTGAAGGTGCCAACGTCCACCTACAGCGATTTGTGGGAACGAGCCGACCTGCCGCCGTAGAACGGCTGGTCGGCTAGTGGTTAAAAAACAGACCACCAGACAGCAAGCAATTTCAGAAGGAGATCAGCAATGAATGTCTTCCTATGTCTTTCAGTACAGGTTTCCTTTAAAACCAAACCTTGACATCATACTTGTCTTGTCTATCAGTTTGAAATGGAAGTATGTTAGTGTTTGCAAATGTCGTTTCTTTCATCTGTTGTGTGAATCACCAAGATCTTGACGGTTCTGCAGGCTCTGATCTGTTCACTTCACAATCTTCTGACAAGAAGCCCAGATAGGGCTGGATATTAACAACGAGCGTGTCATGTTAATTTACAAGTTAGCGGAAGAAAATACATTTGAATTACTGTATGAGATTGCAAGCATATACATGATCCTTTCCATTGTGAATTCGATTTTTTTCAAGAGAGGGGACTGCAGAGAGGTTCAGCTGTACCGTGACTGAAATGAAGCAGAAATAGCAGTAAGCACCAATCAAGGCATATTGAAGCAGCTTTCAGCCCAATGTGTGCGGTGCAACAAATCGTAATGGGGTATATTTACTAAAACTGGAACACTCAGAATCTGGTGCAGCTGTGCATGGTAGCCTCAGCTTCTAACCTCAACTTTTGCAATAAAACCTGAAGGCTGATTGGTTTCTATTTAGAGTTGCACCAGAATTTGCACTCTCCCGCTTTATATAATAACCCCCAATGACTCTTGGTTGTCTGGCCTCGCTAAACTAAAAATGTAATTATTATGAATTAATGTACTGTTCACGTAACTGTAGTGCAGACCCCAGACTGGTCTGACTATCCTTCATGGTGAAGGCACCCCCCTTTAAAGTGAACGAAAACTGGTCCTAAACAGGGACTCCTCAACAGGTGTATACAGGCCTGGATGTACTGAGAAAAAGCTCTCCCAAATGAAGCAAAAGAAATTCTCCAAGTCCTGAATAGTGTGTTACCACCTGCAATATCAGTCAGTTTCTGTAATTGAATTTCCTGTGTCCTGGATCGTTAGATGAGCTCTCTGCAAATATTCAGGAGGCTAGGCCAGAGGTCCCTCAGCCAAAGCAGAAGCTGAGACCCCTACAAAGGATTTTTGCAGCTGCAGGCAGTCCCCCAGGAATAAGGGCTCATGCACACTAGATGTTTTTACAGCTGCTCCTAGGGGCGTCTGGCTTTTTTTTCCCCTGCCTCTAAGCGCCCCTCCATGTTAGCCTATGTGTTCATGCACACATAGGCTTTTAGCAGCATTTAGTGGCAGGAGCTTTTAGAAGCTTTTAGAGGCAGGAAAAAGAGAAACACTGTCAGTGCATCCAGGAGCAGCGAAGTTTGGGCAGAAAAAACGCTTGGAGCTACTAAAAGCTGCTACAAGCTAACAGCTTCTAAAAGCTGCTAAACGTTAGTGCTTGAGCATTAATTCATTTCAATGACCAGAATAAATTTTTTATTCTGACCAATAAAATTAATTAATGTAAAAGCTTGTCACATTTACAAGCATTGGGCTTTTTTTCTGCAAAAACGCTGCTGGCTTCTAAGAGAGTTAAATAGAGAGTTAAATTCTAGGTTGATTTTTATTAGTTTAGTTACATTCGTAGTTCATATTACATACCTGGCTGATCCCTCTGAAAGCAGAGAATTACTGTAGTAGTGGCCGCTACTACAGTAATCCTTGCTGTCTTTCAGGACCCATGCTGGGTTGGTTCGGCATGGGTGCTATTCATAGACTGGTTCGGCATGGGTGCCTGGTGGAGAGGTGGGGCGCTGATGTCACAATCTCCACCTCATCCAAAAATCAAGTCTTTCTGTGCACTTGGCACTAGTTCCAGAAGACAGTGGTGATTACTGTAGTAGCGACGGTTGCTACCGTGCTTCTCTGCTTCCACAGGGATCCACCAGGTATGGAATAAGTATACTTACATATGTACCAATGTAATATATATAAACAAAAATATATATATATATATATATATATATATATATATATATATATATATATATATATATATATATATATATATATATATATATATATATATATAAAATATTAGATATATGTAGCGCTGGTAGATTTTTAATCTACCGCTGATAGGTAAATCTTGTGGGTTACTTGTAAGAGGAAGTTAGATTTGCCTCTGTTCCAGCTTGGCTGAGTTGCGTGTAGTTCCACACTGCGCTGGTGGGTGTCGTTGTCACCATGGGCTGGCGTTGGAAAGGCAACGTGTTGAAGCGTATGAGTGCTCCTCTGTCCCGGAGATAACTTGGTGGAGGTGGTCCTCCGAGTTGCATTCTGGGAGAGGGTATTTATGGGACAGACGCCATGTTTAGGGGTTCCTTTTCATCCACCTGCTGGCCCTCCTGGCCGACAGGTATGCGTTAAGAGTACCACCTCGTGGTCTTCCGTGCCGGAGGACCACGTCACTGCGGCGTGTGGGTGGGCCCAGAAGCCTGTCTGGGGCCTACCACAGCAGCAGAGGAATGGTCCTGAGCTGTCTATCCAGAGTGAAGAAGCTGGACAACCGAGGAGATCCCAGGGGAGGACCCATCATGGAAGGATCATGCAGAGTGCTGGTCTGGAGAGGGGCCTGGTGACTCAGTTGGAGGACGTATCCTGAAGTAATCTTACTGCATAGTACTGCTGGGTTGGCTTAAAGGTTCAAGTACTGTGTCTGCCATTCATCGCAAACCAATACATCCTGTGGCAGAGGATCGTATGGGTTTTATTTCAAACAAGTCTGTGGCAGAAACCTTTGTTCGTGCTATGTACTGGCTGCTAGGCAAGTGAGAGAGGCCTATCCAGGCGGGCAAAGATTGAATCCCACACGGGGAGTGCATTCAACTACAAGTGTCAATTCCAAAGAATGATCTAAAGAATACTAAGGAAAGGTATTTGAACTTCCCTGCAGCTTTCCTTCTGCCTCTTAACTGCTACTTCCTTTATTACTTGTTCATTAAAGCATTGGAAAATATACTCGAGTGCTTGGTGCTTATATCGTCCAGAGGTAAACTCAACAGGACCCTACACTCAGTGCTGGTGAAACAGAGGTATCGAGAGTGAAGGTAACAGCGCGCTTTAAACCAGCAGCTCCACCGAGAGTTAGTGCTACATATATATATATATATATATATATATATATATATATATATATATATATATATATATATATATTATATATATATTACATTGGTACATATGTAAGTATACATATTCTATACCTGGTGGATCCCTGTGGAGGCAGAGAAGCACGGTAGCAACCGTCGCTACTGCAGTAATCACCACATATATACATTATGTACCTAATAATCCCTACCTGGAATTCAGCTTTAATCAGTTTCATTAAAACATATACTGTACTGCAGGGCTCAAAATTTCAGTTTCCTGAGCAACTAGCCAGGCCTCAAGGGTCACTTGCCACCAGTTGCCCCAGCCAACTCCTACCTTGCCCCACCCCTAATTCTGCCCCTAATCACGCCCTCATAAATTATCTCATGAAATGACACTTAAAAGTTTTATGCAGAATTAAGTTACAAACAACTCTGACCTGTGCCCATCGTTGCAGCCTCACCGTGGCCAACATTGCAGCCTCACCGTGCCCAACATTGAAGCCTCACTGTGCCCAACATTGCAGCCTCACCTTGCCCAACATTGCAGCCTCACCATGCCTAACCTTGCAGTCGCACCGTTCCCAACATTGCAGCCGCACCTTGCCCAACATTGCACCCACACCGTGCCCAACATTGCAGCCTCACTGTGCCCAACACTGCAGCCTCACTGTGCCAACATTGCGGCCTCACTGTGCCCAGGATTGCAGCCTCACCGTGCCCAAAATTGCACCCTCACTGTGCCCAACATTGCACCTCACTGTGCTCAACATTGCAGCCTCACTGTGCCCAAAATTGCAGCCTCACTGTGCCCCCATTGCAGACTCACTGTGCCTAAAATTGTAGCCTCGCCAGGGCAGGGGAGGAGGAGAGCCACGGGATCACAGAGTGCGAATAGCACGCTGTTGCAGCTTACATGAAATTCCCTCTGCTCTGCTTGCCGTCACACACAGCCCCGCCTCCTCCTAACCCCGCGCCTGTGATAGGCAGAACACATCCCAGCACTGGACCCGCATTCTGTCTATCACAGGTGCAGGGTTAGGAGGAGGCGGGGCTGTGTGTGTCGGCAAGCAGAGCAAAGGCAATTTTATGTAAGCTGTAACAGTGTGCTATACCGCTCAGTGACCCCGTGGCTCTCCTCTTCCTCCATGCTCTCTTCCACCGGGGTGATCACTGGGAGAACGGCTCCCGATCAACCCCGCCTGCCTGCGGTGCTCGCCCCCCCACTCCCAGGCAGCCCAGCTCGCAAGCCCTCATTTTCGACTCGCAAAATGCGAGTTGACGAGTGGAAAATTTGAGGGCTGCTGTACTGTATACCAATTTATATGTGTTCATGCAACACATTTTGAGTGACAGGCATGTATCATGTTAATCTGCTACAATGACTGATCACACAGCCTAATTGTCACTCAGAGCAATACTTATGGAGATCAGTGTCTAATCCATGGTAGTCTTTAAAACCCAGATCATAACTGTCTCAGACTTTCTGTATTGTTATGAATATAACTGTATTATTTTATTTTAGTATGATTATGGTTAGTTCTCTAAGAAATTTCTAAGAAAATTCTGACTAGCTTGTAGTTAACAGACCCCAAGGGAGAGTTTAGCTCTCATATCCTACTTTAATTGCTGTTAAACCCTAGTAAATGATCTTCCAGATAATTAGCTTTTATTCTCAGGAAATGATTCGTCCATCACAAACTCCTTTTCATGTTCAACATAGACATATACTGTATTTTTTTAGTATATAGTACAAGATGGATAAGCTATGAACGGTGCACACAGTTGGCCAGCCAAAACATTAGACGGTGGCTAGCTGTGAGTATGTGACCCGGCTGCCAAACAGTCTTTCTGATTGAAGATCTTTGTGCGAGTTCACATTGGGCTAACTTACATGTCTTTGGGAAAAGAAGAGTGATCATTCAGGAAAGTCTTTCCAGACCGAGCACCCTTCCCCAGAGCAGTCTCAGCCTGGGTTTAGAGATGACTATAAACATACAACAGCTAAAACAGCCACATGATCTCTAATATCTGTAGGAAGGGCTGCATTTCTGAATAGCCAACATAGACCATTGCCTAGAGAAGCAGAGCAGCCAGGGGCAACATACACACACATACACGCACATCATATTGTTGACTTTGGTAGAAAAAATTGCACCCTTTTTTTTTCCTCTTTCTTTCTTTCACTCCTTCGTTCTTTCACTCTTTCTTTCGCTCATTCTTTCTCTCTTTCTTTCTTTCTTATTTCTTTTTCATCAAAATTTTTGAGACCGCTCTTTTTTCTATTCCAATTATATTTTGCCATACCATATACTTCTTTTTTTAATTTTTTGTATTATTAATTGTGACATTACCTCTGTCTTCTAGATGGCAATGATAGCTCTTCCTTGTCTATCTCATTTTATGTGAATAGAAATGCTCAGATATTTCTTCTTTTATACAATGCTATTTATCTTCACCTAGGCATATGCGGTGTGTCTATTAACCCCTTAAGGACTGGAAGATTTTCCCCCTTAAAGTGTGTAACCCCCCCAAAAAAATGGATCCTGCTCCTTTAAAGCATGTTATATGACACAGTGCTTGTCCTGTGTCATTTGGTCCCCTGTAACACCTAAAAAACCTGGCTGATCCTGCCAGTTTTCCCCCACCCCTCTATAAACTGACCACGGTGTATCATGGCTGCTGAGACCAGACACCGTGGTCAGTTTACATGCCTCTGTCATCTGCAGCCTGCTATCTGTTCTCCTCTCTGCTCCTGTGTCCTCCTCCCCCCCTCCCCTCCCTGTCTGTCTATGTGTGAGCTGCCCCTCCCCCTTCCTGCTGCTCTCATAACACTAACCTGTATACACCATCAGCACTGCCTCCTATTGCAGTATCCTCCTCTGTGAATGATTTATAAATATATATAAATGCTGTAAATACCTAATTTAAGAGCTGAGATTGCGATCACATGACCAGCCAGCTCTCTCCTCCTCTCCTCCTCCCTTCCAGACTGGCATCAGCAGAGGAATCTCAGCCCCTCCCACTGAATCGCTCAGAGGAAAAAAGGAGAAAGCTGGCTGGTCATGTGATCGCAATCTCGGCAGTGAAATGAGGTATTTGCAGCATTTATTTTTATAAATCACACACAGAGGGGGGTACTACAATAGGGGACAGTGCTGATGGTGTATACATGTTAGAGTGGCTTAACAACCACTTTAATGTCCAGGCCATTTTTTGCAATACAGCACTGCGTCGATTTAACTGACAATTGTGCCGTCGTGCGACGACGTCCCCAAACAAAATTGATGTCCTTTTTTCCCACAAATAGAGCTTTCTTTTGGTGGTATTTGATCAACTCTGCGGTTTTTATTTTTTTGCGCTCTAAACAAAAAAAGAGCAATAATTTTGAAAAAAAACAATATTTTTTACTTTTTGCTATAATAAATATCCAAAAAATGTAAAAAAAATTATTTCTTAATCAGTTTAGACCAATATGTATTCTTCTACACAATAAGCATTTTGATTGGTTTGCGCAAAAGTTATAGCGTCTACAGGATACCGTAGATTTATGGCATTTTTATTCTTATTTTTTTTTTTACTAGTAATGGCTGCGATCAGTGATTTTTAGCGGGACTGCGACATTGCGGCGCACAGATCCAACACATAACTGTCATTTTTGACACTTTTTTTTGAAACCAGTGACATTATTACAGTAATCAGTGCTAAAAATATGCATTGTTATTGTACTAATGACACTGGCAGGGAAGGGGTTAACACAAGGGGCGATGAAGGGGTTAAATGTGTTCCCTGCAGGTGTTTTCTTACTGTATGGGGGACTGTGTGACTGGGGAAATAGACAGGATCTGTATTGATTTCCTTCGTCAGAATGGAGATTCTCCTTGTTTACACAGGCAAAACCCCGTTCTGTCACTGCGGGGAACGATCGCGGGTGGCTGGCGGACATCGAGTCCGCCCCACCCACTGGTTGGTTCCCCCATTGGCCAAAGGGCGCACGTGCACCCACAAATCGCCGTGTACGAGCCGATGTACAATGATGGGGGTTTGCGGGAACTAGCCACATTGCCGCAGTACAACTGCGATGGCTGGTCCTTCAGCGGTAAATAACGAGACTGTGATCCCACCAAGTAAACAAAGCAGTCAGAACTGGTTATAACTGCATGTGTGGTGACCTTGAACATGTTTGAGCCTGCATAACAAGCAGCAACACTCTATGACGTTAGGTTGATTGTGAGTCGCCGTTTAGTTTGGTTGTGTTTTCTGTAACGTGCTGAAAAAATGCTAAGTTTAAAAGTTGAACGACGTGTCAATTTGACATTTTTAGTAAAAATGCACAAAACACCAACAGAATGTTTTCAAATGTTTACTACAGCTTATGGGAATAACTGCCTGTCTTGTGCGCGTGTGTTTGAGTGGCACAAAAGATTCAGTAAGGGACATGAGAATGAATTCCCAAAAGCTAAATCAGTGCTTAAAGGGTAACTCCACTTTTGTGGGGGAAAAAAATAGCAAATAAAGAAATAATAATATAGCATATATACGATTGCGATACAAGTCATATTGTAATTGAATGTTATTAAAAATGACCTTTCCTTTTCAATCTCCAATTGCTGTAATTTTCTATAAATGCAAAGCAATATGGCTACAGGGAGTAGTTCCGTACAGAGAATGTGTACTGACCACTCCCCAGAAACCTAATTTTCTGCTTGTGTGATTGGCTCACTGATTTTCCCAGCCTGCCTAAGATACAAGTCAGATTTCAGGTGTCCCCTGAAACAAAAATGTAATTTTTGGGGAGATATTTCCAATAGGAACCCGTCGCATGGAATGCAGGCCCAGCAGCTTTCCTCATTAGTGCCCTGCAGCTGCCACAGCTGACTGATAATTATGAAACCACTCCCATTAGACCCACTCAGCAAAAAGACACAGACAAACACACATGGATTTTTTCAGAATAACAAAAAGGTAGGAATCTGCAACAAAGGTTGTTATAATCCTTGCAATGTACATAGATCACCGAGAGGGGAATGTTTTTTTCTCAACAAAAGTGGAGTTACACTTTAAAGGGACACGTTTGTGTTGATACTGTAAAGATGAAAACGGCGGATGTGTTAAAACAGCTGACAGAAATTGATTTTCTCCATGCCTTGGACCAGTGAAAAACAAGACTGCAGCAATGTATTAGTCCAAATGGGGAATATATTGAAGGGGACAAGCATTCAATGTGTAATACATATAAATAAAGGTGAGTTATTCAATCAGTCTCATTATTTAATAGACACACCTTGTATATCCTATATTATATATGTATCCTTATTATAATATTATTTTATGTCTCTGCTACTTGTTTTATTGAATTTATAAATCGGCTGAACCGAAAAAAAAATTCCATATCATCATGTATAATAAACAGTTATAGAAAGCTTTTTCTGCCTGCTAGTACAATTCTGTTGTGTCCTCGTTGTTGCAGTCACAGCAGTTTGTGGCTTTTTAATAGTAGATTAATGTACTGTATACACTCAATCTGGGTTTGTAAACCTTGAAGCGGCTGACAGGGTATGGCAAAAATTTGCCCTATTCTTCTAGTCATTGGTCTTATGTGTACTGATGCAGAGTGCAAAAACGTCTGTCCTCTCCATTCTGGGTCTCTGTGTTTTGTATGGCTAATAAGTCCAATCTTGTTATGCAGCGTACACACGGGTGGACTTTTCGACCGGACTGGTCCGATGGTCTATCCGACAGACTTTCGACGGACTTTCCCAACGTACGGACTTGCCCTACACACGATCACACCAAAGTCCGACGGATTCGTATGTGATGACGTGCGACCGGACTAAAATAAGGAAGTTCATAGCCAGTAGCCAATAGCTGCCCTAGCGTCGGTTTTTGTCCGTCAGACTAGCATACAGACGAGCGGACTTTTCGACTGGACTCGAGTCCGTCGGAAAGATTTGAAACATGTTTCAGATCTAAAGTCCGAAAAGTCTGCCCGTGTGTACACGGCATAAGTGAGATACAAGGCTAGTAGCAAAGCAGCACAAGACAATTGACCTAGGAGGGTAGAGAGTATATACAGTATTTGTTGGTTGATTGAAAGGAAATAATACCACTTAGGGCCAACTTAAAGGATTAGTTTACTTTTTACCACCTTCTTCTGGTTTAACCCAGCTCATGCTCCCCCTCCACAGATGCATGCTTACTTCGTACTGATGGTTGTGGTTCTACTGTTTTTTTGCACCCAGTACCACAAGTTTTCACTGTCATGGCCACGTCTACACATGATAGTCCCATAGAAATCAGTGGGATCCTCTCCAATCATCTCTGGCATTGGGACACAACTCTGTAGAAGTCTATAGGTAACTAATACGAAAGTACAGTTACTTCCTGAAATTACAAAACCTACAACTTAATTACTAGAATAGATGTAGACTTCTCAAGGATTAGTGTGAAAAGGTTGCCATCATCCCTAAACAGTATAAAATAGGAACCTCATATGGTTGGGATTTTTAGGGCAACAAAAGATGGAAGTATTTAAAAATTGAATAAATTTTATTTATACAAAAATGGTTAAAAAATAATAATTAGACACATGAAAATATACATTTAAAGAGAATAAATGAATATGATACACTACAGAAGTGGCAAAAAAATCATATAATCCAAAATGGATTGTATGATTTTTTTGCCACTTCTGTAGTGTATCATATTCATTTATTCTCTGTAGCCTCCCTGGCGGTTTTCCCGAGTGTGGCTCGGGGTTAAAATTCTGCACCATTAGCGGTAACCCCGAGCCACACTCGGGATTGCATCGCAGGATCCTGGTGCCTCCTTACTTACCTTGTCCCCGGGATCCTGCGATGTCCCCCGCAGTGTCCGTGGGCTCTGTCATGTTCCGAAGCCTCTCCGTGCCAGGCTCCGTTCCCTGCGAGAGTCGCGACGCACGGGTGCGGAGCCTGGCGGCAAATTTAAAAAACTGTAAAAAGCATAACACATACAGTACTGTAATCTTACAGATTACAGTACTGTATGAAATCATTTCACATCCCATTTGTCCCCAGTGCTCTGGCCCATGCCCTGCATGCAGTTTTATGTTGCATATACTGTTCTTTCTGCCTGGAAACTGGAGATTGTCCATAGCAACCAAAAAGTGTCCCTTTACGTCAAAAATGGCTTTAGACCAGCTAGAAAACAGCGATAGTAAATTAGAACACTTGCAGAATTGAGCGATAGTGAATCGTGTGGAAATTTATTTTATTACTATTTATTTTTATTTTTTTTAATTATTATTTTTTTTTAATTATATTATAATTTATGTTTTTGTGTTTCAAACTTTATCATACCCGGGATATCTACTAGACTCTGGTTTGGACAGATTTAAGTGTGTTATTGTTAAGAATTACAGACCTACAATATAAAACGCCAAATTTCCATGCAAAATAATTGTACCGCTTTCAGCACCTAAAATCAGAAAGAATCATACCGCCAGGGAGGTTAAATGTATATTTTCATGTGTCTAATTATTATTTTATTATTTTTTAACCATTTTTGTATAAATAAAATTTATTCAATTTTTAAATACTTCCATCTTTTGTTGCCCTAAAAATCCCAACCATATGAGGTTCCTATTTCAACTTAATTACTATGGACTGGATTGATATTTAATACATGTTGGCCACAACCTGAAACAGTGTCATTCAAACAATAACTATCATAAGGATAAGTTGTAATAAATATGTAGGTAAGCAAGTAAAAATGACCAAAACCAGAACCCCTGTGCAGTGCTGAGTGGCATATCTCCATCTTTACTTGGTGGCAAATTTAAAAAGGAGCCAATTAAGCCACAAAGGTTAGACTCAGGGTCTTAATTGAGCATCCTACCACTAAAATGAGGAATGACTAAAATGAGGACTGAGTACCTAGCCTTGAATCTGAGTAAATGGTCAAGGTAAAATTGCATTCCTTGGTGATCACAGTGCTGGATTCTGGGACAGGTAAGTGTCTGTTTATTGTTTTAATTTTCAGAAACACAACTGGATCTCCTCTTTAATCAATGACTATGCTATTGAAAGTAAACTGAGACCACTGGACTAGACATGTGCACAGCCAAAAAAATTGTTCATTTTCGTTTTTGTTTGATTGGTTTATTATTTTTTATGTTTTTCAGGTCATTCGTTATGATCGCGATTCGTAAATTCGTAAATGCATTCATTCGTACATTCGTAAATTCGAACATTCATTCATTCGTACATTCGTACATTTTTACATTTTTACATTTGTACATTCGTAAATTTGTAAAATCGTACATTTGTAAATTAGAAAATTCGGAAATTTGTAAATTTGAAGTTTGAAAATCCAAAAACCCAAAAATTCAAAAATCTGAAATAGTAACTAACTATTAAATTATAGGTATTGTAATTTCCTTTCAAATTTGACTGTCAGTGAACGTAACAAATACGAATTTAACCGAAGTTACGAATTATCCAAAACGAATGCTGCATCTAAACGAATGGAACGGAACAAATTAATAACAAATAATAATAATAAAACGTTATTATTATTATTATTGTTATTTATCATTATTAATTCATTACGTTCCATTACGTTTTTTCGGATCATTCATAACTTCAGATAAATTTGTATGTGTTACGTTCACTAACAGCCAAATTTGAAAGTTTTAATTTAAAAGTTACTAGTAATTACTAACAGTTAAGTTATTGTTAACTATTATTTCAGATTTCTGAATTTTCGAATTTACAAATTTACGAATTCACTAATTTACGAATGTACGAATGTACATTCCTAAATTGCGAATGTACGAATTTACGAATGTCCAATTTTATTGAATTTACGAATATTCGGAAAATATTCGTTAAACGGCTTTTCGTTAATTCGGATATTCCCGAATGAACGAATTTGTCGAAATTCGTTAAAAAACGAATTGCACATGCCTACACTGGACTCCCATTCCCCTGACTGCCATGACATGCAGCAAAATAAGCTCTTTATCAAGTGCTCAACTACTGCAACAAGGATGAGTGGGAAGAATAACATGACTCCTGAGTCAAAGTCCATGGTGATCCTAACACTTGAGTTAAAGTATGGATATACATTTAACTTTTTCTTTTCTTGCTTGCTTGCAACAACAGCTTTTAATCAAGTAATGACATGCTATAACTAAATACTTTTAGTGATTTACTGTAAAACCACAGTGCACCTGTGGGGCTGACTTCTGCAAATTGTTGCAAAATGATGGGACAATAAAGCATACTGCTATGTAAAAACTGAAAGCATGGCTCAAAATATTGCCATGACTGGGGACACCTTGCTTGTGATTTATGAGCTAGAGAGTGTAATTCCATTCTGCTACATGGCGTGTATAGATTGTGTTCTCAGCTAAAGACCAATCACTTCTCAGTGATTACCATATTGCACAGTTTGATTTCCCAGTTCAAAGTTATTAACCTTCGCTGCTGGCAAATGAACAGTCTGAATTAGTTCTCATAATGGCCTCTCCAAATAGCAAGAATAATAACAATGAAAAAAACACAACAATATTATGAAGATTTCAAGACAAGCACATGGCATCCAAGCACAGCCAGCAAGCCTCCAGGCCAATCATTCACATTATGATTGGCTTTCAAACCCGTCTAGGTCATATTATGTCTCCTTTATTAGTGTTTAAGGTCACCAAGAGACATGCAAGTGCATCCTTTATCAGGAAGTGTAGCATGTCTCTGGAGTGAAATATTTGGCTTTTAGCTGAGGCTGTGGTGGTGACTCGGAAATCCAGGGAAGTGAGTTAAATAGAGACAGGCTCCAGGCGCCACACTGCCTCACAGCAGATAGAATGAACTCAAATAATAGAGGTTTTCCTGCCATTCTCAATATTATGTTGTATTATGTCAGCTTTGCCGAGCGCACTTGTGAGGTGCTCTGATATTTCACTGGCAACTTCATATTTAAATGTCCATTCCCTCTTGACCAAAGTTCATATGGAGATGTGACATTTCTCTTTTTGCCTCTGTATATTATACTTTTAATTTATGTCTTCTTATTTCTGAGAGATATTTAATTTACACTTTTATATGAAAGGTTTTTACAGTTTAGAAGGAAACTAGTCACCAAGTTAAACACCTCTCTAAAACTTACTAATGCCGCATACACACGAGTGGACATTTTGACCGGACTGGTCCGATGGACTGTTTGACGGACTTTTGACGGACTTTCCCAATGAACGGACTTGGCTACACACGATCACACCAAAGTCCGACGGATTGGACTAAAATAAGGACGTTCGTAGACAATAGTTGCCCTAGCGTCGGTTTTCGTCCGTCGGACTAGCATACAGACGAGCGGATTTTTCAATAGGAACTGGGTCCAGCGGAGTTCCGACGTAAAGATTTGAAACATGTTCCAAATCTAAAGTCCGTCATATTTTCGACCGAAAAAGTCCACTGCAGGTCTGATGAAGCCTACACACAGTCGAATTGTCCGCCGGACTCGGTCCGTCGGACCAGTCCGGTCGAAAAGTCCGCTCGTGTGTACGCGGCATTAGTGTAGCAGTAAAACAAGAAGAGCCGGTGGTTGCATTGGGTACTCCTGTCCTGCACCAGTGATGACCCACCCTGTACTTGGACCCAAGTGACCACCAACACACCTGAATATTTTAAATGGGCTTTACTGAAAAAAATGTAAAAGCATTTAAAAATAATTTGGGGTTAGACAGTTTGCAGTGACCACAACACAAATATAGTTCACCATATGACACAGATAAACAAGATCACACCTGTTTGATTCCAGACGCTTCTGTGAAAATAGCCTGATCGAAAACACACCAGGCGGGTGTAAAAGAATGACCCTGAAACCCCTGCCACAATAAAATAAACCTTGACACTATAAAGTAACAACTGACCTGAGTACAGTAAATACTTCCTGTCTAACTACTGGCCAGTAGACTAATGACTCAGTCCTGCCACCGATGGGCCCTTTCCTTTGCAGTGGAGCACTCCTTCCCCAATGGGGTAATTTGTAATCTACTGCCTGAAGAAAAACACCATCCCCTCTTGGCAGATCTTCTTGTGAATAGTGACAATGGCAACAATAACACACTACTGGAACATCAAGATAATGGAATCACAGCAGCATATTGGAACAGCTGGATACTAGAAAAATGCCAACTCTGGACCAGTAGCAAAGAAAAAGCAAACACATGGCTTTTGGGGCACCTCAGCACACTCACCCTGTTGCAGCACAGTAGCCAAATGGTTCAGCATCAAAGTTCTATTTCAGCAGTCAGTTCAGCTGTCAGTTAAGCTCTCTGAAGCAGTCTCTCAGGAGCAGGTGGTCCACAAGCTCTCTCAGTGCAGCACTCACAGTTCTGAACCCTGCACCATGTAGGCAGGTGCAGTCTATTTTCTTTACTGCAGGTAGCACTCCCCCACATTGGAACTGTTGTTGGAGAGGAAGTCAAGAGGAACAGGGTTCCTCTATGGTTTCCTGGGTCACTGGGGAAGCTATCCCATTGGAGGCTGCCACCCCATGTGACTCTAGCAGTCATCTTGGGTCAGGCATAGCCTTCTAAGGCCCCGACTCCCAAATTTGGTGCACATTTTGCGAATTGGTAGAATAGGGGCAGGTTCCCCACCTGGTAGGGATAGAACTAGCTGCAGGGAAAGATTCCTGAAGAGATGGGAACATATATGGCTCGCAACTTCTCTGGACATCTGCCTGCTAGGGCACTAGATATCCAGGCCGCATTCTACCCCTCTCTACAGGCACTGGCAGTTTGGCTGAAACCTGTTCTCTGAACACTGTTGGAACTGTGAGTGTTCTATCTTCCCACTAGGTTATTTGTGAACTGTTTTTGCATTATTTCAAAATTAGTTCTCCATTGCACTGGGACTGAGTGTGTTGTTGCCTCGCACTGCGCTGCACCCCACCTACAATCTGGCTCTCTGTCTCCTAGTCCATGCAGTGGTGGGGCAATCCTCCCTGCCCCAGATGCTAGGAACAAGAGTTACAGGCCTTACAGGCCAACAGTCATTCAGATGTCCTCCTGACTTCTTCCTCTCTGCCTGTCCTGGACAGGTAGAAAGTCAATGCAGTGTGGGGCTGATGTTCTACCTGGCCAGGACAGGCAGAAACTTGAACATCGAGTGTTCGCCTGTTCACCGAATAGCGAAAAATTTGGGGTGTTCGCGGCAAATTTGAAAGCCGCGGAACACCCTTTAAAAGTCTATGGGAGAAATCAAAAGTGCTAATTTCAAAGGCTTATATGCATGGTATTTTCATAAAAAGTGTTTGAGGACCTGGGTCCTGCCCCACGGGACATTTTTTTTTAAAAACGATTGTTTTTTCGGGAGCAGTGGTTTAAATAATTCTTAAAGTGAAACAATAAAAGTGTAATATTCCTTTAAATTTCATACCTGGGGGGTATCTATAGTATGCCTGTAAAGTGGCGCATGTTTCCCGTGTTTACAACAGTCTGAGAGCAAAATGACATTTCTAAAGGAAAAAAAGTAAATTAAAAGTACTCGCGGCTATAATGAATTCTCGGTCCTGGCAATACACACAAAAGTTCATTGATAAAAACGGCATGGGATTCCCCCACAAGGGAACCCCGAACCAAAATTTAAAAAAAAATGCGTGGGGTCCCCCCAAATTTCATACCAGGCCCTTCAGGTCTGGTATGGATATTAAGGGGAACCCCGCGCCAAAATTTAAAAAAGAATAGCGTGGGGGTCCCCCTCAAAATCCATACTAGACCCTAAAGGTCTGGTATGGATTTTAAGGGGAACCCCGCGCCAAAATTTTTAAAAAAATGGCGTGGAGTCCTCCCAAAAATCCATAGGAGACCCTTATCCGAGCACGCAACCTGGCAGGCCGCAGGAAAACAGGGGGGATGAGAGAGCGCCCCCTCCTGAACCGTACCAGGCCACATACCCTCAACATTGGGAGGGTGCTTTGGGGTAGCCCCCCAAAGCATCCTGTCCCCATGTTGATAAGGAGAAGGGCCTCATCCCCACAACCCTTGCCCGGTGGTTGTGGGGGTCTGCAGGCGGGGGGCTTATCAGAATCTGGAAGCCCCCTTTAACAAGGGGACCCCCAGATCCCGCCCCCCCTGTGTGAAATGGTAACGGGATACAAATGTACCCCTACCATTTCACAAAAAATGTGTGAAAATGGTAAAAAAAACACAATAAACTCCTTGGGACAAGTCCTTTATTAAAAAAATAAAAAAATAAAACTGTCCCACGGAGTCTTCTTCTTCTTCTTCTCGCGATCCGATGGACCAAAAAAGGAAAAAAAAAAAAGCCGCACGCCACCTACGATCTGCCTCCAATGACCTCTCAGGTGACAGCTCTTTTATAACTGAGGGCGGGGCCAGACGATGACGTCGCCGGGTGACCCCGCTCCCTTTGATGCACAGAGACATCCCTATGGCTTCCCCGTAGCGTCAGAGGGGGGCGGGGTCACTCGGTTACGTAACCAGGTGGCCCTGCCACCCTCTGACGCTATGGGGAAGCCATAGGGATGTCCCCTTGCTTAAGAGGGGGGCGGTGTCACCTGGCGACATCATCATGTGGCTCCGCCCTCAGTTATAAAAGAGCTGTCACCTGAGAGCGGCCAGTCATTACGGCGGGTGCCTCCCATGGAGGCAGATCATAGGCGACGTGAGGATTTTTTTTATCAGAGGAAGATGGAGAGAATGATTGTTCTATATGCAGCCGCCCCACTGCTCCTCCTATCCTGCTTCTCTCTGCTGCCCTCCTTGGGCTCTCCACCCCACCCATACTCTTTGCCTCCTCATGCTCTCCACCTCCCTCCATGCTCTCTGCCCCCCCAGTGCTGTCCATCTCCCCCATGCTCTCTGCTGCCCCCCAGTGCTGTCCACCTCCCACATGCTCTCTGCTGCCCCCCCATGCTCTCCACCTCCTCCCATGCTCTCTGCCACCCCCACATGCTCTCCACCTCCCCCCATGCTCTGTGCCACCCCCCCGACGCTCTCCACCTCCCCCATGCTCTCTGCCACCCCCATGCTCTCCACATCACCCCCACTCTCTCCGCTTCCCCCCCCTGTGCTCTCCACTTCCCCCATGCACTCTGCCGCCCTCCCTGTGCTCTCCACCTCCCCCCATGCTCTCCGCCACCCTCCCTTTGCTCTCCACCTCCCCCCATGCTCTCCGCCACCCTCCCTTTGCTCTCCACCTCCCCCCATGCTCTCCGCCGCCCTCCCTGTGCTCTCCACCTCCCCCTATGCTCTGCGCCGCCCTCCCTGTGCTCTCCACCCCCCCATGCTCTCCACTGCCCTCCCTGTGCTCTCCACCCCCCCATGCTCTCCACCGCCCTCCCTGTGCTCTCAACCTTCCCCCATGCTCTCCGCCGCCCTCCCTGTGCTCTCCACCTCCCCCCATGCTCTCCGCCGCCCTCCCTGTGCTCTCCACCTCCCCCCATGCTCTCCACCACCCTCCCTGTGCTCTCCACCTCCCCCCATGCTCTCCTCTGCCCCCCCCTGTGCTCTCCACCTCCCCCCATTCTCTCCGCTGCCCCCCTGTGTTCTCCTCTTCCTCCCTGTGTTCTCTGCCTTTCCCCTGTGCTCTCGCCCCACCCCATGTTCTCAAGGTTCTTCCCTGTGCTCTCCATCCCCCATGCTCTTTCCTGGTCCCTCCTCCCCCTCCCCCCCACATCTCTGCTATTCACTAAGTTGAGTAAACCTTTATTATGGAAGCATTCTCTATTCCTTCAGTAAATTGGAACCGCAAGGGCTGCTGTTTGTTCATAGGTATTACAGGACTGAAGCTATATACAACTAAGTGCCGAATGCTGGATCACAAACAGCGTTTAAGAGACACTGCCATCACATTACAAAATGTTTAATATATAGCATAGCTTGAGGGCTGGTTCACACCATAAAAACACACTCCAGATTTGTTCCGGATGCGTTTTGCATGGCGCGTTATGGTGTATTTTTGATGCGTTTCCAATGTATTTCAGATGCTTTTTTCTTTTTTTTTTTTTTCCACTGTACTGGGGTCTGGTGTGTTTTTGATGCCTTCCAGTGCATTCTAGTGTGTTTTTGATGTGTTTTACTGAGTTCCAGTACTGTCCAGTGCAGGAACAATGCAGCATGTTCTACTTTTTTTTCTGGAACTGGAAAGCCCTGGAACTGCAAGCACTGGTGTGAACTATGCCATTGGAAACCATATAACCTACTTTCCTACCTATTTTTGATGCAGAAAAAAAATGCACTGGACTGCATGTGGTGTGAACTGGCTCGAATATTTAAAAAAAATGCTGATTGCCTTTTCATTTGCTCTTTTCTGAAAGCTCCAGAATTGAAGTTTACCCCTGCTAAATAATGTTAAGGAGGGAGCTGGGGAATTGAAGTGTATGTAAAGTCTTATTTACATTTATTTTATTTGCTCCCTTTTGGTCTGTTAAATATACAATCAAAAGTGTTTTATTATATCTGTTCTACCAGTGCAAAAAAAGAAAAAGAAAAAAAAAGAAGAAGCTGTTCATCAAGTCAGAAATCTTATGAGCTGATAACATCCTGTATTGTCTGTCTCTAGATTGTTATCATTTAAAGAATATGTTACCCCAAAATTTCATATTCCTGATTTATGCTTGCTTGACCATGTACTTGTTTTATAAAGTATCCTTTTTTCCTATTGCAGACTGACCACGCTAGGCATGAGAGCACATCCATCCTAGCGTGGATAATTTTAGGGCTGCACTGGGAGCACAGTTTGCCTGTCCTTGTGCTGACAAGCCCCTCTGCACAGCTATTCACTGGTAAGATCAGTATGCTGCTTTTTTCCCACCCCTAGCTCCCCCTAGTCCTTTATGCAGCAGAGAACAGAGATTATTAAAAATAATTACTTATATTTATTTTTTAATTAAATTATTATATATTATAATTATTATAGTTATAATTAAATTATTATTATTATTATATATTATAAAAAAAGAGAGAGGTATTTATAATATTTTTATATATATTTACACACATGTTTTGCCTTTCATGTCTATTTTAAACTGCATGAATTGTTTTAGAAGGTAGGGGCTCACGTATTTTAACATTCTTCCCTACGAACTCTGTGGACTACAAAACAACCCCCCCCCCGCGATATAAAGAAGATAGGGATGTGTTATGTAGTCCTAACACAGTTTTATGTAGTCATGACACACGCCCTGTCCTAGGTTGACAATGCAGCTCAGAATGGTACTTTTAATGGCAGGTTATCAAATAAAAATAAAGGGAAGTAAAATTCCTTGTCTTAAGAGGCTTATTCTATTTGGATGGAGCGATGCAGATAGCAGAGAAAGGAGAGATCAGAGAGGAACCAGACTCAATGATTTGGATTTAGGTTAGTACACACTATAGTTTGATTATTTATTACAGGCACTTTTATAGCGACATCAATGTACGCAGGGCTTTACATATATATTATAGATTCACATCCGTCCCTGACCTCAAGGAGTTTACAAACAATCTAACTCACATTACATACACATACTTGAGTCAATTTAGACAGGATCTAATTAACCTACCAGCATGTCTTTGGAGTGGGTGGAAACCCGGAGTACCCTGAGGAAACCCAAGCAGGCACAGGAAGAACATGCAAACTCCAGGCAGGTAGTGCCCTGTTTAATTATGTGACCTTTTGTATATACTACTTAAGTGTTACTTATTTTGTTTTTTATCAGCCATGACTAAGGACTAACGTCCGAAACGTGTAGGCTGGTTTACAGCTTTGTACATGCATTTAATAAAGAAATACTATTTTGGATGTCATCCTGAGTGCCGACCATACATTTCCTTTATTCAGGTAGTGCCGTGTTTGGGACCTAGTGCTGCCAGGCGGATGTACTAACCACTTAGCCACTGTTCTTTGATGTGCTTTATTCCTTTTTTTTACGTCGGAAATTTTCAACCACTTTAAAAATATCAGCTGAATGTGTAAGGGGGTGTAGGTCTTACCTGACTGGAGGTTGAAGGACAGATGGGCAGGGTGGAGCCACAAGGGTTGTTCAGGTGAACGATGTTGGGTATTCATTCCACAGTGTTCAGGCAAAGAGGAAGTTTCCTCACCGACCCACCCTGGACTTGCAATTCATTGTAAGTCAAAGATTAAAAGGAGGTATTCATTAAAAAATATATATATATTTTTGTCACAGTAGCTTGGCGTTTAGGAAGTCTTTGTGGGGTCAGTTAATACTTGAATTGTTACAAAACTGGGGAGCATCCTAAGGTATGGTGCTTCTATTTTGGTTGGTAATTGGTGGTTCTTCCAGGATCTAGGCCCCCTGGGAAAAAAGTAAATGTGTTGGTTCGTAACATATTCAAGCTGGTTAGGGCTCGGCTGAGGACATGGGCCACCCTACTTAAAAATTGAAAAATTGTTTTTAAGGCCACCCAAAGACCACCTCTTGGTTGCAATGTCAAAATTGTTTATTGTTATGTTAATGATATTGTATTTTGTTCTCCGATGGACTTTCCGAATGAACGGACTTGCCTACACACGATCAACCAAAGTCCAACTGATTCCTACGTGATGACGTACGACCGGACTAAAACAAGGAAGTTCATAGCCAGTAGCCAATAGCTGCCCTAGCGTCGGTTTTTGTCTGTCGGACTAGCATACAGACGAGTGGGCTTTTCGACCAGACTCGAGTCCATCGAAAAGATTTGAAACATGTTTTATTTCTAGGTCCGTTGAACTTTTTGGGAAAAAAAGTCCGCTGGAGCCCACACACGATCGAATTGTCCGACGGACTTCAGTCTGCAGGACCAAGTATGCCGTAAAGTCCGCTTGTGTGTACGCGGCATTAAATTACATCCCTTCAAATATCTTTCTTTGCATAATCTCCCAATGTAAAAAAAATAAAAATGATCCGTTGATCAATACCACGCTTTATATTATAGCTACTTTTACCTAAATTTATAACTTCTGTATTTAGATATAGCCTCTCTGCAGAAAAGTCTCAGCAAGAGCCACAAACCATCAACTGAAGTTCCCTTCTAGAGCCTCCTCACTCTGAGTACTAGGTGGTAATAGCAGAGTAATAATCAAACCCTGACTATCAGGATTCGCCCTTTAGCTTGGTCTGTGGAAAAAGAAATGCCCTGCTCATTTATTTCCGCACCTAAAGATTTCCACATTGAGTATTATATCACAATGAGTAGAGAGGTTATTTCCGATCTTATAGCAAGCTGGTATTATTTTTTCTGCTCCGGTATGAATTGTAGTTGCTTGGCTGTGTGATAAGAGCTGGCACACACCCGCACACACGTATCTACACTTGTTCGTGGTAAATAGCTAACCTTACTGCGCAGCTAATGTCAGCACAGGGGGAAAGAGAACTCCAGCCACCAAGGCTTCCAGTATTTCTGCTCTAGTGTAGATAAGCTTCTGAGTTATTAGTGGAAGGTTACTACAATGCTACACACTGCATGATTCAGAGCACAACATGAATACATCATTCATTTAACTCCTGGTGTAAATTTGTTTCAGCACATTTGACCAAGCCTTCTAAGTACATTATCTTTAGCAAGATAAAACATCCTGTGAAAAGTTATACAAAAGGTGGAAGTTTGTCTTGTAACTGCTAACTCCATAGCATGGGACAAACATAAGTGGGTTCCTCTAAGCTGTGAATAATAGATCCTATTATGTATGAAAACAGCTGGGGTTTCTGCATAGGTAAAGGTCACAATCTGGGAACACAGTGATATTTCAAAAGAAGCAGAGAGAGCCATGTGAGCTCTCTCCTGCCTTAAAAAGGATATTATCGTATACTTATAGTGGAACTCCATTTAAATTGCTTTCCAGTTTTGCGGAATCGTTAGCACTTCATAGTGAAACCCAGAGAAAAGGATATATGGGCTGCATGACTAAGGGGAGGAACAGGTCAGAATGGGTGAAAGTGGTTGTAAACCCGTCACTGAAATGACCAGCCTCAGGTGATACAAAGAGATTAAACAAATCCTTCTAACTTGTACCAGTTTATCTGCAGCCTTCTGTCCTGCACAGCCTTCTACAACACAGAGATAAAAGCATTTTTCTCAGCAGCAGGTAGAAAGGAGTGGGGATTTAAAGTCACACACGCTGCAGAGCTAGAGCACAGAGCTGAGTGTAATCTGAGAGCTAATTGGATGAAAGTGACAATTCCCCCCTACACAGGCTGAGTTGAGAGTCATCTGCTAAGAGGCTTAATCTCAGCAAAGAACAGAGAGAAGAGCACCGCTCCAGGCAAACTCAGGTGCAGGATGGATCACAGGTGCAGACCTCGGCTCACCGCCGTGGAAGACGAACAAGACAAGGAATTGGTCGCACACTGGAACTCCAAATTATCTCCATGTCATCTTTATTGTCAAAAAAATGGTCAGACAGATACAGGCAATGGTAGACGTTTCACAAGCGATAGCTTGCTTGTTCACAACCCCAAGCAAGCTATCGCTTGTGAAACGTCTACCATTGCCTGTATCTGTCTGACCCCTTTTTTGACAATAAAGATGACATCAAGATAATTTGGAGTTCCAGTGAACGACCAATTCCTTGTCTTAAGAGACTTAATCTATTTGGATGGAGCGATGCAGATAGCAGAGAAAGGAGAGATCAGAGAGGAACCAGACTCAATGATTTGGATTTAGGTTAGTACACACTATAGTTTGATTATTTATTACAGGCACTTTTATAGCGACATCAATGTACGCAGGGCTTTACATATATATTATATATTCACATCCGTCCCTAACCTCAAGGAGTTTACAAACAATCTAACTCACATTACATACACATACTTGAGTCAATTTAGACAGGATCTAATTAACCTACCAGCATGTCTTTGGAGTGGGTGGAAACCCGGAGTACCCAGAGGAAACCCAAGCAGGCACAGGAAGAACATGCAAACTCCAGGCAGGTAGTGCCCTGTTTAATTATGTGACCTTTTGTATATACTACTTAAGTGTTACTTATTTTGTTTTTTATCAGCCATGACTAAGGACTAACGTCCGAAACGTGTAGGCTAGTTTACAGCTTTGTACATGCATTTAATAAAGAAATACTATTTTGGATGTCATCCTGAGTGCCGACCATACATTTCCTTTATTCAGGTAGTGCCGTGTTTGGGACCTAGTGCTGCCAAGCGGATGTACTAACCACTTAGCCACTGTTCTTTGATGGGCTTTATTCCTTTTTTTACGTCTGAAATTTTCAACCACTTTAAAAATATCAGCTGAATGTGTAAGGGTGTGTAGGTCTTACCTGACTGGAGGTTGAAGGTCAGATGGGCAGGGTGGAGCCACAAGGGTTGTTCAAGTGAACGATGTTGGGTATTCATTTCACAATGTTCAGGCAAAGAGGAAGTTTCCCCACCGACCCACCCTGGACTTGCAATTCATTGTAAGTCAAAGATTAAAAGGAGGTATTCATTAAAAAATATATATATTTTTGTCACAGTAGCTTGGCGTTTAGGGAGTCTTTGTGGGGACAGTTAATACTTGAATTGTTACAAAACTGGGGCGCATCCTAGGGTATGGTGCTTCCATTTTGGTTGGTAATTGGTGGTTCTTCCAGGATCTAGGCCCCCTGGGGAAAAAAGTAAATGTGTTGGTTCGTAACATATTCAAGCTGGTTAGGGCTCGGCTGAGGACATGGGTCACCCTACTTAAAAATTGAAAAATTGTGCTTTTTAAGGCCACCCAAAGACCCCCTCTTGGTTGCATTGTCAAAATTGTTTATTGTTATGTGAATGATATTGTATTTTGTTTAATACATAAAATGGCTACTGTGGCCATTTACACCCTTGCCGTGCTGTCTGTGTTATTATTTTAAAGTGTTAGCAGAGGGGCCGAGGTTGATAAATCCTTTAGTCATGCTCAACTGAAACATAGAAAAGTGACGGCAGACAAAAGAATGGGGATAAATACAGTATATCAGTAGAATTTATGGAAAGTCTATGTAAACATTCTACATTCTAAATAGATTTTGCAAAGTAGTTTCTACTTGGCAATGGAAACTGAATTCCAAGCATTTTTTCAATAATATAAATAAATGCAGTTGTGTGTTCATTAAAAAAAAAAATCATTATATGTATTTTTTTAATGCAACTAATGTAACACCACAAATTTGACTTGGTATCAGACTCTTGCATTACCCTGCATAGTAGAACTATGGAGGGCGTGGAAGCACTAGGGGTCAGTCAGATGTGATATATGAATTACCTAAGAATATAAAAGAATACTAGTTATAGACTCAATCAGACATGGAAAGGGTATGTATATATACAACAATCCTGATAGCCAAAGCACTTTATCAATCCACTTTTTTGTACACAAAAATATTGAAAAAAATCAATTTCTAAAAAAACCTCCACTGTACTACAGATGGATGACCAAGTACATATTATATATAGGTTAAACACAAAGCATTGATATTGCAGTGGCAAACCCCTATACAGTATGATGTGATGCCCAAGCAGAAAAAATATTGAAAAAATGTGTTCAAATGAGGATCCTATATTGATGGATCAAATGCAACACACGTGTCTATATAGAGACTGGTGTCCATATAGTAATATGCAGTTTCATGAACTTTTAAAGTCACCATGGATGCATGAGAGATCTAGAGGAGGACCCACTTAGTGAAGGGAAAGGACATGCAAATGTTCAACAGCCTCCCTCGCAAACTATGGTAAAAAAATAAAGTCTATTTCAAGGAATTTGTTGGTCCTTTGTGTGAACGGTATAGATCAAACATACATAGGTTGATGGCAATAAGCAATAATGTACTTACACACACCTAAGTTGATGGTTAATGAACAGTAGCATGGTCACACATATAGAGGTTGATGGCTAATGAGCAATAGCGTGATCCAGGTGAGGGTTGTGAGTTCACACAACCTCCCTAACATGTTATACTGGATAGCTTATTCATGCAAATACTGTATGTGCTGGATGATGGTATGTCAAAGTTTCAGATGTAAACACATACATCACACATGCAAATCCTGTTTTAGATCAATGTAGAAGCATGGTCCAGAGGAGGACTCCAACAATAGATATCTTCTATACCTCCCTCACACACCTTTGTAAATCACCACACATCCATCAGTGGCCAACAGAGTCTCTTGTGTGCACTGCAGGCATCCTCGTGTTATTTAAACATCCACTGAGAGACAGTCAGTCCCCTTGGGACTCAAGGATTGGGCATCACCAAACAAAGACAGTCCTGGGCTTCCATGCATGCATTTAATAGTCAAAATACTTATCACTCAGCCATGCTTGCTTTCATAGTTAAATGATCGGGTCATCTAAATTAAGAAAAGTGGAGGACAGGCTTCTGTATTTAGAAGTGACAGCAATGACCAGAAAGCACAGGGCAGTGCCGGAGGTGGCGGAATGCCACCCTGGTGATTGATCACAGGCAGATTAGGCAGCCTCGAGGCCCCTGTGTGTGCGAGGTCTTAGGCGACCGCCTAATTTGCCTAATTAAAGAGCAGCCTCTGTCGAAAAATATCCAGTATAGCTGGTAAGGAAGAGACCAACTCCCCCGAAGGGGTCACAATGTTAGGTATCACAGTCAGGGGCTGGTCATGTTGCACCAACATTGTTCAAAAAATCTCTGTCTGTTCTGGTAAAGGTCTAGTCTGGTGACCTCAGCAAGGTGGAGATGAAGCTTGCGCTTAACTGCACTAAGGGAGTCAAAGTGAGTGTTGGTGGGGTCAGCAGCATAAGTTTCTGTCTGGGTTTTCACAGCATCCTGCAGGGCAGTCATAGTAACGGCTTTTTCTCTATGGATCCCAGCAATAGAGGAAATGTACTGTCTCCTGGTAAATGCCTTGAAGGCATCACAGGTGATTCCTGGAGAGGAGGACCCCGCGTTGAGGTCCCAGTACTCTGCAAGGCAAAGCAGGATGGTGTTTGTCAAATCAGAGTGGGAAAGCCAATGAGTCCCCAGATGCCAAAGGGCAAAAGTTCGGGAAGAAGGAGATTGTAAATTAAGGAGCAGTGGACAGTGATCTGAGAGCCCACTTGGTAAATACATGGCATCTAAAACGTCCGACATCATGGTCGGCGTTGCAAAGGCCAGGTCAATTTGAGAGGATGTTTTGTATGTAGTGGAGAAACAGGAGTAAGCTCTGAATGCGGGATGTTTCCATTTCCAGACCTCAGTAACTCCCATTGCCTGGGCCCAGGTGGGCAGATTCGTAGAAAATTGTTTGGGAGGAACAGGTCTGGAGCCAAAATGGCATTAAAGTTGCCCATGAATAGCATCAGATATTGGGATGGGGGAAGGGGAAGGGGAGATTGGAATGGGTAATGCGAGCTTCCACCGGTATTAGCCCAAAGAAATGCTGGGGCCTGTACTCAATCCTTGACCTGTTGAGGTACTGTTGCTGTAACCATGGTTAGGTACTAAAAAACAAGGGGAAGGGGAAGGGGGGAAGCCCTATAGATGGGCTGAAGCAGGGGTTACTCTAGGCAACAGGATTGACATAGGATTGTTTCTTTAAAAAATTAAGCTTTATTTGGAATACCCAATATAAAATTCACATAATAATGTAGCATATATTCCTCATGAATTATTAACAATTACTGGCCATAGACATACACAAGACAGACAAGACTAACATGTTAAAAGAAAGTGGAGCTCCACCTCTATATTGCTCTGAACCACAGCTGACCCAAATAATTTGTATGATACTTTCTTATCGCCAACCAATAGACTAATTTGTAAGGTCCCAGTGGTACTGAGCAATAACGCCCGGACTGGGCTAGCTCCACTTTCTTTTAACATGTTAGTCTTGTCTGTATTGTGTATGTCTATGGCCAGTAATTGTTAATAATTCATGAGGAATATATGCTACATTATTATGTGAACTTTATATTGGGTATTCCAAATAAAGCTTAATTTTTTTAAGAAACAATCCTATGTCAATCCTGTTGCCTAGAGTAACCCCTGCTTCAGCCCATCTATAGGGCTTCCCCCCTTCCCCTTGTTTTTTAGCCCATGAATAGCAGCCTAGCAGGAGAGTACGGGGTAATCCTCTGCAGAATAGTGTATAATATGGTTGATGAAAAGAGAGGGGGAATGTACACATTCACAACAATATAACGAGTGCCCCATATAGTGAACACCATTATCACATATTTGCCCTGGGGGTCAGTGTGGACCTGTTCCACCACACATGGGAAAGACTTACTTATTAATATAGATACCCCTATGGCAAAGGTGGAATAAGAGGCATTGAAGGCTTTCTGGATCCATGGCTTTTTAAGTACGAGGAGTTTGCTGCCCATGAGGTGTGCTTCTTGTAACAATATCATATGAGGGGAGTGTAATTTGAGATATTTAAAAAGCACCGCTCTTTTAAATTTGGAATTGGGCCCTCAGACATTCTAGGACAGTATTTTAAAGTTGGGAACATCGTGTGCAGCCATCCTGTGTGTGTGTGGAGAGTGCTGGAATCAGGCTGTGTGGCGCGGATCTTAGGCGGACTCATCCGAACGGAGCCAAGCCGTTGATTATCGTCCTGGAGTGACCAGGGAACCAGATGGTGATCAGTTCTGCCAGAATACATACAGGAGAATCTCCTGTTTACTCGGCGGCCTCTGTAATAGGAAGTCCCATCTCCTGGGCTGGCATTGGACACTGTTCTGTCTATCATAGGAGGCGGGACTTTGTATTAAAGAGGCCGCTGAGTAAACAGGAGTGTGCTGCCCCAAACGGAGCATAGAATTTATATAGATTGCTTTCCTAACCATTTCTATGGACGTTTTATATTCTTTTTTTTAACAACAAGGTTGGTCTTTATCGGAGAAAGAAAAAAGAAATTGGTACAATACACATTAGTCTGGACAATAGATAAATGCAGCTACAATCATACAAGGAGTGTAACAATTTGAAACTATTGGCAGAGGACAACATGCATCTTGGATATTGGAATAACCATACATCACTTAGTAAGTACACAGGATATGGAAGGAGAAGGGGAGGGGGTGCTCCAATTGTTCAACAAAGATGCATAGTGCCCTTTAAATTAGGTAATAAAGTAGTTGTGGATATGGATACAATATCATCTGGGTGGAAAGTGTTATAAACAATACAATACCTCCTAAGTGGAAAGTATTAGAAAATGGTAAAAAAGCAGGAGTAGTATGGCGCTGCCCTTATGAAGACAAAAAGATATTTTCTTCTTTGTAGTGAATGTATTGCCTAGTGTCCTTATAGAATTGCTTCTAAAACCTGTATGTATTCAAAAATTGAATAAAACTGTGACTGGTGGCGAATATTTCTATTAGAAGTGAAAATCTTTTTGTCTCCATAAGGGTAGCGCCCTACTACTCCTGCTTTTTTACCATTTTCTAATACTTTTCACTTAATTTAAAGGGCACTATGCATCATTGTTGAACAATTGGAGCACCAGTTGTTGTATTTTCATTTTTAATAAAAATATTCACAACCAGTCACAGTTTTAGGCCCCTTTCACACTTATACGACTTGTCCCACGATTTTGTACTGCAAAATCGTATGACAAGTCATTCTCCATGATTTTCAATGACTACCATTCATATTGGCACGACTTTAAGTCGTGCCGACTTGAAAGTAGTCCCTGCACTACTTTGGTCCAACTTCTATGCGAGTTGTACTCCATAGACCTCAATGTTAAACCCTGAAGTAGCATGCAAATCGTGCCTGAATAATATAGACACGACTTCAGCATGACTTTGTAAGCACAAGCCTGGCCTCGCTATTCGGGAAAGGAAAACTTTTCTTTCCTTTCCCGATGAGCGACAGGCAGTGCTGACAGCTGTCTGGTATGAATCCAGAGGGGGAACTCCGTGCCAAGTTTTAAATAAAAAAACCGGCGTGGGTCCCCCCCCAGGGGCATACCAGGCCCTTAGGTCTGGTATGGATCTAAGGGGAACCCCCTACGCCGAAAAATCGGCGTGGGGTCCCCCCCAAAATCCATACCAGACCCTTATCCGAGCACGCAGCCCGGCCGGTCAGGAATGGGGGTGGGGACGAGCGAGCGCCCCCCCCTCCTGGACTGTACCAGGCCGCATGCCCTCAACATGGGGGGGTGGGTGCTTTGGGGCATGGGGGGCGCAGTGCGGCCCCCCCACCCCAAAGCACCTTGTCCCCATGTTGATGAGGACAAGGGGCCTCTTCCCGACAACCCTGGCCGTTGGTTGTCGGGGTCTGCGGGCGGGGGGCTTATCGGAATCTGGGAGCCCCCTTTAATAAGGGGGCCCCCAGATCCCGGCCCCCCACCCTATGTGAATAAGTATGGGGTACATGGTACCCCTACCCATTCACCTAGGGAAAAAAGCGTCAATAAAAAACACAGTACACAGGTTTTTAAAATAATTTATTAGGCAGCTCCGGGGTCTTCTTCCGACTTCGGGGGTCCTCTTCCGACTTCGGGGGTCTCTCCGCCGTCTCCTCCCGGTGTCCGCATCTTCTGCCGGCTCCTCCGCTATCTTCTGCAGCTCAATTGCTAGCGGTGGTCCGGACTTCTGCCTTCTTCTTTTCTTCCAGAGATGTTGACACGACGCTCTCTCCAGCCAGAATGGTCTCTGTGCGCTTCGCAAGGGACTTATATAGGCGGTGACCCCGCCCCCTTATGCCGTCACAGTCCCTGGGCATGCTGGGTCTGTGACGTTTTAGGAGGCGTGGTAACCGGGTGATGACCACGCCCCCTTATGACGGCACAGTCCCAGCATGCCCCGGGACAGTGATCTCATAAGGGGGCGGGGCCACCGCCTATATAAGTCCCTTGCGAAGCGCACAGAGACCTGTCTGGCTGGAGAGAGCGTCGTGTCAACATCTCTGGAAGAAAAGAAGAAGGCAGAAGTCCGGACCACCGCTAGCAATTGAGCTGCAGAAGATAGCGGAGGAGCCGGCAGAAGATGCGGACACCGGGAGGAGACGGCGGAGAGACCCCCGAAGTCGGAAGAGGACCCCCGAAGTCGGAAGAAGACCCTGGAGCTGCCTAATAAATTATTTTAAAAACCTGTGTACTGTGTTTTTTATTGACGCTTTTTTCCCTAGGTGAATGGGTAGGGGTACCATGTACCCCATACTTATTCACATAGGGTGGGGGGCCGGGATCTGGGGGCCCCCTTATTAAAGGGGGCTCCCAGATTCCGATAAGCCCCCCGCCCGCAGACCCCGACAACCAACGGCCAGGGTTGTCGGGAAGAGGCCCTTGTCCTCATCAACATGGGGACAAGGTGCTTTGGGGTGGGGGGGCCGCACTGCGCCCCCCATGCCCCAAAGCACCCACCCCCCATGTTGAGGGCATGCGGCCTGGTACGGTCCAGGAGGGGGGGGCGCTCGCTCGTCCCCACCCCCATTCCTGACCGGCCGGGCTGTGTGCTCGGATAAGGGTCTGGTATGGATTTTGGGGGGGACCCCGCGCCGATTTTTCGGCGTAGGGGGTTCCCCTTAGATCCATACCAGACCTAAGGGCCTGGTATGCCCCTGGGGGGGGACCCACGCCGGTTTTTTTATTTAAAACTTGGTACGGAGTTCCCCCTTATGATTCATACCAACTACTGTATGTTTTCATTTGTTAATGCCAAAAACGTGGCGAAGTAGTACTGCTCCCAAATCGCGGTAAAATCGCGGCCGCGAAATCGCGGTAAAATCGTGCGACTTTGAAGTCGTATAAGTGTGAAAGGGGCCTAATTCAACTTTTGAACACATACAGGTTTTAGAAGCAAATCTATAAGGACACTAGGCAATACATTCACTACAAAGAAGAATTTTTTTTTTTGTCTCCATAAGGGCAGCACCATACTCCTCCTGCTTTTTACCATTTTCTAATACTTTCCACTTAGGTGGTATTGTATGTGTAGAGGCAGCAGCCATATCCATAACTAAAACATTCAATTTATTGCGCGGATTTACCCCATACACCTACAATTTTAAGACTGCATTCATTCAAGGGTGAGACTACATTCATGGCAATGGTATGGCTGCATTCATGGCAGTGGTGAGGCTGCTTTTATGGCAATGGTGAGGATGCATTCATGGCAATGGTAAGGCTGCATTCATGGCAATGGTGAGGCTGCATTCATGGCAATGGTGAGGCTGCATTCATGGCAATGGTGAGGCTGCATTCATGGCAATGGTGAGGCTGCATTCATGGCAATGGTGAGGATGCATTCATGGCAATGGTAAGGCTGCATTGATCGCAGTGGTATGGCTGCATTCATGGCAGTGGTGAGGCTGCTTTCATGGCAATGGAGAGGCTGCATTCATGGCACTTGTGAGGTTGCATTCATGGCAAAAGTGAGGCTGCAGATGGGCACTGATTAGGCTGCATTGATGGGCACTGACCCTTATTTTGCTTCACAGTTCTTTATTTAAAATTTAAGTTTTTACCTGAAACTTCCCTCTTAAATTGAAGGTGCATGTTATACGCCGATAAATACGGTATATCCAAATAACATGCCCAAGCTCATCCTTAGTCCTGAGCGGCACTCAGGGATTCGTTGGGTGCCACAAAAGATATATATATATATATATCCAAATATCACGCCCAAGCTCATCTCTTCACCACACACAGCCACAAAGGCAAGAGAATTCTTGTTGGGCAGTGTATATTAGGTTTCATGTACATGGGATGTTTTTACAACCTCTCCTGAACGATTTAACTTGACAGATAGTAACCAACGTTTAAAACGTCAGTTTTGCTGCATTTTTATGCCGTGTTTAGCGGCGTTTTGCCGCGTTTAGCAGCGTTTTGCCGCATTTGCGTTTAGATGGGTTTTTCTTGTTTAAATCTTTTTTTTTTCAAATAGCCAAAAATGAAAAACACCTGTAAACGAAATGCGGCTAAATGCGAGTTACCAAAATCAGCTTCTGAATGCATTTATTACGTTCCAAAAAAAACTCAACTGCCTAAAAACGACTGTAAACGACTTGTGTACATGGACAGATAAGATAACATAGAGGAGAGTTCAGGGGCAGTTGAAAAAAACGGCCAACTGCTCCTAAACGTCCATTTAGCAGCAGCAGTGTACATGAGGCCTTAGTGCTCGGACGAACACACTTAGACCAAATTTTAATGGTTCAAAGAATGTCAGGCAAAAAGGTTGACCCTCACACATGTTCACTTCATCAAATCTGGCCCTCTTTGAAAAAAGTTTGGATACCCCTGCATTATGGGGTGTCACAAGAGGTGTTTCGCAGGTACTCACAATTCTTTTCTAGCACTCTCTCTTGTACTCTGCTATATACATATCTAAATGCCTGCTGGAATCAACTGTCCCCTGAAGGGGAAAATGCAAGTGGGTGCTCTGTGACTTACATTCTCCTTCTTTGGTTTTCCTACTCTCCCTCTGATCTATTGCCTACACTGTGATATGCCTGATTGGTTGTTTGTGCTGCTTCTCCCACCGCAGTCCAGCTGGGTTACAGGAGCTGTCAAATGGTGATACCAAGTCTAAATCAGGTAATTACCCTGCTTTCATTTAAATAATGCATTTAAAAGTGTATTAATATATATTGAGCTACACTAATCTGTTTCTTTTATTCCTGTCTGGAGTTATGAAGTCCTGGAGGACGCTATCACCGACATACACAGTGAGAGCAAATCCATACTTTTATAGTTGTGACTGGAACAAGAGGTGAAGGGAAATAGGTACAACTGTCAAGTTTGAGATTTACACTCATATTTGAGGAGGCTTCCACTTCTTTTCTTGGGTCTGGAAGTGAGAGGGACCACCCCAGTCAGAATACAAACAATAGTTGAAGTCTTCCCCACCTTATCCAATACAAAAAGTTTTGGAGAGCTGACTCTGTGATCACAAACCTCATACTCGTTTTTCTCTTGCATTGCCCTTAAAGCAATCCACATTGGATGGACAGATGAATGATTCCAAAGAACATTTTAGGGGGTTTTATAAATGTATTACTGGTGTTTTACAAGTGTTTTATGTGTGTTTTGGCACATTAAGCTTCGGGTGTTTGTTTTTTGGAATGAGAAATTGGAGTGAAGTAGTTGCTGAGGCACAAAACTGACCACAGGTATACCCCTTAAAGTCTAGAGGACAAAAACACCTCAATTTGCTAAAAAAAAGCGCATATAGAGTGTGCAGCATAGGGTGACTGAGTGAACAAGTGTGAACAGGGGCAATTACAAAGAATCAGATTTTGCATGTTGAGAATAGTCAGCCACAGAGAAACAAATTGAAAAATGCTGATGTGTGAATGGGGGCTAATATGTAATTTAAAGCAGAGCTCCACTGAAAAGGGAAAGCTCCGCTTATCTGCCACCTACCCCCCTCTGCTGCCACATATGGCACTTTTCGGTGTGGGAGGGGGGGAGCGGGTACCTGGTTTTGACAGGTACCCACTCCCACTTCCTGCTCAGTTCGGCGTGGCGAACTGAGCCAGAAGTTCAGACCCCCTCCTTTCCCCACAGCCTTCTGGGACACTTCACAGGTCCCAAAAGCCTAAGGCCCATTCACAAAGCACAGCGTGCATGCGCAGTTGGAGACCAGGCGTGAAGCCACAAGGCTTTATTGCTGGTTTCCCCTAGCCAGTATGGCGGCGCCAGCACTCAATAGTCGATTGAAGAATTGGCTCGGGCAAGGACATTGCTGGACAGGTAAGTGCCCTAATATAACAGTATTTGCAGCTGCTGACTTTAAATTTGGGGGGGGGGGGGGCCTGGAGCTCTTCTTTAAGTGTTTTTTATTAACTGATACATTATATGATGCCTCAATCTCTAAAATCATCACAGAGTCAATATTCAATTGTTAAGTCCCCAAATAGCTTTAGGGGGTCAGATCAATGCAGTGATCCACTGCAGGTTCTCCACACCCCCCCCCCCTTCCCCGCCTTCTGAAACCTGTGATGTGTCCCAGAAGGTTGCGGGAACTTTGCTGGGGTGATCTGACCAGCAATGTGAGCGGGTACCTGTCAAAGTGCAGTGTGGCTTGCGCATGCACAGTCACTTGTGAAGCTGCAAGGAATCAAGACTGGCTGCCCACAATAAAGATGCTGATGTTGGGGAACTGAAGACCAGCAAAGAAGAGATTTGGGTGACCACGGTGCTGGTCCCCTGGACAGGTAAGTGTCCTTTTAATAAAAGTCAGCAGCTAGAGTATTTGCTGCTGCTGACTTTGAACGTTTTATCCGAAAGGCTGAAGAACCATTTTAATGGCCCTGTAATCTATTTTTCATGTTACTTATTTTTACTGTGTTTTCTGCCTTCTTGTAACGTTCTCCTATGAGCTCTGTGAAACTCTCCTTGTCCATTTCCCTTCCGTTTGTTTGTAATGAGCAGTGCACATTAGTTGTGGTCATCTGCACTGCTCTATGTACACTACAAATCCCATAGTTCCCAATCCATCTCGGGCCAAAAAGAGAGGGTAGCTACATTTGTAGATATTGTGGAACTATGGGGATTGAACATAGCAGGAAGTCAGATGCTCTTTGAAAAAGTCTTCCTGACGAAACTAGTCAGAGCACGATACCACGGCAACCGTTATCATGTGAGGACGCAGTGTGCTTCTAGCCTGAAGCTTTAGACACGAGAGGGAGGAAGTGCGGATCAGCTGTGCCTGGTTGACACGCAGTGCGCTCCAAGCTTGTAGTTGTATACTAGTGGAATGAAGGACTGATCAGCTGTGAGTGTGTAACATCCATCCAGTCTGCAACCAGTACCCTTGTGCTTTGAGAGAAGCAGTTTGAGTTATCCACTATTACCAACCAACTGAAAGCTAGAAGGCTATCCTTTGTAAGGAACTGCGCCCACTGATTTTTACAGTGTATTTACTTTATTAGTTTTTTTTCTCTTATTTGTGACTTACAATAAATTATCAAAACGGTACTGGACTATTCGGGGTCTCTTTTTTACATGTGGACATTGTTGCTGTTATCTGATCATCAACCCAGGGGCGGATCCAGGGGGGGGGGGCAACGGGGCAATTGCCCCCTCCGAGAAATGTGGGTGACTGTGAGAGCAGGGTGTGAGAGAGAGCCCGCCGGCGGGCGGCTCCCTGAGTGAAGGAGGAGCCGGGCGGCTCTGTGACTGAGAGAGCCGCTGAGCGGCTCCGTGAGTGAAGGAGGAGCCGGGCGGCTCCGTGACTGAGAGAGCCGCTGAGCGGCTCCGTGAGTGAAGGAGGAGCCGGGCAGCTCCGTGACTGAGAGAGCCGCTGAGCGGCTCCGTGAGTGAAGGAGGAGCTGGGCGGCTCCGTGAGTGAGAGAGCCGCTGGGCGGCTCCGTGAGTGAGGGAGCCACCGGGCGGCTCCATAGCTGAGAGGGAGCCGCCCCTGACTGACGTGCCGCTCAATATGTTTGTGGGCGGGCTGCTGCTTGCTGGCCAATCAGGGAGCTGGCGTCCCTGCAGTTCAACTTCCCCTCCTCCATGCAGGCAGCTGCGGCAGCAGAGAGATTACATCATCTCTCTGCTGCCTGTCTCTGGGACACAAGAGACCACCTTAGCAGGTGGCAAGTGACAGGCGATGTGGCAAGTGACAATCCGCAACATGTGGCAGGCGACGTGGCAAGTGACAATCTTCATCTGGTGACAGGCGACGTGGCAAGTGACAATCTGCATCTGGTGACAGGTGACGTGGCAAGTGACAATCCGCAACATGTGGCAGGCGACGTGGCAAGTGACATGGCAAGTGACAATCCGCAACGTGGCAGGCGACGTGGCAAGTGACAATCTGCATCTGGTGACAGGCGACGTGGCAAGTGACAATCCGCAACATGTGGCAGGCGACGTGGGAAGTGACATGGCAAGTGACAATCCGCAACGTGGCAGGTGACGTGGCAAGTGACATGGCAAGTGACAATCCGCAACGTGGCAGGCGACGTGGCAAGTGACATGGCAAGTGACAATCCGCAACATGTGGCAGGCGACATGGCAAGTGACAATCTGCATCTGGTGACAGGTGACGTGGCAAGTGACACACTCGGGGCTTCCACTGATTCTGCATTATGGTGAGTTAAACTATTTAATTTTTTATAACAATGTAATTATAGTAATAACGCGCTTCAATCATCCTGACACCATAACAACCATGGTGCCGTGATGATTGAAGCGCCAACACCAGCCATTTCCCCAATAGATGTACCCCAAAAAATATATTTTCTGGCAGTGCCCCTCCCGAGACTAGACTCTGGATCCGCCCCTGCATCAACCCTGGAGGACTTCGGGAGTAAACAGAGAGAGGATTTGATCCAAGGCTTGTTAACCTCTTGGCTCCGGTGAGTTTGAACCCCTATGGGGTGTGTGCAGCACAAGGTGTCCCAATAGATGGTGAAAGGTGCACTCATCAGATCTACTATTCATATAAGGGAATCCAGACCGAGCTCCAACCGCTGTGTCTTTGTTGGAATTTACCTGCCTGCATGTGTTTTGCTTGCATTTACAAAGACTTTGTTTTATCAGTCAGCATTGAGGACTGAAAATAGCGCTGCTTTGATGGGTTAATTGCTGTTTCATATAGTACATTCATTCATCCATCCATATTTATATTCAGATAACAGCAGCAAAAAAATTTAGATTTAAATTTAGAAATTTGGAGGAGGCTGAAAGAAATTAGAATTTCCTTTTTTTGAGTTAGGAATACATGAATAGATTTTTAAATCTAAAAAGAGGTTAATGATATTTTTTATTTTGTTTTCATTTGTGGAATAATAATACCTTTCTTATTTTTAATTGTTTTCCTTGTTAGCAGTTTGGAAGAAATCAAGTACTGTACATTTTTACTAAAAGAACAACACAATCTGTATTAGAGAAATGTAATGTATTTTACGGGCCATAAAGAACAATCTTAATTAGAAATGTTGTACCTAGCACCTTGCTGGTGTGCAGTAGCTATGTTTGTTGATATTTTTGCGTAACACTTAAGCTTTCACCCACACTAATCGATTAGGTCTGTAACAGCAGTTGGCATCATAGACACTTCTATTATCCACTGCCCTGGAGCCTCTCATTACAGACATAAAAGCAAATTGGCGTCAATTTTCTTGATGTGACGCGTTCATGTATGCATCAGGAACAGGGCAGAGCCGGCTTCTTAGTGAAAGATGGTAATGCAATCTTTTATCAAAGGAAACAAATGGTAAAACAGCTCCTTATTATTATTATTATTTCAACATGCACGCATGGAAGAATTGCAATCGAGGGTCGTGTGATGAAAAGTTTCCAGCATTTTAAAAGGAATTGGACGTTTACTAAAGGAGTCCGTTTTTTTACTGGCTTATGTTCTAATCAGGTTCAGAGAATTTTTCGTTCATTTCCTGTTAGCCTGATGAGCTATTTGAAATACATGTAAAGATTATTTCTGTATTAAATCACTGGCTCAGTTGACAGACACTGCAATTTGTAGCAGAACAGTAAAAATCAACTGCCTTATGTATAAATGCTGTCACAAAAAAACTCTTATAGGCTGTAACATGATGAAGTAAATTAAAATGTATACCATAATTGTACAGTACAGGACTCAGGCTGAATATTCATAGACCCTGAGTTATAGACTGGTGTTTTCAGGTGATTGGACACTGGAAAAGCTTTTGAGGATCTCCCTATAACCCTACCCACTCTGTGAGTCCTCAGTTGTTTTTGTTATAAGGTGATGGACCTCTTCTTTCTTATGGAGAAATCAATCTTAGCTAACTAGCTTATTATTTTACTTTGAATCTTGAATTAATTTAACAATTGGCTTCTCACTGCTTTATACTAACGCAGTAGAAGCAGTGCATCCGGATCAGTGCAACCTTGTTCTAACCCTGGAAACAATACCCAGACTCCACACCGCTGAGATGGCCTTATAACAATTTTTCAGCACTGGATATTTCATCTGCACTTTGTTCAACGCGTGTAGTTAGCTGCAAAGTGCTATACAGGTCAAGGGCTATGGTCCTGTGGAACTGCATCCACAGAGCTGTGGAACCCAGTCCTTGAAGACCCCTGTGGTCCAGGGCTGTGGAACCCAGTCCCTGAAGACCCCTTCAGGGCCCACCATGGAGGCCAAAGCCTGGACCCTTTAAAGGGACCAGCAACATGAACAGGCTAAGACAGGGTCACCCTGTTTATTTATCTGGAAACTGTGACTGTGTTTGGAATGTATTCACTTAACAGTGTACAATTTTCAAACTTGGGGCTAAAATTCAACCATTTAGAGTGTAGTCTCAGGTGGATGACTAGGTCTTACATCACACAACACGTCACACACTTTTCCGCGACTGCTGCCTAGAGCTCTAATAGGGTACTCAAGTTCTTATTTTTGCTCTTCTGCCACCAGGACTCGCTACAGGATGTTCTGCACCTGGGTTGCTGTGCTATCCTTCTTGGGAATGCTTACTCCATTTTTGCACCCTTCTCTGTGAGTAGCCCACTGGGAGACACAGCAAATGCACAGGCAAACGTTCACTCTGCCGAGGGCTATCCTAGCACTCAACTCCAGAGTGACGATACTTCCCTTGCACCAGAGCAGGACTAAATTTTAACACTTATCTATGCATTCAATTCTAACTCTATTTCAGGCATGCGACAGGTAGCCTACCTAATTAGGGCAGATTTTTCTGTAATTATGTCACAATTTCTCAGACAACTAATAGCTTTAATATAGCCATCACTGTCTAGAACATAAAAATGCCAGACTCCTTCTCCATTTTTACCAGCTCTACGTGAGTCAGATCCCTAGAAGAGGTAGACATAGAAGGGAATGAAGAGGAACTGGCAGCGGTACTAGAGGAACCTGGGAAATATGTCTCCCTATGTGCCTAATGTTAAAGTCTCAAAGACTATGCTTGTAAATAATAATATGCTCATTTTTACTCTCTGTAAAAGCCTCAGAATTGTCACACTTGAATCTCCTCCTTACCATGCACCTTTGGGTATAAAGGGCCTGATGAATCTAAAAAGACATTTCCTGTCCATTACCAAATATAATGGGCAATTGGTTTAAATCAGAAAAGACTTTCACCCCTCAAAAAATCATTACTGAACTCTATACAGTGAAAAAAGATGTTTGAGATGCTCTTAAAGACTCTTTTACTCTTACAGGCCCAGCTCTGGCACCACCTATGGCTGCAACTTCTGTTTGACAAACTGAAGCTAACTGAGCTAGGACAATGATCAACCAAAATGATCCTGTCTCCCAGGACTGTGCCTTAACTGAGCAAATACAGCAATTACCTTCTGTTTTGCTCTTTTGTGTTGATGCTCTAGAACAGAAAAGAAGGGGCAATACTAACAGTACTACCAAAACCGGACTTTATGGGCCAGGAAACAAAGGAGAAAGGAATATTACAAGAAGACTACTAGCAATAAGTAGCAGCGCTAATTACCTAAAAAACGTACACCAGAGATGATATACAGAGTGACAATATTAGTGACATATATGATTATATATATGTGAATAAACAGCAGCCCATAAACTAAATGGGTTAAATAAATAAAAACATAAGTAAACAACTCTAAGTAGACATCATCAAGTCCATTAAGATGTAAGTGAAGAATAATATAATACTATGATAGTATCTCCCAAGTGATGTTGCTGGGTAAACAAATGAGTCCTCCACCGCACCACTGTGGTAACACCAGTAAATTTATATGCTTACCACAAGGCAAGCTCAAGTAAGCTTGTGACCTTGACCCGGTCGGGGCCTTTAAACAGAAGGGATGATCCACCACACCACATAGAGGGGTCGGTCCCAGTAAAAACTTTTCATAAACACTTCCAGAGCACCGGAACACAAGTCACTCAGGGGTTCCCCAAGAGAAAAAAGGGAATCGACATAGCGTAATCCAGTAGACTAATTTATTAATTACAAGTAGAAAATACACTTACATGGTATAAGAGAATTAAAAGCATGGAATAGCATAAGCCGGCCGGCTAAGGCGATCGCCCGTCCACCACCTGAACACGCGAGACGTCAGCACGTCAGCTCCTCCCGACGCGTGTTTCGTCACACGATGACGTCGTCTGGGACACGGGCGACGCACTGACGTGTCGCGTATAAATAATAACCATGGAAACCAAGCCTCGATCTGGATCCAGAATTTGCACCCCCCCCCGTAAGCTTAACAAATTCGAAACGTATATGGATGTTCACAAATTCATCCGTAGAGTTAATATCAAAAGATATATGCTTTCCAACCCAGTCACAGAGAGAAGGAATTTATTTATTGACTATCAACATACTGGACTTGCCAACGCTTCCTTGTTCAACCCCCCTGGGGCGATGGCTCCATCTATAAGAGTGTTTAGAGATGTCTTGCTCAAAGATTTGGAAAAAATGCCCATCAAAAGGGCAAACAACAATCAGGATTTTCAAGCTGGGCTTGATTCACTATGCAACAATAGAGAGATAGTTATCAGACCTGCTGACAAGGGGGGGGGGGATTGTTATTCTCAATAGATGTGACTATTTGGCAGAGATGTATAGGATCCTGAATGATAGGGATACATATACTCCTTTAAAAATAGACCCAAAGAATTCCTATCTTAGGGAACTAACCAAGATAGTTGATAATGGTTTTTCACAGGGTATCATTAATAAAAAAGAGAAGCTTTATCTTATACCCAAGGCACCGCGCACGCCGGTTATATATTACCTACCCAAGGTTCACAAACATCCTACTTGCCCCCCGGGACGTCCTATTGTAAGTGGAATAGATTCCCTTACGTTCCGGGTGGGCAAGTACATAGACTATTTCTTGCAACCTTTGGTTGCTAAGATGCCTTCCCCTATCAGGGATTCAAAACACGTAATTAATATTTTATCTAATCATTCTCCCACCCCGTCTATGTGGATGGTCACTGCAGATGTGACATCCTTGTACACGGTAATACCCCATGATCTTGGCCTCTTTGCTGTTGAGTACTATTTGAGGCGGGATTCAGAGTTTTTCGATGAACAAATTAGTTTTATTATGGATCTTTTAAGATATGCGTCGTCGAATAACTATTTTTGGTTCGACGGACAGTTCTTCCGCCAGGATCGAGGAGTAGCTATGGGGGCCAAGTATGCCCCCAGCCTCGCTAACCTCTTTATGGCCCTATGGGAGGAGGATGTCGTCCATGTTTGCCAAAGGCCCCAACTCAAGTTGTGGGCCAGGTACATTGAAGACGTCCTCCTCCTGTGGGATGGGCCCCGTGATGAATTAGATTTCTTTATGGAAGAGCTCAATAGGAACAACAGGGGGATCATCTTGAATTTTGAGGCCAGTCAATCTGATATCAACTTCCTAGATTTAAATATAGCTGTCTGTCACAACCAGTTTACCACTTCTACTTTCTTCAAAAGCACAGACCGGAATTCCTATATATCTCTGGATAGCTGTCACCATAGATCATGGCTCCATTCTGTACCCAAAAGTCAGTTTACGCGGTTAAAGCGAAACTGCTCGGACGATTCCAAATTTTTGGAACAGGCAGATGTGCTGTTCCAGAGATTTCTAGAGAAAGGTTATCCCTTAGAAACTTTGAAATCCGACTTAGAAATAGTTCATAACTTAGATAGGAGTGAACTCCTGGGTACTAGACCACCCCATGAGTGGGACTCCTCTCGTATTCCCTTTATCACTACCTATTCTGTACAGCATCATAATATAAAAAACTTGATCCGTAAACATTGGCATATCTTGGAAAATGATCCTGTCCTTAAACCCATTCTACCAGCCAAACCACAGGTGGTATTTAAAGGGGCATCGTGTTTAAAGAATAGATTGGCCCCCAATGTTTTGGACCCCCCCATTAAGAAATCTTGTTCTTTTGGTAATTTGACAGGATATTATAAATGTGGTAGATGTCGAGTGTGCTCTATCAATAGAGGCACTCAAAGATGTACTCAAAGGTTTACTGCCCACAGCACACAAAGGGAACATGATATTGAGCCATTTATCACTTGTTCAACGGAGGGGGTCGTCTACCTGCTCCAGTGCCCTTGCGGTTTACAATATGTGGGCAGGACTAGGCGACCCCTCTCCGTCAGACTAAATGAACATATTACCAACATTAAAAACGGATTCCCAAAACGCTCAGTTTCTAAGCATTATTTAAATACGCATAACAAAGATCCCTCCAATACAACTTTCTTGGGGATCGATAAATATCGACCGCATTGGAGGGGTAGCTCTCTCGTTAGGAGTATCTCCAGACTTGAAATGCTATGGATCCACAAAATTAAATGCTACACCCCATATGGACTCAATGTGGATATTGACACAAATGCCTTTATTGACAACTCTTGAGGGTATTTTCTGCCTGGAGTATGTGGGGGGAGTCTAAGCCCATATTCATTGGGGGTCTGTTCTTACAGTGTTCCTGTATAAAATAAATGAAGGGATTTGAATTTTATTTCCCCCTTTGGAGATACATTATTTTAGTTCTGTGTACTAATTGAGAGTATTAGTTTAACATAATTGATCCAACCCATGTAGGATATGGCTTTAATTAGATTTGGTTATTTGTCTCTATGCATTTGTTCAAACCTAACTTGTTGTGGACCATAGGAAATCATCTTTTGTCCTGCCATAGTGTAGTGATGGGTTCCTTCAAAGATTAACATTATTTATAGGTATTTACAAAAACACACTTTTTCCTGTGAGAGGGTGAGATACTCGTATCCTCTACTTGATATTAGTCACCCGACTTGACTGATCCTTATGTGAACCCTTAAATGTGACTACAATGAAATTTTTATGAATTTTTTTATAGTTGATTTTTTGAAATAATTTTTTATAAAGAATTTTTTATTTATTGAATTTCTTATTAATTTTTATTAATGTTTAGTAATTTATTCCTAGTCTGCCTCTTTTTGTTCCTCATGTTATTCCCTATTTATAATATTTATTTATATTAATTTTTAATAATAGTATTATTTTTTATTTTTAAAATCATACCAATTATATTAATTAACTCGTAATGGCCCCCTTGGTATCCTATGATTGCAATTAACCTAATTCGGTTGATGCCAAGTGGAGGTTAAACGATTTTGGTGTGAATTTTTTATTTAAGGCGTTTTCTAAACTTATTTACGCCTTTTTTCATCCATTATAAGGTTTGAGTTGCTGTCAGATATGTTCTTCCATTGTCCAAAATGGCTGAATTGGATTCGTTCCATGTGCCTAGATGGAACGCTAGATGATTTCCTGCTCTGGATCCAGATCGAGGCTTGGTTTCCATTGTTATTATTTATACGCGACACGTCAGTGCGTCGCCCGTGCCCCAGACGACGTCATCGTGTGACGAAACGCGCGTCGGGAGGAGCTGACGTGCTGACGTCTCGCGTGTTCAGGTGGTGGACGGGCGATCGCCTTAGCCGGCCAGCTTATGCTATTCCATGCTTTTAATTCTTCTATACCATGTAAGTGTATTTTCTACTTGTAATTAATAAATTAGTCTACTGGATTACGCTATGTCGATTCCCTTTTTTCTCTTGGGGAACCCCTGAGTGACTTGTGTTCCGGTGCTCTGGAAGTGTTTATGAAAAGTTTTTACTGGGACCGACCCCTCTATGTGGTGTGGTGGATCATCCCTTCTGTTTAAAGGCCCCGACCGGATCAAGGTCACAAGCTTACTTGAGCTTGCCTTGTGGTAAGCATATAAATTTACTGGTGTTACCACAGTGGTGCGGTGGAGGACTCATTTGTTTACCCAGCAACATCACTTGGGAGATACTATCATAGGATTATATTATTCTTCACTTACATCTTAATGGACTTGATGATGTCTACTTAGAGTTGTTTACTTATGTTTTTATTTATTTAACCCATTTAGTTTATGGGCTGCTGTTTATTCACATATATATAATCATATATGTCACTAATATTGTCACTCTGTATATCATCTCTGGTGTACGTTTTTTAGGTAATTAGCGCTGCTACTTATTGCTAGTTGTTTTGTTGGGTGTGTATCTCACTTGTAGCGGCAGCTTTTTGGATATAGTTTTTTCAATATTTGTTATTTTTCACTTTATATTTTATCACAGCGCGGTATTTATTGTTTATTAATATTACAAGAAGAACCATCATATTTATTGAAAAAAATTTTTCCAAAATATACACAAAACAATAAAGATAAAAACCATCATACATATGCATAATAATATTGTACAGTGAGCCCTTGTGCATCTACGCGTTTCACCCTTAGGCTTCTTCAGGACACGACCAAGGTTCAAAGATGCAACAGATAAGAGAAAAAAATCTCACTATCTTGAGTTGGCGTATGCTGATATAATTATCACTCAAAAGTTTAGAGTAGGCGATGGATATTCACAATTCAAAGTTATAGCTAAAGTAGCATAGTAGACAGGAAGGGCAAGTAGCGGCTTCACTACAAAAATAAAGGTGGCCAACAGAGCAGAGATATAAAGTATATATCTCACAAAAAAAACCTTAATGGGATTTACTGCTGCTTGGAGCTGGCAAAAACTGACAGACCATGCTGTGCGTGAAGGTATATATTAAAGAAGTGTGCCCCTGGAAGACAGCCTGCAAAACCCGTAGACGCACAAGGGCTCACTTTACAATATTATTATGCATATGTATGATGGTTTTTATCTTTATTGTTTTGTGTATATTTTGTAAAAAAAAATTTCAATAAATATGATGGTTCTTTTTGTAATATTCCTTTCTCCATTGTTTCCTGGCCCATAAAGTCCGGTTTTGGTAGTACTGTTAGTATTACCCCTTCTTTTCTCATATATTAACAGATGTGGCTTGAAAGTGCCTTTTCTCTATTTATGCTCTAGAACAGGTTATGGCATAAATCTCCAGATCCAAAGTTCCACATGCACAGAATCTTATGGCTTAAAGCCTAGACAAGTGAAACTGTCCACAAAAGATTACTCACAGTATGTCCTCTGAAGGAGGACATCCATTTGGTGAGGCACTTGGCAATATCATCAGAGATATCACAAGAAGGAAAGTTGTCCTTCTACAGAGAAAAGTTCCAAAATCCCCCTTCTGACTACTGCCTCAAAATGTATAGCATCTCAAAGCTCTACCTAGGCTTCCACTTCCAAACCCAAGTTCAGCCTTTCCTTTTGGTATAAGGCTTGGTTCACAGTCAACCAAGTTTTCCCCCAAGCGTTCTTCCCAGGGAAGGGACACCCTTGCTCCTAATATTGTGGGGACTGTCTGTTACAGTTTGTCTATCTCTGGGTCACAGACATCCCAGACCTGTGGTTTCAATCGCTGGTTTCATAGGGAACCATAATTGAGTTCAAAACCTTACCCTCTCAACTTTCTTCTTTCAAACAATTCAGAATCTGCCCAATAACAGTCAGATTTGTAGAAAGCTGTTGTGACAGGAAGTCACTGTTGCAGTACCTCTAGAGGACAGGTTCAAGAGCTTCTACACAAATCTGTTTATAGTAACAAAACCCACTTAGGGTTTTCTTCTAATCTTGGACCTAAAATAGCAAAACAAATATGTTCAAATTCCAAAATTGGAATCAAGGTCACTGATTGCCTCCCTGAGAAAAGGGGAGTATTTATCCTCCTCATCAGTGCTTTTTATGCTTTGCAGTAGGAAACAATCATTTCCAGTTTGTTGCACTGCCCTTTGGCCTATCCTCTTCTCCCAGAGTATTCACAAAGGAAGGTACTTGCACCTCATCTGGCCCTTCTTAAAACTCGGGGCATCCACTTGACAAGTTATCTAGATGACCTGCTCCTGACTCATATACCTCCCAGAACTCAAATACAGTACTTTCCAGCTGTCTATAACATCCACAAGACAACTGGGTGATTAACTTCCACAAATATGCTCTCCAACCTTCTCTTTGCCTGGAATAGCTGGGCCTGATTCTAGATACAGCCCAAGAAAAAATCTTTCAGAGAACAAACTGCTCTCTCTCTCAGAACTCACGCTCGGGTCTTGAGATCAAAGAAATGCCCCTCTGCGAAATTCTTCATAAGCGTTCTGGGCCTCATGGTGGTCTCATTTAAGGCTGTCCAATTTGCCTAATTTAATTTCAGATCTCTCCAACACAATATTCTGTTGGTATGCAACAAGTATGCTACTTCTTTTGATCTACCCATGCTCCTGTCTGGCCAAACCAGGAATTCACTAGCCTAGGGGATTTCTAACCCAGTCTTGACAATGGAGAAGTTGTCTTTATCAAAGCCCTGGAAAGTAATAATGACAAATGCCAGTCTTTCAGGTTGCGGAGGAGTGTTCAAAGATCTCAAGGTACAAAGAAAATGGTCACCAGAGGAAATAAAGCTCACCATCAACATGCTGGAGCTTAGAGCGATAAGGATGGCTCTTCACAACTTCCCCCACCTTCTGCAGGGATACTTAATCAGAGTGCAATTGAACAATGCTACAGCTGTGGCCTATATCAATCACCAAGGGGGTACCAGGAGTCATACAGCCTTTAAAGGAAGCAAGCAGGATCATCTTATGGATAGGGAAACACTGCCCAGCAATTGCTGATGTCCACATACCAGGAGTGGACAACTGGATAGCAGGTTACCTCAGCCATTACCACTTGGGCCAAGGGGAATGGACCCTTCACCCCAACTTCCACAGGTATCCACTGCTTGTAGCCAGGACCAAGAATCATCTGGCACTGGTGTTGATTACACTGTTAAATCCCTGGACTCAGTTCAGTCTAAGCTATGCTAATTCTGCTTCAATTACTCTATAAAACAGATCTAGAGAAGGAACCCTTAATTCTTAGTACACAAACTGGCCCAGAAGAACCTGGTACACAGACATACTCAGATTGCTAGGAGACGACCCCTGACCTCCTCCCAACAGGCCAGACTTATTGTTGCAGGGCCCCCTATTCCATCCTGTTTCTCAGTATCTGACTTTAATGGCATGGATGTTGAAGCCCAGGTCTTAGAGAACAATGAGGTCTCTGAGTCTGTTATCCCTACTTTGCTAAAAGCAAGTGTAGGAAGGACCTCTAGAGGCCTAATGGTGACCTCCAGAGTCAGGGACAGCTGACATCCTTCTGTGTAGAGTGGGTTACAAGGCATGGTAGGTGTACTTCAAGATGAAAGGGTGGGCAGCAGACACTTTTTGAATGCAAAGAGATTTATTGTCTCTTGAACAGAACTGTGGGAGAGAGGGTTAGGGCCAGGACACTCTTAAGTAGATGCAATGATAATTGGCATACTCCGAGACTTCTATATGAAGACAGCTATACAGGTGAAGGCCTCCAGCCGGACACTCCTTCTGTATAGGGAGGATCGCTATCTCCTATGGCAACAATCTTGAAACAGTTACTAACGGTAGCTGTATTCAACTATTTGCAACACAAACAGTTCTCCGCGTACTCCACAGTCACTCACTGTGGGTCTTTACTCAACGATTTCCCAGTCTTTCACTAGACTTCAGAACCAATAGCTACTGGATCCCCTGCGCTCTTCCACTTTTAGTGCTTAGTATCCTCCTCAAGTGTCACCCCCGCTTCCCTGCTGGGACCCTTGATTGGCACTCACGGATACTCTTCAAGCATCACCCTGCTGGCCTGCTAGGTCCCTGGCTTGGCACACGCTGATGCTCTGCAAGCGTCACCTCTGCTGTCCCTCTGGGTCCCTGGCTTGGCACTCACTGAAGTTTTCCCACTTCTTCACCGCCCCTGGTGGTGAGAAGACTGCTCTGGTACTGGCTTCAGCTTACTCCCAGTGGTCTCCGGTAACAAGGTGGTTGGTCCCTTAAGGGGGACAGCTTCCCCTTCTACCTCCGACCACAGCTGGTTCCCCGTCCGGTGGAACCACTACTTCTGGTTGGACTACAAGCCAGCAGTCCCAACCCTCTGCTGCTCTCCCGCTCCTGGAAAGGCCCTCAGGCAGCCTAGCAGCTAAATTTCCCTGGGATAGAATTCAGGCTAGCAGCCCGGGGCAGCACATCACACCTCCACCCAGACAGCCGTCCGGGTGGCACAGAACCACGATCACCTGACTCCACCCAAATAAATAGGCTCTCCCAGCAGGCCATGGGACCAAAGAACACCCCTGTCCATTGGCTGAGACACCCCATCTATTCATGTCTGAGCTTGCAAAGCCCCTGTCTTATCCAATGTCACTAGCATAGTGCCACCTAGTGAGAAAGGGTGCAACAAGTCCAGATTTAGAGAGGAATCAATTTATCTCCTTACAATTGGCCAAGGCAACTATCGCCTGGCAACTAAATTTGATAGAAACCCTGCCTAAACATCAGGGTGCTACATCAGAAAAGCCACTTCCAATAAGATTTACTATTGTGCCTGGAATCCTTATTCGCCTGGTTTGAATTCAGAGAATATTTTACTTCTCGCATTCTAGCTTTCCTACAATTAGAGCTGGACTTCCAGTAAGATCTAATATTACACCTGAAAATCCTTCTTTGCTTGGTTTTTGTAAACACAGGCACTTCCATCCCAAAAAATGTTCCACGCCTCGCATTCTAGCCTTCCTACAACCAGGGTTTGATCAGAATCTTTGTCCAATGTTTATCTCATATCAGTACTCCCTTGCAGCACATTGTGCTTCACTCCTTGCATTCTAGCCTTCCTACATTTAGCCCTGGACTTCAAGTAAGATCTAATATTACAACTGAAGATTCTTCTTTGCTTGGTGTAAACACAGGCACTGCAATCCCGGAAAATGCTCCACAGTCTTTTTTAGCTCTTCACTTCTCCCCTGTGCTGAGAATAAAGGGGAAGGGCTCTGCACACAGAGAGCTGCTGCATGGAGGAGGACAAAAACAAGCTTATAGATGGTGTCTCCAGCTTCTTCACATATAAGGCTCTCACTCACTTTTGGCCTGTGCTTGACTACATATGCTTTAAAGGAGGACTGTTGTGAGTTGCTGTCCATCTGAGGCACCAGAGGTCCAGAGGACAGCCAGGACGTGGAACACGTTAGCTATGGGCTATCACCTGTAGAAGTATGCCTGGACAGCCAAATAGTTGTAGATAGGATCAGGATATGGACATTGTTCATAATGGACTGTACTAAGAATCCCTTCAGTAAAGTTGCATTAACTGTTTAAGCCTGGTCTGAAGTTACCTAAAAAAAGGTGCATAAAGGTTAATAGCAGGTAAAAGCACTAGTTCAAGACACTAGCAACCAATTGTTAGGCGTGGTACCCGGTAAGACATGTGACTGCACTGAGCTGTCTGTTGCTGCAAGTCTGCACCTACAGGAGGTCTGGATAGGACACGGCCTAACTAAAGGGGGAAATAATCCTCATCTGGGGGACTGACAGGCTGACCTATCACTGCAACCAATGAGGGAGGTTGGACTGGGCCTGGATAATTCCATCAAGACAAATAAGGAGGATCGTTTAATGCTGTGTGGAAACATTGCATGTAATAGCAGTCCATGGTATCAGGAGGAACACTGATTCGGGAGGTGTATTAGGGGAAATATTTACGGTTGGATTGATCCATCCCTGAACGAGTTGTACATCAGTTCCGGAGGTACCTTGGAAGGAATATCTATATTATCGAGCCTGTTTGATCTCTGTAATTGGAGATACACCTAATCCGGTAAGCGGCCCCCCCTTATGAGTCAACACTGAATTGGAAGTTTCAAATCTTAACATGAATGTTTGACATCACCATAGTTTTTTGAAACCCTATATGGACTTGAATGAATGTTTTATTTTTTGAAAAACATTATTTTTGACACAGTACAAGGACTTGAATGTTAACACAATTTGAATGTATTAGAATTTTATCACACATGATTGCATTAGAATTTTTTTGCTATATAGGTTTGCGCAAACGTAATCTCTTTTTTCCATTACTTATGAGCTGTATATTCAGGCTAATTAAGTTGCAGCACCTACACTTAATCACATTACTTTTTATGGTTAAGGAATTAACCCTATCACTTTTCCCTTGTTTCAGCACTTTAATTGCTGGTGTTTTTTTAAGAGTAAGAGGCAGCACAGATTTTCCACCAAACACTACCCGGTAAGAGTGACAGGTCCTCTGGTAGCAAAGGGGTCGATGTTTAGGTTTCCTCCCCATCAATCGGTTTCTCAAAGCAGCTGGAACCAAACCCATTTTACAGGGATTCATGGCCTTGTAACAGGGTATGGAAGTGAAGAAGTTATTGAGTGCACGCATGAGGTCTGTGCTAGGTGCATGGTGGGACCCCATTTTGTTACTGGAAGTGAGGTAACAGAGGTACGCTGGACTGGTGGAGTGGACACAGGCTCAGCACGACCCTCCTTACAGTATCTATTGACATGCGACAGCACTTTTCAGAGGAACTCTGTATTTTTTTACTGCACAAAGTAAAGGCTCATCTTTAAATCGAGTAACTGTCATAATGTTAGCTCTTTCATATGACCGCAGTCTCGATGCATTGATAAGCGCCCTCTGTGCAACAGGTACCCCTGCGTACAGGGCGAGTTGACACTGCCCACTGCCTGGCATAGCCCAAGGACCCCTGTGGGTCTACAACTTGGTGTAGTCAGCAAGGATACTCCGCTGCCCGTTCCGCACCCACATATGGAGGGGGAAGGAGCGGCTGGTTCATGCTCTCTTATTTACAAGGGCTTACTTAAGTGTAAGCCCGTGCAAGAGCCATGTTTGCCTGCATGTCCATGCAGCCGTTGCTTGCCAATTGACATGAATAGACCTGTCTGCACAGGAATGCACAGAAAACCTGTTCCGTGCAGATGTTTGACTGCTGCTATCAGTCGAACCCCTGTGAGGATGGAGTGGGGGCATGGTTTACCGGCATTGTGTGTGCATGGGTGCCCCCTTAGCACCTGGCTTGCACCTAAGTATAATATCTTTTTTATTTTAATAAAAGAGAGTTCTTTAATATCACCTTAAATTTTCATCAGTGTTACCAATAAGTGGAAATGCAAGTGAAGAGTCACAGACATCAAAAACAAGAAAAATATTAAATAAAAAGATAATAACCCTACTCACTCTGCTAATGGAAATGTTTTTACTATATGTGTTTTTATTATCTGTGTTCATTTCACCTTACTTTCTGATGTATGAGGCATCATAACAGAAGTCAGGAGAATCTCCCCAGTAGTAGCCCAAGAAACAATAAAAATCTGGCAAATGTTCTAACCTGTCTCTATCTTAACCACTTGCCGACCAGCCGCCGACATTATACTGCCGGCGAAGGTGCGCGTGTGTAACCACTGCAATGGGGGGCTGAGCCGAAAAATATGTAGAAGAATACATATTGGCCTAAACTGATGAAGAATTTTTTTTGGAATATTTATTATAGCAAAAAGTAAAAAATATATATATATTTTTTTTTAAATTGTCTTTTTTTTGTTTATAGAACAAAAAATAAAAACCGCAGAGGTGATTAAATACCACCAAAAGAAAGTTCTATTTGTGGGAAAAAAAGAACGTCAACTTTGTTTGGGTACAGCGTTGCACGACCACGCAATTGTCAGTTAAAGCGAGGCAGTGCTGTATCGCAAAAGATGGCCTGGTCATTAAGGGGGGAAATCTTCTGGTCCTTAAGTGGTTAATCTAAAAATAAAATAAAAGTTTTTAGCAAACATCTACTTCAAGATTAGTTTAGAAGATATTCAGTGAATATCTGTCAATAGGTTAAAAATGTAATTTTTCTTTGCATTTACTTGGGGTTCTCCTTTAATCTCTGGTCTACCAAAGAAGATTTGGTAGGATTCTCGCCTGAGGATGTGTTACATGTGGTAATCCCATTTAATGCTCAGTGCTCTCACGCAGATTACACATAATCAATTTAGCGCTGAAAGTTTTGCAAACCCATTAAAAGCTATAAAGAAGAAAAAGATGGTTACACAGTATTTTGAGGTTGAAAGGGCTAATGGGGCTTTGGAGGGATTTGACCCTTACTTGGCTTGATGATTAGCTATCAAATAAAAGTGTCTGGAAAGGCAGCTTTGCCTCCTGCCGTGAAATGCCTAAAAAGCCTATAGACACAGACAGGAGAAGGTGTGAAAGTCATTAGAGGGGTGAGAAATAGGAAGAAATCCACAACAATTTACTGAAATTATTACCATGAAATGACCCCAAGCTCTAAATAAACAGGCAGGAAGCCACTAAACTGGGGTATATAGGGTTCATTTGTAAGTTGGAAATGCTGTGTAGTAGGTAAGTATTCAAAGATTCCAGAGTTTAATCTGTGTCTTTTCATCCATTTATATTTTTCTAAAATATAATATAGGGATTTAGAGGACACTTGATAACATAGCTAAGAATGCACTGATTGGAAATATTCCTTAACTATAAAGATTATCGTTTTTTTTTTTTTCTACTCGTAAACACTGTAATATAAAAAATTATATTCTACATACTGATACATTAAGGGTCATTTACTAAGACGAATGCACTGCGCTTTCACACCTTAATTGTTGCGCCAGAAAAATCTTTGATTGAACATGTGAACCGGCGCGCGCAGACGCGCAACTAGATAATAAATATGTGAAATGCAATTGGTGCTAGGGTAACTGCGGTTTTCTCATTGATAATAGCGCACGCCCAATACAATTGGTTAATTTCATCTTATTGGATGTGTCTTGTTAGGCAGTTAGTGGGTGTTCTCAGTGAATTAACCCTTTTGATGCTAATCTCATTCCTATTACTTCTAATATATCTTTGAAATGTGTTTTTTTTTTTCCATTTTTACCCAAATCTTTCAATACATTACAAAGAACAGAGAAGTGTTTCTAAAGCCTATAAATTAATATTTTCCGATCTTGATCTTTAAAGGTTACCATACACTGCAATCAGTTATCTCTTAAAAAAATTAGATTTAGTGCAAGAGCCTGTTTGATTTCCTATAATTTGAATTAATTGTTCAAGTGCGTCTTCCTATTACCTATTTTGCCCTAATCTCAAGTTGGACAGAGATTGGTCAATCAGATTGCATAGTGCATGACCATCTTAAGTGCCAAATTGGGAATGTAGCTGTGCCATGACCCACTTGTATTTTCCTATTGATATTTTTTGGGCATTATAAAAGGCACATGAAAAAACACCTTTTTTCAAGACATGCTAGAGCAGTGGTCATCAACCCTGTCCTCAGGGCCAACTAACAGGCCAGGTTTTACGTATTACCTTGGGGAGATGCAGACTAGAATACTGCAATCACTGAGCAGCAAATTATATCACCTGTGATGTATTTCAGTTATCTTGCAAACCTGGCCTGTTAGAGGGTCCTGAGGACAAGGTTGATGACCACTGAGCTTAAGTGATCAGGAATCTTCAAACTACGACTCTACAGCTGTTGTGGAACTACACATTCCATGAGGCATTGTAAAACCCTGACAGTCACAGACATGACTAGGCACGATGGGAATTGTAGTTCCTGAACAACTGGAGGGCCATAGTTTGAAGACCCCTGTGCTAGACCATTAATATGCCTCCAGAATTGGGTGTGGCATCTGCCCAACTTCTCTCTGCTGGTGGACACAAGAATCTACATCTATAGATATACTGTATATTTGGGCAGCACAGTGGTGTAGTGGTTAGCACCTTCACCTAGCAGCAAAAAGGGTTGCTATTTGTATTTGGGCAGCTATTTTAGATAACATAAGTTCCCAAAACATGTCCTGTCAGGGGTACATGAGGAATGAGGCTGAGAACCACTGCGCTAAAGTGGAAAATTGAATACTTACCGCTCTGTAATTTTCCTTTCTTGGTGCCTATCCATGCATATGCTACCATGAAGGCACCATGAAAGTAGCTTTTAGACAAATCACACCTTTTTTTTGTTTTGCCATGCCAATCAGCCCAGTTAAGCTGCAGCTGGGAAATCTGTTGCATGAAAATAAACAAAACACATAAAACATAAAAATTGTTTATAAATTTTATTGGTCAACAAAACAGGACTTGGAAAAGAGCAAGGAAAGTAAAAAACACATGTATGTTAATTTGACACACTAACAGAATATGATTTTGAGGTCAACAGGAGTGCGCCCACAAATGGACATCTATTAAGGATTTAAACATTAAGTTGTCACAACATCTTGAGGAAGATTTTGAATAATAATAATATAGGTTTGTGTGCTAATGAGGCAATTGAAAATATATGCACAGTCCATGAAACACACAAAATGTGGGTACACCTGTTAAGCACATCATCCAGCATGCTACAAAATTACAGATGGGACAAACACCCCCCCCCCCCCCGGTCCAGGGGGGCAAACAAAGAACCTAACATGGGTAAAAGTTAGGCAACAAATTCCATTGAAGTCTATGGGAACTGACTTGTTCATTTTGCTAGTCCCCACTTGGCTGGCTTATCTTCTAGTTATTGGCTTTAAAACGGGTATGGGGGCCCAGGGCCCACCCTAAGGGACATATATCAATGTCAGCATTTTGGACAACCTCAAAAACAAAACAAGTAGAAGTGCCTTTAAAAATGCAAAATTGATGAAAAGCTAGTAACTAGGGGGGGTGGGGTGTGCTTACTCCGCCTGTAAAGTGGTGCATCTGTAGCATGTATCCAAAATGCTGCTTCAAAGATGTACAGCTTTAGAGGAAAGTTACAAATCTACATTGCAGCTGCAAGATTGAAAAAAAAAATAGCCTGCCCCCCTCTCCCCTAATACATATAAGGTCATTTGGGTCTGTTAAGGCTTAAAAAGGGAACCCCCGCGTGAAAAATCCCACCCCAAAGTGAAAAATTATTGTGCCCCTCCCACACACTAACAAACTCCTAGCCAAACACACAGCAAGCCGGCCCATGAAAGGTGTATGCTTGGGGGCAGGAGGGGCTTGGGCACCCCAAAAGTCAACCAAATTGTTCCCATATTCAAGGGAACAAGGGCCTCTTCCCCACAACCCTAGGCTGGGGTTGTGGGGGGCTGCAGACAGGGGGTTTAAACTAGTGGGCACAAGCTGCTTTGTGGTTGGTATTGTGCTGAGCCCAACATGCCCAAAGGCAGCCAGCTACGTTGAGTGCATGTGGCCTTGTATGGTTCAGGAGGGGATTGGGCGATTGCTCTTCTCGCTCCTTTCCTGTTGTATGCTCTGAAAAAGGATGTGGTTTGGATTGGTGAAAGCAGTTCCCAGCCTTTGGAGAATGGAATGGAGTTCCCCTTTAAAAGCAAAAGTTAGCTGAAATAAATTATATGCATTAGAAGGGGGTGACAAGAGCTTTGTAGAATGGATTGTGGAGTTCCCCTTTAAAAACAAATGTTAGCCGAAAGAAATAATAAGCATTAGAAGGGGGAGACAAGAGCATTGGAGAATGGAGTGTGGAGTTCCCCTTTAAAAGCAAAAGCTAGCCCAAGGAAATCATATGCATTAGAGGTGGAAGGTTAAATTCCCTTTTAGGAGGAGCATAATTTTAACATGGTGCATGTCACATGTTTGCAACGTAACATGCTAACATGACCTGTGTGCAAATATCCTTAAAAAAATACATAGAGGTGAACCAGCGTAAAAAAAAAAAAGTTGTAAAGTTTAGAGGTGCGCCCGTTCAACCCACGCAATTGCATTTATGCTGCTTGACATTTACTAAGATTTTGGCCGCGCAGTGAACAAACGCATTTGAATGAGTGCACATGTGCCCAATCTGTGCCAATCAGTGCCCACAAATCGGCACTGATTGGCACCATTATGTTCCAGATCTGCCCAGCAATGTTTTATCAGTGCCACCTGTCATTGCCCATTGGTGCCACCTGTCATTGCCCATCGGTGCCACCTGTCAGTGCCCGTCTGTGCCCATCAGTGCCCACCTATTAGTGCCCATCAGTGCCACCCATAAGTACCCATCAGTGCCACCCATATGTACCAATCAATGCCACTTACGAGTGCCCATCAGTGCCGCCTATGAGTGCCCATCGGTGCCACCTATGAGTGCCCATCAGTGCCGCATACCAGTGCCACCTATCAGTGCCCATCAGTGCAACCTATTAGTGCCCATCAGTGCTGCCTATCAGTGCCCATCATCAGTGCCCGTCAGTGCCACCTCATCAGTGCCACCTCATTGGTGCCACCTCATCGGTGCCCATCAGTGCCGCCGTATCAGTGCCCGTCAGTGCAGCCATATCAGTGCCCATCATTGAAGGAGAAAACGTACTTATTTACAAAAAATTTTAACAGAAACAAAGAAAAACTTGTTTTTTTTTCAAAAATTTCGGTCTTTTTTTATTTGTTGCGCAAAAAATAAAAAACGCAGAAGTGATCAAATACCACCAAAATAAAGCTTTATTTGTGGGAACAAAATGATAAAAAATTTGTTTGGGTACAGTGTAGCATGACCACGTAATTGTCATTCAAATTGCGACATAGCTGAAAGCTGAAAAATGGCCTGGGCGGGAAGGTGTCTAAGTGCCTGGTATTTAAGTGGTTAAAGTCGACGTAAACCCGATTCATGAAATTTGAGCTGGGCACATATATCTGCAGTGTTTTCTTATCTCTCTTTAAAGCACTATGTTATCAGCATAATGGAGGGAGAGATGAGGGCGCTCTGGTAAGGCTGGGTATCCTTAGTAGCAGTGGAGAGATGGCACTGATGGCAGCACTTTGTAGAGAAGAAGCAACTCTGGAGGGTCATAAAGGAAAGAGAAAGGCACCTCTACGTGCAGTGGTTAGGTGCTGAGGTCTGACGAAGGAGCTGTGCATGCTCCGAAACGCGTTACCGCCCACCACCTTCAGCTGAGGTCACATCGGCCGTGTGCCTTCCAGCTTGGTTCCAGAACCTGGGCCGCCTCATCGCATCTTCACCTCCTCGCCAATCCACATCACCAGGGACTCTGACAGCTGCAGGACGACTCTCCCCCAGACAGACGAGGTGTACAGCGATCCGCATGAGGACAAATCATTATATGCATATGAACTCTTACTATCCTGTAAGTGTTTTTAATCCGATTGTGCCTGTAATAAATCTTTTAACCACTGCACTTAGAGGCGCCTTTCTCTTTCATTTATGTTATCAACATAAGTTAAAGCCAGCCTGAAATTTGTGTCATGGGAAGTTGCTATAAATAGATTAGCAGAGAACTAAACTATTCACAAAACAGCTCTGTAAGTCACTGCCTGTCTCTGCCTATGTGGAGTGGGGGTGTGCCTTTCCTCCAATCAGCTATCTTGGCTGTATGCCCAGACTTCACAGTCAGTGCTGAATGGGAAGAGAAAATTTGTAACATGATGTGCACTTTCTACAGAATATATAAAGCAGAAGACAGAAGATACGCATGTAAAATTTATGTGGGATGATTTGTTTCATTCCTGTGTATCATCTGAGGCTGTGGTATATGTGAGGGTTTACATCCACTTTAAGCATTTGGGGGCAAGGATTTTTTGGCAACCATTGATGTCCACATGTAGTTTCACAGCCAGCACAGGGTGCTGAAATGACAGCCGCTGTCCACCTGCCCTAGAGTTACCATCTTCCCAGATAGCAAGGATAACTTGCACATATTTGTAGCAGTGTTGAATTGTAAGTCTTATTCACTGGCTGCACATTTTTAGTGCCAAGTTGTACACTTTCCGAACACTTAAAGCATAAGTTCTAGCTGGCACTTTTCCAATTTGTAGCAAAATTGAGTGGCAAGGCTCTAGCAAGAGCAAAGTTGCAGTGGTGAGTCTACAGCAAGAGTTCTGCATGTCACAGTGACCCCTGTGGTGGGATGACTATTGCACAATATAACTGAACCAGAACTTGCAGCAGACTTGCTGAATGTTTGCAAAGACTTGATCTGAAGTCATGCAATGCGGACTTGCTGCAATTGTGCAACAAACTTGTGAAGCCTGGCAAGTCTAGCAATAGCTTAGCAAGTCATTTTCAAACTTGCAGCTCAATTGCTTGCTATCTGGGTTTTAATGCATGGAAAACTAAGTGGGAAGGGGATGTTGCATTGTGGTTAAAATTGTGTGATTTAGTCATTATGAACATGCTGAATCAGGTTTTAATTAATGTTATAGTAACCAAAGATTTTTCTTTCATCTTGGTACTAAAGTGGCTTATAATTCATGCAAAGTGAACATTTTATATTTATGTAAAAGATGTGGTGCTTACTCAATAAATTTCCAAAGTGAAAAAGGAAAAACATTTTATATTGCTATTTGTCTATTTTATAAACTTATTCAAATTTTGTTTTTGGAACAAAAATTAATAGAAAAAGTAAAAGGTTATGCATAAGCGGGAAAACAAATTAAAAAAACTGCACACAAAATTGTGAGAATAGAGAAGAATAATGAAAGAGTTGAAAATGTTATATTAGGGTTAATAAGAAGTAAAACATTTGTTTAAAAGTATTTTTTTTTCTAATTTAGATTTAGAAATTTTTGTATACTACACTACAATATAAACCATAAGAGCACTTCCACTTTAAAATCACAGGCTTTGGTTGCACTGATGTAGAGAAAGTTCCCTATAGTCACAATTTCAAATTCACAACTCTTTATGATTATTCAATCAGCACAAATATTAAAGAGCTAACTTGTAAAAATCCAAAAATTTATCAGGAGTTATGAGTTAAGAGTTCATGGCAAACCTTGAAATGATAAGAAAAAATATGTACTTGCTGAAACTACACTATATTTACCCTTTAAGTATGGTCCCGTGTCTAACAAAGAGTGTATGTGGCATGCAGGCCACAAAAATAAAGCATAGCAAAGAAAACAAGAACAAGAGTTTGTTGAGTGACACTGATGCTACCTGAATGCTACCATGATAAGGTGAATTACAAGATTAACATTCTTAAAGAGGAGAAATCAGCACTGTCAAACACGGCAAGCGCAGGAGACAAAGAACAAGCAAGTCTGTAGATTGGAGAGTGCAGAACAAATGAAGAAATCAAAGATAGAAGAGGCTCTTGTGAAGCGTGTAGTTGTTAAAGAGGGTTCAAAAAGCCAAGTGAATGCTCATGAGGTCAAGTAGATGATTCATTCCTTACACATACTATATGAACATAACTGGAGTATGTCTGGCACCAAATCTTCTATGGAAAAGAATGGGTTTAGAGAAACAAGAATGGTATTTATACACAGGCCTTTAAAAAATCACTTCTAAGTTTAAAGGAAAAGTAAAATGAATATAGCATAGAGAGTTATTATACAAACCTGTTTTTTTAATGATATTTGTAATGTAATGTGATTTTGTAATGTGTTGAGATTTTCTAAAAATGTAAAAAAAATAAAAAAGTGCAATATGGTAACCCTTGGGGCATTCTGTACACTGTTGGTTTACAGAAAGCTCAAGAATTTTCACTTCCTTCTTCTTTGACTGGCTTATTGATGTTCTCAGAGGTCTCCACAAAAACACAATTAACATTTTAGGAATCCTTTGCAAGTGGATTTTCACTTTGGGTGAATTTCTTTCAAGGGTTGTCTACTAAAGGGATGCAGACATTGCAGCTTTCCTCATTGGAACACAACGATTTGTTTGGGTGATTATAGTAAACTCAGAGCCTGCCATTCAGGAAAGGTGTGGTGAGACAAACAGCTATTTCTAAGAACAGAAAAAGGTAGGAATCTGCAACGAAGTTTGATTAAATCCCTGCAACGTACATACATTTTGTTTTAACAATGTTGATTTACACTTTAACCCCCCCATTAACACATGAGTGTAGAGTATGTGCAGTAGGTAATTTTTATTTTATTTCCATGCATGATTTTGAGCACTTTTTCAGTGTGAAATGCCATACAGGAGCTTTTTCAGGGGCAGGATTTTCATGTTTTTTGCCCTATAGACTTTTATTATGGGAGCGTCTGAAAGATGCATGTAACACTAAGTAAAGTCCAGTTATTTGTTCAAGCGTACATAAATAAAAGTACCCCATGTGCAGTGACCCAGTCTACGGTGCCTAGTGTAGCCACCAGTAAACACAGCTCAGGTACACTTTTGAACATAAGGTATTTGAATGCCTAGATTTGGAAAAGGACAGTTGAAAGTATGAAATTTTGATTGGCAAATTTATAATCTATTCAGTGCTGAAATTTGAGAGTTGCACAGATTTCAAATTTGCCACTTTTATTTTGTTCTGTGTATGATTCACAGTGCGTGCTAGCAGCTTAGGAGGAGGGGATTATAGCACAGTTGCGTGGGAACTTTTATAATTTAATTATGAGATTTTGGTTGTAGAGAATTGGAGCTTGGAGCTACAAAATGCTTAGGTGTGAATTGGGGCTAACATGCATTTTTCTTATTAATGGTTCAATTGCATTAGCAATGTAAACATTAATGCAAGATGCCTATTGTCTAATATCTGGGATACTAATGGGTCCAGAAAGTAATTAGAAAATGCATTGAGAAAACAGAAATCACTGTTTGTTCATCTGTGCCCATGCTCTGAGTAAGTCTAATGGGAGTGGTTTCATAATTATCCATCAGCTGTGCAGCTGCAGGGCACTAATGAGGAAAGCTGCTGGGCCTGCATCCCTTTAGACGTGATTTTCTATTGGGAGTATCTCACCAAAAATGAAATGTTTGTTGCCGGGGATGCCTGAAATCTGACTTGCATCTTAGTGCAGACTTCTGGGAAAATCAGTGAGCCAATCACACAAGCAGGAAATTATGTTTTTGGGGGCGTTCTCTACACATTCTGTGTACAGAACAACTCCAGGTAGGAATGTTACATTGCATTTTCAGAAAATTACAGCAGCTGCAGATTAAAAAGGAAAGGTATTTTTTACTAATATTCAATTACAATATGACTTGCGTCGCAATTGTATAGGCTATATAATTTTTTCTTTATTTTCTATATTTTTTCCCCCACTAAAGTAGAGTTACCCTTTAAAAAGATTACCCAGTAGGTTATAAATTAGATTTATTCTGCTGTTGCAAATTAACTTTGCTACTGTTCATAGTTTATTCTTTTTGTTTTTTTTTTTAATCTTTTGTTTGGGCTTATGCTGACAGATACTCCCAGCAAACCTTTCTAATGGAACATAGAGATGACTGTTAGAAGGGTCACTGATGCTTTACCCTTTATAAGTCAGTGCCGGAAGTGTGTGGAAGCAGTTGCCCTGTCCACCTACATAGCATGCATAGTCTTGATATTTTTGACATATCCTTGACACATGATCCAATCAGTATATGACACCCTTCACAACATTCAGCTGAGAAGCCCCTAGTCTCACCCACTGTTTTTTAGCAACACATTTACATTAGTAAGTTCTTCTAAACCTACCATCTCCTGTGCTAATGATTTACAGCACAACCACCTGTTAAAAAAATTACCACTTGTAGGTTATTTCACAGTAAATAGTGGGCACACGTCAGAAATCTCATACTGAGACAACAGGTCAGGGGTGGTTGCTAGTTTCTCCACTTTTTTTTTAACTGCGTAAAGAAGAAAAAAAAAATTCTTTGAATAGTGTTGCACTTGTATTTAAGTATCTCCAATATCTATATGTCATTATCAGCTACTGTAAGCATGAAGACTTTGTATTAAAAACACTTGAGGTTGTGTATTTTCCTTGTCAGCACAGTGTCTGTGTATTTGTGCCATGTGCACATACTTGACCTCCGGCTTCACTTCCCACCTCCCTATGACCCACAGATAACCCCTGACAAGTCTCTCAGTCATCTGCAGAATGTGACAACATTTGGACCATGTCTTTTATCAGTGGAGCACCTATTTAAAAAAGTCTCAGACTCTTCAAGAAGAGCCAGGCAGTGGGACTGCATCGATCAGTAACACGTCGCCTGCTCCTGAAAGCACTTCATGTAGGATACCTTCTATGGGAGGCAGTAGACAGACTTAAAATAAATGTCATAGTGATACATTTTTTCATCATAAAACACAAAGGGGGAGATTTACATTACTGTGCAAAAGTTTTAGGCAGGTGTGAAAAAATGTTGTAAATTAAGAATGCTTTCAGAAACCGTCACTTCCAGCACTCCTTGTTCTTCTTTACGCTGAAGATAGTTCTTAATGACATTAGCTGTATGTTTGGGGTTGTTGTCCTGTTGCAGAATATATTTGGGGGCAATCACATGCCCCCTGATGGTATTGCATGATGGATAAATATTGATCCTGACTGAATCTCCAATTCCATTTGCAAAAATGCAACCACAAACTTGCAAGGAACCTCCACCATGCTTCACTGTTGCCTGCAGACACTCATTACTGAACCGCTTTCAGCCCTTTGCCAAACAAATTGCCTCCTGCTACAACCAAATATTTAACATTTTCACTCATCAGTCCAGAGCCCCTGCTGCCATTTTTCTGCACCCCAGTTCCTATGTTTTCATGCATAGTTGAGTCACTAAGCCTTGTTTCTACATTGGAGGTATGGCTATTTGATTGAAAATCTTCCATGAAGACCACTTTTGGCCACATTTCTCCAGACAGCAGATGGGTGTACCTGGGTCCCACTGGTTTCTGTCACTTGTGCGCTGATGGCACTGCTGGACATCTTCCGATGTCGAAGGGAGGTAAAGAAGAAAAAGTCATGTTAAATGTGATCAGTTAACACAGGATAAAAGGACGTATAGTAAGTTACATAACTGTCAAATATCTGAATTTCTTGAGGGTGGTTAAAATTAAGATACTTTCAATAAAATAATATTGTTTTGGTTGTATTGGTCATTGAAGCTCTGAGTAATCACTATCATCAACTAGCAGGCTGAGTGCCTAAAGATAATTTTTATTTATGCAGTTGGTTTGCATTTACCCTAACTAAATAATACGATTATAGACAAATTTAGCCACAAAACTTAGAGGTTAAGGCTCAGTCCACACTGCTGCGATGCGAGAACCTGTGCAAATCCAGTACAGGTTTCTGCATCACATGTCACCCGCCGGCAGTTCACACTGGCCTATGTGAACCGCTGCAGGTGTCAATAGAAATTTAATGACACCCCCAGGTAGGTTTGCATATCGCAGTGCCAACTGTCAATTCGGATAGGAAACGAATCGCATGGGTTTGATCTGATTCTGGTGCGGACCAAAAAAAAGGGTCCTGCATGGCTTTGGTTCCAATGCGATGCAAATTCAGCCATACAATCTGAATTATGGAAAAAAAAGGCATGACATAAAAAAAAAAAGAAAAAACTCAGGGTATGATAACACAGGCAATAAGCTCCCAGTGTGCTGGTCTTACTGACCCAACTGAACTGGCTACTTACTGCAACTTGTAGAAAGGCTTACTCAAAACAGGATTAATCAGAAGTCTGACAGGAAATTCCCTTGGTTTTCTTGGAACATTACCTACCACTTTTTGTGCTGCAAAAGACGATGGCTTTCCTTGACCAGATAACATACAATGGTACTGTCTAACCATACACCCTAGAACTCTACCCACTGTATAATGATACAGGAGAGAAAAAGAGGTAGCATCCTCTATCGATCTGCGCAGTACAAAGGGTAGATGTGTATATTATACATCCACTTTCCACCCTACTGAAAAGTCTTTTAAAGTCATCCAGCTCTGAGAGGTCACATGACTGTCAAAACAATCTATTTAACAATAGTTCATACCTCCCAGTTTCTTGAGATTGGTGAAGGGACATCTTTTAGCACAATGTAGGCAAAGAACATACCCCCACCACGTCCTAGGTTACCTGGGCCATGAAGAATTAATTAATGAACAATAAATAATTGCCTAAGCACACAAGTGCATTTTTTATTACTGTGTTTTCTTTATAGCGGCTTTAAAAAATAACAAAGTGATAATAAAAAAGTTTGTTTGAAATAGTTATGCCGCGTACACACGACTGGACTTTCTGGCAGACTAGGTCTGGACTTCCGACGGACTTTCCGAACGAACGGACTTGCCCACACATGACCAGACTTTCCAGGCAGACTAGGTCTGATGGTTTTCCTGACGGGCTTTCGGCGGAGTTATGGCGGACTTCCGAACGAACAGACTAAAGTCCATTCATTTTGAACGTGATGAGGTACAACAGGACAAGAAAAGGAAGTCAATCTCGCCGCTTCTATTGGCGAGATTGACACCTTGCGAGCCCCGTCGCGGGAGCCAGCGCAGAGCATAGGCCCTTAGGTCTGGAATGGATTTTGGGGGCACCCCCTACGCTGTAAAAATGGCATGGGGGTGCCCCCAATATCCGAGCAAGCGAGCGCCCCCCCCTCCATAACCATACCAGGCCGCATGCCCTCAACATGGGGGTGGGGGCTTTGGGGAAGGGGGGCCCCCCCACCCCAAAGCACCTTGTCCCCATGTTGATGAGGACAAGGGCCTCTTCCCGACAACCCTGGCCGTTGGTTGTTGGGGTCTGCGGGCAGGGGGCTTATCGGAATCCGGGAGCCCCCTTTAATAAGGGGGCCCCCAGATCCTGGCCCCCCACCCTATGTGAATGAGTATGGGGTACATCATACCCCTACCCATTCAGCTAGGGGAAAAAAGTGTCAATAAAAAAAACACACTAGACAGGTTTTTAAAGTAATTTATTAGGCAGCTCCGGGGTCTTCTTCCGACTTCGGGGGTCTCTTCCGACTTCTCCACTCTCTCCGGCCTCTTCTCTCGCTCTCCGGCCTATTCTCCCGCTCTCTGGTTCTTCTCTTGCTCTCTGGTTCTTCTCCCGCTCTCCGGTTCTTCTGCCCTGGTCCTCCGCTATCTTCTGCTCTTTTGCCACTCTCTTGCTAGCGTTGGCCCGGTTTTCTCCATCGTCTTGTTCCCTCTTCTCTTCTTCCGATGTTGACACGACGCTCTCTCTTGCTGTAATGCTGTGAGCATGGTGAGCAACGACTAATATAGGCATGGGGCGGGGTCACTGGTGATGTCACCCAGTGACCCCGCCCCTTAAGACGTCACAGTCCCAGCCCCCCGCTCGCAGACCCCGACAATCAACGGCCAGGGTTGTCGGGAAGAGGCCCTTGCCCTCATCAACATGGGGACAAGGTGCTTTGGGATGGGGGGGCCGCAGGGCGCCCCCTTCCCCAAAGCACCCACCCCCCATGTTGAGGGCATGGTACGGTTCAGGAGGGGGGGTGTTCACTCGTCCCCACCCCCTTTCCTGACCGGCCGGGCTGCGTGCTCGGATAAGACTCTGGTATGGATTTTGTGGGGTCCCCCACGGCGTTTTTTCAGCGTAGGGGGTTCTCCTTAAAATCCTTACCAGACCTAAGGGACATTGTCGCCTCTTTCTGCAATAGGAAAATGTGTGTATTTCCCAATAGGAACTGGCTCCGGCAGAGTTCCGGCGGGAAGATTTGTAACATGTTTCAAATCTAAAGTCCATTGGATTTTCGACTGAAAAGGCCTGTCGGAAGTCCAATGAAGCCCACACACGGTCGGATTGTCCGACGGATTTGTCGAGTTTGGTCGAAAAGTCCGCCCGTGTGTACAGGGCATTAGTGTAGTGCAGCCATTGACAGCCAAGGTGCTATGGAACCCCTGGGTTTTCCAGAGGCTGTCAGGGGCTCTATTAGCTGTGGCTGATTGATTGACCTTCTATCTGATGGTACCTGCATAGTTCTGGGGCCAACAGAACATGGCAGAGTTTGCAGCATAGCACTAAGGATCTTTTTAGCTGTCTTTAAGGGTGTCATTCTGACCATCACTATAAGGGTTGCATCCTTCCTACTGATCTCCAATCTAAGGGTTACATACTTGCTTCTGGCTGCCACTGACCCCTGAAATAATTTTAGCAGGGGTTCCCTGAAACCTGAAAATTCTTGCAGGGCTCCTCTGGTGTAAACAGGTTATTGCATTTATTAAAGAGGGTTACACATCTGTCCAAAATGAGGGACAATTAAGAAAGAAAGAGGGATAGAGGGATTTGGTTCCAAAAGAGGGATAGCCCCTACATATGAGGAACATTTTGGAGCTTTGATAGTTGCAGATAAAAGTTGCATTTTGGTAAGGACCTCTGTGCTTGCAAGGATCATAAGGATGCTCTCCCATATGATTACTACCACTCACCAGTAGTGGAAAAAGCAAGGCAGCTCTTTCAGGGGTCCCCTTTCTCCAGCTTACACACAGAATGCTTCTGTATCACTTGAAAAATGTTAACAAACTCATTCTAACAGTTTCTTTATTTCCCTCTTGCCCATATTCGCCATGTACTCAGCAGCTAGTTTGGACAATTAAGATGCTCATTCTTTTAAACTCAGTCCCCTGCTGGCATGCTAAAGATGCCTGACTTGGACTTTTGTTTTACAAAATATTGCATATGTAATCCAGAATGGTTATTCTAACATTATTCCTTGAAAAAAATGGCTTTAGCCGTTGGAAAAAAAATGAGACACCTGATATGGTGTAAGCATATATTATGCTATTAAGAAGAAGCAGGTAAAGAAGGAACCACTATGTATAAAATAAATAAATAAATAATAATAAAAAAAAATAATGCACACATAACAAGAAGAACACTAATTGGTGAAAAGGCATTTCATAAAATTTGGATGTAGTTGGTCTTTATGGGAGGATGTGAATGAATTATACAAAGCGTGTGCTACACACAAATACTGCTAACTGTCTGCTGCAGAATCACTCTGTTTGTCTTGCAGGATTTATTACAATCTAATGATTATTACAGTGAAAAGACTCCTCTCACGCTGATAAACTATGTGCTGTTCAGGTTAGCTGGAGCCGGGTGCTGAGCCTAATTAGTGTGTTGGCAAGCCGCCTGTCTCCACACTCCTGTTTTTGTTATTAAGACGGAAATTAACAACATGCACAAAGACTTGAGCTTCTGTACATATTTGAAGTATATTTATGCTGTCCCAGAAAACATGTCTCCTACTTTACATCAAGAGATTCCTGAGAGAGCAATCTGGGAATATTTTTCAGGCAGTTTTATAGAGCCGAAGGCCTAGGACCATTTTGAAAGGGCGAAGAGGAACTCAAAACAGCTTTCCATAAAGAGTGCATTTTCTTAAAGTGAACCAATCAGGCTAAGTACCAGGTTTGCTAAACAGCTAACAGCGGAAGGTAATATTTAGCTTCCCTACTCTCCCCTGATGTTGCTATCCACCATCTCATAAAAAAAATCAGATTTTTCCACAGAAGAACACATTGTGACCCCCCTTGTTTTCCATAGCCAAGTGCCTAGTGTGTGAGAGTCAATTAGCCAGGCCCTGAGCATTGTTACACAAGGAAAGTAATGCAGAAACTTTGCAGACAGGTGAAGGGGAAGCCTAGCACAGATATATATTCACTCCTTGTTGAACTTGCTGTGAATTGAACCTTTACTTTGCTTAGCCCAGGCAGAATACATGTTTGCTTTAAAGTGGAACTTAATCGACTTAGCGAGCTGCAGGATAATTTGCCATAATATGCCAGTATGCACTGCCTACTAGCACATTATGGCAAACTTGCCTCATTCAGTGCTGACAGGTATGTGCTCTCCCCTACCACTTCATTGCTGCTGCCATCTTCTCACTTCTTTCACATCTGTTTTTCTCCTCCCTATGGCCATTGTGTGGTGTGTGTGCTGGATTCATATTATCCCTCCACCATTCTTATGGCTCCATTCTCAGCATCTCACATTGTATTGGCATGGCCCAGTTCATTAGACTTTCCTCTTTACAAATTCATCTCCTTGTGAACTGACAATCAGCTACACATGGGTTGATAAGGGCAATGTAATGATTAGAAAATTGTTAAATTAAAAAGAATTTTATTGATACAAAAACGAATAGAATACAAATAAACGTACAAATCAATATATGTTTATACATATATTGATTTGTACGTTTATTTGGATACTATTCGTTTTTGTATCTATAAAATTCTTTTTAATTTAACAATTTTCTAATCATTACATTGCCCTTAAATCCCATTTTGAGGTATATATTTGGTCTTTAAAGTCATAAGGGATGATGGCAATGACACACCCAACCCTCTGTAGTCATATATTTGTGTAAACACATGGGTTGATTTACTAAAACTGGAGAGTGCAAAATCTGGTGGAGCTGTGTATGGTAACAAGCTTCTAACCTCAGCTTGTTAAATTAAGCTTTGACAAAAAAAAAAAAAAAAAAAAATGGAAGCTGATTGGTTTCTATGCAGAACTGCACCAGATTTTGCATGCTCCAGTTTTAATAAATCAACACTACAGCTGACCAACTGTGTTTTCCTCCTGTTTAACTTCAGGCACTTGAAGGTTGTAGCAAGGCCTCCTGGACATGCACTGGGCCCATTGACCTGTGGATGATTCTGCCCTGACTAAAAGTGTGCACTGTGCAATTGCTGTAGTCAGTGTACAAAAAATTAAAAAACATACTTGGGGAAAAGAAATTAGTTTTGGCAAAAGAGATACAGGCCTCTTCTGCCAAAAATACTGTACCTACTAACATTATTTTTTACCATCATCATCAAAATCATCATCATTAGAGCTTATCCATGCAGAGGGTTTTTTTTTTATGACAGAGTCCTTTTAGGAAGTTCCCTCCTAGTTGGAATTATAGATAGGAATGAGTAGCTGTAGTTAATAGATAGCTAAGCTTCATTCAGTCCCAGTCCAAGCAACTGCAACCCATAGCAGGTGCCTCGGTTTCCCTGAATAGGTAGGGCTAATGTCAGTTAAAGAGTCAAAAACCAATTGGTGCTAGAAATCAGTCTGACTGGGCCGTTGGTATTACAGTAGATACAAATATAACATAACATAGGTAATTCTTTTTATTTTTTGGCTAAATGAGTTATAAAACTTTTAAAATGAGTGAGAAGATATTTGTATTCAGTATCTGTTACATATTTGTTACATATCTCACAGGATATCTTTAATTTTGTAGCCTGTATCTGCAGCAGTAACAGACCGTGCAACTTCAGATGGAATAAAAAGAAAGACAAGAAAAAAGACATTGTAACATTGTACTAGGCAAAGTGAAATATTTATAACCAGATGAAAATTTAGTGTGCCCCTGTGTGCCTTGGTGATCCAACTGACCAATTAAACAACTTGTATGTGACTGGATGCTTCATCAGCAGGGTATAATAATATTTCCATTCTAAAAAGACACGGGCAAGGCGTAGACATAATGGCTCTGTCCTGAGTGACTCTGTCACCGATGCAGTTATCAATTCTGATCATGTCTTCTCTGCTCTTTTACAGGTAAATGTCTCCTATCCATCTGTACATCTCTACTGAACTGACTTTGCTGTAACATTTTTGGTAAATGTCTTCTATCCATCTGTACATCTCTACTAAACTGACTTTGCTGTAACATTATTGATAAATGTCTTCTGCTGCCATATCTTTAAACTTCTATATTTAATGCTAGCTCTATAACAAACACACTGCAATAGCAATATTACTGGTGATTGATTCTCAACCCCATTTGGCTTGAGTGATCAAGAGAGGTAATTAGCTTTACGACCCTAGCCTGTGTCTGTAGCTGGTCTGGTATTGGCCATCTCCTCCCCATATTCAGGTGTCTCAAATCAGACCCAATAATGACCAACTGAGAAATGCATGCCTGCTTAGTCTCCCTATAAATTAAAAGCAGCCTATGGGGTGGCGCAGACAGGGGCAAGGCGCAGACATAATGGCTCTGTCACGAGTGATGCGCAGTTTCACCGACGCAGTTTAACTAAAGCTGGATGAAGATACAACAAGAATCTCTGCTCCACTCTGCAAGACGACAAGCAAACCAGCTTTTGACATTTATTTTATATTTTATATAAAGTTAGTTTCCCACTCTCTATCCACTAACATGCTCCTTATTCTCTTCCTTCTCACATTGGTGTCTTCTATCCTCAAATTTTCTGTACTCTGCCCCTCCTCTCTTCCCTGCAGCATGTACATATCACCCTCACTCCTACTGTCTCCCTACTATGGCACTCATCATCTCCTGCATTTGCTGCACCCACATGCTGACATAAACACCAGGGCCATTAGACACGTCTGCTCATGCACATCCCACTCCCATCTTGCCTTCCTCGCCCTCCTCCTTCTCCTAGTCTCAGGTGACATTTCTCCTAATCCTGGTCCGCCATTTCCCAACTGAAAGCCACATGTCTAATACCCCTCCCCCTCTGGCAACCACCGCAATCCACTCAGTTTCATTTCTATCCCCCTGCTTCCTCAAAGCAGCTCACCAATCTCATGCGCCTTTTGGAACGCCCGCTCTTTCTGTAACAAGCTAACATCTGTACATGACCTCTTCATCTCTCATGGCTTTAACATATTCATCATAACAGAAACCTGGCTTCAAAATTTTGACTTCTCCTGCTGCCCTCTCCCATGGGGGTCTCCATTGGACTCACTCCCCCAGACCCAACAGACAGAAAGGAGGTGGAGTTGGCTTCCTTCTAATCCCCACAAAGCAGCTTCCAAGTCCTTCCTGTCCCTCCCTCTCTATCCCTCTCTTCTTTTGAGATGCACTGTATTCGCCTGTTTTCTCCCATTTCTCTGAGGATTGCAGTAATTTATCGGCCTCCAGGACTGGTACCGCGCTTTCTTGATGACTTTGCTGCCTGGATACCCTACTTTCTCTCCTCTGAAATACCCACCATTATTCTTGGTGACTTCAAAATTCCTGTCAATGTTAACAGCCCAACTACAGCTAAACTTCTCAACTTAATCTCATCTTTTGACCTAACCCAATGGACACATACTTCCACTCACTCCAATGGTAATACCCTTGACCTTATATTCTCCCATCTCTGCAACCCTGGCAACCTCACCAACACCCCCTTTCCTCTCTCTGATCACAACCTCATTACTTTCACTGTATTCTTGCCTCCAACCACCCATCCCTCCAAGCAGCAAACAATTACTTGTAGAAACCTTTGCCACTTTAACCCTTCTCTTCTCTATTCTGCTACTGACCACCTATATGACATAATCTCTTCCCTGTCCTGTCCTGACCTGGCCACCTCTCACCTCTGTCTACAACAGTTCACTCTCATCATCACTAGATGCACTTGCTCCTCTAACCACACGCAGAATCAGGCCCCGACCGTTACAACCCTGGCAAACTAACAACACTAGTAACAATCTCTCCTGCGCTCAGGTGTCCATGAACCAAACATGTGGTGTGACCGCCTAAAAAGGTAATGCCTACTGTCTTGCAGCCCTCCTTTGAACAATGGGTATTCAAGCTAGAAAAAAACAGAAAAGAAGGAGGGCGCACCAACCTAGTGCATTACCACTAATAAACTTTAATGCAGCATAAAAACAGCAGAAATAATACTCACAAACGAGCTTGTATAACCAGCTTTAAAAAGGGCGCAACAGCGCTGTTTCTGTAAATCGACACACCAGGACCTAATTGCCAAGAGGGTCAAACCGGTGCAAACGGCTAACTCGTTTCGGGGGAGCACCCCTTTCTTCAGAGCCTAAGCGGGCAATGGTTGGTCTCTCAGACCTCTTCTCTCTATATAAATGTGCCTGTATCTGCCACACCCAATTGATGGCGACGCCCCCCCTCCCCTCCAAAGACTTGGACACCCACCCCTTTGGGCTAGCTCTCCCTGGGCCTAACCCTCTGAGTGCGATCTCTATTTGAGCCAGATAGTAGAAAACAATAATCTATAATCAATGTTGCCTGCTAAATAATAAGCCAAAGGATCTATAGTGCTATCAGCATGGACCACAAAGCACAAGGGGGGGGGGGACATAGGCGCCGACCACACATACCTCAAATCGTGCATGTATATCAGTCAGTAGCCACATACCATAGATTCGCCAGGATGGATAATTCCGAGGCTTCTCCGGCTCCCAGGGGCCATAATGATATTTTCAAATAGCATGTGGAACGCACGCCGCCCGAAGGACCAGGAAGTGCGGGCGTTCCTGCGTTCCACCCGTAACTTCCGGCTGATCGCGGCGTCATTTCCCCTTCCAGAAGTGTCAGAAGACACTGTGTGCAGGGGACACGGCCCGGAAGTGCGGGTGTGTTTGCGTTCCACCCGCTGCTTCCGGCCGTCATAGAATGGCCTATAGATGGCTAGGATCGGGGGTGCGCGCGCATCTCAATGCGCCCGCGCGCCTTACACCAATCCCTCAAATGCTGTCGCCTATCGTAGGCAGAATCTGACCGCACAAGACAGGCAGCATACTAACAAAGACTACAGGCATCACTCAGCCCACAAAATAATATATAGAGACTTTGGTATAGTTAAACAAAAACACAATCCAAATGGGGAGGCAGATAAAGAATCGAACTGATACCACCATTGTCAATACTTGTTTGGTGATAATCAGTCGATATGGCCCGCAGAAGTATCCTCCCAAGGTGCACTAAATTGTGCTACATATAATATACACATAATTCATAAATTAGAATATAATTGGTTATACAACATATAATATATATATTACATAAAATACGTCATTGGACCTAATATTAAAAGATCAAAACATAGGAATTCATAACAATTAGTCATATAAATAAAGAAGACCAGGGAGAAATCCGTGCATAATGGTACTTACATGATAGTTGTCCTAAAACAGCATAAAACCAGATATAGTATTTAAAACTGAATACAAAGACTCATCAGCCTATACCATTATTGATCGCCATTAAAAACATCAAAAGAGTTCACCTACTAGGAGGCTACACACCCCTCCATGTAGATATAATAAAATATAAATATAGTAAATATATTTAAAAAAAAAAAGGAACATACTATGTCATATAGCCATAATGGCTATCTCCCCAGCATATGCCCTGGAGGATACCTCTGCGGTCTAGCATACCAAAGAAGAGAGAGACACCATTGCCCGCTTAACCTAATGAAAATTAACACTAAACACCAATGGTGGTGATGTACATAAAGTGACAAAAACTACATAGTATACCAAGTTTCACATCAAAAGAATCAAATGAATCAAATTATCAACTGTCTAAAAACCAAACATGACCTAATAACTAGATTCTATGTATATAGCTAAAAAACTGCATACCTGCTGCTACACCTGTTATAATAATAATCTGCCCCAATTCGTGGTCCCTGATCCTAGTGCAACCCAAAGGACCCAAATATAAGCCCCTACCTGCATATTGATGGCAAGGAGCACACTACAAAGGTCAAACCATAGTTAGCCTACCTAATGCCACCAATAACTCGGGGACTGGAGGTGTTATACAACATTGTGTAGTTCGATTTCCTCGTTCAGGCCTTTCGGGGCCAAAGTACCTAGGGAAAATATCCAGAAGGCCTCTCTATTGCACAGCATTTGATGTTTTTTGCCATTATCCAAATCGCTCGGCATCGCTTCAATGCCGAACACCTTGAGGCCGTCTGTACTGCTACTGTGGGTTTCTTTAAAGTGTTTCGGTATTGAATAGTTATCCTTTTCTGTCAGGATACTGCTCCTGTGCTCATTCATTCTGGTCCTCATGGGTCTTGACGTCCGTCCGACATAGAGGAGGCCACAAGGGCACAGAAGGCCATAGATGACATATGGAGTGCCGCAGTTGATAAACTGCTTCATCTTGTGAACCCTACCGTCTGTTCCAACGACTTCTTTTTTTCTATGGCACATATGCACGCAGTTCCCACACATACTACTCCCACATCTGTAGCTACCCTTCTGGTCAAAAATCGTGCTCCAGATGCTGCTAAGCCCTCCATTTCTTTGTTTTCTCACCCTACTTGGGGCAATAATGCTCCTTAGGTCCTTCGGTCTTCTAAAGACCAAATTAGGATGTGAAGGAAGGCTTGTCTTCAAGATGGGGTCTGATTCGAGAATTCTCCAATTCTTTTTGAGGATTTTTTGTATTACGGGGGCCTTGTTGTTGTACCTTGTGCAAAACCATACCTGTGGTCGTTCATCTGTGTGAGGGTTTGTCTTTATTTCTTCTTCTCCAACACAAATGTTGTCATATAGCACAAGGTACTTTTGGAACGCCTCCTCTATGTGTTTCTCTTCGTAGCCCTTTTCCTTGAACTTCGTTTAAGGACAAGGCTTTGTTCTTCATAGTCTTGCTTCAGGCTGCAGGTCCGCCTAAGTCTGCAAAACTGACCAAAGGGGACATTTTTAATCCATCTAGGGTGATGGTGACTCCGAGCATGAAGGTATGAATTGCCAGCGCTCTGTTTGAAGTGGGTTTTTGAATAGATAACCCCAGTGTCATCAACCTGTAGCTCTAGATCCAGGAAGATCAAGGACTTATCGTCCACCACATGTGTGAAGGAAATCCCATAAGGGTTCCCTGCACAATGTGCTAGGAATCCTTTCAGCTCCTCATCGGTACCGCTCCAGATGATGAGAATATCATCTATGTACCGCGAGTACAACACTAGGTTCTTCCCATATGGGTTATTGGCCCAGATGTAATTGAGCTCCCAATAACCCATAAACAGGTTCGCATAGCTGGGAGCGAACCTAGCACCCATATCCGTACCCCTTACCTGCCTATAGAACCTGTCCAAGAAGGTGAAGTAGTTGTGAGTCAAAGTGAATTCGATGCATTCATAAATGAATCGAGCTTGCCTGGGACAACTGGAAACTGACAACACTAGAAATCTCAAGAGACATTGCCGTGCTCTTGAACGACTGTAGCGTAAAACCAAATGCCTGCAAGACTTCACCCTATATAAATCTGTCCTTCTAAAATACAATTCCTGCCTCCATGCTGCCAAACAAGCCTACTTTGCCTCTCTTATTAATTCCTTGTCATCCTGTCCCCATCGGCTCTTCTCAACCTTTAACTCTTTGCTTCGTCCTCTACCCTCTAACTCACTCACTGCCCAAGAGATTGCCAATCACTTCAAAGACAAGATCAATGCAATTCGTGAGGACACCTCCACTGTGCGTACGTCTTCCCCACCCAACATACCTTGCCTAGCAGTACATTTAACACTCTCCTCTTTTGAATTGGCTACTACTGAAGAGGTTAAAAAACTTTTCTCAGATGCCCACCTAACCAATTGTCTCTTGGATCCTGTTCCCTCACAACTACTACGGTCACCCTCTTCTTCTATCCTATGCTCCCTCACTCACATCTTCAATCTCTCCCTCTCTAATGGCACCTTCCCTTCCCCTCTAAAACATTGCGCAGATCACTCCCATACTTAAAAAGCCCTCACTGGACCCAAACAACCTGAACAACTTAAGACCCATCTCATTGCTCCCATTCACCTCTGAACTTCTAGAACGCTTAGTCTACAACCGTCTTAGCTCCTACCTCAGTGAAAATAACCTTCTTGACCCCTTACAGTCTGGCTTTCGCTCACAGCACTCCACGGAAACTGCCTTACTAAAACTCACTAACGATTTACTAACTGCTAAAACCAACAGCCAGTTCTCCATACTCCTACTACTTGACCTCTCTGCAGCCTTCGATACTGTTGACCACCCGCTCCTTCTCAATAAACTACATTCCCTTGGCCTCCGAGATTCTGCTCTATCCTGGTTCTCTGCCTATTTATCACAGCGCTCCTTCAGTGTCACCTAGAACTCTGTCTCCTCCTCTCCACTGCCCCTTTCTGTGGGGGTCCCCCAAGGCTCTGTTCTTGGACCCCTTCTCTTCTCTATCTACCCCTCCTCCCTTGGTCACTTGATAACCACCCACGGCTTCCAATACCACTTATACGCTGATGACACCCAAATCTATCTGTCTACTCCTCACCTCACTCCTTCAGTCTCCTCTCGCATTACTAACTTACTAACTGACATATCAGCATGGATGTCGCACCACTTCCTTAAACTAAATCTCTCTAAAACTGAGCTATTAATATTTCCACCCACCCGTGCCCCCCTCCATGACTTTTCCATCAAAATCAACAATGCAACCATCAGTCCCTCCCCTCACGCCAGCGTACTAGATGTAATCCTAGACTCTGACTTGTCATTTCAGCCTCAAATCCAATCGTTGTCAAAAGTTTGTAGAATTCATCTCCGTAACATCTCTAAAATGTGCCCCTTTTTAACAAATGAAACCACCAAGCTCCTCATTCACTCACTTGTTATCTCTCGCCTTGACTATTGCAACTCCCTTCTTATTGGCCTACCTCTCCATAGGCTATCCCCTCTTCAGTCTATCATGAATGCTGCTGCCAGACTTATCCACCTTACCTACCCCTCAATGTCTGCCAACCCTCTCCTCCAATCCCTGCACTGGCTCCCAATCACCCAGCAAATTAAATTCAAAATACTAACCACAACATACAAAGCCATTCACAACTCTGCCCCGAGCTACAACACCAATCTTGTCTCCAAATATCACCCAAATCGTCCTCTCCGCTCTTCTCAAGACCTCCTGCTCTCAAACTCTCTCATCTCCTCCTCCCATGCTCGTCTCCAGGATTTCTCCAGAGCCTCGCCCATCCTCTGGAACTTGCTACCTCAACCTATCCGGCAATCCTCTACTCTTGCTACCTTCAGGCGATCCCTGAAAAATCATCTCTTTGGGAAAGCCTATCACGTCTCCAACTAATCTCCTACCACTTCCAACAGCTCATTCCCCACAGTTACAACCTTTTGTACCACCTTCCCCACCCTATTAGATTGTAAGCTCTTCTGAGCAGGGACCTCTTAATCCTCTTGTATTTTATTGTATTATAACTGTATTGTCTCCCTTTTATATTGTAAGGTGCTGCGTAAACTGTTGGCGCTATATAAATCCTGTATAATAATAATATAATAATAATAATAATAAATACCCACCCACTATGACATTTTTAAAATCAGGTAAAGTGTTATTCAATTTACTGACTTCTTTCCATGAAATTTAAGACCCCTTTCACACTGGGGCAGTTTTCAGGCACTTTAGCGCTGGAAATAGCCTCTGCTAAGCGCCTGAAAACTGCCTCCCATTAATTTTAGTGTGACTTTTCACACTCGGCGGTGCGCTTTTGGGACGTTTCTGAAAAGTCCTGCAAGCAGCATCTTTGGAATGGGTTGGGAGCTCTGTATTTAGTGCTCCCAAAATGCCCTGCCCATTGGAATGAATGGGCAGCGCTTTCAAATCGCCAGAAAAGCGATTTGAAAGCACCGCAAAATGGGAGTTTTTAACTCTTTTTTGGGGCTTTCAGTGTGAAAGCAGTCATAAGATATGCAGAACTACAATCCTTGCACATATGTTTGATTTCAGTAGACAGTGAAAATAAATATGGGATATCAATAAAAGCTTGTATTTACGATGTTCTAATTTTGACTCATGTATTGTCCACATACATGAAGCAATAATTCAGTTTTATTCCTCTGTAATGCTCCGTACACACGGTCGGATTTTCCGACGGAAAATGTGTGATAGGACCTTGTTGTCGGAAATTCCGACCGTGTGTGGGCTCCATCACACATTTTCCATCGGATTTTCCGACACACAAAGTTTGAGAGCAGGCTATAAAATTTTCCGACAACAAAATCCGTTGTCGGAATTTCCGATCATGTGTACACAAATCCGACGCACAAAGTGCCACGCATGCTCAGAATAAATAAAGAGATGAAAGCTATTGGCTACTGCCCCGTTTATAGTCCCGACGTACGTGTTTTACGTCACCGCGTTCAGAATGATCAGATTTTCCGACAACTTTGTGTAACCGTGTGTATGCAAGACAAGTTTGAGCCAACATCCGTCGGAAAAAATCCTAGGATTTTGTTGTCGGAATGTCCGATCAATGTCCGACCGTGTGTATGGGGCAAAAGAGTTCAAGGCTCTCTTCTCCACCTCATCCATGTACAGGTTAACTACAATGGGAGAAACAGGTTGTCTCATAACAGCCATGTTTCTGTTTATAGAAGCTGTCCTTGTACCTAAAATAGGTGGTGTTGAGGCAAAGGTCCTGTAAGGAATATTCTTGGTCTGACTTGGGTTCTGTTCTACTGTCAAGAGTCTTATGTCATTTTAAAGTGTTTCCCTACCATCTCAATAGCCTCTGCAGTTGGTATACTAGTGAAAAGGTATGTGTCATCATAGTGCATCATTGTCTCTTTTACCATCAATCCATGTACCTTGTTGACAATCTCTATAGAATCCTAAATTTATCAAGTTTCAACTAACAGTGATAGGATGGTAACCAAATGCAATGTTGTATTTGACAAACAATATGCCTTGGCTGGGGTGGAGCTTTAAAAAAACCAAAAGGAAGCAAACATCTAAAAACTTTAAAAAAAAGAGTAAAATTGACTGCAAATCTATAGTTTTATACTTGCCCTTTAAAGTTGTTGTAAACTCTTACACACAGTATGCCCACTGAAGTAACTGGCATCAGATGATACACAGAGATGAAACAAATCCTCCTGCATAAGTTTTACCTGTTAAACTGCAGTCCTTCCTCCTCCACAGCCTCCTAAAGCAGACATTTCACACATCCTTTCTCAGCTCCAGTAGGCATAGAGTAGTGAGCTGATAGTAATCAGAGACCTACGTGGAGGAAAAGGACACACCTCCTCTACACACTTTCATAGGGAAACATGCAAAACTAAGGCTGTCAATCACCTGCTGTGTGCTCGAGAGGGGGCATCTTACAGGATTGTCAGGTTTCAGCATAAACTGTCAGAAGTGACTCATGCAGATAGCAGAGGAATAATTTAATTTTTCAAATTAAGCCAAAAATTGTGATTGGCAGGTTTGGGTAACAGCTTTAGTTAAGATGTCGTTTTCTTGGGTATCAAAAATTACATCCAAACAGTAATAAAGGATATGACTAAGTCAGTTGGAATAAAATATGAATATAAATAAGTTATATCAGGGTATTAAAACAACATGCAATATTATATCTCTTCTGTTATGCATGTAACTATTGTTAAAAGAAGAAAGCGCCCTCTCTGCCCATGCCTGGCTCTTTCTTTCTTGGTACCTGGTTGTCACCTAATTTGAGGTAAGGTAAGCAAGTTTTCTTTATTAGATTATTAATAGTAAAATGCCTTTTTGCCTTTTTTGGAGGCAACAGAATGAGCAGCAGATTCCCCTCCACACTGTGACATTTCCAGCAAAAGCACAGATCTGTAATTGACATTTATCAGATAATTATAAAAATCTTGGTGTGAACTGACAGTCATTAGCTGTCGCGTGCTTGTCACTGAGTATCTGTCATTATTTCCATATGTTATCACATTAAATGGGAGATGATTAGTTGCTGTATGGAGATTGCTTTTTTTTTAAAGATATTTTAACCCATTCTTAAAGCAGTCATGATGATGGAAAAAGCTTCTTCTCTATACATTTTCTTTAAAACTATCTTATCCTTTAGTGCTATCATAGCCAACATATTAGACTATCATAATGGCACTTATGTGTTCTTTTACAGGTTTACAACCGATATTGCTAATTTTCTGCTAAAGGCTCTTGGATAATAAGCATTAATTGAAAGGCAGAAAAGCCTCTTCAGCTGTTTTATTATTGGTATGCCAGAAATACAGAGAGAGTTCTGATAGCAAGACAGAGAGCATGATTATGGCTTAGTAAGCTTGAGACCATTTTATATTATTTTAAGCACATAAACCAGCCAATCACCAGTATCCATTTTCTCAGAAAAAAAAATTATTCATTTCTCAATCAAGAAACATTTTAGGTATATTGTTTATCTCAAACAATGCAAAGTGTCAAGAACAACAAATATTTTGATCCTCTCATTGGCTAAATTCAGGAAAGTAGTACCTGTTTGCTTTGAGTCAATGACAATGTGCGTTTGCTTCTGATTATGTTTTTGCAAGTGCCTCTTATCGCATACTGCAACTTCTTATTGTACAGCTGTCCTTGACAATAGGCTCTTGCTGCCAGCAGTTGATATCCTGGCATTATCTTTATTCCCCTGCAAAGTCAGAGATTGAATTTAAAAAAAAAATTACACTTTCTTTGTTAGACTTTGTATTTAAACAGTCAGAATATATATTGTAAAAATAAGCAGTTAAGGAGACAGAGTGTCTAATTTAAAGCCATATCTACATTTCATCATAGGGAAGACATTCATCCTGGTCCAATTAATAGCTCAAGAGTTTATTGGTGCGGAAACTATGTTGTGAAATTTGATTATTTTCAGTAGTATATGAATTAAAAAAAAACAACAGCAGCATTATTTTTTATTTATCAAGGTAACTGCATTTTTAGTGAGTACAGAAAGTGGATTTAGATATTAGCTATTGACCAATAAAGTATATTTCAATTCAATTTTTGTGTGTGGAGTTCAGCTTTAGAAAAATGCACAAAGAACCTTATCTTTTTTGTGTAAACATCTAGTCACATTATATTGCCTGCTGCATCTGACAAGCAGAGCTTCGACAAACAAGGCCTCAATACCAGCTTGAGATAGATAAACCTCAATTGCAGCAGAACAGGTCTGTTGGTTCCATTGAGTCCAGGGAAGAGCAAGTGTATAAAATCCCCCTGGGATGTTCCCAACTGTGGACAGAAATGGTGACTTGGACACTTACATATAGGGATTTGAAAGGCCTTCATTACCGTTTGCCCAATGGGGAGAGTATCACCCTTGAGATAAGGCCCTTGAAGTGTATGTGAAGACCAAGACGAGTGCTATGATGCCATTGAGCAGTCCATTACCAAACTGTACAACCTCATTCCAGATGAGTACCTTAAGCTCTTCTGGACATTACAGGGAGTTCATAATTACAGCAATGTAGACCTTGCTGGCAATTTGCATCACTGCTTTTCAGCAGTGAATATCGTTTGACACCTTGCAGAAGCTGAGGATTAAGTTCCTCCACACATATCCTGCTGAGGTTCAGCAGTTTGTACTTGACCAAGAGCCCAAAAAGGCAGATCAAGTAGTGGAAATCAGATTTCCATGTGGCATATATAATGAATGACACCCATAGGACCAGTGCACTCAACTGGAAAGAAGAAAATGCAGCTGAGCTCTCTTCTCCTGACAGCCAGAGGCCTAAAGCAACTTGACATACCACAGCCAAGCCAGTCTCTGTGAATACCTGGAGATGTTATGCTTGCAACAAGGTGGGTCATCTCACTGTGTCTTGCCTCAAGTAGAATTTGTCTGATCATACAGTTATTGTGCGTCCTTCCAGGAATTCAGAGAGCTACTTAAATAATTTGCACCCTGTCACTGTGGGTTACACAATTACCACTGGCCTAAGACCCTGGGGCAGAGGTGACCTTAGTGTGTCCTGAGCTGGTAAGTCCTAAGAAATGTATTCCCGGAAAGACTGCATTTACATAGACTGAGGTAGGGTGGGGGGTACTGACCAGGAGCAGTTGGTATAAGCCAAGTTCAACCCTCCTGGAGCCTACATCTCCTCCTGAGACCCTGGATGTGCTTAAGGATTTCCCAGTGTACACAGGCAATTCTGGGGAGGGTTAGGGGATGAATGAATCTGTGCAAATGTCTTTCAGAGGGTGGCAGTAGACATTATTAGGCCCTTAGCAATACCCAGCAGTTTACAAAGACAGTTCATTCACACCATAGTAGATTATAATACCCAGTACCCAGAGACAGTAGCCCTATCCTATTTGGACAGACATGGTTGTGGACACTTCTTCAGACAAGTCGGTTTCCCCTATGAGATGCTCACAGATCACAGCATGCAAGTTATGTCTCTCTTGTGTGAAAATGCAAGTGAAACATATTATGGCTAGTCCCTAGTACCTGCAGACCAATTGGCTGTGTGAAAAATTCAATGGCACTTTGAAGCAGATGTGCAAAGTGTTTGTAGAATGTCAGGAAAGGGATTGGTATCTACCCCATCTGCTCTTCGCCTATTATGAGGTGCTTCAGGCATTGACTGGATTCTCTTCTTTCAAGCTCTTGTATGGGAGGTCTGTGGACCTCTCAAACACATTTAATAGATCTGGAAGGTGCAGTATGGTGTTCTGTGGTCTCTGTGGTAGAGTACTGTATATCCTAAAACTCCGGGTAAAAATGGGCACCTTAGTGGCCTGGTGCAGGAAAACCTTACCAGGGCCCAGGCTGCTGAAAATCAGTGGTACAACTACACTGCCCATTGGACAGTGTATGAAGTGGGCCAGAAGGTGTGTGCACTAGACCCCTTGTGGCAGAATAAGCTGCAGGCTGCATGGATTTATGGTCATCCACGATGGTGGAATGTTACTTTTATGCCATATTTATATGATTAGTGAGCACCATCTTTTTTTTTGTGCATATAGGTGATTTATTAATTCATTTATAGGGGCAGCCACATCTGATACATTTACACTTTATTCAGGGTGCCATACATTGGCATTATTTTGTAATATCACAAATATGTTCCTAATTTAGCGTCCAGTGGGGAAAGGACAAATGTGGCATCATCTGAATAGGCCTGCAGACCTGCTTTAAAGTGATTGTAACCCTAAACAGAAAGAAGCTTCTGTTCCTTTAAAGCATGATCAATACCACAGTGTTTGTGCAGTGTAATTTGTCCAATTCTATGTTGTAAAATACTTGGTTGATCCTGCCTGTTCCTGTTTTCCTCTCTGTGTACTGACCATGGTAATCATGGCTGCTGATCCATGGTCAGTTTACGTGTCTCCCTCATCACGCTGTGTTCAGAGTCTCCCCCTCTTCCCCTCCCTCCCTGCCTGTCAGTTCCTAGTCTGTGTGTGTAGGCCGATTTTCAAAACCCACCCCTCCCTTCCTGCTGCTATTTACCTGCGACTGTAAAGACAGATTTATAAATAACTGGCATCACCTCTGTTGTAGGAATATATAGTGCCTTGAAAAAGTATTCATACCCCTTGAACATTTTCCACATTTTGTCATGTTACAACCAAAAACGTAAATGTATTTTATTAGGATTTTATGTGATATACCAACACAAAGTGGCACATAATTGGAAAGTGGATGGAAAATGATAAATGGTTTTCAATTAAATTTTTTTTTACAAATACATTTCTGAAAAGTGTGGCATGCATTTGTATTCAGCCCTCTTTACCCTGATACCCCTAACTAAAATCTAGTGGAACCAATTGCCTTCAGGAGTCACCTGATTAGTAAATAGAGTCCACCTGTGTGTAATTTAATCTCAGTATAAATACAGCTGTTCTGTGTCCCTTAGAGGTTTGTTAAAGAACCTTAGTGAACAAACAACATAATTTGGCCAAGGAACACAAGAGACAGGTCAAGGATAAAGTTGTGGTAAAGTTTAAAGCAGGGTTAGGTTATAAAAAAATATCCCAAGCTTTGAACATCTCATGGAGCACTGTTCAATCCATCACCTGAAAATGGAAAGAGTATGGCACAACTGCAAACCTACCAAGGCATGGCTGTTCACCTAAACTGACAGGGCGGGCAAGGAGATCTGGAGGAGCTGCAGAGATCCACAGCTCAAGTAGCAGAATCTGTCCACAGGACAACTATTAGTCGTACACTCCACAAATCTGTCCTTTATGAAAGATTGGCAAGAAGAAAGCCATTGTTGAAAGAATGCCATGAGAAGTCCCCTTTGCAGTTTGCAAAAAGCCATGTGGGGGACACAGAAAACATGTGGAGGAAGGTGCTCTGGTCAGATGAGACCAAAATGGAACTTTTTGGCCTAAAAGCAAAATGCTATGTGTGGTGGAAAACTAACAATGCACATCATCCTGAACACACCACCCCCACTGTGAAACATGGTGGTGGCAGCATCATGTTGTGGGGATGCTTCTCTTCAGCAGGGACAGGGAAGCTGGTCAGAGTTGATGGGTAGATGGATGGGGCCAATTACAAGGCAATCTTAGAAGAAAAGTCTGCACAAGATTTGAGACTGGGGCAGAAGTTCATCTTCCAACAGGACAGCAACCCTAAACATACAGCCATAGCTACAATGGGAGTTTAGATCAAAGCATATTCATGCTAAATCCAATTGAGAATCTGTGGCAAGACTTGACAATTGCTGTTCACAGACGCTCTCCATCCAATCTGACAGAGCTTGAGCTATTTTGCAAAGAAGAATGGGCAAAAATTTCACTCTCTAGAGGTGCAAAGCTGATAGAGACATCCTAAAAAAGACTTGCAGCTGTAATTGCAGCGAAAGTTGGTTCTACAAAGTGTTGAGTCAGGGGGCTGAATACAAATGCATGCCACACTTTTCACATATTTATTTGTAAAAAAAAATTGAAACCATTTATCATTTTCCTTCCGCTTGACATTTATGTGCCACCTTGTGTTGGTCTATCACATAAAATCCCAATAAAATACATTTATGTTTTTTGCTGGTAACATGACAAAATGTGGAAAATTTCAAGGGGTATGAATACTTTTTCAAGGCACTGTATAAAGTACTGCGTGTCAGTTTGTTAAAATTATAATCCTAAATAACTTCTTGCACAGAGCCACTATGCAGTCACGTGACCTCCCTCTGCTGGCTGGCTGATGTCAGAGGGGAATCTCAGTCCCTTCCGCTGCTCTCCTTAGATCGGGAAAGGAGAGTGGAGGGAGGTCATGTGATTGCACAGCGGCCCTGTGAAAGAAGGTATTTAGGATTATAATGTTAAAAAACCTGACACACAGTACTTTAAATCTTATACACCAGAGGGGATGCCAGTTATTTATAAATCTGACTTTATAACCATTTTAACAAATAACTACTAATAAATCTCTGACAGGATCCTGTAGGCTAGTGGCTTTTGGAATTTGTATTTATGAACATATTTTTATGTACTGCCTACCAGGAAATTTGCTGGCACTAGATTGAAAGCTGTGTGCAGTTCTCCTCTACACTTCAGCCTACCAGGAAATATATACAAACCAATAAGTGACCTTCGACGTAATCAGTTAAGAATTTATAACTCCTAGAGAGATCCTTGCATCATATTACTGGTAATTGCTAATTAGTATGAGATTGCATTGTGTGGTTGTGCCCTCTTGTTTTCTTTCAACAATTGGCTGACAGCAAATTAGATGGCCAATCTGATTGCATGCATACTAGTGTCAGTGGGTGGAAACTACCATAACTGCCTTAAAGGGGTTGTAAAGGCAGAAGCATTTTTATCCTAATGCATTCTGTGCATTAAGATAAAAAACCTTCTGTGTGCAGCAGCTCCCCTCAGCCCCCCTAACACTTACCTAAGGTCCCTCTCTGTCCAGCAATGTCCACGATTGTTTCAGCCATCCGAGATTCTCCTTCCTGACTGCCATTGGCTCCGGCTGCTGTCAAAGTCAGATAGCCAATCAGGGAAGCGAGGGGGCGGGCCAGGTCAGGGCTCCTTGTCTAAACGGATACAGGAAACTGTGACTCCCCTCAGGTGCCCCCATAGCAAGCTGCTTGCTGTGGGGGCACTGAACAGGAGGGAGGGGCCAGGAGCGCAGAAGAGTGACCCAAGAAGAGGAGGATCTGGGCTGCTCTGTGCAAATCAACTGCAGCACAGCAGGTAAGTATAACATGTTTTTTATTTTTATAGGAAAAAAAATGAGGCTTTACAATCACTTTAAGGAGGGACAGATCTGATTGCCAGCATTGGGGATCTTTGTGTATGTGTATGGTTGCCTAGTAGATCAGTCTAATGACAGACTGTATGTGGAGGCAGTCTACCCAGACTTGTATATGATGTATGTGTGGGCAGTGGACAGGTGAAAGTATGCAAGGATTCCATCTTACAGGGTTGCTTGCAGAATCTCAGAAGTGTGTGGTAATCACCTGGATGACCTTTAGAGTTTAGACAAGCATTTGTACTGTTTTTAGCAAGCAGTCGTTCTATTGCCTGTCTAACCCAGTGTTTCTCAACTCCAGTCCTCAAGGCGCCCCAACAGGTCAGGTTTTCAGGATTTCCCTTAGAGGAAACGGGTGTGGTAATTACTAAAGCAGTGAAGCTAATCAAATCACCTGCGCAAAATAATGGAAATCCTGAAAACATGACCTGTTGGGGCGCCTTGAGGACTGGAGTTGAGAAACACTGGTCTAACCTATATCCCATTTTTGCACAAATATTATTTTTTGCCCAATCATGAACATGTACTTGTGCTAAGGCATGCAGTTCAGATGATGAAAATTGTGTGTATCTGTGAATAATGCAACTGATAGTATAAAACATTACCACGTTGTATATGGACTTATAGAGAAATAAGAATGTTCTTTGTCATTTTTCTTAATTTATGTGCACATTGTTGATTTGAGATGGTTATCGCTATACAGTTCTTAACAATTCTTTATGGTGTCTGCAAGATATGTACGCCAACAATATACCCCACCCAATCAGCAAGTCACTGGAGCAGTCAATGGGATTAGTACAACAGTCGTGGTAAACAATTGGTACTTAACCCTTTCCTCTTTTCCATATAAGAGTTTGAATTTGAAGATATTCAATAATGAACCCTTTATTACAGCTAAGTGGGGTTAGCAATGGATTGATTACTACAAGGAACAATGCTATTGTAAGCATTGATTGTTATTGGGCTGTCTGTGGCCATCTTTAGATGGGCATACAAAGACTAAGTACACCTATTTAATAATTGGAACAGTTGTGGGTGATAATAAATACTTACATGCAGACTAAGCTGGTCATACACTGCTTGCATTTTGGCCAATTTCTGCTGAATCAGCCAAAAATTGAACTGTGGGTCACACTGTCAGCACCTCCACAATTGATAAAAGTTGATTTTTCAATCAAATTTTGTCAAAGCAGATGGTCTGATAATTCTCAGACAAACAGCACTTGCATCCAATCAGAGCACCAAGTTGTTAAATATAATAGCTGGCAGTGTACATTCCTCTATGCATGTTGTTTAGCATGGATGGTAAAATTGATGGATTTCTTTCATTTAGCTTGTGGGCCTAAATGGATCATCAAAGCCTGTATGGGAAGTTATTCATTAGCTTCCAAAGATGTATACATGTCGCTGAGAAATCCAGAAAACAAGGTTTCTTTATTATTGAAGTACAGTGCCTAACTGTGCATCCTCAATCACTGGTTTATAGCCCAGGAAGAGTCTAAATATGGAGCAATAAGTCCAATATGCCCACAGCCCTTTCAGGATTGCTTTTTCTCAAATTTGCAGTTGAAGCAGTGCTGTTGATAAGAAGAAAATACAGTACTTCACATTTTTTAATGAAGAGATTTTCAGTTTCTTTTAGCTACAGTAACTGCACAATAGCCTAAATAGCTATATTGTCTTTTAACTCCTTTAGCTCCATGCCTAAAATCCATGGTATCAATATCTTTGCCATGACATGGGCAAACAAGACTTGTACAGCTGTACTCAAGTTACATAGATGACTCTTTCTTTCAAGTTTAATTTATAAATCAGTATTTTTCAAATTCTCAAAGCACATTTGACCAAATGAGAATTTATAGATTATGTCCATGGCTTGCAGATAAACCTTAAATATGGAATGAGTCGCTTTTTTGGGGGTGGGTATATTTTTGGGTAAAAAGGACGTTTTGGTATATTTTGGCCTACCTTGCCATAGTTTAATTTCATTTACAGCTGTTTGGACCTGCAGAGAATATGAGTGTACAGCATTATTCCTATTGACTCCCTGACATGAATTGCTAATTTATGGTAGATATATAGATCCAACAAATGTAAGACCTTCAGAGGAAACTATGGAGACAGAGGAAACAAGAACTGACAATATTGTGTTTTTTTTATTGTGAGTGCAGACAAGTCAGGAAAACAAACAAGCTGGGAAAAGACTAATAACAATGCAGCAATGACACCACAATCATCTTGAGTTTGGTGGATTGACATATGTAAACAAAGACAATTGCCATTTTGGGAATAATGAGTGACTTTATGAATGAGTTGACTTTATCAAGTAGTCCAGCTAATGCTAGATGTGAAATTAAAACAGAATAAAACCAAATACTTTAAAATAGTTGCCAATTATTTTGCAAAAGAGTAAGTTTGGTTTAATTGTATATTTTTAGCATGCATCTATTTTATAATATTGCCCCCAAGTCCTTTAATATTCTTGATAAATCAATATATGTGTAAGGATCTAGTAGCTCACACTCATGTAGGAAGCTGCTGATTCTTCATGCGCCTGGCTACGTTAATTTTCACTGCAGCTCAGACAAACTCCAGAGTAGCTGCAATGTTACCAATTGACAAATATAAAAGCTGTTTCAATTCACTGTGATAGTTTGGTAGAGCTTTTTTATTTTTTAAAGCATTCCTGCTGCTTTATGACTATAGTTTGTTTTCTGGTTTCTGTTAATTTGTCTATCACCTGTCCTGAAATACTACTTGGGTAACTATTTTGCCTGACCACTTATCTGTCCTTTCCCCTGTCTATTTAAAACTTTGCTCTAAGTTGATGATTTATTTGTTGATTTTGGTTGCCTGTCAGCAATTACCAGTGCAACATTACCAAGGGCCACATACCCAAACATAGTGTGGATCCCTGGAAAAGACTGGGACCTCTTCTGTCCATAGATTACACTCCTACTATTATACACAAAGACCACACCAATCCATGACGCTATCTGGGTTTTTGGAGACCCTAAGTATCCATTTCCATTACATTGTACAATGTACATTACATTTAATGTACGACTAATGTATGACTGTTAAAAACAGCCACAAGTTAGAATACCTGATCTGCATACCTGTACTGGACTAATGGCTCAGATATTCTACAAACTAAAGGTTATATAATGGCCCCAGTCTTTCTCCTATGAGAGATTTGCTTTAAAAAGACAGCCCAAACCCAAAAGTTAGAAACTATGGCTTTTTCCATAGTGACTGCAGAGTCTGAGACCATTCGTTGTATTGCATTATAATGCTTAAACTTTTATACTTCCTGCATTTAGAGGTCCTAAGGGCCCATGTTGCCAGACTTTGGGTCTGTGTCAATGGCATCAACTTGAGAAGCTTCTGAAACCATTCAAAATTCATTGACAGATGCATTCGGCTTGAAGTTCTGCAATAATAAATTATATATGAAGTGAAAGGTGTATATTATGCCAACATCCCTTAAAATTAATATACCATAGAGCACATTGCAATTTTGGGAACTTTTTAAGCATTATCATTACATAAAAGAATATTTTTTGTAAAAACCAACAATTTTTTGATCGCAGTGCATTGACGGCTGCTAATTGGCCAAAGCATTCACCTGACATGCATGCTTTGGCCAATCACAGCGCGATCTGCTGTGGGAGCCATAATTGGCCAAAGGCAGGGTGCCCTGCCAATCATGACTCAGGGGGCTAAGTCCACGCCTCACACTATATAAGGATGCTTACACGACGGCCGTATGTAATGTGATACGTGGAGGAGATTGAGAGAACTTGAGCTAGATTAGTCAGGTTAGTTAGTGCAGGCAGTTTAGTATATATAGTGTAGTGTAGTCAGTCTAAACTATATATACAGTGCAGGCAGTGTATTAATATATATATATATATATATATATATATATATATATATATATATATATATATATATATATATATATATATATATATATATATATACACCGTGTGTTAAATAAATACTTTGTTATATATCCTTTGTTGGCAGTGACAGAAGTCAAATGTTTTCTGTAAGTCTTCACAAGGTTGTCACACACTGTTGCTGGTATGTTGGCCCATTCCTCCATGCAGATCTCCTCTAGAGCAGTGTTGTTTTGGGGCTGTCACTGGGCAACACAGACTTTCAACTCCCTCCAAAGGTTTTCTATGGGGTTGAGATCTGAAGACTGGCTAGGCCACTCCAGGACCTTGAAATACTTCTTACGAAGCCACTCCTTCGTTGCTCGGCCGGTGTGTATGGGATCATTGTCATGCTGAAAGACCCAGTCACGTTTCATCTTCAATGCCCTTGCTGATGGGAGGAGGTTTGCACTCAAAATCTCACGATACATGCCTCATTCATTCTTTCATGTACATGGATCAGTCGTCCTGTTACCTTTGCAGAGAAACAGCCCCAAAGCATGATGTTGCCACCCCCCATGCTTCACAGTAGGTATGGTGTTCTTTGGTTGCAACTTAGCAAAGTTGTGTTTCTACCAAACAGTTCTACTTTGGTTTCATCTGACCATATGACATTCTCCCAGTCCTCTTCTGGATCATCCAAATGCTCTCTAGCAAACCTCAGACGGGCCTGGACATGTACTGGCTTAAGCAGGGGGACACGTCTGGCACTGCAGGATCTGAGTCCCTGGCGGCGTAGTGTGTTACTAATGGTAGCCTTTGTTACGTTGGTCCCAGCTCTCTGCAGGTCATTCACTAGGTCCCCCCGTGTGGTTTTGTGATTTTTGCTCACCGTTCTTGTGATCATTTTGACCCCATGGGGTGAGATCTTGCGTGGAGCCCCAGATCGAGGGAGATTATGAGTGGTCTTATATGTCTTCCATTTTCTAATTATTGCTCCCACAGTTGATTTCTTCACACCAAGCTGCTTGCCTATTGCAGATTCAGTTTTCCCAGCCTGATGCAGGTCTACAAATTTGGTTCTGATGTCCTTCGACAGCTCTTTAGTCTTCACCATAGTGGAGTTTGGAGTGTGACTGTTTGAGGTTGTAGACAGGTGTCTTTTATACTGATAACAAGTTCAAGCAGGTGCCATTAATACAGGTAATGTGTGGAGGACAGAGGAGCCTCTTAAAGAAGAAGATACAGGTCTGTGGGAGCCAGAAATCTTGCTTGTTTGTAGGTGACCAAATACTTATTTTCCACCATAATTTGCAAGTAAATTCTTTCAAAAATCACACAATGTGATTGTCTGGATTTGTTTCCACATTTTGTCTCTCATAGTTGATTTATACCTATGATGACAATTACAGGCCTCTCTCAACTTTTTAAGTGGGAGAACTTGCACAATTAGTGGCTGACTAAATACTTTTTTGCCCCACTGTATATATATATATATATATATATATATATATATATATATATATATATATATAAATATATATTCAGTGCATTCAGTGTAGACTATATATACAGTGCAGGCAGTCTAGTATATATACATTGTACAGGATGCCAAAGTTGGGTCCTGGGCAGGTGCTGTATAGCACTGATATTTGGGTTATGGTCCCTTTAAGGGAAGTGTGGTCATATTCAGGGGGTGACCCAGGATGGGTGAGGAATTCCCAGGAATAGCCTTAGTCAGGAGAGGACTGACTCCCAGTTCTCGCTATGTTAATAGAGAGATATTTGGGACCCGGAATTACGGAGGCTCTGAAGTCATATTCTGGTGGGAAAGAGTCTCCACCCCTGACTACAGGGGTTCCAGCACACACAGGGTTAAGAGCCTCCAGGAAGCAGCTCTTAAAAAGACAGGAAGTAGTGCTAGGTGTGTGGTGAGGAGGAGTTGGTGAATACACCTGTCTTGAAGAGTTGTGCATCTGCTGAAGGCTGCTAAAAAGATCCTGCAAGGACTGTTAAACCCTTGGGGCAAAGACCCATCCATAACTGTGTGTGCCTTTTTACTTTTACTTTGTGCTGAAGATAAGCAGATTTTATTTTGTATTTTTGTGCTTGTGTGCTGCTGGAAGCCTTATTTTGATTTGCTTGCTGAAAATAAAAGCCTTTTTGTTTAACCACTTGAGCCCCGGACCATTATGCTGCCTAAGGACCAGAGGTCTTTTTCCAATTTGGCACTGCGTCGCTTTAACTGCTAATTGCGCGGTCATGCAATGCTGTACCCAAACGAAATTTGCGTCCTTTTCTTCCCACAAATAGAGCTTTCTTTTGATGGTATTTGATCACCTCTGCGGTTTTTATTTTTTGCGCTATAAACGGAAAAAGACCGAAAATTTTGAAAAAAAATGATATTTTCTACTTTTTGTTATAAAAAAAATCCAATAAACTAAATTTTAGTCATACATTTAGGCCAAAATGTATTCGGCCACATGTCTTTGGTAAAAAAAATGTCAATAAGTGTATATTTATTGGTTTGCGCAAAAGTTATAGCGTCTACAAACTAGGGTACATTTTCTGGAATTTACACAGCTTTTAGTTTATGACTGCCTATGTCATTTCTTGAGGTGCTAAAATGGCAGGGCAGTACAAAACCCCCCCAAATGACCCCATTTTGGAAAGTAGACACCCCAAGGAAATTGCTGAGAGGCATGTTGAACCCATTGAATATTTATTTTTTTTGTCCCAAGTGATTGAAAAATGACAAAAAAAAAAAAAAAAAAAAATATTTACAAAAAGTCGTCACTAAATGATATATTGCTCACACAGGCCATGGGCCTATGTGGAATTGCACCCCAAAATACATTTAGCTGCTTCTCCTGAGTATGGGGATACCACATGTGTGGGACTTTTTGGGAGCCTAGCCGCGTACGGGGCCCCGAAAACCAATCACCGCCTTCAGGATTTCTAAGGGTGTAAATTTTTGCTTTCACTCTTCACTGCCTATCACAGTTTCGGAGGCCATGGAATGCCCAGGTGGCACAAAACCCCCCAAAATGACCCCATTTTGGAAAGTAGACACCCCAAGCTATTTGCTGAGAGGCATATTGAGTCCATGGAATATTTTATATTTTGACACAAGTTGCGGGAAAGTGACACTTTTTTTTTTTTTTTTTTTTTTTTTTCATAAAGTTGTCACTAAATGATATATTGCTCACACAGGCCATGGGCATATGTGGAATTGCACCCCAAAATACATTTAGCTGCTTCTCCTGAGTATGGGGATACCACATGTGTGGGACTTTTTGGGAGCCTAGCCGCGTACTGGACCCCAAAAACCAATCACTGCCTTCAGGATTTCTAAGGGTGAAAATTTTTGATTTCACTCTTTACTGCCTATCACAGTTTCGGAGGCCATGGAATGCCCAGGTGGCACAAAACCCCCCCAAATGACCCCATTTTGGAAAGTAGACACCCCAAGCTATTTGCTGAAAGGCATGGTGAGTATTTTGCAGCTCTCATTTGTTTTTGAAAATGAAGAAAGACAAGAAAAAACATTTTTTTTTTTCTTTTTTCAATTTTCAAAACTTTGTGACAAAAAGTGAGGTCTGCAAAATACTCACTATACCTCTCAGCAAATAGCTTGGGGTGTCTACTTTCCAAAATGGGGTCATTTGGGGGGGTTTTGTGCCACCTGGGCATTCCATGGCCTCCGAAACTGTGATAGGCAGTGAAGAGTGAAATCAAAAATTCACGCCCTTAGAAAGCCTGAAGGCGGTGCTTGGTTTTCGGGGTCCTGTACGCGGCTAGGCTCCCAAAAAGTCTCACACATGTGGTATCCCCGTACTCAGGAGAAGCAGCAGAATGTATTTTGGGGTGTAATTTCATATATTTCCATGGCATGTTTGAGCAATATATCATTTAGTGACAACTTTGTGCAAAAAAAAAAAATTTGTCTCTTTCCCGCAACTTGTGTCGCAATATAAAATATTCCATGGACTCGACATGCCTCTCAGCAAATAGCTTGGGGTGTCTACTTTCCAAAATGGGGTCATTTGGGGGGGTTTTGAACTGTCCTGGCATTTTATGCACAACATTTAGAAGCTTATGTCACACATCACCCACTCTTCTAACCACTTGAAGACAAAGCCCTTTCTGACACTTATTGTTTACATGAAAAAGTTTTTTTTTTTTTGCAAAAAAATTACTTTGAACCCCCAAACATTATATATTTTTTTAAAGCAAATGCCCTACAGATTAAAATGGTGGGTGTTTCATTTTTTTTTTTCACACAGTAATTGCGCAGCGATTTTTCAAACGCATTTTTTGGGGAAAAAACACACTTTTTTTAATTTTAATGCACTAAAACACGCTATATTGCCCAAATGTTTGATGAAATAAAAAAGATGATCTCAGGCCGAGTACATGGATACCAAACATGACATGCTTTAAAATTGCGCACAAACGTGCAGTGGCAACAAAATAAATACATGTTTAAAAGCCTTCAAAAGCCTTTACAGGTTACCACTTTAGATTTACAGAGGAGGTCTACTGGAAAAATTACTGCACTCGATCTGGCCTTCGCGGTGATACCTCACATGCATGGTGCAAATGCTGTTTACGTTTGACGACAGACCGCCGCTTGCGTTCGCCTTAGCGCGAGAGCAGGGGGCGACAGGGGTGTTTTTTTTTTTTTTTTTTTTTTTCTTTATTATTTTTTTGCTTTTTTAATCTTACTTTTAAACTGTTCCTTTCATATTTTTTTTTTTAATCATTTTTATTGTTATCTCGGGGAATGTAAATATCCCCTATGATAGCAATAGGTAGTGACAGGTACTCTTTTTTGAAAAAATTGTGGTCTATTAGACCCTAGATCTCTCCTCTGCCCTCAAAGCAAATGACCACACCAAGATCGGTGTGATAAAATGCTTCCCCAATTTCCCAATGGCGCTATTTACATCCGGCGAAATCTAAGTCATGAAATACTCGTAGCTTCCGGTTTCTTAGGCCATAGAGATGTTTGGAGCCACTCTGGTCTCTGATCAGCTCTATGGTCAGCTGGCTGAATCACCGGCTGCATTCTCAGGTTCCCTGTTGAGACAGGAGAGCCAGAGAAAAACACGGAAGACGGTGGGGGGGGGGGCATTCCCTCCCACGGCTTGTAAAAGCAGTCTAGAGGCTAATTAGCCGCTAGGATTGCTTTTACATGAAAGCCGACCGCTGGCTGAAAAGAATGATACCAAGATGATACCTAAACCTGCAGGCATCATTCTGGTATAACCACTCAAAGTCGTGAATGGCGTACCTGAAGACAAAAAAATGGTTAACAATGGTTAACAATAAAGCACAGTAAAGTGTAAATAATTACACACCTGAAAAACAAACATGATAAAACATAATAACAATAACAATAACAATAACAATCAATAACAATAACAATAACAATAAAACATTGCAGAATAGAATACAGTAAAAAAGAGCAGAACAATAGAGAGAGAGAATAGAGAGAGAGAGAACAATAAAACAACAACTATTTTTTTTTATTTCATATTTTTTTTTTTTTTACACTTTTTTTGTAACTAACTTTTATAACGGTAACCGGTTCCAGGTTCGGGTCTCTCAAAATGCGATGGCATCTTGGGAGACCCTGTGAAAGTGTGCCTAGTCTGTGCAATGCTGTACCCTACGCTAATACTCAACTAGTGAATGGTAGCGTTCAAAACATTCACCAATGCAAAGACCAGGATTGTCAGGACAGGAGGGACAATAATAGCGGGTGTCACGCCTATATCCTCGCTTGCTGCAGACACGACATCTTTTTTGGGGGGTTCGTTGGGTAGGGGTACTCGGGAGGACATAAAAATGCCTCTCATGCAGCCGACTGCATTTGGTTGGGGATGTGAATGGGGGAAGTACGGGCGCTGCAGAAGCGGTGGGTTCCCAATTAGGATTGGCGAATGCAGCAGGAAGGGCACTATGGGCACGACGGGCCTGTGTTTGTCTTTTTGGTGGCAGCGGGACACTACTTGTGCTTGCCACCTCACCAGCTTGAACTGCACTTATGGAACTGGCCACGTCACCAAGTGTTACTGCAGTGCTGGTTTGACTACAACCGGGGTGTACTAGGCCGCTGGCGCTTGCCAGTTCACCAAAACACTACCAAAAAACTGTTAGCGATCGCAGGGATCAGGCCTGACTCTGCGAACGCTGCAGTTATGCGTTTAGTGTTTTGTAAGTGACAGTGATCGATCGATACTGCACTTGGGTGGGCTGGGCCGGGCGGAGGGGCAAAACGCAGGTGCTAGCAGGTATCTGGGCTGATCCCGCTAACACTGCGTTTTTGGGAACCCTAAACTGCTGGGGACGCTAGTATAGATCTGATCGGATCAGATATTGATGCGATCAGATACTATACCACTAAGGGAGGTGTACAGTGCGTGCGTGGGTGTTAGCGGTACTGGCGCTAATCTGACGCTGCCTGGGGCTGGTGCTTGCCAGTTCACCAAAACGCTACAAAAAAAACTGTTAGCGATCGCAGGGATCAGGCCTGACTCTGCGAACGCTGCAGTTATGCGTTTAGTGTTTTGTAAGTGTCAGTGATCGATCGATACTGCACTTGGGTGGGCTGGGCTGGGCCGGGCGGAGGGGCAAAACGCAGGTGCTAGCAGGTATCTGGGCTGATTCCGCTAACACTGCGTTTTTGGGAACCCTAAACTGCTGGGGACGCTAGTATAGATCTGATCGGATCAGATATTGATCCGTTCAGATACTATACCACTAAGGGAGGTGTACAGTGCGTGCGTGGGTGTTAGCGGTACTGGCGCTAACCTGACGCTGCCTGGGGCTGGTGCTTGCCAGTTCACCAAAATGCTACCAAAAAAACTGTTAGCGATCGCAGGGATCAGGCCTGACTCTGCGAACGCTGCAGTTATGCGTTTAGTGCCTTGTAAGTGACAGTGATCGATCGATACTGCACTTGGGTGGGCCGGGCGGAGGGACAAAACGCAGGTGCTAGCGGGTATCTGGGCTGATCCCGCTAACACTGCGTTTTTGGGAACCGTAAACTGCTGGGGACGCTAGTATAGATCTGATCGGATCAGATATTGATCCGTACAGATACTATACCACTAAGGGAGGCGCATGCTGCGTGCGTGGGTGTTAGCGGTACTGGCGCTAATTTGACGCTGCCTGGGGCGACGCATATCACCGCCGGGCGATCGGGGGGCTAAACCTTTATTCGGTAATAAACGGCGGGTGCCCTGACACTATAAAAAATAAACGAACTAACCAGCGTCAACCGTAACGGTTATACGGTGATCAGTGGTGAAAGGGTTAACTAGGGGGCAATCAAGGGGTTAAAACATTTATTAGATAGTATATGGGGGTCCCTGACGCTATAAAACGCTGACGGCGAACCTAAATATTTACCTCACTAACTAGCGTCACCAGCGACACTAATACAGCGATCAGAAAAATGATCGCTTAGCGACACTGGTGACAGGGGGTGATCAAGGGGTTAAAACTTTATTAGGGGGGGTTAGGGGGGTACCCTAGACCTAAAGGGGGGTAATATACACTGTCCCAACACTGTCACTGTCACAAACTGACACTATGCAGTAATCAGAAAAAAAAAAAAAAAAAAAAAAAAACTGCTGGTGTCAGTTTGTGACAGGGGGGGGGGTGATTGGGGGGGGATCGGGGGGCGATCGGGGGGGGGATCGGGGTGTTTAGTGTGCCTGGCATGTTCTACTGTGTGTGTAGTGTTTGTGCACTCACATAGATGTCGTCTCTCCTCGGGCCGGAACGGAAAATACCGACCCGAGGGGAGATGACATCACTTCCTTTGCTGCTGTTTAGCATACAGCAGCAAAGGAGTGTTTTCATTGGCCGGCGGCGATCGCGAGGGGGGGGCCACGAACGGATGGTCTCCCCCTCATCACCGATCGCCGCTGGACAAACGACGACCGCCTCGTGCACCGGGGGGGGGTCCGATCGGACCCCCCACCCGCGGAAGGCAAATCACGTACCCTGTACGTGATTTTGCCTGTCCGTGCCACTTTGCCGACGTACATCGGCGTGAGGCGGTCGTCAAGTGGTTAAAGTTTAACGGCTTTGTACTCAGTATTGTGGAGCTACAATCCCCCCAAACTTTACAATATATACAGTGCAGTCAGTGCAGAGTATATAATACAGTGTGACCCCGCCTCCTTCTGATGTGATGCAACGTCAGAGGGGGTCTGGGTCATCTGGTTACATCAGTGGGTGGCCCCGCCCTTGCCTATATAACAGCTGTCACAGCCAAGAGACAGCAGTCACCGAGAGGCCTTCCATCAAGGCGGAGCTTTTTTTATTTCTTTTTTCAGGTCCATCAGGTGGCGTGATTGACGATGGATGTGCATAGCGGGACACTTTATTTTTTTAATAAAGGAATTGTCAAAAACTGTATTGTGGTTTTTTCTTTTTGACACTTTTTTGGTGAATGGGTAGGGGTACCCGATACTCATTCACATGGGGGGAAGTAAATGTTTAATGTGGTTGTAAAGGCACAAGATTTTTTTGGCTAGATTTCCACTTTGTTTTTATGTACGTTGTCAGAATCTAAAAATGTAGCCCCTACTTTTCAGTGTGGCTGTTTTCCCTTGGAGTAGAGTCTTGAGATAGTGGGTGTTCTGCAGTTTGGGTTTAGCTGCAGACTACCCCCAGTCATTTACAGGTGCTCACAGATGCAGAGGAGAGTGGGTGCTGGGTGACAAGAAACTAGAAGGTGGGAGAGGACTGAGGCACTGAGTAACTGGAATCAGGGTAAATGTGGAGTCTGCAGATGCAAAGATGGTGTAGTGGAGGCTCTGACTGTAGATGCTGCAGAGACATAGAGAGCTGAAGTGGCACAGCGGGGACCCAGACTGTGGGTGCAGAGGAGGTTGCAGGAGAAACAGAGGTTGAGGCTGTGGTGGCTTCAAAGACTTATGGGGGGGGCAGCAAATGCAGCGTGGGTGCAGCAGCCCTGCGGCAGAGACTGAGGAAGTAGCAGAGGCACAATGGAGGCTTTGGGTGTATCTGAGGTGCGGCTGAGATTGTGAATGCAGTTGAGGTGCAGCATAAGCTGTGGGTGCAGCAGAGATGCTGAGACTACAGGTGCAGCTGAGGTGCAGCAGAAACTGTAATTGCAGTGGATGCAACAGGGTTTGTGGATATTGTATAGGTCCAACCAGACTGTGAATGCACTGCACTCTGTGAATGTTGCAGAGGTGATGTGGGTACAGTAAAGATGCAGTAGATTCTGTGAATGTTGCAGAGGTACAGTAAGGCTGTGAGTGCATAAATGTCTGTGGATGTTGAAGAAATACAGAGGGGCTGCAGGAGCAATGGAGAAGAGTCAGAGTCTGTGCATGTGAAGACATGCATCAGGGCTGTGAGTTCAGCACACTCTATGGATGTTGCAGGGATGCTGTGAGTGTAGAAGGGATGCAGCAGAGACTGCAGGTGTGGCTGAGGCTGCAAGTACAGACAGGTTGCAATACAGTCTGCAGAGACTGTGGATGCAGGGGTGATAGGCTGCGGGAGTCAGGTAGAGCAAAAGGCTTTGGTAGCTCAGGGGAGCAATATGGATACTATGTAATCAAGATACTATATGGTAACTAAGTCGATTGACATACAAGAGTTAATGAAAGCCATATCTAGGTGAACCCATTTGAATCAATAAACAGTTGCATGCATGTAATCATTCTGCAGCCTCTGAAGAAACCCCCAGCCTGCTGCATATAAATTTGATTTTTTTCTTGCACAATCCAAATTGTTTCATCTTTGTATGGCTATCACCTGACTGCATCACCAGGAACACTAGGCAGAAATAATTGTGCACATCGACATCTAACTATAGTCTTATGTTTACTGGGAACCAAAGATAGCCATTTTTCCTCATAGTACCAAAGGATGCCATTTTTTCTCATATTACTATCTTATGCCCCGTACACACGGTCGGAATTTCCGACAGAAAAAGTCAGATGGGACCTCTTGGACGGATATTCCAACCGTGTGTATGCCCCCTCTGACTTTTTCTGTCGAACTTAGATATGGAACATGTTTTAAATTTTAATCGGAAATGCTGACGGAGGTTATCCCGTTGGCAAGTCTGACCGTGTGTACGCAGTATAATTCTATTTAGATATTTAATATTTTGCACAATAATACCTTTAATAAACTGTGATTGAAGGAGGTTCTCTGAATGTCCATGTTTATTAATAATAATTATATTAGCAAAAAAATCTACTACAACTTTCAACAAATAATTCTCTCAGCAGTCTAAAGTTTGGTAACCAACATGAAAAGATATCTCATTCTTTTACCCAGCACACATAAGAAAAAAAGGTTTCATGAGCCTTATCTGAGTGCCAGGGAATGCCGTCTAGCCCACTATCTACACCTTAGTTAGAGAACAATAAGGAACTGTAGGCTGACAGCAAGACAAGTGCCTAGGCCTCCCTCCCCAGAGACTGGAAGCAGAGACGGCGGCACAGAATGGAAGAGGAGAAATCACAAGCCTGTTGGGAAAATAATAGCCCCTGCTTAGGCATTGCATACAGGAAGGGTGTGAACAGGATCTCGGTGCAGCTGCACAGCTAATAACGTCTGTTCCCACACTGTTTGATGTGTGGGCATATGGCATTCTGTGCCCTGAGATAAACACACTGTCACACTGAGTTTCTTAACGTTACACATACCTATGGAATGCCCAATCTGAGCACTGAGTGCTACCCTGAATATGAATGACCTAATCTGAATATTGGACGCTGCTCCTTCTAATTTCTCCTTAACGCCTGTCATCTGTACTTCCCATTTTTAAACCCTCTAAGATGGTGAAGTCTTGGAGACAGATCCTTGGACAGAAGAGAACGTTCCAGAGTTCTGCTAATGGTTACAATTTCTAAAAGTATGTTTATGGCAAACGTCTTGTTTATAGCTAATGCATTGCAAAATATTCAATTGGATATTCTAATATTTTGAAAGTATTGGTTGATGTTGACCAATTTCACTGACTTTTAGGCCTAGATGTCTGAAATGGGAAGTATTTGCCTACCCCACACCCTTCAGCTTTGAAATCTTTTACAACCTTTTGAAAGTAGTGGTTGATGTTGAGCATTTTCACTAACGTTAGGCCTAGATGTCTAAAATGGGAAGTACAGTGGGGAGAGAAAGTATTCAGACCTGCTTAAATTTTTCACTCTTTGTTATATTGCAGCCATTTGCTAAAATCATTTCAGTTCATTTTTTTTCCTCATTAATGTACACACAGCACCCCATATTGACAGAAAAACACAGAATTGTTGACATTTTTGCAGATTTATTAAAAAAGAAAAACTGAAATATCACATGGTCCTAAGTATTCAGACCCTTTGCTGTGACACTCATATATTTAACTCAGGCGCTGTCCATTTCTGATCATCCTTGAGATGTGCTGTGTTTGTTTATACTGATTGGACTTGATTAGGAAAGCCAAACACCTGTCTATATAAGACCTTACAGCTCACAGTGCATGTCAGAGCAAATGAGAATCATGAGGTCAAAGGAACTGCCTGAAGAGCTCAGAGACAGAATTGTGGCAAGGCACAGATCTGGCCAAGGTTACAAAAAATTTCTGCTGCACTTAAGGTTCCTAAGAGCACAGTGCCCTCCATAATCCTTTAATGGAAGACGTTTGGGATGACCAGAACCCTTCCTGGAGCTGGCGGTCTGGCCAAATTGAGCTATCGGGGGAGAAGAGCCTTGGAGAGAGAGGTAAAAAAGAACCCAAAGATCACTGTGGCTGAGCTCCAGAGATGCAGTCGGGAGATGGAAGAAAGTTGTAGAAAGTCAACCATCACTGCAGCCCTCCACCAGTTGGGGCTTTATGGCAGAGTGGCCTGATGGAAGCCTCTCCTCAGTGCAAGACACATAAAAGCCCGCATGGAGTTTGCTAAAAAAACACCTGAAGGACTCCAAGATGGTGAGAAATAAGATTCTCTGGTCTGATGAGACCAAGATAGAACTTTTTGGCCTTAATTCTAGGCGGTATGTATGGAGAAAACCAAGCACTGCTCATCACCTGTCCAATACAGTGCCAACAGTGAAGCATGGTGGGGGCAGCATCATGCTGTGGGGGTGTTTTTCAGCTGCAGGGACAGGACGACTGGTTGCAATCGAGGGAAAGATGAATGCTGCCAAGTACAGAGATGTCCTGGATGAAAACCTTCTCCAGAGTGCTCAGGACCTCAGACTGGGCCAAAGGTTTACCTTCCAACAAGACAATGACCCTAAGCACACAGCTAAAATAACAAAGGAGTGGCTTCACAACAACTCCATGACTGTTCTTGAATGGCCCAGCCAGAGCCCTGACTTAAACCCAATTGAGCATCTCTGGAGAGACCTAAAAATGGCTGTTCACCAACGTTTACCATCCAACCTGACAGAACTGGAGAGGATCTGCAAGGAGGAATGGCAGAGGATCCCCAAATCCAGGTGTGAAAAACTTGTTGCATCTTTCCCAGAAAGACTCATGGCTGTATTAGATCAAAAGGGTGCTTCTACTAAATACTGAGCAAAGGGTCTGAATACTTAGAACCATGTGATATTAAATTTTTCTTTTTTAATAAATCTGCAAAAATGTCAACAATTCTGTGTTTTTCTGTCAATATGGGGTGCTGTGTGTACATTAATGAGGAAAAAAATGAACTTAAATGATTTTAGCAAATGGCTGCAATATAATAAAGAGTGAAAAATTTAAAGGGGTCTGAATACTTTCCGTCCCCACTGTATATGCAAACCCACACTCAAAATCATTTGTAAGCTTTCGAGAGTAGTGGTTACATTTTTTTTACTGATTTTTAGGCCTGGATATCTGAATGGGGAAGTATATGCATGCCCACTCTCTTCAGCTCAGACATTTTTTCCCCTTAGAAATGAAAGTCAAGGTGTGTGTGTGTAAAATCCAAGTTCCAGTGATCAGAAATCCAATGCTGTTCTTGCTTGTCTAAAAGACACCTTTCGCCTTATTATATCCACCCCCGCCCTAGAAGGTTTTACCCCCTTTATGACCAGGGCATTTTTGCTATTCACTGTGCTACTTTAACTGGCAATTGTGCGGTCATGCAATACTGTACGCAATTAAAATTTTTATAATTTTTTTACACATATAAAGCTTTCTTTTGGTGAAATGTAATCACCACTGGGTTTTTATTTTTTATTTTTTGCGATATAAACAAAAAAAGACCAACAATTTGGGGAAAAAAACAATATTTTCTAATTTATGTTATAAAACATATCCAATAAAATCTAATTTTGTCATAAATTTGGGCCAAAATGTATTCTGCTACATGTCTTTGGTAAAAAATATCTCAATAAGTGTATATTAATTGGTTTGTGTTGTGTGAAAGTTATAGTGTATACAAACTATGGTATATACAGTACTGTATATTTGAAAATTGATCAATTTTGATGTACTGATGGCCTATCTCATTTTTTGAGGCCCAAAATTACCAGGACAGTACAGAGTCCTCCCAAAGGAGAGGTCTTTGTCTGCCCCCTGTTTGTGCTCTTTTGGGTTGTTTTAACCTCCTCAGCTCCCGAGCTGGACGCTCATTACTGTCGCCTCTGGGTATTCAGCACTTGGTAGTCTGATCCAGCCTTTGGTAAGTACAGGCAGTCCCCGAGTTACGAACATCCGACTTGCGAACATCTCCTACTTACGAACAGGGCGTCTCTGCCACTTTTTGTCGACGGGCACATCGGAAAACATCGGAAATGATGTCTGCGCATGCGCAGCTATTTGACAGGACATCATTAAACATCGAAAAACAACATCTCTGCCGTTCTGCGTATGCACTTCCGACTTACAAACATATTGGAATTAAGAACAAACCAGCAATCCCTAACCCGTTCGTAACTCGGGGACTGCCTGTATAGGGCCATGCGTTTTGGAACCTCTTGACTAATTGTCATGATACCATCTCTGTGTTGATACTTATTTGGTTCATTATACCCCCTACAGATGTACTACACATGCATCTTTCCCTGATGAAGCGAGCATGGTCTTGGAAACGCGTTGGAATACTTTTCATGCCTGTATACTTTGTAATCAACATTTTATACCATGATACGTGTAATGAAATTTTTTACTGTATGTATCATTTCAGTGGCTTGGCTATGATTCATGTTGTTTATGTTTGTATGACAATTTGAATACATTTGGAGACTGCATTTAGTCTGTCAATTGTTGGCTAACCGTATTCACCTCATTTAAAGTCCCGGGGCGATTTCCTGTTTTTTGTTGCATATATTGGGATGGAGGTGGTTTGCGGGTGACACCAGACCTTTTCCTTTTTGTCTATTGAACCCGGGTGGAAGACACCCATTTAGCCCAAACCTGGTCTGCTGCCACCATTAGCCAATAATTTATTACATACAATTATTCTATTCCGTAGCCCTTTCAGCCATATGGTCCAACACTCAGGTACCACATCTCCCATGGGCTGATCTAGGGTCTTGGTGCTGATCCCTGTTGGTGGCGTTGGTTAACGTCCAGCTCGGGAGCTGCGATGTGTACAAGGGAGGTTTTCATACCTCCTTCTGTCCCCCCATGCCCTGTCCGGACACACATCGGCGCCATGTAACCACACCTACCGGGCGACATCCACAGATGCAGTGTCTGCTCGCTATTGCGTGGTATGTCAGCACATATGACGGGTGGATCTGTGCAGGCGCTGCTACCTTCCAGGTACTGCCCACACCTCCCTCTCTTTCCACCTGCTCTTTCGAAATGCACTGCATTCGTCTTTTCTCTCCAGCTTGTCTGAGAGTCGCAGTCATTTATCGGCCTCCTGGACCAGTGTCACGCTTTCTGGATGACTTCTCTGCATGGCTACCCTATTTTCTTTCATCTGAAGTGCCTGCCATCATCCTAGGTGACTTTAACATTCCAATCAATGTTAATAATGCTACCACTTCTAAACTACTCAACCTAACCTCCTCTTTTAACCTAACACAATGGACACAAACCACCACTCACTCCAACGGCAACACTCTCGACCTTGTATTCTCCCATCGCTGCACTCTCTGCAATCTCTCCATTGCACCCTTTCCTCTCTCTGATCACAACCTTATCCGTTTCACACTCTCCTTGTCTCCTATATCCCATGCTGCCAACCCACAAACCACTACCAGCAGGAACCTTCGCAACCTCAACCCTTCCCTTCTACACTCTGCTACTGATGGCCTTTATGACAAAATCGCACCCCTGTCCTGCCCAGACTTAACCACTTCCATCTACAACACCACGTTGTCATCCTCCCTAGACCTACTTGCTCCTCCTTCTACACGCAGAACCAGGCCCCATCTGCCACAACCCTGGCAAACAGACGACACCAGAAGTCTCAAGAGACAGCCGTGCTCTTGAGCGAGCATGGCGTAAATCTAAATCCCTGCAAGATTTTACCCTCTACAAATCTGTCCTTCTCAAATACAACTCCTGCCTCCACACTGCTAAACAAACCTATTACAACACTCTCATCAAAACCCTCTCATCCAAACCTCGTCAACTCTTTTCTACCCTTAATTCCTTACTTCACCCCCCACTGCCCCCACCCGCCAACTTGCTTACCGCTCAACATATTGCCAACCACTTCAATAGCAAAATCAACACAATTCGCAAGGAGATATCCAGCATTCAAATTCCTCCCCTACCCAACATATCAGGTCCAACACTACACTCAATACTCTCCTCCTTTTGCCCAGTTACCACAGAAGAAGTTGATAAACTCCTCTCCATGGCCCACCTCACTACATGTCCCCTGGACCCTGTCCCCTCTCAATTACTGCGACCACCTTCCCACTCTATCCTCAGCTCCCTAACCCACATCTTCAACCTCTCCCTCTCCTCCGGCACCTTTCCTTCCCCGCTCAAACATGCACTGGTTACCCCCATACTCAAAAAACCCCCACTAGACCCCACCTGTTTGAATAACTTAAGACCTATCTCCCTGCTCCCATTTGCCTCCAAGCTCATCGAACGCCTTGTTCATGACCAAATGAGTCGCTACCTCACGGACAACAACCTTCTCGACCCCCTACAGTCTGGCTTCCGCCTACAACATTCTACTGAAACTGCCCTACTAAAACTCACCAATGACCTAATAACTGCCAAAACCAATGGCCACTACTCCATACTCATACTTTCAGACCTCTCTGCTGCCTTTGACACAGTTGACCACCTGCTGCTCCTCAGCAAATTACACTCCCTTGGCCTCCGTGATTCTGCATTATCCTGGTTCTCCTCCTACCTATCTCAGCGCACTTTCAGTGTCACTTACAACTCCATCTCCTCCGCTCCCTTTCCTCTTTCTGTTGGGGTACCCCAAGGCTCCATCCTTGGACCTCTCCTTTTCTCACTCTTTACCTCTTCCCTGGCCAGTTGATAACCTCCCATGGCTTCCAATACCACCTCTATGCCGATGACACACAGATCTATCTCTCCACTCCTCAACTCACCCCCACTATCTCCTCACGAATCTCAAGCTTGCTGAATGACATATCGGTATGGATGTCACACCACTTCCTCAAACTTAATCTTTCTAAAACTGAGCTTGTTATATTTCCTCCTTCACGGTCCCCCTCCTGTGACCACACATGCCAGGGTCCTTGGTGTAATCCTTGACTCTGACCTCTCCTTCAGCCCCCATATCCAATCACTGGCTAAATCCTGCCGCCTTAACCTCCGCAACATCTCCAGAATTCGACCCTTCCTGACTAATGACACCACAAAGCAACTTATTCACTCCTTGATTATTTCCCGCCTCGACTACTGTAACTCTCTCCTTAATGGCCTACCCTTAAGCAGGCTATCCCCCCTTCAGTCTATTATGAATGCTGCTGCTAGACTAATACACCTCGCTAATCGATCCGTGACTGCTGCCCCTCTCTGCCAATCCCTTCACTGGCTTCCTCTCCCCCAACGTATAAAATTCAAAATGCTAACCATAACATACAAGGCCATTCACAACATCGCCCCCATCTACATCACCAACCTCATCTGCAGATATCACCCAAATCGCCCCCTCCGCTCCTCCCAGGACCTCCTGCTCTCTAGCTCCCTTGTTACTTCCTCCCATGCTCGCCTTCAGGACTTCTCCAGAGCCTCTCCCATCCTCTGGAATGCCCTGCCCCAGTATGTCCGATCAGCTCCTACCCTGTCCACGTTTAGGAGATCCCTGAAAACTCATTTATTCAGGGAAGCCTATCCCACACCCACATAACTGTCCCTGAGCCACCCCCATCAAATCATTCTTGCAGCTATTACCTTTTGTACCACCACCCCCTCCCTTTAGAATGTAAGCTCTACGAGCAGGGCCCTCCTGTACCTTTTGTATTGAACTGTACTGTAATTGTGTTGTCCCCCTTATACATTGTAAAGCGCTGCGTAAACTGTTGGCGCTATATAAATCTTGTATAATAATAATATTATATATATATATATATATATATATATATATATATATATATATATATACAGTTATACTCTGTTTGTGTGTGTGGGTATTTGACAAACCTTATAGGTAGCTGTGCCATAGCATTCCAATGAAACTTACTGGACCTTTAAACCATATGCATACATAGCAAATATTGCTGTTAAATATTATTCTCAGCTGCTGGTACAGCTGTGCTGCACACGTTGTTGTCATCTAATTAGAGGTTTAGTCTTTCTAAAACACTTCCGCCTGATAGTATAAGACAAGGCTAAATGACAATGGGGGTAATCTCTAGTACTTCCTCCTGGGATGTTTCTCAGACAAGTCTACAAGGGACTTCCCTGTCCAAGCATGATAATAGATATTGCAATGAGCTTTTTTTTTTGTAAAAACAAACTGTAAATCTTGAAGGAGGTCAACGTGTTTGCAGTAAACAGTCATTAAGATTAGTTTTCATTTTCTCAATTTAAAATCTTTCTTGTGGTATTGTAGGATTTGTATTCTATTGACAAATGACTATTATTCACTAAGATTTCCTGTAACGTTGTGTTTGGGTTGCTGCATGAGAACTATTAAAGGAATCAGGCAAGTTTTTATTTATTTAAAATATTCTTTATTTTAGCTCGGAAGCTCCCCTCATTTTTCTAAACAAAATGAGAATTCCAGAGTATAGTAATCACAGCAAGCTTTTCTGTGGGGGCAATTTACATAAACTTGAAAAACACAAGTTGAACTACTATGAGGTCATTGATTTCTTCTGCAAACAGTGTGTCAGTACATAATGGCATATTATGCAAGGGGGAAGTAAACTAGTTAGCAATAGCAAGTAATACCACTGAATCCTTCTGAGTAGATATCCAGAATAGTTTTTGAGGAACGTATTTAGATGAGAAATCTAGGACAGAACATTTTCAGGATCCAATTCCATTTAGAAGTCTTTGTGGATATAATATCATCCTGTCTGATGGTAATAAGCCAAACATAGCTGGGATTAGTTCAAGGCAAGGTTGGTGAATATTACAAATGTTTAGGTTCCAAATCCGAACCCTATGGAAGTCAACGGAAACTGAATGCTCAGCTCTAGCCATTTTCTAGGCTCATAAGCAAGGGGTTATTAAACGAATGCCAAATAGGGCTGGCACTGCCTGGGAAAGATGTACCAAGGCAAAAAACATGTTTTACAATCCTGTTTGGCAGGAAGCGATGATTTTAATAATGCTTAATATAACATTTAAAAAAATGCAAAATTCCTTTAAGTACAATGCCTGGGGGATGCCCTTAACCTAACTGTGAATGTGTGCATTTTTATGATGTATACAACCTACTACATCAAAACTGACACTTGCAAAGAAAAAAATGAAGTTTATACTGCAGCTTAATCAACAGCTTCAGCTACTTTGCAGACAAACAGCCAGGGGTCTCTTTCATCTACTGACTTTTATAAAACTAAATTTGTGGCGCCTGTTCCAATATGATAATTCCAATTCCAAAAAAACATTCCAAAATCGTGCTGTGTTGTCTAGCTGCCCCTTTAAGTGGAAGTATCCACTGATATGAATGCCAATAGATGTAAAGATATGGCACTTACACACTACTTATATAAAAAATTAAAACTTATTTTTTTTGCACATCAAGAACAACAATTTAAAATTAAAAGTGCAGTATCTAAAACTGAAATTAATACCAATTGGAGTCCATTAGCGTGTAAAACCCAGCACCATAGTTTGTTACAGGGGTATCCAATTCTTCACTGTGAACAATTGTCCACAGCTTTTCACCACTTGTGCCCACTCACCAGAGCTTTATGACCCCTTTTTACAGAAGGTCAGATATCGCTTTTGTTATCCAAGAAGATTCCTCTTTCAGGTTTCAGATCGGAGGGAATCTGGTGAGGCATTAATTTTTTTTGGCTGACCGGGGGGAAACCAATCAGTCATTGATTCTTTTTATCAGCCCCTGAGCTGATAAAAAAAAAAGCACCATCTGTAGCCAACCTTAGAGCAAGATATGCCAGCAGCAGGTGGATACCCATTTGAGGAGCCTTTCTGCTTTCCCTATTTCCCACCTTTCATTAGGGCTTAGATTTATTATTCAGAAGAAACCTAGAGGAGTGGTTGATCCTGGGGTTTTATAGAGAAAGCTGTTGTTTGTCAACTCTTAATAGAATCTTATTTTGGGACAAATAAAAATTATATCTGGACTCAGTGGCGGGTGGTGGTATATTTGGGGGGAGGGGTTGGCAAACAATGCACCCACAGCCAACCCCCAGCCCCCTCCCCGGTTGGTCGACTGACCTGCACAACCCCCCACCCCCCCGTGGTGGTGGGGATGAGATTCAGTGTGATAATAGTGAATATTCATTAGCTATTGTCACACAACTTGGTTGGCTTAGAGTGCAGTGCTCTGGCTCTAATCACGTGCTTAAAAAAGAACACCCCCACATTGGAATCCATGCGCCCGGCATCCCGAATGTGGATTAGGGGGTCAGACGAATGGATAGGGGACGGGCCACCACCACTGTCTGGACTGATCTTTACGATTTGGCACTCAAATTCTTTCACCTAAAGCTGTACTCTATGCTTGAAAAAAATACCCTTGCAGTGCCCACCCTGTACTGCAAGAGTGAAATTCTCATTGTGTCTAGGGGTTCCAGAAAAAGGGGAAATAATTACCTTTTTCTGTGTTTCAGCAGGCTCCCTCTATCTCGTTCCCTGCACATGCAAGGTTAATAACCTTTAATTGTACATTATGATGACCACAGATCAGAGCCTTAGGGAGAAGAGGACAGTGCTGGAGCCTGCTGGAATGGGGAATAAGGTAAGTAATACAATAGGCAGACTTTTTTAGGAACCCCACCTAATGCCTGGTACACACTACAAGTTTTTTTTCATTCAACCTAGAGGTTTGGCGAAAAAAATGACTGCTCTGGTCGGAGTCGCTGTACTAACCATCCAAACTCAGTACAGTGATCTCTCCCGCTGTTGTGTTTTAACAGGGCCCCCGTCAGAACACTCCGATCAGCGATCTCTGCCATTGGCTGAGAGCGCTGAACAGGAGTCGGTTGGCTACTGATTTTCCAGCATGCTCGTCTGACAGAAACCGGCCAGGACATATCCCTTCTTGGCTCAAAAGAATGAAACAGAATGGCACATAGCGAAAAACTGCAATACATTTATTAAAACTTCAATATTAAAAAATCCACTTACTAGGGGAGCTCTCTAAAACCGTGCGCCAATACAGCGCTCAGTTGTAAAACCCTGTCCAATCACGGCCATTGCCCCAGAAAGGCTCAATCTCCCAAAGAAAGCAGACAGTTCAAGCTTAGACATAATTTCTGATCTGTGCATCATTAATCTCCACCCTACGTGTTACGTCACACAGACTTCATTAGGAGCCAACAGCTTTGACCATACACATGAAGCACCCTGGGGATTAAAAAAACCTGGCTCTCCAACTCTATTTCCTACTTCAGAACAAGTATGTTAGAAATGTGGTATTTTTCTAAAGTCTTATTTTTATCTCTTTTTTCCAAAGGGGACCTACAGCTGCTGGCCGGCCAGTGCATGGCTGCAAGCCCTGAGGTAGAAACTGTTGTTTGTTTTTTTTTGTTCAAAAGTGGAGTTTAAAAAGTTGCAACTATTTTAACCCAACAATGTATGTATTTTAACAAAAAAAAATGCATTTTTGTTTCTGTAATTGAGTATACATTTACATGGATAGCTCCTGAGGGTAAGATTGCAGGGTCTTTTGACAAAGCTCTACCTTCTTTTTTTATCCCCTGACAGTAAAACTGCAGGCTCCTTTGTTAAAGCTCTACCTTCTTTTTTGCTGAAAAATTTCAGATTTTAGTATATTCAATTAGGAAATTGATTGTCAGCTCCTGGGACTAAAACAATACATTTTTAGCTCCATGGACTTAGAGACCAAGATATTTGGCAAAACATATCTCAGCAATGGCAGCTCTCAAATTTGGGACATCTCAATTGGAAATCTAGTAGTATATACGCATGGGTGCTATCGGTGCTGAGGATCTCTAAGGATGTATTCTCTGGGGTTGTCATCATTATCCTTCCTTCATGACTTTCGTGAGTTACCGACCTGAAGAAAAGCATATCAGACATTCCAAAACATAAATGTCTCAAATTCTAAGTACTAAAACAAGGATAAAGGTGACAGCCACAGATCATCAGCAATGGCAACCCCTGCATTCCAAACATTACAGGTTCACTTAAACCAGCCATACTCAGGTATCATTTCTTGTAATACGATGAAAAACGTAAGAATACAAGTGAATTCTGAGTGCCTGTAAGAGCCAAAAGTTCTGCTACTCTCACTTCCTTTACTTAGATATGCTAACATAAGCCAGCACATTCTGTTTCAATTTATCTCTCTCTTAGGGTGCACAAGCTAGCTATGTCTATGAATACATTAATCCTAGCACCTATACAAGTGGCGACTATGCATACAGTTCTCTTTACGGAACAGTGCAAACCCTACAGTCTGTGTTTCTGTATCCCTTCATGGACTGCAGTACCCTTTAGTAATATTGGTAACATAAACTGGAGTCAGCTACATTCTCAGAACAGCTAAAAACCCAACAAAGGCAAACTATTAACGTGAATCTAATCAGTTTATCTTTAAACTATTACCAGAAGGTATTGTACTTTGCGTAAAATATGCTAAGGACATGTTTTAAACAACACTACCTAATGGAAATGTTTAAAATGCATTTTTTTATGTAATTGCTAAGTAGTATTCTCTTTTCTGGTACAGCTCCTGCAATCTATAGCAGATGGAAAAAAGTGTTTGCTACAGCTGGGCTCAAAAACGTGGCAGGGATGTTTACACAAACACTTCTGCCAGTTTGAGAGCCGCCACAGGCCTTGGCTTAGCGCAGGCTTAACTCTTTGGTATATTACTAGACCAGTGACAATATTAAATTGTCTATGTGCCAGTGATCAGGGTGATCAGAGTACCACAATACCACATTGCTTCCTTAGGTCATTATATTAGCATTACAATACATAAGACAAAAGTATGCAAGATTACATGTGAGTAACCTGTTCATTTAGTATATGGAGCTACATATATAAAGCTGTTTTAGCTTAGAAAAAAAGCCAATTCTATTAAAATGATTCTAAAGGCAAATTATTTATTTAAAAAAAAAACTAATGCAGCGTACACACGGGCGGACTTTTCGACCGGACTGGTCCGATGGTCTATCCGACGGACTTTCGGCGAACTTCCGACGGACTTTCCGAACAAATGGACTTGCCTACACACGATCACACCAAAGTCCGACAGATTCCTACGTGATGACGTAGGACTGGACTAAAATAAGGAAGTTGATAGCCAGTAGCCAATAGCTGCCCTAGCGTCGGTTTTCGTCCATCAGACTAGCATACAGACGAGCGGACTTTTCGATAGGAACTGGGTCTGGTGGAGTTCTGACATAAAGATTTGAAACATGTTCCAAATCTAAAGTCCGTCAGAGTTTCGACAGAAAAAGTCAGCTGAAGGTCCAATTAAGCCCATACACGGTCAAATTGTCCGCCGGACTCGGTCCGTCGGACCAGTCCGGTCGAGAAGTCTGCTTATGTGTACGCGGCATTACACGTTATACTTACCTGCTCTGTGCATTGATTTTGCACAGAGCAGCCCCGATCCTCTTCTTGGGTCCTCCAGCCCTTCCCCCCTGCCAAGTGCCCTCATAGCAAGTCTCCATAGACTCCCAATCCTGCTCCCTCCTCACTGGCTGTAATTGACAGGAGCGGGAGCCATTGTCTCTGAGCCAATGAGCAGGGAGAGAGCCAAAAGAGCCTCCGCTCTCATGTACATTATTGGACCGAGATCAAGCTCAGGTAAGTATTTTAAAGGGGGAGGGGCTGCATGCAGCAGGTTTTTTACCTTCATGCATTAAATGCATGATGGTAAAAAAACTTCTGCCTTTAGAACCACTATAATGTCAAACTCTAGTTAACATTTAAAGCGTATTTACTGTATGGTCAAAATGTAAAATAATATATTAATTTCCTTATTGTATTTCAATTATTTCTAGCCTACGTGTATTAATCTGAACAATCTCGAGTTTGTAAACTTGTGAACATCCCCATCCATACATTTACTTCCTTGAATTCTGTGACATTTATTTAATTATTTCAGGTACCTATATAGCGCTGTCAATTTACGCAGCACTTTACACATATATATTGTACATTAATATCTGTCTCTGCCCTCAAGGAGCTTACAATCTAAGGTCCCTAACTTCACATTCATACATATACAGATTAGGGCCAATTTAGACAGGAACCAATTAACCTGCCAGCATGTCTTTGGAGTGTGAGAGGAAATCGTAATATCTAGAGGAAATCCACACAGGCACAGGGAGAACATGCAAACTCCAGGCAGGTAGTGTCATGGTTGGGATTCGAACCAATGACCCCAGTGCTGCTAGGCGAAAGTGCTAACCTCTTAGCCACTGTGCTGTCCATAATCAGTATGCCCTGTGGGTAGGCACTGCTGTGTCACACATTTCACAGAGCCTGCCTTCCCAACTATAGGAGTGCTGAGAAGAGAAGTCTCAGGAGGAGGAATCAGTAAGGTACCATGGGATATGTAGTCCTTAGAAATTGAAATAAGTCTATATTGTCAAGAATAACTATTGTTCGTATTGTTATTACAATGCTGATGTTATAAAATGAAAGTGTATGCTGTGACCATAGATTTTCTTTAAATACAATTAAGGCTTTTTCGCACCAGATGCTTTCCAGTGTGTTTAAAAACTGCATCCAGACTGCATGCAGAGTGTTTGTCATGTTATCTAATGTTTTTTTTTTTAATCCAAGATACATCACAAAGCATGTAAACTCACCGGACTGCACTGGAATGCATACTGTCTTAATGAAAGCAAAGATTTTTCAAGTGTTGAAATAATTAAAAAAAACAAGGAAAAAAAACACACCGGACTGCATAGAAAAGTGTCAAAAATTCACCAACATTGCATGGAAATGCGTATGCCAAAATGCACCCAGAAAGCTGAAATTGTGGTGTGAACAAGCGTGTGTATGAATTTGAAACAATATTTTATATCCTTTTTACTATTTATATTTTTAGGAATTAATTAAATGTTTGCAAATAAACATTTAATACACTGAGCCTTATAGGTTTTTTAAATAGAAAGCACAGCAGAATATGTTTTTCCTCAGATTTTCTCTAATGGAAACTCAGTTTGTTCCTGTCTGTACAGAATAGGCAAGGAGGAGAAAAGAAGGGGGTTAATCACCCTTTTGACTCACTTGTGTGTATACATTTCTGCTAGTGCTATTGAGCTCTTTAAACTATTTTTTCAAGTTAACCCCTTTCCACCGACACAACACATACTGTATATGCGGCTCCACTGCACGGGGCTTTTTTCTGTGGGGCCACATGTATGCACATCTCCCTTTGTGCTGAGAGCACGCTGCACAGCACGTTCCCAGCACAGAGACTGGGGTCTCAATGAGAGCCCTGGGCCCCCTACTAAGAATCGGGACCCGGAACTTCTGATTTCAGGGTCACATGATTGCTGTGGTAGCCTCTGATTAGCTACCACAGTGACCAGTCACTGTGAAGCTCGCCCCTGTGTTTCTCTCTCTCTCTCTTTGAATGGAAAGGAAAGATACAATGTATCTTTCTCTCTCCTTGCTGAGAGAAAAAAAGTGTGTGTAAAAATAAATATATAATAAAAAATAAAGAAAAAATACCCAGATCACGGTTTGATCTAGGTCAGTGCCAGGGTTAGTGTTTGGGTCAAGTAAGAGGCAATGGTCAGGGTCAGTATATTTTTAGCAGGATTTTTTTTTTTTTTTTTTACATTTTTTTAATCACTTCAGCCCGGAAAGGATTTACCCCCTTCCTGACCAGAGCACTTTTTGTGATACGGCACTGCGTCGCTTTAACTGACAATTGCGCGGTCGTGCGATGTTGCACCCAAACAAAATTGACGTCCTTTTTTTCCCACAAATAGAGCTTTCTTTTGGTGGTATTTGATCACCTCTGCGGTTTTTATTTTTTGCGTTATAAACAAAAAAAGAGCGTCAATTTTGAAAAAAAGCATTATTTTTTACTTTGTGCTATAATAAATATCCCCCAAAAATATATAAAAAAATAATTTCTTTCTCAGTTTAGGCCCATATGTATTCTTCTACATATTTTTGGTATAAAAAAAACCGCAATAAGCGTAGATTGATTGGCTTGCGCAAAGGTTAGGGCGTCTACAAAATACGGGATAGGTTTATGGCATTTTTATTATATATATATTTTTTCTATTAGTAATAGCAGTGATGTGCGATTTTTATCGTGACTGCGACATTATGGCGGACACATCGGACACTTTTGACACTATTTTGGGACCATTGTCATATATACAGTGATCAGTGCTATAAACATGGTCACGGAGTACACGGCAGGCGCGTGCCCACAATGCCGCGATTTAAAGGGGACGTACCTTTGCCCAGTCGTGCCATTGTGCCGTATATTGTCATGCGCTGGTCGGCAAGGGGTTAAATTAGCATCAGTGTCAGTGTGTTTTAGGTAGGATAAAACAAAAGCAAAATGTGCACTATTGTTTCTGGGCTATACTACAAACAACAAATAACATAACAAACACATATGTGGTATCACTCTGATCGTCAGGGGCAGGAGAATTTATTTTGCATTGTTCTTTGGTGGTAGGTTATGGTAACAAGAAATATACAGCTAAATTAAAAAAATATATATTTTTTTTACTATTTTGGACTAGTTTTTCATTTTTCATTTGATAATAAAAAAAAAAAATCAGGAGTCAATTTGTCCTGAAAAAAAAAACAAGGTATTCGCTTGGATGCACAAAGTAGTTGTGATGATACCTATGGTTTTACTAACACTTGTCAAAGTTGCAAAATTGTGCTTGGGCATTAAAGTGGTTGTAAAGTCAAAGAAAGATTACTATCAGCCCATCTGTTCTACCAAGCTATATTACACAGTGTAAATGTGTGTATAAAATGATGCTGCTAAATTCCTTTTTTTAGATTGTTTCTGTTCAGTCACGTGACCTCTGGCCGCTCTCCTCCCCCGATATAAGGATCTAAATAAGGTATTGAGGGGTAGCATTTTATACAAACATTTACACTGTATAGCATAGTTTGGTAGAGCAGAGGGGCTGGCTGTAATCCTTCTCTGACTTTACTACCAACTACTAATAGTGGCAGGAGGGGCGGGGAAGAGTCTGCTCACACACAGGAGCTGACAGGCACGTAAACTGACCACAGTATCATGGATTAGCAGCCTTGATTACCGTGATCAGTTTGCATAGGGGGACACAGAAACAGGCAGAATCAACCAGGTATTTTACAGCTTAGAAAGGGACAGATTAGACATCACAAGCACTATGCTGTTTAACCTGCTTTAACCCTTTCGCTGCCAGAGCCGTTTTTGCTTATACAAAACCCCAAAAATTATATATTTTCTGCAAGCAGACACCCTAGAGAATAAAATAGCAGTAGTTCCAATTTTTTATGTTGCATGATATTACCGCAAAGGTCTAGGAAACGCAATATTTTGGTAAAAAAACACACTAATGTGAATTTTAGGGCAAACGCAATAAATTACCCAAATTTTTGGTAAAATATAAAAGACGAGGTTGCGCCAAGTACATAGATATCCAACATGCCAAACCTTGAATTTTTATGTGCCCCGAAAAATGGAGTCAAACTTCAGTACCCTATATTTTCTATAAGCGATGCTTCAAAGGCCCCCTATAGGTATCAGTTTAGTGTTATGGAGGAGGTCTGGTGCTAAAATTATTGCTCTCACTCCGGTGTATACGGTTATATGTAACATGTGTATCGCAATCAGGGCCGCTATCAGGGGCATACAGCCGTTTCAACTGTAAGGGGCCCCAGGGCCCGAGGGGCCTGCCCAGGCCAGAAGAAGGCAGAACGGGGATCTGTGCTGTGCAGTATAGAAACGATCTCACAGTTTCTGCACTTCCCGTGTCATTGATTTTAGACATCGAGCACTTTACTGCCACCTCTGGCTACTATGTGCATGTGCACCCCTCATGTGACAGTGATCTGCCTGTACTATGCTTCTCAGCAACATGTCAGCTTTGTAAAAACTAGCTGGGACCAGGTAGGAAGTTACAAGTAGGGGCTGTGAAGAAAAGGGAGGGGGGCTGTTTGTGTACAGGGAGGGGCCAGAGCCTTGTGTAAGTACAGATTTGTGGAAGAGTGGCTGACATATGTACAGGTGTGTGTGGGGGGGCCACTGACATATATACAGGTGTGGGGGGCGCTGATATATATACAGGTGTGTGAGGGGGCTGACATATATACAGGTGTGTGGGGGGGATGACATATATACAGGTGTGTGTGCGGGGGGCTGCCATATATACAGGTGTGTGTGGGGGGCTGCCAAATATACAAGTGTGTGTGTGTGTGGGTGGGGGCTGATATATATATATAGGTGTGTGTGAGAGGGGGGCTGCCATATATACAGGTGTGTGTGTATGGGGGCTGACATATATACAGGTGTGTGTGGGGGGCTGCCATATATACAGGTGTGTGTGTATGAGGGGCTGACATATATACAGGTGTGTGTGAGGGGGGCTGCCATATATACAGGTGTGTGTGTGGAGGGGGGCTGACATATATACAGTTTTGGGGGGGGACAAATATACAGGTGTGTGTGAGGAGGGCTGCCATATATACAGCTGTGTGTGTGGGGGCTGACATATATACAGATGTGTGGGGGGCCTGACATATATACAGGTGTGTGTGAGGGGGGCTGACATATATACAGGTGTGTGTGAGGGGGGCTGACATATATACAGGTGTGTGTGAGGAGGGCTGCCATATATACAGGTGTGTATGTGGGGGGCTGACATATATACAGGTGTGAGGGGGGCTGATAAATATACAGGTGTGAGGGGGCTGACATATATACAGGATTGGGGGGGGGTGAGTGCGTACAGGTGAGGTGGCCGGTGTGCGGATTCTGTAGGATGGCCCATAGTCAAGCCCTGGAGACTGTTGGTGGTCAGGCTCGGGGGGCAGGTCTAAAGCTGTGTAAGGGGCCCAAAAATTTGTGATGGCTGCCCTGATCGCAATCGACGTTTTCACGTGTAGGCGCCCCGATGCATGTGTTTACATTCGTGCGTGTGTATATGTGGGAGTGGGGGGGGGCTCAACTTTTTTTTTGGGGGGGGGGATTTTATGTGCTTGGGTGTAACTTTATTACGGACCTGGCCGTGAAAGGGTTAAAGGATCTCTCTTTTTTTCAGGTTTACAACCTCTTTAAGATTTGTTTTACCCTTAGGCATGAAGGGGTTAATAAAAGACAGGTCAACATTAAAAAAAAGAAATCATAGAACATAATGTAAAAGTTTGCTACAGGCAACACATCCTGAGAACACGATTACTACATTGGAAAGGAAAGATGAATTTTTCAAGTGCCAGGACACAAACATTAATAAAAATACAATTTTATTACAATTATCAAGAAGTTAAAAACAAGATAAGACCGAGATACAGGATAAACCTTCTTGACAATTGAATTATACAATTGTATTCAGTCAGATGACTTCCAATATATGCTTAGGGTGTCTTCAACATGGATAAAACACCTCAGCGTGTTTTGTGGGAAACCCCTCAATTTCTGGTGTAGGGGAGTACTGATAAAAACTAGGGTTCGCAAAAAAAGGTCAAAACTACACGTGTATGAAAAACCAAAATCATCAAAACACAAAGTTCACATAACAAAGCTCACCAAACCATCTGGTGGTGCACAAATGTGGTGGGAGGATGTGACAACCAGACCATGCAATGTCTGCTCCTGGGGCAGGTTTGGGAATCAACAATAAATATTCATGCAATCATTTATATTTACTGACTAAAAAAAAATTCTGGAGAGATTCACCCTTATGCAGCTAATTACTATTGGAGGAGTTTGGTCAACTGACAAACTCCTCCATAGAGAATTAGCTGCATAAGGGTGAATCCCTACAGACTGACTCCGGATACTACTTACCTGTCATAGCCAGTTACAGTCACTATGCCTCTAGTCAACACGCCTCATGAGCTTAGCCCATGGAGACAGGAATGGACTGAACTTACAGAATTTATATTTCTTACTGGGCAGCTCAAGAACCTGATTTGCAAATTGTACATGCATCCAAACCAGTGGACCTAACACTACTTCCTTTTTTGCCCACTATGGAAGTCTTTTGGACTATTAAGGCATTCAACACCAATATAACTTAGTGGTTGTTATACTCCTTATTCAGCCCAGTCTATTAGTATTTACCATGGGCCTCTTTGCTGCTTCTCTGGTAAATGCTCTCCTTGCACGGCCTGTCAGTTTGCAGTTGTACCATACTCTTTCCATTTTCAAATGATGGATTGAACAGTGCTCCGTGAGATGTTCAAAGCTTGGGATATTTTTTATAACCTAACCTTGCTTTAAACTTCTCCAGAACTTTATCCCTGACCTGTCCAGTGTGTTCCTTGGCCTTCATGATGCTGGTTGTTCACTAAGGTTCTCTAACAAACCTATGAGGGCTTCACAGAACAGCTGTATTTATACTGAGATTAAATTACACACAGGTGAACTCTATTTACTAGTTAGGTGACTTCTGAAGGCAATCGGTTCCACTAGATTTCAGTTAGTGGCATTATAGTAAAATGGGCTGATTACAAATGCACACCACACTTTTCAGATGTTTATTTGTAAAATAAAACCATTATTATTTTCCATCCACTTCACAATTATATGCCATTTTGTGTTGATCTATCACATAAAATCCCAATAAAATGCATTTACCTTTTTGGTTGTAACATGACAAAATGTGGAAAATTTCAAGGCTTATAAATACTTTTTTCAAGGCATTGTAACTATTGTGCTGAATGGGCACATCTATTAGTGTTATCTGTGTACTAGAGTTCTTTTGAGAAAGAGCCATATGGTTGGCAGCATCAGTAACATTGGTTGATGGGGTTATTTACGTCATGATTTTTGGGCAGGAATCTATAAACAGTGCATGTACCAGCAATTGAGGGGCTTTTTGCCAGCTAAACACAGGGTGAGAAAAAGCTCTTTGGCACTGACTTTATTTGGAGCATGTTTTGAAAACTGCATAATAGCAAAAGGAAAGGTAATTTTTCAGAGTAGAGTGACACCAGGTGGAAGCAAAACCTATAGCATTCCTTAGTAGCTATGTTACACTTGGGTAATGGATAACCCTAGATGTTGAAGCAGACCTATCAGTACAATCCTTACTTCCAGCACCCAAACGTTTCTGAAATCCTTTCCTGAATGCACACATGGCTTTCATTTACAGTGTGAAGTTTTAAAACTGTTTAATGGGAAATGGCAGCAATGATGTTGGCCAAAAACCAAATTGTCATTGTAGAAAAATATATATATATTTTTTTCCCTTATTTTGGATTTAGATAAGCATGGTTGTAATTGACACTGATGGTGTTGTGGTTGCAATAAATCTGATAACCACAATGGTGCAAAGCCAGAGGCCATTGGTATTATTATTGATCCTCTGGATCAACTGTGGGTGAAGGATTGTGTATATGGGAATGTAATTTTTTTTTTGGTTGAACTAGATGGACTTGTGTCTTTTTTCAGCCTGACTAACTATGTAACTATTAACTGGATGTAAGTTTATAAGAAGGGATGACTCTTCACCTCTATAGTATATATTTTTCTCAGAGAATAGGTGCAATTACTCCCTGTTCTCAGTCGCCCCTTGTCTCCACCCATTACCCACCTCCGTGCACTGTCCCTTGGTTCCACCCTCTACTCACCAGCCAGTACTGCTCCTTTTAGGCTACTTTCACACTGAGGCGTTTTTCAGGCGCTAAAGGGCTAAAATAGCGCCTGTAAAGCACCTGAAAAATGCCTCCCCTGCAGCCCCAGTGTGAAAGCCCGAGTGCTTTTACACTGGAGCGGTGCGCTTGCAGGATGTTAGAAAAATTCTTTTGGGTGGTGTACACCGCTCCTCCACCACCCCTGCCTTTGAAATCAAGCAGCGGCGCTTTGTGGGTGCTTTTAACCTTTTATTTGGCTGCTAGCGGGGGGGTTGAAAGCGCCCCGGTAGTGGTCAAAAATTGCCGCTATAACAGCGGTAAAGCGCCGCTAAAATTAGTGTTGCTTTACCACTAACGCCCCCCCGCCCCAGTGTGAAAGTAGCTTTATAGAATAGAATAGAGAACCAAGTATCAGTTGTGTTGATAAGTAACTTATATGGAATTTGATAATAATAACAAGAAAAGCAGTAAAATAGATCCCCAGCAGCCAGAAACAATAGACCCCCTCCTAGCAACAATAGATCCCCCCAGATACAATAGACCCCCAAAATGAAATACCCTTCCCCCAGTAACAATAGGTCCACCCCAGCAACAATATACCCCTGCCAGCATCAGCCAGCAACACAAACCCCCTCCCTCAACAGTAGATCCCTTACAGCAACAATTGACAATATATCCCCCACCAGAAACAATAGATCTCCCCAGCAACAGTATGCCTTCCCAGCAACAATAGACCCTCTTCCCCATTACCAATAACCCCCCCCAGTGACAATAGATCTTCCAGCAGCCAGCAACAATAGACCCTTTAGCATGCCCCACCACCCCTTGTCATTGCATACATTCAGTGCCGGTGGTGCCAGAACTGTGTTCCCCTACGTTCCTGCTGAAAAAAAGCTCTGAGTATTATTAACCTCTTTGTTCTCTAATGGGGTTCACAACACAGAGCTCCACTTGATCCTCAGTTTCTGCTGGGAGTTTGCATTGATATATAGGAGGATTACATACTCAAACAGATGACAATCTGAAATAAATTGTGTAGATAAAATGGGCCCCTGCTACGCGGGCAAAAATAGTGGTGTGAACAATACCTGTTTTTTGTTGCATTGTAATGCAAATTTGGTCAAAATACCAACCAAATCATTCTCCTAGTTCCTCCCAAGGCCTTTGCCATCTACTCCCATGCATACCTCCAGGACTTCTCCCAAGCCTCTCCCATCCTCTGGAATTTCCTACCCCATTCTGTTTGACTATCTAAGAGATAGTAAACTTTAAGGTAATTCCTGAAAATGCTTCTCTGTAGAGAAGCTTATCCTGCCTCCACCTAACAACTGTTCTCCATCAGGTTATCCCCCACAGATACCTTTTGTATCACTTGACCCTCTCTTTAAGATTGTAAGCTCTAACAAGCAAAATCCTCTGATTCCTCCTGTATTGAATTGTACTATAAGTGTACTGTCTGCCCTCATATTGTAAAGAGCTGCACAAACTGTTGGCGCTGTATAAATCCTGTATTATGATAATAAAAACACTAATAACTTAGCCAGTGTAGTGTCATACATACCAATTATTCTACATTTTATTGGTGCTATCCTTTCTAACAAACATATACCAAGGAAATGAATAATGTAAAAAAAGCTATACTTTTTTATGCTCAAACAAACTATTTTAAATCAATCCTATAATGATTAATTGTACCTCTTGAGACAAAAAAATGCCTCAAAGTTTGCCCTGCTATATACAGTCCAGACTTGTCTCTGAAAGGGTAATTACCAATCCTGCACTCTGTTTAAACATTTCACTATTAGCCAACTCACATAGAAATTAATCTTCAGTGTCACAAAAAATTTTGGGTCCCAGTTACCACATCAAGAAATGAATAAATAATAAATTGGTATTAAAAATAAGCACCCCACAACCCTTTCCAAATATCTACCATAAGACTTTTTTTAGGACAACTTTATTTTCTTTACATATGCATGCATTTCCTCCCTCCTTAACTAATGCTGAAAAGTAAAAGTGTTTCTGTCTTCAATCATTCATGGGTCGGATTGTCTTGTACATGATTCAGTTTATGGAAGGTGTGCAGAGAGATGAATTTAATAATGGTAAACCTCTAAAGTAGCATAGATGTATGTTTCATCGACAGATTTTAAGCAGTATGACAGAAACAATTCTGAGGAAATTGCTGGATATAAGACAGGATCTGTTATATTGTTATTACATATTTCTGTCCTGTGAAAGTGGTGGCTGGATATCACGATTCGTAAAGAGGCTTTGAATTCTGCTGACAGGTACAAAGTGAACTAAAGTATAACAATGCTCAGATCAACTGAAGACTAGCAAAAGGGAGAAAGATGTATACGGGCATGACAACATTCAAATATAATACAATACGAAAAACTCCAAAATGATATATATATATTTGTTTATAAATACACACACTATATTGTTAAAAGTATTGGGACACCTGCCTTTGCATGCACATGACCTTTAATGGTATCCCAGTCATGGTCCGTAGGGTTCAATATTGAGTTGGTCCACCCTTTACAGCTTATACTCTTCTGGGAAGGATGTCCACAAGATTTAGAGGTGTGTCTATGGGAATGTTTCACCATTCTTCCAGAAGTACATTTGTGATGTCAGGCACTGATGTTTGACGAGAAGCCCTGACTTGCAGTGTCTGCTCTAATTCATCCCAAAAGTGTTCTATCAGGTTGAGGTCAGCACTCTGTGCAGGCCAGTCAAGTTCCTCCACCCCAAACTCGCTCATCCATGTCTTTATGGACCTTGCTTTGTGCACTGGTCCAAATAATTTGGTGGAGGGGGATTATGGTGTGGGTTTGTTTTTCAGGGGTTGGGCTTGTCCCCTTAGTTCCAGTGAAGGGAACTCTTAAGGCATCAACATACCAAGACATTTTGGACAATTTCATTCTCCCAACTTTGTGGGAACAGTTTGAGGATGGCCCCTTTCTGTTCCAACATGACTGCGCACCATTGCACAAAGCAAAGTCCATAAAGACATGGATGAGTGAGTTTAGGGTGGAGGAACATGACTGGCCTGCACAGAGACTGTGAGCCAGGCCTTCTCATTCACATCAGTGCCTGACTTATGAAGCTGTTATAGCTGCAAATGGTGGGCCAACACAATATTGAACCCTAAGGACTAAGACTGGGATGACATTATAGTTCATGTGCGTGTAAAGGCAGGTGTCGCAATACTTTTGGTAACATAGTGTTTATTGTATATATGCCTTTGGAAGATAAGCGTTTTGAATGTGACATGATTTCTGTTCATTTATTCTCAATTTATATCAAATAAATTTTAGACTGGACACACTTTTGCAGTCCTTTGAGGTGCGTTAATGCATGCTTGTCATCGTGTGTTGCATCGCGAATAAACGCGTAGTTAGGTTGATCTGACAATTATTGAGGCTGCTTGGATGGGAAGGGTCCATGTCTTTATGGACCTTGCTAGTTTTCCAGTATGCTTGTTCGACAGAACTCAAGTGTAAGATCAGCTTCTGTTGAACAGGCAGCGGTACATACTGGCTGAAAGTCAGCCAGGTTCCACTGTAATGGCTCATTTCAGCTAATAATTGGCCTGTGTGCACCCACCGTAACAGACAATCAAGTGACATGCTATGATACACATGGGAGAATTTGCAATTAACAAGAGAAGGGACATGTCCCATTTTAAATCAAGTTCTCTGTATGTAGCCAATGTGTGCTCTAAACAGGTTACATAGTTACATAGTTACATAGTAGGTGAGGTTGAAAAAAGACATGAGTCCATCAAGTCCAACCTATGTGTGTGATTATATGTCAATATTACATTGTATATTCTTGTATGTTGCAGTCGTTCAGGTGCTTATATAATAGTTTCTTGAAATTATTGATGCTCCCCGCTGAGACCACCGCCTGTGGAATGACTGTGGGATGACTTTTCAAGGCCCTTGAAATTACAAGACAAGAGTTTTACATGTGAGAACAAGGATGTTGGCATTATGTGGTGTGGCCCTGTACAAGAGACGGGGCATATGTTCGGGAGGGAAGGGAAAGAGAGTGAGAAGAATGTGGTGAGAAGGAGAGGGAGTGAACTTGGTAGGACAGGGGAAGATACAGCAGAACCTAAAGAATAAGCTAAGGGTGCAAAGCACCTAAAATCTTAAAGACCCAGTAGGAAGGTTTGTAAATATTTTATTATATCTTTTCTTGTGACAACACTGAAGAAATGCAGCACTGTTGCCGCCACATACGCTTGACACCATCTGAACCAAATAAGTTTATCTTGGTCTCATCAGACCACAGGACATGGTTCCAGTAATCCATGTCCTTAGTCTGCTTGTCTTCAGCAAACTGTTTGCAGGCTTTCTTGTGCATCATCTTTAGAAGAGGCTTCCTTCTGGGACAACAGCCATGCAGACCATTTTGATGCAGTGTGCGACGTATGGTCTGAGCACTGACAGGCTGACCCCCCACCCCTTCAACCTCTGCAGCAATGCTGGCAGCACTCATATGTCTATTTCGCAAAGACAACCTCTGGATATGACGCTCAGCATGTGCACTCAACTCCTTTGGTCGACCATAGCGAGGCCTGTTCTGAGTGGAACCTGTCCTGTTAAACAGCTGTATGGTCTTGGCCACCGTGCTGCAGTTCAGTTTCTGGGTCTTGGCAATCTTCTTATAGCCTAGGCCATCTTTATGTAGAGCAACAATTCTTTTTTTTCAGATTCTCAGAGAGTTCTTTGCCATGAGGTGCCATGTTGAACTTCCAGTGACCAGTATGAGAAAGTGAGAGCGATAACACCAAATTTAACCCATCTGTTTCCCATTCACACCTGAGACCTTGTAACACTAACGAGTCACATGGGGGGGGGGGGGGGGTGGCAATTGGGCCCAATTTGGACATTTTGACTTACAGGTGTACTCTCTTTTGTTGCCAGCGGTTTAGACATTAATGGCTGTGTGTTGAGTTATTTTGAGGGGACAGAAAATGTACACTGTTAACAAGCTGTACACTCACTACTTTACATTGTAGCAAAGTGTCATTTCTTCAGTGTTGTCACATGAAAAGATATAATAACATATTTAAAAAAATGTGAGGGATGTACTCACTTTTGTGAGATACTGTGTACATACAGTATATATATATATATATATATATATATATATATATATATATATATATATATATATATGTATATTTATATATATACACACACACAGTGTATGTGTATATATATTTTTTGTGAGATACTGTATATATACAGTATATATATACACACACACACACACACACACACACAAAGAGTATATATATAATTAATATATATAATTAGTATAAATTAAAGCCTTATAGTAGTGATTATCAGCTGTTTTGGTACTATAAGAAACACATTTTTTTTTTAACCACATCATGTCAGGTGATAAAAAATCTTTTAATGCTATACAGGATTTATATAGCGTCAACAGGGAACTTCTGCTACTAAATGTCTTATGCTGGCCATACACGTATCGATTTTTGGACTAGAAAAGAATATTCATATTCTTGTAATGTACATTTGATGAATGGATGAATGTTGTTTGAAAATTTCATTTACTTTTAACATTCAATTTTAAAATTATTTATTTTCTGAATGAAAACCACATACAGAAAAGTTTTTTATTCTGCTCCTGCAAATTTTCCTGTCACTGTGGTTGAAAACGAACGTCATTGTGACCCCACCAACAATTACAAAATCAAACAAATACTCTTAAAGTGAACATTTTCGAAGGGAAAGTTTGTTCATGTAGAGCCAGCATAAGTGACAGGAGGCAAAAGTAGTTTGTATTAAGCTACCTGCCTATGACAAGGGAATCTGTCATGCATAATATATACATTTATATATACAGTGCCTTGAAAAAGTATTCATACACCGTGAACTTTTCCACATTTTGTCATGTTACCACCAGAAAAGTAAATGTATTTTATAGGGATTTTATCCAACACAAAGTGGCACATAATTGTGAAGTGGAAGGAAAATGATAAATGATTTTCAAAGTTTTTGATTTTCAAAATATCAAAAAAGTGTGGTGTGCATTTGTATTCAGCCACCCTGAGTCAATACTTTGTAGAACCACCTGTAAGAATCAATTACTGCTTAGATGTTTGGACCATCAGTGAAACTTCTCTGAGCCCCAGGAGACACTCAAATTAACACACACACAGTAGAGTGGTTTCAATGAATGCTCAAATTTACTGGCAGGTGAGCAGAGTTTGATACAGGATATGGACAAAGAATATTGCACAAAGAAAAGGAGGGAAGGACAGCGTTCATCACATGAGGCATAATTCCTATATAAACATGTAGCATCTCAGACACAGTCTAAACCAGTATTATAGCTGACGGTTGATATTGTCTGAAGACTTAATATCAAAACCAGTTCTTACCAGACCTTATCTATCCTGTGGTCATTGTGACAAACAGGACCCTAAAATAAAGATATTCCTCTGTCAGCTATTTTAAAGTTTTTGTCATGTTAACTCTTTCTCACCCTTCAATCCCCTCTTAGATCACAAAGTGATTTCACCATGATCATTTAATGTTCTCTGTGTGGGGTCATTTAGTTGCGTTGTATAATCACAGATACATTGAATAAGCTTGAACAATATATATATAACAAGGATAAAAACCAGGCACATTAATATTAACATTCCTGCCCGTCGGAACCAAGAGGAAATGGAACCAAAAAAATCGTCAAAACTTCCTAGTCCCTTAAATGGATTCCACCTATCTTTGGCAATATCTCTGGCTTCATCTTGGAAGTTTGACACCTCCTTCCAGTGTTTATCAATTATATCATAATAATCCAGAACGTCAATACTGGTATTATGAATCCATGTGCAGCACTCATAGTCCTCCATTACTTCACAGAGTCCAGTCAGAGCAGCACGTATGGATTCGATAGCTACTTCGTGCATATCTAGTTGTTTACGAATAGCCCTTTGTTCGATACTTAATAGTTTGATGTCTACAGAATTCTTTTCCATAATTTCATCCATAATTTTGGAGTAGTTATTTATTCTTTTCATTATTTCTATTCCCCATCCAGTCCATGAGGGAAACCATGCCCAGGCTTGGTCTTTATCAGAAAAGAACTCTCTTTTCTCTGTGTGTTTAAGGGGGTACCTGGGGTATGCTCTAGCTTTCAAAAGATGTTGGTGTTTTCCTTTTTAATCCCCTATGATTCCCATTACTGGAATCAATGAGGCCAAATAACACATCCACGGGTACCAACCGGTATCCATGGATAGCATTCCTTGCCACAACATACATATACACTATCCCCTAGGGAAAATGATTGTTGGCTTATAGTATAGTAAAGTATAGTATAGTAAAACTTTCAGAAATGGCGGCCATGGTCAACTGGTTCAAAACAAAACTCACAAGGTTATTGGTACCAGCTCCCCGATTCAAGACAGTATTTAAATTTTTATAAAGTTCTGGTTTATTGGTTTGCAACATGGAGGACAAATCTCTGTTTAAAGAGATATTAAACTGTGAGCTTCGGCATATCTTTTGACCTTTATTTAAGGAATTTCCTAAGTTAAAACACCAATCTGAAGAGTGGCTTCTACCAATTATCAGGAAGGAAATTGTGTTATTTGCATATATGGCCGATATATTGGTTATAGTTACAGAAGGGGTACCATTCAGAAACAGAGTTATGTTCACAGGGACGGCTAAGAGAGGAATTTGAAGTGTGCTTGGGTGCAATTTACTACATACCCGACATTTGTCATAACCTGACTTCTGAGCATAAGAATACTTATACTAAGTAACAACATTTTATCAGTGGGGGGTATGAGTCCTTTGGGCCCTCCATGTTGGATTCCCTCCTTTGTCTAGTTACTGTTCCATTAGAAGGAGAACTGCATATGGCCTTTAGGGCGCCCAAGTCCTCAGGATGATAGATACAGTTAGTGATGATCCATGTGGGCAGAAACACCATCAGCATAAGGAGTAGGCACAAGGATTTCCCAGAAGTCTGTGGTGAGAGAAGTGAGGTCATCTTTTTCAGAGTCTGTTCGAGGATTTGCATCGCCTGCTTCTCCTCTTTAACTTGTGTCTTGCTTCAGGGTCCTTTGTGGTTCTTTCTTTATCCTTTTGGTATGGATCCAGGCCCCCGATTGTTCCGTGAGGACAGCGGTTCTGGTCACTGCGACTACGCTATTGGGCGGGCCAAAAGGGTAATCTTTCTTCTTGGTCCAGTTCAGCTGGCAAATTACGACCACATCTCCAGGTTGGAACTCATGTGTTAGTTCCTGTGAGGGTAATGGAAATGAAGAGAATACTTTACCGTAGATGTCATTCAGTTTCATAATCAAGTTTCTACAATATTCTTCCTGCATCTAACTAAGATCTCCCTGCTCTATTACCAAGGGTTTCTTAATCCAGGGCATGGGAAAAGGTCGACCCATCAGGATCTCAAAAGGGGACAAGTGATTGGTCTTGGAAGGGGTCATTCTTATTTCTGCTAAAACCGCAGGCAGCACAGTTTTCCATTTGGCAAATGTGCCACCTGTAGCCTTCCTTATTTTATCTTTAATTGTTCGGTTCCTTATTTCCACTATACCTGAACTCTGTGGGTGATATGGAATGTGGAATTTTCACTCTATTTGCAAAGCCTTTACTAGTTCCTGGCATACCTTGAAGACAAAGGCTGGGCCGTAATCTGAATTTATTTGCAATGGACATCCCCACCTAGATATTATTTATTGTGTCAGGAGTTTTACAACTGTCCTTGCATCTTCCTGGGTACATAGAAAAACTTCTACCCACCTGGAGAACATGTCCACTATCAATAACAAACATTGCTGTCTCTTGCCCAATTTTGGCATGTGAGTGAAATCAATTTGTAGATGTGTAAAAGGAGAGGTAGTATACAGTAGATGTTCATGTTTGGGCTTGTTTGGTGTGTTTGGGTTGTTTCTGATACATTCAATGCATCTGGACACAAAAGATTTATATAGGGGTAATAAATGTAGAATGTGAAAGTCTTGTGTTAACATTTCAGCTGTAGCTTTCCATCCTTTATGTCCTATGCCATGTTACTGTGAGATGAATAACGGTGCACTTGATTTTGGTATGCATGGTTTCCCCTCTTTGGCAATGAGTCCAGTCTCAGGACTCGTTGTCAGACCCTGAAGAAGAAGGACGGAACCATGGCTAGGCACCCAAGACTGTAAGGTGGCCTGGAGAGCTATTGAGTAGATTGCAGGTGAGTCTATATATCCTTGTGGTAGACGATTCCAGGTTATTTGGCGCCCCTAAAAGAAAAAGTTAGTAGTAGTTGTGTCTCTTCGTCAACAGGGACAGAGAAAAAAACTTAAATCAGTAACTGAAAAACACACTGCCAAGGCAAGTATGGAGGTAATGAGAGATGGTACATCAGGTACAATAGGGGCAATTGGAATCACAAGGTTATTTATGGCTTGGAGATCCTGCACAAACCTGCATGATCCATCACTCTTTTTGACTGGGTTTATGGGGGTGTTATAAGGTGATATGATGGGCCTTAAAATGCCTTGTTTCAGGAATTGCTCAATAATGGGTCTGATGCCACCTTCTCTTTGGAAAGATGGTACTGCTTGTGGTAAACTGGGGATACTCCTTGTTTTAGTCTGGCTTTGTAAGGGGTACATGAAATGTATCCTACATCAAGGCGCTCTTTAGCCCAGAGGGGGTGGTCCTGTAGAAATGGGGGAGGGACTTTAGTTTGAAAGAACAGTGGTGATTCTATGGTTACTCCCCCTCTTGAAGTCAGGAAAATTTCAATTTCTAAGACTCCTATTAAATCTCTTTCTAAAAGATTTACCGCACATGAAGGTATTATCCTGAATGAATGATGTATTTGTACAGTTCCAGTGACAAAGTCAGTAATGGGGAGTGGTGGCGTTTTGTAAGTTTTGGTTGGTATCCCATTAATTCCCACAGCATCCATTCTCTCACATCTATACATTTCTTCAGATTTGGTTGATTTTGCAGCGCCAGTATCTAGAAGATATGAGAGAATTTTCCCGTTTACCTCCAAATGGATAATAAGGAATTCAGTATGATTGTTGGTGAGGAGAAGTAGGAATGTCGGGACACCACCTTCTGGGCATCCCTATGCTTGATAATGTTGTTGTTGATTCCAAGCTAGGGGGTATCTGACTTTGCTGTGATGTTTTCTGTGTTGTGGGGGCAGACTGAATGGTAGGTTGGGCTGGGGGAGGTTGTGTTCCCTACTTGGGGGGGTAAGGGCATGGGTTCTTCCAATGTCCTTCCTGTCCACAATTAAAACAGTGGTTCCCCCTTTGGGATCCGGGGCGATTGTTGAAAGTGCTCCATGATCCCCAGCCCCGCCTCTACCTCTCCCTCTCCCCCCATGGCCCCCCTTGTCTAAACTCACCCATGTTGTCCCAGGGTCTAGCATCCAAAGGGTTACGGTGTTGTAAACTTTCTTGGTAATGCATTGTGGTAACCCCTTTAAAGTCAAAACAACCTGCTGATCTTTCTCTATTATTTTCATAGTGAACTGTTTCACCATCATTCCGGGCCACTCTGAGATTAATTGTTTCATCTACCAGACCTATATCATTCCTCAAACTAGAAATGAAAGTCTGAATGAACAGGGATCCCATTGTAGCCTTTGTTCCGAAACCTGCTTCTTCCTTCCACACTTTCATAAACCTTTTAAGAAAGTCTATTATCTCCTCCTTGGGTTTCTGTTTACAAGCTATGGCCATGGGGAAAGAGAATTGTTCTTTGAAAACAGTCTTAATTTCTGCCTCTAATTGGGTCCACATAGTAGTACGACCTGCCTCTGAGTTAAGGTCGTAGTCGCTAGCTGCCGCGGCGGCAGGTTGTATAGTGTGTATACTGGTGACATTGTTCCAATCCCAACTGCTTTCTTGATCATATACCATGATATCATCTATTATTAATTTGATGTCTTCTTGCGTGTAATTCCTAGCCTTGCATGCCCTCTTTAAGAAAGTGATGCAAGCCATGGGGTTGATTTGAGGTTTGGGGGTTCTTTTTATTTTGGTGGTGAGTCCCTCAAAATTTAATGGCTTCAGAATCATTTGGTCTCCCATGATAAGATATGGCATGGCAAGACTTGCTTTAGCTGATGCAGACTCTTCTGTATCAGATGCTTCCAACCTGTCCACTTCCTCCTGTTCCTCACTATCAAGGATCGTGTCTGCCGAAGAGGTGGCTTCCTCTTGGCCTATATGAGTGGTGGGGGGTCCCTGTTTCCTTTTAGTTCGTTTTTGCTTTGCTGCAATCTTTGCCGCTCTCTGTCTAAGTTCACCCTTTCTCTCTGGGGTTAGACTACTCCCTGGGCCATTCTGTTTCTGTTGTAATTGAGTAACTTGATCTGAGATATTTTCTACTTTTTGCATAAGGCTTTCTAACATTTTCTTTTTAACAATTATTTCTGAGCCTGCCTCGCTTTCTACATCAGAGTCTCCAGAGCCTGAGCCACCACTTGCCTGTGCTTGTATAAGTACCTGTTGAGGCAAGGGTGGTGGTGCCAGTGCTGCGGGCGTGTGTATGGGGTTACCTATAGCATGGGCGGCTATTTGGATTATTTCCTTGTCATCCCCTGAAACCATGCAAACAAGTATGCTAGTATACAGGGGTGTGTAAGCGAGTGGTAGAGGAAGGGGAGGTGCATTAACTGTTGTTGGGAGGAACGGGTTGGTAGGTGAGAGGTCAGAAATGTTCATTAGATTGTATGGGGGGTTATTTTACCTTAGCCTCTAACAGTTGCAGTAAAAGGCAGGGAAAAAGGTTTTTTTATTTTCATTTTTCCTGATCCATTTAATTTTCTTCCTACCATTCCCCTTCCTGTCCTCAGGTTACGCGTCATACTAGTGAACAGCTACAATTAACCAGTTTTCCCCTGCTTCCTTCATGTACTTCATGTCCCACTCGAGGTCTCCTGTGTACCATGGGAAAGCTTTCTTCTCCCCCAAACAGAGTCCCCTGACCATATCCATATGCAATTGGTCATTTGCGCATGTGTCCGGGAAGAGTAAGCTACTGTACATATTTTCAGTCCATGCGGCCAGATTGTCTATGAAAGGTTTTATCAAAAAATAATCAGTTCCACATACTCTGGCCACATAGTCTTTACATGTCTCTCCGGGATTAGGTGGGGGTATTCTTTACTTTCTTCCTTACCCATTCTTAATTTGCTTACAAACAACTTATACAAACTTACCAAGGGTTGTTGTCTCACCTTACAAGACCCTTTTGCAATGTACAACAATAATATAAGCTCTAAACAAAAAAAAGGTTTGTAGAATTCCCCTGATTGCCCGTCTGGCTCTTTTCTTAAGAGCCTCTATTTTACCATTTTCAAATCAGTCTCCCAAAGACTATTACTTTAATGTTCTTCCCAAAAGCATGGCAGTTTACAATTAACCTCTCTACAATTTTGCACTATACAAGAATGCGGTATTGTCAGAGCCAAGGTAAGAAGAACAGCATCAACAAAGCAGACACATGCTAAATACCTCAGATGGACACCGTATCTCAAACGCTGCCACCAGTGTTTGTAAGGATCAATTTCTGCTTAGATGTTTGGACCATCAGTAAAACTTCTGAGAGCCCTGGAAGACACTCAAATCAACACACACACAGTAGAGTGGTTTCAATGAATGCTCAAATTTATTGGCAGGTGAGCAGAGTTTTATACAGGATATGGACAAAGAATATTGCACAGAGAAAAGGAGGGAGGGAGGACAGAGTTCATTACATCAGGCATAATTCCTATATAAACATGCAGCATCTCAGACATAATCTAAACTAGTTTTATAGCTTACGGTTGATATTGTATGAAGACATAATTTCAAAACCAGCTCTTACCAGACCTTATCTATCCTGTGGTCATTGTGACAAACAGGACCCTAAAATAAAAATATTCCTCTGTCAGCTACTCTTTCTCACCCTTCACCACCTTTCACTGCAATTACTGCTGCAAGTGTTTTTGGGTATGTCTCTACCAGCTTTGCACATCTAGAGAGTGAATTTTTTCCCATTCTTCTTTGCAAAATAGCTCAAGCTCTGTCAGATTGGATGAAGAGCTTTTGTGAACAGAAATGTTCAAGTCTTGCCACAGTTTCTCAATTGGATTTAAGTCTGGACTTTGACTGGGCCATTCTAACACATGAATATGCTTTGACCTAAACCATTCCATTGTATCTCTGGCTGTATGTTTAGGATTGTTGTCCTGCTGGAAGGTGAACGTCTGCCCAAGTCTCAGGTCTTTTGCAGACTCTAACAGGTTTTCTTCTAAGATTCCCCTGTATTTGGCTCAATCCATGTTCACATCAACTCTGATCAGCTTCCCTGTCCCTGCTGAAGAAAAGCATCACCACAACATGATGCTGCCACCACCAAGTTTCACGGTGGGGATGGTGTGTTCAGGGTGATGTACAGTGTTCGTTTTCTACCACACAAAGAGTTTTGCTTTTAGGCCAAAAAGTTCAAATTTGGCTCATCTGACCAGAGCACCTTCTTCCAAATGTTTCCTGTGTCTTCCACATGGCTTCTCACAAACAGCAATCGGGACTTCTTATGGCTTTCTTTCAACAATGGCTTTCTTCTTGCCACCCTTCCATAAAGGCCGGATTTGTGGAGTGAACGACTAATAGTTGTCCTGTCGACAGATTCTCCTACCTGAGCTGTGAATCTCTGCAGCTCCTGCAGAGTTACCATGGGCCTCTTGGCTGTTTCTCTGATTATTGCTCTCCTTGCCTGGCCTGTCAGTTTAGGTGGACGTTCAGGTCTCAGGTAGGTTTGCAGTTGCTCTATAGTTATTCCATTTTCAGATGATGGATTGAACAGTGCTCTGTTAGATGTTTAAAGCTTGGTATATTTTTTTATAACCTAACCCTGCTTTAAACTTCTTCACAACTTTATCCCTAACCTGTCTGGTGTGTTCCTTGGCCTTCATGATGCTGTTTGTTCACTAAGGTTCTCTAACAAACCTATGAGGGCTTTACAGAACAGCTGTATTTAGACTGAGATTAAATTACACACAGGTGGACTATATTTACTAATTAGGTGACTTCTGAAGGCAATTGGTTCCACTAGATTAGTTAGGGGTATCAGAGTAAAGAGGGCTGAATACAAATGCATGCCACACTTTTCAGATATTTATTTGTAAAAAATCTGTTATTCTCAGAGTAGATTTGTATTCTAACTATTTAGCTGGTTGGTTATTTATATTAACTACTGCATATAGATCTTCAAGAATAAATAGTCTTTTTTTATATATAAATTAAATTATACACCACTATTATCCGATTAATCGATTAATTGAAACAATATTCGGCCAACTATACTATTATGAAAATAATCGTTAGTTGCAGTCCTAGAAGCAACAAAGCTACAGTCAATGGAGCTCTGCCAGATCGAAAGCCAACAGGCCCTAAAGGTTTCAGCCTATGAGAGGGAGCCAATCACTTGACCCAATGGCTGTCTGCAGTGCTCGGCCTCCAGGACTTCAGCCAAGACCCCCAACCCATGTCAATCCCACTAGAGGGCCAGGGGAACAAGACGAGAACCACCCTGACCACTGGGATCCCCAGTGCACCCAGACCCCCCTCACCACCCCCCTCACCACTGTCAGCTGTCAGGGGCACCATCCATGGACCAACACATAATATTGGCAGGAAAAAACTATATTAATCATATGCAGAAAAAATAGTGCAATTTAAACAATCTACTAAGCACAATCCTACACCCAACGTCCATTCCATTAAATTCCTGGCATCTTTACACAATGGCTTTCCAGACTAATACCCTCAAATTCTCTGTATCAAGCTTCAACTCGGTAGGAGTCCCAGGAAAAAGATATAAATGCTGTGCATCCTGCAGAATTCAAAAGCAAGGGAAAAGTCAATTTTGAAGCTGATGTGCTGCATGTGTGAAATGGCTTCCCCTTATATCTAGGAAGCAGAAATACCATCATCGAAAGAACCTAGGCGAGAGGACATATGGGGTTGTCTCAGGGTATAGGAGTAACAAGTACATTGTGTCTGACTCAGCCTATAATGTGAAAAATGAAGCTGAAGGGTACAGCACAGATGATCAAAGGAGCTCCACTGGAATCAGTTGGAGGATCCCACCAATTAGGAACCTGTATGTGGTCCACCTCCAAGAATTGGAAAAGTTCCGGTAATTTTTCTGGGAAATACAATGTACTGTATCTGCCTACATTCCTGATTTGCACATGAAACGGGGGATCCCGCTAAGCAGCAGCCTTAAGTAGCCTTCGCATAGAGAATGTGAGGTGAGAGAGAAAGTAGAAGTTGAATGGAAACCCCATCAAAATCCACTGGGTTAATATACCAAGCTCTTTGCATTATTTCTTCATTAATAACAAAGAAGTGGACCCTGCGGACAGGAAGCTGAGTTTTCCCTAGATCCTAGGATCTTATATACTCGTCCCAAATTCATGGCTTCTGCAGTTGGCTTTCCCAGAATGATATTTAGTATGGCCTTAAGCAGGGGCAGGCTGGGCCAGGGGGCAGGGTGGAAATTTCCCCCCAGGCCGCCTACTTTATCGTTAAAATGGCCGCGGCGCTGCCTTTTTTTTTCAGTCTGTGATGGGCTGCCCCGGGTTACACTAGAAGGCGGCCGCCAACTGGCTGGCTGCTGCTGCGTTGCACTATAGGAGTTGTAGTCTGGCCGCGCTCAAGTTCCTGGTGATGGGAGGAACTTAGCAGCCTAGCAAACAACTTGCACCCATATCGAGGCTGGAGTCACAAATCATAGTGAGGCTTGAATTGCAAGCCATGGGTGCCATCTTTACTAACCAGAAGTGGTCTGTTTATGGCTTTTTGGTGGACATGGAGCTGGCCCTCATTTGAGGTGATCATTTACCCTATAAATACGCAGTGGCTGCAGTGGACCAGCACCCCAGAGGATGCCTTATTAGGATGAAACGCCGGGACGGGCTCTGCTGATGCCACTGCGTTGCTTTGATTTTATCCAATGCTTTTAATGTCTTCTCAAATGTGAGTGACCATTTTATCACTTTTCAATAAATGCTTTATATTTTATGGTATTACACTATGTGGCCCTATTTTTTCTCCTTTTGCTATATGCCATATTGAGAGGAATCGTAATTCCGGTCACTATTCCTATGGTAGACAGCTACTGATGTCAAAACGGTCACGCATTCCTATCTGGTTTGGTCTATTTTGGATGTCGTGGTTGCTGTACCTCCTTGGTTGTGTTACACCAAGAGCTTGGTTGACTCATCAGGCATATGCCTAGTTGGGTTCAACCTGTCTGGTAAGCCTCTTTCCTTACGGTGCTGGAGTATCTACAGAAAACTTGTTCACACAAATTCACAGTCACTATATTTGATGTCATATATGGACTTTATGCACTTTATATGCACTGACACTGTGGGTTTATCCTATTTTATCATTATCGTTGTGATATTTTATTGCTTTGTATTTTTGTTTTGAATATTCATTTATCATATCCACTTTATAGTGGTATAATTTTATTGCTTTTTTAATTTTCATCAGCGCTGCACTATACTACTATACTATTTTATTTGTTCACATACTCACAGATTATCTGATGTGCTGGCAGCTACCACTATTTGTATAAGACAGCGCTTTTTCTTCACAATTTTTTCTACACATTAGCAAACAACTCCCACTTCCCAGAAGTCTCAGGAGGCAGGGTGAGTGGCACGCCAGGGGAGGGGATGCATCACAAGCGTCACGTGATGTCACACGTGATCTGAGCGGTTGTGGGCTGAGGATGGGCGCTGGTTTGAGGAGTGGGCATGGCTCAGAGAAGATGCACCTAGAGATTCACCCCCCCTGAAGGCCACGCACGGTGCAAGGACCTGGCTGTGAGACAGACCCATACCACCTTGACACCCCCAGCTGACCCCCCATATCCCATGTGCAATGATCAGGCTGCACTGATTATAGGCACTGCACTGGTGAGGCTGCATTAATGGACACTAATCAGGCTGCCTGAAACTCATGGGCACTGTCTGCTCTGGTGAGGCTGCATTGATGGGCACTGGTGAGGCTGCACTGATGGGCACTGGTGAAGCTGCACTGATGGGCACTGATCAGGCTGCACTGATGGGCACTGTCTGCACTGGTGAGGCTGCATTTAAGGGCACTGATCAGGCTGCACTGGTGAGGCTGCATTGATGGGCACTGATCAGGCTGCGTTGATGGGCACTGATCAGGCTGCACTGATGGGCACTGTCTGCACTGGCGAGGCTGCATTGATGGGCACTGATCAGGCTGCGTTGATGGGCACTGATCAGGCTGCACTGGTGAGGCTGCACTGATGGGCACTAATCAGTCTGCACTGATGGGCACTGGGTGCACTGGTGAGGCTGTGTTGCTGGGCACTGATCAGGCTGTGTTGATGGGCACTGTCTGCACTTGTGAGGCTGCACTGATGGGCACTGTCTGCACTGGTGAGGCTGCACTGATGGGCAATTGGAAAAAAATTTGGGACCTCCAGTAGCACCCACACACAGAAGGTGTTTAGTTGTATGGGGCTGCAATGTGGGCTACTTGGGCCAACATTTTCAATTTACATTTTTCTCCTGCACTGCACTGCAGTGCACTGCCCATCAGTGCACTGATCAGGCTGCACTGATGGGCACTGTCTGCACTGGTGAGGCTGCATTGATGGGCACTGATCAGGCTGCATTGATGGGCACTGATCAGTCCACACTGATGGGCACTGTCTGCACTGGTGGGGCTGCATTGATGGACACTGATCAGGCTGCACTGATGGGCACTGTCTGCACTGGTGAGGCTGCATTGATGGGCACTAATAAGGCTGTGTTGATGGGCACTGATCAGTTCACACTGATGGGCACTGTCTGCACTTGTGAGGCTGCGTTGATGGGCACTAATCAGGCTGTGTTGATGGGCACTGATCAGTTCACACTGATGGGCATTGCCTGCACTTGTGAGGCTGCACTGATGGGCACTGTCTGCACTGGTGAGGCTGCATTGATGAGCACTAATCAGGCTACACTGATGGGCACTGTCTGCACTGATGAGGGTGCACTAATGGGCACTGTCTGCACTGGTGAGGCTGCACTGATGGCCACTGATCAGGTTGCGTTGATGGGCACTGATGAGGCTGCACTGATGGGCACTGTCTGCACTGGTGAAGCTGCACTGATGGGCACTGATCAGGCTGCACTAATGGGCACTGTCTGCACTGGTGAGGCTGCGTTGATGGGCACTGATCAGGCTGCACTGATGGGCACTGATCAGGCTGCACTGGTGAGGCTGCACTGATGGGCACTAATCAGGCGGCACTGATGGGCACTGGTGAGGCTGCGTTGATGGGCACTGATTAGGCTGCGTTGATGGGCATTGTTCAGGCTGCACTGAGGGGCACTGTCTGCACTGGTGAGGCTGCTTTGATGGGCACTGATCAGGCTCCACTGATGGACAATTGGAAAATAATTTGGGACCTCCAGTAGCACCCACACACAGAGGGTGTTTAGTTGTATGGGGCTGCAATGTGGACTACATGGGCTAACAATTTCCATTTTCATTTTTCTCTTTAGATAATATAATTTGCCCTCTTAAATGAAAGAGAAGATGTGACTGAGCCTTAAGTGTAGCTCTTAAGCCAGAATTGGAGGTGGACAGGGGATAATGCAGCCTAGGTGGAAGTCTGGAAGAATTTGGACCTCTCAGATCCCACTGGGGAGGCCGGTTCTAGCAGTAAAGGTGTGGAGATCAGAAACCTGATAAACCTCAGTATTAAAATGCCATAGTTGAGTGATAGAGGGTTCTTTGCTACTTTTTCTTGGTGAAGTCATTTTGGTTCTCCCTGAAAACAACAGTGGTCAGAACATGAAGATAGCTGAGCAAGTTCTGATGTGGTGAGGGTTACGGTGCTCCCTGAAACTTTCTGAAACTTTTTGAATTCGGGCAAATTTTGCTGGGCAGTCTAATGCCCCATACACATGATTGGATTTTCCGATGGAAAACGTTCTATGGGAGCTTGTTGTCGGAAACTCCGACCGTGTGTAGGCTCCATCGGACTTTTTCCATCGGAATTTCCGACACACAAAATTTGAGATTTGGATCTCAAATTTTCTGACAACACAATAAGTTGTAAATTCCGAGCGTGTGTACACAATTCTGACGCACAAAGTTCCACGCATGCTCAGAATCAAGCAGAAGAGCCGCACTGGCTATTGAACGTCATTTTTCTCAGCTCGTCGTATGTGTTGTACGTCACTGCGTTCTTGACGTTTGGAATTTCCGAAAAGATTTGTGGGACCGTGTGTATGCAAGACAAGTTTGAGCTAACATCCGTTGGAAAAAAAACATGGATTTTGTTGTCGGAAAATCCTATCGTGTGTACAGGGCATAGCGTTACTAAGACCAACTGACAAGTCGAGCAAAGAGTATGGAGATCTCTCCATCCATAGCCAGCCATGACCCCCTCTTTGCAACAATTTTTTTCCATAAAGACTTTCCCTTTCTCCTACCAAGAAAAGTTTGGGGCTATGGATTTAGGGCTCTAAACCAGGGTCCTGCTTATCTCATCCAAAAAAACCTATGACTGTCCTGTTCAGCACTGAAGGTGCTAATTTTCAGAAAGCCAAAAGGTAACTATAGTTCCATAATGGTGCCTGCAGTGAATTTGTTGCTCTTCCCTGTAATGAGCAACAAACAGATTGACTTTCATAGCTGTATTATGAGGATGTAAACAACAAATAAAAAAATGAGGGTTCATTTTGTAAATAACAGTGTTTTGATGGACAACGCTGCTATTTATGTAGCATTAAAGCACAGGCTGTAAATAAAAGGCAACCATGCATTTATGTAAAAAACAAAACAAAAAAACATAACACAAATAATGTAGTAAAATCTTGGCATTAGGAATTACTGTTTATCTTAAGCCATTCATTTTACCATCTTTTTGTTTTCCAATTATATCCCTTCATAACAGTAAATACACCTAATTTGTTACAGCTAGAAACAACATTTTGGACGTGTGCTTAACACAGTGGACTAAACAGATGAGAGTTTTCATAAGTAGGAAAAAATCAGATGGCCTCATTTAATATGTACAGCTTGCTGGCTCCACTGTAAACACATTGATTTTATTGCTTTTCCTGTCAGTTTGATGTTTTAGCAGTTTGTCCTAAAGCAGTTGACACATCTGTAACGCATGACATAAGAGCAAAGGCTCTTTTCTCTCCTTAAAAGTGACCTGTCACGCGAATCTGCAAAATCCAGTTATTCTAGTCAGAAATAAGCAATTTTGCAGTTTGTACTGAAAAACATAAAGTTAAACAATGACATTTATTGGTCAGTAGACAGGGGAGGGCTGGCAGCCTTAGTGGCCCATTGAACCAACCAATTGAAGCAACTAGTGAAGGACTACAAGTCCTACAAGTCCCAGCATGAACCCCTGAGATCTAAGGATGTGACCCCCTTAGATCATTAGATCTCAGGGGTTCATACTGTGACCTGTATTTCTTCACCAGTTGGGTGGGGGACGGGGGTGTGTGACATATCCTGAGTTCTGAGGGGTTCATGCTGGGATCTGTAGTCCTTCACTTTTGGGTGAGTGACATCCACTACAAGTCCCAGCATGAACCCCTGAGATCCAAGGACGTGACCCCCTCCAACTAGTGAAGGACTACAAGTCCCAGCATGAACCCTTGAGATCTAAGGATGTGACCCCCTTAGATTTCATGGGTTAATGCTGTGACCTGTAGTCCTTCACTAGTTGGGGGGTGTGACACATCCTAAGCTCTGAGGCCCCATTCACACCTGAACTTAGCGTTTTCAGGCAGAAAATCACGCAATTTTACCGCGATTTTGCGGTGTTTTTTGTGGCGTTTTTTACAGCGATTTGCATCAGTTTTTACAGCGATTTGCCGCGATTTTGTGCAGGGCAAAAGGTCACCAATGTAAAAAGCATAAAAACTCCCAAATCTGCCCAAATCGCGCGACAGACAGGCTAGAGTAGTATACTAACAGGCTAGGGTAGTATACTGACAGGCTAGGGTAGTATATGGACAGACTAGGGTAGTATATAGACAGACTAGGGTAGTATATAGACAGACTAGGGTAGTTTATAGACAGGCTAGGGTAGTATATGGACAGGCTAGGGTAGTATATGGACAGGCTAGGGTAGTATATAGACAGGTTATTGTAGTATACGAACAGGCTAGGGTAGTATACAGACAGGCTAGGGTAGTATACAGACAGGCTAGGGTAGTATGTGGACAGACTAGGGTAGTCTACAGACAGGCTAGGGTAGTCTACAGACAGGCTAGGGTAGTATACAGACAGGCTAGGGTAGTATATAGACAGGCTAGGGTAGTATATGGACAGACTAGTGTAGTATACAGACAGCCTTTTCTAGCGGGGGGAATCAGATCGGCCCAGGGGGAAATTGCCACCCTGCTCCTTGGTCCAGTAGAATATATTACAAGCTTTTAGGGCAACTCAGGTGTCTTCTTCATTTCTGTTAAGTGAATAATTAGCCAATTAGACCGTATGCACATGGCATTAAAATACATGTATCCAAATGCTATTGAAGTTCTATTTTAAAGACATTTGGAGGCATATTATGCTTTGCTATGGCTGAATTGACACCGAGGTGTAGCTAAACGTGTAAACGCATGTAAACACATGCAAATGTAAATGTGAGCACATCTGGATACAAGAGAAATGCATACTTCCCAACTTTTTGAGATGGGAACGAGGGACACCTATTAGCAAACGTATGTAGGCATAGGACACACCCCCTATCACACCCCCTTAAAGGAGAATTACACAAAAAAATGATTAGTTAAACCCACAAACGCTTTTTTAACAACTACTATATCTTTATACTGGCGTTTGAAATTTACAAATGCAGCAATTTAGAAATTGGATAAAAGGTTTTACACTGGGAAACACTTTTTGAAAGTTTATTTTATATACAACCATATAGATCAGACCAAAATGAGGGACAAATGAGGAGGAAAGAGGGACAGAGGGACTTTGTTCCAAATCAGGGACAGCCCCTCAAAATCAGAGACAGTAGGTAGCTATGGAAATGGATCTGGTTAACATATACTTCCCAGCTCTGTGTGGCTGGTATCTAAAGAAAATTTTTTATATTAACAGTACTTTTTCCTGGTGCAAAATTCTACTAGTGTGTAGTTTTGCCATCCATACTGTAGTGCACACTGGAAACAGGTCATACTGTAGTCACATAAACTTCCTGCTCCAATTCCTCCTACTATCTCTCAAAGTTCCTAAAGCAGAAATGTCATAACATTTTCTTAAAATGGCAATAATCTGAACTTAACAAATACATAACATTTTCTTCCCCCCCCCCTCCCTCTCATGTTATAATTCTAAACTTGCTAACATTATAAAGTACATAGTCACCCAGGTGCCTAGGTAAAGTTTTGGTGCTTTCTGAATTCCGCCAAGCTCCACCCTCCAGTTCTTGAGAGTGAGAGTTGTTGTCCGGGTTCCAGATATTTGTGGCTGTGTGGTAGACACATCATCTCAAGTAAGCTAGTTAAGAGTAGTGTCCTCCCTGCCTGACTAAAGGATCTTGAACAGGTACCAATCTGTTCACATACCAAGTTGATCCATCCTCCAGCCTACAGTTTACAGGTCCCAATTGGTTGTGGATTTACGTAGGATTAGACAGGCTGGAATTAAACTTGGACTTGGTTGGAAACCCAGGGGGGGAAGTTAATAGGTTCTATAATATCCTATTATATACATTTTTGCAGCTCTTCCTCCACTGCAACAAAAACTGCTAGGTGAGGCATGAGCCTTTGGTGAGTCTTAGAACCCATACACACTATTAGATTTTCTGCAGATTTTTGTCTTTAGATTTACCAAAACCATATAATATGAAGTCAAACCTTAAGAATTTCAATTTGTATGCAATCAGGTAGGCCCTTGCACTGCATGGTTTTAGTAAATCTGAAGACAAAAATCTGCAGAAAATCTAGTAGTGTGTATGGGGTCTAAAGGCCCATACACACGGTCAGAAAATCTGAAGATAAATTTTGTCCGATGAACGATCTGCCGATATTCTAATCATTAGTATGCTGCTTTTGACAGATGATTATGAATTTTTGGCAGACAAAAACTGGATGTGCAGGCTTGAAAATTTATGTCTGATGTGACCACAACATCCAATTTTCTTTTCATTAGTACAGTTTTCTGACAAAAAAAATCTGAAGAGTAAGACTAGGCATGCTCAGAAATGAAAGAACACATACAAAACAATTCAACACATTACATCACTTCTGACGAATTCTGTCGTCAGAAAATTTTCTGATGGTGAGTACCCTCTTCACTTTTGATTTAAGACTAGCATCAAACAAGCATCAAACTAGCATCACCTGGGTGGAGCAAGTGGCTGTGACGCCATCACGTTTTTTTCCCATATGGTCAGACGGTTTGATCCTCGGCTGTTTTTTATGCTAGCTTTTTATGCTAGTCCTTTATCCGCTCCTTTTTGCCTGTTTATTTGTTCCTGTGGTTGGAAGCTACAGTTTTATAGTTTATGGTGTGCTGCGGATTTTTTGCTATGATTATCTGCTGTGAACTTTCAGTGAACCTTTTAAAATAAAAACTCCTTTGAGTATATCTGCACGATGAAGTCTCCCCCTTTTTTTCATCACTGAGGGGTTAAACTTCAGGACTGTCTCTGGAAAGAAAATCCTATTCAGGGTTATACATCATCTTCACCTGTGGATCCAGCTTGCCCTTTGTTCGTTGAAATCAGATGAGAACGTCCTTCTTCCTGGATCGAAGTAGAGGTGGAAACTATCGGTACCGGCAGGCTAATGCACCAGGCTCATACGATCTCTATAATTTGAGGTCCAACATTTCTGGTAAGCGGCTCTTTAGAACACATTTTCTGGCTGGAAGAACACCAGTATCTTACCAAGTGCTGAGGAATTTCGGTTGATATTGTTCACTATAATAGGACTATTGTCCTCTTTTTTTCATCACTGTGCTTTTTTGGTTCACATGGACGTTTTAGCTGGCATTTTTAAAATCACACTGCTATATATTAATTCATTATTAATTTTTTCACTTGGATATATCACATTTGTAACTCACTATGGGTTTACCTTAGTTGTAACATTTTTGTTTTAACTTATCACACTACGATCTTTGCTTGTATACTTTAAGTATAGCAACATTGTTGCTCCTTTTTCTCATATTGGTCAATGTTTATTTTTAGTTACATTGTTTCACATATATGTTTTTTGTATCTTTGTATCAGGGAATCACTTGTGGATGTGCGCTTGTACAATTTAAACAGTACTTTTTCAGTCTTTTGTATTTTAGGCTTCCACTAGCAGCTGCACCTTTTCCTTTTTATTATATGGTTAGCGCAAAAAACACTTTCCTAAGTATTTTTGTCAAAGAAGACTCACAAAAGCAGTGAGAGCTCAGCTGATCACTAGTGGAGGGCCGAAAACCCTCTGGTCGGTTTGCACCAGAACTCCCGAACATGGAAAAAGTTTGTACCCAAGCCGTGAACCCTATTAAAGTCTATGGGACCCAAACTTAAATTATCGAAAGTCCCCGTTTGTAAAGCTTATACGCCAGTTATTGGCCATAAAATGTGTATGGGGGCCCGGGTACTGCCCTGGGGGACAAATATCAAAGCAAAAAGTTTTTTTTTAAAAAAATCGTTTTTAAAGGAGCAGTGATTGTAATGATGCTTAAAGGAGACATCCAGCCAAAGCTCATTTGGCTAGGCTTCTCCTATGCATCACAGGAGTGCAAATCCTTTTACACTCTTGTGACCAGTTTTCAGCAGAGAGCAGTCTCAAGTCTGCTCTCTGCTGACGTCCCTAGAATCAGTCCAGGCACCGCGTCATCACGACAATAATGTCTAGATCCACCAGGTGTCTGGACTGATACCCGTGGCGCCGCTACCCGCTCCTCCACAGCTCAGAGCTCCAGCGTCCAGCGAGCATGGAGGAGCAGGTCGGAGAGCTGCCGATTGACAGTCAGCAGCTCTCCTCTCGGGGATCTGTGAGAACCATTTGCGATGGCTCGGCTCTCAGTGTAGAGACGTATAAAAGGGGGAAAAAAACCCTTCTATTTTAAAGTGAAACATTAAAAAAAAAATCCTTTAAATATAGTGCCGGGGGGGGGGGGGTCCCCATAGTCTGCCTGTAAAGTGGCACATAGGACCTGCTGCAGCAAAACTGACATATATAAAGAAAAAAAAAATTTATATTGATTTTCCCAGCTGCAAGCCATTGCCGGCAATACAGAAATGTAAAAAAAAATGGTGTGGGGGTCCCCCTTAATCCATACCAGGCACTTTGGGTTTGGTATGGATTTTAGGGGGAACCCCACGCTAGAATTTAAAAAAAAAAAAAAACAGTGTGGGGTTACCCCCCAAAATCCAAACCAGACCCTTATCCAAGCATGCAGCCTGGCAGGCCAGGAAAGGGGGAACGAGTGAGCAGCCTCCCCTCCTGAACTATACCAGACAACATGCCATCAACATAGACAGGTAGCTTTGGACAGTGGGGCTCTGACCCCCACCCACCCCAAAGCACCTTGTTCCCATGTTGATGGGGACAAGGGCCTCTTCCCCACAACCCTGGACTGTGGTTGTGGAAGTCTGTGGGCAGGGGGCTTAATGGAATCTGGAAGCCCCCTTTAACAGTGGAGCTTTTATTGTTCTTTTTTAGGTCGGCAGTGCAGTGATTGATGATGGATCTACATCATCACAACAATATAAAGGAATTGTGAAAAACTGTGCGTGCGTTTTTATTTCTTTTTGACACTTTTTTTGGTGAATGAGTATTGGTGCAATGTCCCTCCCCTTTCCTTGCCTGCCAGAGGGCATGCTCAGATAAGGGTCTGGTATGGAATTTGGAGGGGACCCCACACTGTTTTTTTGAAAAAAATTGGTGTGGGGTTCCCCTTAAAATCCATACCAGACCCAAAAGGCCTGGTATGGATTGAGGGGGACCCCCCACTGCATTTTTTTCACATTTTTGTATTGTGTGAATCCATAAAACACTTTTATTAAAAGTAAATGTAAAATTACTCACATCTAATTACTCACATCTACTCACATCTACTCACAGTCATAAACATAGCGCTCTACATAAAGGGCATTCCCAAGCGATGTAACAAGTGATTCCAGGTAATACAAACAATTCGAACAGGCGTGGCAACATTACACGCATTAGCCAACGTGTTTTGTAACTGACATCATCAGGGGCATGTGAGTAGTTAAACATTTACTTTTAGTAAAAGTGTATTAGGGATTCACACTATATGGGCATTTCTATTTTGATTTTATGGAGGAATCATGCATCACTAGTGTTGCCATGTATATCTAAAATAATACTGGGGAATTGGAGATATCATGAGGATCTGTCTAAACCATTTGGGTCTTAGCATCGTATAATAGGATTATGCTTGCAGGCCAATTCGACTCTGTAATAGAGTCTATTGATTCTGGTAAGAGTCAACTTAGTTTGCTGGTGATGGCCCACTTAGTGAATATGGAAGTTTGTTGACACCTTCTATCACACAGCGGTGTATGCATGATTTAGTTCAGTTTGGGCAGCGTGACCACCTAAAAACGTTTGCTGACACACCAGCTGAAAGCTGAAATAGAGTACAATATATAGCTACAATTTAGGCAGATGGTTGTAAGGGTTGCGATATTTGGGTAGGCTTAAAGGAGTGAGAGGGCTTGGGGTGCAGTGCTCTACACCCCGAGCCCACTCTTTTTGATGGCAATTAGAGCCTTAGGCTCTAATCATGTGCTTCAAAAAAAAAAAAACCCACATTGAAATGCATGTGTCCAGCACCCTGCATGGAGATTAGGGGCTGGGTGCATGGATTGGGGGGGTGCTCCTGCGCCCCTAGTGAGCGAGCCGCCACTAGTCATTATGTTAAGTTAATAAGAGGGTCGCTTTAAAGTATAAGTGTCCTTTTTGAAACAATGTGCATGTATCCTTCTTCTCTGGCTCCCTGGCTGAATAAGACCCAATGGTCCCTGTCCAATGATCTGTACTCATGTCAGTATTACAGACGTATCCTCTTCAGACATTTGTCATCTGCTGAGGTAATTAGGATGTTGTACAATGTTGTTGTTGTTTTTTTTTTTTTTGCTATAGGTCCCTGTGATTTCTAGTTGTGCCCCTGATTTTAAGTAATGACAAAGTTATTGCTGAATCAATAGATCCATAGCAGAAATGTAGAATTGTAATTTGATTGAAATTCCACCAAGAAGGAAATCGGTAATTTGATATGTAACTCAATTTAGCTGAAATCACTCCACTCATCCCTACCTGTGAGACTATATACCTGAATAAATGTAAGCAATAACAACAGGGTTACCAAAACACATTCAGGAAGTCGATATCTGTAATATTACATTTGGTACACAAAAGGTGGCCTGGGAGGAGCATTTTTTATTTAGGTAGTATGAAATATTTTATGCTGAAAGTCATTAGCTGTAGCATTGCAATGTCTCAAAAAAAATAAAGGTTTTAGCACAAAGAGAAAGGAAAATAAATTTAGCTTGACAATTGTAACCAGACAAGTAGGTGATGTCAATCTTCTAATCTACATATTTCAGTTACTGTTCTGCCCCAATTTAATGTCATTTTACTGTGTTGTATTGAACTGCAGCAGGTTATTATTGTTTTGTAGTATGCTGACATCTAGTGGCGGTTTTGGGCCACTACAACTTGGTTTCTTTTGTTTTTTCCCTCTGTCCTCCCCTTCTGTATAGTGTTTGTTAGTTTAGTCTTAGCTAGACCTTCCCTGTTTCATCCATGTTCCTTCAGTCAGAGTTGGTATTTTGAAGAGGCAAGGCTTAGGAAAGTCATTGGGGTTGATTTACTAAAACTGGAAAATGCAAAATCTGGCGCAGCTGTGCATGGTAGCCAATACGCTTCTAACTTCAACTTGTACAATTAAGCTTTGACAAAAAAAATGAAAGCTGATTGGTTTCTCTGCAGAGCTGCACCAGATTTTCTACTCTCCAGTTTTGGTAAATTACCCAATAGTCTTCTTATACTTCATAGGACTGGAAAAACATTCTTTTTTTACTGTAATCAGCTGAAATAAAATTGCATTGGATTCAATTTCTGTGTCTTATTGAAGAGTTAAGCTGCCTGCGGATGGTCCTAAGTCAGCAGGTGACCATACGTTCCAGATAGATTGGGTCTAGGAGGTATGTCAATGCATAAAGCTCCATTTAAAACAGAACAGTGACAGCCTTACATCTTGTTGAACCTGTTATCAATATAAAAGGGAAAAAATCCAAAAAAAAGTGGTGGCTTTTGAAATACTTTTATGTTTTAGGAAAAGTATCCTAAGATCTTGGAACTGTAGTTCAGAGAGTTGGTAAAAGTAGCATTGAAGTATGGAGGAAAGGTATTGAATGCATGAGAAGGAACACAAGAACATACCATCTAATGCCCTGTACACACGACCGGTTTTCCCGTCGGAATAAACTCTGAAGGTTTTTCTGATGGAATTCCGCTGAAATTGTCTTGCGTACACACAATCACACCAAATTCCGACCGCCAAGAATGCGGTGACGTACAACACGCACAACGGCACTAGAAAAAGGAAGTTCAATACACAGTGCGCCACCCTTTGGGCTCCTTCTGCTAATCTCGTGTTTATCTCGTGTTAGTAGAGGTTTGGTGAGAGACGATTCGCGCCTTTCAGACTCGTGACTATAAAAAATAATTCTAAACATTATTATGGAGATCTGGCTTTTAAAAATTAAAAGATTATTCATGAGATCACGAGAAATTATCAAGAAATAAGCTTGTGAGAACTCTATGTGAATATCAGCAGCAAAACAGCTTCATTATTCTAGCATTATAAAGAAGAAAAGAATGCATTAAAAGATCACAGAATTTGCTGCGTGAGGAATGTGCTATCTCCATTACGAACGCTAGTTTTACCACACCGAGCGCTTCCGTCTCATACTTGCTTCGGAGCATGCGTCGATTTTGGTACGTCGGAACAGCATACAGACAAGCAGTTTTCCCGATAGGAATTGGTTCCGTCTGAAAAATTTAGAACATGTTCTCTTTCTAGGTCCGTCAGAATTTTCAACGTAAAAAGTCCGATGGGGCATACAGACGATTGGAATATACGATGAAAAGCTCCCGTCTGACTTTTTCTGTCAGACATTCTGCTCATGTGTACACGGCATCAGGGGTAGAGAATAAGCCCAGACATCGAAGAGAGAGGGATTCCAACTGCTCATGAGTAGGAGACAAGGTGATTCCTTACCATGCTTTTTTCCTTTAGACATCATGGCAAACCTCAAACTACTCTTACTAAACTCTTGACACTTGGTGCTTCGTTCACATATCTATTGAAAAATTACTCCAGCATGTTAACTTCTTTTTGGCATTTGGGCTGGCTAATAATTGCATAGCAGTATCCTATAAATGCACCCCAGAAAGATGGTATTGGCTTTCTAGGCTGTATTTAGTAAGAAAACCCCAGTTGCTGCATTTACCATTACGGAAATTCATGTCAGCGCTTTTTGAATTAAACTTTTTTTCTTTTCCCAAGAACAATTTAATAAAAAGCCACAAAAAATAAGAACATCGTTCCTGTACAGGACATGAAAGAAGAAACAACTTGCATGTTTTTCCTGTTCATAAGTTGCCTTTTTATTACAGCTTTAGACATTTTCTCAAGAGGCCGAAAACATCAAACATAAAACAAGGAGAAAATAAGAGTCGGCATCATGATTTTTCCATTAAAACCAGCCCTGCATGGTCTTTTTCCCCCCAATTTCACAATGGCTTTCTCTGTTCCTAGCAGAGCAACACAAAAATCTTTTCTCTATGATTTTCTTATAATTTAGAACCTAAATATCCTTTTCACAAGAAGTTTAGTCAGATTGAAACTAACAGAACGCTTATTAAGGAAAATGTGAAGACATCTGTCAAAGGAATAAAATTGTTTTGCCTATCAGAGTTAAAAAAATAAAACCTGAAATGTCTCGTCTATAATAATGTAAGCTAAAGTGTATATCTTTCTGGAATCAAAGATATACCAGCAGCTAACAATACTGTTTTCTGGTATTTCCTCTTACTACACTCAGATGAGAGAGAGTCACTTATTGTTCATTTTTGAGGTATGCAATAATATCTAGCCACTCTTGGGCATTTTGAACTGTCTAAGGTTAATCCACATTCACAGCATTAAAGCGGATATAAAGTCTATTTTATTTTTCTCCAAAATTATAAACATGTTATACTTACCTGTTCCGTCCAATGGTATTGCACAGAGCAGCTCCAAACGCCCTCTTCTGGGGTCCCCTGCAGGTGCTCTTTGCTTCACTTCTTCTGCGTACACCACCATGGCAAGTTATGGGGGCACACGTGGGGGCTCACTCCCAAGCTGCATTCGTTAGACACACAGCCCTCTTACAGAATTTGATTGGCAGTAGCAGGAGCCAATGGCTCCCACTGCTGCCTCTCTGTCCTGTGAGGAGAGAGAGAGAGACCAGTGCCACCATAGGACTCATACTTACACCTATAAGGGGGGTGTGGGCAGCAGGGAATCCATTAAGGTAAAAAAAGCCTTACCTTTACAACCACTTTAAGGTAAAATGCCCCCCTCCCCCAGTACTTGTATTACCCCCAGTCCCAAAGCACTTACCTTGTGTCCTTCCCTCCACAAACTGCAATGCTTCCCAAAAGACCTGCAGATTAAAGGTCAAGGGAGGACAGCAATTGGTTTCTGTAGCTATCTGTCAGGAGCTAGGGGTTTAGCTTACTGGGCATTGTGTGTGTTGATGGACATATATGGGGGCAGTGGCTGCAGGACTGAACAGCTAAACAAAAATACAAACATTCAAAGAAGCAGACTATATGATGACTATATCCCAAAAAAATGGTTTTAGTATCACTTTAAAGCTGGCTCTGAGAGCTTAAAGCAACAACACATTATTTTATGCAAATTACATTTTTTATTCGAGAGAGGATACCTGTCAAATGTTTCTATAAATATACAGCTAATAGAAAAAAAAGGAAGAATTTCATGGATTACTGACGTAAGCAATTCACTAAAAGTTTAGAGCTTTAAGGACATTACCACTTGCTTTTTCTTCATTTAAATGCTGGTTTTGCCCATTTTTATTCAAAAGAAAGTTCAACAAATACAGTAGATTCCCTCGCAGGGGTATTCAGCAATCCAGTTCTGCTACAGAAATAAACAACATTAAGCCCGCTTGGCTAACAACCGCAGCTCTCCTACTCAGGTCTTATGCTTTAGGCCTTGGTCTGTCTTCCACCGACCGGACACTCAGCAACTTCGTGCTTATCGCTAGCAGCCTCGCGCTACACTGGCTCCCACCTCTCGTCTAGCTGGAGCCCTCCTGACTCCTGGGTCAGACTTCCTATCTGCTGGGGTGGAGCTCAGAACCATGGTCAGGTTGTTACTAAATTCCCAGAACACACTTGACCAATTAGTATGCTGGCTGTTCTTAAAATAAGGACCCAGGACTGGAGATTTCATCCCATCCGGATCTCTAAAAAATCCCGGGCTCCAGGTCCCAAAGTGGACTTTTCTAAGAAATGAGGAAACTGAAAAGCCAGTTTCCTCCCAAATACGCAAATCCCCTGGAGCCCCTCAACCTGCTGGCTTGAGAATCCTGCATCATTACTCTGGTGGGGTACCACACTCTCAAACTGGCTAGATGTATAATGGCAGTTGGGAGTTTTAGCCTCTCAAGCCTCTTCCTAGCCATCTAACTAATAGCTCAGTCCTGTAGATTAGATTGTGAGTCCTCCTGTCTAACCTGCTGCACTTTGCTCTGCTGTCAGTTTGATAGCTGCCTGCTCTGTATCAGATCTGTGCACTCCTAATAGACAGAGCACTGTGCTTGGTTGTTGTAGAGCCCATATGATTACACAGGAAGGACCCCATTATCCCTGTGTAATCTGTAGGACTGAGCTGTCAGTCTGCATTTATTCTGGTTCAGGTGAACCAATTTGCTTATCTTTATTTATACCCTGTGTTGAAAATACATTAGTGTCAACTTTCTTATGTAGCACCCTGGTCCTAAACAGGGCTGCTAATAAATTTAGTTCTGCTAGGTGGTAACAAGCCTGGCTAATTGATAGTTTGATCCACTGATTTCTGTCCTAAGTCTGAGTTTAATGGGTAGTCTCTCTATTCTGTCAATAGGTGGCACTGTTGCCTTTGGCATTTGGATGATGGATTACATCAGGTGATGGGTAAATAAGTTTCAGCCAAACAGTAGGAGTTTCTTCTGGCCGCTGTGCATGCTGGGATAGGGTATTTATTCAGGAGGGGTCAGGTGATCCAGGCTCTTCCCGCCTGGGGCTGTGGCCGAGCAGGCGTGTGTTGAGTAACTCCTGGTTGCTAGGCCTGAAGCCTGAGGTCTATCCAGGAGCCATACTGGCTGCTAGGTCTACGTAAGGCCTGTCCAGTAGTTCAGGGTTCCGTAAAGGAGGAGCAGCAAAGGTTAAGACCAAGGCCTGGGGCGGCACCGTGTGTGTTAGAGGCTCACCCAGAGGGGAATCTGATCATTGCCGGAGGTAAAGGAGAAGCAGTTGCCACAATGGGACAACCACTCCTGTTACCAGAGGCAAGTTTGGAAGGGATGAAGTTCTGAAGGAGTACCAGAGCAGACGCTTCACTAGCCGGGGACGGCGAAGTAAGTGGGAAAGCTTCAGTGGAGACTCATTCAGGAATACAGCAGGTAGCTGTGAGTAAAGTTTGAAGGAGTATGGCGGGTAGTTGTAAGTAAAGCTTGAAGATAAGTACAGCGGTTAGCTGTGGGTGAAGCTCGAGGTTTTCAGCAGGTAGCTGAGAGTCCAAGAAGTCTAGTGAGAGATGGCGAGCTGAGCTTAAGGATCTACAGTAGGATACTGTGAGTTAAGCTAGCAGATCTACAGAGAGATACTGTGAGTTAAACTGGAAGATCTACAATAGGATATTGTGGGAGAAGTTGTTGATATAGGAGACAGCAGTTGCTACAAGATACAGATTGCTGCATTCAGCTTAAAGGTCCTTTATCTGTATTGTTGTCTGCCTAGTTCTGATTTTGTCTACGGAGATTGCCTAATTGCTATTGCATTTGCCTAAGGGTGTCCTGAGCCCTAACCCTCTCTTCCACTGGTTCCTGTTAAGAGAAATAAAACACTCTTTGTTAATTTTTACAAAAATTGACTGGCGCCCAATCTTTTCACCTTACATCACACCCACTATGCCTAGTAACCTGCACCCTGAGGAGGAATGTCAGTTCTCCCTGGCTCTGGGGGTCACCATCAGGCCCTTGGAAGTCGGGGAGAATGCTACATTTTGGCGCCCAACGTGGGGTTTGATGCCTTTTTTGCTTTTGTTGCCCCTGGCAACAGACTGCAACTACACTAGGATTTCAGCTGAAGAACATGTGAACCAATCCCTTGGCAGGGGGAGGAGTTGTCGCTCTGCAGAGGAGGAGAAGGAGACGCTGTCATGCGCACCACCATTACCAGTCCAGGTGTTGAGCTACTGTTATCAGGTGGAGAATATGGCGCAGTTCGGAGTGTCAATGTCCGATTGGAAAGTCAATGTGCCAGGCATCAGTTCTGGTGCGGGAGAACTGAAGGAGGTCCTCACTGATACCCGTCTGCGGTATGTGCCAAAAGGTGGCCTGACGCTTTACACAGCAGGAGGCTATGAAGCAACTGGGCTGTTGTGTGCAAAGTGTTGCAGCCTAGCTACCAATGTTTGTCCCTGGATTACCTATGGGCACTGCGGAGAACCCCTACTAGAGGTAGTTTCTCCAGCCCTACCCCCACGGGTGCTAAAAGTAAATTGGGACAAGGGTGTCGCTATTCCTGCTCCAGAAATTCCTGTGAACAGTGCTACTGTCACCATGCTTGCTTAAATGACTGCTCCTTCAGCTATCATGACTGCTCCAAAGCCAGGCACCCTAGCGATCTCCCGTGGCCGAGGTCGGGGCCAGCAACGGTTCTTGATGGTGGAACCTCCCAGGGAGAAGGCAACTGAGTTGGGTAAGCCTGATGTGAGTGAAGGTAGTGTGCCTGTGGGGACTGTTAAACCTGTAGCCACTAAGGGAGCAGAGTTTGGGAAGCCTGCTGTTACAAGTTCAAAGTGCAACTTGCTCCCAGTTGAAGAGTTTTCAACTGAGTCAGATTCAGACATTCTGTCTGATCGGATATCTGAACTGTCTTCTGATAATGTGTTCTGGCCTGAGAGCTGGTCAGAAAGTAATGCTGAGCAGCAGTGTGAGCCCGCAGAGGAGGAACACCACTATTCAAACCAGTGCTGGGCCTGAGTGGTCAGCATCTGCATCACCTGTTCTTTGGAAGAGGAGCGGCGGGCTCATCGTGCCAAAACCCCTGATGCCATGGGGCAAAAGTCCTCTCTATTTACAAGTATGTCTCAAAAGCCTGACAAAATTGCAGGCTATAGTGTCAAGCAGGGCTTTTTTTCTTGGAGAATAGGTGCAGGAACTCCCCCGTCTGAATCACCCCTTGTCTCTGCCCCTACCCACCTCTGACCACCATCCCTTGATTCCACCCCCTACCCACCTACCAGTACTGCCCCTTTTAGAGAATACAGAACCAAGTATCATTTTGTGGTGTTAAATCATTTGTATGGAACATGTTAATGAGAAAAAGAAAAGCAGTAAAATAGATCCCCTGCAGCCAGGAATAGAATCCCAGCAATAGATCCCCACACAACAATAGACTCCCCCAGCAACAATGGACTCCACCCCAACAACAATAGATTCCCTGCAGCAACAGTGAACCACCCACAACAAAATATCACACCCAGTAACAAAATATCCACCCAAGCAACATTAGACCCCCCAGCAGAAACAACAGATCTCCCAGCAGCCAGCATCAATAGTAGATCCCTTCCAACAACATAAGACCCAGCCAGCAACAATAGATTTCCCATCAACAACAATAGGCCCTCACACAAAATCAGATCCCCAGCAGTGACAATAGATCCCCCAGCAGCCAACATCAATAGACCTTTCAGCACACCCCACACCCCACGCTATTACATAAATTCAGTGCTGGAGGTGCCGGAACTGCGTTCCCGCTGAAAAAAAGCCCTGGACTGTCAAGTGTGCCTTAGATACACAAGTGTTACCCAGATGTGGGGATCCTAAACTATTACCAAGACTGTCCAAGTTACAAAGAATTGTCATGAGAAAAGTGGCTAAGGAGTATGGCTACTTATACCCATATGTGCCAGAAAGTCTGGAAGCTGGAATAGAATGCAAACAAGCACAGTGGGTTGATGTTGCTATCCGGGAGTACCTGAAAATTCCTGCTCACTGTGCTATAAGAAAGTTGTCACCCCGACATGCTGGGATGTATACAAATGTTCTTCAAACCTGGGACTACGGTCACCATATCTACCCAGACTTGTTGTTCTTCGTAGGCCTAATCAAGTGGCTGTGCAGCACTACATTACTACTATTGGGCAGTCTGGAAAGCCTGTTCAATTACCTGATCCTCGTTACTATTGGTAACTTTATTCAATCATTGAAATGTGTGCCAAGTCAGTGTGGAACACAGCAGTGTGCTTAGTTTCACTGTGTTAGTTCCACAGGAAACTGCTCTGCATTTGAGATATGTTAAAGTGGGGGACACTGCTGCCTGCTCTGTCACTGCTGGACTGTGCTCCTGATCTCAGCAGTCGCAGTAGGTGGCCTAAAAAAAAACGGGGGGGTACACTGGCCTGTGACCTGGAATTGCCAGTATGCCTCACTTTGCAGAGTGATATGCTGAACTGCTGCCCTGGATTATCAGAATGTCCTGTTCTTCATATGTGAGGAAAAGTGATCCCAGTCCCCTTCTGTGTTAAAGAAAGGTTGAGATATATTTAAAGTGCAAGGGGACTTTGTTGCTCTGGAAGATGGGAAAGTTATTCATGATTACAGTCCCTTGCATATCTGTATGGCTAAAAGTGCTTGTTTGAAAACACGTGCAAAGTGCACCATGCACACCGTTCCAGTGCTTGTCCCTGAGAAGAAGGGAGCGTACTGGAAAGTTGCTGACCACATTTGTTGCATTACAAGGAAAGTGCCTATTGGACTTTGGGGCTCCAAGGACAATGGGATGTTTAGTTAATTAGTAAGGAAGACTGTGCTGTGGCAAAGGGGCAAGTCTTTTACCTCCAATCTGAATCTTATGGACTGCAGTGGTGGCTGGTGAAGTTTTAGGATGGGGGGGCGCCAGACCCCGCCCTTCCTTTTTGACGCCTCCCACTTGGTGAAAATGGGCATGGTTTCAGCGAAATAGTGGGCGTGGCTCTAAGGTGGTGTGGTTAGCGTCTGAGATGAACGAGGGATGGAGGGAGAGGGAGAGAGGGATGGAGGGACAGCAGGCCCAGATCCTACATGACAATAGAAATATGTGTATTCTAGAAAGTTTAACAATCAGCAGATAAAGATATTCCAAACACCTGGTGTTAGCACTTCAATCATCCCGGAACCATGGTTGTTATGGTGTCAGGTGTTTGAAGCGCATTATTTCTATTTTTACATTGTAATATAAAATGAAATCATTCAACTCACCATAATGCAGAATCAGTGGGAGCCCTGTGCGTGTCACTAGCCACGTCGCCTGCCACCAGATGCCATCAGGTGTCCCCAGCGGAGTTCGTCCTTACATGAAGCCTGTGTCCCATAAAATGCAGCCTGTGTCACACAAAATGTAGCCTGTGTCACACAAAATGCAGCCTGTGTCCCCCAAATGCAGCCAGTGTCCCCCAAATGCAGCCTTGCCTGTGTCCACCAAATACAGCCTTGCCTGTGTCCCCCAAATGCAGCCTTGCCTGTGTCCCCCAAATGCAGCCTTGTCTGTGCCCACCAAATACAGCCTTGCCTGTGTCCCCCAAATGCAGCCTTGCCTGTGTCTTCCAAATGCAGGCTTGCCTGTGTCCCCCAAATGCAGCCTTGCCTGTGTCTTCCAAATGCAGGCTTGCCTGTGTCCCCCAAATGCAGCCTTGCTTGTGTCCCCCAAATGCAGCCTTGCCTGTGTCCACCAAATGCAGCTTTGCCTGTGTCCCCCAAATGCAGCCTTGCCTGTGTCCCCCAAATGCAACCTTGCCTGTGTCCCCCAAATGCAGCCTTGCCTGTGTCCACCAAATGCAGCCTTGTCTGTGTCCACCAAATGCAGCCTGTGTCACATCGAATCCCCCCCGTTCAACGCGGGAGCACAGCGGTACTACTTACCTTGCTGTGTGTTGTCCTCTCCTGCGGTGTTTTCTTCCACAACAGCGATGAAGAGGTCCGTCCGCTCCTCTCATACTTTCTGTTTCCTCTCTCCCTGGCACAATGGGAGAAAGAAAACAGGAAGCAACATCAAACTGGGATGTCAATCAAACCGCCTGGCCATAGTAATAGATACTACCAGCGCCGGGCAGAAGCTACTCGGCGCTTTCAGAAAGTGCCGCAAGGTGGGATAAACGCCCGCAAATGAAGCGCTGCGTCTGCAATCTCGTGATTGCATAGACGTGGCGCTTCCCATAAGTGCATTGTGTCCAGCGTTGCACTGTGTCCGGTGTCCAAACACAGTGCACTTAAGCACCTTTTTTTTTTTTTTTTAAAGTATTAAAGTTTTTTGACTTTTTTTGTGACTGCCTGGGGGGGGAGGGGGGGTGGCGCCCATGCGCCCCTGCGCCCCCTATGGATGGGCCGCCACTGATGGACTCTTCTTTTATTACCAACCACTAGATGGCATGAGCATGCCACTCTGAGTGAGTCCCAAATTTCTTGTTTTCAAATATTCTATTGTAGGTTGCTAAGGGAAAACTCATTATTAGATATGCTAAAATGCTTCAAAAAATGATGTCACTCTCACGAGAGTGGGGCCCTGTTTCCACTTTAAATATTTTCAGGAACAGTTATCTACTTGTATTGTGTACATATATTAGGATATATTGCTGTGTTTACTTTACACCCTTTGTGTTGCCCTCAGCTGAGGGTATACAAAAACTCCATCAATGTATATAAGGTTATTTTCACTAATGAATGTAAATTATCCATGTTGCATAACCTAATGTCTTTCAGGTGTTTCTGCATCTGTCGCGTCTTTCTCAGATGAGGAGAGACAGGATCTTCACCGTGTACAGTGATGTTATCTTGTGTCTTGTTATCTTGCTTTATCATGTAAATAGATAGATATCCAGGTAGGATATAGCATTAGTACTCATTGCATTTTTCACTGCTATTGTGTGGTACGCCACACATAATTGTACATACAGTCTCATCTTTGTTTCTTTCATGTGAAGCATTACTTGTAATTGTGCATCTGTTTTCACCCACATTAGTTACTAAATTTTCATTCTTTACCTTATCCCATCCTATCCCCTTTTTGCCACGACATCCACTCTCAGGATTGAGAGTATATTTTTTTTGTTTGCAAACTCAGAGACGTAGTTTCCTTAGCAGGGGGACATTGTAGCACCCTGGTCCTAAACAGGACTGCTAATAAATTTAGTTGTGCTAGGTGGTAACTAGCCTGGCTAATTGATGGTTTGATCCACTGATTTCTGTCCTAAGTCTGAGTTTAATTGGTAGTCTCTCTATTCTCTCAATAGGTGGCACTGTTGCCTTTGGTATTAGGATGATGGATTACAGTAAATTCAGGTGATTGTCTCAGCCAATCAGCAGGAGTTTATTCTGGCTGCTGTGCATGCTGGGATAGGCTATTTATTCAGGAGGAGTCAGGTGATCGGGGTTCTTCCCACCCAGGGCTGCAGCCTGGTTTGGCGTGTCGAGTAACTCCTGGTTGCTAGGCCTGAAGCCTGAGGCCTATCCAGGAGTCATACTGGCTGCTAGGTCTACGTAAGGCCTATCCAGTAGTTCAGGGTTCTGCAAAGGAGCAGCAGAAAGCCTGGGGCGGAACCATGTGTCTTTGAGGCTCAGCCAGAGGGGAGCCTGATCGTTGTCAGAGGTAAAGGAGAAGCAGTTGCCACAAAGGGACGACCACTCCTGTAACCAGAGGCAAGTTTGGAAGGGATGAAGTTCTGAAAGAGTACCAGAGCAGACACTTCACTAGCCGGGAATGGAAAAGTAAGTGGGAAAGCTTCAGTGGAGACTCATCCAGAAATACAGCGGGTAGCTGTGAGTAAAGCTTGAAGGAGTATGGCGGGTAGCTGTAAGTAAAGCTTATAGATAAGTACAGCGGTTAGCTGTGGGTGAAGCTCGAGGGATCCAGCAGGTAGCTTAGATTCCAAAAAGTCTAGTGGGAGATGGCGAGCTGAGCTTAAGAATCTACAGTGGGATACTGTGATACCTCTTTCCCACCGGTTCCTGTTAAGAGGAATAAAACTCTCTTTGTTAATTTTTACAAAAAGTAACTGGCACCCAATCTTTTCACCTTATACCCCACCCACTATGCCTAGTAACCTGCACCCTGAGGAGGAATGTCAGTTCTCCCTGGCTCTGGGGGTCACCATCAGACCCTTTGAAGTCAGAGAGATCGCTACACTAAAAGTAAAAATATACTAAACCTACTAAAGTCTAAGTGATTTTTACCTTAATGCATTTACAGCATCCAAAAAATTATATTATATGCAGTGGGGATGGAAAGTATTCAGACCCCCTTAAATTTTTCACTCTTTGTTATATTGCAGCCATTTGCTAAAATCATTTAAGTTAATTTTTTTCTCATTAATGTAAACACAGCACCCCATATTGACAGAAAAACACAGAATTGTTGACATTTTTGCATATTTATTAAAAAAAGAAAAACTGAAACATCACATGGTCCTAAGTATTCAGACCCTTTGCTGTGACACTCATATATTTAACTCACGTGCTGTTCATTTCTTCTGATCATCCTTGAGATGGTTCTACACCTTCATTTGAGTCCAGCTGTGTTTGATTATACTGATTGGACTTGATTAGGAAAGCCACACACCTGTCTATATAAGACCTTACAGCTCACAGTGCATGTCAGAGCAAATGAGAATCATGAGGTCAAAGGAACTGCCTGAAGAGCTCAGAGACAAAATTGTGGCAAGGCACAGATCTGGCCAAGGTTACAAAAAAATTCTGCTGCACTTAAGGTTCCTAAGAGCACAGTGGCCTCCATAATCCTTAAATGGAAGATGTTTGGGATATCCAGAACCCTTCCTAGAGCTGGCCGCCCAGCCAAACTGAGCTATCGGGGGAGAAGAGCCTTGGTGGGAGAGGTAAAGAAGAACCCAAAGATCACTGTGGCTGAGCTCCAGGGATGCAGTCGGGAGATGGGAGAAAGTTGTAGAAAGTCAACCATCACTGCAGGCCTCCACCAGTCGGAGATTTATGGCAGAGTGGCCCGACGGAAGCCTGTCCTCAGTGCAAGACACATGAAAGCCCACATGAAGTTTGCTAAAAAACACCTAAAGGACTCCAAGATGGTGAGAAATAAGATTCTCTGGTCTGATGAGAACAAGATAGAACTTTTTGGCCTTAATTCTAAGCGGTATGTATGGTATGTATGGAGAAAACCAGGCACTTCTCATCACCTGTCCAATACAGTCCCAACAGTGAAGCATGTTGGTGGCAGCATCATGCAGTGGGGGTGTTTTTCAGCTGCAGGGACGGGACGACTGGTTGCAATCGAGGAAAGATGAATGCGGCCAAGTACAGGGATATCCTGGACGAAAACCTTCTCCAGAGTGCTCAGAACCTCAGACTGGGCGAAGGTTTACCTTCCAACAAAACAATGACCCTAAGCACGCAGCTAAAATAACGAAGGAGTGGCTTCACAACAACTCCGTGACTGTTCTTGAATGGCCCAGCCAGAGCCCTGACTTAAACCCAATTGTGCATTTCTGGAGAGACCTAAAAATGGCTGTCCACCAACGTTTACCATCCAACCTGACAGAACTGGAGAGGTTCTGCAAGGAGGAATGGCAGAGGAACCCCAAATCCAGGTGTGAAAAACTTGTTGCATCTTTCACAAAAAGACTCATGGCTGCATAAGATCAAAAGGGTGCTTCTACTAAATACTGAGCAAAGGGTCTGAATACCTAGGACCATGTGATATTTCAGTTTTTCTTTTTTAATAAATCTGCAAAAATGTCAACAATTCTGTGTTTTTCTGTCAATATGGGGTGCTGTGTGTACAATAATGAGGAAAAAAAATGATTTTAGCAAATGGCTGCAATATAACAAAGAGTGAAAAATTTAAGGGGGTCTGAATACTTTCCGTCCCCACTTTATATATACATATATATACATATGTATATATATATATAGATAAATATAGATATATATAGATAAATATATAAATATATATATATATATATATATATATATATATATATATATATATATATATATATATATATATATATGTGTGTATATATAGATAGATATATATATAGATATAGATATATATATATATATATAGATATATATATATATATATATATATATATATCTATATGTGTATATATAGATATATATATATATAGATATATATACAGTATATATATCTATATATAAATCTCAATCTTGTATTGTAAAACATAACAAAACGTCATATATAAGTGATAATATCCCTCATGATCATATAAACACAGTTCATCGTGATTAAGCTCAGGTTCACACTATAGCGAACACAGACATTGCATGTGATTCGCACCTGCACTGCTGTGCTGATCACATGCAATGTCTGTGCAATGCGAGTCAGCCATACAATTGTATGGCTGAACTCGCATTGGATTTGCAGAAAAAAGGTGCAGGGACTTTTTTTCTTCCCGCACTGGAATCAAAATTGCATGGGTGTTCACACCCATGCAATCCAATTCCTGTCCAAATCCACAGTTCGCACTGCAGTCTGGGAACTGATCTGGGGGTGTCATTAACGTTGTATTGACACAGTTCGCAGAGAGCAGTGTGAACTGCCTGTGGGAGACATGCGATGAAGGAACTGGAACTGGAATCTCTCCGGTTCCCATAACGCATATGTGTGAACCTAGGCTGAATAACAAAAACATATATAAATTAATAAATTAATGGAGTCTACACTAACTTTTCATTGATATCATGCATAAAGCTGTCGTGCGTGTTCCAAAACTCTTGTGCCAGAAACAACATAAATGCAGCAGTGCTCCCTTGCTGTGTGCCCACCACCAGTCTCTGCTGCCTCTTACCTCCACGGCCAACCTACACAACAGTAAGGTCAACCAAAGCTGTCCCAAACACCTGGGTGTATAATGCTGAAGTAATCCTCCAAAGGGTACGTGAGACTCTCTGTCTAAACAATGCCTCAGGAAATGTTTCACTCAGCAGACAAAATAGAGCAAAAAGCCCTCTATAGTGTAGCATATTCTCATAAAACAAGTTATTAAGCAAAAGATAAAATTGTACTCACAAACACAGCGCACTGTAAGATCCAGTGCACAGTATGTAATCACCTTTTTCAAATACATGTACATTGCCCCCTTAAGCATGGGCATCTGGAGAGAATATGTCAAAATGTGTGCTCCACAATTTTCAGGTGTGATGACATCACGTGGCTCCGCCTATGGCGCATTTCGTCATGTTATAATGTGACTTCCTCATAGAAATCTGCCTTCCTTCTTCTACTACAGCACACAGGCTGCACGAAGAGCACAGCTTGGAACTGCAACAAGAACTGTGACCTGGCCAAGATAATGGAAGTAGTATATGGGAATTGAATGGGAAGTTTTTGGAATGCAAAGACATACCAATGATCTGGATGGAACATCTGAACATGTGATATAATACTAGCAAATTTTGCCAATCATTTTTATGTGAGGCAAAATTATCCAGTGCGTGTAACTTACATGGGGGAATAGAGGAGCACTTTGGGTGATCAACTGAAGTGAAAGATCTGCATTCTGGGTCTTTTCCTCATCATTGGTTGAGACACAGCAGCGTAAGCCATTGGCTAGACACACAGAGGCGGCTCAGGAGCGAACACGCATGAATGCGCCCAGAGCAAGCAGCTTGCTCTAGGGCACTCAGCAGGGGGACCCTTTAGTATTGCTTTAAGCCTTTAATAAATATTTAACACACTACTATAGAACATTTCATCATCACTGCTTATTTTATGGGACTGTTTGGCACTTATTATAGTATAGAAACACTTAATATCCAGCGCCTCTCAAATCTATTGATTTCTCGCTTTACTAATTTTTTTTGATGTTGTTGCGCTGCACTTTTTTGTTATTAACACATTAAGGCTGGATTAACTTTTGCAAACTTTTGAAGTGCATTAATGCATGCTGAGTAACACATTAAGGTGCATTATGTTAAAGCAGCCCATTTATTATGACTGATTGCTGCTAATGCATCATGACCCTTTTTTAGCAATGCAACTCAAACATTATGCGCTTTGTAGTGCTCTGTGCTGTGTTGCCCTCTATTGTACAGTACATTTGGGTGCCATTCATTGTGACAGCAGCCCATTCATTATGGCTTATTGCTGCTCCTGCACGGAAATAGATAAAAAAAAAAAAAAAGCACCTGACCCTTTTTAGCAATGCAACGCACATGTTATGTGCATTGTGGTGCTCTGCAGTGTGTTTCCCTCTATTGTAAAGTGAATTGATGTGCCATTGACAATGAATGACAAAACAAATGGCACCCAACATCCTACACATAATGTAGGTTCATTGTTATGAATCACTGCATGGTACTACATTGTCCAAATAGGCCCTGGCTAATGTATGTCCTGTTTGTTGTGGTGCAGCAAGCCACAATGCACAAAAATTGCATTGTGGTGTGATGTGCTGCTGGGTCATGTGGATTTTGATCTGTTGGGGTGAAATAGCAGCCAATTTATAAGGAATGAGCTGCCTTAACATAATGCATGTGTGGGGGTACCTTTCTTGTCTACGTGCTCACTAACAATTCCAATTACAATACTAGGCGGGGCCGCATTAATGTGAAAGTCATCATTAAGGCAATACCCCAGATTAGAAGTGAGCTGTACACCAGCCGTGAAGCAACATACAGGTTCCTTCTTTAACACACTCTGTCCCATTTTGCTGCACACTTGCCTTGCAAAATGTAGCATTTAGAGGGGGACACTGCGGAGCCTGTGTTCCGCTCCACCAGTCCAGCTTTCCTCTGTCACCTCACTCCCAGTAACAGAATGGGGTCCCGCCATGCATTAAGCATGGACCACATGCATGCACTTAGTTAACTTCTTTAGCTCTCCCATTCCACGCGGCTAGGTTCATGGGCTCAGTCATAGGGTCATAGGGTTCAGTCTCAATTGCTTTTGGGGACCCGACTGCTAGGGAGGGAGTCAGAGCACCGACTCCCTCGCTACCGGACGACCTGTCACCCATGCCTGGTACTACTTTGTGCTGTCTGGCTGCTATTACATTCCCATCAGTCCATGGTTACCCATAGCAAACCCTTGAGCCATCCCCTTATTTACTTACACCACAGGGTGGAGGAAAATGCCCAGAAAATGCCTGGGAAATAGAACAGAAAGATTAAGGGAACCTTCCTGAACAAGGACTTCACCCCTTAAGTACTTATTTAAAGGGGTGCATAAAGGTACATGGCATATCCAGAAGAACTGGACCTGTAAAGTACACATGGTGTGAGGAGTAAGGAATGGAAGGCCACCACAAAGAGTTAACTCAGCAAAGGAGTTGGCAGGAGAAATGTGGTTGCTACGGGTAACCATGGACTGATGGGAGTGTAATAGCAGCCAGACAGCACAAAGTGGTACCCGTACAACAAATTCCAACCTTCGGCCCTTCTTCTTGCTTTCCAGCAGGGCCTCCTCTTCTCTAATGATCTTCATTAGTTCAGTGTAAGTGAAAGAGTCACTCAAACCCCGGGCTCGAAGTTGTAGCACAATAGGATCCAGCGACTGGGCTCCTCTTTGCATCTGTCGTATGAGGGCCCTACTTGCAGCTTTGGCTTCCATTCCACCCTTCATTATGAATCTGAATCTAGCCGCACGACATAGGCTGATAGCATCTCACCCTCCATTTGGTAAGTATGGTTAAAGAGATAGATTAACTCTGCACCATATTCAATTCTTCCATAGACCTCATGGAGTGCTCCCAAACACTTGGAAGTAGTGTAGCTGGGCTTGTCTCGCTTCAGATTCCTAATCACATCCAAAGCTGGGGCCCGCAGACTTTCAACCACTCTCTGCCTCATTACTATGTTGGCCACTTCCCACTCTTCAGCCGCTCGGACAGCTTGATCAATCCAGGTGTTGAAATCATCCTGTCCTGAGGGTGTGTGAAGTTTCCCCGAGAAGAACTGTAGCTTGCGATAACCACAATCGGTCAGCATTGCTGGCTTCTTAAGGAGCCCTTTGACCAGTTTCCCAAACTCGGCTACTAGGGGGGGAAAGAGATTTTCAGAGGATGTAGCTGGCATGGAGGTGGTAGCCTCTGTATCTGGTTTGATATGACCTGAACTCTCTGGGTTGGAATTCAGTCCGTATGGATGGATTAGCAAGACGTTGACATTTGTTGTTAATTGGAAGATAGTCCCTTGCAAGGCGTCAGGAACTCCCTTCTTCCACTCCGTCGGTACAATCGGAGCTAGGATCTGCCTTCACATCTAAGATGCATACTCTTTGGCCTAGAGCTAAGGTATCTAGGGCTTGACGGACCCAATCCTCAGTCCAATCACCACCAGCAACATCAATCACTACACACAGTTCCACTTGGCTGTTTTCTTTTGCTCACCTCTCTTTAGGGGTGCTGTCTTGAGGAGCTGATTGCTGAGTAAAGGTATTCTTGGCAAGACCCCACGTGCAGCGTTTCCCCAAGGAGGAGCCGCTTGAGTATATTTGGTTCTTTATTCAGCTTCTCAACCCCAAGAACAGTCCCAACCCCCCTGGCACACCTGGCAATAATGTTAGTTCAACACCACCAATGAAAGAATCAAGTTGTAGCAAAACACAGAAACACTGTGACATTTCTTTGAAATGGTAACAAACAGTAGCAGTATATTTGAATAGTAGGCATGTATATCTCAAGTGAATTAACTGTATAGTAATGACTGAGAATCAAGAGCAAAAAAAACTCATTGGTACTGTTAGGCTGCTTTCAGGGAATTCCTCAACAGTTAATAACCCAGAGAGCAGAGGTAAACAATGATAAATCACAAGATGTCAAACTCTGTAAGAGAGGTCTGGTCTTCTCCCTCCCCTTGTGGTGTCTCCCTGGCTCCATGCAGACAAGATGGTGTCCTTACTTCTCTCCCCCAGAGCATGCTGGAAAACGTGGTCCGGTTTCCATAGAGGGCTCTGAGGCTGCTTGTATTGGGGACTACATGTCCCAAGATGCCTTGCTCCAGTCCTGCTGGCTCTCCATTGGTTAGCTCCCTCCTCTAGTGAGGAAGCAGGGGAGGGAACAGGACGGTGGCCGGATCCCTGTGAGCTGACAGACTCAGCTCTCCCTGAGGGCCTGTGTAAAATCCGGCCCCCAGGGCACCCGCTACATATACAATATACACTACATTACCAAAAGTATTGGGACACCTGCCTTTACACGAACATGAACTTTAATGGCATCCCAGTCTTAGTCTGTAGAGTTCAATATTGAGTTGGTCCACCCTTTGCAGCTATAACAGCTTTAGCTCTTCTGAGAAGGCTGTCCACAAGGATTAGGAGGCTGTCTATGGGAATGTTTGACCATTCTTCCAGAAATCCAGAAATGCATTTGTGAGGTCAGGCACTGATGTGGATGAGAAGGCCTGGTTCACAGTCTCCGCTCTAATTCATCCCAAAAGTGTTCTATTGGGTTGAGGTCAGGACTCTGTGCAGGCCAGTCAAGTTCCTCCACCCCAAATTCACTCATCCATGTCTTTATGGTCCTTCTTTGTGCACTGGTGCGCAGTCATGTTGGAACAGGAAGGGGCCATCTCCAAACTGTTCCCACAAAGTTGGGAGCATGAAATTGTCTAAAATGTCTTGGTATGCTGACGCCTTTAGAGTTCCCTTCACTGGAACTAAGGGGCCAAGCCCAACCCCTGAAAAATAACACCACACCATAACCCCCCCCCCCCTCCACCAAATGATTTGGACGTGGATGAACCTTTTGGACAGCCTTCCCAGAAGAGTTGAAGCTTTTATAGCTGCAAAGGGAGGACCATTTCAATATTGAGCCCTACAGACTAAGACTGGGATGCCATTAAAGTGCATTTGCGTGTAAAGGAACCAATATTTTTGGTAATATAGTGTATAATAGTGAAGTCAAATCAAGTTAAATAATAGTGAAGTGCTTCTGCACTATTGTTTTTTGCCACTCTTGGTACATGCAATGTTGTTTTTATATAACATGCCTTTAAAGGATAAGTTTACCTTTCATAACATGTTACATGGTACACCCATATTCGGGGTGTAACATGTAAAATGTTATTGATGCACGATGCCCCCGCACCACCAGCTCCCCCGCTGTGCCAGCTAGCGGGGGATCTTCTCAAAATTAAAAAAAAAAAAAAAACATTTCTGTGCGGGTCTCAGCCCACCCAGCGGCGTCACTCATTCACAGCGCTCTGTGAATGGAAAACTACAAGGTCTGGCAGCCTTTGCAGCTGTTGGCTTGTAGTTTTCAATGAACTACCATGACGCTGTGAGCGCTGTGGTAGTTCATTCATTCTTCCTGTCAGCATGTATCAGCTTCCTTGTTCGAAGTATGAGCAAGCCTATACGCTGATTGCTGGTGCGATGATTTACAGGCTCCTGCAACAAAAAATAATAAATGCACATTTTTTTACCTGCAAGAAAAAATGTGAATTTATTATGTTTTCTGAAAAGGTGAACTTATCCTTTAATATTGTGACATGCTTTATGCACTAAAAAGTATGTTTTTGTGGAGATTTTTTAATGATTTACTGATCATTGATTATTGCACTTTGGTATTTATTACATTTGTAATCAGGAGCACTTTACTACTTTTTGACTTTTATACATTTTTGGTGCGGTGACTAATTGGAGTTTACTTAAAAGTATGCATTGTCAGCTGCCTTTTATAGAGAGGTGTGTGGCTTTCCTAATTATGTCCAATCAATTAAATTTACCACAGGTGGACTCCAATCAAGGTATAGACACATCTCAGCAATGGCCAAGAGATATGGGAGACACCTAAGCTAAATTTCAAGTGTTGTTGCAAAGGGTCTGAATACTTATGCCAATGTGAAGTCAGATTTTTGTTTTTAATAAATTCACAGACATTTCTAAAATTCTGTTTTCACTTTGTCATTATGGGGCACTGAGTATAGTTTAATAAGAAAAGAAAATGGATTTACACAACTGTATCAGAAGCAACATAACAAAATTGAAAAAAGTCAAGAGGGTCTGAACACATGAATGCACTATATGAACATATGAATGCACTATATGTACTGTATATATATTGTTTTCTGTGTCGCTGCTCAGGTAGCTATTGTAAAAGGGAATGTAAAAATGCCCTTAAATTAAATGTAAAGCCAAAACAAATGAACGTCTCTTATTTGCTCTCCTTCTGTTCCGTAATTGCAACAAATATTTATTGATAATGCTAGAAATTCAGTGCTGTCCTTTGCATTCTGTTGATGTTCATTCAAGCAGTGTTATGAGGCTTGTTGAGTTTACTTCTGTGAGGTACAGAACACCTTCCCCTGTATTATCAAGTTGAGCGAAGATGGAGTGGTCCTAACATACCTTCTGTCATAGGGTGACAATCCTAATTCCCCATAAATACAGTACAGTTGTCATTTTAGCGTTGTCATCCTAGGACAGGAAGTGAGTCACATCTTTACTGTTCACATCCTGTCGGCAGGTCCTAGCTGTAATGCTTAAAGGTTAACTCCACTTTTGTGGGGGAAAAAATAGCAAATAAAGAAAAATAATATAGCTTATATAATTGCGACACTAATCGTTTTGTAATTGAATGTTATTAAAAACTACCTTTCCTTTTCAATCTGCAGCCAATGTAATTTTCTGAGAATTCAATGCAATATGGCTACCTGGAGTTTTCTGTACACAGAGTGTGTACTGACCACTTCCCAGAAACATTATTTCCTGCTCGTGTGATTGGCTCACCAATTTTCCCGGGAGTCTGCCTAAGATACAAGTCAGATTTCAGGCATCCCCTGCAACAAAAATTTCATTTTTGGAGAGATAGTTTCAATAGGAACCATCTAAAGGGATGCAGGCCCAGCAGATTTCCTCATTAATGCCCTGCAGCTGCACACCTGACAGTTAATTATGAAACCACTCCCATTAGATCTATTCAAAACAGAGGCACATGGATTTCTTCAGAATAACAAAAGGTATTAATCTGCAACAAAGTATGTTATAATCCTTGCAATGTACATTGATCACCCAGAGGGGAATGTTTTTTCTCAACAAAAGTGTAGTTACACTTTAACTGCAACAGGAACCTACCTGTCTGAGTTGTCTGTATGTGTAAAGCATAGGACTGAATGGAAGCATATACAACATCTTTGGCCAGTAAAACAGCTTTAGTATATGTATGATATGTATTCATAATTTTTTTTCCCCCTGGAATCCATATTTATAGTAAACCTTTTATTTATTTGCATAGGTTCCAACCAACCAGTACTTTGACCATTGATTTTTTAGTCATAATGAACCGTTTTGTATAATACCCCGCTTTTCGAGGTACTGATGCTAATAGGAAAGTTCCCTGTTTAGTTCTTGAAAATGAATCAAAAATTTACCAAATGGCTATATTAGACATGCAAACTAAATCACCTTGATCTCTACAAGTTTGTTATAGTCTACATATATACTAAAAAAAAAAAAGTAACAGCAAGTTGTTACCTAGATTCTGTGTACTGTAAGCTGCTGATTGCAGTTTAAGAACTGAAATTAAAATATCCGTGTGCCTGCCATACATTTCCGCTAAGGAGACATGCCAGAACACTTCATTCTATGTGTGACATCAGAATTTGTATGTTGTATCTATTGTAAAGACAGGGAAAATACGTTAATTATGTGGTCTTAAGCTCTGTCATCTATGTATCTGGAAATACCATTTAACACTGAGCTCTGAAAGAGATTCATTCATTGAAAAAGAAAACAGGAAGGGAAGTAGGAGGCAGTATAGTCATGTTGCTTATTTTTGTGACCGTACGAAGCCTGCCAAACATTAGCTTAATGGCTGAAATGATTCTTCATCACGTGGAGGCAAAGCAACATCTTTATTAAGTTAAAAGCATTTACAATAACGTATTCTGAGCTTTCCATTTTTCTTTCAATGCCTTCAACAAAGGGATTTCCTGATAGGCAACAGAGAAAGTTTCCTTATTTAAAATTTTGCTGTGTAAGTTAAATGTTGCAGGGTTGCAGACACATGGATGCCACACTAGAGATTTCTTACAGGAATATTATTTTTTATCGGTTAGAAAGGCAACATTGATGAATGACGTGAACACTGATTTAAAGACAGAAAAATAAAATTTCATCACAACATAATATTGTGTAGCGTTACCCCTGGGGAAGCCTTTGGATATAATGTATCTGTATACCTGGAGATAACACACCTTGCTCACCCAACACTTACCAACATACCTTGAGGTACTACTAAAATAATTTATTTGAACAGAAACAGCCTAAGGGAAAACAGTCAGTTACTCAAAGTGCCAACAGACAATAAAAAATATATTGACCCAAAGAGAAAATTGGCTAAATAATTATATTTAACTATCTTGCAATATACAGCTAGTGAATAAAAGCTATTTGGAACAGCTAAATAGTCTCTGTCCTCACTGATCAGTTGTAGGCGGAGTAAGTGCATTGGCTGGCAATGATGGGGCCCTTGAAGTAGTATCAACAGTCCCATTAGGAAGGGAAGTCTGCTTGCAAGGGGATAAACTCTCACTAGCCTGGGTGTCACGTCCTGGGTCTCTGTATGCTTATGAGGACTTAGTTTAGTTTAATGGACAGGAAGAAAGGTTGTTAAGATCACACTCCTTTTTTAGTTAAAGCAGTCTTTCTTTATCTTAAATATGAGCAGTGGGAGGGAAGGATCTCTAATAAAGTTCAGACTCATCCCCTTCCAGGCAGTAGATTCTCAATCTCCAAGTCAAGAGTCTGAGTGAGAGTCTGTCTCCGGGCTTCTTGGAAGTGCCGCTCAGCAGCAATCACCAGAAACAGGGTCCTGGTCTCACGCTTAGGCAGTCCCCAGCAGCAGGGTTCAAGAGTCACTTGGTAGCAGTTACACAAGTTGTACTCCAGTCTCACTTGAAAGCTGTCAATGACAGCAGGACTCCAGTCTCACCTGACAGTGGTCACCAGCAGTGGGTGTTCCTTACAGGTCCACTCCTTCTCTTGTGTCCATTCACAATGTTCTCTGCTCTTCCCATTCCTTTTTCCTGCTCCCACGTCACTACCCCTTCAGAGTGATCCAAACATGGTCAAAATAGCTGCCCCTTGTGGTCTTTTTAAAGATGGCTTCCACACTCTCGTAATACTGAATGCTCAACTAGTGATCTTCTTAAAGAACCAGAACTTAGAATACATAAGTAACTGCTCAACTCAACTCTGTCAGTTCCACAGTAGAATAATGCAGCAACAATAAAAGAATCAACGTTCTGCAACAACTATAATCCTGGTTACAGCAGTATTTATAGACAGTATTTCATCATACATAATGCTGTACTTATGACCCCCCAAAAATATGTAAAAGCAGCTAGGGATAAACATTGGCGAGCATTTGTGAGAATCTCCCCAAGTGTGCTTGCTGATCATTTTGCAAGATTTATTTTTCGTGGTTACAGCTTTTTAAAATTTAAAGGACCCAGTCGCTTTGTTGGGTACTCCATTGTGATTGGGAAGTCGACGCACCCTAGCGCATGAAGTAATAGTGTAGCTAAGTTATTTATGGCAATGCAGCACACAACAATGCATAGAGTTGTAACTCCTGCATTGGGGTAGTGGGGTGGACTCACCCCAGCAGAGAGAAGGCTAGCATTTACCTTAGGATGGATCCATAGCCGCAGTGGTGAGCATCACACAACAATGAAGGGCGCCAGTCACTTTAGTCTTTTCAAGTTTTTTTGCTCAAGCTTCACAGGGAGAGAGGGTTAGGTTTAGGTCTCCAATAGTAACGAAAGCTTCCAGACTCTATTAGTCCAAGAGGGTGTCAAGACACACCAATCCCCTTTCAGCAGACATCCATTGGGCTCTTCCACCTTGAAAGGCATACCCTCCTCGACCAGACAGCTTCAAGAATTCCGTGCTTGGACCCATAAGACCCAGGTCTACACAGCCTAGACTTTGCACACATCCTCCCCAGGCCAAAGCCCAGGGGAAAGCGAGCTAACCAGGCCACTCCTCAAGCTTTTAAAGCCTCCCAAAGCATGCACCACTGAAGTGGTAGCCAGAAGGCACATAAAGACCCAATAGCACAAGATTTGTTACCATCCCAGAATGATGGCCCTAAGTGCCACCCAGTGGCTTCAGTAGGGTACTGCAGCAATTTTAGAACACAGGGGAGAAGCCAAATAAGAAAGCCACAAATTATGCTAAGCAAACCACTACCCACGAATGGTAAATTTACTAGACACCCATGAAATAAGGGCAGGTACAAAATGTTCACATGGGTGTTTTGCAATACATTATAGTGCAGGTGCATTTGGCTTTACTATGTATGTGTGTTGGGGTGCCTTCAAAAGAAATCGCATTGGACCTGAGCCCAACACAATAGACATATATGCATGTGTTAATGTGTGTTTCGGTGGTGCCTTTTAAAACTTGCATTTTTCTGAATGCCATTGCAGTGTACATATGCAAATGTTGCCTAGAAGTCTAGACAAACAGCTAAATGCAGAAATGAAATATGTATCTGTGAATTGTCTTACCTACCAAGAAGGTGTAATTCTGTTCAACCAGTTTTCTAATGTAGACACCCTTACCAGGTAATATAGCCATGTCCTAAACCACTTTTCCCCACGCCTGTTAAATCAATACAGATTAGTTAAGCCAGTGATTATATAGTAAAAGAAGAGAAACTCAGTGCACACTTGTCTCTGTGCTTTCTCCCCCTTTAGCAAATGCCAATTGTGTAATTTGAACACAGTACTATGCTAGTAAGTTTGGAATAGTTCAGAGTGCTGCGTCCTCTTCCAATCTGATGCAGATCTGCTGGGAAGACTAGAAACAAGAAGACTGAGTGAAATACTTTTTAAAAATATATATTCCGATTTTTAAAGCAGTCTTTTCGCCGTACAAAGCTTTTGAAAATAAGCCATACCTGTTAAAGAAGAGTGTAAATAATTTGCTTATTGCTAGGACACGCAAGCTGTTGGCCCTAGCATTACAGATCACACATGTGCAGTGCCCTCTCTTCCTGTCGGCAGCAAAGCCCTAGGAAAAAATCTGTGACATCAGTGACATCACCTACTAGGGACCCTTGTTTGCAGAGACAATTTTCCTAAAAAAAGATGAATACAGCCTTAAATTCTTACTGGCTGCAGTAAGAAACCAAGAAAATGTGGCCATTTTATATATAAGAATTTCTGTATGGACTAGACACCAAAACACCTGCAGTGAGTATGTTTGGGACTGCTTTCATTACATTAAAAAAGAGTAAGCATAAGGGGTTCACAGGCTAACAGCTTACTATTCAAACAAGAGTAAGATGAACGGATGCCCTATTGCTATGATAGAATGAATTTGGATGATCTTAGCATGTAAGCTATTTACCAATATGCATCTCAAGGGCTAAATGATACATTTTACTGGAGTCTACCTTTAACCACTTAATGGCTGCCCTATAACAGTTTTACTGCTACAGGGCGGCACCTTTACGCCGGACTACGTACAGTATCTCGCATTTTTGTCCACCGCAATATCACAGTCCTGCTATAAGTCACTGATCTCTGCAATTACTAGTAAAAAATAAATAAATAAAAATAAATGAAATATCTCATAGTTAGTAGACGCTGTGCCATGTCGCAAAAAATGGCCTGGTCAGGAAGGAGGGTAAACCTTCTGGGGCTGAAGTGGTTAAAGAAGGAAGGAATCAGGTACTTAAATTACCTTAAAAGCCTTTTTTTGTAAAATTAGATATTGATAGCAGGACTTACATGCTCTTGTCCTTTTTTTTAATTGTCCTCTGTGATTTCTCTGCATACTGTCTCCGGCACTTCTGCTCAACTTTAGGTACCAAAGCCAAATCTCAGGAGCCACTGTCAATCACCACTATGAAGGAGGAGAAGGAGAGGTGTGGCTTAACGAAAAGCTTAGGAATCCCTGTCATGGCTGGTCAAATGAGAAAGTACTTCCTTATTATTAATATTGATCAGAATTTTCGATTCTAAACACTGCTCAAACTATTTTATATAACCATTTAGCTATGTATGGAGTGCATAATTTGTAAAACTGTGTAACCATGAACTGAATTTTATATGTTTCTCTGTTTTATTCTTTATTTTAATATTTTCTAAATAAACTAGAATTTTAATCATACATCTAGTAATTACTGTGCCTATAAAGTCTTGAGCCCAAATCTGCCCATTTTCCTCACTTCCTTATTAGGATATCTATCTATGGTTTTGTATTATAGGGAGACACCCTATACGGTGCATATATTCATAAGTATTAACAACACACTGGGGTTGATTTACCCATTACATCCCCACCACCCATAACATTTTTAGAATGGGCCACCAGAGGAGGTGAGGAATCAGATAAGTTGATGTTGAAATGTTTGTGTCAAATCTGCTTGGAATATTATGTGCAGAAGTAGTCATTTATTTTTCGTTTTTTTACTCCACAGTTACTCAGCCCAGTTTCAGCATCTGTGGGATTTTCCCAACGGTAGTGGTGCTATTGATGGAAAACATGTCCGGATTGTCCCACCACCCAACGTGAGCTCATATTATTTCAACTAAAAGGGCTTTTGCAGCATAGTCCTGCTAGCTGTAGTGTCTGCCACATATTAGTTCTTGTTTCTGGATGTTGGGAAGAACAGGCCGCAACTCTGATGGAGGAGTCATTATGCAGGCAGAGTTCTACAAGCGGCTCCAGAATGGCACCTTAAACTTGCCACCTGCTGAGGAGAATGTTGAGGGCCTCAATTTTGTTTTTGCTGCAGATGAGGCCTTTGCTCTGGGGGGAACATCTTATGAAGCCGTTTCCTATGAGGAACCTCACCCCAGAGCAGAGAATCTATAATTACAGGCTCTCTCGTGCCAGAAGTGTGGTTGAAAATGCTTTTGGCATCTTCTTCAGTCGTTTCAGGCTGTTTTTAACACCATCTAACCTGCCACTATACAAAATAAACCATGTGGCATTGTGCTGCTGCATCCTCCCTAATTTTTTATGGAGGAATGCTAGCGGCTACCTTGCCTCAGTATCAACTGATGTGGACCCTGCAGTGTCAGGCCCAGCTGAAGAGGCTGCAGCTCATCCGTCTGTGGGCGTGATGACAGCTCTAGAAACTGTCCGTACTCTCCCAAGATGCCAGAGATGTCCGACAAAAATACCTGGAATATTTTGTGGGTAGAGGAGCAGTGGCTTGGCAGTAAATTGTAGCTAATTATGCCTAATCTAATTTTGAGATCATAAACTCATATTTCATTTGGAACTACTGTTGTCTGTGTTTTTTATCTGTCTAATATGTTCACAAATTGGCCACTTTCTCCAATAGTGTAAATGTACCTTTTTTTGCTACATGAGGTGACAATCTCTTCTTCAGCTAATTATTATGGTGTGCTGCAGGTCTGCTACACACACACAATGTTTTTGTTCTTAATGGATCTAATGCATGAATTTCAAAAACATTATGCCTTTTGAACTCCTTTATTTTTGTTAGGCCCAAAAATTTGCGGAGTTGCCCAAATTTAAGAGCACATTGTCACTGTAACTACAACAACTTAACTAATACACTGGTATTGAGCATTGAAATAATAAGCCACACATTGTTTAGTAAAAAACATTTTACTCCAAGCACATTCACATGTGTGTTTTAAGGGTTTAAAACAAACCAACATCTTGGTGTATAACATGTATGTTTGCAATTATTTTGACTTTTTTGTGGCTAAACGGGCACGTTAGAAAACATGGGATGCACATCCCCAACTCAGGAACTTACAAAGTTCGACTTTGGTAAAGTGAAGGCCAAATGAGACATTATTATCCCAAGACTGTGTGGATGTTGCCTTCCTCAGATAGGGTGATCTCACCCCTCTAAAAGCCAAAATTTGAAGCCACGTACATGTAGAGGCATAACTATTAAATGTCCCTCATGATCCCTAACGAAAATGTGTGTAGTTCCAAACATGTTAGTTTCTAAACCCCCAAAACACACAGTGTGTCAACATGTGCTATCACGGGGTATCAATGAATGTGTTTCTGGGGTGCAACCCCTTCCTCTGACCTACTTTAGTGATGATGAAGGGTTTGCACCCCCAAAACGCGTCCATTGCTAACATGTGCTATCTCCCATCATGGGGTATCAATGGACACATTTTGGGGTGCAACCCCTTCCTCATAAATAAAGTAGGTCAGAGGAAGGCGTTGCACCCCCGAAACACATCCATTGATACCCCATGATAGGCGCTAGCACATGTTGACACACTGTGTGTTTTGGGGCTTTAGCAAACTAGTTGTAGGGAAAGACACACATTTTAGGCATGGGATCCTGAGGGAAATAAGAATTTTAAGGCACAATTTGTGGGCATCTTCAATTTTTGGCTTTGCGATTCTTAAAAACACATAAAGATTACAATTAACATTACTTAGGGCATTGTTTCCTAACTCTCCTGCTCAAGATGCATTCCCAGGTCATGTTTTCTATATTTGTTGATTTTTGCACAGGTGATGTTGTCATTTTCTATGTTAGTAATTCACACAGTCATTTTATTTTTTGCGAAAAATACATAAAACAGGACCTGGTTGTGCACCTAGAGAAGTGGAGTGGAGAAACACTGACCTCGAACACTAAAGCCTAGGTTCACATTGGCAAGCAATAAAATTTGGCAAGCATGTCTACATAATCACGTATTCTTCTCTGTAAAGCAGTGGCAGCCTCCTTTATTTGCTCAACATCATTCAAACACTGCATCTTATCTGCATTAGGCCAATTGGCCAATCATTCGGCCAATTGTGCTTCTTGGTAGTTTGTGACCTTGTAAGAAGAGAAAAAAGTATTAAGGGAATGATGGTCAGGTGGCTGAGGACCTACATAGTGAATTATGGTCAAGTTACTAGTCAATTTCTGGAAATACTTACCTACCCAGTCTATTGTTGTTTGCAACCTGCTTGCCCTTCAGACACCTTCACTACTAGGAATGTACACACTGCAACTACTCTGTAATCTTGGCCCTGGTGCCTGGGTCTACAAAACTCGGGTACCTAGCAACACTGCCAGCTCCTTCCACCCCTTCTTTCTCCATGCTAATGTTAAGGCACTACATAGTTTGCTAATGTGTGGAGTGGGTGTTTGGGTTGGACATCTAAACACTTAACATGTATACACAGTAGAAGCCAGATTCAAAGAATACTTATTTGCGCAAACAACAGGTTCACAAATAGTTTTTTCCACTTCTGGGTCTCTTTGGCCCTCTGTTTGACTTCAGGGGATGTTACGTCAACAAGTGCAAGGTCTGTGCTGGGTCCAGGTGTCAAATCCCACGCCTCAAATTAACATCCTGGTTGAGCTGACCACACTCACTTTCTTCTAAAAAAAAAACAATACATTATTCATTAAGCCACCCAACTCACATCTGCTTCTAGCATCCATTTTGCTGCATTAGTTGACCAACCTTGCACTTGGTCTGATGACAATGTTTGCTCCTGACTAGTGGACTCCACCATGCTGCACTGTAATTTTACAGAGGGCAAACATTGGACAAGTGCCAACATTGATAAACTCCTGCAGTTGCCCCCCACCCCTCTTATCCCCTATGGGATAGGGGATATATGATGATCATTCTAGCAGGCATGACTCTGTGTGACTGTGATGCCCGGGGCTACTCCTCTACCCATGTCTACACTGGCAAGACTGCATTAATGGGCACTGATGAGCCAGGCAGCAACCAGAAAGTGTTCTTTACTCCTTAAGCCCATGGCCTTTGGCCCACCTAGAATCAGTGGCTAAATGAGTGTGTTTGAAGTTGTCACTTACGTTTTTGGGGGGAAGATGGCCTTGTTGTCTCCCCCGTTGGGGCCCAAGCGAGGGTAGCCTCCCCTCTGGTGGTTTGTCTGTAGCTTCATTTTTTGTGCCTCCCTGTTGAAAGAAGAGAAAAAAAAAGTTTCAAAAATAAATACATGGCAAAACAAATAAAAATTTAAAAATGTTCATATCTGCTTTACATTTAACTTTATATTTAAAATACAAATTCAGACAAAGATAAGAGAAAACATTATCTCAATTTATCGGGACCTACTTGGAGAAAACACATATACAGACAGCTAATTTACACATATACATATTAATTAGATACAAATATTGCTTACTTTTTTTGATTATGTGATGGATGGACTCCATCTGGTCTTGCTTGCGGTGCTTTAGATCAGACCATCGCTTTCTGATTTGGTCATTCGTTCGTTGCACCGAAAATTCTCCCTGCAAAATGGCGTTGACCTTCTCCAAAATGAGATCCTTTCGGCTGTTGGGCCTTTCGTAGTTGCGCAGCTTGCAGTCATAGTCGTGCTTCTCAAAGATGCACACCATCTCCACCATCTCACCCTTGCTCATGGGGGTGGCTTTGTGCCTCCTATAAGCTCCACCACCGCGGGGCTGCCTAGAATTCCGCCGTGTGTGTCGCATGCAGAAGAGAGATGGTCACACCCCAGACGCACTGAGAGCAGAGAGAGCGGAGTTTCACGCAAGCTCAGTGTATATAAAGCCATAAAGCACAGTCGATGTAACGGCCGTAGGAACGATCTTGGAGTGGAGGATGAATGATCGCCATCACGCCAAAGGAGCTAGAAAACGAAGGTACAAATGGAAATTGGGATATAGGTGGTTAGTGGCCTATACTGCTTAGATTGAGGCTTATATTGGGACCAGTTTATGAGTTATGCCAGACATTATGTTTTATCTTGTGTTCTGTCTTGCAGGCATCTGATCATTTATCATGGTTGATAAATTTACATCGCCAGATTTTTTGCCACGCTTCATTGACCTGTACCGGGAGCTGCCCTGTCTGTGGAAGGTCTAAAGTCAAGACTACTCGGATAAAATCTTGAGGAAGGCAGCTTTGGAAAAACTCCTTGAGTTTGTCAAACCAGTGCAACCCAGGGCAGACATCACGTATATCTCAAATCTGAGAAGTACCTTTAAAAGAGAGCTCAAGAATGTCCAGGAATCACAGAGATTGGAAGCTGATATCTATGTCCCCAGGCTGTGGTATTACCAAAGTCTGCGGTTTTTGACCGACCAGACTGAACCCAGGCCATTGCTGTCTATGCTCCCTTCCACATCGGCTGAGGCCACGGCTCCTGAGGTCCACCCTGGTCCTTCTACACAGGATGAAGATGTGGAGGAGTCCAGCTTGAACCAGGTATAGCATTGTTGAACAGATTTTTATCCAAAAATACAAGGATGATAACTAGGTATTATTGTTTAAATATTTCTGCATTGGTTTCCATATCAATAGACAGTAGTGCCCAAAAATGATTTGTACAAGGATAAAAAATGCTGGGGTCAGAATGATAATCTTTTCCATTTGTCCACATTCAATTTGCAACAGTCAGGAGATCAAAATTGTGTGTGATTGATGACCAAAAACAAAAACCAAAACTAATTATGTCCCATATTCATCCACAGGAAATTGTCAGTCAGGAGGAGCCCGTGGCCAGCAGCCACACGGAGTCCCAGATCCCTCCCCTACACCCTCCTGCTAAAAGGGCCAGGAAGAGCAGGAACCAGGACAAGGCCACAGCTGCCTTCCTCAGCCAAGCCACTAGTGCCATCAGAACAGACCCAGATGCAGCTGAGGCATTTGGTTGTCTGATGGCAAATAAGTTAAGGGAGATGGATGTGTATCAAAGGAGAATGTGTGAGGAACTCATGCTGCAGCTCCTAAACAAAGGGGGGAGGGGACAAATTACATGAAAAACCTACATTTCAGATTTGGATGCCCCACCTCCACCACAGGCACCCCACCCACCACAGGCACCCCACCCACCTCAGCAACCCCACCCACCACAGCAGCATGGCGGACAGTGGCAATTCCAGCCACAAGGCTGCTGGGCTGGAGGTTTTCAGCCCTTCAATAACTAATTGTCTTTTTTTTTTTTTAATTTGGATTTTATTTGTTATACTTTATTGATTTTTGTATGCATAGAATGCACTTTTTTGGTTAAGTTATTTAGATTTGTATGGCAGATAGCATGTCTAATTAATTTTATTTAGTTTTTGAATAATGCACAATAAAAAAAAATTGTGTAGAATAATACTTGGCTATGTGTTTTACTTCAAATGACAGTTTGGGAGTAGGCAGTTACATTTAAAAAGTACAATGTAAAATTAACAAAGGACACCAACATAGTTGTATCTTTGATCTAAAAATTCTAAAAAACTATGGGATAATGGTGTTGTGGTAACTTGACCAAAAAAAAAATTATAATATTATTCTTGATATCACTAGAAAAAAAAGCCGTTTTAAATACGTTTGGCAGAACTCCGTCGGTATCACCAGCAAAGCTGCTTCATTATTATCACATTAAAGAAGAAGAGAATGTGCGCTGCATTTCGAGATTTCATACTTTGCAGCATCACGAATGTTAATTTTCCATTACGAACGCTAGTTTACAAGACCGACCGCTTCCGGCTTGTCCTTGCTTCCAAGCATACGTGTTTGTACTTTGGACTTTTGTATGACGGACTTGTTTAAACACGATAGGAAAATCCGACAACAGACCGTTCTCCGCGGAAAATTTATAATCCTGTCATTCAACATTTGTCGGCGGAAAGTCTGACAACAATTGTCCGATGGAGCGTACAAACGGTCAGATTTCAGGCCAACAGTCTGTACACACACATATCCTGTCAGAAAATCCGTACGAGACTTTAGGGTAGATTCACATACTGCTTTTGAGTGTTTCTGCAGTGTGATTTTACCATGATTTTACAGCGATATTGCCACGATTTGCGTTTTTTATGTTTTTTTTTGTTGGGGGGAGGGGGGAATTTGTTGTTGGGCAGATTTTAAAATGCAAATTGCAGCAAAATTGCGGTAAAAACACACTGCATGCTTTTCTGCAGCTTCTCCATTGAAGTCTTTTGAACCAAAAAACGCAAAAAAAGTTTTGCATTTAAAAAAGTCCCTGACCCTTTCCAAAAACGCAGAGGCACAAAAATGCATTGGTGTGAACATGTTCCATAGGAAACCCATGTTAAAAAAATGTCCTGCATTTCTGCAAAAAAGCATTAAAAAAACGCAATGGTGTGAACGGAGCCTGAAAGTACTATACTTACCTTACTGATAAACTGACTTATGAGTGCTGAATCCTAAGAATCTCATTGCTGAAAACCATGAATTAATGTGTTTGTTGCCCCAACAATTCATATTCCTGAAATGTGCCTGCTATACCATGTACTTGTATGAAAAAGTATCTTGTTCTCTTTGTACTGCTTCCTTTGTGTGACATCCCTGGTGTTCCTGCCAGTCCCCATGCATTCCTATTAAAACTGACCACACTAAGCAGACAGCACACTGTGGTCAGTTCTCTAGCTATACTGGGAACTCAGTGTGCTCTCCTCCAATGATCAGACTTGTCCTGACATGCCTCCGCTTCACAGCCATGCATTGTTAAGCTCAGTATATTGTTGTTTCTCCTCCCCCCAGCTCTTATGTAGCTAAGAACAGACGGAATGTGATCCCTTACAAAAAAGGGAAAAAAAGGTATTTATTTTTTTTGTTTTGCCTTTAATTTATTTTTTAAATGGAATGGGTTATTTTACAAGGTGATCATTTACAATCACTTTTAGTCACTAACTCAGAAATTATTGATGACATTGGATCAGCTTGAATTTTCAAAAGTAGCGGTCAGTAATAAAAGCTTATATATTTCTTTCACCACAGGTTTCCTGACAATTGACTATTCCCTTTAAGTGCTTTAAATGTACTAACAGGGAAAAACAGCTAGTAAACAAAAGGCTTTTGATAAGTAGGAAATGTACTTAAAATGATGATGCTGGAGCACATATTGCATTAGGTGATAATGTGAGAATTGAATTACAATTTTATGCCTGGAAAAATACAGCTGCAGGCTAAGAGAATCCCAGTTGAACCAAGCAGCAACCTGTGCCAAGTGCCAATCTCAGAAAGGGCACAGGCACATAGCACATTATTTTTACCAGACAGATGGTTTACATCATGGGCATGGCTTGAGTCTTACAAATATGTTACACCATTTTGTTTTGCATTTTCTAAAAGGTTAAAATATTTTCAATCATGATGAAGTTAGTTAAAGTAGACAAGACTAAAAAAAAAAAAATGACTTTGGTTTGTTTTCCCAGACAGTAGGGAAGTAACAGAAGAAAGTGCTGTGCCTGTGTCTGAGACCAAGATAAGCTGGACAGTTGAACGGACACGAGGCACAAATAGTGACCAAGGGAAGAAATTCCCAGGGGAACTCAGCATGTGAAAGCACTGGATAGCTCTTTCCCATTTGAGACATATGACTGGGCAAGTTCTGTCCAACTCTGATACATTCCTGAATTACTGAGCAACATGGTACAAAAATCACTTGTTAAAAGGAGATAAGGAATTCTGTAAGATATACAGTCTTTATATAGAATATTTTAATATATACACATACTGACATCCTGTATTTACAAATGCACACTTATATGAACATTCTACAAAAGAGTATCCAGAGAGGGACATCAGCAGACCATGCTCTGATGCTTTTCTGATGTTACTGAATGCTTGCTTCCTGGTGGTGTTTTGAGTGTTAACTTGTATTGCTGCTTAGCATGAATATTGTGATATGCTACAGCACGGGTGTGTTGCCACCTACTGTAATTATGCATTGGGGTGTCATTCTAAATGAAAGCAACATGAATTAGTGTGCATTGTAGTAAACGTGCATTTTACCTCCAGTTACTGCAATACATAGCTTTGAAGCCGGTCTAACATGCTTGATAAATGTGCCATAGCCATATATTTTTTGTACATGCACAAGGAAATATAATGGGTACATGAGGCATTGTGACATAGTGGACAAGTATCAGTCTATAATGATGTTGATCTCAGTGGTTGAATAGGGAGTGCAGAGGTGCCATATCCTCAAACACAGATACTAGCCACCAGTTGTTTGAGGAAATGCATCATAAGACATTTGTAGAGCATAACTTCATAAACTTAATGTGACATTTCCAACCAGGACAGCGGCTTTTGGAGGAAACTTCAGGGTTGCCTCTTGCCTATGTGCCCTGGCTTCTAGGGAGGTGTGTGCCTGGGGGACATCTGGAGTGGTCTTGCTTCAAATTCAGGTCCATGTCTCACCAAAACACACAGACTCTGGGAATCTAGGACCGGGATACAGATTTGGGACCTTTGTGCCCAAACCAGCAATGACTGCTTTAGACGGTGTGACTCAGAGCAGATGTTAATATAATCAGCTCAACCCAACCTGATGATGGGGTTTCCTGCTATAATCTGTTTACTAAGGTGTCTTTCTCCCATGGTATAATTTCCCAAGTGTTCCCCTCTTAGGTGTGAATTCCCATTGTAATTGAGTCACCCATCGTTTCTGTCTGTCAACTCATCTCTTGGAGATGTGATTAATATTTCTTCCACTTTACCTTGTTATCAAGCCATTGTGGGATGTTTATGTGTTTATGCTTATGATAATATAATGTACTCTGTGTATCCTGGGTTGTGGGCTTTTTGCCCAACGGTCTGAGCACCTAGGCTTGTTTAGTGACTAGTTGTTAATTAGTTCATGTTAATCAGATCGCTGTGAGCTCTATGACCCATGACCACACCAAGCTGGCTGCAACAATGTACACAGGCTTGAGTTAGGGAGAGCTGCCTGCCAGCAGATGCAAGGGGGGGAGTTCACCCCCCCTCCTTCTTCCTGTTTCACTGACTGAGTTTAATGTAATGTGAGCTGACACACACAGAGCTGTGCATTCAGTAGCCTCTCTTGTGCTCCTATTTTGCAGGAAAAAGAAAGCCAATTAAAGGCACAGTTACAGCAGCCAATCGGAGAGACTGTACTGAACTGCAGAAAGCAGCTGCAATGGATTCTGGGACAAGCAGTTTCCTCACAAAAAACGTCTCTATAGCCCGGTATACAGGAAGGAACTTCAAGGCCCATAATGATCTGCTGACAGGACACAAGTATGGGCCTTGTGTCCTGAGGGGATTTTTCAGTCAGCCATGGGGAAGTGAAAGAGACCAGACCTGAGTGAGAAATGCTGTCTCTCAGATGATCTCCCAGCACGATTCCACCACCAGTTGGGACATCCAGCCTGAGAGAGGGGGATCCCAAATGAATATTGAGGCGCATCTCCACCAACAGTGAACCGTTCCAGCGTGAGGGACCGATCAGGTCGCCAAGAAAGACTGCCTGTTCCAGGATGTTCGCTGCACTGCACTGCAGAAGTAAGGAGTTATTTAAACACTGTATACAGACATCATTGCTGGTAGTCATATCGCTGACACTTGTAGTACCACAGGGATAAGAGATAAGACTGTCCACTTCTGGGACACTGTATACAGATATTATTGTCCTTGCACCTTGCTGAGAAAGATTCTGCCTGTTTCACTTGATAATCTGGGCCAGTTGTGTTGTTTGACCCTGTTATCCAGGAGTTTAAGTGCACCAACGAAAGTGGCTAGCTAAAGACACCAAATCTTATCTTTGCTTCAAAAGGACTGAAGCTAACAGTGCCATAGGGATCCGTTTCATACACACATATTCAGGGTTCTGCATATGCATTGGGTGTGTAGGACAGTTTATCTATAAAGTTAAGCCATTACTTGTTGACTTGAATAGGTGTTTAAAGCTAAGCCTGTGGTATCAGGGAACAGTAGATAGAGGCCTGACACAAAGGGAGTCATTCCTCTGCTGTCCTCCTGCCTGGACTCATAGAGCCAATCTGAGTAAAGGTAACCAATCTAATATGAAGTTTCATATTGTGCATTTTTTAACAAAAAAGTGTGCCTCTGCTCTTGGGGACATTCTCAGGTTTGGAATCCCCTGAAAGCAGCTTGAATATAGGATTGAAAGCTATATTGCTCTTAAATTTCAGTTATTGATCTCTATTTGATTACTTGATTATATATTGTTACTGTCTGTTATTCTTCCACAGAAATATTGCAGTAAATACAATTTCTGTGTTTTATTATAATGTGTGTATTTCTCATTGGTCATTGCACTTACACTATTGAGAGGTGTGCCAGAGGGGGCTGAGGCTGTTATTAGTGTTGGGAGGCAGAGTAACGGACAGAACAAACTTGAGCAGCTCCTTCTGGGGTATCGCTACATGCAGATTAGCAAACTTTTTATGTTGGCTGTTCCTTAGAAGTGCTAATTGCTTACAATATCATGATCAGACCCTTACTTGATCTTGTGTGGTATAAATTCTGAGTGAGTTTACAATAAAGTGAGTTCCAGTTTGCACCTAAGCTAATGTCGTCTAGTCCTTGGGTGCTCAGCTATAAAACCTGGTTTCCTGGTCCAGACTAGAGGAAGCTGTATCTTGACAGAGGCACCCAGGCTGGATGCTGGATGGTTCCGTCACAGTAAACTTTCATGAGCCAAGTACCTAGTGCTAGTTGGCTGGCTGTTTTGCTGACTTACTCAATGTCATCAATCTGGAACAAGTATCTAGACCAGGAAATTTGGAGAAAAGTCAGAAGTCTTTATTTGCATACTCGTTTCAGGTCAATGGATTAACATATTGAAGCTACCAGGTCAGCATGACTGCTAAACAACTAGCATTTAGAAGGAAAGGTAAAAAATGGTAGCCTCTGTACTCTCATGACGGTATTCTTTTCATTATTATTATTATTATTATTATTAAAACTAATTATTATTCTTTTAATGCCTTCACTTTGGAAATATAGAAAATATGTTTCTATTTTGTTTTTATATTGAGGGTTCAAAGTGCCCCTGACTATACAGCATACATGTCAATTTAATATCCACAATACACTGGGATGTTTGGAAACTAGCAAGTGAACATGGCTTCCCTCAACTTGTCTAAATCTGATGTTGCAAAGATGTCTGTGTCCACTGTTATCAGTCATTGTAATCAAACACATCTGCTCATTAGGTGTTATATTTAACCTTTTTTCTAAAATAGCCAGTTCATAGTCGACGTGCGGCCCCATTAACAGCTATGAAACAGTCATACGCTGAGCAACAAAATACAATTATCCTTCGAATCAGCTAGATACAACCAAATACATCCAGGGTGCATCACAACAAAAGGTATGCAAAGTATTACAGTTTTTACTTTATAAAAGTGCCCTAGCCTGAGTAGAAAATACTGTCCCCTGACAGCATGCTGCAGAGAAGGACCCTTTCTCTATGTGGAAGCAGTGGTCTCTCTGCTGAAGTCTGGCACAACACTTGCTGGGTCAGAGCAGGAGCTTTCCAAGCAGCAAAAATCAAATCCTCTGCTGATTAGATGACGTTAGCTCTGGCTTGCAGGGGGTGTGTCAAATTTCTACAAAGAGACTACTGCTTCCACACAGAAAGTGTGGCAGGGGGGCTACTCTATTCAAATTGTTGCCTCTTTCTAAAGAAAATAATAATAATAATAAACCATGACTTTGAACACTTACTTTTCTGACTTTGTTTTAACTTTCTTCACCTATCTGGGTGACTTTAAATTATCTTTCAGTAAGTAAGAACTTTGTTTTTGGCAGTTTGTTTAAAAGCAGCAACAGTGATAGTGGGTTATGGTTTGGGTTTGGTCCATATAAGGGGCACGGTGTCCCCTTGGTGACCACTGCAATTTAAGTAATCCTTATTTTTATGGCCCTGGGTATAAGATGTGACTAATCTTGGTAATGTAATATGGTTTTGATTGAGATGTTGGGTCATTAAATATTGACACTGTTCATAGCAAGATGTACAGTATATCACTTCCTTTTCACCTGTGTTTTTACTTATTTGTATCAAAAACCCAAAACACTAATGATATGAAAGGAAACCAGTCATTATCATTATTATTATGCAGGATTTACAGTGCCTTGCAAAAGTATTCACCACCCTTGGCTTTTTACCTATTTTGTTACATTACAGCCTTTAGTTCAATGTTTTTGTGATCGATTAGAACACAATAGTCTAAGTTGGTGAAGTAAAATTTAAAAAATATATACATAAAACTATTTTTCAGAAATAAAAAACTGATAATTGGCATGTGCATATGTATTTACCCCCTTTGTTATGAAGCCCATAAAAAGCTCTGGTGCAACCAATTACATTCAGAAGTCACATAATTAGTGAAATGATGTCCACCTGTGGTCTGTCATTACATATACACACCTTTTTGAAAGGCCCCAGAGGCTGCAACACCTAAGCAAGAGGCACCACTAACCAAACACTGCCATGATGACCAAGGAACTCTCCAAACAAGTAAGGGACAATGTTGTTGAGAAGTCAGGGTTAGGTTATAAAAAAATATCCAAATCTTTGATGATCCCTAGGAGCACCATCAAACCTATCATAACCAAATGGAAACAACATGGCACAACAGCAAACCTGCCAAGAAACAGCTGCACATTAAAACTCACAGACTGGGCAAGGAGGGCATTAATCAGAGAGGCAGCACAGCAACCTAAGGTAACCCTGGAGGAGCTGCAGAGTTCCACAGCAGAGACTGGAGTATCTGTACATAGGACGACAATAAGCCGTACGCTCCAGAGTGGCCAGAGGACAGCCATTACTTTCAGCAAAAAACAAAATGGCACGTTTTGAGTTTGCAAAAATGCATGTGGGAGACTCCCAAAATGGATGGAGGAAGGTGCTCTGGTCTGATAAGACTAAAATTTAACTTTTTTGCCATCAAAGAAAACGCTATGTCTGGCACAAACCCAACACATCACATCACCCAAAGAACACCATCCCCACAGTGAAACATGGTGGTGGCAGCATCATGCTGTGGGTATGTTTTTCAGCAGTCGGGACTGGGAAACTGGTCAGAGTTGAGAGAAAGATGGATGGTGCTAAATACAGGAATATTCTTGAGCAAAACCTGTACCACTCTGTGTGTGATTTGAGGCTAGGTTGGAAGTTCACCTTCCAGAAAAACAATGACCCCAAACACACTGCTAAAGCAACACTTGAGTGGTTTAAGGGGAAACGTGTAAATGTGTTGAAATGGCCTAGTCAAAGCCCAGACCTCAATCCAATAGAAAATCTGTGGTCAGACTTAAAGATTGCTGTTCACAAGTGCAAACCATCCAACTTGAAGGAGCTGGAGCAGTTTTGGAATGGGCAAAAATCCCAGTCGTAAGATGTGGCAAGCTCACAGAGACTTATCCAAAAGGTGGCTCTACAAAGTATTGACTTTAGGGGGGGTGAATAATTATGCACATTGACTTTTTCTGTTATTTTGTCCTATTTTTTGTTTGCTTCACAATAAAAAAAAAACATCTTCAAAGTTGTGGGCATGTTCTGTAAATTAAATGATGCAAATCCTCAAACAATCCATGTTAATTCCAGGTTGTGAGGCAACAAACACGAAAAGTGTCAAGGGGGGTGAATACTTTTGCAAGGCACTGCATATAGTGCCAACACAATATCAATAGTGTAAACCTATCCACAGTGTTCTCAAGCTATATTAATACACTGGGCAATTTTGGTCAAATTTATAAAGTAGAAAACATGACATGACATTCACCAAACTTTGACTGAAGGCAAATTACTGTAATATAAACACATGCACCAGAAAGATACACCTGATTGAATGTTTGGTCGGTGTCACAACACCTTAAACTTAATATCATATGCCTGTTAAACACCCACTGAAAAGCAATGCACTATGGATTGCTTTTAAAAGCATAAGAAGTTCCGCTTTTGTAATCTTCCTACCCTAATATTTTTGTAACTTTTTTCCTTTAGGGGCCGAGTACCTATTTCTGGCATGTACCCGCTTCTACTTCCACTTGGAACGCCTAGGCGTTCTGGGTGGAAGTTCGGCAACCTCCGGGGACACGTCACAGGTCCCAGGAGGCTGCAGGTCCATTCACAAAGTACAGCGGGACTCACACATGTACAGTGGGGTGTCGACTGTAAAGCTGCAGGAAGTAACAGCGGGCTTCCCACATCCAAGATGGCAGTGGCGGGGACCCGAAGGCCAGTGAAGAACCAGCCCAGGTGAAGACAGTGCTGTATCTTTGAGCTGGTAAGTGTCTGTTTAATAACAGTCAGCAGCTACGGTATTTTTTAACATTTGTATAAACAAGCCCTTTCTGTGCAAAGAACATCAAAAATGTCACAGACACTTACAGAAATCAAGAGAAACTGGAACAGGTGCTTAGTTTGTCTAAGAAAAAAGGTGGCATAGGGTACCAACCAGTTGTTAATCAATAACATGGTCATATAATTTTTTTAAACTTTTTTCTTTAACAATTTTAAAAGAACAAATACAAAAATCAGAGTTTTTCCAGAATAATCTTCATCATACTCCGCTACAATATTTCGACAAAAAAAAGTTACTCTAATTAAAACAATTAAGATATAAATAGCTTTATTATTTCATCTACTTTGATTAGAAGAAAGGGAAAAGGATATTAAAAATACTCCAAGAAGTTGCCACTGTTCAGAAACTTAGAATTAACTCATCATCACATATAATTTACCTGTATGAGGCATGAACAGAGCGGATCACTACAGAAAAGCTGACAGAGATGTCAATATTTCCCTGCTGCATTTACCAAAGAAGTAAATGCAGGTTGCATGAACACACTAATATTCCTCTGCAAACCATAACAGCGAAATGTGGTAAAATGTATCTGATGAAAAGATGCAACAATTTTGCCTGTGTCCAAAGACCCTAAGGCCCATAAGCCAGCACTACGGCTTTGGTATTACAATTACTACAAAACTATTTTGGATTGAGTAAATGCAACATAAATTCATAATCACAGAATAAAAATCAAATTTAATGAAAGCGAAAAAAATAAATAAAAAAGAAAATGAATTGATACATTCTTAGCAAATAATCATTACTAGGCATATTATACAACTCTTGATGTATTATTTAGGCAGGTATTGCCAATTACTCATCAGTAAGCTGTAAGGAGATAGATGCCTGAAGAATGTCCTGTTTCTGTGTAGGACAATGACCTCCAACGGAGGAGGAAGCCACCACTGAGACAGCTTCCAGCCCCACTGCCTGGAACTGGCTGTTAATGAGTCTTTCAGGACTCGGCGTCTGTTCTCATCAGACTTACTTGTTTTTACAGGCCACCCATTGTTGACATAAGGCTTATGTTCCCTGCCAGGCCATAGACATATTCTCAGGCGTTAAGCTTTTACTTGCCCCTTTGCCCTCTTGTCGTTTTAAGCCTTTGCAAGAGCTAGATGTACAGTTTATTTACAACCTAACTGAAAAGAAAAAGTAAAGTGAAACTTTGTGTAGAGGGATTTCCCCTTGTCACAAGGGCCTCGAAACAATTAATTTAGTCTAATGTATTAAATAAACATCATTATACTGGTTAGCCAGTGATGAATGAAATCACATATTGCCTCTAATGTCTCCAGGTATTAGTAAAACTGTAAAAACATAAGAATAAAAGTGTTCTCTGATCCAGTTCTTGAAAATGTAGAATAACTTTTAGTGATGTGAAATATCAACACCCAACACTAGAAACACTATTGGAGGTAAGAGCAGTGTTAACAATATGATTGTGATTATTAGTATTGCATAATAGTAATAATAATAATACAATTAGTGCACTATTGATTTTTCTTTTCGTCTTTTTTTTGGAGCTGTTTTGTTATTCAGGTGTATATGTAATGATTGATGGCTACTTACAATAAAATGCTTCTCGATACGACAACAAAACATAATAAACCCAGAAACAAATGTTTCAGAATTTGGATTTGTTAGTTGACATAAAAATAGCAAATATCCTTTTAGTGGACTAACTTCTTACATTCACAGCTCTGGGAATGACTAGACATCATATTAACATCTAGTAACTAATAAGTTAAATTCTGATTCTCACTCAAACATGCTCAGTTATTAAGAATGTCACCTGCTGTCAAGCTGAGGTCAGTCACTGCAAGCAGCACAGGTCAACATTCTTAAGAGGGATCAAACACAATGCAGATGAAGGGTTGCCTACAAAAGGGCTTCTTACAGATTGACGTAAATGCCTTTCACTTTCTTTTCCCAGTTAGATTCTCTTGAATAAGGGTTTGTGAGAAGAGTATGTGAACAGTTCTTTTTGGAGGATTGCCAAGTTAGGCTGCACAGACATTTCACAGGACCTCTCTAGATGCACTGCTAACCCATAGCCAGCATCAATTGCTGCTTGTGTTTCTGCCTTCAAGGGCTCTCTGCCTCCCACCCTAAGGCCACCTCTGTGCCTTATGCTGCCTATATAATAGTAGAGCTTGGCTCTGCCAAACCAGCTGTCTGTTATGAAAAAAACGTAAATGGTATGGGGGGAGCATATAGCTAAGGCTGCAAACTATATACACAATCTTTGTAAATACCATAAAAAATTATTAATTAAATCTAATGTTTCAAGAGTGGAGTAGACCTGAACATATCTGAGATACATTTTTTGATATTTTAAGCAACATATTTTCTAACTTCCTTTAGAGTAATGTCATTTATTTATTTTATTTTATTTCAGGTACTTATATAGTGCTGTCAATTTACGCAATTATTATACATTTACTTTAGTCCCTACCCTCAAGGCGCTTACAATCTAAGGTCCCTAACTCATATTCATACATATACACACTAGGGCCAATTTAGACTGGATCCAATTAACCTACCAGCATGTCTTTGGAGTGTTGGAGGAAACTGGAGAACCTGGAGGAAACCCACACAGACACAGGGAGAACATGCAAACTCCAGGCAGGTGGTGTCGTGGTTGGGATTCAAACCTTTTTCCTGCTAGGTCAAAGTGCTAACCACTTCACCACTGTGCCACCCTTGTTATTGAACTCCTTTAGTTTATATTAGCTGTTGCTAAAAAAATTAGGCAAATGGTCACATCGCCCAAAACTGTTATTTCAGATATCAGCAAATGCATGCACATGGACTTCTTTTATTACTCTGGAATTCTCTGAAGAGGTCTCTGCACTTGTAATACACACTTTATATATTACAAGGAATATCACATTCCTTGTTGGAGTTCTGATTTATTTTTTAGGCTGGGTTCACACTTGTACAACAAACACTCCCAACATTGGGAGCTCATGTCGCATGACGTGTGAAAATCAATGTTTCCCTATGAGAGCCATCTTAATTGGTCTGACACAAGTCTGTCCGACTTTGAAAATGCTCCCTGCACTACTTTGGTCCGACTTTGTTCCTACTTCAGCCCATTGAATATCACTGAAGTCGGATCAAAGTCAAATCGCCGTCTTAACTGATCCAACTTTGGCATGCGACTTGTGCTCTGATGATCTTGAAGGGGAACCCCACGCCAAATAAAAAAATAAAACGGCATGGGTCCCCCCTTCTAGGACCATACTAGACCCTTATCTGAGCACGCAGTATGGCAGGTCAGGAAAGGGGGTGGGGACGAGCGAGCGCCACCCCCCCTCCTGAATCGTACCAGGCTGCATGCCCTCAATATGAGGGAGTTGGTACTTTGGGGCAGGGGGGCAGAGAGGGGAGAAAACCCAGAGAGGGGAGAAGAACCGGCAGCGGGAGAAAACATAAGCCGAGGAGACAGAAGAGCCGGAGAGGGGAGAAGAAATCAGAAGAGACGCTGGAGCCGCCTTATTAAAATACTTATAAAACCTGTGTACTGTGTTTATTTTTGACACTCTTTTTTTAGGTGAATGGGTAGGGGTACAATGTATCCCATGCTCATTCACATAGGGTGGGGAGCTGGGATCTGGGGGCACCCTTGTTAGAGGGGGCTTCCAGATCCCAATAAGCCCCCCACCCGCAGACTCCGACAACCAACGGCCAGGGTTGTCGGAAGAGGCCCTTGTCCCCATCAACATGGGGGCAAGGTGCTTTGGGGTGGGAGGGCACAGGGCCCCCCCTGCCCCAAAGCACAAACCCCCCCATGTTGAGGGCACGCGGCCTGGTACGGTTCCGGGGGTATGGTCTTGGAGGGGGAACCCGTGCCTTTTTTTTTTTTAATTTGGCGTGTTTCCCTGAAAGATTCATACCAGACACAAAGTACCTAGCATTGTTGGGATCAAAGTCGGATCCCCATTCATTGAAATCGGAGGGATGTCAGACTTCAAGTCGCAGGGCAAAGTCAGATCCAGTGTCGTACCAGTGTGAACCTGGCCTTATAGGGTCCTTTCACATTGGCGTCTTATTTGTATATTTTTCATCCGTCCGTTGATGGATGAAAAGCGGACACCAATGTATTTCTATGGGCAAGCAGATGTTGGTGGATGATTATGCGCTGACTTCTGCCCCTGTTAACATCTGTTTTTTTAAACGAAAGAAAGCCCTATTTCTTAAAGAGATATGGCCACCTCCAATATCCAGCATTTCTAGGTAGATGCTGCACCCCCTACTGTGCTGTGGTATAGTGAGAAAACAGCTGTGAAAATAATGAGGTCTGAAAAGCCCCTAATTGTGGAGGGACTGGGGAAATCAAACTTAACACACTGCCACCCTCATTTCTCCAAAATGCACAAGCCAGTGATTCTTATGTCTGGGGCAGATAGCCAGAGAAGGTGAGATACTTCATATAAACCCTATTAGAATACAGATCAGCCTTAGTTGACACTAGAAAAGATGACAAGTTTATTAAGCAGTGACAGCTCAGCGCTGAAGGACTTTGTTTCACAGGTAAGTATGTCATAATATGCTAATAGGCAGTGCATATAAGCACACTATGGCATAAACTACCTGAGCCTGTTAAAAAAACAAAAAAAAAATGCCTATACTTAAAAAAAAACAAAAAAACATGCCTATACTTACCTGCTCTGTGCAATGATTTTGCACAGAGCAGCCCTGATCCTCTTCTTCTGGGGTCCTCCGCCGGTCCATCCACTGACACAGACAGCAGGATCTGGTCCTGTTTCCTGCTCCCTTATCACAGCTTTTGATTGACAGCAGTGGGTGCCAATGGCTCCCGCTACTATCAGTCTTTCCAATAGGGTGAGCGTCAGCGGCTGGAGTCGCTCCGCTTGTGCACAACGCTGGATCAGATCGGGCTCAGGTAAGAAAAAAAGGTGGGTCCTGGGGGGAAGCTGCAGCAAAGAAGGATTTTCACCTTAATGCATAGACTGCATTAAAGCAGAACTCCGGGATTGGCAAAAAATCCTACACCCCCCACACAAAACAGTAAACAGTTCTTACATTTGTGAAATTCCTTACCAATCAAGAGAAAAGTTGAATTTAATTTTCAGGAAGTCAGCTCAGCAGTTCAAAAAATGCTGCCTGATTTCTGGCAAGGAGGAGGTGTTAGAACAGGGATTGCATCATATCCTCTCCCCTCTCTTTACACTGTCATTAAACTACATTTCCCATTATGCTTTGCATATTGCACTGAATGTGGAAGGTACACTAGGCCTGTGTACACTTATGCCCTGTACACACGATCGCACATTCTGACAACAAAATCCATGTTTTTTTTTCCGACGGATGTTGGCTCAAACTTGTCTTCCATACACATGGTCACACAAATCTTGTCAGAAATTCCGAACGTCAAGAACGCGGTGACGTACAACATGTACGACGACCCGAGAAAAATGAAGTTCAATAGCCAGTGCTGCTCTTCTGATTGATTCCGAGCATGCGTACATGCGAGCCTACACACCGTCGGAATTTCCGACAACAAGCTCCCATCGAACATTTTCCGTTGGAAAATCCTATCGTGTGTACGGGGCATAATACAGGTCCCGTACACACGATAGGATTTTCCGACTGAAAATGTTCGATGGGAGCTTGTTGACGGAAATTCCTACCATGTGTGGGCACCATCAGACATTTCCCATCGGAATTTCTGACACACAAAATTTGAGATCTGGATCAACAAAATCCGTTGTCGTAAATTCCGATCGTGTGTACACAATTCCGACGCACAATATTCCACGCATGCTCGGAATCAAGCAGAAGAGCCGCACTGGCTATTGAACTTCATTTTTCTCGGCTCGTCGTATGTGTTGTACGTCAATGCGTTTTTGACGTTCAGAATTTCCGACACGATTTGTGTGACCGTGTGTATACAAAACAAGTTTGAGCCAACATCCATCGGAAAAAAAGCATGGATTTTGTTGTCGGAAAATCCTATCGTGTGTACAGGGCATAGATGTGCACAAGCCCACTTCAACATAAATCACACTCTTCATTCTTCAGCCACACTGCTGAGCACAACACAGACAGTGAGGGGAAATTCTAAGAACTGTAAAGCATGTCTGTGCTCTCCCCTCCAGCCACAACAGCAGATAAACATATTTCCCTTACCTGCTTTATGTAATCAGTACTGAACTGTAGACACATCCCATAATTATATATTATACACACTGTACTCTGCTGTAATTCAGTATTAGAAATATTCCTTCTCCTCATGCAGCTTTGAGATCTTTCTAATAGTAATCAGCAGGGCCGTCTTCAAGGCAGGGCAAAAGGGGCAGCTGCCCTGGGCCCCATCATTGTTGTGGGGCCCAAAGCAGCTGCTTCATACTTGCCAACTATCCCAGTTTAAATTCCCTTGTACCTTGAAGTTTTAGTCCTGTGCTGTGTCCCGATATCTCAGTGGGAAGTTCTGTTACTAATGCTGCCCAGCTCTGCCCTATTGCTGGGGACAGATAACTCACCTGCATATACTGTGTTTAAATGTAAATAACCTGCATTCATACGTAAATAGTGGCGGCATTAATATGTAAATAGCTGCGAACCGGTGGCATTGATATGTATATCATGTCCCCCTAAGGTCATATCCACCATCACCTCTGCTGAATGCTGCCCACTGGGGAGGTAAAGGGGCATGCTTGAAAGTCTTGCCTACAACTGTGGTCATTTAGCCTAAAATCAGCCTGTTCTGCAAAGGTAAGCAAATTGGAGGTGGAACCCTTTTTTAAAATAACATGATGCCACAGCACCGTGAATTTTAGTGCCTGTGAATACGCACATCTCAGCAGATGTGTGAGGGTGTCATTATCAATTAATGACAGTGCTGTATATCTGCTAAAGGGCAGCACATTTTTGTGCTGTCAGGAAAGCGATTTTGCAAGCGTTTACGACACATAAATGTGAACGCAGTCTAAATGTCTCAACTACATTGGTGGTCAGTGTAAATCTTCTTATTACATTGGGGCTTGGTTTACAATCCCTTCATTCACACTAGTGGTTGGTGTAAATGCTCCTATAAAGAGTGTATAAATCCCTCTTTATATTGGTGGGTGTTGTAAAATCCCCCATTACATAGTGGTCAGTGTAAATCCCCTCTCACATTGGTGATCATTGTAAATTCCCCATTAAATTGGTGGTCAGTGTAGAATCCCCAACTATATACTTATATAATACAAAGATTTCCAGCTTTGCTCTATTTGATTTAGAATTTGCCACAATGCACTGCCTCCTAACTAATCCCATCCTCCTACCACTGATCCCATCCCATTATTGCCACTGATCACACACCCCCTCCCCCCAGCATTGCCACTGATCCCAGTAGTCCTAGGGTCCCTAGGAATTTTCTATCTATTAATGGGTCCCCTCATCTCCCCAGTCCATGGTGTGCAGGCAGTGAGGAGGTGATGTGCTGTAACCTTTAGAAACCAATCAGTGACCAGTAATGATGTGCACTAACCTTTTACAACCAATCATTGAGTGGTAAGGATATGCAGTAACCTCTAGCAACCAGTGTTAATTTTGTCGACTAAAACTACTAAAACATTTTAGTCGACTAAATGAATACTATTTTAGTCGACTAAAATAAGACTAAAACAATTGAGATGAATAAAATACGACCAATACTAAAATGGCATTTTAGTCAAAAGACTAAAATGGGACTAAAACTAAAATGACATTTTAGTCAAAAGACTAAGACTAAAACTAAATTTAAATTTGACTTCAAAATTAACACTGGTCTGTAGTGCATGTTCATACCTCAATACCATAAATAATAGCATATTAGATTTTTCACTCCAACAGTATAAAATGAGTTTGGAAATTATCGAGAAATGTTAACTAATGCATTACAATTTAATTTAATATTAGACAACTAAAATTAGTTTTAGTCGACTAAAATGTACTGGAGATTTTAGTCGACTAAAATGTACTGGAGATTTAGTCAACTAAATACGACTAAAACTAAAACAATTGCAGAAGACTAAAATGGAACTAAAACTAAAATGTCATTTTAGTCCTAAGACTTATGCCCCGTACACACGGTCGGACTTTGTTCGGACATTCCGACAACAGAATCCTAGGTTTTTTTCCGTTGGATGTTGGCTCAAACTTGTCTTGCATACACACGGTCACACAAAGTTGTCGGAAAATCCAATCGTTCTAAACACGGTGACGTAAAACACGTACGTCGGGACTATAAACGGGGCAGTGGCCAATAGCTTTCATCTCTTTATTTATTCTGAGCATGCGTGGCACTTTGTCCGTCGGATTTGTGTACACACGATCGGAATTTCCGACAACGGATTTTGTTGTCGGAAAATTTTATCTCCTGCTGTCCAACTTTGTGTGTCGGAAAATCCGATGGAAAATGTCCGATGGAGCCCACACACGGTCGGAATTTCCGACAACACGCTCCGATCGGACATTTTCCATTTTGCTGTCAAAATTAACACTGCTAGCAACTAATCAGTGAGCAGTAATAATGTGCAGTAACCTCTAGAAACCATTTTGTGAGTGGTAAGGATGCCCACTAACCTCTAGCAACCAATCAGTGAGCAGTATTGATGTACAGTAATCTCTAGCAACTAATCACAATCGCTGCCTGATCTGATTCAGTAAACTGATTTTGAGTCTAGCTGCTATTTATTGTATGACTCTAGCAAATAATAAGTGAGCCATAATGTGTGTTGCAACCTCTAGCAGCCAGTCAGTGAGCGGTAATGATACACCGTAACCTCTGGCATCCAATCGCAATCGCTGCCTGATCTCATTCAGTAAACTGATTTAGAGTCTAGCTGCTATTTATTGTATGACTTAGAGCAGGTGGAGACTGAAATTGCATGAGGGGGTGGGGGCCCAAGAAAATGTTTGCCCAGGGTCCAATCAATATTAAAGATGACCCTGGTAATCAGTGCTTGTATAGTGTATGCGAGAACATCCCTAGCCGCACCATAGAACAGCCTTATCAGTGCAGCTTATCAGTGCTCATCAGTGCAGCTTATCAGTGCAGCCTTATCAGTGCAGCTTATCAGTGCTCATCAGTGCAGCTTATCGGTGCTCATCAGTGCGGTGTCAACAGTGCAGCTTATCAGTGCTCATCGGTGCAGTGTCACAAGTGCAGCTTATCAGGGTGGTGTGACCAGTGCAGCTTATCAGTGCTCATCAATGCGGTGTCATGAGTGCAGCTTATCAGTGTGGTGTCACCAGTACAGCTTATCAGTGCTCATTAGTGCAGTGTCACCAGTGCAGCTTATCAGTGCTCATCAGTGCAGTGTCACCAGTGCAGCTTAGCAGTGCCCACCAGTGCCAGTGTCACCAGTGCAGCTTAGCAGTGCCCATCAGTGCCGGTGTCACCAGTGCAGCTTAGCAGTGCCCATCAATGCTGGTGTCACCAGTGCAGCTTAGCAGTGCCCATCAGTGCCGGTGTTAGCAGTGCAGCTTAGCAGTGCCCATCAGTGCCAGTGTTAGCAGTACAGCTTTTCAGTGCCCATCAGTGCGGTGTCACCAGTGCAGCTTAGCCGTGCCCATCAGTGCCGGTGTCACCAGTGCAGCTTTTCAGTGCTCATCAGTGCAGAGCAGGGATAGTTACAGATCCTCCGTATGATAGAGCGGGTCTTGGGCTGACAGGTCTGTATGTGAGAACACCGCTCATGGTACAGCCCCGCCTCCCTGCACCGGAATTGTGATAGACAGCACAGAGTGCACTGTTCCAATGTGCAGGGAGGCGGGGCTGTACAACGAGCGGTGTTCTCACATACAGACCTGTCAGCCCGAGACCCTCTTGGAGGATCTGTAACTCTCCCTGCTCTGCACTAAGAGAGATGGCGGGCGGACGGTGGCGGCGAGGGGGGGATATGGGCAGTGCAGGTAGAGAGGAGGAGGAGGGAGCAGAGGAGGGGGACACTACCTCTATGGATGGCACAGACCAGGGGCTGTGAGACCCCCATTCCGCCCACTACAGCGAGCCAGGCAAAATTACAACTCCCTGCTTGCTTTCAGAGGACTACAAGGGAGAGTGTCAGACCGCTGGCTGAGGTTACTGGAGGGATAGAAGCCAGCGGTCTTACAAACAGGAAATCACCAGGCAATAACGGTTTTTCAGCAAGTTCAGCAGGCTATTGCAGAGGAACTACAGAGCTCAGAAGAACATTGATGATATAGTTGGTGAAGGTAGGAGATCAGCAACGAGAACATGGAAAAAAGTTTTTGCCCGGAGTTCTGCTTTAAGGTGAAAAACCTTAAGGCTTTACAACCACTTTAAGCATTTTTTCACTTTTAATCCAGTTTATTTCACTGTTATGAATTGTCTGTTTTGTAAAATTTTTACTGTAAATATTTGCTTGCAGTTTTTCTTTTCTTTTCAATTAAATGGTATTTAAAATCATTAAGCTAAATCTCTAAATGCTCTAAAGCAAAAATGAGAAAAGAATTGTCTCTATGAGGGTTGCCAAATTATGAAATTCCATTTCATAACAAATTTTGGTCAGAATCGATATATCAATTGCTACGAACAGTGTGCGTTTCTTTGTTGTTGTAAAGTCTAGACAATAAACTCCCATGATAGGTTCTTTTATGGGACAATAGTAATTGCAGTGTGTTTGTTTTTCAGCAATATAATCTCTAAATACCTTTTCCCAGCAGTGCTTGTGTGCAGTCACATGTTTTTTCAGGTCTTTCTCCCAAGCAGAGGGACTCAGGTGGGAGGGGCTCACATTTCTCTGCTGGTTTCGTTTTAGGAGGGGAGGTGTTTTTTCCCCAAAAAATGCGTTTTAAAAATTGCTGCGCAAATACTGTGTGAAAAAAAAAAATGAAACACGCACCATTTTAATCTGTAGGGCATTTGCTTTAAAAAAATATATAATGTTTGGGGGTTCAAAGTATTTTTCTTGCAAAAAAAAATAATTTTTTCATGTAAACAAAAAGTGTCAGAAAGGGCTTTGTCTTCAAGTGGTTAGAAGAGTGGGTGATGTGTGACATAAGCTTCTAAATGTTGTGCATAAAATGCCAGGACAGTTCAACCCCCCCACCAAATGACCCCATTTTGGAAAGTAGACACCCCAAGCTATTTGCTGAGAGTCATGTCGAGTCCATGGAATATTTTATATTGTGACACAAGTTGCGGGAAAGAGGCAAATTTTTTTTATTTTTGCACAAAGTTGTCACTAAATGATATATTGCTCAAACATGCCATGGGAATATGTGAAATTACACCCCAAAATACATTCTGTTGCTTCTCCTGAGTACGGAGATACCACACGTGTGAGACTTTTTTGGGAGCCTAGCCGCGTACGGGATCCCGAAAACCAAGCACCGCCTTCAGACTTTCTAAGGGCGTAAATTTTTGTTTTCACTCTTCACTGCCTATCACAGTTTCGGAGGCCATGGAATGCCCAGGTGGCACAACCCCCCCCCCCCCCAAATGACCTCATTTTGGAAAGTAGACACCCCAAGCTATTTGCTGAGAGGTATAGTGAGTATTTTGCAGACCTCACTTTTTGTCACAAAGTTTTGAAAATTGAAAAAAGAAAAAAAAATGTTTTTTCTTGTCTTTCTTCATTTTCAAAAACAAATGAGAGCTGCAAAATACTCACCATGCCTCTCAGCAAATAGCTTGGGGTGTCTACTTTCCAAAATGGGGTCATTTGGGGGAGTTTTGTGCCACCTGGGCATTCCATGGCCTCCGAAACTGTGATAGGCAGTGAAGAGTGAAATCAAAAATTTACACCCTTAGAAATCCTGAAGGCGGTGATTGGTTTTCGGGGCCCCGTACGCGGCTAGGCTCCCAAAAAGTCCCTCACTTGTGGCATCCCCATACTCAGCAGAAGCAGCTAAATGTATTTTGGGGTGCAATTCCTCATATGCCCATGGCTTGTGTGAGCAATATATCATTTAGTGACAACTTTGTGCAAAAAAAAAAAAAAAATTGTCATTTTCCCGCAACTTGTGTCAAAATATAAAATATTCCATGGACTCAACATGCCTCTCAGCAAATATCTTGGGGTGTCTACTTTCCAAAATGGGGTCATTTGGAGGGGGTTTGTGCCATCTGGGCATTTTATGGCCTTCAAAACTGTGATAGGTAGTGAGGAGTGAAATCAAAAATTTACGCCCTTAGAAATCCTGAAGGCGGTGATTGGTTTTCGGGGCCCCGTACGCGGCTAGGCTCCCAAAAAGTCCCACACATGTGGTATCCCCGTACTCAGGAGAAGCAGCCGAATGTATTTTGGGGTGCAATTCCACATAGGCCCATGGCCTGTGTGAGCAATATATCATTTAGTGACAACTTTTTGTAAATATTTTTTTTTTTTTATCATTATTCAATCACTTGGGACAAAAAAATAAATATTCAATGGGTTCAACATGCCTCTCAGCAATTTCCTTGGGCTGTCTACTTTCCAAAATGGGGTCATTTGGGGGGGGGGGGGGGGGGGTTGTACTGCCCTGTCATTTTAGCACCTCAAGAAATGACATTGGCAGTCATAAACTAAAAGCTGTGTAAATTCCAGAAAATGTACCTTAGTTTGTAGACGTTATAACTTTTGCGCAAACCAATAAATATACGCTTATTGACATTTTTTTTACCAAAGACATGTGGCCGAATACATTTTGGCCTAAATGTATGACTAAAATTGAGTTTATTGGATTTTTTTTATAACAAAAATTAGAAAATATAATTTTCTTTCAAAATTTTCGGTCTTTTTCCGTTTATAGCGCAAAAAATAAAAACGGCAGAGGTGATCAAATACCATCAAAAGAAAGCTCTATATGTGGGAAGAAAAGGACGCAAATTTCGTTTGGGTACAGTATTGCATGACTGCGTAATTAGCAGTTAAAGCGATGCAGTGCCAAATTGGAAAAAGTCCTCTGGTCCTTAGGCAGCATAATGGTCCGGGGCTAAAGTGGTTAAAGTGAATTACTCAAAACCAAGCTCACTATATGGACCCCTTATGTATTTGTACATGTTGTTCATATCCCCCCTTAATCCCCTCTTCTCAGGAAAAAAATTTAGTTCCTCCAATCTTTCCTCATAGCCGAGCTCCTCCATGCCTCTTATCAGTTTGGTTGCCCTTCTCTGCAGTTTCTCCAGTTCCCAGATATCCTTTTTGAGAATTGGTGCCCAAAACTGAACTGCGTATTCCAGATGAAGTCTTACTAATGACTTACTTACCTCCTACGTGCAGTGGTTTTTCACAGGGCAGCCTGGATCCTCCTCTTCTAGGGTCCCTCTTTGCTGCTCCTGGCAACTCCCTCCTGTTGAGTGCCCCAACAGCAAGCAGCTTGCTATGGGGGGCACCGGAGGCAAGCTGCAGCTCTGTGTGTCCATTCAGACAAGGAGCTGCCATTCGGCCCTGCCCCCTCTCTCTCCCGATTTGCTAACTGACTTTGATTAACAACCGCGGGAGTCATGGGCACCGCTGCTGTGTCTCAGCCATTTAGGAGGGAGAGTCAGGGATGGCCAAGGGACTCGTGGACATCGCTGGACAGAGATGGGGCTCAGGTATTAGGGGGTGCTGGGGAGGCTGCTACACACAGAAGGTTTTTTATCTTAAAGTGGAGTTCCACCCAAAAGTGGAACTTCCAGTTCAAGGACTCCTGACCCCTGACATGCCACATTTGGCATGTCATCTTTGTCTAGCGGGTACCTAGTTTTGATTAGGGATGAGCCAAACACCCCCCGGTTGGCAGCAGAACATGCAAACAGGCAAAAAATTTGTTTGAGCACGCGAACAACGTTAAAGTCTATGGGACACGAACGTGAAAAATCAAAAGTGCTAATTTTAAAGGCTTATATGCAAGTTATTGCCATAAAAAGTTTTTGGGGACCCGGGTCCTGCCCCAGGGGACATGTAAATCCTCTTTTCTTAGCAGAGCGCGCTGGGATTAGCCAAAGCATGCAGGTCAGGTGCATGCCTTGGCCAATCAGCATACAGCAATGCACTGCGATCTCGAAGTGCATTATGGGGAGTTCTGCGGCGCTCCAATTTTCCGCGAGAGCCCCTTAATGTTCGCTGTTTGGTGAACGGGCGAACACCCGATGTTCGAGTCAAACTTGCGTTTGACCTGAACATCAAGCTCATCCCTAGTTTTGATAAGTACCCAGCTCCCACTTTCGCTCAAGTCGCCATGGCGCCGAGCAGAAGTTCTCCTCTCCCCCCTCACTCCCTGCAATCAACACGCCACAGGTACCAGAAGATTGCCTATCCATTCAGAACGCGCATGCGCAGTGTGCACCTGGCTGTGAAGCCGCAAGCTGTCACCGCCGGGTACCCACACTTGCAATGCTGGCCCCGCAGAGAGGAGAAGGAGAGAAGCAAGGCTTCGGGCGGACGCATCGCTGGACCGTGGGACACGTGAGCATTTGTTTTTTTAAGTCAGCAGCTACACTTTTTGTAGCTGCTCACTTTTAATAAACACAAAAATGGGTGAAACGCTGCTTTAAGGCATAGAAAAAATCTTGTGCCTTTACAACCACTTTAAACTAACAGGTCTATAGTTATTTGGTAAAGACTTTGATCCCTTTTTAAATATAGGCACCACATTGGCCCTACCCCAATCCAGTGGCACTATTCCAGTCCTTAACGAGTCCCTAAAAATTAAATGCCATCTGGTCCAGGTGCTTCATCCTACTTTATCGTTCAAGAGGTTCTATTATCCAGACAGTGTGAAATGCTCACCAGGCTATTGCAGGTAATCTACTCTGACAACTACTTACTACACAAGCAATCAGATGTCTAAATACCAAACCTAGCCAAGCAGGAAACCATGTCTATGTTATCTGTATTGTACCTATATGGTTGCAGGACTCTTTCTACGGGGTGAATGCCTTAAAAAAGTGTGCAAGCTCTTACACATACATTACATATATGTATGTGCTCCTAATCTACAAATGATTTGACAATTTATACCTACTCCTTTTTAATAGGTGCATACATGCCCCTGAAACTTCCAGGTAACTTTATAACTGATAAGACGCACTTAGCTGGGATTGTGTCTAGGGATGAGCTTCGTGTTCGAGTCGAACCCATGTTCGACTCGAACATCGGCTGTTCGACCGTTCGCCGAATTGCGAACGATATGGGCCGTTCGAGCCAAATTCGTGTGGCACGTCACGGCCCATAATTCACTGCGGCATCGCAGTGCATTGCTTGCTGATGATTGGCCAAGCATGCACTATGACCCGCATGCTTGGCTAATCACAGCACCGCCTGAACAGAGAGCCGTAATTGGCCAAAGCCAAGGAGGCTTTGGCCAATTATGGCTCAGGGGATTTAGTACACGCCCCACACTATATAAGGCCGCCTGCACGGCGGCCCTGTGTAGTGTGTGTTCCGGCGTTCATTGAGAGAGAGAGACAGACAGTGTCATTTGATTTGAGTTAGATAGATTAGGCAGAACAGTCAGTCAGTTAGCTGCACTTACAGTGTATTGTGTATATATATATATGCATCCCAGGTGTTGCATATATATATATACACTGTATTCAGTTTAGCTAGATCCGTTCCTGTTATCTTCTAGACTATTTACATTTAGTGCAGTGCGTCCTGCTCACAGTGTTCAGCTAGATCCGTTCCTGTTATCTTCTAGACTATTTACATTTAGTGCAGTGCGTCCTGCTCACAGTGTTCAGCTAGATCCGTTCCTGTTATCTTCTAGACTATTTACATTTAGTGCAGTGCGTCCTGCTCACAGTGTTCAGCTAGATCCGTTCCTGTTATCTTCTAGACTATTTACATTTAGTGCAGTGCGTCCTGCTCACAGTGTTCAGCTAGATCCATTCCTGTTATCTTCTAGACTATTTACATTTAGTGCAGTGCGTCCTGCTCACAGTGTTCAGCTAGATCCGTTCCTGTTATCTTCTAGACTATTTACATTTAGTGCAGTGCGTCCTGCTCACAGTGTTCAGCTAGATCCATTCCTGTTAAATTCTAGACTATTTACATTTAGTGCAGTGCGTCCTGCTCACAGTGTTCAGCTAGATCCGTTCCTGTTATCTTCCTACTGACAGGCAGGCTTGTCTGGTTACAGTATACAAAGCTACCTGAAGAAAATTACTGGTGTTCTATTTGATCCTATTAGTACCACGGTCAGGCAGCTAGACTATTTACATTTAGTACAGTGCGTCCTGCTCACAGTGTTCAGCTAGATCCGTTCCTGTTATCTTCCTACCGACAGGCAGGCTTGTCTGGTTACAGTATATAAAGCTACCTGAAGAAAATTACTGGTGTTCTATTTGATCCTATTAGTACCACGGCAGCAGGGCTCGTTCCTGCGTTCCAACTAGAGTGTCTGTGAGGGGTTGCAGTGTTGTGACACCAGCACCAGTGCCTAAGGCCTAATTTTTCAGCTCCTGTTCAACAGGGGCATGTAATTACAATTATTGATCTAATATTTCACAGCAGGGCCCTGTGAGGGCTTACAGTGTTGTGGCCACAGCAACACCTAAGGCCCAAATTTCTGCTGCGTATATAGGGCAGGACCCTACTTTCAAACATCTAACTTACAAACGACTCCTACTTGCAAATGGAAGGAGACAACAGGAAGTGAGATGAAATCTACCCCTAGGAAGGGAAATTCTCTCCTGTAAGAGTTAATATGGGAAAACAATTTCTCCTTTCCACTGATGCTTTCCAATCCTTGTTCCACAAAAAAACCCAAATTTTCAAAAAACATTTTTCATTGGGTGAGGTGAAATCTTCTGAAGAGGAGGAAAGACAGCAAAACAAATGTCACAGGGGTGATAACCCTTCCCTATGTTTTCCAAAAAGCTTAACCACTTGAGCCCCGGACCATTATGCTGCCTAAGGACCAGAGGTCTTTTTCCAATTTGGCACTGCGTCGCTTTAACTGCTAATTGCGCGGTCATGCAATGCTGTACCCAAACGAAATTTGCGTCCTTTTCTTCCCACAAATAGAGCTTTCTTTTGATGGTATTTGATCACCTCTGCGGTTTTTATTTTTTGCGCTATAAACGGAAAAAGACCGAAAATTTTGAAAAAAAATGATATTTTCTACTTTTTGTTATAAAAAAAATCCAATAAACTAAATTTTAGTCATACATTTAGGCCAAAATGTATTCGGCCACATGTCTTTGGTAAAAAAAATGTCAATAAGCGTATATTTATTGGTTTGCGCAAAAGTTATAGCGTCTACAAACTAGGGTACATTTTCTGGAATTTACACAGCTTTTAGTTTATGACTGCCTATGTCATTTCTTGAGGTGCTAAAATGGCAGGGCAGTACAAAACCCCCCCAAATGACCCCATTTTGGAAAGTAGACACCCCAAGGAAATTGCTGAGAGGCATGTTGAACCCATTGAATATTTATTTTTTTTGTCCCAAGTGATTGAAAAATGACAAAAAAAAAAAAAAATAATAATATTTACAAAAAGTTGTCACTAAATGATATATTGCTCACACAGGCCATGGGCCTATGTGGAATTGCACCCCAAAATACATTTAGCTGCTTCTCCTGAGTATGGGGATACCACATGTGTGGGACTTTTTGGGAGCCTAGCCACGTACGGGGCCCCGAAAACCAATCACCGCCTTCAGGATTTCTAAGGGTGTAAATTTTTGCTTTCACTCTTCACTGCCTATCACAGTTTCGGAGGCCATGGAATGCCCAGGTGGCACAAAACCCCCCAAAATTACCCCATTTTGGAAAGTAGACACCCCAAGCTATTTGCTGAGAGGCATATTGAGTCCATGGAATATTTTATATTTTGACACAAGTTGCAGGAAAGTGACACTTTTTTTTTTTTTTTTTTTTCATAAAGTTGTCACTAAATGATATATTGCTCACACAGGCCATGGGTATATGTGGAATTGCACCCCAAAATACATTTAGCTGCTTCTCCTGAGTATGGGGATACCACATGTGTGGGACTTTTTGGGAGCCTAGCCGCGTACGGGACCCCGAAAACCAATCACTGCCTTCAGGATTTCTAAGGGTGAAAATTTTTGATTTCACTCTTTACTGCCTATCACAGTTTCGGAGGCCATGGAATGCCCAGGTGGCACAAAACCCCCCCAAATGACCCCATTTTGGAAAGTAGACACCCCAAGCTATTTGCTGAAAGGCATGGTGAGTATTTTGCAGCTCTCATTTGTTTTTGAAAATGAAGAAAGACAAGAAAAAACATTTTTTTTTTTCTTTTTTCAATTTTTAAAACTTTGTGACAAAAAGTGAGGTCTGCAAAATACTTACTATACCTCTCAGCAAATAGCTTGGGGTGTCTACTTTCCAAAATGGGGTCATTTGGGGGGGTTTTGTGCCACCTGGGCATTCCATGGCCTCCGAAACTGTGATAGGCAGTGAAGAGTGAAATCAAAAATTCACGCCCTTAGAAAGCCTGAAGGCGGTGCTTGGTTTTCGGGGTCCCGTACGCGGCTAGGCTCCCAAAAAGTCTCACACATGTGGTATCCCCGTGCTCAGGAGAAGCAGCAGAATGTATTTTGGGGTATAATTTCACATATTCCCATGGCATGTTTGAGCAATATATCATTTAGTGACAACTTTGTGCAAAAAAAAAAAAAAAAAATAATAATTTGTCTCTTTCCCGCAACTTGTGTCGCAATATAAAATATTCCATGGACTCGACATGCCTCTCAGCAAATAGCTTGGGGTGTCTACTTTCCAAAATGGGGTCATTTGGGGGGGTTTTGAACTGTCCTGGCATTTTATGCACAACATTTAGAAGCTTATGTCACACATCACCCACTCTTCTAACCACTTGAAGACAAAGCCCTTTCTGACACTTATTGTTTACATGAAAAAGTTTTTTTTTTTTGCAAAAAAATTACTTTGAACCCCCAAACATTATATATTTTTTTAAAGCAAATGCCCTACAGCTTAAAATGGTGGGTGTTTCATTTTTTTTTTTCACACAGTAATTGCGCAGCGATTTTTCAAACGCATTTTTTGGGGAAAAAACACACTTTTTTAAATTTTAATGCACTAAAACACGCTATATTGCCCAAATGTTTGATGAAATAAAAAAGATGATCTTAGGCCGAGTACATGGATACCAAACATGACATGCTTTAAAATTGCGCACAAACGTGCGGTGGCAACAAATTAAATACATGTTTAAAAGCCTTCAAAAGCCTTTACAGGTTACCACTTTAGATTTACAGAGGAGGTCTACTGGAAAAATTACTGCACTCGATCTGGCCTTCGCGGCGATACCTCACATGCATGGTGCAATTGCTGTTTACGTTTGACGACAGACCGCCGCTTGCGTTCGCCTTAGCGCGAGAGCAGGGGGCGACAGGGGTGTTTTTTTTTTGTTTTGTTTTTTTCTTTATTATTTTTTTGCTTTTTTAATCTTACTTTTAAACTGTTCCTTTCATATTTTTTTTTTTAATCGTTTTTATTGTTATCTCGGGGAATGTAAATATCCCCTATGATAGCAATAGGTAGTGACAGGTACTCTTTTTTGAAAAAATTGTGGTCTATTAGACCCTAGATCTCTCCTCTGCCCTCAAAGCATCTGACCACACCAAGATCGGTGTGATAAAATGCTTCCCCAATTTCCCAATGGCGCTGTTTACATCTGGCGAAATCTAAGTCATAAAATGCTCGTAGCTTCCGGTTTCTTAGGCCATAGAGATGTTTGGAGCCACTCTGGTCTCTGATCAGCTCTATGGTCAGCTGGCTGAATCACCGGCTGCATTCTCAGGTTCCCTGTTGAGACAGGAGAGCCAGAGAAAAACACGGAAGACGGTGGGGGGGGGGGGGCATTCCCTCCCACGGCTTGTAAAAGCAGTCCAGAGGCTAATTAGCCGCTAGGATTGCTTTTACATGAAAGCCGACCGCTGGCTGAAAAGAATGATACCAAGATGATACCTAAACCTGCAGGCATCATTCTGGTATAACCACTCAAAGTCGTGAATGGCGTACCTGAAGACAAAAAAATGGTTAACAATGGTTAACAATAAAGCACAGTAAACAGTAAAGTGTAAATAATTACACACCTGAAAAACAAACATGATAAAACATAATAACAATAACAATAAAACATTGCAGAAAAGAATACAGTAAAAAAGAGCAGAACAATAGAGAGAGAGAATAGAGAGAGAGAGAACAATAAAACAACAACTATTTTTTTTTATTTCATATTTTTTTTTTTTTTTTACACTTTTTTTGTAACTAACTTTTATAACTGTAACCGGTTCCAGGTTCGGGTCTCTCAAAATGCGATGGCATCTTGGGAGACCCTGTGAAAGTGTGCCTAGTCTGTGCAATGCTGTACCCTACGCTAATAGTCAACTAGTGCATGGTAGCGTTCAAAACATTCACCAATGCAAAGACCAGGATTGTCAGGACAGGAGGGACAATAATAGCGGGTGTCACGCCTATATCCGCGCTTGCTGCAGACACGACATCTTTTTTGGGGGGGTTCGTTGGGTAGGGGTACTCGGGAGGACATAAAAATGCCTCTCATGCAGCCGACTGCATTTGGTTGGGGATGTGAATGGGGGAAGTACGGGCGCTGCAGAAGCGGTGGGTTCCCAATTAGGATTGGCGAATGCAGCAGGAAGGGCATTATGGGCACGACGGGCCTGTGTTTGTCTTTTTGGTGGCAGCGGGACACTACTTGTGCTTGCCATCTCGCCAGCTTGAACTGCACTTATGGGACTCGCCACGTCACCACGTGTTACTGCAGTGCTGGTTTGACTACGACCGGGGTGTACTAGGCCGCTGGCGCTTGCCAGTTCACCAAAACGCTACCAAAAAACTGTTAGCGATCGCAGGGATCAGGCCTGACTCTGCGAACGCTGCAGTTATGCGTTTTAGTCTTTTGTAAGTGACAGTGATCGATCGATACTGCACTTGGGTGGGCTGGGCCGGGCGGAGGGGCAAAACGCAGGTGCTAGCAGGTATCTGGGCTGATCCCGCTAACACTGCGTTTTTGGGAACCCTAAACTGCTGGTGACACTAGTATAGATCTGATCAGATCAGATATTGATGCGATCAGATACTATACCACTAAGGGAGGTGTACGGTGCGTGCGTGGGTGTTAGCGGTACTGGCGCTAACCTGATGCTGCCTGGGGCTGGTGCTTGCCAGTTCACCAAAACGCTACCAAAAAAACTGTTAGCGATCGCAGGGATCAGGCCTGACTCTGCGAACGCTGCAGTTATGTGTTTAGTGTTTTGTAAGTGTCAGTGATCGATCGATACTGCACTTGGGTGGGCTGGGCCGAGCGGAGGGGCAAAACGCAGGTGCTAGCAGGTATCTGGGCTGATCCCGCTAACACTGCGTTTTTGGGAACCCTAAACTGCTGGTGACGCTAGTATAGATCTGATCGGATCAGATATTGATCCGTTCAGATACTATACCACTAAGGGAGGTGTACGGTGCGTGCGTGGGTGTTAGCGGTACTGGCGCTAACCTGACGCCTGGGGCTGGTGCTTGCCAGTTCACCAAAATGCTACCAAAAAAACTGTTAGCAATCGCAGGGATCAGGCCTGACTCTGCGAACGCTGCAGTTATGCGTTTAGTGTTTTGTAAGTGACAGTGATCGATCGATACTGCACTTGGGTGGGCTGGGCTGGGCTGGGCCGGGCGGAGGGGCAAAACGCAGGTGCTAGCGGGTATCTGGGCTGATCACGCTAACACTGCATTTTTGGGAACCCTAAACTGCTGGGGACGCTAGTATAGATCTGATCGGATCAGATATTGATCCGATCAGATACTATACCACTAAGGGAGGCGCATGCTGCATGCGTGGGTGTTAGCGGTACTGGCGCTAATCTGACACTGCCTGGGGCGACGCATATCACCGCCGGGCGATCGGGGGGCTAAACCTTTATTCGGTAATAAACGGCGGGTGCCCTGACACTATAAAAAATAAACGAACTAACCAGCGTCAACCGTAACGGTTATACGGTGATCAGTGGTGAAAGGGTTAACTAGGGGGCAATCAAGGGGTTAAAACATTTATTAGGTAGTATATGGGGGTCCCTGACGCTATAAAACGCTGACGGCGAACCTAAATATTTACCTCACTAACTAGCGTCACCAGCGACACTAATACAGCGATCAGAAAAATGATCGCTTAGCGACACTGGTGACGGGGGGTGATCAAGGGGTTAAAACTTTATTAGGGGGGGTTAGGGGGGTACCCTAGACCTACAGGGGGGTAACAGTAACTGTGCTAACACAGTAACTGTCACAAACTGACACAGCAGTAATCAGAAAAAAAAAAAAAAAAAAAACTGCTTGTGTCAGTTTGTGACAGGGGGGGGTGATTGGGGGGGGATCGGGGGGCGATCGGGGGGGGGATCGGGGTGTTTTGTATGCCTGGCATGTTCTACTGTGTGTGTGTGTGTTGGTGCACTCACTCACATGTCGTCTCTCCTCGGGCCGGAACGGAAACTACCGACCCGAGGGGAGATGACATCACTTCCTTTGCTGCTGTTTAGCATACAGCAGCAAAGGAGTGTTCCCATTGGCCGGCGGCGATCGCGAGGGGGGGGCCACGAACGGATGGCCTCCCCCTCGTCTCTGATCGCCGGGGGACAGAACGGGACCGCCTCGGGCGGCGGGGGGGGTCCGATCGGACCCCCCACCCGCGGGAGGCAAATCACGTACATGTACGTGATTTTGCCTGCCCGTGCCGCCTTGCCGACGTACATCGGCGTGAGGCGGTCCTTAAGTGGTTAAAAAAGATTTTTTGGCTGGAGCTAAACACGTTAAAAATGTACCCGTTCAAAATTACAAAGAGATTCTACTTAACAACAAACCTACAGTCCCTGTCTTGTTTGCACCGCCTGTATACTGCTGTTCAGAGTATATAGGGCCTTTCCTTATTTTAATTTGGGTGCGGGGTTCCCCTTAATATCCATACAAGACCCAAAGGGCCTGGTAATGGACTGGGGGGTACCCATGCCGTTTGTCTCACTGATTTTCATCCATATTGACCCGACATGACATTAAACCCGCAAGCAGTTTTAAATGAGATTTTTTCCTTTAAAAATGACATTTGGTGCAGGGATTGTTCTAAACACGGGAAACACGCGTCACTTTACAGGCATACTATAGACACCCCTCAGGTACGATATTTAAAGGAATATTTCACTTTTTTTTTTTTTACTTTAAGCATCATTAAAATCACTGCTCCCGAAAAAACGGCCGTTTTTAAAAGTTTTTTTTGCATTGATACATGTCCCCTGGGGTAGGACCCGGGTCCCCACACCCTTTTTAGGACAATACCATGCAAATTAGCCTTTAAAATGAGCACTTTTGATTTCGAACGTTCGAGTCCCATAGACGTCAATGGGGTTCTAACGTTCGTGCGAACTTTCGGTCCGTTCGCAGGTTCTGGTGCGAACTGAACCGGGGGGTGTTCGGCTCATCCCTAATTGTGTCTGACCTGAGCATGTTACAGGTGAGTCTGCCTCCATTTCCAGGGATCCAACCAGTCTTCATTTCCATCTGTGGAGTAGTAGGTTGATGGATCAAACATAGAAGGCTTCTACAGCTGTGACACTGGTTCTGTCATGTGATAACCTTCATTCATTACTGCTCAACAGTCCTTTCCGTGTTTGCTTGACTTATGTGCAATAATATGTCTGTTGATTTGAGCAAATGCAACTCCAGAAATTCAGTAAGTTTTATATGATATGTATCAGCATTACATTTAAAAAAAATACTTTATTAACCCTTTTATATCTGCAAAGTAACCAGTAACATAACAATGTAGCTTAACATTAACTAATTTTAGATAGACTTCAGACACAGCTAGGCAAAGCTTTCATCATACTTTATTTGGTCCCAACTGTATTTCACAAATCCATCACAATGATAACAGACGCTGCTTTTTCATTTAGCTCCTACTTATCATAAACTACTTCAGCTCTTAAGGCACAATTCCCACAAGCCTGATGCATTTCCACTTTAATTCAGATCTGTCAAGTACCCCTTAGTGTCTGGTGCATTAAACAAATCTTCTTTCATTCCAAGTCAAATCTCCTGTTCATTTCCTCTGGGGATGGATTAATCATTCCTAAGACATTTTTAATAAAACTTTTTATTTTTCCTTATTTCATCTTTGCATTGTTATGTTTACCCCCAGAAGTCAATTTCAGTAGCATTTAGAATCAGTGTTTTTCAAGACAACTTTCTGTTTTCAACATTTTATTATGTATTTTTACTGATAGTTTTTGTTCATGACGAAAAGATGAGTTGGGAAGTATGCCATTCTTCATTCACCTAAATGGGTTCTCTGCCTATAACCAAGAGCAGGCCATGTTCTTCAGATCCCTACATGCAGTAAAATTGACACCCAGGGGTGATGTGCTGTGAAATTTAGGTACCACATTGCAGGACACAAGCAGAAGCCTTAAAGTGTTCTGGTATCACAGATAGCAATTTAAAGGATTTGCTTGATAACATAACCTATACAGATGTTCAAATGTATTTGATATGTCAACATGGTAAAATAGTCTTATTAGGGTACTGCCATCCCACCAAGCTCCAAGTGGCTCTTTCTTGTACAAAATCCAGTAATCCAATTGTGCTGTATTTTGCTCTGAGGTTGTTTTATTCCTATGAAAACATATTCTCATTTTCAATATGCATATCTGAATAGATAATCTGTATGCCTTATTTACCAGCTGTGTATAAGTATGCTTTAACTATTTCAAGACTGGACTGTTTCACTCCCTTTCTGACTAGGTCATTATCAGTTTTCAGCACTGTCATACTTTGAATGAAAATTACTCAGTCATGAAACACTGTGCCCAAATAGATTTTACGTATTGACAGCTAGAGCTTTCTTTAGGTGGTAATTTTTGCTAAATAAAGAAAAAAGACCAAAAATGTTAAAAAAAATATATATTATTTTCTTAGTTTCTCTTATAAAACTTTGCAAATAATTAATCTTTCTACATAAATGCGGGCCAAAATGTATTCTGCTACACTTCTTTGGTGAAATAAAATACAAATCAGTGTATATTATATAGTCTGTGTGAAAGTTATAGAGGCTACAAACTATATATATACAGTATCTCACAAAATTTTATTTTATTATATCTTTTCATGTGACAACACTGAAGAAATGACACTGTGCTACAATGTAAAGTAGTGAGCGTACAGCTTGTATAACAGTGTAAATTTGCTGTCCCCTCAAAATAACTTAACACACAGCCATTATTTTCTAAACCGCTGGCAACAAAAGTAAATACACCCCAAGTAAAAATGTCCAAATTGGGCCCAAAGTGTCAATATTTTGTGTGGCCACCATTATTTTCCAGCACTGCCTTAACCCTCTTTGGCATGGAGTTCACCAGAGCTTCACAGGTTGCCACTGGAGTCCTCTTCCACTCCTCCATGATGACATCACGGAGCTGGTCATTGATGGAGACCTTCTGTTTGAGGATGCCCCACAGATGCTCAACAGGGTTTGGTCTAAATACATGCTTGGCCGGTCCATCACCTTTACCCTCAGCTTCTTTAGCAAGGCAGTGGTCATCTTGGAGGTGTGTTTGGGGTCATTATCATGCTGGAATACTGCTCTGCAGCCCAGTCTCCGAAGGGAGAGGATCATGCTCTGCTTCAGTATGTCACAGTACATGTTGGCATTCATGGTTCCCTCAATGAACTGTAGCTCCCCAGTGCTGGCAGCACTTATGCAGCCCCAGACCATGACACTCCCAGCCCCATGCTTGACTGTAGGGAAGACAAACTTGTCTTTGTACTCCTTACCTGGTTGCTGCCACACACACTTGACACCATCTGAGCCAAATAAGTTTATCTTGGTCTCATCAGACCACAGGACATGGTTCCAGTTCTTTCCAGTTCTTTGCCATGAGGTGCCATGTTGAACTTCCAGTGACCAGTATGAGAGAGTGAGAGCGATAACACCAAATTTAACACTCCCCATTCACACCTGAGACCTTGTAACACTAACGAGTCACATGACACCGGAGAGAGAAAATGGCTAATTGTTCCCAATTTGGACATTTTCACTTAGGGGTATACTCACTTTTGTTGCCAGCGGTTTAGACATTAATGGCTGTGTGTTGAGTTATTTTGAGGGGACAGCAAATTTACACTGTTATACAAGCTGTGCACTCACTACTTTACTTTGTAGCAATGTGTAATTTCTTCAGTGTTGTTACATGAAAAGATATAATAAAATATTTACAAAAATGTGAGGGGTGTACTCACTTTTGTGAGATACTGTATATATATATATATATATATATATATATATATATATATATATATATATATATATATATATACACACATATACAGTATCTCACAAAAGTGAGTACACATTTTTGTATAACGGTGTAAAATTGCTGTCCTGTCAAAATAACTTAACACACAGCCATTAATAACTAAACCGCTGGCAACAAAACTTAGTACACCCCTAAGTAAAAATCTGACCCCCCACCCCTTCAACCTCTGCAGCAATACTGGCAGCACTCATATGTCTATGTCCCAAAGACAACCTCTGGATATGACGCTGAGCACATGCACTCATGTTCCTTGGTCGACCAAGGCGAGGCCTGTTCTGAGTATAACCTGTCTTATTAAACTGCTGTATGGTCTTGGCCATCGTGCTGCAGCTCAGTTTCAGGGTCTTGGCAATCTTCTTATAGCCTAGGTCATCTTTATGTAGAGCAACAATTTTTTTTTCAGATCCTTAGTGAGTTCTTTGCTACATTGGGGAGGGAAAATGGCTAATTGGGCCCAATTTGGACATTTTCAAAAAATATGGGGATTTGGTCACACCATATTGCTTTGTTGCAGTAAGTGGGCTTAAGCACCATATAGCAATATAGTTTGACCAAATCCCCATATTTTTTGAAAATGTTTAGATGTTTTATATAGCCTTGCAGGAGGTAAATGTCTTTTTTGCATGTGTGCGCTGTAATATTTTGTTCTGTTGTATGGTCTTATGGCTGCACCATCTTTAATGCATCTTTTAGGGTGTGCCCCCCAAATATCTTGTTTGTCTATTGTATGGATTCTGACCAAATCCTTTTGGGCAGGAGCACCGAACTCCCTCATCAGTGCCTCTCATTAGTGTCCAGCTGTGTCATAGGTGGAGTCCTTTAGTTTTCCAATATAGAGGAGTGTATGGGTCCCATGGTTCAGAGAAGCAGGATCTCCCATTCTATGGATAGCGTAGGACCCACTAACCATGGGGTACTTTGTCACACTAAGTGGGCTAAAGAACCATATAGCAATATGGTGTGACCAAATCCCCATATTTTTTGAAAATGTTTTTTGAAAATGTTTAGGTGTTTTAAATAGCCTTCCAGAAGGTACCGTATTTATCGGCGTATAACACGCACTTTTTTCCCCTTAAAATCAGGGGAAAGTTGCAGGTGCGTGTTATACGCCGATCCCCCTGCGATCCGAGCTGTCACTTGTTCAAAATCGCGGACCGCGATTTGAAAATGGCGCCGCCGGCGCCGAAGTACACAGAGCCGGTCCTCGGCTCTTTCCGGCGGCTCTCGTTTACTTTCGGTTTCACTCGTAGTCCGGAGCGGAGCTATCCGAGTAGGTTCGGATAGCTCCGCTCGGGACTACGAGTGGAGCCGAAAGTAAACGAGAGCCGCCGGAAAGAGCCGAGGACCGGCTCTGTGTACTTCGGCGCCGGCGGCGCCATTTTCAAATCGCGGTCCGCGATTTTGAAGATGTGACAGCAGGGACAGGGGATCCCAGGCTGCACTGGGGCAAGGCTGCACTGGGGAAGGCTCCACTGGGGAAGGCTCCACTGGGGAAGGCTGCACTGGAGAAGGCTGCACTGACAAGGCTGCACTGGGGAAGGCTGCACTGACAAGGCTGCACTGACAAGGCTGCACTGACATGGCTGCACTGACAAGGCTCCACTGGGTAAAGCTGCACTGGGGAAGGCTGCACTGACAAGGCTGCACTGACATGGCTGCACTGACATGGCTGCACTGACAAGGCTGCACTGACAAGGCTGCACTGACAAGGCTGCACTGACATGGCTGCACTGACATGGCTGCACTGACAAGGCTGCACTGACAAGGCTGCACTGGGGAAGGCTGCACTGACAAGGCTGCACTGACAAGGCTGCACTGGGGAAGGCTGCACTGACAAGGCTGCACTGACAAGGCTGCAATGAAGGACATTTAAATGTAAGTTTTTTTCCCTTCAACTTCCCTCCTAAAAGTTTTTTTTCCTTAAAATTCCCTCCTAAATTGGGGTGCGTGTTATACGCCGGTGCGTGTTATACGCCGATAAATACGGTAAATGTCTTTTTTGCATGTGTGCGCTGTAATATTTTTTTTTCTGTTGTATGGTCTTATGGCTGCACCATCTTTAATGCATCTTTTCGGGTGTGCCCCCCAAATATCTTGTTTGTAAAATAAGTATTGAACACGTCACCATTTTTCTAGGTAAATATATTTCTAAAGGTGCTTTTGACATTAAATTTTCACCACCTATCAGTAACAACCCATGCAATCCATACATACAAAGAAACCAAAACAAATAAGTTCAGAAATTAAGTTATTTTTATGAAAAAAGGAATGACACAGGGGAAAAGTATTGAACACTCTAACTGAAATTTATTTAATACTTAGTACAAAATGATTTGTTGATAATGACAGCTTCAAGATGCCTCCTGTATGCAGAAACTAGTTGCATGCATTGCTCAGGTGTGATTTTGGCCCATTCTTTTACATAAACATTCTTCAAATCTTGAAGGTTCCATGGGCCTCTTCTATGAACTCTGATCTTTAGTTAAGTTATTTCCATAGATTTTCTATTGGATTCTATTGGATTAAATCGGGTGATTGGCCCCCAGCAGCTTTATTTTTTTTTCTTTGAAACCAATTGAGAGTTCCCTTGGCTTTGTGTTTGGGATCATTGTCTTGCTGAAATGTACACCCTCATTTCATCTTCATCATTCTGGTAGATGGCAGCAGATTTTATCAAGAATGTCTTGGTACATTTTTTCATTCATCATTCCTTAAAGGGGTTGTAAACCCTAGTTTTTTGGGGTTTTTTTGAATAACAAACATATCATACTTATCTCCACTGTGCAGTTCGTTTTGCACAGAGTGGCCCCAATCATCGTCTTCTGGGGTCCCCCAATGGTGCTCGTGGCTCCTCCCCGCATCGGTAAACCCCCTAGGAGAAGCGCTCTCCCTGGGGGTTACCACGAGGGCGTTCTCCCGAGTCCAGCATTTGCATCCATAGACACAGAATGCCAGACTCGGCCCCGCCCCTGGCGCCCGCGTCATTGGATTTAATTGACAGCAGCAGGAGCTATCAATCTATCCAATGAAGAGCCGAGAACCCCAGGCAGAGAGGTAGATCGTGTCTCTGCCGTGGGAACGAACGGGCTCAGGTGAGTAAAACAGGGGGGCTGCTCAGTGTCAGATGTTTTTTCACCTTAATGCATAAGATGCATTAAGGTGAAAAAACACAAGGGTTTACAACCCCTTTAATATGAAGTTTGCCAGTACCGTATGCTAAAGAACAGCCCCACACCATGATGTTCTCACCTCCAAACTTCAATGTTGGGATGGTGTTTATGGGGTGATGTGCAGTGCCATTTGACCTCCAAACATGGTGTGTATTATGACATAAAGAGTCCAATTTTGGTCTCATCTGACCAGACTATATTCTCCCAGTATTTCACAGACTTGTCTAAATGTTGTACAGCAAACTTTAAACAAGTTTCAACATGCTTTTTCTTCAGCAATGGAGTCTTGCATGGTGAGCCTGCATACAGGCCATGGCGGTTGAGTGTTGAAAATTACTTATTGTTTTCTTGAAACAATTGTGCCTGCTAATACCAGGTCTTTCTGAAGCTTTCCACAAGTGGTCCTTGACTCTTTGACAACTGATATTTCTTTTCACTCCTCTGTCAGAAATCTTGCGAAGAGCACCTGGTCGTTGCCAGTTTATGGTGAAATGATGCTCTTTCCACTTCCGGATTATGGCCCCAACAGTGCTCACTAGAACTTTCAGAAGTTTAGAAATCCTTCTGCAGTTTATGCCATCAGTATGTTTTGCAACAATAAGGTTGCGAAGGTCTTGAGAGAGCTCTTTGCCCATCTTGAGATATTTCTTGTGTGGCACCTTGGTAACGAGACACCTTTTTATAGACCATCAGTTGAGACTGAACCAGCTGATATTAATTTGCATTGCGAAGTGTATGCTACGTTAACGACACCCCACAATTAGTTTGCAAAACGCAGCGTGATTTGCAGAATAGGATCGCATGGGTGTGAACACCCATGCAATCTGATTCTGGTGCGGAAAAAAAAAAGGGTCCTGCACGAGTTTGGTCTGAATTCAGCCATACAGTTTTTAAGGGTGAAATTTGCATCGCACAAACATGTATGTGATCTGCACAGAAATGCGGTGTGAATCATATGTGATGTCTGGCATGGCACTAGTGTAAACCAGCCCTTAGTGAGTTTTTTGAAGTTGGATTTTTTGCCACAATGATTTTGAAAATAAAAAAAATGTAATACAATTGGTGTCTTTTTTCACAAAGTTGTCTTACACACAGAATAGGCATACTTACAATTACACTCCAAAACATATTCTGCTATTTCTTATGGAGTATGGAAATACCATGTGTGTGAGACTTTTTCACAGCCTAGATACATAGAGGGGCCAAAAATCAAAGGAGCACCTTTGGGCTTTCAAGGAGCATAAATTGTGCAACTAATTTCCTGACTACCTATCACATTTTTGGAAGCCCTTGGAGTACCAGGACAGGAGAGACACCCACAAAATAACCACATTTTGCAAAGCAAATACCCCAAGGTATTTTTTAGGAGGCATGGTGAGTCTTTAACCACCTCTATACAGTGCATTTTTCACCCCCTTCCTGCCCAAGCCATTTTCAGCTTTTAGCGCTGTCACAATTTGAATGACAATTGCGCGATCATGCAACACTGTACACAGATGAAATTGTTATCATTTTTTCCCACAAATAGAGCTTTCTTTTGGTGGTATTTGATCACCTCTGCAGTTTTTATTTTTTGCGCTATAAACAAAAGAAGAGTGACAAGTTTGCAAAAAACAGAATATTTTTTACTTTTTGCTATAATAAATATCCAATTTTTTTTTTTTTAAACAATTTTTTTCCTCAGTTTAGGCCGATACATATTCTTCTACATATTTTTATTGAAAAAAATCGCAATAAGCGTATATTGATTGGTTTGCGCAAAAGTTAAAGCGTCTACAAAATAGGGGATAGATTTATAGCATTTTTATTATTATTTTTTTGTACTAGTAATGGTGGCGATTTGCGATTTTTATCATGACTGTGATATTGCGGCGAATATACCGGACACTTTTGACACATTTTTGGGACCATTCACATTTATACAGCGATCCGTGCTATAAAAATGCATTGATTACTGTATAAATGTGACTGGCAGGGAAGGGGTTAACACTAGGGGGTGATCGAGGGGTTAATTATGTTCCTAGGGAGTGATTCTAACTGTAGGGGGAGGGGATTCACAATGGGAGGAGACCGATCGGTGTTCCTCTATACTGAGAAAACCCCATCGGTCTTCTCTCCTCTGACAGGACCTGGATCAAAGTGTTTACACACACAGATCCACAGTCCTGCTGTGTTACCGGCCGCTTGGAGTCCACAGTGACACGGCCGCATCGAGTCCCCAGTGACACGGCGCGCGCGCGCATGTGCCCCCTGGTGAGCCGGGAAGGCAAGGGCATCATATGACGCCCTCCCGCAATGAGAGCCGCGCAGCCTGGTCGCTAATTGACAGCCGGTGGTCGACAAGCAGTTAAAACACTTTTTTTTGCCACAAGTTTTTAGGAAAAAAATGAAAATCTATACAAATAAAAATAAAGTTGTCAATTTAATGAGATACCGATCACAGACAGCATGGACATACTTAGAATTACAACCAAACACACATTCTGCTACTCCTCTCGAGTATGGCAATACCACGTGTGAGACTTTTTCATTGTTTGGACTGATTATTAGACATGTGCATTCGTTTTCGCCCGAATGCATTTTCGTCCGAATTTCAGGTATTTTCGTTATCGTTTTAACAAACGATAACGAAAGTGCAGAATCCGAAAAACGAAAGATCCGACATAAACAAATACTTTATTTTCGTTTTCGTTGCGACAACAGTTTGATATAGATAACCTTAGCTCTATTAGTCCAAGATTATTCTACATAGAGAGAAAAGATTCGACATAGAGAGAAAAGATTCGACATAGAGAGAAAAGATCACTGCTGGAATTGGGAGGGGGAAGTAAAATAAAAATAATGATGATGATGAATGTTATTGGCTGATTGTAACCAAGGAGGAGGAGCAGTAAAATAGCTAATAATTATTTAGCAATTAAGCATAAGCACAGCAGCAGAACAATAGTGAAGCAAGCTACAGTTCAACTTAACTTTTTCATAATAATCTGCTGCTATTGTGTTATTGTTGTGAACTTGATAGTGATACTACAGTAGTGTTGCTTGTGTTGTGATAGCTTCAGAGGCTGTCCGTGTTGTGGGGGGGGGGATTTATTATTATAGATTCTATATTATAGATTGAGATTCTATATAGATTCTATATACCCTATCTTGTTACCTGTCTGATCAGTGATCACTATCACCAGTCCATTTTCTGTTTGAACTATATACATTTAACATGAACGACGAAGATTCGACAAAGCAGCGAAAAACATACAGTATAAACGTCGAATCTTTGGCTTATGGTGTCTGTCAAAAGTTCTAAGAAGATTTGATGGAGCAGCTAAACTATACGGCGTCATACAGTTTAGCTGCTTCGTCGAATCTTCTTTGAACATTTGACAGACACCATAAGCCTTCAATGACAGATTCGACCTTAATTAATTAGGATTTTCGGACGAATGCAATTTTTAACGAAAAATGAAATGAATAAAAACGAATTTCGGGAGTAACTAAATAAATTTATTTTTCGGACGAAAACGAAATTCCGAAACAAAATATTTCAGTGTGCACATGTCTACTGATTATGTACCAGACATTGTATTTTGTGCATTAAATCAACCAGTTGTATCAAAACCAGTGTACTGTAATGGTCACCTCTGTACGAGTGTCGAGAATGGGAGGATGTACTGGTACAAAGCTCCCGCTCGGCCGTTTATATATAGTGGCACTTCCTGCCCAGGACAATTTTCAGCTTTCAGCGATGTCACTTTTTAAATGACAATTGCGCGGTCATGCTACACTGCACCCAAACTAAATTTTTATCATTTTGTTCCCACAAATAAAGCTTTCTTTTGGTGGTATTGGATCACCTCTGCGGTTTTTATTTTTTGCTAAACGAATAAAAAAATGACCGAAAATTGTGAAAAAAAAAAGTTTTTCTTTGTTTTTGTTATAAAATTTTGTAAATAAGTAAGTTTTCTCCTTCACTGATGGACACTGATAAGCTGCACTGATGGGCACTGATGAGACGGCACCAATGAGGCGGCACCAAAGACATGGCACTAATGAGGCGACACTGATGGGCACTGAAAGACTTCACTGATGGGTACTTATGGGTGGCACTGATAGGCGGCACTGCTGGGCACTGATAGGCAGCACTGCTGGGCACTGAAATGAACTGATGGGCATTGATTGGCACTAATGGCTGGCACTGATAGATTTCACTGATAGGCATCACTGGTGGCACTGGCAGGCATTTTTCATTGGCACTGATTGGCAGCTGCCTGGGCACTGATTAGCATTTCCCTGGTGGTCTAGGGTGGCATACCTGGTGGTCCAGAGTGGTGGCCATCCCTGGTGGTCCTGGAGGTCCTGGGTGGGCATCTGAGGGGGGGCTGCGCTGATAAACAATCAGCACAGACCCCCTCCCATCAGGAGAGCATCTGATCAGCTCTCCTCTACTCATGTCTGACAGACGCGAGTGAGGAAAAGCCGATTAACGGCTCTTCCTGTTTACATCCTAATAAGCCGTGATTGGACACGACTGATCACGTAGTAAAGAGTTTCTGTCAGATTCTTTACCTAGATAGGAGTTGCGGTGTGTCAGACTGACACGCCCCAACAAAGATTGTCGCGATGCGCGCCCCCGGTGGTGCGCAGCGGCTTGATATCCTGACAACGTCATATGATGTCCGGTCGGGATATCGCAACCACTTTGCCGAAGTCATATTGCTATATGGCGGACGTCAAGTGGTTAAAGTACCATGAGCCACAATTTAAAATCTCTATTGTGAACAGTACCATTTTGAAAACAGGACAGAATGAGTTATGGTTTGATATCATTTGTTGTTCATCCGTTGCTACTTGGTACTATACCAGCAGGAAGAATCAAAAGCTAGTGTCCTCGAGAGCAAATAATAAGGTTATCCTAAGATCCTCCTTTGTTATGAAAATGTATATAAAGTCCAAACTGGTGCCCATTGAAAGATTTGCCCCTACATCCTATTCCTGCACAACTCATCCCAGCGAGGACACGGACAGCAATAAAAACCTGGCAGGGGTGCTAACCTTTCCACACTCTTTCCAACACAAAAAATAGTTCCCGTTTTTAATTACACATTACTAGGCATTCTTAAAAATGCATATACTTTAAAACGCATACAATGTTATTAAATACATTACATCCTACTGCTAATAAAAATGTGACAGCTGTCTAAATCGACTGTATCAGGGGAATACATACACAAACTTTGGATATACCATACATATAACTGCTAAGCAGAGTAAATGATACTTTGTTCTACTAACTCCCTCAATACCAGGCAGCCTTCACATGGCATCTATGTAATGTGCATTGTCCATCTGAGGCATGCTGAATATCATGGTTCTGACTATGAATTCAAAGTACCAATCTTTGCTGCAAGTTGAAAAGCCCATACTGTGATATATCTGACATGATTGTTTTATGTGGAGATGTGAACCACATTCTTTTATGGTACCATCAATTGTTAAATGCTGCAAATGTTCTTATATGGCATAGATGCACGTATATACCTATCACCCAACACAACAAAGGTATTCAACAAACCCTTCAATGGTTAGAACAGTTGTATAGTAAATATCCTGATTTGGTGTTGCTCATGGCAATTCACAGCTACACCATATTCAAACTTTGTAAATATTCTAGAGATACTAGTCATTTGAGTTAGAAAATAAAATCTCAATTGATTTAAATGGCATATCATGCATCATATACTGTTAGTGTAAACTGAGTATACATATTATGTTACCAGGTGCCAATACCAGCAATACCAGATTCCTTCAAATGCAAACTTGGAACATGACACTTTATATGGTACTTTTATGGGCTTTCTCCACCTTTGAAAGGGACATATTGCAGCAAAATTCCAGTTCTTGATCTCATCTCCAGCTGCAAGGTCATTATTCATACAGTCATGATGTTAATGGTGTGGGCTCCCACTCAGATCCATTCATTGCATCACATCAGTGTTATTGTTTAGGGCTTAACATAGTGACCAGTCCTGACTAAATGGGTGTTTCACCTCCAACATAACATCACAAATATAAATATCTTCATAATTTAGGTCTACCTTATCCTTCTCTTCTAAAATTCTACACAATGTACCTACTTTGCCTGCTAAAAGCCAAATATTTATTAGAATTTTTGAGTGTCATAACTTTAAAGCATTGTATATTATATCTTTGGTATTTGTATCTTACAAATACCCAGTGTTCTGATCGACCCTGTTCATTTCACTGATGAAATAATTTTTAAACTGACACAACCGGAAAGTCCTAGGTAGTGCTGACTTGTGCATGCAAATGATTTATTGACTTCCAAGGCAAACAGTTATTTTGGACATTAAGTTACTAGAGGAAGTTTCTAAGACACTTAAAACAGTGAGGTAATAGTTCAGAATGCCAGGTGGATCTGGAAAGGCATGAAATAGGTGGCAACTATGCCGAATCAAGTACATCCTGAGCTTGAGGCAGGGGGCATTCCCTGCGTAACTGGAGAAGAAGGCAGTGCTTGGTTAACTGCTTACAAAAAGGGACAGCGTATCACCATCACAAAGAGAGGTTGATTTCTCCTGAAGAAAACTACATAGCAACAAAAATCTAAAGCTTTGCTATGAATTGCATAGCACTGGTGCATGCAGGTACCATATATCTAAGCATAATGCATGGATCCATAGCATTAAATAATGTGTCGATGAAAGTAAAGACAACTTCAGCCACATCAAATCTCGGTACACAGGATCACCAGCCTGGCCAAAAACAGCAAAATGTAGGCTAAAGCTAGCTTTCATCTGCACCTGACCGGCAGCGAGAACATGCAGCCCAGTACTCATATAAAATAAAATCTCATATAAATATGCCTGCCAGATGAAAACATTTCCATTCCTCATGCTTTAGGTTTATATTTTATTAAATAGTTGCTGTAAAAATTTGTTTTTTTATTTATATTACACAAATCAAATAAAGTGTCCTGGCATTTACTGCATATGATAGGGGAACTTTTCAATTGCTGCTCACTACTGGTCATTTTAGCACTATGGTGCAACATCCAGGTCATATACAATGTAAAATCAATTACAACAGAAGAGATAGGTTTAGTGAAAAGTTAGTATTGGAGGTTGGTAATTATTTGGTTCTGTTCTCTGGCTGTACAGATACAGGCTGGTGTTAAACAGTAAAGCAGTTATAGACAAGTCTACCACATAAGAAACTCAACATTTTGTGATATCGATCAGGACTGTCAAATAAGTCTCTTGAGACTTTACAACCATAATCTTTTTGTCATACACTGGACTCATTTAAACCTATTGTAGAATTTTTACAGGCTTTGTGATTTCTAATTTAGCTAACAGGAAGAAAAAATAAAACAAAAAAAGCTTTTGGTACACTTATGGTGGGTTTGCCAAGAACGACTTCACCAGAGTTTTAAGAATATTATGGTTTATATAAAGATATCAAACTACATACCATGCTTCAGAATTGTTTTCCATAAGTTTATAGCCATAAAATATGATGCGTAATATTATTCTGTCTGCACCTTTGAAACCACATTTCTCTATACAAATGAAAGATGTTAACCTACAGTATATAGGAAATGTAACATCTCATAAGTGTTTTCCACCTTGCCATAGAAGGGAGGTATTGATGGATAACCTTGCAGTTGAAAGCCTAATTTGCTGCAGTCGTGATGAGTAATGTAATCTGTTGAATATTGTTATTCAGTGTCATCAGATGTGCGGACTTCAGGTGGTGAGAAAGGCCTATGGTATATACATAGCAGTAGAAGTATTTTACTACCTAGCATTTTGACAAAGAAATATTCAAATGGTGATATGGCCAGGTATTTATTCTATATTCTGAGAGTGTGGAGATAATTTAATTAATTTGATTAAATTAAAAGACTTTAGAAGAATACAACTCGTGTTTTTTTTTATTATTGAGAGCAATAGATCACCGATGAAGAAATAAAGGTACTTACAGTGCCTTGAAAAAGTATTCATACTTCTTGAAATTTTCCACATTTTGTCATGTTAAAACCAAAAACGTAAATGTATTTCATTGGAATTTTATGTGATAGACCAACACAAAGTGGCACATAATTATGAGGTGGAAGGAAAATGATAAATGGTTTTCAATTTTTTTTACAAAAAAATATCTGAAAAGTGTGGCGTGCATTTGTATTCAGCCCCTTTACTCTGATACTCCTAACTAAACTACTAACTAAAATCCACCTGTGTGTAGTTTAATCTCAGTATAAATACAGCTGTTCTATGAAGCCCTCATAAGTTTGTTAGAGAACCTTAGTGAACAAACAGCATCATGAAGGCCAAGGAACACACCAGTCAGGTCAGGGATAAAGTTGTGGAGAAGTTTAAAGCAGGGTTAGGTTATAAAAAAAATATCCCAACATCTTAGGAAGCACTGTTCAATCCATCATCTGAAAATGGAAAGAGTATGGCCCAACTACAAACTACCAATACATGGCTGTCCACCTAAACTGTCAGGCTGGGCAAGGAGAGCATTAATCAGAGAAGTAGCCAAGAGGTTACTCTGGAGGAGCTGCAAAGATCCACAGCTCAGGTGGGAGAATCTGTCCACAGGACAACTATTAGTTGTGCACTCCACAAATCTGGCCTTTATGGAAGAGTGGCAACAAGAAAGTCATTGTTGAAAGAAAGCCATAAGAAGTCCTGTTTGCAGTTTGCGAGAAGCCATGTGGGCGACACAGCAAACATGTGGAACAAGGTGCTCTGGTCAGATGAGACCAAATTTTGGCCTAAAAGCAAAACGCTATGTGTGGCGGAAAATTCACACTGCACATCACCCTGAACCGTTAAACATGGTGGTGGCAGCAACATGTTGTGGGGATGCTTTTCTGCAGCAGGGACAAGGAAGCTGGTCAGAGTTGATGGGAAGATGGATGGAGCCAAATACAGGGCAATCTTAGAGTCTGCAAAAGACTTGGGACTGGGGCGGAGGTTCACCTTCCACCAGGACAACGACCCTAAACATACAGCCTGAGCTACAATGAATGAAATGGTTTAGATTAAAACATATTCATGTGTAATATGTGGAATAAGGTGCTCTAGTCAAATGAGACCAAAATCAAACTTTTTGGCCTAAAAGCAAAATGCTATGTGTGGTGGAAAACTAACTCTGCACCTCACCTTGAACACACCTTTTCTGCAACATGGACAGGAAAGCTGGTCAGAGATGATGGGAAGATGGATGGAGCCAAATACAGGGCAATCTTAGAAGAAAACGTGTTATGCCGCGTACACACAACCAGTTTTTCCGTCGGAATGAACTCTGACGTTTTTTTCGACAGAGTTCTGACGGAGTTGCGCTGAAACGGACTTGCCTACACACGATCACACCAAAATCCTATCGTTTAGAACGCAATGACGTACGACGGGACTAGAAAAAGGAAGTTCAATAGCCAGTAGCCAAAAGCTGCCCTTGCGTCGTTTTTGGTCCGCCGGAATAGCATACAGACGAACAGGTTTCCTGATAGGAATTGATTCCGTCAGAAAGTTTTAAAACATGTTCTATTTCTAGGTCCATCAGAATTTTTGAAAAAAAAAGTCTGATGAAGCCCACACACGATCGGAATGTCTGATGGAATGATTCCATTGGAAAGTCCGGTCGTGTGTACGCGGCATTAGAGTCTGCAAAAGACTTGATACTGGGGCGGAGGTTCACCTTTCAGCAGGACAACAACCCTAAACATACAGCCAGAGCTATAATGGAATGATTTAGATCAAAGCATGTTCATGTGTTAGAATGGCCCAGTAAAGGTCCAGACCTAAATCCAAATCTGTGGCAAGACTTAAAAATTGCTGTTCCCAGATGCTCTCCATCTAATCTGACAAAACTTGAGCTATTTTGCAAAGAAGAATGGGCAACAATTTTACTCTCCAGATGTGCACAGCTGGTTGAGACATACCCAAAAAGACTTGCAGTTGTAATTGCAGCAAAAGGTGGTTCTATAAAGTATTGACTCAGGGGGGCTGAATACAAATGCATGCCTCATTTTTCAGATATTTATTTGTAAAATTTTTGGTCCCATTGCAAAAATTTACCTTCATTACCTGTACCATAGCCAAAACAGGAAGTGAGAGGCAATCCCTGCAAATCAGGTCACCAGAACTAGTGTCCCCATTGGAAGATTTCTCCTCTATTACTTTTCTAGAGACAACACAAAATTTGGGATATTCTTTTACTTTAATTTTTAATGATAATGGTTATACTTTAATTCTTTAAATGGCCTATTCAAAACCATGAAAAGATGGCTGCATTTGGCAGCAGCAGTTCTCCTCTCGATCGAAAGTATGGGAGCCTGTGATTCTGTGACTCTGGATTGGACTTAACTACAGTGCTTTGAAAAAGTCCCTTACATGGCTTCATGCAAACTTCAAACGGGACTTCTTATGGCTTTCTTTCTGCCACTCTTCCATAAAGGCCAGATTTGTGGAGTGTTGTCCTGTGGACAGATTCTCCCACCTGAGTCGTGGATCTCTGCAGCTCCTCCAGAGTTACCATGGGCCTCTTGGCTGCTTCTCTGTTAAATGCTCTCCTTGCCGGCCTGTCAGTTTAGGTGGATGGCCTTGGTAGATTTGCAGTTGTGCCATACTCTTTCTATTTTTGTATGATGGATTGAACAGTGCTCTAAGGTTCTCTAACAAACCTCTAAGGGCTTCACAGAATAGCTGTATTTATACTGAGATTAAATTACACACAGGTGGACTCTATTTACTAATTAGGTGATTCTGAAGGCAATTGGTTCCACTAGATTTTAGTTAAGCGTATCAGAGTAAAGGGTGCTGAATACAAATGCATGCCACACTTTTCAGATATTTATTTGTAAAAAATGTTGAAAACCATTTATCATTTTCCTTCCATTTCACAATTATGTGCCACTTTGTGTTGGTCTATCACATAAAATCCTAATAAAATACATTTACGTTTTTGGTTGTAACATGAATGGAAAGTTTGGAGCCTGGTCCCCAACCAGGCTACCATAAGGACAGGGAGACAATTGGACTATCGCAGTACGGTAAAGCGGTAAAATATCCATATAAGACAAAGGTACAAGTGTGAATAAAGTAAAACTATTAAAGGTTTTATTCATGCAAATACAAGATCAATTACACATTAAAAATGGTGACAATTCATGTATATCACCGACATAATCAACCCCGGATACAGGGAGAAAAAACAGTGGGACAATTTGAAGACAGATAGCACCTCGACTAGTTTCACAGACGGTAGCCGCTTCATCAGGAAGGTATCTGCAAATTAGTTAACAGGTAATCAAAACACAATGCAATTGCATAAAGGCATGAACAATGAAAAAACTTTTATTGTGGTTATAATGTATTTTATGATATAGGGGAGGGGAGGGAGCAATGTCGCTTACCTGTGTCCCAGCAGGCATCAGAAGCGGGGCCCCACCAAACCTTTTATAGTTTTACTTTTTTCACACTTGTACCTTTGTCTTATATGGCTATTTTACCGCTTTACCGTACCGCGATAGTCCAATTGCCTCCCTGTCCTTATGGTAGCCTGGTTGGGGACCAGGCTCCAAACTTTCCATTCATAGATTTCTGGATGATGGTACGAGTTCTTCAATCCCTATCCCTAGTTAACAAATACAGAGGCCACGCCCCTTTTGGTTGTAACATGACAAAATGTGGAACATTTCAAGGGATATGAATACTTTTTCAAGGCACTGTATGCCATACTGACTCATTATTTAGTCACCATCTATAACTGAGATTACTGAAAAGTAAAAAGTTGCAACTAGGGTCACAGAAAACGTACAGTTAAGATGAGATAAGAGAAGCAGGGCATGTGAAATGGATGGAGGCTGAGGGCAAAGGTTTTGGTGGTAAGAAGAAAGATTAGAATATATGATTAGCATGTGGAGGGACCTGAGATTCCAAACCTGGCCAACATAGAAACAAATATGCCCATAATCAGATATCAAAAGCCTTTTTAATATCTTTCAAATAGTGTCTGAGGCTTGGTACATTAGTAAAAGTCCCACCTGATCTTTATGGACTAGCACTATTTATGAGTCACATTTGTTTCAGCTGACATTTAATCTGCATATATTTTGTCTTAATCTGCTTATTCTCTTTCCTGGTTCCTCCTTTTCCCCTATCAACATGCTAATGAAATTATTGTATAAAACCTTTAGTTTTCATGACATGCCTAATGTTAGCTTTCTATTTAGTGCAGGCAGATTATGGTTGGCACGAGGGGCTATCAGAAGCTGTGATGATGCTGAGCCTCCATGTACAGTACATACAGTAAGTAAGCAATTTCAATACAGGAGAGGAGCATATACAACTGTTCTAGACTGAAGGTAAGGCTGGATTTCAGCTTTAAAGGGGTTGTAAACCCTTATGCCCTGTACACGTGAGCAGAATTTCCGTCGGACAAATCTTGGATGGTTTTTCAGATGGAATTCCACTCAAGCTTGGCTTGCATACACATGGTCACACAAAAGTTCTCTGAACTTTCGGCCTTTAAGAAAGCGGTGACGTACAACACTACAGTGATCTGAGAAAATGAAGTTCAATGCTTCTGAGCATGCTTGAATTGTTTCCGAGCATGCATGTTTTTTTGCGCGCCGGAATTGCATACAGACGAACAGGATTTCCGTCAAGAACTTCCGTCAGAAAAATAGAGAACCAGCTCTCAATCTTTTGCTGGTGGAAATTCAGACAGAAAAAGTTGGATGGAGCACACACACGGTCAGAATATCCAACCAAAAGCTCCCATCACACTTTTTTTGATGGAAATTCCGACCGTGTGTATGCAGCATTAGGGTTTTTCACTGCATTAAGGTGAAAAAGATCTTGTGCTGCAGCTGCCCCTAGAGCCCTCCTTTTACTTACCTGAACCTGGTCTTTCCAGTGACGGGGACGAGCACACTAGCTTCAGCCGGTGTCTCGGGTCCTTGGGTCCTCATTGGCTAGATTGATAGCAGCAGAAGCCATTGGTTCCCGCTGCTGTCAATCAAATGCAGTAACGCGGGAGCCAGCGGGCGGGTCTGGGTCCTGCTGTCTGTGTCAATGGACGCAGCAGCAGGACATGGGAGCGCGCCTGCACAAGTGCCCCCAGGGAAAGTGCTTCTCTGTCGGGGCACTCGAGAAGAGGAGGGACTCCAGAAGAGGAGGATCGGGGCGACTCTGTGCAAAACTCTTGCACAGAGGAGGTAAGTATAACATGTTTGTTATTTAAAAAATAAAAAAATAAACTAGACTTTACAACCCCTTTAACATCTAAACATTTATTCACAGGCCAACTATCGGCAATAGAACCACATGAAAGCATCACAATATGCTTAAAGAATAAATTTGTAAAATGTAAGTTTACTACCTGTTGTCAATAATGTTTTTATGTACTAAACAAGAGAATTGATGCTCTGTTTTCTATACAGAGTCCTCCTCTATGACACAGCAGAGCTATGTTATCTATAAAGATATAGAATTTGGACAACAACACAAACTACATAAAGATATACAAGCAGAGGAGACGGGGCAGATGTACACAAGTTCAAGCAAATAAAAGAGGTTATAACTATTGTATACGCAAGGAGGCTACTGTATATTAGATAGTAAATCCAAAGGATCACTTTGAGAGTGAAGGAAGCATCAGTAGGTTCATTTTGGAGGTTTGTATCTATTACATTTTTTAACCAATACTCCAATTTTTTTTAGGGAGGCGAGGTCACTGCTTTACATTCAGTGGGCCCTTATTGGTTTTTGGGATAATTGAAATTGAAGAGAAGAGTTACCATGCCTAAGAAGGACTGTAAATTTTTCTACATCCAGAGAGTAAGAGGGGAGTGAATGTCCGATAATAAATGGAACTAAATCTGTCTTGACTTGGGGCCTTTAGGTTCTTTATGTTATAGGGCTGGTATTGGGTTATTTCCTATGCTATAATATCCTGACTATGGTTAAAATGAGCATCGGGTGTTGAGAAGGAAGGGCTCTATAACCGCTTGCCTACTGGCGCAATTTTGACATTTTCACATACATGTTAAAATCTGCATTTTTCCTAGAAAATTACTTAGAATCCCCAAACATCATATATTTTCTGAAAACAGAGCCCCTGTAGAATAAATTGGGGATGTTGCAATTTTTTTTGTCATACAATATTTGCCCATCTATTAATCAAATGCCAATTTTCAGATTTTTTTTAAATTAATTTTTACTGCACACAAACACAGTATAATACCCAATTTTATGGTAAAATATAAAGTATGACGTTGCATGAGTAAATAGGTAAGAAACATGACAAGATGTGCACGCCTGTGATTTAAGTATATAAAAAACACAATAATGGCGCACTGAAGCTTTAGGAGGAGTGGGTATGGGCTAATTTCAATAAGAGAGCAACTGTGTGTCTCTAGGAGTCTCTGATGATATGGGATGAACTGCGGGCTGTAGACGGCTGCGGGCTAAAGGAGGAGCTAGAAGGAAACTCCGCAGGTACAAAAGGCAAGGAGAGAGAGCAGCGCCATCTGAGTGCAGAATTACAATTGATTTAATGGCAACAAAGAATATGTACACTCACTGAATAAAATTAGGAAGGTCAGCGTTGTACAGTACAAGGCTAATCAGCTCTGTGTGGAGGACATGCTGTGGCGTGTAGGGTGGTCCTTCTGGTCGCAGCCAAGCTGGTGGCTCCCAGCACTTCCTAGTCCATGGGTTTACATGAGAGAAAACCACTGACGTCACTACCGGCTGTTGGATGGAGCGGGGAGGTGCGCGTGTTCGAAACATGCTCAGGAAGGAGCACCTATGCTCCGAATGTGCGCACCTCCCTGCTGCATCCAACATCCGGTTTAAAAGCCTCTAAAGGTTATCAGTTTGGATTTAAACATGAACAATGGTGCTAGAATTATTGCTTTTACTCTGGCGTTTGTAGCGATACCTCACATGTACCGTGCAATCACAGTTTACAGTTTATGTGTGTTGGATTGACATACACATTTGCATGCAAGCACGGGGGGGCAGGGGTACTTTTAAAAAAACAAAACAAAAAAATAACTTTTTTTTTTATTTGATTTACCTTTTTTACACTTTTTTATTTGCTTTTCATTTACCTTTATTGCTATCATAAAGGATGAACATGCCCCTTGAGATACCTTTGGGCAGTGACGGGTACTCTTTATTGAAACATCAGGTGTCTTTTAGACTGCTGCTGTTTCCCCTGCCCTTCAAAGCATCTGATAAAATACAGATCATGCTTGATCAGATGCTTTCATGGCTGTACCAGCCTGGAAATGACAGCATTGAAACCAGAAGTGAGAAGAAATCGGGGAACAGATGTTTCTATATCTCCTCTGTGTGCAGCTGACCCGACCACCCAACCGGTGGAATGAGAGAGCCCGGAAACAGCAGAAGTGGGGCATTCTGAACACTGTAAAACCGCTCAATCGCTCTTACTGGAAAGCCGATCACTGTACCCAAAACTGATCAGTGTACCGGGATTATAGCTGCAGCCATGATCCTAGTATAACTGCTTGCTACATTTAACCACTTCTGGATCGCTACATGCCGCTGTACATCCCTACTTTGAGGACGGATATCGTTGTTATGGCAGCAGCTAGCTGCCATAACCACGGTATCCCCGTGTTCGGCTGGCGGTCCGGTACAAGACAAAAGTGGTCTCTGCGGCCAATTCGCCGTGAGCTCACTTTTATCGGTCGCTTACCGGAGCCGTTGGCAGCGGTGGAGGCGATCGGATCCTTCCTGTGGCTGTGCATGGAGTGAGGGGAAGATGGCCCCCACCTGTCTCCATGACACTGCAGGGCGGAAGCGACGTCAAAGCGTCACTCCCGCCCATAGCTCTTAAAGGGCCATTTTTTTTCATTTTTTTAAATGACAATTTTTTTTTATTATTTTTTTTTTGCATTTTAGTGTAAATATGAGATCTGAGGTCTTTTTGACCCCAGATCTCATATTTAAGAGGTCCTGTCATGCTTTTTTTCTATTACAAGGGATGTTTACATTCCTTGTAATAGGAATAAAAGTGACACATTTTTTTTAAAACAGTGTAAAAATAAAAAATAAAAGGTTAAAATAAATAAGAATTTTTTTTTTTAAACGCGTCCCGTCCTGCCGAGCTCGCGCGCAGAAGCGAACACATACGTGAGTAGCTCCTGCATATGAAAACAGTGTTCAAACCACACATGTGAGGTATTGCCACGATCGGTAGAGCGAGAGCAATAATTCTAGTCCTAGACCTCCTCTGCAACGCAAAACATGCAACCGGTAGAATATCTCCGGTATGGAGATTTTTAAAGGGTAAAAGTTTGTCGCCATTCCACGAGCGGGCACAATTTGAAGCGTGACATGTTGGGTATCAATTTATCTTTCACAAGACCACTGCACAAATACGGTGTGACAGAAAGTATTGCAACGACTGCCATTTTATTCTCTAGGGGTTAGGAAAAAAATGTATAATGTTTGGGGGTTCTAAGTAATTTTCTAGCAAAAAAAAAACTGTTTTTAACTTGTAAACAACACATCTAAAAAAGAGGCCCGGTCCTAAAGTGGTTAAAGTAATTCATAATATGGGGAGTCCATTGCTGCAGTGTACAGTTTAAAAATAAAGCTTACTGTAGCAGAGGCAGGTTCCCAGCTGACATTTTTGGACATTGATTATTCCTCGCTGACTTCTTGCTTCTGAAACTGCCTTTTAGTATAAATGATATATGATTCTGTGCATCATATCTGTTCCATTTGTTTATAATATCTCATAACAAAATACAATTTTATGTTTAATATTTTGGGCTGATATATGCCTATTCTTTGTCTCCAAAACTTATTCACATCAAAAGCTATGATATTCTGGTTAGAAAAGCTGCAGAATTTCTATAATCTGTGTCTGAAAAAATATAGTTTTATGTAATATTTCTGGCTAATACACGCTGATTGCCCACCCCAGTATTCACCTTCTATTAAAATAAAGCAACTCTGTACAATTTCTATAAACTGTGTCTGAAAAAATACTGTTTTATGTAATATCTCTAGCTAAAATAAACCTACTCTTTGCCTAAAATTTGTCTCCAATTAATAAGCATGAGATTCTTTGCAGCAAATTGGTATATTTGTTAAATTCTCTCTCAAAAAATTCTGTTTAATTTCATATAGAAAATCTGCCTGCTCTCTCCCTCCGAAAAAAAAAGATCTATCAAAATAGGTTTCAAAGCATGAAATGCAATTCTGTAAAATTTAGTCAAAATCTATCCAATCACAGCTTAAAGATGTGGTGCAACGCTGTACAATCTTTATCTTTTCAGTTAAAGCGGTGTTCCACCCGCAATTTTTTTTTTAAAGTCAGCAGCTACAAATCCTGTAGCTATTGACTTTTAATAAGGACACTCACCTGTCCAGGGAGCACGCGATGTCGGCCCCCTCGAGGCCGATCGGTGCATCGGATTGGGTGCAGGCGCCGCCATTCTAACTAAGGGAAACCGGCAGTGGAGCCTTGCTGCTTCACTGCCCGTTTCCTACTGCGCATGCACGAGTCGCGTGGCGCTTTGTGAATATCCAGCTGTCTTCTGGGACACACACGGGTCCCAGAAGACAGCGGGGGGGCTCGCCGCACAAGATGATATGACGTCCTGCGCCACGGACCGGATGTACTTCTTAAAAAGGTACTATAGAATAAAAAAAAAAATAATTAAATCTCCAAAAATGGGGGGTGGAGAGGTGGTCTTTCGTTTAAGTAGGTGGAACTCCTCTTTATTAAAAAAAGAGAACTTGACTTGTTTATTTCCAGATGCAATATACGTGCTCTGTCCTTCAGAAATAGTGTCCTTTCTAAAAATCCTGAATAGGTGTTGTGCAAATGTGTTAATTGTCTCCATCTTCAGTCTCTGAAACAAGACTGCACAATTGCAGCCTGTCCAAAAAGACCTAATAGCTGTGGTGGAAAAGTGTGAAACTAAGTCTGTATGGACTGTGGGCTGCAGTATCTGTATTGCTACAGCTGTTCAAGGTACAGCATTCAGAAATAGAGGTGTGCATCTTCACTGGTCCCATGATTCGATTTGATTACGATTATCCTGTCAACGATTCACTTCGAATAGATTCCACGATGCATTGTGATTACTGCCCGTAGTTTTCATTAAAAAAATTCAAGCAGTCAGAAGAACTCAATTTTTTAAAATGTTATCTGCTCTAAAAAAAAAAAAGGACACTCCCTGCATGAAGCACAGTGTGAACACAACAGACAACAACATTATTTATTTTGAACAGTAAACACTAAATGGCACAGCCCCTTTTACATTCCACAGCCCCCCTGCACATTAAACAGCCCTCTTTACATTCCACAGCCCCCTTTATATTCCACAGCCCGGCTTTACATTTCACAGCCCCTTTCATTATACATCTCCCCTGCACATTACACAGCCCTTTTATAATACACAGACCCCCTTTACATCATACAGCCCTTTTATATTACACAGCCCTCCTGCACATTACACAGCCCTCTTTACTTCCCACAGCCCCCCTTTATATTACACAGCCCCCCTGCACATACACGTTTACATTAGGTAAAGCAAATCTCTGCCAGTCCCTCTGTTTCATGGATCCATTCTATGATGTGTAATGTACACTGATGTCTCTACCTTATTATCTCTGATCTTTCATTGCCAGTCACGATCACGTGCCCTCTTGCCTTTCTCCTCCTCTGATCTAAAGCTACAGCGAGGGGAGGAGAATGACCAGAGGACATGTGACGTGCGATGAAAGTTTGGACATAATAAGGTAGAGGCATCAGTTTACATTAACCCTTACACACCGTAGGAAAAATCCATGAAAAAGGAACTGGCAGTGATTTGTTTTAACTTTAGAGTACACTGGCAGGGCTGTCCCAGGAGAGGCGGCGGAGCCGGGTGATGTCATCCATGCAATCGATGCAGCTGTTCTCTGCATCGATGCAGAATCAATCAAGGCTGCCTCGAAATGCAATGATTCTATGATTATTTTCAACACCCCTATTCAGAAAACAGGGAGCAGGAGCTAAAGAGCTCCACAGAGCTCAGTGAGAACTTTTTGGAGAGAAGGGACACACTCCCTTCACACAACCCACAGGAACAGAGCTGAGGCTATCAATCTCAGGCAGTGTGCTGGAGCTCCCTCCCATGTCACCTTTTTACTTCTTGATGTCAGGAAAACTTGTCAGAAGTGACTCATGCAGATAGCAGAAGAAAGAGGCAACAGACAAAAATGACACTGAGTTCTCTGGATTGAGACAAGTACGCACTATAGAGGGATATGCTTGGTTCATATTTCATGTAAGAGGTTTACAACCACTTTAATAACTGTGATGAAAAACTACAAATTTTCCATCTATTTTCCCCAGTTTACCTAGTCTCCGAATCAAGACACTAATTTTCCAGATGCAATATGCCTGTTATATTACTTAGAAATTGCGGCCTGTCCAAAAAGAATTAATAACTGTTTTGCAAATGTGTGAAATGTTTCTGTTTTCCAGATGCTTTATTCCAGTTCAATCATTTACCAGCTGCATTGTAAATGTGTAAGGGTTTCCATCTTCCCGGAGACCACATGTAAAAAATAACGTCAATCAAATGCCTCCCATTGGCCCTTCCATCTTTTTTCCTCCCACAGTGGATGACAGCCCCTCTAGAAGCTCGTTTCACTCCATGGAACAACTACAATAGCAAAATTAGGGGGCACACACTACACAGATTAACCACCTCTGCTGGTAAGTCAGTAGAGACTTCAGCTACAGTCCTGAATCTTGGCCACACCCCAGTGACGCATTTCACTCTGTTCGGGCTTAATCCCAAATAATTCCTGATTAAGCCCAATCAAGGTAAAATGCATCACAGGGTCATAGCCAAGATGTGGGAATTGTAACTGAAGCCTGTACAAGTTTACCAGCAGATGTGGTTGATCTATGTGCTGTGCCCCATAATTTTACTATTGTGGATGCTTCCATCTTCAGTCTCGAAAAAAAAATTAACTCATGTTTTGTTTTCTCTCTCCCTAAAAGCTGCAACCTATCTAGTAAAGGCTTTAAAGTTGTGCTTCAAATCTGTACAACTTTTCAGCCTTTAATCTTAGGAAATAGAAGATAATTGAATATTTTTCAAATGAAATATGCCTGCCCTCTCACTTTGAAATAGCATACTACCAAAGGACTTCAGAAACTCTGCTGCAAATGTGTACAATTTTTCAGTCTTCAGTCTCAGAGGAAAATACACTGTTATTTGTTTTTTTCAGATAAAACCTGCCTGCTCTATCCCTCTGCCATTATATCTTAGCAAAAAAGAAGTTTGTGCTGTTCGTAACATGCCTTATGAAGGGGTCCTGCGTGGCTTCCGAAACATTGCGCTCCTACACTGTGATGTGATCTTTCTTTTGTACGGTATTTGAAGATCTGTGGTGTGCTGACAAGCATGTACACTAATTTACAATGTTTCCAGTCCCCAGCTGACTGTTGTTGCAGCACCTGCTACTTCTAAGCTCTCTGCAGGATTGTGTGCGATGGGAGTATTGACAGTGTAACATAGTGACCAAGTACAAATGCTAGCATAATCTGCAGTGAGTCAACACAATGCTTTCACTGCTGAATTGTTATCTATCACTGCAACATAAAAAAATGATTGTCTTTGTGAATCCTACCTAATAAAGACTTATTTTTGGAATGGAAATCAACCATATTGGGTTGCTGCTGTTGTATGTAAGCCAAAGGATAATGTAAAAGTCAGCTAAATTTTTCGTGATGCCACAATACAGTGTTTCTGATGCTGTTCCTGAGAATCTGAATAATCTGTAAAACCACATAGAACTTCAAGGCATCCCCCAAGCATGTAATTTAAAGGACCTGCACATTTTTTATGTTGATATTTAAGACCCTCTCTCCACTGTATATAGTTACATAGTAGGTGAGGTTGAAAAAAGACACAAGTCCATCAAGTCCAACCTATGTGTGTGATTATATGTCAGTATTACATTGTATAACCCTGTATGTTGTGATCGTTCAGGTGCTTATCTAATAGATTTTTTAAACTATCGATGCTCCCCGCTGAAACCACCGCCTGGGGAAGGGAATTCCACATCCTTGCCGCTCCTACAGTAAAGAACCCTCTACGCAATTTAAGGTTAAACCTCTTCTCTTCTAATTTTAATGAGTGGCCACGTGTCATATTAAACTCCCTTTCACGGAAACGTTTTATCCCTATTGTGGGGTCACCAGTATGGTATTTGTAAATTGAAATCATATCCAAGCATCTCTTCTCCCGAGAGAATAAGTTCAGTGCTCATAACCTTTCTTCATAACTAATATCCTCCAGTCCTTTTATTAGCTTTGTTGCCCTTCTCTGTACTCGCTCCATTTCCACTACATCCTTCCTGAGGACTGGTGCCCAGAACTGGACAGCATAACCCAAGTGAGGCCGGACCAGAGTCTTGAACAATTGAAAAACCGTGTGGCATTTACCAAGGGCCACAGCCTGCTAAAAGGATGGACTCTGGAAAAGTGGCAGAAGGTGGATTTTTCAGATGAATCTTCTGTTGAATTACACCTCAGTCGCCGCAAATATTGTAGGAGACCTACTGGAACCCGCATGGAGCCGAGATTTACCCAGAAAACAGTGAGGTTTGGTGGAGGCAAAATCATGGTCTGGGGTTACATCCAGTATGGGGGTGTGCGAGGGATCTGCAGGGTGGAAGGCAACATCAATAGTCTAAAATACCAAGAAATGTTAGCTACCTCTTATATTCCCAACCATAAAAAAGGCCAAATTTTGCAGCAGGATGGTGCTCCATCGCATACTTCCATCTCCACATCAAAGTTCCTTAAGGCAAAGAAGATCAAGATGCTCCAGGATTGGCCAGCCCAGTCACCAGACATGAACATCATTGAGCATATGTGGTGTAGGATGAAAGATGAAGCATGGAAGACGAAACCAAAGAATATTGATGAACTCTGGGAGGCATGTAAGACTGTTTTTTTTTGCTATTCCTGATGACTTCATCAATAAATTGTATGAATCCTTGCCAAACCGCATGGATGCTGTCCTTCAAGGTCATGGAAGTCATACAAGATATTACATTTGGATCTCACAGCACCACTACTTAATTTGCTGACATATTTTTGGATTTTCAGTAAAGTTGTTCAATTTCTGTATAGGCGACAAAACTTTTGTCTTGCCAAAATTTGACCTGTCTGTCTTGATTAAAGGATAAATCTTTTTTCAGTGAAACTAATTTATTTCAGTGCATTAAACATCATTTGGGAGGGCTTTATCTTTTCATATGAGCTATTTCTAACACCAATTGATCAATTAAAAGTCATTTTGGTTCTAATAAAGAGTCCATGTCAGCAGCTAAACAAGTATTGTCTTGTTTTGTGCTTGTGGGCGGTTGGAATATCTGATATCTATATTCAGACTGGGAGGAAGTGGTATATGACGAAAGCACTCAAGCGGAGTGTAGGGACGTTTCGTTACAATCCCCCTTTGCAGATGTTAATACAGCTTAATTTTTTTTTGCATAAGGGTCAGTAGACTGGCATAGGACAATTAGAGGACTGCTTGACCACTCATATCTGAGAAAATTAAGGGCAAGGCTGTGTTTAGCAGGAGAAGATGAAGAAGAGGGCACCATATTTGCCTATACTGGATGGGCTGAGAGATGCTGTCCCTTGGGATTGTCCTGCTAGAGCGTACAGAGTGTCTCACTGACTCTTAATTGTCATCCACTGAGGTTGTGGAAATGACAGGAGGTGCAACATATGGGGATCTAGCTGTGATCAGCACAGAACCCGCTCTCTTTCTGTTCATAGCGAGACCGCACACGTGCCCCATGACAGTGTTTTCTTTTTGAAATTGCGGTTGACTATTTCTTCACTCATCTTTGCCAGATTTTAATTAAGGTAAAAATAACCCAGCAAAATCATCAGTTTTGCAAATACCTTTGTGAATTTTAAAGACTTAGACATTTTTGCTGAAAAGTTTTCTATTTGACTATTTAGTTTAATCAGAAAATTAAGTATTTTAAGTTTTGCAAGAGAAACAATATTTTCCACGTGACTGTCATTTGTACATTATGTTTTACTTTTCTTTGACACTGCACTTGCATTATTCAGGTTTTGTCAACTGGAGAAAAACTATGCACCAAAACAGGGTGAAATAAGGTGAAGGCAAATAAGACCCTTCCATAGCAGAAGAGTCAGTTGCATAATATTATGATTCACTGGTAGATTTTCATATGAATGTTTGTATAAAAAATCTTATCTTAAACTTATCAGTATATCCAATTACGCCAGCAGAGACTTGACAAATGTCGTTCAAAAATACTTCAACATTTCATTGGATTTTAATATTTTGCAAATAATGGCTTTTCCCAAACAAAAAGCACATACACTGTTAGAAATGTGCTTATATGTGAAAAAAATTTCCTTTCACTATTGTTGAAAATGGCTAAATTGGCTCCACTAACCAGAAAATCTAATGAACGTTCCGAAGACTAAAATTTTACAGATTTTACATTTTACAGATTTTACAAAATTTCACCCTTCCAATCTTCTGACAGCCAAGTTAATGTGCTTATTTTCTGTTATGAAATATTAAATAATTTTTAGGTTGTTTATTATCCATCTATAACTATCTGCAGTTTTGTACATTTGTCTAAGTTTAGAGAGAAATTGTTAGAGCTATAGAGCCGTAATTGGAATAAGTCTATTTCAATTGAAAATCTTGATACAGTTTAAAAGTAAAAGTTAAATCAAATTGTTTTTTTTTTTAATAACAAACTTATTATACTTACCTGCTCTGTGCAATGGTTTAACACAGAGGAGCCACAATCCTCCTTTTCTAGGGTCCCCTGCTGGTGCTCCTAGCTCCTCCCCTTCTTGGTGTGCCACCATAGAAGTTTCCTCCTGTGATATGACATTTGAAGATAGTTGGCAAGTGTTGTTGAATAAATACAATGTAACAATACATTGTTTGATTGTATTTACTATTGCATTCAAATGTAGATCAAATGTGTGATCTTTGATATGCATATGACACCAGTTAAAGAAAAGTTTGTTTTAATAAAATGTTTTCCTATTTATTAACCCTTAGTAAACCCTAATCACCTATCTCCTTCCTGCTCTTATTTACTTTTTATATATTATTAATATTTTTTTTTCCATTAATTGTATTTGTTATTAATTTCAGTGTTGCAAAACTTTGCCATGATTTGTAGCAGGAAAATAATTTTTGTGTCATTTTAAATGGGAAAGAAATTATAGAATAAAATGTATCTTTTTTTAGTAGAATCATTTTTTAATAATTTCAACAAGGACATGATAGGAGTAGAAATAAATACAAGCATCTCCAAAGTTTAAAAAATGAGACACAAATAATAACAAATGTACCAGTGAGAAATAGTACGTTAAATAATGGCATAGTGAATTATTAGAGAGCAGTAATTTGTCATAACATATCTATGTAGTAAGCCATACAGTAAGTGTCATGTTTCCTTTTGAAAACAAACAAGTGATGAGCATCAGGTAAGAATTAATGAATTGCAACTCAGATTGACCCAGTGAAGAACAAAGAAGGGTAAATAATTGAGTAAGAAACTGGGTAGGGAACAAGAATGAAAGGCAGAGAGGGGAAAGGAAATGTAATGGTGTAGAAGTGCAGCAAAAAAATTTGGATTTTGCCTCTCAACTGTAAAAAGTAGGATGGAGGGAAAAAGCAATTTTACTATAAATAGAATTTGTGTGATCAGGGAGTCTCTATGAAAAGAGGATTTTTTTGGAACTTCTGTACTATGTAATTTTATCTGGGTGTGAGTTTGTCAAAAAACATAACTCTCAAGACTCAATGCAAGACCTCTGCAAAGGGTAAAGAAAGGAGACTTCCATGCACATCCTCTAACCCATTTGGCTTCAGTCATAATTTAGGGCGCCAACCTGAATTGTTGAGCAGTGCATGCCTCAGGCTTTTTATTTAGGAGGGCTTCATAGGGATTGCTATGAAAGAACCGACCTGTCACTGTGTAAAAAATTTGATGTACTCTAATAAAGAATTTCATGATCTTAGGACACTCCCACCAGATTTGATCAAAGGAGCTCTCCACTTGTCAGCCGTGAAAACAAATAGATGAATATATTGGGACGGTGCAAGATATTCTAAAGTAGATCAGATATCATTGGAGGGGAAGCATATACAGTTATTAACCCCCACAGCCAACACATGCACCAAGCTCTTGGTCATGCTAGCCCAGATCTGATCCTGAAATCTCTGGCATAATAGATTCACGAAAACTCTTTCCCCCTTTGAAACAGCAGGGAGGAAAATTTCTGGAGTTTGGCCAATAACAGGGTCTTTACCAAATAAAGCAATCCAGGGTCTTGGAAACCCTCAGACAAAGGCTTTTTGAAAATTGTCAGGGAAGACAAGTCCTGTAAAAGAGCCTGCCAGCGTTTGGAGGAAGTGTTTAATCTGAAGATACTGAAAAATAGCTCCCGGTTTGAGTTTATACTTGTCCCTGAGAGTTTGGAAGGGCACTATGCCTGTATCAGTGAAAAAATGTTTCACCAAATACAAAAAAAGATGATGCTAACAATAAAACAGAGCTGAATTATGCCTCTCAGTTAAAACAATGTTTTATCCAGTATGAACATCAAGCAATTATGTGAAAAATACTGTATGTGAAAATTCCAATCAAAAGTGTGTCTAGTGATGGGACGTACAGTATAACCACCCTATGCTGCAGTGAAGCTAACCAAGGCAAATTATTATCAATATAGAACTAATTAAATATGTATACGGGTAAAAGAAAAGGATAGACGAAGAGACTGAAAATTGCCTGGGATAAGGAATCGATGACAAAGGGAAACTGTGCATTATAACAAAGGTGATAGACCCAAATCCACTATAGCAAATAAAGGGCATCACTGAAGAGTATAAAGTGTTAATCAAAATAAAAAAAAATTAAAAAAATTGAGGGCCAAACTCCTAACACTGGAGAACATATCACAAATAACTCCAGCTAAGGGAGTCAAACACCTTTTAAATAAAAAAAGCATAAGAAAACATTTCTTTGATGTGTCGTAGAGAATGAAAGAATTCCTGCAGACATTTTTACCTCCCTGGCGACCCAGTATGAAACCCACCTGATCTTTAAAGATTAAACTAAGTATTTTATAGTTTCTCCTTCTATCAAGTATTTTGGCTAAAACATTTTACATCAGTGTTAATCAGGTGGATAGGGCAAAAGTTGGAACAGATCTATAAAGAACAAAACCAGACAACATACAAGCTGGGACATCCACACACAATCAGGGCATATGCTCTAAGGTATTCAAGATAGTGTGTGAGTGGGGGGATTCCATTATAGTAAACAAACATATCCACTGTAAACGTAAGTAATGCTTGTCTATAGATCAGAAGCCCAGTTGAAGACACAGTGATCCTTGGAATCATCATGCACAGAATTTATCACGGACAAACCAGCTACATTAGGAGTAAATATAACATTCTCAGCAGACATTATTTGTAAAGGGGTACCAGACCTGGGCAACTGGAACACAGGGACCATGGGTCTATAACAAAGTAAAACAGAACATTATGAAGGGAGGTGGCTGTTCTGTAACCACCAGGGAAGGGGATTAGAAGGATAAATGCAAGAAGACTGGCAATGTCCAATAAAAAAGCAAGAGCAAAACTATACTAAGCTGAATCTATAGGCTCCACCAACAGTAAATCTGACTGCTGACTGGGAACCATATAAATCCCCGTATTGAGAGATCTGAGGAGAGCGTGACTCAGAAAGCATTGGAAGTCTCACACCGAAGGTTGACTGCTTCCCAGTGGTGAAGCAGCAGTGGAGCTCAACAACATGATTGCTTTGAGGCAGCATTTAGCTTACTCAACAGTAGTAAGTATGTAAGATTTGCCTGCATGGAGGAATTGGAGCTTGAAGGGAAATCCCCAGTGGTAGCGGATGCAATTAGATGTCCTTTTATGAAGCAGTAAAATATTTTCACTGCTTCGTTCTCCGGCATTTACAGTGGAGATCTTTCTCCACTGTGTACCTGTTTATGAAGCCAATTATATTGCTTCACCTTTGGAGGAGTGAAGTGATCTACAAACGCTTCAAACAGTGGAGAACGGCCCCTGATACTGGAATCTCGTGAGACTTTAGGAGATTGCAGTACCAAAAGTTCACAGAAACACCAAGATGTCAGTTTATTAAGCAGTGATAAATTATCACCGCTCAGTACACGGACAGATGGCATGGATAATGTTAAAAAATAATGAGTCCCCCTACATTATATATATATATATATATATATGTATACACACACACACATTATATATACATGTATATGCACACATTATATATGTATATATATATGTATACACATAAATATGACAGGGGGACATGGTTACAGTGTTGGGGGGTCTGAACGAGGTAGAAGGAAGTTAAAAATCTTCTTCTGTCCCCCTCAGATCCCCTGAGATTCTCTCTTCACTCCCCGATTCTCCACCTCTGAGCTGGGGAATCGTGGAGTGTGAATTCTGACACAGTGAAGCGCTGAGATCGCAGCTTCATAAACTGGCCATTACTGTGTCAGTCAATGAGGATCCTCCATGTGCAGAGATCATTGGCGGGAGAACAAGTTCAAACACTTCTCCCCCCGATTATCTCTGTTTCATAAACTGTTTATGGACTGTGATCAGCAGCGATCCTTGGGATCACTGCTTCATAAACGGACACCTAAGACTGTAAGACATGTAGTATAGGCTTGAATTCCCTTCATTTGGCAATAGTTGTAGGAGATAGGTCAGTAAAGAGCTGGTAGTTATAACCTTGAAACACCAGGGACATGGGACTTTCTTTTTTTACAAAGTCAGCAGGCAAACTGAATTTTCCAGCAACTTAAAACACATTTTTTCTTTTGTAAATGTAAAAAATAAATCACTGCTCTTGGCCAAAGACAATCAGAAAAACTTTTTCCCCTGGGCAGTGCAATCCCTCATGCCTTTTGTTTTGACAACCCTTTGCCTATTAGCATAGAAAATGGGCATTTTTCAATTGACATATTCGGCTTCTATTAGGCTCGGTTCACACCTAATGCCGATGCAGCTCACAGCAGGGGTCCTGTGCATCCTGGTTCACCATTTCAGGTCCAATTTCATCCTGAATTTTGGGCTGCATTTGGACCTGAAATGGACCAAAAGACGCACAGGGCTCCTGTGCAAATTTGCACCGGAGCCGCATCAGAGATATGTGAACCAGCTCCATAGAGAGCTGCTCACAATCTCCTGCTATTGCAAATTGGATGCGGGGATCCAGCATCCAATTCGCAATAGTGTGAACCCAGCCTTAATTTTGGTTGAGTTTTGCATTCGAACTTCTTTATTCGATAAACCTTGCTTGAACCAAACCCAGGGCAGTTCAGCTCATCCCTGCTTACAATCTCAGAATTCAGTGTGCACACTGATGTTTGTTTGTTATGGTATTCTCTTTGTGTTCTTATTGTATCCTTTTTGACTATTACTGATCACACTGTTAAACTGTCTCAAAAAATTACTTCATCAGTATCTTTATCAGACATACTGTATGTATGAATACAGGATATACTGAGGTTTGTGCATACAGGTGGAAAAAGGTCTAAAATGTAGTTGTTTGATAGTAATGTGGCCATGTTTTCCATAGTGGGTTCTATAGTTTTTTTCTTTTTTCCTCAGGTCTCCTAGACCTTTAAGACACCTACACTATATGGCAAATGTATGGAAACAACCCTTCAAATTTTTGAATTTAGATGCACATGGTCAGGTCCACAAGCACATAGTTTGATAAGTGTGGTGTGGAGGATCCAAGTGGTCTGCCCAGAACTTTAACCTAAACCCTATTTAACACTTTACGATGGATGCATTTTGATACAATTTTGCAAGCCATTTCTTCTCATTCAACATGAGTACCTAACTTCACAAATGCACTTTTGGCTGAATGGGAACAAATGTTCACAGACAGGCTACAAAATCTTCTTAAAAGCCTTTCCAAAAGAGTGGAAGTTGTTATAGCTACAAGAAAGAGGCAAATCCTTATGAATGTCTATAGTTTTGAAATGAGATGCCCACCAAACTCACATAGATGTGATGCTCAGCTGTCCACTAATGTTTGGCCATTTAGTGTATATCTATTTATTTTTTTTTGCTAAGTGTGGACCGGTTTGTTCAATGTGTCATTTTAAAAATCAACTACTGAAGAATGTTTCTGGTTTTGTTAGTTGATATGATATTAAATAAAACGTAGCAGCTGTTACATACATCAACATAAAAATGTTTGTGAACCTACAGCCAAATAATTTATTTTCCTTTAGTTGTTGTGTAGCACCTTGCTCATACACGCATGAGTTGTAAGTCCAAATCCATTGGACAGTGTAGTTATTATATAGTAACATTTTTGAAACTATATCGTCTCCCTGTTAAACACTAGCTGTCTAACAGAGGCAATAATGTTCCTTTTTTTGGCTTTACACTGCTTCCATTTCTGGCAATAAAACTTCATACAAATGGAATTAACCTAGTGCCTGACTAGGATTTTCACTTTAAGCATGGATAACTTGGTAGTTGTTCTTGGAATTTGATTGCAAAATACTAGCTTTATAATCACCTCTGGCATCTGCATGTATTTTTTCACAAGCCGTTTAATGCTGTGCTCTGTAAAATCTGTCTAAATAACCTTTACGGACGGAGTTCTGGTCAGATGATGCTCGAGCCTCTATGTATATTTGAGGGTTTGAAGGAATGAGGTGTGTTAAGGCTCTGTGATTATAGGGCATGACAGTAAGTAAGTTTTAGGGAGTTTATATTGCCATATACGGTGCCTTGAAAAAGTATTCAAACATTTTGTCATGTTACAACCAAAAACGTAAATGTATTTTATTGGGATTTTATGTGATAGACCAAAACAAAGTGGCACATAATTGTGAAGTGGATGGAAAATGATAAATGGTTTTCTAAATGTTTTACAAATAAATATGTGAAAAGTGTGGCATGCATTTGTATTCAGCCCACTGGAGCAAATACTTTGTAGAACCACCTTTCGCTGCAAGTCTTTTTGGGGATGTCTCTACCAGCTTTGCACATCTAGAGAGTGAAATATTTGCCCATTCTTCTTTGCAAAATAGCTCAAGCTCTATCAGCCTGGATGGAGAGCATCTGAGAACAGCAATTTTCAACTCTTGCCACAGATTCTCAATTGAATTTAGGTCTGGGCTTTGACTGGGCCATTCTAACACATGAATATGCGTTGATCTAAACCATTCCATTGTAGCTCTGGCTGTATGTTTAGGATCACTGTCCTGCTGGAAGGTGAACCTACGCCACAGTCCCAAGTCTTTTGCAGACTCTAACAGGTTTTTTTTTTCAAGATTGCCCTGTATTTGGCTCTATCCATTTTCCAATAAACTCTGATCAGCTTCCCTGTCCCTGCTAAAGAAAAGCATCTCCACAACATGATGCTGCCACCACCATGTTTCACGGTGTGGATGGTGTTTTCAGGGTGATGTGCAGTGTTAGTTTTCCACGTTTTGCTTTTAGGCCAAAAAGTTCAATTTTGGTCTTATCTGACCAGAGCACCTTCTTCCACATGTTTGCTGTGTCCCCTACCAGCTTCTCCCAAACTGCAAAAAGGGTTTCTTATGACTTTCTTTCAACAATGGCTTTCTTCTTGCCACTCTTCCAGGAAGGCCAGATTTGTGGAGTGGATGTCTAATAGTTGTCCTGTGGACAGATTCTCCCACCTGAGATGTGGATCTCTGCAGCTCCTCCAGAGTTATTATGGGCCCTTTTGGCTGCTTCTCTGATTAACCACTTCAGCCCCGGAAGGTTTTACCCCCTTCCTGACCAGAGCACTTTTTACAATTTGGCACTGCGTCGCTTTAACTGTTAATTGCGCGGTCATGCAATGTTGTACCCAAACAAATATTGCGTCCTTTTATTTCCACAAATAGAGCTTTCTCTGTGGTTTTAATTTTTTTGCGCTATAAATGGAAAAAGACCAAAAATTTTGAAAAAAAATTATATTTTCAACTTTTTGTTATAAAAAAAATCCAATAAACTCAATTTTATTCATACATTTAGGCCAAAATGTATTCAGGCACATGTTTTTGGTAAAATTAAAATCAAAAAGGGTATATTTATTGGTTTGCGCAAAAGTTATAGCGTCTACAACTAGGGTACATTTTCTGGAATTTACACAGCTTTTAGTTTATGACTGCCTATCTCATTTCTTGAGGTGCTAAAATGGCAGGGCAGTACAACCCCCCCCCCCCAAATGACCCCATTTTGGATAGTAGACACCCCAAGGAAATTGCTGAGAGGCATGTTGAGCCCATTGAATATTTATTTTTTTTGTCCCAAGTGATTGAATAATGACAAAAAAATAAATATTTTACAAAAAATTGTCACTAAATGATATATTGCTCACACATGCCATAGTTATATGCGGAATTGCACCGCAAAATACATTTTGCTGTTTCTCCTGAGTACGGGGATACCACATGTGTGGGACTTTTTGGCAGCCTAGCCGCGTACGGGGCCCCCGAAAACCAATCACCGCCTACAGGATTTCTAAGGGCGTAAATTTTTGATTTCACTCCTCACTACCTATCACAGGTTTGAAGGCCATAAAATGCTAAGATGGCACAACGCCCCCCCCCCCCCCAAATGACCCCATTTTGGAAAGCAGACACCCCAAGCTATTTGCTGAGAGGCATGTTGAGTCCATGGAATATTTTATATTTTGCCACAAGTTGCGGGAAAATGCTAAGATGGCACAAACCCCCCCCCCCAATGACCCCATTTTGGAAAGTAGACACCCCAAGCATCTGGGCATTCCATGGCCTACGAAACTGTAATAATACAAGTAAAAAGGCGCAAAGCACAGTTACCTTAGAAGTAAAACCGATTAGTCCAGGAACTGTAAACTGTAAAAATGCATGTATAGGTTCATGCATATATACTGGGAGTATATACGAGAGGTCAGTCAGGGCGGCCACCAAAGGAGCCAAAAGCAGGGTCCAGCAAGCTAAAACAACAAGGAGAGGGGCGCCTCTGAGTATAAATAATTAATACATTTTATTAAAACAACAATTTCCACTCACATAAACGTTGGAAAAGTTGCATTTGGGTCAGTTGGCTGGGATGGAGAGATGCGGTGGAACTACAGGTCACAGCGGTTCCTGCAGGGCATGCCAGGTCCAGAGAGGATTAGTTCTTGCAGCCGGGTGCAGTCTCTTTCAGCAAACAGTCCAACGCAAATCCTGCTGAGTTAGGAGCCAGATTGTATCCCAGATGCAAGGATAAGGGTTCCAGGGAGGGGGAGAGAGAGATGTGTGGGACGCCAGAGCATCCGTTCAGCCGTGCTGCTGCTCACTAGTTGGGTGGTAAAGAGCCTCTAGGAAGGAACACGGCCGGCCGAGTCGGGAATCACAAACGAGGCTTGGGGAGCAAATACAGCGTGGCGCCGGGTGATGATGTCACACGTAGGCATACGTGTGACGTCATCACCGGGCGCCATGCTGTATTTGCTCCCCAAGCCTCGTTTTATCTTATTTTTATCTTATTTTTAAACTGTTCCTTTCATTTTTTTTAATCATTTTTATTGTTATCTCAGGGAATGTAAATATGAAAGCAATAGGTAGTGACAGGTACTCTTTTTTGAAAAAATTGGGGTCTATTAGACCCTAGATCTCTCCTCTGCCCTCAAAGCATCTGACCACACCAAGATCGGTGTGATAAAATGCTTTCCAATTACCAATTGCGCTGTTTACATCCGGCGAAATCTAAGTCATAAAATGCTCGTAGCTTTCGGTTTCTTAGGCCATAGAGATGATTGGAGCCATTCTCGTCTCTGATCAGCTCTATGGTCAGCTGGTCGAATCACCGGCTGCATTCTCGGGTTCCCTGTTGGGACAGAAGAGCCAGAGAAAACCATGGAAGACGGTGGGAGGGGGGGGGACAGTCCCTCCCACTGCTTGTAAAAGCAGTTTAGAGACTAATTAGCCACTAGGATTGCTTTTACATGAAAGCCGACCGCTGGCTGAAAAGAATGATACCAAGATGATACCTAAACCTGCAGGCATCATTCTGGTATAACCACTCAAAGTTCAGCAACATACCAGTACGTTACTGGTCCTTGTTGGGCATATATTTTGTAGCGCTGGTAGATTTTTATCTACCGCTGATAGGTAAATTTAGTGGGTTGCTTATTATAGGAAATTAGATTTGCCTCTGTTCCAGCTTGGCTGACGTTGTGTGTAGTTCCACATTGTGCAGGTGGGTGTTGTTGTCACCATCGGCAGGTGTTGGAAAGGCAACGTGTTGAAGCGGATGAGTGCTCCTCTGTCCCGGAGATAACTCAGTGGAGGTGGTCCTCCGAGTTGCATTCTGGGAGAGGGTATTTATGGGACAGACGCCATGTTTTAGGGTTCGTTTTCAGCCACCTGCTGGCCCTCCTGGCCGACAGGTATGCACTAGGAATACCACATCGTTTTCCTCCGTTCCGGAGGCCCACGTTGCTGCGGCGTGTGGGTGGGCCCAGAAGCCTGTCTGGGGCCTACCACAGCAGCAGAGGAATGGTCCTGAGCTGTCTATTCTGAGTGAAGAAGCTGGACAACCGAGAAGATCCCAGGGGAGGACCCATCATGGAAGGATCATGCAGAGTGCTGGTCTGGAGAGGGGCCCGGTGACTCGGTTGGAGGACGCATTCCGAAATAATCTTACAGTATAGTACTGCCGGGTTGGCTTAAAGGTTCAAGTACTGTATCTGACATTCATCACAAACCAATACATCCTGTGGCAGAGGATCGTACGGGTTTTATTCCAAACAAGTCTGTGGCAGAGACTTTTGTTCGTGCTGCGTGCTGGCTGCTAGGCAAGTGAGAGATGTCTATCGAGGCGGGCAAAGATTAAATCCTACAAAAGGGGAGACTATTCAACTACAAACGTTCAATTGCAAAGAATGTTCTGAAGAATACTACAGAAAGGTATTTGAGCTTCCCTGCAGCTTTCCTTCTACCTCTTTCCTGCTACTTCCCTTGTTCGTTTATTAAAGCATTGGAAAACCTACTCAAGTGTTTGGTGCTTATATCGTCCAGAGGTAAACTCAACGGAACCCTAGACCCGGTGCCGGTGAAACAGAGGTATCGAGAGTGAACGTAATAAGCCCGCTTAAACCAGCAGCTCCACCAAGAGTTATTGCTACAATTGTAATCTTTTTTTTTTTCATGCAGCCTGTGGGAGAATACCTCCCTTCATCCACCCACTTCTAATGATGGGCATACATGCACCATTTATATATGCCAAAGCATGGGGGCATCCGCCCCAAAAGTTAGGAGCAAATCGCTTCTCCGCCCCTGCTGCCCCCATGCTTCGGCATATATGCTCTTTTTTTAACTGTGGTGGTGAAATCACCTCTGACAGCGTTGGAGTCACGGCTTTATGTATCGTGGGAGCAAATGCTGTTGCTGTCAAGATAAATAAATCCGCGCTGCAACTGAATGGCGTACCTGCTAAGCAAATGATGGTTAGCAATAAAACAAAGTAACATTACAGTATAACAGTGATGCCCTGTACACACGATAGGATTTTCCGATGGAAAATGTGTGATAGGACCTTGTTGTCAGAAATTCCGACCGTGTGTAGGCTCCATCACACATTTTCCATAGGAATTTCCAACACACAAAGTTTGAGAGCTTGCTATAAAATTTTCCGACAACAAAATCCGTTGTCGGAAATTCCGATCGTGTGTACACAACTCCGACACACAAAGTGCCACGCATGCTCCGAATAAATTAAGAAACGAAAGCTATTGGCTACTGCCCCATTTATAGTCCCGATGTACATATTTTACGCCACAGCGTTCAGAACGATCGGATTTTCCAACAACTTTGTGTGACCGTATGTATGCAAGACAAGTTCGAGCCAACATCAGTCGGAAAAAATCCATGGATTTTGTTGTGGGAATGTCCGATCAATGTCCGACCGTGTGTACAGGGCATAAGACTTACCATACCTGCAAAGCAAATACAAAAAAAATAGTAAAATAAAACATTTTTTAACGCAACCTGTGCCTAAAATATATATATGCCGAAGCATGGGGGCATCCACCCACAAAAGGTAGGAGCAAATCGCTCCTCCGCCCCTGCTGCCCCCATGCTTCGGCATATATGATGAAGTATGTAACTGTGGTGGTGAAATCACCTCCTACAGCGCTGGAGTCACGGCTTTATGTATCGTGGGAGCAAACGCTGTTGCTGTCAAGATAAATAAATCCGCGCTGCAGCTGAATGGCGTACCTGAAAACAAAAAAATGGTTTACAATAAAACACAGTAAACAGTAAAGTATAAAAGCAAACATGATAAAACATAACAACAATAAAACATTGCAGAATAGAATACAGTAAAAAAGAGCAGAACAATAGAGAGAGAATAGAGAGAGAGAACAATAAAACGCCAACTATTTTTGTTTTTTTTATTTTATATTTTTTTGTGTATTTTTTTTTTTTTTTACTTTTTTTTAACTTTTTTTTTTATAACTGTAACTTTTGTAACTGTAACTGGTTCCAGGTTTGGGGCACTCAAAATGCGATGGCATCTTGGGAGACCCTGTGAAAGTGTACCTAGTCTGTGCAATGCTGTACCCTACGCTAAAACTCAACTAGTGTATGGTAGCGCTCAAAACATTCACCAATGCAAAGACCAGGATTGTCAGGATAGGAGGGACAATAATAGCGGGTGTCACGCCTATATCCGCAATTTCTGCAAACACAACATTTTCTTTGGGGGGCTCGTTGGGTAGGGGTACGCGGGAGGACATAAGGAAAATGCCTCTCATGCAGCCGGCTTACTGCATTTGGATTGGGAAGGTGAGGTGGAAGCACCGTCTGCAAACAGAAGGGCTCTGATGATCTCTTCCTGGAATTTAACGAAGGATCCAGTCCGTCCTGAAGCTCTGTATAGCACATGAGCGTTCACCAAAGCCAATTGAAATAAGTATACAGACACTTTTTTATACCAGCGTCTGGCCTTATGGACAACTAGGTACGGCGCCAACAACTGGTCGTTGAGGTCCACCCCTCCCATATTTTGGTTATATTCGTGGACACATAGGGGTTTCTCCACAACACCAGTTGCCGTAGTAATTTGGACCGTCAGGTCTGGAGGAAGGCAGGTAAGAACTAAAACATTCTTATTATCCCTCCACTTCATAGCGAGCAAATTATTACACTGCAAGCAGGCTCTCTCCCCCAGCCTAAGACGGGAATCTACAAGCCGCTGGGAAAGCCCCGGCGATTAGGTCGCACGGTGCCACATGCCCCAATCTGATGATCAAAAAGGTGACTAAAAAGTGGCACGCTCGTGTAATAATTGTCCACATAGAAGTGGTACCCTTTTCCGAATAAGGGTGACACCAAGTCCCACACAATCTTGCCAGCGCTTCTTATGTAGTCAGGGCAGTTTGTCGGCTCTACGTGGCTATCTTTTCCCTCGTAAACCATAAAACTACATGTATAGCCTGTGGCCCTGTCACAGAGCTTATACATCTTGACCCCGTATCTGGCACGCTTGCTGGGAAGGTACTGTTTGAATGACAAGTGGCCAGAAAACTTAATCAGGGACTCATCAATGCAGACAACTTGATGGGGGGTAAACAAGTCTGCAAAACGTTGGTTGAAGTGGTTTACGAGGGGCCGAATTTTGTAGAGCCGATCGTATCCAGGGTCTCCACGAGGACGACAGAGTTCATTGTCATTGAAGTGCATGAACCGCAAGATCTGCTCGTATCGTGCCCTGGTCATGGAGGCAGAGAACAAGGGCATATGGTGAATTGGGTCAGTGGACCAATATGACCGCAACTCACTCTTTTTAGTTATGCCCATGTTGAGGGAAAGGCCCAGAAAGAGCTTAAATTCGGAAACCGTAGTTGTTCTCCAATCTTTGGCAGGGGAGGACTGGGGAATAGTGGCGATGTGTTGACCAGAATGCAAATTGCTTTGGTCCACAATAGATCAAAAATCAAGTGACGTAAAATCAACTGAATGCAGGTTGGCCAGTGAATGGGGGAAGTACGGGTGCTGCAGAAGTGGTGGGTTCCCAATTAGGATTGGCGAATGCAGCAGGAAGGACACTATGGGCACGACAGGCCTGTGTTCATCTTCTTGGTGGTAACCAAGTGTTACTGCAGTGCTGGATGTATGACCAGGGTGTACTAGGCCGCTGGTGCTTGCCAGTTCACCAGAAGGAATAGCGGCGCTAGTACTTCTCTGCTCCATACGAGAACCCTGCGGTTCTTGCACCTCAACAGCAGAGGAAGAAGATTGGGGTCTGGTACGCCTGACCTTGGCAGGGACCACAACTCCGTCGTCAGAGCTATCTGTGATGGAGCCGCTGCTGTCTACAGGTTTGTATTCTGAGCCTGAATCTGACAGATGAGTGACTTCCTCTTCACTATCTGTCATGCTCAGAAACGTGTAGGCCTCTTCACTAGTGTACCTTCGATTTGCCATTTTGGGCTCTAAATTTAGTGGTACACTAGTGAGACTTACAGGCAAAAAAGCTCCTGACTGTTAGCGACTGTATCAAAACGCTACCAAAAAACTGTTAGCGATCGCAGGGATCAGGCCTGACTCTGCAAACGCTGCAGTTATGTGTTTAGTGTTTTGTAAGTGACAGTGATCAATCGATACTGCACTTGGGTGGGCTGGGCTGGGCTGGGCGGAGGGGCAAAACGCAGGTGCTAGCAGGTATCTGGGCTGATCCCGCTAACACTGCGTTTTTGGGAACCCTAAACTGCTGGGGACGCTAGTATAGATCTGATCGGATCAGATATTGATCCGTTCAGATACTATACCACTAAGGGAGGTGTATGCTGCGTGCGTGGGTGTTAGAGGTACTGGCACTAACCTGACGCTGCCTGGGGTGACACAGACCCTATCTGACCCTAAAACTTAACTTATATCACCGCCGGGCGATAAGGGGGTTAAACCTTTATTAGGTAATAAACGGCGGGTGCCCTGACACTATAAAAAACTAACCAGCGTCACCCGTAACAGTTATACTGTGATCACTGGTGAAAGGGTTAACTAGGGGGCAATTAGGGGGTTAAAAACTTTACTAGGTAGTATATGGGGGTCCCTGATGCTATAAAAAGCTGACGGCGAACCTAAATACTTACCTCCTTAACTAGCATCACCTGTGACACTAATACAGCGATCAGAAAAACGATCGCTTAGTGACACTGGCGACGGGGGGTGATCACGGGTTTAAAACTTTATTAGGGGGCCTAACACTAACTGCCCTACCACTTATAACTGTCACAAAATGACACCAATGCATAATCAGAAAAAAAAAACTGCTATTGGTGTCACTGTGACAGGGGGTACAGGGGGGTGATCGGGGGGTGATGGGGGGTGAAAAGTGTGCCTAGAGTATTCTACTGTAAGTGTTGTATTTGGTGCACTTACTTGGATGTCTTCTTTCCTCGGTGCCGGAACGAAAAGACCGACACGAGGAGAGATGACATCACTTCCTCTGCCACTGTTTACATTACAGCAGCAGAGGAGCCAGGAGCGATCGTGAGGGGGTGGCCATGAATCAGTGGCCTCCCCCTCACCTCGGATCGCTCCTGACAAGAATCCGACCGCCGCAGGCACCGGGGTAGGTTTGCAGTTGTGCCATACTCTTTCCATTTTCGAATGATGGATGAAACAGTGCTCCTTAATGGCCATAATTTCCATGCTTCCCAAATCTAAATCTGATACAACCTCTTGGACAAATTACCATCCTATTTCACTTCTTAATATTGACATTAAACTTTTAGCTAAAATACTTGGGACACGCTTGAATCAAGTAATAGGCAAACTTGTTCATCAAGATCTAGTTGGGTTTACTCTTGCGCCAAGAAAGTAATATTATTGGTAGAGCTTCTTTAGTCGCCCATGTCGCTAAATCCAGATGTCTGCCTGTTTTTTATCGCTCGATATAAGAAAAGCATTTGACACTGTCTCATAGCCATACTTACAATATATTCTTAAAAAATGGGGGTTTGGACTGCATTTTTTGAAGTGGATTTCATCCTTATAGGACAAGCCGAATGCATTTATCAAATCAGACCCTTCACCTATTGTAAGAGGCACTCGTCAAGGATGTCCTCTCTCTCCCCTCCTATTTGCACTCCTTATTGAACCCTTGGCCCATTTAATTCGATCTGATCCAAACATAAAAGGTAGTGAATTAGCTTGATGTCATCATAAAGTATATCTTTTTGCAGATGACATCTTACTCTTCATGTAATCTCCCCATATGACAGCATCTAATCTCCTCCCTATCCTAAACCGTTTTGCACAGATTTTGGGCTTGACAGTTAACTATCAAAAATCGATTGCATTCAACAATTCCTTGCTTCCTTCAGACCTTCAGCTTGCTAAAGATTAATTTCCATTCTCTTTGAGACCTCATAGACTTCCATCCCTAGGAATACAACTCACTCCTAAAATAACTGACTAAGCTAACTTCCCTTCATTACTAAAACGGGTTACTGAATTATTATCACAATGGTCCTCTATCCCTTTATCCTAAATAGGCAAAATTATTGTAATTAAGATGGCTATGTTTCCAAGGTTTTTATATCTTTTTAGAGTCTTGCCCATCCCAGAATTTTCTCCTTTATCTGTGGTACAACGAAACCTCGAACCTCTAAATCCACTCTCTATCTCCCACAATGCTGCGGAGGTTTAGGTCTCCCAAATATTTCTGCTTACTATCATTCTGCACACCTTGCACATTTACCCAAATACCATGCAACCAAAGAAATTCCTTTATGGGTAACAATTGAGTCTATCGACTGTGACCCTATTTCAGTAATTAACATGTTATGGTTAAGACCAACTGATCGTACTTTTATTCTCAATCCTATCACGAAACATTCTTTATTCATCTGGGACAGATTCAAAACTTCTCCTGGCTTTCAATCTCATTTACCGCTCCTTTCTTTAGTTAAAAATCCCGCTTTTTACCCTGCCTTGATCGCTTCTAAATCTTTAAAAGCATGGAATACAGCTAATTTATCCCGTCTATATAATTTGGTATCTGCCTCCTCCATACATTTTTTTCCTACTTTGTGTGATACATTTTAACTTCCTCAATTGAAACTGTTCCGATATTTGCAAATCAAAAAATGTTTCCAACCTTATCTCAATTCCAACTCCCAACTATCCCAGGTATCGCGCTTTGAATGCATATGTATTTCTGACCCTCATGCTAGAGGACTTGTTTAGTTTCTCTATCAGCAAATTTTAATTAGTAGTACTAACACTGGTTATATGTCTTATGTCATATTACTCCAAATATGAACTAGACCTTAATAGCTCATTTAATGCTACTGAATTTTCTAGCATATGGTCCGCCACTAAGTCTACTTCTTCTAATGTTGTTGCTGTTGAAACTAACTTTAAGGTGCTAGCCCGTTGGTGTTTGGTCTCCACTAGAATATCAAAATTTTCTTCTGATTACCCGGAAGCTTTTTTTCATGGCTGTTCAGAGTCTGGCACTCAACTTCATTTGGATTGCCCAATTGCCCAAAAATTATGGAACACAGTTTTTGACTAATGCCCCGTACACACGATAGGATTTTTTGACGTTCTATGGGAGCTTGTTGTCGGAAATTCCGACCATATGTAGGCTCCATCAGACATTTTCCATCGGAATTTCCGACACACAAAATTTGAGATCTGTATCTCAAATTTTCTGACAACAAAATCCGTTGTCGTAAATTCCGATCGTGTGTACACAATTCCAGCGCACAAAGTTCCATGCATGCTCGGAATCAAGCAGAAGAGCTGCACTGGCTATTGAACTTCATTTTTCTCGTCGTATGTGTTGTACGTCACTGCGTTCTTGACGTTTGGAATTTCCAACAAGATTTGTGTGACCGTGTGTATGCAAGACAAGTTTGAGCCAACATCTGTCGGAAAAAAACCCATGGATTTTGTTGCTGGAAAATCCTATCGTGTGTACAGGGCATTAGCCTCCAAAATCTTTGATACACTTATACAGCCCAATCCTGCTACAGCCCTATTAAACCTGAAACCTGATGGGATCACACAGAATCAATTTTGCCTTCTTTTATAGCTCCTAACAGCCTCAAAACAAACCATTGCTAAGACATGGAAAACTCAATATTTAATTCTAGCTGAAACCAAACACAGAACTAATAAAGCTCTTATTCAAGCTAAAATAGAAACAATCGACAGAGATCGAATTGGTCAATTGAGAAACTCATGCATCCTTGGGTTAAGCAATGTTTACCTCTAGACTTTGATGACACACTATTATTGCCTTTGAATTTTAATCTATTTGCCTTGACTATACTTTCTATTCATTTGAGATCGCATTACAACTTGTAAACCCCCTCATTCCTTTCCCTCCTTTTTTCTACCCTCTTTTCTCTATATACTCCAATTTTTTGTTTTCTACCTTTCTTTAAATATTGTGTGGCACTTATAAACACATTACCTCTTCTGTTTTTAATATATACGTATTAGATTGATCTCATTACTGCTCTTGCAAAATGGACCAATAGTCACTAGCTTACTTTTCTACTGTAGTCTATTCATTCATGTTTTATTGTTATTATGTTTTATCATGTTTGCTTTTCAGGTATGTAATTTTTTTATACTTTACTGTTTACTGTGTTTTATTGTTAACCATTTTTTTGTTTTCAGGTACGCCATTCAGCTGCAGTGCGGATTTATTTATCTTGACAGCAACAGCGTTTGCTCCCAGGATGCATAAAGCCGTGACTCCAGCGCTGTAGGAGGTGATTTCACCACCACAGTTAAAAAAAGAGCATATATGCCGAAGCATGGGGGCAGCAGGGGTGGAGGAGCGATTTGCTCCTAACTTTCGGGGTGGATGCCCCCATGCTTCGACATATATATATATATATTTTAGGCACAGATTGCGTTAAAAAATATTTTATTTTTTACTATTTTTTTTCGTCATATATAAACAGCAATTGCACCATGCATGTGAGGTATCACCGCGAAGGTCACATCGAGGGCAGTAATTTTAGCAGTAGACCTCCTCTGTAAATCTGAAGTGGTAACCTGTAAAGGCTTTTAAAGGCTTTTTAAAATGTATATAGTTTGTCACCGCTGCACGTTTGTGCGCAATTTTAAAGCATGTCGTGTTTGGTATCCATGTACTCGGTCTAAGATCGTCTTTTTTACTCCATCAAACATTTGGGCAATATAGTGTGTTTTAGTGCATTAAAATTAAAAAACGTGTATTTTTTCCAAAAAGTATGCGTTTGAAAAATCGCTGCTCAAATACTGTGTGAAAAAAAAATGCAACACTGTCCATTTTAATCTGTAGGGCCTTTGCTTTTAAAAAATATATAATGTTTGGGGGTTCAAAGTAATTTTCTTGCAAAAAAATATTTTTTCATGTAAACAAAAAGTGTCAGAAAGGGCTTTGTCTTCAAGTGGTTAGAAGAGTGGGTGATGTGTGACATAAGCTTCTAAATGTTGTGCATAAAATGCCAGGACAGTTCAAATGACCCCATTTTGGAAAGTAGACACCCCAAGCTATTTGCTGAGAGGCATGTCGAGTCCATTGAATATTTTATATTTTGACACAGTTTGCGGGAAAAAGACAATTTATTTTTTTTTGCACAGTCACTAAATGATATATTGCTCAAACATGCCATGGGCATATGTGGAATTACACCCCAAAATACATTCTGCCGCTTCTCCTGAGTATGGGGATACCACATGCGTGAGACTTTTTGGGAGCCTAGCCACGTACAGGACCCCAAAAACCAATCACTGCCTTCAGGCTTTCTAATGCCGCGTACACACGACCGGTTTTGCCATGGGAATAAACTCCGAAGGTTTCTCAGACGGAACTCCATTCAAGCGGTCTTGCCTACACATGGTCAAACCAAAGTCCGACCAAAGTCCGACTGTCCAAAATGAGGTGACGTACAGCACATACGACGGGACTAGAAAAAGGAAGTTCAATAGCCAGTAGCCAATAGCTTCCATCTCGTACTCAGAGCTTGCGTCGTTTTTGGTCCGTCGGAACAGCATACAGACGAGCGGTTCTCCCGAAAGGAATTGGTTCCATCGGAAATATTTAGAACATGTTCTATTTCTAGGTCCGTAAGAATTTTCAAAAATAAAAGTCAGGTGAGGCATACACACGATTGGAATATACGATGAAAAGCTTCTGTCTGACTTTTTCTGTTGGACATTCCGCTCGTGTGTACGCGGCTTAAGGGTGTAATTTTTATTTCACTCCTCACAGTTTCGAAGGCCATAAAATGCCAAGATAGCACAACCCCCCCCCCCCCCCACATGACCCAATTTTGGAAAGTGGACACCCCAAGCTATTTGCTGAGAGGTATGGTAAGTATTTTGCAGATCTCGCTTTTTGTCACAAAGTTTTGAAAATTGAAAAAAGAAACAAAAAAAAATTATTTTTTCTTTCTTCATTTTCAAAAACAAATGAGAGCTGCAAAATACTCACCATGCCTCTCAGCAAATAGCTTGGGGTGTCTACTTTCCAAAATGCGGTCATTTGGGGGGGGGGGGTTGTGCTATCTTGCCATTTTATGGCCTTTGAAACTGTGATAGGTAGTGAGGAGTGAAATTAAAAAATGTACGCCCTTAGAAAGCCTTAAGGCGCTGCTTAGTTTTCGGGGTCCTGTACGCGGCTAGGTTCCCAAAAAGTCTCACACATGTGGTATCCCCATACTCAAGAGAAGCAGCAGAATGTATTTTTGGGTGTAATTCCACATATGCCCATGGCATGTTTGAGCAATATATCATTTAGTGACAACTTTGTGCAAAAAAAAAAATTTGTAAAAGTTTGTCATTTTCCCGCAACTTGTGGCAAAATATAAAATATTCCATGGACACAACATGCCTCTGAACAAATATCTTCCACATATAACCATGGCATGTGTGAGCAATATATCATTTGGTGACAACTTTTTGTAAAAATTTTTTTTTTTGGTCATTTTTTAATCACCTGGGACAAAAAATTAAATATTCAATGGGCTCAACATGCCTCTCAGCAATTTCCTTGGGGTGTCTACTTTCCAAAATGGAGTCATTTGGGGGTGGTTTTACTGCCCTGCCATTTTAGCACCTCAAGAAATAAGATAGGCAGTCATAAACTAAAAGCTGCGTAAATTCCAGAAAATGTACCCGAGTTTGTAGATGCTATAACTTTTGCGCAAACCAATAAATATACACTTATTGACATTTTTTTACCAAAGACATTTGGCTAAATACATTTTGGCCTAAATGTATGACTAAAATTGAGTTTATTGGATTTTTCTTATAACACAACATAGAAAATATAATTTTTTCAAAATTTTCAGTCTTTTTAAGTTTATATCGCAAAAGATAAAAATCTCAGAGGCAATCAAATACCATAAAAAAAACTCTATTTGTGGGAAAAAATGGACACAAATTTTGTTTGAGTACAACATTGCATGACCGCGCAATTACCAGTTAAAGCGACGCAGTGCCAAATTGTAAAAAGTCCTCTGGTCTTTAGGCAGCCAAATGGTTCGGGGCTGAAGTGGTTAAAAGAGCGGACAAAAATCTGGATGGCTTAACGCCAATGTAAAAATTAATATAAAAGCAAAAGAGAAGTCCTTCAAAAAATACAAGGTTGAGGGATCATCATCAGCATTCAAACTTTATAAAGGAAGAACTGCTTGGACCTTGAAGAAGGGGACATACCCCGAAAGCTTGTCCTGAAAAATTGTACGTTAGTGCAAATAAAAAAAGTATCATGGACAGTACTCAATTTTCTCTGTCATAATTGCACTAATACGGCCACAATCACATCAAGTAAACTTTATAAAGAATGCAACAAGAAATGTAAGGATGCAATTAGTGTGGCTAAATTCTTCAGCCTCTTGGCGATCACAACTCTGTCCACTTTAGGCTGCACAGGCTCTTGCCTAGTTACACACAATCTCTTGGTCTCTCTTTCAGACCACCACCTGGTCATACCTGGTCACCTCGCCAGGGTAGATCCTCACCTAGTGTCTATTTGTACACACATGCTGTTTATGCAGCAGCTTATCTCCAGGGAAAGGAGCCCTCAATCACAGCCCCCCCACCACTTGATCCTTTTAGTCGACTAAAATCTCCAGTACATTTAGTCGACTAAAATCATTTTAGTCAACTCGAATGAAATTGAATGTGTTTAGTTAAATAATGCATTATTTAAGCATTTCTTTAGAATTTTATAACTTATTTTACACTCCTGGAGTTAAAAAGGACCACCTAATATCATGTTATTATTTATGGTTTGAACAAACTACACAGACACAGATTTAGCTGTTATATAACGTCTTTACTCTGTAAAACCAAGTTTTGTTACAAAAATATTGCTTTTTTGATTCACACAGCTTCATTCCTTGCTAAAAGTGCATGCTACTTTCCTGTTGTTGAGAACAAGTAGCCCAAAGCCCACCTGCACACAGCACAGTCAATTAAATCACTGCGTGGACAAATGCTTGTACGAGTGAGACATAGCAAAGAGGAAGATCCAAAGCGTTATAACAGACAATAGAAGCAATATGGTGGCAGCATTTGAACAAACCACAGCAGCAGCAAAAGAACCTCCCAGATCTAGAGAGGAAGGTCTCGTCTGGTGCATGGAGGCAAGTGTTAAAAGAATCTTTGATAAAGCAAGATCAATAGTGAACATCTTCAAGTCTTCCATTCCAGTGCAACACTGAAGATATTGGAGCATTGTGGCCTTACTCTTTTAAATGACAACCCCACACGCTGGTCAAGTAATACTAGTAGTACATTCAACATGATCGAAAGATTCCTCAAACTGAAAAAGTCGGTCTGTCAAATCGCACAGCTTGCTTCCTAGTTAAATGGAAAAAGCTCACATCAATGCAGGACCTACTGCTGCCTTTTGTGGAGCATAACATACTAAAACTCTCCAGAGTGACACCATGTCCATGTCCCTGCCCTCTTTTATCTACTCTCTACTCAGACACCTTAAGGACTTTAAACAGAACACTATCTACAAGACCTTGCCACAATTGCACAGAAAATGAAAGAGAATGTAAACCAGCGTTTTGCTTCATTCGTTCTTAGATCCAAGTAACTGATGAAATGTTCTCGCCAGTGCTTGCAGCAGCTGCTTGTTTTTTTGTTGCAGGAACAAATGAGAAATGGAGCGCTAACAGGTGCTATTTTTGAAATAAAAAATGGGACAGTGGTGTGGATCAGGAAGTGTGGTGTTTGCAGGAAGCAAACAGTTGAGGTGGTCGTTAGACCTACAGTACTGGGTACAAATGGATGGGGTAGGCGGCAGCCAGCTTCTCAGAGCAGAAGGGACTCTGTGGTGAAGACAAGCAGAAAAAAAGAGCAGCGCCGCTCTAAGGGTAGTAGTGTGTATAAAAGGCTTTAATAATGTTTAAAATATGCACTCACATTTAGGCTGATAAAAACAGGCATGTAGTGTTACTCTTTAACATCATGAGATCACATCCGGTGGACCGCTGGGCTGTGGAGGAGTCATTCCCTGGCCGCTTTCGGTGATGTCCGAAGCTCTGAGGTATGTAGTTCCATCAGACAGTGCGTCAGCTGGTCCGTGGGTGGAGATGTCAGATGCTGGAGAGCCGGGGGGCGTGGCTGTAGCGCTCACGTTAGGAGCATGCGTGCTCCTTCATCAGGCGTGTCACCACATCTGACATCTTCACCCACGGACCAGATGACGCACTGTCTGACTCCTCCACAGCCCAGCGATCCACTGGATGTGATCTCATGATGTTAAAGAGTAACACTACATGTCTGTTTTTATCAGCCTAAATGTGAGTGCATATTTTAAACATTTATAAAGCCTTTTATACACACTACTACCTTTTTTCTGCTTGTCTTGTCTTTTTTTTAATTTTGCAGTCTGTGAAAACCCTTGTTGATGTAGCAGATGAGAATATTCAGGAACTGCTTAAGAAAGCAGAGGAGTATGTCCGTGCCATAAGAAAATCCACATTGCCCCACTTACAAGATGAGGATCTGACTAACTCTGAAGATGATGTGTAAGAAGAGGAGAATATTGAAAAAGCACAGGAAGTGGAAAAAGTACCATCCACATCAAAGCAGCCAGTCTTTCTGTTTCGTTCAGAATGCTGCAGAAGACCTAGGCAGAGCATCTCCCCAAACAGGCAGCATAGAGCAGCAGATCAGACTAACTGGTAATCCGATGCACACAATCCATTTTGCTATGGCCTTCTCCCTGGCCTCAGTGGCCTGTTGTTTTTTAGAGTAAATTTTCTATTTTGAAACACTTAAAAGAGCAGTTTACTGTTGTGGTGCACTGGCTTGACTTGGCTCATGATTGGAGGTTTTATGTATCTGTGGGGTTGATGAGGGGAAAACAATCAAGTTATTCTGATTTTACTTTCTCTCTCACCCCACACAGTCAGTTCTAAGGTGTCTCTCTATAATATACTACATGTATGGCCCTTCCCAGGGCCGGCCTTAGGCCTTCAGGTGCCCTGTGCCCTGCGAAAATTATTGACAGTGCCCAGCCCAGTGACCACATCCCTCTATATAGATTTTGGTGAGATACTTAAATTCTGGGAAAGCATCAGCTGAGGGATATTATGAAATCACTCCCATTAAGATTCAGTCACTAAGTGCACAACAGGACAAACTAACAAACAGCTATTACTTCAGTATAACAAAAGGTATGCAATTTGACTGCAAGAAAGTTTGTTAAAAAAAATACCTGCAATGTACATAGATAAGACTGTTCTCAACAAAAGTTGAGTTAAGTGTACTCATACTGTGCTTACCTTTGTATGAATTTTGGGATGAGTTGTCCCGAATGGAGGTCTGTAATGCTGCACAGTGCTCTGGACAGTGGTCTGAGGAGTCCTGTAATGTTGCACAGTGCTCTGGACAGTGGTCTGAGGAGGCCTGTGCTGCATACTGCATAGTGCACTGGACGGTGGTCTGAGGAGGCCTGTAATGCTGTAGAGTGCTCTGGACAGTGGTCTGAGGAGGCCTGTAATGCTGCATAGTGCTCTGGACGGTGGTCTGAAGGAGGGCCTGTAATGCACAGTGCCCTGGATGGCACTACCAGTGGTCAGAGGAGGCCTGTGATGCTGCATAGTGCTGGATGGTGGCCTGAGGGATGGCCAGTAATGCACAGTGCCCTGGATGCCACTTCCAGTGGTCAGAGGAGGCCTGTAATGCTGGACAATGCTGGATTGCGGGTGTCTGAGGGATGGCCTGTAATGCACAGTCCCCTGGATGCCATTGCCAGTGGTCAGAGGAGGCCTGTGTAATGCACAAACAGTGCTGGATGGTGGTCTGAGGGGAGGCCTCAGGCTTTCTGTAATTGTAATGTACTACACTCTCACAGTCTGCTCTGCTCTCTGCTTTGGACGTGGGCAACTGGCTGCTCTGCTCTCTGCTCTGGACGTGGGCAACTGGCTGGCGGTCATCCCGTGAGTCGGGACTCGGGAGTGGGACAGTCTCGTTGGGACTCGGGAGGCACAGTGCTGCTCTGGTCTCTGGCATTCGTGGTGCACACAGTCGTTTGCTTACTTGCTGGGAGCGAAAGCAGGTGGAGCTCTGTGAAAACCGGAAGATAGTTCACGAGGGTAAACATCTCTCCTTGCCATTTTCATCCTGTCTTTGTTCGTTAACGAAAATAGATTTGATTTTCGTCATAGTTCTTGTCAGTGGACAAAATGTGCTGTACTTTCCGTTTCATTTTCGTCACTGTGAAAATGTCGCTGACAAAAACTTTGACGAAACATTTTCATAGACGAAATTTATACTGTTTGCATCCCCTGTCTGTGGAGTAGGGATCTGACAGCTGTGAATCTGGGTCTGGCAAACAGGTAAATGGTGTTTGTCTGGGGGGAGTGGTGGGAGCAACATCAGTGTTGGAAGCAGGAAGTTTGGGATCAGGGCAACACTGTGTTGCATCCCCAGAAACTAGTGTTGGAAGGCAACATGTTTTAGTTCATGATACAAGAGGTGTTTGAAATATGAACAATGGCTATACCAGACCTTTGCATCCTTGGGGGCTGTTTGGAATGTAACAAGTTGCACATCAAAGCTTTGTAGCATATCAGATTATTCATCTGAAAGAAGCAAGGCTGAACAAAAGCTTGGCTCCTGTCTTTCTGGTGTTATAACATGGAAATCCTTGATTAGCCCTCTGCAAGCAAGCTTGAAAAGGACCATAGCTGACAAAATGATTGATGAATGTCCTGCTACAAATATCAAAGGCTCAAAAGGCATTGAAGATACATAGACATGATACATGGACAATGCTGCCCCTAGAGGCCAATACAGCAGGACGGACAGAAATATAATATATTGAGAAGGACTGCCCCGAAACTACTTTCATTCGTTAGAAACCAAAATGGGCAGGCGAAGAGGTTGGGTCTGGATGGTGTGTGGATGAAGTTTAAAAAGGGCACACAGGAGGGAAGTTGTCTCTTTTGCGCTCTTTGCTTGTGCCTGATGGCTCTCTGAGCCGCATGGCTTTCTCTGTTACCATCTCAAGCCCAGCTGATGATACCGTATCTATGGGACAGCTTTATGAGAAGTATATTTGATAGTTCTTGTTGTTTTATGCTTTGTAATACCTTCCTTTATTATTTTAATGTTAGAGTTTTCCTATTTTCTTGGGAAATAAATAAGACGTTGTTTTATTAAGCAGTGTGTTTGTTTTCATAGCTAACCTTATATCATTGTGCTTATTAATAGTAACTATCAGAGTTTTAATATACTAGCTAATTATAGGAGTAGACAAGTTAATACATATACAGAATAAATAGTGGGTATCCGTAATCACCTTCGGATAATATTTAGTATAGAACTTATTCCAATTTTGGAATTTATTTCAACTGGTCTAGAGCAGACTTCTGTGCACCTGGGTCTTGTTTTGAAGTTTTTTTGTACTTGGACATGGCAGTTTTTTTTGTCCCATAATTTAGAGTTCCTGATAAGCAGTCAGACCGTGCAGAGATCATGCAGTGAGCTTCTTAACATGATCATAGGCAAGCCATGCCCCTGAGGATTTCAGCTTTAAATGTTTGCAGGCATTTAAAGTCATTACTGAAGAGAGCCTTATTTGTAATATTTTATATTCTTTTAATAACACACAAAGTACTCACCTGATATGTGAACCAGTTTAAATTCTGGCACATGTGAAGTCCCTACTGTATGTAAATACAGCATAGCTTGTTAGAAATCCTCTTCTCATGCTCTTCTCACTGGTTGCTAGAGATAAGATCCAGCAGGGTGGGGAATGCCTCGGGGCCAATGATTGGCCCATTTCAGGTGACAGCTTCCTGGCATCCAAAGTCATGTGGGTTTGGAAGACCATCCAAACACACCCAAGCTCATTTCTACTCCTTGCTACATCAGCTCAACTCTAAGACTGGTACTTACAATAAATCCAAAAAAGCATGTTATGGTATTGCTAAACAATAAATGTGCATGGATTGATTTTCAGTTCACAATTCTAATGTAAACCTGTCACAAACTAAACATATGATGAAAATAATCAATTGGCAGAGGTAAAAACATCATGTCAAAGTGACCAGTAGCTCCTGAGATACAGGCAGATAAAATTATATGAAAACTTAACTTTTAATTTCAAGTTTATTCATGACTGCTTCCACCTCTAAAATCTCTGTAATGGTAGTGAGGCTGCCCATCACTTTAAAAGACCAATAGGCAAGCTGCAGGGGTGAAAGGGGCAGAGTCAAGCCCAACCTATGAAAAAAATAACAACATTTTTGTATAATTTCAGCTGTCACTATCATCCGAACTACTATTCATTATAACGTTCACCCTTTGCCATGGGTTACCTCTGATTATGCATTTTTTATCATCAGCTCAATTTAAATTGTTTAGTTTTGTGGCAGGTTTACTTTGCTTATATATGTATCCTCCAACTCTTTTCTTTTATTAAAAAAAGCAGCAACTACTCCATAAAATAGTTCATGGACCCAAGCTTTGGCTGTTGTGCAGCAAATAAGTTGTTAAATTCCATTTCCATATAGCACAATTTCTGCTGAGCTTATTTGGAAAAGAAAAATAAACTCCCCTGCTGTTTGGTTGCAATCCATGAAGGGTGCCCAGCACACATGGAAACACAGTACACATGGAACTATTTACTGCTGATGAAAAATCTAAGCTCAGAGTGCTGACAGTGAGTCCAAATCGCATGGTTGTGTTTTTCCTGACACCATCTAAATCCACAACAACTGGCCTGGCTGTGTGAACACATACCGCTCTCTTTAATATGGTTTTTGACTCTTTTTATTTGTTTTATCAAATTGCAAGTAAAAAAAGTCATTTTGAATGCGGGTGTGAGCTGGTGATGGCTGTATGTTGTCACTTACAGAGTCCTTTGTGCCAAATACATCCCTTGGTTAGAATTTGTTTTAGCTACTTAGCAAGAGCGTTTCTAAATGGTGTGCCCCTCTTTGTCAGCTGTACACAGTTATTTGCAGATCTTTGCAGTTCTGCGAACTTCAGTCTTATAAACCAATGTTCGGTGATTTGTTCATAAAACGAAAGCCAGTAGTTGAGGATACTAAATAAAGCATTTTTTTCCTGGGAAACACAATGTTTTTGTTAAATTGGCAGTGAGATACTGTAGAGTTTGCTGTCTCAAAAATGCAGTTAAATTAGAATTAGGAAAGGTCATACTGTTTTGTATTTAGGTAACTGCATGCCTCCCTAATTTCTGAAATGATAAAGAGGGACACCTTTTAGCACACTGTATGTAGAAAAAGCCTCGGCTCTGGTCACATGGACCACAAAGATCTAATATACAAAAAATGATAAGCTAAAACACACAAATGCTTTTTTTTGCCTCTATTTTTCTTTTATATTGGCTTATCAAAATAACAAATGCAGTGAAATAGAGGTTGGCGAAAAAGTTAAGTGCAGCATAACACATTTGATAGTAAAATAGTTTATATTTTGTATAAAGATGTACACATCAGACCAAAAAGAGTGTAACTGAGGCTGCATGAGGAACAGGGGGATTTGGCCTCTAAAGTGGGACAGTCCCTCCAAATGAAGGACAGTTGGGTGCTATGTATCTATGTACTTTGGTGAAGTAGTGTAACCTTGGAACACTCCACAGCATCACCTACAAAGGATAAGGTCTATGCCCTTTGTATATATGGGCTTCAGATTGTACAAAGCAGCGATCATTAAATGGCGGAACCGGACCAAGTGACAGTCTTCTCCAGACCGCAGCCGTGCCACTGACATGGCTGGATGTCCTCTCCCGGGCTTCCTGCTCGGCGGACAATGTCATCCTCACAGTGGGCAAGGCCGGCGGAGCTGCAAATTGGGACTGAGGGGTAGGAGCTGCACAAGTTATTATGTTAACAAGTCGGTGATTACCCGGCTTGTTAATATGAAAAAACTCCCGTTCTCTGTCCCGATCTGTTAAAAGGAAATTTTGCTGACCGGACCACTGTAAATTTTTTCCTCTTGGCTGCACAAAGGGGTATAATGGGACCTGGAGGGGGGCCTCTTTCTAACGGAGTGTACAGTGCACACCTTCATTCACTCTGGTCCTAATGGGTCTACCTCCTTGTGACATGACTCTCACCCCTGCCCCAACCTCTCACAAAGTAAAAATAAAATTGGCACTGTGTAGCACTTCTCTTACCTTATCTATTAGTACTGTAGCTGTGGCTGGCTCCCGCATCCTCTGTGACTGGCTCCTGTGGGTAGTTGGCTGGCTGGCACCCTACTGTGGCTGGCTAGCTGGCTCCCTGATGTGGGTGGGTCACCAGTGGTGGCTGGCTGGCCCTGCTGTGGGTGGGTCTCCGTGGGTGGCTGGCTGGCACCCTGGTCCTGCTGTGGGTGGGTCACAGTGGATGGTTTGATGGCACCCTGGTCCTGTTGTGGGTGGCTGGTGTGTCCTCTCCTCCTCTGCCGTTTCAGGCACTGTTTGCCGGGGTGAGGGAGGGACTTGGAGGGAGACTGCGGCCCCTATCCGGGACGATAGAACAAGAAGGTTTGCAGCAGGCCCAGTGCGCAGTGGCGTGTGGCGCAATGGGTAATGACATCATGCTGTGGCACCTGGCGGCCGCTGTTATCCAATGTCCCACCTCTTTTGATAGACGTCACACGTCCCCTGGCATTGAACTAGTGTGATGTCTGTCAAAGGAGCCAGGGGGCGGGAAATCGGATGACAGCGGTCGCTGGGTAAGCGGGAGATCCCTGATCTGTGTGATTAGAGAGCGCTCGCCCTCCCCCTTACCTGTCACACCCTCCCCACCCCCGGGGCACTGAGCAGGCTAGTGCATCGGCGTGGCTCTCCTCCCAGCCTGCCACAGTAGATGGAGCCAGGATGAGAACGGGGTGGTGGATGGAGCCAGGATGGGAACGGGGTGGTGGTGGATGGAGCTGGAATGGGTTTGGGGGGTGGATGGATCCGGGATGGGATTGGGGTGTTAGATGGAGCCAGGATGGGAGCGTGGATGGCACTGGGATGGAATCAGGGGGTGGGGGTGGGGGGGGTGGAGCTGGGATGAGATCTGTGATTTGGGAGGGTAGGGTTAAAGGATGATATGTGCCATGGGATGCTTTTCAAGGGGGGGGTAAGAAGGGCCTGGGCAGGTAACATGTGCCACGGGATGCTTTTCAAGGGGGGGGTGAGAAGGCCCTGGGCAGGTAACAATTGTGCTGCCAGGAGTGATTCTAGGGAGGGGGGAGGTAAGAAGGGCCTGGGCAGGTAACATGTGCCACGGGATGCTTTTCAAGGGGGGGTAAGAAGGGCCTGGGCAGGTAACATGTGCCACGGGATGCTTTTCAAGGGGGGGTGAGAAGGCCCTGGGCAGGTAACAATTGTGCTGCCAGGAGTGATTCTAGGGAGGGGAAGGGGGGTGGGAGATAGGATATGTGCTAGGTGTTTTGAGAGGGGAGAGGAATTGTGCTGGGGAGTCAAACTTCAAATCTGCCCCCCTCCTTCTAATACAATCCTCTCTAACCCAAAACACCTCCCCCCCCGCTTTCCTATACACCACCCCCCCTTCCCCTCCCTAGAATCACTCCTGGCAGCACAATTGTTACCTGCCCAGGCCCTTTTCGCCCCCCCTTCCGAGACTCTTGTTACAGACCTCTTATGGCAGGTGTTCTTCTTCCAACGCTCTTGCTCCCGGCTTGTGTGCGTGAATGTAAGAGCCAAGGAGAAGGCTGTTTGTCAGTGTCTCTACTCTCTGCCTCACTCCCTCGTCCCTCCTCCCCCATGCTCCCACACATTGCGTGCAGCTGAGGGATAGCGGAAGGGAAAAAAGGGAGCCGCGGCGCCCAGTGTCAATCCGACTTAGAGCCTGGTGTCACCCGTGGTCGCCCCCCCCTTCAATATCGACGCCAGCAGCGCTGGGGCCCGGGTGAGCCCGAAACGATGGTCGCAGGAGTCAGCAGGAGCACTGAGAGTTCCAACAGGTGGCGCTGGCCGGCCCCTATCAGGGGTTGGGCCCTCGGTTCGTGGCCGAACTGACCGACTGGTCAGTCTGCCCTTGGATGTCACCTAAGAGGGGCCATTGGGGAAAGTATCAGTGAGGGAGCTGGAAAGCAGATTACAGCTGGCGATATGCTAGTAGAAATTTATTCTAACGTTTTCATTTTAAGAGTATTTGTTTGATTTTCTAATCATTAGTCGGGTGAAATCGGTGATCGTTTTCAACTGCAGTGACTAGAAAATCTGAAGAAGCAGGATGAAAATTTTTTCTCAAATGAACACATTTCTAACAGTGTATGCGGTTTTAATTCAGCAAAGTTCATTCATTGCAAAATCGATTGTTAAAAGCAAATACGTTTTTGAAGCACCTTCGAAAGACATTCGTCAAGTCATCAAATGTACTGAAAATGTTTGTATGGATATTTGAATGCAGGTTCGTTCAACAACCTATTAGTGTATGGCCAGTGGAGAAAAACAAGCTTAAAAAAAAACATGCTGTGTAGCCATACTGGTAGCCATTGTTACGTTGGCCCCAGCTCTCTGCAGGTCATTCACTAGGTCCCCCCATGTGGTTCTGCAATTTTTGCTCACCGTTCTTGTGATCATTTTGACCCCACAGGCTGAGATCTTGCATGGAGCCCCAGATCGAGGAAGATTATCAGTGGTCTTGTATGTCTTCCATTTTCTAATTATTGCTCCCACAGTTGATTTCTTCACACCACGCTGCTTGCCTATTGCAGATTCAGTCTTCCCAGCCTGGTGCAGGTCTACAATTTTGTTTCTGGTGTCCTTCGACAGCTCTTTGGTCTTCACCATAGTGGAGTTTGGAATATGACTGTTTGAGGTTGTGGACAGGTGTCTTTTATACTGATAACAAGTTCAAACAGGTGCCATTAATACAGGTAATGAGTGGAGGACAGGGGAGCCTCTTGAAGAAGATACAGGTCTGTGAGAGCCAGAAATCTTGCTTGTTTGTAGGTGACCAAATACTTATTTCCACCATCATTTGCAAATAAATTCTCTCATTTCTCTCATAGTTGAGGTATACCTATGATGACAATTACAGGCCTCTCTCATCTTTTTAAGTGGGAGAACTTGCACAATTGGTGGCTGACTAAATACTTTTTTTGCCCCACTGTAGATATTGCTGACCTCCTAATAAAAATGGGAAATGCCTGGCTGTCTTAGGCCCCAGCATTTTCCAAGACAATAAAACAAAACAAATAGTAAAGTCTAAATGCCTAATCTGCATACTTGTCCCAGATCAGTGAATCAGAAAGTATTGAAGCCAGTAAATCAGCATTATGGCCAGACAACTATCAGCAGTGGCAGTGGCTCTATTTTAATCCTCACATGTTCACTTTCAACTCATTCCGTAAATGATATTAATAGTGTGGTGTTTTCACACTCCTGGTAGTCAAGGATGAGTGTTCTAAATTATAGGTGAAATTAGGAGGGGGGCAATTAGACTGCTTTGTTGCAGTAGCACACATTTTACCAAGCATGATTGTTATATTAGTTAACGCATTGCGAATTGTGTGCTTTGAAAGTGCAGTAAGTGAGAGGCTGAGAAATTATTTTGGCAGTGTAAGGGTACCTGAGTCTCCAAAACAGGTGTCTCAATTGAGGACAGGTGGATTTACAGCACAAAGGCTTCTGTCCGGAACTAATACTGCTTAGAGTGATTGAAGCAGACACCATGCGGGTAGTTGTGTGTTCAGGTCAGCACTATTGTACCCAGGCCAGGACTATAGCATCAATCCCTGCTGTGTGGAGCCCCAGTAGGCTACTAGGTTCTAAATTTAGTTATTGGCCTCTCTGGCGCCATTTATTGTTTGGTTAAGTCTGTTCTGAGTTTTATTGGTGCAGGCTTGATTAATTTCCCCTGTTTTCCCAGACAGCATTGGGACATAATGGGTGGAAAAATACAGACCATGGCCTGCAAATGAATGCCTCTTTAGCCAATCCCTGGTCAGTATGGTGAGTGGTCAGGAGGGGACTGAGAGGGGTATAAATGGACTGAAACCCAGAGCAGAGGTCTCTTGTTCCTGGGGGAGTAGGACCCAGCCTGAGGGCTGTGGCATCCCTAGGAGATCACCTGCAGCTCGGCTAGGGGACCTCTGGCCGAGCCTACTGAAGATTGCAGAGAGCTCTTCTAAGGATCCAGTACCCAGGCAATCCAAGTACAAGAACTGACTGATACTGCAGGAAGCTACATAGTATTCAGCAAACAGTGAGTACTAACCTTTTGGACCTAAAGACTTTTTGGCCTCTTATGGGAGAGCTTTCCTTTTGTACGTTCAGGACTGTATTCCTGCTGTGAAGTCCCCATTTGTACCATTCCTCTACACTTCAAAGGGGGTGCTTTCACCTTGAGGTATTAGTCGGACTTTCCGACAGGGAATGTTGGATATGAGCTTGTTGCGGAAAGTCCGACCGTGTGTATGCTCCATCGGACAATTAGCTAGCATGTTCTCAAATTTTCTGGCAACAAATGTGTGTTGTCGGACTTTCAGATCGCGTGTACACAAGTCCGTCGGACAAAAGTCCAAAGTACAAACACGCATGCTCGGAAGCAGAAGCGGTCGGACTTGTAAACTAGCGTTTGTAATGGAAAATTAACATTCGTGACGTGCAAAATTATGAAATCTACAAATTCAGCACACATTCTCTTCTTCTTTAATGGGGTAATAATGAAGCTGGTTTGCTGGTGATACTGATGGAGTTATTGCAAACAAATTTTCAAAGGCTTTTTTTTGCTAGTGATATCAAGAATAATATTATTATGTTTTTTTTTTATTTGTGCATTAAAAAAAAAAAAATTAGACATGCTATCTACAAATAGAACTTAACCAAAAAGTGCATTCTATGCATCCAAAAATATAGAAAATCTACCAAATCTAATGATTATTCAACCAAAAAAATAATGTCAAAGCAATAACCAAGGTCAATAATAAATAACACGTTAACTCCTCCGATTCCACAACATGTCTGGTTGACGAACGGCCGTTCAGAAACGAACTGAAAAGAACTAAATGAAAAAAGCGAAAAGAAAAGCGCGAATCAATACTCACAAAACTTCTACTAACACAAAATTAGCAGAAGGAGCCCAAAGGGTGGCGCTAAAGAGCTGAAAAACCACGTAGTACATCTAGTACGTCACTACGTTCGTAATTGTAGGCCAACATTTGTGTGACTGTGTGTATGCAAGACAAGTTTGAGTCAACCCCCTTCGGACAAAAGTCCACGGTTTTGTTTGCCAACAATCCGATCGTGTGTACGGGGTTTTAATGTCCTCATTTGCAAGTGCTACAATTATTTGGTTATCCCTAGGCTCACCCTATCCAAGTTCACACCCAAAAATAAAAAATAAAATAAAAAAAGATATTCATAGCCTGTTCTCTGAGTTGAGTGATTGGGAAATACTGTGTGTCCGGTTTCTATGTGCCTCAGGGAATGGAACCTGGGATCAAACCACCAGACTGACTCTGTCTGTGTGCTACAAATGGACTGTGCTATAGCTTATCACAAAGCAGAATTTAGCTGCCAAAACTTTAATGTGGTGATTCCAGTGAAAAATTATTTCTTACTGGTTGCTGTGGGTTAGTGCATATGACACTTTTTTTTCTTAAAGTAAACCCATATTCCAATATACATTTTTAAATAAATGTCCTGCATAAGATTGGGCACTGCAAGATACCTGCTATTATCTATATCAACCATAAGAGCCTCTTTTGTGTCCCTATTTAATGTAATTTGACATTGTACCAGGACAACACGGAGCATCCACCGCCTGCGCCCAAGCCCCCGGGAGGCCCTGAGTACCCACAGTACCACCGGAGAGCTACTAGGACCCAGGACACAGGATCCAGGACACAGGACCCCCTCCACCGGCCCGTGAAACCCACAATTCCCAGGAACATGCAGATGAACCCATCTTACTGTTCTATATGCTGGATTTTATCTACTCGGATGTGAGTGTTTTTTATCCATTTGTAATAAATCTTTTGTCAAACACGCTGCATTTAGAGGGCGCCGTCTTTCTCTCTCTTACTTTGTTCCTGGAGGCCTGACTGCATGGATATGTTTCTGGGACCTGACTTCATGGATAAGCCAAGACGTTACTCTCATGTTCAATGAGAATGTCTCAGTAACCAGTAAAAGCTCAGTATATATTGAGCCATAAAATCAGGGAAAGTCAGGCTCTAATAACAAACCATACCAAAACTAAGGAGGACCACAGAAGACTTTCCCTCGGCTTTATGATGCCTTCTCATAGCCAGGACTTTTACATATAAAAGTATCAAATGAAATACATGTTCACTTTAAACATAGGCTAGAGTTTACAATTTATTTTGTTTTAATTTGAAGAAAATTATGTTTCCGGTGCTATTATCACAATGTGTCCAGACATAACTGAGATCTTTTGACATCCATCAATCAGCCCATAAATCACAGACTAGCATGTGGTGCTTATATTATTTAAGAAGGATCCTAGCATTGCCCTTAAGGCCACACATTGCTATATTAAAATGATTATGAGTATGAACATGTATCAAAGAAACAAGAAGTGATCTGGGCTTCCTTTTCCTTTCCTCTCATCTCCCTGGGGACAGTAATCCTCGGGAGGCAGGAAGCAGGCATGTGAACACATGGGTCGGTGGATTAAAGCTTCGGTTTCTTCTCCCAACAATAAAGCTTGTGTTAGCCTTAATATTAGTTTCCTCCAAATGAACAAAATATTATCATTGTAGTCTGTTTTGCCTGATAATGAGTGCTTAGCTACGTATAATGTGACCTTTCAGAGATCTTACAAAGTGACTGCTATTTAACGTCATAGAAAAATTATGTGGTTGGTTTTATTTTGAAAATATTTTTTTTCTTTCTATAGATACACATAACTTGGTGGAATGATGAAACTGCTTCTGTAAATGTTTCCAATCTCATGCAATTTATAAAGTATGTTGGCTACACATAGTCAGATTTTATTCTTAAAGTGATTGTAAAGGTTTGTTTGTTTTTTTGTTTTTTCAAAATAACAAGCATGTTATACTTACCTCCTCTGTGCAAGGATTTTGCACAGAGCAGCCCTGATTCTCCTCTTCTGGGGTGCCCCTGTGGTGCTCTCCGCTCCTCCTCTTCATCGGGTGCCCCCACAGGAGCCGATTACCTGGGGGCACCCGTGCGGGTGTGCTTATGAGTTCCGCTGCTGCGTCCATTGACGCAGATGGCAGGACTCGGCCCCCCGCTCTTGTGTCACTGGATTTGATTGACAGCAGCGAGAGCCAATGGCACCTGCTGCTATCAATCTATCCAATGAGGACAGAGACAGTGGCTGGAGCTGCTGGGCTTCTGCTAGTCGCTGGAACTGATGGGTTCAGGTAAGAAAAAGGGGGGGCTCTGGGGGCAGCTGCAGCACAGAAGGTTTTTCACCTTAATGCATTAAGATGGAAAACTTTGAGACTTTACAACCCCTTAAATCAACTTAGGCACCATTTGCGGAGATGAAAAAGACAACGGGATAGGTATGTGAGAGAAAGTCATTAGTAATAAGGTATGAATGGTGAGCCTGAAAAAAAATTCAAAAACTTGATACTTAAGGGAACCAATGGATATATTGTTTCAAATGGATTAAAGTATAACTAATGGCAAAATCTTTTTTGTTGTATATAGAGCAGAGAGGGAATAGAACACTTGTCAGTTTTTATTGCTGTCTGTGCCCCTGTTAGGGAGATTCACCCTTTCTAATTGTCCTATTCACGGTTATCGTTGAAAGTGAAAGTGAAAGAAAATCCCAAACTTTGGGTTGTCCCCAGCACAGCAATAGAGGAGAAATCTTCACACTAGTTCTGGTGACCTGAGGGTCCTTAGGGAATTTTCTTAATTTGCAGAGATTTCCTCTCACTTCCTGTTTGACTATGGGACAGGAAGAGAAGGGAAATCTCTGCAATTGGACTTTTTTTGCCCATAGTTCAACTTTAAAGTGGGGTTCCACCCAAAAAAACAAAAATACATGAAAAATCCTAAAAAACAAAAACAAAAAAACATTTGGATATATATTTTTTTTTAATTTACCTCTAAATGCCTGTTGCTAGGGGGTCTCTCGTAGTCTGCCCCTTCAAGTGCCTGGGCTGGTGACATCACTTCCTCCTCAGCACAGGAAGGGTTCCGCTCTGCTCCCTCCCTCCTGTCAATCATCTGGGACCTGTAATTACAGGTCCCAGGTAACTGAGCGGCCAATCACGGTGCGCGGCGCCGCTCGCGCATGCGCAGTGGGTGCCAGGCTGTGAAGCCACAGCCCAGCGCCCACAGTTGCAATGCCGGCGCCACTGAACGGAGGGGGAGACGAGCGGGGCTTCGATCCCCCGCATCGCTGGACCCAGGGACGGGTAAGTGTCCAATTAAAAGTCAGCAGTTGCAGTATTTGTAGCTGCTGACTTTTAATTTTTTTTTTTTTTTTTTACTGGACCCCCTGGGTGGAATTCCTCTGGGGTATTATTTATTATCATGAAAGTTGATTATTTGTAAGGAGATATATAAGTATGCTGTCATGAGGGATAGGGTAGGAGATAGCAGGTATGAATGATGAAAGAGTGGGATGGGAGGAGAGGACGTGGGGATCAGTGATAGTAGATTGGGATGGGACAGAAGGCAGTGAGATTTTTCAGTAGACAGCAGGAATCCATGACGGTGCAGTGGTGATAGACATCTTGGTGAATTTCCTGTACACACGTGCAGACATTTATACTGGAGATAGTCTGCAACCAACTTGGAATATGTAGGGATAAAGTAATGAGATGGGGGCCTCCCCATTAGCTTACGGAAATATTTTGCAAATGGAAGACAACCTGTCAGGAACAAGAAATCAGACGGAGACAGAAAATGCAGTAAAAATTACACCTTTTAATATAGTGGAAAAAATGGTACAAATAGTAAACGTAGTCAAAACATAGCCAGGGTTAGGTAATCGAAGCGGGTAGTCAGTTGCAAGCCAGTAAATCAGGAAGCCAAAGATCAGCGTAGTCGGAGACAGCAAACAGGATCAGGAACCAGAAGCGAAGTCAGCCAAGCAAGTCTTTAACAGGAACACAGCAGAGACTCTTTAGATATGTTGACCAAGGCGAAGGCATGGGAGAATTGAACCAGGCAGCTTAAATAGCCAGAAGAGGCTGGCTGGTGAGCAGGAAATGATCACCAGGTGAGGCACTGTGCAACGATGAGTGCTAGCAATTAACTGACAGCTGAGCACTGACAAGCGAGGGCTGAGCCCAGCCCTGACACACCCCATGTGACATTCTCTTTATCTGTCTGTGTTTCATCCACGCTGAGAAGGCACCATTCTGACTAATGGTATTTTATTAAAGTCCACTGTCACCACTAATCTAATCAACTTTCCACACTTTCATTTTTACAGACACCTTAGCAAAGAAGATCCCTGGATTTCTGCATTTGCCATAATTTTTAAGCATTTTGCCAAGGCACCCCTAAAGAAAACTGAGGGCACCCCAGCGTTCCTGGGCATCCTGGTTGAAAAAGGCTGCTTTATACTACCATGTAGTAGCTGTAGTATCCCTATAATGAGTGCTGCAAACTTTTCCTCATTCTCTTCTATTTTTTTTAATAAATTAAAGATTAAAATATTTTATAGCATCACTGTATATGAAGTGCTAGAGAGCGCAGAGTATCAAGGTTCCTTGATGACTTATCTGCCTTGCTACCCTACTTTCTCTCTTCTGAAATTCACACAATCATTCTCGGTGACTTCAACATACCTGTTAATCTTAACACCCCTGCTACTTCTAAACATTTGAGCCTAACCTTCTCTTTTGACCTAAAACAACCGACAAAACACTTCTTCTCACTCTGATGGCAACTGCCTTGAGCTCGTATTCTCCTACCTATGCACTCCTTGCAACCTCTCCAACATTTCTTTTCCTCTCTCTAATCACCACTGTATTAGTTTCACCTTCTCCCTGTCTTCCTCCTCCTTTCCTTCCAACTGCCTAACAATTACCCATAAAAACCTTTGCTATCTTAACCCTTCTCTTCTTTTTTTTGCAAGAGATTGTCTCTATGAAAAAATCTCATCCCTGTCCTGCCCCAGCCTGGCCACTTCTGTCTACAACAGTTCACTGTCATCCACCCTGGACACACTGGCCCCCCTCAATACACACAGAATCAGGCACTGACCACTACAGCCCTGGCAAACAGACACCAGTAGCCTCAAAAAACGTACCCCCACATTCCCGTTCTGGACATATGTACAAATCAGACACTTTCTCGACACCCCTGCACGCAGTTCGGAATGGTCGAGACAACACAACCCCTTCGAAGAAACGGAACCCCAAAGACATCTCATATCATACATGTATGCCCTACTATTCTCAGATCAGAACCCCAAACATAACCGGGCCAACAATGCATGGGAACAAGACCTCGTCATAACCCTTTCGAACACGGAATGGGAAACCATATACACGAATATCCATAAGGGCTCATTGAATATTTATGCACAAGAAAATGCATTCAAACTGCTCTCAAGGTAGTACAGAACACCCCTTAAACTCCATCGCATATACCCGGCAATTTCTCCACACTGTTGGATCACTATTACACATCTGGTGGACATGCCCTAAACTCAAACCTTTTTGGAAGGAAGTACACAGAGTCATCCACCAGATAACTACCTACAAACTAGATTACACTCAAGCACAATTTCTGTTGCACCACCCATCACTACCGAAACGTACGTACTTCAGCTCTTTGGCCATGCACATGGTAAATGCAGCAAAAATATGTATCCCTAATAAATGGCGCTCCTCAGAACCACCCTCCTTAGCGGATTGGTTCTGACGTATTAATAAAACAGTGGAACTGGAGGACCTAATTCATCAGGCGAAAGATACACCTTCTAAATTCACCCAGATATGGTCTTGTTGGTTACATTTCAAAACAACAGACGAATACCAAAGGGTCCTCACATGATACACACTCGAGAGCTGTGGTACGGAAAATGTGACCAACTCAATCTCTACCCTTCCTCACAACCCCTCTTCCCCTATTTCTTTGTTCAGGCCTCCCCTTCTTTCTTTCCAAAGAATGTACTACAAGAAGAAGTTTCACACACCTGATGCTACTAACCGACCCAATATTCCCCCCTTTCCCTATACTACTAATCAAAGGCTGACCAATCCTTACCACGGTACATTTATATCCTTTACACCCAGATATTCCGTGGCAAGCTGAGACGCTCTCATTACTAACAGACCTTTACATTACACAAGAAGATTACCATAACATATCCCTATATACACCTTATAACTCCCTCACTCGTTAGCTGAATTGTATCAAAATTTGTCTCCTATTGTTTGATTTACATGATTCACTAAACTGTTGTACCACTATATTTCTCTAACTTTCATAGCGGCTGCGTCCGCATTTCTTCATTTCCTGTTATCTTGTGTACCTTCAATAAATACTTTTACAACAAAAAACGTACCCACGCTCTTGAGCATCTGTGGCGAAAGACATTAACCAATATATATCTGCCCTCCAAAAATACAATTTTTGCCTCCACACTACCAAACAGACATACAGAGGGGCAAAAAAGTCAGCCACCAATTGTGCAAGTTCTCCCACTTAAAAGGATGAGAGAGGCCTGAAAATGTCATCATAGGTATACCTCAACTATGAGAGACAAAATGTGGAAACAAATCCAGACAATCACATTGTCTGATTTTTGAAAGAATTTATTTGCAATTTACCGTATTTGCAAATTATGGTGGAAAATAAGTATTTGGTCACCTACAAACAAGCAAGATTTCTGGCTCTCACAGACCTGTATCTTCTTCTTTAAGAGGCTCCTCTGTCCTCCACTCATTACCTGTATTAATGGCACCTGTTTGAACTTGTTATCAGTATAAAAGACACCTGTCCACAACCTCAAACCTCGTTCTCCATTACCTCCACCCACCAACTTGCTCACTGCCCAGGAGATTGCTAATCACTTCAAAATAAGATTCATACAATTTGTAATTTGTAGATCTCCACTGCACAGGTATTTCCCTCACCTTACACTCACCTTACACTCCTTGTCCACTTGCATAATCAATACTTTCCTCATTTAACCCAGCTACTATAAAGGAAATCACTACCCTTTTTTTAACGCCCACCTAAACACCTGCCCCTGGACCCTATTCCCTCACAAATACTATGGTCACCCTCTGGCTCTATCCTACACTCTTTACCTCATATATTAAATCTCTCCCTCTCTACTGGCATCTTCCCCAACCCTCTAAAACATGCACTAGTCACCCCCATACCTCAAAAGGCCTCTCCCTACTCCAATTTGCCTCCAAACTCCCAGAGCGTCTAGTCTACAACTGGATGAGCTGAGAATAACCTTCTTGATCCCCTTCAGTCTGGATTTTTCCAATCCACAGTAACTGCTCTCCTAAAACTCACAAACAACCTACTAACAGCTAAAACCAATGGTCACTATTCCGTACTCTTACTCTTGGACCTCTCTGCTGCCTTTGATACAGATGACCACCCCCTCCTTCTCAAAAAACTTTATTGGTTTGAATCTTACCTATCTCGCCACACCTTCAGCGTCACATAACTCTACTTCCTCCTCTCCTACTCCTCTTACTGTTGGGGTCCTCCAAGGTTCTGTCCTTGGACCTCGACTATTCTTCATCTACACCTCTAATTTCAGAGACATCTGCGTGGTTTCCTGCACAGATGTTATTGGAAATCGCACCCTGAAGTCGCCAAAAGTAGTACAAAAACTACTTTTGGGAATCGGTGCGATGCCGCAAATGGAATCTATGCGGCATTGCACCAATTCGGACGGTGCCATCGCCAGGAATTGCCGCCAATTTGGCATGCGATTTGACATGTCAAATTGCATGCCAATTCGCTCTAATGTGAACCAGGGCTCAGTGTGAGAGCGCTAAAAGCTGAAAATTGTCCTGGGCAGGAAGGGGGTGAAAGTGCCTGGCAGACAAGTGGTTAAATGATGAAGCTGAGGGAGAGGAATTTGGGAGAGACAGAGTAGAAAGGAAGAGAGGGAGGAGGGGAGAGTCTGGTCACAGCTCACTCATACAGTCCCAGCAGGAGACTCACTGGCTCAGTCAGAGTCTTCATGTTTAGGATGTGACATTGGGCTGCCGACTTCAAAGTTTCCCGCCTGCACATCCCCTTCACAGCACACGGGCTGCATCGAGTGTGGGCGGGCACAAGGAGAGAGAGGCGGGAGGAGGCAGAGCTGATTGTTCTCCCATTTGTATAGAGGAGAAGAGAGGGCTGTGCTCTGTAAGACGGAACACACACACTCTCAGCCCTGTGACAGGCGCTACTAACATCCCTGTTACAGGACACATCACCGGATCGCAGCTGCAGCGCAATATGGAGGTGTTCTTTCACTGCAATTTGGCCGCTACTCCAGGATCCTGCCTTGTTAACCTCCCCCGCCCGAGCAGTAGCACACAACCAGCTCTGGAAACTGCACATATGCAGTTCTGAACAAGCTGCACAGTGGTCCTTTAACAGGGAATCAGAGCAGACCAATGGAAAATTGCCACTCTGCCCCCCGGCCCCGCCCGCCCCTGGGCACAACTATCAGTCCATCCTCACATGCCAGGGTGCTATGGGTAACTCTGGACTTTGAACTGTCCTTTCAGGCCCACATCCAATACCTGTCCAAATCATTCCGCCTCAACCTCCACAACATCTCCCGAATATGCCCCTTTTTCACTCCCTGGTTATCTCTCACCCTGACTACTGCAACTTCCTCCTCCATGGATTACCATTACATAGTCTACCCCGTCTTTAGTCCATCATGAATGCTGCTGCAAGGCTCAACCACCTTACCAACCATTCAGTGCCCTCCACCACTCTCTGTAAAGTCTTATTTTAAAAAAATAAAAATAAATAACAAACATGTCATACTTACCTGTTCTGTGCAGTGGATTTGCACAGGGCAGCCTGGATCCTTTTCTTCTCAGGTCCCTCTTCGGTGCTCCTGGCCCCTCCCTCCTGTCGAGTGCCCCCACAACAAGCAGGTGGCTATGGGGGCACCCAAGCCGAGCTGCAGCTCCGCGTGCCCCGCCCCCTCTCCTGATTGGCTAACTGAATTTGACTGACAGCAGCGGAAGCCAATGGTGATGCTGCTGTGTCTCTGTCAATCAGGAGGGAGAGTCCCAGATGGCCGAGGGACTCGTGGACATCGCTGAATAGAGATGGGGCTCCAGTAAGTATTAAGGGACTGCTGCACACAGAAGGATTTTTATATTAATGCATTGAATGCATTAAGATAAAAAAACTTCTGCCTTTACAATCCCTTTAAGTTTTACAAATTCACACAACCTTTATAATGTGTACAAATAGCAGATTAACAATAAACTACAGATAGATTACATTTAGAGTGAAATACAGCTTTGGATGAAAGCTCTGAGGAAGGTTATAGAGGTAAACATTACATAGGGGATGGAACTTTTAGCTTCCTTATAGTAAAGTCAGGCGGCAAAGGGTAATGTAATTGTCAATTACTTTGTTTTGCAACTGCAGAAAGATTCCCAGACACGCAAAACTACAGTTAGTATACTACTTTTGGTATTCTTTTAAATACAGGCCACAGGAAGGTCATCTCTTTTGTCACACTTCCTATATCTATTTTAGGTCATCCACCAATTTGTGTTCGAGTTTAAATATGGCAAACTACTTTCTCACCTTTCAGTGTTAAAGCAGTATTAAATTAAAAAACAAAAACTGTATTTTATTTTATCTGTTGATCCAGCCAGAAACACGTTTCTTAGCTGAAATCTGGAAGGAGGAGCAATGGAGACACAGCAGCATTGTCAATCTAGGGAGAGGGTAGTGTTAAATGCACTAGCACATTTGTCTACAAAATAAAGCCTAACTCCAGCTAACACTTTTTACAGCAACATTTTTTATCCCAAATTAACCACTTCAGCTCCAGAACGTTTACACCCTTTATGACCAGGCCATTTTTTGCGATATGACACTGCGTTAATTTAACTGACAATTAAGCTGACGTGCAACGCTGTACACAAATAAAATTGGTGTCCTTTTTTTCCCCGAAAATAGAGCTTTCTTTTGGTGGTATTTGAGCACCTTTGCGATTAGCGAATTATAGCAGGGCTACGATATAGCACAATACGGACAAATCGAACAATAACTGACACTCTTGACACTTTTTTGGGAACCTGTGACACTAATACAGAGATCAATGCAAAAAATATGGACTGTCACTGTACTAATGACCCTGGCTGGGAAGGTGTTAACATCAGGGGCGATCAAAAGGTTAACTGTGTGTCTACTGTAGCTATTTTATGTACTGTGGGAGGTGCTTTTAATAGGGGAAGGCATGGATCAGTGTCCTTTGTTTGCAGAAACACAGGATCCATGCCTTCCCTACTGACAGAATGGCAATCTGCCTTGTTGTCGGATCACCAGTTGAAAATTAAGGGAAAAAGGCCTAAAAAAAGAAAACGAGAGCAACCACCATGTCTAAGAACTAGTAGGCTGGAATATAATACATTTTTGTTTTTGAGTTTAGTATCACTTTAATGCCCAAATCTAAGCAATGTTCTTTTATTTAAGAGTAGGAAAGTATTTTATTTCTGTCTGTGACTCCATTCTGGAGATTTGCCTCACTTCTTGTCCCTGTAATGCCCCGTACACACGGTCGGATTTTCCGATGGAAAATGTCCGATCGGAGCGTGTTGTCGGAAATTCCGACCGTGTGTGGGCTCCATCGGACATTTTCCATCGGATTTTCCGACACACAAAGTTGGAGAGCAGGAGATAAAATTTTCCGACAACAAAATCCGTTGTTGGAATTTCCGATCGTGTGTACACAAATCCGACGGACAAAGTGCCACGCATGCTCAGAATAAATAAAGAGATGAAAGCTATTGGCCACTGCCCCGTTTATAGCCCCGACGTACGTGTTTTACGTCACCGCGTTTAGAACGATCGGATTTTCCGACAACTTTGTGTGACCGTGTGTATGCAAGACAAGTTTGAGCCAACATCCGTCGGAAAAAATCCATGGATTTTGTTGTCGGAATGTCCGAACAAAGTCTGACCGTGTGTACGGGGCATAACACCTGTGCGAGGATTGTGTTTTTCTTTGTGTCCTTGTTGGAGAGATGTCTCATCACTTGTCCTAACAGAAAGTGTTGGAAAATCTCTGTCATAGGGACGTAGACAACAGTAAAACTTGACAGAATTTCTATCCCAAATTATAACTTTTGCTTAGAGTTGGGCTTTATTTATTTATGAACCTAAGCTGTTTGCAATTTGCACATTCTCCCTGTTCTCCCCTTCTTTCCTGGCTAGTTATGCTGCATTCCTCGATAAGGGTTTGGTATTGATTTTGAGGAGGGTCCCCCGGCTGCTTGGCTTAAAAAGCATTATAAACGGGCTGGGAACTGTCATATAGTGGCAGTCATTATTGCGAATTTACATTGGGTGTGCCATTTCATGTGCAGGTTTAGAGCAACCCCCAAGAATGTTTTTCAAAAGAATTGTATATTTTTAACCCCTTTATGCTCACAACTTTCACTGGCACGTGTTGCTTACAATTTAAAATCCATATTTTTTGCTAGAAAATTATTTAGAACCTCCAAACATTATATATATATTTTTAGCAGAGACCCTAGAGAATAAAATGGCGGTCGTTGCAATATTTTATGTAACACAGACAGCGGTCTTTTAAACGCAATTACGGGGGAAAAATACATGTTTATGAATAAAAAAAAAAAAAAAAAAAACAGTAAAGTTAACCCAATTTTTTTGTAAAATGTGAAAGATGGTGTTATGCCAAGTAAATAGATACCTAACATTAAAATTGAGCATAGAATGGCGACAAACTACAGTACTTAATCATCTCAATAGGCGACGATTTCAAAATTTCTACAGGTTACCAGTTTAGAGTTACAGAGGAGGTCCTGTGCTAGAATTATTGCTCTTGCTCTAACGATCGTGGCGATACCTCACATGTGTGGTTTAAACACGGTTTACATTTGCTTACCTATGCGTTCAATTCTGCGCGCGAGCACGAAGGGATGGGGCGCTTTAAATTTTTTCTTTTTTTTATTCTTACATTGTCCCTTTAATTATTATTTTTTTATCACTTTTATTGCTGTCACAAGGAATGTAAACATCCCTTGTGACAGGTACTCTTTATGGAGATAAAGACCACAAATCCCTCTTTTGCATTTAAAAGCATTCAAAACGCCAAGTTTGGCGGTTTTGAATACTGATTTTTTTTTAATCTGGCGCCTTTAAGGCCACAGTTAACCGGAAGTGATGTCATGATATTGCTTCCGTATTAGTAGACCTGAGACCCGGTCAAAGCCGATTACGGCAGATACGGCAGCTGGCGGATGTTCCGACTGGCCACTCGGGCCTCCCAGTGGGAGGGGAGAGCCCAGGCGAGCTATAAAAGGCGGAGGGAGAGGGGACGTCCAGTGGCAGCGCCGCCCCCCTTTATCCACGCCACCCCCTATATAGGTAATGAATAGATTCATGCATAGCATGAATCTATCCGTGGCCGCTGCGCCCACCTCCTATTAATGCATTTGGCCCTGATAGGCTATAAAATAGGGTGGGCTCTATAGGCCATAGGCCATAGGCCCTGATAGGCTATAAAATAGGGTGGGTTTAGAGCGCAGAGCATTGCGCCATGAGCCCACCCAGGTGATACAACAACAAATGAATGTTCACTGTTGTAACACTGATCCTTAATCCGGCAAATCAAAATCAGGTCTGAGACCTGTTTTCTGTTTGGCTGAAAAGAGAAGACTCCCGATTGGCTGCCGAGGAGGAGGGAGGAAACTGAAGCTGCAGATGCCCATGGAGAGCATTGGAAGGGAAGGCCGTTGCTGCCATCGAGCAAGGGAAGCCGCCGGTGAAGCATTGCATAGATGGGGTAAGTGCACCAGACCCACCCGCCAATCGACCGACCGATAGGGGGGTGGTACTGTTTGCTGCCCCCCCCCCCAAAAAAAACAAATTACCACCGGCCGTCACTGGTCCCCTCCCACAGCTTGCAATAACAGCCGAGCGGCTGCTTAGCCGCATTGGTTGTTATTACAAGAAAGCTGACTGTCGGCTCTAAAAAACGGTACCGGGGTGATGCCTGCAACTTGCTTAACTTCAGCGTGAAGGGGTTAATGTTGCCCTTTAAGCCTTATTGAAAGACCCGCTCCCCACTGAATGTGCTTTTTTTTGCATTTGTACATGTCTCCCATGGCAGTGCCCAGCTACCTCTGCTTTTTTGTCTCCCATGGACTTCAGTGGGGTTTGGGTACCATGTTTAGGGTCTGTGAATTTTAGATTGGGTTTTGCTGATCCTCTTCTTAACCAAACCTCATCCTAGATGACACATCACTGTTTATTGGCTTTCCTGCAATACCAATATACACGGTTAACTTACAAAATGTCACATTCTACTTTATATCTGTAAATTAGGAACACACAGTAAGTACAAATAAAGGTCAATGTCTTTCTTTCTATTTTCCAAAAGATATATTGCCTCACTCAACTTCCACCTCTAGTAGAACCTTGCCTTTTCTTGCATTACTGATGTAGCACCCTGGTGTTTAGGCAGGGTTGCTCCGAAATTTACCTGCCAGGTATAGCTACCTTGGCTAATTGTTGAGGATTCATTGATTTCACTCTAACACATGATCGGACATTCCGACAACAAAATCCATGGATTTTTTCCGAAGGATGTTGGCTCAAACTTGTCTTGCATACACACGGTCACACAAATCTTTTTGGAAATTCCAATCACCAGGAACACGGTGACATAAAACACGTACGACGAGAAGAGAAAAATTAAGTTCAATAGCCAGTGCGGCTCTTCTGCTTGATTCCGAGCATGCGTGGAACTTTGTGCGTCGGAATTGTGTACACACGATCGGAGTTTACGAGAACGGATTTTGTTGTCGGAAAATTTGAGATCCAGATCTTAAATTTTGTGTGTCGGAAATTCAGATGGAAAATGTCCGATGAAGCCTACACATGGTAGGAATTTCCGTCAACAAGTTCCCATCCAACATTTTCCGTCGGTGTACGGGGCATAAGTCTGTAATTGCTGCACTTCTCTCTTTTGCCGCTAGGTGGCTGGGCATTTGGTGGCATTAGATAAGACAAGGGCACTGCAAGGTCAGATTATGGGTATATGGGGTTTCTCAGCCAATGGGCAGGGGTTTTCTTAAATCCCTTGGCCTGCTGGGAGAACCTATATATTTGGGTGGAATCAGGTGATCAGTGTTCTGTGCCACCTGGGTGGACGTGTGTTGTACTGCCCGGGCTGCTAAGCCGGAGTTTGGGCCTATCCCAGGCGCATATGGCTGTTAGGCTGTCTGAGGTCCTCTCCAGAAGCAAGATAGCAGCGCAGGGTTGGGATTGCGGCTTGCGGTCCAACCAGAATAGACGGTTCTGCTGGCCGAGGGGAAGCTGTCGCCACTAAGGGGCCAACCACCTTATTACCAGGGACCACGGTGAGTAACTGAAGCAAGTACCGGAGCAAAATTCTCACCAACCGGGGACGGTGAAGAATCAGGAAACTTCAGTCAAGCCAGGGACCCAGCCAGAGGAGGTGGCGCTTGCAGAGCAGGCTTGTGTGTCAAGCCAGGGACCGAGCAGACCAGTGGGGTGAAGCTTGATGAGTATCTGGAGTGCCAAGCTAGGGACCCAGCAGAGAAGCAGGGGTGATGCTTGACACCATGGCAAGCCTAAAGGGTTGTTTTTTTATTTCTATTGCCTCCTTCAAAATAAACATAACTTTGTCAAAACTTCCAATATGACTAACTGGGAAAAGGAACTGGGCTCAGCACACTCACATAAAGAATGGCAGGATGCAATTCAAGCTTACTACCGATACTCCCACTGCTAATAATTGGGACTTAATTCTAAAAATACCCTCATAGATCATATCCCACTCCAGTAAGACTATCCTTAATCTTCCCTTCTGAACCCAACTCCTGCTGGAGACATTGTGGTGCAAGGGTCGCTGGTTCGAATCCCAACCACGACACTACCTGCCTGGAGTTTGCATGTTCTCCCTGTGTGGGTTTCCTCCGGGTACTCCAGTTTCCTCCTGCACTCCAAAGACATGCTGGTAGGTTAGTTGGATACTGTCTAAATTGTCCCTAGTATGTATGAATGTGAGTTACGGACCTTAGATTGTAAGATCCTTAGGGTAGGGACTGATGTGAATGTACAATGTAAAGCACTGCGTAAATTGATGGCGCTATATAAGTACCTGAAATAAATAAATGAAAATTTAAAAAAATAAAATAAATAAAACCTAACACTGATGAAGTTAAGGGTTAAAACACAACACTCTTATGAAAGATACTTCGCAATCCAATCTAACAATTTAAAGCGGAGTTCCACCCAAAAGTGGAACTTCCACTCATCCAATTCCTCCCCCTCTGGTGCAACAATTGGCACCTTTCGGGGGGGAGGGGGTGCAGAAAGCTGTCTACTACAAGTATTTGCCCCAGTTGAAGACCATTGGGTCGAAATGCGTCGGACGGTACCCCCTCTCCATGCTGCCTTTGTTATTAATCTTGTGATCACTATTTTATTGTTCGTGGCTTTTTAGCAATAAAAATCCCCCTGTTTTTACTTGCACTATGCGGAAGCGGTGATTTTTTTCTCTTACATAATCTCCGGAAAAGAGTATTTTTCTTCTGGATGATTGGTGCTGGTTTGTTACTCTGCGGCTCTACACCTAAAAAATCTTCACCCTGGGCACCCATTGAATGTTCTTTGGAGTTCCTGCCACCTGAGGTTCATCCCGCCTGCTCCAATATTCTGGATTTCCTTTTCCCAGCCTGATGGGGCTCATTGCCTGATTGACTCCATGTCGCTGACAGAGGAGTCCACCTCTTCTGGTAAGAGTACCCATCCTTTTCATTCATTTGATGTTTAGCACTATCGATGTTATTTCAGTCCCACGGATCTACACTATAATCACCAGTCCTTTGGGACTCCAACCATTCACTTCCGTCCTGCCTCCAGTGTATGGACACGAGTTAACACTCCATTTACACATTACTTTTTATTTTGGACTTTATGGTTTTTATATCACATTTTTTCATCAATACCACACCTATGGACTTATTTTATGTTCCTTTTTTTCTTAGTTATATCATTGTTTAGCGCTGCATTTTTTACTTTCACTACAGGTATTTGCACCCACTTCCTGGAATAGACTCCCGCAGGAGTCACGCCCCTTCCCCCCCCCCCCGCCGTCTCCTGGGAAACACACAGGTCCCAGGAGATAGCGGGGACCACTTAGGACGCGCAGTGCGACTCGCGCATGCACAGTAGGGAACCGGGAAGTGAAACCGCAACGCTTCACTTCCTGATTCCCACACAGAGAATGGCGGCGGCAGCAGCCGAGCGATTGATCGGCTTCGGCTGCTGACATCGCTGGACCCCAGGACAGGTAAGTGTCCATTTATTAAAAGTCAGCAACTGCAGTATTTGTAGCTGCTGGCTTTTAATAATTTTTTTTTAGGTAGACTCACTCTTTAAATGCCTTTAATACACAATGGTCACCATGGACCTCAAGATTCCCAGACGGTGCTTAACCTTAGTAATGGAAGCCTCATAAATAAATAATCAATTAATGAACAATCCTCATGTTATGGTACAGTTTTATTTATTTTTTTCTTTATACTTTATACCTTTTCACTGTTAAGTATATAGTGGCTTGCCTTTAATAGTTGAGTAATATGTTTTTCTTATGAAAATATTACATAGCTTACCTGTACACAACCTTTCCAAGGGTTTGTGGCATCCACATTGTTTAATAACAGAGATACCCACAGGTGTATTATTTGTTAATAAGTTATATTAATATTGTCTATTAGGGCTCTTTCACACGGGGCGGATCAGTGATGATCCGCCCCGTGAACATCCGCTTGCTCAGCGGGGATCGCTCTGCCGATCCCCGCTGAGCAGGAAGATGACAGGTCTGTCTCTGCACACTGTGCAGCGATGGACCTGTCAGAGCGCCGCTCTCCCCTATGGGGATTGGGTGATGACGGACCGTAGAGTCCGTCGTCACTCGATCCGATCTGAAAACGGATGGAAAGGTAGGTTTTTCCTGTTACACTTTTTCGGATCGGAGCGAGTCGGATGTCAGCGGACATGTCACCACTGACATCCGATGCTCCATAGACCTCCATGGAGTGTCCGTTCAGGTCCGCCTAAAAAACTGACAGGCGGACCTGAACGGACAGTCCGTGTGAAAGAGGCCTTATCCTGTGCAATGCTACTATTGTATTTTTCTTTGTTAAAATGTAATAAAAAGAATTGAAAAGAAAAGATCAGACGGAAACATATAATGAATGTAAATAGATGAGTAGGTTGGAATCGAGTTCACAGTGCCTGTGTTCAGCAACTATTAGCAGCTGCTATCTCTCTTGCTGGATCAGAGACCTGCACCATCTAATGATTAAAATAGAGAATGCAGTTCACTTCACCTGGACTCAAAACCAACTCTGATAGGGCCTGAGCAAGGGAGTTTACCCCTGGCCCTATATGGCAATCATGTATTGCATTCTATGAACAGTTTTTTTTTCAAGCAATAACCTGAGACTTCCACACTTACTAGTCTGTCGCTTACTTTCATCTGTATTCAATGTCTTGTCAATCGAACAGCACCTGGCACAAATTGTGATAATTTTTTTACAAATTTTGCCTCCCCTTCTAATTACTTTCAGACATCTATGGCTAAATTTAGTAAACGTGAGAGGTTACAGGGGATTTTAAGAGGAGTCAGAAACTCCTTATACTTTAGGAGTTATAAAGCTATTTAAAGTTTCTCTTTCCCTTGTTTGTTGTCTGCTTAGTACACTGCTTTCTCCAGTATACATACCCCCCAACTGCCCCGGATTCCGCGGGACTGTCAAATAAGTCCTGGTTAGTCTTAGCTGAAGTCCCAGAGCCCACTGCTGGAGCAAATTCTAGCAGTGAGCTCCACTTATTGGGATATCCTCAATGAATGCAATGTGTACTGTCACACATTGCACCCAGTGGGGATTCCTAAATGCCTGCACTGTCAGATTCTCCCCCTCCACTTCAATATTTCTTTGAGTCCCTGGTTGCTAGAACCACTGGCATCCTAGCAACCGATGACGTGCTTTTCCGACCGACTCTGCGACCTGTTTACTGCCACCAGCATCTCCCGACACTGCACACATGGATGACAGGTATGCGCTACAGTGCAGGGTTAAGTATCCCTGCATACACTGTCCCCTGTACTGGCTCTACTCCTCCCCCTTAGCTCAGTGCTAACTCTTCCCGGCGACATGCTTCCCCCTCGGGCTCCACTGCGGGCAGCTGCCGAGTGACTGCTCTACCCAGTGATTAATGTGTCATGCCGTGAGCCAGGCTCCCCCAAGCCCACCTCTGATAACTTTTCTCAGCTGCTACAGAGCTTCATGGAGGGGGAAGGGTGGGGCTGCTTGGTCTTGTGGTGCAGGGCAGTGACTGGCAGCTGTGGGGTTCCCAAACCCCAAATCCCTACCCCCTCCCTTCCTGCATTTCCCCTCCCTGCTTCTTCACCCTAAAACAAAGCCTCCTCCTCTCCCTGCCATTTCACCCTAAAACAACCCCCCTCGCTGCCTCTCCATTCTAAACAAATAACCCCCCTGCCTTTCCACCCTAAGCAAAAAACCCCCTCCCTGCCTCTCCACCTGTCAGGGCTGGGCTCAGCCCTTCCTTCTCTGAGCTGGCCGCTCAGCTGTCGGCACATTGCAGCTCTCATCTCTCTCCACAGTTACTCAGCTGTTGTTGATATCCTGCTTGTCAGTCCTGCCTACTTAAGCCGTCCAGTCTAGAGGGTCTCTGCCTTCGCCTTGGTCAACATCACACGAAACATCTCCTGCGTTCCTGTTTAAAAACTGGCTTTGCTGACATCCCTTCTGGCTCCAGATCCTGCTTGCTGTTCCACTACTTTGATCCCTGACTTCTGGCTTGGCTGACTATCCGTTCCGGTTACTGAACTCTGGCTATGTTTTGATTACGTTTGCTCTTTTTACTTTTATTATTAAAGAAGTGTGATTTAACTGTACTTCTGTCTCGGTCTAATTTAATTGTTTCTGACACCACCCAAACAAATAACCCCCCTCCCTGCCTCTTTGCCCTAAACAAATAACCTCCTCCCTGCCTCTCCACCCTAAACAATAACCCCATCCCTGTCTCCCCACCCTAAACAATATTCCCCTCCTTGTCTCTCCACCCCAAACATTAACCCTCTCCCCACCCTAAGTAATAGCCCACATCTCTGCCTCTCCACCCTAAACAATACCTCCCTCCTTGCCTCTCCACCCCAAACATTAACCTCCTCCCCACCCTAAATAATAACCCACATCTCTGCCTCTCCACCCTAAACAATAACCCCCCTCCCTGCCTCTCCACCCTAAAAATTAACCCACCTCTCTGCCTCTCCACCCTAAACAATAAACACCCCTCTCTGTCTCTCCACCCTAAACAATAAACTCCTCCCTGCCTCTCCACCCTAAACAATAACCCACCTCTCTGCCTCTTCACCCTAAACAATAACCCACCTCTCTGCCTCTTCACTCTAAACAATAACCCCCTCCCTGCCTCTCCATCCCAAACAATAAAGCCCCTCTCTGCCTCTCCATCCTAAACAATAACCCCCCATCCCTGCCTCTCCACCCTAAATAACCCCCTCCCTGCCTCTCCACCCTAAACAATAACCCCCCTCTCTGCCTCCCCACCCTAAACAATAACCCCCCTACCTGCTTCCCCACCATAAACAATATCCCCCCTCTGCCTCTCCACCCTAAACAATAACCCCTTCCCTGCCTCCCCACCATAAAACAACAACCCCCTCCCTGCCTCTCCACCCTAAGCAAATAACCCCCTTCCCTGCCTCTCCACCCTAAACAATAACCCCCCTCCCTGCCTCTCCACCCTAAAACAAATAACCCTGCCTCTCCACCCTAAACAATAAACCCCCCTCTCTGCCTCTCTACCCTAAACAATAACGCCCTTCCCTGCCTCTCCATCCTAAACAATAACCCCCTCCCTGCCTCTCCACCCTAAACAATAACCCCCTCCCTGCCTCTCCACCCCAAACATTAACCCCCTCCCCACCCTAAATAATAACCCTCCTCTCTGCCTCTCCACCCTAAACAATAACCCCATCCCCATCGCTCCACAATAAACAATAACCCACCTCTCTGCCTCTCTACCCTAAACATTAATCCCCAGCCTAAACAATAACCCACCTCTCTGCCTCTTCACCCTAAACAATAACCCTCTCCCTGCCTCTCCATCCTAAACATTAAAGCCCCTCCCTGCCTCTCCGCCCTAAACAACCCACTCACTGCCTCTGCACCCTAAACAAATAACCCCCTCCCTGCCTCTCCACCCTAAACAAAAAACCCTCCCCGCCTCTCCACCCTAAACAATAACCTCCTCCCTGCCTCTCCACCCTAAAGAATAACCCACCTCTCTGTCTCTCCATCCTAAACAATAAACCCCCTCTCCGCCTCTCCACCCTAAACAATAAACCCTCTCCCTGCCTCTCCACCCTAAACAATAACCCCCCTCCTTGCCTCTCCACCCTAAACAATAATCCCCTCCCTGCCTCTCCACCTTAAACAATAACCTCCTTCCCACCGCTACACACCCTGAACAATAACCCACCTCTCTGCCTCTTCACCCTAAACAATAACCCACCTCTCTGCCGCTCCATCTTAAACAATAAACCCCCCTCTCTATGTCTCCACCCTAAACAATAACCCCCATCCCTACCTCTCCACCCTAAATAACCCCCCTCCCTGCCTCCCCATCCTAAATAACACCCCTTCCTGCCTCTCCACCCTAAACAATAACCCCCCTCCCTGCCTCTCCACCCTAAAGAATAACCCACCTCTCTGTCTCTCCACCCTAAACAATAAACCCCCTCTCTGCCTCTCCACCCTAAACAATAAACCCCCTCCCTGCCTCTCCACCCTAAACAATAACCCCCTTCCTGCCTCTCCACCCTAAACAATAACCCCCTCCCTGCCTCTCCACCCTAAACAATAACCCCCCTCCTTGCCTCTCCACCCTAAACAATAATCCCCTCCCTGCCTCTCCACCTTAAACAATAACCTCCTTCCCACCGCTACACACCCTGAACAATAACCCACCTCTCTGCCTCTTCACCCTAAACAATAACCCACCTCTCTGCCGCTCCATCTTAAACAATAAACCCCCCTCTCTACGTCTCCACCCTAAACAATAACCCCCATCCCTACCTCTCCACCCTAAATAACCCCCCTCCCTGCCTCCCCACCCTAAACAATAACCCCCCTCCCTGCCTCTCCACCCTAAACAATAACCCCCTCCCTGCCTCTTTACCCTAAACAATAACCCCCTCCCTGCCTCTCCACCCTAAACAATAACCCCCTCCCTGCCTCTCCACCCTAAACAATACCCCCTCCCTGCCTCTTTACCCTAAACAATAACCCCCTCCCTGCCTCTCCACCCTAAACAATAACCCCCTCCCTGCCTCTCCACCCTAAACAATAACCCCCCTCCCTGCCTCTCCACCCTAAACAATAACCCCCTCCCTGCCTCTCCACCCTAAACAATAACCCTCTCCCTGCCTCTCCACTCTAAAGAAATAACCTTCCTCCCTGCATCTACACCCTAAAGAAATACCCCCTGCCCCTCCACCCTCAACCATAACGCCCCTCTTTGCATCTCCACCCTAAACAAATAACCCACCCCGCCTCTCCACCCTCAACAATAACCTCTGTGTTTAATGATGGAGTTAGTGGTTGGCCGCATGCTTACATCAGCCTCAAGTGTCCCTCATTCTCAAGTTCTAAAGTTGGGAGGTATAAGTATATCCTACATGTCCAGCATCGTGTAGCTCTTTTCTCCCCTGCCTTACTGTCCCTGTCCTCCCCATTCATTTGTTTTCCGTTTTTTATTCATGGAGGTTCAGCATCACATGTGGACCTTGCCTAAGGTTGTCTGCATGCAAATACAGCCTGCCTAGGAATGTCCACTCCTCCAGACTGATATCCACCCATCAAGGCATTTTGGTATTTGCAGAACTTCTTCCAAGAACCAGCCTAGGACTGGGGCTCTTAAAAGGAATACAAAGGCAGGGTGCTGATGATGTTTTCAGAAAGCTATGCACAGCATCCTGCTGGCCCCTTCTACCAGCCATGATCTGCCTCCATGGCATAGAGCTGCACAGACACCTAGTGATGATGTCACTGTATCTAAAATAAGGTATTTATAGAAATAAGAAAGGCTTTATTTAAACATGTTTATTAGGGCAAAAAGAAGGAACCAGGGAAGCCTAAATATATAAGCAAGTTAAACTTCAAGTTAAAATAAACCCTCAGTTATGTAAGCACTTTCAGCAGCTGGGTTAATGCGGTATTAAACCCAAAAACCAATTGTCACGTGTGGTGGCTGCATTGGTTTTCTTGGTTTTCTTTTTGTAGGCTTTTCTCCCTTTATTTCACCTCTTGATCTAGCCAGTAAAACACTTCTTGTCTTTGTGTGTCTGCATTCTGGATGAAGCAGTAAAGCAGACTCCTTTGGACAGCAGCACTGTGAGTCTGGGGGGAGGGTATTCCTAGACCACATGTCAAACACAAGGCAGTCAGGCCGAATGCGGCTCTCGCACCTATCCTGCAGCTGCCGCACCCCCTTCATATCTACCCCCACCTTGTCTCAGCAGTCGGCAGCATAAAGGAGGACTAAACTACTCCACAAGATCCTGTGCCTCTCTGGGCAGCCACAGCACCCCCTCATCTCCGTATTCAGCAGACTTTGGCAACTAATTCCAGCCCTCCTTTGGTCCTCCTGTAGACCCGGCACTTTATGCTTTCCAGCTCTGCTGTTAGCTTCTTCACAGCAACAACACAAGTTAAGAGGGTGCACTGTGATGTAAGGGAGAGTGGGGGACTCAACTTCTGATGATGGGGGCTCTTGACATCTGATGTAGGAGGGGGTGGGGTGCTCCGGACATCCAGTCTCACAAATACAACTAGCACTTTGAGGACAACTGTAATGCTGATGTGGACCGCAATGAAATTCAGTTTGACACCCCTGTCTTAACCTGACTAACAGATTTAGATGGACTTGACTGACAAATTAAAGCTGAATCCCAGCTAACACTTTATAAGCATTTACAGCAAACACTTTTTTGGGGGGATAAAGGGTTTAATGCATCTTAGCTATTCTGCTGGGAAGCTGTCAAGGCTGAAAGTCCAAAATAGCCTCAAACCACTTTTTTCCTCTATTCGATAGGACGTAGGTACCACCTTTCTATGTTTTATATTTGGCACTCCTTTTTTTTCTAAAAGTTGACAGCCAATCAAAGGCGGTTAGAGGCATTCTCTGCCCTACAGCTGCATGTTTGCAAGGAAAGTGTATACGGTTGGCTGTGGAATGCCTCCACTGTCTATGATTGGCTGTCAGCTTTGACAGCTTCCTGGCGGGATAGCTCAGATGAGTTTGGATTTGTATCTGAACATGCCTGAGCTCATTACTATTTGTAAGAATCCTTGTCAGTGTTAAATGGTTTGTCTCAATCATCTAACTGCTACTTTGTCTGGACAGCTTGGTCTGTTAAAGGAAATTAAAAAATAACAACCACACTGGTTGGATCAATAGGTGAACATAAAAGGGGAGAAAAAAAAAAGAAAATGAATGCAGCCAGCACATTTATGAAATTTTGAGCTGCAATTTATTACATTTTTGTTTTGGGGTTCAATAGCACTTTAAAGTGTTACGAAACCCAGGACCCTGCATTCACTATGTCAGGTCTCCCACAGTACACATTACATGGAAATGCAATCGTTTTAATAAATATATACTGCTAAATACCTTTTTTTGTCTGCAGTTAGAGCATTCTTGTGACTTGTATCAGTATTTGCTTAAAGCTTGTAGAAGGAGTTTTCATTCTCCCCTGATCCTCTGTCTGGACAGTGCTAATTGGCCCTGTGCTGATCACATGCACTCTCCCAAGAAAAACTAAACTCTAGCAATACACACCAAACTGAGCATGTGCAGTCTGATTCCTGATGCTCTGTTCTACCAGTAGATGGGTTGGAGACAGTTAAAGAAGGGGAGGATCTGTGCACACAGGATCACACAGCCTTTATACACAATGCAGAGGATTAACGCTTTAGGTTCCACAGTGAGTATAACAAGCATGCTTTACTGGATATACAGACTGCTTTTGCTTTTGTGGGTTTAGTAACACTTTAATCATCTAATGAGTCTTCATCTTTTAATCCTTGACTATGTTTCTGTTTAAGTTGGTGCCATGACCACTGCCCCAGGTCCTGTGTCAGGATGTCTCATTTCTCTTGAAACGTCCTATGTAGCCACCCTTGCATGGAGGGACCAGAGTTGTGTATTCCTACACTGTGTGACATCGATAGAAATGAACAGCCCCATAGCCTAGGATGGCACGGCATTCCTCTGCTCCTACCCCCTTCTCCCCCCTCCTTTCTCCAAGCTAACAGACTGGCTGGAGACTGGACTGTCAACTGTTAACTCTTTCTCTTTCCTGTAAAGACAGGAAGTTCAGGGAAGCAGCACTAAGAGAGCAGGAGCCAGCAGCACTGAAAGGTATAAACTGCAAGTGCATGGTTAAGAATTATAGCAAATAGTTTACTGTAGAATGTTTACTTGATGGTGTTTAATGCGATGTGTTAAACTAAAAAGCATTGAGGGTCTATTACTACTTTTAGCAGTGTGCATGACTTTTGTTAATGGCATACTTGAAGTAATACATTTTTAAAAAGTAAGAAAAAAAATCTATTGGAATCGGATAGAATACAGTCGTTATGAAAAGGTTTAAGCATAGCATATATCACATACTGTTATAAGTTTGGGCCCTTTTTTAGGAGAGACCCTGATTTAAGGTACCCATTTTCTTTGCGATAAAATGTGCCAAACATTTATTATCAGATGACAACTTTTATTTAGTTACATATCATCTTATTTTTATTATAATTGCTAATTCCTTCTACAATGACATCAATATGACAGCTACAAGTTAGACAAGACAGGAATTATACTGAGTTTCTGTGAGAATGAACTCTTCCTGGTATCTGCAGGATACTTAGAACAATTTATCCTTATGACCTGACGCAGACGGATTTAGTAGTGTTCTCCCTAAAGTCACCAAAAGGAATGCTGAGCATTGCAAAATAAAGCTTTCCCATGGGACCCCCAATTACAGTTTGTGAGGACAGAGAAAGCATACAGTGATAACGGCTCTCACCAGGAGGTTAGACTTGAGTTTACCCGGGTTACAGATTGTACATGGTTTAAACACCACAAACAGGAAGTCAACTCTGTGAACAACTTTAACCATTCAGTCTTCAAAATTCATTTCATAACCAAAAAAAAACAAAAAACTGGCACTACAGAGAATTTTATGAGGTTAGTTTAATAACAAATTGAAAAAAATATCCCTGGAAAGAGTACTCTAGAGACTCAAAAGAAATCTGTGTGCGTAACGTGATAGATTTATAGAACTGTCAGTAAGGGATACATGAATCTGTCACAGAATTGCCTCCTCATAATTTTGCATCAGAGAGAATTTTATCTGCGACAGGATAATTACAGGTGCGACACAATTTACTCCAACGCGGAAGAGGTCTTATTTTAATCCAAATGTAAGTGAGCACTCAGAGGAAAAAGCAGCTTGCACAAAAAAGGCGACACACCAACCTTATATCAAAGTAAATCAAAAGTGAAGAGCAGCGCTCAAATATAAAGTGCAACAAATAAATATATGAATACAATAAATATCAAAATCAAACTGTAAATGATAAAGCAAATTGATGCACTTTAAGGCTCTATGCACACTGCGCTTAAAAAAACTTCTGTAGTAAAAAGGCTCACCTAGAGCATTTTTTGTACAAAGTTTAGACGAGTTTAGGAGAGTTTTACGTTTTTTCTACCACCAAGTTCCAAACAGAAACGCGAACCAGAAGGTTTTTTTTTCTCTGCCTCTAAGCGTTAAACTCAAGATATGCCTCTTAACGTCCAAATGTGCACGGACACATAGGATAACATTGAGTTGCTTCTACAGGCAGGACACAAGACACCTGTAGAAGCAACGTTTTTTAAGCCAGTGTGCATGGAGCCTAATGCCGCGTACACACGGCCAGATTTTCCGACACAACCGTGTGTAGGCTCCATCGGACATTTTCCGTCGGAATTTCTGACAAACAAAATTTGAGATCTGGATCTCATATTTTCCAACTACAAAATCTGTTCTCGTAAATTCTGATTGTGTGTACACAATTCCGATGCACAAAGTGCCACGCATGCTCTGAATCAATTACGAGACTGAATCGATCAGTCTCGTAAAACTAGCGTTTGTAATGGAGATAGCACATTCGTTACGCTGCAGATTTTTAAATCTTTTAATGCAGCGCATTCTCTTCTTCTTTATAATGCTAGAATAATGAAGTTGTTTTGCTGCTCATATTCACACAGAGTTCTGACAACCTGATTTCTTTATTATTTCTCGTGATCTCATGAATCATTTTTTTAATTTTTTTTTCGTCAGATCTCCATAATAATGTTTAGAATTTTTGGTTATAGTGTTTTTTTATCCAGATCTCCTATTTTTTTTTTTTTTATAGTGATCTCCATAATTTTTTCTTTCGTTTTTTTTTGTTAAGTTATCACAACGCCATTATTATCTTGTATTTTTTAACCTCAAGGTGGTTGGTGTCCCTTGTTAATTTGACATTGTATTTTTGAAATGTACCTGTCTACTCACAAACAAACTGTCCTTTTTGAAGTTAAACACATAGGCAAGTATTTGTGAAAAATAAATAGCCATTTATTATGGGTCATAACAAAATAAAGAGGAAGGCAACGCTGGAGAAACTGGTGAAATTTGATAAGCTTTTGTACCCCAGGGCACACATCAATTTTTTTACAGTCAAAATTGTTGGCCTGAGGAGTCCTTATAATAGTGAGCACAATCCGGTCCAGGACTACAAGAGATCAGGAACAGCAGCAGATGACATATCTGTCCCCAGGCTGTGGTCTTACAACAGCCTGGGTCTTTTGTCAGACCAGACTGAACCCAGGCCATCACTCTCTTGTCTTCCTTCCACGCTTGCTTCCAGGCTGTAGCTCTGGTGTAATAGTTGTGTCAGGGGGTGGAGGAGGAGGACCATGGCTGAACTCACAAACGTGGCTTTTGCTTGTGAGTTCGCCCCTCAACCCCTTATTTAGGGCTTGTAAGATCACTTCCTCACAGAACAGGCGTTGGCCCTCTTCCATTTCCTGCATTTTTCAGGCTGTCATGTAGGCATAGTCATCTTGATTATTGGGGGGGTTCTGAGGGCCGCACTAGCCTTCCGAAATAGGCCAAGTGCTCCCTCCTCCAGGTTAGTCCTCTTCCTGGGACTTTTTTCTGGAAGGCGGAGGGGAGGGTCTTGGGATTTGGGCAGGCTTCTGGGCCCGGCCACCTCCTGGCTGCCACTTACCCCCCCATCTCCTGGCTGCCACTTTCCACGGCCTCCTCCTGAGATTTTCCTGTGGGACATAGTCTTAGTCTTTGGTTCATCAATCACACACAATTTTCAGCTTATGACTGTTGCAAATTGAATGTTAATAAATAGAAAAGACTATCATTCTGACCCCAGCATTTTTCATTCTTGTCCCAATCATTTGTGGCTACTACTGTCTATTGATATGTAAAATACTTTGTAAAATCAGAAATTACTGATCAATAATAACATCTAGTTAACATCATTAACTATTTGACTAGAAATATGTTGAACAATGCTATACCTGGCTCAAGCTGGGCTCCTCCACTTCTTCCTGGCTGGAAGGCCCAGGTTGGACGTCGGAAGCCTCAGCTGAGGTGGAAGGAAGCCTTGAAGGAAGATTGGAGGCTGCTGGCCTGGGTTCAGTCTGGCCTGCCAAAAAATGCAGTCTGTCATAGTACCACAGCCTGGGTACATAAATGTCATCTGCTGCAGCTCCTAATCTCTGGGAATCCTGGACCTTCTTGCGCTCCCTATTATAAGTGCTCCTCATGCCACCAATTAGGGCCTTCAAATATGGGATGTCTGTCATGGGGATCACTGGCTTCACAAATTCCAGCAATTGATCCAGTGCTGCCTTCCCCCTTGGTTTATTGTTATAAAAGGGGTGGTTTACCTGCCACAGACAGGGCAGCTCCCTGTACATAACAATGAATATGGGGATAAAGTCCTCATCATTGAATAGGTAGCTGTTGAGGAATGTGTGTCAGCAAAAGGGTTGGTTGTAGGGAGACTGGGATGTAATATCCCCCCTTCAGTCTATTATGAATGCTGCTGCTAGACTAATACACCTCACTAATCGATCCGTGACTGCTGCTCCTCTCTGCCAATCCCTTCACTGGCTTCCCCTACCCCACCGTGTAAAATTCAAAATGCTAACCATAACATACAAGGCCATTCACAACATTATCCCATCTACATCACCAACCTCATCTGCAGATATCGCCCAAATCGCCCCCTCCGCTCCTCCCAGGACCTCCTGCTCTCTAGCTCCCTTGTTACCTAATCCCATGCTCGCCTTCAGGACTTCTCCAGAGCCTCTCCCATCCTCTGGAATTCCCTGCCCCAGTATGTCCGATCAACCCCTACCCTGTCCACCTTTAGGAGATCCTTGAAAACTCATTTATTCAGGGAAGCCTATCCCACACCCACATAACTGTCCCTGAGCCACCCCCATCAAATCATTCTTTGCAGCTATTACCTTTTGTACCACCACCCCCTCCCTTTAGAATGTAAGCTCTACGAGCAGGGCCCTCCTGTACCTTTTGTATTGAACTGTACTGTAATTGTGTTGTCCCCCTTATACATTGTAAAGCGCTGAGTAAACTGTTGGCGCTATATAAATCTCGTATAATAATAATATAATAATAATAATAATATGACTGGGGAAGATGTCTGTCAGCAGGAGGGTGTCTGCGGGGCAGTCAGGGAAAGATGTTGGGGAGGTGGAGGATAGAAAATGGCAGTGGAGTGATGTTTGTCAGCTGCGTGAATAGGAAGTCTGTCAGTGAGGGGGGCAGATGTGGGGGTGAGATGTGGTGATGTAGAATTTGTGCTTGGAAAGTGGCTGGGGAATGGTGTAAAGTTGGGGGGGTGGGAAGTGGCTGGAGAGTGGCGTAAGTTTGCATGGTAGCAAGTGGTGTAAGTTTAGGGAGTGCAAAATGGAGAATGAGTGTTGTAAGTTTTGGGGGTGGCGAGTGAACAATGAGTGATTTAAGTTTTTGAGATGAATGGTGGCTGGGGAGTGATGTAAGTTGGGGTAGAAAGTGGACGGAAGTGGCGTTTGTCAGCGGTGAGTGTCAAGCTGTAGGAAGGTGGAAGAAATGGCCGGATAGTGAATTTTGTCAGCTTGGGGTAGTTGTGAGAAGTGGGCAGGTAGTAAAGTGGGAAAGGGCCTTGGAGTAATAGTTTCGGGGTGGGGGGTTGGATATAGGGAAGTGACTAGACAATAATCTGGCACAGCTTAGGGTGGAGGTGGCTGGGGACCAGCATCAGCCAGGTGGAAGTGGGGCATGTATAGGTAACCCAATGGCCCTTGACTTGAGCTTTAGGATAGCAGTTAGCCACTGAAGGCAGCAGCACACACACAGGCAGTAACTATGCCAGGGGCAGAGCGATCTCCATTGCTGGCTGCAAAACCCGGGAGCAGCCTGATCTCCACTATCTGCTCATTCTGTACAGGGTGATCGTAATGCACGGTGTGCACTGTGCAGGCATAGGACCTGTTGCTGAAATGTGTAGTTGCTTTAAAATGTGTTTGTTTTTTTCTAACTTATTTCTGAGGAATGATTCTTCAATGTGGAACAGAGGTATCCTCACACAGGACACTGCTGTGCAACTTCATAAGCGCTTCCCTCATTCCTTTTTCTGATTTTTCATGGTGATGTCTGACCACTGTTTATTGCAGCTCTTCACGGAACTCAAATTAAAATTCTATGTCTCAGAGAAGTTGTGAGGCACACCACCAAAAAGATAAACAGCAATAATGCTAGCATTATCTGAGTTAAGGCATCACCGAAACAAAAAAACGCTCTGGATCTCAAGGTGGCTTAGGGTAAGAAAGGGCCAGGGTTGGGACATACTGTAAGTAGCTAAGAAATTACTACACTATTTTTTTTTTGGGGGGGGGGGGGGTTGCACAAGTGAGAAATTAAATATTATATTTAATTGTAATAAGCTAAATGCCTGTGTACATATTACACAGATACATCTTCATTCTAAACATCTGTTTTGTTAAATTCTGGCTTTTAAATGGTGTCTTCTGTCGTAACAATGATCAATTGTCAGCAGTGTCTACTATAGAGAGACAATTCAATTCAGAGTGCATAACATCCTTTTTGTATATCCAGCTTCTAAATGTTATTATGGCTGGCAGAAGACAGATGTATAGGACATCACCCTGTGTAGAAGGACACCGGAGATTGCCTGTTATTTACAAGCTGTAGTGGAGATATTCTTTTCCGGGTCATGGCATTGTGACATACCTAAAATAGAAGCTGCACTTCCTTCCTTTCCACTTCCTCTTTCCTATTTTATCCACAGGTTATCTGATTATTTTTTCTACCCTCAATATATCTTGTTGATATACATGTGAGGTTATAAAGAGTTGCAGCTTGACAACAAGTTTAACATACACTATATTACCAAAGGTATTGGGACGCCTGCATTTACACGCACATGAACTTTAATGGCATCCCAGTCTTCGTCTGTAGGGTTCAATATTGAGTTGGCCCACCCTCTGCAGCTATAACAACTTCAGCTCTATTGGGAAGGTTGTTCACTAGGTTTAGGAGTGTGTCTATGGGAATGTTTGACCGTTCTTCCAGAGTGCATTTGTGAGGTCAGGAACTGATTTGGACGAGAAGGCCTGGCTCGAAGGCTTCGCTCTAATTCATTTCAAAGGTGTTCTATCAGTTTAAGGTCAGGACTCTGTGAAGGCCAGTAAAGTTCCTCCATCCCAAACTCTCAATAGTGTGGGGTTGTTTTTCAGGGGTTGGCCTAGGCCCCTTGGTTCTAGTGAAGGGAACTCCTAGGGCGTCAGCATACCAAGACATTTTGGACAATTTCATGCTCCCAACTTTGTGGGAACAGTTTGGGAATGGCCCCTTCCTGTTGCAACATGACTGCGCACCAGTGCACAAAGCAAGGTCCATAATGACATGGATGAGCGAGTTTGGGGTGGAGGAACTTGACTGGCCTGACCTCAACCTGATAGAACACCTTTATGATGATATAGAGCGGAGACTGCGAGCCAGGCCTTCTAGTCCACATCAGTCCCTGACCTCACAAATGCTCTTCTGGAAGAATGGTAAAACATTCCCATAGACACAAAGTTGAAGCTGTTATAGCTGCAAAGGGTGGGCCAACTCAATATTGAACCCTACGGACTAAGACTTGGATGTCATTAAAGTACATGTGTGTGTAAAGGCAGATGTGACAATAATTTTGGTAATATAGTGTACATACTCTATACAACCTTTATGGTTTAGTTATAATACAAATTTTGTGTGTTTTAGCCTTTACATAATGACAAAATTGACTGAAATGTATAGGTTTAAAGGTGACAATAGATAAAGAAAGGTGAGTTGAAATCTCTCCAATGGGGACATAGACAACAATAAAATAAATAAATAAATAAAAACAATAAAAAAAAAAACGATCGCAGTATACAGAGGCAGAACGGAGATCTGCCTATGTAAATAAGGCGGATCCCTGTTCTGACAAGGGACATGATGGAGATCTGCTGTCATCAGGAACAGTGATCTCTGTGGTGTTCCAGGCAGCCCATCCCCCCTACAGTTAGAACACACCCAGGGAACACAGTTAACCCCTTGATCGCCCCCTAGTGTTAACCCCTTCCCTGCCAGTGTAATTTATGCATTGATCAGTGAATTTTTATAGCACTGATCAATGTAATAATGTTACTGGTACCCAAAAAGTTTAATTTGGGGTCAGATTTGTCTGCTGCAATGTTGCAGTTCGCTAAACATCGCAGATCGCCGCCATTACCAGTAAAAACAATTTAAAAAAAATTAAAGTCCCTAAATCTATCCCATAGTTTGTAGACGTGATACGTTTTGTGCTAACCAATCAATATACGCCTATTGCGATTTTATTTACCAAAAAATATGTAGAAGAATATATATCGTCCTAAACTGATCAGTACATTTTATTTCAAAATTGTCACTCTTTTTTAGAGTCAAAAACAGGGGTGATTGGCGCTGTTCCACTGAAACTGGTGTAGTATATCAAGTGGGCTGTGAAACAAACCGAGCATAAATAACAATGTATGGAATGAAAACAAATTAAGTGAGAATGGCTAAAGTGTGTGCAACACCTGTCCCCATGAAAAGTGCAGCGTGTATTCACTCCTTGTTAAACCAAAATAGATCAAAATCTAGGTGAATCAAAAAAGTGAAATGAATTCCCAAACAAACTATCAGGAAATCCTTAAAACCATGTACTGATCATAATAAACATCAATAGTGCATAAACTAAAAAACACCAATAGTGCATGAATAAAATCTATAATCACAAATGCACATAGGAGAATTAAAAATTCATCATAAATCTTGAGTCCACAAAATGTCCCAAAGAATATTAATAAAATAAAATGTAAATAAAAAGGCTTGTGGTGTAATGTTCTTCATAAAGTGCAAATCGTGAGTCTATTTAAATCATCTAGCATTGATCTTAGTGACGTGAGATCCTCCTGTCTTCCAAACGCCCCCCAATGTGCCCTCACTCACCGAAAGGGGACACCCCTGCAGGGGTATCAGGCCTGTCAGCTGTGTCCCGCAGCTATGGTCCCTGGTAAAGGCTCCTGTTCGAATCTCCACTCTCGGTGTCCGGGCTGGCTCCAGTCAATCCCCGCAGGCACATCCATATAGAATAAAAATGAATCCCATCGCGTAATTCCGTAAAATGTAAAGGCTTTATTAAATATACAAAAAACGAGCCAACAATATCCCGCTGCCTAGTGGGCAGTCAGACTGAGTAAGAGAAAACAGCGCGGTGCAGCGTGCGTTCCACCGCTCGTTCCACACCCGGAAGCAAAGCAATAGGACAAGACGTATGCGTCTCATGTGGCCACGCCTTACGCGTTTCGTCATCCAGACGTCATCTGAGACACTCTTTTTTGTTTATAGAGCAAAAAATAAAACTGCAGAGGTGATTGAATACCACCAAAAAAAAGCTCTATTTGTGGGAAAAAAAACAGCGGCAATTTTGTTTGGGTGCAATGTCGCATGACCGCGCAATTGTCAGTTAAAGCGACGCAGTGCCATATTTCAAAAAATGGCCTGGTCAGGAAGTGGGTAAATCCTTCCAGGGCTGAAGTGGTTAACACTTCTACACTCTATCCATAACTTGGCTTTATGTGTTGTAGAATTTGTATGTGCTGCACATTTACATAGAGATCTGAGGACCTGGTGGCGGGAACAGGAAGGAGGAAGTTATGAAGCGAAACTAAAAGAAGGCTCATACGCAGCTTACTGTGGACTGGAAATAAAAATGTTCTTTACAAGGTTCATCTGACGATTCATCATTTCTTCCACAAAATCTACATGGTGACCGAAGCGAGATTGCTGAAACATAATGATTTAGAATCTACGTGGCATACAACTCCTAATCTTTGATAATGACATTGAAAAAAGGGTACCACAGCACTGACAGCCTGAATAAATACAATAAAGTGCAACTGTAGTGCATACAAAATTAAGTGCAAAATTAATCCAAAAATACAAAAAATATATCAAGCATGTAGCCAGTGAAAACTTAAAAAACACGTGCAAATAAGCATAAACTTCTAGTTGGAAGGTTCCTTTTACAGGTGCCTTCCACAGGTGCTGCTGTGCTAGGAATAGTGCAAATCAATATTAAGCATGTGACATGTGAAAGTCCAAAAAAGACGTGCACATAAACATATAGCAATTCTCAGTTTGTGAGTTCCTTTCCCAAGTTCCTTTCAAACGTGCTGCTGTGCTAAAAAAACATATGATGCTGTAAACAGGTGCATACGAGATCCACCCTCCCCCCTCTTATGGTTGAACAAACCAGATCCAATGGACCCCCAAGTAGTACTGCTTTGTGGGTCAGGTAGGCTTATGCCTCGTACACACGGTCGGACTTTGTTCGGAAATTCCGACAATAAAATCCTAGGATTTTTTCAGACGGAAGTTGGCTCAAACTTGTCTTGCATACACACGGTCACACAAAGTTGTCGGAAAATCCGATCATTCTGAACACGGTGACGTAAAACATGTACGTTGGGACTATAAACGGGGCAGTGGCCAATAGCTTTCATCTCTTTATTTATTCTGAGCATGCGTGGCACTTTGTCCGTCGGATTTGTGTACACACGATCGGAAATTCTGACAACGGATTTTGTTGTCGGAAAATTTTATATCCTGCTCTTAAACTTTGTGTGTCGGAAAATCCCATGGAAAATGTCCGATGGAGCCCACACACGGTTGGATTGTCCGACAACACGCTCCGATTCGACATTTTCCATCGGAAAATCCGACCGTGTGTACGGGGCATTAGTATGGTGAGCGGGGTGATGAAATCGCCAACTCCTGGGTGCGATCCTTCCTGGTATGTTTTCAGGCACAAACATATGGAGAAAGAGCCTGCATTGTAAAGTATGTCTTGTTTAATTCATTAAAATCAATCTTTACAGAGTCCCAATAATAAAATCAATCTTTACAAGGTTGCAAGGTGGAGGGAAAACAGAACACCAATTACCAGTCCACTGATCAATAGAACTGAACGGGCATCGGACGTGATGTTACCACGGTGCCGCAAGCTGTGTCTGACGCTGCATTTCGCACTTCCCACAGAGTGTTATCAAAGACTTTGTTTGCAATGCAGCAACTGTGGTAGTGAACACGCTACTGGGCGCAACAAGTGTCCGGCTTTTAACAAAAGATGTAACTCGTGAAACAAATGGAATCACTTTGCAAAATTATGTAGGTCCAAGCCTCAAGATAGAGGTGCGTGGATGACACAATCTAAGTGACACTAAACAAAAAATGTGCACAGAATTAATAAAGTGGAAAGTGATGATCACCAAAATTGTTTTCATTGTGAAAGTGTGGACCTAATTGCAAATAAGGGAGAAATTTTCACCACCTTCTCAACAGAATGCAACAAAAATGTCAAGTTGAAAATTGACACTGGTGCCAAATGCAATGTCATGTCCTTATCCACATTGCACAGCATTGACCTCAAAGCTGAAATTGATTAGTCAAATAAAGTAAACCTGATAGCTTATGGCAGTCCCACTTCCAGTAACACAGTGATCAGGATATTAAAGCTGGTATTCTCTACACATGGAATTCCCTATCAATTGATGACTGGCAATACAACATCATTTTCCAGTAGAGAATTCAAGAACTTTGTTCACCAATGGTATTTTTAGCACGTCACTAGCAGTCACAATTACCCTAGATCCAATGGTCTTGCAGAGTGTAGTATACGGTCGGCCAAGCATCTCCTAGAGAAATGTGCACGTGGTGGTTCTTCTGACGTCTATGCAGCCCTGCTCAACCTCCGCAACACACCTAGGATCTTTACCTTCTCCAGCACAATGTTTACTTCTACGATGAACCAGGACTCTGATTCCCATGGTCCCATCCCAGCTCCTGCCAAGAGTTGAGACTGATGTTTAGGTTGCTTTATTTATACTCAGGCAAAAAGGAAAGATAAGCCATGACAAATCGGCCAGACGCCTTTCTCCTCTGGAGCCTGGGCAGGTGGTAAGGATGGAGACAACCCGTGGTTTTGACAAATTGGCCACGGTTCATGGAAAGGCCTGCCAACCAAACAGCTATGTTGTCTATTCCGATGGTAAGACCTATGTGAGGAACCGCCGTCACCTCATACAGGTACTTGAATCATACTGTACTGCCGCTGCCCATGTGCCCATGATCACTTCTGGACCCCAAGCACAATCATCTACTGCTGTGCCAATTCACACTTCCAAAAAGGAATGTAACACCAACCACAACAAAATTATGATGGTGACAGACAAGAGGTTTCAGACTCGCAAGCCCCACAAGTTGTTACTCGATCTGGAAGAGTGTGTAAACCTAATCCTAAGTTCCAAGACTTTATCACAGACTGACTTTTACTCAGCATTTCTCATTTTATATTCCAGTTTGTTATTGTTCCTTGCTATGCTGTACTCCTTAATGATTCTATATTACAATTCAGTTACATACAGTGGGGACGGAAAGTATTCAGACCCCCTTACATTTTTCACTCTTTGTTATATTGCAGCCATTTGCTAAAATCATTTAAGTTCATTTTTTTCCTCATTAATGTACACACAGCACCCCATATTGACAGAAAAACACAGAATTGTTGACATTTTTGCAGATTTATTAAAAAAGAAAAACTGAAATATCACATGGTCCTAAGTATTCAGACCCTTTGCTGTGAAGCTCATATATTTAACTCAGGTGCTGTCCATTTCTTCTGGTCATCCTTGAGAGGGTTCTACACCTTCATTTGAGTCCAGCTGTGTTTGATTATACTGATTGGACTTGATTAGGAAAGCCACACACCTGTCTATATAAGACCTTACAGTTCACAGTGCATGTCAGAGCAAATGAGAATCATGAGGTCAAAGGAACTGCCTGAAGAGCTCAGAGACAGAATTGTGGCAAGGCACAGATCTGGCCAAGGTTACAAAAAAATTTCTGCTGCACTTAAGGTTCCTAAGAGCACAGTAGCCTCCATAATCCTTAAATGGAAGACGTTTGGGATGACCAGAACCCTTCCTAGAGATGGCCGTCCGGCCAAACTGAGCTATCGGGGGAGAAGAGCCTTGGTGAGAGAGGTAAAGAAGAACCCAAAGATCACTGTGACTGAGCTCCAGAGATGCAGTCGGGAGATGGGAGAAAGTTGTAGAAAGTCAACCATCACTGCAGCCCTCCACCAGTCGGGGCTTTATGACAGAGTGGCCCGACGGAAGCCTCTCCTAAGTGCAAGACACATGAAAGCCCGCATGGAGTTTGCTAAAAAACACCTGATCTGATGAGACCAAGATAGAACTTCTTGGCCTTAATTCTAAGCGGTATGTGTGGAGAAAATCAGGCACTGCTCATCACCTGTCCAATACAGTCCCAACAGTGAAGCATGGTGGTGGCAGCATCATGCTGTGGGGGTGTTTTTCAGCTGCAGGGACAGGACGACTGGTTGCAATCAAGGGAAAGATGAATGCAGCCAAGTACAGGGATATCCTGGACGCAAACCTTCTCCAGAGTGCTCTAGAACTCAGACTGGGCTGAAGGTTTACCTTCCAACAAGACAATGACCCTAAGCACACAGCTAAAATAATGAAGGAGTGGCTTTACAACAACTCCGTGACTGTTCTTGAATGGCCCAGCCAGAGCCCTGACTTAAACCCTATTGAGCATTTCTGGAGAGACCTAAAAATGACTGTCCACCAACGTTTACCATCCAACCTGACAGAACTGGAGAGGATCTACAAGGAGGAATGGCAGAGGATCCCCAAATCCAGGTGTGAAAACTTGTTGCATCTTTCCCAAAAAGAGTCATGGCTGTATTAGATCAAAAGCGTGCTTCTACTAAATACTGAGCAAAGGGTCTGAATACTTAGAACCATGTGATATTTCAGTTTTTCTTTTTTAATAAATCTGCAAAAATATCAACACTTCTGTGTTTTTCTGTCAATATGGGGTGCTGTGTGTACATTAATGAGGAAACAAATGAACTTAAATGATTTTAGCAAATGGCTGCAATATAACAAAAAGTGAAAAATTTAAGGGGGTCTGAATACTTTCCGTCCCCACTGTATGCATATGTTTTCTTTAAAAGGGGAAAGATGTAGAATATGTATGTGCTGCAGATTTACATAGAGATCTGAGGACCTGGGGGTGGGAAACTAAAAGAAACTAAAAGAAACTAAAAGAAAGGCATGCACGGAGCAGAGGAGGAACGGAATCAGTGTAGGGCATACATGACAGGGTGAGAAGGGGAACTGGTTGTAAGGGGTTAATCTATTTAAAGTTAACATGTTAGTCCTGGCAATTACCTGATTGGCTCAGAGGAAGGTGTGACGGGGTGGGGCGAGTAGTCAGTTATCCAGAAGGGAACGTCCTGGGACACTTGCTGAGAGGAAATCATCAGAAGAGCATCCCTCCCACCCACTCTTCTTAGTATTGGGTTTAATGTATTGTTTTTTATCAATTTGTTTGGCGGTTGGGGTACTTGACGGAAGTCTATTTATGGTTATTGGGAAAACGGTGGGGATCCATCTGAGGTATGGAGTCCTCGAGTGTGTACGGTACAATTCATATTAGTGTTAAGACCGGTGGTGGTGGGTGTCTGAGGTCAGCTGGTTTAGGCTCTGAGCCGGTGTTTGCGGCTGGGGTCGCAGCTCAGCTATCTGGTGCCTCAGACATAAAATAAATTTGGCAAGGTGGCACCATCAGGGACCTCTAATCTTGATAGCTGGATAAATCATGTATGGTTATGTTATGTTTATAGAGAAATTGTATGTTTAATAAATAGGCTGTGGACTGGAAATAATCAAATTCTTTACAAGGTTCACCTGACGAATCATCATTGCTTCCACAAAATCTACATGGGTATATATTATTTTTTAAACAGTTATGTATGATGATTTCACTGACATCTACATGCTTAATCAGGAAGCCAAAGAGCAGCATGCAAAGTGCTGTAACTCATAATCACTAACAAGTGATACACTAATGTTAGAGTGTTAGGTGTCCGTTTATGAAACTGTGAACAGCGGTGATCCCAAAGATCGCCGCTGATCTCAGTTCATTAACGGTTTATGAAACAGAGATGATCGGGGGGGAGAACATGTTCTCCCCCGATCATCTCCGTACGCAGAGAAGCTGTAACTGACTTACACAAAAATGGGTTTATGCAGTTTATGAAGCTGCTGATGGGGAAGGAGGAAGATTACTGACTTTCTTCTACCTCGATCAGACCCCCCAAGACAGTACCCATATATATATATATATATATATATATATATATATATATATATATATATATATATATATATATATATATATATATAGTATATATATATATATTGTAGGGGAACTAATTATTTTATTAACTAAGGTGGGCGGTCTCCTCCTGGAATGTCCATGTACTGAGCAGTGATAATTGATCACTGCTTAATAAATGGACACCTTGAGTGTTTTGTTGAATTTTTGGTACTGTAATTATGTCTCACCAGATTCCAGTATCAGGGGGAGTTCTCCACTGTTCAAAGCGTTTGTAGATCGCTTCACTTCACAAAAGGAAAAGCAATCTACACTGCTTCATAAACAGGCACTCAAAGGAGAACGAACGACCTCCACTGTGAATGCCAGAGAATTGAGCAGCGGATAATTTCCACTGCTTCATAAACGGACACCTTAGTGTCTAGTGTTAACATGTGGTCACACCCCTTTAACACCTGATAGAATATATGCATGTACACGCTATTGGGATTTGAGCACAGGTATATCTTGTTTCTAAAACACTAATATGACATTTAACCACTTGCTTACTGGGCACTTAAACCCCCCTCCTGCCCACACCAATTTTTAGCTTTCAGCGCTGTCACACTTTGAATGACAATTGCGAGGTCATGCTACACTGTACTCAAATGAAATTGTAATAATTTTTTTCACACAAATGGAGCTTTCTTTTGGTGGTATTTAATCAGTACTTAGGTTTTTATTTTTTTGCTAAACAAACAAAAAAAGACATAAATTAAAAAAAAAACAAAAAAACGTTTCATAGTTTGTTAAAAAAAATTTGCAAACGGGTAATTTTTCTCCTTCATTGATATTCGCTGATGAGGCTGCACTGATGGGCACTGATGGGCTGCACTGATGGGCAATGATAGGCACAGATAAGGCGACACTGATAGGCACAGATAACGCGACACTGATAGGCACAGATATGGCGACACTGATGGGTACTGATAAGACGGCACTGATGGGCCCTGATGGGTTGCACTGATGGGTGGCACTGATGAATGGCACTGATGGGTGGCACTGATGGGCACTGATAGATGTCACTGATGGGCACTGATGGGCACTGATGGGTACTGGTAGGTGGTATTGATAGGCAGCACTGGTGATGAGGCACTTATTGGTGACATCTATAGGGAGCACTGTGGGTACTGATAGTTAACACTGTGGGCACTGATAGGTGACACTGTCGGCACTGATGGGTGGTACTGTGGGCACTGGTAGGTGGCGTTGGTGGGCACTGGTAGGCGAAATTGTTGTGCACTGGTAGGTGGCACAGGTGGACACAGAAGACTCTGCAGAGGCTCTCCACGATCGGGACTGATGTCCCTCTCACAGCCGCCGGTGCTTTTTTTTTCTCCTCACGCTACCAGCTGATTACCGGCTCTGTTTACATCACATGATCAGATGTCATTGGCTAACAGCTGATCACGTGGTAAAGGGTCAGGATTGACCCCTTACTCCGATCTGTGATCAGCCGAGTCTCATAGACTCACTGATCACAGCGCATGCCGCGCACGCCCTGAAGGGGGCGCGCAGGCCGCTCGAGCACGGGAGGACGTCTATGGACGCCCTCCTGGCAAAGTAGGTCCATGCTGTCTATAGCGCGGATGGAAAGAGGTTAATGAACATCTACAGTATTGAAAATGCATGGTAAAGTATGCAAAGGGATGGTAGTCTAGCCAGGATAGTCTCTATAAGACTCTATAACACCAGAGAATCTAGCCTGAGAATCCCTACTTTAGCGAAACAGTTCAGTACATTAAAAGGCTACTTGTGATTATCTTTATAAAAATCATCCTTCTCAGTGAAGTCCAGGGTAGCTCTGATAACAGAGTTGATCAGCTGGGGGGATCGAAGGCTTGAGAACTCAGGGCGCCACCCCACTGGAATTAAAGTATTTTGGTAGCAATCAGGGAGGTGCTCTCTACAGTAGCTGGGTCTTCTAGAGCAGTGTTTCTCAACTCCAGTCCTCAAGGCGCACCAACAGGTCATGTTTTCAGGATTTCCCTCAGATGAAAAGGCTGTGGTAATTACTAAGGCAGTGAAACTGATCAAATCACCTGTGCAAAATAGTGGAAATCCTGAAAACATGACCTGTTGGTGCGCCTTGAGGACTGGAGCTGAGAAACACTGTTCTAGAGGAGTTTCTTGCTATTAGATTCCTGCCTGGCTGCCCACACACTAGTGTGTAGCAGAGAGCCTCTCTCTTGGCTGCAGATCACTTGACCAGCTACCTCTGCCCTATCAGGTGTGGCCTCTTTGAGCTACTGAGGAAAGAAAATAGAGAAACGTATCCTTCCTGAGTGTGTCCAGGAACTCAAGGGGTTGTGGGAGTTAAAGGGGCCTGTATCTGAGCATGGTGAGTAAATCGATGCTCCACTACATAACCTCACATTCCCTTGTAATAATATGCTAAATATATCAGGTGAGTTTGAAGAGAGACAGTGCACACCATGGGGAACTCCCAGTCCAATTTGCAAGAAAATGACGTTATTTTCCATGGAAAGGCCATTGGTTATGTTTCCATAAGTAGACAGCCTCTCCAGAGAGATGAGTGGGATCTCTCTGTGCATGTGCAGAAGAAGCAAGGGTCCTACTGAAAAGTCTGCAGCACCCACTGTGTAGCCTTGTGGGGCCGCACAGCATGGATCTTGTCAGCAACAACTAGCGATGAGCTTCGAGTTTGAGTCGAATGTAAACTCGAACATTGGGGCACTCAAATTTTATGGGGCGTTCGCAGCCAATTTGAGCACCCCATAATGCACTGCAAGACCGCAGTGCATTGCTGTATGATGATTGGCCAAAGCATACACCTGACCTGCATGCTGAAATAATATTAAACAGCAGGGACTGTTCCTGCACCCAACAAGAGTAACTGTGAGGGGTTACAGTGTTCTGGCACCACCAACACCTAAGGCCCAATGTTTCTGCTCCTGTTTAACAGGGGCATGTAATTACAATTTTTGAAACAATATTTAACAGCGGAGACCGTTCCTGCGCTCAACAAGAGTAACTGTGAGGGGTTACAGTGTTCTGCCACCACCAACACCTAAGGCCCAATTTTTCAGCAGAGTATATAGTGCAGTCCGTTTAGTATATATACTGCAGTTCAGAGTATATAGTGTACTCAGTGTGGTATATATAATACAGTGTGGGGTATATAGTGCAGTTTACAATATATAATATAGTGTATTGAAGTAGTTAAGGGGAGCTCTATGACAGAATTAAGAATAAAACGGCATTGGTTCCCCCCGTCCATACCAGGCTCTTTGGGTCTGGTATAGATTTTGGGGGGGCCCCCACACCATTTTTAAAAAAAGAATTGGCGTGGAGTTCACCTTAATATCCATACCAGACCTGAAGGGCTTGGGGTATGCAGTTCAGAGTATATAGTGCACTCAGTGTAGTATATATAATACAGTGTGGGGTATATAGTGCAGTTTACAATATATAATATAGTGTATTGAAGTGGTTAAGGGGAGCTCTATGACAGAATTAAGAATAAAACGGCATTGGTTACCCCCGTCCATGCCAGGCCCTTTGGGTCTGGTATAGATTTTGGGGGGGGCCCCACACCATTTTTAAAAAAAGAATTGGCGTGGAGTTCACCTTAATATTAATACCAGACCTGAAGGGCTTGGGGTATGGACTGGGGGGGGGGGACCCACGCTGTTTTTTTTAATGATTTTTTATGTATGTTGCTGGAATATCCCAATACATTACAGCTGTGAGCAATTTTAGATGACATTTTTTCCTTTAGAAATGTCACTTTGCTAAACATGGGAAAAATGCACTACTTTACAGGCAGACTAATGGGATCCCCCAGGCACGATATTTAAAGGAATATTTCATTTTTATTGTTTCACTTTAAGCATTCTTAAAATCACTGCTCCTGAAATACGGCCATTTTAAAAACTTTTTTTTGCATTGATACATGTCCCCTGGGGCAGTATCCTGGTCCCCAAACACTTTTTATGACAATAACTTGCATATAAGCCTTTAAAATGAGCACTTTTGATTTTTCACGTTCGTGCCCCATAAGCTTTAACTGTGTTTGCATGTTCGCATACAATTTTTGTCTGTTTGCAAGTTCTGGTGCGAACCAAACCGGGGGGGTGTTTGGCTCACCCCTAGCAACAACTAATTTGCAAACATATACGTTTTTGGCAACCAGTAAGCTCTCTCATCAGCATACAAATGTAAGAATGAATTTACTAGTAGAGTAGAGAATCACTGTAATCACTTCAATCCTCCAGTCATGTGCAAGGCAAAATCTCCTGTCTATTTTTAAATTTCCCTGTATGGGACTGGATGTTCGAATCTTTGCTGCGAACATTCTCTGCTCCTTTAGTAAATCAAAGCCAATGCATCTAAGTATTAGCTGTGAATAGTCAAAATTCAAGCTATGTGTGATCCAGAGGAGGATAAACAGATACATCACCACTTATTATCTTTGGCAACATAATTTCTACATACTCACATACTCACTAACTTTCCAAATCTTTGGTTAAGAAATAAATTACATTCTGATGAAAATAAAGTAAAAGAAATATAGTACAGTATTGTGATGCTGGGTATGAATTGCACATTTATTCTAATATACGCTGTGTTCTAAATCAGCTGATGATGGCCTCCTTGATTTTTGAATTTTTGCACTTGTAGCCCCTTGGACTTGAAGGCTTTACATTTCAATGCTTGTAATTTTCTCAGAAAAAGGAGATCAAAGATATGGAAAAAGGATTTTCACCCAGCACAGTTCACAGCATGGTCATCAAAGTAAAGCCTGCAGTAAAATGCAGTTGGTCTTCATGTTTCTACCAATATCCAGTACATAGAGTCATGCCCAAACAGTTGGCCACCTGTGGTCAAATCACATGTTCTGTTGATTTTCTAAGTAAAAAGATGTTAACAAGAACTCTCAGGGAAGCAAAATTAAAATGAAAATAAACTATATTTATTTATTCTTATATTTATAAACTATATGTTATTCTCCAAAAATAATCCATACACATACCACTACTTAAAACAGAACTACACTGCATCTGAGCACCTGCAAAACGAAAATGCTATTTCATTCATTTTTATTATTTAAAGCAAACTCACCCATCCAGCCATGTCTCCATGCTTTATTTTATTGAGAAATAGCTTTGAAAAACACCCCCTTAGAACTTGTGGCCACCCTGAGTAAGGGCAGATTATTTATGTAGCATTTATTTCCCGGCATTCATCTGCCCTTAGCTCAGGCATACACGCAGGAGGGTGTGCATAGGTGAGATAGCCCCTCCCCCCTCCTGAAGACTCCTGGTGTGTATGACATTATTTCTTTTCAATCTTAGTTTATTTCAAAATAAAAGTATAACAAAGAAATAACGTTCTTTACAGTATAATATCACATATATTATACATAGAATAATGAGGTGAAATTTTACCATACATATACACGACAGCCCAATCTCCCAAGGAAGGCACATCTGCTGTTTTCCAATGTCGGGGGATCACTGTCCTAACTGCGGCCAGGAAGTGGCGCAGTATATCTTTTTTAATCGACTTGAGGGGGCCCGGAAGCATAGATAGTAGGGCTATCTCTGGTGTGGGCTTAATTGAGGTCGCCATCAGCCTGCCGTAGAGATCAAAGACCTTTTGCCAGTGTATGACATTATTTGCTTAGACCTGGAAACCAGGAATTAACTGAAGAAATGTAAAACAAGTAAATATGATATAATCTCCTCTATTTACTAATGCTAGCAGAACAAGGATTAAAAATAGTCAATGTTGATTGAGCGTTAGAGAGTTAAAGTTCTGCTTTAACGGCCCTGTAAGTAATTTTTTATTAAAGCGGACCTTCACCCTCTTCCACTACTTCCCTCCACTCTACTCTTCCTTCCATCCTCTATAAGTATTGTTTTATCTTTTTTTAGGCAAAAAATGTCCAGCCTTACCTCCCCATGCACATCCGTTGCACACTGCCCACTGTGCCTCCCGGGATATGCACGTCACATATCCCAGGAGGCATAGCCTTTTATTCAGAAAAGGAGGCAGGCCTATTGGCGCATCAGCAGGAGGCCCACCCGCTGAACCAGGAAGATCTGGCGGGCCTCTCGATGACATCAGAAAAAGACATGGCAGCGTGGGACAGATCTGTGGCTGGTCATGAGAGGATCAACTCTGGATCCGCTGGATGGGTGAGTATCTGAAATGTACAGATACCACCTTAAGGTAAGCGGGTGTGGGGAAAAAAAAAAGGGAGGGAGGCAGGTGCAGATCCACTTTAAATTGTTTCTTACTGTGTTCTTCTGCCTACTTATAACATCCTCCATGAGCTCCTTTAACCTCTACTTTTCCCTCTCCCTTTTCTTTTGAATGAGCAGTGCACGTTAGTTGAGGTCATATACACTGCTCTATGTACATTACAAATCCCATAGTTCATAGTTCATCTTGGGAACAAGCAAGAGAGGGTGGCTATGTTCCTACACACAGTGGAACCATAAAGAATGAATTTAGCCACCATCTAACAGGAAGTCAGATCACAGCAGTAGAAAAAGGAATTTAGAGATTTGGAGTAGGCTGAAAACAGTATTAGGTACTGTTCTGAGTGACTGCGTATATCCTGAAATAGAACTTTTTTTTTTTTCAAACCAGAGTTTAGTGTCACTTTGAATATACAGAAGTTATGAAAATATACAATTTCTTTCTGAATGTAACAGGCTGGAAAAAGTGTAAAAAATGTGGCATGTGCAAAAAGTGCTCGTCCTGTTAGTACTTGGCAACAACCCCCTGCCATGCCTCCAGCACTATAACATTCCTGTTTCTCCACTGTGACCATTAATCATAGCTTGGACTCCATCTAATGGCCAACGTGCACTACCAGACAATAATTCATAGTGTAGTTTAAGTAGCATTTTGAACCTTTATATCATCCTATCATCATAATCTAACCCTTACTGGGAAGAGTAAACCAAGACACTCTTGGGAAGCATAATCACCAACTAGAGGATTGTGTTGTAAAGGGGGCATCCATGATCATCTTTGTGGATGCCTCACCACCATTGAGCTTCTGGTTGTATCTCTGCACTCAACTTTGTACATTCACCAGCAACTCAGAGCCTGTTAAGACAGTCAGCTGGAGACTGGCTAGAGACTGTGGGGTTTACTTTTGGCCTAGTATATACATGTGCACTCATACTGCAGTATATTTGTTTATACTGTGTAGTTTACTGCTGCTTTCAGTTCTCATGTGTTTCTCACATTTCAACCCCACATAGGAAACATGGTTATACGTGTATACGAGGACAAAGGATCCCCTATGCAGAAATTACATCCAGCAATCCATTCCTATTGCCAACTAATAATCATTCTATTTTTGTTTAAGGGCTTTTTCCACTCTGTCTTGCAAGACATGCCTATATTAGAAATATTCTTAGGTCGTCTTGAATCTATGGTTTCTACAGCCTACAAATTTTCATTAACTGACAATAATTAAATTCAGAAAATGTTAATTATACATTAAATAAAAAAAAATACTGTTTGCCCCACCTAGGTTTGCTCCCCACAATGCTTTTATATTAGTTTCCTTAAAGAGGATCTTCAGGCTGTATAAAATAAGAAATTAAAAGTTTAATTATTTAAAAGTTTTAATAAAAGGACACTTACCTGACGTCCTCACCTGGGCCTGTTCTTCACTGGTCTTCGGGGCCTCCGTGTCAGCACGTTTACTAAGGGAAGCCGGATGTAACTCCTTCCCAGCTGGCTTCCCACTGCACATGTGTGAGCTGCACTGTGCTTTGTGATTGGTCCTGCAGCCTTCTGGGACCTTTGACATGTCCCAGAAAGCTGTGAGTAAAGGAGGGGGTTGAACGCCTAGGCGTTTGTATGCATTTTTCTTTTTTTGGGGGGGGGTACCTTGTTTTTACAAATAAGAGACAAATATACAAAAAGTAAATGTATCCAAAAGTAATAGAGGAGGGAGAAAAGCGAAGTCCTGCTTTAAGATTCCTGTACTCAACCATCAGATTCAGAAGTGAGCCAAATGCTGTATACTTTTAGGTGATTTTGAGCTGGTTTAGCTTGTGTCTGAGTTATTTTAATTTCGCTTTAAGTTGCTCAGGAAGTTTGTTTAAAGCAGAACTTCACCCTAAATAAAAACATATTTTCCCTGCCTTCTCCTCTCTCCCCCTCTCACATCTGAATATTTTTTTGGTGCTTTTTTTTTTTAACCTTCTTGTGTTTTTGTGCTACAGACAACAATGGGGAGAATGACGTTTGCCTCCCAATTCTGCTCATGCCCAGATGTGCCACAAGGCTTTGGGTCCAGGCAGAGCCCTGCTGCACATATGTGCAGGTTTTGAATGTCAAGATGGTACCAGTATGAAAATTCCAACACTCGATGTGTCTAAGCATGCCAAACCCCCACAAGCAGATGTGCTGCAGGGGTCTGTGGGGACCCAAAATCTGGGCCGAGATCTTCCACATATCTGCACACATCGCAGAAAAAAATGGTGGGGAGCAGGGTCAAAGTCCAAGGAGACTGAAGTTCCTCTTTAAGTTGCTTCTGCATTCAGATTTAAGTATATGGGAAAGAAGAGCAGAGCCCTTAGAAAGTCAGCAAAACTAAACATTGTTTACTTATATATGGCTGTATAGTTAAAGCTGTAGTTGAGATGAGATGTTCTTGTAAGTCAACATATCTACAAAGTACTATGAAAATACAGCATATCAGCTGAAGTTGCTGCTCATCTAGTATAAACAGCATTAGAAAACATTAATGAGGATGTGCTTATCGGTCAAAACTGGTCATCCCACTTTAGAATTTTTATGTAACAGAGTCATCTAGTGGTGAGGGTAGCACCAACGTTAATGTGTTCACCCACCTTCCTGTCACTTCCAGTATTTCACACTCCTATCGTGTCGCATGTGCCTCCACCAACTTTTCACATTTATGTGTGAATTCACAGAATGTACAGAGCTTAATCTAGCAGATCGAGAAGACATCTCCATTACTGAGATTTTTTGAACTGATGTTAACACCTTTATATTGCTGAGAAAGTCATTAAACAAAAAGTAAAAGCAAGCCAAGAATATGATATGCTTGTCAGACTGAAGACCATCATCAACTGATATTTATAACTTTATAGCATTATCTTGTGCTAGACTGTTTTCAGAAGTACAATCAAAAGTATTTGCATCGATACAGTAGGTTCCATGCACGCTAGCATATTTTTTAAGCAAAAAAAAAAGTTGGAAAAAACACTGCTAATAGCTTTTTGTAGTAGCATTTTACCCTAGGTTCACACCTATGTGTTTTTAGTGTGTTTTGCAGTTCGCAGAAATGCACTACAGTCCATTTAACATGGTTTCCTATGGTACACGTTCACACCTATGCGTTTTGCAGCCGGAGCGCTTTTGGAAAGGGTCGGGGACTTTTTTCCCGCATTTTGCATGTAATAGACTTCAATGGAATTGCACCAGAAATGCAAGTGTTGTGTTTGTGATACAAATTTTGATGTGTTTGGTGTTTTACATTTTACGTTTTTTATTTTTCAGTTTAAACTGGAAGACGGGAAGCGGACTGCCATGTCCTTGACAACTGATGAGTCATCAGCTGTCAGTGGTGTTCCCCGCTGACGGCTGAATGTAAAAAAAAATTGGCTGGAAAAAAAAATTAGTGAAAAAAACGGCGTGTGGTCCCCCCACCCAGGTCCATACCAGGCCCTTCGGGTCTAGTACGGATTTGGAGGGGACCCCCCCATGCCAAAACGGATTTTAAAAATGACAATGGGTAGTGGCGCAGGTTGTAGTATAATGGTAAGCAATGTAAGTTTATACAATAGTCCTTTGAGCTTAATCAGCTCTGTGTGAGATATACAGTCTGTGTTGATAGGGCAGCCTTGTAAAGGGAGTTGAAGCCACTCCAAATATGTGAAGAGAAAGACAAAACAACAGGTGCCTCTTAGTAAGACTGATTAAGATTTAATAACCAAATGCATTAAAGACTCACATGTAGGTATCTGTTATCAGGCACAGGGAAGTCCAGTGTAGCCACATTCCATCTCTGCAGTCAGCATGGTTGTACACTCTGTTTCTCCATGCAGCCGGTGTCCTGTTCCACAGGAGACTTCCGGTATTCGGGTGGGATCCAAACCGAGGCCTGGAACGCAGCCGGATGGTCACAGAGGGGGCTGGAGTGCAGAGCTCGGTGAAGTGACGTTATTGTCGTAAAGCGTCGCATTTCTGAGCATGCGCACCCTTTTAAATTGATATTAAAAATAGTGTGGGGTCCCCCCCAAAATCCATACCAGACCCTTATCTGAGCATGCAGCCTGGCAGGTCAGGAAAGGGAGGGGACAAGCGAATGGCCCCCCTCCTACTGAACCATTCCAGGCCACATGTCCTCAACATGGGGGGATGGGTGCTTTGGGGCAGGGGGGCTCTGCCTACAGGGGGGCTTCTTCCCCACAACCTAGGCCTGTGGCTGTGGGGGTCTGTAGGCAGGGGGCTTATCAGAATCTGGAGGCCCCCTTTAAGAAAGGAGGCCCCTGAATCCCACTCCACCCTATGTGAATGAGTATGGGGTACATTGTACCCCTACCCATTCACCCCAAAAAGCAGTGAAGTGTTAAAAAAAACAAGAGACGGTTTTTGACAAGTCCTTGATAAAAAATTAAAAAAGGCCCCTGTCGTAGCTCCAACGTGTTTTCTTTTTCCAGTACCGATGTCTTCATCCTCCTGTAGTTTCTTTTCCCTCCGGTGCAGTCTTCTGCTTGTGCTGTCTTCTCCTTGTGCTCTCTTCTCTTTGAGCTGTTTTGTCCTTGTGCTGTCTTCTTCCTCGCTGCCGCTTACCCGCAAAAAAAAACAAAAAACGATCTTCTAACTAGAGATGCATGATTCTGGGAAAAATGAGAATCAAGATTTTTTTGCTTAAAATAAAGATCATGATTCTCTCATGATGATTCCCGTGGCGTAATATCATCTTTCACATTATGCAAAAACATTGGGCTAACTTTACTGTTTATTTTTTTTTTAATTCAGTAAAGTGTATTTTTTACTAAAAAAATTGCAATCGAAAGACCGCTGCGCAGATTCTCTAGGGTCTCTGCTAAAATATATTTATATATATATATATATATATATAATGTTTGGGGGTTCTAAGTAATTTTCTAGCAAAAAATAATGATTTCAACTTGAAACCAACAAGTTTCAGAAAAAGGTTTAGTCTTTAAGTGGTTAAACTTTCCTTATTTACAGACCGAAGTTTATAGTTAAATCAGCTGCTGAGGAATGTTGTGAAACTTGGCAGACTGCCTGTTTTTTTTGTTTTTTTTTTGACAGCTGTGGGCTTGAGCAGAGAACTCTGCCTAGAATCAGGAAAATACCTTGTTAAGATTGCGAAGGGGAAAGAATCGCAATCTCGACTCTTAACGATTAATCGTGCAACTCTACCATACAGTATGTAAGCATTCATCTTTTTTTTATCCCTTTTGTTCTGCTAACCACTTGTCCTTCAGATGATTTACTCCCTTTCATGACCAGGCCATTTTTTGGGATATGGCACTGTGTTACTTTAACTGACAATTGCACGGTCGTGCAATACTGTACCAAAATAAAATGTATGTCCTTTTTTCTCCCACAAATAGAGCTTTCTTTTGGTGGTCTTTGATAACCACTATGCATTATAAACAAAAAAGACCGACAATTTTGAAAAAAAAGCAATCATTTTTACTTTCTGATATAGAAAATTGAGTACTGTACGTGATACTTTTTTTATTTGCACTAACATAAATTTTTCAGGACAAGCTTTCGGGGTATGTCCCCTTCTTCAAGGTCCAAGCAGTACTGATTCACACATTTTTAAGCAGAATGTAAAAGAAAAAAAAAAAACACGAAAAACAAACACATACAAATCAATGGTAATAAAGATAGCAGCAGAGTTAGTGAGATAAGACAGAGGGAGAGCTATAGACTGGAGTTGGGGGGGATACTGGTCATAGAGGAGGTCGAAAAACTTTAGCATAGTGTGTAAGGAAACCAATATCTAAATTCAGGCCATTGTTTTCCTGGATAGTTCTGAAATTCCAGGACCTCCAGCTGATTGACAGCCTCAACTCTGTTCCTGTGTGCTGTGTGCCCCTTCCTCCCAAGAAGCTCTCAGAGCTCTCCTAACTGAGCTCTGCATAGTGTAATTTCAGCTTCCTGCCCCCTTTTCCTGACAGCTCAGACGTGTTTTATACATTTTGGATTTTGAAAAGATGTAGAGAAGAGAAGACTGCAGATAAACAGGTACAACCATTGTAGGAGGATTTGTTGTATCTCTGTGTATCACCTGAGGCCAGCCACTTCACTGCGTATAGCAAAGGATTTACAACCACTTTAACTTTATTGACCTTGCAAGGGGGCTGATACTGTCCCTATGTGAGAGCATAGTGAAGGTGACAGGTTCTCTTTAAAAATACATTAGGGATCTGTTAGACCCCCTAATGTCAAATCTGAACTCTGCTGTCTGTGCTTGATCAACTTCTGCTCCAGCCACAGAAGTTGGAGAATGACTGAAGATCTAAGCACTTCCTGTGTATAGAAGTGTATTGTGCTTTCCGTGCATTACGAGTGTACAGAAGTGATCGCGTGGCTTTAAAACTTAAAGCAGAGTTCCAGTAATTTGTTTCTTTATTAAAAGTCAGCAGCTATAAAAGTGTAGCTGCTGACTTTTAATAAACAGCCACTTTCCTGTTCCACGGTCCAGCGGTGTACTCACCGCAGTCGTGTTCTCCCCGTGTCCTCCCTCAGTGGCGCCTGTATCTCTACTGTTACAGCTTGCGGCTTCACAGCTGGATGCCCACTGCGCATGCGCGAGCGGCGCTGCGGTATGTGACTGGCACCTGAAGTCCTCTAGGACCTGTCATATGTCCTAGAAGACTTTGGGAGGTAGAGCTTCTGCTTCCGGTCACCCAGGCGACCGGAAGTGGGAGCAGGTACCTGTCAAATTCGGGTACCTGCTCCCCCCCTCCCCAAAAGCTCTGTTTTGCCGGGGAGGAGGCCTTAAAGTGGAAGCTCCACTTTTGGGTGGAACTCCGCTTAAATTACTCCTATGTAAAAGTCAACAGCTCATTTTAAACAAACTCCCGACTGCTGTGACCAGGGTGTGCGTACATGTATTCTACATCTTTTTAAAATATTGAAATGGATATCCATTTTTTTTTCTTTTGCCATGGTGAAACATAGGAACAGACAGTTATTATCTGTCACAATTTGATAAATAAGCCTCCATTCACACTTGAGTGTTTTTCAGCTTGTTTCCCTATGTCTGACTATGCACAAAATGCAGAATCCCATTCTTTCTAGTTGTCCCTGTTCAAACTGTATGCTCAGTTCCCCTATGCTATTTCTTTAACGTATCCAGATGTTTTTGCCCCCATAGACTTCAATAAGAGCACCTGTAAATGTGTGACTAACACATTTATGTGCGTCTTTAGACCTGAAAAAATGTATAGGAATATGCTATGCTCAGGTGTGAATTCATATTTAGGTCCTCTTGATTTTCTTCCTGTGATTACTAAATATAACTTTGCAGTAGAGCACCATAAGGACTCATTCAGAAGTGTGATCAGACCCATCCTCTAATCTGAGTCATTGTCTGCTGTGTGTGAATTCACCTCGGAGCTGAGTGCAGGCAGCCCATAGAAGAGGGTGCAGATGCAGCAGCTGCACAGACACAGTCATGTGTCAAAATCTGACATATTGGCAGGAGTAGGTGCACGAACCTGAACTAGGGTTGCCACCTGTCCCGGATTCACCCGGACAGTCTGGATTTTGAATCATGTGTCCAGGTATCAGTCCATCTGAAACCCAGACACAATATTCAGGCAGGAAGGTGGCTCAGGAAAGAACTTGACAGAAGGGTGAGGGGGCACTATGTGTGCTGCATTACTATTCTTTTTTGGAGTTCCCAAAGGTGTCCCAGGTTTGTTACAATCCTATAGTGTACAGCCCTGGTCAAAAGTTTTGAGAATGACACAAATAATCATTTTCACAAAGTCTGCTGCTTGTTTTTGGATCTTTTTGTCAGATGCTACTATGGTATACTGAAGTATAATTACAAGCAATTCATAAATGTCAAAGTCTTTTATTGATGATTACATAAAATTTATGCAAAGAGACAATATTTGCAGTGTTGACCCTTCTTTTTCAACACCTCTGCAATTCCTGGCATGCTGTAAATCAACTTCTGGGCCACATCCTGACTGATGGCAGTCCATTCTTGCATAATCAATGCTTGGAGTTTGTCAGAGTTGGTGGGTTCTTTTTTGTTGAGGTATGACCACAAGTTCACAATGGGTTTAAAGTCTGGTTAGTTTCCTGGCCATGTACCCAAACTTTTGATGTTTTGTTCCCCAAGCCACTTAGTTATCACTTTTTCCTTATGGCAAGGTGCTCCATCATGCTGGAAAAGTCATTGTTCATCACCAAAATGTTTTTGGATGGTTGGGAGAAATTGCTCTAGGTGAGAAAATGACTTTACCCCAGTCCTCAGCAATCAAATCCCTGTACCCTTTGCAGAATATTAGTCTGTCCCTGATGTTTTTCCTGGAAAGAAATGGCTTCTTTGCTGCCCTTCTTGACACCAGGCCACCCTCTAAATGTCTTAGCTTCAATGTGCTTGCAGATGCACTCATTCCTGCTTGCTTCCATTCCTGATAAAGCTCTGTAAGGTTTTTTCTGGATGCCCCAAACAATTGGAAAGTGAATTCATCAGAGAAAATTACTTTACCCCAGTCCTCAGCAGTCCAATCCCTGTACCTTTTGCAGAATATCCGTCTGTCCCTGATGTTTTTCTTGGAAAGAAGTGGCTTCTTTGCTGCCCTTCTTGACACCAAGCCATCCTCCAAAAGTCTTTGCTTCACTGTGCATGCAGCCTAAATCACCTGCCTGCTGCCATTCCTGATAAAGCTCTGTACTGGTGGTAGCGGGATCCCACAGCTGAATCAACTGTAGGAGACGTCCCGGGCTTGCTGGACTTTGTTGGGTGCTCTGAAGCCTTATTCACAATTGCAGTAGAAATGTTTTTTATGGGATTAAGTTCATTTTCATGGCTTTGCAATTAATTGCAATTCATCTGATCACTCTTCATAACATTCTGGAGTATATGCAAATTGCCATCATAAAAACTGAGGCTGCAGACTTTGTGAAAATTACCGTATTTATCGGCGTATAACACGCACCGGCGTATAACACGCACCCCAATTTAGGAGGGAATTTTAAGGAAAAAAAAAACTTTTAGGAGGGAAGTTGAAGGGAAAAAAACTTACATTTAAATGCCCATCATTGCAGCCTTCTCAGTGCAGCCATGTCAGTGCAGCCTTGTCAGTGCAGCCTTGTCAGTGCAGCCTTCCCCAGTGCAGCCTTGTCAGTGCAGCCTTCCCCAGTGCAGCCTTCCCCAGTGCAGCCTTCCCCAGTGTAGCCATGTCAGTGCAGCCTTCCCCAGTGCAGCCTTCCCCAGTGCAGCCTGGTCAGTGCAGCCTTCCCCAGTGCAGCCTTGTCAGTGCAGCCTTGTCAGTGCAGCCTTCCCCAGTGCAGCCTTGCCCCAGTGCAGCCTTCGATCCTCTGTCCCTGCCATCCTGGGCTTCAAAATCGCCGACCGCAATTTGAAAATGGCGCCGCCGGCGCCAAAATACACAGAGCCGGTCCTCGGCTCTTCCCAGCGGCTCTCGTTCACTTTCGGCTCCACTTGTAGTCCCGAGCGGAGCTATCCGAACCTAGCCGAGTAGGTTCGGATAGCTCCGCTCGGGACTACAAGTGGAGCCGAAAGTAAACGAGAGCCGCCGAGAAGAGCCGAGGACCGACTCTGTGTATTTCGGCGCCGGCGGCACCATTTTCAAATCGCGGTCAGCGATTTTGAAGTTGTGGCAGCTCGGGATCGCAGGGGATCGGCGTATAACACGCACCTGCGATTTTCCCCTGATTTTAAGGGGAAAAAAGTGCGTGTTATACGCCGATAAATACGGTAATATTTGTGTCATTCTCAAAACTTTTGGCCATGGCTGTATACTAAAAAAAAATAAATTACTGTGCGCTGCTAAAGTGTTCGGGTTTGGTTTGAACAAAAAGTGGCAACCCTAATCTGAACACACAGGGGTTGATTTACTTAAACTGGAGAGTGCAAAATCTGGTGCAACTCTGCAAAGAAACCAATCAGCTTCCAGGTTTTATTGTCAAAGCTTAATTGAACAAGCTGAAGTTAGAAGCTGATTGGCACCAATGCACAGCTGCACCAGATTCTGAGTGCTCCAGTTTTAGTAAATCTCGCCCACAGTGTCTGTGCTTGGATCCATGCACCTGCTCCTGCCTGCATGCCAAATTTGGACTGTATATGCACAGTCGCTGCATCTGCATCCACTTGGGCTGCCTGCACGCACAGTAGACAGCGGCTCAGATCGGGGGACAGGTCTGATCTCCCCTTTGAATGAGCCCTAAAGTACTAAATCACATTTAGTAGTTGATAATGTGCAAACTAAGCTGATCTGCTGAGAAAGCCACACAACTAAGTTGACTAAATATTATAGTTTTGAACTTGGAACATTTAATGATGTTGTGACTGTAGCCTCATTATATTCTTATCACTATGAGTTTAAGTCTTCCTCTATTAGAGTACAACACGATAGAGCGTGCGGTCAGCCCAGCCAAAGGGCAGCGATTCAACCACCCACCGTCTCACAGTACAGGATAGCCCTGGATTCTCATGAGAAACTGCAGATTTAGCTTATCTGCGTCACACAAGTGTGCAGACGGGAGGACTGCACAGCTTAGAAATACAGAGGCTGCTGCCTATTTCCCAGGCCAGATATAGTACACGTCTGACAGTGACAGGAAGGAGCTGCAAAGGACAAACAGAAGGAGACCACAGAATAGAGGGGATGAGAGATGTGGCTGTGACAGTGTGAAAAGAAGCTGCTAAAAATATATCCCAGACTTTCCTAGCTGCTGCACAAGGCAGAAACATACTAAGATGCAGTGATCAGGACTGCCGCTCCTGTCCTGCATCCTCTCTTTTTACCTCTAACAGGAAGCAAAGTCATGTTTCCTGTAAACACAACTGGAGAAAATTACTACCAATATTTTTTGGCATCATAGCAAACATCCTGGTAGCTTCATCCCCGCCTGACAACATTCCTCCTCTATTATCTGCTAAAATCTAGAAAAGGTGTTGTCAGATGTCTGCCAAAGTGGAACGCTTGGAAAAAAAATCAAAATAAACGAATAAAATAAACACAAAAATTCCTGCAACTGTGCGTGACAGCAGAATGCATTTAGTAAATAATGTTTTAAGATAATAGCTAATACGTTGTAGTAGAGGAGACGTTAATGGAGGAATTTTTTTGGATGGGTGACCGCAAAAAAAAATGATGCTGCATACCTCCTTGCAAGTCACCTCTCCACCCCTCTCTTCCCACTGGGATCCCATTCACAAAGCATTCTAGCAACATCAGGAGCTTATGAAAGTGGAGGAATGATTTTGTCCTGCCATAGGCTTGACCTCAGTTCACACCACTTAGGCCACACTTTTCAACAAAGACTATCATACATTAGACTCAAATTACATAGCTTTAAAGCGGAAGTCCAGGCACAAATACTTAGCTCCCAATGAAAAGCTTTTCTAGTCCAAAATTCTTGTAACAGCATCACATCTGAGGCACTTGGTTAAATCGAATTCCTGCATGTGCAGGAATGCTAAACTTTTACTCACTATGCAAAGCAAAAAAACAAAAGCACAAATAGACACAGAACTCCTGATTATGTTTACACCAACCATATAATGTAAGGTACATAAAACAGCCTTGTTACTGTAGCGGTCACCTACTTTCAGGTAGGTGATCCTTTTTGTGATTAAATGACAGGGTACAGTTTCAGGTAAATTTAGGCAGGCCTGTATTCCTATCTCAGGCCTGGTTGTTTATTTTGGGAACTGGGAGTGTCGGTGTAGTGCAGGGTGTGGCCACTTGTACTTGGACCCAGAGATGCCTCCTTGTACTTCCAGTGGAAATGGTTCTAGAAAAAAGGTTGGACTTGGGATCTGAGTGGCAGGCAGCTCATGTGTGGAGTTCTGGCCAATCATTAATTTGTTTGGCAGGAGTCAGGACTCCCATATAAGCTGGGGTCACATGCTGGTTAGGAGTTCCAGAGAGGGAGAGATCAGAGAGAGGGCCCCCTGCGGGGAGCCAAGCAGAGCCCCCCCCCCCCACAGGGAAGGGGGGGGGACCAGGCCACACAGAGAAAAAGGAATTAGTGACACAGCACAGCATGTAGTCGCTGGACGCCCCTGTGGGGAGGGGAGTGTGCCAGACTGGAGAGAAGGGATGGAGAAACCATTTGGAAGAAGTAGCAACTAAGCAGAAGAAAACTGGGCGATTGACCGTTTGTGAGTGGCACATGGACTGTTGATTAAGTGAGTAAAAGCCCAGGGGAACGGTACTACCAGAGGCTGAGGGATGTTGGTACACAAGTCAGTGAGACAGGTGGTGATGGCCTGTGACTTAGGGTTCAACAATACCCTGGGATTCCAATCAGTCAGGCGGGAGGAATTATTCAGAGTAATCTCTTCCTTAGCTCAACTTGGAAGTACTGTACAGACGGGAAGTAGTGGTCAAAAGGCAGTGGTAGAGCTCCAAGCACAAATAGAGATACAGATTGTTCTAAAAAGGTCTACGGGTGAAGAGGTTATTCAGAGTGACTCTTTACTACAACAGCCTATGTATTCTCTAGTAAATCTACCCAAGTCTATATGCAAAGAGTTATTCAGAGTGGCTCTTTGCTATTCGCTATAATTGTTCTCAAAGACCAGACTACTCCAGTCTTCCCAACGGAAAGTTATTCAGAGTGACTTTTCATTATCCGCAATGTTCTAAGTCTTTGCATGAGATGCAAAGGAAAGATTATAAAGCAACAAAAGAGCATCTCAGAAAACCCCTTTTCCTATCCCAGTTCATGTTATACAAATAAAAGCAAGAGAAAAGTTTCTATTTCTATGGGTTGCGATGTGCTATGTGGTGAATGTGATTTACGGATAGAACACACAAACTGCAGCTCTTACGGGGGTCGTTCGCTACATTACTATAATTAAAACACTATAAAATGTATAATGATGTAGCAATATGGACTACAATTGTAAAGCACCGTATCCTCAGGATTTCAAAGCATCACCTTTCCCTCTAGTGATCAGTGTATCAGGTGACATCATATTTGTGTGCCCAGCAAAAAGGATTGTGGGATGAGTAGTTCTCCCATCAGATAATTGCTGTGTCTGATTATGTGCCTGAACTACATATCCCAGGGATCTTTGTTGCTTTAGGAAGATTGCTGGAAGCAGCTATAAAAGAAGCAAAAGCCCGCGCGGAGCTCTTTTCCTCCTGGGCCTGACGCAAGATGGACCTCTCTGTGCATGGAGAGAGAGAGGCCAACAACGCGGAGTACCACCTTCCAACCCATAACCTGAGGGGTCTAGCTCTGCCATTGCTGTCGGACATACTTCCAGCACCACTCCGGTCGCCTGCCAGCAGTATTAATTTTGGCAGCAAATTTTGGTTTAGTTTTAGTCTTAGTCTTAGGACTAAAATGGCATTATAGTTTTAGTCCTATTTTAGTCTTCTGCAAGTGTTTTAGTTTTAGTCGTATTTAGTCGACTAAATCTCCAGTTCATTTTAGTCGACTAAAACTCATTTTATTTGTCTAAAATTGAATGGATGTAGTTAAATTGTAATGCATTATTTAAGCATTTCTCTACAATTTCCAAACTCATTATATATAGCTGCTGGAGTGAAAAATTAAATACGTTGTTTTTAATGGTTAGGTTTGATGAACATGCACTACAGATACAGATTCAGTCGTTATATAACATCTTTATTCTAATAAAAGCATTTCGTCAAGAATATTGCTGTTTTCACAAAAGAAGAAAATATAGCAAGTAATTCTGCGCTGCCCAAAAAGGCGGATAAGCAGCTAACACGGCCAATGGGATATAAGCATATAACAGTAAAACAAAAATATGTGTAGCGTTAAAAAACTTAAAAGTTCAACATAAGGACAATGTAGTCCAACTGTTGGTGAAAAACATCTAACAAAAACTTAGAAAAAAGTCCTCCATGTTTATAAGACTCATTGAAAGCTAATGGCCCATATAAATGTAGTGACTTCATGTGAGGAACAAATCAAATGCGTGACATCTGGAGTGAAGATAGAATAAACACACCACCACCGACAATGAGAAGGCTTACCAGATCTCGTGGACCCAAGGGGACATACGCCCAATTGGGTCAAATCAGGCTTGGGTGGTGGGTGATGGTAGAGTGTTCCGGAGGGATGGTGAAGATGGAAATCCAAGAGTGAACCATGGACTGGTATGTCCCTCAGGGTGATGTTGAGAAGCAGGTGGTAATGATGTAAGGCAAGAAGGAAAAAGGCCACATAGTGTAATTCCATAAAACAAGTACCAAATTTATTAAAATAAGAGATACACTCACATGTAAGTCTTTAAAAAAATATGGCGGCAGTGGGGTCCTATCCGACGCGTTTCGTCCTCTTAGACATCGTCTAAGAGGACGAAACGCGTCGGATAGGACCCCACTGCCGCCATATTTTTACAGCGCTGACTTTAAAGACTTACATGTGAGTGTATCTCTTATTTTAATAAATTTGGTACTTGTTTTATGGAATTACACTATGTGGTCTTTTTCCTTTTTGCCTTACATCATTGCCACCTGCTTCTCAACATCACCCTGAGGAACATACCAGTCCATAGTTCACTCTTGGATTTCCATCTTCACCATCCCTCCGGAACATCTACCATCACCCACCACCCAAGCCTGATTTGACCCAATTGGGCGTATGTCCCCTTGGGTCCACGAGATCTGGTAAGCCTTCTCCTTGTCGGTGGTGGTATGTTTCTTCTATCTTCACTCCAGATGTCACGCATTTGATTTGTTCCTCACATGAAGTCACTACATTTATATGGACCATTAGCTTTCAATGAGTCTTATAAACATGGAGGACTTTTTTCTAAGTTTCTGTTAGATGTTTTTCACCACCAGTTGGACTACATTGTCCTTATGTTGAACTTTTACGTTTTTTTGCGCTACACATATTTTTGTTTTACTGTTTTCACAAAAGGGTAACGAAAAAATACCAAAACCCCCCCCCCAAAAAATAGGAACACTTTGCGTGACTGTCATGCCAACAGTAAAGCATCCTGAGACCATTCATGTGTGTGGTTGGCTGCTTCTCAGCCAAGGGAGTGGTGGGCCCACTCACAATTTTGCCTAGGAAGAACACAGCCATGAATAAATGGTACAAAAACATCTTCAGGCTCCGAGAACAACTTCTCCTAAACCTGACTGGTGGTCATGGTCAATCTGACCTCAAGAGGCTGGTGAGGGTGAGGGAACCAAAAAAACCCCACAAATTCTGACAAGCTGCAAGAATTGATTATGCAAGAATGGGCAGTGCCACTGCCAGTGTCGGACCGGTGCCAGATCAGTCAGGAATCAGGATGTGGCACTGGCAGAAGCTGATTGACAACGACAACATGCCAGTGATGCCACGAATGTCAGGCCCAGGGCAAATTGCAGCAGAGGTGAGGTTGAAAAAGAAGGGTCAACTCAACTCAATACTGCAAATATTGACTCTTTGCATAAACTTAATGTAATTGTCAATAAAAGCATTTGACACTTATGCAATGCTTTACCGGATACAATGATCTGACACAAATGTCAGATCATGTATACTAGATACATTTGACACAAAAAGATCTAAAAACACTGAAGCAGCACTGGCAGACATTGTCAAAATTAATATTGGTGTCATTTTGGCCATAGCTGTACATGTACATGGCCAAGTACAGCACACATAGACAGCATCACACTGCAGTGACTGCACAGGCACTGTTACTGCCTGTCTGGCACAGGCACAGCATAATAAACCAATACTTGAGGGTAATGCTTATTTCTACAATAAGAATAAGTTTACTGTCATTTTATTATTTCAACAGTTCTAATTCTCAGATACATTCAAAGAAAATGTGCACGGTGTACAATAATGCCATTAGTGTGTGGATTTACTGGATTATAACAGTCACCACTTTTTATCAACTCCTCTCTCTCTCTCAGCATTCGCAATAACAATAATAGAGGTAAATATCACACTAAAAGACTACTGGGACGGGACCCTGGCGCAAGGTAAGGCTCAAAGGCTGCCCTATTTGACCGTCCATTACCGTTACTGATCTATTTTTCTTTTTCATTAGTGTGATATTTACATATATGGTCAAATTTGTCAGTGCTAAGAGAGAGAGACAGTCAACAAGTTGATAAAAAATGGTGGTTGACTTGTTATTGTTCCAGAATCCACATACTAATGGCATTTGCAGCCTGAGCCTCAGCTTGTGCATTTTTCCTATGAATTTAAGTGACAATTAAAACTGTTGAACTACTGATTCTTCCTATCGCAATAAGCACTACCCACAAGTATTAGGTATGCTTCTTATGTTAGAAATAGAAATACTTGAAGAGAATAATAAAACACTCCTATTTGTTTCGATTCATTTTAAGGAAAGCACTTCGTGCCAACATGACCCTTGCTCTATTCCGCCGACCTCTAGAGAGGTCACTTGTAACACTGAATACCCTCTCTGCAAAGGCTTGAGAAGCTGGCATAGCCAGCAGGTCTAATGCAAAAGGTTTTAGCTGGTGATAAAAAGTGTCACTCTTTGACAGCCAAAATTCTGTTACGATGTATTCCGAGACCGAGTCTTCACTGATGGCAAGTGCAACTTGGTGCAAAAGCTCTTTCCTTATATTTTCTGATCTGCTTCTCTTTGCTGTTTGGGGAGATCCTCTGCCTGGGTCTTCTGCGGCATTTAGAAATAAACCGAAAGACTGGCTGTAGCTGCTTAGATGTGAATGCCGGTGGCGCCAGTGCTTCTTCCACTTCCTGAGATAGTTCTACCACATCATCTTCTTCAGACAATTCCTCAAGTTGTGTGTGTGGCAATGTGGATTTTCTTGCGGCATACTCCTCTGCCTTTTTAAGCAGTTCCTGAATATTCTCATCCGCCACATCAACAAGGGTTTCACAGACAATAGGGTTGACAAAACAAGCAGCTGCTGCAAGTGGAGAGAACATTTCATCAGTTGGATATAAGAATGAAGCAAAACGCTGGTTCACACTCCCTTTCATTTTCTGTGCAATTGTGACAAGGTCTTGGTAGCTAGTGCTCTGTTTAAAGTGCTCAAGATGCTTAGGGTGACCACATTTCCAAACTGCCATTCAGGGACATCACCCCCAGTATGCACTGGTTGGTGATGTCACAAGAAGGCGGTGCCACAATGTGACATCGCTGGGTGGCCCTGCCCCTTACCTATTTAAGAAATGTCACTCGGCTTACAAAGCAGTTGGCGGGTGGCCGTGCTCAAAAGCGGAGTGTTTTTTTTTTGTTTGAGGTCGGTCAGAGAATGTAGACATACTACGTGAGAGGGTCAGAGACTGTGGGCATACTACAGGAGACGGTCAGAGACTGCGGGCATACTACAGGAGATGGTCAGAGACTGAAGACATGCTACAGGAGACAGTCAGAGACTGCAGACATGCTACAGGAGATGGTCAGAGACTGCGGGCATATACAAGAGATGGTCAGAGACTGCGGGCATACTACAGGAGACAGTCAGAGACTGCAGACATACTACAGGAGATGGTCAGAGACTGCAGACATGCTACAGGAGATGGTCAGAGACTGCAGACATACTACAGGAGAAGGTCAGAGACTGAGGCATACTATAGGAGATGGTCAGAGACTGCAGCCATGCTACAGGAGAAGGTCAGAGACTGTGAGCATACTACTGGAGACAGTCAGAAAATGCAGACATGGTACAGGAGAAGGTCTGAGACTGCGGGCATACTATAGGAGACGGTGGTGTTCTCTACATGGTTAACCTTTTCACTTAGGATATCTTCTTTTTGTTGTGCTATACAGTTCATCATATCAGCCTGCAGGAACACTCTAAGGGAGAGCAGCATATCTTTTAATACTGTATCTGACACTGGCTGGAAAGATGTGGGAAAAACAGCTATAGGGTCTGAGAGAGGCCTGGATGCTGCAGAATCTGCTCCTACCTCATCCTGTATGGCATCCTCGCCTGAGGGGGATGGATCCCTGATAGGTTTAGACTTTGCTGGGCTTGAGAAGGTAGGAGTGGATGTACCTGAGCCATTTGTGTCACCAGCGGCAGCCAGGCTGGCCGAGGGGGAAGCTGCAGAGGCATACACTAGAGGGCCGGCTGTGGACCGAGTAACATGCTGCCGCCATCTTGCCGAGGCTCTCGGGAGACCGGTGGAAAGAAGCCCGAGAGCTTACAGGGTTGCTGCGCTTGCTTCTTTCGTCAGGTGGACTCGGAGGCGCGCTGCTCAGCCGTAGGGCGCCCACTGCCCACATGTCAGCCGTCGTCACTGGTTGCTAGACGCGGGGCGGCCCTAGCCTAGCAAACAGTTTGGCAAATGATTATCAGGGTGGCGAACTGGCGGTGTGTTTTTTTTTTCATTCCGGGACACTGTATTGTCCCGGAATGAAGGTGCACGGGACACGGGACAAAAATCTGAATTAAGGGACAATCCCGGGTAATCCGGGACATGTGGCACCCTAGGCTGCGCATATCAAAGAGGGCAGGAACAGCCAAGGACATGAACATGGTGTCACTCTGGAGGGTCTTAGTATGTTCTGCAAAAGGCAGCAGCATGTCACGCAATGATGTGAGCTTTTGCCATTCACTAGGGAGCAAGCTGTCCCATCCCATGTTATTTGCAATTTGGCAGAATGACTCTTTCAGTTTGAGGAGTCTTGCGATCATGTTGAATGTACTTGACCAGCGTGTGAGGCAGTCATTTAAAAGAATAAGGCCGCAATGCTCCAATAGCTTCTGTGTTGCAAAAGACTTGCGGAAGAGGTTCACTATTGATCTTGCTTTATCCAGTATTCTCTTCACACTTGCCTCCTTATGCACCATGTGGACCACAAATTGCACCACACATGGTGTCCGGTCCATGTCGATCTGTTGGTACCCAACAAGTGAAACACACAGCCCAATAAGCATAAAGTATATCCAAAAGGTTTCTGTTCCATTCTATTATTTTAACACTTAACATCTTGGAAAACTTTTACAGTACACAAGACTACAAATAAAGTGGAAAAATAACAAAGGTGCACCCCATAGAGTAGAGCTGAGCAGATAGCGCCCCCATATCAAATATTTCATAGCCATTGTGATAATTGTCTGGTGTTACCGTGTCAACTGTCAACCATATCATCATGTAAAAGAATAATAAAAATGGCTCACTCACCGCAGATCATCAATTTCGGTCTCGGCCTCAGAGTCACTTTCCGTCATGGGGAATTCTTCCTCACTAGAGCTGGGTGGTTCTTCTGCTGCTGCTGTGAATTATTTAAATGTGCCCACCATATTGCGTTCGTTGTCTGTTATCACTGTAAGGATCTATCTCTTTGGTATGCTCCACTCTTGCAAGCATTTGTCCACACATTTGATTGACTGTGCAGTGTGTGGGTGGGCTACCGTATATACTCGAGTATAAGTCGAATTTTTCAGCACATTTTTTGGTGCTGAAAGTGCCCCCTCGACTTATACTGGAGTCAAGCACTTTTCTGCAGCAAAAAATTTCATTTTCTGAACCGAGTTTGGGGCCCCGTATCTCAGGGCCACTTGGTGCTAGGAACTCCAAATTTGAGGTGCAAACCCAGTGGACCTGGTACCATAACATATCCAAAGCTGAAGTTCCTAGCACTAAGTGGCCACGAGATACGGGGCCCCAAAATCGGTCCGGAAAATGTCATTCTGCTGCAGAAAAGTGCTTGACATTTTCTGAACTGATTTTGGGGCCCCATATCTCAGGGCCACTTGATGCTAGTAACCCCAAATTTGGTGTGCAAACCCAGTGGAACTGGTACCATAACATATCCAAAGCTGAAGTTCCTAGCTCTAAGTGGCCCTGAGATATAGGGCCCCAAAACCGGTTCGGAAAATGTCATTCTCTGCTGCAGAAAAGTGCTTGACATTTTCTAAACTGATTTTTGGGGCCCTGTATCTCGGGGCCACTTGGTGCTAGAAACCCCAGCTTTGGAAATTTTATGGTGCTAGTTCCACTGGGTTTGCACACCAAATTTGGGGTTCTTAGCACTAAGTGGCCCTGAGATACAGGGCCCCAAATTCGGTCAACTGTGTCCATCTGCAGCAATGTCATTTCGGGACCCTTTGGGTTCAGAGACCCCAAATTTTGGCTGCAGCTAGGGGACATCTAGGAACCCTTAACTACCGAGTTTGAAGTTCAGGGGACCTATGGCTGCAAATGGGCACAGTGATGCTGCAAATGGGCATTGTTGACCCTCTTTTCCACTTACAGTAGCTGTGCATTTCTCACCCTCGTCTTATACTCGGGTCAATACGTTTTTCCCATTTTTTTGTGGCAAATTAGGGCCTCGACTTATACTCGGAACGACTTATACTCGAGTATATACGGTACTTGTTCAAGGGCCAACAATATGTGTTCAGGTTTATGTTGTTCAACACAAGTAGCATCCATTTATGGCAAGGAATGAAGCTGAGAGTCCTTTTTTGGTCCACAAATCAGTGCAAATAGATATTCTATGAGCAGCAGCCAGTCTCTTTTTGAATTTTTCTTTTTCATCCTCATACTGTTTGTCAATCAGATTGCTTATTTTAGTTTTATTTGGAACAGTCAGCTTCCTATCTACTGTCTCCATCATGCCAACAAAGTCCTCATCTTCAATTTTTCTAACTGGTAATCCGGTGTGCCCAATCCATCTTGCTATGGCCTCCTTCCTGGCATGCTGTTCCTTAGAGTCAATTTTATATTTTGAAGCACCTAAAAGAGCAGTGCAAATAGATTGCTGTGGTTGTGCACTGCCACTGGCTTGACTTGGTCCATCATTTGAGGTTTCCTGTATCTGTGGGGTTGAATTAGGGGGGGGGGGAATTAAAGTCATTCTGATTTTAGGTTCTGTCAGCTCCAAGTAGTCTCTTTATAATATACTATATGTATAGGCCAGGGCCAGCCTTAGGGCTTTAGGTGCCTGTGCTGTGCCAAAATTTACAGTACCCCAGCCCCTTCCTGTGACACTGACCACTGACAACATCCTTCTACATATATTTTGGTGAGATACTTAAATTCAGGGAAAGCAGCAACTGATAGATATTATGAAATCAAATTACTCGCTCCCATTAAAATTCAGTGACTAAAGTGCACAACATAGACAGACAAACAACAAAACAGCTTTTAACCCCTTCATTTCTGACATTTGTTGCTTGCAAGTTAAATTCCGTATTTTTTGCTAGAAAATGACTTAGAACCCCCAAACATTATATATATATATATATATATATATATATATATATATATATATATATATATATATATATATATATATATATATTTTAGCAGAGAATCTAGAGAATAACATGGCGGTCGTTGCAATAGTTAATGTCATACTGTATTTGCGCAGCGGTTTTTCAAACGCATTTTTTTAGGAAAAAATACACTTTCATGAATTAAAAAAAAACTAAACAGTAAACTTAGCCCATTTTTTTGTATAATTGCTATAGCATATATGCAATGTCATGCATGATTTAAAACTTAAATATCTTTCAATACATTATTATGCACTATTCATATTTGTTTCCTTTAACAAGGTAAAGAAAACACAAAAATGCTACCAGTACCTCAAGTGCCCTCTGTGATTCTCTAATCTTTTTGTGACCCCTCCCTCCCTTCACCTCCCCCATGCACTTCCTTGTATTAAAGTGTAAGCAATCCCATCCATGTGCCGTGTCCATTTAAATATTACACAAATGTATAATGTGTTCCTATTTCTCTCTACTCTCTCTCTTATTTTCCACTTCCCTCCGTCCTTTCTGCTCCCCCCACATTTTCCTGGTCATATCCACCTAATTTTTTAGATACGATCTCCACTCCATGGTTACTCCCTCTATGAAGGACATCCCATTTTATCTAACCATGGCTTCCACATCTTTAAAAATGTATCAAGGTTCCTCAGTCTAATAAATACCACTTTTTCCCTCCATACTGTAGCATCCATCACTTTAGGTCATTCTTCTGATGTCGGGGGTCTCACTGATTGCCAATTCTGGGCTATTATCTTTCGTGCTTGGAATAAACATCTTATTACTGCAATTTTTCTGTTTACAGGCACGCTATTTTCCTCTATTTTCCCCAACAAACATATAGTACCATCCAAGTCCAGCTCAAGCCCAAAAGTGCGGTTTATATCCTTCAGTATCTCTGTCCAGTACCTGAATAACATTGGGCACCTGCACATCATGTGAATCAAATCACCTGTTCCTTGACACCTTGGGCATTTATCATCAACTTTATATCCATACCGGAAAAGCTTCTTTGGAGTATAATAAACTCTATGTAGCAAGAATAGTTGCAACATTTTCTGTGAGGGGGAGACTGACACCTGGGAGCTCAGATCTAATATCCTTCTCCACTGTTCTGCTGTTATTTTTTCCCCCAAGTCCTCTTCCCATCTGTTTTTATTTTTGGCCAGTCTTTCCCCTGTGATGGTTTTACTACATATCTGTTCATATATCTCCGATATCAAGCCCTTGGAGGATCCTTCCGTAACTATTTTTTGTATGAGGGTTACTTTGCACCATTCCGCCCTTTGTGTTTTAAAGTAGGCCTTCAAAGCGTGTCTACTTTGAAGATACCAGTAGAATGAGTTGTTTGGGATACCGTACTCGCTCCTCAGCTCCGCAAATGACTTCAACGTGCTCCCTTCATATAATTAAGCGAGTTTTCCGATACCACAAACCTCCCACTCATTTATTTTACCCATGGGGATCAAGTCTGGAAGATGTTTGTTATCCCAAATTGGGGTATATTCTATTAACCCTCTGTATCCCATTACTACCCTGGCGGCCTGCCATACTTTTGTAATTAATTTTAATGTGGGGCACCCAGAAAGAAGAGAGTCCGCTTCCAGGGCTTCAACCAAACTGCTGTGCAGGGCTCCCTGCAGCATCATTCTTGCATTTTTATTACTATCCCCTGATATATTACATTCCCTCAGATGCTGCAACTGGGCAGCCAAAGTAACTTCTGGGGTGCGGGACTGCCGCTCCTCCCTCTTTTGTAGGTAGCTGCAATACCTGTAAGCCGATACGAGCCTGTCCCTTCTTCCAAATTAATTCCCTAAACAATAATGTGAAAGATGATGTTACGCCAAGTAAATAGATACCCAACCAACATGTCACTTGTGGAATGGCTACAAAGTATGGTACGGTACCTAAAAATCTCCATAGGCGACGCTTTTAAAAAAAAGAAATTTTCTTATTCATTTTATTTATTTTCACATTGTCACGTGTTGCTGTGCTTACCTTTTTATGAATTTCAGGATGAGTTGTCCGCAAATGACGCTTCAAGTTTGTTGTATTTTTACCAGCGAGTGTCGCTCCACATGGTTTGCAAAGAGTCTTGTTGTCCTTAACATCAAATGTAGAATACATCCATAGACTTTCTCTTCTCTTTCTACCAGTGACAATCACAGAAGCCGACATTTCCGGTATAGTTTGGACTTTGGAGTCTTGGACCTACGGTGGGGAGGAACTGGAAGCCTGTATGCTGCAGTGCTCTCGACGGTGGTCTGAGTAGAGTAGGCCTCTGAAATGAGGAAATAAATGGCATGCAGTAATACAGTACACAAGGTGCTGGAGCATGGATGATGGTCTGAGGGGATGGCCTATAATAATCGACAGTGTATTTGCAAAAAGGCCTGGCCCTGGATGCTAGTGCCAGTGTTTCACTGCCTGTCAGAGGAGGCCTGCACACTCACAGTTGTACTTGCACTGTTGCACAGTGTGCTCTGGAAGGGTCACGGATGGTGGTCGTCTAAGGGCAGTGAGGGGAGGGGGGAGGCTTGGTCTCAGGCCTGCTGTACGTACCACAATTATTGTACTGCAGTGCAAAGTACTGCACTAGTCTGCTGATGTCTGCTCAGTCTGCTCTCAGCCTCTCAGTGTGCTCTTCTGCCCCTGGGCGGCGGGCGCGGCGGGCGCGGCGGGCGCGAGGAGTCGGACTCGGTACTCGGGAGTGGGACTGCTCTCGACGGTGGTCTGAGTAAAGTAGGCCTGTGAAATTAGGAAATAAATGGCATGCAGTGAGTACAGTACACAAGGTGCTGGTCTGGAGCCTGGATGGTGGTCTGAGGGGATGGTCTATATTAATCGACAGTGCATTTGCAAAAAAGCCTGGCTCTGGATGCCAGTGCCACTGTGCCACTGTGCCACTGCCTGTCAGAAGAGGCCTGCCCTGCACACACAGTTGCACTGTTGCATAGGTGGTCGTCCAAGGGCAGTGAGGGCTAATTGATTTCAATGGAAAAGGCATTAGAAGAAAAAATGCATAGGTAGGAGGGGGGAGGCCTTAGGCCTGGCTGTTGTGTACTTACCACAATTATGTACTGCAGTCACAGTGCAAAGTACTGCACTAAGAACTAAGAAGACTAGCTCTGCTGATGTCTGCTCTCAGTCTCAGCCGAAGTTCTCTCTCTGCCTCTGGGCAGCAGGCTCGGCTTCGGCATCTGGAGGAGTCGGACTCGTCGGGACTCAGGACAGGAGTGCTCTCTCTCACAGACTGTCCTTCTCTCCTCTCGCCTCACTCACAATGGCGTCGGACTCGTCACTTGCACTTGGCGCGGATTGCATAAGTAGGCGGAGCTCCGTAAAAAAAAGGAAGTTGGTAAGCATCCCTCCTTGCCATTTTCGTCTCGTTGTCATTGATCCAATTTTCGTCATAGTTTTCGTCAGTGGACGAAAAAGTGCTATACTTTTTGTTCCGTTTTCGTCATTGTAAAAATGCCGCTGACGAAATCTTTGACAAAAACGTTTTCGTTGACAAAATTAACACTGCCTGCCAGTCGGTGTCTGTCAAGCTTCACGTCAGGAGATCGAGACAGCAGATCCGCTGCACGAGTGACGGTACACGAGTTCCTGTCCGGAAGACATTGTAGCGGTCTTGCCATTGGTGAGAGGGCAAATCGCACTTTATCCATCCTTTGTCACAGTTAGATTGGAACACTTTGCAGAGACATCTATACTCTAGGAATACTTTACTGAATTTATTTGAACACTGTGCTTAGACATCTTTAGCCTTGCTCACTACAAGAAAACCTACTGTTTCCCACTACACCTAATCGGACTACAGTTAATGAGCTCCTACGTATCGGTAAAGAACATCAGATCTGCAACATGGACTTTATTGCCATTACTGATATCAAGGCCCCTATACTATCATTTCTAGACTTGCACTCCCTCCTTAACAGTATAGACTGGCCAGGTTCCATTTTTTACAGAGTGTCGGTATAATCAGTTAGCTGAAACATCCATCCAGGGGTTAACATTATTTCTCAAGGAAGTGTGTATATAGTATTGTCATTGTTAATATTTGTCTTGTGCCTTTCGGAGGAATTTTGCTGAGTTAGCGCTGTTGACTAGAACTCAGCAGATCTAATACCTCCTTTTTGTGACAATATCTCCTTTTATTGGTTCAAGTAAAATATTCTCAGAAAATAAATACGCAGATTTGTCTGATTTATTACTCTACAGTGATATAAGGATGTCTGAACCCAGAGTGTCAGGTGGCTTGGAATGTTCACCAGGTCATAGCTGTGCAGATGAGCAGGTAATTCTAAGCAGTCCTCTAGGTGGCCGTGCTACAATAACACTAATACACTAAGCTACACACACACTTAGCCTGAGCTCCACTGATTTTAAAGCCTCATTCACACTTACAAATGGTGCCAGTAATGTTTACATAATGGAGACCCAGGGGGAATTAGCTGTATGCAGAAACCCTATAGAAAACAACATAAGGCTGACAGTTCCCAAGGCTAATTATGACCTTTCACACGTAACCACTCTAGCAGAGGAAATCACTTGAGTGGTTACGTGTTATTCTCAGGTAATTTTAGGTAAAATGAGCACATACATACAAGGTGCCACGATTAGCTTTCAGTCTCCCATTGCTTTCAATAGGGCTTCCTCCTGCAGCTAATAGCTATGGAACCCCACCGAGTCTCCAGCATGTAATCGCCCCAATCACAAGGGTAAATGGGGCCTAATAGAAGTTCTTCCAACAGGTTGGAAGGGCTTTCCACTGAACTCAGTTAGGTATAGGAGATGTATTGTGTGGACAACAACACACCTGGGGCCCTGTATGTTAATGTACCTATTTTTATGCACCAGTGGTGCTAGTTCACATCTGCGTGACGCATTATCTGCTTTTTTAACATAAATTTGAGCTTTAGGGCTCATTGATGACAATGCAATAATTGCTGGCAATGTACTTAAAACATATGAGCTTTACTACAAGTTCTAGTCCAAAATTCTTATAACAGCATCACATCTGAGTACAGCCCTAGCTAGCAAACAAACTCTACCCTATTTAATGGAGTCGGTATGTTCCTTCCCAGAACTTGAACTTGTTCTCCAGTTGACCTCTGCTAGATTAGCCTGACATGAATTCATTGTATTCCATGTTCCCAGGAGGATCAGACAATTTGGACAAAGTTTTAGTCTCCTGATGATAAGAAGGTTATTTGAAAACTCCCACTCAGTAGTTCAGTAAATCAGCTTTCAAACACCTAAGCGTGTATATAATTAGTGTTAACAGATGCCAAAGGGTGTCTCGCCTGGACCAGCAGATAAACGTAGGTTGTTTTACACTGACACATGGCTATTTCTTTCTTGTGAAGTCATGTTCCTATTTTTATGCAGTTATGTTTTTTTAGGTGGGCAATTTTCTTTTGATGTTTCATTTTTGATCTTGATGATGAAAGAATGTGTTTCAGGCATAACACATGATGGTCTTTTATAAAGAATGCAGTTTAGCAGCAGTAACACTAAAATTTGCAAAGGCAAAAAATTAAAGAGTCACATTTTGTCTTAAAGCAGAGTTACACCCACTTTTTAAAGTTTCCACCCCCCCCCCCCCCCCCACATTTATGTTTGAATTTAAATGTGTTTCTGCTAAGCAGGAACACGGATCTCTGTTTTCCCCCAGTCAAAGTACTCCCCCCACAGTTAGAAAGCACCCCCTAGGGACACACGTAACCCTTTGATCGCCCCTGATATTAACCCCTTCCCTGCCAGTGTCATTAATACAGTGTCAGTGCATTTTTTTTTAGCACTGATCACTGTAATAATGTCACTGGTCCCCAAAAATTGTCAAAAGTGTCAGTGCCAATTTGCCCACCGCAAAATAAAAATTGCTGATCACTGCCATTACTATTAAAAAAAATAAATAAATAAAAATTTCATAAAAATATCCCATAGTTTGCAGACCGTATAACTTTTGTGCAAACCAATCAATATACACTTATTGGGATTTTTTTTACCATAAATATGTAGCAGACTCATTGACCTAAATTGATGAAGAAATTAGATTTTTAAAATTTTTTTATTGGGTATATTTTATAGCAGAAAGTAAGAAATATTGTTTTTCTTTTAAACTGTCAGGCTTTTTTGTTTATAGCGCAAAAAATAAAAACCGCAGAGGTGATCAAATACCAAAAGAAAGCTCTATTTGTGGGAAAAACCCATCAATTTTATTTGGGTACAGTGTCGCACAAACGCGCAATTGTCAGTTAAAGCAATGCAGTGCCATATCGCAAAAAAATGGCCTGGTCAGGAAGGGGGTAAAACCTTCCAGAGCTTAAGTGGTTAAATTATGTAGACACATGCTGTGAACAAAAGGCAGCTCCAATAACAGATAGTCAGTAACAAGTGTAGGCCATTCCACGGCAAGCAAAAAGCCTTGTTCCCTATCATGCCAGTATAGACCACTGTGCTGCAGTGGCATGCCCTGAAAAAAAACATTACAACATAAAGTACTTTTTTTCACTGAACATGGTGTGACACAGTCTGTCAGATCACACAACACTGTGACCAATACAACTTAATAAAATGTCACTTTTTAACAAAAAAAAGAAAGAAAAAACAAAACAGTGCCGCTGGGTTGCTATGGTGCACAATTACAACCAATGACTGAAGGAAAGCTAATTTCCTATCAACCAATGACATCATCAAGAAGCAGGAGCTGGCTCACACAGCATCCTTGGTTGCTAAGATGAAGTCCTAGCAACCAACAGGAGGGGGGGAGCAGCTGCACAGTCCTGAGCAGGAAGCTGTCACATTTGGTGGTGGTAGCAATACTACCTCCAAATGTATGACTACTTCCTGCAGCAGCCAGGGGGTAGCTTTGGTGGGCAGGCAAACAGGCTATATAGTTTTGGCTATTCAGGGTACAGCGAACTCTGTGTCGCTGTAAGCTCGATCCCAGTCCCCATGCCTGGTTCTATGCCTGGTTCTAGCAATCTCTATGAAATGGACCTGTATTTTTCCTACTGAGGGAAAAGTAATATGTTTACTTAATAGCCTGCCTATCACCCTACTGTTGATACCTTTCACATATTTCAGGTTGTGCTGGTCTGAGCATACTCTGGGACTCGTGAAGAATGAGAGAGATTCACATTTCCCCCCATACCCGGGAAGTACTGGTCATTTCTCTTGGCACATGCAGACATATTGGGTTCCAGGGGGCATACAGGAGTAAATATACTGTAGTAGAGGGTATGAAGAAAAGTAGAATATTAAATGAACCTGGTACTTCACCCTGTTTCTACTTTTAGGCCTACTAATAGACACTTTTTTTACCGCTTGCCAACCCCCGCATGTACATTTACGTCGGCAGAATGGCGCGGCTGGGCAAATGGGCGTACCTACATAGTTACATAGTTAGTCAGGTTGAAAAAAGACACAAGTCCATCTAGTTCAATCATAAAAAAATAAATGAATAAAATAAAAAATATCATATAATCCCATATACCCAATCCTATACCGACAGTTGATCCAGAGGAAGGCGAAAAACCCCCCAGAAAAGCAGGATTCAATTTGCTATAGCAGGGGAAAAAAATTCCTTCCTGATCCCAGAGAGGCAATTGGATTTTCCCTGGATCAACTTTACCTATAAGTGTTAGTACCCAGTTATATTATGTACATTTAGGAAGGAATCCAGGCCTTTCTTAAAGCAATCTACTGAGCTGGCCAGAACCACCTCTGGAGGGAGTCTATTCCACATTTTCACAGCTTACTGTGAAGAAACCTTTCCGTATTTGGAGATGAAATCTCTTTTCCTCTAGATGTAAAAAGTGCCCCCTTGTCCTCAGTATTGACCGTAAAGTGAATAACTCAATACCCAGTGCACTATATGGACCCCTTTTATATTTATACATGGTGATCATATCCCCCCTTAATCTCCTCTTCTCAAGAGTGAATACATTTAGTTCCTCTAATCTTTCTTCATAGCTGAGCTCCTCCATGCCTCTTATCAGTTTGGTTGCCTTCTCTGCACTTTCTCCAGTTCCCCGATATCCTTTTTGAGAACTGGTGCCCAAAACTGAACTGCATATTCCAGATGAGGTCTTACTGATTTGTACAGGGGCAAAATGATATCTCTCTCTCTGGAGTCCATACCTCTCTTAATACAAGAAAGGACTTTGCTCGCTTTGGAAACCACAGCTTGGCATTGCATGCTATTATTGAGCTTATGATCTACCAAAACCCCCAGATCCTTCTCCACCATTGATTCCCCCAGTTGTACTCCCCCTAGTATGTATGATGCATGCATATTCTTAGCCCCCATGTGCATAACTACATTTATCAACATTAAACCTCATCTGCCACATAGTCGCCCAATTAGACAGTGCATTGACCCTGCGACAATCCAGTGGTACTATTCTCATCATTAATGAGTCCCTAAAAATTAGATACAATGGCTTTGAAATTACAGAGCTCAATTCTTTTAGGATCTGTGGGTGGATGCCATCTGGTCCAGGTGCTTTATCCACCTTTATTGTGTCTAATATTTTATGGACCATATCCCTTTTGAGCCAGTGTGGATCATTTGGAGCTGTGTCACTACCACCCCCATTATGTACATGAGCTCCTCCATGCTCCTTTGTATACACAGAGCTGAAGAAAGTATTTAATAGATTTGCCTTCTCTTTGTCCCCAGTCACCCACTCTAGATTATTTTGTAAAGGGCCTACATGCTCAGACCTGACCTTTTTACTATTAATATATTTGAAGAATTTGTGGGGGTTTGTCCTACTATCTTTTACAATCTGTCTTAGTTTTGAGTTTTTGCGTCCTTGATTTCCTTTTTACATATTCTGTTATATTCTTTGTAACATTTAAATGAGCACTAGTGTTCCTTCATTTTTATATTTTTTAAAAGCTCTTTTCTTATTGTTTATAGCTTTTTTAACTTTGGCCGTGAGCCACGTAGGTTTTATTTTTAGCCTTTTAATCTTATTGCCCATGGGAATATACTTTGCAGTGAGTTCACAAACAGTCACTTTGAAGAATTCCCATTTCTGTTCTGTGCCCCTTGATGCCAATATTCCCTCCCAAGTCCAAGTCCTGGAGAGCAGCCCTCATCCTTGGAAAATTTGCTCTCTTGAAGTTAAGTGTTTTTATCTTTCCCATATGTGTTTTTTGCTTACAGCTAACATCAAATAAAATCATATTATGGTCACTGTTACCAAGATGTTCCTTTATATGAACATTAGTAATAAGTTCTGCATGGTTTGAGATTACCAGGTCCAAAAGAGCATCATTCCTAGTTGGGGCCTCAATAAACCGGACCATAAAATTGTCCCGTAATAGGTTTATAAATGTTTGCCCTTTAGCTGTCCCAGCAGTGCCATTACTCCAGTCAATTTCTGAGTAGTTAAAATCCCCCATTATTGTCACCATCCCAGCCCTTGCAGCCCTTTCAATCTGTGCAAGGAGCTGAGTCTTCACCTCCTCATTAACATTGGGTGGTCTATAACAAACTCCAAAGATTAACATTGAACTACGCACATCTATATGCAGTTCCACCCATAATGCTTCAGATTAATCACACTCTCCATCAACCAGGTCCTCTTTCACACTCGCTTTGCGATCACTTCTCACATAGAGACAGACCCCGCCACCTTTCCTTTTTACCCTGTCTCTCCAAAAGAGTGCATAGCCAGGAATATTATTAGCCCAGTCATGTGAGGAATGAAGCCAAGTTTCAGCAATACCAATTACATCAAAGCTCTCCTTGTGCACCAGAGCTTCCAACTCACCTATTTTGCTTGGCAGACTTCTGGCATTGGTGAATAAACACTTTAATGCATTATTACATGTACGTCCCCTTAAATCCCCAGCTGTGCCGGCGATGCGCACATTCCCCCGTTGTGTGCTCCGGGATAGCGCCCATGGGTCCCGCGGACTGGACGACCCCCAGTCTCCCGGCGATCGTGTCACGGAGAGGTAGAATGGGGAGATGATTTTGTAAACAAAGCATTCCCCATTCTGCCTAGTGACAGGACAGTGATCTACTGCTCAATGTCATCGAGAGCAGCGATCACTGTCCTGTGTGTTCAAGCCCAGCCCCCTCACAGTTAGAATCACTCCTTAGGACACACTTAACCCCTTCACCGCCCCCTAGTGGTTAACCCCTTAACTGCCAGTGTTATTTATACAGTAATCAATGCATTTTTTCGCACTGATCGCTGTATAAATGACAATGGTCCCAAAATAGTGTCAAAAATGTGTCTGCCATAATGTCGCAGTCAGGATAAAAATTGCAGATCGCCGCCATTACTAATAAAAAAAAATAATAATAAAAATGCCATAAAACTATCCCCTATTTTGTAGATGCTATAAATTTTGCGCAAACCAATCAATATACGCTTATTGCGATTTTTTTTTTCCTCTGGGCTGAAGTGGTTAATTTTTTGCATGTATTAAATTGTAAAAGTAAATGAACCCCTACAATTTAGATTCATAAAGCTACTTTTAAATGGAAATATATCAACAGTACACTTAAAAGAATCAGGTGCTGTTCAGAGCTTTCTCCTCATCCTCCCTTTGACCTCACTCATGGTTGTTTATTCAGGCAGTGACTCAGGTTGGAATGGAAAGGAGTCGCAAAAGGGACCAGAATTAGTTTGCATAAATATCTCCTAAGTACAAGAACTTAAGCTTTTACACAAAGTCCACCCATTCTGCTCGTATGTCCTGCAGGGAGTATCAGAATCTCAGCCTTCACCACCCGCTGACAGTTTGGTAGATAGGAATGCCAAAAAATGGCTCAGTACAGTTGTGAGGGGATATGTGGCCTGGACTCTGTGCCAAGGAATTCATGTATGGCAGGGGACATGGGAGGGGCAGGAGGAAATCTCACCTCATAATGAGAAAGACAGCCTTGGATGAGCTGGCACAAACAGCTTGCCCACTGTCACAAATCGCTATTTGTTTTGGAAAGCAAGTATTTTTTTCACATTTACCTTGGTTTATAACATTATAACATGTTTAGTTTATTAATTGCTCTGCGCACAGCTTCCAAATCTACTTAAGTTATTACGCAGAGCTCAACTATAAAACTAAAACATACTTTCCTAACTTCTATATAAGCATTCTACGGTTAGCATTTAAAAATTTGATTTATCAGTTATACTACATTTGAGATCCCCTTAAAACAGTCTATTCTTATATGGCCAATCCTTGTTAATATACATGTTACCTAAAATTGTATTAGATAGGGATCTGAGAATGCTTATACTCTGGCACCTTTATTTCCAATTACGAAATTCCTCCCTCCCTTTCAGCAACACAACAAAGCTGGCTGTAATATGGGTTTATGAGTCATTTCTGTTAATGTACCCTGTAGGTGTGATGATTATACAGTGTGTTCAGGCAGCTATAAAGCTTGTGTCAATAGTACTAATGGTTCTATGACATATGCCTGTAGTATTTTACATTTCAGGACATGACTTGTTTTTTTAAGATGCCTTTAGTGCCAAATGTGCACATAAAAATATTATCGGTAACAATGAACTGATTTTCCTGATACTGGAAATATAACTGATTAAAACTGGCTAAAAATCATTTGGGGGAATTCATAACGAGGGTCTTTGACACTTTTTGGAATTCCATTGTGCCTTTGAACAGCAGATGTAAGTGCATGTGAGAGATTGTTGGAAAAAGGTACATGAATTTGGGGCAAGCACCATGGACCCTCCATTGAATTGTAAGCCCATTAACACCCATCATACCAAAAGAACTGTACAGGACACCAGGAATGGGTTCTGGATGGGAGGTATGTGGTCCTGTTAAGGGGAACGACAAGAGACAGTTGAAGTACTCAGGGATTCTCATCCATGTAGAGTGAGGGGCTCCAGGGTGATCCAGTAGAGAGGGAAAAACTGATTTAAGCCAGCCATACATGGATCGAAATTCAGCCAGTTGAGCAGGGACCAACCTAATTTCAATCCATGTATGGGCTAGCTGGTAGTACACAAGTCAATCTATCGATCAACTTGTGTACATCCAGCCTGTCTGTTTTTTCTCCAAAAATCAATGGTTATGATTAAGCACAATGTTTGTGTGAAACACATCAACTAGCAGCAGCTTCTTTTTGTCCTGTTTGTGTCATTTGCTTTTGAAGATTATACAATAAGTGGTGCAAGGACTTATGCCCCGTACACACGGTCGGACTTTGTTCGGACATTCCGACAACAAAATCCTAGGATTTTTTCCGACAGATGTTGGCTCAAACTTGTCTTGCATACACAAGGTCACACAAAGTTGTCGGAAAATCCGATCGTTCTAAACGCGGTGACGTAAAACACGTACGTCGGGACTATAAACGGGGCAGTGGCCAATAGCTTTCATCTCTTTATTTATTCTGAGCATGCGTGGCACTTTGTCCGTCGGATTTGTGTACACACGATCAGAATTTCCGACAACGGATTTTGTTGTCGGAAAATTTTATCTCCTGCTGTCCAACTTTGTGTGTCGGAAAATCCGATGGAAAATGTCCGATGGAGCCCACACATGGTCGGAATTTCCGACAACACGCTCCGATCGGACATTTTCCATCGGAAAATCCGACTGTGTGTTTGGGGCATTACAGTGGTGTACAGCCATTTCTTCTAGGATTGTATGCATTGTAGAGGCAAGCCAGGGTGGGCACCCATGTGTGTAGTCTATTAGGCTGGTTCATCTCACCTGGAGCGGCATGTCTCTCCATTATCCAAAAATCAGTGCTGCCAGTTATAGTCAGCAACACTGATCATTGTATTCTGCCAGCAGTGAAGGCCCCTGGAAGATTACAATAGCACAGTGTGAGGTTTCCCCCATCCATATCAAATGTGTGAATAGGGGAATCAGCAATTTTTTTTTTTAATTCAATCCGCTGGTTGTACAACAAGAATGAATCATATATTGCCTGCCTTACAGTTTTCACAGGATTGTTAAATGCTGATAAGTCACCCGTAATTTGGAGTGTTGTATAGATTTTGGGTGGAAAAGAGCCTCCAAAACTGACTACGGGTATTTTGGAAAGGCTTAACCTACCTGTGAGAGAGGGCTGAAAAGGGCAGTCAGCAGGTGTCGATGAGCTGTTCATTAAAACATTGTGATAGGACTGTGGATTGTATGGGCTACTGAGGCGCTGCTGGGCTCTTGCGACTTTTCTGGACCCCAGGAGTAGGTGAGGACTTTAAACCTTGTTAGAGGACAAGGTTTACACTGGCGGTGAGCCAAACCTTCCAGTAAAAGGCCACTGGAAACAGCTTTTTAACCCCTTAAAGCATTTGTAAAGTTAATTTTTTTCTTATAAAATACCAAACAAGTTCTACTTACCTGCTCTTCTCGGGTCTCCCCTCTGGCACTCCTGGATCCTCCTCTTCTCGGTGTGCCACCATAGGAAGCCACTTTCTATGGTGGCACACCTATGGGCCTGATCCCGAGCCACGCTGCCTGCGTCTATAGACACAGACAGCAAGGCTTAGCCCCACCCCTCGCTCCCTAACAGGATTTGAGTTACACACTGGAAGCTGCCATTGGCTCCTGTTGCTCTCAGCAAAGCCTGAGAGAGCAGGGAGAAGAGGAGAGAGTTGATACAGATGGGCACAGCACTGGATCGAGATCGGGCACAGTTAAGCGAAAGAGGGGCAAGGGGGCGATACACATACTGAAATTTGTTTTACCCTAATGCAGGGAATGCCTTAAAGTAAAACATTTTTAGGCTTTACAACCACTTTAAAACTGGAAGAGATGAGAGTTATGTCCCAATGAATAACTGAACATACCGTAATTCTTTATATAATATTTAAACCCACAGGGAGACAAAACAAGGACTGGGCCAGGGGCCAATTCAATAACAGTAAACAACACGTTCCAGTCCCAAGCTCTGCTGATCTTCCTCTCTCTTCGAACCCCACTCACCTTCCGCTACATTGCTACCGTGCTGTGCACCAAGTGTTACACCTACTAGTTTATCCTGCTCTGCTCCTCCAGCTATGGTGATCCTGCACTGCTCAGCCCTCTCTCTGATTCCAGCTCACCTTCTACTATAGCTTCCCCACTTCCCATGTGTGCGTTCTAATTACTCTGGTCCAGTCCAGTCCCCACTCATCTTGTTGCTGCTGCTCCATGCTGCACACTAGATGTGACGTCTGCAGTCATAAACCAGTTGTGACTGCTGATGATGTCTGCTTCACTTGTTGGTTTCCCAGTACATTCTGGGATATCTATTACCTCCACAACACAGCAAAGCTAGCTCTGAATAGGCGCACCTCAGCTACTGTAGGTGCGGTTAGGGAGTACCATAATAGACTTCTATGGAAGCTTTTGAAATGTGGCAAAACACAATGAAAGTGACACGGGTATACATTTTGAAGAACAGCACAGTAAAACAAACGCTCCTGTGTGTACAGGATTGTAAACTAACCAACTAACCAAACTAACTATTGTGTAGCGTATAGAAACATGCCCTGGAAGCTTCTTGTATACAGCAGAACACCTTTCCTTTCATGGAGGATATCTTTATCATGGCTTTACATCATGTAGACAGAAACAGGAAGAGAATACAAACAAGTGCATACTTAGATACAGAGGTTACATGAACTATACACTATAATACTACAGCACCACCTGCTGGCATAGATAGGTATAATGCATATATATATATATATATATATATATATATATATATATATATATATATAGTCAGTTTATAAGCAACTTTGCTGATGTACTTTTCCAATACGCCTTCTTAACAGCATGTGCTTTGTCAAAATACATGCAGCTTCTTCTGGAAATAACTATGATGTTCCTTCAACAAAGTTTTGGTGAGTGCATCGGCAGTCATCTCCTCTGACGGGCAATATAGAATGTCAATAACACCTTTCTCTTGATTATCCCTCAGTAGGTGATACTTGTCATTGATGTGTTTCGTCCTAGGATTGACCCTTTCTGATTGTGTGAGATTTTTACATCCCTGGTTGTCTTAAAAAATGGGAATTGGTTTTTACATGTTTACCCCAATGTCCACAAAAAGTTGACAAATTCATATCGTTTCTTGACATGCGTATGCTGCTGCAATGTACTCTGCTTTAGTTGAAGATAGAGCAACAGTTGCTTGCTTTCGACTAGACCAACTTATGGTTCCTTCCCCATACTGGAAGATCAATCCACTTGTGGGATTGTGTTTACATGAGAATTGAGTAAACTCCACTAGAGTTTACATGAGAATGTGAATACAATGAGAACACATACTTGAATAGAATATTATTTTTATACCAGAGTTTAGTGTCACTTTAACTTCATGCAAAAAAGGACCATGATTGGCTGGCTATAAAGGAAGGAGGAAGCTGGATTTGTACCTTTTCTGTGGCAAAAAAGAGTGTAATTGGCCAACTATAAATGGCAGAGGAGGCCAGATTTTTTATTTTTCTCATTTAGGGCTTGTTGACACCATGTTTGTTTAGCTAAATTTTACTGCAAAACATGGCACATGTATGGTGTGTGTGGAGGTGTGCAGTAAAATGCAACTTAGCAGACAGTTCTGGTTTACACTGCCACGACTTGTCATGCAAGTGTCTTGAGAGTTCAAAGTCACTTGGGAAGTCGTGGCCCATTATCTGAAATGGAACTGTTCTAATCAGGGTGACTTAAGTCGCTCAGACTTAGAAAAAGTTTCCTGCATTACTTTTGGTGCAACTTCAATATGACTTGCATTGACTTCTGTTAAAGAAGTCATATGCAAGCTGCGATGAAGTCACGCCAGGATGTCAGTTTCAAAGTCGCGGTAGTGTGAGCCCAGAAACATGGTGTGAAGAGGCCCTTGTTTAGTAATACTGCACTAGACAGTGCTATTGTGAGACCCCTTCAGTATAAAAACCGCCCACTGCCACTGCTACAAAAATGAGTATATGCAAATTTCCTGAGTGCGAAAACAGAAAATGGTTTGGAAAAAACAGTATCTTAATTGTGGTTTTTAATTATAGGATCTTGTATAGCGCTATGCTGTTTTATTTTTTCTGTTTTAGGAAATAATAAAAATATAGATATTTTATAGCTCTTGTCAAGTGATTAATTTGTCCTACTACTAAAATAAAGTATTTAAGCTTGGTTTATTTATACATATATGTATATATATAGTATCTCACAAAAGTGAGTACACCCCTCAAATTTGTAAAATTTGAGGGGTGTAAATTTGCTGTCCCCTGAAAATAACTCAACACACAGCCATTAATGTCTAAACCGCTGGCAACAAAAGTGAGCACACTCCTAATTGAAAATGTCCAAATTGGGCCCAATTAGCCATTTTCCCTACCCAGTGTCATGTGACTCATTAGGTGTGAATGGGGAACAGGTGTGTTAAATTTGGTGTTATCACCCTCACTCTCTCATACAGGTCACTGGAAGTTCAACATTTCCTCATGGCAAAGAACTCTCTGAGGATATTAAAAAAAGAATGGTTGCTCTACATAAAGCTGGCCTAGGCTATAAGAAGATTGCCAAGACCCTGAAACTGAGCTTTAGCATGGTGGCCAAGACCATACAATGGTTTAACAGGACAGGTTCCTCTCAGAACAGGTCTCGCCATGGTGGACCAAAGAAGTTGAGTGCACATGCTCAGCGTCATATCCAGTTGTCTTTGTGAAATAGACGTATGAGTGCTGTCAGCATTGATGCAGAGGTTGAAGGAGTGGGGGGTCAACCTGTTAGTGCTCAGACCATACGCCGCACACTGCATCAAATTGGTCTGCATGGGTGTCATCCCAGAAGGAAGCCTCTTCTAAAGATGATGCACAAAAAAGCCCACAACCAGTTTGCTGAAGACAAGTAGACTAAGGACATGGATTACTGGAACCATGTTCTGTGGTCTGATGAGAACAAGATAAACTTATTTGGTTCAGATGGTGTCAAGCGCATGTGTTGACAACCAGGCGTACTAAGACAAGTGTGTCTTGCCTACAGTCAAGCATGGTGGTGGGAGTGTCATGGTCTGGGGCTGCATGAGTGCTGCCAGCACTGAGAAGCTATAGTTCATTGACAGAACCATGAATGCCAACATGTACTGTGAAAAACTGAAGCAGAGCATGATGCCCTCCCTTCGGAGACTGGGACGCAGGGTAGTATTCCAACATGATAATGACCCCAAACACACCTCCAAGATGACCACTGCCTTGCTAAAGAAGCTGAGGATAAAGGTGAAGGACTGGCCAAACATGTCTCCAGACCTAAACCCTATTGAGCATTTGTGGGGCATCCTCAAACGGAAAGTGAAGGAGCGCAAGGTCTCTAACATCCACCAGCCCTGTGATGTCGTTATGGAGGAGTGGAAGAGGACACCAGTGGCAACCTGTGAAGCTTTGGTGAACTCCATGCCCAAGAGGGTTAAGGCAATAATGGAAAATAATGGTAGCCACACAAAGTATAGACACATTGGGCCCAATTTGGACATTTTCACTTAGGGGTGTACTCACTTTTGTTGCCAGCGGTTTAGATATTAATGGCTGTGTGTTGAGCTATTTTGAGGGGACAGCAAATTTACACTGTTATACAAGCTGTGCACTGACTACTTTACATTGTAGCAAAGTGTAATTTCTTCAATGTTGTCACATTAAAAGATGTAATAATATAATATATATATAGTGGGTAAAATAAGTATTGAACACGTCACCATTTTTCTAGGTAAATATATTTCTAAAGTTGCTATTGACATGAAATTTTCACCACATGTCAGTAACAACCCATACAAATACGTTCAGAAGTGAAGTCATGTGTAATACAATGGAATGACATAGAGAAAAAGTATTGAATGCATGAAGAAAGGCAGGTGGGTGCAAAAGGCATGTAAGGCTAAGACATCAGCTGAAATCTATTAGTAATTAGAAAGCAATCCTTCCCCTTGTCAGTGCAAATTAATATCAGCCGGTTCAGTCTCAACTGATGGGCTATAAAAAGGTGTTTCATTACCAAGGTGTCACACAAGAAACCTCTCATGATGGGTAAAAGCAAAGAGCGCTCTCAAGACCTTTGCAACCTTATTGTTGCAAAACATGCTGATAGCATAGGTTACAGAAGGATTTCTAAACTTCTGAATGTTCCAGTTAGCACTGTTGGGGCCATAATCCAGAAGTGGAAAGAACATAATTTCACCATAAACCAGCCACGACCAGGTGCTCCTCACAAGATTTCTGACAGAGGAGTGAACAGAATTATCAGAAGGAAAAAACAGGGAGGGGGAGGCGCCGACGACCCGAGTATAGTATTAAAATGATGGCTTTAAAAGGGTAAGATTAAAAACACTTACAAGATGATAGAAGATGCATGCTCGTCAAAATAAAGTGCAGTCCTGGCATTCCACATGGCTCTGTAGGTCATGCATTATCAGAAGAGTTGTCCAGGAACCAAGGATCACATGTGCAGAACCTCAGAAAAACCTGTAATTAGCAGGTACTATTGTTTCAAAGAAAACCATAAATAATGCAATCATCTGCCATAGCCTGTATGCACGCTTACAATGCAAGACTTCATTGCTGAAGAAAAAGCATGTTGAAGCTCATTTATAGTTTGCTGCACAACATTTAGACAAGCCTGTGAAATTTTGGGAGAATATAGTCTGGTCAGATGAGACCAAAATTGAACTCCTAAAGCTCACCATAAATTGAGAGAGATTCAATCAGTGGTGGCCCTGTCTGCACCAGTAAGCCCAACATTCTTTGATCAAAAAAAAAAAAAATTAAAAGGGCCAGGTGAAAGATTGTTTGTTGAATATCAAGTGCATCCAATTAGATACCAGTACAGTTCAGGAATTATAACAGCTGTCACAATACAATGGTCAGAAGTGATAGGTTCATCCATCTGCACTTTTAGCCAAGACAGATTTAAATAACACTCAAAGCTGAATTTTAGGTATGATTTTTTTTTTTTGCATACTTGCACTGGTTCACCTTAGACCAATGTATGAATGCATATTCTATACCGCACAATGAACGCAAAACATTCTCATCATTCATTACCTGGACAATTCAAAAAAATATGTCATCTGTTTCATAGAAAAACCCCAATTTCTGTATAGAGGAAATAAATATAGGACCAGGTTCAGTTTGACACTTTGGTTTTTTTTTTTACTAAAACTGGAGAGTGCAAAAGCCAATCAGCTTTTAACTTCAGCATGTTCAATTAAAGGGGCTGTAAAAGTAAAACATTTAAAAAACAAAAAAAAAACAAACATGTCTATACTTACCTACTCTGTGCAATGGAATCGCACAGAGCGCCCGGGAACCTCCTTTTTTCAGGTCCCCGTCTGTGCTCCTGGTCCCTCCTCTCTGGTCAGTGCCCCAACAGGAAACCGCTTCCCATGGGGGCACTCATGCGTGCTCGCACCCGAGTCCCTCTGCTGCGTTTATTGACACAGATGGCAGGACTCGGCCCCTTCCCCCTGCCTCCTCGTCATTGACTTTGAGTGACAGCACTGGGAGCCAATGGCTCCCGGTGCCCCAGCAGAGCCAGCGAAACCCGGAAATGAGGGGAGAAAAAATCTGCAGATGTGCACAGCGCTTTGATAGAATGAGGTCTCAGGTAAGTAAAGGGGGGCTGAGGGGGCGATGCTGACATCTAAAAATTTTTTACCCTAATACAATTTTTTCTGGTCTCAAACGTGAGCGAATGAGAGACAATAACTGTAGAATGACGAGAAAATTAGAGCAGTTTTATTCTGCCATGTTCTGGTTCTTTCTCTACTTTCTTTTCACTGTTGGCCAGAACGTCACTTCAATAACATTTATAACAGTAACAATATGTACAATACTGTGCCAGGGAGTATGTGTCTTGTGTTTCATTTACACAATGATATACACACACTCAGAGATAACAAAACAGATTTAAAAGAATTGCGATTTGCATAACTTTTAAATGTGAAATATTTCCTCTTTCCTGACAGACTCCATGGCAGCCAACGTGTGGGTTTAGTCCCGCCTCTACTACCCTATAGGACACTACTCCCATAAATCTTTGCTCCTCACCAGCAGCCGTGTTCTTTTTTTGTCCTCCTCCAAGGACCTAGCTAAGATGGTCTTTCTACCTGAAGATTATTTCTCCCTGCGGTCAGATCTGGCGAACGATTCACATGCAAGGGTCGCAGTATTCCAATAAGCCCTAGCTACTAGCAGGGTATGGAAGGGGCATACGGAAGAGGCACTGAAGACGGTGTAATCCTAGCCACTGGCAGGCAAAACCCTCACTGGTCATACAGCCTAGCTACTAGCAGGTGACCTTTTGTTGCCCAGGAATAAGTCCGGTCTGTGCTGTCTTACCTGACCCAGGTCTCGATCGCAGTAGGAGTGGTGAGTCCGTTCCGTTTTCCTTTCATGGCAGCAGTTTGTGTTTACCCTTCCCTCTGTGTTGTGCTTGTATTCTGTGCCTCCCCCGCACTGTCGGGTACAGTGTAATGGGCTGTTATGGCGGCTGGTCTCCTCTGCGTTCCAGCCGCCGTTCACTTCCTGGTTTCGTTTTCGCGGCCGTTCTGCGCATGCGCGGATCCGGCACGAGAACGAGGCTTGGTTCGCGCACGCGCATAGCGGTAACTGCGCGTGAGCACTAGGGCCACGGCGGCGACGTCACATGGGCGCCAGTTTAAATTCCAGGAAATAGTTTGCAGGCTTGGGAATGCTTGCAGACTGTTAGCAGTATCTCCCCTGGCTCTGATTCTGTCGTGTCAGGTGAGAGGGCTTCTGGGGACAGGTCTGTGGCTTGCCCTTACTGCTTCTCTAGTTCCTAACTGGTTGCTTGTATTTTCAGCCCTGATGGATCCCTCCGGGAGCATGAACGCTTCACCGCCTGCCTCTGGCCAGCCCTCTCGCATCAGGTACCTGGTAGGGGGTCCCTTCCTGGGTGTTGCGAGGGGGGAGGTATGGGGCATCAGTGATCTGTTTGTCCCCATTAACACAGAAGTGCCTTGTTTTCTTGTCAGCCCTTCTAGGTCTACTTAACAACCTAACTCGCACAGAAGTGGTTCATCTAGATCACAGCACCGGCATTCCTCTTCCAGATCTGGACATCACGGTTCCTCCTCAAAATCGAGACACCGTAGCCGGGAACCATCTCACCCTTCCAAGTCTCACTCCAGTCATGCAGCTGAAGGATCCTGCTGGGGGTGTAGGGCAAAGGTTCCTATAGGCAAATCCCTCTGTGATACCTGCTATACAAAAGCAACAGGTGAAAGGGGTGGATCGGATCAGCAACTCAAGTCTCTAGTGGAGAAGATCGTGAAAGAGAATCTAAAGGAGCTGGGGTCTAGCCAATCCCATGTTTCTCCTGCAGAGCCTCCAGACCCACCAATGAGGGATACCCAGACTCAGGACACTTGTGAGTCCTCTTTGCCCAGTCATCTGTCTGCTGTCTCCTCAGATAGTGATTCTGAGGGAGAAGACCCTTATACTGGATTTAGTTTTGACTTACTTCCTCCTCTGATTAAAGCCATAAAGGAAACTTTAAACTGGGAAGAGCCAGTGACGGCCCCTGCAAAACAGAGGAAGTTCTTCAAGCAGCTGAAGAAGGAACGTGTCAGCTTCCCCTTTTTCGCTGAATTAGGGGAAGTTATCACGGATGAGTGGGGAAAGGTAGAGAAAAAGAACTCCCTTCTCTCTAAAATACAGAGGCTTTATCCCTTCAAGGAAGAAGAGGTTAAGCAATTGGAGTCAGCTCCTCTAGTAGATGCAGCTGTGATGAGACTGGTCAGGCATGTGACTCTCCCCCTGGAAGACACGGGCTCGTTCAGAGACGCCTTGGACAGACGGATAGACTCGGATTTGAAGCGAGTCTATCTCACAGCTGGTATGGCGTGTAAACCAGCCTTGGCTCTGGCCGCCATGTCCAAGGCCATGGAGACGTGGTCAGACAGCGTGGACGAGACACTTAGAGGTGTCTCGGAGGAAGTGGCCAGGAGTTCGCCCGTCCAGGAATTAAGATTAGCCTCAGCCTTTCTGGGGGAGGCCTCAATCGACATTATCCGTTTGGTGGCTAGAGTTATGTTGTCTGCAGTTACCGCCAAGCGTGCCCTTTGGCTTCGCCCTTGGCTGGCAGATCCAGCATCAAAGCAGGTTTGGTGCCGTATTCCCTACGACGGGTCCTCTCTTTTCGGAAATAAATTAGACAGCGCCATAACCCGTGCCACCGGGGGTAAGTCGGGGTTCCTCCCTCAGGACAGGCGATTACAAGGCCAGAGAAGACCGTTTCCAAGGAAACAGAACCAGGATCGTGCCAGGGAAGCACGTGGATACAGGCCGGGCCGCGAGTTCTCCAGATCTTGGAAGGCCAGACAATCATCGTTCCAGAAGTCTGCTAAAGAGTAGTGTGTCGGGTGAGAAGGAACCGACCAAGTCTTTTTGAGATGGGGCCCGCCCAGGCAGGCCAGGTGGGGGCTCGCCTCCTTCGCTTCCGGCATGTTTGGGTGGCCTCGCTCGAGGACTTTTGGACCGTAAGAACGATCTCCTCAGGCCACACCTGGGTTTTCAGCAGTGCTCCCAGGCTCAGGTGCATCCCCACATCTCTTCCAGCCACAGAAGAAAAAAGAAAAATCCTTGTAGCTTACGTGAGATCTTTGTTAGATCAAGGCGCTGCCATTCCTGTCCCAGACGACCAACGTGGCATGGGGATGTATTCTCCTCTTTTCATGGTCCAGAAAAAGAATGGGGCATGGCGACCCGTCATAGATTTGACGCACCTAAACAGCTTCATCAAAAAAGAGAGGTTCAAAATGGAAACCCTGTCCACAATTCGACAGTCTGTCCAACCAGGAGACTGGCTCATTTCTATAGACCTCAAGGACGCTTATTTCCACGTTCCAGTGGCAGCAGATTTTCAACGCTTTCTCCGTTTCTCCATAGGCCAACTACACTTACAATTCACATGCCTTCCCTTCGGTCTGTCCACCTCTCCAAGAGTCTTCTCGAAGGTCTTGTTGGCCGTTGTGGCCTTACTAAGAACCAGAGGGATCCGTCTTTATCACTATCTGGACGATCTCCTTCTTCTGGCCCAAGACAGAGATTGCCTCCTGAACCACAGAGATATGGTCATCTCAACTGTTCAAGAATTTGGATGGCTTCTGAACCGAGAGAAGAGCCATCTGGAGCCTTCTCAGTCTCTCGTGTTCCTCGGGGCCCTATTCAATACAGCGAGAGGTACAATTTCCTTACCCGAGGAGAAGATCACGATAGTTCGGGACAGGATTTGCCTGGCTCTCTCCTCTTCTCATCTCCGGGCCCTCCAGTGTCTGACAATCATAGGCACCATGGTGTCCACAATACCAATGGTAAAATGGGCTCAGTGGAGGATGCGTCCTTTTCAGAAGGGATTTCTTCTTCAGTGGTCGGGCGACAAGAGTCAGCGTATCTACATCTCTCAGACCATGAGGGGTTCCCTCCTCTGGTGGCTTCAAAAGGAAAATCTACGCCGGTGTCACTCCATCCTTCCCATCACTTGGATCACTGTGACGTCAGATGCCAGCGAGAGAGGCTGGGGTGCTCATTGCCTAGCGGAAGTGGCTCAAGGCTCCTGGGATTTCCCAGCGCGGAGATTGGTGTCGAATATTCTAGAGTTACGTGCAGCCTTCCAGGCACTGCTGGCATTTCGTCATCTGATAGCAGGGACATCTGTGTTACTCAGGCTGGACAATACGACGGCAGTAGCCTATGTAAGGAAACAAGGGGGTACCAAAAGCCTGTCTCTTCTACAGGAGGTGGAACCAATAATGGTCTGGGCCCAGAAGAACCTGATCAACCTAACGGCAACTTATGTTCCTGGAATTCTCAATGTCCAAGCGGATTTTCTTTCACGAGTCTACCTGGACAACAACGAGTGGTCTCTCCACGAGGATGTGTTCAATTGGATCCTAACTCTGGGGATCTCTCCAGAGGTCGATCTCTTCGCCTCCCCATACAACAAAAAGCTAGCGAGATATTACGCAAGGTTTCGGGATCCACAAGCCTACGGGATAGATGCACTGACAGAACGTTGGTGGTTCCACAGAGCATATGCCTTCCCTCCGACACCTATTATCTTCCAGTTCCTGCGGAAGCTCAGGTGGGAGGAGGTGGAGATAGTAGCCATCATTCCTTACTGGCCCAACAGACCTTGGTTTCCTCTCCTATCACTCCTCAGCTTCCGAGAACCAGTTTGTCTACCGACCAGAACGGATCTACTCTCCCAAGGCGCGATTCTCCACCCGTGCCCAGCTCATCTACAGTTGAGGGCTTGGTTCTTGAGAGGAGTAGGTTGGAAGCATTAGGTTGCCCTATGGAGGCTATTCCTACACTTCTGAATGCAAGAAGACAAAGCACTAACAAAGTGTATGAGCGTATTTGGACAAAATTCTCGACTCATATGTCGTCTAGGGCCAAGTCATGTGACACACCTGCGGTCCAGGACATCTTGAGTTTCCTCCAATCAGGCCTGGATTTACCCTTGTCTGTCAGTTCACTGCGTGTACAAGTTTCAGCGATCTCCGCCTTTACTGGGGTGTCGTGGGCCAGACATGCCCTTATTCAACAATTCTTCAAAGGAGCAATCAGATTGAGACCTCAAAGGAAACCCAGATTCCCCAAATGGGATCTTCCTCTAGTTCTTGAGTTCTTCTCACAACTCGATAAACCACTGTCTGTTAGGGAACTTACTATCAAGACTGCATTTTTGACCGCCATCACTTCGGCCAAGAGGGTGTCCGAAATCCAGTCTTTGGGGTCAAAGGAACCTTTCTTAAACTTCTTTCCGGACAGAGTGACTCTGATTCTAATGCTAGGGTCAAACCCTAAGGTCACCTCGATCTTTCATGAGAACCAAGAAATCTCACTTCCTACCTTTAGATCTGCCGGTAATCTGGAAATACATCCACTCGATGTTGGTGTCTCCTTGAAACAATACCTAGAAGTAACGGCTCCCTTCCGTCATTCGGATTATCTTTTTGTGTCGTTCTATGGGAAGAACAAGGGGCTCCGAGCCTCAGTTAGATCCATTGCTGCATGGATTGTACAGGCAATTCAATGGGCATATAGAGAGAAGGGCTTGGCTCCTCCAGAGGCGGTGACAGCACACTCGACTAGAAGTCTTTCGACCTCGTGGGCAGCTTCTCGTCACGTCGCACCTGAAGTGATCTGCAGGGCGGCTTCTTGGTCATCGATCCATACCTTCATGTCCCATTATTGTGTTGAGCCAGCGGCTCTATCCTCAGTTGATTTTGGTGTTAAAATACTGTCGGTGGACGGTGTTAAATAAACCTTTGTTTTCTTCAGCATTTTTGCCCACCCGGGTGTGTATGGCGAGTTATTTCCCACACGTTGGCTGCCATGGAGTCTGTCAGGAAAACAGAAAATTCCTATCAAAATACTTACCGTAATTTTCCTTTCCTGATGGACTCCATGGCAGCAGGAGTTCCCTCCCAAATGGCTGGAGTAGGCTAGTTATCGAACACGGCTGCTGGTGAGGAGCAAAGATTTATGGGAGTAGTGTCCTATAGGGAAGTAGAGGCGGGACTAAACCCACACGTTGGCTGCCATGGAGTCCATCAGGAAAGGAAAATTACGGTAAGTATTTTGATAGGAATTTTCCGTTTTCTTGTGCCTCTTGAATGGTATATGGCTGCTGACAGGTTACATGTCCGTATACTGCATAGCCAAATACACCAAATAGCATAACACAAACTGAGGCCGAACCTCTGAATCCATCAAATACACAATAGGAGCCATTATGAGTCTTTTACATATACCTTTAATTAAATTTATGTCATGCATACCTGTAGAATGATGAGAAAATGAGAGCAGTTTTATTCTGACATGTTCTGGTTCTTTCTCAACTTTATTTCCACTGTTTGCCAGAACGTCACTTCCCCCCTTATTACAGTGTAATGTGCCACCTACAGGTTGCTTCCAGGACATCTTTTACAGGATTCAAACCCAAAGCGGAGTTCCGCCTCGAAAAAAAAAATTAAAAGTCAGCAGCTTCAAAAACTGTAGCTGCTGACTTTTAATATATTGACACTTACCTTTCCATTGAGCCCGCAATGTCAGCACCGATGCCGATCTTCGGATAGACTCACAGGTGCTGCCACCTCCATTCCTGGTAAAGGAACCAGGAAGTGAAGACTCTCTGCTTTACTCCTGGTTCCCTACTGGGCATGCGCCAGTCGCGCTGCACGCTCTGAATGGTCCCTGCTGTCTTCTGGGACCTGTGTGTCTCCCAGTAGACAGCGGAGGGGAAGGAGGAGGAGCCAGACATGGCATAGTTCACCACAGAAAGTGTGGCTATCTATGCCTGGAGGTGGGAGCAAATACCTGGATTTGACAGGTATCTGCTCTCCCCTCCCCCCTGAAAGGTGCCAAATGTGTGAGGGGGGGAGAAATCCGATAAGCAGAAGTTCCATTTCTGGGTGGAACTCTGCTTTAATAATAAAAAAAGTTGTATGGTGTCTATTTTCCTAATAATTTCAACAGTATAATTTCCAGTCCATCACAAGGAATGCACTAAGGTATAAAACGTTTTAACTTTACAACCCCTTTAAGCTTTGACAACAAAATCTGCAAGCTGATTGGTTTCTATGTACAGTTGCATCAGATTTTGCACGCTACAATTTTAGTAAATCAATCCCTTTTTATTTAGGCCTCTTTCACACGAGGCATCCGTATGTCCGTTTTTCATCCTTCCGTTTTCGGATGAAAAACGGACATACATGTATCCCTATGGAGCGGCGGATGTCAGCGGTGACATGTCCGTTGACATCCGCCCCGCTCCGATCCGAAAAGTGTAACGGAGGAAAAACCTACTTTTTCCTCCGTTTTCGGATCGGATCGGATGACGACGGACACTACGGACCGTCATCATCCGATCCCCCCATAGGGGAGAGCGGCGCTCTGACAGGTCCGTCGCTGCACAGTGTGCAGCGATGCACCTGTCATCTTCCTGCTCAGCGGGGATCGGCGGAGCGATCCCCGCTGAGCCAGCGGATGTTCACGGGGCGGATCATGACTGATCTGCCCCGTGTGAAAGAGGCCTAACTAGTAAAAATCAGGAGTTTTTTTGTTAGAAAATTACTCAAAAACCCCAAACATTTTTTATATATATATAATATATATTTTTAGCAGAAGCCCTAGAGAATAAATTGGCGGTTATTACAATTTTTTATGACACATGGTATTTGCGCAGCAGTTTTTCAAATGCAATTTTGTTGGAAAAAAATAAAAAACACATTATATATAACTCATTTTTTTCTATATGAAAGATGACGTTACACTGAGTAAATAGATACCAAACATGTCATGCTTTAAAACTGCACATGCTCGTGGAATGGCGCCAAACTACTTAAAATCTTCCATAGCTTTTAAAAAATTTTATAGGTTACCAGTTTAGGTATATTGCTAGAATTATTGCTCTTGCTCTGACGTTCGTGGCGATACCTCACATGTGTGATGCAAACACTGCTTACATATGTGGGCGTGACCTATGAATGCGTTCGCTTCTACGCGTCAGGACGGGGGTGCTTTAAAAAAAAAAGAAAAATTCTTATTTGTTTTATTACATTTTTTTATTTTACATTGTCCCTTTAATTTTTTTATTTTTTTATCGCTGTTACAAGAAATATAAACATCTCTTGTGACAACAATAAAGCATGACATGTCCTCTTTATTGCGAGATCTGGGGTCAATAGGACCCCACATCTCTCCGCTACAATGGGAAGCATTCGATTTAGACTGGGTTCACACTGGAGAACGCAGCAACTCACAGCAAGAGTCTGATGCGTCTCCATCCACTGTTTCAGGTCTGATTTCCGATTTGCTGAATTTGAACCTGAAAGGGACCAAAAGATGCACATGACTCCTGTGCAATTCGCACCGGAGCCGCTGCGGAGTTGTGTGAACTGGCTCCATAGAGAGCCGGTCACAATCTCCTGCTATGCAAATTGGATGCGGTAAAACCGCATCCAATTCGCAATAGTGTGAACCCAGCCCAAAAAAAATAAATGGATCTAATGCTTCAAAAACCTGAATTGTTTGCATCAGACTGGAACCGAAAGTGACATCCTGACGTCGCTCCAGTCCTCCTGGGTCATAGAGATGAGCAGAGGCCATCTTTCCTCTGTTCATTTCTCTGGCCAGCCACGCCAGTCCTGGATTGGTTCTCCGGCTTACCGATCAGCCAGGTAAGCCCGAGAACTACCGGAAAGCAGCGGGGAGGTGGGTAGTGACCCCTCCCGCCGCTTCTAAAAGTGATCCAGCAGCTAATCAGCTGCCTGGATAACTTATAACAGAAAAACATGTGCCTGAGGAAGATTTTATTACTGGGTTATGGCATCTAGCTGCAGCTATAACATTATTAAACGTCAAAATAATTCATGACAGAAAGTAAAACAAATTTTAATCCCTGAACACAATTTTGCAACTTTTACATGTGCTAGTCAAACTGTACATATCTACTACTTTGAGTATCCAGGTGGATTATAATTTGGATAAACAGTTTGGAAGAACAATCTGACCATCTGTACAATCTTAAAATCCTCCAGACACTATGGGGTTGATTTACTAAAGCTGGAGAGTGCAAAATCTGGTGCAGCTGTGCATGGAAGCCAATCAAATTCTTAAGGGCCGTACACACGATCAGACTTTTTTGACAACATGCAAATTAGCTGTTTTGGAGCAACATCTGACCGTGTGTACGCTCCATCGGACAAACTTTTTCAGTTTCCATCGGACTTTTGTTGGCTGTGCGAACGGACAAACTTTCCGGCAACAAAAGTCCGATGGAGCAAAGTCCGATCGTGTGTACACAAAGCCATCGGACTTTTGTACAAACTACAGTACGCACCCGCGAGAATGTTTCCAGAGCGATCGGATCGCGCTGGTTCTCGGCGGCAGGGTACTGTACATCTTGCGCTAGCTGCAATAGGAAAAACACATTTTCCTACTGCGGTGGGCGCGAGAGGGAATACCCCTCTGGGGAATACCAAGCCCTTCGGACTGGTATGGATTTTAAGGGGAAGCCCCTACGCCGAAAAAACGGCGTGGGAGTCCCCCCAAAATCCATACCAGACCCTTATCCAAGCACACAGCCTGGCCGGTCAGGAAAGGGGGTGGGGACGAGCGAGCGCCCCCCCTCCTGAGCCGTACCAGGCCGCATGCCCTCAACATGGGGGGGTGGGTGCTTTGGGGGAGGGGGGGCCTGCAGGCCCCCCCACCCCAAAGCACCTTGTCCCCATGTTGATGAGGACAAGGGTCTCTTCCCGACAACCCTGGCCATTGGTTGTCGGGGTCTGCGGGCGGGGGGCTTATCGGAATCCAGAAGCCCCTTTAGTAAGGGGGCCCCCAGATCCCGGCCCCCCACCCTATGTGAATGAGTATGGGGTACATCGTACCCCTACCTATTCACCTAGGGAAAAAAGTGCCAATAAAAAACACAGTACACAGGTTTTTAAATTAATTTATTAGGCAGCTGTGGGGTCCTTTCCGACTTTGGGGGTCCTCTTCCGACTTCGGGGTCTCTCCAGCGTCCGCATCTTCTGCCGGCTCCACCGCTGTCTTCTGCCACTCTTCTGCCAACGGTGGCAAAAGTCGTAAGAGGACCCCCGAAGTCGGAAAGGACCCCCGAAGTCGGAAGAAGACCCCCGAAGTCGGAAGAAGACCCTGGAGCTGCCTAATAAATTACTTTAAAAACCTGTGTACTGTGTTTTTTATTGACACTTTTTTTCCCTAGGTGAATGGGTAGGGGTACTATGTACCCCATACTCATTCACATAGGGTGGGGGGCCGGGATCTGGGGGCCCCCTTATTAAAGGGGGCTTCCGGATTCTGATAAGCCCCCGCCTGCAGACCCCGACAACCAACGGCCAGGGTTGTCGGAAAGAGGCCCTTGTCCTCATCAACATGGGGAGAAGGTGCTTTTGGGTGGGGGGGCCCCCCAAAACCCACCCCCTATGTTGAGGGCATGCAGCCTGGTATGGCTCAGGAGGGGGGTAGCCGCTCGCTCGTCCCCACCCCCTTTCCTGACCGGCCAGGCTGCGTGCTCGGATAAGGGTCTGGTATGGATTTTGGGAGGACCCCCACACCGTTTTTTCGGCGTAGGGGGTTCCCCTTAAAATCCATACCAGATCTAAGGGCCTGGTATGCCCCTGGAGGGGAACCCATGCCGGTTTTTTATTTAAAATTTGGCGTGAAGTTCCCCCTCAAGATTCATACCAAACACAGTGCCTGGTATTGGCGGGGATCCAAGTCGGATCCCCGCACCAGTGTGAACCCGGCTCGCAAGGTGTCAATCTCGCCAATAAAAGTGGCGAGATTGACACAATATCAGACAACAATAAAGAAGTTGACCAAAGGGTGGTGGTAAAGAGCTGAAAAAACATGTGATTTGGTGAAAGTTGGCTGGAAAAGTCCTGTTGTCTGTATGCAAAACAAACTTTTGGGCAACACCCTTTGTACAAAAATGTGCAATGTCCTAATGACAAAACGGCACTTTTTTTTTTTTTGCAGGCTTTACCTTTCTTGTAGAAGATCTCTTTCTTTTTTGCAGGAAGCACAGGCTGCGGTTAGGGGCGTGTTTAGAGCGGCTAATTACTCACTTCCTCTTAGCCGCACTGGCTCCTGGGAGCTTGTGTCATTGTTCCCAGGAGTCAGTGCGGCGGCCTGTTACAAGAGACATCGAGAGATTTCCATAGTGGGAGTGACGTCATTACGATAGGCACGTTCGTAGGGCGGTTCCAAAACCGCCATTGTAATCGAGGGAAAACAGGTAATACTGACCAGTATACATGGTCAGTATTACCTGAACACACGTGTGTGAAGGACAATCGGAGGACAGGCTGCAGAAATTAGAAGCTAAACCTTCATATACTACCACAAAAAGGTGAGTCTCAGTAATGTTATAATAATTGTATTTTTAGTAATGAAATGTAAAGTGGTAAGTGTATTTTATTCAGTATTCCAGCATTTGAACGTGTTAGTAATTTTTTTTGTTTATGTTAATAATCGCAGCACATGTAAGTTTTAAACAGTATATTTTCCTTTCTTTTTTTTTTTTTAATTGGATATATGTAATAATCTGCGATTAGTGTGTAGTTCGATTTTTTATTTATTACATTTTTTAATATTCACGTCTAATTTTTTGTCTTTAAATCTTTTTTTTTTTTGGTTTATAAACGCTAAATTATAAAAATTATGTATATATATATATATGACTATATTTTTTTTACACCTAACTTTTTTATAGAATATACATTTTCTAACTTGGATATTTTTTTTGTTATATTTAAACTGCCTATGCAGTGAGGAAGAGGCCCTTGTCCCCATGTTGATGAGAACAAGGGTCTCTTCCCCACAACCCTGGGCTGTGGTTGTGGGGGTCTGAGGGCGAGGGGGTTATAGGAATCTGGAAGCCCCCTTTAACAAGGGGGCCCCCAGATCCTGCCCCCTCTAAGTGAATGGGCAAGCCTACCCATTTACCAAAAAAGTGTAAAAAGTGAATAAAGACAATACACAAGTTTTTGACAATTCCTTTATTAACCTCCCTGACGGTATGATTATTTCATATTTTTGATGCTGAAAGCGATACAATTATTTTGCATGGAAATTTGCCGTTTTATATTGTAGGCCTGTAATTCTTAGAAATAATGCCGTGTACACACGGTCAGACTTTACGGCAGACTTTGCCCGGCGGACTTTTCGACGGACTTTACGACGGACTTTGTGAATGAACGGACTTGCCTACACACAATCCACCAAAGTCCGTCGAATTCGTACGTGATGACGTACGACCGGACTAAAACAAGGAAGTTCATAGCCAGTAGCCAATAGCTGCGCTAGCGTGGCTTTTTGTCCGTCGAACTAGCATACAGACGAGCGGACTTTTTGACCGGACTCGATTTCGACGGATTGATTTAAAACATGTTTCAAATCTAAGTCCGTCCAACTTTTGAGAAAACAAAGTCCGCTGGAGCCCACACACGATCGAATTGTCTGACGAAATCCAGTCCGCCGGGCAAAGTCTGCCGTAAAGTCCGCTCGTGTGTACGCGGCATAACTCACTTAAATCTGTCCAAAGTCTAGTAGACATCTCGGGTATGATAAAGTTTGAAACAGGAAATTATAAATTATAATATAATAAATAACTATAAATAATTATACCATATAGTAATATAATAATAATAATAAAAATTATTCAATAATGTAATCAAATCAAAAACACTAAAATTTGCTCAGTTGCAGAATTGTCACTGTCATTACTTTTCAGTGTTTGATGACAGATCTCCCCACAAATCACTATTGCCCAATTCTGCGAGTGATTCTAATTTATTATCACTGTTTTCTAGCTGGTCTAAAACCCCTTTTGATGTAAAGGGATGGTTTTGGTTGCTATGGACAATCTCCAGTTTCCAGGTAGAAAGAACAGTTTTTATAATATAAAACTGCATGCAGGGCACTGGACAAACCACTAGGGACAAAAGGGATGTGAAATAAATTGATACAGTAATGTAATCTGTAAGATTACAGTGTACTGTATGTATTGTGCCTGTTTTCACTTTTTGAGTTTGGCGCCGTCCTCCATCCCCGTGCATCGCAAAGCTCGCAGGGAATGGAGCTCGGCTCCGTGATGAATCGAGCGGAGGACGAGACATCGCAAGATCCAGGGGACAAGGTAAGTAAGCTCTTTCTGGATCCTGCGATGCGATCCCGAGTCTGGCTCTGGGTTACTGCTTTTGGTTCTGAAATTCCACCCTGAGCCAGACTCGGGAATACCACCAGGGAGTTTAAAAAATAAAAAACTATGTCCCCTTGATGTAGATCCATCGTCAATCAGGTTGTCTGCCACCACCATCCGACCCAGAAGCCCCGCCAAAAAAAACATCCAGCCTTGTCGAATGCTCTCTGCCAAATGCCTGCTCGTCCACCTGACATTTCTTAAATAGCTAAGGGGTGGGGTCACCCTTCCCACTTGTGAAGTCACCGGCCGGGGCATGCTGGGTCCGTGAGGTCACAAGAGGACGGGGCCACCAGGTGGCCCCACCACTTTACCTATTTAAGAACTAGCCTTCGTCGCTGGCGGAGATTTTTTTCTTTTTTTCAGGTCCAGTGGTGTGGCGGGCATCGTGATTGATGATGGATCTATTTCAGGGAACATTTTTTTATTTAGTTTTTTTATTTTTTTAATAAAGGAATTGTCAAAAACCGTCTAATGTTTTTCTTTGTTTTTAACTCTTTTTTTGGTGAATGAATAGAGGAGCAATGTACCCCATACTCATTCACATAGGGGGAGGCCAGGATCTAGGGACCCTCTTGTTAAAGGGGGCTTCCAGATTCCCATAAGCCCTCTACCTGAGTCGGGAACAAGCCCATGTCCACATCAACATGGGGACAAGGTGCTTTGGGGGGCAAATCCTCCCTTGCCCCAAAGCACCCACCCCACATGTTGAGGGCTTATAGCCTCGAATGGTTCAGAAGGGGGATGCTCGCTCATCTCCCACCTTTCCTGGCATGCCAGGCTGCGTGCTCAGAGAAGGGTCTGGTATGGATTTTGGGGGGAACCCAAGCCTTTTTTTTTCAATAGCAATTGCAACCGCGAGTCAATTTAAATGTGGTTTGACTCATTGTTTTTCTTTAGAAAGGTCATTTTCTTTAGGTGTTTCCCCCCCTGACACCATTTTTTTATCTTTAGAAAGGTCATTTTTGCTGCAGCAGGTTCTATACATGGTACAGATTTGCCACTTTACAGGCAGACTAAAGGGACACCCCAGACACTATATTTAAATTAATTTTTCATTTTTATTGTTTCACTTTAAGGGGGCTCCCCCTTAAAGTGAAACAATAAAAATGAAAAATTTTAAATATATAGTGTGGGGGGTCCCCTTAGTCTGCCAGTAAAGTGGCACATCTGTAACATGTATAGAACCTGCTGCAGCAAAAAGATAAAAAAATGGTGTCAGGAGGGCAACAGGGGCTAAAGCCATTAGAGTTACTGCTTCAAATATCCTCAAGCTCTCCTGTAACCTCACTTAAACTGACACAACAATATTGAAGAGAAAGGTTGCTTTCCTCTTCTTCTTGCATTCTCCCACTGGCACTCTCTACTGTTTCCTTCTTAGGGTGCCCCCTGTAGCAAGCCAGGTGCTAAGGAAGCACCCACGCATGCCCGTTCCTGAGCCAGACTGCGTGTGTCCATAGACACACACAATGCTGGTGAGCCATAAGCCTCGCCTCTGCTCCTATGCTTAGAGCTCTGCTGCCCCCAGTTTCTCTTGTGAAAGCAGGAAGTGTAGGTAGTGGTGCTGGAGCTGGAAACAGCGCTGGAACGGTCATATGGAACCATGTAAGTGTTTAGGGAAGAAAGGAGGGGGATAGGACAGATAATGGGGTTTTTTTTTACCTTAATGCAGAGAATTATCTTGCTAAAAAATCAAAAAAGAAGGCTTGACTAATTCACAAAGAATGGGTCACAAAGGGTGCCTCTCGGATGATCCAGAAGAAAGATGACAACGCTTACTTCTTGAGAAACATAGAGGTACAATGTTGAGAGCCCTGCATGATAAAAATGGTACTGGTCTTGTATGAGGACAGAAGGTGCAAGCTACTTCCATTCTGTCTATGTTGTATTCAGAGAAAGGCTCTCCAGATCTGCCTTAACGGGCCACCTCCAAAGTCAAGATCCTAGAGTTGGTGTGCATTGATTTTCTGTGCGTGGAGTCTGATATTACTGGACAAGAAAAAATACTAATATGCCCAAGCTTTCCCAAAAAAAAGACCAAAGCGCTTTAACTGTGGTCAAAATTCTGGTGGAGAAGTTCTTCATCCACAGGGTATTGCCTCAAAGGATTTATTCTGATCAAGGGGAAAACTTGGAATGCAGACTTGTATGAAAGCAATCGTACCCTTGCGATGGAGAAGAAGCAGCACTGGAACACATTTCAGCAGTTGTACATGCCTACAACAACACCAAAAGAGATGTGACGGAGTACTCTCCTTATCCCCAGCATGGGCTCTCAGAAGCCAGGTCTCTAGGCAGCACTGTATAGTTCCTTGCTCACCTCCTGGGGTTCTCTCAGTGGCAGTAGCAAGACTCCATGTTGCTCACACAGCAGCCCCTGGGCAGCGAAATACAGCTCCCAGCCCAGTGCAGCTCCCTGACCAGCATCACAGCACAGTTCCCAGCTCAGTCCTGCCAACAACGCAGACGAAACTGCTCTCATTTATCACTCCTCCCTTGTCCTGCTCCTCTCCATACAGGACTTTCTCCTGTTCCACTCTGGGAGAAATAGTTACGCTCTCCCTCCCAATCTTTGGGTCCTGTCACCCTGGGGATTACACTTCCCAGCAGCCCTCCCTCTCCCTCCCAATCTTTGGGTCCTGTGACCCTGGGGAATACACTTCCCAGCAGCCCCTCCAACCACTCTGCCCATCTTACAGTGGGTGAGGTTTCCAGCTGCAGCAGTGGCCAATGACAATCCCTTTCTCTCCCCCCACTGCAGGTCTCCCACAGTCGCATAATCCCATTACGGCTGGGTTAAGGGGGGCAGTTTCACTACGGGTAGGCTTTCAAAGCTCAGCCCATGTAGCTTCTTCTCTTTAAAGGGCTGCTAGCTGGGCTTCACACAACCTCCATCCAAAAATGTTTGCCCCCCCCACTCCCAACAAAAATTTCTACACACACTATAACCAAAAATAAAACATAACATTAAATTACTTGACTTTTTAAACTCAGCTTCAGCAAGCTTATGCTTTCTGAGGAGACACAGGATCTTCAACAGCACCAGGTTGTATATCATGTATCCAAACTCTCAGGTCACAGTTCTTCTGAGCATAAAAGGACAGTACCAGTCAAGTCACTTTCAGTGTTGCTGTATGCATGCATAACTGCTGAAATGAACATACCTACAAACAAGTGAGTTTAGGGTTCGGTTCACACTGCCACAACTTGGGATCCGATTTGTGAGACCCCAAGTCGTGTGACATGTGAAATCCCATGCCAGTCAACAAGAGCTGTCTTAATTAGCACTACTGAAGTCGCTCCAACTTTAGAAAAGGTGCCTGTGCTAGTTCAAGGCGAATTCTATTCTATACTTCTATCTAAGTAGTACTCAATTCGACAGGAAATCGCCTGGCAAAGTCGCACAGTAGGTTGTGGCAGTGTGAACCAAGCCTAAACAGTCACCTAAATTAATTTTATGTTTTATTTTCGATTGTATTTATTACTTAAAATATTGAATCTTTGGTGTTTGGTGGGGTGAGTGTGAAGCCTGTCTGACAGCAGTTTAACCATTTCCTGCCCGGTCTATAGCAGAATGACGGCCGGGCGGTGGTTCAGTTATCCTGACTGGGCGTCATATGACGTCAAGCAGGATAAAAAGCGCGGCGATCAGTGGTGCTGTGTGTCAGTCTGGCTTTCTGTCAGTCTCTAATGAAGGCTCCTTACCATGTGATCAGCTGTGACCAATCACAGCTGATCGCAGCGTGAACCAGGAAGTGCCGGTAAACGGCTTTCCTCGGTTCGTGCTGACAGGGAGAGCCAATCGGCGGCTCTCCCTGTCAGAGGGGGGGGGTCTGTGCTAATAATCAGCACATCGATTATCAGTACAGCCTCCATGAGAGGTGTAGATCAGCTGCCAGTCAATGCCCATTATTAACATCAGGCAGTACCCAAAAAAATTGCCAATCAGTGCCCACACAAGTGCCAATCAGTACCCATAACAGTGCCAATCAGTGCCCACCACAGTGCCAATCAGTGCACATCACAGTGCCAATCAGTGGCCATCAGTAATACATGTCAGTACCTCATCATCATTGCTGCCCATCAATGCCATCTATTAGTGTCCATCACTGCCACCTGACAGTGCCAATCAGTGCCGCCTATCAGTGCCAATCAGTGCCACCTATCAGTATCTATCAGTGCCACCTGTCAGTGCCCATCAGTTCCGTCTGTCAGTGCCCATCAGTGCTGCTGTCAGTGCCCATCAGTGCTGCCTATCAGTGCCCATCAGTGCTGCCTATCAGTGCCCATCAGTGCTGCATATCAGTGCCGCCTATCGGTGCCCATCAGTGCTGCATATCAGTGCCGCCTATCAGTGCCCATCAGTTCTACTTATCAGTGACAAACTCATCAGTGCCCATCAGTACCGCCTCATCAGTGCCCATCAGTTCCGCTTCATGAGTGCCCCTCAGTAAAGGAGAAACTAACTTTTATAACAGAAACAAAGAAAAACTTTTTTTATTTAAAAAATGTCGGTCTTTTTTAGTTTGTTTAGTGAAAAATAAAAACTCCAGTGGTGATCAAATACCACCAAAAGAAAGCTCTTTATGTGGGAATAAAACGATAAAAATGTAGTTTGGGTACAGTGTTGCATGACCGTGCAATTGTCATTCAAAATGCGACAGCGCTGAAAACTGAAAATTGGCCTGGGCAGGAAGGGGGAAAAGTGCCCAGTATTGAAGTGGTTAAAGGAAGTTGAAAAATAACAGACTTACTGGTTGAATCACCAGATGAAAAGAAACAAGCATACATTCAGGAACCACATCTAATAATTGGTAAGCTGCAATAAAATACAGGTTTGTTTTTGGGTTTAATACCATTTAAAGCAGGGGTCTCAAACTAGCGGCCCTCCAGCTGTTGCAAAACTACAAGTCCCATCATGCCTCTGCCTGGGGGAGTCATACTTGTAACTGTCAGCCTTGCAATGCTTCATGGGACTTGTAGTTTCACAACAGCTGGAGGGCCGCCAGTTTGAGACCCCTGATTTAAAGGGTTTAATCAGAGAAGTGTTAGGTTTGCGTTCTAGGTTTCAGGGCTAAAAACCGACATGCCAAGATGTTTTTTACTCTTTCTAATATAAATGATTTCCAAACAAGGGACCCTATTAGTTTTATTACATCGCTAAAATAAATATAATTATGGTATTGATAACATTTATAAAAGCTGTTATAAACCAGCAGCTGTTAAAGTTCTTAATTTATCATTAGATGATATCAAACTCCAAAAGTTTTGCATTCATATTTACTCCAAATGTAATCATATGCTGCCAGATATATCTCTGCTTTAGACTATTCCTCTGCATTGTGCATGCCTTTTTGCTGTTTTAACATGTCCTATGTACGAGTATATCTGAAAACCGCTAATTTGTTACACCATTAAGGTTTTGTTATAAAATTGTAGAGTACAGTGTATAATGCTACTAGATGGTGCTTAGCAGGTATATAATTTGCAACACCAACTGGAAAAAAAATCAAATACCAAAGATGATGAGATTCTAGAATTTTCTTCCTTCCTTCATCTTTCAAGAAGAGGCCACTCAGAACTACAATTACAATTTTGAAACCAAATATGACAGTTGTCCAATGTCACAAACAGCCTATATTATTTGTTACCGCTAGATTCAATTTATGAAAATGTAAAAAGGAATTTGGCTTTTTTTCAACAAAAAATGTCCATACTCACCATGGAATATATGCCAGACAGAGCATAAACAAAACCTCAACAGGCCGTACTATTAAATTACAGATAGAAGACCAGTAAATGATTCCTTATGAATATTCCCAGAATCGCTTTTTTTATTAGAATCACATTATGTTTAGAGTACAAATCTACTGCAAACAGAATAAGATGCCCTTCACAAAGAAGAAAATAAGTATTTTAAAACATTATTTTACTGCAGCTACAAAAAACTACAGTATTACATATTACTTCAAGACAAATATCAGTGATTCAGACAAAAATAGAGAAGTTTTATCATCATAGACAATAGGCCAAGGGTGTAAAAAGCTGCCTGGGTCTCATAGGCACCCACACATCCCCACCCAATGGGCCTTAACTGCTTTAGTGTTGTAGAACATTAATTTAAAAACTCTAATTATTGCATATAAAACAGGGGTAATGGAAAGGCTAAGGAACAAGCAACGTTAAATACACATTATATTATTCTTTCACAATACCTAATAATCATCCCTTTAAATCTATAAGATTGTGTTTCCAAATATCATTTGACTGTACCATGCCATGTGAGTTACAATTTACTGGTGAACTGGGATACCTCTAAGCATAGCATTGCTTCAATGAGAGTCCACAAACTGCATATACCCGCCATCTTTTTCACTTTCCTATTGCTCAGTGCAGCCACAGGGAGCAAACAATAATAACTGGCACTTCTGGGCATGGGACACATGCATAGGCGTGCGCACAGGGTGTGCCATAATCACCCCATACACATTAGCATTATCTCTCTGTGTGCCAGCAGGAAGATGGGAAAGATTTTACTGGCTCTGCCATAACAGAAGTGCTTAAACACTTCTCTTTCACTGTGCCAGTAGGGAGACTGATCTCCCTGGCAACACCATATATACGGTATCTCACAAAAATGAGTACACCCCTCACATTTTTGTAAATATTTTAGAATGTTCTGTGTTCCCTTTCGTATCCTGGAGTTCACAGCTGTGCATTCTCCTAGCTGTGACACTGCACAGTCTCTTTGTCCTCATGCATTCTGTAAGCTTTTAATGCTCCTTTTTTGTCCTTCAAGCATATTTGCCTTCACTAACCTCCCCAGCATGCTATCCTGGGCCCACACACACCTAGTCTAGTCACTTAAGGTCTTTTGTAATCTCCACTGTGGTGCTTACCTTAAACACCCCTAAACTGTGTTCAAATGTTATTGTTGTCCTTAAATTCAGGCATAGTGCAAGAAGTTTTATTTTTGGGGCCCAATCTCATTTGGAACCCTCCCTCCCCCCAAACGTTAAGTCAACCGATACCAATACTCTATTTGCTGACTTTGCCAAACCCATACACACTTTACCTACCTCTTTTGTGTTCATATTTGTGGATAAATTCACCAAAGCATGTAGTGCAAGTGCCTGCCTGAATACTTTCAAATGGTACTGTTTAAAGTTTTGTTCTCCTATTATCTTGATAGGTAATTGCAGAATGTAAAATGTGCCTCAATCTGTACAGTGTGTATTCATATTTCTGGATTATGACACTTCTTACCTGTCCAGTGGGCTGCCAATAGTGTAAGTAAGGAGGGGCTGGCCAAAGTAACACACATTATTTATGTATTTAGCTCTCAATGAAGTGGAGAGGGTTACCTGTCCAAAATATCTCCCCCCCACCCTAAAATTTTAACAATGGGCCATCAGAGGGGGTGAGGAATCTGATAAGTGGACCTTATACTTTTGTCTTTAAATACTCATTTCAATAAATGTTATACTTATGTTGGCCAAGAATGTTTGTGTCTAATCTGCTTGCAATGTTATATGCAAAAGTACTCATTTTTTTCTCTTGTTTGACTCCACAGTTTCCTTCCAACCCACAGGAATGGCAGACTGTGGCCTCCCAATTCCATCAGCAGTGGGACTTTCCCAATTGCGGCAGTGCGATCAATGGGAAACACGTCCGGATCGTCCCATCACCCAACTCGGGGTCATACTACTTCAATCATAAGGGCCTCAGTAGTATTGTGATGTTGGCGGTGGTGACGGCGACTTATGAATTCCTATATCTGGACGTAGGGAAGAATAGCCGTATGTCTGATGGAGGAGTGATCACCCAGATGGAATTTTACTGACGTCTCCAAAATGGCACCTTGGGGTTGCCACCTCCAGAGGATAACGTTGCGGGCATCGAGTTCATTTTCGTGGCGGATGAGGCCTTTACGCTGGGGGAACATTTGATGAGGCCGTTCCCCATGAGGACCCTGACCCCGGAGCAGAGGGTTTTTAATTACCGCTGGCCAGTGCCAGAAGAGTGGTCGAGAATGCCTTTGGCATAATGGCCAGCCGGTTCTGGCTTTTCCTTACGGCCATCAACATGGCCGAATACAAACTAAATCACATTATCTTGAGCTGCTGCATTCTTCACAGTTTCCTTCGGAAGAATGCAGCCAACTATCTGGCTTCAGTTGCGACTGAGGCCGACTTTTCACGGGATCAAATAACAATGACGGCGCTTGGAAGTGGTCGTCCTGGCTTGCCCCCCCAAAGCGCCCGCGAACTACGGCAAAACTATGGGTAGGGGGCAATTGATTTACAAGAAAATCTGGAATCTGTTTAATAATTTTTTTTGAAAAACTAAACTCATATTTCATTTGAATTTCTGTTTGTGTCTCTTATCTGTCTCCTAGGTTCTCAAATGGCTTTTTATTTTTGGCCATTTTCTTCAATAGTGAAAACGTAACTTATTTGATACATGAGGTGACAATCTCTTCTTCAGCTAACTATTATGTTGTGCTGTGGGTCTGCTACACACACCCAATGTTATTGTTGGTAATGTATGTAATGCAAATATAAAAGCAGTGTTATAAAGTAATCACCATTTAGACTAAATTATCACACTAGACAGCGCTAATGTTGAGCAATTGAAACTTGTGGCCAACAACACATATATGGACAGTCTTATATCAGAGAAGAGTCCTTTAAAAGAAAATCCCTTATAAAGGGAAGTGTTGAAAAGTTCAGGGTGCAATTCAGATAATCAACAGGTGATCTTGAAAAAAACACAATCCTCCACATGCACCTTCCGCCGATCACTGTGAAATCCACCCGGTGACAGACACTCTCCCCCTAGGGGGTTAAACTCACCAGAAAAGGGGAGTAATAAAGCCTTCAGAGTCAACATTCTTTAGAAGTAGTATGTTGCCATCATTACTATACACAGGGTCACAGGTTTGCAGGGCTCATAATGAATCAAAAAAAAAAAACAGAAAGAATAGTGCACATAGCGTAATCCTGTTTATTGATTCAAACCCCTTGCACAAAGACAGACAGAGAACCCCCCTTCAATAAAAATACGTACATCAAATAAAACAAACAGTGAGCAATCAATCAAACAGGCAGGTATTGCCAGTGTGTACACTTCACCCAAAGCTGTCAGTGCCGCTACACAGGAAAGGCTCAGTACTTCCTGGTTGTGCAGATGACTTAGGTGGAGCGCACACGTCACTTCCTGCGTCGTGTTGGCCACGCTCTGACGCGTTTCGTCATATCCTTTGACTTCAACAGAGGGCGTGGCCACACGACGCAATGGCCAGCTTATATACCCCTCCACAGGCAGCTCAGCCAATCACAGCAAGACTAAGGAGATGGCAGGTGCACGTCGCCAGCTCCAGCCTCACTGGCGGCTTACTGTGAACAGCGTGGAGGGACACAAAAGCGCTGCACTAATCCAATATAATAAAAATGATTGTAGAGTGGGCACAGGCAACCTTGATTAAAATACATTAATCAAAAAGCGTCACCACATGCATCTTAGCATTATGGATTACCATTCACAGGCAGCAAGTGCTTATTTTAAAACCAAATCATAAATAAAATAAATAATAACATTGATGCATTTTAGAGTCGTCTATAGGAAATCTAAAATCGAACATACTAGTTAATATGCATATACAGAATATACATGTAAAAAGGAAACTCTAATACGGTTACATACTAAAGACCTTCCTGCACTTTTATGCACATATATTTAGTGAAAACAATGTTTTATTATATAAGTATAAAAAGGAACCATCAAAGCAATAATACTGTTAGATACAGTCCCCAACCTACAAGGCTATTGCTAGTTTTAATAATTACAGCAAAACCAGCAAATAATCAAAGAAAAAACATAAATTAAAAATAGAGAGGCAACGAAGTCGCATAAAAAGAGGAAAAATTGAAAATCGCACAGATGTTGAAAATCGCACAAATATAAAAAAGATAAAATTAATCAATATCTTATTATTTAGGAAACTACCATCATATCAAAGGCACTCCTATCAGAGAAACCAGGGATATGCCATAGACAGGGAGGCTGGAAAATCGCATGATAAATTAAAAGCAGAATTAATCCCAATCTCTATGTAAGACTCAAGTAATCGTACAAACTGTACTACTGTAAGGAGACCAGACATATGTCACAAAGAAATAGGTCACTTTAACCACACAAGAGCAATATCAAACTGCCTGCAAAGCTACTAACAACGTATAAGATCAACCGTTAATCGCAAATATTAGTAATCGCTTATAAAGCAGTTGATATCCAAGTCCACATTGAGTCCCCTTGGCGACAAAGTGTCAGCCAAGAAGATCCACTGGGTCTCTCTTCTTGACAGATCACGAACCAGATTGGACCCTCTCCACTTTGGCCTGAAATGATCAACACCCCAAAACTTGAGGCCCGAGGGGTCTTGGTTATGTTTAAGCTTGAAATGAAGCGATACATTATGGTCTTTGAAGCCAATTTTTATGTTCGCTATGTGTTCTGCAATTCTGACCCTCAAAAGTCTTTTGGTGCGCCCTATGTACATAAGCCCACAAGGGCATTGCATAGCGTACACCACGTAAGCCGTATTGCACGTAATAAATTCATTTATACTGAATTCTCTACCATTAGAAGAGGATGTGAAACTTTCAAGAGCCCTCATTGGTCTACCAACTTCCCTACATGCCCGACATCTCCTACAGCTATAGAACCCTTTTTTGTCCCAGAAGGTTAAAGGTCTGGAAGGGGGGCCAAGTACTTTTCGTATCTTATCAGCAAAGCTGTGAGCTCTTCTATAAATACATTTTGGCCTACATGGTAGGGATGGGCCCAGTGTTTTGTCCATGCATAACACATGCCAATGGGCATTGAAAATGTCTTCCACCTCCCTAAATTGGGAGTGAAACCCTGATACAAAGCTCCACTCATGGTTATCATTATTCTGGACCTTAGGTTGATCTATTAAAAAAGAATCTCTGGGTCGCACAGCCAACTCCTGAATGGTGGAGTCCAAAGTCTCCCCCACATAACCTTTTTCCACAAACTTTTTTCTAACAACTTGGGCCTGCCTTAGAAAGTCAGCATCATTGGAACAGTTTCTTTTCACCCTGGTGAGCTGACCCTTGGGTATATTTTTCAGCCACTTAGGGTGATGTCCACTACTAGTAGGTAAGTAGCTGTTGGAATCTGTGGGTTTAAAATAAACTTTAGTACCCAGTCCATCACCTTGTCTGAAGATGTTTACATCCAAGAAGTGAATGTCATTTTGACAAAAATCACTGGTTAGCCTGTTGTTATTGGAATTAAGTTCATTCAGGAATTCCTGCAAACTATCGCTGGACCCTTCCCAGATAAAGAACAGGTCGTCTATGTACCTTTTATATAGCAACAGCTGAGTGCGGTTAGTGGAGAATATCTTTTTATCTTCCCATTCCCCCATAAACAAATTTGCTATGCTTGGGGCAAATTTTGCCCCCATAGCAACACCTCTACGTTGGGAGAAAAATTGCCCATCAAACCAGAAAAAATTATGGCTTAGACAAAAGTCTAATGCGTTTCTGATAAACACTTTCTGATTATGTGGCAGGTCATCACGCTGGCTTAGGGCCCAATTAAGGGCTAAAAGGGCATCGTCATGTTGTATGACCGAATAGAGAGATGCCACGTCGGCTGTTACTAGGTATAGTTCTTGTTTCCCTGTTAAATTCACCTGTTGTAGGATCTGTAAGAGACTCTTGGTGTCTCTCAAATACGCCTTAGTGCGTATAACGCTCTCCTGAAGGAAGTGGTCAAGGTATTGGCCCATCCGAGATGTGATGGAGCCAATACCATTGACTATTGGTCTCCCTGGAGGCTGATTCAGATCCTTGTGGATTTTGGGCAAGGTATAAATCGTGGGGATTCTGCTATCACTTGGTACAAGATACCTTCTTTCTTTGTTAGACAGAACCCCCATAGAGAAACCCATTTCAACCACGTTCCTAAGATCTTTTTCATACTGCCCAGTGGGGTCTTTAGGTAGTCTCACATATGTTTGATCATCACTTAGCATCTCAGTGAGCTGATTCACATAAAAGTCCCTATTCAAAATGACTACCCCCCCCCCCTTGTCAGCTGGCCTGATGACTATCTCCTTCCTTTTCTCAAGTAAGGAGATCCCATCCATAATATGTTGGGGATTTACTTTCTTTTTTGGTACCAGCTGTTCTAGGTCGCGCAGAACCAGTCCCTTAAAGACCTCAATGTGCTGGTTAGCGCTATTTAGGGGGTTGAACAGGGACCTGTTCTTAAGCCCACTGTCCACTGGACCTGACTCATTCACTACAGACGGTCGGGGCGTTTTGTTTAGAAAATACTTTTTAATGTTAATTTTCCTCATGTACTTATGCACATCTATAAAAACATCGAACTTGCTAACGGGTCTTTTCAGGCCACACTTTAAACCTAAATGTAAGATATTCATTTCTTTGTGAGATAAGGTCACATTACTCAGATTAAAGATGCCTCCTATTCCTGCTCTCTCCTTCTTTTTTTGGGCCCTTCTCCCTGCCCTGCAGCCCCTTGTTCTTCTCTCCACTGGTTGGGATAATAGGGATATTCGTCTTCCCGCCATGGGTATTCCCTCCGTGGAGGTGCATGGTGTTCCTGCCTTCCCCAACCCTGACCTGGAGGCCTCCCCCTTCGATGTGAGTTCCCCCGGCCCCGTTTCTGCCAACCCCTCCCTCTCCCTACTTCTAAAGAGTGTTGACTCTGAAGGCTTTATTACTCCCCTTTTCTGGTGAGTTTAACCCCCTAGGGGGAGAGTGTCTGTCACCGGGTGGATTTCACAGTGATCGGTGGAAGGTGCATGTGGAGGATTGTGTTTTTTTCAAGATCACCTGTTGATTATCTGAATTGCACCCTGAACTTTGGAGTGTTCTGCCTATCACGGACGAGGAGGAGCCGCGGCTTTTGAACAGTAGAATGGCCGAATTGTATTATGACATGCTGATCGGTGCAGAGCGGCGCATGATTGCATGCACAGGACACAGGTAGGATGCACACATACACAGGACACATGCACACATACACAGGGACACATACACAGGGACACATGCACAGGGCACATACACAGGGACACATGCACAGGACACATGCACATATACACAGGACACATGCACATATACACAGGACACATGCACAGGACACATGCACATATACACAGGACACATGCACAGGACACATGCACATATACACAGGACACATATACACAGGACACATGCACAGGACAGGTACATACACAGGTAGGTGACACATGCACAAGACACATGCACATATACACAGGACACATGCACAGGACACAGGGAGGTATACAGCTGCAGATGGGCATTGTTGACCCTCTTTTTCCACTTACAGTAGCTGCTGCATTTCTCACCCTCGTCTTATACTAAGGTCAATAAGTTTTTCCCATTTTTTTGTGGTAAATTAGGGCCTCGACTTATACTCGGATCGACCTATACTCGAGTATATACGGTACCTGTTTTGTGCAAGTTTCACACATGGAGAGACCCCTAGTATCCACTGGAGCACCTGCGTGGGACACCATAACAAGGTTGTTATGGTGTCTCACACTAGTGCTCCTGCGTCCAGATGTGTAAACAGCTGCTGAGTGTCCTCTCCTTACACTGAATCAAGTTGTCATTTCATTATAGTTTCAAACACATCTAGACAACAATGTAATAAACTTACTTTAATCCAAATAGGCATGAACAAATGTAGTTAACCTGCATCTGCCAAAAATGTTGTATTAGTGGTCGAACGAACAATGTTTACTATGAACAATTCCTGTGCCCACGAACCTCAAACTGGGCATTTTAAACTGTACAACAGTAAAGAAAAGGACCAGCACGAAATAGTAATAAAAAATAATAAAATAGTAATAAAAAATAGGAACATACGACAAATACTTTTTTGCAGCACTTTCCTGATCTTTCTATACTGATCGTGCTCCCTCAATTTCAGGTCTGACCAGCGTTTCCTTAATTGCTCCTTGGATCGTCGTACCCCAAAAGTCCTGTGCAGACTTCCCACAACTTTAGCCATGATCTTGGCCTTTCTCACATTTGGGTTTCTGTATGGTCAATGCTTCCCATCATAGTCTGCCCTCTTCAAGATGTCCACCATCTCCACCATCTTTTCCAAGGACATATTTGAGGCCTTATATCTCCTCCTGGATCGGGAACTTGCTCCGGGCTTTCGTTGTTGTTGCTGATAACAGCACACACCTTCTGTGTCTCTGCCATGTGATCCCACTGCCCCGAAAGAGAAGAGGCGGGGAATACACTAGAAAGAAGGACAGGGGCGGAGTTTCACGCATGTATATAATGTATATAGTATATAGTGTATATTAAGCATAACACGTGGGTGATGTACGTACAATCTGTGAGTGGAGGACGGAGGATCATTAGCGCCGATTGTTCAAAAGAAGGTACAGTTGTAACTTGGGGCATCAGTGGTTAGTGGCCTATACTGTTTATAGATTGAGGTCTATATTGAGACAAGATTTGGAGAGTTTAGCCTGACATTAGGATTTGTCTTGTGTTGTGTCTTGCAGACAAAATGGTTGACAAATTCACAGCCCCTGACTTCCTGCCCAACTTCATAGACAAGTACAGGGAGCTGCCATGTCTCTGGCAAGTCCAATGCAGGGACTATTCGAACAAGCAAAAGAGGAAGGCAGTGCTGGATAAACTGTTGGAATTGGTGAAGCCTGTGTATCCCAAGGCAGACATCACCTATTTGAAGGCCAAAATTGGTAGCCTGAGGAGCACATATAATAGGGAGCGCAAGAAGGTCCAGGATTCCCTGAGATCCGGAGCAGCAGCAGATGACATATATGTCCCCAGGCTGTGGTACTACGACAGCCTGAGTTTTTTGTCCGACCAGACGGAACCCAGGCCATCGCTATGAACACTTCCTTCCACATCAGCGGAGGCTCCTGAGGTCCAACCTGGGCCTTCCACCCAGGAAGAAGATGTGGAGGAGCCCAGCTTAACCCAGGTATAGCATTGTTGAAGATATTTTTTGTCAAAAATTGAATGATGTTAACTAGATGTTATTGATCACTAATTTCTGATTTAACAAAGTGGTTTACATATCAATAGACAGTAGTAGCCAAAAATGATTGGGACAAGAATGAAAAATGCTGGGATCAGAATGATAGTCTTTTCTATTTGTTAACATTCAATTTGCAACAGTCACAAGCTAAAAATTGTGTGTGATTGATGACCAAAAACCTAAAACTATGTACCATTTTCATACACAGGAAAGTCTCAGCCAGGAGGAGGCCGTGGCAAGCAGCCTGACGGAATCCCAGGTTCCTCCCCTCCGCCCTCTAACCAAAAGAACCAGAAAGGCAAGGAACCTGGAGGAGTCTGCGGCTGCTTACCTAAAACAGGCTACTGTGGCAATTACCATGACCCCTGGTGTACACGAGCCATTGCCAGCAAATTAGAAAAGATGGAGGAGACCCAACGCACTATATGCGAGGAGATTATTCTGAAGGCCCTAACCAAGGGGACGAGGGGTGAACTCACACTTCAAACACACCTCTGTGAGTTAGACCATGCTCTTCCACCACCTCCACCAATACCACCAACACCACAGCCACCCCACCCACCACAGCAGCATGGAAGGAAGTGTGGAAGGAAGTGTTGAGAGTGATGGCCTGGGTTTGGTGTGGTCTGGCAAAAAAACGCAGGCTGTTGTAAGACCACAGCCTCGGGACATATATGTCATCTGCTGCTACTCCCGATCTCTCCACAGTACAGTCCTGGACTGTATTGTGCTCCCTATTAAATGGACTCCTGAGGTTACCAATTTTGACAAGCAAATAATTGATGTCTGCCCTGGGCAAAGGCTTCACCAATTCCAACTGTTTCTCCAGCGTTGTCTTCCTCTTTATTTTGTTATAACCTTGTGTTCCCTATTAAATTCCAAATTTTTGTTTTGACAAATACTTGGCTATGTGTTTTACTTCAAAAAGGACAGTTTGTTTGTGAGTAGGCAGGCACATTTCAAAAATACAATGTCAAATTAACAAGGGACACTAACATAGTTGTATCTTTGAGGTTAAAAAATACAAGATAATAATGGTGTTGTGGTAACTTGACACACAAAACGAAAAAACTAATTATTATGAAGATCACTAGAAAAAAACAAACAAAAAAAAGGATTATTTTGGAGATCACAAGAAAAAAAAAGAAAATATGGAGATCACTAGAAAAAAAATTCCTGGGAAACGAACAGCACATCAGAACAGAAGTTATTTTTTTTTCTTTGGGAGAGCATGTGACAGGGTGATTTACAGGCAGAGGATTGTGGCAGCGGGTGATGGCCAAGATTAGCATGTGAGGATAGGTGCCTTATGGACAGTTATACTGGTTTGATCTTTTCCCTGATGGTATTCTCTTACCTTACTGATCCGGTCAGAAAGGGTCTCATTTGTTGCAATTTGTGGTTCAACATTTGTGGATTTTTCCACTCACTATGACTTGCCAGCCAGGCTGGAAAGATATGCACAGATGCTGGTTAAAGTTCTGCATCACACTCCCACGTTGCATGTTTCTGGAGAAACAGAAGGTATGGATTCCATGGAGATAAAAAGCTTGTGAAAGACAGAGCAGCTGCAGTGGAAAGCATTGAGTACCAAACACATGGTAGACCAGCATTTGTGCCTCTCCCATGGGATGGGAAGAACTGACCAAGCATGTGACCACTGTCTCAAATAATGAAAACATTCACCTTTCTTGTTCAGTGCTTTCATTACATTTTTCATCAGTTTGAGTTCTATGTGAATTGGAGGCATAAATATCTTTGTAAGATCAACAAGTGGTTCATGTGCCATGATTTTCTGTCCTTTCTTTCTTTTAACGTATTGTAAAACTTGCACGTCTGTCTCTTTCACATACATAACAACAGTACTTGGTATATCCGAATGACATTCCAAGAAGCAGAGCTACTACTTTTAGATTACTACTACTACTACTACTACTTTTAGATTTCTACAGATATTCCAGTTGTACTTGGTGTGCTTCAACAACAGTTCCATGTTTTCGTATATTTCTTTCATGGGTGCAGCATAGCCAACAAGTATTGAAAGGTGTACATTGCCATTGTGTAACAAGGCAGCCTACAGACTGAACACTGATAAATCAATAAAGAGGTGCCACTCTAGTGGCCCATGCTCACAACCCAAAGCTGGGAACAAACCTCAAGGTCAGAACAAAAAACGAGGTTGTCAACCAGTGCAAATAAATGTGTTAAATCATCTTGGTAGGTTTGAAATTTTTATACCCAGTGATAGCAAACAGAATCCTTGCAATCTTGAGCCTAATAGTTTTGCTTTTGGTTTTTTTTCCTAATCAGATCATTGAATTCTGAGATGAGGCTCACCAGACATACCCAGCTCAAAAACCTGATCATTGTCACTGTCCGTGCCTGGCTGGCAAAAATCTCAATTTCTTTGGTGGCTTTAGTACTAGCACTTTGTTGTCATGTGGCACTGGTCTCATGGGCGAAGACAGATTGGGGTATTTAACTGATTTTTTATTTTTAGCAGAGGAACCAGCGTCATTAGGCCTCTTTCACACTTGTGCGATCTGAAAGTTGCGTGAATTTGCTGCTATTTTGCCGCAACTTTAATGCAATTTTGCAGTGACTTAAAGCAATGCCTGTGTAATCTTGAGGTCTATGGACCTCAAGTCGCATCAAAGTCAGACCAAAGTAGCGCAGGGACTACTTTGAAGTTGCACAGATATGAATGGAACTCATTGGAAATCATGGGGTACGACTTGTTATGTGACTTTTCAGTCCCAAGGCGCAGGACAAGTCGCACAATTGTGAAAGGAGCCTTAGTCAGACTGAAGTAACAGTCTGTCATAATCATTCTGTTCCCACCATATCATCAGGACAGCAAACAGCTTTGACTTCCAAGTTCCTCTGAGTCAAGCTCTAAAATTGACAGCACATCATGCAAAACAAATATGAGGAGCCCAGGCCTTGTCTTGATCACCAAACTTACGACCAAAGTACAGTTCATAAGCCTTCTTAACAAGTCCAGTCATGGCGTGTCTCTGACGCTTAAGCATGTACTCACCACAAATGTATCTTGTCTGTGGAGAGACATTTCTGTTGTCACCAATCAGATCATAGGAAGTCTATAACTGGCTCACCTGGTATATAAATTACTTCTACATAGGCAATGCTATGCATTGAAAAAAATTGCATGAAAATACACAGAAACCGATATCTACAAAATGAGTAGCACCTGTGCATGCAAGCAGCTTTTAATGTCTTTCTAGGCAGCATCCATTCAGCCTAAGCATGCCTAGGCATGCCCAAACTGTACCAGTTCCACAAATGTCATGCAGTATGTCCCAAGTGAATGTCTGGACATGTATGAACTACACTAAGCATATAATGCAAGCAAAAATTAGAAAACCTAAAAAATATATAAGAAAAAACAAAAGATTTCTATAAAATGGTACGCAATAGGTTCATTTACTGGTTATTTTTGTGATTAGTAGCCAAAAACCTATAAGATACACCAAAAAGTGTTTAGGAAGCCAGATCTTTGTTGTCTAGTTGTTTTCTGCAAATAAATTACATTCAAAGGTTAATTTCTAGATTTAAAATTTGTCTGGTTAGTGTCCTCTCCACAATGGAGAAATGAGGAACTACTGGGAATGTATTCACAACAATATTTGGGGGCTTTTTTTGTGGGAATAGATTACATCCTAATGTTGATTCTTGCTAAGGAAATGACTGGTGGTGATACTTTTTAAAATGGGGCCTAGTAAAAGCAAATCAATAGTGCCCACTGTCAAAGAACAGCTGAGCATGTGCATTTTTTCTTTTTTTCTGTGAATTAATACATTCAAAATTTAGATTTTTATTTATTTTTTATGAACATCCGTCTGTTTTGTCCCTCTCATACTGTCCCCTATTTGTGTCCTTCTAAAAGAGCTTACATATTGTAGTACCAGTACAAATAATTCACTGTCATTTTTATTTATGGTGTATAGTTTTGTATCTCTATAATTTTATTTATAATTTTTATTTAAAATGTTATATGTTTGTAACGTTTATGATACGCAGCCATTTAGCAAACTAAACACCATGCAGTTAGGGTTTACATTTACTTTAAATCAGTAAATTTGCGAGTTATCCCTAGTTATGCTAAAAAAAAAAAAACAACCCAAAAGTGGAACTTCCTCTCATCTGTCTCCTCCCCCCCTCTGGTGCCGCATTTGGCACCTTCGAGGGGGGGTGGGAGCGGGTACCTGTTTTTGACAGGTACTCTGTCCTCACTTCCGCCGGACTTTATCGCAGCGAGGTATGTCAGAGGTCCAGCTCTCTCCTCCTTCCCTCGCCGCTGGGCCAGTAAGAGAGTGCAGTGCGCTTTGCGCATGCACAGTAGGGCCCCGGCCATGAAGCAGCAATGCTTCACAGCCGGGTTCCCTTACCAGCAATAGTGGCGGCGGCACCCGACAGCTGATGGAAACATCAACTGCGGTGCTGACATCGCTGGACTCCAGGACAGGTAAGTGTCCTAATATTAAAAGTCAGAAGCTACAGTATGTATAGCTGCTGGCTTTTAATTTTTGAAGGGAACGCCGCTTTAAATTATATGTATGGATCAGTTTTGTTTTTAACAAAACAAAATATAAATAATTAGTCTACAGTGCCATCCACTGGTCATTTAATAAAACTGACACTTATAGTATATGATAATAAAAAAAAAAAAAAAAAAACTCAGGACTGTACTGCATGGGTAATTTATTCTAAGTGGCAAATTGAAAAAAGGAACTTCCACAGGAGTATAGAAAAGTAATATCAGCTATCGGGGGAGAAGAACCTTGGTGAGAGAGGTAAAGAAGAACCCAAAGATCACTGTGGCTGAGCTACAGAGATGCAGTTGGGAGATGGGAGAAAATTGTAGAAAGTCAACCATCACTGCAGCCCTCCACCAGTCGGGGCTTTATGGCAGAGTGGCCAGACTGAAGCCTCTCCTCAGTGCAAGACACATGAAAGCCCGCATGCAGTTTGCTAAAGAACACCTGAAGGCCTCCAAGATGGTGAGAAATAAGATTCTCTGGTATAATGACACCAAGATAGAACTTTTTGGACTTAATTCTAAGTGGTATGTGTGGAGAAAACCAGGCACTGCTCATCACCTGTCCAATACAGTCCCAACAGTGAAGCATGGTGGTGGCAGCATCATGCTGTGGGGGTGTTTTTCAGCTGCAGGGACAGGACGACTGGTTACAATCAAGGGAAAGATTAATGCGGCCAAGTACAGGGATATCCTGGATGAAAACCTTCTCCAGAGTGCTCAGGACCTCAGACTGGGCCGAAGGTTTACCTTCCAACAAGACAATGACCCCAAGCACACAGCTAAAATAACAAAGGAGTGGCTTCACAACAACTCTGTGACTGTTCTTGAATGGCACAGCCAGAGCCCTGACTTAAACCCAATTGAGCATCTCTGGAGAGACCTAAAAATGGCTGTCCACCAACGTTTACCATCCAACCTGACAGAACTGGAGAGAATCTGCAAGGAGGAATGGCAGAGGATCCCCAAATCCAGGTGTGAAAAACTTGTTGCATCTTTCCCAAAAAGACTCATGGCTGTATTAGTAGAAGGGTGCTTCTACTAAATACTGAGCAAAGGGTCTGAATACTTAGGACCATATGATATTTCAGTTTTTCTTTTTTAATAAATCTGCAAAAATGTCAACAATTCTGTGTTTTTCTGTCAATAAGGGGTGCTGTGTATACATTAATGAGGAAAAATGAACTTAAATGATTTAGCAAATGGCTGCAATATAACAAAGAGTGAAAAATTTAAGGGGGTCTGAATACTTTCCGTCCCCACTGTATACTCAGTCATTTTTAAGCCTCATCGACATGGGCACTTACCAGTTCCTGTGTGTTGAGCAGTAAAACTCCTGGCACTTTCTGGGACCCGGGGAACTGCACGCGTCATGTACAGCTGCCTGGGGAGAAGTGTAAACACCAATACAGAAGCAATCAGTATTTACTCTAACACAATTGCTTGCAACCATTGACCTGTATTGGCGGCTGTATGCAGAACATGCGGCTCCCCAGGGGCCAGAAAGCGCAGAGAATTTTTTGCCTCAGCACACAGGAGTTGGTAAGCGTCCATGTGCATGAGGCCTTAGCTACTAAGACATGGTTGAACATGGTTATGCATCAGTTCCTGTACATTGTTAGTCTTAGATACTAGTCGATTTATAAAAGTACTTGTGAATTCTTGTGGAAACAAGGCTGATCAAAGAATTTAGCTTGTACAGATTTTAATTAAACTGGATCATAGTGTGATAAAGCATATACAAGCATAGTGGGTATTAAAGTTGAAGTCCAGGCTGGAGACACATTTACCTTTGTAGTGAGTCATCTTCTGCATTGCAAAGGTTAACAATTTGTTCTGCCTAAGGGATAAAGAATAGAGCTTATTCTTATTTTATGTTTTGCTCCCCTGGCAGCCAATGCCTTCCTCTACTGTCGGTCCTCAGGGTGTGGGTAGGCCTTCAGCATTCTCATGTCCAATGTAGAACCACTGGTCCTAAATTGTACATGATGGCATAGGAAAGCTGCCACTGATAAAACCATGAAGTGGCTTGAAGGGAACCAGTCTTTTAGCATTGAGGAAGCCTGCAGGAGAAAGGAACAATGGAAGTATTTAACCTTATTCCTATCCCCCAAGACAAAAAAACTGTCAAAAAAGTAGAAAAAAAGTCACCAACTTTCAAAAATGAAAATAGATTAGTGATTGACACTCCTAAATATGTGACATCCCTAAATCTAATAGAAACAGAATGAACCCTATGGGTGGGACTTTTAAGGCACTCAAACTGTATATATTCCATAAAATTAGAACAATTTATTGAAAAACGTGATTAAAAGGTATTTTTTTTTTTAAATTATCCCCACTCTTTTCCCTCACAAATGCAGGAAGATCTCACCAAGTACACTTACTTCTATTATAACTGGCACTTTCCCCGTAAACAATCTCTCCCCCCCCCTGGGTTTTTTTTCTCTATCCTATTTTTCTTTTCTATTTTGCTTTTCCCTTCACTGAAGGGATAAAAAATATACTTAAGACACGAATATAGAAAGATTTATATTGACATCATCATTATTATTTATAGTAATTATTATCTACTCAATATAATTTTTCCTCACATCTCACTAATAAATCACTAATACTTTAATATATGCAAAGGAAGAGGGGGGAGAGAAGGAGGAAAATATTTTTTTGTCTCCTCTTCCCCTCTCCTTTTGGTGGGGGGGTTCCAACAAGATTAGAGGGGTGCCGGGCGGGGCAAATCCCCCCCTGCTATCGGCAGGTTTATATAATATATGATTACCGTATTTATCGGCATATAACACGCACTTTTTTCCCCTGAAAATCAGGGGAAAATCGTGGGTGCGTGTTATAGGCCGATCCCCCCCCAATTGTGTGTGATCGGAGCGATCGCGGCAATTGCCACGATCGCCGCCGACATACACAGCCGTGTGGAAATTCAAATACGGCGCCGAGACTGCAGGGTCTCGGCGGAGCGGAGCTACACATAGCCGAGAGTCCTCGGGTTTTCTCGGCGCCGCTTACAGTCCCGCCCATAGGGCGGAACTGGGCGGGACTGTAAGAGGCGCCGAGGAAACCCGAGGACTCTCGGCTATGTGTATCAGCGCTCCGCCGAGTCACTGCAGTCTCGGCGCCATATTTAAATTTACACAGGGCTGTGTATGACGGCAGGGATCGCGGCGATCCCACAAAGCTGCACGGGGGGGGCAAGGCTGCACGGGGGCAAGGCTGCACTGGGGACAAGGCTGCACTGGGGCAAGGCTGCATGGGGGCAAAGCTGCACTGGAGAAAAGCTGCACTGACATGGCTGCACTGACACTGCTGCACTGACAAGGCTGCACTGGAGAAAAGCTGCACTGACATGGCTGCACTGACATTGCTGCACTGACAAGGCTGCACTGGGGCAAGGCTGCACTGGAGAAAAGCTGCACTGACATTGCTGCACTGACAAGGCTGCACTGGGGCAAAGCTGCACTGACAAGGCTGCAATGGACACTGGGGCAAGGCTGCACTGACACTGACAAGGCTGCAGATGGACACCGATAACGCTGCATTGATGGGCATTTTAATGTAAGTTTTTCTTCCTTAAACTTTACTTCTAAAAGTTTTTTTCCTTAAAATTCCCTCCTTAACTTGGGTGCGTGTTATACGCCGATAAATACGGTACTTATTTTATAAATGTCTATTTTTTCTGTTTGTTGTCTATTTCTATGTTTCTATATAAAATATGGAATGTAGATATTGTTTGTAATAAATGAAAATGTTTAAATAAAGATGAATTAATATAAAAAGAACAGCATGGAATTAAAGAAATACACTAGAAATATACATATACAAATATATGGTGCCGATGGATGTCCTCAACCCAGCGCGTTGGGTTGAGGACATCTATCGGCACCATATTTCTGTTAAGTATTCTATATATGTTGTTGTTGTATTTTCACTACATTAACAAACTAGAACTTTTTTCAGTTATGTAAGAAGTCATCCTAGACGTGAGCTCAGGGACAATGTAGTGTGATAACGTAGTGATTTATTGAAGTCTGCATTGCAATGTCCAGCTATTTACCTATAAGGCAGTCTCTTGTGCAACAACTTTCTTGCTAGGTTATCATCTGTGTGGTGTGATATTTTCACCATGTGTAGTGGTTGCTACACAAAATATTGGCTTGAAGCACTATAAATTATGGAAGAACATCCATTACAGCATTTTGTATAACAACTACAGACAACCTTGTAATACTTGAAACAATGGGGAGAAAGCACAGAAATAAATACAAATCAAAGTCAATGTCTGAATATTTTATATTAGGAAACACAAAAAATACTTGATAGGAATTGATCTCCCGTAAAGTGTATTTTTTTAGCTATATTATGCAATAGTATGCAGATCCTATAAGACCTGACCAGTTGGAGTCATAAAAAAGGATGCATACTGTTCAAGAATGTTGGCACCACTGTAACCTCTGTGCCCTTTCAAAGTCATAGCTTAATGAGTCCTCAAAAAGGTAGCCATCGTGCTGCCAAAAAAATGTTATGCAGGGTGCATGCAGCTTCAACAGCTGGGAGATGCCATTCTGCAAGTTCAAACTGATAGGAGTATGCAGTAAACGCCACTTATTTGCAAGAATACCAAAAGGGCATTCCACAATACTTTATGCCCTGGGGCATAATTGAGGCGATAATTGAAAACCTCTTCTCTACATTCAGTGAGCGATTTTAATAGGGCCTTAGCGGGTGCTTATCCAGGGCAAAGGCCTCATCCCCTACAAACACATAGGGTAGTGAAAAATCCCTTTTTCATGAGAACAGACAGTTCTCTGGTAGGTCTAGTCCATTTTCATGCAGCAGTTGACAAATTGAAGAGTGAAAATACTTACGTCTAAGCTCTGCTCTCATAGGGCCCAGTGTTGATATAGGCAAAATAATAATTTGCATCAGCCACTGCTAACAGTACAAATAGCTCCCACACAAATAGGGAAATTGCATCCCAAAAAAGTTAAGCAATATTAGACCGTTCTTCCTTAGTTGATTTCTTCATGTCTACACCCTTCAGCACACTCCATATGGCTATGCAGGTTTCCCAGATAATTTACCTTGCTTTCGATTTCCCCATTTTAAATTTATATTGCAGACTAGCAAATGAAAAACCAGTCACTAGGTACCCGAAAGGAAAAAGTAATATACTAATTTATGTTTTATATGTGTTGCACGTGAAGGGATATGCAGACGATGGAAAGACAGCTATAACTGCTACCCCTGAAACCTCAGAAAAGCGAGAAGTGGAGATGCTGTCACTGCACAACCTCCATACATCTATGCAAGGGAATTGGATTTTTAAAAACCTGTGTTTGAAATGAGAAAGTAAATTAAAATCTGTCATCTTTTCAGTTTTCCAAAATGGAAAAGCATAATAATGCTGTATTACTAAAACACAAAAAATATCTGTATTTGTAGTACATAATCTAGCTGGGAAAACCCCCATGATGATTTTGAGGATGTAGATGAGGACGCAGATGCTGGGATTGCTCATGAGGATGCATGGCACACAGAAGCTACAGCAACTACAAGCACCGCCAATTCTGTGCATCCATTACCCAAGTAGGAGGCTGAAGTGGTGCAATGCCTGTTGTAAGGTCTCGTACACTGCAACCCAGATACCCTTGCAAGAGTGAGGTGGCAAAAAATTTTTGACAAACTCCTCGACATAGTAAATATTGTTACATATAAACTACCATTCACCATTGTAGGGACACTTCTTCTGCGTTAAGCCAGGTGAGCATGTTCAAGCAAATCCCTCCTGAACAAAAAAAATTGCATTGTGGATGGGGGTCTTGCAATACTTTACCTCATTCATTCATCCCCCTTCCCCATCAGCCACACCTGCTATTCAATATTTTCCCCTTGACCAACACCACTTTCAGGTCCATATGCCCCACAAGTAACCCCTCCCCCTCCATTTTCTGCCCATCAAATACAATATACACAGTATTTTCCTCCAACAACACTCATCCTTCTACGATTATCCCACCATGCAGTAGCCCCCATCTTGCCCATGAATTCCATATCCCATCCCTTCCCCGCTTCCATCAATACTTGGACCCCCAAATAGCCAGCACCACCACTAGCACCAGTACCAGAACCAACTATCCACTCCTAGTTCTACATTTTCCCACATCCATAACCCAGCACCTCCACATTCCCCTATTCCACCCACCACCACCTTTCTTTTTTATGCAAGACTATGACTTCAAAACATTTCTCCAACTTTGAATACTGTGTCTTTTTCTGGTGATTATTGATTGTTTTGCTGTATTTTTTGCCAAAGTTATAATAATTGTTAAAATAAATATTAAAATGTTAAAAAAAATATTTGTTGAAAATGTTTATTAAAATCTTTTTTATTCCCCCTCGGCTTTTGGAACTAGATGATTCCTAAGGTGTGGAGCATCACTGCAATGTTTTTGCATGCAATACAATAAATACATGCAAGTTTCTGATTCATCTGGTGTTATTTGTCATTTATGTGACTTTTAATATTTTTTTGAGAAAAAAAAAATATTTAAACAAAAGTGTACAGTACTTTCAGAACGTAATGCATGTGTGTTTATTTGGTATTGTATTGCTTCCAGGGGGACAATAGAAGAAAATTATTTTGTGTCCAAATAACACAATTTAAAAAAGTCTGTACAGTACATCAATGATACTTACCTTTAAGTATCTTTAACCACTTGCTTACTGGGCACTTAAATCCCCCTCCTATCCAGATCAATTTTCAGCTGTCAGCGCTGACGCACTTTGAATGACAATTGCGCGGTCATACAACACTGTACCCGAATGAAATTTTTATAATTTTTTCACCACAAATAGAGCTTTCTTTTGGTGGTAATTGATCACCTCTGCAGTTTTTACTTTTTGTTAAAAAAATGTAAAAAACTGAATTTTTTTTTTTTTTAATTTTAATTTTTTTATATTTTGTTATAAAAAATTTAAAACAGGTCATTTTTCTCCTTCATTGATGTACGCTGATGAGGCGGCAGTGATGGGCACTGATAGGCGGCAGTGATGGGCACTGATGGGTGGCAGTGATGGGCAGCACTGCTAGGTGGCACTGATTGGCATTACAGGTGGGCATTGATAGGTGGCACTTGTGGGCATTGATAGGTGGCACTTGTGGGCACTGTTAGGTGGCACTGTGGGCACTGTTAGGTGGCACTGTGGGCATTGTTAGGTGGCACTATTAGGTGGCACTGATGAGGCAGATGTGCCTCTTCCACTTCGGGACCGATGTCCCTCACATCCGAGCCGGTGATCGGCTTTTTTTTCAGAGTGAGTCAGCGTGAGTAGAAAAAAAACGATTAAACGATTACCGATCTTTTGTTTACATCATGTGATCAGCTATCATTGGCTGACAGCTGATCACATGGTAAGGGCCGGGACCGGCCCCTTACTTGGATCAGTGATCACCCAAGTCTCAGTTACTCGGTGTCCACAGCGCGCTTGGCGCGCGCCCTGTAGGGTGCGTGCACAGGGGAGGCCGTCATATGACGGCATCCCGGGAATTTAGGTCTGTGCTGTGGCCGTCATTCGGCCATAGCGCGGATGTAAAGTGGTTAAGGAAGTGGTGAAGACAGCTCGGGGCAGGCCATGGAAGCGCAGAGCGGCGATTTATGGTAAGGGTGTTTGCACAATTGTATTGCAGCACCACCTTTTGCATTATATGATCCTTTTACTGGTATGTTCATACTGGGGATTCCTGCATGGCAAGCCCTACCCTGAAAATAAGCCCTAGTGTGTTTTTGATGTCCAAAATTAATATAAGACCCGGACTTATTTTTGGGGAAACACGGTAGACGTGTTTCACACTCCTGTAACGGGTAAGCACAGGAGTGTGAAAATGCATCTACTGATCGGCTATGAGCTATGTGTATGTCATCATGTAACTTTTAATTGATACCTAATAAAGGAATTGCTTTTATCCTTGGATGTGCCACATACTCTTCTTCCTTCATTGTATTCAGTTGGCTGCAGGCCAAGCAGGCACCCAGGTTTGCCTTGGCAGCTCGAGATCTCTTAGGCTGCCTCTTGAAGACGCGGTGTGTACCCAATACACCTTTCCCAAATACAAGCTGTCTGCCACGGTGGCAGATGTTAGTTGTAGTTCAATGATTCACAAATCACTGTGAATGAATGACGCAGCTGTAAGGTTGAAGCCCTGCATGGCTGCGCTCTTTTTAAATTGTGAAGGCGCAAGGAGAAGTTCCCTCGCCCACTGTCAAAGCGTGGATTTAGAGGGGTTCAGTCAGGTGCTCTTTGGTAACATGTCCGACTGATTCGAATGTAATGAGGTACAACCGGACTAGAATAAGGAAGTTCATAGCCAGTAGCCAATAGCTGCCCTTGCGTCGTTGTTCGTCCGTCGGACTAGCATACAGACGAACGGATTTTTCGACCAGACTCGAGTCCGTCGGAAAGATTTGAAACATGTTCTATTTCTCTTTGCCGTCTTATTTTTCGACAGTAAAGGTTCGATGAAGCCCACATACAATCGAATTGTCCGGCGGATTCGTTCCGTCTGACCTTTGCTGTCGAAAAGTCTGGTCATGTTTACATGGCATTACACCCTAAATAGGGGTGTAGCATGTTACCAAAGGTGAACTTATCCTCTAACCCTAAGTTTGTAGCTAAAATTGGGGTTAATTTAAAATAACAATCATCTGTACTCACCTTTTTTACTGACATGCGTGTGTAATTGAAGAACTTTTCCTCATGTGCACAGAAGTCATTATACATGATACATGTTCCCTATTTGCAATCACTGGATGGATCCAATATCTACGCTTCCTCTTCTCCTCCTCTTCTTTTTCAATGGACACTGTGGCAGTAGCTGTAGCGACTGCTGCCATGACCAACAACGAGAATATGACAGCTTTGATATAACCTACACATGACAAACCAAGAAGTAAAAATATGGAATATGGCGCTTTTAATATACATCACAGCAGATATGCTTACCATTGGCCAAAATAAAAAAGCAGCATGAAAAACGTTAAAAAAAAAAAATTTAATATACTAGATAATAAATTGTTAACAATAAGAGCAATTAGCATATTATTAGTTGCACCTCTAGGTAAAAAATACAACTATTACAAATTATTTATAAAAATGGGTGGCTTTAAACACACACGTCCTCTCGCTGCTGCCTCCAACTCCACGAGACCTCCTGTCTCTCTTGGGTGGAGATGTTTCCAACTGGGAGCCATGAGGTATTCCCATACTTTCATTATAAGGAGTGTGCTCACCTAAGCACACACGCTGCTGGTCCTCCACAAAACCTGGACAAAGGGTTGGAGATTCCATCCCACCCAAGACACTATAGAATCTCCCAACTACAGAGCCCCATTCAGGTATACCAAAACATGGAGAAATCTGCAAAAGCAGTTTTCTCCACTCCACAGCTACATCCTATAGTCCTGCACTGAGCCAATGTGCACACTCTGTGTCCTTTAAATTACCAATGTTCTCACACTGTCACACTGGATACAATAAAATATTTATATAAATATAAATTGCATGGGGAGGGGGGTCCCTCTGCTGGACAAAATTACGTATGCCAAGCCACTCATGTATATTATAATGTAATAATTTACTATATATTAAATTAAAAAAAATAGAAATGGAAATGGTTTTGAACATCAGTTAATCTTATACTGATGACTGTGTCACTATTTAAGAAGCGTATCCCCAATTTTGTTTTAGCATTCGTTCACATCAGCCCTGTTGCATGATATTGTTTCAGTTCACATCAAAGTGCTGCATTGGTGTGCACTGAAAAAAGTAGGACAAGTTGCATTTTTTGCACAGCGCATTGCGACTCATTATAACATACTGCAATGTGCGGACATGAATAGAGTTCACTGAATGTAAAATAAAATAAAGGTAATGAAAGAAAAAAGCTAGCACTGTGATGTTATTGTTACAATGCATCATGGTGCGCATGCACAATGCATACTGGGGGAGCACGTTATGTGCTGGCGTGAATGAGCCCTAAAAGGATATCAGACAGAACAGGTAATAATGGGAAAATTTGGACAAAAATAGGCAACAAATAGAATGTTTACTCACAAAATCTGCTATTAAAATGACAGTTTCCTAACTGACCCTATTCTCTCCCTATATATTTTATCAACGGTCCTAACCCCTTCCATACAGCAGCTTCTAATACACTGCCCCCTGACTGAATTATCCAAAGGTCCTCCCACTGGTTCCTGTAAGCCTGCTGTTCATAGCTTAAAGGCCATATAGTGTATTAAAGTTTTTTTTAAAAATACCCCAAGATACAGATCTCAAGAAATGAATGACTACTTCATTCCCTGTTTCAACACACAGATATTACACAATGTCCACTGTAACTAAAAATTAACAGCACACCCATGCAAAAAGTTCAGTAGATTTACTTTGATAAACACAAAATACCTGTATTAACACTGCAATGTAATTATATCCATTGAATGCCAGTATATATACTGTACTTCCCAATGACATGAGCATTCAGGTAACACCTTTACATCAGGGTCTGCAGAGTTCTCTCTTACACTGTGGAATACTGATGTAAGGGAGAACTTTGTGGACTGCGATGTAAAGGGGAGCTCTAATGTAAACGGGAATGCTACAGACTGTTATGTAAGGGGGAACTCTGTGGACTTTGAAGTAAGGGAGAACTTCGTGGACTATGATGTGAAGGGGAACTCTGGTGTCTGATGTAAAGGGGAACTCTGTGGATTGTGATGCAAAGGTAAATTATGAAGTCTGATGCAAAGGGGAATTATGAAGTCTGATGTAAAGGGGAACTCTGTGGACTGTGATACAAAGGGGAATTATGAAGTCTGATGTAAAGGGGAACTCTGTGGTCTGTGATGCAAAGAGGAATTATGAAGTCTGATGTAAAGGGGAACTCTGTGGACTGTGATAAAAAGGAAATTATGAAGTCTGATGTAAAGGGGAACTCTGTGGACTGAGATGTAAAGGAGAATTAATGAGTCTGATGTAAAGGGGAACTCTGTGGACTGTGATGTAAAGGGGAATGAATTATGGAGTCTGATGTAAGGGGAACTCTGATGTAAAGGGAATTTATGGAGTCTGATGTAAAGGGGAATTATGGAGTCTGATGTAAGGGGAACTCTGATGTAAAAGGGAATTATGGAGTCTGATGTAAAGGGGAATTATGGAGTCTGATGTAAAGGGGAACTCTGTGGACTGTGATGCAAAGAGGAATTATGAAGTCTGATGCAAAGGGGAATTATGAAGTCTGATGTAAAGGGGAACTCTGTGGACTGTGATACAAAGGGGAAACATGAAGTCTGATGTAAAGGGGAACTCTGTGGACTGTGATGTAAAGGGGAATTAATGAGTTTGATGTAAAGGGGAACTCTGTGGACTGTGATGTAAAGGGGAATGAATTATGGAGTCTAAAGTAAGGGGAACTCGGATGTAAAGGGGAATTATGGAGTCTGATGTAAAGGGGAATTATGGAGTCTGATGTAAGGGGAACTCTGATGTAAAGGGGTATTATGGGGGGCGTGGCCAAGACCGGCATGTGAGAGGACGCACTTCTCACAGCTCCTGCCTGATCCGTGAACTGATCCTTCCCCGGCATCGCTGATCCTGGTTCTTTCAGCTCCCCAGCTGGCTACCGAGTCCCAGCACCCCCCGGACCTACCCCCGGCCCTCTGCACGAGGGGGAAAACCCGCCGAGGCCCGTGGGAGATGGCGGGACCGGAATCCCAAGATGGCGCCGTCGCACCTGCAGCCTTGCACCAGCGCGCTCCTCGGACAGTGGACAGGATGAAAGACGGCAGCAATAAGAAAGCTCCGAAGACCCCGGGTAAGGAACAATATAGAGATATCCTCTACTATGCCCAGAAGCTACAGGGCCCCGGGACAACAGACGAGGGGGGGTCAGCTTACAAAAGGGGAGAGGTGGATAAGACATTACAAGCAGACTGGGATATGGACACAGTGAGCACACCTAACCTCTTCATGGAGGAAGACACTCGCCCTCCCTCCCCCTCCCCTTCGGAAGACACACCAGAGACTCTGGAGCAACCTACACTAGCTGAAATCCTGAAAGCAGTTCATGTGTGTACTGCTGCAGTCAATGTCATGAAAGACCAGTTGGGGGGTGTCAGGGAAGAGATGTCCTTTCTCAGACAAGATCTGCAAAAGGTCAGGGAAAGGGCCACGGCGGTGGAAAGCAGAGTGAGCGATATGGAGGACAAAATCCCCCCAATTGCACAGGAAGCTAGAGCAGCACACCGCATGGCTCAAGAAACATACAACAGGGCGGAAGACACAGAGAACCGTTTACGGAGGAACAACGTCCGCATAGTGGGGCTCCCTGAGAAGTCTGAGGGTAAGGACCCCACTACCTTTGTGGAGAACTGGCTCATTGAGATTTTTGGCCGGGAGGCATTTTCCCCTTTTTTCACCGTGGAGAGAGCACATAGAGTCCCTGGCAGACCCCCCCCCACAGGGAGCCCCTCCCAGGTCCATGTTGGCAAAGCTACTACACTATCGAGACAGGGAAGCCATACTACGATGTGCACGGGAGAAAGCAAATGTTAAGTTTAATGGCGTCAGAATCTCATTCTACCCTGATTTCTCAGCGGAGGTACAGAGAAACAGAGCGAAATTTGGGGAAGTAAAGAAACGTCTGAGAGCCCTGCAATTACCATACGCTATGCTTTACCCAGCTAAACTGCGAGTGACGGCGGATGGGCATGCACAGTTCTTTGAATCACCCAGAGATGCAATGATGTGGTTAGATCATAATGAACAAGCCCTGCGACACCGCCGGCCTGATGCGGAAGGAGACTGACCCTGATACGCTGCCAAGATTTCCTCTCAACACGGAGTATACTGATGTTGTTATTTTTCTACTGACTAAGCATATATCCATGCCTACACCTTGTATGGTCATCCCTTGACCTACTCACCTGTTCTTTTCCTTGTTTAGATGCCGGGAACACATTTCATGTATAGAAACGCTGGAGATAAAAGAACTGAGCTTTTTTCTAATTTTTCTTTATACACGTGACTTTGTTTTGTTCGGGTGGCAATGCGAGCTCCTATAGTCAGCCAGCTTTTAGGCTGTGCTGCCAGGCTATGTTTGGCCTGGCCGATGAAGCTATTGTGGTTGATCCTACTATCCTGCCCTGCATAGGCGGTCATTGACGTCAGTGAGGGATACCTGCCTTGGTTCCACCATACTACCATAGAAAAGAAGTTTGTTGGCACCGTTGTGCCAGGTTATGGTTTACAGTTTGCACTATCTTACAGTCCAGAGACTTACTTGAATTTGCTTACTAGCCTCTTTGTCAATTTGCCACACATGTATGAGACTGCCTATCATTGTCTCCATAGACTCACCATACAGATGACCACTGTTTACCCATGCCAACTGATGACGACACTTCCACAATGGAGGGTTCTTCGCTGATTTCCTGGAATGTTAGGGGCATGAACTCCCCCCTTAAGCGCACTATGATATTTACTTGTCTAAAGAAGTTTTTTCCTGCTGTTATATGTCTACAGGAGACACATCTCACTACAGTGACCAGGAGCTGTTTGAAGCACAGATGGATAGGATGGGCATATCACTCCACCCACACCTCTTTTTCTCGGGGTGTGAGTGTAGTGATACACAGATCCCTGGATTTCCAGGAATTTGCTTCTAAGATAGATGTGGAGGGGAGATTTGTATTTCTGCATTGTCGCATTGGAATTTTGCATTGTATTCTTGCCTGTGTGTACATACCCCCCCCATTTGATGCACGGGTGCTTCGGCTTTTCCTGGAATTTCTGACGGATAAGCCGAACCTCCCTATGCTCATTGTAGGGGATTTCAATAGTTGGCTAAACCCCGCTCTAGATAAACATCCACCCCCGGGAATACAAGCCCCATGCAGGGCAACACCATTGGCTAGACTGTTGCAGGAGCTGGGATGGCTAGACATATGGAGACATAGAAACCCAGTAACTAAGCAATTCTCTTGCTTTTCCAAAACTAACGGGTCTCTATCCAGGATAGACTTGGCTGTGGGAAACTCGGATATGCTCCCCTCGGTCTCTGAAGTTTCATATAAACCCAGATGCGTTTCAGATCATTCCTATATGGTACTAAAACTAGTCACGACACAGGGGTCTATGCTCCCAAAGGCACCATGGAAATTTAATGCCTTTTGGCTTCAGCTGTTCGCATCTCCTGAGAGACTAGAGGGAAGCATTGGTGGGTTTTTTCAGATTCAACCAACTCCAGCGGCCGTTGTGGCAGAGTGGGAGAGATTTAAACTATATCTCCGTAGACTGCTTAGCAATGAGGTCACTAAGGTTAATCAGCGCTCTGAAACTCTCAGGGAAACACTGGAGATGCAGGTCCATTCCCTGGAGGAGAAATATGTGCAGGATCCCACTGATTCCGCGAGGGAGGCCTGGCAGGCAGCTCAATCTGCTTATGGGCACCTCCTGGCCTCCTCGGCGGAAAAGAAAAGATTCTTCTCTAAAACTGCCTTTTTTGAGGAGGGGGAGACAACAGGCCGCCTTCTTGCAAGAATTGCTAACTCAGAACAGAAGTCCCCAGTAATCGGAGCCATAAAAATTAAAGGGGGACAGCTGGTACGGTCACCTGATTTAATATTGAACACACTAGCCGAGTTCTATGAGACATTATATCGCCCAACCTCATTAAAAAACCCGGGGGAGTTGGGTAATTACTTGGACGGCATTGTTTTCCCACAGCTCTCTGCATTACAATGCCGGGAGTTGGATTCCTCGATATCACTGGAGGAACTGCAGGTGGCTGTGGCTGCGTTTCCCAACTGTAAAGCCCCAGGGGGTGATGGTATCCCCATGGAGATATACAAAAAATACTCTGAAATATTGTTGCCCAAGCTATTGGCAATGTTTAACGCGGCCAGAGACCAGTCTGCCCTTCCACCATCTATGTCGCAAGCCCATATTGTGCTGATTTTGAAACCAGGTAAAGATCCCGTAGATCCGGCATCCTATAGACCGATATCGTTACTCCAGTCAGACATTAAAATCCTGGCCAAAGTACTAGCTCTTAGACTAAATAAGGTGATCACTTCAGTGATACATCCAGATCAGGCGGGATTTATGCCTAATAAATCCACGGCGATAAACTTGAGAAGGCTATTTCTTAATATGCAGACGCAGACTGACAACATGGGATCAAGGGCTCTTTTGTCACTAGATACTATGAAAGCCTTTGATAGTGTGGAGTGGCCTTATCTTTGGGAGGTCCTGAGGCGATTTGGCTTTGGGGACACATATATCACCTGGGTACGTTTGCTGTATCACTGCCCTCGGGCTGCCATAAGGGAGGCAGGTAGAATGTCACTGTCGTTTGCTTTGGGCCGGGGCACGCGGCAGGGGTGCCCTTTATCCCCCCTGCTATTTGCTCTGGCGATAGAGCCCCTAGCAATTAAGATTAGAAATCACAAGGGTATCACAGGCTTCTGCTATGGAGATAGACAGGAGAAAGTGATGCTCTATGCGGATGACACCATGATATTGTTGGGTGATATGGAGCAATCCCTGAGGAACACGATGGACACAGTGATCCGGTTTGGGGAATATTCAGGTCTGAAGATAAACTGGGCCAAATCTGCTTTGATGCCCCTAGACGGTACCACAGTCCAAGACGGTGAGAGAGCAGGAGAAATTCCCGTTACCCACTCCTTCAAATACCTGGGGATATGGATTACACCCCAAATTAGGGATTACGGTCAGCTCAATATTTCCCCACTTTTGGCCAGGTTTCGACAGCGGGTCAAGGCATGGAACGCTCTGTGTATGTCGGTTGCGGGCAGAGTGAATCTAATCAAAATGATTCTGATGCCCCAACTGCTATACATGCTACATAATTCCCCAATAGTGATCCCACTGAAGACCTTTAGGATAGTCAACACCATATTCCGTGAACTTATCTGGAAAAATAAGCCCCCTAGGATAAAACTAGAACACTTACAACGCCCTAAAGACGAAGGGGGCCTTGCTCTCCCGAATCCATGGTTGTACTATCTGGCGTCTCAGATGCAACACTTGATAGGTACTATGGCCATGGAGGGTGTAGTGGGCGACAGATCCCCCAGTGCTTCCGAGGCTATTATGCTCCATGCAGTGGGTGGGCGTTCAGTCCCGACTGCTCTTGAGGCATTGGCCTTTGGCAAACCTCAAAAAACCTTCCCCACATACAGTCTTATACAAAAAGTATGGAATAAGGTCAATTATTTGCAGGGGGTCACGGGTTTCACTGAGTTTAGCCCGATTTGGGCAAATGAGACCTACCCGGAGCTAGCCAAACTGCAGCACACAGACAAGTGGAAGGGACATGGTATCTTCTACCTGGCTCAAATTATAAGTAATGGGAAACTGGTGTCCTGGGAAATTTTGAAAGAGAAATACGGGTTACCTCAACATATGAAGTTCTACTATATGCAACTCAGACACGCATTTATAGCCCAAACTAGGACCACTGAGTGGCATATGGACCCTAATCCAATTCTTTCCCAACTTAGAAATGCAGAGGTCTCCAAGGGATTTATCTCCCAATGCTATGGTACATTATCTACTCAATACCATTCCAAACACCCCCTTACGGTCAAAAGAAAGTGGGAAACGGACATAGGGCCCCTAGATGACGATCAGTGGGAGGAAGCCCTGCAATCAGTGGCTATCTGTTCCCTAAATGTGACGCAAAGGTTGACCCAACTATACACACTTCTGAGAGTATACTACACGCCCCATAGACTCCATGCTATGGGACTGACGCCCTCCCCGCTGTGTACTAGGTGCAAAAGGGATCATGGTGAGTTGATACATATGCTTTGGCGTTGTCCCAAACTCCATGTGTATTGGAGGGGGGTGATAGAGGTTCTGTCTGCAGTGTTTGGGGTACAGATTCCTCTGGACCCTAGACAGTGTATTCTGAACTTACTGGACAAATTAGAATGGGAAACACATATTAGAGAAGCCCTCACACAGACCCTTTTCATGGCCCGTAAATTGATTATGATACATTGGAAGTCTGAGTCGCCCCCTACAGTTAAAGAGTGGATTACAGCAGTGGGTAATACGCTAAGGATGGAGAAAATCATATACCAGCATAGGGGATGTGCTGCCAAATTTGAAAAACTGTGGGAGCCGTGGCTGGGAACTCCGGGACTGGCCCCGGAGGACCTGGTCATGGACAGACTCCTGAGACTTAATGCGGGCTGAGAGACCCCACACCCTAATAATCTGACAGAACATACATTTACATATAGATGTATTGGAAGTTATGCAGGGTATCTTGGATGTGGAGTGTGTAGGGGAAAATGGCATGTAATGTTATATTATTTTGCATATTAGTGGCTTGGCTCCCAGGGAACTGGGGGTGTTATACCATGTCGTAATTGTAAGGCTTATGAATCTCTGGACTGTATGCTGTTAATTTTCAATAAAGAATTTTTTTCTGGATAAAAAAAAAAAAAAAAGGGGTTGTATGGAGTCTGATGTAAAGGGGAATTATGGAGTCTGATGTAAGGGGAGCTCTGATGTAAAGGGGAACTATGGTGTCTGATGTAAAGGGGAATTATGGAGTCTGATGTAAGGGGAACTATGGCGTCTGATGTAAAGGGGAACTATGGCCTCTGATGTAAAGGGGAACTATGGAGTCTGATGTAAAGGGGAATTATGGAGTCTGATGTAAAGGGGAATTATGGAGTCTGATGCAAGAGGAATGATGGAGTCTGATGTAAAGGGGAATTATGGAGTCTGATGTAAAGGGGAATTATGGAGTCTGATGTAAGGGGAACTCTGATGTAAAGGGGAATTATGGAGTCTGATGTAAAGGGGAATTATGGAGTCTGATGTAAAGGGGAATTATGGAGTCTGATGTAAGGGGAACTCTGATGTAAAGGGGAACTATGGAGTCTGATGTAAAGGGGAATTATGGAGTCTGATGTAAGGGGAATTATGGAGTCTGATGTAAGGGGAACTCTGATGTAAAAGGGAATTATGGAGTCTGATGTAAAGGGGAATTATGGAGTCTGATGTAAGGGGAACTCTTATGTAAAGGGGAACTATGGAGTCTGATGTAAAGGGGGATTATGGAGTCTGATGTAAAGGGGGATTATGGAGTCTGATGTAAAGGTGAATTATGGAGTCTGATGTAAAGGGGAATTATGGAGTCTGATGTAAAGGGGAATTATGGAGTCTGATGTAAAGGGGAATTATGGAGTCTGATGTAAAGGGGAATTATGGAGTCTGATGTAAGGGGAACTCTGATGTAAAGGGGAATTGTGGAGTCTGATGTAAGGGGAATTATGGAGTCTGATGTAAGGGGAATTCAGATGTAAAAGGGAATTATGGAGTCTGATGAAAAGGTGAATTATGGAGTATGATGTAAGGGGAACTCTGACGTAAAGGGGAACTATGGTGTCTGATGTAAAGGGGGATTATGGAGTTTGATGTAAAGGGGAATTATGGAGTCTTATGTAAAGGGGAATTATGGAGTCTGATGTAAGAGGAATTATGGAGTCTGATGTAAGGGGAACTCTGATGTAAAAGGCAAATATGGAGTCTGATGTAAAGGGGAATTATGGAGTCTGATGTAAAGGGGAATTATGGAGTCTGATGTAAAGGGGAATTATGGAGTCTGATGTAAAGGGGAATTATGAAGTCTGATGTAAGGGAACTCTGTGGACTGTTATGTAAAGGGGAATTATTGAGTCTAATGTAAAGGGGAACACTGTGGACTGTGATGTAACGTGAATTATGGAGTCTGATGTAAGGGGAACTCTGATGTAAAGGAGGATTATGGAGTCTGATGTAAAGGGGAATTATGGAGTCTGATGTAAGGGGAACTCTGTGGACTCTGATGTAAAGGGAAATGAATTATGGAGTCTGATGTAAGGGGGACCTCTGATGTAAAGGGGAGCTCCAATGTAAACGGGAATGCTACAGAGCATGATGTAAGGGGGAACTCTGATGTAAAGGGGAGCTCTAATGTAAACTGGAATGCTACAGAGTATGATGTAAGGGGGAACTCTGATGTAAAGGGGAGCTCTAATGTAAACTGGAATGCTACAGAGTATGATGTAAGGGGGAACTCTGATGTAAAGGGGAACTCTGTGGACTGTGATGCAAAGAGGAATTATGAAGTCTGATGCAAAGGGGAATTATGAAGTCTGATGTAAAGGGGAACTCTGTGGACTGTGATAAAAAGGGGAAACATGAAGTCTGATGTAAAGTGGAACTCTGAAATCTGATGTAAAGGGGAACTCTGTGGACTGTGATGTAAAGGGGAATGAACTATGGCGTCTGATGTAAAGGGGAACTATGGAGTCTGATGTAAAGGGGAATTATGGAGTCTGATGTAAAGGGGAATTATGGAGTCTGATGTAAGGGGAACTCTGATGTAAAGGGGAATTATGGAGTCTGATGTAAAGGGGAATTATGGAGTCTGATATAAAGGGGAATTATGGAGTCTGATGTAAGGGGAACTCTGATGTAAAGGGGAACTATGGAGTCTGATGTAAAGGGGAATTATGGAGTCTGATGTAAGAGGAATTATGGAGTCTGATGTAAGGGGAACTCTGATGTAAAAGGGAATTATGGAGTCTGATGTAAAGGGGAATTATGGAGTCTGATGTAAGGGGAACTCTTATGTAAAGGGGAACTATGGAGTCTGATGTAAAGGGGGATTATGGAGTCTGATGTAAAGGGGGATTATGGAGTCTGATGTAAAGGTGAATTATGGAGTCCGATGTAAAGGGGAATTATGGAGTCTGATGTAAAGGGGAATTATGGAGTCTGATGTAAAGGGGAATTATGGAGTCTGATGTAAAGGGGAATTATGGAGTCTGATGTAAGGGGAACTCTGATGTAAAGGGGAATTGTGGAGTCTGATGTAAGGGGAATTATGGAGTCTGATGTAAGGGGAATTCTGATGTAAAAGGGAATTATGGAGTCTGATGAAAAGGGGAATTATGGAGTCTGATGTAAAGGGGAACTCTGACGTAAAGGGGAACTATGGTGTCTGATGTAAAGGGGGATTATGGAGTCTGATGTAAAGGGGAATTATGGAGTCTTATGTAAAGGGGAATTATGGAGTCTGATGTAAGAGGAATTATGGAGTCTGATGTAAGGGGAACTCTGATGTAAAAGGGAATTATGGAGTCTGATGTAAAGGGGAATTATGGAGTCTGATGTAAAGGGGAATTATGAAGTCTGATGTAAAGGGGAATTATGAAGTCTGATGTAAGGGAACTCTGTGGACTGTTATGTAAAGGGGAATTATTGAGTCTAATGTAAAGGGGAACACTGTGGACTGTGATGTAACGTGAATTATGGAGTCTGATGTAAGGGGAACTCTGATGTAAAGGAGGATTATGGAGTCTGATGTAAAGGGGAATTATGGAGTCTGATGTAAGGGGAACTCTGTGGACTCTGATGTAAAGGGAAATGAATTATGGAGTCTGATGTAAGGGGGACCTCTGATGTAAAGGGGAGCTCCAATGTAAACGGGAATGCTACAGAGCATGATGTAAGGGGGAACTCTGATGTAAAGGGGAGCTCTAATGTAAACTGGAATGCTACAGAGTATGATGTAAGGGGGAACTCTGATGTAAAGGGGAGCTCTAATGTAAACTGGAATGCTACAGAGTATGATGTAAGGGGGAACTCTGATGTAAAGGGGAGCTCTAATGTAAACTGGAATGCTACAGAGTATGATGTAAGGGGGAACTCTGATGTAAAGGGGAACTCTGTGGACTGTGATGCAAAGAGGAATTATGAAGTCTGATGCAAAGGGGAATTATGAAGTCTGATGTAAAGGGGAACTCTGTGGACTGTGATAAAAAGGGGAAACATGAAGTCTGATGTAAAGGGGAACTCTGAAATCTGATGTAAAGGGGAACTCTGTGGACTGTGATGTAAAGGGGAATGAATTATGGAGTCTGATGTAAGGGGAACTCTGATGTAAAGGGGAATTATGGAGTCTGATGTAAAGGGGAATTATGGAGTCTGATGTAAGGGGAACTCTGATGTAAAGGGGAATTATGGAGTCTGATGTAAAGGGGAATTATGGAGTCTGATGTAAGGGGAGCTCTGATGTAAAGGGGAACTATGGCGTCTGATGTAAAGGGGAACTATGGAGTCTGATGTAAAGGGGAATTATGGAGTCTGATGTAAAGGGGAATTATGGAGTCTGATGTAAGGGGAACTCTGATGTAAAGGGGAATTATGGAGTCTGATGTAAAGGGGAATTATGGAGTCTGATATAAAGGGGAATTATGGAGTCTGATGTAAGGGGAACTCTGATGTAAAGGGGAACTATGGAGTCTGATGTAAAGGGGAATTATGGAGTCTGATGTAAGGGGAATTATGGAGTCTGATGTAAGGGGAATTATGGAGTCTGATGTAAGGGGAACTCTGATGTAAAAGGGAATTATGAAGTCTGATGTAAAGGGGAATTATGGAGTCTGATGTAAGGGGAACTCTTATGTAAAGGGGAACTATGGAGTCTGATGTAAAGGGGGATTATGGAGTCTGATGTAAAGGGGGATTATGGAGTCTGATGTAAAGGTGAATTATGGAGTCTGATGTAAAGGGGAATTATGGAGTCTGATGTAAAGGGGAATTATGGAGTCTGATGTAAAGGGGAATTATGGAGTCTGATGTAAAGGGGAATTATGGAGTCTGATGTAAGGGGAACTCTGATGTAAAGGGGAATTGTGGAGTCTGATGTAAGGGGAATTATGGAGTCTGATGTAAGGGGAATTCTGATGTAAAAGGGAATTATGGAGTCTGATGAAAAGGGGAATTATGGAGTCTGATGTAAAGGGGAACTCTGACGTAAAGGGGAACTATGGTGTCTGATGTAAAGGGGGATTATGGAGTCTGATGTAAAGGGGAATTATGGTGTCTTATGTAAAGGGGAATTATGGAGTCTGATGTAAGAGGAATTATGGAGTCTGATGTAAGGGGAATTATGGAGTCTGATGTAAGAGGAATTATGGAGTCTGATGTAAGAGGAATTATGGAGTCTGATGTAAGGGGAACTCTGATGTAAAAGGGAATTATGGAGTCTGATGTAAAGGGGAATTATGGAGTCTGATGCAAAGGGGAATTATGGAGTCTGATGTAAAGGGGAATTATGGAGTCTGATGTAAAGGGGAATTATGAAGTCTGATGTAAGGGAACTCTGTGGACTGTTATGTAAAGGGGAATTATTGAGTCTAATGTAAAGGGGAACACTATGGACTGTGATGTAACGTGAATTATGGAGTCTGATGTAAGGGGAACTCTGATGTAAAGGAGGATTATTGAGTCTGATGTAAAGGGGAATTATGGAGTCTGATGTAAGGGGAACTCTGTGGACTCTGATGTAAAGGGAAATGAATTATGGAGTCTGATGTAAGGGGGACCTCTGATGTAAAGGGGAGCTCCAATGTAAACGGGAATGCTACAGAGCATGATGTAAGGGGGAACTCTGATGTAAAGGGGAGCTCTAATGTAAACTGGAATACTACAGAGTATGATGTAAGGGGGAACTCTGATGTAAAGGGGAGCTCTAATGTAAACTGGAATGCTACAGAGTATGATGTAAGGGGGAACTCTGATGTAAAGGGGAACTCTGTGGACTGTGATGCAAAGAGGAATTATGAAGTCTGATGCAAAGGGGAATTATGAAGTCTGATGTAAAGGGGAACTCTGTGGACTGTAATAAAAAGGGGAAACATGAAGTCTGATGTAAAGGGGAACTCTGAAATCTGATGTAAAGGGGAACTCTGTGGACTGTGATGTAAAGGGGAATGAACTATGGCGTCTGATGTAAAGGGGAACTATGGAGTCTGATGTAAAGGGGAATTATGGAGTCTGATGTAAAGGGGAATTATGGAGTCTGATGTAAGGGGAACTCTGATGTAAAGGGGAATTATGGAGTCTGATGTAAAGGGGAATTATGGAGTCTGATGTAAGGGGAACTCTGATGTAAAGGGGAACTATGGAGTCTGATGTAAAGGGGAATTATGGAGTCTGATGTAAGAGGAATTATGGAGTCTGATGTAAGGGGAACTCTGATGTAAAAGGGAATTATGGAGTCTGATGTAAAGGGGAATTATGGAGTCTGATGTAAGGGGAACTCTTATGTAAAGGGGAACTATGGAATCTGATGTAAAGGGGGATTATGGAGTCTGATGTAAAGGGGGATTATGGAGTCTGATGTAAAGGTGAATTATGGAGTCTGATGTAAAGGGGAATTATGGAGTCTGATGTAAAGGGGAATTATGGAGTCTGATGTAAAGGGGAATTATGGAGTCTGATGTAAGGGGAACTCTGATGTAAAGGGGAATTGTGGAGTCTGATGTAAGGGGAATTATGGAGTCTGATGTAAGGGGAATTCTGATGTAAAAGGGAATTATGGAGTCTGATGAAAAGGGGAATTATGGAGTCTGATGTAAAGGGGAACTCTGACGTAAAGGGGAACTATGGTGTCTGATGTAAAGGGGGATTATGGAGTCTGATGTAAAGGGGAATTATGGAGTCTTATGTAAAGGAGAATTATGGAGTCTGATGTAAGAGGAATTATGGAGTCTGATGTAAGGGGAACTCTGATGTAAAAGGGAATTATGGAGTCTGATGTAAAGGGGAATTATGGAGTCTGATGCAAAGGGGAATTATGGAGTCTGATGTAAAGGGGAATTATGGAGTCTGATGTAAAGGGGAATTATGAAGTCTGATGTAAGGGAACTCTGTGGACTGTTATGTAAAGGGGAATTATTGAGTCTAATGTAAAGGGGAACACTATGGACTGTGATGTAACGTGAATTATGGAGTCTGATGTAAGGGGAACTCTGATGTAAAGGAGGATTATTGAGTCTGATGTAAAGGGGAATTATGGAGTCTGATGTAAGGGGAACTCTGTGGACTCTGATGTAAAGGGAAATGAATTATGGAGTCTGATGTAAGAGGGACCTCTGATGTAAAGGGGAGCTCCAATGTAAACGGGAATGCTACAGAGCATGATGTAAGGGGGAACTCTGATGTAAAGGGGAGCTCTAATGTAAACTGGAATGCTACAGAGTATGATGTAAGGGGGAACTCTGATGTAAAGGGGAGCTCTAATTTAAACTGGAATGCTACAGAGTATGATGTAAGGGGGAACTCTGATGTAAAGGGGAACTCTGTGGACTGTGATGCAAAGAGGAATTATGAAGTCTGATGCAAAGGGGAATTATGAAGTCTGATGTAAAGGGGAACTCTGTGGACTGTGATAAAAAGGGGAAACATGAAGTCTGATGTAAAGGGGAACTCTGAAATCTGATGTAAAGGGGAACTCTGTGGACTGTGATGTAAAGGGGAATGAATTATGGAGTCTGATGTAAGGGGAACTCTGATGTAAAGGGGAATTATAGAGTCTGATGTAAAGGGGAATTATGGAGTCTGATGTAAGGGGAACTCTGATGTAAAGGGGAATTATGGAGTCTGATGTAAAGGGGAATTATGGAGTCTGATGTAAGGGGAGCTCTGATGTAAAGGGGAACTATGGCGTCTGATGTAAAGGGGAACTATGGAGTCTGATGTAAAGGGGAATTATGGAGTCTGATGTAAAGGGGAATTATGGAGTCTGATGTAAGGGGAACTCTGATGTAAAGGGGAATTATGGAGTCTGAAGTAAAGGGGAATTATGGAGTCTGATATAAAGGGGAATTATGGAGTCTGATGTAAGGGGAACTCTGATGTAAAGGGGAACTATGGAGTCTGATGTAAAGGGGAATTATGGAGTCTGATGTAAGGGGAATTATGGAGTCTGATGTAAGAGGAATTATGGAGTCTGATGTAAGGGGAACTCTGATGTAAAAGGGAATTATGGAGTCTGATGTAAAGGGGAATTATGGAGTCTGATGTAAGGGGAACTCTTATGTAAAGGGGAACTATGGAGTCTGATGTAAAGGGGGATTATGGAGTCTGATGTAAAGGGGGATTATGGAGTCTGATGTAAAGGTGAATTATGGAGTCTGATGTAAAGGGGAATAATGGAGTTTGATGTAAAGGGGAATTATGGAGTCTGATGTAAAGGGGAATTATGGAGTCTGATGTAAAGGGGAATTATGGAGTCTGATGTAAGGGGAACTCTGATGTAAAGGGGAATTGTGGAGTCTGATGTAAGGGGAATTATGGAGTCTGATGTAAGGGGAATTCTGATGTAAAAGGGAATTATGGAGTCTGATGAAAAGGGGAATTATGGAGTCTGATATAAAGGGGAATTATGGAGTCTGATGTAAGGGGAACTCTGACGTAAAGGGGAACTATGGTGTCTGATGTAAAGGGGGATTATGGAGTCTTATGTAAAGGGGAACTATGGTGTCTGATGTAAAGGGGGATTATGGAGTCTTATGTAAAGGGGAATTATGGAGTCTGATATAAAGGGGAATTATGGAGTCTGATGTAAGGGGAATTCTGATGTAAAAGGGAATTATGGAGTCTGATGAAAAGGGGAATTATGGAGTCTGATATAAAGGGGAATTATGGAGTCTGATGTAAGGGGAACTCTGACGTAAAGGGGAACTATGGTGTCTGATGTAAAGGGGGATTATGGAGTCTTATGTAAAGGGGAATTATGGAGTCTGATGTAAGAGGAATTATGGAGTCTGATGTAAGGGGAACTCTGATGTAAAAGGGAATTATGGAGTCTGATGTAAGGGGAACTCTGATGTAAAGGGGAATTATTGAGTCTGATGCAAAGGGGAATTATGGAGTCTGATGTAAAGGGGAATTATGGAGTCTGATGTAAGGGAACTCTGTGGACTGTTATGTAAAGGGGAATTATTGAGTCTAATGTAAAGGGGAACATTGTGGACTGTGATGTAACGTGAATTATGGAGTCTGATGTAAGGGGAACTCTGATGTAAAGGAGGATTATTGAGTCTGATGTAAAGGGGAATTATGGTGTCTTATGTAAAGGGGAATTATGGAGTCTGATGTAAGAGGAATTATGGAGTCTGATGTAAGGGGAACTCTGATGTAAAAGGGAATTATGGAGTCTGATGTAAAGGGGAATTATGGAGTCTGATGCAAAGGGGAATTATGGAGTCTGATGTAAAGGGGAATTATGAAGTCTGATGTAAGGGAACTCTGTGGACTGTTATGTAAAGGGGAATTATTGAGTCTAATGTAAAGGGGAACACTGTGGACTGTGATGTAACGTGAATTATGGAGTCTGATGTAAGGGGAACTCTGATGTAAAGGAGGATTATTGAGTCTGATGTAAAGGGGAATTATGGAGTCTGATGTAAGGGGAACTCTGTGGACTCTGATGTAAAGGGAAATGAATTATGGAGTCTGATGTAAGGGGGACCTCTGATGTAAAGGGGAGCTCTAATGTAAACGGGAATGCTACAGAGCATGATGTAAGGGGGAACTCTGATGTAAAGGGGAGCTCTAATGTAAACTGGAATGCTACAGAGTATGATGTAAGGGGGAACTCTGATGTAAAGGGGAGCTCTAATGTAAACTGGAATGCTACAGAGTATGATGTAAGGGGGAACTCTGCTGTAAAGGGGAACTCTGTGGACTGTGATGCAAAGAGGAATTATGAAGTCTGATGCAAAGGGGAATTATGAAGTCTGATGTAAAGGGGAACTCTGTGGACTGTGATAAAAAGGGGAAACATAAAATGTCTGATGTAAAGGGGAACTCTGAAATCTGATGTAAAGGGGAACTCTGTGGACTGTGATGTAAAGGGGAATGAATAATGGAGTCTGATGTAAGGGGAACTGTGATGTAAAGGGGAATTATGGAGTCTGATGTAAAGGGGAATTATGGAGTCTGATGTAAAGGGGAATTATGGAGTCTGATGTAAGGGGAACTCTGATGTAAAGGGGAACTATGGAGTCTGATGGAAAGGGGGATTATGGAGTCTGATGTAAAGAGGAATTATGGAGTCTTATGTAAAAGGGAATTATGGCATCTGATGAAAGGGGAACTCGGATGTAAAAGGGAATTATGGAGTCTGATGTAAAGGGGAATTATGGAGTCTGATGTAAAGGGGAATTATGGAGTCTGATGTAAGGGGAACTCTGTGGACTGTGATGTAAAGGGGAATTATTGAGTCTGATGTAAAGGGGAACACTGTGGATTGTGATGTACAGGGAAATTAATTATGGAGTCTGATGTAAGGGGGAACTCTGATGTAAAGGGGAGCTCTAATGTAAACGGGAATGCTACAGAGCATGATGTAAGGGGGAACTCTGATGTAAAGGGGAGCTCTAATGTAAACGGGAATGCTACAGAGTATGATGTAAGGGGGAACTCTGTGGACTGTGATGCAAAGAGGAATTATGAAGTCTGATGCAAAGGGGAATTATGAAGTGTGATGTAAAGGGGAACTCTGTGGACTGTGATACAAAGGGGAATTATGAAGTCTGATGTAAAGGGGAACTCTGAAATCTGATGTAAAGGGGAACTATGTGGACTGTGATGTAAAGGGGAATTAATGAGTATGATGTAAAGGGAAACTCTGTGGACTGTGATGTAAAGGGGAATGAATTATGGAGTCTGATGTAAGGGAAACTCTGATGTAAAGGGGAACTATGGAGTCTGATGTAAAGGGGGATTATGGAGTCTGATGTAAAGGGGAATTATGGAGTCTTATGTAAAGGGGAATTATGGAGTCTGATGTAAAGGGGAATTATGGAGTCTTATGTAAAGGGGAATTATGGAGTCTTATGTAAAGGGGAATAATGAGTCTGATGTAAAGGGGAACTCTGATGTAAAAGGGAATTATGGAGTCTGATGTAAAGGGGAATAATGAAGTCTGATGTAAAGGGGAATTATGGAGTCTGATGTAAAGGGGAATTATGGAGTCTGATGTAAAGGGGATAATGAAGTCTGGTGTAAAGGGGAATTATGAAGTCTGATGTAAAGGGGAATTATGGAGTCTGATGTAAGGGGAACTCTGTGGACTCTGATGTAAAGGGAAATTAATTATGGAGTCTGATGTAAGGGGGAACTCTGATGTAAAGGGGAGCTCTAATGTAAACGGGAATGCTACAGAGTCTGATGTAAGGGGGAACTCTGATGTAAAGGGAGCTCTAATGTAAACGGGAATGCTACAGAGTATGATGTAAGGGGGAACTCTGCTGTAAAGGGGAACTCTGTGGACTGTGATGCAAAGAGGAATTATGAAGTCTGATGCAAAGGGGAATTATGAAGTCTGATGTAAAGGGGAACTCTGTGGACTGTGATAAAAAGGGGAAACATGAAGTCTGATGTAAAGGGGAACTCTGAAATCTGATGTAAAGGGGAACTCTGTGGACTGTGATGTAAAGGGGAATGAATAATGGAGTCTGATGTAAGGGGAACTGTGATGTAAAGGGGAATTATGGAGTCTGATGTAAAGGGGAATTATGGAGTCTGATGTAAAGGGGAATTATGGAGTCTGATGTAAGGGGAACTCTGATGTAAAGGGGAACTATGGAGTCTGATGGAAAGGGGGATTATGGAGTCTGATGTAAAGAGGAATTATGGAGTCTTATGTAAAAGGGAATTATGGCATCTGATGAAAGGGGAACTCGGATGTAAAAGGGAATTATGGAGTCTGATGTAAAGGGGAATTATGGAGTCTGATGTAAAGGGGAATTATGGAGTCTGATGTAAGGGGAACTCTGTGGACTGTGATGTAAAGGGGAATTATTGAGTCTGGTGTAAAGGGGAACACTGTGGATTGTGATGTACAGGGAAATTAATTATGGAGTCTGATGTAAGGGGGAACTCTGATGTAAAGGGGAGCTCTAATGTAAACGGGAATGCTACAGAGCATGATGTAAGGGGAACTCTGATGTAAAGGGGAGCTCTAATGTAAACGGGAATGCTACAGAGTATGATGTAAGGGGGAACTCTGTGGACTGTGATGCAAAGAGGAATTATGAAGTCTGATGCAAAGGGGAATTATGAAGTCTGATGTAAAGGGGAACTCTGTGGACTGTGATACAAAGGGGAATTATGAAGTCTGATGTAAAGGGGAACTCTGAAATCTGATGTAAAGGGGAACTATGTGGACTGTGATGTAAAGGGGAATTAATGAGTATGATGTAAAGGGAAACTCTGTGGACTGTGATGTAAAGGGGAATGAATTATGGAGTCTGATGTAAGGGAAACTCTGATGTAAAGGGGAACTATGGAGTCTGATGTAAAGGGGGATTATGGAGTCTGATGTAAAGGGGAATTATGGAGTCTTATGTAAAGGGGAATTATGGAGTCTGATGTAAAGGGGAATTATGGAGTCTTATGTAAAGGGGAATTATGGAGTCTTATGTAAAGGGGAATAATGAGTCTGATGTAAAGGGGAACTCTGATGTAAAAGGGAATTATGGAGTCTGATGTAAAGGGGAATAATGAAGTCTGATGTAAAGGGGAATTATGGAGTCTGATGTAAAGGGGATAATAAAGTCTGGTGTAAAGGGGAATTATGAAGTCTGATGCAAAGGGGAATTATGAAGTCTGATGTAAAGGGGAACTCTGTGGACTGTGATAAAAAGGGGAAACATGAAGTCTGATGTAAAGGGGAACTCTGAAATCTGATGTAAAGGGGAACTCTGTGGACTGTGATGTAAAGGGGAATGAATAATGGAGTCTGATGTAAGGGGAACTGTGATGTAAAGGGGAATTATGGAGTCTGATGTAAAGGGGAATTATGGAGTCTGATGTAAAGGGGAATTATGGAGTCTGATGTAAGGGGAACTCTGATGTAAAGGGGAACTATGGAGTCTGATGGAAAGGGGGATTATGGAGTCTGATGTAAAGAGGAATTATGGAGTCTTATGTAAAAGGGAATTATGGCATCTGATGAAAGGGGAACTCGGATGTAAAAGGGAATTATGGAGTCTGATGTAAAGGGGAATTATGGAGTCTGATGTAAAGGGGAATTATGGAGTCTGATGTAAGGGGAACTCTGTGGACTGTGATGTAAAGGGGAATTATTGAGTCTGGTGTAAAGGGGAACACTGTGGATTGTGATGTACAGGGAAATTAATTATGGAGTCTGATGTAAGGGGGAACTCTGATGTAAAGGGGAGCTCTAATGTAAACGGGAATGCTACAGAGCATGATGTAAGGGGAACTCTGATGTAAAGGGGAGCTCTAATGTAAACGGGAATGCTACAGAGTATGATGTAAGGGGGAACTCTGTGGACTGTGATGCAAAGAGGAATTATGAAGTCTGATGCAAAGGGGAATTATGAAGTCTGATGTAAAGGGGAACTCTGTGGACTGTGATACAAAGGGGAATTATGAAGTCTGATGTAAAGGGGAACTCTGAAATCTGATGTAAAGGGGAACTATGTGGACTGTGATGTAAAGGGGAATTAATGAGTATGATGTAAAGGGAAACTCTGTGGACTGTGATGTAAAGGGGAATGAATTATGGAGTCTGATGTAAGGGAAACTCTGATGTAAAGGGGAACTATGGAGTCTGATGTAAAGGGGGATTATGGAGTCTGATGTAAAGGGGAATTATGGAGTCTTATGTAAAGGGGAATTATGGAGTCTGATGTAAAGGGGAATTATGGAGTCTTATGTAAAGGGGAATTATGGAGTCTTATGTAAAGGGGAATAATGAGTCTGATGTAAAGGGGAACTCTGATGTAAAAGGGAATTATGGAGTCTGATGTAAAGGGGAATAATGAAGTCTGATGTAAAGGGGAATTATGGAGTCTGATGTAAAGGGGAATTATGGAGTCTGATGTAAAGGGGATAATGAAGTCTGGTGTAAAGGGGAATTATGAAGTCTGATGTAAAGGGGAATTATGGAGTCTGATGTAAGGGGAACTCTGTGGACTCTGATGTAAAGGGAAATTAATTATGGAGTCTGATGTAAGGGGGAACTCTGATGTAAAGGGGAGCTCTAATGTAAACGGGAATGCTACAGAGTCTGATGTAAGGGGGAACTCTGATGTAAAGGGAGCTCTAATGTAAACGGGAATGCTACAGAGTATGATGTAAGGGGGAACTCTGCTGTAAAGGGGAACTCTGTGGACTGTGATCCAAAGAGGAATTATGAAGTCTGATGCAAAGGGGAATTATGAAGTCTGATGTAAAGGGGAACTCTGTGGACTGTGATAAAAAGGGGAAACATGAAGTCTGATGTAAAGGGGAACTCTGAAATCTGATGTAAAGGGGAACTCTGTGGACTGTGATGTAAAGGGGAATGAATAATGGAGTCTGATGTAAGGGGAACTGTGATGTAAAGGGGAATTATGGAGTCTGATGTAAAGGGGAATTATGGAGTCTGATGTAAAGGGGAATTATGGAGTCTGATGTAAGGGGAACTCTGATGTAAAGGGGAACTATGGAGTCTGATGGAAAGGGGGATTATGGAGTCTGATGTAAAGAGGAATTATGGAGTCTTATGTAAAAGGGAATTATGGCATCTGATGAAAGGGGAACTCGGATGTAAAAGGGAATTATGGAGTCTGATGTAAAGGGGAATTATGGAGTCTGATGTAAAGGGGAATTATGGAGTCTGATGTAAGGGGAACTCTGATGTAAAAGGGAATTATGGAGTCTGATGTAAGGGGAACTCTGATGTAAAGGGGAATTATGGAGTCTGATGCAAAGGGGAATTATGGAGTCTGATGTAAAGGGGAATTATGGAGTCTGATGTAAGGGGAACTCTGTGGACTGTGATGTAAAGGGGAATTATTGAGTCTGGTGTAAAGGGGAACACTGTGGATTGTGATGTACAGGGAAATTAATTATGGAGTCTGATGTAAGGGGGAACTCTGATGTAAAGGGGAGCTCTAATGTAAACGGGAATGCTACAGAGCATGATGTAAGGGGAACTCTGATGTAAAGGGGAGCTCTAATGTAAACGGGAATGCTACAGAGTATGATGTAAGGGGGAACTCTGTGGACTGTGATGCAAAGAGGAATTATGAAGTCTGATGCAAAGGGGAATTATGAAGTCTGATGTAAAGGGGAACTCTGTGGACTGTGATACAAAGGGGAATTATGAAGTCTGATGTAAAGGGGAACTCTGAAATCTGATGTAAAGGGGAACTATGTGGACTGTGATGTAAAGGGGAATTAATGAGTATGATGTAAAGGGAAACTCTGTGGACTGTGATGTAAAGGGGAATGAATTATGGAGTCTGATGTAAGGGAAACTCTGATGTAAAGGGGAACTATGGAGTCTGATGTAAAGGGGGATTATGGAGTCTGATGTAAAGGGGAATTATGGAGTCTTATGTAAAGGGGAATTATGGAGTCTGATGTAAAGGGGAATTATGGAGTCTTATGTAAAGGGGAATTATGGAGTCTTATGTAAAGGGGAATAATGAGTCTGATGTAAAGGGGAACTCTGATGTAAAAGGGAATTATGGAGTCTGATGTAAAGGGGAATAATGAAGTCTGATGTAAAGGGGAATTATGGAGTCTGATGTAAAGGGGATAATAAAGTCTGGTGTAAAGGGGAATTATGAAGTCTGATGCAAAGGGGAATTATGAAGTCTGATGTAAAGAGGAACTCTGTGGACTGTGATAAAAAGGGGAAACATGAAGTCTGATGTAAAGGGGAACTCTGAAATCTGATGTAAAGGGGAACTCTGTGGACTGTGATGTAAAGGGGAATGAATAATGGAGTCTGATGTAAGGGGAACTGTGATGTAAAGGGGAATTATGGAGTCTGATGTAAAGGGGAATTATGGAGTCTGATGTAAAGGGGAATTATGGAGTCTGATGTAAGGGGAACTCTGATGTAAAGGGGAACTATGGAGTCTGATGGAAAGGGGGATTATGGAGTCTGATGTAAAGAGGAATTATGGAGTCTTATGTAAAAGGGAATTATGGCATCTGATGAAAGGGGAACTCGGATGTAAAAGGGAATTATGGAGTCTGATGTAAAGGGGAATTATGGAGTCTGATGTAAAGGGGAATTATGGAGTCTGATGTAAGGGGAACTCTGTGGACTGTGATGTAAAGGGGAATTATTGAGTCTGGTGTAAAGGGGAACACTGTGGATTGTGATGTACAGGGAATTTAATTATGGAGTCTGATGTAAGGGGGAACTCTGATGTAAAGGGGAGCTCTAATGTAAACGGGAATGCTACAGAGCATGATGTAAGGGGAACTCTGATGTAAAGGGGAGCTCTAATGTAAACGGGAATGCTACAGAGTATGATGTAAGGGGGAACTCTGTGGACTGTGATGCAAAGAGGAATTATGAAGTCTGATGCAAAGGGGAATTATGAAGTCTGATGTAAAGGGGAACTCTGTGGACTGTGATACAAAGGGGAATTATGAAGTCTGATGTAAAGGGGAACTCTGAAATCTGATGTAAAGGGGAACTATGTGGACTGTGATGTAAAGGGGAATTAATGAGTATGATGTAAAGGGAAACTCTGTGGACTGTGATGTAAAGGGGAATGAATTATGGAGTCTGATGTAAGGGAAACTCTGATGTAAAGGGGAACTATGGAGTCTGATGTAAAGGGGGATTATGGAGTCTGATGTAAAGGGGAATTATGGAGTCTTATGTAAAGGGGAATTATGGAGTCTGATGTAAAGGGGAATTATGGAGTCTTATGTAAAGGGGAATTATGGAGTCTTATGTAAAGGGGAATAATGAGTCTGATGTAAAGGGGAACTCTGATGTAAAAGGGAATTATGGAGTCTGATGTAAAGGGGAATAATGAAGTCTGATGTAAAGGGGAATTATGGAGTCTGATGTAAAGGGGATAATAAAGTCTGGTGTAAAGGGGAATTATGAAGTCTGATGTAAAGGGGAATTATGGAGTCTGATGTAAGGGGAACTCTGTGGACTCTGATGTAAAGGGAAATTAATTATGGAGTCTGATGTAAGGGGGAACTCTGATGTAAAAGGGAGCTCTAATCTAAACTGGAATGCTACAGAGTCTGATGTAAGGGGGAACTCTGATGTAAAGGGGAGCTCTAATGTAAACGGGAATGCTACAGAGTCTGATGTAAGGGGGAACTCTGATGTAAAGGGGAGCTCTAATGTAAACGGGAATGCTACAGAGTATGATGTAAGGGGGAACTCTGATGTAAAGGGGAACTCTGTGGACTGTGATGCAAAGAGGAATTATGAAGTCTGATGCAAAGGGGAATTATGAAGTCTGATGTAAAGGGGAACTCTGAAATCTGATGTAAAGGGGAACTCTGAAATCTGATGTAAAGGGGAACTCTGTGGACTGTGATGTAAAGGGGAATTAATGAGTCTGATGTAAAGGGAAACTCTGTGGACTGTGATGTAAAGGGGAATGAATTATGGAGTCTAATGTAAGGGGAACTCTGATGTAAAGGGGAACTCTATGGACTGTGATGTAAAGGGGAATTAATGAGTCTGATGTAAAGGGAAACTCTGTGGACTGTGATGTAAAGGGGAATGAATTATGGAGTCTGATGTAAGGGGAACTCTGATGTAAAGGGGAACTATGGAGTCTGATGTAAAGGGGGATTATGGAGTCTGATGTAAAGGGGAATTATGGAGTCCTATGTAAAGGGGAATTATGGAGTCTGATGTAAGGGTGATTATGGAGTCTGATGTAAAGGGGAATTATGGAGTCTGATGTAAAGGGAATTATGGAGTCTGATGTAAGGGGAACTCTGTGGACTCTGATGTAAAGGGAAATTAATTATGAAGTCTGATGTAAGGGGGAACTCTGATGTAAAGGGGAGCTCTAATGTAAACGGGAATGCTACAGAGTCTGATGTAAGGGGGAACTCTGATGTAAAGGGGAGCTCTAATGTAAACGGGAATGCTACAGAGTATGATGTAAGGGGGAACTCTGATGTAAAGGGGAACTCTAATGTAAGCGGGAATGCTACAGAGTATGATTTAAGGGGGAACTCTGATGTAAAAGGTAATGCTGCGAACCACAATGTAAGGGAGGGGGGTTCTGAAGGTTCTATTTATGCCTTTGCCTTATCACATGTCACACTGCTCCCACTTGTCCTATCAGATGATGGCACAGTGCACCCCACTAGCATACCTCCCAACTTTTTGAGATGGGAATGAGGGACACCTATCAGCAAAAGTATGCAGGCATAGGACACACCCCATTGTCACGTCCCCTTAAAGGAAAATTGTACAAAAAAAACAAGATTGGTTAAACTCACAAGTGCTTTTTTTACCACTACTATTCCTTTATATTGGCTTTTGGAATTTACAAATGCAGCAATTTAGAAATCAGATGAAAGGTTTAGCACTGGGAAATACTTTTTGTTAGATAAAAAAGTAAATTTTATATACATCTATATAGATCAGACCAAAATGAGGGACAAATCAAGAGGAACGAGGGACAGAGGGACAGTCCCTCGAAATCAGGGAAGTTGGGAGCTATGCACTAGTCCCATCATTACTCACTCTATTACCTCCCATATCGGACCCTCTATAACACACAGGCAGCACATACAGTAAGTGAAGATTTCTCATTAGCATATCCCCAGCACATTGCATTCTACACTGTAGTCAGACTACAGCTCACTTCTCCAGCACGTGTCACGTGTTACCCCTCCCCTCCCCTCCTGGTCACATGACGAGGACATCCCAGGCGTCTTTTCAGCAGTGTGTGCCGTAAAGCAGGGTGTGATGGCTGCAGCCGGCTCTGGTTGTCATGCAGGGAAGAATCTCTTACAGTTTATGAAGTTTATAGGACAGCTAAAGGTAACAGACAGAGCCATGTGTGTATAGACTGTCCCAGCTTCGGTGCTGTGAGAGAATTGTGTAGTGCTCTCTATAATGAGCACAGGAGGACATTCATTATGAAGTGAGCTCACAGGGGCTGTGATCTGATCAATGGTAATTGTTAGCACCCTTTTGGTAAAAGCCCAGCTCTGTCCTTGTAACAAAGTGAACTTCTCTATTGTCCCCTGACCTAGCCCAGCCCCCCCATTCTTGCTTCAATCCACCTGACACCACCCCCACCCTTTGTTTACATCTTGCTGTGCAATTCTTGGTAGAGAAGTCAATGGGGCTCTACTGCACAGGCACTACCAGGACACTGACCATTTGTGATGAGTTTGGGTGTATTCGGATTAGGATCTGAAGCCACATGTCTGAGCCTGCCAGGGAGCTGTCCCCTAAGTGAGCCAATCATCTGTGGTCAGGTATTTTACTCCCTGTGTGTATACAAATGATTGCGGGGGTGGGGAATGCCCCAATCGAAGACGATTGACCCATACAGGTGACAGCTTTCTAGCAGCACATTAAGCCCAAAGACGATGGAAGTGACATCAAAGGCTATGCGATCTTGGGAAAAATGCGCATCAAATGTAAATCATTGCGCAAGCAAAAACGAGCAAGAAATGTTCAGCTTCTGGAGTGAATGGTCCCTTAAGCCCAAAGAAAAAGGGCAGGCCAATACAGTTAGATTGAGGTAAGTATGCATCGGGGTGGGGTCTGGGCTTAACTGGGTCAGGGGAATGGGGCAAAAAGGATTAGGCCGCAGATTTGCACCACAGAACCATAGGAAACCATGTTAAATGGACTAGTGCAAATCTGCAAAATGCACTAAAATGCAATGCATAGGTGTGGATAAGGCCTAAGGGCATAATTAGGGCTAATTCACGCAGAAGGGACAGCTGTTGGAGAGGTAAACCCCAGCAGTTTCCTCTCTGACGGCTGTCCGTTCCAACTTCAATAGGCAGGGGGCAGTGTGGTGCATGATTTAGCGCATCATACAGCTCCCTTTTTTCTCCACTGAACTTTATTTGAAATGTACAAAAGTACACTTCATTCATGTCACTGTACAGCAGCGTACATCAGATTTTATTGAAGCTCCAAGCTGCATTGCAGTGTGAATAGGACACACACAACACAATTGTTGTCTGTTTGTCCTTCTGGTGACCCACATTTGCAGTAAAACACCAGTCACTCACATCACATTGTGAATTCAGCCTAACATATTGTGAATCCAGGGATCTAAAAAAAAATGCCCATTCCCAGCTGATCAAGAATATAATGTTCCTTTTGTTTAGAGGATGAGATAACCAAATATTTGTTGCCTTTATCCAGGGTTCCGCAACAGCAGGTGGTCTGTATTCTTCAACGCTGAAATGTCTGCAGGTAATTGGTACAATGCAGGACCAGTGTTGGCTAGAGTTGCACGATTCTGGCTAAAATGAGAATACATTTTTTTGCTTAGAATAAAGATCACGATTCTCGTGGCGTAACATCATCTTTCACATTTTACCAAAAAATTGGGCTAACTTCACTGTTTGTTTGTTTTGTATTCATTGAAGTGTATTTTTCCCCAAAAAATTGCATTTGAAAGACTGCTGTGCAAATACAGTGTGATATAAAATATTGCAACAACTGCCATAGTTCTATCCCAGCGCTGACAATGTTGATACATATTTGCCTGCTTTTTTTTTTTTTTTGACAGCTGTGAGTGAGCAGAGAACGGCTCTGTACTATATGGATTATGGAAATGCTGGATTAAGATCGTGGGAGGGGGGGATTAATCATGTAACTCTAGTGTTGGCCACTTGTTTTACATTGTATGTAATGACATCAGCTGGGGGCTGCAACAAGAAGAGTGGCTTTCTGGGACTGGACGTCACAATCAGAGAGGAGATTCCAGGATTAAAGTGTTTGTTAACCAAAAAAACAGATCCTGTTCCCTTAAAGCATGTTATACAGCACAGTGCTTGTGCTGTGTCATTTAGCCCCCTGTATCACCTGTAATACCTGGCTGATCCTGCCTGGCTATGCCCTCCTCCCTGAACGCTGACTCTGATATTTCAGGGCTGCTGAGCTCCGACACAGTAGTCAGTTTGTGCCTGCTCCTCCTCCGACACAGTAGTCAGTTTGTTTCTTCTTCTCCCTCTCTCTCTCTTCTCTTTTGCTCGCTCTCTCCCCTCTCTCCGCTCGCTCTCGCCCCTCCCTTCCCTCTCTCGCCCCTCCCTTCCCTCTCTCGCCCCTCCCTTCCCTCTCTCGCCCCTCCCTTCCCTCTCTCGCCCCTCCCTTCCCTCTCTCGCCCCTCCCTTCCCTCTCTCGCCCCTCCCTTCCCTCTCTCGCCCTCTCCCCCCCTCCTCGCGCTCTCTCCCCCCCTCCTCGCGCTCTCTCTCCCCTCCCCCCTCCCCTCTCTGAGTGTCTGCTGGTGTCAGCGCCCCGCCCCCGCTGCTCTCATAGTTAACATTAAAAGCTCCCATCCCCTCTGTAATAAGTTCCCCTGTGTCTGTGTTATATTATAAATCTGCTTATCTGTACTGATAACACAGCGGCTCCCTGCGATCATGTGACTCCTCAGCTCTGTCTCTCCTCCTCGACTGCCGTCAGCTGCAGTGCTCGGCCCCGCCCGCTTGAACTGTCAGCTAGGCAGAGGAGAGGAAAGAGGAGGCAACTGATCACAGGAAGACGGTGTGTTATCAGTACAGATAAGCATATTTATGATATAACATTGACACGGGAATTTATTGTTCTAATACAGAGGCGATTGGAGCATTTTGGACAATTTTAAGGTAAGTAATTATCCGCTGGGATAGTGGCATTTTTGGTCATTTGTGATATGCACGGGTTAGGCTTTAAAGGCATAGGCCACCTGTGAGTTGTTAACTTCACCGCCAGTAAAAAAAAATTGTGCATTTGTTGTTGGTGCAATGCACAGGGTTTTGAATTGTTTACCCCCAGCCCCATACCAAGGTAAAAATGTTCTGTTAGGTGGGTAAATGGACCACAAGTAGGGTGACATCAACACCCAGCTGCAGATGCTGGCATGTTCTGCTGCGTTGACAGATGGAACTTTTCGTTTATGATCATTCATTATTTATGATCCCTGTGAGTGGAGCCATGTACAGCCACACTGAATTTAAAAAAAACACTTATACCTGTTATAGGAAAGGGGTCAGTTAGGGTTTAGGGTGCTGGTGTATGGGACTGTGCTTTACGTTATATCCTAAATATGGGTGCAGCATAAATCCTATTCTAAAAAGCAGGCTATGCCTTTACCCACAGAATGCTAAATGGTTTGCAAACACCCACTCACACTGCCTGGTTTATCCACAAAGGCGGACATGTACCCCTCTCTCTGCATTCTTTTTGCCATTGCTTGTTTCGGAAAGTGTTAACAGCTGAGACCAGCTGCAACTATGAGTGCACTGAAAGCACTTAGAAACATTGAAAGAAAGTACTATGAGACAGAACCATAAAATAAAGATTTATAAATGATAGTTTTTTTTTTTTTTTTTTAACGTGAATATTTTCCGATATTGTCTAGCTAAGATTTGCATAGGCCTTATCAAACTCCTTTGTCATGACCATGTCCCACCTTTTCCTACCAATGTATTGCAGACTAAGTGGCTTGTTTCTTCTGTTTTGTTTTTTCTTCTGCAGAGAATACCAAGGACAGGATGGGTATACAGCCAAGTGAAGAAGCCAGAAAGTGTCTCAGATCATATGTATAGGATGGCAGTTATGGCAATGTTAACAGAGGACAAGACATTAAATAGAGACAGGTATGTTATTGTATCAATACATATTTAAAGCTGACCGTGCAGTAAAATGCTCCCTGCCATCCCTGATCGGTCTGCATTGCTTAGAGAAGTACGGAGACCCAGTGATGACATTTGCACTAGGATACAAGTCAGATTTCAGGCATCCCCTGCAACAAAAATTTCATTTTTGGTGAGATACTCCCAATAGGAAATTACATCTAAAGGGATGTAGACCCTGCAATTTTCCTTATTAGAGCTTTGCAGGTGCACAGCTGATTGATAATTATGAAACCACTTGCATTAAACTCACTTCCACACAGGGATTTCATCAGAATAACAAAAGGTAGGAATCTGCAACAAAGTTTGTCAAAATCTTTGCAATGTACACAGATGGGAATGTTTTTTGTTTTTTTTTGTCACCAAAAGTGGAGTTGCTCTTTGACGATGTGTGTATGTATATGTGTATATATAATATTTACAATTACCAACAAATAGTTTAAAAGAGAAACATTAAGCAGATGGAACTGTTTAATAGTTCTTAGAGTTATCTATTGAAATGAATGAGTTATGTAGTAAAATAAGGGCATGTCCTGGTTAATTAGGAGTTAACTAATTCCCTGTTAACACAATAAACATTTTTCTGTGTTAGCTGCAGCTCTCTCACTCACCATTGCTGTCTGTCAGGGAAAGAAGGAGATAAGACAGCATGTGTTACTTTGGTTAATGTTTACAAATGTTACACTGAATCACTGTAATTGGCTGTCAGAGTGATCATTCAATGAGGAAGGCTTTTGACTGGCTCCCAATCATAGGATTAGAAGCTCATCTTTCTACAGACACTGGGTCTCATGGGTCTGTGCACAGGAGGCAACAGGGGAGATAAGAAACTGCAGGCAGTCTCCTGGATGTACAGGAGACGCCTTGTGTACAGAGGAGGAGATTTTATGGACACGCGTAACACGCTGAAGGTAAGAAACTGGTTAAATGTCAGGTTTATGGGATCTCTAAAGCCAAGAACACAAATTTAACATATTGCAGCTCACGATTCCTTTGATGTGGTGGCTAGTTTGTTTTCTTTTTTTCAGGCTAATAAAACTTGATCAAGTACAGAAAATACATGTTGATCTTGCCTGAAATGCAATGCCCTTATCACAATCTGTGAGATAAACTAGAAGCATACATCTCATCTCATCTCATCATCTTTTGTAAACTACTAATCTCTCTAACTCCCATGTAATAGACTTAAAGCAAGGGGTTCACCCACACCGCCAAAAAAAAAAAAAATATTAAAAGCCAGCAGCTACAAATACTGCAGCTGCTGACTTTTAATACATGGCCACTTACCTGTCCCGGGGTCCAGCGATGTCGGCAGGGGACGCCGAGAACCGGCTCGGTTCTCGGCAGCTGCCGCCGCCATCCTAGGTGAGGGAATCAGGAAGTGAAGCGTTGCGGCTTCACTTCCCGGTTCCCTACTGCGCATGCGCGAGTCGCGCTGCGCGTCCCTAGTGGTCCCCGCTCTCTCCTGGGAGCTGTGTGTTCCCAGCAGACAGCGCGATGGGGACGGGAAGAGGCATAGACTCCCATGGGAGTCTGTGCCGGAAGTGGGTGCAAATACCTGTCTTAGACAGGTATCTGCACCCCCCTCCCCCCTGAAAGGTGCCAAATGTGACACCGGAGGGGGGAGGGTTCCGAAAAGCGGAAGTTCCATTTTTGTGTGGAACTCCGCTTTAAACACAGGCAGACACATTTTTATGTTCAGGCTAGGCGGACTTTATTGCTCTCTCCATAAATATTATGGACAAATGAGCATAGCCATACAGATACAGGAAGTGTTATTCTCAGAATTACCAAGTGAAAGAACCTGAAAAAAAGAAAGTTATTGTAGCCACCTTTATCTAAGCACTGGTAGGCTGAAACATATTACATTTTTATTTTGCAGTTTGGATACGCTTTAAAGCTGAATTCTAGGCAGATATCAAAGATACATATTATAATACATATTTTTTAAATGTAAGCAGTGAATTTGACGTGGAATCGCCCTCTAGCGCCCCTTGTACAGCAGAGTGCTAGAGGAAAAAGCAGCACAAACAGCCAGTCAATTAATGTGCTGACAAGAAGCATGTTGGGAAGAGAAAGCAGATAGATGGGGTCATCGCTGTGCTGTTTCTCATTTCACTGTCCTGTCCCAGGATGGGGGTGGATCCAGGATGACCTAGGCCCAGAAGAAGTGGTTTGAAGCTAAGTAATTCAGCAAAACCTGGTTTTATTTGAACTTTTAACAAGCTATTCATTTTAGCTTATCTGTGGTTGAAGCACTGCTTCAAAGTAACCTCTTATGCTTAATTTGAATTACATTTTTTTTTTTTTTACCAGATTATAATAGAAATTCAAGAATCAGTTAGTGGAATGGTTGGATGGCAATCAGCTTTTTCTATTCCTGGTTTTCCAGTGCTCTAGGTGTCAGAGCTTTCTCCATAGAATTCTTTAGGGCCAGTGGAAGGTGGTGGAGGAGTATGGATGTTGAAGTTGGCTACTGCAAATAGCTTAACCAGTTGCTGACCGCGCTATAGCTGAATGACAGCTACAGCCAGTTCTGGGAGGGCGTCGTATGATGTCCCCGTCCCCCCCCCATGTTTGCGCCCGATGCAGCGTACGGGTGGTGCGCTCTGTGTTCACCAGAAAGTGGTGAATTATGTGCTGTGCCACTACAGTATCAAATAGTTGCTTAAAATGTTGATATTTGTTTTTAATTCCTTTACCTTTGCATTGCAATGTCATGCCCCTGTGGACTCTTCCTTCAGCTCCCTTCCTGTACCTCTGTACAACTAGTGGGAGAGCTTGAGGAAGTGTCAGTAGACTTTAGGTCGATTACCACACTTGTTTTCAATTGAAAACCACAAGTCCATTTGCTGCCGTGGCAGATGACTTATAGAACATTCATTCACAGATCTCTATGCTTTGGGGTTGAGGGGGTTGCCTAGCAGCATGTTACAAGTTACTATGGGTGAAGATGGCCAATAATTGGCTTGATTTACTAAAGGCAAATAGACTATTCACTTTTCAAGGAAATTATCCCCAAAGCTTTGCGACTTCCATCATCCAATCATGTGCAAGCAAAACATGCTATTTTTTTATTATTTCTGCATGTGATTGAGTATACTTTGCAAAGTGAAATTTCTCAAGCGTCACACAATCACCAACAGCTTCCGCTCAGAGCCCTTATATAGATATTTGAGCACTTCCTCCAGCCCTTTTGCCACAAGGTGGTCGACACCTGGGATTAAAGTTGTGCTCATAAGTTTACATACCCTGGCAGAATTTATGATTTCTTGGCCATTTTTGAAAGAATATGATTGATAACACAAAAACTTTTCTTTCACTCATGGTTAGTGTTTGGCTGAAGCCACTTTTTATCAATCAACTGTGTTTACTCTCTTTAAATCATAATCACAGAAACTACCCAAATGACCTTGATCAAAAGTTTACATACCCCAGTTCTTAATAATTTGTATTGCCCCCTTTACCATCAATGACAGCTTGAAGTCTTTTGTGGTATTTGTGGATGAGGCTCTTTATCTTCTCAGATGATAAAGTTGCCCATTCCTCTTGGCGAAAAGCCTCCAGTTCCCGTAAATTCTTGGGCTGTCTTGCATGAACTGCACATTTTGAGATCTCCCCAGAGTGGCTCAATGATATTGAGTTTAGGAGACTGAGATGGCCACTCCAGAGCCAATGACAGGTCGACGTGGCCTCCTGTTTTTGATCATTGTCATGTTGGAATGTCCAAGTACGTCCCGTGCGCAGCTTCCTGGCTGATGAATGCAAATGTTCCTCCAGTATTTGATGACATATTGCATTCATTTTGCCATCAATTTTGACCAAATTTCCTGTGCCTTTGTAGCTCACACATCCCCAAAACATCAGCGATCCACCTCTGTGTTTCACAGTAGGAATGGTGTACCTTTCATCTTAGGGCTTGTTGACTCCTCTTCAAAAGAAGCGTTTATGGTTGTGGCCAAAAAGCTAAATTTTGGTCTCATTACTCCAAATGACTTGGTGCCAGAAGGTTTGAGGCTTGTCTCTGCGCTGTTTTGCGTATTGCAAGCGGGATACTTTGTGGCATTTGAGTAGAAATGTCTTTCTTCTGGCGACTCGACCATGCAGCTCATCTTTCTTCAAGTGCCTCCTAATTGTGCTTCTTGAAACAGCCACACCACATGTTTTCAGAGAGTCCTGTATTTCATCTAAAGTTATTTGTGGGTTTTTCTTTGCATCCCGAGCAATTTTCCTGGGAGTTGTGGCTGAAATTTTAGTTGGTCTACCTGACCGTGGTTTGGTTTCAACAGAACCCCTCATTTTCTACTTCTTGATTAGCGTTTGGCATTCTCAATTCCTTGCATACATATATATATTTTTTTTATATCCCTTTCCTGTTTTATACAGTTCAACTACCTTTTCCCGCAGATCCTTTGACAATTTTTTTTGTTTTCCCCATGACTCAGAATCCAGAAACGTTAGTGCAGCACTAGATAAAAGATGTAAGGGTCTGTCAGGAGTCCAGAAACTCGTTGACCTTTTACACACACACTAATTACAAGCAAACAGATCACAGGTGAGGATGGTTACCTTTTTAAAAGCCATTCAAACCCCTTTGTGTCAACTTGTGTGCATGTTATTAGGCCAAAATCACCAGGGTATGTAAACTTTTGATCAGGGTCATTTTGGGTAGTTTCTATTGTGATTATGATTTAAAGAGAGTAAACAGTTAGTTGATAATAAATGGCTTTGGCCAAACACTAACCATGAGTGAAAGAAAAGTTTTTGTGTTATTCATATTCTCTGAAAAATGGCCAAGAAATCATAAATTCTGCCAGGGTATGTAAACGTATGAGCACAACTGTATGTGTATCCTTCTCTGGACCCACTTTCTCCATTTACGCATACTGCTCTGGTAACCCCAGAGGAAAATACTCCCACTGAAAGCAATGGTGGGAACCAGGTGCAAGGAATTGTGGCAAAAGCTCAGGCAAACATTCTCTCTGTCGATGGCCTTCTAAACACTCAAACCGCTCAGTGACGTTGCCTCCCTTGCACTTGAGCAACTTAAAACATTGAAAAGGTGAGAACACCACATTTGTTTCTACAGCCCATAAAATACTTATTCTACAACAAAAGCTGTAAAAGGCATGCAGGCACTCGGACAGATAGCCTTGCATTGGCGCAGGACCCTATTTTAACACCAGTCTTTGCGTCTGCTTCTAGCTCTATCTAAGGCATGCAACAAACAGCCTATATGACCAAATCAAATTTCTCTGCAACTATGCCATAATCCCTCAGACAGCTAATGGTCTTAATTCATCCATCGCTGTCCAGAGCCCAAAAGTGCCAGGCTTTTTTCCACCTGGTCTTCCTGATTCAGAAGTGATACTACCTCCCTTTAGAAGAGGTAGATAAGGAAAAGATTGTAGAAGACTCAGAGGTATTGTTAGAGGTGGCTGCAGAAGATTTCTCACAATCCCATATACCTGATGTTATGGCTTCACACAATGTGCTTGCCCATGTAGATATGCTCACTTCTGCTGTGCACAAGAGTCTTGGTATAGTCCTCGGTCTCACCAGGCCCCTGTGTGAACAAATAGAGTAGGCAATTTATGAGGATTGAGTTTCACCTGAAAAGGTTTTCACCCCTCCGATAATTGTTGCCAAGTTATTAAGTGAAAGAGTAATTTACTAAAAAGTGTACTGTTTCAGAAGTAGACCTTGCTCTCTGTCTTATACATCTTACTGTGCCTATAGAAGATGTCCCTTCACTTACAGAAGAAATATGAACAAAGCTTGTTTGGCCATACTCCTCATGTGGGTCACAGAAGTGCTCTTTGTTCTGTACTGCTGTGACCCAGATTCAGCCGGCTAAAGCTAAATATGGTCGGGATCCACCCAGATGCTTGACTAGCAGCTGGGTCAGCTTCATAGCGCGTCGCTGAGAGCCTGAGCCAGCTGCCCCCACCCCCTCTCCAGCCTGTGAGCACTGGAAGGGCAGAGCAGAGTTACTGTGACAGTCTCTGCTCAATAAAGACCAAGATTGTTAGTTTATGAGATTGCTCAGTTCTCAGTTTTAGAGCCGATGGGGTACAGCAGCAACATCAGATCAATGCTGCAGCCACATAGGTGAGTATATGAAAGTTATACTGAGATGATGCCTGCAGCTACAGGCATCATCCCCATATTATTTTTTTTATTTTTGGTCGGCGATTCTCTCTTATGTCAAAGCAATCCTTGAGGATAATTAGCTGCTGCCCTTTAGGGCTGGGGAAAAAATCAATTTGAATCTTGAATCGAGTTGAGAGGTCAAATCGATTCAAATTTTAAGCAAATCGATTATTTATTTATTTTTTTTACCTGGACCGGTGCTGACACCGCATCGGTCCTGAGGAGCTGCGAGCAGGAGTTTTTAGTCAAGGCCGCGGCTTCGGCCTAGTCCGCGAGGCCCGGACACCGTGGACTAGGCTGAAGCCGCGGCCTTGAATAAAAACTCCTGCCTGCAGCTCCTCAGGACAGGCGCGGTGTCCATCAAAGAAAAAAAGATTAGAATCGTAAATAGAGTTTTTTTTTTTTTTTTTTTTATTAAATCGCCCAGCTCTACTGCCCTTCAGTGCCTCTCCGGACTCTCCCATCCCAGCGGGGAATCTGGCAGCAGATCCAGCGCTTACAACAGCTTATAATAGAGGTGTCTGGAGACCAGATCACCTCCGATCACCTCTATGGTCTAGAAGACAGGAAGCGACAAGCATTTTCGTCACTTCCAGTTTCTCGGATGTAAACAGCGCCATTTTTATATAGTGAAAGCATCTGAACACATGGATCTAGGTGTGATCAGATACTTTTAAGGGCAGAGGAGACATTTGGGGGTCTAATGGACCCCAGATCTCTCCATAAAGAGTACCTGTCAATGCTTATTGCTGTCACAAAGGATGTTTACATTTACTTGTGACAGCAATAAAAGTGAATAAAAAAAATGTAATCTAAAAAAGCCCCAAAAAATGTTAAATAATAAAATAAAATTTTAAAGGTCCCCTAGCCCCTCGAGCTCACACGCAGAGGCGAACTCATACATGGGTCGCACACGCATATGTAAACGGTGTTCGCACCACACATGTGAGGCATCGCTGAAAATGTTATAGCGAGAGCAATAATTCTAGTGCTAGTCCTCCGATGTAATTGTAAGCTGATAACCTGTAAAAAAAATGTTAAAACGTCGTCTATGACCATTAAGTTTGTCGCCATTCAACGAGTATGCACAATTTTAAAGTGTTACATATTGGGTATCTATTTACTCAACCTAACATCATCTTTTATATTTTACCAAAAAATTTGGTGATTGATTTTATTATTTTAAAACTCAATATAAGTGTGTGTGTGTGTGTGTGTATGTATATATATATATATATATATATAAATTAGTTTATAAAACCGCTGCGCAAATACCATGTGGTATTTTGCAAACAATTGCAACGGTCATCATTTTATTCTCTAGGGCCTCTACTAAAAAAAAAATATAATGTTTGGGGGTTCTAAGTAACTTTCTAGAAAATAAATACAGATTTTCACATGTAAACAAAGTGTCAGAATAGGCCTGGTCTTCAAGTGATTATGCAGACAGATAATTTGACATGCTTTTAAAGGCTCTTTACTCTGCAACCAGCTATTGATACACTTTGTTTTTTAAACCACAGCTAAATTGAAACCAAGGCAATGAGCAATCAACAAGATCTGGTCTTTTAGGACCAAACTCTGACTTTTGCTTTACTTTTCTGTGTTACACTCATGACACAAATTTCCAGAATAGCTCTCATGTCTGTCCATATGCACAGAATCTTATGGCTGAAAGACTAGTCTGCTGAAGCTGCCTACAAAAGACTCCATGCCCTTTTGAAGGAGGGTGTCTTTTTGGTGAGGCACTTGACAAATTCATCAAAGATGTCAGAGGAGGAAAGGTCCTTCTTCCACAGTAGAAGGCTCCAAAACCCCCCTAAAGGGGGTTTATACTTTCTTAAAAATGTACAGCAACACATCGCTCTTCTGAGGCTTCATCTTCACAGCCAAATGTCAGCTCTTCCTTTTGTGCAAGACTTAAAACATGGTCGACCAGGTCTGCCACAAAAATCTCTCCTTAATGAAAGGGGTTCCCTCACTCCTAAAAGTGGGGGTACATCTATTACGATTTGCATTCCTCTAGGTCACACATGTCCCAGACCTATGGGTTCAATCAGTGGTTTCAAGGGGGGGTACAAAACTCCATCCTCATCATTTTCTTCTCTTAGACCAGCCAACATCTGCCCAAGTACAGTCAGATTTACAAACTGCCGTAAACCATCTTTTGTCCCAAGAAGTACTTGCTCCAGATCCTCTGGAAGACAGGTTTCATCTCTTGTTCCAGTCCCTGTGAAGGGCAGGTTCAAAAGATTCTAATCAAATCTGTTCACAGTACCTAAACCCAATAGGGCTATTCTACCCTATAGCCCTAAAATCCCTAAACAAGTGCCCAGTTCACAAGTTTTGCATGGAATCTGCAATGTCATTTGCTTCTCTGAAGAAGGGGAATATCTAGCATTAAAAGACATTCAAGATGGTTACCTCTATATTCCCATTTACCAACCTCTTCAGCACCACCCCCCCCCGTCCCCCCGTCCCGCTATACAGAAATTCTGCAATCACCCGCTGTGACACATTCGGACGCTGTTACACCAGTCTGGGGGTTTGAAATCCCTGTGACTTAATCTCCTGAACGCACCTCGTAAAGGTACATATAGGAGGCGTTCTAATTGGTCGGCGCCATCACATTGGCGACGCCGACCAATCGAAACCCACCTAGCCTGTCCTGTCGGCGCTGGAGAAGAGGAGAGAAAGCTGTGGGGGTTTCAAATCCCTGGACCGGCAAAGCGGTGACCCGATGTCTCACAGCTTGTCCTTTTTATGAGAATAATCTTTCTGCATGATAATTATAAATGAGTAATTTTGTAAACGATAATATTTTTAAGATACAGGATCCATCAATATGAACACAGACTAAAAATAGGAGATTTATTCACTAGAAATGTATTCATACAGTCATATAGTTATGTATTGGTTGACAGAAAATGTTACAAATAATATGTAAAATCAAATAAAACACCTGCTAATGGGAGTGTTGTACTTTTTAAATGACACAGAAATGATAAAACTTCCCTGTAGAATCAATAACGGTATAAATTATGATTAGACAGAACATCTGTATTTCACTAATTCAGCTGTTACTATACTGCAGGTAAGTAAGTGATCAACAGCGTGAAATAAAATAGACGTTTGCTATGTCACCAAGGAGAAAGATTACAAAAATTGTACGGTAAAAATGAAGCTTAGAGAAAAATCTACGAATCGGTTATTGCCTTGAGGGGAAAATTAGTTCTCTAACTGTATAATCATCAATATTTTTAAATAAAACAAATGAATATAAGGTAAAAATCAATACAATATACCGTATTTATTTGCGTATAACACGCACAGGTGTATAACACGCACATTAACTTTAAGAGGGAAGTTTCAGGGAAAAAAAATTAAATTTTAAATAAGGAACTTTGAAGCAAAATAAGGGTCAGTGCCCATCTGCAGTCTCACAAGTGCCATCAATGCAACCTCATCAGTCCACATCAATGCAGCAGTCTCACCATTGCCATCAATGCAGCAGCCTCACCATTGCCAACAGTGCAGCCTGATTGATGCCCATTTGCAGCCTAGAGGGGACAGGGAGGGGGGCGGGACGAGCGCCGAAAGATTATATACAGTGAGATTCTCCTATGATAGACAGAACAGTGGTCCAATGGCGGCCTGGAGACGGGACTTCCTATTACAGAGGCCGCCGCGTAAACAGGAGATTCTCACTGTATGTAATCTGACAGCGCTCATTCCGCCCCCCTCCCTGTCCCCTCCGAGGCATCTAAAATTGAAGTATTGGCGTATAACACACACATTCTATTTGCACCCAATTTTTAGGGTGAAAAAGTGAGTGTTATACGCCAATAAATACAGTAATTACCTTTTCCAAAATGGCTGCTGGCCTAAAATGGTGGTTACCAGATTTTCCTAAAATGGCTGCTGTGTTTTCCTAGATGGTGTCTGCTTAAAGAAGAATTGCATCTTGCGTCCTTAAAGTTTGAGTATAAGGCGTCAAGTCTTCATGAGTGTGGGCGGGGTTCATGAATATGTTTGGGTTTATGAAGTTGATGGATGAAGTGTCTGTGTGTGGGTGTGTCTGAGTGTCTTTTGGGTAATGGTCAGTGGTCTTAAATACCACTTTGAACAATGGACTCATCAAAATTTTCATAACCCTAGCCCCAAAAGGTGGGACTTTATTTCCATTGGTGGAGGTAGCTAATAATTTACCTTTCTGGAAATCCTTTTGTTTGAATTGTCACTGCTTCTTTTAACCACCAAGGGTCATCGTAGAGCAGAAATATTTAATCTAAAATATTTATAAGAGGTATATTGTAAAAAGTGTTCATATCATCATGTGTATCTGACTGTATAGTGTTGCTAGTATATCTATAATATGTAGGAGCTCTGGTAACCAGTACAATGTGCGGGTATACATTTATACACTAATATCACACAAATATACTGAATATGAACATATTCCCCTGTAGCTACTATAATTACTTGTGTATTTAGGTAAAAGCACATGCTATATGGATATATTTCTGTAGACATGGTTAACCACTTCAGCTTCAAAAGGATTTAACCACTTCCGGACCAGCTGCCGCAGTTTAACTGCAGCAGGTTGGCTCGGCTGGCTGGTCAAATCAATGTTACTTTACGTTGCTTTTCCTTTTGGCCACTAGGGGGGGGGGGGCGCATGCGCTTGCAGCGTGTGCCCGGAGCCGATGTGAGTGCTCCGTTTTTAGCTCGTGACAGAGCGAGAACCGGGATCTGTGTGTGTAACACACAAATCTGGTTTCTCTCTCTCTCTCTCTCTCTCTCTCTCTCTCTCTCTCTCTCTCTCTCTCTCTCTCTCTCTCTCTCTCTCTCTCTCTCTCTCTCTCTCTCTCTCTCTCTCTCTCTCTCTCTCTCTCTCTCTCTCTCTCTCTCTCTCTCTCTCTCTCTCCCCTACAGTTAGAACACAGTTAACCCCTTCACTACCAGTGACGTTTATACAGTAATCAGTGCATTTTTATAGCATTAATCGCTGTATAATTGTCAATGGTCCCAAAAATGTGTCCAATTTGTCCACCACAATATCGCAGTCCCGATTAATTGCAGATCAACGCCATTACTAGTAAAATAAATTAATATAAATGCCATAAATCTATCCCCTATTTTGTAGAAGCTATAACTTTTTTTTTTTTTACCAAAAATATGTAGAAGAATACCTATGGGCCTAAACTGAAGGAAAAAAAAGATATTGTGGTTTTTTTTTTTTTTTTTAAATTGTCACTCTTTTTTTTGTTTATAGCGCAAAAAATAAAAACCGCAAAGGTGATCAAATGCCACCAAAAGAAAGCTCTGTGGAAAAAAAAGGACGTAAATTTTGTTTGGGTACAGCGTCTCACGATGACCTTGTTTACATAGGCAGAACCCCGTTCTGCCTCTCTAAATCACGATCGCGTGTGGCTGGTAGGCACTGAATCCGCTGGACCCGTGGGCGAGTGACTGGGCACGTGCCCGCAGTACCACATGCACAGACCGACGTACAGGTATATATGGCAGCATATATGCGGAAGGCGGTCGGCTAGTGGTTAACCACTTGCTTACGCCCTTCCTGCCCAGATAAATTTTCAGCTTTTAGCACTGTCACTCTTTGAGTGATAATTGCGCGGTCATACAACACTGTACCCAAATTAAATTTTAAAAAATGTTTCCTTTCTTTCTTTTGGTGGTGTTTGATCACCTCCCTAGGTTTTTTATTTTTGTTAAAAAAAATTTAAAGACCAAAATTCTTTTAAAAAAAAATAAAAAAAGTTTTATAATTTTTTAATAAATTTTGCAAACGGGTAATTTTTCTACATTGATGTACGCTGATGAGGCTGCACTGATGGGCGCTGATGAGGCTGCGCTGATGGCCGCTGATGGTTGGAATTGATGGGTGGCACTGATGGGTGACAGTAATTGGCACCACTGGTGGGTATTGATAGGTGGCACTGATTCCTGGCACAGTGGGCACTGATTTGTGGCACTGGCAGGTGGTACTGGTGGGCACATATGAGGCGGCTTCGCCTCTTCCTCTTCGGGACCGATGTCCTTTCAACAGAAGCCGGTGATCAGCTTTTTTTTTCTTCTCACGTTGTCAGCGTGAGAAGAAAAAAGAAAGATTACTGATCTTCTGTTACATCACGTGATCAGCTGTCATTGGCTGACAGCTGATCATGTGGTAAGGGGCCAGGATGGACCCCTTACTCCGATCTGTGATCACCCGAGTCAATGAGACTCGGGTGATTACAGAACGTGCCCTTTAGGGGGGCGTGGTGAGCGTGAAAAGGGGAGGATGTCAATAGACATGCTCCCGGCAAAGCAGATCCATGCTGTAGCAGTTATTCGGCTATAGCGTGGATCTGAAGGGGTTAAGATATATATATATATAAGTGTGTGTCATTCACAGCAATGATTGCTATACTTAAAACAATTCTTACTTCTAATATACTCTAAATAAAAATATATATATTTATACAGAATTACTACTGCGCCAGTAGATACTGAAATATGACTATATCTATGAGATAGAATATGATGTATTCCTTGAACACCTTTTTACCGTATACGTTTAAAAATAGACCGATATAAACTTCTTAGTGGAATGAGTTTGTTTTCTCTGATAGTTGCCTTTTAAAAGAGACTTTGGACAACCTTACTAACTATGTAATGGAACAATAGTGTAGCGCTAATATAAACAATGAAATGGCAAAAAATGTGCATAGACACAATCTGTATGTGAACAACAAAAATAAATGTGCATTAATACAGTAAACACAATAAGTGCATAAGTCCAATAATAAATATAAACTCCGAAGCAAGTGCAGGATGGAGTCCACAGAGATCTAAAAGGAGACTTTTTCCTGTGAAGGTGACACCAGACCAGCTGGGGAAGTGAACAGGTTGTCTGTAGTTACTCTAAGCAACACTTAAAGGCAAGTAAATAAATACTCTTACTAGCTGGGATGGACACACATGTCTTACCACAGTGGGTCAACAAGGCTCAAGATCCTGAGGGGTCCGGATCAAGCGTTGTGCATGGGAGATGGTTGGATGGATCGGATGCAGGGTCCCCGACTCTCCGTCCGAAAACTCCACAGGTGCGATGAAATCAAAAGTAGATGTGGCCCAAAAGGGAAGGTCTTCAACAGGGGCATATCTCTGACCCTCACATTGCTACTCAATAAATAATAATAATATAATAATAAAAACTTATAACTGTATACGGCATACAGATGCAGGAAATGTCCTATGTTAACCAAAGTTATCCAGAAATTTAAACCTTTAAAAAAATGTGTATAAAAAATATTATCAAAAATGAGGTGTAATGATAAAAATGGAGGCCAAGCATCATTGGATGCGCTTCAAACCTCGACTTGGACCTCTGTCATGTGGACTATACTGGCCAATGGGCAAATGAGTGTAAACCGTCACATGACCGGAATCTAAATTCCCATTCAAAGTTTACTTGACCCCGGCAGTGTGCGTCATACGTGCTCATGCTCAGTAGACTAGAGCCGCGCATCGCCACGATCTCACCGTCGGGGTAACGGATATATGTAATCACCTGATTGATAAGTTTGCCAATGTGGAAGCAAGTCCTGGTTAGAGGATCATGTGACACTGATGCTAGACGACGAACGGATCTACATCTCCAAAGAGGAACGCCGCCATACTCATGTCATCGGGTCACGTGGCGCAACAACATCACGGTCACATGACAACCTTGGCGTCCTCACCGTACCCAAGGTCACACTGTACCCAAGGTCCCGGTGGAATACAACTGAGGATATAAATATAGATAGATATATAACTTTTTTTACATTTGGGATATTTATTATAGCAAAAAGTAAAAAAATATTATTATTTTTTTTTTTTGTTTTTGTTCAAACTTGTCGCTCTTCTTCTTTTGTTTTATAGCGCAAAATATGAAAACCGCAGAGGTGATCGAATACCACCAAAAGAAAGCTCTATATGTGGGGAAAAAAATAATAAAAACTGGTATTTGGGTACAGTGTTGCATGACAGCGCAATTGTCATTTAAAATGTTACAGCGCTGAAAGGTGAAAATTGGCCTGGGCAGGAAGGGGGTGAAAATGCCCTGTATTTAAGTGGTTAAAGGCTTGGCACCATTCACACACAGCCTCAGCTCTGCCCTCTCCTTATTGGCTCTCTGGCTGTGATTGACAGCAGTGGGAGCCAATGGCGCCTGCTGCTGTCTCAGGCAATGATCGAGAGTCCCCGGAGAGCTGAGGCTCTCGTGCACATCAGTGGTCGAGATGGGGCCAGAAGGTTGCAAAGAATGCATTAAGGTAAAAAACCTTCCGCCTTTAAAACCACTTTGAATCAAACAGATATGCATCTCTGTGTGTGAAAAGTCCAAAAACGCCACAAAAAGGTCCAGTGTACTGTAACCTTTAACCATGCATATGGTTAAAAACAAATGTGCCCACAATAGTGTAAAACTGTATATAAAGTTTTATTGCAAAGGTTCAAAGCATTCACATAAGCTTAATGGGATAAATGCATCCTATTACTCCAGCTGGCTTTCAACAAAATGAGTAAAGACCGCTATATTAAATGACCTCACCAAGCTAAGTCCACGCCCCTACGCATTCTGTCAAATAATTACATCTTCAGGAGACCAACCGAATGCTGTTCATCATGTACTGATATAGTGTTTGGTTTGGTTTCTTCCACCCTCCTTTTCCAATCAGCAGCCTGCCACACCAAAGTAAGAATGGACCTAACAATAAGTACCACTGAGAGAGACAGCCAACTCCACATTAATGGTTTTGGAATAGGATGTCCGTAAAGCTCATATAGGTCTAAATTTCACGTCTTCACAAACTTTTTGTTCTTGTATTTTTTTTTTTTTTTTTTTAAAGTATGAACTTCATGCATTTGTTGAGACATATTTTGTTTTATTTAGGTGTATACGACTTGCTCTTGTACATGACATGGCTGAGAGCATTGTGGGTGACATCGCTCCAGCTGACAATGTTTCCAAAGAAGAGAAACACAGGAAAGAAAAGGTGAGTGCACTTCTCACTAGTCAGTGACACTGGAGCAGATGTATATTGCTAACCACTTAAGGTCCGCCTTATAGCAGTTTTTATATATGAGCCGACTCCTCCGGGTAGGGGGCATGTCGACAGCTTACTTCCGCTGTGATTACACACAACAGAAGCTGATGGCCAGGTGCATGGTACCCAATGTCCTCAGGCACCCACCAATCGTTAGGCAGATTGCAGTTCTGTCTCTCTGTCCATGTTCACAAGGCAGATTGCCATTCTGACAGGAGGGAAGGGATGGAATTTGTGTCCCTGCATGGCATAAATCTCACACAGTATTGTAAAACACTGGCAGTTAACCCTTTGCTACTGATGTTTGCCCCTTCCCTGCCAGTGTCATTCGTACAGTGAGGGTGCATATTTTTTAGCACTGATCTCTGTATTAGTGTCACTGGTCCCAAAAAGTGTCAGTATCAGAATGTCCGCCGCAATATCGCAGATCACAAATAAAAATATCAAATAGTTTGTAGACACTATATAACTTTTGCGCAAACCAATCAATATACGGATTTTTTTTTTTTTTTACCAAAAAATATATTAGAAACAGTATTCAACTGTCCCCATGGTGGAACAACCTGACAGCAATTGCTAAGTAGCAGTTGTATTAAAGCTGGACTACTTTGCCTTTTCCTCCCACTTTGTTTGGAACAAGCAGTGCACGTTGGTTGCAGTCATGTGCACTCCTCTATGTACACTACAAATCCTATAGTCCATCAAGTAAGACAAGATGACTTCCTTCCTACATATAGTGGCGCCATGAAAAACAAACACAGCCATCTTACAGGAAGTCAGATCAGAGCAGCAAAAATGCAATTTGGAGATTAGTTGAAAGCAATACAAGGTACTTTTCTCAATTAAAGTGATTGTAAAGTCTGTTTTTTTTTTTTTTCCTATAAAAAATAAGTCATGTTATACTTACCTCCTCTATGATTTGCATGGAGCAGCCCAAATTCTTCTCTTTTCGGGTCCCTCTTCAACGCTCCTGGCCCCTCCCTCCTGTTGTTTCCCTACAGCAAGCAGCTTGCTATGGGGTCACGCAAGCCGAGCTGCAGCTCCGTGTTTCCATTGACACATTGAGCTGCAGTTATGCCCCGCCCCCTCTCTCTCTTGATTTGTCTCCCCTGCTGTCAAAGTTAGTTAGCCAATGGGGCCACTGCTGTGTCTCAGCCAATCAGGAGAGAGAGTCCCGGATGGCTGAGACACTTGTGAACAGAGATGGGGCTGCTGCACACAGAACGCTTTTTATCTTACTAATGCATTAAGATAAAAAAAACTCATGCCTTTACAACCCCTTTAATAACAACTACTTAAATAGGATTTTTTGTTTTTTACTAGAGTTTAGTGTCATGTTAAGAAATTGCATTCGGTGCATGCGCGGAGCTGATGGCGGTGGACATGTTCAGTTGAAGCGCCTCTGTTCTCGGGACTTTACGGCCAAAAAAGACACCCAAATGGCAGGGTAAATAAGACAAGAGACTTACCCTAACCCTCCTTAGTGACCTGGTACTATTTAGAGATAGTTTTGGGAGCCACCCGCGTAAAATACAAAACAAAAACAAAAAAGATAATCCTCCCAGAGGCTCCTGCAAAATGGCGCTGTCTCACTCTCCTCACACAGTCACATCTCGTGCTGACAAGCAGCTGCATTCACCTCAGGAAAACTATGACACAGACTGTGAATACAGCGCCACCTCTCAGCATCAACAGGCAGGATCATTACATCCCAATGTAATAAAACAAATAGAAAAAATGTTATAGAAAGCATTAAAGCAGACCTCCGACCATATTACTGAAAAGTTGACAAAAGAAATTTGTGACTTAGGTCAGCACACTGCTGACTTAGAATACAGAGTAGATGACATTGAAACTAATGTATTATCTCATGACAATGAATTGGAGGCTCTTGAAGATGAAAACCTTAAACTACAAACGCGTTTAGAGGATTTTGAAAATAGAGCGCGTCGCTCAAACCTCCGCATATGAGGTATACTTGAGGCTGCTATTGACCTTCAGTCGACTATGACTGCACTTTTTCAAGAATTGATACTGTCAATACCAATTGAAAGATTAGAAATGGATAGAATTCATAGTTTTGGCGCCACACAAATCTGAAGGCACCCCCCCCGGTGACATCACAAAATTCCATTTCTTTCGCATCAAAGAGCAACTCGTGGCCGCCGTCAGGATCAAAGAATCCCTTATCTTTCAGTGTCACCTATATCGGCTCTTTGCCGACCTTTCCCCAATAACTGTGGCTAAATGATGCGCGATGAAACCTTTGCGTCAAAATTTACAGCAGCACCAGATCCCCTACCAGTGGGTATTCCCATTCTCTATTCGCTTCACGTATCAAGGTAACAAGCATTCATGTAGATCCTCTGACGAATTAATAAACACCTTACAAGAACTCCAACTATATAAAGGACCCACTGCTAGCCCATGTCGATGGACAACATCCAGCTCTCCACAAGGCTCCTCCAATTTCGGAAATTATAGAAGCAGACAAAACTCATCAAAGAGGGGTCGATTCTCTGGATCTAGATCTTTCAGACACAATGGACTGAATACCTTTTGCATACCAAGTTGAAGTTCACTCTTTTGCCTCTCCTCCGTTCTTTCTTTGGTCGCTAGGTATTTAATGTCTTCAACATATTCTGAATAAACTTCCTTGAATTGATATTATATTTCAACTTTAGAATTCCCCTTTAAAACCTCCCCCAGATTTAGATAATTATATTTATTATATTATCTAAATATTCCCTATTCCCTCCCTAATCTTTCCTCCCCTTCCTCTGCCTCACCCCCCCCCCCCCCCTTCTCCTTTCTCCTCCTTCCTCCATACTCCCTTCCTTCCCTCTCCATCCTCTCCTCCTTCCCCTTCTCAACTAAAACAGAGGCTAATATTGTTTTGATCAAAGCCCTAAATTACTAAGAATAAAATTTAGTAATCCAATAAATTTTAAATGCTACAGCCATTTTTTATTTAACGATCTGATTATTAATAACATTATCTACCTTTCCCACTACTTGCAATCCAGAGGCAATTAGTACTGTTCATAATTTAAGTTACATACCTTTTTAAAAGGTCAAATAAATGTTTATACTCACTTTATAATATTGAAAGTTGAAAACTAAGTAATCTTTCTCTTATCTTTGATTATTTTTCCAGATATTGCCAAACTTGGGTGTCCAAGAACATTTTTTTTTTTTTTTATTCTTGTTTGAATATACTTCTCGGCCGTGGGGCACTCAAGAAACTGTCACTGCTTCCCCCCCATTTCTTTTGCCCTAGGACTCTCCTCCTCCTTTTTTTTTTTTTTTTTTTTTTTTTTTTTTTGCAAAGAGCCTCCTCGGATAGACTCAATGCCTCTGAGTTAGCACTGTACACACGCTCAGTACGCCATCATTTAACTTTTTTAATATTTACACAATTATAAACTGTTTGTACACATGATTCTTACTCTCTCCTTTTTTTCTTTAATAATCTGTTTCTACTGCCTTCTTTTTTCTTGCTCTTCCCTGGGGTAACTATACATTCACAATCTATGTATGCAATATATTACAATAACCTCCTTAAGGTTTCTAGATGGCCCCCTTAAATGTCCTTACATTAAACGTACAAGGTCTAATCATTCCACAAAAGCGAACTAAAGTTTTCCGTTCATTGTCTTCCTCAAAAGCACACATTAGTATGCCTCCAAAAAACTAATTTCATTGAATTGTCAACTCCTAAATATTTAAGCAAAGGGGAGTACTAATAGCATTTTATCGAACTATACCCTTTTTCCTTCTGACAGAGATCAAAGACCCAGAAGGTCAGTATCTCATCCATGTTATTCCCCAATCACAGTGGTATCCTACTATGCTCCTAACATAGAAATCCATCATCATTCCTCTCTCATTTACTACAGGTAATAGATGCACATAAAATAGGTACACTTTTGATCTGTGGAGATTCAAACCAAGTTCTATATCCTTATCTAGATAAATCTTCAACTCCTACCACATACAGCTCTCAATCTCGATTGTTCCAAAAACGTCTTCAAAAACATTCATTGCTAGATTCCTGCATGAAATCAATCCTACGAAATATTCTTTTTATTCCCATCCACATAAATGTTTTTCCCATACTGATCACATTTTAATCTCAATAAGTATGTCCCCGGAATTGCTTACTTCATCTATTATAACTTTTACATGGTCCGATCACTGTGCTATACTTTCAACTTTCACTTCTCTAATACCTAAAGCACAAGACCCCACATGGTACATTAATGATTCAATCCTATCTCACCCATCACATTCTGACCTAGAAATAGTAATAAAATATTATCTGACAAACAATGAGACTCCTGATACATCTCCATTAACCTTATGGGAAGCACATAAACTGGTTCTTCGAGGGGTATGTTTACTGCAAGCATCATACCTTTACAAAGGAAAAACGATAGCTGCAACAAAAATTTGAAAAATAATTCAATACTTGCCACACAAACTTTCAGGTAGATAAAGCATGTCTAAACTTTGACCTTTTCCTATCAGAATCCATAGACCAAACCTTACGTAAATCCAAACATCAGTTTTATCTCAAGCAAATAAGCCTGGCACCCTTCTTTCCAGAGCACCAAAAGTAAATAGGCCATTTAAACTGATTTGACTAAAATTACCACATGATACATACACCAGCAACCCAGTAAAGATCCTACATACCTTCCACAAGCACCTTACCTCTTTATACAAAAAAGGATCTTGATCTTGATCAATCCTCTGCAGAATCGTTTTTCTCACAAATTAAACTTCCGACTATTCCCTTAGCTCAACATTATGGCCTTGAAAGCCCTTTTTATACCTATAGAAGTTTAAATTGGCAATTAAGTCTCTTAAACATAACAAATGTCCAGGCCCTGACGGTTTCTCTGCCCTCTATTAAAAGAAATTTTCTCATATCCTTGCTCCAATGCTGACAGATGCTTTCAATTCCCTTCTTAATAATCAATCCTTTCGCCCTGAAACATTAACAGCAATAATCTCAATGATTCTTTAACTTCGGTCAGATGAAACATCTTGTGCTAATTATAGGTCCATATCCTTACTAAACCTCAACATAAAATTACTAGCAAAAGTTTTAGCGACTGGCTTAAATAATAATATAATAGGTTCTTTAATAAACAAAGATCAAGTAGGCTTCATTCCGTTATGCCAAGCAGCTGATACGGATTCAAACACGACAGATACCCATATGCCTTCTGTCGTTTGGATATCAAAAAAGCGTTCAATACAGTATAGTGGCTCTACCTACATTTCGCCCTGCAACGATGGGGCTTCGGTCCCCATTTTCTTAATTTCCTCATTATATAATTTCATCATTATATAATAGTTCCAAAGCCTATGTTAAATATGCTGGATACAAATCAGGCGTGTTTGACATCAGCAGAGGAACACGTCAGGGTTGTCCACTTTCCCCACTCTTATTTGCCCTACTTTTTGAGCTCCTTGCTCAGGCAATCCGTACTGACCTCTCATTTAAAGGGATAGATTTACCTGGTCATCAACATAAACTGTCTATTTGCTGACGATATCTTAATCTCTATGTCATCACCTCATATTTCTGCTCCCAACCTTATAGCAAGCAAACTTGATCATTTTGCCCGCACCTCTGGTCTAACTATTCTCAAAAATCTACAGCCTTAAATATCTCCTTAACTCCTCATATTCTACAACAAGCACAAACCTCCCTCCCTTTCTCCTGGTCCATATCACCTCTTGCTTACTTAGGAATTAATCACTTGCCGACCGCTGCACGCCGATATACGTTGGAACAATGGCAGCGGTGGGCAAATGGGTGTACCTGTACGGCCCCTTTAATTGACGGGGCTAGTGGGTATGCGCTGCGTACAGCGTGACCGTACCAACGGGTCCCACAGACTCTGTCCGCCGGTGTCCCGCGATCGTGTCACGGAACCGCAGAACAGGGAGATGCCTATGTAAACAAGGCATTTCCCGGTTCTGCCTAGTGACATGACAGGGATCTACTGCTCCCTGTCATGTCAGTGGTAGCCTATCACTCCCTAGAACACACTTAACCCCTTGATCGCCCCTTAGTGTTTAACCCCTTCCCTGCCAGTGTCATTTACACAGAAATCAATGGATTTTTATAGCACTGATCACTGTATAATTGCCAATGGTCCCAAAATAGTGTCAAAAGTGTCCGATGTTAAAATTATCTGATGTGACCGCCATAATGTCGCAGTCGCAATAAAACATTTTTTGTTTATAACGCAAAAAATAAAAACCGGAGAGGTGATCAAATACCACCAAAAGAAAGCTCTACTTGTGGGACAAAAAGGACGTCAATTTTGTTTTGGTGTAACGTCGCACGGCCGCGCAATTGTCAGTTAAAGGACGCAGTGCCGAATCGCAAAAAGTGCTCTGGTCAGGAAGGGGGTAAAATCTTCCGGTGCTGAAATGGTTAAATGTACCCCCGATCTTTCTGACATCTTCTCTGCTAATTTCCCTCCATTATTGCGGCAAATCTCCAATTATGTTAAACAATGTTCCTCTCTACCTATATCATGGATAGGTAAAATTAACGTAATAAAGATGACTATATTACCCAAAATCTTGTATCTTTTTCGAGTTTTACCTATTCTTGTCCCAGCATATTTCCTCAGAAATTTGCAACGTAAAACACTTGCGTTTATTTGATGTTCTTTGAAACCTCGTTTGCCTAAACACACACTTTACCTTCCCAAACTAAAAGGTGAACTTGGGTTTCCTAATTCCACCCCTTCCACGCAGCTTAAATATTCCTAAATATCACGCGAAACATGAAATTCCGCTTTGGGTAGCTCTAGAATCAATTGACTGCGACCCACTTTCCATAACAAACCTAATATGGTCTAATCCCTCTGATCGTAAAAATAAGATATCTAAACATACAGTTGCTACCTGGGATAAATTTAAATTAGTCAATGGACTACAGTCTCCTCCACGTGTACCCCTTTTAACATTTATTAGAAACCCACTTTTCTACCCTGCATGTTCTCCTAAATCTTTTAAAGAATGGATCTCCTCTAACCCAACTCAACCCTGTGAGCTTATCGTCATCTACCTCATTTAAAACATTTCCTGAACTATGTGAAAGTCATAAACTTCCCCATTCAAAACCTTTTCGTTTTCTGCAGATTACTTTTTTTTTTTACGCCTTATACATTTTGAAAGCATATGCAAATGTGATCCCAACTCAAAGGGACTCATATACAATCATCTTATTACTTCACCTAAGGCAGAACTACCATCATATGTGGTAAAATGGGAAAGAGACCTTGCATTTCATTTGTAAGCAACCGTGTGGGATAAAATCTGGGCCACAACAAAATCATCTTCACAAAATATTACTGCCTTAGAGACCAGTTATAAGGTACTCACGCACTGGTTTCGGGTCCCTGTGAGAATTGCGAAATATGTTCCCCAAATATTCTCAGTTTTGCTTTTGCGGCTGTGGTGAATTAGGATCACATTTCCATATATTTTGGGATTGTCTGGTTACCAAAGATTTTTGGAAAGATGTTTTTCCCATGTTCTCAACATTATTTAAAAAATCTTTCAATCCTGCCCCTACAATTGCACTTCTAAGCCTAAAAGCGGCCTCTATCTCCCACACCCAATTCAAACTCCCTCTACAAATTACCACAGCCGCAAAGCAAACAATTGCCAAAGCTTGGAAACCCCCATCATTAATGATTTCTGAAACTAAGAATAGAATAAATCAAGCCATGATTCCTTCAAAAACAGAAGCCATATCCAAGGATAACATCTATAAATTTGAGAAAATATGGAGTCCATGGGTGACTCACTTTCTTCCTCCCAATTTTGACACCTCTCTACTAAGACCTTGGTAATATTGCTACATATATCTATCCTGCTTTCTCATAATATATGACCACCAATATGAGATACTTCGGGGATCCCTACTATCTTTGATTTCTTTTTCTCCTTTCCTTTTTCTTTTTTCTAAATCTCCTCGTTAGTCTGTCTTCCCTTCTTCTACTTACTCTCTTAAGCAATACTGGTAGGGGAATTTCTATTCCCTGATTTCCTTAACTATCGTTATACAATAGATATATAGTTCCAATGAAAAAATAAAAACCTATTGTTTTCACACAAAACCATTCTTTAATCTCTAATGCATCCTATTCCAGTGATATATGCAAATTAATAACTAAGATCTATCTTTTTTTTTTTTTTTTTTTCTCTCATCCCTTATAATCATATTATATATAAATGTTCTATCTGGTTTGTATTCATTCATTTTCAAGACAAAGCATAATTTAAGAGAGATACTAGATCTTCATCTACATAGGCTAAGTTAAAATTTTAAAATATTGGAACTCAAATTCAATACTGTTTTCTAGTATGTGATTTCTACTACTGCTACCATTGACTGTACCTATGTTTGTTAATGATACCTCCTGTTTGTAATTATCAAAAACTTAAACAAAATTGACAAGAAATTGCATTCATTTGCACACATAAAGTGAGAAATAAGTTGTTTTCATGTTCACTAGATATATCATAGGCTTACGTATTTTTGAAGATGTCCACAATTGAGCGTCTAAATGACCTACTGTCTTGGCAAAAGCATAGTTTAACTGGTTGTTAACCTTTACATATACCCAGTGAAGTGACTGGCCTCAGGTGATACACCAAGATTAAACAAATTCTCCTACATGAGTTGTAACTGTTTATCTGCAGTCTTCTCTTCTCTGCAGCGATTCAAAGTGCAGAATTTGTAAAGCTTGTCTGAGCTGTCAGGGGAAAAAAAAGGGAACGGAGAGCTGAAAATACACTGCAAAGCTCAGGTAGGAGAGCTCTGAGAACCGATTGGAGGCAATGGCACAGCACACAGGAACAGAGCTAAAGGCTGTCGATCACAGGCTGTGTGCTTTAGATCCCTCCCTTTGTCACCTTTTTGTCTGTTGTCAGGAAAACTTGTCAGAAGTGACAAGCACACACTATAGAGGAATATATTTTGTGCATATTTTATGTCTGAGGTTTGCAACCACTTTAAAATGGGTTCACCCAAGCACCAGCATGTAGGAGGAGTAAGTCACATGTATGACCATATCCTGTCCATGGAATCGGTGTTAATGCACACTGTTTTCTGTGTACTTGTGATGCTTTGTCCTGATCAATGAAGCCTACAGTGTTTTCTGACCACTGATCAAATTGCTTCATCAACCAAGACGCGTAAATTTGTAGCAAACGGCAAAGCACTTTACGTAACTCTGCTTCTATAGTGTATTTTCATTGTGTGTCCTATCTAAATGGAGAGCGCTAGGCCTGGGGCAAGGCTTTTTAGCATGTTACTGATTTTCAGAAGTTGCAAAGTGCTATTGTTTAGAAGCTGATGCTTCTGGGCAGGCAGCATTTCCAGAACATAGCAGACGCTCTGCAATATGGGGAATCTTGATAATAGGGACATAAGGTACTGAATATTACTTTTGTCTTGAACACAGCTAGCAAAAACTGAATTTCTCAGACTATGCTGTAATTTTATTTCCACTTAGTAGCTGGAAATGACCAGAGAGCAAACCTCTACTTTGCCAGGTATGGCATTTTGCAAAAGCAAAACCCTTTAATTTAAAAATGCATCTTGCACAGGCAATGCTTTTTTATTTTACATGTGTCTATAATTTACAGAGCTGCACAATGCTATTACATGTGACAGCTTATAACTGGAAATAGACACTATATTGTCAGAAAAATAGGTACATTGAAAATAACCGATTTGTTTGGAAAGTTTTATAAAGTGGTTTCAGCAATGAATTGGTAAAAGTTTTGCTAGCAATAAAGCCTATATTAATATATGGGCTCTTGAGTTCATCTAGCAATCATATATCCTCCTACTCTGTAAAGCTTAGAGCACATCTAGCGTTGTAGATTATTAGATAAAAGAGAAGTGTAGGGGTTTTTTTCCCCCAAATAATACTTGCTTAGGTGGATGCAGCATCAGTCCCCTGCCAGCTCAAACACTGAAAACTGAGTGATTTAACACCACCGATCGCTTGGTTCTCAGAGCTCCCTGAGCAGAGAGCTGGTGACTGTCATGATAATGGTAAACAGCACAAATGGAAGGGGTGAATCTCCTCAACAGGGAAACAGACTGTAATAAAAACAAAAACAAGTAAACAAATCCCACCCTCAAATTTTTCACTTGCATATTGCGAGTGGAAAATGAGGGGTGGAGGGGTGGGTGAGCACCACCGGCAGGTGGGGTTGAACGAGAGCCGTTCTCCCAGCCAGGGGAAGAGAGGAGAGGAAGAGTCGAGCTGGCCGATCATCAGAGAGCGAGGATTGCCCACTGTAACAGCTTTCATTTGAATTGCTGGGTTCCCGGCGCTGCTCAGTCACATACAGAAAAATAAGGAAAACACTGCGCTCTAGTGCAAAAAACTACAATGTAAATAGACCAGCAGCTGCATACATTGTGACAAACAATAAATGATATATGGAAAAGAAAATGCAGTGCTACAAAATGTGAAAGTTTAGGTGTAGCTAAACCTATTCAAAGAGAATAATATGTTCAACAGTGAAACATGTATTCAAACAACCTTATGCAAAATAAAAGTGTATGGCCACTATATGAAAGTCAACATACAGCAGAGGAATTAATCAAAATTAAAATGTTTCAAAAAAACCTGCATAGGCAGGAGAAGTGGTGTGAGTCTTTAAGTGAAAGACAACAAAGTCACTGTTATATATTGTGAATCCGTGACTGTGAACCGACATCAGGTTGCAGGACATCAGTAACTGCAAATCAACATCTCAGTATGGGCCGTCAAGGTGAACACATCAAAAAGTAAAGAAAGAGTGGGTACTCTTACCAGATGGCGTGGACTCCTCTGTCGTATGACATGGAGTTGATAAGGCATGGAGCCCGACCTGGGCTAGGAACGATATCCAGAGCAAAGGAACCTCTGTCACACTCCCCGACCTCTCTGGTGGAATGTAGGGGTGTCCCCTTCCTTACGCTGCCTTCGTTTATTTTATCAGTGATCACTTTTATATTTTTTTGTACAGTGTTTTTTAGAAATAAAAACCCCTGGTTGATCTGCACTATGCGGAAGTTTTTATTTTTTATTTGCATAATATTTCGATGAAAGACACTGCCTTCCAGTAGCCACTTCCATCAGGAGGTCTGGACCGAGTCTGCCCTCTGTTCCTCATCTGATGACGTTTGGTGGTCCATTGGTTGATATCCATTGGGCCATCCCTCCGGACACCCCTACATTCCACCAGAGAGGTCGGGGAGTGTGACAGAGGTTCCTTTGCTCTGGATATCGTTCCTAGCCCAGGTCGGGCTCCATGCCTTATCGACTCCATGTCATACGACAGAGGAGTCCACGCCATCTGGTAAGAGTACCCACTCTTTCTTTACTTTTTGATGTGTTCACCTTGACGTCCCATACCGAGATGTTGATTTGCAGTTACTGATGTCCTGCAACCTGATGTCGGTTCACAGTCACGGATTCACAATATATAACAGTGACTTTGTTGTCTTTCACTTAAAGACTCACCCCACTTCTCCTGCCTATGCAGGTTTTTTTTAAACATTTTAATTTTGATTAATTCCTCTGCTGTATGTTGACTTTCATATAGTGGCCATACACTTTTATTTTGCATAAGGTTGTTTGAATACACGTTTCACTGTTGAACACATTATTCTCTTTGAATAGGTTTAGCTACACCTAAACTTTCACATTTTGTAGCGCTGCATTTTCTTTTCCATCAGTCACATACATCCCCGCCTCCTCGCCCGGTGCCGCTCTTGTCACACAGCCCCGCCTCCTCACCCGGCGCATTTGATAGAACACCGGTCCAGTGCGGGGAGGCGCCGGGCGAGGAGGCAGGGCTATATGTGACGTGAGCAGCGCCGGGAACCCAGCAATTCAAATGAAAACTGTTACAGCGGGCAATCCCCGCTCTCTGATGGTCGGCCAGCTCGACTCTTCCTCTGCACAGTGGAGGCTGTATTGACGGGCACAGGTGGGGCTGTATTGACGGGCACTGGTGGCGAGTAACCCTTAACCTTCCTGACAGTATTCCCGAGTGTGGCTCGGGGTTAAATTTCAGCACCATTAGCGGTAACCCCGAGCCACACTTGGGATTACATCTCAGGATCCTGGTGCAGTGTTACTTACCTTGTCCCCAGGATCCTGCGATGTCCCCCCGCGGTGTCTGCGGGCTCCGTCCTCTGCCCGAAGCCGCTCTGTGCAAGGCTCCGTTCCCAGCGAGCGTCATGACGCACGGGGGTGGAGCCTGGCAGCAAATTCAAAAAAATTTAAAAATCATTACACACACACTACTGTAATCTTACAGATTGCAGTAGTGTATGAAATCATGATCGAGAGTGACTAGCTCTCCTAGGTTTATAGGGGGGGCCGTGCCACATCCAATAATACATAAACAAAGAGAGAGGGTTCCCCTAAATGGATTTTACAGGCACTTGCAAAGGAATTATGTATAGTAGAGGAGTACAAAATCATATAAAGAATAAAAGAGTATTTTTATTTATTTAAAGATTCTCATATATTAAAAACATTGTGGACATTATGAACAACGAAAACATATTATATGTTTAACATATTACAGATTTCTCTGAAACTCATGGTTGTTCCCCTCCACGGAAATCTTTAGTAAAAGGCGAAAGATTTATTTGATCTGAAGAGAAACCAGAGTATTTACTACCTTTTATTAAAGATTTCCGCGGAGGGGAACAACCATGAGTTTCAGAGAAATCTGTAATATGTTAAACATATATTATGTTTTCGTTGTTCATAATGTCCACAATGTTTTTAATATATGAGAATCTTTAAATAAATACAAATACTTTTATTCTTTATATGATTTTGTACTCCTCTACTATACATAATTCCTTTGCAAGTGCCGGTAAAATCCATTTAGGGGAACCCTCTCTCTTTGTTTAGTGTATGAAATCATTTCGCATCCCTTTTGTCCCCAATGCTTTGGCCCCTGCATGCAGTTTTATATTATATATACTGTTCTTTCTGCCTGGAAACTGGAGATTGTCCATAGCAACCAAAAAGTGTCCCTTTACGTCAAAAGTGGCTTTAGACCAGCTAGAAAACGGCAATAGTAAATTAGAACACTTGCATGATTGAGCGATAGTGAATCGTGGGGAAATTTATTTTATTTTTATTATATTATTATTTTTAAAATTTTTATTTATTATATTATAATTTATGATTTTGTGCTTCAAACTTCATCATACCTGGGATATCTACTAGACTCTTGGTGGACAGATCTAAGTGTGTTATTGCTAAGAATTGCAGGCCTACAATATAAAACGCCAAATTTCTATGCAAAATAATTGTACCGCTTTGAGACGCAAAAATCTGAAATAATCTTACCGCCAGGGAGGTTAAGGCCTGGCTAGTAGCTCAGGACTTGAAATTTTGAGCCCTGATCTAATCCCTCTACACTTGATTCAAAACTAAAAAAAAATGTTTCCTTTAGTTATACTTTAATATCAGCCCTTGGGGTTGGCACACAGTTTTGCTCATTTGGTACCATTACAGTCTGGTACTGGTGACCATTCCTAGAGATTTATTTATTTTCCTAAATAAATACAAATGACAATTTGCCATATATCTCTCTAAGCTATGATCTTTATATTGCTATTACAAATTAATTTAACCACTGGGCCTCAGAATGTTTTTCTTTTTGCATAAGAAGAATAACATTTACCTGTTTTAAAAAAAAAAAAAAAAAAAAAGGCACGCACGACAGTTAGATTTATGCTCTTCCAGGGAAATATGGGGCATGACTGTTGTATGTAAGCAATATCTAATTTTGTGATATGTTTCTTAAGGACGCTATGAAGCATTTATCTCACTTGCTACCTGATGACCTGAAGAAGGAGATATATGACTTGTGGGAAGTAAGTAGATTTTTTTTTTTTGCCTTTTTTGCCTTTTATAGTGCACTTTTATAATCCCCATGTGTGTTTCCAAATGTTTCTGAAGATTTGTTTTATTTTTTTAAGGTCACTTGAGTCTTCACTTTGCACAACCATGAATGTTCATATTGAAATAGGTTAAAGTGGTTGTAAACCCATAAAAAAAAAAAAAAACTAACAGCTACAAGACAAAGGCATAATGAGCTAGTATGCAGAGCATACTAGCTTATTATGTAATACTTGCCTGAGATCGAAGCCCTCACTGCCATGCCCATACACAGCACCGGTCGGAAACATCATTATTATTATTGGCTTACCTGTAGCAAAAACTGGTCTGTAAGGGTTTACAACCACTTTAATGCTATGTCTGGAGGAACATTTTATTTTATCTGTAGATAACCTTAGACTATAACAGTATGTAAACATTTCCTTTTATCTTACAAGGAAGGATTCACAGAACTGTACAGACTTTGTCCATTTGCGGCATACATTTATGTGCATAAAGTACCTATGTATGTATGCATGCACATTATGGCAAAGACCTTAAAGTGGTTGTTAAGCCAATATCTCATCTTTATATAATCCCCTTGGTCAGATAAAAAGCTGCATCTTAGTGCCTGTGCTTTATAAAAAAAAAAAAAAAAAAACACATTTTTACCTGTTTTAACAGTGTCTTCCAGCGATCTCATGACTCCTGTCAGCTCTTCCCATGTGATATCTCCAGTGGGCGGGGCCGAGATTCCTCTGCTGACGTCAGCTGGAGAGGAGAGGAGCACAGAGCCTGGAGTCATGTGATCGCTGGAAGACACTGTTAAAACAGGTAGAAGTGTAGAAGTCTTTTTTATTTTTATGTGTGTGTGTGTGTGTGTGTGTATGTATATATATATATATATATATATATATATATATATATATATATATATATATATATATATATATATATATATACCGTATTTATCAGGGGAAAGTCGCAGGTGCGTGTTATACGCCGATCCCCTGCGATCCCGAGCTGTCAAAACTTAAAAATCGCCGACCGCGATTTGAAAATGGCGCCGCCAGCGCCGAAATACACAGAGCCAGTCCTCGGCTCTTTCCGGCGGCTCTCGTTTACTTTCGGCTCCACTCGTAGTCCCGAGCGGAGCTATCCGAACCTACTCTGATAGCTCCGCTCGGGACTACGAGTGGAGCCGAAAGTGAACGAGAGCCGCCGGAAAGAGCCGAGGACCGGCTCTGTGTATTTCGGCGCCGGCGGCGCCATTTTCAAATTGCGGTCAGCGATTTTGAAGCCCAGGAAGCAGGGACAGGGGATCGAAGGCTGCACTGGGGCAAGGCTGCACTGGGGCAAGGCTGCACTGGGGCAAGGCTGCACTGGGGCAAGGCTGCACTGGGGCAAGGCTGCACTGGGGCAAGGCTGCACTGGGGCAAGGCTGCACTGGGGCAAGGCTGCACTGGGGCAAGGCTGCACTGGGGCAAGGCTGCACTGGGGCAAGGCTGCACTGGGGCAAGGCTGCACTGGGGCAAGGCTGCACTGGGGCAAGGCTGCACTGGGGCAAGGCTGCACTGGGGCAAGGCTGCACTGGGGCAAGGCTGCACTGGGGCAAGGCTGCACTGGGGCAAGGCTGCACTGGGGCAGGCTGCACTGGGGCAGGCTGCACTGGGGCAGGCTGCACTGGGGATGGCTGCACTGGGGATGGCTGCACTGGGGAAGGCTGCACTGACATGGCTGCACTGGGGCAAGGCTGCACTGAGAAGGCTGCAATGATGTGCATTTAAATGTAAGTTTTTTTCCCTTCAACTTCCCTCCTAAAAGTTTTTTTTTCCTTAAAATTACCTCCTAAATTGGGGTGCGTGTTATACGCCGGTGCGTGTTATACGCCGATAAATACGGTATGTATATATATATATATAAAGATAGATAGTATAGGCACTGGGACACAGCTTTTTATCTGACAGAGGGGATGATATACAGATCAGTTAATTTTGAAGCAGTGGGGAGAGGAGTAGTTCAGCGATAGCGAGAGCAGACAGGGAGGGGGAGGAAGACAGAGGGAGACACAGGAGAGCTGCAGATAGCAGCATATGACGGAGGCACATACGTTAACGGTGTCAGGGCTCAGCAGCCCTGATATATTGTGGTCAGTGTACAGAGGGGAGGGTAGAAACTGGCAGGATCAGCCAGATATTTCAGGTGTTACAGGAGGCCACATGTCCATGTTTCACAGGTGCATGCTGGGAATCAGGAAACCAAAAAGCATCACAAAAATGTGTAAAAATGCAATATACTTTTTTGAAAAATGCATACAGCTTTTTTTCAGAGCACCAGTGTGAAAGGGCTCTTGCTATTTCTTTCTCATCCATTGAGGGACACAAGAAATCTTACAGTATACTGTTGGGTTGTAATGCTACCTACAAGAGGATTGGAACCTGGCAAATAAAAAAACGTAAGCCAGCCCAGGATAACCCCTTCTTTACCCAGTATGCCTCTATTTTCTGCTAGTGTCCTTGAAGCATGGACTTTTTTTCTCTTGCTCTGCTGAGTGAAGTCTCTAAACTTTTTTTGGTAGAGTTTTTTGTTCGTGGATACCTAGACACACTCACAAAATAGTACAAAAAATATCGCTTTCAAATCAATCGTATGATCTGATCGTTAGTCCACAGCTTTTGAGTGTTCATCCAAAATTATCCAAAGGGACAACAACAGAATTTTTTTCTCATACGATACCAGATCATGCGGTTTTTCATTTAATCAGTACAGTATTCATCCGAAAATACACTACAATACATTACATCACTTCCGAAGTTGTATTCTGTCATACGAGAATTTTTGAAAGGTGAGTAACTCTTCATTTTTCAGTATGAGACTAGCATGCACAAGAAAAAAAGGACAATCATTGTAAAGGTTTCTTACGACCTCACTGTTTGAGCCACATATATGGTAGCTTTGGAGTGCCACTGAATTGGACATTTTGGGGCTAGCCTAGACGTGACCTTCTACCTTACATTATCTTTGTATATGAATTTATAATTGTAATCTACAGCATGTTTTCCCCTTTTTTAGATTTTTTTTTTCCCTAAAATGTCATCTGTGTACATATATTTTTTTGCTGATGAGTTATCTGCCAGTGACTGTCAGTCCCACTGTCAAAAGTACAAAAAAAAATCTAAATCTAGTATGTGGTGTAATTTTCTTTTGATTCCTGCAACTGTTCTGCAGAAGATGTCATGGTTACCAAGGTGACCCTCTTCCTTTACATTTTAAGCCAAGATTGCTTGTTCAGAAAGAATCTAATTCAAGAGAATTTTTTAGTCACTTATGTTCATTAGTGCAGGGAGGTCTGAAATTGTGCACAGCGATCCCCTGTCAGTTCCATGCAAAATACTTATTAAGCTTCATGCACACAGTCATACACAGAACCTGCAAGAACTCTGTATGACCGTGTGCATGAAGCCTTAATAACCACAGATATCACATTGTGTACTGAGAAAACAAACACTGATTGGAGATATGGTTGTTGCTGTGGGCCACAGAGTGCACTTTACACATACAGTGGGGAAAATAATGATTTGCTCCCCTGCAGATTTTGTAAGTTTGCCCACTTACAAAGATATGAAGGGTCTATAATTGTTATCATAAGTGTATTTAAAATCATAGAGACATAAGATCAACCAAAAATCCAGAAAAAACACACGATACAAATGTTATAAATTTAGTTGCAGTTTAGTGAATAAAATAAGTATTTGATCCCCTACCAACCAACAATAATTCTGGCTCCCACAGACTGGCTACAGTATGTGCTCATGTGCACACAGATTAGTCCTTTCAATTTAAGAAGGTGCTCCTACGACAACTCGTTATGTGTATAAAAAAAACACCTGTCTACAGAATCTTTCTTCCATGCAAACCTCACATTTTATGGGTAAGACCAAAGAACTGTCAAAGAACGTCGGGGATAAGATTGTAGACATGCACAAGGCTAAAATGGGCTACAAGACAATCGGCAAGAAGCTTGGTGAGAAGGAGACAACTGTTAGAGCAATTATTTGCAAATCGAAGAAATACCACATAGTGCCTTGAAAAAGTATTCACACCCCTTGAGATTTTGCAATGTTACAACCAAAAAACTTAAATTTATTTTATTGGGATTTTATGTGATCGGCCAACACAAAGTGGCACATAATTGTGAAGCGTAAGGAAAGCGATAAATGGTTTTCAGATTTTTTTTTTACAAATGTCTGAAAAGTGTGGTGTGCATTCGTATTTAGCTCCCTTTACTCTGATATCCCAAACTAAAATCTAGTGAACCAATTGTCTTAAGAAGTCCTGTAATTAGTAAATGGAGTCCACCTGTGTGTAATTTAATCCTCAGTATAAATACAGCTGTTCTGTGAAGCCATCAGAGGTTTGTTAGAGAACCTTAGTGAACAAACAGCATCATGAAGGCCAAGGAACACACCAGACAGGTTAGGGATAAAGTTGTAGAGCTGTTTAAAGCAGTGGTAGGTTATTAAAAAAATAAAAAAAATATCCCCAGCTTTGAACATCTCAAGGAGCACTGTTCAATCCATCATCCGAAAATGGAAAGAATATGGCACACCTGCCAACCTACCAAGACATGTCCGTCCACCTAAACTGACAGGCCAGGCAAGGAGAGCATTAATCAGAGAAGCAGCCAAGAGGCCCATGGTAACTGTGGCGGTGCTGCAGAGATCCACAGCTCAGGTGAGAGAATCTGTCCACAGGATAACTATTAGTCGTGCACTCCACAAATCTAACATTTATGGAAGAGTGGCAATAAGAAAGCCTTTGAAAGATCCATAAGAAGAAGTCCCTATTGCAGTTTACGAGAAGCCATGTGGGGGAGACAGCAACCGTGGAAGAAGATGCTCTGGTCAGATGAGATCAAAATTGAACTTTTTGGCCTAAAAGCAAAACACTATGTGTGGTGGAAAACTAACACTGCACATCACCCTGAACACACCATCCCTACCATGAAATGTGATGGTGGCAGCATCATGTTGTGGGGATGCTTTTCTTCAGCAGGGACAGGAAAGCTGGTCAGAGTTGATGGGAAGATGTATGGAGCCAAATACAGCGCAATCTTAGAGTCTGCAAAAGACTTTGGACTGGGGCAGAGGTTCACCTTCCACCAGGACAACGACCCTAAACATACAGCCCAAGCTATAATTAATTAAATGGTTTAGATCAAAACATATTCATGTGTATAGAAAAAGTGTTTTGCTCAAAGTGCAGACCTAAATCCAATTGAAAATCTGTGTCAAGACTCCAAAATTGCTGTTCACAGATGCTCTCCATCCAATCTGACAGAGTTTGAGAGTTTGAGCTGTTTTTCAAAGCAGAATGGGAAAAAACTTCACGCTCTAGATGTGCATAGCTGGTAGAGACATACCCAAAAAGACTTGCAGCTGCGATTGCAGTGAAAGGTGGTTCTACAAAGTATTGGCCCGGGGGGGGGGGGGGGGGAGCTGAATACAAATGCACACCACACTTTTTTCAGATATTTATTTGCAAAACATTTAAAACCATTTATCATTTTTCTTCCACTTCACTATTATATTTTTGGTTGTAACATCGCAAAATGTGGAAAATTTCAAGGGGTATGAATACTTTTTCAAGGCACCGTAATCATCAATCGCCCTCGGTCTGGAGCGCCATGCTGGATTTCTCCTCATGGGGTAAGAATGATCATGAGAAAAGTAAGGGGTCAACACAGAACTACACGGGAAGAGATTGTGAATGATCTCAAGGCAGTTGGGACCACAATCGCCAAACAAACTATTGGTAACGCTATACTCCGCCATGGATTGAAATCCTGAAGCGCCCGCAAGGTCCCCCTTCTCAAGAAGGCACATGTACAGGCCCATCTGAAGTTTGCCAATGAACGTCTAAATAATTCAAGGACGGATTGGGAGAAAGTGCTGTAGCCAGTTGAGACCAAAACGAAACTCAACTCGCCGTATTTGGAGAAAGGAAAAATGCTTACTATGACCCCAAGAACACCATCCCTACAGTCAAGCATTGAGTTGGAATCATTGTGCTTTGGGCTGTTTCTCTGCTAAAGGTACAGGCTGACTTTGCCACATTTAGGGGCCAAAAGATGGGGCCATGTATTGTAAAATCTTGGATGAGAACCTTCTTCCCTCAGCCAGAACACTGAAGATGGGTCACGGATGAGTCTTCCAGCATGACAATGACCCAATACATACCACCAAGGTAACTAAGGAGTGGCTCAAGAAGAAGCACATTAAGATCATGGAGTGGCCTTAATCCTGTAGAAAATGTATGGAGCAACTTTGCCAAGTGACAGCCAACAAACCTTAAAGGGGTTGTAAACCCTCGTGTTTTTTCACCTTAACCACTTACGGACTGCCCGCCGCAGTTTTTTGTCGGCTGTTTGAAGGAGGATATTGTATTCCCTTCAGCGGGCAGTCCGCTACAAGATAAAAGTGGTCTCTGTGGCGGATTCGCCGCAAGATAACTTTTATTGGCGACGGGAGAGGGCCCCTCCCGCCGCATTCCTGTGCCCTCCACCGCTTACCGGAGCTGTCAGCAGCAGTGGAGGCGATCTCGTCCTGTCACTAGCTGGGTATGGAGACGAGTGAGGGAAAGATGGCCCCCACCCGTCTCCATACAATTGCTGGTTGGAAGCAACGTCAAAACGTCACTTCCGCCCACAGCTCTTAAAGGGCCATTTTTTTTTAAATGACTTTTTTTTTTTTTTTTTTTTGCATTTCAAATATGAGGTCCTGTCATGCTTTTTTCTATTACAAGGGATGTTTACATTCCTTGTAATAGGAATAAAAGTGACGACTTTTTTTTTTTTTTTTTAACTGTGTAAAAATAAAAGGTAAAATGGTAAAATAATTTTTTTTTTACACGCGCCCCGTCCCGACGAGGTCGCGTGCAGAAGCGAACGCATACGCAAATAGCGCCGCATATGAAAACGGTGTTCAAACTGTACATGTGAGGTATCGCCGTGATCGGTAGAGTGAGCAATAATTCTAGCCCTGGTTCACCTCCGTAACTTAAAATATGCAACCTGTAGAATTTTTTAAACGTCGCCTATGGAGATTTTTAAGGGTAAAAGTTTTTCACCATTCCACGAGCGGGCGCAATTTTTAAGCGTGACATGTTGGGTATCCATTTACTCGGCGTAACATTATCTGTCACAATTTTTAAAAAATGGGCTAACTTTACTGCTGTCTTATTTTTTAATTAAAAAAAAAAGTATTTTTTCCAAAAAACGTGCGCTTGTAAGACTGCTGTGCAAATACGGTATGACAAATTATTGCAATGACCGCCATTGTATTCTCTAGGGTGTTAGAAAAAAAATGTATAATGTTTGGGGGTTCTAAGTAATTTTCTAGCAAAAAAAGACTGTTTTTAACTTGTAAACAACAAATTTCAGAAAGAGACTCAGTCCTTTAAGTGGTTAATGCATTAAGGGGAAAAAACTTCTGGCAGTGACCCCCCCCCCCCTGTTTTACTTACCTGAGCCCCGCAATTCTCTCGGTGGAGACGCGCTTTCCCACTCTGCATGGGGTCCCGGCTCTTGATTGGATAGATAGCAGCGCAGCCATTGGCTCATACTGCTGTCAATCAAATTCAGTGACGCAGGCACCAGGGGGTGGGGACGAGTCCGGCATTCATGTCTATGGACGCAAATGCTGGACTTGGAAGAGCGCTTCTCCTAGGGGGGTTATCTGATGCGAGGAGAAGACGCGAGAGCCACCAAGATGTGACTGAACCAGAGTTTTGTAAAGTGGTAGAATTAGACTTTATGTACATGGGACGTTTTTATAACCTCTCCTGAACGATTTAACTTGACAGATTAGTAGTAACCCAAGTTCAAAGCTTCTGTTTTGACGCGTTTACATTTGCGTTTTAGAAACATTTTTTTTTTTATAATTTTTTTTTTTTTTTTTTCAAAATGGCCAAAAATGAAAAACGCTTGTAAACCAAAAGCGGCTAAACGCAACTAACTATGTTTTAGCCGCGTTTGGCGCTTGAAATGCCTTTAAACTCAGCTGCCTAGAAACGACCCTGTGTATATGGACAGATAAGATAACATAGAGGAGAGTTCATGGGCAGTTGAAAAAAATGCCCAACTGGTACTAAACGTTCGTTTAGCAGCAGCAGTGTACATGAGGCCTTATGGCCTATCCCTTGAGTAAATACAGTACCCCTTTTAATGCATGCTAATAGTCTGCTTTGCTTGCTGCAACTTGGCATTGCATGCTATTGCTGAGCCTGTGATCTACTAAGACCCCCAGATCTTTTTCCATCCTCGATTTCCCCCCAGAGGTTCTTCTCCTAGCTAGTAACTTGCATTCATATTTTTAGCCCCCAAGTGCCTTACTTTAAATTTTCAATATTAAACCTCATTTGCCGTGTAGTTGCCAACCCCATTATTTTATGAAGGTCTTCTTGTAAAGTTTCTAAATCCTGCTGTGAAGTTATTACCCTGTTTTTAGCTTTTTATGGATTGCAAACACTGGGATTGAACAATTTATACCAACCTCTATCATTTATAGACAAATGGATGTCATTTTTTTTACTTTGCCAATAGTTCCACTTTAACATGCCATCCCATCCTGCCTCCGAACACAGCACTTCTATAATGTATGTATTTCACCCTCAACACTACGAATGAACAGAATGATCCAGGCACATCAGCTAGATAGTCAGTAGCTAGACTGTGTACTTTTTCTGTGCCTTGGAGAGGTCTAGTGTTAATCTTCTTATGGACAAAGTCATTTTCACAGTGCAATAGCTGTATGTCAGGCTTGAAACATAATTCTGTGAATGAGCACTATACTGCTGCAAAAATTTTTATGCCTTATGGTGATTTTTACAGTGATGCCAGCAATGCCAATTACATGGGCGCAGGATTTAACTTCACACTAATGAAATATTTAAGGAAAACGGGCAGAAAGAGGAATTAAATTGAATAATATCAAATACTGGGACATCATTAAAACATGTTTATTAGGATGAAAAAACAAAGACAGAAATTGCTATGCTCTTTAAGCAGATCCCGGAGGTATGAAAAAATAGAAATACAGAAGAGATGGCAAAGTAGGCCATAATGTTTCATGCTTGGAGCAACAAAAGAGAGACAAGCTGCCACTGCTGCACGGCGAGCTGTGTGGTCCTGATGAGGGTTAATTTGACAAGCAGGAAAAATGTGATGACAGTCTTTACATTCTTCTTCTTCACTTAATATAAAACATTTTTTTTAGTAGTGTGTGAACCAATGCATGATATTTCCCCAGCTAAAACAGCATGTGGTGTCAGATGCTGGACTGAATGTAGTTAGACATGACATGACGTTTAGAGACCAATTTCCAAACAGTCTGATATATCACCATTTGTTATAAGGATAAAAATCTTCCCTGGTTAAAAAGCCGCTCTGGGTAATTTCTGCACCACTTTTTGCCATATATTAAAGAGGTTCTAAAGCCTTAATTTTTTTTTAATTTGTTTTACCTCAATGTATTAAAGTAGAAGTTCACCCTAATGCTAAAATCTCTAAATCTACTGTCATCAACAATCTCAGACTAACCTATCTAGCCCTGTGCAGAAGAAATTGCTATACATACCTTTTTCTGAAGTCGGTCCGGTCCCATGTTAAGCTGTCAGTGGCGGCTTCTTTGTGGAGGCGGGTGCAGAGGATGCAGCCAACAATGGATATGCCATAGTAACTCTATGAGGGAATTCACTTCCCACCCGTTGTCGGCTTCCGCTGCTGGAGACTGGACCAGAACGGCTTCAGAAAGGGTATGTATAGTGATTTCTACTTTACTAGTCTTAGATTGTTGATGCCAGTAGATTTTGAGATTTTAGTATTAGGGTGAACTTTCACTTTAAAGGCCAAGTTCACCTTTTTTTTTTCTTTTTTTCCTAAATTCCAGCTCCCCTACGTACCAATATAGCATTCATGTACTTTTTTTGCAAACATATTAAAGCTTTCCATAAAATCTACAGACTCGGACCTTACTGTCCTCCATCCATGACTCAAAACGGATCTATTGCTTCTGTCTTACATCCTTACAGACTGTAGGTCGTGACACAGGAAGGAGTTGACCAGCTGACCTCTTTAGCACACACTTTGCATCATCCACCCTCCCACTCCCAGGTGCACGTTAGCTGTTAAGCACCGTTTACAACTCTGCATAGCGGGAACTCGCATTCCCACATGCGTTTTTTTTTTTTAGCGGGGGGGGGGGGGGGGTTTGGAGCATTTTCACTCATCACACATAGGGCAGCCTGAATGTGCTGCTCTACACACAGCACCAAAGTGGCTTCAGAACTTTTTTTTTTTTTTTTTTAGCAGAGCTTGGTGCGTTTTTTACTGTGATTTTTGTTGCAGTGCATTTCTGAAATGCAAGGAAACAGCACACCAAACACAGATGCAAACACACATTTTGCCATGTGAAAAAACTAGGGGCAAATGCTGCAAAATGCACAGTAAAAAACACGCAACCCACAGAACGCCAACATGTCCCATAAGCCACATATAGCACAGCCCATTAAAATCAACAGGCTGCCCTATCCGTGTCACAGGAAAAACGAGCCACAAACCGTTCGCTCCCACTATGCTGGATGTGAATGGGTCCTGATAGTGAAATTGATGCGGTAACACAAGAACAATAAGGCTCCATTAACATCTGTGCATTTCCTTGTATTTCAGAAATGCTCTGCACCAAAAATCACAGTAAAAATGCACCAAATTCCACTCTAAAAAAAGTTCTCTTCTTTGGGGCGATTGCTGTGTGTAGGGAAGCCCATTCAGGTGGATGGGCTGCCTTATGTGTGAGTAAAAATGCTCCAAAACGCCTCCCCCCTCGCTATAAAAAAAAAAAAAATGCATGTGGAAATGCGAGTTCCCGCTATGCAGAGATGTGAACTGGGCTTGACATCTGAGTGTTTCTGTCCACTCCCTTCTATGTACTTGTTTAAAGATGGCCATACACTATGCAATCTGATTGTGTATTCAGCGAGAAGGGTGATCACTGATTGCATTTCATTTAAAAAACGTGCAGCTGGGAATGGGAGGGTGGATAAAGCAGGGTGTGTGCTATTGAGATCAGCTGGTCAAGCTTCCTGTGTCATGACCTACAGTCTGTAAGGACGCAAGACAGAAGCAATAGATACGTTTTGAATCATGGATGGAGGACAGTAAGGTACAGTTCTGTAGATTTTATGCAAAGCTTTGATATTTTTGTAAAAAAAAGTACATGAATGCTATATTGGTACATAGGGGAGCTGGAATTTAAGGGAAAAAAAGGTGAACTTGGCCTTTTAAGGTAAAAAAACCTGTGTAACATTAATGGGGAAGTAACATCACTGCTCCCAGGGATCAGCTACACAGCCATTATCAGTTGACTGCAGAGGATCAAGGAGCTACAAGGGAGCGCAAGTAAAGTAAGTATATGGTGGTCAGGGTATGCCCTTAGCCAGAGCCGGTACAAGGGGGGGGCGGAAGGGGCGGATGCCCTGGGCGGTACAATTGGGGTGGGGCGCAGTGAAGTGTCCTGCCCTTCGCTGACGCCGTCACTAGTTTGCTGGGACCGCGGGTTTCCCCAGCAACCAGTGACGCTGTGTGCATGCGCCCGCCCCCTGCTCTTCACTGCAGGTCTCGCAGACAAAGATGAGCTCGCACTCACGGGCCGCGAGTAGGGGCGCCGTCACTAGTTTGCTGGGACCGCGGGTTTCCCCAGCAACCAGTGACGCTGCGTGCGCCCACCCCCTGCTCCTCACTGCAGGTCTCGCAAAGACGAGCTCTCTCTCACGGGCCGTGAGTAGGGGCGTGACGTCACATGCGCGCCCAGCCCCCCTGCTACTCATGGTTCCCGAGTCCTGGCTCAGGCTCTCCATATCTTGCAGCTTCCGCAATCCACCCCTTCAGTATTTCAGTTGTGCGATGTGCCCTCCTGCATTCCAGGTATGTGGGCCAACTAGTGATCACTCATGGCTGGGCATATTTTGTTAAAGGTCACGTTGATGGGCAGCTTTTTTTTATGTTAAGGGGCACTCTGATAACAAACAAATTTTATTTTAAGGGGAATGCTGATGGATATATTTTTAATGTGCACACTGATGGGCATATTTTCTTAAGGGGCACACTGATGGACACATTTTGTTGTGCCCATCAGAGTGCCCTTTAACATAAAATGTGTCAATCAGCGTGCACATTAAAAATATACCCATCAGCGTGCCCTTTAACATAAAAGGTGTCCATCAGCGTGACCCTTATTTTATGTTAAGGGGTACGCTGATGGGCACATTTTATGATAAGGGGCACTCTGATGGGCATATTTTATTTTAAGCGCAACACTGATGGGCGCCATTTTGTATTAAGGGGCACACTGATGGGCAGTTTTTACATTAGGGGGCACGTTTTGTTGTGCCCATTAGAGTGCCCCTTAATATAAAATGTGCCCATCAGAGTGCCCCTTAACATACAATTTGCCCATCAGAGTGTCCCTTAATATAAAATGTGTCCATGGGCAAATTTTATGTTAAGGGACAAGCTGTTGGACATATTTTCTGTTAAGGGGCACTCTGGCAAATTTTCTGTTAAGGGGCACTCCGATAGGCACATTTTCTGTTAAGGGGCACTCTGATGGGCATATTTTATGGTAAGGGGCACTCTGATGGGCATATTTTATGGTAAGGGGCACTCTGATGGGCAAATTTTATGTTAAGGGGCACTCTAATGGGCATATGTCATGGTAAGGGGCACTCTGATGGGCACATTTTATGTTAAGGGGTACATTTTGTTGTGCCCATCAGAGTGCCCCTTAAAATATAATGTGCCCATCAGGGTGCCCCTTAACATAAAATGTGCCCATCAACACATTGATTCTTTCTTAAGGGGGGGGGGGGGGGGCGCAGTTTGCCATCTTCGCCCTGGGCACCAAATGGCCTTGTCCCAGCACTGCCCTTAGCCACTGTATTATTTAGGCAGACCGGGAGGAAAGTTTTTCTCAACTTTGTGGCCAGAACAATTTTCAGAATGGTGAGAAAGATATAAAGGTCTGTGAGGTACTACAAGTCTTATAAAATTGAACACAGTTGGGTTGTTTGACAGACTCGATTAATGTTGAGATCAGGGGATGGTTTGCCCCCCACAGAGCCCTGATCCACTCATCATCGTATGTCTGTCTGGGATTACATGAAGAGCAGAAGGATTTGAGGCAACCTACATTCACAGAAGATCTGTGGTTAGTTCCCCAAAATGTTTGGAACAATCTGCATGCCAAGTTTCTTCAAAAATGGTGTGCAGGTGTACCTAGAAGAGTTGATGCTGGTTTGAAGCCAATGGGTAATCATGCCAAATATTGATTTTATTTAGATTTTTCTTCTGTTTTACTTACTGTGCATTTTATAAATTGATATAAAAAAAAAACATAACACAGATTCACGTGGTAGAATGTGGAGGAGAATTTAACAAAGAATTGCTTATGTGGCCTTTATCGATATTTATTGATCACGAGTGAATAGTGGGTATTCTATATAATTATTAAAGCAGAGGTAAGCCCATCGATTTAGCCATTTAAAAAAAAAAACTGTTACATTCCTGGCATGTGTGACTAGAAATTGCCTCTTGGCGCCTGGGCTTTTCTCAGCCCAATCACTATTGGTACATTTCCAGGTAGAGGGGCGCACGCCCACCTGGCTGCGGTCTCACTGGCTCACCAGGTTCTGGCCAGGGATTCATGTCCAGGACCCATCAATCGTCGGAACGAATGACGGCGAAACACAGCTCTCTCTACTGACAGTGGTTATGTGCTGGTTTAAAACCGGCACATCCCTTAGTAAAACAGTACACGATGCAGTTACATTACACTCCCAGGGCACACAGTTAACCCTTTGATTGCCCCAGATGTTAACCCCTTCCTACCCAGTTTCATTTGTACAGTGACAGTGCATTTTATGATCACTGTATTAGAGTCACTGGTGATGTCAGTGTCCCAATTCCTGCCGTACTATCGCAGTCCATCTAAAGGTTGCTGACCATCGCCATTACTAGTATATAAAAAAAAAAAAAAAAAAATCACATTATATATATATATATATATATATATATATATATATATATATATATATATATATATATATATATATATATATATATATATATTACCACCAAAAGAAAGCTCTATTTGTATGAAGAAAATATATAATTTTCATTTGGGTACAGTGTTGCATGACTGTGCAATAAAGTAGCACAGTGCTAAATAACAAAAAAAAATGTCTCCTAAATTCAAAGCAAATTTTTCAAGCCCTGTTTTAAGTAAATGTTGGGTTAGGTTATCCTTCTAGGTGTGGATTAAAATTGTTTGTGGCTGTTTACACAATACTCCAAAAAAGTACTTGTTGACTTTGCAAGAAATCCAGTGAGCTTGAACCTTTCTGTGCATTCTGCCAGTACTGCATTAAAATCTTATGATGTGTAATCAGCCCTGCTCATTTCACCTCTACTGATCATCTCCCCTTATGTGATGGAGGTGAAGAAAGGGGGGTGGGTGTTCCTAACATAATTCCTGTCCAGGGTGACAACTCTGCTCCTCCATAAATACAGTACAAAAAGTTAGCGTTGTCAGTCTATTACCAGAAGTGTGTTTGTGACTAAATATTCAGGTGCAAATTAAATCAAATAAAAACCGCAACCACATCTAAGGACTGGTAAGTTGTAATATATTAAATATTTGTTGTTAGGTGTGATACACGATAGCAAGGGTCTCCAGACTTTCAAAATAAAAGGCCAGTTTATTATCCTCCTGACTTCAGTGGGGCTGCACTGCAGCCAGTAGAAGTAGGAAATGTCCTGGCATTGGTAACAATGCTCCTTCATAGGTGTCACTGGGAGGAGTAGTGCCTCCATTGTTAGTGTCAGTGGGATGAATAGTGTCCCATCATTGGTGACAGTGGAAGGAATAGTGCCCATCATAGGCATCAGAGAGGGGAATATTGCCCCGTGAGTGGTGTCAGTGGGAGGAGTAGTGTCTCATCATTGATGTCAGTGGGAAGAATAGTGTCCCACTGTTGGTGTCAATGGCAGGAATTATGCACCATTGTTAAAATGCTTGTAAAGCCTTGTGTTTTTTTTCTTAAAATAACAAATCTGTCATACTTGCCTGCACTTTGCAATGGTTTTGCACAGAGCAACCTTGATCCTCCTCCTTCTGGGGTCTCCCGCTGCCGCTCCTGGCTCCACCTCCCTGCCGAGTGCCATGGGGGCACTCGTGCTTGCTCCAGAGCCCTGTACTGAGTGTTCATAAGACACAACACCCCCCCTTCCCTCATCGCTGGCTGTAAATGACAGCCAATGGCTCCTGTTACTGTATCTGAGCTAATGGAGAGCGAGAGACTTGGGAGAGCCTCTGCTCTCGTGCACATCACTGGATTGAGATCAGGCTCAGTTTCAGTTTTAGGGGATCTGTTGGGAAAGCTGCATGCAGAAGGTTTTTTACTTTATTGCTTTTACAAACACTTTAATGTCAGTGGGAGGAATAGTGCCCCAAGGGCCAGATAAAGGCAAGCAGAGGGCTGCAGTTTGGAGACCACCGCACTATAGAAAAGAAATCATGATTAGTTTATCTTGTGCCCCATGCCATAGGATTCCCGTTTGGAATTGCTGACTTGGCTCTATTTTGTACTAGTCACTCAGAGCTAAAACACACTTTATCACTATTGGCAGTAAATAATCAATATGAATCCTTGAGAAAGAAACCGTTTACATGTGAGGCTCCAATATGTTTCAGTACAGATTTCACAGGGATGTCTCTGGAAAGCTATCATTTTTTTTTCTGGCATTATCCACAACATATATGTAAGATGTCTACATCGCCTATATGATGTTTTTGAACGATTGATGTACAAGCCATATAACTGGTAAAATTTTCCCTTTCAGGTTAAGAGAGGCTTGTTTATTGGAGAGTATTGTAGATCACAGGAAAAACATCTTGTTCTGGGGATCCTTTTGAAAGCAGCATTTGAATGCTGCAGTGACTCAAGCTTTGAAGTTTAGTCCCATTTGATGTTTAAGGAAATAACTACCAGAACTAGGACTGTTACAATTTATTCTAACCTCATACAAAATACATATGGATCCATATTGCTGAGCCTGGCTGGAGAATGAGTTAAATAGCAGATCAGCCGGGATGTTTGATGTAGGCTCATACTGTTACACATTTGACCTAGAATAGATCTGAAAAGTTTTGTGCTAAAATGTCATTGTATTCAATTATTATATGGATTGAAATTTAGCATCCCATTTTTCTTATTGACATATCTGAAATAAAAATCTGTTATGTCCCATTGCAGCCAGTCATATTAAAAGTTTTATTCTCAAACTGTGAATGTGATGTGGCAATATTCACAGTTTATATTTTAACCACTTCAGCCCCGGAAGGATTTACCCACTTCCTGAACAGTCAATTTTTTGCAAAACGGTACTGCATCACTTTAACTGACAATTGTGGGGTTGTGCGACATTGTACCCAAATTAAATTGATGTCTTTTTTTTCCCACAAATAGGGATTTCTTTTGGTGGTATTTGATCACCTCTGCTTTTTTTTATTTTTTGCGCTATAAACAAAAAAATCGACAATTTTGAAGATTCTACATATTTTTGGTAAAAAAAAATGCAATAAGAGTATATTGATTGGTTTGCACAAAAGTTATAGCGTCTACAAAATAGGGGATATATTTATGGCTTTGGTATTATTAATTTTTATTTTTTACTGACCGTGATCAGCGATTTTTAGCGGGACTGCGACATTGCAGCAGACAAATCGGACACACTTGACACTTTTTTGGGACCATTGACATTTATACAACAATCAGACCTAAAAGTAGCCATTGGTCACTGTATATATGGCACTGGCAGGGAAGGGGTTAACACTAGAGGGCGATCAAGGGGTGAGGTGTTTCTAACTGTGGAGGGGAGGGGACTGACTGGGAGTAGAGAGAGATCACTGTTCCTGGTCACTAGGAACAATAGATCTCTCTCTACTTCCCTGACAGAACGGGGATCTGTCTGTTTACATTGACAAATCCCATTCTGGCTCTCTGAGGAGCGATCGTGGGTCGCCTGCGAACAACGCGGCCGCTGGCCACACGCGCCCCCTATAGCTTCTAAAGCGCCCAACATACACCTACAGTGGTTTGCACAGCCATGCCAAAATGCCGCAGTATGACAGTGGCTGGTTTGCAAGCGGTTAAAGGAAACCTTTACTGAGAGAATATGGAGACTGCCCTTGATGACCTCTCATTCTGAAAATTCTATTTGTCTGGCTGTCTTGCTAATTCAGTGGATTCAGTACTTTCTATGGTACTGACCATGAACAAGTAACGGGCACTTTCTATTTAGAAAATACAGAAGGCATCTAGAGTCTGGCAATTTTTAGCTAGATCACGGTTTCTTTTTATAGATGAGTGGCAGCTGACATTTAATCTTATAAGAAAAATGAAAAATGTGTACATTTTCTACATAGGAATATGAGTTCCAGTCCAGTGCAGAAGCAAGGTTTGTGAAAGAACTGGACCAGTGTGAAATGATCCTACAAGCTCTTGAGTACGAAGAGCTAGAGAAGAGACTAGGGACACTGCAAGACTTCTATGATTCAACATCAGGTATTGGTTCATTTTAATGTGTTACTAAACCCACAACCGTAAAATCAGTCTGTGTATGCAGTAAAGCTTGCTTTCTTTTTCATACATCATGGGACACAGAGTCAGGCTAATATTCATCTTACTGGATTATACTCCATCTCCAGGTGAATGGACACTTGTAGACCAAAGGTCTTCAGACAGAAAGTGATCCCCTATATAACCCCTCCCATACAGGAAGCACTTCAGTTTTTTACCAGTGTCTGCACAGTGGATGGCACGGTTTGTTGGAGCTCTCTGAGCTCCAGGTGTCTAGTCCCACAATTGGTTCTTAAATGAATCAAGGGATGGACCGATTGGATCCATTTGACACAGGCTTTATATGCTTAGATAAATGGTACCTGAACCTCGTAAAGCAGACTCAAGATCCTGCAAGGTATTGCCTGTAATGCCGCCTCCGGGCGCTGGATCCTGCGACGTGTATTCCTGGACACCACAGCGCTAAGGCATTCCAGCAGGGTGCTGTACAGGTCCAAGGGAGTGGACCCTAAACATAAAAAGGGTACCCAGTCCTTGAAGGTCCTCAAGTGACTGAACCCGCCATGAAGGGTGAAGATTGGGCTCTTAGTTTATAAGCTGCCCTGCGCCTGAACAGGCAAGGGAAACCCCTTTACTTATTATTGTGGGGTGTCCCAGTGATTGTAACAATCAGTCAAGCTAACTAGAGGCTGGAAACCTGTGTGCGGTGAACAGACGGGGGAGTTTTGGGCTAGCTTTGGGTGTTTGCAAAGTATACCTTTTTTGCTTGTATCTGACTGTCTTTTTTTTTTTTTTTTTTTAACCTGTATGATGGCGCACGACGGTGCGCCATTTCGCCTTTGTTCACCACGTGCATTCGCAAAAGCCTTTTATCTGGGCACACGAGGATTTGCGTCATACGCGAATACAGCCACGCACGTTTGCCGGGACCAAAAGCTTCAGGTGCGTCAGATAACCCTCCATTCGGCTCTCTGAGTCTTCTAGGGAGGATGGTATCCTCCTTCGAGGCAGTGCCCTATGCCCAGTTCCATTCTAGGCCTTTACAACAAGACATCTTGTTGGCCTGGATCAGAAGAGGAAAATCCCTGGATTATCCAATGTGCTTATCTCCTTGGGCACACTTATGCCTAAAGTGGTGGTTGCAGGGTCAGAACCTGCGAAAGGGAAACTCCTTTCTCCCGGTAACTTGGAGAGTACTGACTACAGATGCCAGTCTCTCAGGCTGTGGAGCGACCCTAGAAGGGCTCACAGCTCAGGAGAAATGGTCAGGGACAGAACAGATCCTGTCCATCAACGTCCTGAAATTACGGGCAGTACGTCTGGCCCTATGGTCCTGGACGGTGGAGCTTCAGGACTGCCCTATCAGGTTTCAGTCCGACAATGCCACTGCAGTGGCCTATTTAAACCACCAAGGTTACCAGAAGTCGTTCAGCTCTGAAGGAGGTGAACCACATACTAGCCTGGGCAGAGGCACATGTGCCAATTTATATCGGCAGTCCATATCCCGGGAGTAGAGAACTGGAAGGCAGATTATCTAAGCCGCCAGCAGATCTGCCCAAGGGAATGGTCCCTACACCCAGGGGTTTTCCAGGAAATTTGCCAGCGTTGGAGATGGCCAGAGGTCAACCTATTGGCATCCAGGTTCAACAACAAGCTACATCAATTTGTGCCCTGAAAAAGGGATCCTCTGGCAATCGTAGCAGATGCTCTGATAGTTCCATGGAGACAGTACTCCCTGGTTTATGCTTTCCCTCCGATCCCTCTCCTTCCACATTTGTTGCACAGGATTTGGAAAGAGGGGGTTCCAGTCATTCTGGTGGCACTAGCCTGGCCCAGAAGGCCCTGGTTCCCGGAGATTTGAGACTGACAATAGACGGGCCAGGGATGCTTCCACGTTGCTCTGATCTACTGTCTCAAGGTCCTATATTCCACCCCAATTCACAGTCTCTAAATGGCATGGCTATTGAAGCCAGGGTGTTAAAGGAACGTGGCATCTCAGGATCAGTAGTGTCTACCCTAATAAATGCTAGAAAAGCTGTCACTAGGAAAATTTATCATAAGGTCTGGAAGCCTTGTATTGCTTGGTGTGAAGCCAGAAAATGGCATCCTCGGAAATGTGATTGGGAGAATTCTCTGTTTTCTACAGTCAGCTGTGGAAATCAAATTGGCTTTGAGTACAATCAGAGATCACATTTCGGCCCTATCCGTATTCTTTCAAAGGCCTTTAGCCTCCCATTCACTGATCCGAACCTTTATGCAGGGGGTAACTCACTTGCTTCCCCCCCATTAGGTCACCTATGTGTCCTTGGGACTTGAATTTGGTGTTGTCTGTGTTACAGAAACAACCATTTGAACCCATCAAGGAAATTCCATTAGACTTGCTGTCCTCGCAAGCTGTTCTAGCCTTCCTAATGGCCATCACCTCGGCTAGAAGGGTGTCTGAGTTGGCGGCCCTTTTGTGCAGGGAACCATACTTGATCCTTCACCGCGACAGGGTCGTGTTATGACCTGTTCCATCCTTTTTGCCAAAAGTAGTTTTGGCCTTTCATTTAAATCAGGACATTATTTTGCCTTCTTTTTTTTCTCTCAGCCTCGCTCGGCGGAAGAGAGACGACTGCACTCACGGGACGTTGTGCGGGCAGTCAATGTTTTTTTTGTCTAGATCTATGGAGATCTGAGGATCAGACTCGTTTTTTGTTTTACCAAAAGGACGCAAGAAGGGGTAGGTAGTTTCCAAGGCTTCCATTGCCAATTGGGTCCATCAATTGATCATTCAGGCCTACGGTCTGAAACATAAAGCTCCTCCCTTTAGGGTGAGAGCTCATTCTACCAGGGGTGTAGGAACCTCCTGGGCTTTTTGCCATCAGGTATCTGTGGCTCAGATTTGTAAGGCTGCTAACTGGTCTTCAGTGCATACGTTCACAAAGTTTTATCAAGTGGATGTTCGAGCAGTCGAGGATTTGGCTTTCGGCCGCAGTGTACTGCGGGCTGCCGTATAAGTTCTGATGGCTATTGTTTCGCAGGGTGTCTCCCTCCCCTCAAGGCTATTGCTCTGGGATGTCCTAGTAAGTAATGAATATTAGCCTGACTCTGTGTCCCATGATGTATGAAAAAGAAAATAGCATTTTTTTCATCATACTTACCTGTAAAATCCTTTTGAGTACATCATGGGATACAGAGATCTCGCCCCTCTTTTTTGAGGATTCAGTGCTTACTACAAAACTGAAGCGCTTCCTGTGTGGGAGGGGTTATATAGGGGATCACTTCCTGTCTGAAGACCTTTGGTCTACCAGTGTCCATTCACCTGGAGATGGAGTATAACCCAGTAGGTAATGAATATTAGCCCATGTGTCTCATGATGTACTCAAAGAAAAGCATTTTACAGGTAAGTATGACGAAAAAATCCTAATTTTATACTCACTGTGGAACCTAAGGGGTTAATCCTCTGCATTGTGTAAAAAGGCTGCTTGATCCTGGCTTCTCTGAGTATCCCCTTCTTCCACTGTCCCCTAATGATTTCCTAATAACACAGAGCCTATGGAGTCAGGCTGCACATGCTCAGTTTGGGGTGTATTGCTAGAGTTTTTTGTTTTTTTTTTTCTTCGGTGAGTGCAAGTAATCAGCACAAGGCCAATTAGCACTGTCCAGACACAGTTGGGGTCTTGCAGTCCCATAGGGCAGTCAGATAACTCCTCCTACAAGCTTTAACCAGTGCTTGGCTGAACACTGCTAGAAGTCACAAGACTGGTGTAACTGCTGTTGAAAAAAAGGTATTTGGCAGGTTACATTTACTAAAATAGTTGCATTCCCATGTTCTGTGTACTGTGGGAGACCAGATCTAGTGAATGCAGGGTCCTGGGTTTAGTAACACTTTAACTCCTATTCTGCTGTGGGAATTTCAGAGCAGTTACCTTGCAGAGTGTACTTTGCTACTGCACACTGGCTTTTGTATCTGCAATCGATTTGTAATCAATATCAATATTGTTCCTATTCACATACCTCTGACACACTACACCCAGACAGTTGACACTCCTTTTTTTTCAGTTTAGCTTTGCAGCTTCCTGTATCTCCTGTCACTCATTAAACAATTATTCGGGACTGTGATAATGCTCATTCATTGTCCAGAGTGCAGATGACACAAAAAGATGTATGCAGTGTGGCAAATGTTTGTGAATCATGAGACTAGCTGAACAGAATTGCAAACCCTTTGGCAGGTAAAATGGTTCACATTTTGCTGTTTGTTATGAAGACTTCATTAATGTTTCAGTTAATGATCAAATGTATCATATTGGCTGCAGTTCTGTTTGTGTAAAGGAAACCGTTTTCCTAATTGATTTATTTCTATTTTTCAGGAAAATTTAAACACCCTGGCGTTGTTCAACTAGTTTCAGCAATTTATGAAGAAAGAAACTCTAATATAGCAGAAGCCAGTAGTTCTCAGCCATAAGATAGTAACAAGTTTGCTATAAATAAATTATTTATGGTTTTTATACTGTTGTATGTGTGTTTTTTTTTTTTTTTCTCAAGTCCTCTTCCAGGGCAAAAGGTAGGATGTAGCTCTTTATATATATATTAGATATTTTAGTACAATTGTATTTGTAGAACACAAGGAGTAGTAAGTAACTTACTGAAGAAGAAGAAACAGGTACCTGGTAACTTTTTTGGAATCTTCAGGGACTCCTCTCGCCTAGAAACAGGGAACATCATCCACCATTATTAGAAAAAACAAAATACCCCTGAGCTTCAGTTACTTGTGTTTCTGCCGGCCACACAGGAGCATCACTAATATGTTACGTTATCTATGCTCTTAGACATTCGTGGTAGTTACAGGGGTCTCCTAGTAGGTGCTCCTCATGTGATTCCAGGGACAGTGGACTTGGAGAGGTTGCATATCTGGTTGTTTTTCTAGGCTACTTTTTTTTTTTTTGTATCCTACTCGTGGGACCTTCCCTCCTCATCACCTTTTTGGTGTTCCCCATTCCTTCCCCACCGAAGGAGAAGCAACTATCCCTGTGCTCAAAGAGGAGCTTTCTCTTACTCACATTTGGTCAGGCTACAAGTCTTCCCCTGTGTTGCTTCAGGTGCAAAGCAGCCTGCTTCACCGCAGGTCACCCAGAACTTACAGCAATATGGTGGGTATATTCTGGTGCTGGCATCCACAGACAACCATGTAGGTGGGGGAAGGAGCAGTTGGTGGACATGGATCTTCCCAGGAGTGTTGCAGTAGACTTCATCCTTAAAGCAATGCTGCACCATGAGGTCTGATTCCGCCATGACACCTGCTACGAATTTGGCAGATGACGCCAAGGTAGATTTATTTTTTTTCTTATCGTTCTCCTTCCAACTATACCCATACTGTGGGGAGACACAGTGTGGGGTACCCTTGGGAGGAGGTCCTTTCTTTGGGTGTTGTTTGCTATCTGTGTTTGCGTGCCTCTTACAAGCACAGGGTGTGTTCCTGTGCACCATTGGTGTGGCAAGTTGGAATAGAGTGCCAGCAGCTAAGATTTAAGCAAAACCTGTTAACCATTTCTTAAATTTTTGTAACACTTGTTTAGCTGCAAGGCTACTGGGGTCTGCTTACTCCTCAACTAAACACTTTTTTTTTTTTTTTTTTTTTTTTTGCTTGCAGAAAGGTTAGGTGACGACCTAGTGAGGTCTGCTGGTGTTTAATCGGTTTTCTGTGCTTGATTTTGGACAATAGCCCACCCCTAGGCTGAACTAGAAACAACATACATTGAAATAAATGGCCTGTCACAACCATATTAGAACAATGACATGCCTCCATCCCTATATGTTGCATGAAAAAGAGGAAAGAAAATGGGACTTTGCATGAGGCATGTCAATGTGTATAATACTGTATAGAATAATACATCTGTCTGTATTGATTTAGCATCTCAATCTCATAAGGTAATCCATGATTGTAGAAAAAATATATCAATATCAATCTTATTCAAAAAATAATACAATGTAATCATAAAATATTTACTTGGCAAATATATGATATAACATATTTAATATAGGTAATCAATGAACATAATTGATGTGATCATACAAATGATAAATACTAATATTATAAAATGCATAATTTGGGCAAGCATGTCTCGTCACTCTTGTTTGAAAACTTGATGCGTTTCATGGCGTTCTAGCCAATCATCAGGCGTAAAATGCACGGTAAATGCTGAAAAGTCAGATAAATATTCATTAATATATAATGCCCTCTGAAGAAGGAAAGTATTAAGGGCAAACTAATTCTAAATTACTTACACATACAGCCCACAGGCTGTACCCAGCTTCTACGGTGTAATTGGGCCGTGGCCTGGGATGCGCTCACTCGAGGTTGAGGCGGTCTGACTTGGCCTAACGCATAACAGAAAAAGGTAGCCCGACCGCCGCACACATCATCCAGCCTGAGTGGCTCGATTCATCCAGACCACAACTCTAACGGACTTAGCTGCTTCAGTGACTGGTAGGTTAACAGATATTGGGTCATAAATACCTTGGTTGGAATCCCTAGAATATACAGTATCTCACAAAAGTGAGTACACCCCTCACATTTTTGTAAATATTTTATTATATCTTTTCATCTGACAACACTGAAGAAATTACACTTTGCTATAATGTAAAGTAAAGTGTAAATTTGCTGTCTCTTCAAAATAACTCAACACACAGCCATTAATGTCTAAACTGCTGGCAACAAGTGAAAATATCTAAATTGGGCCTAATCAGCAATTTTCCCTCCACGGTGTCATGTGACTCGTTAGTGTAACAAGGTCTCAGGTGTGAATGGGGAGCAGATGTGTTTAAATTTGGTGTTATCACTCTCACTCTCAGACCGATCACTGGAAGTTCAACATGACACCTCATGGCAAAGAACTCTTGAGTATCTGAAAAAAAAAAAAAATCTGTGAACTCCATGCCCAAGAGGGTTAAGTCAGTGCTGGAAAATAATGGCGTATGCACATATTTACAGCACTCATAATACATCCCAAATTAATCCAATTGATAAGTGAAACAAATTTTAAAAAAGTCATGGGTGCTCCAATCAGTAAAGTGCAATCGTGCTCCAAACTTTAAGGTGTGCCACACACCCCTCCTGTGTCCCCACTCACCAAGAAATGGACCCCTAGCTTTTCAGTCTAGGAGTCATTCAAGCTAGAACGCTGGCCATGAATGGCGATTCACAAAAGGCTCTAAAGAAGATTTCCCCCAATCATGATGGTCATAGGCAGATGTTGGTACCAAAATGGAAAAACAAAAGGAACTAATATTGAAGTACAGTTTGGCAGATAGTTTATTGCATAAACGTGGATAGGTACTTACACAATAGAAAAGTTAAAATCGCATGAAATGTTGCAGAGATAAAATTCAGCAAACGCTGCATCCAGCGTGTGTTCCACTAAAACCAGGAAGTGACGTCGTTTGGACTTAAAACCGGAAATTGCGTCAAGGTGTTTCGCCCTCCCACAAGGTGTCATCCAGGACCTTCCGGCGCGATCGTGGGCAGGAGTGTGTGTGTGTGTGTGTGTGTATATACACGCACACACACACACACACACACACACACACACATCCCCATTCTGTCAGGAGAGGAGAGACAGATCGCCTGTTCCTTCTAAGTAGGAACAGCGATCTGGCTCCTCCTCTAGTAAGTCACATCTCCATACAGTTAGAAACACCTAGCGGGGGAACACATTTAACCCCCTGATCGCCCCCTAGTGTTAACCCCTTCCTTACCAGTGACATTTACACAGTAACCAATGCATTTTTATAGCACTGATCGCTGTATAAATAAATGTCAATGGTCCCAAAAAATTTGTCAAAAGCGTCCGATCTGTCCGCCGCAATGTTGCAGTTCCGCTAAAAATCACAGATCGCCGCCATTACTAGTAAAAAAATAAAAATTATAAAAAATGCCATACATCTATCCCCTCTTTTGTAGACACTATAACTTTTGCGCAAAAATATGTAGAAGAATATATTTCAGCCTAAACTGATGAAGAAATTTCTTTTTTTTTTTTGGGGGGGGGGGTATTTATTTTAGCAAATAGTATAAAATATTGTTTTGGTTTTTTTTTCAAAATCGTTGCAATTCTTTTGTTTATAGCGCAAAAAATAAAAACCGCAAAGGTGATCAAATACCACCAAAAGAAAGCTCTATTTGTGAGGAAAAAAAACCATCAATTTTGTTTGGGCACTATGTCGCACGACCGCGCAATTGTCAGTTAAAGTGACGCAGTGCCGTACCGCAAAAAATGGCCTGGTCATTAGGGGGAAATTCTTCCGGTCCTTAAGTGGTTAATGGGTGGAGCACCCATGCACAATTTATATGGACTTTTTTTATAATTTGTTTCACTTATCAATTGGATTAATTTGGGATGTATTGTGAGTGCTGTAATTTATATGCATACATTTTTTTCAGGCAAGTGAATAGCACTTTGTGTACAACAGCTGCAATCACTAGATTATCATTATTGTTTTCACTTTCAGCGCTTGAGACTCGGGTGATTACAGAACGTGCCCTTCAGGGGGGCGTGGTGAGCATGCAAAGGGAAGGATGTCAATAGACGTACTCCCGGCAAAGCAGATCCACGCTGTAGCCGTTATATATATATATATATATATCTGAAGGGGTTGAGATATATATAATTTTTTTTTTTTTAATTGTTTGCATGGAAAATAATGGTGTCCATACAAAATTATTGACACTTTGAGCCTAATTTGGACATTTTCACATAGGGGTGTACTCACTTTTGTTGCCAGCGGTTTAGAAATTAATGGCTGCCTGTTGAGTTATTTTGAGGGGACAGCAAATTTACACTGTTATACAAGCTGTACACTTCACTTCTTTACATTGTAGCAAAGTGTAATTTCTTCAGTGTTGTCACATGAAAAGATATAATGAAATATTTACAAAAATGTGAGGGGTGTACTTACTTTTGTGAGATACTGTACATATCTGTCTCTCTGAAGAATCCATCATTCCAGTATATTCCATAACTTCTAAAATCATGACCGCATAGCCAGGATTTAGACATATTTACCTCTCTCAGTTAGTTTGTAGCGTTCTGAGCCCAAACATTGTTAACCTAGGAGTACCGGGAGCTGGACTGGCCCAATTCCTCCCCTAGGCAAACTGGGTATCCGAGACTTAACATATTTATAGCCAATTCAAAGCTAATTTGATGCTGGACAATAATATGCATGTTATTCGACTATACACGGTAGTTATGCAGAGATATGAATACCTATAGAAAACTGTATCTGGGACCTGGTCAAAAATGTGGTGACATCCCAGCCACCCTCCTCAGACGCCTAATTTGTCAGTTGGCCTCTGTCAACACCCCTTTGATACCAGAGACAAGGGGAAGGCCAACACATTGTGGTAGCTCTCGTTTACCATCAAGAAAAAGATGTCAAGTTATGAGAGCCAATTGATCACTTTGCTCATGGACTGAAATCTGCTGAAACCAGGACATTAGGTTTTCTTCATTTTCAACTCCTTTTTTATTTCTCTGTTGCTCTTTCTTTGTAACATCCTTTATTCTGTAAATATTTTATTTTCACCACTTTGATCTTTTCATTATTAAACCATATTTTGAAAAGTTTTAAAATGGTCTCCAAGGCTTTTAATGCAAACTAAAAGAATCCCGGTCTCTTGAAGAGTGCTACCGTAGTATAAATGTCTGAACATACCTGTCTGTGGTGACAGAGCGTGTTACAGACGTTTATTATAAAATCATAATTGTCATTGCTGATATTGTGAACGGGGATAGGCCGATCCTATCTGGTGGCAGTTTGGAGTTTAACCACTTCAATACCAGGCACTTTCCCCCTTTCCTGCCCAAGCCAATTTTCAGCTTTCAGCTCTGTCGCTTTTTAAATGACAATGGCGCGGTCATGCTTCACTGTACCCAAACAACGTTTTTATCATTTTGTTCCCATAAATAGAGATTTTCTATTTGATCACCTCCTGGGGTTTTTGCTAAACAAAAAAAAGAAAAAAGAAAATTTTGAAAAAAAAATCTTTTTCTTGGTTATAAAATTTTGTAAATAAGTACGTTTTCTCCTTTACTGATGAGGTGGCACTAATATGCAGCACTGATAGGTGGCACTGATGGGCATTAATAGGCGGCACTCATAGGTGGCACTGATGGGCACTGAAAAGTGACGCTGATGGGTACTTATGGGTGGAACTCATAGGTGACACTGATGGGTGGTACACTCATAGATGGCACTGATGGGCATCACTGATAAGCAGGCACTGGCAGGCAGTGATGGGCACTGATTGGCATCATTTGTGGGCATTGATTGGCATCCCTGGTGACCATGGGTGGCTTACCTGGTGGTCATCAGTGGTGGGCATCCCTGGTGATCCTTTGTGGGCATCCTCTGGGGGGGGCTGCGCCGATAATCAGCCCAGACCCCCCTGTCAGGAGAGCAGTCGATCGGCTCTCCTCTACTTGCTTCTGTCAGACGCAATAGAGTAAAAGCGATACACGGCTTTTCCTGTTTACACCGTGATCAGCTGTGATTGGACATAGCTGATCACGTGGTAAAGAGCCTCCGTCAGAGGCTTTTTACCTAGATCGGAGTTGTGACGGAGACGGACACACCACAACAGTAATCGGTGTGCTGCGAGCCGGCTCATTATCCTGAAAGACGTGATATAACGGAACCACCGCCCAGCCATCATTTTGCTATAGCCTGGGCAGGAAGTGGTTAAAGGGTTAATTGCTTAATTAACTTAACCCAGTGACAATCACTCTCAGGCTGCTGGCAACTAGATTGTAGTCCTGCAAGCTGGAAAATCTTTGTGCAGGGTGCAGCTGAGAGTAGCATTGTTACTTAAGTGACAGTGCAGTGTGAGATTGGCTAGTCCTTTGTTACGAGTTGGTGAGAAGGGCAGGGGTCTGACATCCGCATTCGTCTCACTTATAGATTAGGAATAACAGTCTGGTAATAACCTAAGTTCTTTGAGGACTCTCAGGTGTAAGCCGCTTGGTCATTTTATTCACATTGTTTTTCCAGTCTTTTTTGAACACTGGCTTCTGTTAGCCATACGGGAACATTCCATGCGGTTTTCATAACAGTACTGTCTTGTCTATAATACTTCTGCTTTTCCCTAGTAAAAACCAAGGAGAAGAATGTTATTAACACAGTTGCCTTGGAGCGGAGGGAGGAGCCGGATGTGGGCTTCAAGCTGGATTCGATGCTAAGCCAAGGACGCCTGGAGACCTCCTCCCTGTAATGCCGGTCTTTGCTTAGGCAGAGCCGCTGCACCTCTATACCCCCTTCACCCCCCCTCCCTGGTGATCCTGTCTCTCTGGTTCCTCCGTCCTCCCGTCCCTCTGCTGTGCCCTTTGTCCGCCTTCTGATCCTCCGTCCCCCCCGTCCTTCTCCTGTGCGAGCTGGGAGGCTGAGCTACTTGTTTTTTCCTGCTCAGCCTGTGTGGGGCTGCCCGGGCTCGGAGTCAGTTACCTGCAAGGCTTCGGGAGCCTGAGACGGCGGCGGCGTGAGGGGCTGAGCTGCAGGTGGGAAGTGTCGGGCGAATGCACACGCATCGATCAACGGGGTAAGTGTGCTATATTGTTACAGCGGAGAAGACCGGAGACACTGGATGAAAAAATACCTGCATAACTGAAGTATGAAGAACGGCAAGTAGTACAAATCTAAAATACTTTTTACCTATCCTCGTATGCTCACATATTAGAGTGGTCAAGTGCTGGATGTGTAAGGGTAATTTATAGTGGCAAATTTGCAAGTCAGCCCAATAACTACCCATAATCTATTGACTGTCCCATGTTCATGGAGACTCGGGGCACTGGAGCCAACGCGATTTTTGGTTATTTCCCTGTGTGGTGTCCATAGGTGATATTTGGCACCTGATGCTGCGACCCCAGTCATAGCGAACTTACGGAAGACAGAAGGGAAGGTCCGGCAAGTAAACTTAACTTCAGTTAACTTTAATTACTGACCAGTTTTGACGTTTTACTGTTTAAAGAGGCTCTCTGCCTATGTCACAAGGATAATTTTATAAAGCTAAGTTAAATATCTAACTAAGTTAAATAACTGAAAAGTATGGATTGTATCATGCATTATGAAATCAGCAGAGGCTCATGTCCTGATGTATCTTTTTCATCCTAAAATCTCTGTGCTAATCAAGCCGTATTCTTTCCATACACCCGTCTCAACACCGCATACTGTTCGAACGTCCACTTATTTACCTCAGCAAATTTATATATTGTCTTCAGAAGTAAACCGAATAGAGTTGGTCCCACTTAGTGAGTGGAGTGTTATGGAGCAGTGCATCGCTATAAGTAAAGTTAACTTCATAGCAAATTTTTGGTGGTATTAAAGGCGGTGAAAATAAGGTTGGGGGGTGTCATCACATTGATAACTGTGTGGATTGGGTGGTCTGAGGGACTGTCATATGTACTACTAGGTCTGGCTCACGGGACGCTAAGGCACATTAAGTAACGCGGTTCAACGAGGCGTGACACGGGCATACTGGTTGGCGGGTGCGTCAATTGCAAAAATACCTACCTGGGATCTGACATATCATTATATTGATCTAACTTATGGTAAATATCAGTCAAAGTTTGCTAAAGTGAATCAAGATCAACAATTACAGTTGTATCATAGCATCATCAGTTTCCAGAATTGTTTCTCCACATATAACTTCCCACAGGTACTCAGTCCACAAGCGGACAGGAATCGGGATTTTGGAATTTGGAATCTCCACTCGGTTAAAAGTTCCGCCTGAGAACCTCTCTGGGGACTTCCCATAAATTCTTCCCATAAAATATCCAAAAGCCCACTAGAGATGAGGTAACACTAGAGGGAGCCTGCCCGGGCTGGCCTGGGATCAAGATCGGTGGATTAGGAGAGGTAGGAGGAGAGGTAGGGAGGAGTTGGTGGGGAGCGGGCGCCCGTACTAAAGTGTAGTAAATAGGAAGAAATGAGAGGTAAATCAGCGAGGGGGGCAACGGCCAATCCTGCTAATCCAGCTAGGACAAGGGCAAACCCGGGAACCATCAGAAAATATATGGTGCACGATAACGGTAAAGATAGTCCGGGAAAACAAAAAGAAACTAAAAGAAAAACTCCCAAGTGTATACCAAGGACAGGGACGAGAAGACAGCTAGCCGAGGCTGAGACTAACACAGCAAGCAGCGAAGCACTTGAGGAAACAACAATGGAACCACAACAAAAAAAAAGGAGAAATGGCAGAAATGTTTGCAAAACTTGAAGTATCTATAAAGGGGGAAATAGGCTCTCTCCACGAAGATATGAACCACATTCTTAAGAGTTGAAGAGGCAGAAACCAGGATGGACAAGCAAGAAGACGAGATCAAAGAACCTAAATCTCAGATGGAAGAGATGCAGAAAGAAGAGAGAAATTTACGGTATAGATTGGAGGACCATGAAAACCGGAATAGAAGGAAAAATCTACGGATCAGAGGCCTACCAGAGATACAAGGGGGAAATGAGGATTTACAAGGTATAATGGATGAAATCTTTGGTGGTATGATAAACCCTCCAGATACAAGTAGTAAAATAAAGTTCAAAAGAATCCATAGGATCAGAAAGTCAGCTGAACTAAGAGGGGAGGTCCCAAGAGATGTCATTGCAAGGTTCCATAACTTTAATGATAAAGAGAAGATTAAGGCAAATATGAAGAACAACTACCCAGTGAAGTTTGGTGATACAAATTTGCAGATTTTTCCGGATCTGGCAGCAGAGACGTTGGCCAGGAGAAGAATCCTGAAACCACTACTGGAGCAGTTAAAAGCATACAATGTTCAATATTCTAGGGGCTTCCCAGCCTGCCTAATAGGGCGTAAAGAAGGCCGTTCGGCAACTTTAAGATTCCCGGAAGAAACAGCAAAATTCTGTAACCGCCTAGATGTGCCACTACTGGAAATCCCGGGCTGGTGGGAAAAGACAGTTGACACCGAAACTCCCGAGGAACAGCTTGCATGGAAACCAATATTTTTTTTTTTAATCAAACAATGTTTTATTAATTAACTGGTGCATACATATAATATTTGCTGTAACATACAAACTTGACAACATGTACATATATTGTTCCAAAGTCAATACATATGCTGAATAGTACATTGTGTTCATTCTGCGAGAATATTTAGTATTCATACATAGGATTTTAGTAACTATGCAACAAGATATATCTGCAAAAAAAAAAAAAACATTCCAAACTAAAATTGGTTGCATTATACACAAGTATCAGATTCTTTGAGCCAACGATCCCAAATCTTAGCAGGACATCTTAGCAGGACAGCCTCTATTAATATATATACATTTCTTATACAGCAGGGTGTTATTCACTTCAACCTACCATTCCACTAGTTTAGGAGATGTCTGTCTCATCCACTTTTTAGCTATAACTTTTCTTGCTGCAAAGAGTGTTTCATGGAGAAATGTTTTTGTGTATTTGTCATTTGTATCTGGAATTATACCTAAAAGACACTGTTTTGGATCTAAGTCTAGGGGTGAGCCCATTGTGGAGGAATGTCACAATTTGTTCCCACAGACCCTGAATCTTTGGACATGTCCATATCAGATGGAAAAAGGTACCAGTCTCTCTCCCACACATTAGGCATGTAGTGGATTGTGTGCGTTTTATACCTTGCCACTCTGAGGGGTGTGAGATATGCCCTATGAAGAATGTAAAGCTGTGACAGGCGATCTGATAATTTGGGGGACACATCCCTACAAGACTCCAGTGCCTCGCCCCACTCCTCATCCTCTATTGGTCCCACATCTCTTTCCCATCTTGGTTTAAGAGCATATGCTATTCTAGTAGACACAGGGGTTAAGAGCATGTTATAAAAAGCTGAAATCAATTTATGTGGGTCAGTGTTCTTAATTACTGCCATTAGAATATTAGGTGTAGGGCATGGAAGGGAATCAGGAAATTGTGATTTCGCCGCATGACGGACTTGTAAAAATCTAAAAAACATTTGATTAGGAATTGTGAATTCTGCTTTAAGTGAATCAAAAGTTTTTAAATGTCCGTCTTTTAACACGTGATGCAGATAAAATAATTCCCTGCATGGACCATATAAATGTGTCTTGTATTTTGTTGAATTCAGGGAGATTCTTGTTGTGCCATACTGGCGTGTAGTCATTGAACTGTGGGATTTCAAGTTTAGAGGTGGCCAAGTCCCAAATTTTCCTGTAGTGATATAACATAGAGAATCTATTTTCCCTAAATTCCCTCACTCTCGAGCCTGATGCTTTAGCGTATATTGAGTCCTTGGTATGTTGTGCCCACCTTGGACATAGAAGCGTGAGAAACCTCTCGCTATCCGTTTTATCCAAATGAAAAAGTTGTGACAACTGTGTTGCAATGTAATATAGGTTAAAGTCTGGGAGAGCTGTGCCACCAAGATCAGTCTGATTTTTTAGAATTTGTCATGCCAGTTTATGTCTGTTAGCGCCCCACACGAATGGCTTAAGAAGGGACTCTAGAGATTTAAAATGCTTCAAGGGTAGGTAAACCGGAGAATGCCATAAAACATACAGAATTTTAGGGAGTAAGATCATTTTAATTAAATTTATGCGGCCCCAAGTCCCAAGTGAGAGTTTGGACCAAACATGGATTTTATTTTTAACCATGGAAATGAGGGGGGTCTATGTTTAGGGATATGTAATCTGCAGGGGATCTGGATATACGGATCCCTAAATATTTGATAACATCAACTATCTGAAGCGGTAGTCTAGCTTGGGATTCTGGGGGTGGGAAGCTATCAATTGGTAGAATTTGCGACTTATCCCAATTGATCTTCAATCCCGAAAATATTCCAAATTGTTCGATCGTGTGGAGTGCAGTACATAGAGATGGGCCTGGGTCCGCTAAATACAATAGCGTGTCGTCAGCATACATGCTGATTTTTTCGATTAGAGAGCCCAATCTTAGGCCTCTAATCTCCGGGTTCATTCGAATGGATATCGCCAGGGGTTCTGCCGCAAGGGCATACAGTAATGGGGACAAGGGGCAGCCCTGCCTCGTGCCTCTGCTGATGTCAAACGTCTGAGATGACCATCCATTAGCCACCACCCTGGCCCTGGGTGCTTGGTATAGCAATTGAACCCATTTGATAAATTCCGGACCGAAGCCATAACCCTCCAAACATCTCCAGAGATACCTCCACTCCACCGAGTCGAAGGCTTTTGCTGTGTCCAAAGTTACCACAACGCGTGTGCCAACCTCCTCGTGTATAGCCTGTAAGTTCATATAAAGTTTTCTGAGATTGAACGAGGTGTTGCGACCAGGCATAAAACCTGCCTGATCTGTGTGTATTAGTGATAAAATAACCTGATTAAGCCTAATAGATAGCACTTTGGCGAGTTTTTTAATGTCAACCTGTAAAAGGTATATTGGGCGATAGGACTCCAGAAATCCCGAATCTTTTCCTGGTTTGGGAATAAGGACTATTATTGCCTCTGTCATAGATGGGGGTAGAGTCCCAGTCTCAAAGAGATGATTGTATAAGGTTAACAATTTAGGGGTTAATATTTCGCTAAATTGCGAATAAAACTCAATTGGGAGTCCGTCTGATCCTGGGGATTTTGACCTGGCAAAACTGGCAATGGCAATTGTAATTTCATCTGTAGTAAGGGGTGCCTCCAATAGGTCTATCTGTTCCTCTGTTAACTGTGGGAAAACCACCTTCTCAAGAAAGGTGGACATTGATTGTGTTTCAGTAGGAGTTGTCGTTTTATTCAAGTCAGTAAAGAAATCCCTAAAGATAGATGTAACACTAGGTGGGTCTGTTGTTTGTCCCCCTCCAGTGTCATGTAGCGTGATCACCACAGGGGGCCTATCTTCACTGTGCACTAAGTAGGCCAACAACTTGCCCGCATTTTCCCCATACTCAAACATTTTTTGTCTGGAGAAAAAAAGTTTTTGTCTGGCTTTCTGGTATTGTAACTGGGTAACTACTCTGGTTTGTAATTTTAGCAGATCCGCATTTGCAGGGGTTGGAGTGGTAGCAAAGTCTTTTTCAGCAGAGGATAAGTCCTCCAGCGCCTTACCAAGGGCACTGGAGGAAGTTGTCTTGATTTTGTTAATAGTACTAATTAACGTGGAGCGAGCAAAAAGTTTAAAGGAGTTCCATACTGCAGAGGGTGATGCTGACTTGTCGTTCTCTATAAAGTACAGTTTCCACTTATCCGTGAGCTCATCATCCTCTGGTAGAAGAGAGAGCCAAAATGGGTTTAAACGCCAAGATCCAGTTGGTTTTTCTATGGGGATACTTAACGTAATCCAATAAGGACTATGATCCGAGAGTGTTCTGGGGCAAAATACCGCCTCCAACAGTCTTGGTATTAATCTGTGGGAAATGAATATGAAGTCTATGCGAGACATAGTATTGTGAGAGGATGAGAAACACGAGTACGATTTAGTCTGTGGGAACTTGTGACGCCATGTATCTGTTAAGTGGAAGGTGGAAATAAGTTTAGAAAACCTGGTTTCATTGGGAGTATTAGGGGTGAGCGGAGTGGGCTGTAGTCTATCCAAGGTCGGGTTTAGCGTGGTATTAAAATCTCCTAGCCTAACTGCAGATATATCAGAGTGGTGGGCCATGAATGAAAATCCTTCTGTAATTATGGAAATGTTAAATGGGGGTAGTACATAGAAAGCCAATATAAGTATGGGTTCTCCATATAATTTAGCTAGAATAAATATATAACGCCCCTGTGGATCAGTGGACAATTCGCACAACTCAAAATGAACCGATTTGGCTATCAAAATTGAGACTCCCCTGGAATGGGATGTATGGGTAGAGTGGTATGCCCACCCCACCCATGGTCGGCGGAGTGCCATTTGGATGCTCCCCTCTACGTGCGTCTCTACCAAGACTGTCACATCAGCACGCTGTTTCTTAAGGGATGTGAAAACTGCCGCGCGCTTAAATTTCTCACGCATGCCCCTCACATTCCATGTAAGAAATTTTAGGGATGCTATAAATAAAACTTTTTAGAATCTAAGAAAACAGTTATGTTAAGCAATTTGCTCTTTATGTACGAAACATATAGGTTGCTAGTACGGAAGTCTTGTTGCATCAAACCTATAGCACATATTACACATAAACACTTACATGAACACAGCATTCGAAGCGTTACCTGTTGTCTGCAGTCAGTATGCACAATCAAATTTAAACCAAATTATAAACAAATGAACTCCCCCCCCCCCCCCCTCCCTGCCCTACACTGTCCCAAACTGGTGCGGGCATATTCTCTCAACTTGTATCCAACTGGGAAACATTCCAACTTCAAGGTTACATAGGCAATACAACACAACTGGCTAAGGCTCCAGGTTTGGATTAGAGTAAGAGATGTCATCCATATTATTAGTACTAGATATATTACGGTTTCTCCATCTCCTTGTTTCCGATTAAATGTATCTAGTGTGTTCCAGAAAAAATTCCAGTGATCATGGTGCTGCTTCCCAGTGGTGTGTGGGGTAAAGTCGCGCTGCACAATGCACGTTGTTGTTAGGACTTCTGCTCTTCCGGAGCTCCGGAAAGTAAGTGGACTCCCATACTATCTAAGGTCCAGGATTTGTATTTTATATACGCGCTGGTTTGTAAATGATTCCATATCGTGTTCAAAATTTTCTTCTTTTTTTTGCGGGTAGTAAGGAACAGTTTACATTTCCAATTAGGCGGCCACAAAAAGGGTTCCATACGACAGCGAGGAACAATGCAGTCATATAACTCCGGTCAATCAACACTGTCAGGAATGGCGCGACGTTCCAACCAGGAGATCACTTCTTCAGGATCTTCAAAAAAGAGCGCACGTCCGTCATGTTCTATACGGAGGCGTGCTGGAAAGAGCATGGAGTATTTGTATTGTAAATTCCTCAGCCTGCGCTTGGCCTCTGTAAAGCTCTGCCGACGGCGCTGCACCTCCGCTGAAAAATCTGGAAAAATGGCAACTTTGACATTCCCGACTGGGATGTTGCCTTTTTCTCTTGCCATCCTCAGGGCTGTATCCCGATCTTTGTAATTGAGGAGTTTAGCTATGAAAGTGCGAGGAGGGGCTCCCTGCGGCGGGGGTCTGGCTGGCATACGATGTGCTCGCTCCACCGCAAACATAGGGAAAAGGCCTCTCTCCCATAGGTGCTGATGAGTAGTTGTTCCAAGAACGTAGTTGTCCTTGCCCTCAGTCCCCTCTGGCAGACCGATCAGGCGTATATTACATCTTCTCAGCCTATTCTCCATGTCATCTTGTTTGGTAAGGAGTTGGTGTATTTGCCTTTGTACGCGGTCTGAGGATGTTTGTAGAGGTGGAATGGCGTCTTCAACTGTGCTCAGCCTGGTCTCAGCTTCCTTCACTCTGTCTCTGAGCTTTTGAAAGTCTTGCCTAATAAGGGAAATATCAATCTTGACTTCCTCAATTTGTGCTGTGAGGGAAGTTCTACAGAAGGTGATTGCTTCAAGTAATTTGTCAGTGTCACTCGTTGTTCGTTCGCCCCCCTCTGCTTTCTCGGAGGCCCCATCTTCCTCCATATCTTCTTTGTCGTGTCGGCGGTATTGGTCAAGTCTCGCCGCCGATGCCTTCTGTGCTTTGGTTGGTGACATACTTGGGGAGTCCGGTGTATTATTAAATGGGTCCCCGATATTGTTACGGCAGATTAAGTAGCCTGTGGGGAGGGAAACCGTGCTGGCTAGAGTCACAGAGCCCCTAAGATATCTGGAAATAAAGTCTGCCCCTATGTGACAAGTGTGTACTGGGTTGCGGTACCGTTTGGGGTACTAGCGATCTAAATGCACAGTGTAAATTCTGAGGGTTCTCCAAAGGAAAAGATTTTCCCAGAAAGTATTGAAAAGGCAGCAGATTAGAAGTGCAGCACAGGCCAGGTCTGTGAGTGTGGAAAGATGGCCGCCGGCCTCAGTGTGTAGGCCGAAGACTCGGTCTTGCCTAAGTGCGGCCGCCGCTCCTTCTGGGGTATTGGGGGGCCAGAGGAGGTCTGTATATGAGGGGATAGGTGCGTTCTAGGTCCCCTAGGAGGTTTTTCCTTATTTAGAAAGCGGCAGGCACAGCGGCAATGAGGGCTGGGTGTATAGATGGACCAAGATGGCCGCGGACCTCCGGGAGTAGGCCGGAGCCGCGGATTTGCCTGAGACCAGCCGCCGTGTAGAAGATCGCCGCTCCGTTCGGGCCGCTGTTCGTCCTGTTGCTGAAATGAAGAGTTCAGCGTGTAGAGGAAGTTCTGGGGAGATGATCCAGCGGATGGTGCTGTATGGGATGTCAAGGATTAATAACAGCAGGAGTAATGGACGGAGCTCAGGGGATACACGTCCTACTCCATGCTGTGTCAGGCCACGCCCCTCGGAAACCAATATTTAAAATGAAAAGATCATAAGCAAAGTAGAAATATGCACCAGGGAAACAAACTATGCAGGGGTCTTTATGATTTCTCAGATGGCGTGGGGGGGTTGGACAGGCACGGGAACCCCACTATTATAGGGGGAGCATTGGTTCTAGGGACGATCAGTCCGAGCTCAACCTCAACGGGGACAACCAAGGGGCCGGGAGGTGTTGGAGGGGCCACGGTTTTTTAGGCCATGGGAAGGCCTGTTACCCCCAATGGGGGGGGGGTGGGGCAGGAGGAGGGGAGAGGGAGGGAGGGGGAGGGGGATGAAGTCAAGAAAGAATACCCATCAAATTAATATATCCTATACGTATCTAGAACACCACTCTGTTGCAGGGCTTAGGACAGTTATCTCAAAGCAAGAATGCCTAATTTAAAAATAATATCGTACAATGTGCAAGGTATGAATTCCCCCATAAAGTGCGCCAATATCCTGCAGGAACTAAAATTCCTTGGGGCTGATGTGGTTTTTCTGCAGGAAACACATCTTTTCATGGGAAGAAACCAAAAAATCTTCTCCAAGGAGTTTCTAGTCTGGTTTTACGGAGACTTGCCTGTACTCCGCGCAAAAGGAGTAGCCATAGGGTTTGCCAGTGGAAAAAGGTTTGACCTACATGAGCGATCGACTGACCCGGAGGGACGATTACGGTTTCTGAGAGGGAAATTAAATGGAATTGAATGTTCGCTGGCAAACATATATGGCCCAAATAAAAATCCATATAGCTTTATGATAGCGAGGTTGGCCGAATTTGGGGAATTTAAGAAAGGACTGGCCATAATGGCTGGCGATTTTTAATCTCTGTTTGGATCCAGGAAAGAATAAATCGTCCCATGCACGGGGGACGAGTATGGCTTCGAATAACAAGGTGAGACAGAAACTGCACCAGTCACAATTTGTGGATGCCTGGAGGGCGCAGCACACCAATCGTAGGGATTATACGTTCTACTGCCCCGTGCATGGGACTTATTCCAGACTCGATTTTTTTTTTTGATTGAACATCGCTGGCTGGAGGCGGTCGTTTGCTCAAATATTGGAATAATGACCTATTCCGACCACGCGCCCGTAAGCCTAATATTGAACATAGGACAGATTCATAACAAGAGTTCTAGTTGGAGGTTAAATGAAGAACTATTAAATGATAAAGAGATAGGTAAACTTATAACAAATGAATTAGCGTTCTACTTTAAAACTAATGAAACAGCAGAGGTATTGACGTCTGTGTGGGAGGCCCACAAAGCCTATATCGGGGGGATTTTGATCAAGGCAGGCGCAGAAAAGAAAAGAAAAGAAAGATTAAGGAAGATAAACTTATATTAATGAAAGAGATATCTGAACTTGAGCAACTGCATAAATCAACTGGAGGGAAGGAGGCGCTCCAAAGACTCCACTATAAAAGAAAGGCCATGAGAGAATTAGTAGAACAAGAAACACGTGTGGCCTACAACCTAATAAAGAAGGAGAGGTATGTGGGGGGGAAATAAACCGGGGAAGCATTTAGCCAAGACCCTAAAAAAAAAAAGAAGACTAACAACTATATTGAGAAAATTAAGACAACAGATGGGGATATGAGATATAGAACTAGTGAAATTGCTAAAACCTTCCAAGATTATTACGAGGGACTATATTCCATTAATAATAAGATCTCAACGAACGAGGCAGACAAGAAAAGGGAGAGAACTAAAGCCTTTTTTCAGGATTTGGGATTAAAAAAAATAGAAGAAGATAACTGTAATTTATTAGAGGCCCCTATAACAGAAGACAAAATAAAAAAAATATTGAAAGAAACGCCAGTTGGGAAAAGCCCTGGGCCTGACGGTTTTACCGTACTCTACTGTAAAAAAATTCCAGGACCTACTAATTCCTAAATTATGTACATACACGAATGGGATAAGAGTAAATTGGGAGATGGGGAAAGAGGCGTTAGAAGCCATTATCACCATTATCCTTAAAGAGGGCAAAGACAGCACACTCTGCTCTAGCTACAGGCCTATAGCGCTCTTCAATACAGACACGAAATTATTCGCAAAAGTACTGGCCGGGAGAGTAAAGAATATACTGAACAACATTGTCCACCCAGATCAGGTTGGGTTTATCCCTGGTAGAGAGGGGCAGGACAACGGTATAAGAACACTCTTGGTAACCCAGAGAATTAGAGACAGCGGAGCCCCAGGTCTACTCCTGTCAATTGATGCTGAGAAAGCCTTTGACAGGGTAGACTGGGGCTTTATGTACTGTATGCTGGAGGAGAGGTTTTGGGCCTAACATGATCAGATGGATAAAGGCATTATATGTCCGTCCTTCTGCGAGGGTCAAAGTCAATGGAACACTCTCGGAGTCGTTTGTAATGACTAACGGAACTAGACAGGGGTGTCCACTCTCCCCCCTTCTGTTTGTGCTTACGTTCGAACCTCTTCTAACAAGGATTAGGCAGAACCCGGATATTACGGGAGTAAACGATGGAGAAGAAGTACACAAATTGGCAGCTTTTGCAGACTATATCCTTTTCTACATTACCAGACCTAGGATAGCCCTCCCTAACCTGCTTAAAACCTTAAAAGACTACGGCGAAATATCAAATTTCAAGATTAACCTGGCCAAATCAGAAATATTAGAAATAAATAAGATGGATAAAGGGGATCGTACGGTCTATAGGGAGTTCCCATTCGCATGGGGAAAAAAAGAGATTAATTATCTCGGGATCAAGATAACTAGATCAAGAGAGTCTCTATACCAGGCTAATTTTGTTCCTCTCCTTAAAGAGATCAAAGGGGAGCTGAACAGAATTACAAGAGGACAGCTATCATGGGGGGGGGGGAAGAATTAACATCCTTAGGATGGCAATCTTGCCAAAAATTTTATACAAAATGCAAATGCTCCCTATTCCACTACCACAAGCATATTTTAAAATATTGCAATCACTTTTTTTTACATTTATTTGGAGAGGGAAAAATTCACGTATAAGTTTTGCAACCCTGGTTAATGACAAGGAGAAGGGGGGTTGGGGGGCACCAGATATCAGATGCTATCACGAGGCAATTATTTTATCACAAATTTTAGAATGGGCAAAACGTAACAAGGAAAAGCGTTGGGTGAAAAATGGATAACACGATTAGTAAAGTAAAAATAAGTAATTTGGATTCCTCCACCCTTTAGGAAACTTAGTTCCGAGACACATATCACTAGATACACTTTAAAAGTTTGGGATAATTTGCACAAAAGGGAGAAGTGGGAGTATAACAGAATTTTTTGCACCAGGCATGGAGGTTTTGAGCGGGAGATGGATTTTGCAAGAAGAAGCACAACTAAAGGATGTGATGGAACGGGGGAAACTGTGTTCTTTTCAGGAATTAAAAGACAAAAGTGATCTTATAGCCATCAATAGATGGCGATACGCCCAATTAAAATATTTCATCAAAACACTTCCCCAACCCATTAGATCGGTGGATAACTTTCAGCCCTTAGAGAAATTGTGTGTTGATAAAGCAGGGAAGAAGGGGATTTCGAGGATTTATAAGGTGTTGATAGATTTGAAGGGAATAGAGATTCCAGTATTTATTAAAAATTGGGAGACTGAATTAGATTCAAAACTCAGACTCTGAGGCTACGATCTGACTAAAGCGAGTTCATATCACATCAGTAAACTATAAGGTGTCCGAGCTAAACTACAAATGCTTGGCAAGGATTCTTTTTACTCTCCTCTGCTATGTGTCTCTCGTGGTCTATTTTAGCTGCCCAGATTGCACGCTTATTTTTTTTATAATCCAAATTTTTATTTCATTTTATAGATTACATCAGTTATAGAACATACTATACCCCTTCATTCAACCCAAAAACAAAAACATCAAATTACATCATTCCACAATTACCCCACCTATCCCACCAACCAAAATTTACGTGTTGTCATTTAACAACAAAACAAACAAAAAAAAAAAACTCCCCCCCGTTATTCTCTCCTGCCCTTACCCACAATCTGTGATTCTCCCCCCCCCCCCCACTCCTTAATATTAACTTACTCCAATTCCCCCCCCCCCCCCCATGTGCGTGCGTGGTTAAATAAGACTATATAGTGAATTTCCCCCTTATTCTAATTCCGTGTCGTAAATCACTATAATTCATAAATTAATAAATTGTGCATGTGTAAAAAAATTAAAAAAAAATTGCACGCTTATTCTGCGTACACACGATCGGAATTTCGGCCCGCAAAAGACCGATGAGAGTTTTTTGTCGTAAAATGCGACCGTGTGTATCCTCCATCGGACTTTTGCTGCACGAATTCCAAACAGCAAAAGATTGAGAGCATGTTCTCAATTTTTCGGTTGGGAAAAGTTCCTATCCGAAAATGCTATCGTCTGTGGCAATTACGACGCGCAAAATTCGTACGCATGCTCGGAAATAATTTGACGCATGCTAGGAAGCATTAAGCTTCATTTTCTCGGCTTGTCGTAGTGTTGTACGTCACCGTGTTCTTCACGGTCGTAATTTCAGCGAACTTTTGCGTGACCGTGTGTATGCAAGGCAAACTTGCATAGAATCCCGTCGGAAAAGCCGTCATATCTTGTTCCAACGAGAAGTCCGATCATGTGTGCGCGGCATTACATTTCTTATTGCATTACTTGTAGTGTTGGAATGCTGACAGTGACCCCTCAGCCTCATATTTTTTAAAGGATACTTTTTTTATCTTTAATCTGCCTTTTAATGCTTGAAAAGACCTGCAGCTGCTGTTCACTAGATTCTAAATCACCTCAAACAGCAATAAAAAATATATATGAATACAGCGCTTACAGTTGGTGATAACATTCTGTGATAAAAAAAAACAATAACCACAAACAGTCTTGTAAAGTGCTCAGATGCTCCAACTAAATTTGGAAAGGGCTTGGGTGCTTCATGTAAACATGCTGTGCCATGTGCCACACTCCCCTCTTGTATCCCCACTCACCAGAAAAAATTAACCCTCAACTGGGGGTCAAACACGCTTAGATCTGGTGTTGGTGGGATAGGACTTTGGAACTCCTCAATAAGATCTCCAATAAAGGTCTTGAGGGTAACTAGGATCTCCACCAGGCTCGATAAAACAGATACAGTGAAGTATTGTATAAAATGGGGTTATATTGCGTAATCATGTATGCCACTTACAAGATTGCTGATCAAACGAGCATAGGACAGAAAGTGAAGCTTTTCCGGGTTCGCCGCGGCTCAGCGTGCATTCCATGGAAGGCAGAAATGGCGTCAATGGTTAGGAAACCGGAAAAAGTCAATGCGTTTTACCCCTTCTCCAGGGCGTTTTAAGGAAATCCTTGATACGCTGAATATGAAAAGCTAGATCTTACCTTTTTGCATTTTTTTTGTACTGTCTTCCCAGACCCAACAAACATTCTGTCCTCGCTGTGGGCTGTAGACCGTGTTTCCTCTCCTCACCTTACATCTTGCCTCATCTTTACTCCTGACACAGCTGGAAGTGTTTTGAGGACAGCACAATTTATTATTAAGAGGGCTAGGCCATAGGAGGCTCGGGAGAATTTCTTTTTGAAAAGTGAACATTTGCTTTGCTTTTACCACTTGTTCACCAGTTCTGTTTATAAATAAACAACGCCTGATAGAATGGGATTTTAAACACACTCCCAGAGATGGGCTTTCTAGTGAAAGTAACTTTACATCCACCCAATCATTTCCACACCCCACCGAATGTATCACCATCCCCCCGCCATGTAGCCTCAGTTCCATTGTCCCACCTGCGGGCATTCATTCACTAATCTTAATTCTGGTGAATGAGCACAATAACAGTGTGTATTGTCACTTCCAGGTTTGGCTGCCACTTTCCCTAGCTGGTGTGGTCTAATAGGGCATGGTTTGTGGTCCATTAGCTCCAGTGGGAAGAGAAATCAGGGGTCTAATAGACCCTTGATGTCACGTTAAAGAGAACTTGACATTACAGTACAGTATCAAACGGGGGCTATTAAACCCCTGTGTGAAAACAATACAGTTAAGTGTAGAAAAAAAGTAAAACTATAATAAAAAAATAAAAAGTTTAAAGCCCCCCCCCCCAGAAACATGATAACATAAACGCACGTGGTGGGTACATCTATGTATGAAAATGGTGAGATTACGCTACGCTTGTTACATATCCCATGAACGTTGAAATAAGAGTACTAATTATAGACCCATCCTTCATAATTAACTCTACACTTACGACCTGTAAAGGCTTTTAAAGCGTTGTCTGTGGGTAATCCAGGGGGAAAAAAAGTTTGTCACCGTTTCACAGGTGAATGCAATTTTAAGGCTTGACATATTCGGTATCTATTCACTCATCGCAACCTCTTTTTATATTTTACCCCCCAAAAATTTTTTACTAATTTTCATACCTAAAATGTGCATTTTATTGTGTGCAAAACCTGAAAAAAAAAGCACTGGTAGAAAAGTGGTTATAGTGTTACTAAACCCACAACAGTAAAATCAGTCTGTATATGCAGTAAAGCATGCTCATTATACGCGCTTGGGAAACAAAGGGGTTTTTCCTCCGCATTGTGTAAAAAGGCTGTTTGATCCTGTCTTTCCTGATCCTCCACGTTTACTGTCCCCGATCCATCTGCTGATAGTACAGAGCCTTGGAGGCACTCTGCATATGCTCAGGTGGTGTGTATTGCTAAAGCATTTTTTTTTGGGGGGGGGGGATGCATGTGATTAGCACAGTGCTAATCGGCACTGTCCAGACAGAAAGTCAGGGGTCATGCAGCATGATAGGACAGTCAGAGGAGAATGAAAACTCCTCCTACAAGCTTTAACCAGTGCTCAGCTGGACACTGATAGAAGTCACAAGACTGCTATACTGCTGATGAGAAAAGATATTTGGCAGTCTATATTTACTATAATAATTGCATTTCCAAGTTCTGTGTACTGTGGGAGACCAGATACAGTGAATGCAGGGTCCTAGGTTTAGTAACACTTTGATAAAAATGGATGGTTTCAATAGATGGTAATACAATGACAATCATTTCAATAGCCGAAGGCTTACTAACGTCACTGCAGGATACCTTGTAAAGTGTCTTTTGACCAGTTTGGATACTTTAGGCTATGTGCAGTTGGCTGTTGTTTTGTTGTTATCAAATGCCAAGCAGTCAGAATAAACACAAAGGGGATTGCAGTGTATTATAGGAAACATGCCAGTAGAGAAATGTGTGGGTTGCAATTGATAACCTTGCCTGGCTTCATGTTCTTTTCTCTAATTTGAGTCGCTAATCCTGAACAATTATATAACTTGGCATTCTGACCTAACTTTCTGTGCTTCGTCAGTGACTTAAAAACTTGCTGTTTCACACCAGTGACTTAAAGTAGCCAATGTCTGATTATTAGCAACTCATCATAAATTGCTAGTTGAGGTCTCTGTATTTTTAACATAAATACTTTTTTCCATATTATATGACACATAAATTTGATACAAATTCAAACGCCACTTGCTCTAAAACCAAGAGGTCTTTATTAAGAATATTCATTTGGTATACATAAAACTCCTGATCTAATTATTTTTCATATTTTTATAAAATGTTTTTTTGTGTTTTTTTAATCTTCACAGTAAACACAACATAAGCGTACTAGTTGCCACATGATTTTGTCAAGCAAAAGAACTGAATTTCCAAGTAACTTTGTTACAAGCACAGTATAGAAATTTCAGTCACACAACTGCCATTGATATGAATCTATTGAAATAAAATAGAGAAAGTGCTTTAAACTTGTCAACATTTCAAAACCTCTGCATTTGGCACATAGAGTTCTGCCATTAGGTCATATATATTTGTAAAATATCCAGTCTGGGTTAAATCTACTCACATACACTTTCTACGAGGAGAGGGGATGCTGCAAACTTTGTTTTCCAACTTGCTGGAAAATGTTCTAATGGATTTTTAAATCTCACACATGAACAAGATTGAATATTTTTAACTGTAATACCTATTATTATTTTAGCTTTTTGTTTTCACAAAGGACTAAATGAATAGCAGTCTTCTATTGCTGTCTGTTGGTCCATTAGGGGAATATACCATCACTTCTGTCCTGTTGGCTGGTGTTACTAGGATATGAAATGTGAGGAAATTTCCCAGAGTTGGGACACAGCAATGAAAATCTGGCAGAGGTTAAGTGGCTTCTTTCTAAATTGGTTATGGAGATGCTTTCTCAGCTCTAAATCAAGCTACATACAAAGGGGTAGCAACAGGTATGGAATCTGCTTTTTAAGAAGGTTGATTTTGATTAGACTGTTTGAAATATCATAACAGTTCACACCCACAACATCTTTAAACTCATCCCAAGGTTTCAATGAAGGGCAAAGCAAGAGGTTACCTTAAAGCACTTTTATTCATTTATTTCTTTCAGTGGATTTAAGAAGTCTACACACTCCTGTTAAAATGTCAGGTTTCTGTGATGTAAAAAAATGAGACCAAGATAAACTGAAATCTTTTAGGGGGGAGTAAAAATAAAAAACTAAAATAATGTGGTTGCATAACTGTGCACACCCTCTTATAATTGGGGATGTAGCTGTGTTCAGAATTGAGCAATCACATTTAAACTCATGTTAAATAGGAGTCAGTACACACCTGCCATCATTTAAAGTGCCTCTGATTAACCCCACATAAAGTTCAGCTGTTCTAGTAGGCCTTTTCTGAGTCACATCCTACAGCAAAAGCCATGGTCCGCAGAGCATTAGTGGGACCACATTGTTAAAAGGTATCAGTCAGGAGAAGGGTACAAAAGAATTTACAAGGCATTAGATATACCATCGAACACAGTGAAGACAGTCATCATCAAGTGGAGAAAATATGGCACAAGAGTGACATTACCAAAAACTGGACGTTCTTCCAAAATTGATGAAAAAACGAGAAGAAAAAACTGGTCAGGGAGGCTGCCAAGAGGTCTACAGCAACATTAAATGAGCTGCAGGAATATCTGGCAAGTACTGACTGTGTGGTACATGTGACAAACAATCTCCCGTATTCCTCATATGTCTGGGCTATGGGGTAGAGTGGCAAGACTGAAGCCTTTTCTTATGAAGAAAAACATCCAAGCCCAGCTAAATTTTTGCAAAAACACATTTGAAGTCTCCCAAAAGCATGTGGGAAAATGTGTTATGGTCTGACGAAACCAAGGTTGAACTTTTTGGCCATAATTCCAAAAGATATGTTTGGCGCAAAAACACTGCACATCACCAAAAGAACATCATACCCACAGTGAAGCATGGTGGTGGCAGCATCATGCTTTGGGGCTGTTTTTCTTCAGCTGGAACAGGGGCCTTAGGCAAGGTAGAGGGAATTATAAACAGTTACAAATACCAGTCAATATTGGCACAAAACCTTCAGGCTTCTGCTAGAAAGCTGAACATGAAGAGGAACTTCATCTTTCAGTACCACAGTAACCCAAACCATACATCCAAATCAACAAAGGAATGACTTCACCGGAAGAAGATTAAGGTGTTGGAATTGCGCAGCCAGAGCCCAGACCTGAATCCGATTTGAAAATCTTGTTCAACTGGTGGAAAAAGTTCTGAAATGATTTATCTTTGTCATTTTTTTTTTTTTTTTACATCACAAAAACCTGACCTTTTAACCGGGGTCTGTAGGCTTTTTATATCCACTGTAAGTACCTAAAATAAATAAATGAATACAAGTACTTTAGGGTCACCTCTTGCTTTGGGATAAGTTTTAAAGATGGTGTGGGTGTGGACTGCTATGATATTTTAAATGGTCTAATCAAAATCTACCTTCTTAAAAGCAAATTCCATAGCCGTTGCTACCTCTACCCCTTTGGATGTAGCTTGATTTAAAGCTGAGAAAACATCTTCATAACCTTATACATTTCCCTCTTAACATCAATAATTTGCTCTCTGCATTTGTTGCTAATGAATCCATAGGACAGTACAACATTATGGACAAGACACTGAGACTGCAAGCCTTTTACCTTCCTCGAAGTGTACCATGCAATTTTTCAAAGCAAATAGGATGACTGACAGATTCCTTGTATCCCTACTTTGTGGTGTTCTGGAAGTCTGTTATTTCTGCAGTCTCTCAAAATAAGGATCTCTGCTTGCTTATCTTTGGAGTACAACAATCTACTTATGAACATTAGCCCTCTATTTGCTAGCATATTCAATCGAAAATGCAATTTACTGCCTTCGGCTAAATCATCATCTTAAAATCCTGTGTTGGCGTGAATGCTTTCAGATTATAGGCGCATCTTTTGTAACTCACTCCAAGGCCACATAACCAGCTTTTGTTTTTAGATTCAATCATGTTAGAGGGCCAAAGATGTCATACTTGGACAGTACCATGTACATCAAGACACTATATAGAATAAAGTTGAACAGCAGATATATTAGCAATGTAAATTAACACATCACCGGGTTAAAATAATACATTTTATGGTCTCAGTTTTATAGCATAAAAAAGTAATGCATGTCATGGACAGCTGTACTTGCTAATGACCTTTGAGAAGGAACACAGTGATAGTTTTAGAAGTAAGGGGTCATTGCAATTGCACACCACGTGCCATTTCACCGTTTGATTTAACTTGCACTTTCATACATTCTATGTCTAATTTAAAGTATAAAATATTGTCACAAAGTATAACAAATGGCTGAGTTTGGCATTGCAGTTTTGAATTGTTTGGAAGAAATAAGCATTGGGTATAGAAATGCAGCGTTAAAACTACTCAAAATGTTTTATGAGTTGTTAGGTCCATTTACACTATATGCAGTGACTTGCGCTCAAGAAAAATACACTTTACAGCTAGGATACATAGGATTGTTTTCTATTTGTCCTGTTCACACCACAATGCTGGTGTTATGTGCAGTTAGGTGCGTAAAATGCAGAAATGCTGCAATTCTCTAAAGCAAACTGAATGGTAACTCATGTCATTGCAGATCAGGCAGCGAACTGCTCTGTCCAGGCAAGGATGAAGTGTCACAAGATGACTCTTCAAAAAAAGTTAAGAGAAAAAAGGTTAACAGTGCGATGCACTAAACTGCACAACGCACAGCCCCTGCCATACCTCAATCAGATACTAGCCTGCATGGTAAAAAGCTGCTTTTGCTGCCACTGCAGAAATGGGATATTATTTATTAGGACAGCCAGTTCTTGTTTATGGATTATTAAAAGATGAGAGGAGAGTAACAGAAGTACTGAGGAAAGTAACATACTATATACAAATATACCTTATTCACCTCCACCCAAACAGATCTCTGCAAACTGTTTATAGCACGTATTTCTAAAATTAAAAAAATAATAATCAGAGAGACTTACCTTTTTACACTTATTGCCTTTTCATCCAATGGGAATTAATCATTTCTATTATTTTTTGTTATCATTTAGGCTTTATAGTCTTTTAACAAACATAGATAGTCAAATCTAATGTTCTTGTTAGGGTTAGTGAGCATTACAGTTCACAGTTGAGGATGAGCTGCAAAAGCAAATACGTTGTTTAAGGCCTCAATTACGCAAGAGATTTTAATTGCTTGTGGGCATGAGCTTTTTAAAACCAAACTATTTAAATCCACTAAATACATTCCAGGTGCATAAAAACAATGTTTTTACTGCCCAGTTCTTCCAATCATAGAAGCCATACTACAGCTTCTATGAATGAAATGTGACCTATGAACGGAGGGGGGCGAACTTTTCAATTATCTGCGTGTGCTCCATTCAAAGGTTACATTTCATTCATACTATGGCTTCTATGAATGGAGGGGAGCGGAAAGAGCAAGTATAGTTGAGCACACTTGATGAGTGCCTGTCACAGGTCCCTCAATTCTGTTAGCTACTGCCGTACTGGAAGATTATAGCAGTGAGGGTAGGGGAGAATCCTAGGAGGAAGATTTCACCTAAACCAGAAGATAGCAGCACATCAGGCTCATGGTACATAATGTCACTTGTACTTTTTTTTATGGTTTGTTTTCTTCCTAACACAGCTATAGCTTAAAACGTTTGTTACCCTAAAAAAAGAAAAAAGTTGATACTGTCCCTTTAAAGCATGAATAACAGCACAGTGCTTGTGCTGTGTAATTTACCCCTATCACCTGAAATACCTGGCTGATCATGCCTGGTTCTGCCCTCTCTCTGTAAACTGACCACGGTTTATCATGGCTGCTGAGCCCTGTCACTCTGGTCAGTTTATGTGCCTCTGTCATCATTCTCTCCTCTCCTCCTCCCGACTGATGTCAGCGGGAGATTCTCGGCCCCTCCCACTGTAGCTGTTAGATCAGGAGAGGGGAGAGCTGACTGGTCACGTAAGCGCCGAGCGGCACTCGGAAATAAGGTAGACTGGGGACTTTTGTTTTATAAAGCACAGACACTGGAGCCATTGCATTATTTAACACAGGGTATTGCCAGAAAATGATAAAGCGGGTTTACAACCACTTTAAGTAAAAAAGCCTGACCCCTGCCAGCAGCTGTGGAGTGGGACCCTTGCTCCATTGGTGAAAGTAGTGATCTCTCTGCAGAGGTTCTGAAACATCCCCTGCTGAATCAGAGCTAGAGCTCTACAATTAGCAGGTTGCATGAGCTTTGGTGATTGCAGATCTATAGGTCTGACTCAGTAGGGAGGGAGCGCTGGACTTCTGCAAAAAGACCACTGCTTCCCCACAGAGAGAAAGGTCCCTCTCTGCCGCTGCTGTCAGGGGACAGGCTTTTCTACTTAGGATATAGCTGCTTCAGAATAAACAGTTTATAGGCAATAAATGGCTAGGGATTAAATACATTTTTGTTTTTTGTTGCACCTAGAATATATTTAGCTGAGTTCAACTGGGTTTTATATCTTTGCTGAAAATTTTCTTTTTCTATAAGCAATTAATATCACAAGTGTAATTGTGCCTTAAATGCATACATCTGTTCAGAAGATATCTTGTGTGATATTTTAAATCTTATTTCTACTTGGCGCCCCCTATATTAAGGGACACTATTCTATTTTGGTTCAGAACAGAAATGTATACACCATTACCTTTATTGGAGGGAAACAAAACATAAACATTTCTGAATTTATGACAGTATTTTGCAAGAGGCAAGGTGTTGACTGAGCAGCTATATGCATCATTAGTAGATGTCATCACTGTAGTTCTTCATCAGCTTCAGGCAGAAGGCTGCCAGCCAGTGAACTCTGGGCGCTAGCATGGGCAGTAGAGCTCAGAACTTCTTCAAAACTTCCTTGTGTTTGGTTTGTTGCTCCTACTTTAGCCTGGAACAGTAAATGCAATAAAAAAATTGATATCAATATGAAACAAAACTGTTTTGGCTTAGGCACAACATTATTTCTTTTTTTACCTGAGACATACAGTAAAAGCTCCTTTTTGCCTCCCTGCTTTTTCTACAACCCCTGGCAAAAATTATGGAATCACCAGTCCCTGAGGATGTTCCTTTAGTTGTTTATTGTAGAAAAAAAGCAGATCACAGACATGGCCAAAAACTAAAGGCGTTTCAAATGGCAACTTTCTGGCTTTAAGAAACACTAAAAGAAATCAAGAAAAATAACTGTGGTGGCCAGTAACAGTTAGATTTATAGAACAAACACAGGAAATAAATTATGGAATCACTCAATTCTGAGGAAAAAATTATGGAATCACCCAGTAAATTGTCATTACAAACACTAACACCTGCATCAAATTAAATCTGCTTGTTAGTATGTAGGTAAAGAGGGTAAATCATCACGCAGTGTTGCACAAGATGTTGGTTGTTCACAGTCGACTGTGTCTAAAACATGGACCAAATACAAACATGGGAAGGTGGTTAAAGGCAAGCATACTGGTAGACCAAGGAAGACCTCAAAGCGTCAAGACAGAAAACTTAAAGCAATAAACAAAAAACAGAAAATGTACAACAAAACAAATGAGGAACAAATGGGAGGAAACTGGAGTCAACATCTGTGATCGAACTGTAAGAAACCGCCTAAAGGAAATGGGATTTACATACAGAAAAGCTAAAAGAAAGCCATCTCTAACACCTAAACACAAAAAAACAAGGTTACAATGGGCTAAGGAAAGGCAATCGTGGACTGTGAATGATTGGATGAAAGTCATATTCAGTGATGAATCTCGAATCTGCATTGGGCAAGGTGATGATGCTGAAACTTTCGTTTGGTGCCGTTCCAATGAGATTTATGCAGACGACTGTCTGAAGAAAACATGCAAATTTCCACATTCAATTATGATATGGGGCTGCATGTCAGGTAAAGACACTGGGGAGATGGCTGCCATTAAATCTTCAATAAATGCACAGGTTTACATTGAAATTTTGGACACTTTTCTTATCCCATCTATTGAAAGGATGTTTCGGGATGATGAAATCATTTATCAAGATGATAATGCATCTTGCCATAGAGCAAAAACTGTGAAAAAATTCCTTGAAGAAAGACACATAAGGTCAATGTCATGGCCTGCCAACAGTCCGGATCTCAATCCCATTGAAAATCTGTGGTGAAAGTTAAAGAAAATGGCCCATGACAAGGCTCCAACCTGCAAAGATGATTTGGCAACAACAATCAGAGAAGGCTGGAGCCAGATTGATGAAGAGTACTGTTTATCACTCATTAAGTCAATGCCTCAGAGACTGCAAGCAGTTATAAAAGCCAGAGGTGGTGCAACAAAGTACTAGTGATGTGTTGGAGTGTTATTTTGTTTGTTTTTCATGATTCCATAATTTTTTCCTCAGAATTGAGTGATTCCATAATTTATTCCCCGTGCTTGTTCTATAAATCTAACTGTTACTGGCCACCATAATTATTTTTCTTGATTTCTTTTAGTGTTTCTTAAAGCCAGAAAGTTGCCATTTGAAATGCCTTTAGTTTTTGGCCATGTCTGTGATCTGCTTTTTTTCTACAACAATAAACAACTGAAGGAACATCCTCAGGGACTGGTGATTCCATAATTTTTGCCAGGGGTTGTAAATGTTAATAAAGCCCAAATTTCAGCCAATAGTTTTTTTTTTCATTTTTGAAAGCACTGAGAAGCGTTAGAATCCTCTGTCAGTTTTTTGTTTTGCTCTCTTTGGGGTGATTTTAATAAAGGCAAATAGACTGTGAACTTTTCTAGTGCAGTTGCACTAATTTTCCCCAGAAAATGTACCTACAGGGGCTGCAATTGCGACCTGGCCCCCCATCTTCACCTGGATAGGAAGGGCAGTGGCATATATAGGAACTGACACCCTCCATTTTCCTCCTGCAGCCACTGAATGCCTGTTTCTCCTCTTCTCCCTCCCACAGGCATTCAGCAGCTGCAGGAGGAAAATGAGGGGGGATCAGTTCCTCTGTATGCCACCCCTCCTATCCAACTTCTTTCTGCTGCCCCCAAGCCCCTGTGCTCTCCCCTGGCCCCCTCATCCCCCTCAGCTCTGCCGTGTTCCCTCCTTGCCTCTCTCACCAGTTGCTGTGGGGGATTTGTCAGGATGGAGAACGGGGAAGGGGCTGGTAAATGTGTAATTTACTCGCCCCTTCCTTATCTGAGGCTGGGTTCACACTCTGCACCGCGGCTCGCTGCGGGGAGTCTGGTGCGTCCCTGTTTTAGGGCCTGAAACGGAGCCAAAGACTCGCAAGACTCAGAATAGTCCTCCGCGGCCGCATTGAAGATGTCCATTGGGAGTCAGTCACACTCTCCTGTCGTACAGATTGGATGCGGGGAAACCTGCATACAATTTGCAATAGTGTGAACCCAGCCTGAATGAATAGAGTAGAATAAGTGATCCATACCGATCACTGACTATTCATAACTAAAGCATAGTAAACTGTGTTTACTATACTTTAGTGTGTGAATATACGGGAAGCTCTGCACAGAGCTATTCCTGTCCATTCATTCTGTGCAGCTGAGGCTGCAGAGATGGAGATTGGGGGCTGTGTCCTCAATCTCCTTTCTCTGTCTTAAAGATGAAACATCAGAGGTCTGGCTTGACCCCTGATATTTTACCAAAGTCCCCCAACGGGGCTCCTAAAAAAAAATAAAATTGTAAAAAAAATAATAAAGTAAACACTAAAATTACAAAAAATAAAAGCCCACTGACATCGGTGGCAGAGCTACCAGTGTCACGAAGGTTGCACTTGTGACCAGGCCCTGGGTTTAGGGGCCTTTTATGGTTTCTTGCACCGGGGCACTGAAGGTTCTAGTTATGCCTCTGTTCTCCTTCCGCTTGAGTTTTCTGTAAGATCCAGTAAATGTTTTCCTTGAACTGTGGGTATTTACAATTCTATAGTATCACATACATCTCTCCTCATATTTTTCTCTACCTTCCTGGCATTTTATTTTTCTGCAATTTTTTTTATTTTGAACTTATCTCACTTCCTGTGTTTAACTGTATTATACCTAATCTACCTGAAGCTAAAAAGTGATGATTTGCTATATTGTAGCTAAAGCTGATTTCAAACTTTACTGACACTTTAAATAGTTTATGTGGGCCAAGGTGGCCCAAACAAACTATTCCCTACACTAGCAGGGGTACCCCATAAACTGTATGTATTCTCAGCTACATTCGGTATACAGTCTTGAGCTCTGGCTGTGGAACACAAACATCATCCCGTATGCGATCCAAGGCACTGCTGCCTCTGGCTGCTAGTCTCAGGAGACTTAGATGCATATTTGGTGATTACATTGTGCTGCTTAATGTTCTCCAAAAGGGGCAAAACCCTACCCCCACCATCGATTTGTCGTTTGCCCTTTGACTGCCTTTTTTTTGAGCACTGCTTCCAAGGTTCTTCGCCACATATTTTGTTGTTGTTTTGGATAGGGGTAGGAATAGTTAAAACACCTGACTTTTTTTTTTTTGCCAGAGATGCCCCATTTATGAGGTATTCCTTCACTTCCTGTCCCAAGATAAAATAGGAAGTCAGAGGAGTCCTCTTCAAAGTAAGGAAAATCACTTACTGTCACTGGCTTGGAAGATGTTGCCTCTATTTCTGACCCTGTGGCACTTTCACTCTCCATGTCAATGTTCACCAAGATAAATAGAGAAAATCTCTCCCGTACAGAAAGCAATATAAACTTGACAGAGGTTCTAACCCTTTCACACACTGCCCATAACAAAAAAAAAAAATGCCTTTCCGTACACATTAGATATGTATTTATTTTCATTATAGAATGAATAAATACAAAATAGATATTGTACTGAATCATAAAATAATTTAGCCCTTCATCATACATATACAGCTATACAGATACAGTTGTAGTCAGCAGAATTGGTAGGTGCACCGTGTGATGAAATAGAATTTTTTCCACCAGAGTAAACCAAAGACATAACTATTTATTGTGCATGAAGGCATTAAACCTACTGTAATTCTGTAAAGCTCTGGAAGAGGTTTCCTTGGCAACATGGAAATAGCTTATTGCCTTCACATTTTGTACTACTTTTTGAAACACATTTCCTGTAAACCCATGTACATGTTTATATACCATCTGTTAAAGGCTCAAGCATTCCACAATCTGTACCTTAGTACTAATATACTGTTTACATAATTTATTTCCATGCGCACTTCTCTATTAGTGCAAGAAGTGGTTAAAATATATTTTAACCTTCTATCCATTTCATAGTTTACTGTACTTTTCTACATTTATATAGATCATGGCCATTATATGATATTTGACATGCTACACACACACACACACACACACACACACACACACACACACACTAAAGCGATTGTAAAACAACGATCACCTTGTAAAACAACCTATTCCGTTTAAAATAGAAACGAAAGGCAAAACGTTTGTGTATAGATTAAAAAAAAAAAAAGCATTATGAATACCTTTTTTATTTTATTTTTTTATAAGTGATCACATTCCCTCCATTCTACACTGCATAAGAGCTGGGGGAGGAAATACAGCAGTACACTGAGCTTCCCACTGAAAGGCTGTGCAGGAGAGGCATGCCAGCACAAGTCTGATCATTGGAGGAGAGCAGGCAGAGTTCTCTGCATAGCTAGAGAACTGACAATACTGTGCTCTCTTGCTTAGTGTGGTCAGTTTTTAATAGGAAGGCACAGGGACTAGCAGGAACACCAGGGATTTCACACAAAGCAAGCAATACAAAGAGAACAGAATAATTTTTCATACAAGTACATGGCATAACAGGAATAGGAAATTGGGTAACAGACACTTTAATTTATCAAGCATCTGGCATTGGCACTTTCTGATACCCACCAATCAGATGCATCTGACCAGTGCAGGTTTATATCTGATTGGTAGCTACTAGGATGTACAAGCACATTTATGTCAGACACTTTAATAAATCATGTCAGTTACTGGTTACTGAAAAAATAAAGCTGGCCATAAATACCAGAGAATGGTTTGGACATGCAGGCACAGTTAATGTTTTTTAAGAAAAAAACTCTTCTGTGTGGTTTATCAAACTCTACCTGACTTTAGAATTTAAACTAACCGGTGTGTGTTCACTTGGTAAAGACTTTGATCCCTTTTTAAATCTAGGCACCATATTGGCCATGTGCCTATCAAGTGGTCACAAGGTAATAATTAAAGAGTCTCTAAAAATTAGAAACAACGACTTTGAAATAACAGAACTCAGCTCTCTGACGACACGTGGGTGTAAGCTATCTGGTCCAGGTGCTTTATTCACTTTTATTTTGTTTAAATGTTTCTGGACCATACCAGTTTCAAGCCATTTTGGAGCTACAGTATGTCAGTACTATTCACATTCTTGACTGGATCTACCACATTTATTTTTGTATACACAGAGCTGAAAAAGGTACAGTAATTAATAAATTTGCCTTCTCTTTGTCCACTGTCACCAACTTTGATGTTATCTTGTAAAAAGCCTACATGCTCAAACGCATAGGCAGGAACCTGAAGTCTGGGGGCCACCATCTTTTTTTACCATCATATGCGGTTTTTACTGAACCTCTGGACTTTTGTAAGTGCATCTTTTTATTAAATAAACAATAAGTGTTTTTTAAGCTTACCACACTATGAGCTGTGTTTTCCCTCTACTATTCTCTTGAATAATCTGAGGGACCCTGGGAACTTTAGACATGAGTTTAGAGCACATGAAGTAAGCAAGTGGTGGCTGTGTCCCTATATTGCATGAGATGTTGAGAATACCATAAAACAATGGAACATCTGGAGCTGAGAAAGATATTTGCATCAAGCCCGATTCAACCCATGGATACATAAGGATCAGAATATCTGGTGAGAGAGTTTATTCACAATGGGGGCACAAAAACAATGTGAAGATATAGTATTTGAAGAAGGATTCGCATGTGTGTTTTGATCTTTCATGTTTATACAAACTATAAAACTATAAGACTATTATGATTATACTGGGGAAAATGCTCAATAGCATTTCATGTTTAAGTTCAGGTAAAAAAAAAAAAGTGCATTTGTGATTACCTGCAGAGCATTGCACCCATGAGAAGTAGATCGCGCGTGCAATCTTAGGCTCCTGCAGACTCAGCATAGCTGTCTGCTCATACGAGCAGGCAGTTACCTGAGAGCAGGAAGCTCAATGGACTACGAAAGCGCTCACCAGTGCCATCGCAGCTCATTGAGAACTACAAGCCATCAGCCGCAGTGGTTGGCGGTACTTGTAGACAATCATTCACAGGATACTGTGAATGATGGATGTGGCCATGTGGACAGAGCCTCATATGACCACACTGTTTTTAAATTGTTAGTGGAGGGAGAAGATCCCCAGCCCACTGTCGCAGGGAGGGAGTGGTGGGAGAGGCTGCTGATGCTGAAACATGTAACAAATTCCACAGGTGAACTTAGCCAATACGGCAGGAATGCAGAACACACCCGCTCTTTACCAGCCCAGATTGTCTCCCCTTGCCACCATGTCTTGTGCACACATCAGACACCACTCCCGTGACCCTCCGGCCAGGTTTCAGACTCACCTTGTCCTGCAGCCAGAGCCAAGATGGAGACCGAGCCAAGAGGTGCAGGACACATAGCACATCAGTTCCCCACTACCTTTAGAAGTGCTAACACCTGTCACCTGCCTCTTAACCAGTTGGTTGCTATATATACTTCCAGTGTCCTGACCTGATAAGATTGTATGTGTTGTCCTGCAATTGTACAATGCATCTTAATCCGAATAGGTTCCATGGCTTTAACTTCTATTGTCAATGTTCCTGTGATACACCATAGTTAGCATGTGTGTTATTTCCACATTATCCACAATAAAAACCACAAAAAACGTCTTCCATTAATAAGAGTCCTTTTTGCTGTCGACTTGAAAATGAACAAATCACATAATTCTTCAGAAAACTACTTTTCCATACATGTGCAACTGATATATACAGTACTTGGCTATGCAATATCATTTGAGGTGGATTGCTGTTTGATCATTACAGTGTTCCTAAGGGGTACAGGTACAAGATTACTGCATGCCTGTGCTGCCCATACTGGACATGGAAAATGTCCATGATAACACGTCCATAAGACATGGTTCCCCTGTAGAATGGGCACATTGAAGGGATGGTGGCAGATAGAAGAGTTACATCACAGCACTGGTCCTCACTTGGTCTACTTCCCACACTGGAATCCTAAAGGTCAGTCCCCTGAATACAGTATACTGTATATAGAGCTTCATCCATCATGTCCCAGCACCATCATACTCTCCACCAACAAGGTCCTGCTTTACACTTACTTTTATATCACTACTTACATAAAGACCGATACAACCACCTTTTTGGCTTACCCTGTCATATCCATTATATGTAGGAATATTAATAGCCTAGTCATGTGAAGAAGGAAGCCAACATTCAGCGATACCAGCTTAATCATAGATCTCTGTGCACCAAAGCTTCCAATTCTTTTAGGCTCGGTTCACACTGCTGCAACCTCAAAGTTGTGCGATTTTTGGTGCGACTTGCTTGCAACTTTGGCTTTGGCTTGGTCTTTAAAAGTAGGGTCCCTTGTATCAAAAATTGCAGGACGTTCACGTACAAGCTAGATCAGTTCTTCATTGTCAAGAACATCCCCCAGTCTCTTGGAAGCCATCTTTCCTGCACTGTGGCAAGGTGGACAATGGGGTTGATTTACTAAAGGCAAATACACTGTGAAGTGCAGTCGCTGTAGATCTGAGGGGAAGATCTGAAATGAGGGAAAGCTCTGCTGATTTTATCCAATCATGTACAAACAAAAATGCTGTTTTGTATTTTCCTTGTATGTCCCCCTCAAATCTACAGCAACTGCACTTCCAAGTGCACTTGTAGTGCAAAGTAGATTTGCCTTTAGTAAATGAACCCCAATGTGCTTTGAGAGGCGATGATACTTGGGAGGCGATTTGGAGCTGCGGGTATTTTCTGGACCATAAGTACACAGCAGACATGGACTGGGAGTGGAGTATAGGGTTAACAACCCCTCTAAAAATCAGTATTCATACCCCTTGAATTTTTCCACATTTTGTCATGTTACAACCAAAAAATCTAAATGTAGTTTAATGGGATTTTCATGTGATAGACAAACACAAAGTGGAACATAATTGTGAAGTGGAAGGAAAATGATAAATGGTTTTCAAAATTTTTTTACAAATAAATATCTAAAAAATTGTGTCGTGCATTTGTATTCAACTTTCAGTACTTTGTAGAACCAACTTTCACTGCAATTACAGCTGCAAGTCTTTTTGGGTATGTCTCTACCAGCTTTGCACATCTAGAGAGTGACATTTTTACCCATTCTTCTTTGCAAAATGTCTCAAGCTCTGTCAGATTGGATGGAGAGCATCTGTGAACAGCAATTTTCAAGTCTTGCCACAGATTCTCAATTGGATTTAGGTCTGGGCTTTGACTGGGTCAGTCTATAACATGGATATGCTTTGATCAAAACCATTCCATTGTAGCTCTGGCTGTATGTTTAGGGTCGTTGTCCTGCTGGAAGGTGAACCTATGCCCCAGTCTCAAGTCTTTTGCAGATTCTACCAGGTTTTCTTCTAAGATTGCCCTGTATTTGGCTCCTTCCATCTTTCCATCAACTCTGACCAGCTTCCTTTCCCTGCTGCATGGTGTGTTTAGGGTGATGTGCAGTGTTCATTTTACACCACACATAGTGTTTTGCTTTTAGGCCAAAAAGTTACATTTTAGTCTCATCTGACCAGAGCACCTTCTTCCACATGTTTGCTGTGTCCCCCACATGGCTTCTCGCAAACTGGAATTCTTATGACTTTTTTTCAACAATGACTTCTTGCCACTCTTCCATAAAGGCCAGATTTTGTGGAGTGAACAACTAACAGTTGTCCTGTAGACAGATTCTCCCACCTGAGCTGTGGATCTCTGCAGCTCCTCCAGAGTTACCATGGGCCTCTTGGCTGCTTCTCTGATTAATGCTCTTCTTGCCCAGCCTGTCGATTTAGGTGGATGGCCATGTCTTGGTAGGTTTTCAGTTGTGCCATACTCTTACATTTTCGGATGATGGATTGAACAGTGCTCTGTGAGAGGCTCAACGCTTGGGATATTTTATTATAACCTAACCCTGCTTTAAACTTCTCCACAACTTTATCCCTGACCTGTCTGGTGTGCTCCTTGGCCTTCATGATGTTGTTTGTTCACTAAGGTTCTCTAACAAACCTAAGAGCCTCACAGAACATCAGTATTTATACTAAGATTTAAATCACACACAGGTGGACTATATTTACTAATTAGGTGACTTCTGAAGGCAATTGGTTCCACTAGATTTTAGTTAGGAGTATCAGAGCAAAGGGGGCTGAATACAAATGCACGCCACACTTTTCAGATATGTATTTGTAAAAAATTTTGAAAACCATTTATCATTTACTTGCCACTTCACATTTATGTGCCACTTTGTGTTGGTCTATCACATAAAACCTCAATAAAATACATTTATGTTTTTGGTTGTAAAATTACAAAAGGTGGAAAATATCAAGGGGTATGAATACATTTTCAAGGCACTGTATAGGCTATACCCCAATCAAAAACCAATCTATGCTCTAGACACCCAAATCCTTCCCTCTTACACAAGGTCTTTATGCATTCAGTTCTCTAAACTCCTGTTGCCTTTCCTGTGTTGTGCACAGCACAGGCAATATTCCAAAGAAATTAACCTTGGAGGGGCTTCCCTTCAACTTGCAGTTTAGTTCTTTACATTGATGAGGGATCCTCCATCTTCCATGTATTCTGTCATTGGTCCCACTATGAACCAAGACAGCTGGGTTATGCCCAGCCACTCCTAGTAATTTGTCTACTTGTTCCACCACCTTCTGTGCCCTGGCACCAGGAAGACAGCAAACAATTCAGTTGAGGTAAATGGCATACTGCACACTGAGCAAATGCTTCAACCTTGTTGACCTCATTATTAGACATGTGCACACTGAAATATTTTGTTTCGGAATTTCGTTTTCGTCCGAAAAATACATTTATTTAGTTACTCCCGAAATTCGTTTTTATTTATTTTGTTTTTCGTTAAAAATTGCATTAGTCCGAAAATCCAAATTAAGGTCGAACCTGTCATTGAAGGCTTATGGTGTCTGTCGAATGTTCAAAGAAGATTCTCCGGAGCAGCTAAACTGTACGACGCCATATAGTTTACCTGCTCCGTCGAATCTTCTTAGAACTTTTAAGAGACACCATAAGCCAAAGTACGTGTGTACTTAGTTCTAGCTATTTTACTGCTCCACCTCTTTGATTACAATCAGCCAATAACATTCATCATCATCATTATTTTTGGATAAATAATGAAGAAACTCCTGCGCTGTCAGAAATACCTATGCTAAGGGGCACTGCTGCATTATTTTTTATTTTACTTCGCCCACCCAATTCCAGCCGCGATCTTTTTTCCCCTACGTTAAATCTTTTCTCCCCTACGTCAAATCTTTTCTCTCTATGTCGAATAATCTTGGACTAATAGAGTTAAGGTTGGGCATATTCGACCACAGGTTTGATGGACACAGATTGTTATTGTCATCATCATGTTGAATCCCCTATCTATATCGAACTGTTGTCAAAACGAAAACGAAAAAAAAAGGATTTGCTTATGTCGGATCTTTCGTTTTTCGGACTCTGCACTTTCGTTATCGTTTGTTAAAACAATAACGAAAATACCTAAAATTCAGACTAAAATGCATTCAGATGAAAACGAATGCACATGTCTACTCATTATCCCAGCTACAATATTATTAGCTACGGGTAGTTTAAAATAATACATGTCAGAAGACTGCTTTTGTCTTAAAGTGGTTTAAAAGCCTAAGCATTTTTTATCTCATGCATACCCTGCATGAAGATAAAGAATGTTTAGTGGATAGCAATATCGCCACCTCACTCTAGCCTTTCTCTCCCCCTTCCCCACCCCCCTATACTTACACTGGGCCCTCACTCAATCCAGTACTGTGCCTGTCTGTAACAGCTCTGTCCTCCCCCTTGCTCTGCTGTCAGTCAAATCCTGTGACAAGGGGGCGAGACAGAGCTGCGCTGTCTGTGTTTATGGACTCAGGCAGCATGGCTCTGGATCAAGCCCGCACAAGTGCCTCCATAGCAAGCAGCTTGCTATGGGGGCACTTGGAAGGGAGGAGGAGCCAAGAGTGCTGGTGAGGTACCTGAGAAAAGGAGAAGATAAGTAAAACATGTTTGCTACATTGTATTTAAAAAAAAAGCCAAAAATAAGACTTTAAATTTCAACTCCTTTTGTTTTAAACTCCCGTTTTTTAAAAATCCATTAGTAGTACTCCATTTAGTAGACATACTATCATTAGTTAAAAATATAACCATATAAAATATACCCGAGGTAGTATGTGCAAATCTCCAATACTTGATACTGTCCTTGGGAATTGATATGCAAGATCCAAATCCCCAATTAATTCATGTATTCATAGAGCAATTATACTAAAAAAAAACTGGTACATCTTTTTAACTCTGAACCTCACCACTGGGGAAATCATTGCTTGTGCAGATTCTTCATATGGTGGATTTGCTACAAATTTGGTTCACCCGACTAAATTTTAGAGGGCTCATAATGCCCTTCCAACTGTGGTCAGCAAGGTTAAAATAGCCAAGAATAGGTGCTTTGTTATATGCCAGGCACTTCAAAAAAGGAGTTGTTTCTATAAGGTGCTATACAGTGCTATAATGCACTAAATTACTGTAGATTGCACTGCGGTGTACATATTCTTGTGCGACTCACCACCACCATTTTGTGTCAGCAACAACTGTAGTTGTTGTTTAGCTACTGGCCCACCCTTGGAGCGTTTATTTTTAATTTTATATTATTTCACGTCTATCCATATTTTTTTATATTTTGTGCTAGGTTAAACAAATTTGTTGGGGTTTAGTATTTCAGTTTTTTTTGGGGGGGGGGGTTATTTTATTTTATTTTATCTTCTGTTACTTGGACATTTATTTTTGTTTGGAACTGTGCAGCATGCACTTGTTGACATGGGCAAAGCTGCCTTTTGTTTGCCGCACATCACTGCATACATGTGTGGTTTAAGTGGTCGTAAACCTCAGACATGAAATAGGAACAAAGCATATCCCTATATAGTGTGTACAGGTCTCAATTAAGAGCACCAAGTGTAATTTATTCTGTTATCAGCATGAATCATTTCTGACAAGTGAAGAAAATAGAAAAAAGGTGACAGGGGAGGGAGCTCCAGCACACAGCTTGTGATTGATAGCCTCAGCTCTGTTCCTGTGTGCTGTGTGAAGGGGGTGTGTCCCTTTCCTCCAATCAGCTCTCAGAACTCCTCTCACTGAACTCTACAGTGTGTAAATGCAGCTCCCTGCCCCGTTTTCTTGAAGCTCAGGCAAGCTTTATAAATTCTGGACTTTGAACTGATGTAGAGGAGAGAAGACTGCAGATAAACCGGTACAAGGTATGTAAGAGTATTTGTTTCATCTCTGTGTATCACCTAAGGCCATTCATTTCACTGGGTATATGGAAAAGTAGAGTGCACCAAAAGACGACATACTTCCCATAACTACATTCCCATAAGTGCCAATGAGCAGCCGTTCTCAATCTTTTTTTTATACTTGAGGACCTCTTCAAAAAAACTTTAGGTCTCAGGGAACTTCCTGAAATAATATTTTGATCGACAACCAACAGCACCCAGTGTAGTCAGTGAGCTTTACATGTAATAAAAAGAAATTAATAAATAATAAAACCAACCATTTAATGCTAAACCTGAGCACGTGTTTTGCTGCTTTAATTATTGACAGCTAATTTTGAACATTGGATTCTAATTTCATGGATTTGAAATGGTGGAAAAAAATATAGGTGTACTTACTTTTTCCATATGACAGACCTGCAATTTTGTTAATTTAGATTATGAAAATGAATACACCATGTCAATTTTTTGTGTCATTTGTTCAAATATATTGCAATTGTTTGTAAGCACTATTTGAATAAATCTAATATTTGCCTGTTCAAATCATGGCCCAATCTAGGGGGGTGCTGAGGTGGGCAGCGCCCCCCAGATTTCAGTTGTGCCCCCCCCCAAGCTGGCTGCCCTTGCCCCTATGTACATTGTGTCCATGCACATTAAGCTTCTCCCCCATCCCCGCACTCAGGCCCGGCCGCAATGAACTCATGTATACGGGAGAAGTGTCGGCGGTAGAGAGGAGAGACACAGGAGGAGGTGTGGCCTCTCCTCCTTCCTGTCATAACAGAGCTCCTCCATACAGCAGGTTACACAGGATTACTCTTAGATCGGATGGCACATGGCTTGATTACCCACCCACATTTCCAGGAGTTGAGCAGTCCTTGGAGGAGATTGGGGTGGGTAATCAAACTGTGTATCGTCCGACCTAAGAGTGATCCTGTGTAACTTGCTGTATGGAGGATCACTGTTATGACAGAAGTAGGGAGAGCACAGAGAGCCCACAACTCCTCACTATTCCTGTAGTTCCCACCTATAAGTTTGGGGGAGGGGGAGCTTGTGGAGGAGGGGTGGTGGGAGGGCTGTTTGTGCTGGGAAGGGTAATTGGGGCAGGGGGGTATGTGTTAGGAGGTAGAAAGAAGGATTTGGGAAGATCCTGGAGGGAGAATAGGGCAGGGGAGGATTTGTGCTGAGTGGGAGGGATTATTAATGCTAGGTGGGGGTAATTGGGGGGGTTGCTAAGAGAGGGATTTGGGTGGGGCAGGGATTTGTACTAGGAGTGAGGGGGAGATTAGTACTAAGAGGAAATTGGGGGGTTTTGTACTAGGAGAGGAGAATTGGAGGGCTGGATTAGTACTAGATGGGGGAATTGGGGGGGGGGGATTTGTGCTAGGAGTAGAGATTTACAGGAAGGAGGATTTGTACTAGGAGTGGGGATTCAAGGGGGGCTTTGTGCTAGGAGTGGGGATTTGGGGTGGGGGATTTGAACTAGAGGGGTGATTTTGGGAGAGAATTTATACTAGGAGAGGGGATTTAGGGGGAGGATTTGTACTAGAAGGGGGATTTGGGAGTAGGATTTATTCTAGGAGTGGGGATTTGGGTGGGGGATTTGGGGAGATAATTTATACTAGGAGGGGGGTTTAGGGGGAGGATGTGTACCAGAATGTGTGCTAGGAGGTGTGATTTGTTTGGGGGGGGGGGGGATTTGAGCTGGAAGATGGGATTGTGGGGCAAAGATTTGTGCTGGGAGGAGGTTTTGGACTGTGAGGATGGGGAAATTTTTCAATTTTTGTTTGGGGAATGTTTACTTAGAGAGTGCTTAGAGAGTGAGCGTGTTGATTAGTGTTTTTTTTTTTTTTTTGAGGGGGATGGGGACACAGTTTGTCACCTTCACCTTGACTGTTAGTTGACCTTGTCCTGGCATTGCCTGCACTGCACACAATGCACTCAACAGATCTCCTCCTCCCCATGTAACACATAGCAGAGATCAGATTCCCTTACAGACAAAGCCTCAATTTGCGCAATGTGTAGCTGGCTTCTAGGTTGCAGTTCTGACCTGTGAAAATTCCCTGATCAGATGGGCAGCTGCAGTAGCCAGCTACACACTGTGTGGAGGGATACTGATCTCAGCTATGTGCTGTGTGGGGAAGAGATCTCTTAAGTGACCTGCCAGCAGTGACCCTATCCTCATCATGGATGACCACTGTCTTCTGCCATGCTGACCCTGTACCCTGCCCTGCTGACCTCTGTCCTCTACTCTGCTGACCCCCATCTTCTGTCCTGTGGACCCCTGTCCTCTGCCATGCTAACCCCTGTACATTGCCTTGATAACGCACTGTACACTGCCCTACAAACTAATTGCCTCTGTACATTGCCCTAGAAACTGTTGCCCCTATCCTCTGCCCTGCTGACCCCCTGTACACTGCTCTATTGACTCTTAAGCCCTATACACACTATTAGATTTTCTGCAGATTTTTGTCTTCAGATTTACCAAAACCATATAATAGGTAGGTCAAACCTTAAGAGTTTCAATTTGTATGCAATCAGGCAGGCCCTTGCACTACATGGTTTTGGTAAATCTAAAGACAAAAATCTGCAGAAAATCTAATAGTGTGTATGTGGATTAATACACTGCCCTGCTGACCTCACATCCTCTGCCCCCCTGACATTTTTTACTGCACACCTAAATCAGGCAGGCTAGATTTGGCACTGGTTCAAATATGTTGAAAAAGTCAACAATTTATATGGGGTGTTCCTACTGCTTCACATGACTGTATGTGATGCCAGAATACAGTCTTGCTGACACTGCCTGTGAAAATTGTACTATTCCACAATTCCAGCTTAAATGCATCTACCAAGTATGTAATTTAAAGGATTGGTGGTTTTCCATGCCACACTTGAAACCACATTAAAAAAGTCTCCCTCCACACTGTACAATATGTTTTTAAAGTAGGTTTTTGCTTTGTCAAAGGTCCATCATAGCAGTGCCCAGTTGCTTATGGCCTTCTTTGCCTAATAACCAAAAATAAGGGCAACATTTTTTAGCAGGGTTTGCCCACCATAGACTTTAATGGCATTCCACACAAAATTCAGGTTCATCAAACTTTGAACCAGATTCACCAAACCCTCAGCAAATCAAAGCCAGGCAGATCACCCATCACTAAATTTCTCATATTTTGTAATACAGTGCTCTGCAATGTAAATTGGTTGATTAAACATGCAGTTACCTTCAGTGAAGTTACTGTATTCTCAACACGTTCCTCAAAAGACTTGAATGTAGGAGAATTTCTGGAAGAGAACAAAAATTACAGTACAGTTATTACAGCACTGTAGTTTTTAATTAGGTAATGCATTTGGAAATCTACAGCCAATAAGGTAAAGTACAGTATGAGTTACTACACTTTCCACAATCTTTACTCTGCATTATAAAAAAAAAGGCAGTAAGTGTAGCTATGTCCATCACATATAAAAAAAAGCGAAGTCTATGGCGCATGCAAATGTTTTTTGTTACAAGCAAAGAGTACTCTGGAATACATATACAGAAACTTGCCTTCAAGATGGAAAATATGTTCATATGTGAGATGATTATTAAAGAAGATATATAGCTTCAATACACCCTCCCCCCCCCCCCCCCCCTCAAAAAAAAAAAAAAATATTTATTGGTTATATACTCTTTCCAGACATAAGATTAAAGGCAATTTGACAGCAATCCAAATTCCTTTTAATATGTGCAAAAGCACACGTCCCTAGGGGGATGCAATGGGGTGCCATAGACTTTGAATGGCAATGCAGTGCACCAACACAGAGGTTAATGGGGTTTTTTTTCAGACGCAAAGAGTGTCCTCTTGTAATTTCCTTAAAGTGAACAACATTGCACCATGTTTACTCTATAGGCATTTTATGTGTTTATACAAGGTGATCAAGGTGTATAAATTTATGAGGGGCATGCCAAAAGTTTATGGCCTGACATGGAAGGAGTAACCACACAGACATGAAACGTTATCACTGCACCAAGCCACTCTGCCAGATATCCGGCACTGAAAATGGCATATACAAGCTATACAGTTTTCATGCTCTTTTTGCCAACAGTTGCCGATCCCCATAGTAGAGTTGAAAATGGAAAAAGTAAAGAAACGCGCGACCAATGAATATTTGCCTCGGAAAGAGTCTAACTATTGCATGCATTTACAAGGTATGCCAACAACATTAAGGAAGGATACCCCATCCTACAGCACTGCTAAGAAGTGGGCAGCAGAGTTCAAGTCAGGATGGGACAGCCTGAAGATGACCCCTGTCTTGGCAGACCTGTGGATGTGACCACACCGGAAAACATTAACCATGTGTACAGTGGGGTAATGGTAGATCATTGAGTTGACATCCGGACAATTGTTAAGGTAACAGGCATATCAAAAACCAGAGTTCAGTGCATCTTGACCTAAAATCTTGATATACACAAGGTTTTTGCCTGATGGGTCCCACAATTGCTGATGCCTGACTCATGGACATCCAAGGACAATTTGCAGCTGTTTAGGAGGGGTCCGGAGAACCTTCGTACCAGGTTTGTGACTGTAGATGAAACTTGGGTCCATCATTTCTAACCTGAGAGCAAATCTCAGTCGAAACAGCAGAAACACACAGGAGATGTTTTTCTTCCACGCTGATAAAGAGTATTCCACCAGTGGGGAAAATGATGATGACAAGCTTCTATGATTCCAAGGGTGTGCTGCTCATTGATTACCTTCAAAAAGGACAAACTATCAAGGGGGACTACTATGCAACCTTGATTCATTGTTTGCGTGATGCCATCAAGGTGAAAAGATGTGTTATGCTCTGGAAGGGAGTGTTGTTCCATCAGGACAATTTGCCTCCACACCAATCTGCTGTGGCAATGGCTGCCATCCATTCCTGTGGCTTTTCCCTGGTTACCCATTCACCATACTCACCAGCAGGGCCAGGACCAGGGGTGGGCAGGAGGGGCGGCTGCCCAGGGCACTGTGGTGTCATGTGAGGTTGGGGGGGGGAACCACAAGGAGATTGGAGCAGAGGGGATTTATGTTGGAAGGGAGAATTTGGAGGTTCACAGGGGGTAAGTAGTGTTCTAGAGGGGAAATTTGGGAGAGAGGGTTCTAAGAATGGTGATTTAGGGGGATTTGTGTTGGGAAGGAGGTAATTTTAAGTGGGGAGGAGAAGATGTGTTCTAGGAGTGGAAATTGTAGGGGTAGAGGAATTGTGCTAGGAGGATTGATTTTTTTGGGGGGGCAAAGCTTTGTGTTGAGAGGGGTATTTCAGCAGGGTGGTGGATTTGTACTGGGAGGGGGGGGATTTATACTTAGGGGGTAAGCATGCAGATTAGTGTTCCGTGTTTTTTTGGGAGGATTTTTGCTTATACATCCTGGGGGGGTGCAGTTTGGCATGTTCGCCCTGGGCTCTAGATGACCTTGTACCAAGACACTGCTCACCAGATTTCACAGCATCGTACTACTACCTATTCCCAAAAATGAAAAGGAACTGCCTGGTGTTGGTTTCACCAGTGACCATGATGTCATTGATGCCTTGTCTACTTTTTTGGATGACTAAAATTGAAAATTTGGACAAGGATCCAAGTACTGGAGTACTGTTGGGCTAAGTGTGTGGACATAGAAGAAAGTGCCTGCCAATGAAGTAATATTTTTCTACATACTCTCCTCCAAAGTCAGGCCGAGAGCTTTTGGGGCACCCCTTGTACTCTTTCTTCTATTCAAAAAAGAGTAAATATTAATTTATACACTTCAGTGAACAGGATCAGTTCACTTTAATATGGTAATAAATAAACAGAAAACAATGAAACATGACTGTAGAACATTGTCATTTTAACATATATTCTGCAGCAAACACATTGAAGTGATTGTATTTTTATGAAAGACTCTAAATCAGATACATTTTTTTCAGCATGGTGGATCAATAACGTTGGTTTTTGCACAATAGCAATACTCAGATGAGTTAGATTGCTAGCACATTCTGTGATATGCATTCAATATTGAACCGACATGCTATCAGGGCAGGAAAAGAGGCTTCAGGAGGATATACAGTCAGGTCCATAAATATTGGGACATCGACACAATTCTAATCTTTTTGGCTCTATACACCACCACAATGGATTTGAAAAGAAACGAACAAGATGTGCTTTAACTGCAGACTTTCAACTTTAATTCGAGGGTATTTACATCCATATCAGGTGAACGGTGTAGGAATTACAACAGTTTGTGTATGTGCCCCCCACTTTTTAAGGGACCAAAAGTAATGGGACAGATTAACAATAGAAAAGTAATGGGACAGATTAACAATCATCCATCAAACTTTCACTTTTTAATACTTGGTTGCAAATCCCTTGCAGTCAATTGCAGCCTGAAGTCTGGAACGCATACACATCACCAGACGCTGGGTTTCATCCCTGGTGATGCTCTGCCAGGCCTCTACTGCAACTGTCTTCAGTTCCTGCTTGTTCTTGGGGCATTTTCCCTTCAGTTTTGTCTTTAGCAAGTGAAATGCATGCTCAATCGGATTCAGGTCAGGTGATTGACTTGGTCATTGCATAACATTCCACTTCTTTCCCTTGAAAAACTCTTTGGTTGCTTTCGCAGTATGCTTCGGGTCATTGTCCATCTGCACTGTGAAGCGCCGTCCAATGAGTTCTGAAGCATTTTACTGAATATGAGCAGATAATATTGCCGAAACACTTCAGAATTCATCATGCTGCTTTTGCCAGCAGTCACATCATCAATTAATACAAGATAACCAGTTCCATTGGCAGCCATACATGCCCACGCTATGACACTACCACCACCATGCTTTACTGATGAGGTGGTGTGCTTTGGATCATGAGCAGTTCCTTTCCTTCTCCATACTCTTCTCTTCCCATCACTCTGGTACAAGTTGATCTTGGTCTCATCTGTCCATAGGATGTTGTTCCAGAACTGTGAAGGGTTTTTTAGATGTTGTTTGGCAAACTCTAATCTGGACTTCCTGTTTTTGAGGCTCACCAATGGTTTACATCTTGTGGTGAACCCTCTGTATTCACTCTGGTGAAGTCTTCTCTTGATTGTTGACTTTGACACACATACACCTACTTCCTGGAGAGTGTTCTTGATCTGGCCAACTGTTGTGAAGGGTTTTTTCTTCACCAGGGAAAGAATTCTTCGGTCATCCAGCACAGTTGTTTTCCGTGGTCTTCCGAGTCTTTTGGTGTTGCTGAGCTCACCAGTGTGTTCTTTCTTTTTAAGGATGTTCCAAACAATTGATTTGGCCACACCTAATGTTTTTGCTATCTCTCTGATGGGTTTTTGTTTTTTCAGCCTAATGATGGCTTGCTTCACTGATAGTGACAGCTCTTTGGATCTCATATTGAGAGTTGACAGCAACAGATTCCAAATGCAAATAGCACACTTGAAATGAAATCTGGACCTTGTATCTGCTCCTTGTAAATGGGATAATGAGGGAATAACACACACCTGGCCATGGAACAGCTGAGCAGCCAATTGTCCCATTACTTTTGGTCCCCTAAAAAGTGGGAGGTACATATACAAACTGTTGTAATTCCTACACTGTTCACCTGATTTGGATGTAAATACCCTCAAATTAAAACTAAAAGTCTGCAGTTAAAGCACATCTTATTCGTTTCATTTCAAATCCATTGTGGTGGTGTATAGAGCCAAAAAGATTAGAATTGTGTCGATGTCCCAATATTTATGGACCTGACTGTAGGTGTGTTGAATGTATGGATGGTGCAGGGGGGAAGTGAATCAAGTGACTAACACATTTAAGTCTTTTGTTGGTTTTGCATTCTCATACAAGTCTACAGGATTGCAAACCTGTTTGATGCAGGTCAAATGCAAGTTATGCCGCGTACACACGGTCGGACTTTTCAGCTACAAAAGTCCGACAGCCTGTCCAACAGACTTCCGGAGGACTTTCGGCAGACTTGCGGCGGACTTGTGGCAGACTTTCTAACGAACGGACTTGCCTACACACGACCACACAAAAGTCCGATGGATTCGTACGTGATGACGTACACCAGACTAAAATAAGGAAGTTCATAGCCAGTAGCCAATAGCTGCCCTAGCGTGGGTTTTTGTCCGTCGGACTAGCACACAGACGAGCGGATTTCGGGGTCCGTCGTAGTTACGACGTAAAGATTTGAAGCATGTTTCAAATCTAAAGTACGTCGGATTTGAGGCTAAAAAAGTACGTTGAAAGTCCGGAGAAGCCCACACACGATCGGATTACCAGCCAGCTTTAGTCCGTCAGCGTCCGTTGGACTTTTGTAGACGAAAAGTCCGACCGTGTGTACGCGGCTTTAGAAGGAAGACAAATGCCGGCCAAACACACCTCAGAAGCTTCTCAAACTTACGCAAGCCCAAAGCCAATCAACATAGGCCTTACCTAGCACAGGACCTTCAGCAACCCCTCAGATGAAGCATTACTGTTTAGAGGGAATGTATTGTAGACTTTGTGTTGGCAATAACAATTGAAGAAAATGTGCCCTACACAGGTACAACAATTGATCAGCAAAGCTTTTCTTTCATTTCTAAATTTAAATGCAATGCCACAGGAAATTAAACCCACAGAGCACAATTATGTTGCCTAATGCTGTGGAGGTGAATGGTGCCATTAGCATGTATTTTTGTCTTATTTATCAGCAAACCAAGGTTACGTGGCAATTGATTTGAATACGTTGGTTAATGAGTCACATCTTCCTTTCTAGTTCAGTTGTTTTCAATGTGTGTCTGTTTGTCAGCAGCTTCTAAACAAACTAGCACAGATACTGATGTATTGCTAAAGTCAACACAGTCCCTATTTTCTCAAGCTTAACACTCAATTAAAATCTCATATTTATTTTTCTTTTTATAGTCATATTACACCAACATGATATTCACTTTGAGATGCCTTAAAATAGCTTTTTCCTTTCACTTATTGCCCTCCACACCCAGTGCTCTGTGCTGGCATAGAGAATAACAACTGCACCACTCATCACAAATGTATTGCTGCGGAAGAGAGGGGGCTGTCTGACCAGTTTTTTCTTTATTAGATACACTGAGCAGTGTGATCATGCTATGGCGCTTATTGCACTGCACAGTAATATTTTGGCAATTACTGTAACAGGAAATTGCAGTCAAGACTAATGCCCCGTACACACGATCGGACTTTCCGACAACAAAACCGTGGATTTTTGTTTGAATGATGTTGGCTCCAACTAATCTTGCATACACACACGGTCACACAAATGTTGGCCAACAATTACGAACGTGGGAACGTGGTGATGTACAAGACGTATGACAAGCTGAGAAATAGGAAGGTCAATAGCCAGTGCGGCTCCTTTTGCTTGATTCCCAGCATGCGTGAACTTTTGAGCGTCAGACTTGTGTACACACGATCGGAAATTGCGACAAAGTTTTGTTGGCGGAAAATTTGAGAACCTGCAAGCCAACATTTGTTGGTGGAAAGTCCGACAACAAATATTCGATGAAGCATACACACGGTCGGACTTCCAGCCAACAAGCTCACATCCAACATTTATTGTCGGAAAATCCAATCGTGTACGGGGCATAAGAAGTTGAGGTTATTAGTACAATGTATATTCAACTAAAAATGTTTCTGACTTCAAATTGGACTTTAAAGTCCATGGTGTTCTTATTGGTCAGTAAAGTTAATCCAGCATAATTATGGGTTATTATCTGAGGCAGGAAGCCTAAGGTCTCCACCACAAGAGCAGAATAAAATTAGCATAACAGCTGTGAGTTTCAGGGGCCTTTACAAGTTATGTTGCACGTTTATGAAGACATCTTTAGATGCCTTCTGTACACTTACGATTACAAACTAGAATATTTAAACCCAAACATCAGCCAAAATATATTTTTTTAGGTTTTTTGGTAATGCCTATGACCCCATTTGGAGAGATTTTTGTTTACATCTTGTGCAGTCAATGAGATGTGAAATGGGGGATCTCTTCAACAGGGACACAGCAGTGAGTGCTCATTGTTTAGTAGAATGTAAAAGGGTTATAACGTCTGTCTGTTTTTACGGTCTTTGCCCGCTTTAGGGAAACTACCTTTACTTCCTGGGATAGTAAGAGAAAAGATTGTTTCCCATCAGGCATACAACAACAAAAAATTGCAGATCCCTCTCCACTTTATTTAAAACTAAACTCATATATAACGTGTAGCTAAGCTAAAAACTGTGTTGCTAAGCTAAAAAAAAAAAAAAAATCACACACCCAACATAAGTTTTTTTTTCACAATAGAAACCCAACATAAGTTTTACATGTACAGTATATCTGGTGTCTTTAGCTTTATATACTGTTTAGAAAGTGCACGTCCTGTTACAATTTCCTCTTCCTGATTCACCTGTGGGTGTGGATTCTTACCATACACTGCGAGATAGCTGATTGGAGGAAAGGCACCCCCCCCACACACACACATAGGCAGAGACTTGAAGAGCTGTGCTGTGAATAGACCAGCTCTCTGCTGATTTATAGCACCCAGCCTGACACAAAATTCAGCCTGGTTTTATCACAGTTGTCAGGGAACTTGTCAGAAGTTATCATGCTGATAACAGAAGAATGGAGCTAGAGAAATCCATGGGACTTAGGGCTTTGAAGAGAGATAATAAAACACTGCAGATACATGTGCCTAGCTCAAATTTCATCAATCGAGTTTACACTTTAACATTTTAGGTGGTTCAAAGATTCATTTTAATGTCAGTCATTATAGAATGTGAATGAAAGGGAATAGGAAACAGATGTGTACTACCAGGAGATAGCTGAATCATTTCATAAAATTGTATGATGGATTATTATGAACATTTGAAATGAATTGAACACAACAGAATAAGCACAAGTAGCAATGAGAATCATGCAAGATAATGGTATAGTTACCTCATTGCTGGCATGCTTATAGAGTGACGGATAGAATAGCTGCCATTGTAAGCATAGTCAGAAGAAAAAGAAACTCAATAAAGGTTATATTTATTTCAGAGAATTCATAATACAGCTTATAAATAATGATTGTATTGCATTATTCTTAACCTAGAATTGGAAGACAATTACATCAATTTTACACTGCTTCACTCACCTTTCTCAACTTGACTTTTGCACAAAATAATACCATTAATATTAGTATTTGTCTGAAACTAATACAGTTGTTTTCATAGTCACAGTCCTAGTTCCCCAGTATTAGGAGGCCCCATAAGTCATATTTTCCTCACTTCCAGGTGTGAACATGGTACCACATTATTTATGTCCCTTTCTATAACTGGAAGTTATACATTACTAATGCCCCCTGAGGTTTCAGACATGTTACAATACCTCATCTTATTTCCGCCATGGAGAACTGATTGATAATGGATTGGTTTCAAATAAAATTCAAGTTTAAGCAGGCAATGTTTAGGGTGTGTGTGGGTACATTGAGCCCCCAGCTTACAATTTTGGTTGATGGATTTCAGGGGAAATGTGTAATAGCTGGGTTGAATTTGTCTAGGGAAAACAGACAGCTCTTAAATGGTGTATTTATAGTCCAAATGTTGATTTTTTGTAACTTTTGGATAGAGTAAGGTAGAGCTAAAACCTCTGTAAGGCTAATTTTTTCTATGCTGTCTTTGCCCCATTGGGGAGGTTTTTCCTTACTTCGTGGGCTCAATTCATAAAGCAGTATTGCATGCTATATTTGGATCATGTGACTCATTTGATCCAAATATTGCATGCGATTTTGAAAAGGTCAATTCATTATCAGTTTATACAGTAATTAACAAAAAAAAAATGCCACAAACTGAACTAAATTCAATTCACTAAACAAAAAAAATACATTTGTCAAATAAGTTGTAGTCTAGCCACTGGCTATCTAACAAATGTATAACATTTTTATTTATGGAAACAATTTTCACACTTAATGCGTTCAGGAGTCTCCATAGATAAATCTCCACTGTTGTAATGTCCTCTTTAAACTTCAAATCCACTGCAGCTGCTTTTCATGTCATGCACAAGGAAAGTAGAATTTCTTTTTTATTAGAATGCAAGAAAAATGATACAAGTGTAGCACCCTCTAGTGTGCTAGAAAGTGTATATAGTTTGGCTTGACTGGCAGCCACGTCTAGGCTTAATCTGGGTCAGGGTGAGTGACTCAGGAAGGCTGGATGACTCATCAGGCAGCACCCCTGGGGCCTCCTCCTACTTGTTGAAACCTTGGAGAAGCTTCCAGAAGAATAGGTGGGAGGTTAGGAGGAGCTGCCCGGAGTATTAAGGAGGGCTCCAGCCAATCCACAACAAGTGGGCTGGCAGGGGGTGGGAACCTCTTAAATTGTCTGGGGCTGGGTTATGCCAGCAGGGGGCAGTCGGGTGAAAGATGGAGAAGGAGTGCTAAATAGGAGGACTGTGGAGTAGTAGCCAAGGGGGCTAGTGAAAGTGGCAGCTGCAGCCAGGTGGGCTGGCAGTGATTGAAGAGGTGGTGCTGGGATCAGTAGCCACAGTGATGTAAGCTAGATACTGTATTTTGCGACAGAACCCAAGGGGCTGGGGGCCCTGTCTGTAAAAGGCTTTTGCATCAAAACCCGACTGTTGCTTTTTTGTCAGATTAACCATCAGTGTGCCAGCTGGAATTCTGCAAGCAAGTTTAGTGCTGGAGGAAGAGGGGAGTGTGTATAGCTGTACATAGGAAAGTTGTCCCTGAAGAATTGTTCTGAAGTCAAGTGGGAATCCCATAATCTCCCTAATCCATATCCAGGTTTTTTTCCCTCAATAAAACATAAAACAAAGTGCTGGACTGTTTTCTGACTCTGGGAGCCTGTCAGAATTCAGCGTGCCTGGCTGTGCAGGGTGGGGGATCCCTATTCACTAATGGCTTATATGTGGGGTGCGCTACAGTACACAAGTAATCCACTCACATGCTCCTAATGCACAATATGCCTGTAACAGCCTCAAACATAATCCCTGGATGGGCTGATCAAAGCTGTAGCTGAAAAATCACATACTTTCAATCACACCAGGGCCTCTTCCCCACAACCCTGGCCCAGTTGTTGAGGGGGTCTTCAGGTGTGGACTTATCAGAAGCCCTCTTAAACAATAAGGGGTCCCCCAGATACCACCCCCCCATGTGAATGAGTAAGGGATGCATAATACCCATACTCTTCACAAAAAAAAACATGCATCCTAAAAATAAAAGCATCCAAACTTTTGACAAGTTCTTTGTTAAAATATCTTTAAACTTTGTACATCCATCCATAATCAATCTCATTGTTCAATGATGCAGGCCCACGCCAATCATGATGATTGACAGCCCAGAAGAAAAAACCTGGCACCTGCCGAGACATGACTGATCCAGTTGCTTCCGAATGACATCTCTAGTTCCCCTCACCGCTAAAGTAAACAAAGCGGTCCTTGATGTGTTTACTTTAACAGCTGGGATCCAGAGATGCACATCCTGTTACTTCCCTCTCAAAAAAATGACATCTCTGGGTCTTTCCACTAACAAAGGGGCAGGGTTACCTCTGACTTCAGTGACAAAATGTGGGCATGTGTATGGGAACCCAGGTACTGGACCAGGGGACATGTATCAATGCACAAAAAAAGTTTTCAAAACAACTGATTTTAATAATGCTTAAAGTGAAACAATAAAAATGAAATATTCCTTTAACTATATTTAACGGTCCCCTTAGTCTGCCTGTAAAGTAAACTCTATGCCAAAATAAAAATTGGCGTGGGGGTCCCCCCAAAATCCATACCAGACCCTTATCCAAGCATGCAGCCTCGAGGACAGGATGGGGGGCCCCCCTCCTGAATCATACCAGACCACATGCCCTCAACATGGGACTTTGTCCCCATGTTTATGCCCCCAGATCCTGTACCCCTACCCATTCACCAAAAAAGTGTCAAAAAGTAAAAACCACAAAAGTTTTTGACAATTCCTTTATTTAAAGAGAAAAAAAAAGGGTCCCACGATGTACCCTTCATCAATCACGCTGCCCGATGGACCCGAAAAAAAAACCAAAACGAAAATACTGTCTCCATGGAAGGACTCCCTCCGACTGCTGTCTTGTGACAGCTGTTATATAGGCAAGGGCATGGGCCACCTGCTGACGTAACCTGATGACCTCACCCCCTCTGATGGCACATGTCGTCAGAAGGGGCGGGGTCACTCTGTTACGTCACCGGGTGTCCCTGCCCTTGCCTATATAACAGCTGTCACAGCCAAGAGACAGCAGTCGGCGGAGCTTTTTTTCCCCCTATTTTTCGGGTCCATCGGGCGGCATGATTGAAGATGGATGGACATCGCGGGACACTTTTTTTTTTTAATAAAGGAATTTTCAAAAACTGTCTTTTGTGGTTTTTACTTTTTGACACTTTTTTTAGGGAATGGGTAGGGGTACAATGTACCCCATACCCATTAACATGGGGGGGCAGGATCTGGGGGTCCCCTTGTTAAAGGAGGCTTCCAGATTCTGATAAGCGTTCCACCCGCAAACCCCACAACCACCAGCCAGGGTTGTGGGGATGAGGCCCTTGTCCCCATCAACATGGGGACAAGGTGCTTTGGGGGGACCCCATGTTAAGGGCAAGCGGCCCGGTATGGTTCAAGAGGGGGGAGGGCGCTCGCTCGTGTCCCGCCTATCCTGGCCTTCCAGGCTGCTTGCTCGAAAAAGGGTCTGGTCTGGATTTTGGGGGCCCAACGCCAATTCTTTTTTCAATTCTTGGGTCGAGTTCCCCTTAAAATCCATGCCAGACCCAAGGGGCCTGGTATGGACTGGGGGAGGGGGGGGACCCATGCCTTTTTTTTTTCCTTAATTTTTTCCTTAACTCTGTCATAGGATTCCCCTTAACCACTTCAATACACTATTATATACTGTACACTGACTGCACTGTATATATATTATATATATAATATATATATTAGTTTTATGCCAGATGTAAGGGATGCACACCTTCCGAAAAGTAAAATTTTTGTCTTATCAGTCCACAGAATATTTGCCCAAAAGTCTTGGGGATAATCAAGATTTTTTTTGGTAAATGTGAGATGAGCCTTTGTGTTCTTTTTTTGTCAGCAGTGGCTTTGGCCTTGGAACTCTCCCATGGATGCCATTTTTGCCCAGTCTCTTTCTTTTGTTGAATCATGAAAACTGATCTTACCTGAGGCAAGTGAGGCCTGCAGTTCTTTAGATGTTGTTCTGGGTTCTTTTATGACCTCCTGTATGGGTCGTCGTCATGCTTTTGGAGTAATTTTTGTAGGCCGGCCACTCCTGGGATGGTTCACCACAGTTATCTCCATTTGTGGATAATGGCTTTCCTTGTGGTTCACTGGAGTTACAAAGCCTTAGAAATGGCTTTGAAATCCTTCCTAGACCGATACATGTACATTACTTTGTTTTTAATCTGTTCTTGAATTTTTTTTTAGATTGTGGCATAATGTGGGGTTTTTTGTGATCTCTTAGCTTGCTTCACTTTGTCAGACAGCTTCTATTTATGCGATTTCTTGATTAAACAGGTCTGGCAGTAATCAGGCCTGGGTATGGCAAGTGAAATTTAATTCAGCTTTCCAAAAAACTGTGGTGAAATACAATTCATTCATGATTCAGCATGGGAGGGGGACAATTACTTTTTCCCTTAGAGCCAGGCAGGTTGGAACAGCTTTTTCCCTTAATAAATGAAATAATAATTAAAAAACTGCATCTTGGATTTACTCAGGTTAGCTTTGTGTAATATTAAAATTTGTTTGAGGATCCGAGTCATTTAAGTGACAAATATGCAAAAAAAAAAAAAAAAACAAATCAGAAAGGGGGCAAATATTTTTCACACAGCTGTATATATGTATGTGTAATATTAATTTTAAAATTTGTTTGATGAGCTGAATCATTTAACTATGGGAGATATGCAAAAAAATAAAAAATTAGGAAGGGGCAAATACTTTTTCACAGAACTGTATAATCTATCTATCTATCTATCTATCTATCTATCTATCTATCTATCTATCTATCTATCTATCTATCTATCTATCTATCTATCTATCTATCTATCTATCTATCTATCTATCTATCTATCTATCTATCTATCTATCTATCTATCTATCTATCTATCTATCTATCTATCTATCTATCAAACTGCCCTGCATGCCACTAACTAACCTGCCTCTGGCTAAAGTTCTCTTAATTAAAACACTATATAAAAGATAGTCTACTCCAGTGATGGCAAACCTTGGCACCCCAGATGTGTTGGAACTACATTTCCTATGATGCTCAACTACAGAGTGCAAATGTAGTTCCAGAACATCTGGGGTGCAAAAGTTCGCCATCACTGGTCTACTCTAAACTTGGGTGTAACTTGTCCACATCTATATTATACTTGACTGGTACCCTATCTTCCTGACTATCCCGACCTGTTCTTCACCCTCCGCCCCCTCCTGTTTCCCTCCGCCCCCTCCTTCTTCCTTGCCCTCTTCCCATAACCTATTTCTAATCTCCATCTCACTTTCTCCTGTGAGTTCACACTTTCATTGTTACTTGAATACACATTAATTTAGCATTTTGGATTGTACCATACTTGTTTGTCTAAGAACTGTCTTCTACAGAAGCAACTGTATCATCTCTAAATGTGATCTCTTGTACTCACCATGCTATATTTCTATGTTTAAGCTCAATAAAAACTATTTGAAATATAACACTATATATGGCCACCGTGTAAGCAGCCTTATATGGGCGTGAATGAAGGAATCATTGGTTGTAAGGACACCGGTGGGTGCCGGCTCCTTGACAAACAGCATCTCTGAGCTGGAACTGTTACATTTAGTAGTGGTAGGAATACAACTGCTAAATGTTTCACTTTCTGCTGAAGCCTGCGTAAAATAAGGTGCAAAAACTGTGTTAAATAGCAAAATAAATCAGTTTAATGCATGTTATTTAACAAGAGTTTTCTGATGAATGTATGAATGAATCCCCCCCCCCCCCCCGTCTCATAGACACAGCCTGGAGTTAAAGGAAATCTCTTCACTAAGGGGAAAGCCACTCTTAGACAGTTGTCCTTGCAACAGATGTCCACAGTGGATTTTTTCCCCATATATACTGTTTCAGTGAGAACTATTAAATACAGTGCCTTGAAAACGTATTCATACCCCTTAAAATTTTTCACATGTTATTGTCATGTTACAACCAAAAATGTAAGTGTATGTATTTTATTGGGATTTTATGTCATAGACCAACACAAAGTGGCACACAATTGTGAAGTGGAAGGAAAATTGTAACTGGTTTTCCACATTTTTTACAAATAAATATGTAAAAAGTGTGGCATGCATTTGTATTCAGCCCCTTGACTTTGATACCCCTAACTAAAATATAATGGAACCAACTGCCTTCTGAAGTCACCAAATTAGTAAATAGAGCCCACCTGTGTGTAATTTAATCTCTGAATAAATACAGCTGTTCTGTGAAGCCCTCAGAGGTTTGGTAGAGAATTTTAGTGAACAAACATCATCATGAAGGCCAAGGAACACACCGGACAGGTCAGGGATAAAGTTGTGGAGAAGTTTAAAGCAGGGTTAGGTTATAAAAAATATCCCAAGCTTCAAACATCTCACAGAGCACTGTTCAATCCATCATCCAAAAATGGAAAGAGTATGGCACAGCTGCAAACCTACCAAGACATGGCCATCCATCTAAACTGACAGGCCATGCAAGGAGAGCATTAATTGGAAAAGCAATCGAGAGGCCCATGGTAACCCTGGAGGAGCTGCAGAGAGCCACAGCTCAGTTGGGAGAATCTGTCCACATGACAACTATTAGTCGTGCACTCCACAAATCTGGCCTTTATGGAAGAGTGGCAAGAAGAAAGCCATGTTGAAAGAAAGCCATAAGAAATCCTATTGGCAGTTTGCTAGAAGCCATGTGGAGGACACAGCAAACATGTGGAAGAAGGTGCTCTGGTCAGATGAGACTAAAATGTAACCTTTTGACCTAAAAGCAAAATGTTATGTTTTATCATTTTCCTTCCACTTCACAAGTATGTGTCACTTTGTGTTGGTCTATCACATAAAATCCATTTAAGTTTTTGGTTGTAACGTGACATAATGTGGAAAATTTCAAGGGGTATGAATACTTTTTCAAGGCACTGTATGTCACTATGACAAATTACAATATCAAATCTCACAAATGTGGAAACACAAAGACAGCAAAAAAAAAAACCTTACAGAAGTTCTAACCATGTCCTATTCTAACTACTGGGAGTAACTTCCACATGCAACTGCAAGGACATTTTCAAGGGCAACTTTCTTTTAATTGGTAGTCCATCTAAGATGAGTTTTTCTAGTATGAATAAAGGCATTTTTGCCACCTATTGCATAAAATATATCTAAAACTAAACTCTTCTACATGTTGGACAGAGCATGGGGTGATTAAAAACCCTGTCAGGTCTTCTAATAAAATCTGTGTTCCACTAGGGTAATTTCCTTTTACTTTGTTCAGTTGACACAACAAGAAGTAGGACATTTCTATAAAGTGAGGGAGATCTCCTCTTAGTTGTCCCTTGAACAAGTGTCCCCATTGGAGGATTTTTATTCACTTCATGTTCTGCTAACAACTGCTAAGTGCCATCACTTTTCAACCTGGTCAACAGAATAAACAGAAAATATGAATTTATCTGCTGCATCAGTCTGACAGGGTTATATTCTTTACCACTCTATCCAAAAATAAAAAAAAAGGATTAGTTCTACTTGTTTTAAACAAAATATTGGTAACTATTCTATCCACTGCCAATTTGTAATAAAGTGGTTTTACCCATCTTACAGGGTTCTTCAACAATGTATTGTTTTATTTGAAGGACAATGTGTACTACGCTGTGCTTTGTACATCGTATACAGATCTATAGTACTGTATGTAGTGTGACAAACATACTAGAAGCATAGATTTTCATGATGGTTAGGCTTTTGTTTGTACTCCAGTCAGCAATGGTTAATATAAGATTTGATATGTAGGGGCCTGCCCTACTGAGATTAATAATAATTACATTTTGAAAAGAGACAATTTTTGCAATTTTATATGAGAGGAAACCAAATTAGGGCGTTATCAATATATACATTAAAGTATACCAGCAATGTATTCATGGGTATTTTGAGAAAGAGGTCATTATTTATTTTCTATTTTAAGAGCTGTTTTAATTTGTTTTCCCCAATTAATATAGTGTCCCAATAAATGTCAAGTTTTTAAATGTTGTTTTTTTTTTCCAGCCAATATTGTTCCTTTTAGGCTCCATGCACACTAGGCTTAAGAAAATGACAGTTCCCTTGGCACATTTTTGTACACGTTTAGGCATTATTAGGAGTGTTTAGCGTTTTTTATGCCAGAAAGCTCCAATCAAAAAACGCAAACCAGAAGTTTTCTTTTTTCCTACCACTAAACTCTGAGATTAAAATATGCCTCTAATCGTCCCAACGTGCATGGACACATAGGGTAACATTTAGCTGCTTCTACAGGCAAAACTCAAAACTCCTGTAGAAGCAGTCTGAAAGGACAGGGCTTTAATAACAGTATTACCAGAAATGTTTAGAAAGGGGCATGAATATGTATGCTTGTTATCTTTAGTGAAAAACAAAATTTGTGCATACCCAACAACAGTTCTGGCTTTTGGCCAGCTTTAAGGTGCATACACATTATGTACATTATCGTATTTACCAGTGGCAGCTGGTGTTTTTTTTTGGGGGGGGCAGCAAAACAACCCCTCCCCTTGGTCGATCGTTCGGCGGCACCCCCCCTCTGGCACTTACCCCATCTAGGTGGCGGGCAGGTTGAGAGCTACTGCAGGCAGTGGCTGTGTCCTCTCCTCCTCGGCTTCAACGGCGGGCAGCAGCTCCTCTGTCCTCTCCTCGGCTTCCGCGGCAGGCAGAGGCTCCTGTGTACTCTTCTCCTCAGCTTCGGCAGCAGGCAACAGGTGGCGCCTGCTGTGTCCTCCCCTCAGCTTCAGTGGCGGGCAGCGACTCCTGTGTCCTCTCCTTCTCAGCGTCATCCACCATGCGGCTCCTCCCTCCTCCTCCTCCTAGGTGTCCTGCTTGCTGATTGGCCGGGAGGAGGATCAGTGTGGCGATAGCGAATATTAATTTGCTATTGTCAAACAAATGGACGGAATCGGGGTGCAGTGCTCTGCACCCTGAGCCCACCCTTTTTTGAAGCCTATTAAAGCCTCTGGCTCTAATCACATGCCTAAAAAAAAAAACACACCCCGCCATTGGAATCCATGCGGCCGGTGCCCTGTATGTAGATAAGGGGGCCAGACGCATGGAAGGGGGGGTGGTGGACAGGCCTCTGCTGGTATTTACCTATGCTATGTTTGCAGTATCCACGCCAAATACTTCTTTATATGGTGGGAACCACACAATGTATACAAATACAAACGAGGACCAGGGGCATCTGCGCCTTAGACCAGTCCTAAGTAGATATGTTACGCTGCTGGTCCCGAGTGGAGATACTTCACGGCTGAGACATCACTTAGAGTTAGACCAACAATCAGGAACAAAGAGTACTTGTTTCGCCCCCCGGCCAAAGGCTCCCAGTTCTCCCCTGTACAAATGCATATACTGATCAATGCAAACTTTTTCAAAAATGCATATACCGGTATATGGTAGACTCTTGCTTCAGAACTACATAAATGTGTAAGAATCAGATGGACCCCATGTAAAAAAATAACAATTTGCCTGTAACTGCACAATTATGGTTATGAATTTGCTATACAGTAATTGAAACCAATATATAGATGCATACATACATTAAGGATACTAAGCTATATATATTCTATAAGTTACAAGATGTCCCTACTATGAATAAGAGTAACATCTTACCTAATAGAATGTGATCTGCAGCAAAGGAAATAAAATCATCACAATGTTATGAAACAAAGCCAGTCAATGCAGAGATAAATGCCATCTTTCACGTATACAAATAATGGATAAATATGCTCTCACTAAGATAATGCATAAGATTCCTTAAAATCTTCAAATACTGTTATGAAGTGGAGTTTCAATTTTAGGTTTGTTGTCTTAAATTAGACCACAACTAAATGGTTCATTAATAAGAGGTATGTTGTAAGGTAGATTACACATATTTTTTTTTATTTATGTGCCATGGGTAAGTTGTCCTGCCTAAACGATCAGCGATAAGCAGGCTCCATCCTACCCTAGCTCTCTTTCAGGGTAGTAGATACTTGTTATACAGTTGAATGGGACCAACACCAAGGTTAAAAAGAAAAGAAAGGTGATCCTAATAAGCCTGCTGCACTGCACCACTATGCTGAAAAAGCATAAAAAATAAATAAGAAAACACGATTTACTACATTTTTCAAAGGAATGTTCCTTGTTTACAGGATGCAGTTTGAGTACAAGTAACAATATGTTACAGGTTGTAGGGTGGTATGCCCACTTCATTGTCAGTATCCTAAAACATTCCAGATAAAAAAAATACAGAAGCAACATTTATAGTTTAGTATTTCAAACAAAAATGGGATACAAAAATGGGATATCAATGTGTGGTGAAGCACTCCTGTCCCTGTAAAGGTGCAGGATAATCCATGGGTTAATGAATCCCTTGCATTGGAAAATGAAAACCCAACGAAAGTTGAAGAAGATCAAGGCACCCCAGGGTGTGTAAACTCACTATACAAGCCCACCACTGATGTATTAGGTGTCATTAAAGTGGTTGTAAAGGCAGGAGGTTTTTACTTTAATGCATTCTCTGCTTTAAGTTAAAAAATCTTCCATGGTCAGGACCCCCCCCTAGCCCCTCTAAATACTTACCTGAACCCGATCTTAATGTGTGAACTGTGCCCAAGAGCAGCAGCAATGCTCTCTCTCTCCTCACAGGACTCACAGACAGCAGCGGGAGCCGTTGTCTCCTGCTGCTATCAATAAAATCTTGCGAGGAGGAAGCGAGTGGTGGGGCCAAGTCGTGCTGTGTGTGTCAATAGATGCACATAGCCCAGCTTGGGATCAAGCCCGCACAAGTACCCCCATAGCAAGCTTGCTATTAAGGTACTCAGAAGGGAGGAGGAGCGGAGAGCATTGGCGGGGACCCCAAAAGAGGAGGTTTGAGGCTGCTCTGTGCAAAACCATTGTACAGAGCAGGCAAGTATAACCCTTTTTTTTTCTTAAAATAATAAAACACCTTTACATTCACTTTAAGACAAGGCACTCCATTCCTGCAGGCAGACAAATACACACTACACAACAAACGCTGAAAACCTACCATGAGGCACCTGGATCTTTTGTTTAGTCATCATTGCTCTATATCCTCCTTGCCAACAGTGACTTATACTATGGGCACATGACTTCCACCCAGGTACAAAACCATAGGAGACAGTAAAAAAATTAGACTACTGCTTCCCCTTTCTTGTGAAAAAAATCATCGCACTTCTGGTAGGCAGACTCCAGAATATATACTTAATATAAAAAGAGCAGTTTCAGTGGAGACAACAGTGTTGAATTGGTGGTTGCAGTTCTCACCCACTTTATTGCATTAGGTTGCCAAAAAAATGGAACTGCAGAGCAAGAGGAAAAAACTTTGCAGCAAAAAAATATAAGTGTAGAAATGTCAGACTTGCAGACCCCTAATGTGTGTGTGTGTGGTCAATTTAAATCTTTTGTTCATGACCAAAACTAATGCTAATGAGCTGTGGAGGAAATATTTAGGTGGTATACCACAGATTCCTATCAACCTACTTGTTGAATCCAATAATTAAATAGAAGCAGATTCCCCTCTTCATATTTTATAATTAAGCTTTAGCATTCAAAGATACCTGAATGTGGTCCGAGACTGAGCTTAAGTAACCATATCGTCTTAATTTTGTGCTTTTTGTACACTCTTCTGTTAAAGCAGAAATAAACCACTTTTTTGAAGAAAAAAAAAAACTCTGACAGGTAGGCTTTTTATGATAAAAGAGACTCTGTTTGCCTTTTTTCATGAGTGTACAGTGAGCCCCACATACAGTGCTCAGTGTACAGTATTGCCATGTGTTTTTCCTGTGCAGGAGTTATGTCACCCCAGCATGGTCAATCAAGATAACCGGAGACTCTAAACCCAGAAGAATACCAGATGAAGGTGGAAGCTGGAGGGCTGTGCAAGTTTCACAGCACTGGAGGAGATTGCTTTGCAAGTTATTGTGCCATAATGTATATATATATCCTGTGCAAACTTGCACATTATGGGAAAAAGATCCGGGGGGGTATTTTTTCTTTTTTGATTGTTTACTTCAGCTTTAAAATGAAAAATGTTGGTATATTCAACAAAGCTATCCTCAAAGATAGCTACAATAGTAATACATTATTAATAAAAAAAAAAAATATGCAAAAATGAAAGTACCTCATGTCTCCCAGCTTCTTGCCAATTGCACTTCCAACATTAGTTATTGCAGCAGATGCTTTTATCCCAGCTTGGCTCAGGGTTTCTTGTGTCTTCTTGTACCTACAATGAACCGATCTGTGTCAGCGCATACTTGAAAATGACATGTTAACAAAAAAAATGTAGTTTCCATTTTTTTTTAGGTCTCACTGCACCATTTTTTTACTAAACCTAAACCAAAAACAAGCTCTTTTAAACATAAACAGGTATAGTTAGGCATGTGTGTAAAATAGAAATATGAAGTGCAAAACAAGCACAGTTAAAAAAAAAAAAAAAAATCCACCAAATTTAATGATATGAAGTTTAAAACAAAAATGAGAAGGGGTTAGGCGCCTAAGCTAAATTTAGCAATAAATAAAATACTTATTTGCCAGATATTTTTTTAAAATAAATACTCTTCTCATGTTTTCCATTACAACTGAAAAATTGACATTTTGATTAATTTACATACGACAGTTTTTAATCAAACATTTTATTGTTAATCGTTTCTTATAATGTTATCTAACATGATATAGCTTTAAAGTGTTAGTTCACCTTAAGTAGAATCTTTCCAAAATCCCCTATGCAATTTCATGTGCTCTGAATAGTAAATACCAGCACTCCTCCTAAACTCAGCTAAAGAAGAGGAGAACAAATGCAATACTTCTCTTGTAGTCCAATATTTCAAGTGATGAAACCCTACTTCCTCTGTCAAATAAGATTAATAACAGGTAACCCACTCTCCACTCTGCTAGCAGTCTCTTTCTTCCCTAGACATGGGCTCCACCTGCCCAAAGTTGGGAGCATGAAATTGTCCAAAATGTTTTTGTATGCTGACCCCCAAGAGTTCCCTTCACTGGAAATAAGAGGCCAAGTCCAACCCCTGAAAACAACCCCCATAAATCCCCCCTCCAACAAATGATTTGGACCAGTGCACAAAGCAAGATCCATAAAGACATGGATGAGCGAGTTTGGGGTGGAGGAATCTGACTGGCCTGCACAACACCCTGATAGAACACCTTTGGGATCATTTAGAGTGGAGACTGCAAGCCAGGCCTTCTCGTTCACATGAGTGCCTGACCTCACAAATGCGCTTTTGGAAAAATGGTCAAACATTCCCATAGACACACTCCTAAACTTTGTGGACAGCCTTCCCAGAAGAGTTGAAGCTGTTATAGCTTGAAAGGGTGGGCCAACTCAATATTGAACCCTAGGGACGAAGACAGGGATGCCAATACGTTTGGTAATATAGTGTATATGGCTGGCTTAACTATTTCTTAATTGGTCCTCTGATTCCTGTCAGCCTCTGTTCTATTTTTCAACTATAGAAAGGTGTCAATCATAAATCATACTGAAAATCTGAATGGTTATTATCATTAGATTTTCCTACATAATAAAATACATAAAGAGTTCATAAGGACCTCCAATGTTGTGTATGGTTGCACATATTATAGAAGGGTGAAGCAGTATATTGTTGCATCTATTTTTTCAAAGTTGATTTAGAACATCGGGAAATGCTAGGGCTGTGAACTTCTGTGTTCTGGTTATTACCTGTATGCACGCTAGAAAGTTTAAAGTCATTATTTCATGCTATACCAACTGCACCCCAAAGTTCTCCAGGTGCATCACTGGCTGCTTCTCTGCCACTTCCCAGGCTACAACAGACACTGAACCAACTGTAGGGAAACATTCCCTTTCTGAAACTCCTCCCACCAGTCCAGGAAGGATCCCCTCTCTCTCTCTCTTGCTCCAACTCTCCAGACACCTGGCCAGCACAAGATGCAGGAGAACCCAGGGTGCCACCTCAAACCGATCTGCTGTGCCTACCTTACCATACTGGGCTTCCTCCCAAAGCAAGGTCTCGAGGCTCCTCATAACTCAGAAGGACCCCAAATAAGAAGGTGTGATACCAATGGAGTGAAGACTGCCATAAGCCTGTTGCACCTTGGGCAAATGGACAGCAATGTCTCACCCATGCCATAGGGACGAAGGGTGAACCATTTCCATGGCACCACCTACAGGCCTGTATCCACCATTGGGTACCAACGTGCAGGGCTTTACTCCATCCTTGGAGGCTCTTTTCCAGGGAAGCCTGAACATATTTGCACCTTATTCACATAGTTCGACTGAAAGTCGCACCCTCCGGGTACCATGTTCTCTCTACTTCCTCTTTGTCTCTACCTTCCGGCATAGAATGTCTGACTTCCCATGGTAGTTCACAGCAGGTTATCACTTCCCAAAAACCTCTTAACTATCTCACCCGACCCCTGCTTACATCAGGGAAAAAAAAGACAACCCTACCCACATTATACACCATGGGATGGAGCTTTCATAAAAGGGATACTAACCCCTGCCCATTAAGATGACCTAATAAAAGTATAACATTTGATAAAAATCCCTGCAATATATTCAGAAGACCTCTGGGAGTGATGTATGGTTTGTTTAACAATAAAAATCCCATCAGCTTTTTTATCATCTTGGATGTCATCTTCTTCCTGGTAGTTGATACTGGCTTACTTATTACATTTAATATTGCCTGATTTTCACTGCTGAAGAGCCTGTCAGTCTTACAGGAAGACAGTACATAGCAAAGTGGGTAATGTCAATCTCAAAATTGGCAATAAATGTCAAAAAAACACTTAGCTTTTTTATGTATTTACACTACAGGGTACAGTGAGTGTTATAGTGATGATTGCACAGTATCCTCCAATAAATCTGCATAAGGAAAGTAAAGAAGAATTGTAATGCCTGTATGACATTATATATATATATATATATATATATATATATATATATATATATATATATATATATATATATATATATATATATATGTATATATAAACTTCATTTTGCACTAGATGCACTTACAGTCTACAGTCACACACACTAATTAATAATATGTGTAAAAAATGCCTGTCTAGTTCCCCCACTGCTTGTATATTGCCACCAGGTCACCTGGAGAGTACCACACTATGCCACATTGCTTTTATATAGGCAATTATTGCTTTTTCCTGTGAGAAACCTCCAGCAGTAGGCTATCACTACTCATTAATGTCCCTTAGACTGAGTTCACACCTAATATGGATGTGGCTCACAGCAGGGGTCTGGTGCGTCGCTGTTTTCCATTTCAGGAATGAATCAGGCCCGAATTTTTGCCTGAATTTGGACCTGAAATGGAGTCAGACGCACAGGACCCCTGTGCAATGCGCTCTGCGGATGCCCCAGAGATGTGTGAGCCAACTCCATTGAGAGCCAGTCACAATCTCCTGTCATATGAATTGGATGCGGGGAAACGCGCATCCAATTTGAATAAGTGTAAACCCAGCCTTCATGTACTGAGGTTTGGACCTCAAGCCAAATTTGGTGTATATGGAATTTGGCCACTTAGTCTCAAGCTTAAGGGATTCTAAAGTTTCCAAGGTATACAAATTATTTATTTCATTGATATACTAGAAGTATTAGAAATTCCAAAGCCACAACTGTCATCCTTCCTCATTGTATCACTTGCCCACCCCTTGAGATAGTAAACTCTCACAAACAGGGCCCTCCTAACCCTTTTGTTTTGAATTGAGTTGTACTGTCTCCCTTTATATTATAAAGTATGGCGCAAACATTTGGCAATTTATAAATCCTTGATAATTTTAATAGTGATGTCCCCACCATCACCTGAGCCACCACAGCACATGCCAGTTAGGCAACATTCACACCAGTGCTGTAGTGAACGGGTTCTTAGAGGGAAAAAATGTAACAAGAAAGGGGTAACTCCAGGTATGTTTTCAAGGCAGTACTATTCCAGACTCCTAAGGCAACATTAACACTGGCAATTTAGGCCGGTGTGAATTGTAGCGGCGGGAATCAGAGATTCCTGCTGCAGCTCTGAGCCTAAATTGCCAGTGTGAATGTAGCCTCAAAAAGTTTGTTATCCCAGCATTTCATATTCCCGATATGTGCCTGATGTACACTGTACTTGTATGAAAAAGTATCCTGTTCTATTTGTATTGCTTCCTTTGTATGAATTTCCTGGTATTCCTGCCAGTCCCCCTACTCTCTTATTAGAAACTGACCACACTAAGCAGCAGAACACACAGTGGTCAGTTCTCTAGCCATGCTGGGAACTCAGTATTCTCTCCTCCAATGATCAGACTTGTCCTGACATGCCCCCCTACCCTGGCACAGACATTCAATGGAAAGTTCAGTGTGCTGCTGCTTTTCCTCCCCCAGCTTATAGGCTTATAGGCCCTCACACGGGTTGTCCAACCAGATTCACCTGTCAGTTTTTCAGACACTCTATTCACCTCTATTGAGCGGACATGTCCGCTGACACCGCTGCCATTTGATCCGATCTCTCAGCCAAAACCAGACGGATGCAGGTCCTATTTTCCATCCGTCTGGTGGATCGGATGAAAACGGACAATCGGTCCATTTTCATCCCATCTCCCCATAGAGGAGAGCGGGACTTCATCCATCTCCGCTCTGCTCAATAAGCGGAGATGGACCTGTCATGCACCTGCTCAGCGGGGATCAGGGGAGTGATCTCCCACTGAAAAAGCGGATCCCACAGAATGGAGACACCTGTGTGAAAGCCTTATGCAACTAAGAACAGAGGGAATGTGATCACTTATAAAAAAGGACAACAAAAAAAAAAAGGTACAGTATTTATAATATATATATTTTTTTATAATTATACACAAATGTTTTGCCTTTCATTTCTATTTTAAAAACTGTATGGGTTGTTTTACAAGGTGATCATTTACAATCACTTTAAGAGACTGGCATAGTACTGCCTTGATAACATACCGGGAGTTACCTCTTTGTTACATTTTTTTCTTTTAAGAACTCGTTCACTCCAGCACATTGGAGTAACACATGGTAACCCATATGTGTCATCTTAATGAGTGGTAACAAAGCTTGCACATGTCAGTGCAAAAAGCACATGGGTCACAGAGCCACAACACACAATTCGCTTTGTGATGACCTGCAAAAAATATAACATGACCTAAATTTCTGTACATTGAGGTGTGTTACATTCAATTCATTTCAAATACATTGGATAGCACAATGCACCTCTTAAATTCTGCCTCTAATAAAAAAATAAAAATAAAATACTTCCACAGAACACCATACAGATAGCTTACAGTAATATTAACAAATATCTACTAACAACTGAAAATAGATATTTCATATTAGACTCCTTTTGCAATTCTTTATTGCGTTCCCTTACAACCTTTTGCTACAGGCACTTGGTTTCTACATGGTAGACTTTCTTATTTTCTAAATGAAAAAAACATAATATGACAGAATTAGTATCCAGGAGGGATATTTTATTTAAACAACGCAAGTTCACAGATTCTAGCATGTGTCATGCAGTGGGGCAAGAATAAAGGCTGAGCAATTCTAAAGATCCTGCGGGCAACAGTAGAAACAGCCATTAACCCTGGTCAAATGACTTAAAGGCTAAGGTCACACAGTATAGTGTACTATTCTAGTTATATAACCCCCCCCCCCTCAATGTTTGTAGAGACAAAGTGGTACCTTGCTACCAAAGGTGTTCTATGTACCAGTTAAAGTTTAATTTTTTGTCTTTTTTCCCCCTTTATTTTCACCTTTGATCTTGCCACTTTCTTTAAAACACAAGCTGTTCAGCAAGAATAGCAGTTAGAGGGCTGGGACAAACCATTTAACACCGAATGATCACCCCTTTTTCATTTATCCCAAAAGAAAAAAAAAAACTGTTGTTTTTGGGATTAATACTGATTTAATGTTACCAAAAATGTAATGTTTGCATGTTAAAAGATTGATGTAATGTAACTATTGAAATTTCATTTTATGCCATACTAGCTTGTTGCAGTAATTTTATCAGTGACAGTAGCATTGATTTATTAAAGGAATAGAGGTTGTTCAAGTAGAAAAGTGAATGTTCACTTTAAAAAGTAAATTTTTGTGAATAAAGCGAAAATGTAATTGCTTCAATCAACCAATCGTGCTCGCAAATAAAAAAAAATTCTTAACATTTCCTTCAAATATGACTGGGTATTCAAAATGAAGACAGGTTCACCAGATTTGTAAACAATCACTTTACAAAGTGAACATCAGAGTCCAACTAGAGGTAATTCCAACAAATGTGCATTATATAGGGACATATAGTCATAAACTTCCAAGACCCCCAATTCAACGTGTTTACTCAATGATACAAGAGACCCTTGGGCTGATTTAGTAAATAGTTGAGAATTGTTCCACAATAATATAAAAAAAAAATGAAGAGTAGATTGGAAACTTTTTCTCAAACAAACTAAACTCTAAGAAAGCCAAGGTTGAAAAAAAAAAAAAATGACTCAATTTCTCCATCCATACATCTGAGGTGGATGGGGGTATCCTCTCCGCTTTGTCATTAGGGGGACTTTCCCACTATCAGAATACACTGGTCAGCTTTGCCGGATACAGCAGGCTGTGCTGATAAAGCAGAAATTTTCCAGCAGGAGCGGTTGGTTAAAAGTTGATCGGTAGATCGACTTCTGCACAACCACCCTGCCTATATATTTTGAACTAAATTCATCCAGTCCCTGCTGAACCGACCAAATGTCAATCCATATATGGGCGGCTTAACTGTGAATACTGTTTTCAATGAGAAAAAATTGAAGTAATGCAATATTATAATGAAACATGTTTAATACATTTGGGATTACACTCAGGTATCAAGTCTGGATGAAACTTTAGGGTTTTCAAAAATTAGCTGACTCAATGATGGCAAGAAATAACATTCTAAGAATTTAAAAGGAGAGCACAATTATTTGAGCACACCTGCATGGGGTTGCCTCTGCCTTCCCCCCAGGTGTTAGCTGATTAGGATGGTCAGATTATTCAGGATTAGGGATGAGCCAAACACCCCCCGCAGTTCGGTTCGCAGCAGGACAAGCAAACAGGCAAAAAATTTGTTCGAACACGCGAACACCGTTAAAGTCTATGGGGCACAAACATGAAAAATCAAAAGTGCTAATTTTAAAGGCTTATTTGCAAGTTATTGTCATAAAAAGTGTTTGGGGACCTGGGTCCTGCCCCAGGGGACATGTATCAATGCAAAAAAAAGTTTTAAAAACGTCAGTTTTTTCGGGAGCAGTGATTTTAATAATGCTTAAAGTGAAACAATAAAAGTGAAATATGCCTTTAAATTTCTTACCTGGGGGGTGTCTGATGTATGTCTGTAAAGTGGTGCATGTTTAGAACAGTCCGAGAGCAAAATTACATTTCTAAAGGAAAAAAAGTAATTTAAAAGTACTCGCGGCTATAATGAATTGTCGGTCCCGGCAATACACATAAAAATCATTGAAAAAAAATGGCATGGGAATCCCCCACAGTCCATTACCAGACCCTTTGGGCCTGGTATGAATATTAAGGGGAACCCCGAACCAAAAATAAAAAAAAAAATGTGTGGGGGTCCCCCCAAATTCCATACCAGACTCTTCAGGTCTGGTATGGATATTAAGGGGAACCCCACGCCAAAAATTTTTAAAAAATGGCATGGGGTCTCCCCCCAAAAATCCATACCAGACCCTTATCCGAGCACGCAACCTGGCAGGCCACAGGAAAATAAGGGGGGACGAGAGAGTGCCCCCCTCCTGAACCATACCAGGCCACATGCCCTCAACATGTGGAGGGTGCTTTGGGGTAGCGGCCCCCCCAAAGCACCTTGTCCCCATGTTGATGGGGACAAGGGCCTCATCCCCACAACCCTTGCCCAGTGGTTATGGGGGTCTGCGGGCGGGGGGCTTATCAGAATCTGGGAGCCCCCTTTAACAAGGGGACCCCCCTGTGTGAAATGGTAACAGGGTACAAATGTACCCCTACCATTTCACAAAAATGTGTGAAAATTGTAAAAAAAACACAAGACATGGCTTGGGACAAGTCCTTTATTAAAAAATAAATGTGTCCCACGAAGTCCATTTATCTTCTTCTTCTCTCGCTCCGACAAACCAAAAAAAAAAAAAAAAGCCGCACGCCGCCACCGATCTGCCTCCATGGGAGGCACCCGCCGTAATGACCGGCCTCTCAGGTGACAGCTCTTTTATAACTGAGTGCGGGCCACACGATGATGTCGCCGGGTGACCCCGCCCCCTCTGATATCCATATGGCTTTCCTGTAGCGTCAATGGGGGTGGGGCCACCCGGCTACGTAACTGGATGACCCCGCCCCCCTCTGACGCTATGGGGAAGCCATAGGGAGGTCCCCGTGTTTTAGAGGGGGGCGAACTGGGTGGCCCTGCCCCCTCTGACACTACGGGAAAGCCATAGGGATGTCCCTGTGCGTCAAAGGGGGCTGGGTCACCAGGTGACATCACCGTGTGGCCCCGCCCTCAGTTATAAAAGAGCTGTCACCTGAGAGGACGGTCATTACGGCGGGTGCCTCCCATGGAGGCAGGTCGGTCGTGTTTTTTTTTTCTTTTTCGGTCCGTCAGTGGAGGAGAAGAAGATGAATGGACTTCGTGGGACAGTTTTATTTTTTTTATTTTTTAATAAAGGACTTGTCCCCAAGCCGTCATGTCATTTTTACCATTTTCACACTTTTTTTGTGTAATGGTAGGGATACATTTGTACCCCATTACCATTTCACACAGGGGGGAGGCCGGGATCTGGGGGTGCCGGAATCTGGGGGTTCCCTTGTTAAAGGGGGCTTCCAGATTCCGATAAGCCCCCCCACCCACAGACCCCCACAACCAACGGGCAAGGGTTGTGGGGATGAGGCCCTTGTCCCCATCAACATGGGGACAAGGTGCTTTGGGGGGCTACCCCAAAGCACCCTCCCCATGTTGGGGGCATGTGGCCTGGTACGGTTCAGGAGGGGGAGGCGCTCTCTTGTCCCCCCTCTTTTCCTGTGGCCTGCCAGGTTGCGTGCTTGAATAAAGGTCTGGTATGGATTTTTGGGGGACCCCCACGCCATTTTTTTAAAATTTTGGCGCGTGGTTCCCCTTATTATCCATATCAGACCTGAAGGGCCTGGTATGGAATTTGGGGGGACCCCCACACAATTTTTTTTAAAATCTTGTTTCGGGGTTCCGCTTAATATTCATACCAGACCCAAAAGGGACTGGTAATGGACTGTGAGGGAATCCCATGCCTTTTTTTAATGACTTTTATCTGTATTGTCGAGACCCGACAATTCATTATAGCCGCGAGTAGTTTTAAAATGACTTTTTTCCTTTAGAAATGTAATTTTGCTCTCAGACTGTTCTAAACACGGAAAATATGCGCCACTTTACAGGCATACTATAGACACTCCCCAGATACGAAATTTTAAGGAATATTTCACTTTTATTGTTTCACTTTATGCATTATTAAAATCACTGCTCCCGAAAAAACAGCCTTTTTTAAAACTTTTTTTTGCATTGATACATGTCCCCTGGGGCAGGACCCAGGTCCCCAAACACTGTTTATGACAATACCATGCATATTAACCTTTAAAATGAGCACTTCTGATTTCTCCCATAGACTTTTAAAGGGTGTTCTGCGGCTTTCGAATTCCAAATTGTTCCCTTTTCGGCGAACAGCTAATGTTCGAGGCGAACTCATGTTCGAGGCGAACTCATGTTCGACCCGAACATAAAGCTCATCCCTATTCAGGATAATCAAGCTATGTTTGGCCCTTCCTGCTCACCCGAGGGTGGTTAGCTTTGAGTCAGGTTTTGACAATATCGTTCACTATTTAGAGGATTTTTTTGATAATAGAGTCGGCAGATTCATCAGTTTGTTTTTACTCCTTGAAACTTTTTTCGCTCCTTATGAGCCATTTTGGGGTCCCCATGATGGAGAAAAAGACTCTTTTTTCTTCCATTTTGTGGCAGTTTATAGGAATTCATATAGACACGAAGTTGTCAGTTTTCGGCTTGCCCATGGAAAAGATAGAAGGCAAAATATGTGATATATTTTTTAATTAGGAAACGGAAAGTCCTACTAAAAAGAACTTCAGTTGTTGGGGGTCCTAGCTTTCGCATGTTGCATTATGCCGATCGGAAGAATTTTTTCTAGGAGGCTTTATTAAGGGACAACAGATTTAAAGTCCCCTTTTTCCCATGTACAATTGAATAATGACCTTAAAGCAGATTTGCTGATTTGGTCATGATTTTTGGATACATATAATACGAGGTCTTTCTTTCAGGAGGAATTCATAGATGCAGCTGATTTTGAATTATTTACGGATGCGGCGGGTTCCAGAGGATTTGCGGCAGTTTGGTGCAGCCATTGGGGATGCAGCAAGTGGCCATCCTCATGGATACTCAGTAAAGCTATTAAGAACATTGTGCTGCTCAAATTTTTTCCAGTCATTGTGGCAATAGAAATCTGGGGGGAGTTTTTCATTAATAAACGCATTGTCATTCAGACAATAAAGGGGTAGTTTTTGCAGTTAACTGCTTGTCATCAAAATCCCCTCCGGTTAATAAACTCCTTATTAAACTCCTTATTTTCTATCATTATGTGTGCATTTAAACATTTGGGTTAAAGCAAGTTATGTACCTGGGTCCCATAATGTTATCACAGATGCTCTGTCTCGGTTCCAGATGGTCCGTTTCCACACCTTACTTCCCGGGGCAGATCCAGCTGGCTTTCCCTGTCCAGGCAATCTGTGGACTTTGAGTTGAGCTCCATTAGTTTCGCTGTTTGGAATTCTGTTACCCTGAAAACATGGGCTGAATATTCGGTTGCGTGGAGGAGATGGAAATTTTTCAATAATACTTTGGGTTTTTGTTATACGGTACCTTCAGAGAGAACTATTTTAGCATTTGTATGTAGTTTGTTTGAGTAAACTATATCGCACAGCCAGATATCTAAAATATTTGCAGGTATTTCATTTTTCTTTAAAATAATACAATTTCCGGCATGCAGTAGTTTCTTTTTGGTACAGCAGGCCATTAAGGGGTATGGACGTTTGCACATGGTTCCAGATGACCGTAGGCCCATTACATTTGAGATGTTAAAAAAACTGACTTCAGTGGTATCTGTAGTCTGCTATTCATCTTATGAAGTTCTGCTTTTTAGAGCTTTGTATGTAGTAGCATTCTTCTGGGCTTTATGGCTATCATAAATGGTACCCAGTAATTAGAAAGGGTGTTCAGGCTTGTTGTCTCATCACCTGGTGGTCAGGGATTCATCGGTGCAAATACTTATTGCCAAATCCAAAACTGACCAGTTGGGCAAGGGTGTTTGGATTAGGTTGTTTTCATGTTCAGATCCAGCTATTTGTCCAGTTAGGTAATCCATCAATGCTTCACCTGTAGGCCAGTTAAATCAGGTCAATTCTTCATTCATGCTGATGGTTCTCCGGTGACCAGATTTCAATTTGTTGCAGGATTCAGGAAATGTATTCAGAGTTTAGGTTTGCGGGAATTCTGTTTAACCCATTCCTTTCATATTGGGGTGGCAACAGAAGTGGCCAGGCTTGGGCTTGGGCTTGATGAGGCCTTGATTAGGAGATTGTGAGGATGGGAATCTAAGTGTTATTGTATTTATGTCTGCCCTAACCTTTTGCTTTGAATTTTAGGTCAGAAAAAATATGTTTGGATAATCGGACATTCTTAAATTTTCTGGGTGCATAAACGAGCGTCTCATCGTTGCTATATGGCCAATTTAAATATAACTTGCACCATTCTGTGGAAAGGAGTAAGAGGTTTGCAATGGTCGAATTTATTTTATTATATTTCTGAATTGTATTTACTGTGGTCATCACCTTCGGTAATGACCCACGCCGATGAAGTCCCGCCCATAGGACGTAACGCGTACGGGGGTAAGGAGCGTGTGACGTCACCCGCGGTCATCCGACAGATACGATCACAAGCCTGCTGGCCGGCACTCGGATCGGAGTGCCGGTTTTATGTGAGTGTTATTGATGTGCTTTTATATTCATTTAATAAAACTACATACGGAGAACACTATGGTTTGTTGCTTTCTATCTTATTTTATATTTACCATCTGCCTATACTGAGCGTTGTGAGCTGGAGGAAGTGAAGGAGTATTCAAAGACTGATCCATTCAATCCTTAAAGCGGTGTGACCTGTTTCAGGTCGAATATCTGAGGTGAGGGGCCATCTAAGAGTGGTGGAGGGATAAAGTCACCATCCAGATACTTATTGTCACCGGTGGTTCCTGCTCTTTCATACTGCTACCACACTACAATTTGCTATCAGTTGTTTATGAACTATTATTTGCGCAGCACTCTTTATTTATATACATGTTTTTGAGGTATTTTTTGAGTTGACCTTAGTGCCTGCTTGCATTTATATTATCAAATCAATCAGCGCTGAATTTATTACATTATTTTTATGGTAATGGTTATTCACCTGGGTGGGATAGATGTGGGTCATATGAGAACCTTAGATTTGAGCGACAGGATCAAGCATGACCTGCACCATTTGAGTATGTCATCTCCAAACACAACTATTGTTTTTTTGGATATTCTTCCTAGACTACTATGATTATCACATCCCGAGTTAAAGAATTTTGAGAAAATTAGGAAGAGGGTGAATCACTCTGTGGAGAAATTTGTGGCTTTTATAGGGGAGTTATTGTTTCGGCATCTCGATTTGGAGGGTGGTTTTTCGGGCCTGTATCAGGAGGATTTGATACATCTCTCCGATGTGGGATTGGACATTTTTAACTGAGGTTTGCAGGGAATGATTGAAATGGCCGCGGGTTTGGGGTAGGTCGGAGCTTTGCCCTTTACATGGGCAAAGTCCCGAATTTGTGGGGACTGGTTATTATAAAGTTGATGAAATATAAATTGCCTAAGTCATCAAGGCTAAGCAATTTTGAGAATGATAATTTGATTTGAGTTAGAATTGTGATATGGTTATGAAAAGTTATGAATTTATTTGTAAACCAATAAAGATGCCATGGCCAATTTATGCCAATATTTGAGTGTGGTGTCATTATTTGTTGATTGTGTTTGGAGATGGGGGGGTGGGGTGCAATCCCATGTAAAAGGAGGGCACAATTATTTGGGCGCACCTGCATGGGGTTGCCTCTGCTTTCCCCCCAGGTGTTAGCTGATTTGGATGGTCAGATTATTCAGGATAATCAAGGGACGTTTGGCCCTTCCTGCTCATCAGAGGGCAGGTAGGAATGGGCCAATGAGAAGTGGACGGAACTCCCTGGAAGGAGTGGGGCTTAATACTGTCCCTGGAGTTTTTGCTGACAGGCTGAAGGTCCCGTTGAAAAAGATATTCCCACCCCCCTCCCATTGTGTGCACTTTATGTGGTATGTCACCTTACATATAAGGGGGACTGGTTATTATAAAGTTATAAACCAATAAAGGTGCCGCGGCCAATTTATGCCAATATTTGAGTGTGGTGTTATTATTTGTTGATTGTGTTTGGGGATGGGGGGGGGTGTAGAGTGCAATCCCATGCTCTGATGAGAATTTTCGTATGAACGTTTGTACGAAATCCTACTAGTGTATGGCCAGTTTAAGGTTTAAAGCTATTTAGAAGCTTATGAAACATATACTGATAATGCAATAATATACAGTGACAAGAAAAATTATGTGAACTGGTTTTCTGTAATTATTTGCCATAAAATGTGGTCTGATCATCTAGGATCTAAGTCATAACAATAGACAAACACAAATGTGCTTAAGCTGAGAATACACAAATCATTATAATTTCTCGTGTCTTTATTGAACCCCATAGACTAATTACTTCAATGAGTCAGTAGTTTGCACATCTTGAGTCCAATTAATGAAATTAGTTTGGAGGTGTGGTTAGGAGCTACTTTGATTGAGAAGCCACTCAAACTTTTTAAGATTGTTGTTCATAAGAAGCATAAGCGAATGTGAACCCTGCCTTGCAAAAAGGAGCTCTCTGAAGACATACAATCAAGAGTAGTTGATCTGCATAAGGCCGGAAAGGGATACAAAGCAATCTCAGTGTTTAGGCATTAAAAGACCACTATATTTTAGACCTCATTCACACAGGTACTTAGGCCGTGTTTGCATATAGGGCTACTCACACAGACTCCAGTCAAATTAGGATGAGCAGCAGTGTCTGTGCCGCTGCTGTGTTGCGATACACTTACATGGGCCACCTGCAGATTGCTGTTCATAAAATGCATCAGCTGATGTGTGAACCAAGCTATGCAAAAAAGGAGCTCTCTGAAGACATACGATCAAGAGTAGTTGATCTGCATAAGGCTGAAAAGGGATACAAAGCAATCTCAAAGTGCTTAGGAATCAGTTTAGTACTATTCCTAGAAGTTGGCACCCAGCCAAGATAACTCCCAAGGCACAACACAGAATCCTCAATGAGGTACAGAACCCACGAGTAACAACAAAAAGCTTGAAACATCACTGAAACCGGAAAACTTCCCTGTTCATGAGCAATTAGAAGTGTTTGTATTATATTTTATAATATATATCAATATATATATCTATATATATCTATATATATCTATATATATATATATATATATATATATATATATATATATATATATATATATATATATATATAAAATATAATACAAACACTTCTAATTGCTCATGTCTTTATGGAACACACCGAATAAAATTCAAATGTTGGAGGAAAAAGTGAACCCCTGGGGTTAATAGGTGGACCAACCTTCTTTGGCAGCAATGACTTCAAGCAAGCGACTTTGATAGCTCTGTATTAGATCTGCACAACGTTTAGTGGTCATTCTACAGCATCTCTGGGCTCTGACTGGACCACTCCAAATGGTGATTTTTTTATTTATTTTTTCTAAAGCCAGTCTGTGAGGATGTTTATTGTCCTTGTCCTGCGGCATCACCGAACTTCTACTAAGCTTCAGCTGGCAGATGGCGACCCTGATATTATCCTGTAGGACATTGTGGTAAACTGGGGAATTCATTTTGCCCCCTTGATGATGGCAACTGGTCTAGGCCCTGAGGCAGCAAAGCAAGCCCACATCATGATGTTCCCTCCATCATACTTCACTGTTCGGATGATGATTTGATGTTGGTAAGCTATGCCCTTTTCACACACATAATAGTGAGTATTCTACCCAAACAATTCAACTTTTATTTTGTTCAGTCCACAAAGACATGAGCAATTAGAAGTGTTTGTATTATATTTTATATATATATATATATATATATATATATATATATATATATATATATCTATATATATATATATATATATATATATATATATATATATATATATATATATATATCTATATCTATCTATCTATCTATCTATCTATCTATCTATCTATCTATCTATCTATCTATCTAGATATATATATACACACACACATACACATACACACACACACACAGTATGTATTCTGTACAAAGTCATCATCTAAAACACGTCCTCGTGTTTAATAGATATAGATGTCTTTGTCTTGGGACCCTGAAGTGAATTGTAAAATTAGAATAGTGATGCATTGTGACATTTGGGAATATGTGTAATGCCGACAAAGGCATTGTCAGCTTTTGTCAGCATTTTTAGGGCACACAACTGTTAGTGACATCTTCTATATGCTCTAAAGCAGTTAACAAGACAGCTGCAAGCACATATTCAGGGCTGAAAATACACAGCAGCCGTATCTTCTAGAAAATGGTAGCTAAACCTGAAGGCTCTGCACAGAATTATATTGCAAAACCAATTATGATCTGCAAATCTAGCAGTATTTTATGCTTTGAAATTAGTATTTTATGACATAATTATACACAGATGGATATGCTATGTTGTAGGATCTTGTATAATATTGTAGGATGAAAAATTTGCATTCATGAAAAAGAATAACATAACCCAACCGGGCACTGGAAGATATCCACTGTTGTTAGCCCTTGAGGACCAGACTCTGAGGTGAGCACCGCTGCTTTAATGGATAAAGGAAATGCAGTTTACTGGAACATTGATAGTTAAAGAGGAATTCCAGGTATGGGTATTGTATATCGTACAGTGAACTGATGTGACCATGTATATACCATACCTATGGGGTCCTCATGGAATCTGGAGTCACCGCTACACCAGTGATCTCCACTTGCATCCCGGGGCCCCGTGCTAAGTGGCCCTGTTATACTGTGAACACAGGAGGACGGCCACGCAACATGGGTTGAAAGAATGCAAAGCGTTCTCTGATTGGATGAGGTGGGGAGGTAGCGCAGTGGTGTCACTCTCTGTTTTCCAGAGCATTCTGGCAAAACTTTTTTTTTTTTTTTTTTTTTTTAATAGTTTAGGATACAGTAGTGACAATATATTCTTTTTGCATTTATCTCATTGGGGAGATCTTCCAGTCTCTCACAGAGACACAACAGGAAGTAATTCTCCATTAAGTGAAAGGAATTGCCCTCACTGGAACAAGTGTCCCCATTCAAAGATTTCCCCTCTATTCTCATTCCAGTGACAACACAATATTTTAGATTTTTAAAGCTGCCAATACATACAACTTTAACCAGTTCCGGACCAGCCGCCGCAGTTATACTGCAGCAGGTTGGCCCGGCTGCACGAAATCATGTAGCTGTATGTTCCACGCGTGGCCGGCTGGGGGGGCGTGCATGCATGCCCCCTTCCCCGCTGGCTGCGATGATCTTATTCGATCATGAACCGATCAATCCCCAGGCCAATAATTTCTGGCCTGGACCTAGTGATTGCTCCTGACGAATGATATCCTTCCCTTGTCTGTGTAACTTCAAACACTGACAGGGGAAGTGATGTCATCTCTCCTTGTGTCGGTCTTTTCTGTTCCAGACCCAGAGGAGAGAGCATCTAAAAGTGAGTTGCACAACACTACACTGACACCACGTCACGTAGGCACACAATTCACCCCCAATCACCCCCCAGTTAACCCCTTCACCCCCTATCACTGTGTCACCCAGCAATCATATTTTTTTTTTATCGCTGTACTAGTGTGATTAGTGACAAAAATCAGTGTTAGGGTAATTAGTCTTAGGCCCAGATAGGTCTAGGGACCCCCCCTAACCCCCCAATAAAGGTTTAACCCCTTGATTACCCCCTGTCACCTGTGATCACAGTATAAGTGTCACGGGTGACGCAGTTTAGCTAGTTATTTTTTTATAGCGTCAGGGCACCCGCCGTATTTTACCCATTGAAGGTTTCACCCCCTGATCACCCCGAGGGTGATCAAAGTTAGGTTTTAGCATCGGATAGGGTCTGCGTCACCCCAGGCAGCGTCAGATTAGTGCCAGTACCGCTAAACACCCACACACGCACCATACACCTCCCTTAGTAGTATAGTGTCTGAATGGATCAATATCTTTGATCTGATCAGAACTATATTAGTGTCCCCAGCAGTTTAGGGTTCCCAAAAATGCAGTGTTAGCGGAATCAGCCCAGATACCTGCTAGCACCTGCGTTTAGCCCCTCTGCCCAGCCCAGCCCACCCAAGTGCAGTATCAATCGATCACTGTCACTTACAAAACACAAAACACATAACTGCAGCATTCGCAGAGTCAGGCCTGATCCCTGCGAACGCTAACAGTTTTTTTGGTAGCATTTGAATCAGTCGCTAACAGTCAGGAGCTTTTTTACCTGAGAGTCTCACTACTGTACCAGTAAATTTAGAGACCAAAATGTCAAATCGAAGGTACAGTAGTGAAGAGGCCTACACGTTTCTGAGCATGACAGATAGTGAAGAGGAAGTCACTCATCTGTCAGATTCAGGCTCAGAATACAATCCTGTAGATGACAGCGGCACCCTGACAGATAGCTCTGATGATGGAGTTGTGGTCCCTGCCAAGGTCAGGCGTACCAGACCCCGATCTTCTTCTGCTGTCGTTGAGGTGCAAGAACTGCAGGGCTCTTGTATGGAGCAGAGAGCCAGTACTAGCGCCGCTATTCCTTCTGGTGAACTGGCAAGCACCAGCGGCCTAGTACATCCTGGTCGTACATCCAGCACTGCAGTATCACTTGGTGATGTGGTGAGTCCCATAAGTGCAGTTCAAGCCAGAGAGCTGCCCAGACTAGATAGGAAGCGCTGGTAAGATAGCGTCGGACTTGGTGTCACCCTTATTTGGAAAGGGGTACCACTTGTACGTGGGCAATTATTACATGAGCGTGCCACTTCTTAGTCACCTTTTTGATTGTGGAATTGGCGCATGTGGCACCATGTGATCTAATTGCGGGGACCTCCCCCAACAGCTTGTAGAATCCCAATTTAGACAGGGGAGAGAGCCTGCTTGAAGTGTAATAATTTGTTAGCAGTGAAGTGGAGGGATTCACGGAATGATTTCATTCTGTCCTCGCTTCACGCAGACACGGCAGTCTAAATTCCTACGGCGACTGGTGTTGTGGAGAAACCCCTCTGTGTCCACAAATACAACCTTAACATGGGAGGGGTGGACCTCAACGACCAGTTGTTGGCACCGTACCTAATTGCCCATAAGGTCAGACGCTGGTACAAAAAAGTGTCTGTTTATTTATTTCAATTGGCTTTGCTGAACGCTTTTGTGCTATACAAAGCTTCAGGACGGACTGGATCCTTCCTTAAATTCCAGGAGGAGATCGTCAGAGCCCTACTATTTCCAAACGGTGCTCTTGCCCAACTTCCCAATGCAAATGTAGTGAGCCGGCTGCATGAGAAGCATTTTCCTTTTGTCCTCCCTGGTACCCCTACCCAAAGAACACCCCAAAGAAGATTTAGTGTCTGCAGTAAATGCGGATTTAGGCATGACATCCGCTTTTATTGTTCTGAAAAACCTGGTCTCTGTATTGGTGAATGTTTCAAACGCTACCACACACTAGTTGAGTGTTAGCGCAGGAAACAGCACATGCATCCAATCAGAAGAAGGCACTGTTTAAGTATTCTGACAGCGGCTGAAGCTGTCTGTCAGAATACAATTCCTGGCAGAGGAGATGTGTCCATCCGTGCTGTTTAGCATGGATGGCTAAATCTGTTTGATTTGTTCAGCTCATAGGCATAACAAAAAAATCTGCAGGATGGTGACAGTGTGATTTTGGGTCTATAGACTTCATTAGAAGAGTGTCAAAAATGCACACACATGCATATTTTTATCTATCTATCCATATATAAATAATATTGTCTTATACTGTTGTGGACTCTTTGCTGGGTCGTTTGGGATATGGCTGTATTCCATTGTTCTAATGCGTCTGTCTGCCTTGGGAGAAAAGTATTATGGGATATGTATGTGTGTTTGCTGTGAGGAGGGAGCGGGGAATTCCTCCAACAGCTTTCCTTGCTGATTGGACAGTCTACCCCGTCCTGAATGCAAAGGGAGGGGGGATTGTCCCGAATGTTACCTCTGTGTACCTGTGTTTCAATAAACAAGGGAGACAACAGGAAGTGAGAGAAAATCTACCCATAGGGAGGGAAATTCACTCCTGTAAGCGTTATCATGGCAAAAAGGTATCTCCACTGAAGCTTTAGCACCAATCCTGTTTACATGGAAAATTGATCCTCTTAAGGGACTTTAGAGGGAACACCTACTCACAGGTCATAAAGAGTGTGGGACATACGAAAAGTTGTATGATAAAGTGTTTATTGGTGGTGTAGATCTTTAAAAGGATCTTTTTACATGGGGTAAATATGCAGCATACGTGATACATACAAAAAAGTAGCAATACAGTGCAAGGAATAATTCACAATCATAGAACTCCAAAACACATGGAACACATATGCGGGGAGTACCTGACGCGTTTTGAGATATACTCTTCTTCAGGGGTATCAGATTCGAATCAGCGAGCAAAAGGTATGTCTATAAATTGAAAAAACAATTATAAACCAGTTGTAAGGATGTTATCATCAGTGATATATATGGGTATAGATATGTCAGGAAAGTAATGCTTGAAATACAAGGGGGTTATCCGGCTGGAGCACTATACCAAACCATACGAGACCCAGGCCCAAACGTCTTTTGCCCTCAAGCGCCCACCCCCAGTTTTTACGCCAGGATACCCAGGTATGCTAACTATGTCTATATCCATCATCTCTTAGTGGGTACCACACACTTGTGGCCCAACCCACATCCATGTACCACATATCCACATGTATGTATACATACCCTCCCCTTGCCTCCTCATTACCCTACTCTCCCTTCCACTTCTTGCTCCTTACAGACTGGAGCTTCTTCCAGGACCTTCCTACCTACCGGTGGCCCTTTTCTGACGCCCTCTGCTGAGGAATTCTTCCCTGGTGGCCGCACCTGGGGTAGGCACTGTGACCTTGCGGTTTGTGGACCGGGAGCAGGACATACCTTTACTTCCAGCGGTGTTACGTCCCTTCCCCCAGGACACTCCTTCTTTTTAACATGAATGCAGCATTTGACACATGCTCTCCAAGCAATACTATATGGTTAGTAACCGTTGTGCTCTTTTCATGTTATATTGTATACTTGTATTTCAACCATTACTTTCCTGACATATCTATACCAATATATATCACTGATGATAACATCCTTACAACTGGTTTATAATTGTTTTTTCAATTTATAGACATACCTTTTGCTCGCTGATTCCAATCTGATACCCCTGAGGAAGAGTATATCTCGAAACGCGTCGGGTACTCCCCGCATTTGTGTTCCATGTGTTTTGGAGTTCTATGATTGTGAATTATTCCTTGCACTGTATTGCTACTTTTTTGTATGTATCACGTATGCTGCATATTTACCCCATGTAAAAAGATCCTTTTAAAGATCTACGCCACCAATAAACACTTTATCATACAACTTTTCGTATGTCCCACACTCTTTATGACCTGTGAGTAGGTGTTAACTCTAAAGTCCCTTAAGAGGATCAATTTTCCATGTAACTAGTTTCCATTTTGGGATGTGGGCTCACCTACCCCTTAGACCAATTCAGCACCAACCCCTGCTTAGTTAGCACCAATCCTGGGTTTCCACAACAACCTGAAATTTTCAAAATACAATTGTCATAGGGACAGAAAGCAAGGTGAAATCTTCTGAACAGGGACACAGACAGCAAAGCAAATGTTACAGGGGTGTTAAAATTTTGGGCTGGAGCTACACTTAGAAAATTTACCCATTCCGACCTACAAACAAATTCAATTTAAGAACAAACCTAAATTTTGGGTTGTCATAAACACAAGGATATCACTTTTCCATGAGTTGCGATAACAAACGTGTCACCACAAATCACGTTAACAAGTTACATGCATCAGCATTATGTGGAGCCATTCGTTTTCAATGTCACAACAATGCACTAAGGCAGCACATCTTCAATACACATGCGTTGCAGTACACGACAATGTACAATAAAGCACTACAGTGCATGGTTGTGCACCGCTTTGAAATAATGGTGCACGCCAATTTTTTGCATTGCCATTTTCCCACCTTAATGGGCTGTCCTAATGCAGCTCACAATGATGTGCATGTAGGCAGGTCCTACAGTGTTGTACTGCATGGATTAATTTTTGGGTGCTGTGAAGTTAACTGTGGATGGTGGTGCATCAGCCTGAGGTTCAGTCACTTCCCATTGTAGGGTATACAGGCAGCCCAAGCCCACAAGTTACAAACATCTGACTTACATAGCACTCATACTTAAAACAAACGGAAGGAGACAACAGGAAGTGAGAGGAAATCTACACCTAGGAAGGGAAATTCACTCCTGTTATGCCCCGTACACATGGTCAGATTTTCCGACGGAAAATGTGTGATAGGACCTTGTTGTCGGAAATTCCGACCTTGTGTAGGCTCCATCACACATTTTCCATCGGATTTTCCGACACACAAAGTTTGAGAGCAGGCTATAAAATTTTCCGACAACAAAATCCGTTGTCGGAAATTCTGATCGTGTGTACACAAATCCGACGGACAAAGTGCCACGCATGCTCAGAATAAATAAAGAGATGAAAGCTATTGGCCACTGCCCCGTTTATAGTCCCGACGTACGTGTTTTACGTCACCGCGTTTAGAACGATCGGATTTTCCGACAACTTTGTGTGACCGTGTGTATGCAAGACAAGTTTGAGCCAACATCCGTCGGAAAAAATCCTAGGATTTTGTTGTCGGAATGTCCGAACAAAGTCCGACCGTGTGTACGGGGCATTAGAGTGATCGTGGAAAATAGGTGTCTCCAGCTTTATCACTAATCCTTGTTTCCACAACAACCCAAAATTTTCAAAATCTAAATTGTCACAGGGAGAGAAAGTGAGGTGAAATCTTCCGAACAGGGGCACAGACAGCAAAACAAATGATACAGGGGTGTTAACTCTTCCCTATGCTATCCAAAAAATTTAATTTTTTTTTTTTTGGCTGGAGTTACACTTAAAAAATATGCCTGTTCCAACTTACATACAAATTCAGCTTAAGAACAAACCTACAGAAACGTATATTTGTAACCTGAGGACTGCCTGTAAAGGGAAAATAATTTGTTTCCCCAGGACTCTTTCTAGGAGAGGTGGGAGGAAGGCTACACATGCAATGATGTAGTCATTGCTGAGTGGAGAATGTTACCCAAACTTATGGGACTTGAGCATGGGAAAAGAGAGGGACTATCAGCCATTCATTGGGAAGTGTCGAAGATATACTCTAGGTATGCAAAGCACTGACCGAAGTCATAGTTTGTTTAACTTCTTTTAAACGTGTTCTACAATTTGATGAAGAATATTATTAACAGCTATTGTACATCTGATACATGCACGATCAAACTGTGAGAAACATGCTATTCAATTCTAAAACTGGTAACCTCAATAAGCGAGTTCCCTTATTCAACAGTGTCTGGTCTGGTCAGTGGTCACTATATGAGGGAATCTGGTGTGCTGATACAGTAAGTGTTAATTATGTGTACCGTCATAGTGATAATACAGAAAGCATGAGAGAGAACATCTGTATAAAAAAAGAAGAGCAGCTAGGTTGGGAGAGGGAGCAAGGGTGATGGAAGCCCTTGTTGGAGGGATGGATTAATGTCCATTTGATCTGCCCTTGTCAGTGGTAGGCACATATCTTAGAACCCACTGGGGACCATGGCTTCTCAGGGACTGGGCCTGGACCATGAGTGTGCAAGGCCTTGCAAAGTGTTTATTGGCTTCCCTCCATGCAAGACAAGAGCAAAGTGAATAAGAACTGGTGAAGCATATTTAGTGTTCTGCACCGTTTCCCTCAACATTACTTTGTGTCAAGGCTGGAACAGGTGTCCCTGGTGGATGTGAAGACATGTTCCTTCCAATGGGAGGCCTGGCTAGGTGTCTGTCAAGGGGTCACTATCTCACATATCAACTAAGCAAGCAGAAAATTTTGTTGAATGGCAGTTTCCCCATGCCACCAACACTTGGCATAGTTTACAGGATACACGGTGTTGGAGGATATACTGTGTGGCAGGAAAATTCACTGTGAGCTAGGAGATCTGCACATGTACAAAACAAGTGGCCAGAGGTGTGATCTGAGGTATGCCCAGTGTGTGATTAGATGAGATAAAGCGCTATGATTGGAAGGTGCAAATTAGAGAGCTGTACAAAAGGCTGTGATGTGCAAAGGTTCGGGACTCCATGTAGTTCAGCCAAAATACAAGTCATCATATTATCATTTAAGCTTCCCCCCCAAAATCTGGATCAAATTCTGGAGGGCTTTGACACTGGCTTTTGTTTTCAGGCATTGAAGAGCTTTGCCTTTTGCCATTATGGGAGCCAAGAGGCGTCCAAGGTGTCAAGGATTGACAGACAAGTTACTGCGTGGGCAAGATGCACAGGCTGCAGCCCTTTCTTGTTCTGGGCCCAGGAACCAGCAGTGGCTACCTAGGACCTGATATGCAGGGGGATGCCAAGAGTGTACTGGTGCCCAGATCTAAACTCTAGCATTTACTGCAAACCTAAATGTAATTTTTGGGTGAACAGACCCTTTAAAGTGAACCTATAACTGGGCTGCAAGCAAGATCCTCAAAGTGCTCTACAGAAGCACAAAATATCGCAGCTCATCTTTCATTCCTCTGGACAGTCACAGAAGGGTCATATTATGAACAGACTTGGTGGCAATTCTTCCCAATCAGAGTAGTAATAGGATTGGAGAGGGCGGCAGAAGGGGCAAGTATATATTTTCTTCTTAGGAAACCATTTTACTTGAAATGTTACTACATACCAGAGGTGCTTTGAGAATTTTTTTTTTTTTTAATCCAACAAAATTTTATTGAATTTGCAGGGAAAGCATTACAAACATTGTAAACAGGATTACACAGTACCTCTTATGCAACACATAATCCAATAGCCAAGTAGCAATCTCAATATAACAGCTAAAAGCTAGTTCCAATCACAGTTAACCTCTATCCATGTCTCACCCAGCATTGATTCCTAACAACCTGTCATATACCAGTTCCATAGGTGCTAATCCCGGTACATCTAACCACGGACCCCATATTTTTTCGAATTTTGGCATGCTACCTCTATGTTGGTAAATCAACTTTTCCATTTTTATGGTCGTGTTAATACTTTCAGTCCACTCCTTCACAGTCGGGGACCTATCGGACTTCCAGTGAATCATAATCAGCCTTCTGGCCTGAAAAAGTACTCTATGCACAGCTTCTCTGTTGTGTCCTTCCCATTCGTATGCTTTGAGAATTTTTAAATATTTAAATGCATATGGCCTGGTCACAAAAGCATTTTTCAGCCTGAACCATGTGCTTGAATGCTGAGAGTAACTTTATTTTGAATGTGGTTAAAATAAATGTACAGTGACTTTGTACATCTTTTGGTTGCGTATTATATATTCTCATGTACATTCAGCAGATAGAGCTTAGGCTATACAATTTCTTCAGTCCAAGTTTCTGGGTCATCTTTCTCTAATTATCATTTCTAAAACAAAGAACCACATAATATAAAACAGTAGTAAATATCAGTAAAAGCTTTTAAACGTGTAAAATACAGTAATTTAAATGGGCCCCAAATCATCCCTGGATATACATGTATTGTTAAAATTGCTTAAACGTCAGCATCACTGCAGAACAACATAGTCATATGATGTATTTTATCTATGTATGGGCATATTATTAAGAAATTAAATGACATTTGCATTAGTTGAATTGAAAACACAGGTTTGAACTACAGCCCAAGGCTTTGTAAGCAGTGTCTAGGAAAAAAAAAGAGTTTCTGACAATACCTTTATACCCCCATTGAGTTCTATAAACATCTGTACTATTTAAAGTCTGGAATAATGTCATGGTAGTTAGAAGACCAGTGATCCATTCATTGACTTAATTAAGGACATATGATTCAGAGTGAACTTCAGTGCTGAAAACATGCACAGACCATACTCCAGCACAGACTGAGGCTCTTTTTGGATAAGCAGCTGTGGCGTCCCAATAAGTCATGTTCACTTTCTCAGCCAATTAACAGATTTCAGGCCTGAATGGGTTGCAAAGGTAATTTTCAGGTCAATTACACTGTAATTTTACTCCTGTGTAATTGTCAATTTGTGGTTTGCCTGCAGCTAAATAGTAGACATGAAACTTCATTGTCAAGCAGCAGAATTCCATATTTAATATACCAAAAGGCAATATGTCAGCTCAGGGCAGATTAACAGTTTCCTTTAACTAACATTCAGACACATTATCATTCAAAATATTTCACTAATTTGTCAAATTCTTTATTGAAGATTAAAATATTCATTGCAATAGATAACATACTGAGGCCTCATGTACACAGCATGTTTTTGCAGCTGCTGTTAGGGGCGTTTGGCATTTTTCTTTTCCCTGCCTCTAAATGCCTCTTCATGTTAGCCTATGTATCCATGCACACATAGACTTTTAGCAGCGTTTAGAAGAGTTTAGACGCAGGAACAAAAACCCCACTGCTAGTGCGGCCAAGAGCAGCAGAGTTTGGGCAGAAAACATGTTTGATGATTGTAAACGTGCCTAAACACGTGTTAATGCTAGGTGTGTTTAGCGCCTGAGCATGAATTAAAGAGGAAGTAAACTCTCCAACTCTGATGCTGCTTTTCATTTAGTCCATTATAATAAGTAATTATCAAACTATAGCCACTGTAATCCAGCCCAAATTGCATATTACTTACTGTTTAAAGAAACTTTAAAAAACTTATTTCCAGGGGTAAGGCAGCGCCATCTTAAGTATTGTTTAAACGCTTGTAAAAGCAATAGGCACTTTTACAAGCGTCAGGTGTTTTTTTTCTGCAAAATCGCTGCTGGATTTTAGGAGAGTCAAAAATAAAGTTCTGTGTGCATGAGACCTTAACCACTTCCTGACTGGCCCATGTAGCTTGTATATACCTGATTCCATTTCCAGATAGACGGCGTGTCAGCTGTGCTGTGATTAGACAAAGCACAAGCCAATCAGCAGGTGCCAACCAATGGATGACCGCCGGCCCCTGCTGATCGACGAGGAGGAATACAGGACAGAGCTCTGCCTATGTAAAAAATGTGCAGAGCACACATTTAACCCTTTGATCACCCTGTTTAACCCCTTCCCAGCCAGTGTCATTAGTACAGTGACAGTGCATATTTTTAGCACTGATCACTGTATTAGTGTCATTGGTTCCCACAAAGTGTCGGTTAGTGCCAGACTTGCTTACTCTGATCTCACTGCACACTGTGAGCTTTTCACTGTGGGAATTAGAAGCTGCAGCAATTTAGATAGCACTTGCCTTATTTCCTGGCTGGGAGGATTTCAGCATCATCTCATCCTTTCCTCCCTGATCTGCCCTTTCATTCATTGGATTTCAATGCAATCATGGCTCATCATACCATTTTCTACAGACTGACATCTACACATCAAGCCATTTTGATATTTACAACACTCCGCCAAAGGACTTTTGCAAGATGTACTGTGGCAGGCAGGGCTGGGACAAGGGGTGGCTGCTCTGGGTGCAATGGTTTACTGGGGGCACCTTCCTTCTGTTGCAAAGCTGACAGGAGTAGTGACAGAGGCAGTGATTTTAACAAGCGAGTGACTGCTGGATCTCCTGAGCTTGCACATAATGAACGGGGGGGGGGGGGGGGCACAGTTTGGCATCTTTGCCCTGGGAGCTGGATAACCTTGAGGGAGGATTCTGTGAGGTTTTCATGAAGCTATGTACAACACTCTACCTTCCCTCCTGATAAAGAATTGAATTTCATCAAATAAAGAAATCTAAAGTAGGTCTAAGCCCTTGTTCACAGTGCCGCAACTTTGAATCCGGCATCCCTGCATGAATGAATGAATGAATGAATGAATGAAAAATTTATAGAGCGCTGCAAATGCGAACTGAATCGCATGACTTCATTGCGGCTTGTATATGACTTCTTTAACAGAAGTCAATGCAAGTACTGTTGAAGTCGCACCAAAGTAGTACAGGGGCTTTTTTCAGAGTGACTTGAGTCGCACCAATTAGAACAGTTCCATTGTCGTTAATAGGGCGCGACTTGTCATGCAACTTTGATTATTTCTCAAGTCACATGACAAGTCATAGCAGTGTGAACCAGGGCTGAAGCTAAAAAGGTTTACTCCTGTCATGAATTCTCCAGGATCTCTTGGGGTAACTACAACAGTTGTGTGTGACTATTTTATGACCATAACCATCTGGGAGCATTTGGCTGCATTCACGCAGGCAATTAGCTACATTGTGTGTCTGTCAATCCCAGCCACAGGAATCAGATTCCTGCCACTGGGATTCGCAGCGTTGCTAAAAAAAAAACAGACAGAGGTTCTTACACTTGCATATGTAAAACTACTTTATATGTGTATATTTAATGCCTAATTCACAAGGGCACTGAGGCACATAGACCGTGAATGGGTCATGTGTTTATGCGGTTTGTGCCTCCAGGTGCTGAATGCGGTGGCAGTGACGTCATTAGGGGGTGGGGTCTCCGAATGACGTCACTGGATGGCCATGCCCCATGTCTATATAAGAAATGGCAGACAGCGGGAGCTAGCATCAGGAGAAGAACCAGTAGAAGAGCCGGAGGAAGAAGAAGACATCACCAGAGGGAGAAGACACATCGGAGCTTGTGACAGGCCTTGCCAGGAGAGAGACTTTTGGAGGGGACTGAATGCTAGCCTCTTGCCGATCAATCGTGGGCCCTGGCATTTGGGGGAACGGTGCTCTTTGTGAGCTGTATGCCTGAGGAACCTTGAGGTGGTGTTACTTTGGATTCAGGTCCATATCCCCCCCAAGAGACACAGACTCTGGGGACCCTGGATTTGCCATATTAGAAATAGTGGCTGATTCATAATGCTGGTACAAATACTGTTAGGAGATGCTGATGTCAATTCCAGCCACCTGTCTGTCTGTTGCCTGCTAGAATGTGTTTATTGTAAATAAGTCTAGTATGGGATCTAAGAGTCATTAGATCCCCATTGTTGTTTGTGTTAATTAACTCTGATATTGTGTGAAGAAGAGTTCTGTGTTGATTTGTGATAATGTTGGTTGTGTTTTCTGAGCTACAAGACGGCCAGTCTGGCCTAAAAGGTCATGACTGAGTCATCTAGGCTGTCTAAAGGGATTAGTTAATTAGCCCATGTTAATTAGGTTTCTGGTCACAGGTGTATGTTCAGAGTAATATGAGCAGGAGGTATGCACCTCCTCTTTTACTGTATAAAAGAGCCTGTATTCCTTTCAATAAAAGAGATCCCTGTTTGAACTTATATACAGCCTGCCTGGTGTTTGTTCTGAGCTATCACAACTGGATTCGAACGGCACATAGCTGTAGTTAGATTCCCGGAGCATCGGATGACTGAACCTTTAGACGTTGTGATCTGCACTCTGATTCTATAGCAGCAGAGGAGTGTCGGGAGAGTGGAACCGAGTGAGCAGGGGCTTATTACATTGGTTGGCAGCTGTGGGATTTGCTCTCCAGTTACTGGGACACTCCAAACCAGCCTGCAGGAGAGCAACTCTGAAAGACTTACTTGAGAGACGGGAGGGACCGGTGGGATCGTGCTTCCTTGCCGTGAACACATCCAAACCATCACCTGGATCCAAGGTCCAGATAGCAGGTGAGGAGAGGTACAGATACCAGCCACCATGGAAGAGGAATTCAGAAGGAGGTTGCGAGAGATGCAGATACAGCACAGAGGACCAGTATCAGAGCAGATCCTGCTAGGATGGTGTCAGGGATCTACCAGCGCCAGACCTGGGCGCTTGCATGCGCCTATGCGCCGGCGCGCCCCTGTACAGACGCGGCATCAAACTGCTGCTGTTTCTTTGCATTAGCGCGGCGCTCGGGCGCGCGGCGCGTGTGCGTACGCGCGTTCGCGTTAGCGCTGTTTTGCCGCCAATGAGCACATAAAAGTTCCCCTGTTCCATGGGTGCATTGCTGCTTCGTCTCAGCTCAGTGATTCCTGTTTGAACCTGCATCTGATTGTCTGCTACCTGATTTGGCCCGGCTTGTTTGACCATCCGTCCTGCTCCAAACCCGACCCGGTTGCCTGACTACTCTGCTGCCTCTACCTGATATAGTTGCCAACCTCTGCTCGTCCACCGACTCTGCCTCTGCCTGCCGTGATAACCTGTCTTATCTACCTGCCGACCCGGACTGTCTGACCCTGCTTGTGCCTGCTGCTTGCTCCTGCTGTTGCACCTCCAGCTTCAGCTCCTGTGATCTCTCACCTCCAGTGTGTCAGTCTGCTGCTTCCAGTCTCCACCTCACCTGCAGTCCAGCCATCCCTGGAGGGATCTCTACCTCAGCATCAGAGACTATACTTCAACAGGCACTCCTACCCCACTGCACTCAGGAGACCACTGTCCCCACTCCAGTGGCTCCTGAACCAGCGTTGTATGAGAGGTCTTCTCCTACGAGTCAGGCTCTACTACCAGGTACCTAACAGATGGTTTGATTCTGTCCGCTGCAAACTCTGGAAGGAAGCGCTAGCCCGTGAGCAGCGAAACCAGGGAAAAGTTCTCCCCTCCATCCCTGTAAGGTACTGGTCGCAGTATGAAGTGCGAATGCTGTTATTGGGGGAACAGCCGAACCAGGAGTGGACAGCTGAGTTAAGCAGGCTGATCCGGGCAGAAATGCAGTTGGCATGAGCTACAGAGCCCTCCAGTGGTATGTAGCCCAAGTGTGCCCGTGGACAGCGGATGACAGCCCCACGGAAGGCTTTGACTACGATGGCCTGGGATTGTTGTACTGGAGACTGTCCCGGGACCCTGACTTTGGGAGTGATCTGGAGTGGCGTTTGGAGGAAATAATGGAGCACAGAGAGCGAGGACTGGATGTCTCGAAAGTGCACTGGGCACAGGAAGATTTGGAGTTTCTGGCCGTTCAGGAATGGGAGCTTGAGATGGCCTACAGACAGCTGCTAGACTCTGCTCAGCAGCAGGGTGGGGCTCCCTTTGCCTGGGACTATCAGGAAATACCAGTTGACAACTCTGAAATCCTGGCTGAAGAGTCGACAATGTGGCAGAGTAACAGTGTGCTTTGCCAACCTGCCCCCGCAGCTATGGACGTGGAGGTCTTATGGCGGATGGAGCAAGTGCTGACTGACCTTGATGAACCTGTTTCTGCATTGGATGATCTTGGATGGAGGAATGTGCCTGTCCAGCAGAATGCCAGAGAATCGGCAGTGGAAAATCTGGAGATTGCTATTCCCAAAGCTGAAGTGCTGACAACAGGGCAGAGCTCTGCTAACCTCTGCCCAGCACTGGTAGCATCTTCTGGGGTCCACGGAGAGGAGATGGTGAACCTTTATCCTCAAACACCAGTTGCAGAGATAGGGGATTTGATAGACTTTTCTGCTTAGGAAGAACAACCTGGTGAGCCTCCAGCAGAAGAAGAGCTGTTATTAGGGTCAAACTTCACTGTGCTCTGCCCAGCACCAACAGAAGTATCTGTGGAGTTACAAGGAACTTCCCCAGCTGAAGCGCTGGCAACCAGACAGAGGGTCCAAGATCTCTGCCCTACACCTGTGGCGGTTCCAGAGGCTCAGCGTGAGAAGGAGGTGGTCACTTCCCAGCAGCAGATCAGGATACAGGGGGAGAAGGGAGAGGAGGTGTTCGTCGTCCCTCCCCAACAGTTGGCCAGGGTGGAGGAAGTGGTCTTTCCTCCCCAGCAAAGATCCGTGCACCTGGGAGAGAGTACCACAGACATATTGTCCCAACATCCAGATGAGGGAATGGAAAAGGAAGCAACCAGCTCACCTCCCCAATGGCAGATACACAGTTTGGGAGTGGAGGAAGCCAGCCTCCTGCCCCAATGGTTAGCCAGAGCGGAGGATGTGGAGTCCCCAGCAGAAGGGCTGGCAACCGGGTAGAGTGCTGCTGGCCTCTGCCCTCAACTAACAGAAGAGGGAGTTCCTGTGGTAGTGGATGGGACTTTAGTCTCCACTTGTATACCCCAGGGATGCTGGGCGGTCGGCCCAGATCCCCAAAGGCATGACGGAGTGAGCCCAGTCACCCTGTCTTCTCTTCAGTGGCTGAAAAGACTCCAGGGAGAAGGGCCAGTCCAGGCCTCTCCCCAGCGGCGGGCGTGTTCTCTGAGAGAGGCAGAGGTTGGCTGGGTAAATAGTGCTCTGTTTGGGACAATTTATTTGGGGTACTATGTGGATATCAGCATTGGGGGACTGGAACTATGGACTAACTTTGGAGTCAACCCGTCTGGGGTCTCCTCCTGTGTTAGTCTCCTGCCGAAAGGGGAGAAATGTGACAGACCTAGCCGGGAGAGAGACTTTTGGAGGGGACTGAATGCTAGCCTCTTGCGGATCGATCGTAGGCCCTGGCATTTGGGGGAATGGTGCTCTTTGTGAGCTGTATGCCTGAGGACCCTTGAGGTGGCGTTACTTTGGATTCAGGTCCATATCCCCCCAAGAGACACAGACTCTGGGGACCCTGGATTTGCCATATTAGAAATAGTGGCTGATTCATAATGCTGGTACAAATACTGTTAGGAGATGCTGATGTCAATTCCAGTCATCTGTCTGTCTGTTGCCTGCTAGAATGTGTTTATTGTAAAAGTCTAGTATGGGATCTAAGAGTCATTAGATCCCCATTGTTTGTGTTAAATAACTCTGCTATTGTGTGAAGAAGAGTTATGTGTAGATTTGTGATAATGTTGATTGTGTTTTCTGAGCTACAAGACGGCCAGTCTGGCCTAAAGGTCATGACTGAGTCATCTAGGCTGTCTAAAGGGATTAGTTAATTAGCCCATGTTAATTAGGTTTCTGGTCACAGGTGTATGTTTAGAGTAATATGAGCAGGATGTATGCACCTCCTCTTTTACTGTATAAAAGAGCCTGTATCCCTTTCAATAAAAGAGATCCCTGTTTGAACTTACATACAGCCTGCCTGGTGTTTGTTCTGAGCTATCACAACTGGATTTGAACGGCACACAGCTGTAGTTCGATTACCGGAGCATCGGATGACTGAACCATCAGACGTTGCGATCTGCACTCTGATTCTATAGCAGCAGAGGAGTGTCGGGAGAGTGGAACCGAGCGAGTAGGGGCTCGTTACAGAGCTATAATGGGGGACTTTTCTCATTTGTAATAAAGGACTTTGTCAAAAACCTGTGTACTGTTTTGATTTATTTTTGACACTTTTCTGGTGAATGGGTAGGGGTACTATGTACCTCATAGAGGGCTTTCAGATTCCAATAAGTCCCCTACCCGCAGACCCCCACAACTACTGCCCAGGGTTGTCGGGGAGAGGCCCTTGTCCCCATCATTTCAGATAATACCCAGGTTATTTGGATCCTTGGCCACTCCTTCGTTTTTTGGGCTCAGCGCAGAGCAGCCGACAGAGTATACTCTGAAAATGTAGGTTTTGATCCAGCTAGATCTAAAGTTTTTTGAAGTAGGAGGAGAGGTATGGTGTGGGCAGATTTATTCTTTAAATTAGGTCATTCACATTAATTTCTCCCCCCTCCTGATATTTTGATTATTCATTTGGGGGGAATGACATAGGACAAGAAAAACGCTAGATTTGATATTTTGCATTATATTATTTGTTTTAAGGCATCATTTCCACAGGTTTTGATCATTTTTTCAGAGGTGGTTCCGAGGCTGAGGTGTTTGAAATCACCTTCGCTGGGGGAGATGGGTGGAGTCTAGCGGAGCAGACATGCATTGTTAGAGCTCCGCACCGCTGAGGAGAGAAGAGAAGGACAAAGCGGAGCCTGCAGGCTCAAAAGGTATCCATTTGAACCTTTTTGCCCCAGGGAACAAACTGTGAAAGTTTGGGCAGGAAATATGGTACTGGGAGGAAGCTGTGGCAGAAATAAAAATCACCTCACAAAGAGCTCACAGGCACTCACTGCAACTAAAGCGGCTCCAGTCACCTCACAATATACAGCATCAGGGCGCTCTCACAGACAGAAAATGTCACAGCAAGACTCTCCATTTGAGTCAGATACAGAACAAATCCTCTCACAAACTTCTCCACAAGCCTCCTCAGCATCCCCAGTAATATTATTACAATTTGAAAAGATGCTTCATAAGGCTTTAAAACAAACCTCAGACCAAATAACAAACAGCCTAACCAAAGAAATAAGAGAGCTGGGAAACCGCACCGCAGCCTTAGAAATAAAAATGGATGAAATTGAAATTACAACCCAAGAAAATATAACAGAATTGGAACAATTAAAAGAAGAGAATTTAATACTTCAAACTAAGCTCGAAGATTACGAAAATAGAGCCAGACGTTCAAACTTGCACATAAGGGGAATACCTGAAACTGTGACAGACCTGCAATCTACTATTACTGCTCTATTACAAGAACTAAAGCCAGATATCCCTATTGAATGTTTAGAACTGGACAGAGTACACAGAGCCCTCACAGCCAAAAAGAAAGATGGACCCCCACGTGATATAATCACAAAATTTCATTATTACAGAACGAAAGAACAAATACTAATTGCTGCAAGAGAAAAAAAGGAACTTAATTTTCAAGGACACAATTATCAAATTTTTGCTGACCTATCCCAACTCACTATTACTAAAAGACGATCCATGAAACCCCAACTAATGGAACTGCAACGCCACAACATTATGTATCAATGGGGCTTCCCCTTTTCAGTCAGATTTAACTACCAAGGTACAATTTACAGAAGCAGATCAGCAGATGAACTACAACAAACCCTTTTAAAATTAAATCTGACAGAACTCACAAGCAGCACTTCTCCCACACGCAGAAGAATGGCATCATCTTCACCTTCAGGCAGCATCCAGAAAATTTCAGAACAAAAAATGGGAATCATCATTCTCACAAAAGAGGCCGTTATGCCACATCATCCATGGACCAAGAAGATTCAATGGACTGACATCCTAATTCCTGATATCTCTTCATTTATTATACTAAGAGATGGTTCTCTATAAAAAACCTGCATTTATAACTGAATGTAACTGCATTCTGATAGTCACACACTGTGTGGGATCATGTTACATTCCAGTTATATTTCTTATTACTTCTGATTCATACAGCCTTAGAATATATAAGTGAAATAAGGAAATTCTTGTTCAGTTATATATTTTCAGGTAATAACAATAGATTTATTACTTTTTAGGACAAATATGTTCAATAATCCAGAAGTAATGGAAGCTTTTTCTTTCTTTTCTTAAAACAAATATATTATTACCTAACTATTTCCTAGAACTATGTTTTTGTTTATTCTAATCTGAAGCAATACAACCTCAATTTTATGAGTTAACATATCTAAACAGTTGCATATGAATAAAATATGTAATTGTTTACTCTAAAAGGGTTAAAATCCCAAAATAATTCAAACTATCGTCATCAATTCCAAAGTTATTAACAGTACCTTTCTAACTGAATTATTTATCCTAGGGCAAGACTAACCATATACAACCACCCTGGAATAAATAATTTCAACAAAAACTATATTCTGCACTCCAATTAATGAATCATCATTTTGATGTCTTTTGACATAGCACTTCTCTCCTGTAAGCGGAAGATCAGTGTACCCCATTAGCCCTCCTCATTCTCCCATCCATATTATGTGGGAGTGTGACGAAGGCACTTATTCCCCTGAGAGAGATATTTATTCTCTTTCACGGGTAAATTGTGATTACTTGCAAAAAATAATTTATACAATGTATCATCTAATCACATATGTTTTTTGTTTACTCTTTACTCCAGAATTCACTGGTTTCTTTTCTATCTTTTCATCTCTTCAGTCCACACAGGTTGATCTGCGCAGTCAGCTCTGCATAACAAAATGTAAGTCAAAACTATTTGATCTGTTACCATGGCACCACTGAATATACTTTCCCTGAATGTTCAGGGAATAAATGTCCCTCAAAAAAGGACCAATGCCTTCCGTACTTTCCATAACAAGAAGGCTCACATAGTATGCCTCCAAGAAACACACTTCATCAAAGATTCTACTCCAAAATATATTTCTCCATTTTATCAACAAATTTACACGGCTTCTGCCTGTACCAAACAAAGGGGTACTCTAATTGCATTTCACCCATCCACACCATTCACCTTATCATCAGAAATTAAAGACCCAGAAGGTAGATACCTGATACTCATGGGTTATATAATGGATACAGCAATCACGGTGATTTCCTACTACGCTCCTAACAAACAACCTACACCATTCCTCTCACATATATTACAAGTGATTAATACACACAAAATGGGAACAGTGATAATGTGCGGGGATTCGAACCAGGTCCTCCTCCCATTTCTAGATAAATCACCTTTTACACCATCCAAAATAACCTCTAGATTACCTTTTTCTCAACTTCTTTCCAAATACAATCTGGTAGATTCGTGGAGAGAAAGTAACCCAATGAAAAAGAAATTCACTTATTTCTCGCACCCTCATCAAACCTTCACCAGAATAGATCATATTTTTCTAACAATAGGAATGATACCAGAAATTATTGCATCAGATATAATTCAGATTCCGTGGTCTGACCATAATGCAGTATACACTACTATAGCCTCAGCCATACCAAAAGCGCATGACCCAACGTGGTACTTACCGGACATAATGCTCAAACACCCACTACATCAGATGGCCATTGAACAAGCTTTAAAGGAATACATATCAATTAATAATACAACAGACATTTCCCCAATAACACTGTGGGAAGCTCATAAGCCTGTCTTGCGTGGTATAATACAAAGACAAATGGCACTATTTAAACGGGAACGCAAAAATCTAGCAAAAAAACTAGAACTCAATTTTAATGCAGCCTACATATCATTCCAAGATAATCCATCTCAGAGTACAAAATCTCATCTGGAAAAATCTAGATTGGAATACGATCTATTTCTCACTGAGTCAGTTGATAAATCCCTCAAACGCTCCAAACACAATTTCTACATGAATACAAACAAACCAGGTACATATTTGGCTCGGGCATTAAATTCAACTAACAAATCTTTCAAACCAATACGTTTGAAATTATCAAAAAATGTTTATACTTGTAATCCAGTTAAAATAGTCCATAAATTTCACTCACATCTCGCAACTTTATACAAGACAAACAATGAATTTAATCCTACAGAGGCTGAATCCTTCTTCTCAAAAATAACCTTACCTGAGTTGTCTCAGAATCAAAAAAGCAGTTTGGATGAGCCTATAACTATAGCTGAAGTTGCTAACGCCATAAAAGACCTAAAACTTAACAAAAGACCAGGCCCAGACGGCTACTCGGCTTTATACTATAAAACATTCTCAGAAATACTCTCTCCCATTCTCACTGAAACTTTTAACAAACTTCTAGAAGGACATTCTTTTCGGCAAGAAACACTAATGGCAATTGTTTGTATGATCCCAAAACCCCTTTCTGATGATACTTCCTGTGTGAATTATCGGCCTATCTCTCTGTTAAACCTTGATATTAAATTATTAGCAAAAATAATAGCAAAATGCCTCAATAGCATTATAGGAAAATTAATACATAGAGATCAAGTAGGCTTCATGCCAAATAGACAGGCAGGCGATAATATACGCAGGGCAGTGTTATTGGCACATATTGCTAAAAAACTGAAAATCCCTTTATGTTTTCTATCTCTCGATATTAAGAGGGCATTTGACACAGTATCCTGGCAATATATGCAATATTCATTACAAAAATGGGGTTTTGGACCCCACTTTTTAACATGGATCAAAGCACTATATAATAAACCCAAAGCCTATATAAAATATTCTGGATTCAAATCTGATGCCTTTAATATCGAAAGAGGTACCTGACAGGGTTGCCCATTATCTCCCTTATTATTTGCCCTTATACTCGAACCCATGGCCCAATACATCAGAACAAACCAAACTATAACTGGCATTGAAGTAGGAGGTATTACACACAAATTATGTATATTTGCAGACGATATATTACTTTTTCTATCATCACCACAGGTCTCTGGTCCTAACTTAATACCAGCTCTTGATGGATTTGCAGCCCTATCCGGCCTAATGATTAATCCTAAGAAATGCCTAGTGCTTAATATTTCGCTCACAAACATGGAATTGATCCTGGCTAGGGCTGCACTCCCATTCACATGGGCAGAAAAATCAATCCCATATCTTGGAATTCATTTAACAGCATCTCATTCTAACTTATTCTCAACCAATTATCCTCCTGTATTAAGACAGATCACAAATCTAATAAAACAATGGTCGCAACTTCCTTTATCCTGGATAGGGAAGATTAATGCAATCAAAATGACTATTCTACCCAAATTGCTTTATCTATTCAGAGTCCTCCCTATTCCAATTCCTTCCTATTTTTTGAGAATAGTACAAAAAAGAGCAACTTCGTTTATATGGGGTTCTTCTAAACCACGTATACCTATACACACACTACATCTTCCCAAAAATAAAGGAGGCCTGGGATACCCTAATTTTACTAACTACTACAGAGCAGCTCATTTGGCCAGTCTGTCCAAATACCATGCAAAACAGGAAATCCCATTATGGGTATTTATAGAGGCTTCAGAAAATGACCCTCTATTAATATCAAACTTGTTATGGCTTGATCCTAAAGACCGCTTTAAAATTCATAATCCCATAACTAAACACTTCTTATCTCTTTGGGATAAACTAAAAACCAAATATCAGTTACAATCTCCACACAATGCTCTCCTTTCTTTTATCAGAAATCCGGCCTTTTATCCGGCATGGATCTACCCAAATTCTTTTAAAGCTTGGACAACATCAGGCATTCAGACACTAAATGACTTCATAGCATCTAAATCATTCCCATCGCTTAGAGAAAAATATGATCTACCAAACTTTTGAGATATTTAGATATCTCCAAATCAAAAATTTCTATACACCATTCCTAAAGGGGTATACACCATTATCCCAATTATCCATTTTTGAATCAATCTGTACAAAAGATCCATTTGCTAAAGGTACAATTTCATCACTTTATAATCAATTATATGGAGTAGTAAATCTTAATAGACCCTCTTACGTTCAGAGGTGGGAGGAGGACCTGGGACGAACTTTAGAAGACACGGACTGGTCTAACATATGGCTCACATCTAAGTCATCTTCACCCAACATCTTAGCACTGGAGACAAATTATAAAGTCCTAACTCGCTGGTACCTTGTACCCGCTAGAGTGGCAAAATATTCACCTAATACCTCAGCTCTTTGTTTTCGAGGATGCCCAGAAATAGGCACACATTTACACATATGGTGGACGTGCCCAGTAATCCAAACCTTCTGAAAGGAAGTCTTCGTGATTGCATCTAAAATATTTTAAAAAATAATACAACCAGATCCATATATAACTTTACTTAATCTAAAACCAGAATGGTTAACACTCTCTCAATTCAAACTTATGATCCAACTAATAACGGCTGCAAAACAAACAGTGGCCAAGGCATGGAAATCTCCTACATTGGTACTAGCAGAAACAATTCACAGAATGAATAATACAATGTCCCATGCTAAGATGGTAGCCATCGATCAAAATCAAATTCCAAAATTTGATAAACTTTGGCATCCTTGGATAAAACAACAGTTCCTGTCAAATTTCAATGACTCTGTCCTGTTGCCATGGTAACAGATTAAATGACTTACAGAGACACCCATTCTAAGGCTTCAAAGAGAACTAAAAAGAATAATAAACTGACGAGCGGGACAACCTTGTGGACCATACCTCTGCCTTTCTACCCTTTTTCTTCTTTCTCTTTCCTTTTCTCCACCTTACGATTAAAGCTCATTATCAGAATTTATTTGACCTATATACACTCTACCTGTAAACAATATGTATAGTAGGTATAAATCATTTAAATACCTACAAAAGTAACTAAGGAAATGACATATATCTTTAATTTAGGTTTGCGTGAACCAACCCAATGTTTAATATTTAAAATTTCATGATATTTACCTATATAAACCCTACTGTAAAACAATGAGCTTACTTTATAGATCCTTGTAAACTTACTTTATGTATCTTTATAATATTGTATACTCAATAAACTTCTTTTGACAAGGAAATCACCTTCGCTGAGGCCTCTCGAAAAAATTAGAAGGAGGGTAAACAGGGCTGTTGAAAAATTTCTGAATTCCATTGGAGAATTTTCTTTTAGACACATAGAGCTGGAAGGAGGTTGTCCTGGTTTATACAGAGATGATGGAATACACCTGACTGACATAGGGCTGGATATTTTTAAAATGGATTTTCAAAGTTATATTGAAAGGGCCGCGGTGTGGAGTTTTTGTGGCAGGCGGCTGTAGTCCCACCTGTCTTCTGGGAAGTTTAAAGTTTTTAATTATTTATGATACAGCTTGAGCTGTGGTGGCTAAGCTGTTTTGAGTGTGTCATTTCTTGCAAGGTTATTTATTTACTCAAGATATATTATCTTTAAAACCAACAATAAACGACCGTGGCCAGTTATTATCCAAGCTTTCTGTCTGGTGTATTCTTTTTTGGTAAACTGCCTTCCTGTCTGTTGTCCCATATGTAAATCCAACATTTCATATTCCTGATATGTACCTGCATGAGAAAGTATCCTATTCTCTTTGTATTGCTTCCTTTGTGTGAAATCCCTGGTGTTCTTGCCAGTCCTTCGGCTTTCCAATTAAAAACTGACCACACTAAGCAAGAGAGCACACCATATTCAGTTCTCTAGCTATGCTGGGAACTCAGTGTACTCTCCTACAATGATCAGACCCCCCCGCCAGCCACACAGCCTTTCACTGGGAAGATCAGTGTGCTGTTGTCTCTCCTCCCCCAGCTCTTATGCAGTTGAGAACAGAGGGAATTTGATCACTTATAAAAAAGGGGAAAAGGATATGTACAGTGTTTTGTTTTTTGTTTTTTTATCTATACACAAATGTTTTGCCTTTCGCTTCTATTTTAAACTGAATGGTTTGTTTTACAAGATAATCATTTACAATTACTTTAAGCATATTGTTGTGACTTAGTTGTGGATCAGATCACATTTTATGGCAAATTACTATAGAAAATCAGTCACGTCCGGGGGGTTTCTTGCCACTGTAGTTGTATCAGCTTTAATGGATTTATGGAACTGGTATGTTAGATAATATACCACTGTAAAAGCAAATAGAACATATTAAAGCTGTTCGGGTCATGATGAACAAGGTTTGTACTTACGCAGAATGGGTCTGCACATCATGCCAGCCTCGACTGAAGTTCTGCTTCAGCTCATTCATCATGTTGACTCCCAACTTATGTTTTATTTCTGCAAGGTGCTTTTCTTTGGCAGCTAACACTTGACGTAGAGTTACAATTTCATCTTCCAGCTTTGAACACAGAGAAAGAAAAAACAATCAAAAGGGAACAAAAACAGATTGCATTTTGTCTGTCATAATGCATAGCTGTTTTACCAGTGTATCACTTGATATAGGACTATTAAATTAGGCCTCAATCATGCAGATGTGTTTAGGCATAAACTATGCCTAGCGTAAAAAGCACTGTGTTTTTCCATATCCCAGGGAGCTGTAGTTGGGTCGTACAGCTGGGTATAGAGATAAATGGTTGTACGCCCCGATATTCATGTAAACACTGATGTTTCTGTGCATTAGGGTTTACCTGTCCATGCATGTGAAGCCAATTTTCCCAAACCAAGATTTCCACATTTCTGAAAATGCATTCTACATGTACACATTGGAAAACACTGATGCACAGAAGCATCAATGTGTACACAAGTATAGGAGTGTACAGCCATTCACTTTTGTGGGTGGGTAAATGCCCCACATGCAGTTCCCCTAGTGGGGAAAAATGCTGTGGTTTTTACACTAAGCATATTTTATGGCAATAAACATCTGTGTTTATGTAGACTGTAACTTACATTTTAGCGGCTGTCCTTACAAGACATGGTCATGATATTTTTTCTAATTTTTTTTTTATAACAAAAAAAAAAAGATAATCATTTCAAGAGCTGGTGAAAGAAAGCTTCTCTACTCACTGGGCATAAAAACCTCACCAGGCTGTGCATCACATTCCTTTTCAAATACTATGCCTTAAAGTAGAACTTAAGTCAGAAAATTAAGTCCTAATAGACCATTTCATGCTGGCCCCTTTTGCAGGTATAGCTTAAAAATAAGTGCCGCCCTATACTGTTTAATATCCAGTAATACACTGTCTAACCCTGCTCGTCACATGCTCAGTTGCTCTCTGTTCTTGGCACTGTGCCTAAAACCAGAGCCACAAGAGGCCAATCAGCTGACAGCCTAAACATTTACTGCTCTTCAGGGGCTCTGGGCTTCAACAAAATGGCAGCCTCTAGCTAGAACAGTGGTTCTCAACTCCAGTCCTCAGGACCCACCAACAGGCCAGGTTTGCAAGATAGCTAAAATACATCAAAGGTGATATCACTTGCTGCTCAGTGATTGCAGTATTCTAGTCTGCAACTCCCCAAGGTAATACTTAAAATCTGGCCTGTTGGTGGGTCCTGAGGACTGGAGTTGAGAACCACTGAGCTAGAAGAAACATTATTTTGGTAGCATAAATAATAATGTGGAATGTATGTTCCTTTCTAAAAGGAACATTCTTTTTTTACCAAGTTGTTAAAGTGGTTGTAAAACCCTGTTACACCACTTTTCACTACAGGTAAGCCTATATTAAGGGTTACCTGTAGGTACCTTGAATATCTCCTAAACTAGGAGATATTCACTGTATTTGCATGTGCCGACGTCATTGACACATGCGCACTGAAGAAACGGCCCGCTCGTGCCATTTCCTCAGGAGTGACGTCATGCGCTGGAGTGACACGAACCCGAAAATAACTCAGAGAGACATGTCCCCAGTCACAGCGATGTGAGGGGACAGCTTCAACAGCTTCGATCTAAGGTAAGTATTTCATAATAAGCTAGTATGCAATGCATACTAGCTCCTTATGCCTTTGTCTTGCAGGTTTTTTGTTTTTATTTTTTTTTATTTTTTTCTGAGTTTACAACCACTTTAACTGTAAAGTTCTGCTTTAGGCACTAGTGGCTGTCACAGATCAGCCAAAAAGTTCTACTGACATGCAAGACTGACCTGTTACTATTTCAGATACACTAACAAATTGAAGCCAAACTCCAGCTCACACTGCTGTTACGCAAGCAGTTTTTTTTTCTTTTGCAGTAAAGGTTTTACATAAATAAAAACAAATCATTGTAAGCACTCCTGTCAGTGGTAAATGGTTTATTTCAACACTTAAACTGCTACATTTGTAGGAGAGCTTGTACTGTTAAAAAAAAAAAAAAAAAAAAAAAAACTTACTAGCTGGATCACTAGGTAAAAATAAAGAGAAAAAAAGCATAAAAAGGAAACTAATGCAGCCACCATATCTAAGACCCCTTTCACACCAGAGCATCGCTAAAACCGCGCTAAATTGCTGGTTGTTTTTGCCCGGCTTTAGTGGCATTTTAGCACTGGTTTTCGGGCGCTAGCGGACAGTTTTTTTTAAGGTCACGTGACAACATGGCCTTAACCACTTCAGCCCCGGAAGGATTTACCCCCTTCCTGACCAGAGCACTTTTTACAATTCGGCACTGCGTCGCTTTAACTGCTAATTGCGCGGTCATGCAATGCTGTACCCAAACGAAATTTGCGTCCTTTTCTTCCCACAAATAGAGCTTTCTTTTGATGGTATTTGATCACCTCTGCCGTTTTTATTTTTTGCGCTATACACGGAAAAAGACCGAAAATTTTGAAAAAAAATGATATTTTCTACTTTTTGTTCTAAAAAAAATCCAATAAACTCAATTTTAGTCATACATTTAGGCCAAAATGTATTCGGCCACATGTCTTTGGTAAAAAAAATGTCAATAAGTGTATATTTATTGGTTTGCGCAAAAGTTATAGCGTCTACAAACTAGGGTACATTTTCTGGAATTTACACAGCCTTTAATTTATGACTGCCTATGTCGATTCTTGAGGTGCTAAAATGGCAGGGCAGTACAAAACCCCCACAAATGACCCCATTTTGGAAAGTAGACACCCCAAGGAATTTGCTGAGAGGCATGTTGAGCCCATTGAATATTCATTTTTTTTGTCCCAAGTGATTGAATAATGACAAAAAAAAAAAAAAAAAAAAAAAATTACAAAAAGTTGTCACTAAATGATATATTGCTCACACAGGCCATGGGCATATGTGGAATTGCACCCCAAAATACATTTAGCTGCTTCTCCTGAGTACGGGGATACCACATGTGTGGGACTTTTTGGGAGCCTAGCCGCGTACGGGGCCCCGAAAACCAAGCACCGCCTTCAGGATTTCTAAGGGCGTACATTTTTGATTTTACTCCTCACTACCTATCACGGTTTTGAAGGCCATAAAATGCCCAGATGACATAAACCCCCCCCAAATGACCCCATTTTGGAAAGTAGACACCCCAAGCTATTTGCTTTGAGGCATGTTGAGTCCATGGAATGTTTTATATTTTGACACAAGTTGCGGGAAAGTGACAATTTTTTTTTTTTTTTTTTTTTTTTTGCACAAAGTTGTCACTAAATGATATATTGCTCACACAGGCCATGGGCATATGTGGAATTGCACCCCAAAATACATTTAGCTGCTTCTCCTGAGTACGGGGATACCACATGTGTGGGACTTTTTAGGAGCCTAGCCGCGTACGGGACCCCGAAAACCAAGCACCGCCTTCAGGATTTCTAAGGGCGTACATTTTTGATTTTACTCCTCACTGCCTATCACAGTTTCGGAGGCCATGGAATGCCCAGGTGGCACAAACCCCCCCCAAATGACCCCATTTTGGAAAGTAGACACCCCAAGCTATTTGCTGAGAGGCATGGTGAGTATTTTGCAGCTCTCATTTGTTTTTGAAAATAAAGAAAGACGAGAAAAAAAATTTTTTTTTTTCTTTTTTCAATTTTCAAAACTTTGTGACAAAAAGTGAGGTCTGCAAAATACTCACTATACCTCTCATCAAATAGCTTGGGGTGTCTACTTTCCAAAATGGGGTCATTTGGGGGGGTTTTTTGCCACCTGGGCATTCCATGGCCCCCGAAACTGTGATAGGCGGTGAAGAGTGAAATCAAAAATTTACGGCCTTAGAAAGCCTGAAGGCGGTGCTTGGTTTTCGGGGTCCCGTACGCGGCTAGGCTCCCAAAAAGTCTCACACATGTGGTATCCCCGTACTCAGGAGAAGCAGCAGAATGTATTTTGGGGTGTAATTTCACATATTCCCATGGCATGTTTGAGCAATATATCATTTAGTGACAACTTTGCGCAAAAAAAAATAAAAAAAATAAAAAATTGTCTCTTTCCCGCAACTTGTGTCACAATATAAATTATTCCATGGACTCAACATGACTCTCAGCAAATAGCTTGGGGTGTCTACTTTCCAAAATGGGGTCATTTGGGGGGGGTTTGAACTGTCCTGGCATTTTATGCACAACATCTAGAAGCTTATGTCACACATCACCCACTCTTCTAACCACTTGAAGACAAAGCCCTTTCTGACACTTATTGTTTACATAAAAAAATAATTTTTTTTTGCAAGAAAATTACTTTGAACCCCCAAACATTATATATTTTTTTTAAAGCAAATGCCCTACAGATTAAAATGGTGGGTGTTTCATTTTTTTTTTTCACACAGTATTTGCGCAGCGATTTTTCAAACGCATTTTTTGGGGAAAAAACACACTTTTTTACATTTTAATGCACTAAAACACACTATATTGCCCAAATGTTTGATGAGATAAAAAAGATGATCTTAGGCCGAGTACATAGATACCAAACATGACATGCTTTAAAATTGCGCACAAACGTGCAGTGGCGACAAACTAAATACATTTTTAAAAGCCTTTAAAAGCCTTTACAGGTTACCACTTTAGATTTACAGAGGAGGTCTACTGCTAAAATTACTGCCCTCGATCTGACCTTCGCGGCGATACCTCACATGCATGGTGCAATTGCTGTTTACATTTGACGCCAGACCAACGCTTGCGTTCACCTTAGTGCGAGAGCAGGGGGGACAGGGGTGCTTTTTTTTTTTTTTTTTTTTTTTCTTTATTATTATTATTTTTTTATCTTATTTTTAAACTGTTCCTTTCATTTTTTTTTTTTTTAAATCATTTTTATTGTTATCTCAGGGAATGTAAATATCCCCTATGATAGCAATAGGTAGTGACAGGTACTCTTTTTTGCAAAAATTGGGGTCTATTAGACCCTAGATTTCTCCTCTGCCCTCAAAGCATCTGATCACACCAAGATCGGTGTGATAAAATGCTTTCCCAATTTCCCAATGGCGCTGTTTACATCCGGCGAAATCTACGTCATAAAATGCTCGTAGCTTCCGGTTTCTTAGGTCATAGAGATGTTTGGAGCCACTCTGGTCTCTGATCAGCTCTATGGTCAGCTGGCTGAATCACCGGCTGCATTTTCAGGTTCCCTGTTGAGACAGGAGAGCCAGAGAAAAACACGGAAGATGTTGGGGGGGGGGGGCATTCCCTCCCACTGCTTGTAAAAGCAGTCTAGAGGCTAATTAGCCACTAGGATTGCTTTTACATGAAAGCCGACCGCTGGCTGAAAAGAATGATACCAAGATGATACCTAAACCTGCAGGCATCATTCTGGTATAACCACTCAAAGTCGTGAATGGCATACCTGAAGACAAAAAAATGGTTAACAATAAAGCACAGTAAACGGTAAGGTATAAAAAATTGCATACCTGAAAAGCAAACATGATAAAACATAATAACAATAAAACATTGCAGAATAGAATACAGTAAAAAAGAGCAGAACAATAGAGAGAGAATAGAGAGAGAGAGAGAGAACAATAAAACGACAACTATTTTTATTTTATATTTTTGTTTGTGTTTTTTTTTTTTTTACACTTTTTTTGTAACTAACTTTTATAACTGTAACCGGTTCCAGGTTCGGGTCTCTCAAAATGCGATGGCATCTCGGGAGACCCTGTGAAAGTGTGCCTAGTCTGTGCAATGCTGTACCCTACGCTAATACTCAACTAGTGCATGGTAGCGTTCAAAACATTCACCAATGCAAAGACCAGGATTGTCAGGACAGGAGGGACAATAATAGCGGGTGTCACGCCTATATCCGCGCTTGCTGCAGACACGACATCTTTTTTGGGGGGTTCGCTGGGTAGGGGTACTCGGGAGGACATAAAGAAAATGCCTCTCATGCAGCTGACTGAATTTGGTTGGGGATGTGAATGGGGGAAGTACGGGCGCTGCAGAAGCGGTGGGTTCCCAATTAGGATTGGCGAATGCAGCAGGAAGGGCACTATGGGCATGACGGGCCTGTGTTTGTCTTTTTGGTGGCAGCGGGACACTACTTGTGCTTGCCACCTCACCAGCTTGAACTGCACTTATGGGACTCGCCACGTCACCAAGTGTTACTGCAGTGCTGGTTTGACTACGACCGGGGTGTACTAGGCCTCTGGTGCTTGCCAGTTCACCAAGACGCTACAAAAAAAACTGTTAGCGATCGCAGGGATCAGGCCTGACTCTGCGAACGCTGCAGTTATGCGTTTAGAGTTTTGTAAGTGACAGTGATCGATCGATACTGCACTTGGGTGGGCTGGGCCGGGCCGGGCGGAGGGGCAAAACGCAGGTGCTAGCAGGTATCTGGGCTGATCCCGCTAACACTGCGTTTTTGGGAACCCTAAACTGCTGGGGACGCTAGTATAGATCTGATCGGATCAGATATTGATCTGTTCAGATACTATACCACTAAGGGAGGTGTACGGTGCGTGCGTGGGTGTTAGCGGTACTGGCGCTAACCTGACGCTGCCTGGGGCTGGTGCTTGCCAGTTCACCAAAATGCTACCAAAAAAACTGTTAGCGATCGCAGGGATCAGGCCTGACTCTGCGAACGCTGCAGTTATGCGTTTAGTGTTTTGTAAGTGACAGTGATCGATCGATACTGCACTTGGGTGGGCTGGGCTGGGCCGGGCGGAGGGGCAAAACGCAGGTGCTAGCAGGTATCTGGGCTGATCCCGCTAACACTGCGTTTTTGGGAACCCTAAACTGCTGGGGACGCTAGTATAGATCTGATCGGATCAGATATTGATCCGATCAGATACTATACCACTAAGGGAGGTGTATGGTGCGTGTACGGTGCGTGCGTGGGTGTTCGCGGTACTGGCGCTAATCTGACGCTGCCTGGGGCAACGCATATCACCGCCGGGCGATCAGGGGGCTAAACCTTTATTCGGTAATAAACGGCGGGTGCCCTGACACTATAAAAAATAAACTAACTAACCAGCGTCACCCGTAACAGTTATACGGTGATCAGTGGTGAAAGGGTTAACTAGGGGGCAATCAAGGGGTTAAAACATTTATTAGATAGTATATGGGGGTCCCTGATGCTATAAAACGCTGACGGCGAACCTAAATATTTACGTTCCTAACTACCGTCACCAGTGACACTAATACAGCGATCAGAAAAATGATCGCTTAGCGACACTGGCGACAGGGGGTGATCAAGGGGTTAAAACTTTATTAGGGGGGGTACTGGCGCTAATCTGACGCTGCCTGGGGCGACGCATATCACCGCCGGGCGATCAGGGGGCTAAACCTTTATTCGGTAATAAACGGCGGGTGCCCTGACACTATAAAAAATAAACTAACTAACCAGCGTCAACCGTAACGGTTATACGGTGATCAGTGGTGAAAGGGTTAACTAGGGGGCAATCAAGGGGTTAAAACATTTATTAGATAGTATATGGGGGTCCCTGTCGCTATAAAACACTGACGGCGAACCTAAATATTTACGTCCCTAACTAGCGTCACCAGCGACACTAATACAGCGATCAGAAAAATGATCGCTTAGCGACACTGGTGAGGGGGGGTGATCAAGGGGTTAAAACTTTATTAGGGGGGGTAAGGGGGGTACCCTAGACCTACAGGGGGGTTACAGTAACTGTCCTAACACTGCTAACTGTCACAAACTGACACTATGCAGTAATCAGGAAAAAAAAAAAAAAAAAAAAAAAAAAACCTGCTTGGTGTCAGTTTGTGACAGGGGGGGGGGGGTGATTGGGGGGGGATCGGGGGGCGATCGGGGGGGGATCGGGGGTGTAATGTATGCCTGGCATGTTCTACTGTGTTGTGTAGTGTTGTGCACTTACTTACATGTCATCTCTCCTCGGCGCTGGAACGGAAACTGACAGCCGAGGAGAGATGACATCACATCCTCTGCCTCTGTGTACTATACAGAGGCAGGGGATGTCTCTCAGTGGCTGGGAGCGATCGCGAGGGGGGGGCCACGATCGGATGGTCTCCCCCTCGTCTGTCATCGCTCCCAACCAAATGCCGACCGCAGCTGGCACAGGGGGGGGGTCCGATCGGACCCCCCACCCGCGGGAAGGCAATCACGTACTAGGTACGTGATTTTGCCTGCCCGTGCCGCTCTGCTCACGTATATAGGCGTGAGGCGGTCGGCAAGTGGTTAAAAAAAAAAACACAAAGAAGACCCATTTTGCGGCGCTTCCGAAGCGCTTTTCAGGTGCTTTGGAAGCGCTGTCCATTCAATGGACAGGGACGTTTTGGGAGTGCTATTTACAGCTCTCCCAACCCACCCCAAAGATGCTGCTTGCAGGACTTTTTGTAACGTCCCGCAAGCACACCGCCCCAGTGTGAAAAGACCCATTGCAATGAATGGGAGGCGCTTTTCAGAGGCTATTTCAAGCGCTAAAACACCTGAAAACCACCTCAGTGTGAAAGTGGTCTTAGAATTAGTAAGCTACAATATAATAAATGTTTTTTTCTTTTTTTACATTAACAAGATTTTATTTCATACCTTTGCAGCATAGCACATAGTACATATAACATGGAATAGCCTCCAAAACACAGAGAAAAAACATATACTGGTACTTCTAGATTGTAAGCTCTAACGAGCAGGGCCCTCTGATTCCTCTTGTATTGTATTGTAAATGTACTGTCTGCCCTCATGTTGTAAAGTGCTGCACAAACTGTTGGCACTATATAAATCCTGTATAATAATAATAATAATAATAATAATAATAATAATATGCAGGTCTTATGTCATTGAAATCCAAGTAAATGATTTCCACAACAATATTAATGTAACCTTAACATCCTTATAAAAGCTTTAGAGTTCCATCTATATATGAGGCTTCAATTTATACACCCAGATGAAATACATGATCACGCATATCCTATAGGTAGGCAGTGAGTTGGGAACGTAATGCTGGTACTAAATGAACATATTTTCAAAAGTTTTATATATGGGTGGCCTAGATTGGCCTACTTGGAAATGGGCAATGGAAAAAAAAAGGGGGGGGGGAGAATGGTATGGGTCAGTAGGGTTAAATGTGGGGGTTTATTACTGCTTAAAACGCTGTGCCCTAATCACATTGGTGTGCAAGCAGTATGGTGGGTGTGTAATCCCTCCTCTTTTATGACAGTCGTAAGCAGGGCTTTTTTTCTGGTGGAACTTGGTGGAACTCAGTTCCACCACCTCTGGCTTAGACCCTTTGGTGTCTGCTCACCACAATCACTTGTAAACACAGAAGTCTGGTTTCTGTGTTTACAAGTGACAGCTCTGCACTCTGTGTGTAACCCCCCTGAACTCTGCACTCTGTAATGCAATCCTGGTATTTAATGCCCCTTTAAGACCCTCCTACTGTTTGTAAAATCTGACCCACTATTTGATGTGATTTTGGAGGGTGTGTGTGGGGGGGAGGAGTTTAGGGGGTCGTGGTTGAGTTCCAGCACCTATAGTTTGAGAAAAAAAGCCGTCGTAAGTGTAGGAAATGGAGATCCTGCTATTAAACCTTCTACATGGGATCCCATGGATCTTACAAAAAAATTTTAAGTGCCACTTTTATCCTCTGAGACCATTATGCTATTGCCAAAAAAAAAAAAAAAAAAATCAGATTTTATCCCCTATTTTCTAAAGCAGCCCCATTACCAGTTAGATAAAAGCATGCAATTCTTCCAACTGAGAGTGATTTTTGGATCATTCCCTTATGCTAGAAGGGGAAAGTGAGCAGCTGTGGCTACCAAAGTTATTATTAATCACACAGGGCGAAGAGAGAATGGGTTCAAAATCAGTACAAGTTGCTGTCCGCACCAGATGAGGAACACAGTAGGTCTCTACTGCTTGGACTGGGCAGTTTTGTTTTGGAGAGAAGGCTCTCCATAGTCTAGGATAAATCATAGATATATTCATTGTCACTTGATCCCACTCATTTGCAAGCTAATTCAGTACCCAAAAACAAAAAATTATTACAGCTTACCAATTCTTAATGGCTGCATTTGTTTCCTTTTTTTTTAGGTTTTTTTGCTTTACTTTAATCTAATGATCCTGCCACTTCTTGTCTTAGGGTGGTTCCACTCCATGTACTGAGCAACCCTCAGGCTGCATTCACACTTCAGCGTTTTGAATCATTGACAGATTTGCCGCGAATCTGCTCGCGATTTGAAAGCGCCGATGTGTGAATGACAAATCACAGGACTCGCATTTGAGATGGCATTCATTTGAATAAATTTGAATAAATCTGATTTTCCTATCGTCTGTACACAAGTCTGTCTCACAAAAATTGAAAGTACAAACATGCATGCTCGGAATCAATGCTCACCAAACACGAAATTAGCAGAAGGGGCCCAAAGGGTGGCGCTCAAGAGCTGAAATTCCTCGTAGTACGTTACTACGTTCATGTTTGTTGGCCGACAATTGTGTACCGTTAGTATGCAAGACAAGATCCAGGCACACGCCCTTTGGACAAAAATCAGACGCTTGGTTGGCCAACGTTCGATTGAGGCTTTAGACATCAACATTGTCAGTCTGGGGGAAGGGTAGTGTTAAATGCCCTAGAAGATTTAGATAAATTTGGCTAGCAAATTAGATTATCACTCTAGCTAATACTTTCTAAGCAGTTACAGCCTTCTCCTTTTGGGATAAAAATTGTACATTAATGAATAAAAGCTGAATATGGTAAGTACTCCTGTTAGTAATATATGGTCTGTCTCAACCCTCTGACACTTTTGCTGGACAGCTTGGTCTGTTAAATAAAGTTGAAAAATAACAGACTTACTGGGTGGATCAACAGGTAAAAATAACATTTAAAAAAGCCTAAAAAAACAAAAACGAATGCAGCCACCACATTTAAGAAATCAAACTGCTTTGATTTATTAGCGCTTTATGTTTTTAAATACCTTTAGATTCACAAAAGAAAAAGGAACACTACCTTTGCCAATTCATTCTTTAGTTCTTCCTTCTCTTCCTCAGATATAATTTCAGCAAATTCAGCTTCGGTTGTTAATTCCTCATCTGTTTCCTGGAGTGGCTGAGTGTCCAGGAGATCTGTAAAGAAACAAAGCATACAAATTGTGCTGTAAATTGCAGTACTAATAACGCTAATACAAACCCCATGCCAGTACATTAAGGCAATCATAAGTAATGTTAAACAAATTCTCATTTACTCTATGCTAGTCTTAAAATCGGACCCAAAATGTAATTGGTTTGTGAGACTGCCCATTACAATAAGTAGGTAACCATCATCGACATTTGTGTTACCACCTTTTAACCACTTCAGCCCCGGACAATTTGGCTGCTCAATGACCAGGCCATTTTTTGTGATATGGCACTGCGTCGCTTTAACTGACAATTGCGCGGTCGTGCGACACTTTACCCAAACAAAATTTAAGTCCTTTTTTCCCCACCAATAGAGCTTTCTTTTGGTGGTATTTGATCATCTCTGTGGTTTTTATTTTTTGAGCTATAAACAAAAAAAAAGCGACAATTTTGAAACAAACACAATATTTTGTACTTTTTGTTATAATAAATATCCCCATTTTTTTTTTTAAAAAAAAGATAATTTTTCCCTCAGTTTAGGCCGATATGTATTCTTCTACATATTTTTGGTGGCGGCAATCTGCGATTTTTATCGGGACTGCGACATTATGGCGGACACATTGGACACTTTTGACACATTTTTGAAATCATTGACAATTATACAGCGATCTGTGCTTTAAAAATGCACTGATTACTGTGTAAATGTCACTGGCAGGATAGGGGTTAACACTAGGGGGCAATCAAGGGGTTAACTGTGTTCCCTGATTGTGTGGGGGGGGGGACTGACTATAGGAGATGACAGATCGTGGTATCTAGCTATTAGGAACTCACGATCTGCCTCTCCTCAGCTTACAGAACAGGGGCCCCAGACGACGTCATAATATGACAAAACGTGCGTCGGGAGAAGCTGACGTGCTGATGTCATCGCGTGTGAGTCCGAGTGGACGGACATTCGTATTAGACGGCCAGCTGTCATGTAATTTTAACCTTGGAATTTGTAAGTGTTATTCTATTGTTAATAAAATGGTGGTCTGTCAGTATTATGCTATGGTGAATTTTTTCTATCCTGGGGAATATCTGAACGGTACCTGGAGTTGACTACCTATCTGAACCCAGGATTCAGGTGATCTGGGCTGATTGCTGACCACATCCCTAGGATCCTGCTGTGGCAGTGGTTTCCCCTGTCCTTGGATAAAGGCCCTAGCCGGGTAATAGGATGCAGGCTCTTATAGCTTGCCTTGTGGTAAGCGCGCATTCTGTGTGGTGTTTCACTTTGGTTACGGTGAATGATTTATTTTTCACTTAATATATCAGTATCTACACTTGGTATATGGAATCTGAGCACAATTTGTTTCCTACTAAAGGACATTTTTCAATTCTGATCATCTCCAATAATAGGATTGTGTTTGCTTTAACAACAACACTTTGATGAACTTTTTACTATATCACTGCTATTTATTTGACTAATTTTGTTTAAGTTTAGCGCTACTATATTCTTTCTATTACATTTTGTGCTTGTATCTCACTCTAGCAGCTGCTTTCGTTTGATGTATACGTTCCACTAGCGCTGTATATTTTTTCCTATTTTTGCATGTTACTCCACTTTTGTTGAGAAAAAAAAAATGTACATTGCAAGAATTTTACCAAATTTTGTTGAAGATTCCTACCTTTTGTTTTTCTGAAGGAATAGCTTTTTGTCTGTGTTTATGTGCAAAGTGGATCTGTATGTGAGTGGTTTTAAAATAACCAGCCAACTGCTGCACCTGCAGGACGCCAATGAGAAAATTGGTAAGGTCGGCATCCCTTAAGATGTGATTTCCCCTTTGGGGGTATCCTACCAAAAATTACATTTTTGTTGCAAAGGGATGCTCAAAATCTGACTTCTATCTTAGTGCAGACTTCTGGGAAAATCAGTGAGCCAATCACTTAAGCATGAAATGACATATCTAGGGGATGCTCTGTACACCATCTGTATATACAACACCTCCAGGTAGCCATATTGCATTTTACAGAAAATTACAGATCTGCAGACTAAAAGAGAAAAGTATTTTTTTTCCTGCTTTATTGATTTTACATATACAGAGAAAACAAAACAGAAAAGTAAAGAACCCTCCCATAGGGGCCACACCTCAGTTGAAAGAAAAAATTGAAAGGTAATCGTCTAAACAACAACAACATAGTGCTTATTGTAGTGCATAACTCTTGCAATATGAAAAAGTAGAGAAGAATCAGACCCACATGGGAGCCCATGGAACCTGAAAACCACAATCAATTACCGTATGTAGTTATTCATGGGGGGAAAAGTACTGTAATTTTTAATAATATTCAATTACAATTACAATATGACTTGAGTCGCGATTGTATACACTTTATATATATATATATTTTTTTTATTTACTAATTTTTTTTCCCCACAAAAATGGTGTTACCCTTTAAAGACTCTGGTTTGCTTTAACATTTTGTTCTCCAAATCCAAATTTGTTTCAGGCTGATCTCCAGGAAGATAAAAATATACACCGATGAATGTAAGTACTTGATTATGTTTGAATTTCAGACTTTTGTAATCCACTGCACTAAAGAACTTAGACTGGGAGACAGAAGATGAGTACTCAGTCAGGTTCTGATGCATGCACATGTACTGGCAAGGAGCCTGCTGACAGGTGGAGAGAACAAAGGGATAGCCTCATCAGTCTACTGCTGCTCCTTCACTCTCCAGTTAAAGGTTGAGGGAATAAAAAGCAACCAAATTTTATTCCTTAGAAAGAGTGAGTCTGGACACAAGCTTTGCTATGTTGGCTGTGTTAGTCCAGGTTCACATCTATGCGGCTGCACTTGATGCATTTTTTCAGGCACGTTTTTCAGTGCATTTTACGTTTTTTTTTAAACCAGAGTTCTTCATGTGTTTTGCATGCAGTTTTCATGCATTTTGCGGTTTACGTTTTTTTCTCTTTAAATGCACTGTAAAACACACTGTATATAGCTAGTCGCTAAGGAGGGGGAAAGCCGGCCGCAGCGTCCTTAGCAAGTCATCAGCTGTCAGCGGAAAGCTGAATGTAAAAAATAAAAAAATTTGCCGGTAAAAAAATTTGCGGAAAAAAAACGTGGGGTTCCCCCCCAGGTCCATACCAGGCCCTTCAGGACTATTATTGATTCGGAGGGGACCCCCACGCCAAAATTTTAAAAAAATGGCATGAGGTCCCCTCAAAATCCATACCAGACCCTTACCTGAGCATGCCGCCCGGCAGGTCAGGAAAGGGAGGGGACGAGCAGCGCCCCCCTCCTGAACCATACCAGGCTGAATGCCCTCAACATGGGGGGGTGGGTGCTTTACGCCCCCCACCCCAAAGCACCTTACCCCTATGTTGATAAGGACAAGGACCTTTTCCCGACAACCCCGGCCAGTGGTTGTCGGGGTCTGCGGGTGGGGGGCTTATCGAAATCTGGAAGCCCCCTTTAAGAAGGGGGCCCCCAAATCCCGTCCCCCCCATGTGAATGGGTATCGGGTAAATCGACAAGAAGAGATGGCTAGGGAAGACAGAGCTAATAATAAAGGAATTGTCAAAAACTTGCTCTTGTGTTCTAATTACATTTCACTGCTTTTTTGGTGAATGGTTAGGGGTCTCCTCCGAATCCATACTAGACCTGAAGGGCCTGGTATAGAGCTGGGGAGGAACCCCATGCCATTTTTTTTTTGCCAGCAAATTTATTTATTTTTTTTTTACATTCAGCTTTCAGCGGATAACCCTGCTGACAGCTGATGACTCATTGGTTGCTAAGGACACAGTGGCTGGCTTCCCAGCCCCCTGATTAGCAACCAGCTATATACAGTGGTAAAATAAGAACCACAAAACACATAAAAAAAAAATCGCACCAAAAATGCACTACTTACGTTCTGGTGCTGCTCCATTGAAGTCTATTAGCCACAAATAGCGGGGAAAAAAGTCCCAGACCCTTTCCAAAACGTACCGGACGCAAAATACATATATGTGAACTAGTGCCATAGGAAACTATGTTAAATGGACTGTAGTGCATTTCTGCAAACTGCAAAATGCACTAAAAAACGCATAGGTGTGAACATAGGGTAAATATTAAGAATCTTGTGAAAAAATCTCAGCTGTATTTAGTTTGCTTGGCATAAATCTTTAAAGAATAAAAAAAGCTAATATTTTCCAAAATGTAAAGTATATATGCGAACCTTGTAAAACAGTTCAGTTTAAAATATAAATGAAAGGCAAACTATTTGTGTATTGATATATCAAAAACATTATAAATAACTTTTTCTTACTTTTTTTTTTTAATTACATGACCTCAGTTTTCAGCTACATAAGGGTCTTAAGCCTCATACACACGATAGGATTGTCCACCAGGAATTGTGTGAACACAGACTGTTGGCCTAAAGACCGACCATTTGCATGCTCAACAATTGTCGGATTTTCTGCAGACAAACGTTGGATGGCAGGCTTATAAATTTTCCGGACAACGGTCAGTTGTCAGATTATCCGATCGTCTGTACACAAGTGCGTCAGACAAAAGTCCAAAGTACAAACACGCATGCTCGGAATCAATGCTCACCAAACACAACATTAGCAGAAGGTGCCCAAAGGGTGGCACTAAAGAGCTGAAAAGCCACGTAGCACGTCACTACATTCGTGTTTGTTTTCCAACAAATGTGTACCGTTTGTATGCAAGATAAGTTCTTGGCCAACGCCCTTCAGACAAAAGTCTGACGTTTTGTCTGTGGAAAATCCGTTTGTGTGTACGAGGCTTTAAGCCCCATGCACACTATTGGATTAACTACAGATTTTTGTCTTTAGATTTCCAAAAATCATGTAGTGCAAGGGCCTTCCTGATTGCATACAAATTGAAACTGTTAAGGTTTGACTTTCTATGGTTTTGGGAAATCTGAAGACAAAATCTGCAGAAAATCTAAAAGTGTGTATGGGGCTTTAGAGAGGTGGGTGTGGAGAATAGAGAGTACACTGATCTTCCCAGTGAATGGCCGTGCGGGGGAGCTTGTCAGCACAAGTGGAGGACATGCAGGCTAAGCTCCCAGCACAGCCAGAAAACTGACCAGCTACTTTTAACACAAGTACATGGAACAAAATACACATATTAGTAATATGAAATGTTGGGGTAATAAACAATTTAAAGTAGAACTAAAACAATACTTTTTTTTTATATTGAAAAGAATAAGGGAGGGGTATAACCACTGTCAGTTTTTTTTTAAATATCTGTGGCCTTTGGGGGAGATTTCCCCTCATTTTGTGTCCCATAGCTCAAACAGGATGTGAGAGGAAATTCCTCCAAAGTGAGGGAATCCCTGGTTGTCACCAGGTTGGTAACAACACAATAATTAGGATTTTCTTTCACTATCACTCTTGATAATTATACTCAGGAGAAAGTGAATCTCCCTAACAGGGACACAGACAGCAGTAAAAACCTACCATGTGTTCTATTCCTCTCCACTCTAACTAAACCTAAAAGAAAAACATTTTGCCTTTAGTTACACATTACTTTTTTCAGATTTCTCTCCTGGAAATAATACATGTACCCTCTATGGACCAAGAATTGTGGATCTCCGAACTACGGCCCTCCAGTTGTTGTGGAACTACATGTCCCATAAAACATTGTAAAACTCTGACATTCACAGACAGGACTAGGCATGATGGGAATTATAGTTCCTGAACAACTGGAGGGCCATAGTTTGGCGACCCGAATCAGAGCTTCTGCCCCAAAAAATTCTCATCTGTCTAGAACACAAGTAGGTTGAGGAAATTTCTATTGAGACTTCCGGAAGTTTTGTTAAACAAATTTCAGAGTAATAAAAAGTTTTGTTTTTGCTATTAAGTCAGAAAAGTTTGAAAATGTAAGTACTGTTGGATAAATTTACTAATTTATTCAAATGCTAGTTGCATGTTTTTACCCAAACAATGGTGTTACTATTGTTATTTTGTAATCATTTTTATCAATATGGCCTTCTTCTTATTTACCACCTTATTTTTGTGTGCATTCTATGAGAAAATACTCATGCCAAACAAAACAAATATTTAGCCATGGGTATAACATTTAATTGTAGACATTTAACAACAGGTGCCTGCCTGTACCGATATCATCTGAGCAGCCAAGGATGCCCCAATCTTGGGAAAATTTATTTTGCAAATCCTAAAAATATTTTAAATCTTTAATTAGAAAAGTTTAATTCTGACACACCGCTCATGCAACACACAAATGGGGGGCCCTGTCACACCGAAGAACTAACAATGAGGTATAGGCAGTACAGTGAGGGAAAAAAAAGTATTTCATCCCCTGCTGATTTTGTATGTTTGCCCACTGACAAAGAAATGATCAGTCTATAATTTTAATAGGAGGCTTATTTTAACAGTGAGAGACAGAATAACAACAAAAATATGCAGAAAAACAAATTTCAAAAAAGTTATAAATTGATTATCATTTTAATGAGTGAAATAGGTATTTGATCCCCCTATCAATCAGCAAGATTTCTGGCTCCCAGGTGTTTTCCATACAGGTAACAAGCTGAGATTAAGGGCACCCTCTTAAAGGGAGTGCTCCTAATCTCAGCTTGTTACCTGTATAAAAGACACTTGTTCACAGAAGCAATTAATCAATTAGATTCCAATCTCTTCACCATGGCCAAGACCAAAGAGCTGTCCAAGGATGTCAAGGATAAGATTTTAGACCTACACAAGGCTGGAATGGGCTACAAGACCATCGCCAAGCGGCTTGGTGAGAGGATGACAACAGTTAGTGCGATTATTCGCAAATGGAAGAAACACAAAATAACTGTCAATCTCCCTCGGTCTGGGGCTTCATGCAAGATCGCACATTGTGGAGTTTCAATGATCATGAGAATAATGGGGAATCAGCCCAGAACTACACGGGAGAATATTGTCAATGATCTCAAGGCAGCTGGGACCATAGTCACCAAGAAAACAATTGGTAACACACTACGCAGTAAAGGACTGAAATCCCGCAGCGCCTGTAAGGTCCCCCTGCTCAAGAAAGCACATGTACAGGCCTGTCTGAAGTTTGCTAATGAACATCTGAATGATTCAGAGGAGAACTGGGTGAAAGTGTTGTGGTCAGATGAGACCAAAATAGAGCTCTTTGGCTCTTCTGTACCTCCTGCCAAGAACTGCCATGCCAGTCTCTGGTCCTCAGGATTGAAAGTGAAAATTGCAAAAAAACCTGTTCTTATTTGATCTTTTAATGGGCTACTTGTCATTTTTAGCTAGAGTTCTGATTTATGTTGTAAATACTAATCTTTCATTTGCGAAGACCTCATACACCAAAGACCAGCTCATCTCTGCCAAAAGATACCTCTGCCAGGATCCCAGGATTGAAATATATCTTCTTATTTTTCTGGTTATTTGCTTTGAGATATAAGTTATTTTACATATCTGTAGACAACATTTTCTTTTCTTTAGGCTGGGTTCACACTATTGCGAAATGGATGCGGGTTTTACCCGCATCCAATTTGCATAGCAGGAGATTGTGACTGGCTCTCTATGGAGCCAGTTCACACATCTCCTGAGCGGCTTTGGTGCGAATTGCACAGGTGTCCTGTGTGTCTTTTGGTTTGTTTCAGGTCCCAATTCAGGCAAAAATTTGGACTGAAATCGGACCTGAACTAGTGAATGGAGATGCACCGGACCCAATTGCTGTGAGCCGCTCGGTGCTCTAGTGTGAACCCAGCCTTAAGGAGCAGTTCCAGTGAAGTAAAAGTAATCAGTGAGATACTTATAGTACTCACATTTTGTTTTTTACATACAGTTTTCTGTATGTGAAAGACAGTGAGGAGTCTACACTGGGTGTGTTTGGGTATAGGTCTGCCACATCCTACACAGGTTTGCATATCATCAGATTACTAACATAACAGACTAGAGTGAACTTGTACACTTTAGCTATGTCTAGATGAAAAACAAAAAAAGTACTGAAGGTAGGTTGTGCTTCCTGTATACATTACAGGGCTTGATTTTCTATTTTCACAAAGATGCATCTTTAAAATACCAGTTATGGTAAAATATGGTCACAGTAAAATGAACATGGGTAAATTCTAAAATACCATGTGACCGAATACAAAATGATTTCCACATTATCCCACACTGGCGCTTGAAATGGAAGCAGACATGATTTGTAATTGTTTTTGGCTGAAAATATATTGGCAGATAGCTAATGCAACACTAAAGCAAAGCAAATTCATACATTTGAGCTTTATTGTTTAGCCATACCACCCACATATTAAATGCATTTCAGAACTAATGCAATTAGTCATTTTAGTTTTCAGTACATAAACACTTTGGTAGGGTGAGGAAATAAGTCAGTAAGGGTATTATTGTAAGAAAGCGAAGATGCCTTATAGCACTTAATTATATTCTTATTAAATTAAAATGCTTATTCTTTACTTAGCATGTTATTTTAGGTTAAGTAAGATCCCACTTTAGCTGTAACCTGACACATACCCTTCCAATATACACACCTTTGTCAAAAAGATATACATCTTCAAATGCAGGGGCATACATATCAATGTTTGGACTTGTACTAAATTTGTGCTTTCGTGAATAATGTACAAAGAAATGAACATGAATTCTCTGTTGATATCTCAGAATTTTAGGAGTAAACCCAATGGCATGTCTACACTTTTTTGCGATGCATTTTCTCTTTAGTGGTCTACACCAACCATTGAGGTGATTTTAGATGTGACGCTCCATAGTATAGACTTCTTGTTTACTAAAACTCTTGGGCTAGACACTGATACAGCAAGTTCTGCAGCAGTAATATTTCTCCCTGATCTGAAGAGGGGAGCATGCAGTATTGTGTAAAACAAATCAAAAACACAAAAGAAGAGAGTGCAACACTGCTCTAGTGTAACTCAGCTTTAATATTGTAAAATTAAAAACACTACAATGGTCAAACTCACATTGTGTGAAGATTCATGCAGCATAAGGAATCCACTGTGGCCACACTCCTGTATACCACCTCAAGATCCCAACAGGGGAGCGGGGGAGCCGTGGACGCGCAATCTAGCTACCCGGATCCTGGCAGCACATCCAAGGCTGTCCGCCACCATGCTCGTCGTGCAGATCCTAATGCCGTTTCTCAGTATTACTACCTCAGTTTATCCGTTTCCTTACCAATCAGGTCAGAATCTGACCAAATATTAAACCTGAGTCATGGCACAGTCTCCTTCCTAGCCACCCAATTCCACTAGACACTCACACAGACTCATGGACAGAACTAGCAGAAGCAAGTCAGTTTTTGGCCCTGAACAATATGATGAAAAAAACCCTGAACCATTCATTCCGTAAGTTAGAGAAACCCATGTCTGCTGAAACCCAATTTTGGTGGGACCTAGCCTCCCTTGAAGAATACCTCAAGGAAAATAGGATCCCAAGAGGTCTGAGAATCAAGAAATTCCCCTCTTTTGACGAGGAGGACCAAGATTTTAGAACAAAATGGACCACCATAATGGACAATGCCTCTAAAGAGCTAATGAGACTTCTAGTCGAGCACAAAGAAGCTTGTCTAGAAACCCTGAAAAAGGAGATCAACTCTACACAATAGGACCTAGATAGGCTTCGTCACCTACCAGACTTTGAATCAAAAGACAAGCGACTAATCAACACTCTGGACGCACTGGAAAATTAGATAACTCAGACCAAAAGATACAAATTCTTGAGGGATAAGTAGGACTATGAAGAAGGGACTGTGTATAGATGGCCGACTTACAATCAAAACTTCAAAAGAAGAAAACAAAATGAATCAAAACACTCTATTCTTAGATCCTCGGCCATCACTAGTACACCAAGAGCTTCTCTGATACTGAGGGTGACAATTCTCTTCCCTCAACCCCAACTTCAACAACCAGCCTTCAAGTTAGGAAAAGAAAACGTAATCACTTTAAGACCAGCCACCGTCATTATACTGCGGCAGGTTGGCTCTCCTGGGCGAATCGTCGTAGGTGTACGTCGGCCGCTTTAAGAGTGATAGGCGGTGCGCGCGCCGATGGTGTGACACCGGAGCTAATGCATGTGGCCGGCGGCCACGATGTCTGCCGGCCACCTGCAATCGCTCCACAGAGAGCCAGAACGGGATCTGTCAATGTAAACAGACAGATCCCTGTTCTGACAGGGGAGGAGAGACAGATCTGCTGTTTCTAGTGATTAGGAACAGTGATCTCTCTTCTCACTCCCATCCCCCCAGTTTGAAAAACCTCCCAGGAAAGACATTTAACCCCTTGATTGCCCCCTAGTGTTAACCCCTTCCCTGCCAGTGACATTTACACAGTATTCAGTGCATTTTTATAGCACTGATCGCTGCATAAATGTCAATGGTCCCAAAAATGTGTCAAAAGTGTTCGATCTGTCCGCCGCAACGTCGCTGTCCCACTAAAAATCGCAGATCACCGCCATTACTAGTAAAAAAGTTAAAAATGCCTTAAATCTATCCCCTCTATTGTAGACACTATTACTTTTGTGCAAACCAATCAATATACGTTTGTGATTTTTTTACGAAAAATATGTAGAAGAATACATATTGACCTAACCGAATGAAGACATTTTTTTTTTAAATTGCGCTCTGTTTTTTGTTTATAGAGCAAAAAAAAAAAAAAAAAAAACGCAGAGGTGATCAAATAACACCAATATGAAGCTCTATTTGTGGGATAAAATGGACATTAATTCTGTTTGGGTACAATGTTGCATGGCCGCGCCATTGTCAGTTAAATTGACGCAGTGCCGTATTGCAAAAAATGGCCTGGTCATTAACTGCTTCAGCCTCAGAAGATTGTACCCCCTTCCTGACCAGAGCATTTTTATCGCTTTGGCACTGCGTCGCTTTAACTGACAATTGCGCGGTCGTTCGACGCTGTACCCAAACGAAATTTGTGTCCTTTTTTTCCCACAAATAGAGCTTTCATTTGATGGTATTTGATCACCTAAAACAAAATAAGAACGACAATTTTGAAGAAAAAAAAAAACAATATTTTTTATATTTTGCTATAATAAAAATTGCCCAAATAATTAAAAAATTGCCCAAATAATTAAAAAATGCCCAAACGTTTAAAAAAAAAAAAAAAAAATTTCTTCATCAGTTTAGGCTAATATATATTCTTCTACATGTATACATAAAAAAGATCCTGTGAGCCTCCTCTGATTATAAATTGCCTAAATGGCACAGTGAAACAGCTGCAAGCGTTAAACACGTCTCATAAAAACATGCAGATAAAAGCAGAAATAAATATATACACTGCACCTTCAAATATACTCTTCACATTATACAGTGGGGACGGAAAGTATTCAGACCCCCTTAAATAAGTAGATCACGCCCTCAGACGAAGTCAAGAATTGACGAAACGCATCAGAGACCTGATCTACCGGAAGTGACGTGTGCGCTCCACGGACCGAGGAGGAACCAGGAAGTATATCGCTGCTCTTGCACACAGGAGATCTCACAGGCACAGTGCACTTTACATTTTGCTCTATTTTTATTACTTTCTGGTAAGCATATTCATATGGGGGAATGTTTTGGATGTTTTGGATGAATAAACTTTTTAAGCAATATTACACTATGTGGACATTCCATTCCTCCCATATGTTTTACTGGAGCTACAGAGAGCGTGACTGACACCTGGTGGACGTTTAGAACTATTATTATTATTATTATTCAAGGCTCTTTATTGCTGTATTTCTGGTGGGTGCATCCCCATAGGGGAGGTTCCCCTCACGTGGTGAAGTGTTTGGTGGAAGGCCTCCTTTACAGAACACAGCTGAAGCTATTGTTGATCTCCTCTGCTAACGCGTATCTTCTCATATAAGGACTGTATATGAAAGCATGTCCTTTAGATTTAGACATGAAGCGCTGCTGCAATATTTAAAGGGACTATTTAAGACTTTTACTATTACCAATTAGGCATCTCTGGAGAAACCTAAAAATGGCTGTCCACCAATGTTTATCATCCAACCTGACAGAACTGGAGAGGATCTGCAAGGAGGAATGGCAGAGGATCCCCAAATCCAGGTGTGAAAAACTTGTTGCATCTTTCACAAAAAGACTCATGGCTGTATTAGATCAAAAGGGTGTTTCTACTAAATACTGAGCAAAGGGTCTGAATACTTAGGACCATGTGATATTTCAGTTTTTCTTTTTTAATAAATCTGCAAAAATGTCAACAATTCTATGTTTTTCTGTCAATATGGGGTGCTGTGTGTACATTAATGAGGAAAAATAATGAACTTAAATGATTTTAGCAAATGGCTGCAATATAACAAAGAGTGAAAAATTTAAGGGGGTCTAAATACTTTCCGTCCCCACTGTATATATGTGATAACCAAAGTGCAAATATGCGTGTGAGTCACACACCGTGATACTTCCAGTAACTAGTGACTGTAAAAAGTGACAGTAGTGCCACAAATAGTTATAAATACTTAAAAATGAACATATAAATGAAAATAAATAATTACAACAAGCCGCAGTGATCCATGCGAATTTTGCACTGACTACTAATTTCTTTTCTACCCTGATACATGAACAAATTCGCTCGTCGTTTTACCCTTCCTTAACACAGACCTGGAATCCACCGACCCCACTCTAATACCTCCATCTGGTAATCCCCCTTCGCATGGTACTAAGTTCAACTTTCAAGATTTCTGTTTTATCCATGACATGAGTACATTACACATTTCTGGATACTCCGGTATCTGGATAGATGACAGAACCAAAACACCAGACCGCGTCAACATCTCCTAGCACGGTAAATCCGACTTTTACCCCATACAAACTAGGGGTAAACAGATGGATATCTTTCAAAGATCCATAGAACAAGATCTCATGGCCCTGGCTAGGTCGACAAAAACACCCATGAACAACACGTCAAAACATCACCAAAATCTTACACAGAAAGAAAAGGACACACCTGAAAAATTTACAGGGCAACACAAGCATTGTCATAAAAAATTCTGACAAGGGAAGAGCAGTGGTCATACTGGATGCCCAGGATTATCTTAGGGAAGTGGATAGTCAACTTTCAGACACAAATACCTACACCTGTATATCTTCTGATCCCACCCATATCTACACACAATGTCTAAAGCATATATTAGATGAAGCTATCTCCATTGGCATTTTGAACTCTTCAGAGGCTACAAACCTTATCCCCTCCCATCCTGTCACACCAATATTCCATTATTTGCCCAAGACTCATAAAAATGATGTCCCATTCAAGGGTAACCTATTGTGGCCAGCATTGGCTCCCTTGGTGAACCTTTGGGCAACCTCAGACATTTTGTTACAACCTCTAGTCATTAGGATACCTTCTCATCTCTGGGATACAAAACACACCATACAGCAGGGGCGTTGCTAGGTCTACAAAAGATCTGGGGCTAAAGCCCATAGCAGCAAAGTAATGAAAGTCATACGCTTGGGCGGGCATACACATGTATATATGTGTGTGTATATATAACATGATATATTGTCATTACATCAGGGTCCTCAGAGAGCCTCCCTCTTACATTGGGGTCACCAGAGAGCTTGTCACATTACCTGCCACAAGATGCAGATTGTCACTTGCCACGTCACCTACCACCAGATGCAGATTGTTGCATACAGTGAGGCTAGGGTATATAGAAGAGAGGCTAATGTATACAGAGAGGCTAGGTATAAAGAGAGGCTGCTGTATACAGAAAGGCTGCGGCATATAGAGAAGCTGGGTATATACAGAGAGGCTGAGTATATACAGAGAGGCTGGGTATACAGAGAGGCTGGGTATACAGAGAGGCTGGGTATACAGAGAGGCTGGGTATACACAGAGAGGCTGGGTATATACAGAGAGGCTGGGTATATACAGAGAGGCTGGGTATACAGAGAGATTAGTGTATATACAGAGAGGCTGGGTATACAGAGAGACTAGGTATACAGAAAGGCTGCGGTATACAGAGAGGCTGGGTATATACAGAGAGGCTGGGTATATACAGAGAGATTAGTGTATATACAGAGAGGCTAGGGTATACAGAAAGGCTGCGGTATACAGAAAGGCTGGGTATATACAGAGAGGCTGGGTATATACAGAGAGATTAGTGTATATACAGAGAGGCTAGGGTATACAGAAAGGCTGCGGTATACAGAGAGGCTAGTTATATAGAGAGGCTAGAGCATACAGAGAGGCTGGGTATATACAGAGAGGCTGGGTATATACAGAGAGGCTGGGTATACAGAGAGATTAGTGTATATACAGAGAGGCTGGGTATACAGAGAGACTAGGTATACAGAAAGGCTGCGGTATACAGAAAGGCTGCGGTATACAGAGAGGCTGGGTATATAGAGAGGCTGGGTATATACAGAGAGGCTGGGTATATACAGAGAGATTAGTGTATATACAGAGAGGCTAGGGTATACAGAAAGGCTGCGGTATACAGAGAGGCTAGTTATATAGAGAGGCTAGAGCATACAGAGAGGCTGGGTATATACAGAGAGGCTGGGTATACAGAGAGGCTGGGTATATACAGAGAGGCTGGGTATACAGAGAGATTAGTGTATATACAGAGAGGCTGGGTATACAGAGAGACTAGGTATACAGAAAGGCTGCAGTATACAGAAAGGCTGCGGTATACAGAGAGGCTGGGTATATAGAGAGGCTGGGTATATACAGAGAGGCTGGGTATATACAGAGAGATTAGTGTATATACAGAGAGGCTAGGGTATACAGAAAGGCTGCGGTATACAGAGAGGCTAGTTATATAGAGAGGCTAGAGCATACAGAGAGGCTGGGTATATACAGAGAGGCTGGGTATATACAGAGAGGCCAGGTATACAGAGAGACTAGTGTATATACAGAGAGGCTAGTGTATATACAGAGAGGCTGGGCATACAGAGAGGCTGGGTATATTCAGAAAGACTATTGTATATACAGAGAGGCTGGGTATACAGAGAGGCTAGTGTACATACAAAGAGAATAGTGTATATACAGAGAAGCTAGTGTATATACAGAGAGGCTAGTGTATATACAGAGAGGCTAGTGTATATACAGAGAGGCTAGTGTATATACAGAGAGGCTGGGTATAAAGAGAGGCTAGTTTATACAGAGAGACTGGGTATACAGAGAGGATAGTGTACATACAGAGAGGCTAGTGTATATACAGAGAGCCTAGTGTATATACAGAGAGGCTAGTATATATACAGAGAGGCTGGGTATATACAGAGAGGCTGGTATACAGAGATGCTGGGTATATACAGAGAGGCTGGGTATATACAGAGAGGCTGGGTATACAGAGAGGCTGGGTATATACAGAGAGGCTGGGTATATACAGAGATGCTGGGTATACAGAGAGGCTGGGTATACAGAGAGGCTAGGTATACAGAAAAGGCTGGGTATATACAGAGAGGCTGTGTATATACAGAGAGGCTGGGTATACACAGATAATCTGGGTATACAGAGATGCTGGGTATATACAGAGAGGCTGGGTATATACAGAGATGCTGGATATATACAGAGATGTTGGGTATATACAGAGATGTTGGGTATATACAGAGATGTTGGGTATATACAGAGATGCTGGGTGTATACAGAGATGCTGGGTGTATACAAAGAGGCTGGGTATACAGAGAGGCTGGGCATATACAGAGAGGCTGGGCATATACAGAGAGGCTGGGCATATACAGAGAGGCTGGGTATATACAGAGAGGCTGGGTATATACAGAGATGCTGGGTATATACAGAGATGCTGGGTATCTACGGAGAGGCTGAGTATCTAGGGAGAGGCTGTGTATATACAGAGAGGCTGGGTATAAAGAAAGGCTAATGTATACAGAGAGGCTAGTGTATACAGAGAGGCTGGGTATACAGAGAGGCTAGTGTATATACAGAGAGGCTAGTATATATAAAGAGAGGCTAGTATATGTACAGAGAGGCTGGGTATATACAGAGAGGCTGGGTATACAGAGAGGCTGGGTATACAGAGAGGCTGGGTATACAGAGAGGCTGGGTATAGACAGAGAGGGTATGTATATACAGAGAGGCTGGGTATATACAGAAAGGCTGGTATACACAGATAATCTGGGTATACAGAGATGCTGGGTATATACAGAGAGGTTGGGTATATACAGAGAGGTTGGGTATATACAGAGATGCTGGGTATATACAGAGAGGCTGAAAATATAAAGAGAGGCTGGATATATACAGAGAGGCTGGATATATACAGAGAGGCTGGATATATACAGAGAGGCTGGATATATACAGAGATGCTGGGTGTATACAGAGAGGCTGGGTGTATACAGAGAGGCTGGGCGTATACAGAGAGGCTGGGCGTATACAGAGAGGCTGGGCGTATACAGAGAGGCAGGGCATATACAGAGAGGCAGGGCATATACAGAGAGGCTGGGTATATACAGAGAGGCTGGGTATATACAGAGATGCTGGGTATATACAGACAGGCTGGGCATATACAGAGATGCTGGGTATATACAGAGAGGCTGGGTATAGACAGAGAGGCTGGGTATAGACAGAGAGGCTGGGTATAGACAGAGAGGCTGGGTATATACAGAGAGGCTGGGTATATACAGAGAGGCTGGGTATATACAGAGAGGCTGGGTATTTACAGAGATGCTGGGTATATACAAAGGCTGGGTATATACAGAAATGCCTGGTATATACAGAGAGGCTGGGTTTATACAGAGATGCTGGGTGTATATAGAGATGCTGGGTATATACAGAGAGGCTGGGTATACAGAAGATAGGCTAGTGTATATACAGAAAGGCTGGGCATACAGAGATGCTGGGTGTATGTAGAGATGCTGGGTATATACAGAGAGGCTGGGTATACAGAAGATAAGCTAGTGTATATACAGAGAGGCTGGGCTAGGTATATACAGAGAAACTATTGTATATACAGAGAGGCTGGGTATACAGAGAGGCTAGTGTACATACAGATAAGATAGTGTATATACAGAGAGGCTGGGTATACAGAGAGGCTGGGTATATACAGAGAGGCTAATGTATACAGAGAGGCTAGTGTATACAGAGAGGCTAGTGTATATACAGAGAGGCTGGGTATATACAGAGAGGCTGGGTATATACAGAGAGGCTGGGTATATACAGAGATGCTGGGTATACACAGAGATGCTGGGTATACAGAGAGGCTGGGTATACAGAGAGTCTAGGTATACAGAAAGGCTGGGTATATACAGAGTGGCTGGGCATACAGAGAGGCTGGGTATATACAGAGAGGCTAGTGTACATACAGAGAGGATAGTGTACATACAGAAAGGCTAGTGTATATACAGAGAGGCTGGGTATACTGAGAGGCTGGGTATACTGAGAGGCTGGGTATATACAGAGAGGTTGGGTATAAAGAGAGGCTAATGTATACAGAGAGGCTAGTGTATATACAGAGAGGCTAGTGTATATACAGAGAGGCTGGGTATATACAGAGATGCTAGGTAAATACAGAGAGGCTGGGTAAATACAGAGAGGCTGGGTATATACAGAGAGGCTGGGTATATACAGAGAGGCTGGGTATATACAGAGAGGCTATGTATATACAGAGAGGCTGGGTATATATAGAAAGGCTGGTATACACAGATAATCTGGGTATACATAGATGCTGGGTATATACAGAGAGGCTGGGTATATACAGAGAGGCTGGGTATATACAGAGATGCTGGGTATATACAGAGAGGCTATGTATATACAGAGAGGCTGGGTATATATAGAAAGGCTGGTATACACAGATAATCTGGGTATACAGAGAGGCTGGGTATATACAGAGATGCTGGGTATATACAGAGATGCTGGGTGTATACAGAGAGGCTAGTGTATATACAGAGAGGCTAGTATATATACAGAGAGGCTGGTTATATATAGAGAGGCTGGTTATATACAGAGAGGCTGGATATATACAGAGTTGCTGGGTATATACAGAGATGCTGGGTATATACAGAGAGGCTGTGTATATACGGAGAGGCTGGGTATATACAGAAAGGCTGGTATACACAGATAATCTGGGTATACAGAGATGCTGGGTATATACAGAGAGGCTGGGTATATACAGAGATGCTGGGTATATACAGAGATGCTGGGTATATACAGAGATGCTGGGTGTATACAGAGAGGCTAGTGTATATACAGAGAGGCTAGTATATATACAGAGAGGCTGGTTATATATAGAGAGGCTGGGTATATACAGAGAGGCTGGATATATACAGAGATGCTGGGTATATACAGAGATGCTGGGTATATACAGAGAGGCTGTGTATATACGGAGAGGCTGGGTATATACAGAAAGACTGGTATACACAGATAATCTGGGTATACAGAGATGCTGGGTATATACAGAGAGGCTGGGTATATACAAAGAGGTTGGGTATATACAGAAATGCTGGGTATATACAGAGAGGCTGGATATATAAAGAGATGCTGGGTGTATACAGAGAGGCTGAGTATACAGAGAGGCTGGGCATATACAGAGAGGCTGGGTATATACAGAGAGGCTGGGTATCTACTGAGAGGCTGGGTATATACAGAGAGGCTGGGTATAAAGAGAGGCTAAGGTATAAAGAGAGGCTAGTGTATACAGAGAGGCTGGGTATGTACAGAGAGGCTGGTATACGGAGATGCTGGGTATATACAGAGAGACTGGGTATACAGAGAGGCTGGGTATATACAGAGATGCTGGGTATATACAGAGAGGCTGTGTATATACAGATATACAGAGAGGCTAGGTATATACAGAAAGGCTGGTATACACAGATAATCTGGGTATACAGAGATGCTGGGTAAAAACAGAGAGGCTGGGTATATACAGAGATGCTGGGTATATACAGAGATGCCGGGTATATACAGAGAGGCTGGGTATAAACAGAGAGGCTGGGTATAAACAGAGAGGCTGGGTATAAACAGAGAGGCTGGTATATACAGAGAGGCTGGTATATACAGAGATGCTGGGTATATACAGAGATGCTGGGTATATACAGAGATGCCTGGTATATACAGAGAGGATGGGTATACAGAAGATAGGCTAGTGTATATACAGAAAGGCTGGGTATACAGAGAGGCTGGTTATACAGAAGATAGGCTAGGGTAGTACAGAGTTTCCCCCACTCCCCCTCCTCCATTGTCTGCACTCACCTGCTCCAGAGCTCATTGTGAGAAACGTCCTACCAACTCTATGATATGGCCCGAGCAAGGAGGAGACTCGCTGGCATACAGACAAAAAGGAAAGTGCAAAAATAGGCCACTTCCGTAAATATATGAAGACAGAAAAAATAGGTAGTACTATGTATTACCAGGAGGGCGGACTTTTTAGGCTGAGAAACACTGGAGAGGAAGTAATAGTATAAAAATATAAATTTATTGAAGGTTAAAAATACATAAAAGTAAGAATAAAGATTATAACATAAATGCATCTATGAATATTGTGCAGTGAGCCCTTGTATGTCTATGCGTTTCGCCACTAGTCTTCCTCAGGACACGGCCAAGGTTCAGAGATGAGACAGATAAGAGAATATGTTTCTCTATCTTGTTTGGAATGCACAATCATGTACAGTCACGATATGGTGGGTAATTCACTCAAAAGTTACAGAAAATATATTAGGTATAGCTGAATGTATGAACGGGTGCATGTGAATAGTATTCCTTATTTTGGGGACGGCCATCAGAGAGAGGAGGGCCATCAAAGAGTATCCCACAGTGAATCTTAGATTTGAATTCCAGTACTGCTGATGGCTATATATAGCCCAACAGCCAATCACTGTATATTTAAGGTTTCAATATCACAGCATGCCCCTGAGAGATAGCAATCCACTGCTTTTTTTTCTTGCAACCCTCCCATATGAGCCACGTTTGTCCAATACACACAATGACCACTCTTTGTCATAAATTCCTGCAACTGCTTTAGAGTGTACCAAATACCTTCCACTTCCTAATAATAGACTTCACTGTGCTTATGGGCATTGATAAAGCCTTTGATTTTTTTTTTGTATCCACCTCCTGACTTGTGCCTGTCCACAACTTTATCCTGGTGATCTTTTGACAGTGCCTTGCCACCCAAAGTTGATTATTTGCTTCAGTTGCGCTATCAGGGACTAAAATGCTCCAGCAAAGCTCTTTTCATGCTGAGCTAATCAAAATGACCACAGTTGATCAGAGTTTAAAGTCAAATGGCTTTGTGTGTGTCAGGGCTGGGCTCAGCCCTTCCTTCTCTGAGCTGGCCACTCAGCTGTCGGCTAATTGCCAGCTCCCATCTCTCTCCACAATTACTCAGCTGTTGTTGATATCCTGCTCATCAGTCCTGCCTACTTAAGCCATCCAGTCCAGAGGATCTCTGCCTTCACCTAGGTCAACATCACAAGAAACATCTCCTGCGTTCCTGTTTAAAGACTAGCTGTGCTGACATCCCTTCTGGCTCCAGATCCTGCTTGCTGTTCCACTACTTTGATCCCTGACTTCTGGCTTGGCTGACTATCCATTCTGGTTACTGAACTTTGGCTATGTTTTGACTGCGTTTGTTCTTTTTACTTTTATTATTAAACAAGTGTGATTAAACTGTACTGTCTCTGTCTGATTTCATGGTTTCTGACAGTGTGGCATTGAGAAGGTGATTAGCTACAACTTATTGAGTTTACAAGTCATTTTTAGAAGAGGGGTGATCCTTTTTCCAACTCATTAATTCTGTTTTTGATTTTTTCTGACATGATGGTGTTATAACTTTCACTTGGATGTTATAAGTTGCCGTAAACGCAGCTGGAGAAAACAAAAACTGTGCCTGTCTTCATTTCAGGCTGCAAAGCAACAAAATATGATTATTTATGTTAGTGGTTTTCTTGAAAATATAAAAAGGACACTTTCCAAAGCCCACTATTACAACCCATTGGCCCACAATTTCATTTCACTCACAAATCTCAAAATATACTTTATTTTTATACATCTGTCTAAAGAAATATTGGCCTAAAAATGAAAATTTTCAATACCTACTTCAATGTTATCTTTTTTTATAAGCCAATGGCATGACTGAAGTAGTTTGCAAATGATGTAAACCAGTTCCGTTATGTCCTACAGGCTTTGTTATCTCTACTCATTGCCTGTCAATATAAGGAACATCCTGCCAGAGTGAATTCAGCAATTAACATGACAACTCATCTAGGAAAACTCTGTTTCGCTGTAAGAATCCAAAACATACTTCTCCGTGCCTGCTGTTTTTATTTTTCTCCTGGAAGCTTGGTTTGCCTCAGTCTTCCAAAAAAAAAACAAAAAAAAAAAAACGGATTTTATTAAAATTACCATACTTCTAATATTGTTGATTTTAATTTAGGCTATAATGTGTCTGTATGACTAAACCTCCTTAAAGATTATACTGTCGGATAAATACCTCAGCTCACGTGTTTATCTAGTAAGAATTGAAAGTAAATATAGAATCCTAGCTATTTCTGACCTTGAGTTATTGCCAACTATCCACTTCAATGAACATCTTTAAAGTGAAAATAAAGTGGAAGATTCTGTGTGGAGGATGTGGTCACTTACATTAGATTGAGATTTAACAAATGATTTAACACAGTGAAGTCCACCAAATATACCAAATATTTGTTTGAATTCGTTCGGTGCCTTGGTGAACTGGCAAAAAGTGGCCCAAAAGGCCACTTACCAGTTTACCTAAGTCAGTCACAGTGGGCCATCCATAGTGGATTCTCATGCCATAGAGGATTCTTGTTTTAACATCACACCTCCCCCCGGTTCGGTTCACGCCAGAACTCTCGAATATCGCAAAAGCTCAGAACCATGAACCCTGTTAAAGTTTATGGGACCCAAACTTGAAAAAATCAAAGGTGCCCATTTTAAAGGCTTATATGCAAGTCGGTGATGTCACAAGGGGGGCAGTGCCACCAGGTGATGTCACCAGGTGGCCCTGCCCCTTATCTATTTAAGAACTGTCAAACAGTGGAACAGGCATTTGGCGGTTAGCCTTCATTGCGGGCAGAGCGGCGGGCGACATGATTGACGATGGATCTACATCGGGGGACATTGTTTTCTTATTTTTTTTAATAAAGGTATTGGCAAAAACCGCCTCCTGTCCTGTACAATGTACCCCATACTCATTCACATAGGGAGGGGGCGGGGATCTAGGGGAACCCCTTGTTAAAGGGGGCTTCCAGATTACTATAAGCCTTTGCCATCAACATGGGGACAAGATGCTTTGGGGTGGGGGGCTGGTATGGTTTAGGAGGGGGGGTCCTGCTCACCCCCCCTTTCCTGACCTGCCGGGCTGTATGCTTGGATAAGGGTCTGGTATGGATTTTGAGGGGAACCCCACGCTATTTTTTTTTTTTTTTTACATTTTGGCATGAGATTTTCCTTAAAATCCATACCAGACCCGAAGGGCCCAGGCCGTTTGTTTTCACTATTGCCAGCAATGTTTTTTTTTCATTCAGCTGTCAGTGGGAAAGCCTGTTGACAGTTGATGACTCATCCGTTGTTAAGGACACAGCCACTGGTTTCCCGACCCGCTCCTTAACAACCAGCTATACACTATGCAACACATTGTGCATTGTGCGGAGCTTGATGGGCAAACATCCCACTGAGTCAGGGGCGATTCTGGGGGGGGGCAACAGGGCAATTGCTCCCCGGAGAAAATCTTACAGACTCCGAGGCTGAGCGGGTAACCAGAGCCGCATTCGGGACAATTTGCAGCCATTCTAAGCATGACTTACTGCTCAGAAAGCACAGGACTGCACTCTCCGCCCCCTGTACCCCCCCCAGCAGTTTTTCAGCCTCTCTCCTGCAGGCTGCTGCTTGAGTGGGCAGGATGGGGATGTGTCTTTTCCCCCCGAGATCACACTCGCCTGGAAGAGGGAGGTGTGAGCAGCTGAGCAGAGGGAGCCAAGTGAATGTTCCTGAAGGTGAGCTCTGCTAGCAGTACATTGTGGATTAGTTTACAGGCACCTCTATGCTGGGTCTGCTGAGCTACTGCAGCTTAGTATAGAGGTGCTGTTAGGTGACAAATGGGATTGCTTCTTTCATGTAGACCGGTGAGAAATTGAACTCATTAAAGCATTATGACTGCCCCCCAGTGTATGCCCTCCCAATCCCCCTCAATGTATGCCCTCCCGATTCCCCCCAGTGTATGCCCTCACTATCCCCCCCCCAGTGTATGCCCTCACTATCCCCCCCCATTGTATGCCCTCACAATCCCCCCCAGTAAATGCCCTCCCGATTCCCTCCCAGCGTGTGCCGTTCTGACCCCCCTCCCCTGGTGACACATAGTTCTTTGCTCTTCTGATCCCTGTACACTGTCCTACATTCTAATGACCTCTGTACACTACCCTACCTACTACTGAGCTCTGTACACTACCCTACATACTACTGACAACTATGTACACTGCCCTACCTACTACTGACCTCTGTACACTGCCCTAAATCCTACTGACTGCTGTACACTACCCTACATACTACTGATCTCTGTACACTGCCCGACATACTACTGACCTCTGTACACTGCCCGACATACTACTGACCTCTGTACACTGCCCAACATACTACTGACCTCTGTACACTGCCCAACATACTACTGACCTCTGTACACTGCCCAACATACTACTGACCTCTGTACACTGCCCTACCTACTACTGACATCTGTACACTACCCTACAACCTACTGACATCTGTACACTACCCTACCTACTACTGAGCTCTGTACACTACCCTACCTACTACTAAGCTCTGTACACTACCCTACATACTACTGACATCTGTATACTACCCTACATACTACTGAACTCTGTACACTACCCTACATACTACTGACCTCTGTACACTGCCCGACATCCTTCTGACATTTGTACACTACCCTACAAACTACTGACCTCTGTACACGGCCCTGCCTACTACTGACCTCTGTATACTGTACACTGCATTATTCATTATACAGTTCCATAAGCAACACCTTATTTTCTGGCAGTACCCCTCCCGAGACTAGACTCTGGATCCACCCCTGCACTGAGTGCTCCGCAAATTTATGTGTTCGCTGAACAGGCAAACAGACGATGTTCGGTCCAAACTTTTGCTCGGCCCGAATTGTTTGCCCAACTCTAGCTTTAAAGCTTTCTGAGCCACTGACCCAAAATACTTTCACTGATTTTATGACTTTATACTTATACGGTAAGAGTGACTCTGTCCTCAGGCGGTCCACTGCAGCAAACACTTTCATTTTTTTTTATTGCATCACCATGTTATTTTAAGTCAAAGATAAGGCCCCTAAATGTGTTCCTTTGCTAAGTAAACTGCAATGTGCACACAGTGGTTGTGAATTGTAATCCTGACATATAAACACTGAAAGTCAAATGACAGAATTTGATTTACAAATTGCTGTGCCACTGTTTAGGTTCTGCCCACATGTGCTGACAGCCTCAGTAAAGGTCTCTTTGTGAGGCTGTGAGGAAAAGTACATGCTGATGTAGAGGCTGGGAGGGGGTTGGGGGACAACAGTAAGGCTTGGAACGAAGCAGAATTCAAAACCCCTGAATGTGTCATATTTAAAAAAAAAATGCTTTACTTATAAATACAAGCAGCAAAGCAGATATATGAGAAGTAGGGACAAAAGTAAATTGTCACTTTGCCCATACAGAGCAAAGTAACAATGTCTTTGCAAAGGCCCTCCCATACTCACCTTACCCAAGCTCCCTCACAGCTCCTTTTTCCGTTGCAGCTGATGACCCTACCAAGGCTTCTAGGTATGGGGCCATATGGCCTCTGACACTGATTGAGCTAAGCAGCCAATCACTAGGCCTGAGCACTGTCATACAACCAAGGGACATAACCCCTCTATGAGGGAGCGCAGGCAAGGCGAGTATAAGGGGGTCAAGGGGCCCCTTTGCAAAGTTACTTTGCTTTGTATGGGCAATTCTAAAACTCACTGTTAACCCCTTAGTAATCCTAGCACCCTTAAAACCCTGCCATGCAGGACTTCCTCCTGAGCTCTTGTCTCCAGTTCTGACTTTCCTCTGACTTTCTAATCTGCATGCCTGTTCCAGTCCAGTGATCCAGACAGTGTATAAGCTACAGAAAGCCGAGCAACTAGTATTTTGTGAAAGAGGTAGGAACAAGAACCATACATATAGTCTCAGTAACTAGTAACCATACCTACAGTCTTACATGTATACACATATATTATGTCACAGTGCAATGCCCTGTCTCAGTGGTAAAATGGTTTTAGGTCACCCAGGATTCTTAACTAGATTGGTTAAGGGGCTTCAGGACCCTGGTTAGAGGATTGGAGATTTCCCCCCTCCCAAATCTCTTTGAAATCTCCTGGCTCCAGGTCCCAAAATGGGTTTTGCCAACCAGTGGGAAAACTGCAAATCCAGTTTTCTCCGAATGAAATAAGCATCCTAGAGCCCCTCAACCTGCCAGGGTAACCTAAAATCCTTTAACACTGTGACAAGGCACCGCCTTGTCAGAATACATATAGTCATAACCATACATATAGTCTAATTTCAGACTTTCTGTAACTTATTCATTCTTTACAACATATTCAATCTGGGAATGCTACCAAAAAAATCAGTAAAAAGTGGAGCTGGAATTATAAGAAAAAAAAGTTTTTTCCCACCACTTCCTGCTCCCATATCCTGATGAAATTTGTAAATTAATATACAGAACTCAGATGTAGATATTTACAGGTATATGTTCCTACCACCCAGGATAACACTGAGGAGAGAATATATAGTTCTCTGCATATGAATGTAGCACTAACTCTCGGTGGAGCTGCTGGTTTAAAGCGGGCCTGTCCTCTTATCTCTTTACCCCTCTTAAATTGTTCAATCCCCTTAGCACAGCTGTAGTGCAGTGTTGTAATGATATGAGTATTGACTTTAACCCACAATATACTCTTATATTTATATTTACCTCTACCTGGGTGTCTGTAGCTCCACCTGCAGGAGAAATAACAACACTGCACACAAACTTCAATAATAACCAGAAATAACTTCTTTCTTTGCGTAAGTAGTGTAGCGCTGGTAGATTTGCGATCTACCATATGTTAGGTAAATATAGTAACTTGTTCGTTAAGAAGGTTAGGTTTGCCTCTGTTCCAGCTTGGCTGACGTTGTGTGTGTTTCCATACTGACCGGTGGGTGTCGCTGTTATCACTGGTCGGTGTTGGAAAGGCAGTGTGTCTAAGCGTATGGATGCTCTTCTGTCCCAGAGACAACTTGGTGGAGGTGGTCCTCCGAGTTGCATTCTGGGCGAGGGTATTTATGGGACAGACGCCATATTGTGGGGTTTGTTTTTACAGCCACCTGCTGACCCACCTGGCCGACAGGTATGCGTTAGAGAGCAATCTCGTGGTCCTCCGTTCCGGAGGCCCACGTCGCTGTGGCGCATAGGTGGGCCCAGAAGCTTGTCTGGGGCCTACCACAGCAGCCAAGGAATGGTCCTGAGCTGTCTATCCAGAGTGAAGAAGCTGGACAACCGAGGAGATCCCAGGGGAGAACCCATCATGGAAGGATCACGTAGTGTGCTGGTCTGGAGAGGGGCCTGGTGACTCGGTTGGAGGACGTATCCTAAAAGTAACTATACAGCATAGTGTTGCCGGGTTGGCTTAAAGGTTCAAGCACTGTGACTGACGTTCATTGCAGAAAGACCAATACATCCTGTGGCAGAGGATCGTACAGGTTTATCCCAAACAAGTCTGTGGCAGAGACTTTTGTTCGTACTACGTACTGGCTGCTAGGCAAGTGAAAGAGGCCTATCCAGGCGAGCAAAGAGTGTGTCCCAGGAGGGGAGCGCATTCTATTGTAATATCCAAATTCTACCAGGACATTTGTCAAGAATCTTACAAGAAGATATTTGAGTTTCTTCTGCAGTTTCCCTTCTGCCTCTTTCCTGCTACTTCCTTAGTAAATCGTTTAATAAAGCATTGAAAACGTACTCAAGTGTTGGTGCGTGTATCGTCCAGAGGTAAACTCAACAGAACCCTAGACCGGTGCCGGTGAAACAGAGGGAAGGAGAGTGAGGGTAACAAGCCCGCTTAAACCAGCAGCTCCATCGAGAGTTATTGCTACAGTAGTATATTTATATAAAGGGTTATTACAATGACTACACTATCACACCAACGTAGTGCAATAGTATAGTAAATAGTTATGACAATTGGTAACATACACAAATATACCTAATTGTATATATCTATACCAGGGAGCTCCCCCTGCTCTAAACTGTAAAGTCACTATCCTTGGTAACTAAATGCAGAGCCCTGCAATGAAAAAGATAGTCTTGACATCTTCAGTCTTCGCTAGTTAAGAACTTGTAATTGTAATCTCTTAGATTGTAAGCTCTAAAGGAGCAGGGCCCTCTGATTCCTACTGTATTAAAGTGTATTGTATTTGTACTTTTTCCCCTTAAGTTGTAAAGCGCTACGTAAACTGTTGGCGCTATATAAATCATGTATAATAATAATAATAATAATAATCCACAAGGGGTTCCTTTTAGGTGTTGCGCAGTGTAAGGTAATACACTAAGGCAGTTATAATCCGGCAGACTGACTAAGTATTCTTATATGAAGAAGACAAACATCTAGCATCCGCTCTTGAATACTGAAGTCTATGCAGATGTACTGTTTTCCAACTTAACTTGTTCTGTGGGATTATCAGTCCCAGCAACACTCTGTAACAGTTCTAAGTGTGTGTGTAGTATTAAACAAACTTCCGGGTGTTAACCCTCTCACCACACGGAATCCAGGCAGATGGATGTCTCCGTTTCAGCAGTTCTCAGTCCGTATGGAGGCACCACCACGCCGTCACACTGTTCCGTTCACTAACGACCAGGAGTCCTCGGTTACCTCCCCACGGGTCTCCGGAACGATCACGTCTGCTGCTCCAGCACACTGTGATACGACGGCAGGATCCTTGCAGCTGCTCTGCTCCTTCACAAAGTAGGCCGCAACCCTGTGGGACACGCGTCCCAGGAACAAGAGACCTAAAATGGCCGCTCCTTACCCTTTTATATCCTCCCACAATGCAGTTCAGTTCTCCTCTTGTCCAGGAGCATTGTGGGTGGGTCACAGCTAAAGTTCCGACGTAAACAATCAATCACTTCCATGTCACTTCACTTAATCATGAAATGTAAAAGTATTGCACCTTTTCAATTATCCACAAGATGGCACTATAACAACTTATGTACTGAATAACACACATATGGCTAAAAACAAGAGTTGTCAGCGCTACATAAATATGTACATTCTTCATAGTTTTTATCAGTAAGGCATAGAGGTAAAATGGGTTTTTGTGGTATTGTTGGAAAAGTTTTAATGTTTATCGTGTGACTATTTTATCTAATATGGAGACTAATAATTCTAAAATGGCGTCTAAGGACACGTTGCTTTAACTTGTTTTCTTATCTATTGTTTTAACGTACTGCCTAAGGCCACAAAACCACAGGCTTTGCTATATAAGGGAATAAGATTGTAAGAAGCTCACTGTGAATTGGCAAATAAATCTGTTATGCGTCATGAGCCACCAGTGAGCCTCTAGCCAATAGGATTCTTTTTGTTGATCTCACAAAAGAAAGTTACATCCTGTATTCTGGATGACTGCATTTCCACTTAAACGTGTAAGAAGCTCATCCTTTTGTGTCACACAATTTAAATAAATTGTATGCTTTTCAATTCATCTGGAGTTTGACTGATCACAGGAGATGAATATTCCTAACATTTTGGTCCTTCGAGCCGGAACCAACAAGTGGATCCCGGGTCGGACAGTCCCGACCAACACCTCGGTGAGTGTTGGACTTCAAAGTTCACTTCGAAAGTCCCCCCACTTAACATTAGTGGTAAAATTGGGGTTGGTCGATACCGGGACCTGGAACCACCGTCTGGTTCTGAACCTGCGTGATCCAGTCCTCCAAGATGTTTGAGAGGTAAGACAATTTAAAATTTTCTTAATTCCTTTCTAAGTCTCTTCTTCTCTTTCTGCTTGATTAAATTAGTTATAATTGCCGACATTGGGACTGATTGTATAACATTTCGATAGTCCCAACAGTCAAAGTCAGAGGCATTTGGGGTGTTGCCTACAGAAAAATGGACTCCCTGCTGTCCAGGACAGATAACAAAAAGATTTGTTTAAAGGTATACCGAACATCAGAGGTTGATTGCCTGACGATCTAAAAGCGCTAAAAGTAGCTAAGTAATCTAGAAAGATTGCGAGGCTAATTTTCTTCTGGGTGTTTAGTCTCTTCTTTCTCATGTTTAACCTTACTACTAACTTTACAACTTCACTGAAAAACAGTACTGCAGTGACGGGTTTTAACTATTTTTTGATTCTCTCCAGAGTGTGGGGAGTCTTGATATTTTTGCTTTTCTTGTATTCCTATTGTTACCGTGATCCAAGGGTTGCCAGTCTGGTGATTTACAAGTTGATTAAAGGCCTGCTTAATGCTAATGGTGAGGAATTTGTCTGCTAAGGCAGTTAGATGATCTGTGGCCCTGCAAACTTGTGGTTAAAAAACTAAAAAAAACTGGACTCACTCCACCCACCCCCCCCAAGCCCAACTGACCCTAGTGGACAAAGAGGATGATCTCATTTGTTACCCCCAGAGACCACCTCCTTATAATGGTCCTCCCTCTCAGGTGCGGTTCCTCTGACAGGTGCACCCCTGTCAGAGGAACCGCCTCTGAACAAAACCCCAACTTCATTTCCCCAATCTCCATAGATGACAGTCAGCTTATGGCGAGGAGGACACGGAGGATGCTAAAGGGTATCCCTTAATAGAACTTCAGAACCCTAGAAGTGGACAAAACGGTCAGCCCCTAACTATGACTGTTTTTAGACCATGGACTGAGAGTGACATGCAGAAGGCTACCGAGCATATTAAACATCATAAGTTTGGGGCCCCAGAATTCATTGAAAATATGGAAGATCTCAGGAACAGTTATAGGCTAAATGGAGTCGAAGTGGAAAGGGCCTTAAGGAGGGTTCTAGGATCAGATTGGGCATCAGTAAAGGGAAATTGGGACCCCTGTGTAGCCCCAGTGCCCCCTCAACAAAGAGGGGAACCACCGGCCCATGATAGCCAAGATTTAACAGACAGATTGACTGCCTTCTATCAGAGATGCAATCTCCGATGGGTACAACAAACTGACTGGCAAAAGATTAATATGACTGTACAGGAAGACAAGGAAAGTGTCGGTGATTATCTGAATAAACTACGAGAAGTTTTTAAAGTGTTCTCCAGGCTCCAGGCTGAGGATATGAATAGTGAATAGTGCATATCAGCAACAGCTAAAGATAGCTTTATTTTAATGGATTAAAACAGGATCATAAGGATTACATTGTTAAAAACATGGTTATTTACCGAACTGCATCAGTTTTAGATGTTTTGCAATATGCTAAGCATTCTGAGAAGTATTTGAAAATGATGGCAAAAAAAAGAATGTAAAAGTAAAGGTTTTTGTGCAAGGTGATGAAGGAGATAGCTCCTTAAGAAGGAAGCAGAGCAGGGTATAGCCCCTGCAATGCTTCTCTTTTTCATGTTAAGAAGGCTCCACCTTCCACAGGTTGGAGAATGGTGCAGGAATTACAAGCTGTTAACCAGGCAGTTATACCAAGAGCTCCTGTGGTACCAGATCCACACACACTATTGAATGATTTAGATCCAGGAAATTAATTATTTTCTGTGATTGATATCAGTAACGCCTTCTTTAGTATTCCGTTGCACCCCGACCATCAATTTTGATTTGCCCTCACCTACCGGGAAAAAAGGTATACCTTCACAAGGTTGCCCCAGGGCTATTGTGAGTCCCCCACCATCTTTTTCACAGGCAATGTCCTCAAACTTGGCTCAATTGGTACCCCCAGGGGGAAGCCAGCTCCTCCTCTATGTAGACGACATCGTAGTGGCGTCTCCCTAAGAGGAGGTTTGTAGGACTGACACAATGGCTCTTTTGTATTTCCTCCATGACCAAGAGCATAAGGTAAATAAAACTAAACTCCAGTTGTGGCAACAGCAGGTCAAATACTTAGGGTATAATATCTCAAAAGAAGGTTGACATCTGGATGAGGAGATCTAGCCCTCCTCCAGGTGCCGAAGCCAGAAACAAAGAAACAAATGTCTTTTTTGGGCAAATTTTGTAGGGCTTGGATCCCCGGGTATTCAATACTGACCGCTCCATTGGTCCATGCCATACATGGGAACCCCATGGCCCCACAGGACGCTATAAAATGGAGTGAGGAAACAGACAGCCTTTACTGGGCAGATAAATATATTTGCTGGCTCTGGAATAGGGCAGGATGTCAAGCTTAGGCTCAGGCCCTGTGGACCACAGCGCATCAAGATTGGGGGTATAATCTACCAGGGCCTAAAGAGAGTGGAACAAAAGAAAGACTCACAATTACAAAAGCGGCCAACTCCCCCTGCACACATAGTGAGAACTGTAACCAATTATTGATAACATTAAAGGAGCAGAGGAAGGAAGATCAGTGGTTGTACTCTAAAGGGAGCATGGGTGTCAGGAACTGACCCCTCAGGCAAATTTTTCCCTTTAGTATTACCACTAATAACACTAGACAACAGGAGAAGGTAGATGCGAGGGAAAAAGGGAAGGGCCACACTAAAATAGAAATTTGAGTAAAACCGTGAGGTTCACTAACTTAACTGTAGAGGATGTCATAGCTCTAGAGACAGGATATCAGAAAAAATGAGTGGCTAGAATGGTTGAGATATACAGTTAAAACCTTAAAAAGAGAAAATTGTTTAGTTTGTGCCGGAGCCAGGCCACATTTAGCAACGGTCCCTCTTCCTCTAGATTACAATACAGATCCAGAAGGTTTGAAATGTATGTTGCGGTTGTATAATAAGAGCTATAAACCTGAAAAAAATTCTGCCTGTTACACGTTGAGTTTGTTGTTTCCCCCAGTACAGAGACCTCAGATACCTCCAGCGGTTACTGTTTATCCAGGCAACTTTACTTGTTTTGTACTCCCGGGGAACGGTAGCGCGTGGATCTTGGGTCACTACCCGATGACTACTGTAGGGAGAGGATTAACACGGGCAATGGTGACTGGGTTGAACATGACATTCAGAGAGCTGATGTCTGGTGGATGTGTGGGGATAAGAAACTGTGAGCTAGGATACCGGCCAATGCCCGAGGGAATTGCACTATGGTCCAGCTGGCTATGCCCCTGAGGATCCTGTTAGAACACTCGTGGGCTAGAGTCACCAACGGTATCGAAGGGAGACCTCTCCCTAGGGGTCATTTGACTCTCGGAGCTACATAGATGAGCGCGGGGTGCCAGATGAGTTTAAGGCCAGGAATCAGGTGACAGCTGGGTTTGAGTCTCTTCTCTGGTGGGTGACTATAAATAAAAATATTGACTGTTAACTTTATACACTATAACCAACAACGATTTGTAAACTATACTAGGGATGCTGTGAAGGGCCTAGCAGAACAGTTGGCTCACACATCTCTAATGACATGGCAGAACAGAATGGCCTTAGATATGGTCTTAATTGAAAGAGGAGGGGTATGCAAAATGTTTGGTACTATGTTTTGCACCTTTATCCCTAACAATACAGCTCCTGGAAGGACCGTGACCAGAGCTCTAGAAGGATTGACTGCTCTTTTGAATAAATTAGCAGAAAACTTAGGTATTAATGATCCATTCATAAACTGGCTTGAAGGTTGTTTCGGGAAATGGACTGGACTTATCACCTCATGTTTGATCTCTATTGCCGTGGCTTTGGCCATCTTGGTTACTTGCGGATGCTGCTGCATTCCCTGTATTTGAGGATATTCACAAAAATTGATTGAAACCGCAGTCACAAAAACAATGTATCAAGCCCTTCCTGCCTCTGAGGAGACCTGTGTGGACATTGAAGCTTAACTTAATGACATACAGTCCGAAAGTGCATAAAACACAGGGACTATCATTGAGATGTGTTGAGATAAAATAACAAGAGGAGGGAATGTTGGAAAAGTTTTAATGTTTATCTTGTGACTATTTTATTAAAAATGGAGAATGATAATTCTAAAATGGCGTCTAAGGAAACGTTGCTTTAATTTGTTTCCTTATCTATTGTTTTAACTAACTGCCTAAAGCCAGAAAACCACAGTCTTTGCTATATAAGGGAATAAGATTGTAAGAAGCTCACTGTGAATTGGCAAATAAAGCTGTTAGGGCCCTTTCACACTTGGGCGGGGGCAGCGTCAGCGGTAAAGCGCCGTTATTGTAAGCGGCGCTTTACCGTCGGTATTTGGCCGCTAGCGGGGCGGTTTTATCCCCCGCTAGCGGACGAGAAAGGGTTAAAAACCACCGTAAAGCTCCTCAGCAGAGGCGCTTTGCCGGCGGTATAGCCGTGCCGTCCCATTGATTTCAATGGGCAGGAGCGGTATACACTCCGCTCCGAAGATGCTGCTAGCAGGACTTTTTTTATCGTCCTGCTAGCGCACCGCTCCAGTGTGAAAGCCCTCGGGGCTTTCACACTGGAATCAAAGCAGCGGCACTTTCGGGTCGGTTTGCAGGCGCTATTATTAGCGTAATAGCGCCTGCAAACCGCCCCAGTGTGAAAGGACCCTTATGCGTCATGAGCCACCAGTGAGCGTCTAACCAATAGGATTCTTTTTGTTGATCTCACAAAAGAAAGTTACATCCTGTATTCTGGATGACTTCTGCATTTCCACGCAAACATGTAAGAAGCTGATCCTTTTGTGTCACACAATTGAAATAAATTGTATGCTTTTCAATACATCTGGAGTTTGACTGATCACAGGAGAAGAATATTCCTAACAGGTATATTTCCAAATCCACTTAAAGCAGTTAAAGTTAAACTTCAGGCAAATATAAATAAACAGATGAATGTAGCTCTGAATTCGTTAACACATAATTCTTTTTTATTAGTATAATTTTTAATTCAAGCAGTGTAAGTACCAAAATTTGACTTGGTAACAGCCTTCTGCAGTCCCTGTACAGTATAGCCCAAACTGGGAGAGTAAGAAGCAGCACAGGAAGCCAATCAGTTGTGCTGCAGTGCAAGGGACATGGAGAGAAGAGGACAGAACAGAGTGACAGAAAGATTAGATTTCTATTCTGCTGCCTCTTTTTTCACTGTCCAGTCACATGCTGTAGTTGTAACTTAACTACAACAGAAAAGGCCTCTTTTTATTAGGCCTCTTGTCCTTCCAGACAGGGCTGTGTGTGTGGTGTAAAAAATCTGTGTAAATCTCAGAAAAGTATGCACAAAAATACAGTTCCATTGGCAAGTACACTAGGTCCCTTAAATGTATTTTATCTGTGTTTAGCTGTTTGCCTAAAGTTCAGCTTTCAAAGTTACTGAATGGAAACAGGATATTCTACCAGGATCTAGTTTATGCAATGAAATTCATCCAGCAAAATGCCATTAATCACTTCATTTCACATGTTAAGAGACCGGGAGTCAATAAACAAACTATGCACTACCACTATATGCTGGGAGGACTCTCCCTTCCTTGTCTTGCTAAATAATATATAGCCTCCCAGTCACTGTGGCTTCGTCCTCAGGTTAAAAGCTTCTGGGGTAAAAGTCATACTGGAGCTAGTCAGGTTGGTCTTTGGGATCACCATGATCTTCAAGTAGAGTGTTATTGAATAAATGTACCATTCTATTTAAATCCCATAAGGCATAAGACCCATCTTGGCCACATCAATTGCACTGTGTAAAAAGTGCATAAGGCTATCTTGGCCTCATGAAATGCATCATGACCATCATCACCTATTTGATCTGCCCGTATGCTGGTTCTTCAATGTAAAGAAAAAAAGTCTTGTTTTTTTCTTACTGCCAACCCCCATATATGTTAAAAAATATAACATAGGTCACTGCCGAAAAAATAAACAAAAATTTGATAGTGCCCCATTAACAAAACTATCATTTTAGTTTGTTATACTATATAGTTGTAGGTTTTCTAATAGGGACCTGACATGTAACTCCACCAAGAAAATGGAAAAAGATTATGAAACCTCATTTTGTGAAATCAGCGATTTGAACCAGATCAGGAGCCAGATTGGAAATCACTTTCACAAGATTCACAGCCTATTTATTAGGGTGCGATTTGGACTGGCTAATAGAGGCACATAATATAGGCTACCTTGCATAACAACAGCACATCAGTCAGGTAATGCTTTGTTTCACCTTCACAAAGGGGTCGAAATTAATTCCTCCATATCAATGAAACGTTGAACTTTGGTGTTTGCGTGTTCTCCCTCTGCTTGTGTAGGTTTCTTCTGGGTACTCTGGTTTTCTTCCACACTCCAACGACATGGTAGGTTAATTGGATGATATCTAAATTGACCCTAGTATGTGTGTGTGTATATGTATTGTGGGGGGGTTAGCTTAAGTGAGGATCACTTTTCCTGGGAAAAAGGCAGTTCAAATGGCAGGTCTTTCCTAAAACTCTGACAGCTGAAGGACTTCTCCCAGTAACCAACAAAACAAGTGTTTTGCAAACCTTTTCTTTCTCTTACAGAGTAATTTCCACATGCAACTCCCTCTCTCAGGCAGCTTCCTGAGTCCCAGGCCAATGCACCCTCTTGCTCCAGCCTTTCCTCCTTTATCCCACTCGCTGCTGGTAAAAAGTGGGAAGCAAAACCTTAGATACTACCCTGCCAAGGAGGTCTGAAAAACCTGGATCAGATTCCACCTTAGTTTCCCACATATTAAAACATACTAGGTGAAACATACCGTCCCTCAACCACCTTGCCTTTCATTATGAAGCACAGACGGGTCTTGCCGTTTTTTCCCTGGTTATATTCCCTATTAGGTATATAGCAGCCAGGCACACAGCAGCTCCATAGTCTCACAACTCAAGAAACAGGCACTGCATACCTTTTTATAGTTTAAAGCTGATTAAACTTGGTTGGGGTGAGAGCCTTGGGATACTCCAAACCACACACCATAGAAGGCATCTTTATTGATATGAAGAAATAAAATCCAAATGCAGTTACCTCATGTACAGGGAGGAACAGGAAAGATAGCTAACATGTTTCACGCCCCATCATGGCGCTTATTCATAGTTGAGCTATGAATAAGCGCCATGATGGGGCGTGAAACATGTTAGCTATCTTTCCTGTTCCTCCCTGTACATGAGGTGACTGCATTTGGATTTTATTTCTTCATATCAATAAAGATGCCTTCTATGGTGTGCAGCCGTCCAGGATATTTTTCTCTTTCCTCAAGCTTGTGCAGAGCCAGCACCTGTGAGTTCCATTAGGACGGGTGTCTTGATACGGATTTGAGAGATTGGAGCGGCAATCTTTTGCTTATGATTCTCCAAACCAAGTGCTACAGACACTGTCTGGTAATAAATTAACTCTTCAGGGTGAATCCTCTTTGTGACTAGTGGTACTCGAGCATACAGTTTAGGAACCTCCAATGCAAAAGCAATCCTAAGCCAACCAGGAATAGTCTCCCCAAAGGTTAAGCAAGAACAGTCACTAGGTTCTCTCTCACTCTGGACTTTACTCACTGTGTGCTGTGTACTTGGATGCTTTTCTCCAGTACCAGCCAGATTCTATACTGTAAGCCCCCAGGCCAGATCCTCAGTGGACTTCCTCCAGACTGCTCTCAGCAACTTTAAAAATAGGTCCCTCAGCTCTCCCTGAGCTGGGACCTCTTTGACCCCCTGCAGACTTCAGCTAAGTGACCAAGAGGGCCACAGACCTCCAGGCTAAGTCTTCCTACCAAGACAAGGACTCTGCTGTTCCAGACCACAGCCCATTTATACACACTTCAGCCCCCTATTAGTCATTCTCCTTCCCAGGGAATGGCTGAGGCTGTACAGGCCCTATATACTCTGAACAGCAGTATACAGGCTGTCCCCGGGTTACAAGCAAGATAGGGACTGTAGGTTTGTTGTTAAGTTGAATCTGTTTGTAATTTAGAACAGGTACATTTTTTAAGTGTAGCTCCAGCCCAAAAATCTATTTTTAAGCTTTTGAATAATATAGGGAAGGGTTATTACCTCTGTAACATTTGTTTTGCTGTCCGTGCCCCTGTTCAGAAGATTTCACCTCACTTTCTGTCCCAATGACAATTGAATTTTAAAAATTCTGGGTCTTTAGGGAAACAAGGATTGGTGATAAAGCATCAGTGCAGACACCTTTTTCCCATAATAACTCTTACAGGAGAGAATTTCCCTTCCTAGGGGTAGATTTCCTTTCACTTCCTGTTGTCTCCCTTTGTTTGTAAGTAGGAGTCGTTTTTAAGTCGGATGTTTGAAAATAGGGGGCCGCCTGTATCTACTATACGGCTTGCCCTATACACTCTGTAGAAAATTGGGCCTTAGGTGGTGGTGGTGCCACAACACTGTAACCCCTCATAGATACTTTTGGTGGGCGCAGGAATAGGCCCTGCTGTGAAATATTAGATCAAAAATTGTAATTACAATAAAGTGCAGCCATAGTGCAGTTGCTACTAATTTTCTGGTGGTGTACACAATACAGTGCAGCTGTAGTGCAGTTGCTACTACTATTCTGGTGGTGTACACAGTACACAAAACAGTGCAGCCGTAGTACAGTTGCTACTACTTTTCTGGTGGTGTACACAGTACACAATACAGTGCAGCCATAGTGCAGTTGCTACTACTTTTCTGGTGGTGTACACAGCACACAATACAGTGTAGTGTGGTGTTAAAAAATAAAATATACATCATGTCCAGAAGGCCACCAAAGAGAGGCAGACGCTCACAGGCCACTAAAAGAGGGCAAGCAGGCTTTGTGTCTACAGTCAACAGTGCTGGTCATGGACATGGTGCATCCTCTGCTGGTGGCCGTGGGGCACACTTGTCCTTTTTTTCTGCTGCTGGCCATGTTATTGAGCCAGAACATGCAGAAGAGTTGGTGGAGTGGATAACAAAGCTGTCCTGATCCTCCTCATCCTCTGTCACCCAGGCTCAGAGTAGTTTTCCTTTCTATGCAGCTGCCAAAACGGCCTATTCCACTGGCTCCTTGTCCACAGTCACTCCTTCCATAGCCCCACCATCATGCACAGAGGAGTCCCCTGAACTATTCGACCACAGTGTCGGATACATGCTGCTGGAGCATGCACAGCGATTTGATGGGTCCGATGTTGGTCCCCAGGTTGAGGAAGGGAGTAACAGGAGCCTAGAGAGATGAGGTTCCCAAGAAGGATAAGAAACTGGCAATCCTGTTCCCCAGCTGCAGCATAGTGCCAAGTTTGCTCCAGTGACGAGGAGGGAGGGGATGATGAGGTCAAAGAAAATATTAGGTTAAAATAAGAGAATTACATGAAGGAATACAGAGTATATTCCTGAAAACATTAATTTACAAACATATTTAGTTACAAGTAAAATGCAGACCTTTCCCATAATTACCCTTTGCACCAAGGTTCTATTCTGATGGTTGCTCTCCCATAAAAGTGTGCATTTCCCTCCCATCTAGTCTGTGTATATCATTACATGCTGATGTCTCATTGGTTGGCATAGTGTGGCTCTGATTGGTGAGCTTCCCTATTCCTGGTTAAGGACTGGCTACATTTCCAATCCCTATACTTTGCATAAGTCAGCTTCCTTTAATGCAAATCCTTCTGACTATTCTGTGTAGGAGCTTAACTTGAATTTTCCACGGAAGTTAAGTATTGATTACGGGTTGGCCTCACTTCATTGCATATCCCAGCATGGGATCCTTTGAAGTTAGTATGTGTAAAACAATGAGGTTTGGATCCCATTGTTTGTATAAACAAGCCTAGGCACCGACTTGTCTAGTCTACCAGAGATTTCTGTGAAGATAATATGTTCCGCCCTACATAGATAAAAGCTAAATTAAATATATTCATGATTCTAATATTTTACAGCTATTAATGTAGATTTCACATAAACTCATAAGGCAAAAAGTCAGTTGGCAACAGCACTTGAAAGACCCACATAAAAGAAAAAGGCAGACTTCTCCTTGCTCCTCATCTGGGATCTCCAACCTACTATACCTCCAGTCCTCTTGAAAACATGAAGGTTTAGCAATAGGTGTCCCAAGTACTTGCATCTGCTAGCAGTACACCACCATTTGATTTTAGCAGTCAAATTTCCCTACCCCAGTTGCTAAACTGTAAAAAGAAATTCGGTCCCAGCCATCCACATGCTCAGCGTCTGAATGCTAGCTTGGCTAAATTGCTAGCACTGCAGTTGCAGGTTCCAGAAGGTTCTTTTCACGGAAGGCCATTCCGGCTCTCATTCGGTATGTGGAAGGCAATGTTTTTGTCTTGTTGGACAGGGCGGTCAGCAGTAAGGTGTATATTACCACAGACTCATGGTCTAGCAGGCATGGGCAGGCATGTTATCTTTCCTTCACGGCGCACTGGGTAACTCTGCTGGCAGCTGGGAAGGATGCAGGACAGGGTTCAGTATTGTGCGAGCTTGTTCCGTCACCCCGCCTACAAAATGCTAGCGGTGATTCTGCCACAGCTCTCTCCTCCACCCCCTCCTCTTCTTCTTCCTCTATGGCTTCTTCAGATTTGTTCTCTGAACCAGCGGTGCTCCATAAGCATTCAAGGGGCTACGCAAGCACTCAGGCAAAAAGATGCCATGTGGTGCATGAGTTACATAGTTACATAGTAGGTGAGGTTGAAAAAAGACACAAGTCCATCAAGTCCAACATATGTGTGTGATTATATGTCAGTATTACATTGTATATATGTTGCGATCGTTTATGTGCTTATCTAATAGTTTCTTGAAACTATTGATGCCCCCCGCTAAGACCACCGCCTGTGAAAGGGAATTCCACATCCTTGCTGCTCTTACAGTAAAGAATCCTCTATGTAGTTTAAGGTTAAACCACTGCTTAGGGGACAGGAGCCACACTGGGGCAGAGATTCTGTCATCTCTGCAGGGGCAGGCTCAGAGGTGGTTGATGCCACGCCAGCTTTAGCCATGATTGGTTGTATGCGACAATGGCACCAACCTTCTCTCCGCCCTCCGACAGGGACACTTGACCCATGTTTCATGTTTGGCACACATCCTGAATTTGGTGGTGCAGTGGTTCTTGAGCAGGTACCCAGGCTTACAAGATCTCCTGAGGCAGGCCAGAAAAATCTGTGGTCATTTCCAACAGTGATACAATGCCATGCTCGGCTGAGTGACATTGAAAGGGAATGCAACCTGCCCACCAACCGCCTCATTTGTGACATGTCCACCAGGTGGAACTCAACGTTGACAATGCTGCAGCGGCTGCACATGCAGCAGAGGGCCATCAATGGGCACATGTGTGAGTATGGCACCAGGACAGGGTCAGGGGAGCTTGGCTTTTTTTTGCCACGCCAGTGACTACTGATCAAGGATGCATGCACTGTCCTGTTACCATTTGATGAGGCCACGAGGATGGTGAGCAGCAACAATGCATGCATTAGTGATACTGTCCCTTTTGTCTTCCTGTTGGACCACATGCTTCATGTAATAATGGACAGGGCACTTGAGGCAGATTAGCGGGAGGAAGAGGAGGACTTCCTTACCTCTCAAGGCCCCCTTTATCCAGATATTATTCCCGCAGGCCCGCCAAACACACAGGAAGAAGAGGAGGAGGATTGTGTCAGCATGGACGTGGAGGATAACACTCAGCAGCAGTCTTCAAGGGATGGTTTTCAGTCCCCAGAAACCCAAGGAGTTGTACGTGACTGGGAGGAGGTTGTTATGGATCATGTGATCCTTAGTGACCCAGAGGACTCAGAATTGAATGCCTCTGCAAACTTTTGCAGGCTTTGCAGAATCAGTGAGGCCATGCAGCGTAAGGACCCTAAGATTTGTGATATCAAAGAGAGGGATCATTACTGGCTGGCAACCCTTCTTGATCCACGTTACAAGGGTAAGGTTGCAGAACTCATCCTGCCTTCGCAGAGGGAGCAGGGGATGAAACATCTTCAGGAGGCCTTGAAGAAAGGTTTGTGCAATGCATTTCCAGACCCTGTGAGGTTACAATTTCCTGGTGTTGGACAACGCGTTGCTGAGGCTTCGTTCAGTCAGAGGAAGAGCAGTGGAGAAGGTGGCCGGGTGACCGATGCCTTTAGACAATTTTTCAGTCCTCAGCGCCAAGATCTGATGGTTCAAGCAACCATCACCAGCGTCTGCATTACATGGTGCAGGAATTTCTAGGGGCAAGAGTAGACTTGGAGACCTTTCCAACAGAGCATCCACTGGGTACTGGGTCTTGAGGATGGACCACTGGCCAGAACTAGCTCAATATGCAATTGAGTTACTGGTCTGTCCTGCATCCAGCGTTATTTCTGAACGCACATTCAGTGCTGCTGGAGGGTTTGTAATGGATCATAGAGTGCGCCTGTCCACAGACTCCATTGATAGGCTCACATTCATAAAAATCAGTCAGTCTTGGATCAGCAGCAGCTATCAAGCACCTGATGCTGATGTAATTGATTGATTTTTCTATGGACGTGGGATCCCTTGAAGACTGCCTATGCCGAGTGACTATCCTATTCCTCCACAGTCTTGATGATGTTAGCTTCCAACAATATTTTTGGTTTAGGGCACCGCCACCACTGCCTAAGCCCTATTTTTTCTGTCCCTGTTTAACAGGGGCATGTAATTACAATTTATGATATAATATTTCACAGCAGGGCCCGTTCCTGTGCCCAACAAGACTATCTGTGAGGGGTTACAGTGTTGTGGCACCACCACCAAAGGCCCAATTTTTCTGCCCCTGTCCCAGCAGCAGAAAAAAAGGACAAGTGTGCCCCACGGCCACCTGCAAAAGATGCACCATGTCCATGACCAACACTGTGGACTGTAGACACAGAGCCTGCTTGCCTCTTTTAGTGGCCTGTGAGTGTCTGCCTCTCCTTGGTGGCCTTCCGGACATGATGGGGATTTTGTTTTGCAACACCACACTACACTGTATTGTGTACTGTGTACACCACCAGAAAAGTAGTAGCAACTGCACTTTGGGTGCATGGTACTGTGTACACCAACAGAAGTGTAACAACAATGGGTGTACTGTATTGTGTACACTACCAGAAAAGTAGTATCAACTGCACTAGGGGTGCACGGTACTGTGTACACCAACAGAAGTCTAATAGCAACTATGGGTGCACTGTTTGTATTGTGTACTGTGTACACCACCAGAAAAGTAGTAGCAACTGCACTATGGGTGCATGGTACTGTGTACACCATCAGAAGTGTAATTACAGCTATGGGTGTACTGTATTGTGTACACCACCAGAAAAATAGTAGCTACTGCACTAGGGGTGCATGGTACTGTGTACACCGCCTGAAGTATATTAGAAAAAGGACACCAGGAACGGCCTGCAGTCAGATATTGCTAAACTGTATGCAGTGGATATATATATATATATATATATATATATATATATATATATATATATATATATATATATATATATATATATATATATATATATATATACACACACACACACACACACACACACACACACAAGACTGTGTGTGTGTATATATATATTATATATATATATATTAAATACACTGCAGCTAACTGAATAACCTGCTTGCCAGAAGTATATTAGAAAAAGTACACCAGGAACGACCAGGAATGACCTGCAGTCAGATATAGCTAAACTGGATGCAGTGGAGATAGAGATAGATATATATAGATATATTAGAGATATAGATATATTAGAGATATAGATATATTAGAGATAGATATATATAGATATATTAGAGATATAGATATATTAGAGATATAGATATATTAGAGATATAGATATATTAGAGATATATATATATATATATATACATATATACATATATACACACATACACACAAGACTGTCTGTGTGTATATATATATATATATATATATATATATATATATATATATATATATATATATATATATATATATATATATATATATATATATATATATATATATATATATATATATATATATATATATATATATATATATATATATATATATATTAAATATACTGCAGCTAACTGAATAACCTGTCTGCCTGAAGTATATTAGAAACAGTACACAAGGAACAGACTGCAGTAAGATATAGCTAAACTGGATACAGTGGAGATTTATATTAAATACACTGCAGCTAACTGAATAACTTGCCTGTCTGCTCAATCTAAATGATACTCTCTCTCTGTCCACGCCAACAACACACTACAGGGGGCCAACGTGCAGGCAGCCTTATATAGTGTGCGGCGTGGACTTAGTCCCCCTGAGCCATGATTGGCAAAAGGCACCCTGACTTTGGCCAATTATGGCTCTCTTAGCTGAAGGCTCTGGTATTGGCCAAAGCATGCAGGTCATGGTACATGCTATGGCCAATTATCATACAGCAATGCACTGCACTCCCGCAGTGCATTATGGGCCGTTACGCGCTGCTCAAATTTGGCGCAAACGGCCCATAATGTTCGGTTTTTGAGGAACGGCAAACAGCCAATGTTCGAGTCAAACTCATGTTCGACCCTAATAGAAAGCTCATCCTTAATAGGGACCTTAGACTGTAAGCTTCTTGAGGTTAGGAACTGATATACAGTATGTAAAGCACTGCGTAAATTGATGGCACCATATAAATACCTGACTAAGCAGTACCCTGAAAAATGTACCCTTTGTCTGAAATTCATTCTTTATTCAGTGCATTTCCTGGTATATAAACGTGCCTAGACACGTCTGTACCTACAGCCTCATAGCTGGAAATCTGTAATGTGAGATCCAAAGTACCTCTGACACTACTGTGCAGCTCACTCTTCTCCTTACTGGAGGCTCTGCCAGAAGGAAGCAAAACCCTACCTCTGCCAAGATGGCCACCTCCACACACAGTGCATAGTAAGTCAGTAATGGGGGAAAGATTGGCACATGGAGACCATAGGCAACACTGGCAACTAGTCCCTTGCATCTTCTTTTTCAGCACAGCTTCCAGAGTTCAGTTTCTCTATAAACATGCTTTTGGCTTGTATGACTGTTGCTTATGTGCATGTTTATGGTCTCATATGCCCCTTAACCTAATCACTGCATCATAATCTACCTGTTTGATCGCTTTTGTGCACATAGCAAGAAATTTATCAACCAAGATTTTCAAAGAAATAAAAGTGTGTAAACAATTGAAAAAAAGGTTGTTTTTTTGTAGCCTTTATTTTAATAGCAAACACCCCAATAAAAAGAAAAACTTTGAGTATAGTACTCTATAATCTTTTTACATTCCTAATGTTCTTTCTCTTACTCTGAAAGCAATTCCTGCCACTCTGTCTTATGTAAATTTTCTGCTTCTAGCAGAATAAAAGAATCAAAGTGCTTCGCTCTATAGCTGCTTAAAATAGTCAATTTTCTTGATGACCTGCACTAAATCTCTAAATTGAAAAGTGAGGCCTCCCACACACACTCTCCAACTGCTCGGATACTTTATATTTCATGAATCCTGGTGAATACTCAGCAGCTGGATACCTGGAATAAAACTCACCTGCTGGAAAGGCCAACACATTGCATAGCTTTGCCTTTCTTATTTTTCACATACTACTTACAAATCATTTCAGCAGTAAGCTCAGGATGGATTATTATAAGATTACATTGGGAGCTTTGGAGTATTCGAGTAATTAATTAATAAGATCAGCACTCAATTTTCAGTCCTATATGTGTTGTTTTTTTAAATTGGGGATTAACAAAATTGCTTGTTTTAGGGCTTTATCTCTCCGAATCTGACCTAAATACATTACGTATACAGTCATGGAGTCCAGGATATAAGTATCTGTGTAGTGCATACTGAGATAATGGGCACCAGTCACTTTAGAGTGCTTTTAAAATATTTTACATGAAATAATAAAATGGGGGAAACATTTAAAACCACCAAGCCACTTGCACAGTACAATCTTCATTTATTCATAATGGAGAGTTTTTACTCCACTGGAGAATGGGATATGAACTTTTCATAGGATTGCTAAACTTTCCACATGCCACATGTGATATTAGACTGAATGCTCCCGATAGCTACATCTCAGGTAACGGATTGGCTGTTTTCTATCAAATCAATCACTTTTACCATCTCACAGGAACCCTGCACGATGTTGATCTTTTTTTTAGTTAAAGCGAAGTAAACCAATAGATTTTGTTTCAAAAAACACTTACATGCTTGTGCTCTTAATCAAACTGTCAAACCATCCAATTGCCGGTGTCATAACTGATCACATGTGCAGCATCATGGCAGTTGAATAATAGACAGAGGCTAAGATGACAGCTATCTTGGCTGAAAACGATAGGAGGGTTTACTTCCACTTTAAATAGCCAACAGGAACAAATTCTATTCTGACGTGTTTTGGACTTGGCACAGTATGTTTTTCACAAAAACCATAGGATTTCCATCCACTCCAAACAATATAGAGAGTCTGTAGATGCAGTTAAACTCTAATGCCGCGTACACACTGTCGGACTTTTCGTCTACAAAAGTCCGACAGCCTGTCCGACAGACTTTCGACGGACTTTTGGTGGACTTTTGGCGGACTTGCGGCAGACTTTCTTATGAACGGACTTGCCTACATACGATCACACAAAAGTCCGACGGATTCGTACGTGATGACGTACACTGAACTAAAATAAGGAAGTTGATAGCCAGTAGCCAATAGCTGCCCTAGCGTGGGTTTTTGTCCGTCGGACTAGCACACAGACGAGCGGATTTCTGGGTCCGGCGTAGTTATGACGTAAAGATTTAAGCATGTTTCAAATCTAAAGTCCGTCAGATTTGAGGCTGGAAAAGTCTGCTGAAAGTCCTCTGAAAGTCCGGGGAAGCCCACACACGATCGGATTGTCAGCCAGCTTTAGTCCATCGGCGTCCGTCTGACTTTTGTAGACGAAAAGTCTGACCGTGTGTACGCGGCATTAGGTGATCAAGATACCCTCAAACTCACAGATAGTATTTTCAGTTCATTCACTATATCCACTAATGTAACTTTTATTTTCTGTAGAGGTTTTGCAGTATTTTGTGTCTGCTTTACTGTACAGAATGAAGTGGGCCACTCCTGAGTCCAAATGGGGAGCAAATTTTGCCCAGAGATGAGCTTTAAGTGTATATGCTTTAAACTGTTGCTTTATATCTGTTTATTTTATATTGTATATTTATTTATTGTATTGTAACTGTACTGTCTGCCCTCCTGTTGTGCAAACTGTTGGCGCTATATATATATATCATATATAATAATAATAATTTTTTTTTTTTTATATTATATATTTTTTTCATGATTATTTAAGGCTTTACATCCAGAATATAACAGGTTGACAAGAAGCAATGATTATGTATTATTATTATATTTTTGTAGCAATTTTCCCGAGGGAGCCGCTTGGTAATTTGGTTTCTCTGATCTGTGCCTCGACTCCAAAAACAACCTCAGCCCCTCTGACACACGTGGTTGAATAAAAGTCACTGCAAGCACTTTTAGAGACATGAGCATAGATACCTTTAACTTGGTATGAGGCTAATACCAGAAAGTAGACACAAGACCTGTAAATGAACTCAATGTATTGGTATAAATTAGGATAAATGATTGAAAAGGAAAGGACTGGGCGCATATTAGTGTCTTAAAGCGGTTGTATAGTGTTTTTTTTTTTACTTTTACCTACAGGTAAGCCTATAATAAGGCTTACCTGTAGGTAAAAAAAATATCTCCTAAACCTTTACGGTTTAGGAGATATTCCCCTTGCTATGCGCCGCTGACTGCAGCGGCGCATGCGCACAGGGGATTCTCGGCTGAAGCCCGGCAGCTGCCGGACCTTGCCGAGTAAGAAATCTCCCGCGTGCATGTGCGGGAGTGATGACATCGCGGCTCCAGCCACTCACAGCGCTGGAACCGCGATACCCGGAAGACACGCCGAGGCAACATGACAGCTCCCTCGGCGTGGACCAGGTAAGATACTGACGCCTCGTTCTAAGGTAAGTATTTCATAATGAGCTAGTATGCGGTGCATACTAGCTCATTATGCCTTTTGCTTTACAGGGTTAAAAAAAAAAAATTTGCGGGCATACAACCGCTTTAACCACTTACAGATCACCCGCTGCAGTTTTACGTCGGTACTTTGAAAAGGAGTATTGTTTTTATGGCAGCAACTAGCTGCCATAACCACAGTATGCTCTTCTTCAGCGAGCAGTCAGCTTTCAGATAAAAGTGGTCTCTGCGGCGAATTTACAGCAAGATCACTTTTATCGGTGGCAGGAGAGGGGCCCCCCCTCCTGCCACGCTCCGGTGCCCTCCGCCGCTTACCAGAGCCGTCGGTAATGGCGGAGGCGATCAGATCCTTCTCCTGGCTTGGTATGGAGACGAGTGAGGGGAAGATGACCCCCACCCATCTCCATATCATTGCAGGGGGGAAGCGACGTCAAAATGTCACTTTTTGACCCCAGATCTCATATTTAGGAGGTCCTGTCATGATTTTTTTTCTATTACAAGGGATGTTTACATTCCTTGTAATAGGAATAAAAGTGACACATTTTTTTTTTAAAGAACAGCGTACAAGTAAAAATAAAAGGTAAAGTAAATAAGAAAAATTTTTTTTTTAAACGCGCCCCGCCGAGCTTGTGTGCAGAAGCGAACGCATACGTGAGTAGCTCCCGCATATGAATACGGTGTTCAAACCACACATGTGAGGAATTGCCACGATCAGTAGAGCGAGAGCAATAATTCTAGCCCTAGACCTCCTCTGTAACTCAAAACATGCAACCTGTACAATTTTTTTAAACGTTGCCTATAGAGATTTTTAAGGGTAAGAGTTTGTCGCCATTCCACGAGCAGGCGCAATTTTGAAGCGTGACATGTTGGGTATCAATTTACTCGGCGTAACATTATCTTTCACAATATAAAAAAAAATTGGGCTAACTTTACTGTTGTCTTATTTTTCAATTCAAAAAGTGTATTTTTTCCACTGCAGGGTTCAGGGGTGTGCTACGTACAGAGTGTGGGGTTCAGGGGTGCACTGCCTACAGAGTGCAGGGTTCAGGGGTGCACTGCGTACCGAGTGCAGGGTTCAGGGGTGCACTGCATACCGAGTGCAGGGTTCAGGGGTGCACTGCATACCGAGTGCAGGGTTCAGGGGTGCGCTACGTAGAGAGTTAAGGGTTCAGGGGTACACTGTGTACAGAGTGCAGGGTTGATGCCTGCGCTAAACAAGGAGTGCAGGGTATCTCATTGGCAATCTTAAAACAAAAATGACTCCCCCCTTTTTCCCAAAAATCTCCCCCCTCCCCTAGTACAGAGTTTTCCCATCCCCAAATCCCCATCCCTGACAGGATTGACAATAAATCCTATTCCCCTGCCATCACAACCCCCTCCTCCCCACCTGTACAAATGCCACTATAATTTTTTCGAATCTCCCCCTCAAATTCCCGCTCTCAACATAGACCTCAGATACAGTGCGGTTCGATGCGAGCGGGAGATGTTATTCCTCCCAAGTTCTTCCTTGTCGTCGGTCATTAAACAGGGTAGAGCCGAGGAGGAGCCTATTGGAAGCTTCCTTGGCTCTGTTACACAGGCAGCAATTGGCCTGGAGAGATGCCATGGGTGCCGGTAATGCCTGATGCCCGGTGCCCCCTCTTCCTTCCTGTACATTATACCAGCTGCACAGACCATGGAACAGTGCAGGGGGGGCGTCCTTCATTGCCGCTGCACAGAGTGCACATCTATGCCCCTGTGTGTGCAGATATTTGGCTGCCCTTGGTTTACTTACTTAATGTCAGCAGTCCAGAAACAGGCTCCTATAGCACTGGAAATTATAGTGCAGCACCCACCAAATTTACAGCTCAGTGTCGCTCTCTCTGAGCTGACATATACAACTGAGCTTAATTAGAACACCTATCAGGGGAAAAAAATCAAACATGGCCCATGGGATTGGGATTAGGATTCTACCCCACTGTGCTCATGAGCATTCCCAATTAAACCAGCCCCACTACAAGTTGTAAATAACAGGTAAACACCTAGCTTTCTTTTCTACAGGGACTTGTAGGTTTTACCTTCAAATTAGTACTTAAGAAATCGTGTAACAAAATACCTCCCATCATAAATAAAATTGAGCCCAAGCCATAATTTTTTCCCCTTTAACATCAATAGGAAAAAATGTCAGATGTTGATAACATGCAGGCACATATTTTCCCTTGCCAATACTTTTCCATTTCTGTTAAACTAGGCAAAGTAGCACGTAATAATACTACCTTAAATGACACCTAATATACTGTATGTGTTATTTGTTGTTACTGCTGTTTAATGGATTAGCCCCAATGGGCTTGATTCATCAAAACCCAGTAAACTATAAAGTTTGCCTGCTGTGATTATCACCCAACTTTACAGGCTAATTAACAAAATATTTACTGAAAATCATTAAAGGAAAAACTGGATTCAATACCAAATATAAAGGAGCCCATAACCTACATATTATCTAACTGTTATTTAACTGGCCAATCCAAACCTTACCTATACCATACCCATACATGGTTGTATGCTTTTTTTAAGAGGCACCTTCCTATGGCTTTTAGATGGCCTGATGAAAAAGCAGGTACTGCTACTAAAACCTTAAAAAAAAATGTAACACTGAAATGAATCAGATTGGGGGTCTGCTATTGTATGTAAGCAAGTTATTTCTAAAAGAAAAAAAAATAAACTCCACACCCAAATATGTGTTACCAGAATAAGCTGTCTTTGAGACTGTCTGTGAAAATTGAGTTGTTCTGTATAGCTTTAAAGTGGATGTAAACCCGATTTATGAAATTTGAGCTGGGCACATATATCTGCAGTGTTTTCTTATCTCTCTTCAAAGCACTAAGTCCTGTGGCTTTCTCCTGCCCTGTTCTTCTGTTATCAGCATGACAACTTCTGACAAGTGCTCCAACACATGTGATAAAACCAACCTGAAATTTGTGTCAGGGTGGGTGCTATAAATAAATTAGTAGAAAGCTGCTCTACTCACAGGACAGATCTGAAAGTTTCTACCTATCTGGAGGGGAGTGTATGCCTTTCCTCCCATCAGCTGTATCCCAGTGTAATCCAACAATACACTGCTACATGAGGAAGTGAAAATTATAACATGATGTGCACTTTCTAAACAGTATATAAATCTGAAAACAGTAGATATACAAAAAAAACTTATGTAGAAGGATTTGCTTCATCTCTGTGTATCATCTGAGGCTCAAGAAAGCCTATATCAGGGCCAAGAAACAGGATCGTTCACACTTAATTCACGGTCAGACTACTCCCAAGCCTGACCCTGGGTTGAGATTAATCACCAGATTCTCTGGACAACATTGGCAGGTGCGTGATCTATTACAGAAGCACTGGTACTTGCTGATGGGAGATCCCAATGTTTCCAAACATTTGAAAGATCACCCAGAGATAACCTATATCACGATCCATCAGGGATCACATCGTCCACAGTCATTATGTTCCCTCTTCCACAGGTATCGCAAGTACCAAAGGAACTAGACCTTGCCATAAGTGTGGGTTCTGTAGATACATTTATGCATCACACAATATTGTCCTTCCCAATGGACGAGTTTACTGTCCTAAATTTCTAGCCACCTGCCAATCCATTGGTGTCGTCTATCTTATGATTTGTGAGTGCAATGCTTTTTATGTGGGGAAAACCAAACGTCCCTTTTTCCACCGCATTAGGGACCATGTCTCCCTGGTTCTTAAGAAAAAGATGGGGACCCCTATTAGTCGTCATGTAGGCCTATGTCATCAATTTGATGACACAAAAATGCACTTCTATGCCCTTGAATATGCACCCCTAAATGAAAGAGGTGGGGACTACGATAGGATTTTATTGCAACGCGAAACCAGATGGATTTCGGACCTATGTGCCCTTCAATATCCTGGGTTGAATGGTGTTTTAAGTTTTAGGCCTTTTCTTTAATTGTTACCATTAGAATATCAATCAATTTTTTTTTTTTATCTCTGAACCTGCTTCTAATGCTGCATGGCATTTATATATAATTTTTATTATATATTTTCTTTTGATTATAGAGCTATTTATTCATTTCTATATTATCATCAGTCTATGTGCCTATTTTGCAATATTCTTATGCTACCTTTTCAGCCTTGTTCCGCTTTTAATTTGGGATGTACGGACACCCAGGGCACCTAATTGTTGGTCTCTAAATCAATATTCCGATCTTTTTGTGCCCTTTTTTGGAGGCAGCTGATTTTCCTGCATCAGGGTCTGTATTTGTCAGTCTCCCATATCCCTTTGAGATCGGGGTGGTGATTTTCACCTATCTGATCTCTCTGTGGCTCGCTTGCCCTTGTTCTATCTGTTATGGGCATAGGATTTTCCAAAATGGCCGCCGTATGATGAACGCGATTGCGTCATCCACGGCACCGCCATACCCAGGCCTGGCGCATGCGCATCGGCACTCCCAAGCTTGTCTGCGACATGGCGACAACGTCAGATACTGCCACATCGGAGAGGAAGATAAAAAACGGGGATTCTTCCCCGCTACAGTCTGTCATTTTACTTCAGGGGAAGGTGGGAATGCTGCGGTCCGTGCGGACCACCCTTCCTTACCCTTCCTGCTATCTGCCATTGGTAAGCCTAATTTGTAGTCATTATTACTGATACTAGACAACATTTAATTACTTTTGAGTGGACTTTTTTTCCTAATTTATTTTTTCTGGTTGCTTATTCATAAATTCCCAGGTTCCTACATTTGGGGAGCACGGCGCTCTGTTCCGCTATCTGACCCCTACCTTTGATGCTTGGGGCCCCTATAACAACCTGCTGAGCCTCGCTTCTCTTCATCTTCTTGGAACCCTCTCAAATTAGGCGAACTGCTTTTAACCATCCTTTGGATGTGATACTGGGACACTATTATTATACAGGATTTATATAACACCAACAGTTTACGCAGCACTTTACAACATTAGGCTATTGATTCAACCCACAGATTTAGCAAGGTAATTGTCTACTGCCAGTTTTTTCCCAACATATTTGGGTGGTCATTGTAGTCAACTTGTTTATTTTTATTTTTGACTCCAACACTGTATGCTGTTTTATTCATTATATCCTTGGTGTGTGTTTTTTCATTTTAGAAAAGCTTCACACACATTTTTTTTGTCCCTCTCTGCATACCTTGCTATGGATTCAAGGCTGGAAGGCATTGTGTATATGCAAGATTTGAGGCTTATAACCTAAATTTCAGACTCATTAGTCCTTACTAATTTATTAGCAATGCGGGTAAGGTTCTCTGATTGTTTATTGTTTATTAATTTAATTTTTTTTTCTTTTCTTTTCATTACTATTATATTTTTTTCTATGCAAATTTGTCCCTTAATTGTATTATTTTAATACTCTGTGATAGTAATTGCACAAATAGATGATGTATGTCAAATGAACATGATGCAAAATATATCTTGGATATGAGTATTTATTGTGATTTTTTATTTTTAGTTGATCAGATGCCACATTGTATCTCCTAAGGAAGCTCCAGCAAGCGAAACATGTCGAGAAAGTGGTATTAATCTCTTTATCACATCCTCAATAGAATTATTGTATTTGTCAATGTGAAATTATTTCATGTCCTTTTTAAAGATTTACAAATAAAATATATATTTTTTTATCAACATAATGTAACATACTTACTTGTCTATTGAACACCTCAAAAATCCAGAGGGTCACGGCCTCTAGTCCCTTATTCTGTTTGCTATTATTCATTGGGATGTGGTGTTCTTGTTTGATTCCTCCCCTCCATTTTGTTATCATCTGAGGCCGTTTACTTCACTGGGTATATGTGAGGGTTTACATCCACTTTAAGGAATTCTCCAAGCATATCATTTGGAGGAATTGGGCATTTTCAATGTAGCCCTTGAAGCTGATAAAAAATGCCCTCTTCCCACTGTATTTTTTTTCTTTTAGTTTTAGTACTGTTACATGTCCTCTCTGCCCAGGTTCAACTATCTTTTGTTTGACAATAGTTTGCTTATTAACCCTACCAATGGCCATAATTGAATAAAAAAAGACTTGCACCCAGACTTCAATCTGATTTGCTGCAGTTGATGGCCTTCAAGAAGCATTTGTGAAACAATTTGCAAACTGAACCCAACCTGATTCGCTCATCCCTATTCTCAGCTCCTTTGGCTAAGTTACTTTCTCACGAGTAATTCATAAACACTGGTACCCCCTAAAAAATGTAGTTTCCAAATATATTTTAAAATTTACATTTTGTTTATTCATCTGCTGACTCCATTGATAAGGGATATACAGTAGTGAAATATCTTTTAAGGAAAAAGAGTTTCCAAAACCTCAAAGGTGATGAGAAACCTATTACTGCATGTTTCTACAATTTTTGCTGTATTCTGGTGACAGAAGTAACAACTATGTTAGCATTTCCTAAGTCTACTCCTTTTGCTTTCAAGCACTTAAGATTAACCAAAAAAATATTTTCGGTAGTTTAACCTTTCAGCCCCTAAATGTTTCTGCCCTGTTAATAAAGAAAATATGGAACAGTCACAGATAAATTTGATAAAAGCAGAAAAGTATGGAAAATTAGCTTCCTTTTGGACAGTTTTTTTTAATACAAATGTCCTATGTGAATAATATGAGGAAACTAAACAAGAGAGAGAAAGAGGGTTCTCTTTTTAGTTTTGGTTGTAATAAAACAGAGCAAGATTTTCAGCATCCCAGATGCTCTCCACCAGCACCCTACAACAGTAGAAGCAGGAGATGGGTACCACAAGTTCTGGGACCACATGCTAGACAGCGCCTCTCACAATGCCTTACTCTGCCATCATGGCCAGGCCTCAGGCTTATTACCCCTAGTGCCCCTCCAGTTTGCCATGCACAGGACACTAGGATACAGGTTTGACAGTACTCTATTAGTGCCTCTCCAGTTGCAGACAGCAAATAACCACTCATCTCTCTCTCCAGATGTCGTGGTGGGAACTAACAATTTCCATCAAACAAAGTCACTTGATCAAGTCAACTTGATCTCTACTGGTCATCTTGATGCTCGTTTCCAATCTTAACAAACTGTGCACCCTCATTCTCTTTTTTTCCCATTATCAACCTTTTGCCCTTTTAATGTCCAACCTTACCTTCAGACAGGTCATCTTTGTGGTGAGTAGGAAATAATTAGAACACACACTAGTGCTCTTTGTTTAATGATATACCTTTTTTTTAATAAAACATTTCTTCTCAATGCTACAAAAAAATTAGGCTCTTTCAATTTCACAATTCAGATAGCAGTCTTGGATTTCAAGCAGTTACTACAGGAGCACTTTCTCTTTGGGGTGCTCAAACTGCAAACAGGACCAGAAACTCTCCATATTTGCATCAGTACAGGAACATTTGTAAATCCCCTAAATAAGCACAGCCAACAGGTAGTATGGCACACCTTGGGTTGGGGGAACCCAAACACTGGCTATATGGTGACTTCTCATTCAGTGTCCTCCTCGGATAACTGACAACATTTACCAACCACATAGAGAGCAGGCATTACAATAAACTACTTAGGGAGTTTAACAACATCCCCTAGAGGACCTCTTACATTAACATTTGATGCCACATTTATTAAATGATATACTTATTTGTACAGATACAAACTGTTGTGGAAGGAAGCAGCACGGCTGTTAGGGTCCAATTGGGGATAGCTCTGCTTAAAAAAAAAAATGCTGTTCTTTATTTTTGCTATTGAATTAAAATAGAGAGTTGTGGATTAGTTATAAGAAGAAGAGCTGTAGTTTAATAAACTATTCAATTTGTTACAACCACTGAGATAAGATATCAGGCAAACAGGGAGTGTATTGTTTTCATTTAATCAGCAAAATAATAGGCATTGTTGTTCAAAAGGATCAGAAAAGCACAATCATTTTATAGAACTGCAAATCCAAAAGGAGACCCTGCATATGTAATGAGAAAATGAAGACTGCCTCAGGATACATATTTAATCACAATATACATACAGTATTGTAGCCACCTTAACTTGGAAGGTTTTACCCCCTTCACGACCAGGTCATTTTTTGCTATTCAGCGCTGCGATACTTTAACTGGTAATTGCTCTGTCATACAACTCTGTACCCAAACAAAATGTATATAATTTTTTTCACACAAATAGAGCTTTCTTTTGGTGGAATTTGATCACAACTGGGGTTTTTTCTTTAAGTTTTTATTACATGAACGAAAAAAGACCAAAAAATTTGAGAAAAAAAACCAAACAATATTTTTTTTTACTTTCTGCTATAAAACATCCAATTAAAAAAAAAAAAAAAAAAAGAAAAATCCAATTTCTTCATACATTTTGTCCAAAATGTTTTCCGCTACACATCTTTGGTAAAAAAATTCACAATAGTGTATATTAATTATTTTGCGTGAAAGTTAAAGCATCTACAAACTATGGTATATATACTGGATTTTTTTTCTATACTACTAATGACTGTGATCAGCAATTTATAATTGGACTGTGATAGTGCGGCGGACAATCTGACACCAACAGGGGGGGTGCATGAGTGTGCCCCAAACCCAGAAACAGGCAGCGACATACCAGTATTCACAGCCTTCACACCTTCCCCACGCGGACCCCACTGCACTTACCCCCCTGTGTGATATACTTTCACCAATCACACAGCCTGGTGAAGAGGTTCTGGGATTTGAAAACTGCACTGTTCTTTCTTTTCTTTCCCTAGGGACCCCCAGCACAGATCAGAGCGGTTCTGATTGGCCAGCTCTGGCACGTGACTGCTGTATCAGGCTGTATGGACGATGAAGCTGTATCACCCATGGAAGTGAGTACAGCAGGGACTGGGGGAGTGGAGAGGGGTAGGGTGCTAGTTCACATTTTAAACTTTAAAAACAAGATTCAAATATAATTGATAGGATTGTGTACAGTATATCTCTTACATTTTTATCTAAAAAGAGATATTGAAAAGGTTTAAAATTCCCTTTAAAGCCCTGTTGTCTATTGATAAAAGTCATTTCTTTCGGCACTACTTTGAAGACCTTGAAACTTGCATATTGTGACTTAGTAAGTGAGGTCTAGGTACAATATGAAGCCTGTGTCACATGTACAGCGATTCAAGTGGCTGATTTTGACTGGGTAATTTCTTTTATTTATTCGTTTCTATAAATCTGTGTGAAGTCTCTCATTGCATTCTTTCTTTACAAGCAGCTATAATGCTGCATGCTTGCAAAGAATTTAATGAGAACACTGACACCTACTCGCAGTGGTTTTTTCCTAAGTCTCTGAGTAGGCGGCTGATCCATAGCAAATCACCACCTGGAATCATCACTTGCTCTGCTTAAATGTCACTTACCATGGAAGAAAGCGCTTCAACTACAGTAGATGACATGTCACATACTGTATATACAAAAAACTCACAATGGCCATAAAGAATGAGCTAAAATAACAAGTAAATAACAGGATTTATGAGTATTAGTCAACATTAAGTAGTATTAGCACTGTTATGACTGCACCATATACAAATGAGCGTGCTCCTGTTCACTGTATGGTTTATCTAGGTAAAGTGTAACTATGAGGATAGTAATGATATTAAAGATACACTAAAGCAGAAATTGAAATTGAAACGTTTTGTTGCATATAGGGATTGCAGCCTACCTGCTCAGTACTGAAAGAGGATAGGAAGATAAAAGCACCACCCCAATGGTCGGTGTCCATAATAAGTTTTAATTGCAATTCAATCCAATTCAATAAGGAGAGTCAAAGCATTTTGGGAGTTACAAGGGTCCCCCCCTTATCGGGGCTGGAGAAACTGAGGGTTAGTGTGGACTGAGCTAAAAGATCTAAAAGATTAGCATAACATATTGCCTTAAAATAGAAGTAAAGGCTAATATATAATGTGGGTTAAAACTATTGCTTTCCTCCTCCTCATACTCATGTTGCATGCTGTTTTTTTGTGTCTTTGGTGCGATCACATGATCTCTAAAGCTGCAAACATCACCTGCCGGGTAACATTGCCTCAATCTTTGTCAGCGCTCCCTTCCATGCACTGCCAAAGCCACTTGCTTACACAGGGGAGCTGGAGCTTAGTGATCACATGACCGCACCAAAGCTGATAAAAAAAAAGGTATTTACACTGAACTCTACAAACAGTTTGCAACATGGGTATGAGGAGGGGGGGAAGCAACATTATTACCTGGACTTATATTAGCTGTTACTTCTACTTTAACTAACAGATGACACTCAAAATTCTGTAAAAATTTGGTATGTATCTATACCCCCATTTGATATTGGAAATCTACTAAGGTTTTAGGACTCTTACCAGTCAAAATGGTGGTGGACACATGGCTGAGCCATTCTTGTCTTTTTGGCAAGTGAGCAGGTTGAGTTTCATGCTGCCCCAGCCAGGAGGGTTAGAGTTAACCTTCTTCATCTTTCCTGACAGGATTTCTTGGGTCTTACCTACTGGTCCTGTGCTATATAAAAATAGGAACTGGGTCTGATCCAAGGGTGCGCATAGCACAGGACATGTTGCTGTTGCCTTAGTCCATCTGTTCAGATTACTGCTGAATCCGGAGCACCTATGGATAAAGAACCTTTTACAGAGTACGGGACCACTAAGATCTGCAAATCCCCCGAAGCTACCAATACTGGAGAACTGTCACAATGCCATAATGGACTCTATCCTGTGCAGGTATGCTGGGGCAGCAACAAAGCCTGAGTTAGGGATTATGGATTTTAGGAAAAGACTTTGCACTTTGTTCTGTATTCTGAGAGTTTTCAGTAAAACTTTTGAAACTTTGCCTAGTCTGAAGGTACTAAAGATGTGTAATGCAAGTAACACACATAGTTCACAGTTGGGTAAGTTGAAATACACTGGGGTATAAAGACAGCGGTACAAGAGTTAATACAGTGAGAAAACACAAGTGGTTACCAGGGGTAACTAGGGTTTCTCTAGAAGCCTGTCGTAAGCGTGTATATGTGGCAGGTGGGATAGCCTCTTGCAGGAGGAGTTGTCGGCACTTCCTCTGTGAGCAGGTCTGTCTCCCATAGCAATGGGAGCAGATCTGCACCTCAGATCTGCTCCGAAAAAACATCATTTTTTGAAACTTTTTTTTGCATTGATACATGTCCCCTGGGGCAGGACCCGGCTCCCCAAACACTTTTTAGGGCAAAAACGTGCATATAAGCCTTTAAAATTAGTACTTTTGATTTTTCACATTCGTGTCCCATAGACTTTAACGGTATATGCGTGTTCAAACAAACTTTTTTGTATGTTCGGATGTTCTGGTGCAAACCAAACCAGGGGTGTTTGGCTCATCCCTAACCAAAACGATATAATAGGAGGGCACACCATGTACGCACTCAGCCCCCTTCACACCTGTACGCACTCAGCCCTCTTCACACCTAAACACACTTAGCCCCTTCACACTTGTACACACTCAGCCCCCTCACTCCTGTACACACTGAGCCCCCCCTCACACTCCTGTATGCACTCAGCCCCCTCACTCCTGTACAGACTCAGCCCTCCTCACACCTGTACGCACTTAGTCCCCCCTTACACCTATACACATTTAGCCCCCCTCACACCTGTACGCATTCAGCCCCCTCACACCTGTATGCACTCAGCCCCCCTCACACCTGTATGCACTCAGCCCCCCACGGCTGTACGCACTCAGCCCCCTCATACCTGTACACACTCAGCTCCCCCTCACACCTGTACACACTCAGCTCCCCCTCACACCTGTACACACTCAGCTCCCCCTCACACCTGTACACACTCAGCTCCCCCTCACACCTGTTCACACTCAGCTCCCCCTCACACCTGTACACACTCAGCTCCCCCTCACACCTGTACACACTCAGCTCCCCCTCACACCTGTACACACTCAGCTCCCCCTCACACCTGTACACACTCAGCTCCCCCTCACACCTGTACACACTCAGCTCCCCCTCACACCTGTACGCACTCAGCTCCCCCTCACACCTGTACGCACTCAGCTCCCCCTCACACCTGTATGCACTCAGCTCCCCCTCACACCTGTATGCACTCAGCCCCCCTCACACCTGTACACACTCAGCCCCCCTCAGCCCCCCTCACACCTGTACGCACTCAGCTTCCTCACACCTGTACACACTCAGCCCCCCTCACACCTGTACACACTCAGCCCCCCTCACACCTGTACACACTCAGCCCCCCTCACACCTGTACACACTCAGCCCCCCTCACACCTGTACACACTCAGCCCCCCTCACACCTGTACACACTCAGCCCCCCTCACACCTGTACACACTCAGCCCCCCTCACACCTGTACACACTCAGCCCCCCTCACACCTGTACACACTCAGCCCCCCTCACACCTGTACACACTCAGCCCCCCTCACACCTGTACACACTCAGCCCCCCTCACACCTGTACACACTCAGCCCCCCTCACACCTGTACACACTCAGCCCCCCTCACACCTGTACACACTCAGCCCCCCTCACACCTGTACACACTCAGCCCCCCTCACACCTGTACACACTCAGCCCCCCTCACACCTGTACACACTCAGCCCCCCTCACACCTGTACACACTCAGCCCCCCTCACACCTGTACACACTCAGCCCCCCTCACACCTGTACACACTCAGCCCCCCTCACACCTGTACGCACTCAGCCCCCCTCACACCTGTACGCACTCAGCCCCCCTCACACCTGTATGCACTCAGCCCCCCTCACACCTGTATGCACTCAGCCCCCCTCACACCTGTACACACTCAGCCCCCCTCACACACCTGTACGCACTCAGCCCCCCCACACCTGTACACACTTAACCCCCCCCTCACACTGTACAAATGATACAATGGACAGCACATAGTGCTGTTCACACTATCAGAACATGAAGCGTTAACGTTGCGTCGCTTCAAAATTGAAGCCTCATTTAGAATCAGGAAGCGGTTGAAGCCTTTCAACGGTTCCCATTCAAGTCTATGGTACCACTTTGCAAATGCTCTGGCAGGCAGTTACAGTGCAGATGCAGGGCGTTAAGATTAGCTTATTTCCTGTAATGGAATAGGTGTATGGGAGCATTTTTAACTCATCATTAACGCTTGTAAAATGCCAGTCTAATGCCCATACTAAAGCACATTAAAGCCAGTGTAACGCTCATACTGCTATAGGAGCATATGTTAAGCATTAAAAATTCAGTCAAGTGTGAACAAGCCCTAAGAAATATAGCAAGGGCTAAGATAAGACCTTGTTCTCAAAATCAAAGAAAGTTTATATTTTTATGCAGCCAAGGTACATTAATGGTATATTAATACATAGGGGAGCTGGATTCAGAGCATCCATCAGAAATTTTTGCACCCCACAGCTTTAGGCCTGGGCCCCCCTGGCCTAACCACCAACACCTGTACACACTTTGCGTTCAGGTGTAAGGGAGCTGAGTACGTACAAGTGTGAGGGGGGCAGTCAGTCCCCCCCTCACTCTGTGTGCACTCAGCCCCCCTCACTCCTGTACGCACTCAGCCCTCCCTCACACCTGTACGCACTCAGCCCCCCCTCACACCTGTACGCACTCAGCCCCCCCTCACACCTGTACGCACTCAGCCCCCCCTCACACCTGTACGCACTCAGCCCCCCCTCACACCTGTACGCACTCAGCCCCCCCTCACACCTGTACGGACTCAGCCCCCCCTCACACCTGTACGGACTCAGCCCCCCCTCACACCTGTACGGACTCAGCCCCCCCTCACACCTGTACGGACTCAGCCCCCCCTCACACCTGTACGGACTCAGCCCCCCTCACACCTGTACGTACTCAGCACCTCCTCACACCTGTACGCACTCAGCACCTCCTCACACCTGTACGCACTCAGCACCTCCTCACACCTGTACGCACTCAGCACCTCCTCACACCTGTACGCACTCAGCCCCCCTCACACCTGTACGCACTCAGCACCTCCTCACACCTGTACGCACTCAGCACCTCCTCACACCTGTACGCACTCAGCCCCCCTCACACCTGTACGCACTCAGCCCCCCTCACACCTGTACGCACTCAGCCCCCCTCACACCTGTACGCACTCAGCCCCCCTCACACCTATATGGACTAAGCCCCCTCACACCTGTACGCACTCAGCCCCCCTCACACTTGTATGCACTCAGCGCCCCTCACACTGAGTGCATACAAATTTGTGGCAGTATTGAATTCCAATGCCCTGTACACACGGTCGGACATTCCGACAACAAAATCCATGGATTTTTTCTGATGGATGTTGGCTCAAACTTGTCTTGCATACACACGGTCACACAAAGTTATCAGAAAATCCGATCGTTCTGAACGCGGTGATGTAAAACATGTAAGTCGGGACTATAAACGGGGCAGTAGCCAATAGCTTTCGTCTCTTAATTTATTCTGAGCATGCGTGGCACTTTGTGCGTCGGATTTGTGTACACACGATCGGAATTTCTGACAACGGATTTTGTTGTCGGAAAATTTTATAGCAAGCTCTCAAACTTTGGGTGTCAGAAATTCCATTGGAAAATGTGTGATGGAGCCCACACATGGTCGGAATTTCCGACAACAAGGTCCTATCACACATTTTCCGTCGGAAAATCTGACCGTGTGTACGGGGCAAAAGTCTTGTTAACTTGCTGCACATTTTCACTGGCAAGTTGTACACTTGCAGCGCACTTGAAGCACAAGTTCCAGTTGACACTTTTCTAATTTGTAGCAAATTTGAGTGTGCAAGTCTCTAGCAAGAGCAAAGTTGCAGTGGTGAGAGTCTACAGCAAGAGCTCTGCAAGGAGCAAAAGATGAAAATTCAGCCACAGTGACCCCTGTAGTGGGATGACTGTTGTAAAGAAAGTTGATCTGGAGTCGTGCAATGCGGACTTGCTGCACTTGTGCAACAAATGTATTAAGCCTGGAAAGTCTAGCAATAGCTCAGTTGCTTGCTATCTGGGTAGTGGTCATCTGGGTCTGTGCAGAATCCTTCTGCACCTTCAGCTGCACTGCCTGGGTGCACAGTAGGGCCAAGATTTGGTCCCGGCATGCCCGAGCTTCCCCATGGCAGCAGCTGGAATCCGCAGAGGCCTGTATTTGTGCCCAGGTAGCCTTCTGCTGGACCTGTATCTGCGTCCGGTTAGCCTACTGCTGGGCCACTGTAGCCTGAACCAGGGCTCTTACTACCTCCTCCAATGTCTCTGTTAGTGTTTTGCAGCGCTTGTGCAGGTTTCACCCAGGACAAACACTACAGGCACTGGCCCTTTAAATGTCCACCTTTCGCTTTTAATAGTTTCCTAGCTAGATTGCCCACATCCAAACACCAACTGTTATATGGGGGAACCCAGGGTCACCAGTCAGTCGTTTAGGTAAAAGCAATACTCATCACCACCACAGGCTTGTCCCACCACAGGGTTTTAATGATTCTGCCTACTTAGGGGCCAAAAAATTATGCAAGAGATCAGCAACTACATCCTAGTCACAATCCAGGCCACACTTCTCACACAGCTGTGTCCTGCTCCACTTCAGTCCTGCTGACTCCTCCCTGTTTCTTTCCAGGCTTTTCCTGCAGACAGGAGACCAAACCCTGTAATCAGGGTTGGAGGCTCTTTCCCACCCAGTGTCTCCAAGAATCTGTTTTCCGGATCTCAAACAAGGACTTACCAATCTTAATGAAAACTGTAAGTCAGTTAACCCCCTTCTAACCAGAATTCCTCACCCTGCATAGGTAAGAACGGCTGAGTACTCCAAAACTGTTTTCAAATTGTCCTCCTTAAAAGGGACCACAACCCAAAAATGGGGAAAAAAAAACCTGTCTTCCTGGACCCATCCCTGCTTTGCTTCCAAAGATTTGGATGGGTTTCAGGTCAGGCGTCTTCACATTGCTTAGCTCATATAGTCTCTAAGCAGTATGTCATTGGCCTATTTTCTTCATATTTCATTTTACTATTTCAAGCACTCCAGACTTCTTGAAAGTTCAAATTACACACACAGCTAAACACTTCTGAAGAGTGACTCAGCCCCACTCCCTGCTTGCTCTTCCTTAGACAGGTTCCTAAAGTATTACTAAAGGCAAAACCTTTTTTTCTTTATCATACATCACAGGACACAGAGCAGCCATAATAATGACTATGTGGGTTATACGCTACTTATGGGTGAATGGACATTGGCAGATAGTCAAACAGGAAGTCCTCCCCTATATAACCCCTCCTACACAGGAAGTACCTCCGTTTTTTTGCCAGTGTCTGTAAGGTGGTGGTCACTGATGTGATACATGTGCTCTTGGAGCATACTTGGAGGTCTGGAAGGTTCTATTTAGAATCATGGACTTCATTCGGATCCATTCTAAAAAGCTGTCAGCCAAAATGGATGGATGGTACCCAAGCCCCATGGGAGTGGACTCTACATTAAGGGGGACCCAGTCCCTGAAGGTCTTTTATTACAAAGCCCACCGTGATGGGTGGAGATTGGACTCCTGTTATGCTCAGAGTCCTGCAGCAGGAATGGTAAGTCTGCATTGTTTTGCAGTTTCTCTTTAAAAAAAAAAAGAGATCTGACCGTCTGGTCTTCTTTCAGTAGCCCCTAGGGGCAGTGTGCTGTTTAATCATGCTCTGTATACTTCTTAGGAGTATGGGCTGCCTTTTCTCATCCAGCCACTAGAGGACGTAGGGGCCTATTTCTTTATAGGCAGGAAGTGGAGGGGCGGCCAGGTATGCCATGTGGATGGCAGGTTCAACAGGGCCTCTTGAGACATAACAGGAGCCCATAGATACTAATGACGTCTGAGTACTTACTATGAACTGTGTGGCCAGAAAAGTCATGATTATATACTGCATATTTACTGCTTAAACCTGGGGGGCCTGTACAATTGTCGATACACCCCTAAGCAGTACACTCTAACCACTTGCCGACTGCCGCACGATGATGTACGTCGGCAGAATGGCACGGGCAGGCATAAGGGCTTACCTGTATGTCCCTGCCTAACCGCAGGTGGGGGGTCCGATTGGACCCCCCCCCTGGTGTCTGCGGCGGTTGGCTTCGTTACAGAAGTGTTCCGTGCTGAGGGGGAGGCCATCTATTCATGGCCACCCCCTCGTGATCGCTCCTGTCGAATGAAAGCCTTCCTCTGCCTCTGTAATGTAAACAGAGGCAGATGAAGTGATGTCATCTCTCCTCGTGAAGCCTTATCATTCCGGCTTCCGAGGAGAGAAGACATCAAGTAAGTTTGCACCAACACTACACTTACAGCAGAACATGCAGGCACACTTTTCACCCCCCAGTCACCTTTCGATCACCCCCCTGCACCCCCTGTCACAGTGACACCAATAGCAGTTTTTTTTTTTTTACTGATTATTGCATTGGTGTCATTTTGTGACAGTTATAAGTGGTAGGGCAGTTAGTGGTAGGCCCCTTTAGGTCTAGGGTAACCCCCTAACTCCCCCTAATAATGGTTTAACCCCATGATCACCCCCTGTCGCCAGTGTCACTAAGCAATCGTTTTTCTGATCGTTGTATTAGTGTCACAGGTGACGCTAGTTAAGGAGGTAAGTATTTAGGTTTGCCGTCAGCTTTTTATAGCGTCAGGTACTTCCATATACTACCTAATAGTATATGGGGCTAATTGCCCCCTAGTTAACTCTTTCACCAGTGATCACCGTATAACTGTTACGGGTGATGCTGGTTAGTTTGTTTTTTATAGTTTCAGGGCACCCGCCGTTTATTACCTAACAAAGGTTTAACCCCCTGATCGCCCGGCGGTGATATAAGTTAAGTTTTAGGGTCAGATAGGGTCTGCGTGGCCCCAGGCAGCGTCAGGTTAGTGCCAGTACCGCTAACGACCACGCACGCAGCATGAACCTTCCTTAGTGGTATAGTATCTGAACGGATCAATATCTGATCTGATCAGATCTATACTAGCGTCCCCAGCAGTTTAGGGTTCTCAAAAACGCAGTGGGATCAGCCCAGATACCTGCTAGCACCTGCATTTTGCCCCTCCGCCCAGCCCAGCCCAGCCCACCCAAGTGCAGTATCGATCGATGATCAAGTGGTTAGAAGAGTGGTTGATGTGTGATATAAGCTTCTAAATGTTGTGCATAAAATGCCAGGACAGTTTAACCCCCCCCCCCCCAAATGACCCCATTTTGGAAAGTGGACACCCCAAGCTATTTTCTGAGAGGCATGTTGAGTCCATGGAATATTTTATATTTTGACACAAGTTGCAGAAAAAAGACAATCTTTTTTTTTTTTTTGCACAAAGTTGTCACTAAATGATACATTGCTCAAACATGCCATGGGCATATGTGAAATTACACCACAAAATACATTCTGTTGCTTCTCCTGAGTACAGGGATACCACATGTGTGAAACTTTTTGGGAGCCCAGCCGCGTACAGGACCTCGAAAACCAATCACCGCCTTCAGGCTTTCTAAGGGTGTAAATTTTTCATTTCACTCCTCACTGTCTATCACAGTTTTGGAAGCCATGGAACGCACAGATGACACAACCCCCCCCCCCCCCCCAATGACCCCATTTTGGAAAGTAGACACCCCAAGCTATTTGCTGAGAGGTATGGTGAGTATTTTGCAGATTTAACTTTTTGTCACAAAGTTTTGAAAGTTGAAAAAAGAAAAAAAAAATACATTTTTCTTTTCTTTCTTCATTTTCAAAAACAAATGAGAGCTGAAAAATACTCACCATGCCTCTCAGCAAATAGCTTGGGGTGTCTACTTTCCAAAATGGGGTCATTTGGGGGGGGTTGTGCTATCTTGGCATTTTATGGCCTTCGAAACTGTGATAGGTAGTGAGGAGTGAAATCAAAAATTTACGCCCTTAGGTTTCTAGTATTCACTTAAATCAAGACAAAGTCTTGCCTTCTTTTCTGATCCTCAGTTGGCAGAAGTATGATTGCTGCATACTCTAGAGGTAGTTCAGGTGATCAGGATTACTTGGATTGTCCGTACAGGTCAGGAATCCTGGTTTGTGCTGCCAGTAGAGCCCAGGTTTGGCAGGAGGCATCCAAGTTAACTATTTTCATTGGTTCTGCCAGTTAATTATTTAAGCCTATGGCTTGAAAGGACAAGGCCCCCCCCCCCCTTTTTTTGGTAAAAGCGCTTGCTACCAGGTGTGGGGAGGCATCTTGGGCCATCCACCATCAGGTGTCAGTGGCTCAGGATTTTAAGGCCACTACATGGTCTTTTGTTCATACATTCACAGAATTTTACCAGATGGATATCGAAGCCATGGAGGACACTGCTTTGGCCACAATATGTTTCGGGCGGCAGAAAAAGTCATTCTCAGGTGGCAGTTTCTGTGATTGTGTCTCCCATCTCTCAAGGGCATTGCTTTAGGACATCCCACATAGTCATTATTATGGCTGCTGTGTGTCCTGTGATGTACGATAAATACAATTTGATTTTTCCTACAGCTTACCTGTAAAATCCTTTTCTTGGAGTACATCATGGGACACAGAGGTCCCTCCCATCTTTTTTGGGATATTAGTGCTTTGCTACAAAACTGAGGTACTTCCTGTGTAGAAGGGGTTATATAGGGGAGGACTTACTGTTTGATTGTCTGCCAGTGTCCATTCACCTATAGGTGGCATATAACCCACAGTCATTATTATGGCTGTTCTATGTCCCGTGATGTACTCCAAGAAAAGGATTTTACAGGTATGCTGTAGGAAAAATCAACGGGATTAGAGGAATTGGAATGATTTCAGTTTTTTTCCCCCGTTAGGGAGATCCACACTCTCTATTTGCCCTGTTTGCCATTATCATTGAAAGTAATAGAAAGTCCCAATGTTTGGGTTGTCCACAGAAAAGCAGGGATGAGCTGAACACCCCCCCCCCAGTCGAGTTCGCAGCAGAACATGAACTTAAATATTCCTTTAAATATCATGCCTGGGGGGTGTCCTTAGTATACCTGTAAAGTAGCGCATCTTTCCCATGTTTATAACAGTGCGACAGCAAAATGGCATTTCTAAAGGAAAAAATGTCATTCAAAACTGCTCGCGGCTGTAATGTATTGTCGAATCCCGGCAATATAGATAAAATACTAAAAATAAAATGGCATGGATGTTCCCCCAAATACCATATCAGGCTCTTCAGGTCTGGTATGGATATTAGGGGAACCCCGCACCAATTTTTTTTTTTTAAATGGCGTGGGGGTCCCCCAGGCCCCCAGGCACTATATGCTCTGAACAACAGTATATATACTATACAGCCTGCCCCATATACTCTGCAGAAAATTGGGCCTTAGGTATTGGTGGTACCAGAACACTGTAAGCCCTCACAGTTGCTCTTGTTGGGTGCAGGAACGGGCCCTGCTGTGAAATATTATATCAAGAATTGTAATTACATGCCCCTGTTAAACTGGAGCAGAAAAATTGGGCCTTGGATGGTGGTGCCACAACACTGTAACCCCTCACAGATACTCTTATTGGGCGCAGGAATGGTCCCTGCGGTGAAATATTAGATTAAAAATTGTAATTACATGCCCCTGCTAAACAGGGGCAGAAAAGTTGGGCCTTGGGTGGTGGTGGTGCCCTAAACCAAAAATATTGTTAGAAGCTGGCATCATCAAGATTAAGGGGGATAGGATAGTCAGCATAGGCAGTCTTCAAGGGATCCCACATCCATAGCAAATTCAATCAGTTACATCAGCATCAGGCGCTTGATAGCTGCTGATCCAAGACTGATTCATTTTTATGAATGTGAGCCTATCAACGGAGTCTGTGGACAGGTGCACTCTTTGATCCATTACAAACCCTCCAGAAACTCTGAATGTGCGTTCAGGGAGCATGCTGGATGCAGGACAGGCCAGCAGCTCAATTGCATATTGAGCAAGTTCTGGCCAGTGGTCCATCCTCAAGACCCAGTAACCCAGTGGATGCTCTGTTGGAAAGGTCTCCAAGTCTGCTCTTGCCCCTAGATATCCCTGCACCATATAATGCAGATGCTGGCGATGGTTGCTTGAATCAATCAGACATTGGGGCTGAGGACTGAAAAATTTTTTAAAGGCATCGGTCAGACGGCCACCTTCTCCACCACTCTTCCTCTGACTGAATGAAGCCTCAGCAACATGTTGTCCAGCACCAGGAAATGGTAACCTCCCAGGGTCTGGAAATGCATTGCACAAACCTTTCTTCAAGGTCTTCTGAAGATGTTTCATCCTCTGCTCCCTCTGAGCCTGGGTGACAGCGGATGAGGAGTATGATGAAGGCTTTGTTATCCACTCCACCAACTCTTCTGCATGTTGTGGCTCAATAACACGGCCAGCAGCAGAAAAAAAAAGAACAAGCATGCCCCACGGCCACCTGCAGAGGATGCACCATGTCCATGACCATCACTGTTGACTGTAGACACAGAGGCTGCTTGCCCTCTTTTGGTGGCCTGGGAGTATCTGCCTCTCCTTGGTGGCCTTCCGGACATTATGTATTTTTTGTTTTGCAACACCACTACACTGTATTAGATACTGTGTACAATGCTTGAAGTGTATTAGAAACTGTACACACTGTATTAGATACTGTGAACACTACTTGAAGTGTATTAGAAACTGTACACACTGTATTAGATACTGTGTACACTGCCTGCACTGTATTAGAAACTGTACTACGGCTGCACTGTATTGTATACACCACCAGAAGTGTAGTAGAAACTGTATGCACTGTATTAGATACTGTGCACACCGCCTGAAGTGTATTAGAAACAGTACAACACCAAATTCACTGTAGATATAGGCTACACTGAATGCAGAGTAATATATATATATATATATATATATATATATATATATATATATATACACACATACATATATATACACACATACACACACATATATACATACACACACACAGAGAGAGATAGAGAGAGACAACACTAAAGAAATGACACTTTGCTATAATGTAAAGTAGTGAGTATACAGCTTGTATAACAGTGTAAATTTGCTGTCTCCTCAAAATAATTCAACACACAGCCATTAATGTCTAAACCGCTGGCAACAAAAGTGAGTACACCCCTAAGTGAAAATGTCCAAATTAGGCCCAGAGTTATTTTGTGTGGCCACCATTATTTTCCAGCACTGCCTTAACCCCCTTGGGCATGGAGTTCACCAGAGCTTCACAGGTTGCTACAGGAGTCCTCTTCCACTCCTCCATGAAAACATCACAAAGCTGGTGGATGTTAGAGACCTTACACTCATCCACCTTCCATTTGAGGATGCCCCACAGATGCTCAATAGGGTTTAGGTCTGGAGATATGCTTGGCCAGTCCATCACCTTTACCCTTAGCTTCTTTAGCAAGGCAGTGGTCATCTTAGAGGTGTGTTTGGGTTCGTTATGTTGGAATACTGCCCTGCGGCCCAGTCTCTGAAGGGAGGGGCATCATGCTCTGCTTCAGTATGTCACAGTACATGTTGGCATTTATGGTTCCCTGAATGAACTGTAGCTCCCCAGTGCCAGCAGCACTCATGCAACCCCAGACCATGACACTCCCACCACCATGCTTGACTGTAGGCAAGACACACTTGTCTTTGTACTCCTCACCTGGTTGCCGCCACACACGCTTGACACCATCTGAACCAAATAAGTTTATCTTGATCTCATCAGACCACAGGACATGGTTCCAGTAATCTATGTCCTTAATCTGCTTTTCTTCAGCAAACTGCAGGCTTTCTTGTGCATCTTTAGAAGAGGCTTCCTTCTGGGACGACAGCCATGCAGACCAATTTGATGCAGTGTGCGGCGGATGGTCTGAGGACTGACAGGCTGACTCCCCACCCCTTCAACCTCTGCAGTAATGCTGGCAGCACTCATACGTCTATTTCCAAAAGAAAACCTCTGGATAGGACGCTGAGCACGTGCACTCAACTTCTTTGGTCGACCATGGCAAGGCCTGTTCTGAGTGGAACCTGTCCTGTTAAACCGCTGTATGGTCTTGGCCAATGTGCTGCAGCTCAGTTTCAGGGTCTTGGCAATATTCTTATAGCCTAGGCCATCTTTATGTAGAGCAACAATTCTTTTTTTCAGATCCTCAGAGAGTTCTTTGCTATGAGGTGCCATGTTGAACTTCCAGTGACCAGTATGAGAACGTGAGAGCGATAACACCAAATTTAACACACCTGCTCCCCATTCACACCTAAGCCCTTGTAACGCTAATGAGTCACATGACACCAGGGAGGGAAAATGGCTAATTGAGCCCAATTTGGACATTTCCACTTAAGGATGTACTCACTTTTGTTGCCAGTGGTTTAGACATTAATCGCTGTGTATTGAGTTATTTTGAGGGGACAGCAAATCTACACTGTTATACAAGCTGTACACTCACTTCTTTACATTGTAGCAAAGTGTCATTTATTTAGTTTTGTCACATGAAAATATATAATAAAATATTTACAAAAATGTGAGGGGTGTACTCACTTTTGTGAGATACTGTGTATATATATATATATATATATATATATATATATATATATATATATATATATATATATATACACATACATACATACACACACACGCATATACACACACACACACTAGACTGGATGTATATATATCAAATGCACTGCCACTAACTACATAACTTGCCTGCCTAATCTAACTTAAGCTATCTCTCTGTCCACGCCAACAACAGTACACACGGCCGCCATGTAAGCAGCCTTATATAGTGTGGGGCGTGGACTTAGTCCCCCTGAGCCATGATTGGCCAAAGGCACCCTGCCTTTGGCCAATTATGGCTCTCTCAACAGAGCATGCTGTGATTGGCCAAAGCATGCAGGTCAGGTGCATGTTTTGGCCAATCATCATACAGCAATGCACTGCGATCACACAGTGCATTATGGGGCGTTCCCCAGCGCTCAAATTTCACGCGAAGGCCCCATAATATTCGCTGTTCTGCGAACGGGCGAACACCCGATGTTCGACCCGAACATTAAGCTCATCCCTACAGAGGGGACATTAGTTCTAGTGACCTGATGGTCCCCTAGGAACTCCCTTCATTTGCAGGGATTTCCTTTCACTTCCTGTTTGGCTATGGGACAGAAAATGAAGGGACAGTTTTGCCTATATTTCCACTTTAAGAAAATGTAATAATAGAGAAATAGAGAGACAGTCAGAAAAAATAAAATATAAATAAAAGATAAAATGATGCTGTGCCCTACAAAACTCTGTCATGTCAAATGATTATTGGTAAAATAATGATAAAAAATAAAACACATAAAACCTCAGTTTGAAAACTTTTAAACTTACCCAAAGGCTATATAAAAAGTACAAAGTGTAATCAATATGCTATATACTGCAGAAACAGATAACAGCCAATTAATTCAGTACTATTGTTGAAATCTGCTTGGCTGCTATAAGTTACTGTGCTGCTGTAGGTGACAGGCACAGTGAGACTACCTACTATACATTGAACTGCTGCACTTTACAGGGTACAACCAATACACTGACATTATTGTGTTTTATATAGTTGCCACTTTATATTCAGGCAGCTCTAGAAAACATGGTATGTAATTGGGACAATATGTTTTTTCTGAAGACGTGTGTTAGAGGTTCTTTATCTTGGGTTCATGTGCAGGCAGTTTAGTCTTCAGTGATCTCCTGACCACAATGTCTCTTTCTGTGGCTAACCAGAATCCACATCTCTAACCATTCAGACAAGCCAGTAATAAGGTGCTACATATAGTCTCTGATGTAGTTGAGTATATAATGCCCCAATATGGCATGAACACATTAAATGGTGTGACGAATAGTCTTTAAGCGGAATAGTCCTAAAGAAAAACTACCCTTGTAGTGGGACTCCCCCCACACTTCAAGGGTTAATGTTTGTTTTTGCCATTAAAAAGCACCTTTGAATGGAGTGCAGTGGAGAAGAGGCTTCAGGGGTTCAGCTTACAACCCCTGATTACAATTTTTCCTAGCTGAGTTCAGTTTATTTTTGGAGCAGTTTTGTCATTATATTTTTAATCATGTATTACAAGTATTTTTGATGCACTACTTTTAAGTGATTGTATACGCCCTAAGGGTAAGCAGAATCCGTCTTTTAATTGTTTTTTTGCCGAGTCCAAAAACTTTTTATCGTTTTTTTGTCTATGGAAAGCATTGTTAATGATTCTGACCAATTGCGGCCATTTTTGCTGCTATTTAGGCTCAGAGAAAATGGAGTCAGACCCACTTCCTGATGACGTGCGCTCTAGCGTGAAATGCATAGAGGTGAGGCCTGACACTTACAACCATAGGAACCCTATACTATTGCTTGCACATCTGAGATGCGCCACGCACATTGCGAGTTTTATACCGGCGTTGGATCGGTTTCTGCTTCCTCCTGAGCGGATTGTTTGTGATTTCATGCTGGACTATGCAAGTGCTCTTTTTAAGCAATAAAACATAAAAAAGTGGTATTACACTATATCCTGCCTTCTGTGGCTCTTTGTTGGGAAGCTATTTCACAAACCTACTTGATGCAGGTTGATATATGCAGTGGATGCAAGTTGATATATGCAGTGGAAAGGTGAAGACACCTACATTTGTATACCTGCAAAGTGGATTGAGATCCAGCTTCCTCCATATATGATTGCTTGATTGGAATGGGATGCATAAAGGAGCTACAGCATTGAATGAAGGAGTCCTTCCCATTAGTCATGCTTTGAGGTCACTGTGTGGCCGAGGCGATCTGGTGAGCGCATTTTGTTATCACTTCGGGTGAAGCACTTTAACCACTTCAGCCCCGGAAGGATTTACCCCCTTCCTGACGAGAGCACTTTTTGCGATTCGGCACTGCGTTGCTTTAACTGACAATTGCGCGGTTGTGCAACGTTGCACCCAAACAAAATTGACGTCCTTTTTTTCCCACAAATAGAGCTTTCTTTTGGTGGTATTTGATCACCTCTGCGGTTTTTATTTTTTTCGCTATAAACAAAAAAAAAAAGACAATTTTGAAAAAAAAGCAATATTTTTTACTTTTTGCTATAATAAATGTCTCCAAAAAATATATTTAAAAAAAAACTAAATTTCTTTCTCAGTTTAGGCCGCTATGTATTCTTCTACTTATTTTTGGTAAAAAAAAAAAAAAAAAAAAAAAAAAAAAAAAAAAAAAAAAATCGCAAAAGGCGTATATTGATTGGTTTGCGCAAAAGTTATAGCATTTACAAAATAGGGGATAGATTTATGCCATTTTTGTTATTCTTTTTTTTTTATTAGTAATGGCGGTGATCTGTGATTTTTATCGTGACTGCGACATTATGGTGGACACATTGGACACTTTTGACACTATTTTGGCACCATTGTCATTTAAACAGCAATCAGTGCTATAAAAATGATTACTGTGTAAATGTCACTGGCAGGGAAGGGGTTAAACACTAGGGGGCGATCAAGGGGTTAAGTGTGTCCTAGGGAGTGATTCTAACTGTGGGGGGATGGACTACCACTTGCATGACAAAGATCACTGCTCCCAATAACAGGGAGCAGTGGATCTCTGTCATGTCACTAGGCAGAATAGGGAAATGTCTTGTTTACAAAGACATCTCCCCATTCTTCTGCTCTGTGACACGATCGTGGGCATCCGGTGAACATAGAGTCCGCAGGACCCGTGGGCACTGTCACGGAGCACACGGCGGGCTGCACGCGCCCACAATGCTGTGTCTTAAAGGGGACATACCTGTACGCCCATTTGCCCAGCCATGCCATTGTGCCGACATATATCGTCGTGCGCTGGTCGGCATGTGGTTAGGTAAGTTTATTGAAGCACGTGTGCACTTTATTTTTCACAGTGTTGGAGCATACACAAGAAGATTTGTTCACATATGATTATTTTATTTGGTTTATTTTATTGTGCACTTAATTAATCAGATACACAGTGTATATTATTAATTTGACATCTGATTTTTGTACTGATTCCTTTGGCGCATATATATATATATATTATATATATATATATATATATATATATATATATATATATATATATATATATATATATATATATATATATATATATATATATATATATATATATATATATATATGCATTGTTATTAGTTTCTACCAATTGTAGGTGCAGCATTGGGATATTATTAACAAATACACACCTAACACTTTCCCCCATACATTTTATGTATGTCTAAACTCTGTTATGAGATTTTTATGACATCACATTTGTACAATAAAAATCACATTTTATTGGTAGCATTTTGTAAACTAAACGTTACAGTACACAGTTACAACTTATATAGATATAGTGCCCATTGCTGCGTCAGCAAGTTTCATGGATTTGCTGCTTCATCAGGACTGGGGCATATAAAATGTTCCTGTAGCTGGGTTCTGCTGCAGGCTGTGTGTAATTTCCTGCCTTGCTCCTGCCATGTGTGCAGAGCTGTGTTGTGTAGGTGGAACTTCTGAGACTGTCCGGGTCTGAGAGACCAAAGGCCAAGGGACTGAGCGATTGCAAGCCTCCTGTGTGCGGAGTCCTGGAGAAGAGCGAACCCATCGCTAGGGTGTCTGCATGCACACCAGAGGCCAAAGAACTGAGTCACTGAAAGCTATTCGGCCACACTGAAACCCCAATCTGGAGGGACCTGTTGCCATGCATGCCTGCAGCCTAGGTGAGCCAGTGGGGAACAGATCGTGAGGACTGAGAATCCTGAAACAGCTAACTGCTAAAGTGCCTTGGACTAGACCTGCTGCCTGCCAGGATTGTGAGCTGAACTACATCTTAAACTTTTGCCACACACAGTTAATGCATTAGAGACTGCTCCTACCTAGTAGCTCCTCTTCATTCATCACCAAGACTATTAACGGGACAATGCCACACCCACAGAAGGGCCCCACCAAAAGCCAGGTACTATTGACACAACAGACGCCTTGTACTTGTAGTCAAATTTAGGGTGCCCCTTTGTTAGGTAAATGTAAATTCATCCAATAAAGGGCAGAAAACACCAGGGATTTCACACAAAGGAAGCAATACAAAGAGAACAGGATACTTTCTCATACAAGTACATGTACAGCAGGTACATATCAGGAATATAAAGTGTTGGGGTAACAAATGCTTTAAGTTGCACACGTGTGAGTGAGTTTCAAGCCACAGCCAGGTGAGTCAGTGGGGATCAAGCGGTCCCCTAAGGCGTAGCAGAACAGAGAACCCATCATCACCAGAGGCTCCTGTGGGGGTAATAAATATTAAAAAAAAAAAATTTTGCCCTGGGACTTTGAGTGAGGTGTAACACACATGGCCACTGAATACAAAGTAAACATAATTAATATATTTATTTAAGAGTAAATACAATTGTCATATTACATCAAATGCATATACAATAATACAAAGGCGATTAAGAAAGTTTCAGATGTCAATACATGATTGTAAAAGGGGCTTTCACTTCCTCAGGAGTCGATGCACATAAAACATGTAAATCGGTTTCACTGAATGCTATGGCATCATTCTCAGTTGGTGACGGTTAGGCCCATCTGGCCTGGGAGCTGTAGGAGCGGGACAAGGGAAGACCCCAAGGGGGAGCAAATGGAAGGTGAATACAGCATGAGTGAACTAGAAATGTGTCCATCTATGGATGTCATCCATGGTAATTACATAATGTGTTAGAGCTGACAAACCAGGATAATTCCCACATGAAGTCAATTCTAACACATTATGTAATTACCATGGTACAATAGTATTATTTTGCTGGGGGTGACTCCATAAAGCATTTGCAACACTTTTCTGGAAGTATAGCCTCTTGTCCTGTGCCTAATTCATGAAAATATAGAGACGGTTTCATTAAGTCCGGCCATAGACGGTTCTAATCTCGACCGGTTCCGCTGGAACCAGCCGAGATTCAGTGTGGGCAGGCTGAATGTAAATAGTGTATACTAGATACTAGAGACTTTCACGCGATCAGCCCACTCGGATCCACCTGTCAATTTTTCAGGTGGATCCGAGAGGGCCCATTGACTTCGATGGGCAGGCGGATGTCAGCAGAGATGTGTCCGCTGACTGACACCAAATCCGACAAGATCCACTCAAAACAGAGAGGCTGTCCGTTTTCATCTGATCTCCCTATAGAGGAGAGCAGGACACTGACAGGTCTGTCCCTGCACAGTGAGCAGAGATGGACCTGTCATCTGCCTGCTCAGCGGGGATCAATAGAGCAATCCCCCTGCTGAGCTAGAGGAGTCCCTCCAGCGCATCTGCCCTGCGTGAAAGGGGCCTAAAGGGATTGTAAAGTCAGAAGGTTTTTTCATCTTAATGCATTCTGTACATTAAGATAAAAAGCCTTCTGTGTGCAGCAGCCCCCTTCAGCCCCCCCTAACACTTACCTGAGGTCCCTCTGTCCATTGATGTCCACGAGTGTCTCAGCGATCTGAGATTCTCCTTCCTGATTGGGTGAGACACAGCAGCAGTGCCTTTGGCTCCTGTCAATCAAAGTCAGCCAGCCAGTCAGGGGAGAGAGGGAGAGGGGGCGAGGCTCCTTGTCTGAATGGACATAGGGACCTGTGACTTGGCTCGGGTTCCCCCGTAGTAAGCTGCTTGCTGTGGGGACACTCAACAGGAGGGAGGGGCCAGGAGAGTCGAAGACGGACCCGAGAAGAGGAGGATCCAGGCTGCTCTGTGCAAATCCACTGCACAGAGCAGGTAAGTATAACATGTTTGTTATTTTTTTAGGAAAAGAAATGAGACTTTACAATCACTTTAAAAGCAAAAATTGCCATATACAGCAAGCACCTCATCACTCCAAAGTACAGTGCAGCCGCATTTTGTTATGTTACAGCCTTATTCCAAAATTGATTAAGTTCATTATTTTCCTCAAAATTCTACAAACAATACCCCATAATGACAAAGTGAAAGAAGTTTGTTTAAAATCTTTGCAAATTTATAAAAAAAAAAAAAAATCAAAAAAAATCAAAAAAAAAAACACATGTACATAAGTATTCACAGCTCTTGCTCAATACTTTGTTGAAGCACCTTTGGCGCCAATTACAGCCTCAAGTCTTTATGAGTATGATGCTACAAGCTTGGCACCTATTTTTGGCCAGTTTCTCCCATTCTTCTTTGCAAAGCCTCTCAAGCTCCATCAGGTTGGATGGGGAGCGTCGGTGCACAACCATTTTCAGATCTCTCCAGAGATGTTCAATCAGATTCAAGTCTGGCCTCTGGCTGGGCCACTCAAGGACATTCACAGAGTTGTCCCATAGCCACTCCTTTGTTATCTTGGCTGTGTGCTTAGGGTCATTGTCCTGTTGGAAGATTAACCTTCGCCCCAGTCTAAGGTCCAGAGCGCTCTAGAGCAGGTTTTCCTCAAGGATGTCTCTGTACATTGCTGCATTAATCTTTCCCTCGATCCTGACTAGTCTCCCAGTTCCTGTTGCTAAAAAATATCCCCACAGCATGACACTGCCACCACCATGCTTCACTGTAGGGATGGTATTGGCCCGTTTCCTCCAGACATGAAGCTTGCAATTCAGGCCAAAGAGTTCAATCTTTGTTTCATCAAACCAGAAGATTTTGATCAGTGGAAACAGGATGCACCTGAGCTCAATTTTGGGTGTCATGGCAAAGGCTGTCAATACATATACAGATCAGATTTTTTTCATTTTTTATTTTTAATACATTTGGAAAGATTTCAAACAAACTTCTTTCACATTGTCATTATGGGGTATTGTTTGTAGAATTTTGAGGAAAAAAAAAAAAAAATGTAATCCATTTTGGAATATCGCTGTAACATAACAAAATGTGGAAAAAGTGAAGCGCTGTGAATACTTTCCAGATGCACTGTAAAGGTGTTGGCTTAGTACAGTATATATTGAAACATTTGTCAAACAGTGGAGATTTGTAAAGATTGTGAAAAAAACAGCTAACCAAGAAGACAAACTATATGTAAGTGTATGCAATACTGTATGAGACTTCAAAGGACATATATTCTAGCTGATTTTCAAAAACTATAGAGATCCTTAAAATTACTAGATAAAAGCTTTTCCACCATAAAATTCAAGTTGAAGGCAAGGCATGGCACTCCAAAAGTAACTTTTGCAACAGTAAACCTTTTTGCCTTAGAGATGCACACTTTTGCATCGCAGAGGAGCATCTTCATTTTAGTCCTAAATACCCTCAATACAAACTGAAATAATTTTTTAGATCCAAAGATTTAGTAAGTCCTGACAGTACCTTGTAAACGCGTTAATATTACCGGTATCACATTCAGAGGTCAGTAGTAGTGGGCATTTAGAATGCTCCAACAAGCATTTACAAAGTATAGTTCTAACAGCAGCTCTGCACACCTCCAGTCTAAGCCCACCTTTATGACCATGTTTCATGTTACACCCATATTTATGGTGTAACGTGATCCCAGTCCATAGCCCCTCACCCCCAAACTGCCCCCTACCCCTTACTGAATTCTGCAATTCTTCTCCCCACAGGATCCTGTTATTTCTTTTTCTAATTTGGTGCAGCTTTGCGTGGCTCTGTGGGCACATACACATTATCCACTCACAGAAATCTATGAATGGAGAGACTACAATTCCCATCTTCCACTTCAGCAGAGGGACTAATCATCAAAATGGAACACAGGTGCAGTGACCTTAATGCCTTGTAGTCCCATTGATGCTTCCTTCAGCCCCATAACTAAAGACTTAAGCTCGGTACACACAGGCCAAATATTCGGCCCTGTGTATGGCAGTCAGCCCGACAGAAGGTAGCTGAAGGTATGGCTTCTGTCGATGGGACATGACCAAAAAGGTCTGCTGATCGATATCCAATCAGCACTCTCAGCCAATGGCTAAGAGCGATGACTGGGGTGTTCTGGCAAGGGAGGTCTGCTAGTAGCTAATCGGGAGATCGCTGTACTAACATTGGATAGTTAGTACAGCGGCTCCTCCCGAGCTCTTCAGTATTTTTCATTCAGCCTGCTGGGTTGAGAAAAAAAAAAAAAAAAAAAACAATGTGCGCTAGGCTTTAATCTACAAGATCACAATTGCAATGCTTTCCAGGCCTAAATGCAAAAAATTAATAAATGCACATTTTTTTTCAGTTAATTTGTTTTAATTTTTAATATCATTTTGTAAAAGATGGAGTATACCTTTAAGATCAAATGCATAGTCTCTCAGCTGCAGCTCAAACTTCCACCTGAACATCAAACCAAAATGAAGCTAGGCTCCATGTTCAATGATCACCATCATAATCGGCACACAGGGGTACTCACACAAAATGGTTGGGGATATAAGGCTCATTTAAGACTCCATAACTTGCATCTTGGCCGCCCTGTAGTCACTGTCAGTTTACGCAAAAAAACACCACCCACCCCCCTCCTGGGGGTGTCAGCCTCTCTTTTCACAAGCTGATGGGTTCTCAGCCTTATTTAGATACAGTATGGTCTACAAAGAATAGGGAGCTTTTATGAGCCTTGTAAGCACCCTTGAGTTCCCACCTGGAAGTGAAAAATACAGATCTTAATGGAAGTTCTGGCTTTAGGTTTTACAAGTATTTAACCAGGCATTTAGCCTCTCTAAACACCTACTGTGCTCTTTTAGATGCACCTGATGGAAAATATTCTACTTGAAAAAACAAGTGCTGTTTGAACTAAAATAGCTACTAAATCCACAAAACATTGTTAATGCTATAGGAAAATCAAAGAAAACTACAACCGTCAAGCTGAAGATCTTCTGTTTTTCCATCTGGGGGACTGAGCAAAGAAGTCAACAAATATAAGAAATCCAGAGATGTTCACAGAATCTATCTGAACTATTTTCACTTCATGGACAGAAAGAGTAGACATTAGAAATTTGACATATTTATTCCCACAGCTGAAGAGGAGTTATACAGTGGGGGGGAAAAAAGTATTTGATCCCCTGCTGATTTTGTATGTTTGCCCATTGACAAAGAAATGATCAGTCTATAATTTTAATGGTAGGTTTATTTTAACAGTGAAAAACAGAATAACAATAAAAATATCCAGAAAAACTTATTTAAAAAAAGTTATAAATTGATTTGCATTTTAATGAGTGAAATAAGTATTAGATCCCCTATCAATCAGCAAGATTGATAGGGAAGATGGCTCCCAGGTGTCTTCTATACAGGTAACAAGCTGAGATTAGGAGCACTCCTGCTCCTAATCTCAACTTGTTACCTGTATAAAAGACACCTGTCCACCGAAGCAATCAGATTCCAATCTCTCCACTATGGCCAAGACCAAAGAGCTGTCCAAGGATGTCAGGGGCAAGATTGTAGACCTATAAAAGGCTGGAATGGGCTACAAGACCATCATCAAACAGCTTGGTGAGAGGGTGACAACAGTCAACAATTGGTGCTCTTATTCACAAATGGAAGTAACACAAAATAACTGTCAGTCTCTCTTGGTCTGGGGCTCTATGCAAGATCTCACCTTGTGGAGTTTCAATGATCATTAGAACAGTGAGGAATCAGCCCAGAACTACACAGGAGAATCTTGTCAATGATCTCAAGGCAGCTGAGACCATAGTCCCCAAGAAAACAATTGGTAACACACTATGCCATGAAGGACTGAAATTGTGCAGGTCCCCCTGCTCAAGAAACACATGTACAGGCCCATCTGACGTTTGCTAATGGACATCTTAATGATTCAGAGGAGAACTGGGTGAAAGTGTTGTGGTCAGATATGACCAAAATCAAGCTCTTTGGCATTAACTCAACTTGCCGTGTTTGGAGGAGGAGGAATGCTACCTATGACCCCAAGAACAACATCCCCACAGTCAAACACAGAGGTGGAAACATTATGCTTTGGGGTGTTTTTCTACTAAGGGGACAGGACAACTTCATTGCATCAAAGAGACTATGGTCAGGGTCATGTACCATCAAATCTTGGGTGAAAACCTCCTTCCCCCAGCCAGGGCATTGAAAATGGGTCATGGATGGGTATTCCAGCATGACAATGACCCAAAACACACAGCCAAAGCAACAAAGGTGTGGCTCAAGAAGAAGCACATTAAGGTCCTGGAGTGGCCTAGCCAGGCTCCAGACCTTAATCCCATAAAATAATATGAGGGAGCTGAAGGTTCGAGTTACCAAACGTCAGCCTCAAAACTTTAATAACTTGGAGAGGATCTGCATAGAGGAGTGGGACAAAATCCCTCCTGAGATGGGTGCAAACTTAATGGCCAACTACAAGAAACATCTGACCTCTGTGATTGCCAACAAGGGTTTTGCCACCAAGTACTAAGTCATGTTTTGCGAAGGGATCAAATACCTATTCCACTCATTAAAATGTGTCCCTGAGCCTGTTTTAAATTAGGCATCCTCGTTTTAATCATGGCATCCCTGGCCCAAGAGCGCTGCAGACTAAACTTCCTGGAAACCTACTCTGTATACATTTGCTGCATGAAGGGGGGAATGGAGCATGTATTAACTCCCCGCCTTCAAGATGTCAGCGCCCACTTGCAATTGCCCCTTAGGCACAGTCTCTCTGCCTCCTGGCTTGTAAAGACAAGGTGACCAGGAGGTGAGACGTTCAATAAGGCTTGCTGCCATGCTTGGCTGTGTGCCAGTAAGTAAGCAGTGTCAGGACAAGGGGAGAAGGGGTGCAGGACAGACAGAGAGCTGAAACCAGGGGTTGTGTGCGACTGAGAGCCAGTGAACCCTGAGCAAGAGGAAGTAAGATGGTCAAGAGAGCTGCGTCCAGACACGGTCTGTGACTATATGCAGGCTAGTGATCTCTGCCCTCTGCATTTCATACTACTGACATCTGCCTTATTTACTACCGACCCCTGCCCTCTGCCTTACTAATTACTTCTGCATTGCATACTACTGATCTTTGCATTTTTTACTACTGACCCCTCAATTGTGCATTAAAGTGACATTAAAGATTCAGCTTTTATATTTTTTAAATAACAAACATGTTATACTTACCTGCTCTGTGCAGTGGTTTTGCACAGAGCAGCCCTAATTCTCTTCTTCTCAGGTCCCCGTCGGCACTCCAGGCCCCTCCCTCCAGCCTCCCTCCTGCCAGTGCCCCCAGAGCAAGCAGTTTGCTCTGGGGGCACCAAGCAGGCTTGCTCCCAAGTTGCTGCTCCATGTGTCTATTCACACATGGATCGCGACTCGGCCCTGGCCCCACTCTCTCCTCATTGACTCACTGGACGAGGTTCTCGTGCACATCTCTGGATCGAGATGGGGCTCAGGTAAGTTTTTTTTTTGAGGGGGGGGGGCTGAGGGTGCTGCTGTGTACAGAAGATTTTTTACCAAACCTTGATCCTTTACATCCCCTTTAATTTCTATTGACCTCTGCTCTCTGCATTACATACTATTGACCTCTGAACTGTGTATTACTTAATACTGCCCTCTGCTTTACTACTAACCACTGCAGTTGACAGTCTGCATTACTTATTACTGAACCCTGTATCAAACCTTGACCTCATACCTGACCAGTCCATAGGAGGCCACAGTGTGTCACCACTAACCCCAATCTCTCCCATATGCCTGCACATTGTCACGATTGCACATCTCTTGCTCAGGTATTGCCATAATTACCCATGTTCCCTGAATAACTGCAGCATAAGTGCCACACGGAGGAAAAAAAAAAAAAAAAAGAATGTGGGTGGTTACGGCGTCAGGACTCACCAGCAGATGCAGAAAAATGCCAAAATCCAATGAGTATAATTCAGGGAGGGAGGGATTTGTGCTGGGGATTGTTTTGTCATGGGGGGGTGGATAGTATTGAGAACAGGGGAGAATTTTTGCCTAAGAGGAATGCTTTTCTTACTTTTGACATCTGCACTCTGTGCGTTACGCACTCCTGACCCCTACGCACTGTGCGTTACACACTCCTGACCCCTACGCACTGTGCGTTACACACTCCTGACCCCTACGCACTGTGCGTTACACACTCCTGACCCCTACGCACTGTGCGTTACACACTCCTGACCCCTACGCACTGTGCGTTACACACTCCTGACCCCTACGCACTGTGCGTTACACACTCCTGACCCCTACGCACTGTGCGTTACACACTCCTGACCCCTACACACTGTGCATTACACACTCCTGACCCCTACGCTCTGTGTTACACACTCCTAACTCCTACACACTGTATTACACACTCCTGACCCCTACGCTCTGTGCGTTACACACTCCTGACCCCTACACTGTGTGTTACACACTCCTGACCCCTACACTGTGTGTTACACACTCCTGACCCCTACACACTGTGTGTTATACACTCCTGACCCCTACACACTGTGTGTTACACACTCCTGACCCCTACACACTGTGTGTTACACACTCCTGACCCCTATACTCTGAGCGTTACGCACTCTTGACCCAGAGCTTAGTAGGCTTAAGTTTCATGTAACCATAACTCCTACCAATTGGGCCACACTTATCATTTGGCATATCATGATTAGCTCCACCCCTGCCCCAACCCTAATAAAAGTTGGTGTGGTTAGGGTGTCCCTGGATTTCATTTTAAAAATCTGGTCACCTTAGACTTAGTGTTGTAAGCTATTAGACGTTTTTATTTTGTGTTCATTTTAAACTGATGTAAGATCTTTTTTGAAGCAGTTATCTGCAAGGCATCTTTCTTTGTCTACCCTTGCCCTAGTTAGGCAGAATCCATATAACTAGAGATGCTGCCAAGCTTATAATGAGGTACTATACTTTTCATTTGATCAACTAGTAACAAAGTAACCCAAGTAATGCTAAAGTTTCGGAGCACACAGTGCCACCACCACCGTGCCTTCTGCTCCTGCAGCTTCCTTACAATCCTATGCAAACCTGACTTTGTTAAAGTCAGTATTTCCATAGGGTCAGCCACAAGCCAAGTCTCTGTACAATACAGTTTAAAATACGGAGACAAAATATACCACTCAAGTTCTAACTCTGCATGATTAGCTGAAAGGGCGACTTTTTGTATTGGTTAGAAGAGAGTGATTTGAAGACATTTTTGGATAAGGTGACCAGATTTTTAAAATGAAATCCGGGGACATTTTTTTTTTTTTACTAGTAATGGCAGCAATCGACGACTCTTTGCCCGCTGCCGCCCGCCTCGCAGCCTGTCAAGTCTAAAGCCCCATACACACGATCAGATTTTCTGCTGATTTTTTCCTTCAGATTTACCAAAATGAGGTCAAACCTTAGGAGTTTCAATTTGTATGCAATCAGGCAGGCCCTCGCACTACATGGTTTTGATAAATCTGAAGACAAAAATCAGCAGAAAATCTGATAGTGTGTATGGGGCTTTACTCTTTGGGCCCCGGCTACTACTGGGTGGGGAGCAGAGGAAGATCACTCCACCAGGGAAGGCAAGGAGATAAGCAGGCAGGCAGCTGGCCGGGACTTGAGCCAAGGCAGAAGAACATGCGAGTGGAGCTGAACGGGCATGCGCTTGAAACTGAAGAAATAGTCCCTCCGCTCCGACCAGCACATGATCATCAGAAAGGGGCACAGATAATGGAAAAAATAAACCCCCATAAGCTAGTAGGAGCGGCAGAGGGGGGGGGTGCAATTCAGATTTTTTTCTTTTTATTCTGCACGGGCTGTCTTTGAAATTGCCCCAGCCCCTGTTCAAATCCAATCCGGGGACAAAACTGGGGACAGACTTGGTCCGGGGACAGTGTCCTCAATCCGGGGACTGTCCCCAGAAACCGGGGATGTCTGGTCACCCTATTTTTGGAGCAGGATTTCTATTTTTGCTCCTTCTATACTGTATGTAGGATAAATACAGAAATAACCTTAATGATATGTTAGGCTATTGGAAAAGGCAGACTACCCACTGAGAGAATCGTGTGCTTGTCTCGACTGTATACGTTATTAATCTAGCTTTATGGTTTGCAAGAATGTTATTTAGCATATTTATGTAGATCTGTGACCTACAAATGCAGAGACTAGAGTTAATGCATATAAAAACTACTGTCACTCACAGTTGCACTGGCATGATACAGAGACCTCAGATTAACCCTTTTTGCTTCAATTACAGGTCTGAGCACTCTTGCCACGCAAAACCACAACAACTCACAAAACAGGGGCATCAAGTACAGAATACATCAAAACCACCTGTGATACACTTTCACTGGTAAATGTAATGGAAGATGGAGCCATGGAGGGTGCGAGACAGATGATAGACAGGTAAGATCTTAAGGGGGTCCAACAGAGAAAATCCTCATTCCCGCATTCCTATAATAATGCATCAGACAAAATGATAATGTTATACACAAATACCTAGAACAGATGGCACATGTAAGTAACAGCAGTTTAAACTGCAATTTACGGTTTAAATAATATAAACGCAAAATACGGCCATGCCATCGAACTCACTTTATACGTCTACAACCAGCATATGGATGTTTTACTGTGGCAATCATTTCTTGTAGGTATTTAGAATGTTAAAAATGTGACAGACTGACATTACAAGGAATGGCACAGCGATACAGGGATGGCAGCGATTTTACACACCTGTCAAACAGATGCCAAACAAACCCTATAAATTATGCCAGGTGTGGTAAACATACACAGCAACAGAAGCTCACTGACCTGGCTGTCGCTTGTTTTCCATGTTGGGTTTGTATGTGCGTCTCAGGTTGTGTGAGAAGGAGAGCACATAGAAACCAGGGCTGCTGACTTGTTACTATGCTTCAGTACTGAGAACTGAATTGTGACTCTCAGCACTGAGCTGACAGCTCTCTCCCTCCCACTTCAAGCTGTGACTGCCAACTCCACCTCTCTCCCTTGACATCACATCTCTGCGCACACCTCCTGAAAAGCAACTTCGTTATGCTTTCACTTAATTAACCTCTGAGATCCTGGACTAAAATCTTAAATGCAGTATGGGAACAAATCGAACAAAAAAGCAAAAAATGTAATATTGCAGCTTGCCAGTTCTTAGATGTGTTGTTGCATTTGTTTTTTTTTTTAGGCTTTTTTAAATTTATCTTCACCTGTTAATCCGGCCAGTAAGCGTGTTATTTTTCAACTCCCTTTAGCAGACAAAACTGTCCTGACAAAGTAGCAATTAGAGAATGGAGACAAACCATTTAACCATAGATTCCAACTGTCCCTGATTTGGAGCAATGACCCTCTTTCCCCCTCATTTGTCCCTCATTTTGGTTTGATCTATATAGTTGAATATGAAAAGCACTTTTTAGCTTTCAAAAAGTGTGCTAAACCTTTCATCCAATTTCTAAATTGCTGCATTTGTACATTTTAAAAGCCAATATAAAGGAATAGTAGTGGTGAAAAAAGTCATTTTGGATTTAATTAACCTTTTTTTTTTTTGGTTAATTCTCCTTTAAGGGGATGTGGCAGGGGGCATGTCCTATGCCTACATACATTTGTTAGTAGGTGTCCCTCATTTCCATCTCAAAATATTGGGAGGTATAATTTAACACTGACAGGGGTACTTAATTGTCAGCTTTTATTTATGTAAAACCTTTATCGTAAGAAGAAAAAAAAACTGTTGCTGTTACTGCTTAAAAAATGTTAGATGGAACGCAACTTTTTTTTTTTTCAACAGAAGGAATGTTTATTGTATAAGACAGTGAGGATGAGCTCAGGCGTGTTCGCAACGCCACATGCCCGCGTCCGCCAGGAAGCTGACACCGCGCAGCGCTAATCGCAGGCAGTGAGACATTTCCCGATCTGTGCAGCCGCGGATCAGGAAATGTCTCACTGCCTGTGGTTAGCCTGCGCAGTGTCAGCTTCCTGGTGGGCCCGGCACATGGAGTTGCGAACAAGCCTGAGCCCATCCTTATAAGACAGTAGTATACTGGAGCTCAGCTTTAATTCCTTAGTCAAGTCCATCTAAGGGCTCTTTCATATATGCTTGTCCATTTTCATAGGCTCCGCTTGCTCAGCAGGGATCGCTCCGTTGATCCCCGCTGAGCCGGCGGATAACAAGTCTGTCTGCTCACTGTGGAGAGATGGACCTGTCAGAGCCCCGCTCTCCTCTATGGGGAATCGGATGAAAACATATCCGCCTGTCCATTTTCATCAGATCCACCAGACGGATGGAAAATAGGGTTTCCATCCATCTGGATTTAGCAGAGCAGATCGGATCAGATGTCAGCGGACATGTCACTGCTGACATCTCTCGCTCCATAGAGGTACATGGATCATCCGTTTAGGTCCGCCTGAAAAACTGAACGGTCCGCATGTGTGAACGAACCCTAAATCTGCTAGTGCGCCAAACACTATCCTCTCCCCAGTTCGACAATACTGTTGACCAAGGCTGTCTCCATTGTTCCTCCATCCAGAGTGGAGACCCTCTAACAGTGTTACTGGCAGGATCACTAGGTAAAAATAAAGTACAAAAATCATAAAAAAGAGAAAACCAATGTAGCCACTACATTCAAGGATTGGTAAACTGCAATATATTTAATCGGTGTTAAACACAAAAGCAAACATGTATTATATTGCAGCTTAAACAATTTTTAGATGTGATGGCTGCATTAGTTTTATTTTATTTTTTTTTAGGCTTTCTTTCTTTTTATTTCATCTGGTGATCCAGCCAGTAAGGCCGGCCATACACAGTTTGAATTTCGGCCAGTTCAGCAGGAACCGGCCGAGATTCGAACCGGTAATGGGCGGGCTGAATGTACCCAGCTGATTGATTGATCAACTTGGGTACAGGCAGTCTGTGAGTTACAAACACAATAAGGACTGTAGGTTTGTTTGTAAGTGGAATTTGTTAGTAAGTTGGAACACTGCATTTGTAAGTGTAACTTCCGGTTGGAACATTGCATTTGTACCACCTGGGCATGGATGTGGGATGTTCCGGGCATGCAGTTATGTTATCTGGGGCTCTTCTGGCCATGCAGTACATGTAGTACTGCCATGTGGGATATGTCCAGAGGTGCTCGGAAGCAGTGGCGGCCCGTCCATAGGGGGCACCTGGGCGCCGCCCCCCCATGCTCTAGTCACAAAAAAAAAAAAAAATTTAAACTGCCCCTTTAAGAAAAAAAAAAAAAAGAAGTCCTTTAACCAAGTGCACTGTGCTCGGCGGGCGCCGGACACACAGTGCACTATGGGAAGCGCCACGTCAATGCAATCACGAGATTGCAGACGCGTCGCTTCATTGGCGGGGTTTGGAGATCGCGCCGACCTATCCATCCATCCATCCACCCACCCACCTATCCATCAATCCACCCACCTATCCATCCATCCACCCACCCACCTATCCATCCATCCACCCACCTATTCATCCACCCACCCACCTATCCATCCACCCACCCACCTATCCATCCATCCACCCACCTATCCATCCACCCACCCACCTATTCATCCACCCACCCACCTATCCATCCACCCACCCACCCACGTATCCATCCATCCATCCACCCACCTATCCATCCACCCACCCACCTATTCATCCACCCACCTACCCATCCACCCATCCATCCATCCACCACATCAATCCACCCCATCCATCCATCCATCCATCCACCCCACCCATCCACCTATCCATCCATCCACCCACCTATCCATCCACCCACCCACCTATTCATCCACCCACCCACCTATCCATCCACCCACCCACCTATCCATCCACCCACCTACCTATCCATCCATCCACCCACCTATCCATCCACCCACCTACCCATCCACCCACCTATCGATCCACCCAAACCATCCATCCATCCACCCCACCCATTCATCCACCCCAACCATCCATCCACCCCACCCATTCATCCACCCCACCCATTCATCCACCCCAACCATCCAACCACCCCAACCATCCATCCATCCACCCCACCCATCCATCCACCCCACTCATCCATCCATCCACCTATCCATCCATCCACCCACCTATCAATCCATCCATCCACCCACCTACTCACCTACCTGTCCATCCATCCCTGCACACCCCTTCCTGCTGGTTGTGTATATCCTGTCTATCCCTCCTCTTTCCTATATGAAAGCAGTTTATTTCTTGGTATTGTCCTAAAGCTGACCATACTATGTCAAATCCCCTTTTTCATCAGATCATGCACAAAAAAAAAAAAAAGAAGTCCTTTAACCAAGTGCACTGTGCTCGGCGGGCGCCGGACACACAGTGCACTATGGGAAGCGCCACGTCAATGCAATCACGAGATTACAGACGCGTCGCTTCATTGGCGGGGTTTGGAGATCGCGCCGACCTATCCATCCATCCATCCACCCACCCACCTATCCATCAATCCACCCACCTATCCATCCATCCACCCACCCCCCTATCCATCCATCCACCCACCTATTCATCCACCCACCCACCTATCCATCCACCCACCCACCTATTCATCCACCCACCCACCTATCCATCCACCCACCCACCCACGTATCCATCCATCCATCCACCCACCCACCTATTCATCCACCCACCTACCCATCCACCCATCCATCCATCCACCACATCAATCCACCCCATCCATCCATCCATCCATCCACCCCACCCATCCACCTATCCATCCATCCACCCACCTATCCATCCATCCACCCACCTATCCATCCACCCACCCACCTATTCATCCACCCACCCACCTATCCATCCACCCACCCACCTATCCATCCACCCACCTACCTATCCATCCATCCACCCACCTATCCATCCACCCACCTACCCATCCACCCACCTATCGATCCACCCAAACCATCCATCCATCCACCCCACCCATTCATCCACCCCAACCATCCATCCACCCCACCCATTCATCCACCCCAACCATCCAACCACCCCAACCATCCATCCATCCACCCCACCCATCCATCCACCCCACTCATCCATCCATCCACCTATCCATCCATCCACCCACCTATCAATCCATCCATCCACCCACCTACTCACCTACCTGTCCATCCATCCCTGCACACCCCTTCCTGCTGGTTGTGTATATCCTGTCTATCCCTCCTCTTTCCTATATGAAAGCAGTTTATTTCTTGGTATTGTCCTAAAGCTGACCATACTCTGTCAAATCCCCTTTTTCATCAGATCATGCACAATACAGTCTGTGCAATCTCCTATAGATCTGCCATCTACTATGTAGTGCAAGAGCCTGCCTGGGGGGGGGGGGGGTGTGAGTGATGGGGCCAGGTCTGTTTTGCGCCCCCCCTAAAATTTTGACCACCAGCCGCCACTGCTCGGAAGTATCCAGGACCAGCGTGGAGTACAAGCGGCTGGCATTTGAGGCCATTCGTAAGTAGGAGTCGTTCGTAACTCGGGTGTTCGTAAACTCGGGGACTGCCTGTATAACCAGCCTGTCGGATTCTCTTGTGATTATCGCTAGCGGCTATAGCCCCCACTGTCTTCTCCCAATGGGGACGGCTTCCCCCACCCCCTCACCGGTAGAAGACAATTGCTTGGCAGGAGGAATTCACACATTAACACTTTCTGTGTTGAATGCAGACGTAGGATGCAGGCTTTTCACAGGGCCACCCATTAAGGTTTCATTTCTCTCTCCCCGACTACTGTGGACTGTGCATCTGGGCCAGGGAGTAGGGAAAAAGGACTGTGGTATGCTGCTGTTCTGGCCGGAGCCGCCTATCTCCTAACAGGAAAGAAGGATGCCACCACTTGAGAGGAAAGCCTACTCCACCAAATGTAGTGTGGTCAAAGGAAGGTAGCCCTGATCAGCAAGAGATGGAACTACAAGTCCCAGGTGCTGGGCTGCTAAGAGAATTGATAGCCTGAGATAAGAGTGGGAAAGGGAGAGGAGGGGATCTCAGGTTCAGTGCTTCTGAAAGTGTGCGTGTGGGGGGGGGGCTGGGAATTGCTTGAAGACAGCATGGAGAACCCAGAAGAGAGAGACAGGGCCAGGGAGACTAAGTGATTAGACTATGCTGCTGCGGAGAGAACAGTCCTGCTCAGATGGCTGTTGGCCACCAACTTTTCCATCCTCCTATTTTCCGAGATAGTGCTGCCCACTTGCTGGGATCTTTGGTACTCATTTCTTCGGAGAGCTCCATCCCCTCTTCTGGGATTTTTTAAAAAAACCTTCTGAGTACTCCACTAAAGACTTTGGGCCCCAACGTCAGCCACTAACAGTTAACTACTAACCAATTGAGGCAAGGAGGGCCTACAACTTTTAAAGGCCATGGGCAGGGTACAGAACTCTTAGCTCTGTCTTTTTTATCCAGGTTGTTGGATATATGCTCTGTTCATAACTCTGTCCTTATATTGCTTGCAATATGTGTTATTGGTACAGTATATGCTGTTCAAATTGTTATTGCTTACTAAAACTGCTATTGTTTTATCCCGCCAGGCATGTAGCCTTCATTTACCCTTATAGTGTGATGGAGAGTGTGGCTGTCCACATTAGGAACAGATGCCCACACATCCAGTGGCTTTTCAGGGGTGGCACTACACCTTTAAAACCAGTGCTGCATAAAATGCAAAAATAGCACAGATTAAAAGAAAGCTGCTAGCAAGTGTGTTTGCAACAAAGAATCTCCACCATAACATCAGTGGAGTCAGTGTAATATGATCATAACCCACTCAACACCAGTCTGTCAACACTCATTGATCAAGCTCCTGTGAGAATACAGGGTGTTCCTTCAGTTACAGATATATGACTTGACTGCTACATATAGAACTGGAAACTCATGGTTACTGCTCTCTATAACAGCCAACACAAAAAGGCATGCATAAAACAGAGTGACTTTTGGAGGAGAATATGCAGACTACAGAATCCTCTGAAACCTTAAAGTGTATCTAAACCCAAAAACAAAAACGTAATAGATTTCAGCTTACGAGTTCTAAAATAGGGTGCCTGCATTTTACTCACTCACCTAGTTACTTACTCATAGGGGCCTTACACATGGGATGGGTTCCCTTGGAGTCTACTGTACCAGCTCAATGAGGAATCTGTCCACTGATCCCCGCTGAGCAGGCAGATGGCTGGTCCATGTCTGCTCCGCTTATGCAGAGCATGCACAGACACAGCTCAATCTCCTCTATGGGAGGTTGGATGTAAACAGACTGCCTGTCCATTTACAGCTGACTACCATCCGATCCACGGGACAGATAGGGAATGGATCCCCATCTGTCTGTATTTAGCGAATAGGATCGGATTGGATGTTGTTGTCACCCGCTGCTCCATAGAGGAGACTGGCGAGTCCGATCGGGTCCGCTGTGAAAAACTGAAAGGAGGGAGGAGCAGCATTGTCACCCTAGGCTACTCTCCTTTATATGGATTATAAACACCTACCCCTATCTTTATCTACATTATGTAGAAGTTCTTTTTGCGGTTCACTGAAGACAGCTAGGAAGGCAGAAAACATTGTTTGATATTTTAGTTTAGAGCACAGGAAACAAGATTTCTAGAGGCTCAATAGGTATTTCTGTATTGTGTACTTGCTAATAATGTGCCTAAAATAATAAAACGAATGCAGCATCATCCTAAGAATTGATAAATTGCAATACTGTATATTAAATATTTGTTTTTGGGTTATGATATATTTAAAATTAAAGAAACAAAGAAGTATGTCATTTTGGTGGCAGTTAGGATGAAACTTGGGAAAAGAAAAGCCAAAGCAAGAATGCTAAAATGGCCCATCCAGAGATACTGAAGAAGGCTAATATTCAAAAAGTTACTTGATCACATGATACTACATATCCAGACACAAGCTAGCCATGAATTTGTTTGATTTTAGAGGACACACATTTTTTGCTGATTATGATCTATTTGTTACAAAATTCACACTTTGTCAACCTATCAGTTAAAATATTTGTCACCCAAGGTTTTCAATCCCAAACCAGTATATGCAAGGTGTGGTATTCCATGGGTTAAAGCAGCATTTTTGCATCCCAATGGAGAATTAAACTATTTTACTCTAGCCCTGACTCCAGTAGATAAGCTGATAAGATGATTCAGATCCTAAAAAAAAAGCATTCACCACAGAAGTGAAATACAGCTATCTCTGGAACAAAGGTATCCCTATTCAACTACTTCTGTACACAGCACAGGCATTCAATCATGTTATGGAGACATGAAAGGTTTTTTATACCAAAACATTTTTATATAATTCACAATGGAAAGCAGGAGAGACACAATTATTAAATGCCTGCTTATACTTTATACTACAAAGAAGTAGAGACGATCAACCCTTCACAAGCCAAAAATACATTTTAAGACATTTAAAGACACCTAAGATGATCATCTCATCTTCAGCAAAACGTGAATACTACAAAACAAACATTAGAATGATACAGACAAATGAATTATTACAGTTCTTTATTAATATAAAATGTTTGAAAACAAGCTATAAAGCAATTTATAGAGTAGACTTCAACATAAAAAAATAATGAACTCAATTTTGGCAGTAAACAATACATACATTAGACATAAAGCAGTGACAGTTGCAGAGAAAAAGATGGATTTGAGTATGTATTATGACAAATTGGGGGTTTGAAAGCAAAAGTTCACACATGAATATCTTCCCACGCAGGGTGGTTTCGCCATCAATACAGCAAACAATATTCAGCTTTGTGGCTCTTGGTCTTCTTGACCATCAAACACACTTCCCAGTGCTGTATCAGCCGCTGTACCTCTGACAGCTTGTCTTATTCTATTTCCCAGCTGCTACATCCTTCATAGGCTCGGTCCTTGGTCTGTCCTGACCTGGACAGTACGGTGAAGACGTGCACCTCTCACTACTCCCTTCACAGACTGACCCCTTTGGGAGGGTGGGGCAGTGGCCTTTAACTCGGTCTCTAACATGAAGGCAGCACACAACTGCATCATTAACCCCTTTGAGCCAGCCGCACGCAAAGATGCGGCCTCTCGGCGCCTTGTCTTTGGCGCCAAGAGGCCGCATATTTGCGTGAATTGTAGTCAAAAATCTGTGCCGAGAGCGTGGGCCTTGTGTGCTCCCGGCACAGTTACTAGTGCCTAACCGAAAGCTCTTGATCGCTGCTTGCGATCAGGACTTTTCGGATCACGTGACCACCGTGACAGCCAATCACGCCCCACCTCCCGGCCACCTAAACCTCTTAAGGAGCTGGGAGGTGCCAGCGTGCAGAGATTAATGTGCTTGTTTCCTCCAAAATCTGGCCCAGACTACCATTTTAGACTGTGGCATGGGCTCGCCCAGCCACATTACTTTTAAACAAACAAGGAGATGGTATAAAGATGAGATTCCAGCAAAAGACATGCGCGAGTTGTTTAATTACGAATCAAAATTCAGGACAAAGTTTTTGTTTATTTGGAGATTCAGATGTACTCCTGTGTTCCACAGAAGTACAGCCAAACGAGCTTGGCTGTACTTCTCTTTTAATTCAGCATGTTTCTTTATAAACCTCTTACCAACTATACCATAAGCTGGATAAATAGGAACCTTCACAGGCTTAAAAATGCACTTTTTACTTTTAAGTGCCTGAATTTATCTTGATATCAGTCTCTGTTATTCCCTGCACAGCAGAACTCAGAGAAGGAAGTAAAGTAGTAGATGTTGGTAAAGCTTTTCTGCATACACATGTTCAAAAACAGCTTAGAGGAAATAAGGGGAATAAGGAAATAAACAAAAGGTTACTGCTCCTTCATTGTCCAACCAGCAGCCTGTGGGTGGGGAGTTGACACTACTGTACTCCTTATCTCTAACAGAAAAAATGGTGTAATTCTTCTTGCTATGCTAGATGGCAAAGGTGTATGAATCACAGAAGTAGCTGGACAGAATAACATATTCTTGGCTGATAAGACAATGCAAATATTAGTATTTTAACTGTGTATGTTGTCTGCCTGAAATTCATGTTTAAGTGAAAAAAACTGAACCTATCCCCAGCTGCTTCAAATATTCCCATTTTTATCTTATCCCCCGACCCCAAATGCATTTTGTGGACCTCCAAAGACAAGGTGGATTAGCATTTCACCCCAGGGATGAGTCCATGGCTGAAAATGGGGGCATGCAGTTGATTTTACTAAGCAGCATCACTCAACAAGGAAAGAAGGTTAGGGCCACAGATACCCAAGTGCAGAGTTTCGCACAGACCCTATTTTTTAGAACACTTTGGTACAGATAAAAGCCTTGAAACTGACACCAGAATTCTGTACCTTTAGGATTTACCGTGTGAAGAAGCCTCTGTGATACTCCTAAATAAGTCACCAGCCTCTGCTTTCAGTTCCTTTTCCTTAGGATCCTTTAGCAGCAGAGTCACCTCTGGCACTCTGTTTCCAGGCATCACTGTCCTCTGTGAGGTTCCTTGTCCTCACAGGTCAGCACCCAAATATTTATGCCCTTCAGCAGCATGCAACACTGGCAGCCAAACTCTTAGTGGATGGCCAGAAAAGAAGACATCCTGAAGAAGTCACATGATGAAACCTGTCATCCAGAAGTGATGTCATCATGCATGCGTACCCAGAAGTGTCGTTTTTTTTTTAACTTGTTTTAAAGGAACATGGATTTTTTATTGTTCTGTAGTAGTATTTATAGAGTAAAAGCACTTTGGCTTATGGTATTTACGCTATGGGAGTATTTCATTTGTGTTGAGCTGAGCTGGGTCCTGTCCTGAGCTGAGAAATTGTCCTGAACTGACATCCCTGCCTTATACCTGCTCTGGAGTGGAGGGAGACAGAGGGGATCCTTTGTGTGTTTGTGTCCTAGTTTAAAAAAGAGTGGTCAAGTCTCCCTGGTGAGCCTTCCCTTTATTGATCAGAAATGGGTAATTTGAGGTGATGGTACTCCTATATGGATTTTTGTGTGGATGATTTTAGTGACTCGTGTGATTGGAAAGTGGGTCATTTACATCTGGTGAGACACAGTAATATCAGAGGAGTTGGGGGTTATATAATTTATAATCTGTGAGTGATATTTGCACTTAATGCTGAAATACTATTATACTACACTATGAGGGTTTTTTCATTTTAATACTGGTTTGGAGTACCTCTGGAAATATACGAGTGGTGGAGCAAGGGATGAGGAGACTTGTGTACTTATACAGCCAACCCTGAAAAAGTGATGGGGGACATGTGAATCAACCTATTGGAATCACACCTTTGAGTTTATTAATATAATGAGTCCTTTTTTTTAGTGAGCCTTTAATTGTAATATTGCATAAAAGATTAAAATCTAATGATTCTTTTAATAATAAAATGTAAGTTTAGCATTTTTGTGAAAAACATTTTAAGTGTTTGAAAGATACTGCACTATGGATATGTTCCTTTTCTAAATGTTGTCCCTGAGTCAAGGATCCAGGAAGTTGACAAAGGAGTGAGGGGGGAGTATCTACTTAAGAAAGGAAATGTAACCAACAGCTGGTGTGATTACCCCTTTAAAGGGAAAGCACTATATGACCTACTTTTTTTGAGTTTTTGTGAGCCTCTTTAAGACAAGAATTGGGCACATTCACAGTTATTGATTTATTTGCAGATTCTTTCACAACACTGGTCAACTATTCATGTTTATATAACATAAGTAGTTATTAGCTAGTATTGATATATGTATATGTCATTACTGAGGAGCACAGGGGTGTGTATTTTATTGGCAGCTGGTTGGGTTATAAATATTGAGACTGGGTGTCCATATGTAATACAAGTGGCTACCACAGATGTTATCTACGGTATTATGAGCACTAGATCATCAGAGATTCAGAAAGCTACTTTAGGACTGGACTACCAGGTATTAGAAATGTGTTTTGCAACAAGCCTGTTAGGAAGATCAAGTGCATAATCATGTCTAAAGATCTGCACATGTGCATAGTGCAGCTCCTGGTTCAGTACATGTTCGTGCACATGCCCCTAAGCTCATAAGCATGAGTTAGCTTGGCTGCCTAGCACCAGCTTTTGGTGCCCACAGCCCTATTAAAAACTGTTGAGTGGTTGTCTGCTCCTGAGACTCGTAACCAGACCTGTATTCTGCTATGCTCTGTTTGATCTGGCTTGCCTCCTGACCTTCTGTTGCTGACCTTGGTTTGTGTCTTGACTTTGTCCTCTGTCTGCTGCTTTGGTACCTTTGCTGCTCTTCTGATATCTATTCTGTCCTGGCTTCTGACTTCAGCTACTTGGTTGTTTCTGACTCTGGATCGATTTGACTATGGCTTTGCTTCTTGCACCTGCAAGTTTCTGTGCTCCACCTGTGTGCCAGCATACTGCACTTGTTCCAGTAGGACCATCCAAAGCATTCCAGTGAATGAAGACTTTGTTTCTGACCCCCGCTGTATCAGGATCTACTGCAGGCACCAATGCCACTCCTTGTCCTGTTACACCCTGTCATCAACTCCAGCGGCTATTGGACATGAGTTGTAAGAGAAGCCCTCTCATCAACTCTACCAGATACATGACAAAGCCACATACAACTAACCAGATATCTTCCACCAAAGAATAGGCAGCAAGGAATAGGCACTATATTTAGAGAGAATACAAGGGTCCCTAGCACTCACCAGGACACCATGGGACAGTACAAAGGGCCTAGTTTTGCCCTATTCTTTGTATAGCAGAGCTGCTATTGGTTAGAGGGAGGTTTTCTGCCCTAGCAACAGGCCCAGATTGGTTTAAATTGGCAGGCCCATGCTTTTTGCGGCTTTTTAGAGCCCGTTGCTACCCAGGTTACCTCAGTCTCCAGGACCGTTACGCCCACCTACCTTCCTTTTTTCTTGTCAAGGTTTTGTCATGGTGTTTATTTAGTGGAGGTTCAGTTGTCCAGTATACCTGAATGGACATTGTGACTTTATTGGATTTGATAATAAAAATATATTGGTGCGCTAAATATTGAGTTCCCACCCTACTAAATAGATCACCAATGTGTCCTGATAAATATCCAAAATTGCCAGAGTGCTATGTGATAAAAGATGTGAATATAAATAAATATCCTAATTACCAGAGTACTATATAGTAATCAATACAATTGTGAATAGATACCACAAATATAGTATCACACAGTGTGCTGTAAATGCACTATATCACCATGAAATGACCAAGGAGGAGCCAGTGACGGTATCGAAAGTGTTTGTTACAGCAGACACAGATGCTGTGTGAGCGGTGTCAAAACTTATGACCATTGATTTAAAGCACCCTAGCTACTACCTAAATGTGAGTGGTTCTTAATTCAGTATACAGATTCATGGTACTTTTATCATTGCACAATGATGCGCTCTCTTATTTCTTTTATGTGAATCATCATTCAAATGGAGAATTAGAGAAAAGCAGCAAGAGAATATAAAGGCTTAACACTGAATATCATCTTCACAGGACTGAATCAGTAGGGATTTGGCTGTTTATTCATCACTCATTTTTGCATTTGGTGGTCGTTTATTTATGCAGGGGTATATGACCCCCATATATATGTCCTTATTTTACGGTGATATAGTGCTTATATAGCACACTGTGTGATACTATATCTGTAGCATATATTCACATTTTTATTGCATACCACATAATTTGGATATCTATTTATAATTTGCATTTTGTGGTCACTCATTTATGCGGGGATATCTGACCCCCATTTGTATGTTTTCATTTCACAGTGATATAGTGCATTTACAGCACACTGTGTGATACTATATTTGTGGTATCTATTCACAATTTTATTGATTACTATATAGTATTCCGGTAATGTGAATATAAACAAATATCCAAATCTTTTATCACATAGCACTCTGGCAATTTTGGATATTTATCAGGACACATTAGTGATTTATTTAGTAGGGTGGGAACTCAATATTTAGCGCACCAATATATTTGTATTATCCTTTTAACCACGGTGACACAGCACTATCAGATTGGTTGCAGCTTGTATCACTTAATGATTTCACATCACCCAAGCACATCCGTATCAGCGCTTTAGTATTCTTTTCATTGGATTTGATGTTTTCATGTTATGCCAGGATGGCTGAATTTTTATTTAGTATGTTATTAACTATTAATTTAAGGTTGTCCCTTGAATAACACCATGGACAATAGAATAATCCAATAAAATTGTTGAAATAAGTACTCTTGTGTGTTGTGTTATTATATATAATGTTTATAAATGGGCTCGTTTGTGCAGTCCCATGATCTAGTGATATACTGTATATTAGGTCCAGCAGAGACTGAGAAGCATTCTTCCTGGTGCTGCCAAATAATTTCTTGTTGATAATATCACCAGATTATCAAACAAATAACATGTGGGCTGGGCTCTGCCCTGGGAAACAAGTGCCAAAGCTTTTTTTTCTTTTATCCATTTGGCAGGAAGCAACATTAAAAATAACATGCCTGAGGGATACCCTAAACCAGCCTGTGAAGTGATGTATCTGTACAATGTATACAACCTCGTACAGCAAAACTGACATGTGCAAAGAAAAAAAATGCTGTTTAACCACTTCACGACCGCTCTATAGACGGATGATGGCTACAGCGTAGTTGCACATTGCTGGGAGGGTGTCATGTGATGTCCTCCTGTGATCGCGCTTCTCGCATGCCTCCTGCGGCGCACATTTGCAGGCATCTGTGATTACTGTGTCCATGAGACACAGCTGATCACAGATCGTGGTAAAGCCAATCACAGCAGCTCTTTACCACGTGATCAGCTGTGTCCAGTCACAGTAGGAGGAAAAGGAGGACTTCCTTTCCTCTCAAGGCCCACTTTATGCAGACACCATCATTCCTGTGTCACAGAACACACAGAAGGAGAGAGGGAAGAAGGATGAGGAGGAGGATTCTGGCACTTTCATAGGCTTTGAAGAAGAGGAAGACATGCGTCAATCTGTAAGCGATGGCTTTCCAACCCCAGGACCCTTGGGAGTAATACGTGGCTGGGAGGAAGAAGTTCCAGATGCTGTCATCCTGAGTGACCCCGAGGAGTCTGCTTCTCAAGCCTCTGCAAATTTGAGGAGCATGGGCAACCTCATGCTTCAAAGCCTGCGAAAGGACCCAAGAATACGTGGCATAAAGGAGAAGGGTGATTACTGGTTGGCAACCCTCCTTGACCACCGTTATAAGGGGAAGGTCTCTGAACTCATCCCGACCCCACAGAGAGTGCAGAGAATAAAATCTCTTGAGGACACATTAAAGAGGATTTTATTGAATGTTTTTCCTGACTCTAGTAGGTTACAGTGTGGTGGAAAATGTTGTTTTGAGTCTTCCGTTGGTCAAGAAAAGAGCGTTGGAGAAGGCATCCGCCTAAGTGAGGCATTTCAGAATTTTTTTTAGTCCTCGCCGCCCAGGGCTGTCAGCTTCCACATCCCATTGGCAGTGTCTGCATCACATGGTGGACGATTACCTAGGGGCCAAAACAGAGATGGAGAGCTTTCCAGCTGACGATCCACTGGCTTACTGGGTCATAACAATAGACCACTGGCCAGAATTTGCCCAGTATGCTACTGAGTTGTTGGGCTGCCCTGCATCCAGTGTGCTTTCAGAACGAGCATTCAGTGCTGCAGGAGGTTTCGTTACTGATCATAGAACGCGTCTGTCCACAGACTCTGTGGACCGTTTGACTTTTAAAAAAATGAATCAGTCCTGGATTACCAGCTATGAAGCCCATGATGCCGATGTCACTGATTAAGTCTTTTTGGGATGTGGAATCTCTGCAGGACTTTGAGGCTGCCTAGCTTTGAAGGTGTTCAATCATTTTATCCGGAAGAATGTTTTTAATATAGGTTTCATGGGCACAATTAACACCCAAAGACCAATTTTTCTGCATCTGTCTGACAGGTGCATATCATTGCATTTTTTTACAGCAAGGCAAATTCTTGCTTACATCAAGAGTACCTTTATAAGTTTACAGTGGGAAGGCGCCACCGGCACCCAAAGACCAATTTTTCTGCACCTGTCTGATAGGTGTATATCATTGCAATTTTTTACGGCAAGGCAAATTCTTGCTTACATCAAGAGTACCTCTATAGGGTTACGGTGGGAAGGCACCACTGCCACCCAAAGACCAGTTTTTCTGCACCTGTCTGACAGGTACATATCATTGCAATTTTTCTACAGCAAGGCCAATTCTTGCTTTCATCAAGAGTACCTCTATAGGGTTATGGTGGGAAGGCGCCACCGACACCCAAAGACCAATTTTTCTGCACCTGTTTGGCAGGTGCATATCATTGCAGTTTTTACAGCAGGGCCAATTCTTGCTTTCATCAAGAGCACCTTGATGAAAGGAAGGTGGGGGAAGGCGCCACCGACGCCCAAAGACCAATTTTTACGCACCCGTTACTTCTATACAAAGTCAAAGTGACACCAGAATGTATCCAAAAAAATCTCTAATCTTGTTCCCAGTGAACTACATCATGGCCTCATCATACACACTGGCTCCCCAGCTGTTGCTGAGCAAAATAAAGGCAGCTTGCAGGAAATATATCATTTTTTTTTGGCTTTATAAATGCAATTATTGCTGCAGCAGATTCTAGACATGGTACAGATCTGCCACTTTACAGGTAGACTAGGGGGGGCCCCCAGGCACTATATTGGAATGAATTTTTCCTTTTTAGGCTTTCACTTTAAAAATCAAAAAATCATTCTCGGCGGTCATCTTGCTTCACCAAGTGAAGGCCTCAGCGGACTCTAAGGGACCCTCTGACCACCTTGAGCCCAGTTTTCCCTAAACACAGCCATCGGGACCTCACAGCTGGCTAACCGCTGCCTGCTGGCCCCATTGTGACATTCTAACTAAACGGCAAAGGGGGGAGATTGGGGATCTGGCCTGGTGAGAGGCAGCCATCTTGATACACCCGGGCGATCACCTGTGGCCCGTGAATTACGCTGTGCAAAGCTCCATGCTGATGCGCCCTCCTCCTCCACTCTGGCGGAGTTACAGTTGGCCAGAAGGACCTTGTTGGTTCATTTTCAAACTCATACACAATGTACATTTAAGAGAAGGGCTGAGGAACTATTTGAAAAAGGTGATAAGAATGGGAAGCTGTTGGCCTACTTGGCGGCAGACACCCGAACACATACAGCTATCCCTTGCATTTATTCAGCGGGAGGTAATCTAGTGAGAGATGGAGAGGGTATTATGCAGGCTTTTGTGTCGTACTACTCAGAGTTATATACTGCTATACCCAAATATGATGATCAAGTGCTAGTGGACCTGTTGGGCTCCCTTCGGGTCCCGGAGCTGCCGGGGGAGGTGGCGGCGGAGTTGGAAGCTCCTTTTACTCCTAGGGAATTGGCTTCGGCCTCCTTCCCCAATGGTAAAGCTCCGGGTCCGGATGGGATACCAGTGGAATGGTACAAAACTTATATGGACCTGTTGTTTCACAGACTCTTGCAACTTTATGGGGAGTGCTTTGAAGCAGGAAGACTGCCACCCTCGTTGTACGAGGCTCATGTGGTGTTACTTCTCAAGCCTGATAAAGACCTTCTTCAATGCTCCTCCTACAGGCCCATAGCATTGTTAAACGTGGACCTCAAAATTTTGACCAAAATGATGGCCAATAGATTAATGAAGATTCTAGAGCACTTGATATCACCAGATCAGACAGGGTTTATGCCCAAAAAAGCCACTGACATTAACATCCGCAGAGTGTACACCCACACGCAAATAGATGAGGAGATATCTTCTGGAGGGGCTCTGGTGTTTTTCGATCTGGAAAAGGCATTTGACTCCATAGATTGGGGATATATGACCCAGGTACTTCAACGCATGGGATTTGGTCCTATATTCCTCAAATGGATATCAATGCTCTATGAGCAGCCAGTGGCAGCACTCCGCCTAAATGGAGGGGTGTCTGACAATTTTCCAGTATCCAGAGGCACCAGACAAGGGTGCCCATTGTCACCGGGCTTATTTGCGTTGGTCATGGAAACTCTGGCGATTGCACTGCGCTACTCCTCTCAAATTCAGGGTATTAGAGTGGGCACCCTTACCAAGACTACAGCCCTTTATGCAGATGACCTAGTCCTTTTCATTAGAGATACTGGACCTTCTCTACAGGCTGCACTGGCGCTACTGGAGCGCTTTACTGGGGTTTCTGGGCTCCGGGTCAACTGGAATAAATCCAAGATACTTCCGCTGCGTTCCCACCGGGCAAATAGACAGGCACACCCAAGTAATCCCTTGCAATGGGTAACACAAATTAAATACCTGGGTCTTAAAATTACGAATTCGGTGACGGAATTCATCAGTCTTAATGTGTCCCCATTACTAGACATCATCTCTAAAAAATTTCATTCCTGGAAAAATCTTCCATTGTCACTTATTGGGAAGATAAATCTACTTAAAATGAAAATACTACCTTTACTCCTGTATACCCTTAGAAATTCTCCGGTGTGGATCCCAAAAACAGTCTTCAAGTCAATAGACAGTATGATCTCTTCATTTCTGTGGCAGGGAGGAGTCCCCCGCATTAAACTGACCATTTTGCAGCAGCCGTGGGGGGAGGGAGGCCTAGTGGTACCAAATTTTCAAAAATATTTTTTAGCCGGCCAATTAGCGGTGGCGCACCGTTGGTTGACCACGCCTTTGGATGACGCTGCGGTGTCGTTGAAAACGGCATGTGTGGGTTCATATGAAGCACTATCCCACTTGATATATAGGGGTTTACGTGCCCCCTACCCTCTGACGCCCTCCATGCGCTCTGTAATTAGGGCACGGTCCGTGACTCAGGGGCTCCAGCCTTCTAGTCATGATAAATTCTCTCCAAATCTCCCCTTGTGGAGGAATCCTAATCTGCCGCACTTCTTTGAGTACTCGGATCCGATAGTTTGGACAAAATACGGAATTAAGACACTAAAGCACATTGTAGCGAATGGCACCCTAATGTCCTTTGACATGTTGAAATCACGTTATGACCTACCAATCTCACATTTTTTTCGGTACATTCAATTAAGGTATGCCTTTCAATTCCAATTTGGAGGAGAACCTCTTGACCCTGAGCCCAGTGATTTAGAACTGCTGACTCGCAGCGACTCGTTATCTAAACCAGTTTCCAGCATATACAGAGATCTCTTTCAGGAAACAACGAAACTGTTGGAACCCTGCAGACAAGCGTGGGAGGCTGCAACCTTGGGGTTGGGTAGGGATGACTGGGATGATATATGGGGTATTGCAATGCAGACTCTGGTCTCCACTAGGGACAGACTAATTCACTTTAAATTCCTGCACAGGATTTATCTGACCCCAGCTAGACTTGCTAGGATGTTTGGGAATCAGCATTCCTTTTGCTGGAGGTGTTCCACGCCGCTAGCGAATTTTATGCATATTTTTTGGGAATGCCTACAGATCAAAGCATACTGGCAAGATGTAGCAGGCTGCATAAGGTCGGTCACCTCTATTTCGATTCCCATGACGGTTGAGGTATGCCTACTGCATCTGGTGGAGCCCCTAGCTACCACCAGGGCTATTAGAACTCTTCTTACCCTATTGTTGTTTTATGCCAAAAAGAGGATTATTCTCTCCTGGAAGAGTTCCTCAGCCCCAACCCTTGAGTCCTGGAAGGCATTGGTTAACAAGGCAATACCATTTTAGAAAGCCACTTATTTGAGTAGGGGGGCACTGACCAAATTTGACAAGGTGTGGGGTGGTTGGATGGCATCGGTGGATATGGTGTCAGACTAATTACAGATAACCTATAGCTATTGATATTGGTGTATGAGGCCACAAAGGAGGATGTATATGACCGACATACAGGAGAAATATTGATAATTCTGCATTAAGATAACTGATCACTTGTAGGGGGGAGAGTTATTTATTCATATGAGATCCCTGGTGCTGGGGGGGGGGGAGTCGGGTCAAGTTTTTATTATTATACAAGATGTTTTGGACGGTATTAAGCATCATGACCCAAGTTGTGAGACAGCGAGGGTGCGGTGTCTCCTAGTGCCTTCCTCCAGTCTGGAGGCCAACTTGGACAGTATATATCTGGGCAAAAGCTTCGTTGTTTGGAGGGGAGGGAGGGGGGAGTTCTAAATTTATGTCTGTGTTTTTGTATGTAAATGTCCACCGGCAACTGTGTTATAGTTGGTGGTTGTCGGCCGCAAATGTGGCCTGTTGTTATTTGTATGCCTAAAAATGAATAAAAAAGAATTTTCAAAAAAAAATAAAAATCAAAAAATCACTACTCATTTAAAAATGACATTTTTCACAAACTTTTTTTTTGATACACATCCCCCAGGGCAGGGCCTGGACCCCTATAACCATTGTATGTTCAATGACTTGCATATAAGCCTTCAAAATGGGCACTTTTGATTTTTGACGTTCGGGTCACATTGACTCTAATGGGGTTTCGTTATTCGGGTCCGAACTTTCGCGGTGTTCAAAAGTTCTGGTGCGAACCGAACAGGGGTCCATTTGGTCCATCCCTAATCCTTATATACGGGCCCATCTACAGGAAGAAAATCAGGACAAGGAAATACAATGGGTACCTGAAGCTGTGCAGAGTTGTCTTCGGATCCCTTTGCGGGTGAATCTCCAAAAGTTGTCGCCCTGTATGTTGCGGTCATTCAGGTGCTTATTCAATAGTTTTTTGAAACTATCGATGCCCCCCTCTGAAACCACCTACTGTGGAAGGGAATTCCATATCCTTGCCGCCCTTACAATAAAGAACCCTCTATGCAGTTTAAGGTTAAACCTCTTTTCTTCTAATTTTAATGAGTGGCCACGTGTCTTATTAAACTCCCTTCCGCGAAAAAGTTTTATCCCTATTGTGGGGTCACCAGTATGGTTTTTGTAAATTGAAATCATATCCCCTCTCAAGCGTCTCTTCTCCAGAGAGAATAAGTTGCCCTTCTTTATACTCGCTCCATTTCCAGTACATCCTTCCTGAGGACTGGTGCCCAGAACTGGACAGTATACTCCAGGTGAGGCCGGACCAGAGTCTTGTAGAGTGGGAGAATTATCGTTTTATTTCTGGAGTTAATCCCTTTTTTAATGCATGCCAATATTCTGTTTGCTTTGTTAGCAGCAGCTTGGCATTGCATGCCATTGCTGAGCCTATCATCTACTAGGACCCCCAGGTCCTTTTCCATCCTAGATTCCCCCAGAGGTTCGCCCCCTAGTGAGTAGATTGCATTCATATTTTTGCCACCCGAATGCATTATTTTACATTTTTCTACATTGAACCTCATCTGCCATGTAGTTGCCCACCCCATTAATTTGTTCAGATCTTTTTGCAAGGTTTCCACATCCTGCGGAGAAGTTATTGCCCTGCTTAGCTTAGTATCATCTGCAAATACAGAGATTGAACTGTTTATCCCATCCACCAGGTCGTTTATGAACAAATTAAATAGGATTGGTCCCAGCACAGAACCCTGGGGAACCCCACTACCCACCCCTGACCATTCCGAGTACTCCCCATTTATCACAACCCTCTGAACTCGCCCTTGTAGCCAGTTTTCAATCCATGTACTCACCCTATGGTCCATGCCAACGGACCTTATCTTGTACAGTAAACGTTTATGGGGAACTGTGTCAAATGCTTTTAGAAAATCCAGATACACCACGTCTAAGGGCCTTCCTTTATCTAGATGGCAACTCACCTCCTCATAGAAGGTTAGTAGATTGGTTTGGCAAGAACGATTCTTCACGAATCCATGCTGATTACTGCTAATGATACCGTTCTCATTACTAAAATCTTGTATATAGTCCCTTATCATCCCCTCCAAGAGTTTACATACTATTGATGTTAGGCTAACTGGTCTGTAATTCCCAGGGATGTATTTTGGGCCCTTTTTAAATATTGGTGCTACACTGGCTTTTTTCCAATCAGCTGGTACCATTCCAGTCAGTAGACTGTCTGTAAAAATTAGGAACAACGGTCTGGCAATCACTTGACTGAGTTCCCTAAGTACCCTCGGATGCAAGCCATCAGGTCCCGGTGATTTAATAATGTTAAGTTTCTCAAGTCTAATTTTAATTCTGCCCTCTGTTAACCATGGAGGGGAGTGGTCATCTGGGGCCTGGGCATATGGATGTATATATTGAGGCACACAGGACAGAGGAGCCACAGACCGCCTAGGCTCTGAGGAAAGGGGTGCACCCCTGAAACACGCCAGCCGTTCAGCCGTCTGGGGTACCATCTGATACCTCCCGTCATTGGGTCCTGTCTGCAGGTGCCAAGGGATGCAGTTTGACTGATAAGAAAAGCCTATATTTACGCTCGTTTGTGAGTAGTACCATTGCTTTTACATATTTTTAATAAAACTTTTATATCGGTAATGCACTAGGTCGGTGCGCCCTCCTTTTTTCTTGTTTCTTTTTAGTTGTATGAATACCCATTGTTCTGAGGAGGGCTGCAAGATTATAGACTTTGCCTTACACCAAAGAATGGATCACACCACCCGTGTCTAGCAAAACACTGGAGCGCAGGAGATCATTGTTCATTGTTTCCTGATACCATCCAGTCTTCTACAGCCAGGGGAGCCATATAATCTCAAATGAAAGGGGGACAGACCTCTTCCAACAAATACTCACCATGGTTTAACTTATTATTACTATTACAATGCCTTGCAAAAGTATTCACCCCCCTTGGCTTTTTACCTATTTTGTTACATTACAGCCTTTAGTTCAATGTTTTTTTAATCTGATTTATATGTGATGGATCAGAACACAATAGTCTAAGTTGGTGAAGTACAATTAGAAAAATATATACATAAAACTATTTTTCAGAAATATGAAACTGATAATTGGCATGTGCGTATGTATTCACCCCCTTTGTTATGAAGCCCATAAAAAAGCTCTAATGCAACCAATTACCTTTAGAAGTCACATAATTAGTGAAATGATGTCCACCTGTGTGCAATCTAAGTGTCACATGATCTGTCATTACATATACACAACTTTTTGAAAGGCCCCAGAGGCTGCAACACCTAAGCAAGAGGCACCACTAACCAAACACTGCCATGAAGACCAAGGAACTCTCCAAACAAGTAAGGGACAATGTTGTTGAGAAGTACAAGTCAGGGTTAGGTTATAAAAAAAATATCCAAATCTTTGATGATCCCTAGGAGCACCATCAAATTTATCATAACCAAATGGAAAGAACATGGCACAACAGCAAACTGGCCAAGAGACGGCCGTACACCAAAACTCATTAACCGGGCAAGGGGCATTAATCATAGAGGCAGCACAAAGATCTAAGGTAACCCCAGAGGAGCTGCAGAGTTCCACAGCAGAGACTGGAGTATCTGTACATAGGACGACAATAAGCCGTACGCTCCATAGAGTTGAGCTTTATGGCAGAGTGGCCAGAAAAAAAGTCATTACTTTCAGCAAAAAACAAAATTGCACGTTTTGAGTTTGCGAAAAGGCATGTGGGAGTCTCCCAAAATGTATGGAGGAAGGTGCTCTGGTCTAATGAGACTATAATTAAACATTTTGGCCTTAAAAGAAAACGCTATGTCTGGCGCAAACCCAACACATCACATCACCCAAAGAAAAAAAATCCCCACAGTGAAACATGGTGGTGGCAGCATCATGCTGTGGTGATGTTTTTCAGAATTCGGGACTGGGAAACTGGTCAGAGTTGAGGGAATACAGGGATATTCTTGAGCAAAACCTGTACCACTCTATGTGTGATTTGAGGCTAGGATTGAGGTTCACCTTCCAGCAGGACAATGACCCCAAACACACTGCTAAAGCAACAGTTGAGTGGTTTAAGTGGAAACATGTAAATGTGTTGGAATGGCCTAATCGAAGCCCAGACCTCAATACAATAGAAAATCTATGGTCAGACTTAAAGATGGAAGTTCACAAGCGCAAACCATCCAACTTGAAGGAGCTGGAGCAGTTTTGCAAGGAGGAATGGGCAAAAATACCAGTGGTAAGATGTATCAAGCTCATAGAGACTTATCCAAAGCGACTTGGAGCTGTGATAGCCACAAAAGCTGGCTTTACAAAGTATTGACTTTAGGGGTGAATAGTTATGCACATTGACTTTTTATGTTATTTTGTCCTATTTGTTGTTTGCTTCACAATAACAAAAAACAAATCTTCAAAGTTGTGGGCATGTTCTGTAAATTAAATGATGCAAATCCTCAAACAAGCCATGTTAATTCCAGGTTGTGAGGCAACAAAACACGAAAAATGCCAAGGGGGTGAAAACTTTTGCAAGGCACTGTATGGTGCAAATTGTCGGACATCTTATATGGGCAGATGTACACTCTAATGACTATTTTCTCATTTTGACAAATTAGTCTTGGCCTTCAGAAAGGTGTGCTGCACAAAGGGCCAGTTTAATGGCAACTAACAAGGGTTCCCTTTTAAACCCCTCCATTGCTTAAAGTGGTAGTAAACCACGACTGGCAAAAAAAAAAATCCCCTGCAAAGGCAATGGCATAATGTGCTAGTATGCATCAAAATACTTACCTTAAAATGAAGCCATCCAGCAGTGCGCTGTCACCGCTGACAGGGCTTCCTTCTTCACCCGGTCTTCCTTCCTTGTTTGCGGGCTCCTGCTGTATGAGTGGCTGGAGCCAGGTTGAGGTTGCATGCAGCGCAGAGCTCTGAAGGTCTGGCACAGTATGCTAGACTTTAAGAGCGCATGCACTGGTGACGTCACCAGCTGCATCCATTGGGAATATCTCCTAAACACCAGGAGATATTCAATGTACCTACAGGTAAGCCTTATTATACGCTAACCTGTAGGTACTAGTCCAAAAAAATACATAACTACTGTTTTAAATTACAAACATCAAGAGTCAACAAGTGCTGAAAGTGAAACAAAAGTTTGAAACTGTATAAACCAGTTTTCTTCAAGTCAGCCCCAGGCCAGATGTCACAACTATGCTAAATAAAAACTTGTTTTAAAAAGATTGAACATTGGTCAAAATTAAACAACTAATTTCTTTTATTTAGAAATTATGATGGAAATCACTTTGATAAATGATAATTAAAAACAATAATTTTTTCCTGTCAGAAAGACAAGCCCCATAAAAAATGATTACATCTCTAGATCGGTCAAAAGAGAAAGCCCAGCTTGCAGCATTTGCATGTGCAGCCTGTTTCCTCTCACTATGGTAATCAGTGAGCTTGATCTCTGAGAGAAGGATCTAGCTGTCACTGCATACAAGCTAAGGCTATGGGGTATAGAGGAAAGGTGCTGAACATAATCAAGCAGAGGAAGGAGGGTGCAAAAATCATAATGAAGAGAGAAAATTGTGTGAAAATGAGTGTGTGGAATTGAGCGAGGAAAAAAAAAAACCCAAAACATGGAAAAAAAGGGAAAAAGCAGGAGGAGGGGAGAGGGGGAAAAAATGGTACAGCACAAATGGGGAAGGAAACAAAGGGGAATGAAATCTAAGCATCAACCAAGGTAATGCCGCGTACACACGATCAGGATTTTGGTCAGAAAAAGATATGATGGCTTTTGCGACGGGATTCCGCTCAAGCTTGCCTTGCATACACACGGTCACACAAAAGTTTGCTGAACTTCCGACTGTAAAGAACGATGTGATGTACAACACTACGGCGAGCCGAGAAAATGAAGTTCAATGCTTCCGAGCATGCGTCGAATTGTTTCCGAGCATACGTAGAAATTTTGCGCGTCGGAATTTGTACAGACGATCGCATTTTCGGATAGGAACTTTTTCCGACCGAAAAATTGAGAACATGCTCCCAATCTTTTGCTGGCTGGAATTCGGCCAGCAAAAGTCCAATGGAGCATACACACAGTCGCATTTTCCGACCAAAAGCTCGCATCGGTCTTTTCCTGGCCGAATTTCTGATCGTGTGTACGTGGCATTACACTATCATGTATCAAGGGTCCTAATACAGTACGTGACCAAAGCTGATCATACACTAGTAGAATTTTGTTTTCTTAACATGGTTTCTAATGGTTAGGTTGGCCAAAACAACATTTGTTCAGTAGTGACTAGAAAATTCAAAGAAGTAGGATGGAATAAACAAACAGAATTCTAGCTGTGAATGTAGTTTTTGTTCGGGGGGGGGAAAAAAATCATACCTAGTGTAAAGAAAACTGTTATGTATTAATTGATTTATTTATAACAGGTATTTATATAGCGCCGACAATTTATGCAGCGCTTTACTTAGATATTGTACATTCACATCAGTCCCTGCCCTCAAGGAGCTTACAATCTAAGGTCCCTGACTCACATTCATACATAAACATACTAGGGCCAATTTAGACAGGAGCTAATGAACCTACCAGCATGTCTTTGGAATGTGGGAGGACACCGGAGTACCCGAAGGAAACCCACGCAAGCACAGGAGAACATGCAGATTCCAGGCAGGTTGTGCCATGGTTGGGATTCAAACTGACGACCCCAGTGCTGCTAGGTGGAAGAGCTAACCACTTAGCAACTGTGGTATGGAACCCATGGACAAGATACTATATATCTGATCTGCATTTTTTGTACACAAACTCTGTATTGGTGGACAAAGACTTAACAAGTGAGGCAGCTGTGTTGGTAAATATCAGGATAAATATTAGTGCCACAGAAAGCTTGTATCTTCTGAATGAGTTTCAATGCAAGATTATTTTATTTGATCTGAGGATATGTTCAACCACATCAGTCTTAACAAGGTTGCGTCTGATAGTGTGATATGTTTATCAGAAAATCACTCATTTTGAAGGGCCCCTCTTGCAGTGCCTGCTTTCCTCTTGCAGTTTCCCGCTGATGTAGGTGCTGCCTATTGGCTGCCAGAATTTTCAATCATAGGGTTCTTACAGTGAGTCCTCAAAGGGTTCTGAAGTCCTCCATCAGTAACATCATGACATCACAATGTGAAGGGGGGGCAGTATAAAGAATGGTCATCTGGCCTGAAGTGCTGCTTCTGATCACCACACTCAATTAGCAGAAGAGGCATCGTGGATAATCATGTGACAGCAGACTTGGGTAAGTAAAAAAGTATTGAAAGCTTTTAAAAGTAATGAAAAGCGGGGAGCAGGTGAATAAGGGTCATTGGGACCTTTTCCCCTTGAGTTGGTCTAAAATATGTGGACATACCTATTATTTTACATTTAAAATGTTTTTTTTAAATATCTATTGTTACATTAATAAACATTTCTTTAAAGATGAGAGCAAATGGAGGGGATGTGAACAAATGTCAAGGGCACAATATAATTTATACAGTACATATAATCTATAGTCCAGTATGTACTGCCCTGGATCTAAGGGGAAAAAAAACATGTTTTAGGTAGAACATTCACAATCACTTTTTAGAGATAAAAAATTCTCCTGTTTGACAAACAGGTACAGCTCATAGAGAATTATGATGACTGCACTGCCAGGCAAAGACGTGCATTTTGGTAACCATGACAACCTATCCTCAATGTTATAATCATTTGCTGCTCTAGCTGCCTACACACATACTCTATTAAAATTAATATGTATATTAATAAATGCAAGCACTTAATTCATGAACTTCTGGCATTGAAAGGGTTAAGATTAGTGATGTCCTTTGAGTATTTAAAATGACCTTATGCTGCACAAGGTATTAAGCCATATAGTAAAGTCCAAGTGATTTTTTTTTTTTTAGATAACTTGCAATACAATTTTCTTGGCTTGTTATCCAATATACAGTACTCGATTTAATGAGAAAGAAGAGCATAGTGATAGCAAATAAAACTCCAAATTAGCCCGTGCCTGCCAACGTCTGTCAACCTACATTGTCAACATTGTGCATTACAAGGAATAATGTACCTCTGCCCTAAATTATTAAAGGAAAACATAGACTTACTGTAGCACCCTCCTAGGTAGGTTGCTGGGATGATAAGTACATTTTTCTTTGGCTCCTCTGTAATCATTGAAGCACCTAGTGATTTCTCTGGGCTGCACTAGTCACAGGCTGCAGGTTTCATTGGTTCCCCACTGCATTCTTGAGGCTTCCAGAACATAGAAGGCTGGGAAAGTCAAATGAACAGCTTGAATATTTATTGTGCTGCAGCCAATACCTGGGGAGATGTACCCAGTAGGTAGCTGGGGGGACAAATATTCTAGGGTCTGGAGAAGCCCTGCCTCCCAGCCTCAAGGGCTGCTGCCCCATTGAGGCATTTCTGCTGGAATCTGCCAATGTTCATCGAGGTCCCAGCCATAGCAGAATTGGGGGAGGACAGTGTGGGGTACAGCTGAAAGTTAATGTGTTTCATGCTACAGCTAGCGCTTACTCATAACCAATGATGACCATTGTTATGAGTAAGCACTAGCTGTAGCATGATACGTGTTAATGTTCAACTGTGTCTCTCAGAGACAGCTCTTACGGGGTCTCAGTTCTGACTTTCCCTTTGTTTCTGACTTAAAGACTGTTCAAAGAAGTTTCACCTAGTGAAACATGTCCTCCTGTTACAAGTCTGCATTTTTGTTGTAACCCATTCCACACCAACCCCTCCCCTGTCAGTAGCGTAGCGTGGGGGGTGTGGAGGGGGTCATTTAGGGGGGCAAAATTCCACGCCAGTGTGTGTCACTACTGGCTGCCTCCTCCTAATTTAAATTTCCTGTGTCCCTGCGCTCTGGCCGCCATGTTCAGTCTCCGGCAGCCTGTGATTGGGCGTATGGGGTCATGTGTGGCGGCGTGGCTGGCCTGCCCATGATCGCGGTTGCTCCTGGAGTCCCGCCTCCGCACATGTTCAGTCTCCGGCATCCTGTGATTGGGCAAATGGGGTCATGTGCAGAGGCGGGACTCCAGGAGCAACCGCAATTGTGGATAGGCTAGCCCCGCCGCCACACATGATCCCATATGGCCAACTGGGATTGGTGCCAGGGACTGAACATCGCAGAGCGTGGGGGACACAAGAAATGGAAATTGAGCCAACACTGTCTTCTCCTCCTCCTCCAGACCGATGGAGAACAAAGAAGAAAAAGTGAGACTCCCTCTTAAGAGTAGAGTCATGTTGCTAGCCCCGGGAGGATGGACACGGTCTGGGGAGAGGGAGCAGCCAGCCAGCCAGAGAGAGAGAGTAGAAGAGCAGCTAGAGTCACGCCGTGTAGTGGTCAGTATAGGAATACTGTAGGTAGGATAGTGTAGTGGTCAGTATAGTGGTCAATGTAGTGTAGTGGACAGTACAGTGGTCAATGTAGTGTAGTGGACAGTATAGTGGTCAATGTAGTGTAGAGGACAGTATAGTGGTCAGTGTAGCACAGTGTAGTGTAGTGGTCAGTGTGGTGTAGTGTAGTGGACAGTATAGTGATCAGTGTAATGGTCAGTGTAGTGTAGTGGTCAGTGTAGTTGCATAGTTACATAGTTGGTGAGGTTGAAAAAAGACACAAGTCCATCAAGTCCAACCTATGTGTGTGATTATATGTCAGTATTACATTGTATATCCCTGTATGTTGTGGTCGTTCAGGTGCTTATCTAATAGTTTTTTGAAACTATTGATGATCCACGCTCAGACCACCACCTGTGATAGTGTAGTGAACAGTGTAGTGTAGTGAACAGTATAGTGTAGTGGACAGTATAGTGGTTAGTGTAGTAGACAGTATAGTGGTCAGTGTAGTGTAGTGGACAGTGTAGTGTAGTGGACGGTATAGTGGTCAGTGTAGTACAGTGTAGTGAACAATATAGTGGTCAGTGTAGTGTAGTGGATAGTGTAATGGTCAGTGTAGTGTAGTGGTCAGTGTAGTGGTCAGTGGACAGTGTAGTGTAGTGATCAGTGTAGTGGTCAGGTAGGTCAGTGCAGTGGTCAGCATAGGAATCAGGTTGGTCGGTGTAGTGGTCAGTATAGGAATCAGGTAGGTCAGTGTAGCTGTCGGTGTAGGAATCAGGTAGGTCAGTGTAGTGGTCGGTGTAGGAATCAGGCTGGTCAGTTCTATTGTAGGAAGGGAAGGGACTCGGGGAGTGTAGTGATCAGTGTAGTGTATTGGACAGTATAGTGGTCAGTGTAGTGTAGTGGTCAGTGTAGTGTAGTATAGTGGTCAGTGTAATGGACAGTGTAGTGGTCAGTGTAGTGTAGTGGACAGTATAGTGGTCAGTGCAGTGTAGTGTAGTGGACAGTATAGTGGTCAGTGTAGTATAGTGGTCAGTGTAGTGTTGTATAGTGGTCAGTGTAGTGTAGTGGACAGTATAGTGGTCAGTGTAGTGTAGTGGTCAGTGTAGTGTTGTATAGTGGTCAGTGTAGTGTAGTGGACAGTATAGTGGTCAGTGTAGTGTAGTGGTCAGTGTAGTACAGTGTCGTGAACAATATAGTGGTCAGTGTAGTGGACAGTATAGTGGTCAGTGTAGTGTAGTGGTCAGTGTAGTACAGTGTAGTGGACAATATAGTGGTCAGTGTAGTGTAATGGTCAGTGTAGTGTAGTGGATGACACCCAGATCTCAATCCAAGCGAGAATGATGTCTGTGTGTGTGTGTGTGTGTGTGTGTGTGTATATATATATATATATATAAACTCCTTATGACAATCAGCTCACATCCAATTCCTCCACAACATCTGCAAATGGTGGCTCCTCATAAAAGGCCACAGAAAGGCACGTATAGTGTAATAATGTCTTTTTAATGACTTAAAAACAACACTTAAGCAACACTTACAAATCCAAGTTCGTATGGTGTAAGGTACAGGTAAAAATGGGATTCAGCTGTAGAGGGAATCAGAGTTTGTTCCGGCAACTTGCAAGTGTGTATAACACTCAGCGTACATCCCAGCTATATGGAAGAACAAAGGACTCATGTGCTGCATGTCGAGCCTCACTTTCAATATATTTCACACTCATGCGCGCGTCACGAGCGTGAAACTTATTGAAAGTGAAGTTCGACACGCAGCACACGTGTCCTCTGTTTCTGCATATAGTTGGGATCCACGCGGAGACGCACGCTGAGTGTTATACACACTTGCAAGTTGCCGGACCGGACTCTGCTTCCCTCTATAGCTGCATCCCGTTTTTACCTGTACCTTACACCATACGTACTTGGATTTGTAAGTGTTGTTTTTAAGTCATTGAAAAGACGTTATTACACTATCCGTGCCTTTCTGTGGCCTTTTATGAGGAGCAGATGTTGTAGATGTTGTGGAGGAATTGGATGTGAGCTGATTGTCATAAGGAGTTGTGTGTGTCTATCTATCTATCTATCTATCTATCTATCTATCTATCTATCTATCTATCTATCTATCTATCTATCTATCTATCTATCTATCTATCTATCTATCTATCTATCTATCTATCTATATCTCATTCCCACTTGGATTGAGATCTGGGTGTCCTTATACAGCAGACTCATGCTGCAACATGAACAAAGGGAACATCGGATGAAAGAAGTCTGTCTGGTTTATTACAAACTAAAGAGGTGTCATCCCAGTGGGCGTTATAATATTTAGAGGTAAACCCCCATCCCAATTATTCTACAAAACCAAAGTACACTCCGCAGGAGTGCAACTCCTCTAATGGGACTTTTATCGTAGGGTCACCTCTAATAAAAGTAGGAAATAGTAGAATTTTTATAAAAATTGTTTACATTTATTGAAATATCCGTATAAAAATCATTAACATGACCTAACAATACATAAATTAAAATGGATGCATGTAAGTGAGGATGAAAAAATTCTACAAGACAATGACCAATTGTAATGATACAGATAGATTGAACACCAATAATTATAAAACCCGACGTTTCGAGGTAAGCAAAGGGTTGACCTCTTCTTCAAGGGTAATGACAATTGGTCAGGAAGATTATTTCATCTAAAAGGTTAACAAAAGCAGAATAGGAGTAAATGGACAAAAACATATCTCAAGCATTCACAGCAAAAACAGCAGAGAGTCTATAGTTTACATTGCATGAATCATTTACATTGATTACAGCACTTATTAATTTTAAGTATGTGTATATAAAATATATACTGACCACTCAAGTTCATATGAAAGTTTCCATGGACATTCTCAGCATCCAGTAGGAAATAGTATATATAAAACACAAAGCGCTGTGATGCTAAATAGCTGATAATTACACATAAAACCAAGTGAGGCTGCTATCAAAAGAGAGAGTTTTCAGAGTCATGTAAAAAGAATAAATAATGATATTTGAAGCGCTTCACAATGTGCATGAAAATGAATATATAAGAATAAATATAAATAGTCAAATAAATCCAGCGGTGAGTAAAAATTCCTAAAAAAAATCCAGCAATCAAAATAGTGTAAAATTATAAAAAATTAGTGACACCAAATGTGTAAAAAATTCACATAAAAAATCCACATAAAAATAAATATATAGGGATGTATTCAGAAGGTTCAATTATACAGGTGTAGAATCCTGATTGGTATAGAGCTTTTGATCACTAGCAAAGCTGTTTAAAAACACTTGCTTAATTAAGGTGCTCATTGATAGTACCAATGTGTTTTTTGCTTCTATTCACAACCAATGTGAGAATCATAAACAGGCAGATAAGAGAAAAAAAACAATCATTGTGCAATAGTTAGGATACCAAGGTACACAGGCAAAACTTCAATCCACTTACGTGTGCCTTATAATGATAAGGCATATGCAGGTTTTACTATAGCAGTCAGCCGCCTTAGACAGGAGCAGATTCAGTGCAGTACACTGTGTGAAACTGCTGATCTGCACAGAGCGTCCTTGGCTCCTCCCACGCGTAACATCACAGTCACGTGACTTTTTCAAGGATGATCCTTGAAAAAGTCACGTGACTGTGATGTAACGCGTGGGAGGAGCCAAGGACGCTCTGTGCAGATCAGCTTTGACATAGCACTTCAGGTGAAGCACTTTATTTTGAAGCATTTGCACTTTAGCATCACACGGTGTTTGGAGCACATTTAAGAAGATTCATTGTTTTTGTTTTATAGCAATGTCAGATACAATATGAACTTTTATTTTAATTGCATTTATATCCACCTTATATGTATTAAGTCTGTTTGTATTGCACTACTGTTGCGCCCTTCACTGTTTTATATTTTTTGCTTAGTAGTATCACTAATTTTAGGAGCAGCATCAGGTTGTGATAGTGCTTGATATTGGATTTGTCGCCGCACCCATTTTTTTCATTTTATCTTGGTGTATAAACATGTATATGTATATGGGGCTAAACAGGCATGTCTGAAAACATCAGATACACATCCCCAACTCAGGAACTTACAAAGTTCAAGTTTGGTAAAGTGAAGGCCATATGAGACATTAGTATCCCAAGACTGTGTTGATGTTGTCTTCCTCAGATGAGGTGAACTCACCCCTCTAAAATCCAAAATTTAAAGCCACATACACATAGAGGCATAAATGTTAAATGTCTCTTATGATCCCCTGCCTAAAATGTGTGTAGGTACAAACAGGTTAGTTTTTAAAGCCCCAAAACACACAGTGTGCTATCTCTCATCACAGGGTATAAATGTACGTGTTTTGGGGGTGCAACCCCTTCCTCATAACTAAAGTGGGTAAGAGGAAGGGGTTGCACCCTCGGAACACGTCCATTTATACTCCACGATGGGAGCTAGCACATGTTGACCCACTGTGTGTTTTGTGGCTTTAGCAAACTAGATGTAGGGAAAGACACACATTTTAGGCATGGGATCATGAGGGAAAAAATAATCTTTTGGCAAAAATTGTGGGCATCTTCAAATTTTGGCTTTGCGATTCTTAAAAACACATTAAGATTACAATTAACATTACTTAGGGCAGTGTTTCCCAACTCTCCTTCTCCAGATGCATTCTCAGGTCATGTTTTCTATATTTTTGGCTTTTGTCACAGGTGATGATGTAATTTTCAAGGTTAGTAATTCACACAGTTGTTTTTATACCGAGGAAAATACAGAAAACAGGACCTGGTGGTGTACCTAGTGGAGTGGAGAAACACTGATCTCGGACACTAAAGCCTAGGTTCACATTGGAGTGATTTGTCATGCGATTTGAGAGATAAAATTGCATGAGAAGTCGGAGCCTATTGGAGGCAATGGCACTGTTCCAATCGGTGCAACACCAAATTAGCAGCAAAGCAACAATTTGCAAAAGTAGTTCCTGCACTACTTTTGCCAATTTCAGGTGCGACTTCAATAGACATCTGGGCATGAAGCCACACAAATGTCTATCAAGTATAGCACCTGAAATCGCGCTGACCTTGCTACTTAGAAATTACGCAACTTCAAGTGAAGTAGCGCGATTTCCAAGTAGCATCAGTGTGAACCAGGGCTTAAAAGTCAGAAAAACATGTTAAATATGAAAAGTGCAAACAGGAGCCAACAAGTGGAACAAAACTTCAGCCCAGGCCAGATGAACTTAAAATTTGGCAAGCATGTCGATAATCACGTATTCTTCTCTGTAAAGCAGTGGCAGCCTCCTTTATTTTCTCAAGATCATTTAAACACTGCATCATATCTGCACTCATTTGGCCAATTGTACATCTTGGAAGTTAGTGACCTTGTAAGAAGAGAAGAAAGTATTAAGGGAACGAGAGCCTACATAGTGAATTATGGTCAAGTTACTAGTCAAATTGTTTAAATACTTACCTACCCAATCCACTGTTGCTTGCAACCTGCTTGCCCTTCAGACACCTACACTACTAGATATGTACACACTGCAACTACTATGTAATCTTGGCACTGGTGCCTGGGTCTACAAAACTCAGGTACCTAGCAACACTGCCAGCTACTTCCACCTCTTCCTTCTCCATGCCAATGTTAGGGCACTACATACTTTGTCAATGTGTGGAGTGGGTGTGTGGTTTGGACATCTAAACACTTGACATGTACACACAATTGAAGCCAGATTCAAAGAATACTTACTTGTGCAAACAAGAGGCTCACGAATAGTTTCTTCCACTTCTGGGTCTTCGTTAGCCTTCTGTTTAACTTGTGTCAGGGGATGTTACATCCACAATTGGAAGGTCTGTGCTGGGTCCAGGTTTCAGATCCCACGCCTTAAAACCAACATCCTGGTTCAGCTGACCACACTCACTTTCCTCTAAAAAGAAACAATATACCATTCATTAAGACACATCGGTTTCTAGCATACTCTGTGTGACTGTGATCCCTGGGGCCTCTCCTCTACCTATGACTACCCTGGCAAGGCTGCATAAATGGGAAATGATGAGCCAGGCAGCAACCAGAAAGTGTTCTTTACCCCTTAAGTTCCGCACTAAGCCTATGGCCTTTGGCTCACCTAGAATCACCCCTGTCGGTGGCTAAATGAGTGTGTTTGAAGTTGGCACTTATGATTTTGGGGGAAAGATGGCCTTGTTGTCGCCCCTGTTGGGGCCCGAGCGAGGGTAGCCTCCCTTCGTTCCCTCTGGTGGCTTATTTATCTGTAGCATCATTTTTTTGTGCCTCCCTGTTGAAAGAACAGGAAAAAAAAAAGTTTCAAAAATAAATAAGTGGCAACCCCCCCACCAAAGGAATGTTCATATCTGCTTTATCTGCTTTAAACTTCATGTTTAAAAAACAAATTCAGACAAAGCTTAGAGAAAACATTATCTCGATTTTTCAAGACCTACTTGGAGAAAGCACATATATAGACAGCTAATTTACGTATATACATATTGGTTAGGTACAAATATTGCTTACTTTTTTTGATTACCGTATATACTCGAGTAAAAGACGAGTTGTTCAGCCCATTTTTTAGGCTGAACCCCCCCCTCGGCTTATACTTGAGCATAACAAAGCCCCGCCTCCTCCTCGTCTGTGATAGAGGAACACTGATACAATGCTGGGAAACTGTATCAGTGTTCTGTGCACGGACGAGGAGGAGGCGGGGCTTTGTTACAATGGACGGCCACCAAGCAGACTGCATAACACAGCGGGAGACACCCGCTGTTTTAGTAATCAAAGGTACGGCTGCAGGCACAATGAGGCTGCAAATGGGCACAGTGAGGCTGCAAATGGGCACAGTGAGGCTGCAAATGGGCACAGTGAGGCTGCACATGGGCACAGTGAGGCTGCAAATGGGCACAATGAGGCTGCAAATGGGCACAGTGAGGCTGCAAATGGGCACACCGACTTGCTGGAACCGTAAACTCCTGATCTGATTGAGGATGTGCAACTGCGTGACATGGCTGCTTGACTGAGTAGCTGCCTGTGGGAGCAGTAAGCGTATAGGGCTGCAGTCTCTGTATGCTGCTTGGCTGTATGAAAGTGGCTGTATAGTCGATTGCAGACTGTAGCTCTTCCATGAGGCCAAACCGCTCCCCCTTCTGCACTATCCGTAATGTTCCTGGATGGAGTTTGACTGTCCTGGCCTCGCCCCCCCATACTCCAGGAGTCTATGGGTAGCTATCCAGGCAGATAACCTTTTTCTGATTACACAATAATAGACTGCTGTTTCTTGTCTGTGTCTTTATGGGCACGTTGCAGATTTTAATACAAGTGTGACTGACACACGTGATATGCGGTAAAACTGAAAACAACAAGAATAATATAACATTACCATACAATAGTAAACATCATATAAAATAATAACTGAAATGACTAACTCCTTTCCCTAATAGCCTGTGGAGGAGGAAGGGGAAGATTGCTTACCTCCGATGCCATGGATGGGGAGAGATAACATCTAGGCAGCTGGCATAATCTTGAAAATGCTGATCCCTAAGGGGTTTTCACTTCCTGACTAAAGAGGATGTGATGATATTTATGTCACATCCTTTAAATGGCTAAACAGGTATTATTAATGTTTGGCCAGTAGGTGGCGCAAGCGTAACAGCTAACCTGGAACAAACATAATTTATAGCTTAATACTGCAGCAACACAATATACAAATTAAATGACAAGGTGAATTCTCTTTTCTAAACCTCGAGAGAGAGAAAGGTCTCCTTAGACATAATAATTATTATTATGTGGATTTATGTGCACACCTGGCACTTTACTGTTTACTTCAGCACTTTATATATCTGGAGCACAACACCATATATTGATTTTGTTTACACTTTCCTTTGGTGGGGTTTGACCTTTGTCTGTGTTTTTGCTGCAACCAAATTTTACTTTATTTTATTTTATTATTTTTTTCTTAAACTTAAGTAGCGCAGGAATATTTATTGTTTTATTTGAGTGACTGTGTGTATGCAAGACAAGTTTGAGCCAACCTCCTTCAGAAAAAATTCACGGTTTTGTTGTCGGAAATTCCGATCGTGTGTACGCAGCATTATAGTTTAAGGAACAATGACCTCCTCCCTTTCTTTGACACAGGTTAAATTGCATTGCTTGTCTGTGTGTTAACAGCTGTAGTGCCATGCAAATTGAGTGAGCTGAGTGAACTGCAAAGAGTAAAATTACCCCTTAGTAATGTACAAATATGCGTATCAAAAATGTTTGTTTTTTGAGCTGCTCAATTTTTTTTTAACCTTGGTGAACAATAGGTTTTTTTATAGCAAAGATATACCATATATAAAATCCATGTGGTAAAAATAAGTTTGACGTCAAACATTTTTTTATATTAGAAAAAGTGCACTGGTAAAACAAATAAGAGACTTTCTTTGTGGAATGTAATGTATGTTTGTGTTTTCATATGTTAATGCACTTGTTACAGGTATATAACCAGTGGTTTATTTTGTTTCTAGGCAAAAAATGGAATGTTTATCACTAAATTTTAGCAGTGTTTTATCCCTCAGATTCGATCATTGGGTTTCATTGCTTTCAGAACAAAATGAAATCACAGCTTCCATAGACAACTTTATACAAGATTGGTTTTCTTTTTCCTGGTTTGTTGGTTTTCACATGTGAATGTTTTAGGTGTTACATAGCTGTTTCCTATTCCCAAAGATCAGCCATGCTGATACTTGCAGTTCCAAGGCTTTATAGGGTAAAGGACTGATGTTACTTTTGTATAGGAGGCTTAAGACTGCCTAACTCCCTGCTGTTATTGTAATTAGTTACACACCCAGCCTGGCTGTTCAAGCTCCACTCATTGCCTCAGGCTAAGGTATGTTAATGTCCCTAGCAGTACATCTGTGTGTCCCCAAGTGTATTTCAAGCACTGTTTCCTGCCCAGTGTCACCATGCAACTCTATTTGCTCCTAGAGTTTCCTGTTTGTCTGTTTTTACGTGGCTATTTGTTAATATAGGTCTGGCCTCGTATTGTATGGTTTTGGGTGAGTCTGGAGAAGAGTTGTGCAGGAAGATTGTGTGGAGTGTTACCAGCTCTTGGCTGTTCCAAGGGCCCTCACTTTCGTTATATGTGTGGGCATACTGTATTCTCCTCAGCTAATACCCATAGGGGTCCTTCCTGTCCTAGACTCCTTGTGTACCTTAACTAGTTGTCCATGTCCTGCATGCCAGGAAGACCAGCGCCCCAGTGCTACACTATGCCCCTGTCATTCACGTGAGTCCGATCTGAAGAGTATAGGTAGTTTATTTGTATGGGTAAAAGATAACATTGCCTGATTACCAAATTGATAAAAGAGGGAATTTCTCCGATGGTGACGCACTTTCCTCAACAGGGAAAAAAAAAAAAAAGACAGTTTCACCCTACAACATACCTATAAATCCAGTTAAAAAGCCGGATGGCAATTATAGGATGGTGCAGGACTTAAGGGCCATAAACAACTTAGTTATACCCATTGCACCCATAGTGCCTGATGTGCCATCCGTCCTCACCTCCATTCCATCTGATGCTGAATATTTCTCTGTAATTGATTTAACAAACACATTTTTTTCCTCCTTCTGGAAGAGGAGACACAGCCAATACTTGCATTTTGTTTTAGAAACTGCCAGATGACATGGTGTAGAATTCCCCAGGGTTATGTGTACTCCCTTGTAGTCTACTCAGTGGCCCTCCAGACAACCTTGCGTTCCTGGACGCCCCGCCATGGTTCTGTCCTGATCCAATATATTGATGATTTATTGCTGTGTAGTCCAAGCCAGGTTGCATGCAAAGAGGATGGTTTAAATCTGTTACATTGGTTAGCAGATAATGGTCACAAGGTGTTTAGGAAAAAGCTATAATGGTGTCAGGAAACTGTTCAATACCTTGGTTTTGTGCTCACTAAAGGCGAGAGGAAAATCAGTCACAAGAGAGCTACAGCTCTAGTGGGTCTGCCCCGCCCACTTACTAAGAAGGATATGCTGTCTTTTCTTGGTATAATTGGTTACTGCCGCCAATGGATACCTGATTGTTCCTACTATGATAAACTCCTGAGACAAGCCACAAATATCGATATGCCAGATTGTGTAAAATGGAATGATGAAATGTGTAATGCTTTTGTATATCGTAAAACTGCAATGGTCACAGCTCCTGGTCTTGGATTACCGGACTATAGCAAGATGTTTCACTTATTTGCCAGGGACAACCATGATGGGAGTCCTAGCACCGGAGCATGGGGCAAACTCCGCCCTATTATATTTTTATTTTCAAAGGTTGTGCCTATGCCGGTACTGGGCATGCCTGCGTACCTCTGAGCTTTAGCATCCTGTGTGATGGTTGTGGAGATGGCTACTTGATTAACCCGGGGTTATGCAACCGCACTACACACTACTCACAATGTGTCCATCCTGTTAGGAAACGGAACATTGAAGGAGTGCAGAAAAGCATTGAATCAGGGCTCAGCTGCCAAGAGGGGAGACCATGCATACCCATAGCTAGTACAAGAGGGGATTTTAATAGAATGTATAAACAACTGACTCCATCTTAGATTCTCTTCCATTTTACATGAAGTAGAAGTGAACTTTTCGTGTGTGTGAGTTTTGCCATGTTCAGCTTAAAAGTTTGTTTAGAACCACACCCTATGAGGTACTGTGCCAAATTTGTGTCAGCAAGTTATCAGCTATTTCTTGTTATCTAGTCAAGCAGCCTAACTCTTGATAAGACAGTACTGAGTGTAAAGTTTGAATAACCCTTAGACATGTATTTTTACTGGTATATATACTACTGTTGTATTCAATAAAGTCAGAGATCTTATGAAAACACTCCAGCTTGTTTCCCGTGTCTCATGTGGTCTCTCACGGATCCGAGGATCCCAGTGGTCTGCCTAAATTAACCGAGGATAATCAGTCCAGAACCAGTCTAGAACCAGAATTCCTTTCAGTGGATAAATTCACTTAAAGTGGTTTCCATATCAATAGACAGTAGTGCCCAAAAATGATTGGGACAAGAATGAAAAATTCTGGGGTCAGAATGATAGTCTTTTTTTATATTTGTCCACATTCAATTTGCAACAGTCATGAGCTCAAAATTGTGTGTGATTGATGACCAAAAAAAATAAACAAAACTAATTATGTCCCATTTTCATACACAGGAAAGTGTCAGTCAGGAGGAGCCCGTGGCCAGCAGCCCAGAGTCCCAGATCCCTCCACTACACCCTCCTGCTAAAAGGACCGGGAAGAGCAGGAACCTGGACGAGGCCACAGCTGCCTTCCTCAGCCACGCCACTAGTGCCATCAGTACGGCCCCAGATGCAGTTGAGGCATTTGGGTGTCTGATGGCTAATAAGTTGAGGGAGATGGATGTGGAGCAAAGGAGGATGTGTGAGGAATTAATCCTGCAGCTCCTCAACAAGGGGGGGGGAGTGGACAAATTTCCTCCAAAACCCATATTTCTGATTTTGATGCCCCATCTCCACAGCCACCACAGCAACCCCACCCACCACAGCAGCCCCACCCACCACAGCAGCATGGCGGTGAGTGGCAATTCCAGCCACAAAACCCCCAACAAGCCCTCTGGGCTGGGGATTTTCAGCCCAACAATTACTAATTTGCTTTTTGTTTATTTTTTAAATTATGACTTTATTTGTTATACTTTATTTCTTTTTGTATGCATAGAATGCACTTTTTGGTTAAGTTATTTAATTTTGATTTAGATGGCCGTCAGCATGTCTAATTTATTTTATTTTTTGAATAATACACAATAAAAAAAATGTGTAGAAAAATGCCTGGCTATGTGTTTTACTTCAAATGACAGTTTGGGAGTAGGGAGGTACATTTAAAAAAATACAATGTAAAATTAACAAGGGACACCAACATAGTTGTATCTTGGATATAAAAAATGACGGGATAATGGTGTTGCGGTAACATGACCAAAAAAATAAAAAAAATAATATTATTCTTGATATCACTAGAAAAATATAGCCTTTTTAAATACGTTTGGCAGAACTCTGTCAGTATCACCAGCAAAGCAGCTTCATTATTATCCCATTAAAGAAGAGGAGAATGTGCGCTGTATTTCGACATTTCATAAATTGCCCCGTCACAAATGTTAATTCTCCGTTGACCGTTGTCTGCCGAAAATGTATAAACCTGCCATCCAACATTTGTCCGCGGAAAATCTGACAACACTTGTCCAATGGAGCGTACAAATGATCAGATTTTCCGCCAACAGCCTGTAATCACACAATTCCCCTCGGAAAATCCGATCGTGTGTATGAGGCTTTAGTGTTGGTGAACCCTAACAATAAACCTCTCTTATTTGGTCCCCTTTAATCTTTAGCAGTGTGTATAAAAAAAAGTAAAGCTCAAAAATCCTTATAATAGCTTTTAGTTACATACACGCAAATGCATTAAGAACACTGCACAGTCTATTCCAAATCAAAACATGAAGAAAATGTTTCAAATGTATTAGTTTACAAAAAGTTAAGAAAAAAGAACTTTAGGCTTTTCCAAAAAATAGCAGTGTCCCAATTTTCTTTACAAACCCAAACATTAAAATGTTTAAACTGAAACATGCTTTACCACCTTAATACAGGGCATTTTCACCCCCTTCTTTTCCCAGGTAAATTTTCAGTCTTCAGCGCTGTAACATTTTGAATGACAATTGCGCTGTCATGCAACACTGTACCCATATGAAATTTTTATAATTTTTCCCCACAAATAGAGCTTTCTTTTGGTGGTATTTGATCACCTCTGCGTTTTTTTATTTTTTGCACTATAAACAAAAGAAGAAAAAAACATAATATTTTTTTTTTTTTTGCTATAAGAAATATCCCATTTAAAAAAAAAAAAAATCTCAGTTTAGGCCGATATGTATTCTTCTACATATTTTTGGTAAAAGAAATTGCAATAAGCGTATATTTATTGGTTTGCGCAAAAGTTATAGTGCCTACAAAATAGGGGATAGTTTTATGGCATTTTTATTACTATTATTTTTTTTACTAATAATGGCTGCGATCTGAGATTTGTATCGTGACTTTGACATTGCGGCGGACATATCGGACACTTTTGACACTATTTTGGCACCATTCACATTTACACAGTGATCGGTGCTATAAAAATGCACTGATTACTGTATAAATGTCACAGGCAGGGAAGGAGTTAACACTAGGGGGTGATCAAAGGTTAAATGTGTTAGCTAGGGAGTGATTCTAACTGTGGGGGGAGGGGACTGACTTGGGGAGGAGACCGATCGGTGTCCCTATATACAAGGAACAAACGATCTGCCTCTCCTCTCCCCTTACTGGGCGTGGATCTGTGTGTTTACACACACAGATCCACGGTCCTGCTCTGTAATGAGCGATCGTGAGTGCACGGCGGTCTTCGTGGCCACTGGGCATGCATGTCAGCATCTTGGTGATGCGGCGGGCGTATGCGCAATACTGCCGGGAAGCCGAGGACGTCATACGACTCCCTGCCCAGAATGATCCCATCTGCCGGCATCATATGTCTATGGGCGGGTAGGGAAGTGGTTAATTTAGCTTTTCTGTGAATCACTGAACTAATAGTTAGTTGTATAACCACTGTTTCTGAAAACTGCTTCACATCTGTGTTGCATGGAGTCAACCAATTTCTGGAATCTCTGAACAGGTATTCCAGCCTAGGACGATTGCACTACATTCCACAATTCCTCTGCATTTCTTGGTTTTACCTCAGAAACAGCATTTTTGATGTCACCCCACAAGTTTTCTATTGGATTAAGGTCCGGGTATTGGGCTGACCACTCCATAACATTAAAATTTTTTGGTCTGGAACCAAGATGCTGCTCGCTTACTGGTGTGTTTGGGGTCGTTGTCTTATTGAAACACCCATTTCAAGGGCATTTCCTCTTCGGCATAAGGCAACATGACCTCTTCAAGTATTTTGATGTATTCAAACTGATCCATGATCCCTGGTATGCAATAAATAGGCCCAACACCATAGTATGAGAAACATCTCCATATCATGATGCTTGCGCCACCATGCTTCACTGTCTTCACAGTGTACTGTGGCTTGAATTCAGTGTTTGGCGGTCATCTGACCCAAAAGGAGCGGGGTGAACAGTGAATGAGCAATGTCACCCTCAGGCAAGATATGTGTTACTGGAAGAATCACCAGGTGAAAATAAAGAGAAAGCAAGGAAAAACGAAAACTAGCAATGTTACCACATCTAAGCACAGGTAAGCTGCAGCATATCATGTTTTTGTTTTGGGGTTTCGATATGTTTTACATTTGTGTCATCCTCCTCTCTGTGCTGTGGGTGCCAGAACTGTCTTACTCTGAATTAATGCATAGAAATGCAAATGAGGTAAAGAAGTTCTCATACATTTATGTATTTTATCTATGTATTTAATGAATGCCTGACGTTTTGCTTTTACTATTAATTGAAAGGGCTGTTCTTGTTCCAGTATAGGCTGTGCTGAGCAAAGCTAGGGCAAGCGGAGTTTGGCAGTTTTCAGCTGCACATGTAATACTGCCAGCCTGATTCTTCCAATGTTATTGTTTGGTCACTAAATTCCTTGGTGAAGGGACACACTCATGCACCTGTAGCGCTATCCCTGGAGGAGCTGCTGTATTGTTTGGGTCCTCTACCCCTGTTTCAGTGATGGCCCACCCTGTACTTGGACCTAAGTAACATTGATACACCAGAAACTATTACATAGGCTCTATTAAGCCTTGTTGACCCAGGGCATAGCACTCGAACGCACCCACACACATGTCATATTGGGTGCAGCAGCCATATTTGTGCAGCTGCTGTGTTCCAATTGACATTAATGGGTCTGCCTGCATGTGGATGCACTGAACACTTGTGCATTCCTATGCGGGTAAACACAGCCCTCACATGGGGTGTGCATTGATACGCCCTATGTGAACAAGGCCTTCAAAAGCAAAAGACCTGAAAAGGAAATTTGGTTAGAGAAAAAGTGCACACAACATGAGCACAAAATAGAATATTGCCATAGCCAAGAACAGACAGCAGTGTAATGAAAGTCAGACGTAGCATTAAAATGATCTACAGTATCTGGCAATACTATGCTCTAATTAGACCACTGGTCAGGATGAAACTAGCTACAGTCCTGCCAGTGTTGGGGCCCTTGTTTACTTGTGGTGGAGTACGCTCTTTCAACTGAGTAACCGCATAGTCCCCTTCTGGCAGAACTCCTCAGCAAACAGTGAAGGTAGCAACAATAATCACTTCAAAAAAATGTGAACACTTCAAAGTGGCCATCAGGCCTCTCACAAATTGTAAAGATCCTTTAGACTACTTCGGAACAGTAGCGAATCTGGACAGCAGCTCTAGGACAGTAGTACAGTCCTCTGAAACAGCAGCACTGTTCACAGCAGCAAATGGCTCTCTTCTCTCTGGTCTTAGTACAGCTGGCAGCAGCATGTGGTCCAGCATATCTTTCAAGTTCCGGAGGCTCTCTGCAGCTCTGTCTAACAGCAGCACATGGCCAAGGGATCTTGACACACTCTGCCCAGGCACAGTACAGTCCTCCAAGCTCTGCAGCAGCAGTCCCAAGCCATCTTTCCAAGTTAACTGTAAGGCTGCCCCCGCTCACAGCCATTCCTGTCTGCTCAGAATCCCAGGTATATACCCTCTTTCTGTAGGTCCTGGCAGATCTTTCCCCTCTGTCTGGTGGTGGGTGAGGTAAACTCAAGTTCAGTCCTCTGGCTGAAGCAGGAAACCAATGAGAGTCTTCTTCTGTGCTTTTGCAATGACCGTCAATCAACATCCCTTTCAGCATCTCCACTGCCTATCTTTGGGCAGGGAGAGCAACATTCTCCTTGATAACTATGACAAAATTCCCGGGTTAATCCTAGCATTTGCATCTCCATAGTTCTAGAAGGCTTATCTATGCCCTACAGCTACTTTAACCTTTAACCTTATATCTGCCACATCATGCTTTGCACAAACGTGCAGGAATTTTAGAGCAGAGGAAAGAAAAATGCACTTTGTAAAAAAACAAAATGCAAACAGTCCTTGCTTATTTATTATATTTTAGAAGGACTGACAGATGGGCACCAATAACACAAACCAGAGAAATAAGGTATGACAGGACACAAGAAACTCACTGAAATGTCAAAGTACTTGTGTTATGGGCAGATGTCATGTGATATCCATTACTGTCTATTTGGAGAAGGTGGTGTATTATTGTACAATAGATTTGGTTATGGAATTATAAAAGTTGGATGGATCAAAGGCATTTTCAGTCTAGGAAATAAGCACATCAATGTGTGTCTTTCTGCTAAAGTGGAAAATGAGATTATGGAAATGGCTCTGAGGATGCAGAACTGACAGCCCGAAATCTTCATCACCACTACAATTTAAAGCTGAACTACAGCCTTACCTTCTTTCAAAGTCGTACAGGCTCCTCTCCAGCTGGTAAAAGCAGCAGAATGATATTTTATCTAAGATCTGAAGCTAGATGATAAATGTATAACTAAAAGAGAAGAAATAGACAGAAGATGGCAACTATGTCTTCTACACCAGTGGTTCTCAACCTCAGTCCTCAAGTTCCCCCAACAGGCCATGTTTTGGGAATTTCTCTTAGATAAATTAGCTGTCCAAAATACCAAACCATTGACTCTGATTTAAAACACCTGTGCAAGATAAAGGAAACCCTGCAAATGTGGCCTGTTGTAGGTACTTGAGGACTGAGGTTGAGAGCCAATGTTCTACACCATCCATGGGAAATCATAACTACTTCTAATTATCAAAATTAACATTTTTATATTGTCTTCATGTGTGCCCCTTTTTCTTTTAAAACTAAAAGCACCTAAAGAGGTGCTGTAATATACACTATATTGTCAAAAGTATTGGGATGTCTGCCTTTACACGCACATGAACTTTTACCACTTCAGCCCCGGAAGGATTTTCCCCCTTAATGACTGGGCCATTTTTTGTGATGCGACACTGCGTCGCTTTAACTGACAATTTAGCGGTCATGCGAAGCTGTACCCAAACAAAATTGATGTCCTTTTTTACCCACAAATAGAGCTTTCGTTTGGTGGTATTTGATCACCTCTGTCGTTATTATTTTTTGCGCTATAAACAAAAAAAGACCAACATTTTTTTTTTTTTTTTTAATTTTTTTTTACTTTCTGCTATAATACATATCCAAAAAAATATATAAAAAAACAAATTTATTCATCAGTTTAGGCCAATATATATTCTTCTACATATTTTTGGTAAAAAAAAAAAAAAAATCTCAATAGGCGTATATTGATTGGTTTGTGCAAAAGTTATCGCGTCTACAAGTAATGGGATAGATTTCGAGACTTTTATTTATTTTTTTAATTGTTTTTACTGGTAATGGCGGCGATCTGCAATTTTTTTTAGCGGGACTGCGACATTGCAGACCTGCGGGCATGCTCCCGCGGCGCGTGGCGGGCGCGTGCCTGCTATCCGCCTTGCACGGACCGACGTACAGGTACGTTGGTTCATGCAGAAGAGCTGACCTGCTGCAGTATATCTGCGTGAGCTAATCAGCAAGTGGTTAATGGAATCCTAGTCTTAGTCCATAGGGTTCAATATTGAGTTGGCCCACCCTTTGCAGCTATAACACCTTCAACTCCTCTGGTAAGGCTGTCCACAAGGTTTAGGAGAGTGTCTATGGAAATGTTTGACCATTCTTCCAGAAGTGTATTTGTAAATTTGTATATTCGCAGTCTCCGCTTTAACTCAACCCAAAGGTGTCCTATTGGGTTCAGGTCAGGACTCTGTGCAGGCCAGTTAAGTTCCTCCATCCCAAACTCGCTCATCCATGTCTGTATGGACCTTGCTTTGTACACTGGTCCAAATCATCTTGTCGTGGAGGAATTATGGTGTGGGGTTGTTTTTCAGGGGTTGGGCTTGGCCCCTTAGTTCCAGTGAAGGGAACTCTTAAGGGGTCAGCATACCAAGACATTTTGGACAATTTCATGCTCCCAACATTGCAGGAACAGTTTGGGGATGGCCTCTTCCTGATCCAACATGACTGCGCATCAGTGCACAAAGCAAGGTCCATAAAGACATAGATGAGCGAGTTTGGGGTGGAGAAACTTGACTGCCTGCAGTTCAGGAATGAACTGATCTCAACCCGATAGAGCACTTTTGGGATAAATTAGAGCCGAGACTGCGAGCCAGTCCAACACTAATGTTGGACGAGAAGGCCCGGCTCGCAGTCTCTGCTCCTAGTCATCCCAAATGTGTTCTATTGGGTTTAGGTCAGGACTCTGTGCCACCCCCGAACTGTTCCCACAAAGTTGGGAGCATGAAATTGTCCAAAATGTCTTGGTATGCTGACGCCTTAAGAGTTCCCTTCACTGGAACACAACCCCTGAATAACAACTCTGCACCATAATCCCTCCTTCACCAAATAATTTGGACCAGTGCACAAAGCAAGGTCCATAAAGACATGGATGAGCAAGTTTGGGGTGTAAGAACTTGACTGGCCTGTACAGAGTCGTGACCTCTACACGATAGTACACCTTTGGGATGAATTAGAGCAGAGACTGCAAGCTATGATCAAACATTCCCATAGACACACTCCTAAACCTTGTGGACAGCCTTCCCAGAAGAGTTGAAGTTATTATAGCTGCAAAGGGTGGGTCAACTCAATATTGAAAGCTATGGACTAAGACTGGGATGCCATTAAAGTTAATGTGTGTGTAAAGGCAAGTGTCCCAATACTTTTGACAATATCGTGAATGTATGACATGTACAAAGTTATCACAGTATTACCAGTGGGAGATTTAGGTTCATATAAAAGGTTATCTTGGCATGCTAACCAAAACTTTTAAAAAAAACTGCTGGAGTTTAACTTTAATGAAAATCATTTTAACCACAGTGATAGAAGCATGAAAGGTTGGTGCAAGTGTACGGAACAGAAGCCATGGGCAGAAAAGCGATGATTCAAATGCTTTCGCGTCAGGAAGGAAACGACTGAGGATAAGCCATCGACAAGCAGAACCCCAAACATGAGTACATCAAATGCTGGCACAAGATCAGCGACTGACTCTACGATTGATGGTGGAGGAATTGGAATCTGGAATTTTTTTTTTTTTTACACATTATGATTGCTTATAGCAGTAAATTTAATTGTTATAAGCAACCATTTTTACCGAATGAAATAGATTCATTCAGTGTTAACTATTGTGGTTCATTATGATTGGCCACAGCTAAACACATGTTACAGATGGGCTGTGATTGGCTCTGTCTGTACCATGTGATCACTGTGACCAATCACAGATATTAACACAATAGAATAAAATGAATGACATGAATCAAAGCCATTAATTGTTTACAATTGTCATGTGATCTGTTGTAATCGGTCACAGAGATCACATGGTACCGGCAGCGGCCGGTATACTGAGCAGTCAAAAAATTGTGGCATTTGCTTAACGTAATACAAGCCTTTAATTCTTTGGAATACTCCTAAATGTTATAAAGAAATGAAGAGAAATTGACAAAACATTACAGGTTATTTTCATTTAATAAGTGCCCCTTATGGAAAATAAATCTAACATTTAATTGAATGAGAGACTGAAAACAGTAAATTCATAGCACAATTGTTTGTATTGTTAAATCGGTACAAACAAATCTGAAACAATAAAAAGTTAGGGTGGCCATAAACAAACTAATCCATTTATGGTTACCTTAGGGTGCAATATCATGTTCAATGTAAGATGTTCCAACTTTTTGGAAAGTCCCTTTGAATTGTGCCTGTGAAGTTAACCATGCCTTTGTTTTAGCTGGGTGTCTGATGAGCCTCACAGGACACTGTGGGGGTCCTAGATTTACAGAGGATAGAAACATGACTCTCTGTCTATTGTTCTTGTGATGTCAACACCTTACTAAAGCCTGGTACACACTTTTTTTTTTTAACCCGCTGGGTTGAATGAAAAAAAAAACTGTCAGCTCCGGTCGGAGCCGCTGTACTAACTATGCAAAGTTAGTATAGTGATCTCCCCTGCTGAGCTGTTGTGTTCTCACAGGGGGACGCCTCCCCCCCCCCCCCCAGAACATTCCGATTAGCGCTCTCTCCCATTGGCTGAGAGCGCTGATCAGGAGTCGTTCCGCTTTTGGTTTTCCAGCATGCTCGTCTGACAAAAGCCGTACAGGGTGGCATACACATGGGCCGAATGTCGGCTGTTTTTTTAAAATCAGCAGATGTTTCCCGACATTCAGCCTATGTGTACGGGACTTAATGCTAGCCTGAGTTTTACATGAAAAGAAAAACATACATATAATGAAATGACCAATATCCATCCATCTTCTGCATTACATCCATTCATTGCACCTTTTTTTTTTCCACAGGTTGTAGGAAAGAAATTTGCACGATTCCCCCATCAACACAGACAGTACTGACAGGGGAATCCCTCCTGCCGAGCAATTGTCTGCTCCCGGTGGGGGGTGCAAGGGAAGCCAGCTGCAAGAGAATAAGGCAGGCTGGTTGTATCCAAGTTGATCGATTGATCAACTTGATACATTCAGCCTGCCCATTAACAGTTCGAATCTCGGACGGTTCAGCAGGAACTGGCCAGGATTTGAACCGTGTATGGCTGACCTAACTTAAAGTGAAAGGGTAGAAAAAATTCTAGGAGCAATGCAGACTTCTCCAAAAATTCCTTCAAGCTGCAGCAAATAGATTGCATGTAATAATTCCAAGGAGCCAGCTGCTTGGCAAATGGCTCTTCCATTGATTTTACGAAAAGTGCTGTAGTACTGCCAGTAAGGATTCTGTGAACATATAGTAAATATATAGTAAATATAGATCAGCATTTGCATGGATATTTTAATTTCTTCATCTGAAAAGTCCTCGGACTCAAGATGGGAACAAACAGCATGCAGACTTATTCCACTGACTTAAAACTTTGATCCAAGTCTGAAAAGATGGCATCCATTGTTGGAAAGAACACAATAACTTTGAAGACATTTTCAGTGTCCAGAGCTTTAAAATTTCTGTCAACCTTCCTTTGATAAAGCTGATAAATATTCAGTATTTTCTTGGGAGGCTCCATGAAATCAGCAAACACTTTAGCTTCAGACAGTAGAGCTCCCAGAGGAACTTTTTTTTCTTTTCTTTAGACAAAGCTATGATATTCGCAGCATATACAGTGTCTTGCAAAAGTATTCACCCTCCTTGGCATTTTTCGTGTTTTGTTGCCTCACAACCTTGAATTAACATGGATTGTTTGGGGATTTGCATCATTTAATTTACAGAACATGCCCAAAACTTTGAAGATTTTTTTTTTATTGTAAAGCAAACAACAAATAGACAAAATAACAGAAAAAGTCAATGTGCATAACTATTCACCCCCCTAAAGTCAATACTTTGTAGAGCCACCTTTTGCAGCTATCACAGCTCCAAGTCGCTTTGGATAAGTCTCTATGAGCTTGCCACATCTTTCCACTGGGATTTTTGCCCATTCCTCCTTGCAAAACTGCTCCAGCTCCTTCAAGTTGGATGGTTTGCACTTGTGACCAGCAATCTTTAAGTTTGACCACATATTGACCACATATTTTCTATTGGATTGAGGTCTGGGCTTTGACTAGGCCATTCCAACACATTTACATGTTTCCCCTAAACCACTCAAGTATTGCTTTAGCAGTGTGTTTGGCAGTGTGTTCGCCTTCCAGCCATTGTCCTGCTGGAAGGCGAACCTCTGTCCTAGCCTCAAATCACACACAGAGTGGTACAGGTTTTGCTCAAGAATATCCCTGTATTTAGCACCATCCATCTTTCCCTCAATTCTGACCAGTTTCCCAGTCCCGACTACTGAAAAACATCCCCACAGCATGATGCTGCCACCACCATGTTTTACTGTGGGGATGGTGTTCATTGGGTGATGTGATGTGTTGGGTTTGCGCCAAACAAAGCATTTTCTTTGATGACCAAAATTTCAATTAGTCTTATCAGACCAGAGCACCTTCCTTCATACATTTTGGGAGTCTCCCACATGCCTTTTCGCAAACTCAAAACGTGCCATTTTGTTTTTTGCTGAAAGTAATGGCTTTCTTCTGGCCACTCTGCCACAAAGCCCAACTCTGTGGAGCGTACGGCTTATTGTCGTCCTATGTACAGATACTCCAGTCTCTGCTGTGGAACGCTGCAGCTCCTCCAGGGTTACCTTAGGTCTCTGCCTCTCTGATTAATGCCCTCCTTGCCCGGTCAGTGAGTTTTGGTGTGCGGCTGTCTCTTGGCAGGTTTGCTGTTGTGTCATGTTCTTTCCATTTGGTTATGATAGATTTGATGGTGCTCCTAGGGATCATCAAAGATTTGGATATTTTTTTTATAACCTAACCCTGAGTTGTACTTCTCAACAACATTGTCCCTTACTTGTTTGGAGAGTTCCTTGGTCTTTATGGCAGTGTTTGGTTAGTGGTCCCTCTTGCTTAGGTGTTGCAGCCTCTGGGGACTTTCAAAAAGCTGTGTATATGTAATGACAGATCATGTGACACATTAAGTGCACACAGGTGGACATCATTTCACTAATTATGTGACTTCTGAAGGTAATTGGTTTCACCAGACCTTTTTAAGGGCTTCATAACAAAGGGGGTGAATACATATGCACATGCCAATCATCAGTTTTTTATTTCTGAAAAATAGTTTTATGTACCGTGTTTTTCGCTCCATAAGATGCACTTTTCCCCTCCCAAAAAATGGGGGAAAATGTCTCTGCGTCTTATGGAGCGAATACTGACCAGGCACCGCTGCTGCCGAGCAGTATGGCTGCATAGATCCAGAGCTCCGCTCTGCACCAGGGAATTGGCTTCAACATCACAGCCCAGGACCTCTCCAGCAGCGATCCATCTAGCCTCCTGGCGTGCTCATACCCTGCAGACCGTCCGGACATGTGGAGATGCCGCCAAGATCCGCCGGAGGTGAAAAAATGATCGCTTTCTACCCGACCATGCAGAGCGGGCTTCACCAAAATGGCAGTGGGAGTAACAATTCCTACTCGGCTCAAGCAGCAAGCGCAGGCTCAGAAGAACCTGTCATTACAGGTGAGCAAACTTCAACCATGCCCTGGAGGTTAACCCCTTATCTCCCTCCACAAGCAAAGTGAAATCAAGGACCCACATAGATTCTGGGGAGCCAGATGTATCTTCTCCTCTTATGGATGTGGCAGACTCCTCTCCTTCACAGCATCCTCCTGCCGCTCTCCCAGACCCCACTGCACAGTTTCCAACTACAGGCCAGCCCAGCTAAGATGCGTCACTATGAAAGACATGCCCATGTCACTGAGGGCCTCTATACCAGCATATGGTGGTGGAATGCACCCCATCCTGTCAGTGCAAGCCAGGTGGCTATCGTTTCCTCAGTCTACAATTTTAGTACACCAAAATTATTTTAGTACACCATTTGGTTCATAATATTGTTTTCCTGTTTTCCTCCTCTAAAACCTAGGTGCGTTTTATGGTCAGGTGAGTCTTATGGATCAAAAAATACGGTATATATTTTTCTAATTTTACTTCACCAACTTAGACTTTTGTGTTCTGATCCATCACATATAATTCAGATTAATAAAACATTGTAAGTAATCTGATAACTCTCCCACAGAGTGTGCAGCATTTGTCATTTTTTATTTTCAAGCACTCTTTCCAAAGCGTTTAAAATACTTGGAAGATTTTGTGTGATTGGCTGAACTTCTTCAATTGTGGAACTCCATCTTCTTCATGAAAAGAGTTCCATCTCTTAGGACTGTTGCTGGATAGAATATGCAGCCTATTTATACTTCAAAGGTGGTCTTCATTTCAGAGGAGCTTGAAGCTCCATGTACACCAACAGGATTTAAATAATGCACTGCACACAGCCAACATACTTTATACTACTGCTGAATTTTGGATCTTACACCTCTATTCCTGATGTGTTGACTCCATTATCACAGCCTTGACCTCTACAGTATTTGGCACCGATGCCATGTCCACACAATCTTGAGAGCATAATTTTGGCAATTTCTTCACTATTCTACTCAAAGAAATCAAAGAATTCCAGGAACCTTTCTTGAATGCACCATTTTTCTTTAACTGCACATTTTGCAGAATAATAACATTCTGTTCTAAGTGTAATATATAAGGTGTTGTATCAAAAATCATAGACAAATATGATTCTTGCCTTTCAGCTAGTATGGCATCCAAAACATAGTATGCACATATATTGATGAATTTGTTTTGTGTGGATGATAATAGAAAATGTGCAAGTAGGTTTCTTTTTCTTGCCTGTATTCCTCTTTCTTCAAATTTGAGACAAGTTTGAGAACTCAAAGAAAGTTACAATTATTAATGCCTCTAATTGTTCGAAAGCCTCTCCCCTATAACCCTGACCTGGTGGTTGCTGGGTCTGCAGGCCTTTACCAAAAACGGGCCCCTCAGACACTGCCTCTATTTGAATGAGTAAGGAGTAAATAATACCCTTAGTCATTCACACACATAAAAAGTAAACAGTAAATAAACAAATTTACACTTTTTCACAAGTCTTTCATTAAAAAAAAAAATCTTTGTAAAGCCATTCTCATCCATATCATCTAGGAATGCAGATCCACGTCAGTATCTGGGGACCCACAACGGTTTGGCTTATTTCTATCTATATAATAAATAAGACTCAAACCCAAACCAACCAGCATTTCTTTTTTATTGGAGTATTTTTTACTGTGGGTACCTCAGCATACCTTTTGAGGTAGACGCTCACTACTTATTAAAAACAACATAAGCGCAGTGTGTTCAACGCTCAACCATAATTATAAAGAGGTGCAAAAAGGAAATGGATGAATCTGCTCTATAAAAATAAAACTTGATTAAGAATCAGATGTGATCAACTGCTAAACTAATTCATTTAATAGGACAGATCAGTTAAAGACTTGGAGTGTTTTTTCATAGAACCAGCCAAGTCCGAGATCTCCCTCCACCTGATGGACTGCAGAGATTGGTGCAGAGATTCCTCAGATCTCACAGTGGACAATCGCTTATCTAGCTCTTCTATTCTTGATGAAATGTGGAGTAACTCTGTCTTCTTGCTTGCTATCTAAAGAAAATGAAAAAAAGAAAAAAGGAATATATTATCATTAGTAGTAGTACTAGTCATAGTAGCAGTATTACATCAACAGTAACAGCATTATTTCTGTTATTTATATTATCTGTTCTAGACTTTCCCCAACCATCTCTTGGAATCAAGTCATAATTTACATAAGTAATTTTGTAGCCACCACTGAGGGAATACAACAGTATTTATCTCAGAATTGGTTTATTCCATTTGGTGACTTCACGATTTCACAGATAAGCTTCTGAAAACCAGAATTACTAAACTTGCCACCAGCTTCAGATCAGATGAGATTTAATTTAGGTAGTTTCAAATAGTGTCAGTTAATTGTCCCACTCCAATCTCCCAACTGCCATTACATTAATTTTTATTTAATATTTATAGCCTGGCTTTTGTTGGATGAAAATTATGAAATATAGGGGATCATTAGACATTTTTAGAAATTTCTGGATTTGTTTATGAAGGGACCCTAAAACATGATTTGTCCTTTTATTAAAGATAACCCTTTGCTAGACAATTCATTTAGACAACAATCTTCCCATAAAGTTATACTGTATGTGCATTTAATATAGTTTATGATTTTTTTTTTAACCTGTAAAAACATCTCGTGTAGATATCCAAAAGCCCTGAGATTGCTGCTAGGTGCCACCATGCTGAATGTGAAGTCAGCAGTTCCAGCAGAATCAGAGCTGTCACTCAAGTGACAATCTATTGTATTCCTCTTTGCTTCTCCCCAGCTGCTACATAAAAGATTTTGTAGGGAAGTGGGGAGAGGGGCAAAAGTGTTGGGCTAGCACAGAGAGTGATTAGACATTTGTAAAAGAGGAGAGGGCTATGCAAGGAGGGAGGGGCTGTGCTAGGGAAATTCATTTTCTAAAGTAGTCAAATTTGCAATTAAGTTCAAAGGAACACTGCAAGTCTGTGATTTTTTGATGAAAAGAAAAAAAAAAAGGTGCATGTAATCCCTTTCAAATACATAATTTTTTCTGTGTGTTTACCTGAGATGTTTTTGGTTGATAACAAGTCTATTTATATTTTAATAATGGGGACAGTCCTATTAAAGGAACATCACACATTCTATACACATTTGTAGGTGTTCTACTCAATTTAGATGTTGTTAGCATCAGCCATTTAATACGCTTATGTTGAGTGTTATGCTTATTGTACCAATTGTTATATCTTTGACAATAAAAAGAGTTAAAAAATATATAAAAATAAAACTAAAGCCCTCAACATAGGGCAGATTGGTTAGAGACCCAACAATCCTTTTTAGGACTACTTTTTTGTATGTTTCAGCACCAACTGTAGTTGCTGTTTAGCTGCTGGTGGGCCCCCTTTGCAGTCTTTATTTATTTATTTATTTCAGGTACTTATATAGCGCTGTCAATTTACGCAGCGCTTTACATATACATTGTACATTCACATCTATTTATATTTTAATAATGGGGACAGTCCTATTAAAGGAACATCACACATTCTATACACATTTGTAGGTGTTCTACTCAATTTAGATGTTGTTAGCATCAGCCATTTAATTTTTTGTTTTGTTACCGTTTATTTTGCATTTATTATTTGACCTACTCAAAAAGCTTAGATATTGTCCTGTTTCTTTTCACAAATGTAATTGATATACTGAACTGTATTTTATTTGTAGAAAACATACTTGCTTTATTTGTGCCTGCACGATTAAACTGCCACCTTGTTGTTTGTCGGCTGTCCTGAAGTATCTGGGACAGCATGCTTTTATTTTTTGTATTACAAAACACCTTTCTTTTGGCTAAGTCTTTCCCCTCTTCAATAACCTCACAAAACTGCCCTGCTTCTGGTCAATTTTTTTAAGTGTTTCTGAGATATGACACTTGAGTTTTAGTTGACGAAAGACTTGCCTTGTTTATGTTTACACATTTTAGTCTATTTTACTTGGACACTTTTATGCACTAATGCACTGATGCTGGACAATTTTTACTAAACCATGTACCTCTGATATTTTGGAAAAATCTGGTATAAAGGGATATGGCGCTGGATTATAGTGCACCTGAGATGACGGTGTGCAGTGTTTTGGGTGCATGCTGTTTCTTAGTTTTGTTTTTCAAAGGATGCTGTGAAAAAAGTTAGTTCTTAAAAGGATTAATGCTAACAACTGCCCAATTCACTATAATCTTCCCAAGTTGACAATTGAAGAGCTAGCTATCAAGTAGTTGTTACAGACAGATGTTGGTCTTTAAAAAGATTTTTGGGTGTAGAGATCTGTGTACACAGACAAAGCATATACGAAAATGTACCTAGCATTGCGTTTCAAAGATCTCAAGTATAGTTTTTTAAAGTAGATATAAACCCAAACACTAAAATCTCATAAAACATTTTGAAAATATGATAATACCACTTGGAAAGCCTATTTTTATTTTAACTGCTAGCTTTCATGAAAATAACAGCTGGTGGTATTATTATAAAAGGTTATGGGGCGTTGTGTTATGGGGTAGCGTCTCCCACAATCTCCTGCTTATAAATTACACTGCCATACGCTCTCCCAAAGGAAGCTTCTTGCTGATGCACGATACATAGGCACATTCCACTGTTGCCACACTTGAAACATTTTTTTTGCAGACTACAACAATTAGAAAATATGCACTGTCAATAACACATGCAGCCTGTTATCACTGTAGTGCAAAGGAAGAGGTTTTTAAAAGGTTGCAGGACATCAGCAGCATTCAGATGTGATGAACTATGAAACAAAAGCAAAAAAACACTTCCATCACCCCAATTTTCTAAGAAACACATGATTTTGCTATCTACAAGATATTCAAAAATGGTTTATATCCACTTAAAGAGACCTGCTAGTGCCTACAAGCCACACACTAATATCTCCCTATGCCATTTGTTAGCAACATTCCATATGACTTCCCTGTCACAGATAAAGCTCTTTAAATATGGTTGGTCTGAACTCACCCTCTAATTATGAGAGGTCTGGCTTATTCAAAGACCCTTATTGACCATTCTAAACCAGCTGACGTAAGTTATTATTATTATTATACAGGATTGATATAGCGCCAACAGTTTACGCAGCACTTTACAATATAAAAGGGAAACAATTCAGTTATAATACAATAAAATACAAGAGGATTAAGAGGGCCCTGCTCAGAAGATCTTACAATCTAATAGGGTGTGGCAGGTGGTACAAAAGGTTGTAACTGTGGGGAATGAGCTGATGGAAATGGTAAAAGATTAGTTAGTAAGTTCAAAAGCCAGGCAGTGCATTAAAGTTACGAAGCATTCAGTTTGGTGAATTCCAGCATTAATTTGTCAGAACCTTAAATCTTTAACATTGGAAGATCTCATCACAGCTCAGAAATATGATGGGGTATAATGATGTGGGCTGCCTCCCTTCCCCAACGGCTGGAAAACTTGCAACCTCAGGAATTAATTTTAGGATGTTTGTCTATAAGACCCCTTTCACACTGAGGCGGTTTTCAGGTGCTTTTGCGCTAAAAATAGCGCCTGAAAACTGCCTCCTATTCATTTCAATGGAAGCTTTCACAATGTGAAGGTGCACTTGAGGGGCGGTGAAAAAAGTCCTGCAAGCAGCATCTTTGGGGATGTTTGAAGCACTTTAAAAAGCGCCTCAAAAACGCCCCTGCCCAGTGAAATGAATGGGCACTGCTTCCAATACACCTTAAAAGCGCTTCAAAACCGCTGCAAAACAGCTCTATTTTCATTTTTTTTTAAAGGTCACGTGACCTTAAAAAAGTACACCACTAGCGCCACAAAAGAGCAGCAAAAGCTACCAGCATTTTATCAGCAGTTTTTGCAGCGCTTCAGTGTGAAACGGGTCTAACTCAGAAGAAGTGGTGTCAGGTTACATGGCAATGTTAACTGCCCCTCCCTCCTTGTGTGTGTCCCTGCTGAAGCCTGAGATTGTGTAGACCAGCCATTGCCACAATTAACTGAGCATGGTACAGTTTAAGTTCTTATTTAACCTGTTAATTTTCATCCTTGTTCTCATCTGTGCAGCCCATATGACTATAGAGTCACACATGTGGGCACATACACCCTCCCTCCCTCCTCCTCTTCCTCTTCCATGCCAACTAAACATCTAAACACTACGAGGGGGAGATATTATATGTTGATTGATGGAGAAATCACCTCCTTTATATTATAAGCACATACACACAACAGACACAGCCTGGTTTTATTTGATATTAAACATGTATTTTTCCATTGTATTTCAACAGTCGCTTTTTTTTATTTTGAACACGTGACCAACATGTGACCAACAGCAGAGGACTTATCCACATATATAAAGAGAAGCAATAATGTAAATTAAACTGTGTGTGTGTTTAGCATTACTTTAAGGCTTGATGTAGATGAAAACATTAAAATACTCCCATCTATGCTGGATCTTTCTGCCAGGAGCTTGCAGAAAAATCCAGCACAAAATGCTTGCTTGCTCATGTAATCATGCACGTTAACATGCGTATGGCGTTTAGAAGCGCGTGAGCATAAACTCATTCTATTGGCTAGAATATTCATTTATCCTGGCCATCGGTATTAACTTATGCACATCCATGCAGCTTCATGCTTGTATAGGAGTACATTTTGCCAGTAAAGCCACCTATAAATGATACAATTTACTTTCCTGCAACCACGGGTTGCAACCACAGTCAAAATTAATGGGGGAATCCCTCCCATGGAGCTATTGTGTTCATGTGGTGGAAGGGGGGTAGAGAGTTGTTTTGCTTTCTGTCTATTTTAAAGGTGCTTGCGGTAAAAGCCAAGGTAGCTTAGACTTCTGTAGTGTATCAATGCTTTTACTAAACAGAAAAGCTGCACATACAACTGAAAACACAATTCATAGCTTACAAAATATGCCTACAACATGCACAAGCCTTTCTAGCAAAATAAGTATGTACAATATGTATGCAATAAGTAATCTAAACAGTTACTTAGAGATGAAACCAAGATGTAATGTCCTTCATGGTTCATTGGTCAAAGTCCAACTCAAAATTCTCCAAAGTCCTCTAGCTTGAAGCAGCCATGTCTTGCCCCTTTGTCTTCCAAAACACAACTTCTTTGTCTGACCACATGCTTCTTTCAAAACCTAAGCCTCTCCCCTCAACTTCTGCTTACATCACATTCTGTCCTCTGCTCAGCTTCTAAACCCATCCCACTTGTTTATTTACATGTCAATGGGGAGCTTGTAAGCTTAGCTTGTAACAACACATGGACTTAAAATCTAACTCCATATTATTGCTATAAAATCAGTACAAATAGCCATGGCAACACAAGAGCCCTCCCTGCCAGGAGAACACAGTGATAATTGCTAGCGGCTTTAGCCTCTGGCAATACATACATCCTAAAAATCTGTCACGCTGGGTGTACCCAAGTCGTTCACTGATATACAATCAGCCTGCCCATACATGGTTTGAATCTTGGCTGATCCCTGCTGAACTGGCTGAGATTCGAACTTCGGCTTTTGGCAGGCCATATGTGGTGCGAATTTCTTTCCTGCAAACACGATTCCCCCATCAACACAGATAGTGCTGACAGGGGAATCAGCAATTGTCTTCTCCCGGTAGGGGGGTAGGCAAGGAAAGCCACCCCCACCGGGAGAAGATGATTATCGCTAGCGGCTGTAGCAGCCACTAGCGATAATCGCAAGAGAGCCTGGCAGGCTGGTTGTACCTAAGTTGATCGATCAATCAACTTGGTGCATTCAGCCTGCCCATTAATGGCTCAAATCTAATCCGCCTCCTGCTGAACCGGCCGAGATCTGAACCGTGTATGGCTGGCTTTAGTTTCTAAAACTACCCAGAAAACTCAGCAGCTAGGCTACAATAAAAAAAGTCTTGCTTACCTTAATCTGAACCTTTTGTAACCTATTGCAGCCATGATCCACTGAGTACAACAAAGGGCCAATGGAGGTTTACTTTATTAGGGTGGTGCTGTGTAACTTCCTCTCTGCTTGCTTTCCATATCACTGATCACAATAAAATTTCCGAAGCAGCTTCTGCTAAACACATGATTTATACTGCTTGTTACTGTCTAATATCCTACTGCATGTAAACACCTTGTGAAAGAAACCACTGATTACAGTCTCTAATTAGTGTCAGTTTTATATTTTGGCAGAGAATCTGTTTTCTCCAAAGATTTTGTCAAATGCATACGGTGTGTATGATAGTGCTGAAAGTGATAACCCCTACGCACACAAAAAGGCTTAAGAACAAACTGTTTCTCTGCTACTTAATGCAAAATTTCCAGGGAAATCAATGCACACTTTAGTTATATATCTATTAGTACAATATTCATTATAGCTTAGGGCCCTCTCCACAGGGCAGCCATCAGAAATTTTACACAGCTTTAGGCCTGTGCCCCCCTGAGCCTGACCACCAAAATTCCCCAGGTTTTGCCCTTGGGCCATCCCACCAAATCCACACACCAGCCACCTCACCTGTACGCACTCAGCCACCCCCCCGCATTCCTGTATATGTGTCAGCCCCCCTCAATCCTGTATATATGCCAGCCCCCTCACACCTGTATATATGTCAGGCCTACCCCACACACACACACCTGTATATATGTCAGCCAGCCCCCCTCACACCTGTATATATGTCAGCCCCTCCTCACACCTGTATATATGCCAGCCCCCCTCACACCTGTATATATGTCAGCCAGCCCCCCCACCTGTATATATGCAAGCCCCCTCACACTTGTATATATGTCAGCCAGCCTCCCACCTGTATATATGCCAGCAACCCTCACACCTGTATATATGGCAGCCCCCACACTTGTATATATGTCAGCCCCCCTCCCCAACACCTGTATATATGCACGCCCCCTCGTACCTGTATATATGTTAGCCCCCCCACACCTGCATATATATGCCAGCCCCCCTCACACCTGTATATATGCCAGCCCCTGTAAGAGTCCGGGGCTTACTACACATGCACCAATGGCGCGTTGCTGCAAGAGGAAATCCGTGCCAACTGAGCATGCGCCAAAGACGCCTCAGTGCGCCAACCCGCACCTGTGCAGAAGACCTGATGGAAAAAGGCAGGAAAATGCACAGGAGGCGCACAGGAAGTGACCTCAACCTGATGGAAAAAGGTGGAAAAATGCCCTGGAGGCGCACAGGAACTGACCTCAAACTTCCCTTTATAAGCCCAGACACTGCCAAATTGCTGGATTATCTTCAGCCCCCCTTGTTCCTGTGCTAATGTGTGATCTCCCTGAACTTGTTGTGACCTGGAAACCTATTTGACTACTCTTGATTGCTGCTTGCCATTGACCTCGGATTTGTACCTTGACCATTCTACTTCTTTGCCCCTTTTTGTACTCAGCTGCCAGATTGGAACCGACCCCGGCTTGGATCTCAACCATTCTTCTGATTAACCCTTCTATACTTCGTTGCCAAACTGGACTTGACCTCAGCTCGGATCTCGGACCAAGGCTTGCACGGTGCTCCACACCCCTGGCACCCAGGCCACTTGGTGTCCACCAAGTCTCTGTCTCCATCTCCAGAGGCTTCAAGGACCCGAGGTGCAAGGGAGGCCTCCCCACTACTTCAGTCTCACCTCAGGTACGTGGCCCTCATGACAGAATAATCCAGCCATGTCTGAGACTGAGGGGAGTGCTTCCGCCTTCGAGGCCCTGTGCTAACAAGTAGCCTGTGTGTCTCAGGTCCTGACGTCCGTACAAGAGGGGTACTTTCAACTGGAAGGTCGACTGACTGCAATGGCCAATACCTCAGTTCTGAGCCCTGCGGAACCACCTGTTATGGCTATGGAGCAGCCCATCTCTACTCCAGCTCCTGAAGCCGGTACGCTTTTCAGGGGTTCGCCACAAGTTCCAGGCTTTCAGGAACGCCTGTCGGCTATACTTTACCTTACAGCCTAGGACCTTCTCTTCAGAGGATACAAAGACCGAGTTTGTAGTAGCCTTATTTACAGAAGAACCTCAGGCATGGGCTCATCAGCTATTGGAAAGGGAGAGTCCTATACTGCATTTACTGTCTTCTTTCTTTGAGGCCATGGCAATGCTCTATGATGACCCACAACGAACCACCACAGCTGAAACAGTGTTGACCTTTCTACAACAGAAGAAACGCCCTGTTGAGGACTACGTAACAGAATTCCGCAAGTGGGCTGCAGACACTGCATGGAACTATGCTGCCTTGCGCCATCAGTTTCGCTTGGGCCTGTCTGAGCCCCTCAAAGACGAATTAGCAAGAGTGGGGCTCCCTGATACATTGGAACCTACAATTCAGTTGGCTATCCAGCTTGATCGCAGACTCAGAGAATGTCGCAGGGAACTATACGGTATGGCCCGTCCCACATGGATGCTCCCACAAGTACCTATGGCTCCACACCTGAGAACCCCTGAGACCCACGCATCAACCCCAATTCATGACACAGAACTGATGCAACTCGGCTTAGTTCGTGCACCCCTCACACCCGAAGAGCGACAACGCTGTCGTCTAAACAGTCTATGCTTGTATTGTGGTGGAGCGGGTCACTTTCTTCAGGGATGTCCCATTGGGCCGAGTAAGTGGTTTGAACCCCCATCTGTTTTGCCGTACGTTGTTAAATCTTCGCTTCTCACTCTCTGCCTCTCTTTGAAGATACCGGGAAGGATAATCTGAGTAACAGCCATTATTGACTCTGGGGCTTGCAGCTGCTTTATTGACATCCATTTCTCCAAAAAGTATGGAATCCCACTATGCAAGAAGCCCCAGCCATTTACTGTTCATCTGGCAGATGGCTCCACACCAACCTCAGGTCCAATAACCCATGAGACCACCCTCATATTGGCCACCGCTGAAGCAGACCATCGGAAATATCTTCGGATGGACGTCATTTCTTCCCTCATTTTTCCCGTTATTTTGGGGTTACCGTGGCTTCGACAGCACCAGCCACAGATTGATTGGTCCACTGAAGTTGTATCTTTCGACTCACCATATTGCTTACACCACTGTTCCCACGACCCTGTTTGACGTTTCAACCCCTTTCTACAGATGACAACACTCTTCTTCCCCAGGTTTACAGAGACTTCCTGGACGTCTTCGACAAGAAGGGGGTTGAATCCCTACCACCTCACCGGCCGTATGATTGGCCCATTGAGCTTCTTCCTGGTTCTGCAATACCATTTGGGAGGATCTTCCCACTCTCTGATCCTGAATTAGAAGTCCTATGAAAATACATTGATGATAATCTTATGAAAGGGTTCATCCGGCCCTCTACCACTCCTGCTGGCGCTGGACTCTTCTTTGTGGAAAACAAGAACCATTCTTTAAGACCATGTATCGACTACAGAGAACTGAACAGTATCACAATCAAGAATCGATACCCGTTGCCTCTAGTCCCTGAGCTCATTCAGAGGTTCCACACCACCAAGGTCTTCTCAAAATTGGACCTACCTACGGGGGGCCTACAATTTTAAACGGATAAGAGAGGACGATGAATGGAAAACGGCCATTCCTACTAGGTTTGGCCATTTTGAGTATCTGGTCATGCCATTTGGGCTGTGTAACGCCCCAGCAACTTTCCAACACTTGGTGAACGATATATTTTGGGATTTTCTTGACCTCTTCATGATAGTGTACTTAGATGACATCCTTGTTTTTTCACCTTCCCTCGAGGCACATCACATCCATATGCGAGTCCTTTTCCGCCTCTGAGCCCATAAACTCTATGCCAAGCTTGAAAAATGTGAGTTTGAGAAAGATACTATACAATTCCTTGGCCTCATACATTTCACAAGACAAGAATAGGGAAGAAATATAGGGAATGGAATAAGGGATCCCCTCCTCCCCCCCATGGTAGGAGGTTTTTTTTTAAGCTCCCACTTGCCTCTTAAATGGTCCTTTGGATCAAAGGAGATTTTTTTTGAAAGTGCAGTACATATAAAATGTTATGTTAATGTGAAAATGTATATGAATAAGAATATTTGGGGATGTTGAAAATATAACAACGATGTTAAAGGAAGGGATTTCTTTTGTTTTGAGCTCCCACTTTCCTCTTAAACGGTGCTTTGGATCAAGGGAGTTTTTTTTTTTTTTTTTGGGGTGGAGGAGGAAGGGAAAGATTTTTTTTTTCCTTCTTCCTTCCCCTCCCATCTTTTCTCCTATCTCCCTGGTGGTAGGGATAGAGAAGGGGGGTGGAGGGAGGAGAAAACCCCAAAATGATAGACTCAAATGAAAACTAAAAGAAACAAGTTAATAAATACTGCTCACTTAAAGGGAAAGAAAAGAAGAAAAAAGGAGAAAAAATTATAAATAATATAATAGCGTGCAACAGATTAGTAAGATCCCTACTAGGGGAAGTCTGAGACTGTTGACTAATTAGTAAAAAAGACTTGAGATAAGTCAGTTAGATTTGGAGTGAGTGAAAGACAGATGTGATTGTAGTTTGGTGTGATTGTAGTGGTGTAAGGGTTTTTTTTTTCTCTCTTCTCCCTCTATGGATGTTGTGAAGTTTAGTACATATAATGCTTGAGGTCTTAACTCTCCATCTAAAAAAGCGCACATTTTAAATTTCATAAACAAAACATTGGTATTATTTTGTTCCAAGAAACACATTTTCATTTAGATCGTATTCCCATAATATATAATAGAAATTATCCAACATGGATTCATGATGCATTCCCATATTCTAAGGCACGAGGAGTTTCCATTGCAATTCACAAGGACTTACCCCATCAAGTATTGCAAATTTGGAAGGGTAAAGATGGTAGGTCCTTAATAGTAAGGATCCTGCCTTATGGAAAGATGTTTACAATAATGAATTTTTATCTACCAAATTACGATCAAATTAAAAATGGAATAAAAGCCTTGGGGGATGCAATGGATAAAAAAGCAGGAGTAGTAATAATAGGAGGGGATTTCAATTTTATAATGGATCCAAAAATAGATACAACAGCAACTCATTCATATAGGAATAATAAACAATTAAAGGAATTTAAACAATTATTGGAAAAATATCAAATGGTAGATATTTGGAGAGTGCAACATCAGTTGGAAAAAAATTATTCGTATTATTCAAACATACATAATACATATTACAGAATAGACAATATTTTTTATTGATCAAACAGGGTTAATGATGACCTCAAATACCCATATAGGAAACTTTTTTTGGTCAGACCATGCCCCAATATATATGGAATTAAAGTTAAACGAATATAAGAAACCATAAGGGACATGAAGGCTAAATGAAAACTTGATAAAGAATAAAAAATGTGAAGAGGAAATTCGACAAACAATAGAAAAATCCATACAGATTCATTAAAACAGATGAAACAGCAATGCCTATAAAATGGGAAACATTAAAATTTGTGTTAAGGGGACTGTTCATCAAACACGGAGCTAGATTAAAAAAAGAAAAAGAATATAAAACAACACAATTATTGGGAGAAACCTCAGAATTGGAAAAAATACACAAACAAAATTGTAAATCTATGGATAAAATAATGTTAAACGATAAACATATCGAATTACAAAAGTTGTTTGATGAACAGTCCTTATGATTTAGGGACAAAAACAGAGCTAGGGCTTATCAATATGGGAACAAGACCAGAGAAGTGTTAGCGAGAACAATAAAGCAACAACAATCTACAACCTCCATAGTACATATCTTAAAAACTTCTGGAGAAATAACATATGATCCTAGGGAAATCTCCAATACTTTTCATATGTATTACTCTAAACTATATAATATAAAGGCACAACAAGTAAATAAGGAAGAGGAAAGAAAAAATATAGAAGAAATACGTCAATATATTAAAGATACAGCATTACTTACCCTACCTAAAGAGACTACAGAAGAGTTAGAAAAAGAAATAACAACAGAAGAAATACAATAAGTTATATTAGCACTGGTCCTGGGCAAAGGCCCAGGCCTGGACGGATACACTCCAGGGTTTTACAAAACATTTCAAGAAAGAATTACACCTATTCTAAAAAAACATATAACTCCATATCGACATCGCAAACTTCTACACCACAAGGGATGGAAGCTTATTTCTCTCTTATCCCCAAACCAGAAAAAGATCATACAATGTGTAGTAATTATTGGCCAATCTCTCTTACAAATATAGACATATGCCTATATTCTAAGATTATTGCTAATAGGTTGGCAAAAATATTATCTAAACATATAAATTTAGATTAAACCGGTTTTACAATGGGGAGAGAAACGAGGGACAATATAATAAAAACATGCACATTAATAGAATATGCTCAGAAAACTGCCATCCCAACATGTCTTTTGTCGGCAGATGACGAAAAAGCATTTGATAGGGTGGGATGGGGGTTTTTGGAGGAAACTTTAATTCAATTGGGGATGGGACCAAATATGCTTAGTAAAATTATGGCATTATATGCCAATCCCAGGGTAAAAATGCAAACAAACGGAATGCTTTCTGAATATATAGAAATAACAAATGGTACTCGACAAGGATGTCCCTTGCCCCCATTGTTATATGTATTAGTAATGGAACATCTTACTACAGCAATAAGGAAGAATGGGGATATCCAGGGGATAAGGGTTAAAGGTCAGGATTATAAAATGGCAGTATATGCAGATGACTTGTTAATATATGTCACTAATCCTATCGTTACAATACCAAATCTTATACAGGAATTTAAAAAATTTGGGAAAGTAATTTTAAAGTTAATTATGAAAAATCTGAAATGTTAAATGTATCCCTAACAGATAAGGTACAAGAACTCCTTCAAAAGGACTTTCCCTTTAAATGGCAAAAAAACAATAAAATATTTAGGGATAATTATTCCAAAATATTTGAACCAATTACAAGAATTAAATCAAGATGTGATAATTGGTAAAACTATAAAAGCACTTCAAAAATATTATAAGATAATTCACTCTTGGATAGGAAGAATTAAGGTAGTAAAAATAGATATATTGCCTAAAATATTATACGTATTTCAAGCTATTCCTATAATCCTCCCAAAGAAGTTAATAACACAGATACGTAAAGCTATAGGTAGTTTTATATGGTCCCAAAAAACCCCACAAATAAAAAGTGAAACTTTAATCAGAAATAAAAAAGATGGAGGTTTGGTATTAGCTGATTTCGCAATATACTCACAGGCAGCATCATTAATAAGGATAATAGATTGGTTTCATAATGTAGAAAACAAACAATGGATAACTTTAGAGGAAGATATAATAGGATTACAACTAAAATCCCTCCCATAGATTAAACCTCAATTTCGACCAGGAAAAAAAGACCTAACTATCTTTACATCGGTAACATTAAAAATTTGGAATAAGGTAAGGGGGGACTATCTACAATGAATGGGCCAATGACTCCAATGTTCTCCAACCCGGAATTTCCACCAGCAGTAAAGGCAGTTCATTTTATTAAATGGAACAGGATGGAGAACACAAGATTAGTTCAGACCCTAAAAAAAAGTAAACTTTAAAAATTGTATGAAATAAGGCCAGAACATATTAAATAAATGGATACAATATTATCAATTAAAAACATATATTGGATCTTTGACACAGCAGTCCAGGATGGATAGATCATTAACCAAATTCGAACAGGTGTTAATAGAAGAACAAAAACTAAGTCATAAACTGAAATCTATAAACTTTTACTTCCTGTGGGACCTATTAATGATATAGCTAATATTAAAAAAATGGGAAAATGAAATAGAGAGTCCGATATCATTATTAAAATGGGATAAAGCAATTTTATTAACACATAAATTATCAATAGCAGTTAAGCATCAAGAGCGCAATTAAAAAATCATGATGAGATGGTATTGGAGTCCTGTAGATTTTAATAAAATAAATAAAGATAGTACAGGGAAGTGTTGGAGATGTCTAAGGGATAAAACAATGATACATATTTGGTATGAATGTCATGTGGGGAAGGAATTCTGGTATAAAATATTTGAAATATATAAAGTGGTATCCGGAAACGAGATGCAACCAAGGTTTTGATACTGTCAATAATACCTGGATCAATTAAATCTATAAAGACAGATATTCTTCACCATATGACAAATGCAGCTAGGACGATAATAGCTCGAAAATGGAGAAAAACAAATCGGTCCTACAATAATGGAATGGATATGTGAAATTAATGAAATACAATACATGGAAGAACAGCTAATGAGAGAGGGGAAAGAAAAGGAGCAAAAGCCTATAATGTGGCAACAATAGGAGAAGTTTCAGATGTCGATAATGAAACAATATTTGTAGATGGCAGTGGAATACCTTGTAGAGATTGGAGAGAAAAATTTCTTTCTTCTTCTTATTTTTTTGTTGTTTGTATAATAGAGGGGAATGATAAAGAGGAACTAAAGTGAGTGTAGGGATGGAAAAGTAGGAGTGGATGAATAGGTGTGGGTGAGTGTCGTACGGATGTTGTAGAGAAAATATGTTAGTTGGTTAAGTATAGAATAGGATATTAGTAATTATGATGTTTTAAGAAGAGGATGTTATGCAATAATAGGATGTATAGGTTGAGGATGAAGGATGTTTATATGTATTTGTATAACTATTTTTAAAGAAAAGTTTAATAAAGAGAGATTGAAAACAATTCCTTGGCCTCATTATTTTGGCATATCCATGGACGCCCAGAAGGTAACCGCAGTTCTTGAATGGCCAGTACCCTCAGACCGTAAGAGCGTCCAGAGGTTCGTGGGATTTGCCAATTTTTATAGAAGATTCATTAAAGGCTTCTTGTCAATAATGTCACCTATCACACAACACACCAAGCAAAACAGCCATTTTCTGTGGTCCCCCTCAGCACAAATGGCTTTCGACAAACTCAAGAAGCAATTCACCTCTGGTCCTTCATCATCATGACCCAGCCCTGCCTTACGTGTTGGAGGTTGATGCTTCAGAGATTGCGGCTGGGGCAGTCTTTTCTCAGTGCCACGAAACCACAGTCATGTTGCATCCTGTTGCCTTCTTTTCCAGGAGGTTGTCCCCAGCCGAAAGGAACTATGATGTTGGGGACCGGGAACTCCTTGCTATAAAACTAGCCCTGGAAGAATGGCGATATCTATTGAAAGGAGCCTTGCACCTTATACGTATCATAGGAATTTGGAATACCTCCGTACACCCGATTTCAAATGCATATCACGTACCGTCCGGGATCCAAGAATTGTAAACCTGATGCTCTATCCCGCATGTATCCCACATCCCATAACTCGCCAACGAGGGACATGATACTCCCTGCCTATAATTTCTTCCTACTTACGGATGACCTCTTGTCAGGATTAAACTGGCCTCCTCTCTAGACCAACTGCCCTGTATATATGCCAGCCCCCTCGTACCTGTATATATATATATGTCAGCCCCCCCACACCTGTATATATATGCCAACCCCCCTCACACCTGTATATATGCCAGTCCCCCTCACACCTGTATATATGTCAGCCCCCCACGCCTGTATATATGCCAGCCCCCTCACACCTATATATATATGTCAGCCCCTGTAAGAGTCCAGGGCTTACTACACATGCACCAATGGTGCGTTGCCGCAAGAGGAAATCCGTGCCACTGAGCATGCGCCAACGACACCTCAGTGCGCCAACCCACACCTGCGCAGAAGACCTGATGGAAAAAAGCAGGAAAATGCACAGGAGGCGCACAGGAAATGACCTCAACCTGATGGAAAAAGGCAGGAAAATGCCCAGTAGGCGCACAGGAAGTGACCTCAACCTAATGGAAAAAGGTGGGAAAATGCCCAGGAGGCGAGGTGACCTTAACCTGATGTAAAAAGGCAGGAAAATGGCCAGGAGGCGCACAGGAAGTGACCTCAACCTAATAAAAAAAGGTGGGAAAATGCCCAGGAGGCGAAGTGACCTCAACCTGATGTAAAAAGGCGGGAAAATGCCCAGGAGGTGCACAAGAAATGACCTCAAACTACTGCCAAATTGCTGGATTACCTTCTTCCCCCCTTGTTCCCGTGCTAGTGTGTGATCTGTCTGAACTTGTTGTGACCTGGAAACCTATTTGACTACTCTTGATTGCTGCTTGCCATTGACCTCAGATTTGTACCTTGACCATTCTACTTCTTTGCCCCTTTTTTGTACTAAGCTGCCAGATTGGAACCAACCCCGGCTTGGATCTCCTTCTGATTAACCCTTTTATACTTTGTTGCCAAACTGGACTTGACCTCAGGTCACATCTCGGACTAAGGGAGGCCTCACCACTACTTCGGTCTCACCTCAGGTACAGTATGTGGCCCTCGTGACAGCCACCCTCCCCAACTCCAGTATATATGCCAGCCCCCTCACACCTGTATATATGTCAGCCCCACACATACACAAATCTCTAAACAAACAAGCCTCTGGCCCCTCCCTGTACACAAACAGCCCCCCTCACTTTCCTTCACAGCCCCTACTTGTAAAGGAAATCTTCCTACCTAGTCCCAGCTTGTTTTCACAAAGCTGACAAATTGCTGACACAGAGGAGCACAGTACAGGCAGCTCCCATGAGGGGTGCACATGCACATAGTAGCCAGAGGTGGCAGTTAAGAGCTCAATGTCTGAGCTCAATGACACAGGGAGCAGCAGAAGCTGCAAGATCGTTTCTATAGTGCACAACACGGCTCCCCTTCACCCAACCTGTCTTCTTCTGGCCCGTGCAGGCCCCTCGGGCCCCAGAGACCCTTATCGGCTGTACCCCCCTGATGGAGGCCCTGCCTATCCATAATGTAATTTTCTGGTTTGTTTACTATGTGTCCAAACTTAATTTAAAGGGAATGAAAAAAAAGGAGTACATTTTTTTTTCCACTGCAGTTTAATGCAAGAAATTTGAATAGAAATCTTGCAGTTTGCCTGTGGGTTTTAGCCAAACCAAAGAAATGAACAGCAAAACACACTACACACTATACATGATGCATGCTGCTGGACATAAAATGTAAGATGTAACCAGTGTTAATTTTGGCAGCAAATTTCGATTTAGTTTTAGTCTTATGCCCTGTACACACGATCGGACATTGATCGGGCATTCTGACAACAAAATCCATCTGATTTTTTCAGACGGATGTTGGCTGAAACTTGTCTTGCATACACACGGTCGCACAAAGTTGTCAGAAAATCAGATCGTTCTGAACGTGGTGACGTAAAACACATACGTCGGGACCATAAACGGGGCAATAGCCAATAGCTTTCGTCTCTTAATTTATTTTGAGCATGTGTGGCACTTTGTGCATCGGAATTGTCCACACACGGTTGGAATTTATGCAAACGGATTTTGTTGTCAGAAAATTTTATAGCCAGCTCCCAAACTTTGTGTGTCGGAAATTCCGATGGAAAAAGTCTGATGGAGCCCACACATAGTCGGAATTTCCGACAACAAGCTCCGATCGCACATATTCCTTTGGAAAGCCCGACCGTGTGTACAGGGCATTAGTCTTAGGACTAAAAAAAGGCATTTTAGTTTTAGTCCCATTTTAGTCTTTTGCAAGTGTTTTAGTTTTAGTCATATTTATTCAACTAAATCTCCAGGACATTTTAGTTGACTAAAATGCCCTACATTTTAGTGGACTAAAGTCATTTTAGCCGACTTAAATGATTTTAGTCAACTAAAACTCATTTTAGTCATCTAAAATCCAATGGGTGTAGTTAAATTGTAATTCATTATTTAAGCATTTCTCTACAATTTCTAAACTCATTATATACCGCTGGAGTGAAAAATCAAATATGTTATTATTTATGGTATTGAGGTATGAACATGCACTACAGAACAGTGTTAATTTTGATGCCAAATTTCAATTTAGTTTTATTCTTAGTCTTTTGACTAAAATAGCATTTAAGTTTTAGTCTTTTGACTAAAATGCCATTTTAGTTTTAGTCGTATTTCAGTCATCTCAGTTGTTTTAGTCGTATTTTAGTCGACTAAAATAGTATTAAGTTAGTTGACTAAAATGTTTTAGTTGGTTTTAGTCGACTAAATTAACACTGGATGTAACCTTCTCCAGCATACTGAAAATGCATGTTAAAATGCTTGCAAAAAAATGTATTAAAACAACACAGCAATGCAAAATTATCCTTAGAGAGAACCTAGCATCAGGTCAATTTTTTTCACTGGGAGATTTCTCTGCTTTTCTCTCCATAATGGTGGAGCCAGCTTTGTTCAGGCATCGTCCATAGTCGGTATTTACTTGCTGAGATACTGGCCTAGAGATGACACAGTCAAGTGAATGCTGGTGCCTCCCACCTTGTGACTTGCTACAAAGTTACAATGTTACAGTCTAATTATTGGGAGAAGGATACAGAGAATATGCTTTCACCTCTCTGCCAGAGAATGATCTCAGGCTAGATAAAGCCACTTCTCTGGAGCTAACAAACCGCTTAGGCCCCTTTCACATGAGGCGGACTCCGTTTCTACGGAGTCCGCCTCAGTCCGCCGGCTCAGCGGGAGATTTGTCCGTTGATCTCCGCTGAGCCAGGGGATGACAGGTCCCTCTCTGCTCACTGAGCGGGGAGGGGCTTGTCAGGCGCCACTGCCGCCTATGGAGGGATCGGATGAAAAAGGACAGCATGTCCGTTTTCATCAGATCTCACCCGATCCGATCTGCCAGCGACGGACCTGGACGTAGAGCCATCCGTCTGCTTTTAGCGGATCGGACCGGGTCGGATATCAGCGAACATGTCTCCGCTGACATCCAACGCTTCATAGAATAACATGGAGCACCCGTTCAGGTCCGCCGTCAAAACTGACAGGCGGACCTGAACGGTCCGATCGTGTGAAAGGAGCCTTAAAATAACAAAAAAAACCACTGTTCTTTGCTGCTTTAGTACAGTACATAGCCTATACTGATCAATCTACATCCAATGCCTTCTACCTCCATCTGTCACATTTAAAAGTTTACAATGTCTTGTTGTAACAGAATACATCAATTTTTACCTGAAATATGTCCAACTTGGCCTGTCTTGTTTTAAAATTAAAATCACTGTTATTAAGCTTACCTTTTGGACCTATTCATGACCTATTCAGTTTTTTCTAAGCCTGAAAAAGAAACTACAGCACACGGTACAGCAGCCTATTGAATGCTCATGGCACTGCTTGCAGTAAAGATTTTATTCTGGCCAGTGGCCCATTATAAATGGGCACCATGCCAATCATTCACTGTGAGGAAAAATTCCTCATTCAGAGAAAAGTACAGTTTAACAGTCACCACATCCCTGGTATATAAACAAAAAGGAGACCCCTAAGATATGGGACTTTAAAAAGTGACTGTAAACATGTGAGTATAAAAAATATACATCTTTATTGAATATTAACAACAATGACACAGAATAAAAATAGGGTCATGTCAATGTACAAATCCATAGATAATAGGTGGATGTAGATATATGTGGAACAACTCTTTACTTGACCCAACGTTTCTGGCTGAATGCCCTTCTTCAGGGGTTTTATTCAAGCATATAGAGTCATATATATCACAGAAAGCCACCTTGATATTTCCCATGACCAAGGGAAAAGATAGCTGGACAGCTAAACTGTTGGGAAGAAGATTTCTTCAAGACCCCACTCCCCGGTAACACCAGCGAGGATCCCAGACAATACCGCTCGGTCAGAGAGCACTCTAGAGTCTATAAACATCTCGTCATCTCGTCATTTATAAACTCTACATTGACGTGACCCTATTTTTATTCTTTGTCATTGTTGTTGTTAATATTCAATAAAGATGTATATTTTTTATACTCACATGTTTACAGTCACTTTTTAAAGTCCCATATCTTAGGGGGTCTCCTTTTTGTCTAATCATTCACTGTGTGCCACCAGCCACACTGACTTGTAGAGATCCTTACCCCTGCCTATGTAGATGTACATACAAATACAAAGAATGAATAATGAAGTACACTAAAATGATTAGGGATTTCATCTTTATACAGTGATAAAGAGGATTAAAATTACAATTAATAATTTTTACATGGCACAAATTGTTACCCAGTATACTTTAGAAGTAATGCAGCATGTACATGACTTAGATGTGATTTGGGTACATTGTGCCATCTGGTGGCCACAGGCTTTATTGCATAACATTACAGTATAACCAGGCTGGTTGCTAAAAGGGTCAGAAAAGTTAGCTCTGTACTTTGTAGCTCTGTAATCTTGCACTGATGGAAACTAACAGGCTAGACACAACTGTGTGCAAGTTAGAGGCTTGGTTTTATATTTTAGGCTGTGTATATGCTATAAACTAGTATTTCTGGGTGCGCATTTGGCTCTTGCAGCATTCAAGAATGATTTGCACTGGCTCTGTCCATTATTTTTTAGGAATAAATCTATGTCTTTGTGATAGTAACGAGATGTAAGGCTGGTCATAGATGGAGCAAAGACTAGCATTAACACAGTAGTCTTTTTTTCTGAGTTGATCTTGACGATATTTTCCAACTTCCTTTACCAGACTAAGGCCAGCCATAGAGAGATTTTTTTCCTGCCACCACGGGTTGCAGGAAAGAATATTGCTTGATTCCTCCATTACCACAGTCAGTGTTGATGGGGGAATCTCTCTGTGACAGTAGTCGCTTTGGGCGGGGGGCTCGTGGAACCCAGAATCCCTTGGAGAGGTTGGGAAACCCTTGTTTCAGCTCCCCAGGCCCCTCTTATGTATAAGTAACCCTATGTCTATTAGGGGAACAGGGTGACCGAGAAAATGATGGACAGCTACTAATGGACATTAAGAATGCGGTTTGGATTACTTCAGATGGGACATTGTATGAGCTTTGCCTCACAGACTGTTGTAGAACGTTGCCATGCCATCTGCAAGTCCTGATTAATCAAAGTATTGCTTAGATGTGTATTCCATGGTCAAATGTTACACCTATTGTCTCTGCTATGCTACCCTTGGGGGATGTGTTTCTACTTGTAACATTGTGTATTGGTCTTTGGGAGTTTGGTGACAGCAAGTCTGACCTGAAGCAGAAATATCTGATTAATCATAACATTGTCTGGCTGGGCATTGAGTCACCTAGGCTGTGTTAAGTGCTGCATTAATTAACATGTTAATTATATCATTGTCAGCTAGTAGTTGCTAGAGAAGGGGGGAGTAGCCATGAGTCAGCCCTACCTTGTTATCTAACCCACTGTGTGATGTTTTGGGTAAATATTTGGGTTATTGTGTATGTGGGGGACTGACATACTTTGCAAGTGTATAAAAAGCCTGTATCCTTGTCCAATAAAACATTCCATGTTCCTACAAGCTAGTGTCAGCTAGTGTTGTACAGGCGGCTATAATATCTGATCTTTGATGTTCAGACTGGAGGAAGCTGTTTTCTGACGGAAGCACTCAAGCGGAGTGCGAGGGGGTTCCATGACACCCTCCCGTAAAGTCATTGTGTTCTCCCAGCGGGGGAAGCTGTCCCCGCCAGGAGAACACAGTGATTATTGCTAGCAGCAATCTCAGCCGCTAGCAATAATCGCATGTAAAATCCTACAGGCTGCTTGTTTGTAGATCCTCTCTTTGCTGGTGAAGTATGACATACGTCAGGGGCAGTGAAAAGGTTAAATTAATTAATGTAACTTAACATGGTTATGCTTAAAATCAAAATAACAATCATACACTTTATCATGACAACATTTGTATTCATGTATTTTCAGTCTGATGTCTGGGCTCTGTTTTTGGAAGGTAACGATAAGGCAAACAATTATGAACATGAAATACATTTCTTAAAATATTAAAATATTGTTATAATTATTAATTATATTGTCATTGGTTGTTACCTGACTTTGTAGCTGACTAACATGGTCAACCAGCAAGGTCTTGTCTCTCCGTAATTCTGTGTTGATTTGCTCCTCTTTGGCCAAAATAGCTTGCAGCTCAGCAATCTGACTACTCATAGTATTTGTATTTAAATCTTGAAGTGTATTGCCACTCAGCAGCAAGTTCATCTGTAACATGGAAAATTAAACTGAAACAACAACCGTTTATTAGCCTGAACACCAAGGGCAAATAATGTATTATGTTTCTTTTTATAAATATGACACATAGGGGGTCATTTACTATAGCGCCGATAAATGATCCTGCAGTCCTGAAAAATAGCGCCCAATTAAGGCCAATTAAGACTTCAACTTTCAGAAACTGGGCGCTAATACAAATGGAAAGCAGCGCTATTGCTGGCGAACATGCCTGTCAGATCACATATGCGGAAATAGTGTAAGTCAATGGGACCTTCTCACTGAAGGCTTATATGCAGGTTCTTTGCCATAAAAAGTGTATGGGGACCTGGGTCCTGCCCCAGAGGACATGTATCAAATGGAAAAAATGTATTAAAAACAGATGTTTTTTCAGGAGCAGTGATTTTAATAATGCTTAAAGTGAAACAATAAAAATTAAAAATTCCTTTAAATATCATGCCTGGGGGGTGTCTATAGTATGCCTGTAAAGTAGCGCATCTTTCCCGTGTTTTTACTGTACTGAAGCAAAATTACATTTCTAAAAGAAAAAATGTCATTTAAAATTGCTAGCGGCTGTAATGAATTGCCGGTTCCCAGCAATATAAAGTAAAAATCAAAGAAAAAACCGGCGTGGGTTCCCCCCACCAATCCATACTAGGTCTTTTGAGTCTGGTATGGATATTAAGGGGAACTCCACGCCAAAATTAAAAAATAAATGGCGTGGGGGTCCCCCCCAAAATCCATACCAGACCCTTATCCGGGCACGCAACCTGGCAGGTCAGGAAGGGGAGGGGACAAGCAAGCGCCCCTGAACCATACCAGGCCACATGCCCTCAACATGGGGAGGGTACTTTGGGGTCCCCCAGATCCTGCCCCCCCATGTGAATGGGTATCGGGTACTTTGTACCCCTACCCATTCACCAAAAAAGGCAGTGAAATGTGACAAAAGACAATAGCTGTTTTTTGACAATTCCTTTATTAAAAATGTCTTATTCTTTCTCCAGCTTCTTCCTCCAACTTCCTCTGGTCTTCCTTCAGTTTTCTCCTTCTTCCTCCAGCTTCTTCTTCCCCCGCTTTTTCCTCTGGTCTTCTCAATCTTCCTCCGGCTTCTTCTTCCCCCGCTTTGTCCTCTGGTCTTTCTCCGCCGCCGCTCCTGCTGAACATTCAAAAAATGAACCTCCTCTGATGCTGCGATGGAGCGGATGACGTCACTTCGAGACCCTGCCCCTTGTGACTTCACCGCCCGGGGCATGATGGGTCAGTGATGTCACAAGGGGCGGGGTCTCCCGCTGATGTCATCCGACGCCCATGCCCCATAGTTATATATGATATGTGCTGGGGACAGATCGGGTGGCTGCAGCGTCGGAGGAGGTTAGTTGTTTTCATGTTCAGCAGGTCGGTGGCGGAATCGGCGGAGGAGAAAGACCGGAGGATGAAGCGGGGGAAGAAGAAGCCGGAGGAAGATGGAGAAGACCAGAGGAATAAGCGTAGGAAGATGGGGGAAGAGGTGGGGGAAGAAGGAGAAAGGGAAGAGGTGGGGGAAGATGTGGGGGAAGAAGAAGCTGGAGGAAGAGGGAGAAAACCGCAGGAAGACCGAAGGAAAAAGCGGGAGAAAGAAGAAGACATTTTTAATAAAGGAATTGTCAAAACCGGCTATTGTGTTTTGTCACATTTCACTGCTTTTTTTGTTGAATGGGTAGGGGTACAATGTACCCGATACCCATTCACATAGGGGGGGTGGGATCTGGGGACCCCCTTGTTAAAGGGGGCTTCCAGATTCCGATAAGCCTCCTGCCCGCAGACCCCCACAACCACCGGGCAAGGGTTGTGTGGATGAGGCCCTTGTCCCCATCAGCATGGGGACAAGTTGAGGGCATGTGGCCTGGTATAGTTCAGGAGGGGGGCGCACTCGCTTGTCCCCCCCTTTCCTGACCTGCCAGGTTGCGTGCTTGGATAAGGGTCTGATATGGATTGGGGGGGGACCCCTACGCCTTTTTTTTATTTGGGCTCAGGGTTCCCCTTAAAATCTATACCAGACCTGAAGGGCCCCATGTCAATTTTTTTTTTTTTTTTTATTTTGGCATGGAGTTCCCCTTAACCACTTACGGGCAGCCCGCCGCAGTTTTACGTCGGCTGTTTGAAGGAGGATATCGTTGTTATGGCAGCAGCTAGCTGCCATAACCCCGGTATCCTCTTCTTCAGCGGGCGGCGATCCGCTACAAGATAAAAGTGGTCTCTGCAGCGGATTCGCCACGAGATCACGGCTCTAATGCCCTCCTCCACTTACCCGAGCTGTCGGCAGCGGCGGAGGCGATCGCGTCCTGTCTCCTGTTAGGTATGGAGACAAGTGAGGGGAAGATGGTCCCCACCCGTCTCCATAACAATGCAGGGCGGAAGTGACGTCAAAACGTCACTTCTGCCCACAGCTCTTAAAGGGACATTTTTTTTTTAAATGATTTTTTTTAAATGACATTTTTTTTTTAATGCATTTTAGTGTAAATATGAGATCTGAGGTCTTTTTGACCCCAGATCTCATATTTAAGTGGTCCTGTCATGCTTTTTTTCTATTACAAAGAATGTTTACATTCCTTGTAATAGGAATAAAAGTGACAACATTTAAAAAAAAAAAAAACTTTGTAAAAATAAAAAATAAAAGGTAAAATAAATAAGATAAAAAATTATTTTTTTAAATGCACCCGTCCCGACGAGCTCGAGTGCTGAAGCGAACGCATACATGAGTAACGCCCGCATATGAAAACGGTGTTCAAACCACACATGTGAGGTATTGCCGCGATCGGTAGAGCAAGAGCAATAATTCTAGCCCTAGACCTCCTCTGTAACACAAAACATGCAACCTGTAGAATTTTTAAAACGTCGCCTATGGAGATTTTTAAGGGTAAAAGTTTGTTGCCATTCCACGAGCGGGCGCAATTTTGAAGTGTGACATGTGGGGTATCAATTTACTCGGCGTAACATTATCTTTCACAATATAAAAAAAAAATGGGCTACCTTTACTATCTTATTCTTTAATTCAAAAAAGTGTATTTTTTCCAAAAAAAGGTGCTTGTAAGACCGCTGCGCAAATACGGTGTGACAGAAATTATTGCAACGATCGCCATTTTATTCTCTAAGGTGTTAGAAAAAAATGTATAATGTTTGGGGCTTCTATGTAATTTTCGAGCAAAAAAAAACTGTTTTTACCTTGTAAACAACAAATCTCAGAAAGAGGCTCGGTCCTCAAGTGGTTAAAGTCCATACCAGATGGGCCTGGAATGCACCGGGGGGATGACCCTTCGCCATTTTTAACCTCAACCTAATAGAAGACCTTTGGAATGAATTAGAGCGGAGACTGCGAGTCAGACCTTCTCATCCAACATCAGTGCCTGACCTCACAAATGCGCTTATGGAAGAATGCTCAAACACTTCCATAGACACACTCCTAAACCTTGTGGACAGCCTTCCCAAAAGAGTTGAAGCTGTTATAGCTGCAAAGGGTGGGCCAACTTAATATGGAACCCTAAGACTAGGATATCATTAGCCGAGCAGCCGCCGTCATTATACGGCAGAAGGTCGGCACGATCCCGCGAATCGCCGTCATTGTACGTCGGCTCGCGGGCCCGGGATGGCTGCACTGTGGGGGTGCCAATGCTCGTGGCCAACGGTCGCGATGACCGCCAGCCACGAGTGATCGCGGGCATGCGAGGCAAAACAGGGACATTTGTGTTTAAGCACAGAAATCCCTGTTCTGTGAGGAATGACAGATCGTTAGTTCCAAATAGCTAGGAACCACAATCCGTCATTTCCTCTAGTCAGCCCCATCCCCCCACAGTTAGAAACGCACTGAGGAAACACAGTTAACCCCTTGATCGCCCCCTAGTGTTTTTTTACTGTGTTTTTACAGTAATCATTCCTTTTTTATAGCACTGATCGCTGTATAAATGCCAATGGTCCCAAAAATGTGTCAAAATTGTCCGATGTGTCGGCCAAAATGTTGCAATCCTGATAAAATTGCAGATCGCTGCCATTACTAGTAAAAAAAAAAAAAAAAATGATAATAAAAATGCTATAAATCTATCCCCTATTTTGTAGACGCTATAACTTTTGCGCAAACCATTCAATATACACTTATTGCAATTTTTTTTTTACCAAAAATATGTAGAAGAATACATATTGGCCTAAACTGAGAAAAAATGAGCTTTTTTAAAAAAAAATGGGGATATTTATTATAGCAAAAAGTACAAAATATTGTGTTTTTTTTCAAAATTGTTGCTTTTTTTTGTTTATAATGCAAAAAATAAAAACCGCAGAGGCGATCAAATACCACCAAAAGAAAGCTCTATTTGTGGGAAAAAAGGACGTCAATTTTGTTTGAATGCAGCGTCGCACGACCACGCAATTGTCGGTTAAAGCGACGCAGTGCCGAATCGCAAAAAATGGCCCGGTCATTCAGCAGCCAAATCTTCCGGGGCTGAAGTGGTTAAAGTTCATGTGCGTGTAAAGGCCCAATACTTTTGACAATATCCAATTCAGCTCTTTGGGTGTACTATTTACGTCCTAAGAGTGAACCTTTTATTACAGGCTGATGGCTGCAGTAGTGTTTTGTTCAGCCGGCTCTCGGCTTCAAAGTGAAAGTGAGGCGGCAGTTCCATAGCTGCCACATCACTTTCATACAGCCCCCCCCCGCTGGCGGTCCCCCGTTCTCCCGTGGTTCCCGGGCTGTCCCGGCGGCTGGGGGAAACACATTGCAGTGACACCGAGGCAAATCCATGCCTCGATCTCACATGCAAACAGTGAAACCGGAAGTGATGTCACCTCCAGTTTCAGGTGCACCCTTTTCTGGCCAGCACAGCCAAGGGACACATCTAGCCAAGCTAATCTGTGCTTGGTTAGATGGTGTAAAGGGCAGGGGAGACATTGGGGGTCTATTACCCCTAATGTCCCCATAAAGAGTACCTGTCACCTGCCCAATGCTATCACACAGGGGTTTATTAACCCCTTGTGCTAGCAATCAAGTAAAAATAAATATAAAAAGAAAAAAAAAGTTTTCAAAAAATAAAATTATAATTAAAATATACATAAAAATTACAATATGTAGACTGACAACTTTGACAATATTTGCGAGACTTTTATTGCTGTATCCCTCGCACAGTATGCTCCCATCAGGGGTGCGAGATGGAGTACTGGCATTTCTCAATCTACCTAACAGACACATACCATCCTCAAGGCCTTCTGAATGCACTAAAGTTATTTACTAGTCTAACTTAACTTTATTTTACAGTTTTATATTCTGATATGTTATGATCTTAAATATGATCACTCCTATTTGTAGTATATCGCAAATATGTTTACGTTACTGTTTTCAATTTGCAATATACTTTGTTTATTGTACTTCTGACCGACACAGCTGTGTTGATTGTATTCTATGAGAATTGTTATTGTACCATTTAATGCTTTATCAATAAAATTATTTGAAAAAAAAAAAAATTACCGAAAACCCCCGTAGCCCTGCAAACGCGAGCCCAGGTTGCGCACGCGCATGTATACCACAGTCGCACCTTACGTATGACATATCGCCGCGAACATCAGAGTGAGAACAATAATTCTAGCACAAGAGCTACTACTTACCTCTAAACTGATGAGCTGTAACAGCTTTTAAAGCGTCACCTATGAGGATTTTTGGGCACCATCGTTTTTGGCGATATCGCGAGCACACGCAATTTTAAGACATGAAATGTTTGTTATCTATTTACTTGATGCAACCTCACGTTTTATATTTTAACCAAAAATGGGTATTATATAATGGGGTTTTGCATTAAAGTTAATTTTATTGTATTTTTTCCTGAAAATTTGCATTTAATAAACAGTTATGCAAATATCACGTGAAACAAAAATTTGCAACTATCACCTTTTAATTCTACAGGGCCTCTGCTTTCAGAAAATATATAATGTTCTGGAGGTTTAATCATTTTGTTGCCAAAATGTAAGACTTTTATATGTATGCGGAAAATAAACAAAATTGCTCTGTAGCTGAACTGGATATAGTGTATGTAGAATGTATTAAAGAAAAAAATGGCTTCTTTATACAGTACAAATCGTTAGGTCTTCGTGGGCTTAATAACCCCCTTGGGTAACACTAATTATTTTTTACTAACTTCTTCATATCATTAACTTAGAGGTGTAGTTATAAAAATGCATAAAAATTTTCTCAGTGAAAGTGCACATACATTTGTTCTGTACGAATGGGGCAAAAATCTCTATGATTGGAAAATACCACATATGGCTATTAGATTGCCCTAAGTACCATGGGAAATTCCTATTATCCTTAGCAGCATCTAATTCCAAATGCAGTATTGTTTTTATTTTTAGCAATGAAAGACATTTGATCAACACAGGGAATAGCCTAATAATATTCTTTTTTTTTTTTTTTTTGCCCCATTCGCAAAGAACAAAAGTACATGCACTTTAATTGGGTGAGTGACTATAAGCATTTTTTTTTATAAATATCCTCTAAGTTTTGTTTTTTACAAGAGTGTGTATACATTTTAATCCTTGTGAGGGAATTTCCTGTCCAGGTGATACCCTGTCTTTCTGCGTGTGACAGGGTGTCACCAGAACAAGAGGTAAGGGGAGAGCACCACAAAACATAGGTTCTATCTAATCCTTACCTGCACTATTCCAAACTAAAAATACATTTTGGGTAGACTTTTTCCTGCCTTCCTTGTCTTTGTGCCATAATTACCTGCTCCATCCGATCTTTTAGACGTTCCTTTTCTTGTAACAGCAGAGCCTCCTGCCATTTTAACTCCTTGCTCAGCTGCTCCTCTCTGTCCTTGACACTTAGAAGCTGAGCAACACTAGACGAATTATGAGTATAATTCTCTCCTCTCAGTTGTCTCTGCTGGAATTCAAAAAGTAGTACTGTTAATATATACTCCCATTGCTATCTCTCACTACTTCGTAAGCATTATACCACGACAAAATTAGATCTATATACAATTATGAATGGAAATGTGTTTTGCAGATATACAGTATTTCACCCTCCTAGTTTGGTTGCTAGGACGTAAGGCACATGTAGTTCTTTTTGGCTCCTCTGTAATTAAGTGGAGCAGATTGCTTTTGGCTGTTCTGGATCTCACAGGCTGTAAGTTTGATTGCTCTCCTCTGCCTTCCATAGAGGGCAAAAGGGCAGCCTAAATATGTATTGTGCTCCAGCCAATCCCTGGGGAGGTGTGCCCAGAAGGTGGCTGGGGAGGCATATAAATAGTCTGAGATTTAGAGCAGAGGGGTCTCTTCTCCCTTTTGGAGGAAATCCACTAGTTTTGGTGGGGGTGGCTACCCCACCTGCAGCAGTTATCCCGAGTCCAGCCATTTTTCATCGAGATCCCAGCTGTGGCACAGCTGGGAGGCAATTTACCAATGATTCACTTCTGAACCTAGTGAAGAGAACCCTGCTCTGGGAGCCTGGTCTTGAGAGCTCACTGAAGAGTGTCTGGTGCATACTGGAAGGAGGCATCCGGTAATCCTGTGACATTATGAAAACTGATCTGAACCCATAGTTCTATTGGCTGTGAACCATATCTCTTGGGTGGAGAAGTCAGTAGGATTCCTCTCTGGGATAGAATCTAAAAAGAAGACGAGACCCAGTTCTGCCCACAATCACGGCCCAGAGCTCGGTGTTGACAATCAACACCGAGCTCTGTACAGAGAGAACAATCTCTCTGTTTCTTATCTGTGCAAAGCAGGGATGAGAATTAGAGATCTAGTAGTAAAATCAGCACATAGCTAGGAACACATTTACCCCTTGGTAACTGAGGGTGACTGAGAAAATATATCTTGGATTACTTAAAATGGGACAATAATATTTATCCACAATATCTCCCAGGATATATGTAAAGACTATTCTTGGTTTGTTTGATTCTGAACTAAACATGTTAGTGGAGAAAGCTGATCACATTGGCCTTTGTACAATGTAGGAGACGGGCCGACTCCTGCTGGAGCTCCTGTTATTGTGAGAAGGTCTCCTGTGTTTATACTTATGATAATGTATAATCTACTGTGTGAAGCTCAGTGACCAAAAAGTCTGACCTGTAGTGAAATCCTGATTAATCATAACAATGCTAAGGAGGGCACGGAATCACATTGGCTGCTTTAAGGGATTAGGTAATTAGCTCATGTTAATTAGGTTTCTGGTTACAGGTGTATTGTTAGAGTAATATGAGCAGGAGGGGGGACCTCCTCTTCTACTGTATATAAGACTTGTATTTTGGTTCTAATAAACAGTCCATGTTCAGCAACTAAACAAGTATTGTCTTGTTTTGTGCTTGTGAGCGGTTGGAATATCTGATATCTATATTTAGACTGGGAGGAAGCGGTATATGACGAAAGCACTCGAGGAGTGTGGGGCATTTTGTTACATTGGTGGCAAGCAGTGGGATGCTTCCTGCAGTCTGGGACATCCAAACCTCCACCTGGATCCAAGGTCCAGATAGCAGGAGAGGAGAAGAGGTACAGATACCAGCCGCCATGAATGAGGAATTCAGAAGGAGGTTGCGAGAGATGCAGATACAGCACAGAGGACCAGTGTCAGAGCAGATCTTGCTGGGATGTTTTGATTCTATCCGCTGCGATCTCTGAAAGGTAGCGCTAGCCCGTGAGCAGCGACACCAGGGAAAAGTTATCCCCTCAATCCAGGAAAGGTACTGGTCGCAGTATGGATTGCGAGTGCTGTTTTTGGGAGAAAAACCACACAAGGAGCAGACAGCTGAATTCAGCAGGCTGGTCTGCGCAGAGATGCGGTTGGATGAGAGCTACAGAGCCCTCTGGTGGCATGTATCCCAAGCATGCCCTTGGATAGCAGATAACAGCCCAACGGAAGACTTTGGCTACGGCAGCCTGGGACTGTTGTATGTGAAGCCGACAGGGGACTCTAACTTTGGGAGTGATTTGGAGTGGTGGTTGGACGAAATCATGGATATCAGAGAAGGGCTACTGAAGGTCTCGGAAGTGCACTGGGCACTGGAAGATATAGATTTTCTGTCCGTTCAGGAATGGGAGCTGGAGATCGCCTACAGACGGCTGCTAGACTCTGCTCAGCGCCAGGGCTGGGCTCCCTTTGCCTCAGGAAATACCAGTTGACAACTCTAAAATCCTGGTTGAAGAGTCCGCAATGTGGCAGAGTAACAGTGTGCTTTGACAACCTGCCCCCACAGCTATGGACGCGGAGGTCTTATGGCGGATGCAGCAAGTGCTGACTGACCTTGATGATCCTGTTTCTGCATGGGATGATCTTGGATGGAGGAATGTGCCTGTTCAGCAGCTTGCCAGAGAATCGGCAGTGGAAAATCTGGAGATTGCCATCCCCAAAGCTGAAGTGCTGACAACAGGGCAGAGCTCTGATAACCTCTGCCCAGCACCGATAGCATCTTCTGGGTTCCACGGACAGGAGATGGTGAACCTCTATCCCCAGACACCAGTTGCAGAGACAGGGGATTTGATAGACTTTTCTGCTGAAGAAGAACAACCTGATGAGCCTCCGGCAGAAGAGCTGGTATCAGGGCCAAACTTCACTGTGCTCTGCCCAGCACTAACAGCAGTATCTGTGGAGTTGCAAGGAACTTCCCCAGCGGAAGTGCTGGTCACTAGACAGAGGGTCCAAGACCTATGCCCCACACCTGTGGCAGTTCCGGAGGCTCAGGGTGAGAAAGTGGCGATCACTTCCTAGTAGCAGATACAGGGGGAGAAGGGAGAGGAGTCCCTCCCCAACAGTCGGCCAGGGTGGAGAAAGTGGTCTTTCCTCCCCAGCAAAGATCGTGCACCTGGGAGACAGTACCATAGACATGTCGTCACAGAAGCCAGATGAGGGAACAGAAAAGGAAGCCGCCACACGGCTACACAGTTTGGGAGTGGAGGAATCCAGCCTCCTGCTCCAACAGTTAGCCGAAGTGGATGATGTGGAGTCCCCAGCAGAAGTGCTGGCAACAGGGCAGAGTGCTATCAAACTCCGTCCAGCACTGGCAGCAACTGTGGAGTTCCAGGGAGCTGGGGCAGTCGGCTCATCTCTCCAGCCACAGATTACAGAATGTATAGACTTAATGGACTGTTCATCAGAGGATGTTATAGATTATGCATCACCTGCTCAAGTACCGACAGTACTGCAGACCCCTGATCCACACCCTTATCAGTTTTGGAGGCCCGAGGTGAGAAGGTGATGGTTCCTCTTTCCCAGTGGATTTCAGAGATGCAGGGAGGAGAAGCAGCCATTTCCCCTCCCCAACAAGGGTTTGTGCACCTGGGAGACAATACCAGTGAAAGGGAGTTCCAAAAGCAGACAGCTCCCCAGAATGATGACACCAACCCAGCTGAAGCACTGGCAACCGGACAAAGAGTCCAAGACCTCTGCCCCACAGCAGTTCTGGAGGCCCAGGGTGAGGAGGTGGCGGTCACTCCCTAACAGCAGATCAGGACCCAAGGAGAGAATGCAATCGGCACCTCACAACTGCAGCTTGATCTGGTGTTGGTGGGTGGGCTGCTGTCTCTCCTAGCATAAACCCAGCAGAAGTGCTGGCAACCGGGCAGAGTGCTACCAACCTCTGCCCAGCACCGGCAACAACTGCAGAGTTCCAGGGAGCCGGGGCAGTCAGCCTCCCTCCCCAACAGTTAGCCGGAGAAGATGGTGTGGGGTTTCCAGCAGAAGGGCTGGCAACAGGGCAGAGTGCTGCTGGCCTCTGCCCTCAACTAACAGAGGATGGATTTCCTGTAAAGGTGGATGGCACTTCAGTCTCCACCTGTATACCCCAGAGATGCTGGGCAGTCAGCCCAGGTGCCCAACAGCATGACAGACTGAGCCCAGCCACCCTGTCTTCTCTCCTGCAGCTAAAGGGACTCCAGGGGGAAGGACCAGTCTGCACTTCCCCCCCAGCAGCGGGTATGTTCTATGAGAGAGGCAGAGGTTGGCTGGGTGAGTAATGCTCTGTTTGGAACAATTTGTTTGGGGTACTGTGTGGGTACAGGCATTAGAGGACTGGCACTATGGACTAACTTCGGAGTCAACCCGTCTGGGGTCTCCTCCTGTGTTAGTCTTCTGCCGAAAGGGGAGAGATGTAACAGGAGGGCCCATGGAACCCAGAATCCCTTGGAAAGGTTGGGAAATCCTTGTTTTAGCTCCCCATGCACCTCTTATGTCTAAGTCACCCTGTGCCATCCTAGCACAAGGTGACTGAGAAAATATATCTTGGATTACTTAAAATGGGACAGTAATATTTATCTACAGTATCTCCCAGGATATACAGTGGGGCAAAAAAAGTATTTAGTCAGCCACCAATTGTGCAAGTTCGCCCACTTAAAAAGATGAGAGAGGCCTGTAATTGTCATTATAGGTATACCTCAACTATGAGAGACAAAATGTGGAAAAAAATCCAGGCAGTCACATTGTCTGATTTTTGAAAGAATTTATTTGCAAATTATGGTGGAAAATAAGTATTTGGTCACCTACAAACAAGCAAGATTTCTGGCTCTCACAGACCTGTATCTTCTTCTTTAAGATAGAAAAAGCTGAATCGCGCTAACTAATCCCTTAAAGATTTGGAAATATCCAATATAACCTCATATAGTTGATGGGATAAAAACAGTCCAATCAGTGACAAGTATTGTAAATAAAGTGCTCCAAGAACACCAGTGATGTAATCAAAACAAATTTCTAGGCAAGTGAATATAGAAAATGTGTGAATAAGTTATCAGTAATCAATAGTCCAACGTCAAATAATGGTATACAGAGTCTCTCAGAATTAGGAGGAAAAGGGGTAGATCCACCCGTCTAACCAACAGAATCAATATCACAGTCCGCACAAAGGATCTTCAGCTGTTAAATAGCAAAGAAAAATATGTGATCCACCACCAGTATAGAAGGGGTTACTTCTTACCAGACGTGCATGATCCCCCATTACAGAGGATCATAGAAGGCCTAACAGCTTGTGTTGGTAAGCTGGAATACTGTGTTGAACTGCTGGGCTCCAGCTGTGCCTCAAACCATTATAGGGGCCAGATCGGTGTCGGATGTATATTTATCATGTAATAAAAAATGGAAACTCCAATCGTGTAAAACCTTAAAACCTTTTATTCTAAAGATGTCAAAAACACACTTACATATGCAATGGATAATAAAGCCTGAAGTCTGTTGTGTCGGCCGAACACATACGGACAGACCCGTCTCTCTGGAAAAAACACACAGACTGGAGGTGACGTCAGCGCGTCATCCTGCTCCGCCCTACGCGTTTCATGATAGGTCACGTCATCCAGGGGCACGTCACGAGGGCCAAGTACAGTGGAGCAAAAAATTATTTAGTCAGCCACCAATTGTGCAAGTTCTCCCACTTAAAAAAGATGAGAGGCCTGTAATTGTCATACCTCAACTATGAGAGACAAAATGTGAAAACAAATCTAAACAATCACATTGTCTGATTTTTTAAAGAATTTATTTGCAAATTATGGTGGAAAATAAGTTTTTGTTTACCTAAAAACAAGCAACATCTCTGGCTCTCACAGACCTGTATCTTCTTCTTTAAGAGGCTCCTCTGTCCTCCACTCATTACCTGTATTAATGGCACCTGTTTGAACTTGTTATCAGTATAAAAAGACACCTGTCCACAACCTCAAACAGTCACACTCCAAACTCCACTATGGTGAAGACCAAAAAACTGTCGAAGGACACCAGAAACAAAATTTTAGACCTGCACAAGGCTGGGAAGACTGAATCTGCAATAGGCAAGCAGCTTGGTGTGAAGAAAATAACTGTGGGAGCAATAATTAGAAAACAGAAGACATACAAGACCACTGATAATCTCCCTCGATCTGGGGCTCCACGCAAGATCTCATCCCGAGGGGTTAAAATGATCACAAGAACGGTGAGCAAAAATCCCAGAACCACACGGGTAGACCTAGTGAATGACCTGCAGAGAGCTGGGACCAATGTAACAAAGGCTACCATCAGTAACACACTACGCCGTCAGGGACTCAGATCCTGCAGTGCCAGACGCGTCCCCCTGCTTAAGCCAGTACATGTCCGGGCCCGTCTGAGGTTTGCTAGAGAGCATTGGATGGGGCCATGTATCGTGAGATTTTGAGTGCAAACCTCCTCCCATAAGCAAGGGCATTGATGATGAAACATGGCTGGGTCTTTCAGCATGACAATGATCCCAAACACACCGCCCGGGCAACGAAGGAGTGGCTTCGTAAGAAGCATTTCAAGGTCGTGGAGTGGCCTAGCCAGTCTCCAGATCTCAACCCCATAGAAAACCTTTGAAGGGAGTTGAAAGTCTGTGTTGCCCAGCGACAGCCCCAAAACATCACTGCTCTAGAAGAGATCTGCATGGAGGAATGGGCCAACATACCAGCAACAGTGTGTGACAACCTTGTGAAGACTTACAGGAAACTTTGACCTCTGTCATTGCCAACAAAGGATATATAACAAAGTATTGAGATGAACTTTTCATATTGACCAAATACTTATTTTCCACTATAATTTGCAAATAAATTCTTTCAAAAATCAGACAATGTGATTGTCTGGATTTGTTTCCACATTTTGTCTCTCATAGTTGAGGTATACCTTTGATGACAATTCCAGGCCTCTCTCATCTTTTAAGTTGGAGAACTTGCACAATTGGTGGCTGACTAAATACTATTTTGCCCCACTGTCTGTAAAGACTATTCTTGGTTTGTTTGATTCTGAACTAAACATGTTAGTTGAGAGAGCTGATCACATTGGCCTCTGTACAATGTAGGAGACGGGCCGACTCCTGCTGGAGCTCCTGCTATTGTGAGAAGGTCTCCTGTGTTTATACTTCTGATAATGTATAATCTACTGTGTAAAGCTCGGTGACAACAAGTCTGACCTGTAGTGAAATCCTGATTAATCATTACAATGCTCAGGAGGGCATGGAGTCACATCAGCTGCTTTAAGGGATTAGTTAATTAGCTCATGTTAATTAGGTTTCTGGTTACAGGTGTATTGTTAGAGTAATATGAGCAGGAGGGGGGACCTCCTCTTCTACTGTATATAAGACTTGTATTTTGGTTCTAATAAACAGTCCATGTTCAGCAACTAAACAAGTATCGTCTTGTATTGTGCTTGTGAGCGGTTGGAATATCTGATATCTATATTCAGACTAGGAGGAAGCGGTATATGACGAAAGCACTCAAGAGGAGTGTGGGACATTTCGTTACAATAACTTTCACGCAAACCAATCAATATAAACTTATTGGGATCTTTTTTATCATAGACATGTAGCAGAATACATTATGGACAAAATGTCTGAAAAAAATTATTTTTACAATTTTTTTTTATCATTGTTTTTTTCATTTATATCACAAAAATAAAAAAGCCAGAGGCGATCAAATACGAAAAAAACTATTTGTGTGAAAAAAATATATAAATTTTGTTTGGATACAGCCATGAATGACTGCGCAATTACCAGTTAAAGTAGCACACTGCTAAATAGTAATAAATGGCCTGGTCATGAAGAGGTAAAATCTTCTAGAGGTCAAGTGGTTAAAGAGACTTAGAAGAGATAAAGTCATTATAAATCCTGTAAACTACTCTGTTACAGGATTAGATAATGTGCAGTGTCTGTGTTTGTGTGAAATTATTGTGCAAAATACCTTATTTATAGCACCGCCGGGCGCTCACATGACCCGCCGAAGCTCTCCTTCCGCAGTCCAAGCACTGCAGAGGGAGGGGCCAAGATTCCCCGCTGACGTCAGCTGGGAGGAGAGGAGGCGGGCAGGAGGAGGTCATGTGAGCACTCAGTAGCGCTGTAAAAAAGGTATTTTGCACAATAATTTTACACAAACACACACACTGCACATTACAATGACAGCGGATTACAGGATTTATTAATGTTAACAGGCAGGGAGGGAGGGGGAGAAATGAGAACAGCGGGCTGGTGAAGGCACATAAACTGACCATGGTAATCATGGATCAGCAGCCATGATTGCCATGGTCAGCACAGATGGGGACAAACCAACTGGCAGGACCAACCAGGTTTTTTAGAACATAGAGAGGGCTGAATGACACAGCACAAGCACTGTGCTGTCTATCATGCTTTAAAGGATCAGGATAACAAAAATTTTAGGGTTACAAACACTTTAAGTGTCCTCCTGTAAATGATCAGTGAATCTGGAGTATCCCATACTACCTTACATCCCATCCAAGTTCAACAACAATATAACCCCTAAAATATATCCCCTAGACTGATTATTAAGCCAGAATGAATGCATTGTCACTGTGCCTGGCTACCTCTGCACTGATTTGGGAAACAATGGTAAATTTACAGGGGCTTATAGGGTATTAGTGCTACATACTGTATATACTGTATATATCATTTTTCACACATACTACTGCATACCTATGCTTGCTAAAACAGAAACTGGATGTGATGTGGATCATGACTGTTATTTTACATGTTTACATGTTTAATATTCTAAAACTCCATCTGTTGCTTGGCAACCTGAGAGGTCAATGTGAGTGGGAGTCAAGAGAGAAAGCAAGAAACACCTACAGTATGTGTCCCTCCTATTTAATCATTTGCCAATGCAATACAGCAAGAAGAAAAACAGCTTGTCATTGGAATGATCTTGAGCACTAACACAATAAACTCTTGAAATCTTCTCATATCTCAATCTCCTAATACGAATATTGTATTGCATTGATGTTGTAGTGTATGGTAACAAAGCAACTGAGGACAGGTCCATAACACACTTATTTAGTTTCTAACGCAATAAAAGGGCTGGTCTGGGTTTTGCAATACTTGTCCCTAAAAAATCACTCATAACCATCACAACATAAAAGACCATTTCGATTCAGTTTTCGTAATCTATTATTTAGGGTGCTGTTTAACCACTTGCATATTGGCACTTTTAGCCCCTTCCTGCCCAGACCAAATTTTCAGCCTTCAGCCCTGTCACACTTTGAATGACAATTGCATGGTCATGCAATGCTGTATCCAAACAAAATTTGTATTATTTTTTTGAGACAGCTTTCTTTTGGTGGTATCTAATTACCACTGTGTTTTTTATTTTTTGCTAAACACATGAAAAAATACCAAAAATTAAAAGAAATTAAAAAAAAGAAGTTTTTAGTTCCTGTTAAGAAAATTTTCGAAATAAGTAATTTTTCTCCTTCACTGATAGGCGCTGATAAGGCTGCACTGATGGGTACTAATAGGCTGCACTAATGGTCACTAATTGGCTGCACTGATGGGCACTGAGGCAGCACTGATGGGCACTGAGGCAGCACTGAAGGGGCACTGATGAGACGGCACTAAAGGGGTACTGATGAGACGGCACTAAAGGGCACTGATAGATGGCACTGATAGACATCACTGATGGGCACTTACAGGCAGCACTGATGGGCACAGATTGGTAGCACATGTGGGCACTTTTGGGGCTGCATTGATAATCCTGTATAATAATAATAATCAGGACACTGATGATCAGTGCCCTGATTATCAGTATAGATGTCCCCTGTGTGGGTTTGCTGGTTATTGGCTCTTCTCTCCTCGCGTACGGTCATCATGAGGGGAGGACTGCCGATAACCAGCAAATTCTGTTTACACTGTGATCAGCTGTGATTGGACACAGCTGGTCACATGGTAAAGAGCCGCTGTTATTGGCTCTTTACCTCGGTCCAAAGGACACAGTGATCACAGATCTGAGCTTATGTACACCACAAGGGGCGCACGGGAAGTGTGATCAAGGGAGGACGTTCATAGACGCCCTCCCGGCAATGTGAGCACGCGTTGCAGCCATCTTTCGGCTATAGTGCGGGCGGGAGGTGGTTAAACTAATATTTATTTAGGGCTGACATTTATATCTTGGTTAGATAGCCATGCTTTATAGTTTAACCACTTGACCTCCAGAAAATGTTATCCCTTTCATGACCAGGCCATTTTTTGCTATTCAGCACTGTGCTACTTGCTAACTGGCAATTGTGCTGTCCTGCAACACTGTACCCAAATAACATTTTTATCAATTTTTCACACAAATATAGCTTTATTTTGGTAATATTTAATCACCACTGGGTTTTTTAATTTTGTTGCTATATAAAGGAAAAATACCGAAATGTAAAAAAAAGAGAAAAACAAAAAACACGTTTTTCATTTCTGTTATAACATTTTGCAAATAAATAATCTTTCTTCATAAATTTAGGCCAAAATGTATTCTGCCACAGTTCTTTGGTAAAAATAACCCAAATCAGTGTATATTATTTAGTCTGTGTGAAAGTTATAGCGTCCACAAACTATGGTATATACTGTACAGCAGTGGTCATCAACCCTGTCCTCAGGGCCCACTAACAGGCCAGGTTTGCAAGATAACTGAAATATATCACAGGTGATATCATTTGCTGCTCAGTGATTGCAGTATTCTAGTCTGCATCTCCCCAAGGTAATACAGAAAACCTGGCCTGTTAGTGGGCCCTGAGGACAGGGTTGATGACCACTGCTGTACAGTATATATTTGAAAATTGATCAATCCTGATGTACTCAGGGTCTATCTCATTTCTTGAGGCCCTAAAATGCCAGGACAGTATGAGTACCCTCCAAATGACCCCTTTTTGAAAAGTACACAGCTCAAGGTATTTAGTAAGAGGCATGGCGAGTTTTTTGAAGTTGTAATTTTTTTACACAATTTTTTGGAGAATGAAAAAATCTTTAATTTGGAAAATGAAAATATTAAATACAATTTGTTTCTTTTTCACTATTTTTTTTACATACTGGAAGCGACTCATGACTGTTTTGTTTACATTGCAATCATGTGATCACTATGACCAATCAAGCGATCACATGATACCTCAGCCATTCACAGTGGTCGGGTATCAAGCGCCATGATCCCTTGTGTCCACCAGACACAGTAGTTATGGGATCACGCCATTGCGTGCCCCAGTGGGTGCGCTAGTGCGCATGTGCATGACTGGGACACTAAGTGAAAATAAACATAAAAAAGCCTAATAAAAGAGAAGATTATAAAAAAGAAAATACTAATGCAGTCACCACATCTAAGGATTGGTAGGCCTGCATTATATTACATCTTTTGTTTTTATGTTTAAAGTATACAGTATATGAACCCTTACCCTTAAAACATTATATATATATATATATATATATATATATATATATATATATATATATATATATATACACACACACACAGTATCCCACAAAAGTGAGTACACCCTTCACATTTTTGTAAATATTTTATTCTATCTTTTCATGTGACAACACTGAAGAAATAACACTTTGCTACAATGTAAAGTAGTGAGTGTACAGCTTGTATAACAGTGTAAATTTGCTGTCCCCTCAAAATAACTCAACACACAGCCATTAATGTCTAAACCGCTGGCAACAAAAAAGAGTACACCCCAAAGTGAAAATGTCCAAATTGGGAAAATTTGCCATTTTCCCTACCCGGTGTCATGTGACTTGTTAGTCTTACAAGGTCTCAGGTGAATGGGGAGCAGGTGTGTTAAATTTGGTGTTATCACTCTCACTCTCTCATACTGGTCACTGGAAGTTCAACATGGCACCTCATGTTAAAGAACTCTCTGAGGATCTGAAAAAAAGAATTGTTGCTCTAAATAAAGATGGTCTAGGCTATAAGAAGTTTGCCGAGACCCTGAAATTGAGCTGCAGCACGGTGGCCAAGACCATACAGTGGTTTAACAGGACAGGTTCCACTCAGAAGAGGCCTCGCCATGGTCGACCAAAGAAGTTGAGTGCATATGCTCAGCGTCATATCCAGAGGTTGCCTTTGGGAAATAGACGTATGAGTGCTGCCAGCATTGCTGCAGAGGTTGAAGATGTGGGGGGTCAGCCTGTCAGTGCTCAGACAATATGCCGCACACTGCATCAAATTTGTTTGCTTGGCTGTCGTCCCAGAAGGAAGCCTCTTCTAAAGATGATGCACAAGAAAGCCAGAAAACAGTTTGCTGAAGACAATGTCCTGTGGTCTGATGAGACCTAGATAAGCTTATTTGGTTCAGATGGTGTCAAGCCTGTGTGGCGGGAACCAGGTGAGGAGTACAAAGACAAGTGTGTCTTGCCTACAGTCAAGCATGGTGGTGGGAGTGTCATGGTCTGGGGCTGCATGAGTCCTGTCGGCACTGGGGAGCTACAGTTCATTGAGGGAACCATGAATGCCAACATGTACTGTGACATACTGAAGCAGAGCATGATCCCCCTCCCTTCGGAGACTGGGCTGCAGGGCAGTATTCCAACATGATAACGACCCCAAACACACCTCCAAAACGACCACTGCCTTGCTAAAGAAGCTGAGGATAAAGGTGATGAACTGGCCAAGCATGTCTCCAGACCTAAACCCTATTGAGCATCTGTGGGGGATCCTCAAATGGAAGGTGGAGGAGCGCAAGGTCTCTAACATCCACCAGCTCTGTAATGTTGTCATGGAGGAGTGGAAGAGGGCTCCAGTGGCAAACTGTGAAGCTCTGGTGAACTTCATGCCCAAGAGGGTTAAGGCAGTGCTGGAAAATAATGGTGGCCACACAAAATATTGACACTTTGGGCCCAATTTGGACATTTTCACTTAGGGGTGTACTCACTTTTGTTGCCAACAGTTTAGACATTAACCACTTCAGCCCTGGAAGATTTTACCCCCTTCCTGACCAGAGCGTTTTTTGCGATTCGGCAATGCGTCGCTTTAAATGACAATTGCGCGGTCGTGCGACGTGGCTCCCAAACATAATTGATGTCCTTTTTTTCCCACAAATAGAGCTTTCTTTTGGTGGTATTTGATCACCTCTGTGATTTTTATTTTTTGCGCTATAAACAAAATAAGAGTGACAATTTTGAAAAAAACGCATTATTTTTTACATTTTGCTATAAAAAATATCCCCCAAAAATATATAAAAAAACATTTTTTTTCCTCAGTTTAGGCCGATCGTGTTCTTCTACATATTTTTGGTAAAAAAAATCGCAATAAGCGTTTAACAATTGGTTTGTGAAAACGTTATAGCGTTTACTAAATAGGGGATAGTTTTATGGCATTTTTATTAATATTTTTTTTTTTACTAGTAATGGCGGCGATCAGCGATTTTTATAGTGACTGCGACGTTATGGCAGACATGTCGGACATTTTTGACACATTTTTGGGACCATTGTCATTTATACAGCGATCAGTGCAATTAAAAATGGGGTTAAGTGTGTCCTAGGGAGTGATTACTAACTGTAGGGGGATGGGCTGTATGTGTGACGTCACTGATCTCTGCTCCGATGACAGGGAGCAAAGATCGAGTGACACTTGTCACTAGGCAGAACGGGGAGATGCTGTTTACAACGGCATCTCCCCGTTCGTCCTCTCCGTGAGGCGATTGCGGGTATCCCCGCGGCGATCGAGTGCGCGGGACCCGCGACCTGACTCACGGAGCTCCCGGCCGGCGCGTACGCAATGGCACGGCGGGGAATTCAAATGGACGTACACGTACGCCCATTTGCCCAGCCGTGCCATTCTGCCGACGTACATCGGCGTGCGCCGGTCGGGAACCGGTTAATGGCTGTGCGTTGAGTTATTTTGAGGGGACAGCAAATTTACACTGTACACTCACTACTTTACATTGTAGCAAAGTGTAATTTCTTCAGTGTTGTCACATGAAAAGATAGAATAAAATATTTACAAAAATGTGAGGGGTGTACTCATTTTTGTGAGATACTGTATATACTGTGTATATCCTTTTCTATAAGTGATCACATAACCTCTCTTCTCAGCTGCATAAGGAGCTTAAAAAGGTGGTGGTGGAGAAGCAGCAGTACACTGATATTCCCAGTGAATGGCTGCGCAGGGATGTGTGTCAGTACAATCTGCTCATTGAAGGACAGGCAGGCTGTGATTTCAGCACAGCCATAAAACTGACCACATGGATGGATGTGCTCTCATGTCTAGCATCGTCAGTTTGAAATAGGAAAGCATTAACACCAGGTATTTCACTTAGAGGAAGCAATACAAAGAGAACAGGATACTTTATAAAACAAGTACTCGAGTACATACCACAACAGACACATATCAGGAATATGAAATGTTAGAGCAACATAATCTTTAATACTGCCAAACCGGTTCTTAGGAGGAGGACAAAAAAGGAACACGGCCGCCGGCTTGGAGCAAAGATTTATGGGAGAGGGGTCCTATAGGGGAGGAGTGGTGGCAGGGTTAACCCACAGGTATGCTGCCATGGAGTCTGTCAGAAAAGGTATTTATAATGTTTTTTTATGTACAAACACAAATGTTTTGCTTTTCATTTTTATTTTAAACTGGATTGTTTTACAAGGTGCTGGTTTTAAGACTAGCGCAATTTTTTATTTATTTATGTTGGTTTACATATACTTTAACCCCGATTAGCTGTCACTGAAGAATAGATGCCCAGATCATAGTACCTGTGCATGCATGTTTAGTAAATTTTCATAGTATCCCCTTTTTCTGAAAACCCTGGTCTCTCTTTTTAGATCCCTTTTTGCCAGTGAGGCCACCCATCAATATAATGGCCACTAGGGAGCAGAGGTTGGAAAAGGTAAGCCACAGCAGGACCATATGACATCACGCTCGGAAGTAGCATAGCGACCATTTTAACTGATCCTCTCCAGATGTCCATGCTTAAGGGGAAAATGTTTTAATTGAGAATTTCTGCTTGCTACCTTGTACACTGTGAGTATCTTTTTCAACTTCATATTTAATAGTTTTATTGAACGTATTACACTATGGAAAGTCTTTTTATTGTTTCATACTGCTGAATGACATGCACCTAGAGGCACCGTTTGAAGACCTATTCCCAACTGTTCCTTGGAAGATTGCTGCAATTTTACACACCCAGGTGTCTGGGACAGCTTTTGTTGACCTTACCACTGTCTAAGTTGACCGAGGTAAGCAGCAGAGGAGACTGGTGGTGGATACACAAAGGTGGAGCACTTATGCATGTTGTTTTTGGACACAAGAGATCTGGAATTCGAGCATGATGAATGTTATATGTTTTCATGCATTATTACATAGTTACATAGTAGGTGAGGTTGAAAAAAGACATAAGTCCATCAAGTCCAACCTATGTGTGTGATTATATGTCAGTATTACATTGTATATCCCTGTATGTTGTGGTCATTCAGGTGCTTATCTAATAGTTTTTTGAAACTATTGATGCTCCCCACTGAGACCACTGCCTGTGGAAGGGAATTCCACATCCTTGCCGCTCTTATGCCCTGTATACACGATCGGACATTGATCGGACATTCCGACAACAAAATCCATCAGATTTTTTCAGATGGATTTTGGGCCAAACTTGTCTTGCATACACACGGCCGCACAAAGTTGTCGGAAAATCCGATCGTTCTCAAGTTGGGACTATAAACGGGGCAGTAGCCAATAGCTTTTATCTCTTAATTTATTCTGAGCATGCGTGGCACTGTGTGTAAGATTTGTGTACACACGATCGGAATTTAAACGATCAGATTTTGTTGTCGGAAAATTTTATATCCTGCTCTCAAACTTTGTGTGTCGGAAATTCCGACGTAAAAAGTCTGATAGAGCCCACACACGATCGGAATTTCCGACAACACAATCCGATCGCACTTTTTCCATCAGAAAATCCGACCATGTGTACAGGGCATTACAGTAAAGAACCCTCTACGTAGTTTAAGGTTAAATCTCTTTTCTTCTAATTTTAATGAGTGGCCACGTGTCTTGTTAAACTCCCTTCTGCGAAAAAGTTTTATCCCTATTGTGGGGTCACCAGTACGGAATATATAAATTGAAAGCATATCCCCTCTCAAGCGTCTCTTCTCCAGAGAGAATAAGTTCAGTGCCTGCAACCTTTCCTCATAACTAATATCCTCCAGACGCTTTATTAGCTTTGTTGCCCTTCTTTGTACTCGCTCCATTTCCAGTACATCCTTCCTGAGTATTGTTGCCAAGAACTGGACAGCATACTCTAGGTATAGCCGGACCAGAGTCTTGTAGAGCGGGAGAATTATCGTTTTATCTCTGGAGTTGATCCCCTTTTTAATGTATGCCAATATTCTGTTTGCTTTGTTAGCAGCAGCTTGGCATCCCATTGCTGAGCCTATCATCTATTAGGACCCTTAGGTCCTTTTCCATTCTAGATTCCCCCAGAGGTCCCCCCCCCCCCCAGTGCATAGATTGCATTCATATTTTTGCCACCCAAATGCACTATTTTACATTTTTCTACATTAGACCTCATTTGACATGTAGTTGCCCACCCCATTTATTTGTTCAGATCTTTTTGCAAGGTCTACGCATCCTGCGGTGAAGTTTTTGCCCTGCTTAGCTTAGCATTGTCCACAAATACAGAGATTGTACTGTTTACCCCATTCTCCAGGTCGTTTATGAACAAAATAAATAGGATTGGACCGAATAGGATAGGATTGCACAGAACCCTGGGGGACCCCACTACCCACCCCTGACCATTCCGATTGCTCCCCATTCATCACCACCCTCTGAACTCACCCTTTTAGCCAGTTTTCAATCCATGTACTCACCCTATGGTCCATGCCAACAAACCTTATTTTGTACAGTAAACGTTTATGGGGAACTGTGTCAAATGCTTTTGCAAAATATTTCCTTTATCTAGATGGCAACTCACTTCCTCATTGAAGGTTAATAAATTGGTTTGGCAAGAACGATTCTTCATTAAACCATGCTGATTACTGCTAATGATACTCATGATGATTAATGATTCTCATGAATAAAATCTTGTATATAGTCCCTTATCATTCCCTCCAAGAGCTTACATACTATTGATGTTAGGCTAACTGGTCTGTAATTCTCAGGAATGTATTTTGGGCCCTTTTTAAATGTTGGTGCTACATTGGCTTTTCTCCAATCAGCTGGTACCATTCCAGTCAGTAGACTGTAAGTAAAAATTAGGAACAATGGTCTGGCAATTTTACTTGACCGAGTTCTCTGAGTACCCTTAGATGCAAGCCATCTGGTCCCGGTGATTTATTCATTTTAAGTTTCCCAGGTCTAATTTTAATTCTGTCCTCTGTTAACCATGGAGGTGCTTCCTGTGATGTGTCATAAAGATAAACAGTGCAGTTTTGGTTACTGAAGCCCCCCGATTCCCTTGTGAAGATTGAGGAGAAGAATAAATTCAATACCTTCGCCATCTCCCCATCCTTTGTAACCAGATGTCCTTCCTGATTCATTATGGGGCCAATATGGTCATCCTTTTTACTGTTTACATACTTAAAGAATTTCTTGGGATTTTTTTTGCTCTCCTCCACTATGTTACATAGTTACATAGTTACATAGTTAGGTTGAAAAAAGACACAAGTCCATCCAGTCCAACCATAAAAAAAAAAAAAAAACGTACAATCCAATATACCCAATACTATACCCACAGTTGATCCAGAGGAAGGCAAAAAACCCCAGCAGAGCATGCTCCAATTTGCTACAGCAGGGGAAAAAATTCCTTCCTGATCCCCCAAGAGGCAATCGGATTTTCCCTGGATCAACTTTACCTATAAATGTCAGTACCCAGTTATATTATGTACATTTAGGAAAGTATCCAGGCCTTTCTTAAAGCAATCTACTGAGCTGGCCAGAACCACCTCTGGAGGGAGTCTATTCCACATTTTCACAGCTCTTACTGTGAAGAAACCTTTCCGTATTTGGAGATGAAATCTCTTTTCCTCCAGTCGTAAAGAGTGCCCCCTTGTCCTCTGTGTTGACCGTAAAGTGAATAACTCAACACCAAGTTCACTATATGGACCCCTTATATATTTAAACATGTTGATCATATCCCCCCTTATTCTCCTCTTCTCAAGAGTGAACAAATTCAGTTCCTCTAATCTTTCCTCATAGCTGAGCTCCCCCATGCCTCTTATCAGTTTGGTTGCCCTTCTCTGCACTTTCTCCAGTTCCCCGATATCCTTTTTGAGAACTGGTGTCCAAAACTGAACTGCATATTCCAGATGAGGTCTTACTAATGATTTGAACAGGGGCAAAATGATATCTCTCTCTCTGGAGTCCATACCTCTCTTAATACAAGAAAGAACTTTGCTTGCTTTGGAAACCGCAGCTTGGCATTGCATGCTATTATTGAGCTTATGATCTACCAAAACCCCCAGATCCTTCTCCACTAAAGATTCCCCCAGTTGTACTCCCCCTAGCATGTATGATGCATGCATATTCTTAGCCCCCAAGTGCATAACTTTACATTTCTCAACATTAAACCTCATCTGCCACATAGGTCGCCCAATTAGACAGTGCATTGAGATCGGCTTGTAAATTGGAGACATCCTGTAAGGACGTTATTCCACTGCATAGCTTGGTGTCATCTGCAAAGACAGAAATGTTACTTTTGATCCCAGACCCAATATCATTTATAAAGATATTAAAGAGTAAGGGTCCCAGCACTGAACCTTGGGGTACACCACTGATAACCTTAGACCATTCAGAGTAAGAATCATTAACCACTACTCTCTGAATTCTGTCTTTTAGCCAGTTTTCTATCCATTTACAAACTGATATTTCCAAGCCTGTAGACTTTAACTTACACATGAGCCGTGTGTGCGGAACTGTATCAAACGCTTTTGCAAAATCCAAATAAACCACGTCCACAGCCACCCCTCTGTCCAAGGTTTTACTTACCTCTTCATAAAAAGAAATCAGGTTTGTCTGACAACTTCTGTCTTTCATGAACCCATGCTGTCTGTTGCTTAAAATGTTTTTTTCCAGCAAGAACTCGTCTATGTGGTCTTTTATTAAAGGCTCCAGTATCTTCCCGACTATAGAAGTTAAACTAACAGGTCTATAGTTACTTGGTAAAGACTTTGATCCCTTTTTAAATATAGGCACCACGTTCGCCCTGCGCCAATCCAGCGGTACTATTCCCGTCATTAATGAGTCCCTAAAAATTAGATACAATGGCTTTGAAATTACAGAGCTCAATTCTTTTAGGATCCGTGGGTGGATGCCATCAGGTCCAGGTGCTTTATCCACCTTTATTCTGTCTAAATATTTCTGGACCATATCCCTTTTGAGCCATTGTGGATCATTGGGGGCTGTGTCAATACCACCCCCATTATGGACATGAACTTCCCCATGCTCTTTTGTATACACAGAGCTGAAGAAAGTATTTAATAAATTAGCCTTCTCCTTGTCCCCAGTCACCCACTCTAGATTATTTTGTAAAGGGCCTACATGCTCAGACCTGACCTTTTTACTATTAATATATTTGAAGAATTTTTTGGGGTATGTCTTTCGTGTAATATCTTAGCTGCCCTAATTGCACCCTTGCATTTCTTGTTGCATTCTTTATAACGTCTGAATGCTGATGATGATCCCTAAACCTTGTATTTTTTGAAGGCCTTCTCCTTTGCTTTTATATGCATTTTTACATTGGAGGTAAGCCATCCAGGACTTTTGTCCGCCCTTTAAATGTATTACCCAATGGGATGCATTGGCTAATGCCCTTATTTAATATGCTCTTAAAGCAAACCCATCTCTCCTCCGTGTTCTTTGTTCCTAAGATTTTATCCCAATTCATGCCTTCTAGCAAGGTTCATAGTTTAGGGAAGTTGGCTCTTTTGAAATTCAGTGTCTTTGTATTCCCCTTATGTTTCCTATTTGTGTAATTTAAACTGAAGCCAACTGACCTGTGATCGCTGTTTCCTAAATTGCCCCATATTTAAACATCTGTGATCAGGTCTGTATTGTTGGCAATCAGTAGATCCAGTAACACTTTATTTATAGTTGGTGCGTCTACCATCTGAACCATAAAATTGTCCTTGCAAGACATTTAGCAACTGGCTAGCCTTAGACAAATGGTTCCCTCTGCCCAGTCTATGTCTGGTTAATTAAAATCCACCATTATGATAACACTTCCCATCCTTGCTGCTAATCCAACTTGTCATAGGAGATCCGTCTCCCCCTCTTCCCTTGGGTTAGGGGGCCTATACCATACTCCCAGTATTATTTTCCCCTTAGCTTCATGCCTTTGGAGCTCTACCCATAAGGATTCCACCTTCTCCCAAGTTCCCTTAGTGATGTCATCTCTCACATTCCCTTGTACATTTGTTAAATGGGTATGTGGACAAGGGATTATAGCGGTGCTAGGGTCAGGAGGATTCAAGAAGGAAAGATAAGACAAAGAAAACTAAAATTACAAATTTTATTAATAGTCTGTCATAAATACAATGTACATTCTGGACAATTCATACAATAATTATAAAAATTTTTTGTGGATACATGTACTGTAAGTGACCCTAAGAATGGTCGAGTGGGCCAGATGGCAATTGGCCGTTGAAAGAGGGGGGGCTCGTTTTCCTACATGTTTCGCCAAAACATTGGCTTCTTCAGGGAACAGGAGCTCATAGGGTGGATATATATAAAAAATTCTGTGTGGTGGACATGAAAACACATGTTAGAGATAGTAATTTGACCAAACACTGCATAGTATAAACAGTAACACATTGCAACTGTGGCTGGACATTCATGCGACCCTAAGCCCCACACCAATAAACAGAACTATGTCCGCAGTTCTGTTTATTGGTGTGGGGCTTAGGGTCGCATGAATGTCCAGCCACAGTTGCAATGTGTTACTGTTTATACTATGCAGTGTTTGGTCAAATTACTATCTCTAACATGTGTTTTCATGTCCACCACACAGAATTTTTTATATATATCCACCCTATGAGCTCCTGTTCCCTGAAGAAGCCAATGTTTTGGCGAAACATGTAGGAAAACGAGCCCCCCCTCTTTCAACGGCCAATTGCCATCTGGCCCACTCGACCATTCTTAGGGTCACTTACAGTACATGTATCCACAAAAAATTTTTATAATTATTGTATGAATTGTCCAGAATGTACATTGTATTTATGACAGACTATTAATAAAATTTGTAATTTTAGTTTTCTTTGTCTTATCTTTCCTTCTTTAATCCTCCTGACCCTAGCACTGCTATAATCCCTTGTCCACATACCCATTTAACATTTGATTATTTTGGGGATGAGGTGCTGTATCCTCTGGTACCATCTAGCCATCCTTATACATATCCCTTGTACATTATTCTTGATATATAGGCATACCCCTCTACCTTTTTTACCCTCTTTATCCCTTGAACGGTTGCCAGCCAATCATGAGAGCTGTTGAACCAGGTCTCTGAAATTCCCACAAAATCTAAATCCTCCTCGTACAACAGTAGCTCTAGTTCACCCATCTTGTCCTGCAGGCTCCTGGCATTGGTGAACATGCCACATAATTTAGACCGGTCGCATATTATCCTCTTATTGGGTGTTCCGAGATTGCAACTAGGACTTGTTACTATACTTATCTTGGGTTTATGTGCTTTAGTCAACCTACCACTAATGCCCCCAATACTACCCTCTGAAATATGTTCCACGCTGACTATCTCTACCTCTGGGCCCGCCCCCATTGCCTGGTTTAAAAACCCCTCTAACTTTTTGGCCATCTTCATTCCCAGTTGATCTGCACCCTCCTCATTTAGGTGCAATCTGTCCATTCTATAGTACTGGTGATCGACTGAGAAGTCGGCCCAGTCCTCCAGGAACCCAAACCCCTCCTTTGCCCTCAGCTCCTCAGCCACTTGTTTACTTCCCTAATCTCCCTCTGCCTTTCTGGTGTGGCTCGATGTACTAGTAGTATTCCTGAGAATACTACGTTGGAGGTCCTTTTCCTCAATTTAGCTCCCAAGTCCCTAAAATTGTTCTTTAGGACACTCCATCTGCCTCTGACTTTGTCATTGATGCCAACGTGCCAAAAACTCTGTTTTTTTTTAACTCACCACTTAGTCCAGTTCCACTTGGTCTAAGTTCCAGCAAGCTCAAAGATGAGCAGGCTCACAATGAGTTCTACAGAAAGTTCTATAGGCCTCGAGCACCTGTGACCAATTACCCACTCCCGCTAATTAGTAGGCTGAATGAAGCAAAGAAAAAACAGCTGTTTAAAAAGTGACAGAAAAAGGAGTAAAAAAGCTACAAGGAAAATCCCCCCAAAAAACCTAAAAATGCAACCCAGCAATCACCAGCAGTCAAAAGAAAAACTTGTTCACACTCTCCACTTAAGGTCCCCACTGTTTAGCTTCCAACATCAAGGATGCCTCAAGAAGAATGTTGTTTTACTAAAGTGCACTATTTCTAATTTTCAATTTTTGCACTATATATGGACAGCACATTGTTTTCCTTATATATTTATGGTTTTTGGCACAATTAGTGTGCGTACACAAGGGGACTGTGTAAATGCTATTTTGAGGCACCTATAGGAAAAGTTTTTTTTTTTTTTTTAATTTTAATTTAGTGCAATTTCTTCACTTCAGTGGTGTTGTGCTGTACTCTTTGTGACTTTGATTTGAGGACCATGAGTAAGCTGCTTGTTGTTTACCTAAAGGTATGCATAGCCCAAAATTTAATTTTTTAGTTTTGGAAAGAGAGAGATTTTAGAATGCTTGCCAAGTTTTGGGGTGTTTTTTTTTTTGTGTTATCGCGGAGATTTACCCTCTGTGTTTGGGCCTGTGTGGATGGTATTTTGTTCACCTCAGATGAGTTTTAAATTCTCATACAAGTTTATGGGAATGCAAAACCCTCTTGAAGCAGGTCAAATGCAGGTCAGAAGGAGATCAACTTAAGGTTATATGCACCTGTCACTTAATTGCAGCTGATTTCAGAAGCTTCTAAAACTGATGTCAAACTGAGGTCATCGATATGGGCCCAAACCCCATCAACACAGGCTCTTTGTGATGGAGATTATTGTCACTGTGGCAAAATGTGATGGGCAATCCAAATATTTATAGTTTTCACTAGAACTATAGAGGGGGGATCTTGCAATGTTCCAGTTACAACTTTCTAAGAGTGGATTTCCTCTCACTTTGGAGAGATTTCCTCTCACTTCCTGTTGTATCCCCTGGATAGGAAATGAAGGGATTCTCCACAAGGGGAAAGAGACAGCAGAAAATAAACTGACAGGGGTTTTCACCTTTCCCAAATCACTCAGATTTTCAGGCAAATTGGGTACCTTGTCAGTCACAGCCAGGCTATGAATTTTGGAAATCCCACAGGTCCAGTTTAAGAACACCTGATTAAAGTTTGGTCATACTAGCATTTGCTGCATTGATCTTACCATTTCCAGTTGTTTGGTAATATCCAATAACTGAGCCTGCAATACACTATTTTCACTAGCCAAGGATGCACAGTCATCCATCATTTTCTTTCTTAGAACACGGTCCTGTTCAGACTGCAGATCTTTCTCTCGAAGCTGCTGGTGAAGGAAGCTTAGTTCATTCCTATAAGTGAAAGTATAATGGCATAATTTTGTAAATATGCTACCCTTCAAGGCAAGTAGGGTGATATTACCATCTTTGTTGCTTAAGAAATAAAGTGCAATCCCCTTGCATCAGTCTGCTGACTAGGCATGAGGTCAGCTCATTACTGTAAGCATGTTCCTTATGTTAGACTGACAACAGTGCGCAATGCAATAGAACCTGAGACTGACTGACACTGATGCTCTGCCCTTTTTCAGTCTGAATATTGCACTGCAGAAGGTTACATGAAGTTGATGAAATGAAGGCAGATTTAGGTGCTAATACCGCTGTATTTAACCCCTTTATGCTCAGAGGTCATTGAAGCCTAGTTGTCAAAACCAATGCATATTTATAAAGCAGTGAATCTGAGATAAATAAGCCCCAATGACTTATTTATCTACCTAAATTTTTCATTTTTTTTAAATACAAATAAGCCATTCCTTCTTCTGAAATGGTCATTTTGTTTATTTCCCATGTTTATTTAATACTGTTCACATAATATTACACAGTTTAAATGGTCTTAGTTTGAATTTAGTTTGTGTGTATCTTGGTGATCCATGTAAAAATGTGTTTCTGCAATATACAGTATGTACAATGTACACACACAGAATACCTGTATGATGGGGAGAGAGTTTTGTACCTTAAATCAAGTGTCAGTTGGCTCTTGGTTGTTACTGTGTGTTTAAGAAGTTTATCCTCCAATTCATGCCTGGCTGAATTCACCTTCAGCAGCTCAATTCTCTTCTGTGACAGCTGGTTTTCCATCTCTTTCTGATTTTCCAATCTTTGTTTTAGCTATTCAAAAAAGAAAAAAAAAAAAAAAGGGACACCTTCAACAGGACATTGACATTACGTGTACTTGTAACCTTAAAGTGGTTCTTCGCCCTTTTTAAAAAAAAAATGAAATTAAAAATACAGTAGCTGCTGACTTAAAGCGGGATTCCGCCACTATAATTTTTTTTTAAAAGTCAGCGGCTACAAACACTGTAGCTGCTGACTTTAAATAAATAGACTTACCTGTCCTGGGTGCCCGCGATGTCGGCCGCCCTAGGCCAACCCGTCCCTCAGCTCTCGGGTCCCCGCACCGCCATCCTAAGTAAGGGAAACAGGCAGTAAAGCCTTGCGGCTTCACTGCCAGTTTCCTACTGTGCACACGCAAGCGGCACAGCGATCTGTGAATGGCCCCGTGGTTTTCTGGGAATGCACACAGTTCCCAGAAGGCAACGGGGGCCCTCAGCTAGGAGCAGAACACTCCATGGAATAGGAAGAGGCAGATTAGGAAGACTGCCTAGCAACAAGGGTTCAGGTAAGTTTAAAAAAAATTTTTTTCAAATGTTTTTTTTTAATTTTTTTTAAAGATTTTTCATGTTATTTTCTATTTTAGGGTGGCCCTCCACTTTAATTAAATGACACTCACCTGTCCAGGGGTCCATCTCCATGCTCACCTGAACCACTTCTTCAGGTCCCTGGCACCAGCATGGTTACTGTGGGCAGCCGTATTTACATGCAGATTCACAGCAGGCTGCCCACTAAACATGAGCAATCCACGATGAGCCGTGACATGTCCCAGAAAGTTCTGGATGGGGGAGGGTGATGAGAGAATGTCCGGTGGTTTGTTGCCGCAATCTGACCAGAAGTTGGAATGGGTACCTGTCAAAACCACTATGCCTGGCCTTATACACAGCAATTTTCAGGCAATGCCAACCACTTTCAACCAGCACTTGTTATCAGTAGGCTGCAGTGATCCTTTTGCTTCTTTTTGGGACTAAAAGATGGTAGCTGGTTGAAAGTGGATGAATTTGTTGGAAATTGCCATTTGTATGACTTTCATTGGAGCTAAATTTATGGATTTCTCAAGTGTGATTTCTCCACAACAATCAGTTTTTCCTTTTTTATGGATTTCAATATTTTTTATTTCTATTTGTTCAAAATAATGAATATACAAATGTACCATTAACTGGACCCAGCATTATTGCCTCTATAGACTTAAATGAGTCAGGCATCATGCATGTACAAGGCTGTTTTAATATTTGCCTATTCTTGCAAGACTAGCATTTTAAAAATAGCCAAGCGTACCCAGTGGGGTACACTTTTGAATGATAAACAATTATAAAGATGCTCATATAAAGGCCAATGATCCAGATAGGTCATCTAGTGTGACAGTTATCCCATGTGTAAAAAACAAAGGACTGCCCCACTAAATTCACATATACATATAGTACTGTGCAAATGTTTTAGGCAGGTGTGAAGAAATGCTGTAAAGTAAGAATGCTTTCAAAAATATATACATAACGTATATACTTGAGTATAAGCCGACCCGAATATAAGCCGAGGCACCTAATTTTACCACAAAAAACTGGGAAAACTTATTGACTCGAGTATAAGCCTAGGTTGAGAAATGCGCAGCTACTGTAAGTGGAAAAGAGGGTTAACAATGCCCATTTGCAGCATCACTGTGCCGATTTGCATGCCTCACTGTGCCCATTTGCAGCCATAGGTCCCCAGAACTTCAAACTCGGTAGTTAAGGGTTCCAAGATGCCCCCTAGCTGCAGCCAAGATTTGGGGTCTCTAGACCCAAAGGGTCCCGAAATGACATTGCTGCAGTGATTTTGTAGGATTAGAGTCAGGTGTACGATTAACCAATTATACCAAGCAGATTCTAATGATCATTAATTTTATATATACTGTAGTTTTAAACAAAGTCATTAACTTCTATGTAGGAGGCTTAAAACTGGGTGAGGAGACGCCAAACTCTGCTACTAAGGTGAGGTTGTGGAAGGCAGTTTCATGTCACAGGTCATACACCATGGCAAGACTGAGCACAGCAACAGGACACAAAGTAGTTATCCTGCATCAGCAAGGTCTCTCCCAGGCAAAGATTTCAAAGCAGACCGCGGTTTCAAGATGTTCTGACACGCTTACTTTCCTTTGACATCAGAAGATGTCCATCAGTACAGAACTGGTGGGAACCAGTGGGAACCAAGTACACCCATCTACTGTCTGAAGAAGTCTGACTATTAAATATAGTCTAAATATTAAAATAAATTAATAGGGCGAAAGAGATGAGATTGCGTTAGTATGTATCCACTGGTAGGCACTACCAGTGATCCCTCTTCACCTCTCTCTCAATTCTACCCATATCACATGCAAATTAATAATAATTAATAACTTTTCTGAAATTATATTTCTAAAAATATACATATACACGTCTGCTCCCCACACACTCAAAGTGTCTGATGCAGCATATACATATATATAATCAAAAACTATCACTAATATAAAATTCCAGATATCCTATCTATTAGAGTAAATTAGATCCAATCCATTAACTTCCAAATCTGTTGCATGCAGTCAAAAATTATTAATAAAACAATTGAGGTCTACTTCAATATTCAACCCTCTGGGAAAGAGACATTTGAGCAGAAAAATCCATCAGGTTTCCCTTTGAGATAAGCCCCTCACCTGATTTGACCCTCTCCCAGATGGATACACACAGTCTATTCCACAGAATTGTAGTATACTTGGGTCTTGGTCATGTTTTTCTTTAAAATGCAGGGATACGCAATGGTATTTAAAACCCTTTTTTTTGTGTGTGCCAAATGTTCGGCAATCCGAACCTTTAAAAGTCTTTGGGTGCGCCCCACATAGAATAATCCACATAGGCACTTTACTATGCATTTCCTACACAAATAAAATCAATTTAGAATGATTTAGATTTAGATCTGAACAGTAGTATACAGGCGGCCCCCGGGTTACAAACAAGATAGGGACTGCAGGTTTGTTGTCAAGTTGAATCTGTTTGCAATTTGAAACAGGTACATTTTTTAAGTGTAGCCCCAGCCCAAAAATCTACTTTAAGCTTTATGGATAATATAGGGCAGAGTTATCACCCCTGTAACATTTTTTTGTTGTCTGTTCCCTTGTTCAGAAGATTTCACCTCACTTTCTGTCCCAATGAAAATTGGGTTTTGAAAATTGTGGATTATTAGGGAAATAAGGATTGGTGATAAAGCATCAGTGGAGACACCTTTTTCCCATATTAACTCTTACAGTAGATAATTTCCCTTCCTAGGGGTAGATTTCCTCTCACTTCCTGTTGTCTCGCTCCTTTGGAAGTAGGAGTCATTTGTAAGTCAGATGTTTGAAAATAGGGGACCGCCTGTATATACTATACGGCCTGCCCTATACAGTCTGTGGAAAATTGGGCCTTAGGTGTTGGTGCTACCAGAACACTGTAAGCCCTCACAGTTACTCTTGGTGGGCGCTGAAATGGGCCCTGCTGTGAAAATATTATATCAAGAATTGTAATTACATGCCCCTGTTAAACAAGGGCAGAAAAATTGGGCCTTAGGCGGTGGTGGTGGTGGCACAACACTGTAAAGCCTCACAGATACTTTTGTTGAGCGCAGGAACAGGCCCTGCTGTGAAATATTAGATCAAAAATTGTAATTGCACGCCCCTGTTAAACAGGGGCAGAATAATTGGGCCTTAGGCAGTGGTGGTGGTGGTGGTGGCACAACACTGTAAAGCCTCACAGATACTTTTGTTGAGCGCAGGAACAGGCCCTGCTGTGAAATATTAGATCAAAAATTGTAATTATGCGCCCCTGTTAAACAGGGGCAGAAAAATTGGGCCTTAGGCAGTGGTGGTAGTGCCACAACACTGCAACCCCTCACAGATACTCTTGTTGAGAGCAGGAATGAGCCCTGCTGTTAAATATTTGATCGAAAATTGTAATTACATGCCCCTGTTAAACAGGGGCAGAAAAAATGGGCCTTAGGTAGTGGTGGTGGTGCCCTGAACCGAAAATATTCTTTGAAGCTAACATCATGAAAATTGAGGAGGAATAGGATAGTCACTCAGCATATGCAGTCTTCAAGGGATCCCACATCCATAGAAAAATCAATCGGTTACATCAGCATCAGGTGCTTGGTAGCTGGTGATCCAAGACTGATTCATTTTTATGAATGTGAGCCGATCAACAGAGTCTGTGGACAGGTGGACTCTGTGATCAGTTACAAAGCCTCCAGCAGCACTGAATGTGCGTTCAGAAAGAACGCTTGGTGCAGGACCTCTCCTCCATCCTCTGCTCCCTCTGCGAAGGCTGGATAAGTTCTGCAACTGTACCCTTGTAACATGGATCAAGAAGGGTTGCCAGCCAGTAATGATCCCTCTCCTTGATACCATGAATCCTAGGGTCCTTTTGAAGGCTTTGCAGGATCAGGGAGGCCATGCAGCCGAGGTTTGCAGAAGCATTCGATCCTGAGTCCTCTGGGTCACTAAGGATCACATGATCCTCATCCACCTCCTCCCAGCCATGTACAACTCCATAGGTTTCTGGGGACTGCAAACAATCCCTTGAAGACTGCTGCTGATGCTGCGTGTTATCCTCCACCTCCGTGCTGACACAATCCTCCACCTCTTCTTCTTCCTGTGTGATCGGCGGGCCTGCAGGAATACTAGTATCTGGATAAAGGGGGCCTTGAGAGGTAAGGAAGTCCTCCTCTTCCTCCCGCTGTTCTGCCTCAAGTGCCCTGTTCATTATTCCACGAAGCATGTGCTCCAACAGGAAGACAAGAGGGACAGTTTCACTGATGCATGCACTGTCACTGCTCACCATCCTCGTGGCCTCCTCAAATGGTGACAGGACAGTGCATGCATCCTTGATCAGTAGCCACTGGCGTGGTGAAAAAAAGCCCAACTCCCCTGACCCTGTCTGCATTACACAAATGAGGCAGTTCTTGCATTCTCTTTGAATGTCAGCCAGCTGAGCACTGGCATTATATGACCGGCGGAAATGACCACAGACTTTCCTGGTCTGCCTCAGGAGATCCTGTAAGCCCGGGTACCTGCTCAAGAACTGCTGCACCACCAAATTCAGGACGTGAGCCAAACAGTGAACATGGGTCAAGTGTCCCTGTCGGAGGGCAGAGAGGAGGTTGGTGCCATTGTCGCATACAACCATTCCTTGCTGAAGCTGGCGTGGCATCAACCACCTCTGAGCCTGCCCCTGCAGAGCTGACTCTGCCTCAGTGTGGCTCCTGTCCCCTAAACAGACCAACTCAAGCACCGCATCGCATCTTTTTGCCTGAGTGCTTGCATAACCCCTTGAAAACCTACGGAGCACCGCTGGTTCAGAGGAGAAATCTGCAGAGGAAGAGGCCGTAGAGGAAGAAGAAGAGGAGGGGGTGGAGGAGAGAGCTGTGGCAGAATCACCATTACTAGCATTTTGGAGGCGTGGTGGCGGAACAAGCTCCAACAATACTGAACCCTGTCCAGCATCCTTCCCAGCTGCCAGCAGATTTACCCAGTGCGCCATGAAAGAAAGGTAACGTCCCTGTTCATGCCTGCTGGACCATGAGTCAGCAGTATTATGCACCTTACTGTTGACCGCCCTGTCCAACGAGGCCAAGACATTGCCTTTCATGTGCTGGTAGAGAGCCAGAATTGCCTTCCGTGAAAAGAAATGGCGTTTGGGAACCTGCCACTGAGGTACTGCACATTCCAAATTTGCTTGCTAAAATCAGATGGAGGTGTACTGATAGCAAATTGGCTGCAAGTACTTGGGACACCTATTGCTATACCTTCATTCCTCTCAGTGCAGGTTTCTGAGAGGACTGGAGGTATAGTGGGGTTGGAGAACCCAATTGATGAGAAGCAAGAAGAGGTCCGCCTTGTTCTTTAATGTGGGTCTTTTAAGTGCTGTTGCCAACGGACTGCATGGGAGGTCATCATATGTCTGGTCAAGCATGTGGTGCCCAAGCGGCTGCTGTTTTGGCCACACTTGATACGCTGCAGACATATGTTGCAAACAGCAACGGTGCGATCTACTGCACATGTGTCAAAAAAGGCCCACACCAAAGAACTTTTCAAAATATGTGGGGAGTCAGCAGCGCCCCGCACCTGCTTAGCTCTGCGGTGTGATGCAATAGGGTGGCTGCCCTTAAGCTGCCCCCTGGAGGGCATCCTACCTCATTGGAGATGTGCCTCCTCCTCCTCCTCTCTTCTATCAGGCACCCAAGTTGTGTCAGTGATCTCATCATCCCCTCCCTCCTTGTCACTGGAGCAAACTTGGCAGTATGCTGCAGCTGGGGGAACATGATTGTCAGGTTCTTGACCTTCTTGGGCACCCCCTCTCTCTAGGCTGCCATTACTCCCTTCCTCAACCTGGGTACCATTATCGGAGCCTTCAAATTGCGGCACATCCTTCTGCAGCATGTACCAGACACTGTAGTCGAATAGTTCGAGGGATTCCTCCGTGCATGATGGTGGGGTTAGGGAAGGAGTGACTGTTGACATGGAGCCGATGGAATAGGCCGCTTGGCAGCTGCATTGGCAGGCAAAATACTCTGAGCCTGGGTGACAGAGGATAAGGAAGATGAGGAGGGCTTTGTTATCCTTTCCACCAAATCTTCTGCATGTTGTGGCTCAATAACATGGCCAGCTGCAGGAAAAAAGGAGAAGTGTGCCCCACGGCCACGTGCTGAGGATGCACAGCGTCCACGACCAGAGCCTGCTTGCCCTCTTTTAGTGGCCTGTGAGCGTGTGCCTCTCCTTGGTGGTCTTCCGGACATGCTGTAAATTTTGTTTAGCAAAAAAACACTACACTGTATTGTGTACACCACCAGGAAAGTAGTAGCAACTGCACTAGGGGTGCACGGTACTGTGTACACCAATAGAAGTTTAATAACAACTATGAGTGCACTGTATGTATTGTGTACACCACCAGGAAAGTAGTAGCAACTGCACTATGGGTGCACGGTACTGTGTACACCAACAGAAGTGTAATAACAACTATGGGTGTACTGTATTGACCACCAGAAAAGTATGAGCAACTTCACTATGGGTGCACAGCACTGTATACTGTGTACACCGCCTGAAGTATATTAGAAACAGTACACCGGGAATGGACTGCAGTCAGATCTAGCTAAACTGGATACAGTGGATATATAAATATATATGAGACTGTCTGTATATGTATATATATATAGATCTATATATATCTATATATATAGATCTATATATATATATATATTAAATACACTGCAGCTAACTGAATAACCTGCCTGTCTGCTCAATCTAAATGGCACTCTCTCTCCATCCACGCCAAAGACACACTACAAGAGGCCGACGTGCAGGCGGCCTTATATAGTGTGGGGCGTGGACTTAGTCCCCCTGAGCCATGATTGGCAAAAGGCACCCTGCCTTTGGCCAATTATGGCTCTCTTAGCTGAGGGCGCTGTGATTGGCCAAAGCATGCAGGTCACAGTGCCTGCTCTGGCCAATCATCATACAGCACTCCCGCAGTGCATTATGGGCTGTTATGTGCCGCTCGAATTTGGTGCAAACGGCCCATAATGTTTGGTTTTCGGCGAACAGGCGAACAGCCAATATTCGAGTTGAACTCATGTTCGACTCGAACAGAAAGCTCATCCCTACTCACCATTGTTTAAAGAATCATTTGCTTTCACTTGTTATAGAGTGATAAGAATATTTGTAGAACCTTTATTTTACTTTTTTGAGATAGATAATTTCTATTTCACTTTAGCACATTTAGTATTTTTAATTTAAGCGCCATTAGGCAGTAGGATCAAAGGGGTCGTATGATGTGGTAAGCATAACAGATATCCCGGCTATACACAGTAAATAAGGCACAGAAAAATGGTGCGGTATCAAAGTAATATCTATGTACTAGGCCAGGGAGGCATTCAAATTAAGGCTTGCACTATCCAAAAATGACAGTAATGTATACGAAGCTATATCATACAATAAACTTTTCCTTTCACAGCTGTTCAAGAGGCAAAGCATCCCGATGGCCAACAGGCCCAGACATGGGACTCGCGAAGCAGGTTATGTACAGTAATATATTTACAGTATCTGATCAAGACAGCCCATGACTGGGTGAGGACTAGGGGGAAGGGTTGCGTACAAAAAGGGGAAAGGGTAGTGGATCGGACATCTCTTAGGGGAAGAGGGGGAAAGGATAGGAGGGGAAAAAGAAGAGACAGGGGGTGAGGGGGTGTAAAAGGAAAGATAAGAAGCTGAATGTAACAGTAGATGGTAAAAAGGTTAGGCAGAGTAGAATGCGATAGCGCCCCCCGACTAGGTAGCAAGGCAAGTCCAGGAGGTCAGCCAGACTGCGCAACCTCACGGAGATAGTCGTCCGTATAGATGAAATGCTGCCAGGGTCTCCAGGTCTCTCAGAAGGTCTCCTCCCTATTGTGCAAGGTGGCGGTAAGAGTCTCCATGTCTCTTAGTTTGTTCACTTTGGAAAACCACAGGGATTTTGCCGGCGGGTTCTCCGATCTCCAACAGAGGGGGGTGCATGCCTTGGCAGCATTCAGTAGCTGGATGGTGAGGGAGGTTTTGTATTCCTTGATGGGTCGCTCTGAAAGGTGGAGCAAGCAGGCTGTGGGATTCCCCTCCAGAGAAACATCAGTTAAGTGCTTGATCGTGCGGGTCACCTCCAACCAGAAAGGTTGGAGTTTGGGGCAGTCCCAGAAAATGTGCAGCATCGTTCCCTCTGCAGTGCCACAACGCCAGCACACACTAGGGACTTGTGGAAAGAAAAGAAAATTTGAAATATTTGGTTGTAGCAGGAGGCAGTTTGTTCACCAAAGGGCTGGAGAGCGGTATAATAATGAGTGTCTGCAGGCAACAGTCAAGCATAGTGGAGGTTACTTGTAAGCTTGGGGCTGCATTTCTGCAAATGGAGTTGGAGATTTGATTATCAGTGGTGTCCTCAAGCTGAGAAATACAGGCAGAAACTTATCCATCATGCCATACCATCAGGGAGGGGTATGATTGGCCCCAAATTTATTCTGCAGCAGAACAATGACCTCAAACATACAGCCAATGTTTTAAGAACCTATCTTCAGTGTTAAGAACAACAAGAGTTCTGGAAGTGATGGTTTGGCCACCACAGAGCCCTGATCTCAACATCATCATCCAGTCTGTCTGGGATTACATTAAGAGACAGAGGGATTTGACCCGCTGGTATAGAGTACCCGCCATTCTACATCGCTTCTTCCCTCAGGTGCCTAGCCTTTGTTGGCGCTGTGGCACTGCAGAAGGTACGATGCTACATGTCTTTTGGGCTTGTCCTAAGCTCACCTCATTCTGGCTTGAGGTTGCTCGCACAATCCGACACTTAACTGGTGTCTCACTAGAAGGGAACCCTGTGGCCTGTCTGCTTCACTTATCGGAACGACCCATTAAGAAATACAAGACCTCCCTCACCATTCAGTTACTCAATGCCACCAAGGCTTGTATTCCTCTCTGTTGGAGATCGGAGAAGCCGCCGGCAAAGTCCCTCTGGTTTGCTAAAGTGAACGAACTGAGAGATATGGAGGATCTCACCGCTACCCTGCACAATAGGGGGGAGACCTTCTGAGAGACCTGGAGACCCTGGTAACATTTTATATACACAGACGCCTAGCTCCAAGAAATGGCAAAAACTAACTGACCCAATGGGCCGGTTCCGCCCCCTAGGCAGAGGGCATCGCATAACATTACATTGCATTATCTCACTTTACTCTACCTTACACTGCTCCCTCTCCATCTCCTGTTACTAGCTTTCCCCACTCTTCTTCCTCCCTTCCCCTTGCCCTTCCCTCCCTCCTTTCCCGTCTCCTATCCCTTTCTTACTTTTGGGGATACCAGTTTTCTTATAACTTTTTCCCACTCATGGGTTATCTGAACAGATACAGTGAAGATCCTTAAATTCATTACATTTCCGCGTGTCTCATGTTTGGGTTTATCAGTTCTTCGGATCCCCTAGCTCCCCAATTAACTATAAAAATGTATACTATACTATACTAATTGGTAAATTTGATAAATGAGCAGCTGCCCCCTTTAAATGTCCAATGACTCTAAGCAAAATGAATAAGATAAAGCACATTTGGTGGTTTGAAATCCTTTCCAGCTATTTTTTTTTTGGTGATTGGATTCACATAAAATGGACTGTTAATACAAGTGCACAGTTACCTCAAGGATTGGGACTGCATGGTCATTTAAAAATATTGTAAAACTGCTTGCTTGTTTTTCACTATTGTAAGTTTTCTGTTATACACATTGGGCTAGCGCCTCTGTTTATCTTATTCAAAGGGCAGTCACACCAAATGTTGATTTGATTTGAATTTCTCTTCTATTCATTTACTTTTCATTTTGTTAAATAATAAAATTAACTATTAACACTTCTATTTCTGAAACAATTCCTAATTTACAGCATTTTTCACACATGCCTAAAACTTTTGCCCAGTAGTGGGTAGCTCCTTTTAGAAGGGATGGATAACAGAGTCACATGGTGACCAGATCTGTCTATGCATTTAGCACCACCATGCAGCTTTTTTCCCCTGTTCTGCTAGTTGTGATTCCAAGTTAAAGATAAGGGGAAGGGGTCTACCCCACCAATCTGTCTGCACCTTTGCTGGACAGAAGTCACTTTATCCTGGCCCGGCCAATCAAGTATGATAAAGACTCTGAACATGGAAGAACACTAGGTGAAGATGAAAATGCCAAAAAGGGCATTTACAAGGTAAACGTGCCATAATGTGCAATGTGCTCAGTATGCTTGCACATTATGGAAAAAGCTGCTGGAGGCCCCAACATTCCTAATGGCTTTTTTTCACTTTAAAATGTATAGTGTATAATAGGTATAAATCTAGAGATATCCCACTGATGAGATCTGCATAGCTGCAGCATCTACATGTTCTAAATATTGACCCCAAATTTGTATAAAATACTGGGCATTCTTTGGCTGCATATATAGAAGAAATTCATTGACTCATTTTTTTGTGTCCAGTGAAGCAGTATCAGTTTATGTACATAAAAGCATTGCTCACTTCAACAGTTTTAATCACTAACCAAGAAAAAGTATGCAGATAAGGACTTCTGACTTTACTTTGACTTTCTTGATATGCATACCGCATCAGTGACTGGGAAACTAATGAAGGCAGAAGGTCAGTATGACAGCCAAGTAACTGGCATATCCATAGGAATTTAAGCAATGGCAGCCCCTATGTTTCTCTAAGAAAGGTCTACTTTAAATTTATCAGATTAGCCACTAGAGCAGTGGTACATAGCTAGGGGTGCTAAAACACAGTCCCCAAATGTGGGTAATTTCTGAGGACATTTAAGATTTAAGATTTCATTCTGTGGTGTAATAGGTTGTGCAAGGGACCGCAGGCAAGTAAAAATATATGCTTGCAGGACTAGGCTGAAAAACAAAAATGTATAAATTCACTCCAGCTACCCCAAAGTACCCCAGTACAAAAAAAAAACATTAACAGAAATTGAATATAGAGCCGATTTCTTTTGCAAGTATTTAAAAAAAAATACTGAAAACAAAAAAATTATTGTTGAAATTATTGAAATTATTGAAAATATAAAGTACAAAATATGTGTGCATAAGTAGTGCTTAAGAAGAAAAAAAACTACAAATCAGACCTTAACCAACTTGCACAGCTTACTTTCTATAGATTTGTGGTTAGGAGTTAGCAGTTATGAATGTTGTAGTTTGGTGCTACTTCCACTACCAATACTTAATACAGGTGTGCCTTAACCACTTGCCTTCCAAGCCTATTCAGAAACTTCTTTCCTACATGTTTTTTTTTACGTCGCTTCTGCCCTGCAATGGTAAGGAGACGGGTGAGGGCCATCTTCCCCTCACTCAGCTTCATACCACACAAGGGAACGGACGTGATCGCCTCAGCGATCGCCTCCTCTGCCGGCAGCTCCGGTAAGCGGCAGAGGGCACCAGAGCGCGGCAGGAGGGGGGGCCCTCTCCCGTCGCCGATAAAATTGATCTTGCGGCGAATACGCTACATAGACCAATTTTATCTGAAAGCAGACCGCCCGCTAAAGAAGAGGATACCGGGGTTATGGTAGCTAGCTGCTGCCATAACAACGATACCCTTCAAAGTACCGACATATAAGGACGGCGGGTGGTCCGTAAGTGGTTAATGAATGTTAATGCACAAAAACATAATATAATACCCAATTGTTTGGTAAAATATAAAAGATGATGTTATGCTGAGTAAAAAGAGATACCTAACATGTCATGCTTTAAAATGTCACATGCTTATGGAATGGTGACAAACTACGGTACCTAAAAATCTCCATATGCAAAGCTTTATAAGCCTAGAAGAGGTCTAGTGCCAGAATTATTGCTCTCGCTATAAGGTTTGTGGTGATACCTAATGCAAAACAGAATCGACCAGCGCAAACCTACAACCTAACTAGAAGCAGCTAATGTACTGAGGGAAAAAAATATATCAAATCCCAAAAAACATATATGGAAAAAGCAGTACAGCGCATGTCACGAATATCACTGAAGGAATTGCTGGACTTGAACTGGCTCTATTTTATATGGACATTTATTGACTGTTTTATTTAGGATTCTTTATGCGCTGTACTGCTTTTTCCATATATTGTGGTGATACCTCACATGTGTGGTGGGAACACCGATAACCTAGACTTATGCATGTGTTCGCCTTTGCGCACGAGCACTAGGCTTGCTTTATATTATATTTTTTCTTATTATTTTGTTATTTATTTTATTTAATGTTTTTTTTTTACACTGTCTGTTTACATTTTGTATCAACATTATTGCTATCACAAGGTATGAACATCATCCCTTATAAAAGCATGGTCTGTGACAGGTCCTCTTTATAAAGAGATCTGGGGTGTATTAGACACCAGATTTCTCATCTAGCCTCCAAAGCAGCCGATTAGACATAGATTGATCTGATCGGCTGCTTCACTGGCCGGGAACCGGCCAGTAAACACAAAGACGAAGCCAAAAGTGACAAAATACTCATCGCTTCCAGTAAGAGATGATCATGGACATTCCGATTACCAGCTAGGACTACTTTTACAAAAACGAGCAATGCCGGTCAAAAAGGATAAAAAATACTAGGATGATGCCTGTAGATGCAGGCATCATCCCAGTATAACCACTGCAACTCAAGGACGTACAGGGAAGTCTTGTGCAAAAAGTAGTTCAAGAGAATATATGGTAATTTTACTGTTTTTCCTTTTTTTTTCTTAGGTAAACATGAAGAAATCAGCATATTTTAAGGTTTCAAAGATATTTTGATCATGTATTATTTGAAATTATATACTGTCTGTACAAGTGGGTGGTTATATTTGTTAAATTTGTGATGAAGACAAGGCTTCACGCCTTGCAGTGCTTCACATTGGCTTTACATGCAGCTGACTGAAAATAATGCACTCCCTGTGTAACTGATATCTTATGTCAATAATTAAGTAAAGAGGCACACAGCACAATTGAACTGAGCCGCTGAGAGTTCTCCTTAGTGGCTAATCTTCAAATATTTGTAATTAACAAGAAAACATACAGTTGTGCTCATAAGTTTACATACCCTGGCAGAATTTATGATTTCTTGGTCATTTTTAAGAGAATATGAATGATAACACAAAAACTTTTCTTTCACTCATGGTTAGTGTTTGGCTGAAGCCATTTAATATTAATCACAATGACAACAGAAACTACCCAAATGACCCTGATCAAAAGTTTACATACCCCAGTTCTTAATACCATGTATTGACCCCTTTAACATCAATGACAGCTTGAAGTCTTTTGTGGTATTTGTGGATGAGGCTCTTCTCAGATGGTAAAGCTGCCCATTCCTCTTGGCAAAAAGCCTCCAGTTCCTGTAAATTCTTGGGCTGTCTTGCATGAGCTGCACGTCTGAGATCTCCCCAGAGTGCCTCAATGATACTGGGGTCAGAAGACTGAGATGACCACTCCAGAACCTTCACCTTATTCTGCTGTAGCCAATGACAGGTCGACTTGGCCTCGTGTTTTGGATCATTGTCATGTTGGAATGTCCAAGTACGTCCCATGTGCAGCTTCCTGGCTGATGAATGCAAATGTTCCTCCAGTATTTTTTGCTAACACACTGCATTCATCTTGCCATCAATTTTGACCAAATTTCCTGTGCCTTTGTAGCACACACATCCCCAAAACATCAGCAATCCACCTCTGTGTATTACAGTAGGAATGATGTACCTTTCATCACAGGCCTTGTTGACTTCTCTCCAAATGTAGTGCTTATGGTTGTATCCAAAAGGCTAAATTTTGGTCTCATCACTCCAAATGACTTTGTGCCAGAAGGTTTGAGGCTTGTCTCTGTGCTGTTTGGTGTATTGTAAGCGGGATACTTTGTTGCATTTGTGTAGTAATGGCTTTCTTCTGGCAACTCGACCATGCAGCCCATCTTTCTTCAGGTGCCTCCTTATTGTGCATCTTGAAACAGCCACACCACATGTTTTCAGAGAGTTCTGTATTTCACCTAAAGTTATTTGTGGGCTTTTCTTTGCATCCCGAACAATTTTCCTGGCAGTTGTGGCTGAAATTGTGGTTGTTCTGACCGTGGTTTGGTTTCAACAGAACCCATCATTTTCCACTTCTTGATTAGAGTTTGAACACTGCTGATTGGCATTCTCAATTCCTTGGATATCTTTTTATATCCCTTCCTGTTTTATACAGTTTAACTACCTTTTCCTGCAGATCGTTTGACAATTCTTTTGCTTTCCCCATGACTTTCCCCAGAATCCAGAAATGTCAGTGCAGCACTGGATGAAAGATGCAAGGGTCTGTCAGGAGTCTAAAAACTCATCGACCTTTTATACACACGCGCACTAATTACAAGCAAACAGATTACAGGTGAGGAGTTGTGTCAACTTGTGTGCATGTTATCAGGCCAAAATCACCAGGGTATGTAAACTTTTTATCAGGTCATTTGGGTAGTTTCTGTTGCTATTATGATTTACAAAAGAGTAAACACAGTTGATTGATAATAAATGGCTTCAGTCAAACACTGACCATGAGTGAGAGAAATGTTTTTGTGTTATCATTCATATTCTCTGAAAAATGACCAAGAAATCATAAATTCTGCCAGGGTATGTAAACTTATGAGAACAACTATACATTATATGCAAGATCATGAAAAATGTAGATAAATTCAAGTCTTTAAGCGCTACACTAAGGGCAGACATAAAAAAAAAAAACAGAATGTAATACAATTTTGCATTAGTTAATATATATATTTTAAATGCTACCTAAATTTGTCTTGATATCACGCTTTTGTAATGCCCTGTACAGTAGGATTGGGAGAAGGAAGGTCAATACACTGAGCCTGTGTACACAAGCTCTTAATCCCTGCACAGGCTGGAGAAATTTACAAATGCTTTTTTCAAATAATTTTGTATTCCAACTGTGTAATTAGCTAGCTTGAGTCCAAATTTACAGCACATTTTCAACTAAAAGGGGAAGTTCTGCTCTTGCTCCTCTTCTGCCACACCTCTTCAAGTTTTGACATATTATTTTTTTGGGGGGTGGGGGAGCAGGAACCTAGTTCTGGTAATTTGTAAAAATATATCTTTTGTGGCCCCCCAACGAATCTCGGAGGGCCACAAAAGCGGAGATACTGTATTTATCGTTCTGGCAACCTCGGAGGGGACAGGGAGGGGGCGGGAAGAGCGCCGTCAGATTACATACAGGAGGGTCTCCTGTTTATTTGGCGGCCACTGTAATAAGAATTCCCATCTCCTGGGCTGGCATTGGACGACTGTTCTGTCTATCATAGGAGACAGGACTTTGTATAAAAGAGGCCGTAAAGCAAACAGGAGATTCACCTGTATGTAATCTGTTGGCGCTCGTCCCGCCCCCTCCCTGTCCCCTCCGTGGCTGCAGATCGGCATGGATCAGGCTGCACTGATGGCAATGGTGAGGCTGCATTCAGAGGATGCATTCATGGCAATGGTGAGGCTGCATTCAGAGGCTGCATTCATGGAAATGGTGAGGCTGTATTCGTGGCATTGGTGAGGCTGCATTCATGTCAATTGTGAGGCTGCATTCATCACACTTGTGAGGCTGCATTCATGTCAATAGTAAGGCTGCATTCATGGCAATGTTGAGGCTGTATTAATGGCAATGGTGAGGCTGCATTCATGGTAATGGTGAGGCTGCATTCATGGCAACGGTGAGGTTGCATTCATGGCAACGGTGAGACTGCATTGATGGGCACTGACCTTTATTTAAAATTCATTTTTTGTTCCTGAAACTTCCCTTTTAAAGTGAAGGTGCGTGTTATACGCAGATAAATACGGTATATCCAAATAACACGCCCGAGCTCATCCTTAGACTCTTCACCAAACACAGCCACAAAGGCAAGAGAATTCTTGTTGGGCAGTGTATTAGTTAATTTGCATTTAATTTTAATGGTTCAAAGAATGTCAGGCAAAATGGTCTGCCCTCATGCATGTTCACTTCATCAAATCTGGCCCTCTTTGAAAAAAGTTTGGACACCCCTGATCTAGGCCAAGGGTGTCAAATTCAATTTCATCATGGGCCGCATCAGCATTATGGTTGCCGTCAAAGGGCTGGTTGAGTCTGTAAGACTATACTGTATAAATGTATCTATTTTTTAATCATATTCATTTATTGCCTCTGCATTCGATTATTTCTAGTTTTAGTAATAACTTAAGACATAAGCTGTGAAGGGTGGGTGCAGACCGGCACGGAGCCGACTCACATTCCTGTAACAGATGATGCACACCGCTGTCATGGTTCTGCCATGGTGTTCTGTCTGAGCAGTATCCAATAAAGTTTCTTGTGGATGATACCAGTGGTGTGAGACCCTCGTTTTCATCTGGAACAGAATTGTATTATTCTCCTAATAATTGTAAGCAGCAGATGTCCAGAGCACCCCCACCATCAGGAGACAAGAGTCCTCCACTCTTTCTTACATCACAGTGCACCCTCCTTACCATGTGCTGCTGCAGGGAAGAAGCTGGGAAGCAGAAAGTGCAGGGTCGGGAGGAGGACCAGAGGACTGCTGGAGCAAGCTGTCAGTTTGCTAAATGCTGAGACCAGGGGAGGCAGAGACAAGGGGGAGCTGCGGCTGTACAAAGAGGTGCAGAATCTGTAGGAGGCGTTCTTTCCTCTTCTCTGCTTCTGACACGGGGCAGAGACAAGCCTCTCCATGGCTACACGAGGAAGCAAGGGATCTGGCGGAGGAGTTCTATCCTTCTCTCTGCTGCCGACTGCTGGGACAAGGTGGGGGCAGAGATGAAGGGGGTGCCGCAGCTGCAGGAGAGGAGCAAGGGCCACATGAAATGGCCTGGCGGGCTGAATTCAGACACACGTAGTCTAGTCACAGCTGGCTACCCACCGCTATCATGCCAGCGCTGGGGATCCAAAGACTGGTGAAGAACCGAATGGAGGGAGGACGGTGCTGGATCCTTGGACAGGTGAGTGAAGACTTTACATTTTTGCAGAACTGACTGAAGAACCACTGAAAAGTGTAAAGTTTTATTTGAAGAAGAAAAAAAAAAGATATTATACTTACCTGCTCTGTGGTGCTATGAGTGCCCCCTCAGCAAGCCATGAACCTGAATGGGCAAAGCCAGGTTGTGCAAATCCCTTGGGGGGGGGGGGGGGCAACGGATAGTGGGCCGTTAAAAAAATTTTAGACTTTAGAACCCCTTTAAAGCGGAGTTTCACCCAAAAATGGAACTTCTGCTTTTCAGATTCCCCCCCCCTCTGGTGTCACATTTGGCACCTTTCAGGGGGGAGCAGATACCTGCATAATCTAGGTATTTGCTCCCACTTCCGGGCATAGACCGCTGCAGTATCCGTGGCTATCTACACCATGTCCTGCCCCTCCTCCGTCCCCCCTGCTGTCTTCTGGGAGACATACAGGTCCCAGAAGACAGCAGGGACCAGTGAGATTGCGCAGCATGACTCGCGCATGCGCAGTAGGGAACCAGGCTGTGAAGCCTCAAGGCTTCCCTTCCTGATTCCCTTACCAAAGATGCCGGCGTCTCCACCCGTGAGCCGAGGGACACATCGGCTTTGGGTAAGGACATCGCGGGCACCCTGGGCAAGTAAGTGTCCATATATTAAAAGTCAGCAGCTGCAGTATTTGTAGCTGCTGACTGTTAATTTCTTTTTTTTCCGGCGGAACTCCGCTTTAAGGTAAATACTGCACTAATATCTTGAAGTGGTTTTAAAAGGCTATTTTTTAAAATCTTAAAATAAAAAAAAGGTAATACTGGGGTCCCCGTCAGTGCTCTCTGCTCCGCCTTTTCTACAGGTGCTCCATAGCAAACTGGCTGCTATGGGGGCAGTCATACGGGCAGCCGGCCTGTGTGCGTCCAGAGACACATACACAGAGCGTGGCTCAGCCCTGCCCCCTGCGTCCTCCTCACAGGATTTGATTGACAGAAGCCTCTATTGCCTCTGTGACCTGTGAGAACAGAAAAAGGGGAGCGCGCCACTGCAGATGGGCACAGCGCTGGATTGAAAAAAAGATTCATGTAAGTGTTTGGGGAGGTGTGGGGGGGGGGGGGATACATTTACTGGGACATTTTTACCTTAATGCAGGGAAAAGAGCCACATTAAAACACGCACTCAATAAAAATATATCAACTTTCCCTATAAAGCAAATAAGACTCTAGGACCACATGTTTATTATAAACCTGTAAATGCTGTTTGTGTTTACCTGTGCCTGAAGAACGTGCACTTTTTGATTAGTGTTGGCTAAGTTGAGACTCTCACGTTCAAACTCTTGTTTGCTATGCATTATGTCCATCTCCTTCTGTGAGATCTGTCTGTTAGTGAGCTCCTTTGCCTTCTTCAACTGAATAATATCCTCTATCAACTGCTTTTTTTCTTTAGAATAAGAAGCTACAAAGACAATGCAAAACACATTTGTTTATAACTATCAGTTACTACCATTGTCTCACTCTTTGATAATATTAATATAGATAGAAGCTAGAGAAACAAAACAAAGATGGTAGCAGATGCATGCACCAGAGAACTCTATTTTTAATCTAAATGTTGGAAATAGTTTGTGTCTCCTTGCTACCGTGTTTCCCACGAAAATAAGACCTACCCCGATAATAAGACCTACTGTGATTTTCAGGGAAGGCTGAAATATAAGCCCTACCCCGAATATAAGCCCTAGTTTAGGTTGGTTGTGCAATGCTACAGTCCACTCTCCTGCACTAGTATATGTTGTGGAGGGTGTGTGTTTCTGTGAGTTGTATCGGTAACCTTCGGTGCGGCGCCACTTGGCGCTCAGCTGATCTCCTCTTCTCTCAGCGGGGAATCACGGCCCCTCCCTGCATTGCTTACAGAGGGGAAGACAGCTTGGGGCGGGACATGGAAGCACCGAGCAGGGCTTACCTGATGATCTCTTATCCTGGGTGTCAGTGGGGGATCTTGGCCCCCCTCCCTCTGCACTAATCATAGCCAAGGGTGACGGCTCAGGTGAGCCATTGAAACGCCGAGCAGGGCTCAGCTGATCTCTGGCGCTCTCCTCTTTTCCCAGGTGTCAGCGGGGGATCTCCCACCCTCCCTCTCCAGTGCTTGGAGCGGTGGAAAACAGCTCAGGCAGGCCATGGAAGAAGGTATTTGCATGGTTGCATTGCAGAAATGCACACCTTTTGCATTATGTGATCCTGTGATAGAGGGGATTCTGGCATTTTGTAACCACTGGGAAGACAGCACATTGCATGGCAAGCCCTACCCCAAAAATAAGCCCTAGTGTGTTTTTGGCAGACAAAATTAATATAGGGCTGGGCTTATTTTTGGGGAAACACGGTAGTTACCAGGACTCGGCACTGGCAAATGTTTCTGTTGTGTAACATACTTTACAAATTAGGAAATCAGTTTTTTGCGTGTCGTAAATACAGCTGGAATCGGATGCAGAGACCTGTGTTAGAGCCGGCTCCTGATCCAGTGTAAGAGGTGCAACGTCATTCTGAGATTGAGAGTCATGTGGGTCCTCAGTTAAGGAAAAGAAGTCCATCACCTTAGGACACAACTGGGGATTCATGGAATGGGGTAGGGTTATAGGGGAGGTGCCCAGTGAGCATGTCCTCAAAAGCTTGCCACCTTTTTTTTGGGGGGTGGCAAACAACCACCCATCCACCCCTGTAGCGGCACCCACCCCCCCGCTGTTTTCTGGTCGGCCCGGCACTTACCCCATCGTGGTGGGTGGCAGGCAGCATGGTGCAACGGCTCAGCTCCGAGTCCTCTCCTCCATGGCGGCTTCCAGATCCTCCCCTCCTCCTAGGCGTCCAATAGGATCGTCTGTCCTTTCAGCCAATCGGGGGATCGGTGTCAAAACCCGCTTCCTGATTGGCCAGGAGGAGGATCAGTGTTACAACAGCGAATATGTAACACACCTGGGTGGGCTCGGAGTGCACTCTCTGCGACCCAAGCCCACCCTATACTGAAAGGCTATTAGAGCCTCTGGCTCTAATCGGTGTTTAAAAAAAAACAGCCCCCCCACATTGGAATCTATGCGCATGAAAGCCCTTAATGGAAGGGCCGCCCCTAAGTAAATGTAATATAATTAAATATAGAGTTAGTTACCTTCAGCTTCTCTAATTTGCTTTTTCACATGTTCTAGATCACGCTGCAGCATTAGTAAATTTGCATCTTTACGTTTCACTTCAAGCTTCAAGCCTTCGCCCTCTGATCGAAGGTCCTAAGAAAAAAGGTAACATTATCACTTGTTTTTCAGCAAACCATCTTCCCTGTTCTAGATTGCACATACCTTTAAAATGTAAACTACCTTTAAAATCAGAACTACCACCCATCTATCCTTCTGTTCAATTGATTACAATCCCCCTTAGAAATTTTATAGTGTTCCCTGATCTTACCACTGTCACTTGCTTTACTTAGTAGTGTCCTGATATTTTTTGCAGTATTTGACATCACAGGCTGCTGGTAAAAAATGTAACTGCAGATCTCTGCTCCAGGAAAATCGGGTACATGTTATTCTTAGTACATTGAGGAGCCTGAAATAGGCAATGGACTTCCAATTTGCCTGCTTCTGTAGCTACAACATTTGAGATTAGGTTTACATACGGTACTAGAGCTGCACGATTCTGGCCAAAATGAGAATCACAATTTTTTCGCTTAGAATAAAGATCAAGATTCTCACGGCGTAACATCATCTTTCACATTATAAAAAAAAATTGGGCTAACTTTACTGTTTAGTTTTTTTTTTTGTTCATTAAAGTGTATTTTTTCCAAAAACTGCGCAAATATAGTGTGACATAAAATATTGCAACAACCACCATTTTATTCTCTAGGGTCTCTGCTAAGAAAATATATATAATGTTTGGGGGATTTAAGTAATTTTCTTGCAAAAAATACTGATTGTAACTTGTAAGCAACAAGTGTCAGAAAAAGTCTTTAAGGGGTTAAACTGACCTCATTTACAGACCTAAGTTAATTTTTTTGATCTAAAAGAACTAATTGATACTTTGTTTATAGTTATCTCCTAGCACTGATAATGTTGTGATAAACTTGGCAGGCTGCCTGTTTTTTTTTTTTTTTTTTTTGACAGCTGTCAGATGTGAGCAGAGAACTCTCTGCACTGAATCGGGCAAATGCTGTATTAAGATCGTGTTGAATTGCGATTTTTGTAACGATTAATCGCGCAGCTCTATACGGTACCAATCTATTTTTCAATAGATTACTCACTGGAGATCATGTACTAAAGGAATAGGCCTGTTCACTTGTGAAAGTGAATTTTTATTGAGCTTAGTAAATGAGATGAAACTTGTGTTATACTACCAAAAATCATATATAAATTTTTAATATCTCGGGGGAGAAAGGTAAAGTGGAGTGCGCAGCAAGCCACACCCAATAGTAGGTGTGCTCAGGGCTCAGAACTGCAAATTGCACAAAGCACAAGCTTTAGGAGTGCGTAACGCACAGGCCGCAGGACTCAGGAGTGCGTAACGCACAGGCCGCAGGACTCAGGAGTGCGTAACGCACAGGCCGCAGGACTCAGGAGTGCGTAACGCACAGGCCGCAGGACTCAGGAGTGCGTAACGCACAGGCAGTGTTAATTTTGATGTCAAATTTCGATTTAGTTTTAGTCATAGTCTTTTGACTAAAATGCCATTTTAGATTTAGTCGTATTTTAGTCTTTTGACTAAAATGTCATTTAGTTTTAGTCGTATTTTAGTCATCTAAATTTTTTTAGTCGTATTTTAGTTACAAAAATATTTTCGGCAACAAAATTAACACTTTGCAAAGGGCTCCCCACAGTACAGAGCCCCTCCCCCACTCCATTTCACCCTCTACCCCCACCCACAGTACAAAAGCTCTCCTCCCACTCACCTGAGAGTGACAGGGAGAAGTCCTTGGGGCTGCAGGAGAAGCAGTGAGGCTAATGGGGCTAAGCACGTCTGAGCTGCTCAAAGAGGTACGCTATCATTGGTAGAGGCAGAAGCTGACAAAGAAAATGAATAGAAAACTTCCTTTACCAGCTTCTGTGTTTTCCAGTGACAAGGCGGTAAGGACAGGGCAGTCCTTCCACGTTACAGCTGGAGAAAGTTGAAATTCCAGTTCTAGGCAGAAGTGGGATACGCTTTCCTAAACTGATAAGTTTTCAAGCATTGCCTGAAGGTGGACAGAGTAGGAGATAGCTGGATGGACTGGGGTAGAAAGGAAGGAGGAGGATCTGAAGAAATCCCAGAGACAGGCATGGGAGGAAGTCATGAAAGAGCTAGAGAACTGGAGGTCTAGGACAGAATGAAGAGGACATTGTGGGTGATATTTTGAGATGAGGCTGGTGATGTAACTTTGTAACAGCTGTGGATGGCTTTGTATGTTGTGGTTAGTATTTTGAATTCTGTGTGTTGGACGAGTGGAGGCCAGTGGAGGAATTGGGAGACATGGAGTAGTTAGTTAGGTGGATGAGTTTGGCAGCAGCATTCATGATGGAGTGAAAGGGTGCTAGATTGTGTAAAGGTAGGCCCACAATGAGGGAGTTGCAATAGTGGATGTGAGAGATAATGAGGGGGTAAAATAGAAGCTTTGTGGAGTAATTTGTTAAGAAGGGGTACATTTTAGAAATGTTGTGGAGTTAAAGCAACATTTGGATACTGATTGGATATGGAGTCAAAAAGAGAGGTCAGAGTCCAGGATTACACCGAACACCTTGGCCTGAAGGGACTGACTAATTGCAGTGCTGTTGATCTCAGAGGGGTGAAATCATGGGGGCAGTAATCCTACTTACACTGAACATTCAGGCCTACTAATAGTTGTATGGAGCAGGCAGTGTGTTAAAACCGAACACATTCGAATTGGATAGTAAACCTGCTTGTTTTATCAATTTTATAAAACATACCAGAAACTCAGAGCAGGAGATTTAAAATGTTAGATACTTGTCTGGAATCAAACATTACTTGAAAAGGATTAACATAAATCCAACTCTTCGCTATTTACCAAGAGTGGTACAATATTTTTTCCTAATTGTGTGACTCCCTTTGCCTGCAAATCCAGCTGTAAAATCTCTGATTGTTAGTTTTATTGTAATGTTTTATCTGAACAATTGACGGGCATGTTTGTAAATCAAACTACAGGCTTGATAAGTATGTGGCTGTAATGTCCATTTTTATGCTTTATGAATACTATTTCCTACAGAAATATATGGTGCAATACTTAGAAAGCTATTATAATTTGTAGAAATGCTGCAAAAAAAAAAACACAGTCACGGTACCATTGATTCAAAAAAGCAAGTTTGTCACATATAAAGGAGGATGAGTCTATTCATATTGCCACTGCAGAGTAATTAGCAGGGTTAAACTGGCTGCGTTGATGATTTCTGGACTTGTACTATTACAAAAGCAGCCTTAGACACCCTGAGTGTGTGACATGATATATTGTAATAATAAATGGTCAAAGATGTGCTTAGATGTGCTTCCTCTGTTGCCAGTCACCCTACCATACAAACCTTGAGAGATTAGTCACATAAACTCAAGTCAACAGGAAGATTAATGTGCAGTCCACTTCTTGCTGAACTTCACACTCTTAACCCCCTTGGCAGAGATTACACAAAAAAATGTTCAGCATGTGTACGATAGAGGAACAGGGCTTTGAGCAGCAGCTTTTCCAGTGAAGCTAAGGATCTAGCACATCTTTTACCACTTTAGTTGGGATGGGCATTGTTTGTATAGAATAGTTCAAGATCTGCTTTTAACTCTGGTTCTATTGCAGAAGGCTGCATAGTGTTGTGAGATCCCCATAGTACAGAAAACCAAAAAGATGTACAATATGTTTGCTTACAGATCATTTTAAAAATAGAATATCCATTCATCAAATCAAAATCTAAAATAAAGCAAATTAAATAATCAGTTATACTGTATATGGAAAAAATACTATATCTATATATAGATATATGTCGATAGATAGATAGATAGATAGATAGATAGATAGATAGATAGATAGATAGATAGATAGATAGATAGATAGATAGATAGATAGTTAGATAGTTAGATATATCTATATCTATATCTATATATATATATATATACACACACACACACACACACACACACACACACACACACACACACACACACACACACACACACACACACACACACATACACAGTATCTCACAAAAGTGAGTACACCCCCTCACATTTTTGTAAATATTTTATGCTATCTTTTCATGTGACAACACTAAAGAAATGACACTTTGCTACAATGTAAAGTAGTGAGTGTACAGCTTGTATAACAGTGTAAATTTGCTGTCCCCTCAAAATAACTCAACACACAGCCATTAATGTCTAAACTGCTGGCAACAAAAATGAGTACATCCCAAAGTGAAAATGTCCAAATTGGGCTCAACTAGGTGTCATGTGACTCATTAATGTTACAAGGTCTCAGGTGTGAATGGGGAGCAAGTGTGTTAAATTTGGTGTTATCACTCTCACTCTCTCTTACTGGTCACTGGAAGTTCAACATGGCACCTCATGGCAAAGAAATCTTTGAGGATCTGAAAAAAAGAATTGGTGCTCTACATAAAAATGGCCTAGGCTATAAGAAGATTGCCAAGACCCTGAAACTAAGCTGCAGCACAGTGGTCAAGACCATACAGTGGTTTAACGGGACAGAGAACAGGCCTCGTCATGGTCGACCAAAGAAGTTGAGTGCACGTGCTCAGCGTCATATCCAGAGATTGTCTTTGGGAAATAGACGTATGAGTGCTTCCAGCATTGCTGCAGAGGTTGAAGATGTGGGAGGCCAGCCTGTCAGTGCTCAGACAATATGCCACACGCTGCATCAAATTGGTCTGCATGGCTGTCGTCCCAGAAGGAAGTCTCTTCTAAAGATGATGCACAAGAAAGCCTGCAAACAGTTTGCTGAAGACAAGCAGACTAAGGACATGGATTACTGGAACCATGTCCTGTGGTCTGATAAGACCAAGATAAATTTATTTGGTTCAGATGGTATCAAGCGTGTGTGGCGGCAACCAGGTGAGGAGTACAAAGACAAGTGCGTCTTGCCTACAGTCAAGCATGGGGGTGGGAGTGTCATGGTCTGGGGCTGCATGAGTGCTGCCGGCACGGGGGAGCTACAGTTCATTGAGGGAACCATGAATGGCAACATGTACTGTGACATACTGAAGCAGAGCATGATCCCCTCCCTTCGGAGATTTGGCTGCAGTGCAGTATTCCAACATGATAAAGACCCCAAACACACCTCCAAGATGACCATTGCCTTGCTAAAGAAGCTGAAGGTAAAGGTGACGAACTGGCCAAGCATGTCTCCAGACCTAAACCTTATTGTGCATCTGTGGGGCATCCTCAAATGGAAGGTGGAGGAACGCAAGGTCTCTAACATCCACCAGCTCTCGAATGTTGTCATGGAGGAGTGGAAGAGGACTCCAGTGGCAATCTTTGAAGCTCGTGGTGAACTCAATGCCCAAGAGGGTTAAGGCAGTGCTGGAAAAGAATGGTGGTCACACAAAATATTGACACTTTGGGCCCAGTTTGGACATTTACACGTAAGGGTGTACTCACTTTTGTTGTCAGCAGTTTAAACATTATTGGCTATGTGTTGAATTATTTTGAGGGAACAGCAAATTTATACTGTTATACAAGCTGTACACTCACTACTTTACATTGTAGCAAAGTGTCATTTCTTCAGTGTTGTCACATGAAAAGATATAATAAAATATTTACAAAAATGTGAGGGGTGTACTCACTTTTGTGAGATACTGTATATCTCTATATAGATATATTTATATAGATATATATATTACAGTGGGACTTTCATGGTACAACGTATTTAAATAAGAATATGCTAGTAAAATCTATGTTTATTATATACCGTATCATGATAAGTTCTTAAAATAAGATGTATAAGAAAAATCATACAATTCTATGTTTTATTTGTAAATAATTGCATGTATTTGTCATAGGACAGGGCCATATTGGAGGCTATTAATGTGATACTGATATGCAATAATTTCAGATGATAATTTTATGCATCTTATTTTATATTCATTTTTGGATGTAGGTACATAGGGCCATCTAAAATAGAATTACAATCTATAATATAAAATTATTAATTATTTTGTTTATTTTACAAGTAGTGTTCATTCACATAATGTATGTACCCTAGAAGCATTGCTGTATATTTACTAAAACTATAGTAAAAAAAATTGTTTATTACCAACAATTTCCTGAAAAGGTGCTCTGCCTCCATGGTGAGTTGTGGTGAAAGTTCTTTGGCCTTTTTAGTCTGCCCACGAGTGAAAATCTGGAGTTAAGAAAAAGCTCTCTAATAGTACTTGACCAATCTATTTCCTAATTCTAGTACAAAAAAATTAGCTAGTACACCACTACTAATAATATATAATTTATAAAAGCAAAGATTGGTATGGTTTGTCCATTTTTCATGCTTCCGTGATTGTGCAGGCTCAGTTGAATTATTAAGATATGACTGTTACCTTTTGGGTAAAAGTATGCAAGTTCGGGTCACCCAAGGGTGCACATTTATGGAAGAAGCAAGGAACTCAGCCAGCAAGCAGAAAGAGCAGCCAGCCACAGCTTGTCCTAGAGGAGCCAAAAATGATCAAGGGTTTTCAGTGTCATCTTATTGATCTTCTCCTCCAGGATCATTCATCTAGGAGTGTCTCAGGGACGTGCGGTAAGGTCAGTGGCTGGTGAGGCACTGGCTAGTACCAGAGCCAGATACACACAGGTTACATATGCCGTGAACGTCAGAGCGAGAGCAATAATTCTAGCACTAGATCTCCTCTGTAACTCTAAACATGAAACCTGTAAAAAATGTTAAAGCGTCACCTATGGAGATTTTTAAGTACTGAAGTTTGGCGCCATTTCACGAGTGTGCGCAATTTTAAAGCATGACATGTTAGGTATCTATTTACTATCTATTTAATTGGGCTAACTTTAGAATTTTTTTTTACTCATGAAAAAGTTTCTTTAAAAAAAAAAAAACGTGTTTGAAAAATTGCTGCGGAAATACTGTGTAACACAAAAGTTGCAACGACCACCATTTTATTCCCTAGGGTGTCTGATAAACAATATATATGATGTTTGGGGGTTCTGAGTAATTTTCTAGCAAAAAAAATGATGATTTTTACATGTAGGAGAGAAGTGTCAGAATTGGCCTGGGTGGCAAGTTGTTAATTACCATAAGTAAGTAATATACTAATAATTATTATATATTGTTTTTAAGGTAATTTACTATATTTTCAAAAACTGTATTTAAGCAGGTGGCTTAACGGACAAATGACTGAAGTTTGAAGTTATAACTTCCAACCATTAATTTCACAGTAAATAGATAAATAATACATTTTTATGTTATAACATATATCATAATAACATATGATTTAGCTTGAATATAACAGTATCTTTTCAGCAGCAGTAGATTCTCCCTCTTAACTGTGTGAGAAAAACATGGGGTTATGGGCAGTGGCGGCTGGTGAAGTTTTAGGATGGGGGGCGCCAGACCCCGCCCTTCCTTTTTGACCCCTCCCACTTGGTGAAAATGGGCTTGGTTTTAGCGAAATAGTGGGCGTGGCTTTAAGGTGGTGTGGTTAGCGTCTGAGATGAACAAGGGATGGAGGGAGAGGGAGGGAGAGAGGGAGGGACAGCAGGCCCAGATCCTACACAACAATAGAAATATGTGTATTCTAGAAAGTTTAACAATTAGCAGATAAAGATACTCCAAACACCTAGTGTTAGCACTTCAATCATCCCGGCACCATGGGTGTTATGGTGTCAGGATGATTGAAATAAATTTCTATTATTACATTGTAATATAAAATGAAATCATTCAACTCACCATAATGCAGAATCAGTGGGAGCCCTGAGTGTGTCACTTGGCACGTCACCTGCCACCAGATGCCATCAGGTTCCCCCAGCGGAGTCCGTCCTTACATCAGGTGCCCCCAGCGGAGTCCATCCTTACATCAGGTGCCCCCAGCGGAGTCCGTCCTTACATCAGGTGCCCCCAGCGAAGTCCTTTCTTACATTAGGTGCCCCCAGCGGAGTCCGTCCTTACATTAGGTGCCCCCAGCGGAGTCCGTCCTTACATTAGGTGCCCCCAGTGGAGTTCCTCCTTACATCTGTGTCCCTGTTAGCGGAGTCCCTCCTTACATCTGTGTCCCTGTCAGCGAAGCCCCTCCTTACATCTGTGTACCTGTCAGCGGAGCCCCTTCTTACATCTGTGTCCCCAGCGGAGCCCCTCCATACATTTGTGTCCCCAGTGGAGCCCCTCCTTACATCTGTGTCCCCAGCGGAGCCCCAACTTACATCTGTGTCCCCAGCGGAGCCCCTCCTTATATCTGTGTCCCCAGTGGACCCCTCCATACAGCTGTGTCCCCAGCGGAGTCCGTCCTTACATCTGTGTCCCCAGCGGAGTCCCTCCTTACATCTGTGTCCCCAGCGGAGCCCCTCCTTACATCAGTGTCCCCAGTGGAGTCCGTCCTTACATCTGTGTCCCCAGCAGAGTCCATCCATACATCTGTGTCCCCAGCAGAGCCCGTCCTTACATCTGTGTCCCCAGCGGAGCCCCTCCTTACATTGGTGTCCCCAGTGGAGCAGCAGGATCCTCCTCACATCTGCAGCAGGGTCTTCCTCACATCTGCAGCAGGGTCCTCCTCACATCTGTGTCCCCAGCGGAAGCACAGCACTCCTTCAAGCCGCGTCTGTGCTAGTTCCTGGTTTCTCTGTGTGTTCAGTGGAGAGGGGAGGCCATCTCCACTCTCTCCACTGAACACAAGGTTATTAGTCCTCACGGTGGCCATCTTTTTGTAGCCCGCCGAAAGTGACTTTGTTCTCACATTGAGAACAAAGTACCCAGCCGGGCGGATGCTGTCGGTGCAATCGATTGCGCCGGAAAGCAGCTCCAAACCCCGCCAATGAAGCGTCGCATCTGCAATTTCGTGCTTGCATTGACATGGCGCTTCCCATAGTGCACTGTGTCCAGCGCCCGAACACAGTGCACTTAGTTAAAGGATATTTTTTTAAATGTTTTTTTCTTAAAGGGGCCGTTTTAAAAAAAATAATATTTATTTATTTTTTAATTAATTTTTTTTTGTGACTACAGGAGGGGGTGGGGTGTTACCCAGGCGCCCCCTATGGACAGGCCGCCACTGGTTATGGATAAACCTAATTCCCATAAACCCATGTTTTTCCTTCTAGTTAAGAGGGATGGGCTGGAAAGAAGCATGTGTCTTTTAGACACATGCCCCCTTCTATGACAACAATGATACTTTACCATTGGTCCAAGGCTCCAAGCTGTCCATTGAGCTCAGTGCCTCTGACAAGAAGTCATCCTCTTAGTCTCTTGCAAACAGCGTTTGCCAGCTTCTATTTAAACTGACCGCTCTGTATGTAGCTTCTGACAGGCTGTGTAAGGAGCCCTGTATCTCCGGAACCATAGGTGACCCCAAATTTGGGGTCTCTGTGACCCCAGGTCGCTGAGCTATGACCATCGACGCTCGATCATTTTTTTTTGTTCATGGCTGCCTCCCCTGACTGCACGTCCCTGGAGTGTCTGTCATTCCCATAAAACCAGCAAAGTCGGCTTCAACAGTCATGTGAATAGCCTGTTTAAAACATAAATGTGAGAGGTAAAAAGTAGGGAAATCCCGCTTGCAGTGGTTAGCTGACACCTCCAGATTCCTGCACATCGTCTCTGATCCCCTTTAGGTCATTCCAGAGTGCTTAACACCTTGCTGCACTGTAATGCCCCGTACACACGGTCGGACTTTGTTCGGACATTCCCACAACAAAATCCTAGGATTTTTTCCGACGGATGTTGGCTCAAACTTGTCTTGCATACATACGGTCACACAAAGTTGTCGGAAAATCCGATCGTTCTGAACGCGGTGACGTAAAACACGTACGTCGGGACTATAAACGGGGCAGTGGCCAATAGCTTTCATCTCTTTATTTATTCTGAGCATGTGTGGCACTTTGTCCGCCGGATTTGTGTACACACGATCGGAATTTCCGACAACGGATTTTGTTGTCGGAAAATTTTATATCCTGCTCTCAAACTTTGTGTGTCGGAAAATCCGATGGAAAATGTGTGATGGAGCCTACACACGGTCGGAATTTCCGACAACAAGGTCCTATCACACATTTTCCGTCGGAAAATCCGACCGTGTGTACGGGGCATAATACAAAATGCCAACCAGCTTTATGTTTAACACCTGTGGCCCATCTGTTTTCCACCTCATGCTCCACCATGTACTTTGATTGGGTTGGAAGGGTATGTTGTGTGTTTTGGGTTTCCCTAATGGAGATTTGTACAGATGAATAAATAATAGAACATTTCAGTTCTACAGTTTTATTCAGAAGTAATTCCAATAAAAAAATTGTAATACTACCACCAAAGAGTACTACCACCAAATACTACCACCAAAGTCTGAGATACTCAGACTACACTGAAGGAGGGGGGGTTCAGCACTGAAGCCGAACTAAACCTCACAAACATTTTAGGGACCCCCAGAAGCTTTTGCCAAAATGTGTAATTATGCTCAGCTATACCTTGTAAAGCATCCTGAGTGCTTCTGGCTTGGAGGTCTTTGGCCATCTATAACTGAGATGCACACAGGAGTTACTTTGTACCAGCACAAAATCATGCCAAAATCTACACTGTGCTGTGCTTGTGCAGTACACATAATAATAAAAAAAAAAAATTAGAATCACCCCTGTCCCCCTGCACATGCACAAATGCACACGCATGTGTAGGTCCAGTAGGTGTACGTAAACAGCGATGGCACCACATGAGATATTGCTGCGAATGTCAGAGTGAGAGCAATAATTCTAGGGACATAATTCATGGTGTAAAGGCTTTTAAAGTGTCACCCATGAAAAAGTTTAGTTACTTTAGTTTATCACTAATTTCAAGTCTTGACATGTTTGGTATTTTTTTACTTGATGCAACATCATCTTTTATATTGTATCAAAAAACTGTGTATTATATTGTGTTTGTGTGCAGTAAAAGAGGCTAAGTGGTTAGCACGTCTGCCTAGCAGCACTAAGGTTGCCGGTTCGAATCCCATGTTTGCATGTTCTTCTCGTGCCTGCCTGGGCTTTCTTCCACACTCCAGAGACATGCTGGCAGGTTAATTTGCTCCTGTTTAAACTGGTCCTAGTATGTGTATGAATGCGAGTTAAAGACCTTCGATTGTAAGCTCCTTAAGGGCAGGGACTGAATGCACAATATAAATGTAAAGTGCTGCGTAAACTGACAATGCTATATAAAGTACTAGGGATCAGTGTTAATTTTGACATCAAATTTCGATATTGTCTTAGTTATAGTCTTTTGACTAAAATGCCATTTTAGCTTTAGTCGTATTTTAGTCATCTGAATTGTTTTAGTTTTAGCTGTATTTTAGTCAACTAAAATCGCCAGTACATTTTAGTCGACTAAAATCGCCAGTACATTTTAGTTGACTAAAATCGAATGGGTTTAGTTAAATTGTAATGCATCATTTCTTTAGAATTTCCAAACATTATATACTCCTGGAGTAAAAATCTTATAAAATGTTTATTATTTATGGTTTTAAGGTTTGAACATGCACTACAGACACAGATTTAGCCATTGTGATATATTTCGTCTTTATAAATAAAACCAAGTTTCAATAAACAAACAAAAATATTGCTTTATGGCAAACAGAAGTACAACTTGAAAATATTTAAAAAAAACTCTATTGGCTGTAATGCCATTGCACATATTATCTGGAAATATTACCAACATTAAGTATTAAGAAAAAAAATAAGAAAAACCTTTTTCTTATTTTTTTTTCTTTTAGCAGCTTAGTAGATGCCCCTATATCTTCTTGTGATAGTGTAGTGTTCATTTTGACATCTAATTTCAATTTAGTTTTAGTCATAGTCTTTTAACTAAAATGCCATTTTAGTTTTAGACGTATTTTAGTAGACGAAAATATTTTAGTCGACTAAATTAACGCTGCTAGGGATCAAGTACTCACAATACCTAATTTTTTTTTGTGCTGTGTGATTGCACAGCAAATAATCGCATAAGATTTGAACAGGAATGCAGTGCAATTCCTGTCTGAATCACATGCGATTTCCCGCACTGTGTCAGTGTGAACCCAGGCTGAAGTCACTATGACAAAGGGTGGGGTAAAACCGCATGTGATTTAGATAAGAATCGCACCGCATTCCTGTTCAAATCTTATACGATTCTTTGCGGAGCAATTTTAGCCCATCGCATGAAAAAGGTATCGGTTTTAGGTATCGGCGCGTTTGCACAAGTACTCGTGCATAAGGATGAGCTCGGGCGTGTTCGCACACTCCACTCCATTACCTGCGCTAATCACAGGCAGTGAGACATTTCCCGATCTCTGCAGCCGCACATTGGGAAAATGTCTCACTGCCTGTGATTAGCGCAGCGCCGTGCCGACTTCCTGGCGGGCTCTGCACGTGGAGTGTGCGAACACGCCGGAGTTCATCCTTACTCGTGCAAATACTTAGTATCTGCACCGATACCGGTGAAAGGCTATAAAGTACCTGTGATAAATACATTTTAAAAATTCCTGAAAATGTGTTTGATAAATGGCTGCATAAATATCCTGCAACAAAAAAAAAAAAAAATGGCAACCGCCAACATTTTATTTTCCAGGGCCTCTGCTTTCAGAAATATACAGTGCTTTAGGGGTTAAAACAAAGCCAGGCAACTATAATTTTTATAATTAGACCGACATTGCGGCTCTTGCATTTCTCTCACGACCGGTTTACTTTGGCTGCCCTTTTACCTTACATAACTCCATCAACTGAACAGAAAAGGATATAGAAAGCTGGTCTCCATTTCAAGGAAATAGACTTGTTGCTGCAGATTCTTAATATACTGGGCTTCCACGGTGAACGTAGGAGAATCCATTCTCTGTAAGCAATGACAACACTTTGTAAAAACCTAATAAATGCACAATCACATACCTAATACAGCTAATGCTTTCCACTTCACAGACATATTCCCTATGTCAGCCCCTTATCTGTAGATATTTGCTGTGGCAATGCTGCCCTCTGCTGTTCATGTTACATATTACAATGTAAGCCTCTCGAGCTGTTTATATTGGTAAAAGTAGTAGACTTCAATATGTGTGCAGTGCCGTTCAGGTGAAAACAGAATCAAATTTCCTAATTCCCTGGCTAAAAGGAGATGTCCTTTTTGGTTATGAGGAGCAGTATACTACCAGCAGACAGCAGCAGCAGCAGCTCCAATGTTGGTGTGTGTTGCAGCAGCCTAGGACACAGTGCTGGTTGCCCAGGCAGCAGTCACTTCCTGTGAGGGAGGAGATGCTTCTGTAGAGCGACACACACTCAGGACTAAGCTTTAGTAATGAGGCATGGGTAGTGAGACTGCTAACCTTCTCCGAATTTCAAAAGACAGATTTAATAAATAATAATAATAATAATAATGTAAACAGCGGAACATTAACCACTTCAGCCCCAGAAGAATTTACCCCCTTCCTGACCAGAGCGTTTTTTGTGATACGGCACTGCGTCACTTTAACTGACAATTTTGTCGTCATGTGACGTGGCTCCCAAACAAAATTGACGTTTTTTTCCCACGAATAGAGCTTTTTTTGGTGGTATTTGATCACCTCTGCGTTTTTTATTTTTTGTCATATAAACAAAAAAAAAAACGACAATTTTGAAGAAAACTCATTATTTTTTACTATTTGCTATAATAAATATCCCTAAAAAATATTTAAAAAAACATTTTTTTTCTTCAGTTTAGGCTGATATGTATTCTTCTACATATTTTTGGTAAAAAAAAAAAAATCGCAATAAGCGTTTATTGATTGGTTTGTGCAAAAGTTATAGCGTCTACAAAATAGGGGATAGTTTTATGGCATTTTTGTTGATAATTTTTTTTTTTTTACTAGTAATGGCGGCGATCAGCGATTTTTATTGTGACTGCGACATTATGGCGGACACATTGGACATTTTTGACACATTTTTGGGACCAGTGTCATTTATACAGCAATCAGTGCTATACAAATGCACCGATTCCTGTGTAAATGACACTGGCAGTAAAGGGGTAAACCACTAGGGGCAGTGTAAGGACCCTTTCACTCTGGGGCGGTTTTCGGGCGCTGTTGCGCTAATAATAGCACCTGCAAATCGACCCGAAAGTGTCGCTGCTTTGTCCCGGGGCTTTCACACTGGAGAGGTGTGCGCTAGCAGGACGGTAAAAAAAGTCCTGCTAGCAGCATCTTCGGAGCGGTGAGTATATACCGCTCCTTCACCGCTCCTGCCCATTGAAATCAATGGAACAGCATGGCTATACCGCCAGCAAAGCGCCTCTGCAGAGGCGCCTTGCGGTGTTTTTTAACCCTTTCTCGACCGATACCTGTCTTAGACAGGTATCTGCACCCCCCTCCCCCCTGAAAGGTGCGAAATGTGACACCGGAGGGGGGAGGGTTCCAAAAAGCGGAAGTTCCACTTTTGTGTGGAACTCCGCTTTAACCCGCTTAAATCTCAGTGCTAGGTTAGTGAAAGAAACCAGGAGTTTGCAGCTGGACAGGGCTGGACAGTAAGAAGCAGGGCAGATGATGGCCTTTGATTCTGAACATCCCCTTATCTCCCTCCAGCCCGCCCTTTGATCAAAACAGTCCCACCTCCAGTCCAGCACAGAGACAATCGCCGCTGAACTGGAGCTGAGTGGGATGAAAGGGAGCCCGGGAGTAGCCAAGTCAGACCAGGGAGAGGGGCTGGGTTAAACCAAGGGGGTGGGCTGAGTCAGTCCAAGGGGAGTAGCCAAGTCAGATCAGGGGGAGGAGCTGAATCAGACCAAGGGGAGGGGCCAGCAGGCACAGGAGCTCCAAGCTGGAATGGCACAGAAGACAATCTTCAGTGAAAGGTAGGGCAGATGTCTCAATCTGTGTGACTGCCTGTACTCTGATTATGCAGCAGGCTGCACTTACATCATGGGGACCCTCTAGAGGGTGAACACATTGAGAATAGATGGAGACAGAGAAGGGGACATATAAAAAGAGCAAGGTAAAAAGAGATATGGGGACAGTTAAAGAAGCTCCATGGGAACAGAGCAAAGGAGACATCAACAGTAAAGCCCCTTTCACACAGGGCAGGCTTTGCTCAGCGTGGGATCTGTCCTCTGATCCCCTGCTGACAAAGCAGGCGGATGACTGGCCCATGTCCTCATGGGTGGTCGGATGTAAACAGATTTCACAGATTCCAGAGTTGCTAGTGTTCCCCCTTAAATCATGGTGCCCAGAGCCCCTTTCAGTAGAGTTCCCCTTTCATCAGAGAGGGGGGACTCTGCATGTTCTGATGAACAGGCTCATTTAGACAGTCCTTCAATCAGAGAGCTTCTGTCTGCTGGAGGGGAGGGGGGTGCTGGGGGGGGGCGGGGGGGACAGTGGAGGGGGCACCAAAATGCACCTTCGCCTATGTACACAAAAATACTTGCACGAGCCCTGCAGCTGGATGTTGGTTTCCACCTGGAACCCACCCGGAGCTGAACGTCACCAGTTGAGCCAGATAAGAAGCACTGAGTTCATCTTATTTCATATTTAGTTAGAGTATGAGCTTTTGTGAAGCTTCGTTGTTGTTTAAAGCAGAGTTCCACTCAAAAGTGGAAGTTTTGCTTATCTGTCTCCTCCCCCCTTCCAGTGCCACATTTGGAACCTTTCCATAAATGGCGTCACAGCTCTGTCCCACTAGAGTTCGGCTCCCCTCCTCCTTCCTCTGCAGCCGGGCCAATTAGAAAGAGCTTCGCGCATGCGCAGTAGGAAACTGTCTGTGAAGCGGAAAGGCTTCACTGCTGGTCTACCTTACCAGGAATGGCAGCAGCAGCACCCAACAGCCGATCCGAAAATCGTCTGGGATGCTGACATATCGGGAACTTTGGACAGGTAAGTGTCCTAATAATAAAAGTCAGCAGCTATAGTATTTGTAGCTGCTGACTTAAATTGTTTTGTTGGGGGGGGGGGGGGGTGGTACCGCTTTAAAGACTTAGTACTATCCCTTTTCATTCCTGGTGGGAACATGTCTCCGATCTCTGTGTAAACGTACCTGTCTAGGTTTGTGTGAAGACAGGAAAGGACACTACCTTTTAACTGGTAGGCTAGTAAGAGATAAATGTATGTGCATCCATCTGCATTAGAGAATCAATAGGTAAGAATATGTGTGGAAGATAGGTGGCAATACTCCTAGTGTCTCTACAGATCTAATCAGGTAATAGACACATCTTGGGGACTATCCCAGCATGTACACTTCACCTGTGTTATTCCAGGCTAATGTGGGTGGATTTATTTGAAAGAGTGCTCAACAATGATCAAAGAAGTGGAAAATGTGTAGGGAAATTACAGATGATCATTGCTGACCACCACATCATCCGCCATATTGTAACAGTATCAGCCATTCCAAATTTGATGTCCATTTTGTGTAAAAAAAAAGCGTTGCTCTTATGTAGATGTTGGTATACAAGTCTGTAAAGCAAGAAGGCAGGTTGTAGGATGGGGCCTAATTCAAACAGGTATCCAACACTAGAGAAGCGATGACTAGCATCAAGTAGGTTAGCGTAGTGTAGTTTAGTGTAGATCAACCCCTAAAAGAGTCTACTTTGTCGTGGTGGGCAGGCTTGGAATCTTTTGGTTAAAAATGACAAAACAGAAGAAAGAATCCAATTCTCTAGACAGTTTCACTTTTGACCATTTGCTTCAACTAAAAGACTCTAATGCCGCGTACAAACGGTCGGAATTTCCTTTAGAAAAAGTCTGATGGGAGCTTTTCATCGTATATTCCGACCATGGGTATTTCCCATCTGACCTTTTCCGTTGAAAATTCAGACAGACTTAGATAGAGGACATGTTCTATATTTTTCAGACGAAACAAATTACTATTGGAAAAAACGCTTGTCTGTATGCTGATTAGCAGAAGGAGCCCAAAGTGTGGCGCACTGACTATTGAACTTCCTTTTTCTAGTGCCGTCGTACGTGTTGTACGTCACCGCGTTCTTGGCGGTCGGAATTTGGTGTGACCGTGTGTATGCAAGACAGCTTGAGCGGAATTCTGAAAAAACTTTCAGAGTTTATTCTGACAGCAAAACCGGTCGTGTGTACAGGGCATTAGATTTATTATGGATTTAATATGGAAAAAAAAAAAGAAAAAAAAAAAATATATATATATACACACACGCACACACACACACACACAGTATCTCACAAAAGTGAGTACACCCCTCATATTTTTGTAAATATTTTATTATACCTTATCATGTGGCAACACTGAAGAAATGACACTTTGCTACAATGTAAAGTAGTGAGTGTACAGCTTGTATAACAGTGTAAATTTGCTGTCCCCTCAAAATAATGCAACACACAGCTATTAATATCTAAACTGCTGGCAACAAAAGTGAGTACACTTCTAAGTGAAAATGTCCAAATTGGGCCCAATTAGCCATTTTCCCTCCCCAGTGTCATGTGACTCATTAGTGTTACAAGGTCTCAGGTGTGAATAGGGAGCAGGTGGGTTAAATTTGATGTTCTCTCTCACTCCCTCATACTGGTCACTAGAAGTTCAACATGGCAAATAACTCTCTAAAGACCCGAAAAAAAGAACTGTTACTCTACATAAAGATGGCCAGGCCAGTGATGGTGAACCTTGGCACTCCAGATGTTTTTGAACTACATTACCCATGATGCTCTTGCACTCTGCAGTGTAGTTGAGCATCATGGGAAATGTAGTTCCAAAACATCTGGAGTGCCAAGGTTCGCCATCACTGGCCTAGGCTATAAGAAGATTGCCAACACCCTGAAACTGAGCTGCAGCATGGTGGGCAAGACCATACAGTGGTTTAACAGGACAGGTTCCACTCAGAACAGGCCTCGCCATGTTCGACCGAAGAAGTTGCACGTGCTCAGCGTCATATCCAGAGGTTGTCTTTGGGAAATAGACAATTGAGTGCTGCCAGCATCGCTGCAGAGGTTGAAGGGGTGGTGGGTCAGCCTGTCAGTGCTCAGACCATACACCGCACACTGCATCAAATTGGTCTGCATGGCTGAATTCCCAGAAGGAAGCCTCTTCTAAAGATGATGCACAAGAAAGCTTGAAACCGTTTGCTGAAGACAAGCAGACTAAGGATATGGATTACTGGAACCATGTACTGTGGTCTGATGAGACCAAGATAAACGTATATAAATTTATTTGTTTCAGATGGTGTCAAGCGTGTGTGGCGGCAATCAGGTGTCGAGTACAAAGACAAGTGTGTCTCGCCTACAGTCAAGCATGGTGGTGGGATTGTCATGGTCTGGGGCTGCATGAGTGCTGCCAGCACTGGGGAGCTACAGTTCATTGAGGGAATCATGAATGCCAACATGTACTGTGACATACTGAAGCAAAGCATGATCCCCCTCCCTTCGGAAACTGGGTCGCAGGGCAGTATTCCAACATGATAACGACCCCAAACACACCTCCAAGGTGACCACTGCCTTGCTAAAGAAACTGACGGTAAAGGTGATGGACTGGCCAAGCAAGTCTCCAGACCTAAACCCTATTGGGCATCTGTGGGGCATCTTCAAACGGAAGGTGGAGGAGCGCAAGGTCTCTAACATCCACCAGCTCCATGATGTTGTCATGAGTCACATGACACCGGGGAGGCAAAATGGCTAATTGGGCCCAATTTGGACATATTGCCTTAGGGGTGTATTCACTTTTGATTGCCAGCGGTTTACATTAATGGCTGTGTGTTGAGGTATTTTGAGGAGACAGCAAATTTACACTGTTATACAAGCTGTACACTCACTACCTTACATTGTAGCACAGTGTAATTTCTTCAGTGTTGTCACATGAAAAGATATAATAAAATATTTACAAAAATGTAAGGGGTGTACTCACTTTTGTGAGATACTGTATGTGCATCCATCTGCACTAGAGGATCAGTAAATTGTATTGAGTCATCTTGAATTGTATTGTAAATGTACTGTCTCCTTTTAAAGTGCTTCACAAACTGTCCTTGCTTTAGAAATCCATCATAATAGTACTGTACAACTTGGTAAAGAAATCTGGAAAGTTCGAAGGCTGACTGATGTCCAGGGTGATGTTGGAAAGATGTTATTTAGTGTGTGAAGAGGGCAACTTGCTTGGCCACGCCACGTGTCTGGAGATTTCTCTGATGACCCATAGCTCTTGATAAGAAAGAAAGGGGGGGGGGGGGGTTGGTGGTATGTGTGTCTTGGATTAGATAGGGCACCTCATCCCAGTAAAGTATAGATAGAAACAGGGAATGGAATGATGGGATTATTGTGGTGACAGAAAGTACAAGAAAATAAATATAAAAAATTCAATTTATTACAAAAATCACTTAAAAGAGCAAGTACATTTCATACACATTTATCAATTACACAATGGAGCATAGGCAGGTATATCACAACCAGTGGATGGAGGAATTGAACAGATAATCCCCACTAGTTTCGCCAATACATTCCTCAGGGGATATATTAGGTTGTAATTCTATAAAAGAAAATTTCAAATTAGTATAACAAAATACACTGAATGTATTAAAAAGCAGCGTTGTGCAGATTACCGACAAAGGTGCATGGAGACTATACAAATACAACATCCCCCAACTAGTAGGTCCCAGCAAAGGTGGAAATAACATCAATCAAGGATCGTTGCTACATACCCACTGAACCCCAAAAGGGCCGGACAGGATACCTCCAAAGTGAGGGTCGCCTCCTCAAAGCCTTAGTGTGACTGCAGTGGGCTTGATAAAAAACCTTGGAAAGTAGCTGTGGAGATATACATATATAAGGCTAAATAGCTCAATTAATAAAAAAAGGGGAGAAAGGACAAGGGGGTCCTCATTACTCACCAAAACCAACCAGGTATAATAGTGAAAGACCCAGGACGCTGGAAGGATCCATAGTAATTGATCGATCAAAATTATTAGTGAGACGTGTGGATAGACTGTACTAGATAAAATGAAGAGAGAAGGTATGTATAAATCAGTGTTTCTCAACTCCAGTCCTCAAGGCGCACCAACAGGTCATGTTTTCAGGATTTCCACTATTTTGCACAGGTGATTTGATCAGTTTCACTGCCTTAGTAATTACCACAGCCTTTTCATCTGAGGGAAATCCTGAAAACATGACCTGTTGGTGCGCCTTGAGGACTGGAGTTGAGAAACACTGGTATAAATGACCAATAATGAAAAGAGAGCAAAGGGAGTTTATGTATCATATAAATCAGGAGCACTAGAGTTAATTAACAAATCAGACCTGCTACATCAGCTAGGCTGGGCTGCAACCAAAAAACATCCTAATCGTTTCAGATGGAACACTGACTGGGGTAAATGCAAGTAATGTCCACATCAAGTGTAGTATATAAACCTACAAAGCGTAAACAAGGTTCCTAGATTGTACAGAGTAATAGGGTAAATGCTGTGATATATTTTCACTGCATGCAGTCAGTAATATAATTATCCTTAAAATGAGATTACCTTCACTATCAAAATGGCCAGTACAGAGTCCTGGTGTGTCCGCAATTACGGACAATTGCTTCACCTATTTAAAGCCCCCCACCTGATTGGCGAATTTTTCAGGCAATCAGGAGCGGACAATGAGCGGCCCGTGCACCTGCGCACTAGCCTCCGCAAGCGCCTACAACACCCATAGTGCCTTGTGTCCCCTAAAAGCATAGGAGGATGGCAATCGTCCAACACACACAATCCAAGGCGTGGCTGGGGATGGAGAATGGTGTTGTGGCAGAAGGAGTGGGCGGGGAATAGGGGGCGATGATGGGCCGACAGGCGGGCTGGCCAGAGAAGAGGCCAGCCCTTGGGTGTCCATACAGTCACGGGCTGTGATAGGAGACAAACCCATCACAAAGGAGGAGCTGGCGGCCGAGTGGGGTGCAAGGCATACAGGGAACCAAAGAGATGAATAGGTTGGGAAGCACTGGGAGGGCGAGATCGAATAGGGAACCAATGAGCATGCTCCAAAGCCAAGTGGTTCAATCAGCCATGCATTTGTGGGGCGATCTCGTCATCGCCCCCTATTTCCCGCCCACTTCTTCTGTCACAACACCATTCTCCATCCCCAGCCACGCCTTGGATTGTGTGTGTTGGACGATTGCTGTCCTCCTATGCTTTTAAGGGACACAAGGCACTTTGGGTGTTGTAGGCGATTGCGGAGGCTAGTCCGCAGGCGCACGGGCCGCTCATTGTCCGCTCCTGATTGGCTGAAAATTTTGCCATTAGGTGGGGGGCTTTAAATAGGTGAAGCAATTGTCCGTAATTGCGGACACACCAGGACTCTGTACTGGCCATTTTGATAGTGAAGGTAATCTCATTTTAAGGATAATTATATTACTGACTGTATGCAGTGACAATATATCACAGCATTTACCCTATTACTCTGTACAATCTAAGGAACCTTGTTTATGCTTTATAGGTTTATATACTACACTTGATGTGGACATTACTTGCATCTACCCCAGTCAGTGTTCCATCTGAAACGATTAGGCTGTTTTTTGGTAGCAGCCCAGCATGCTTAGCTGATGTAGCAGGTCTGATTTGTTAATTAACTCTAGTGCTCCTGATTTATATGATACATAAACTCCCTTTTGCTCTCTTTTCATTATTGTTCATTTATACATACCTTCTCTCTTCATTTTATCTAGTACAGTCTATCCACACGTCTCACTAATAGTTTTGATTGATCAATTACTATGGATCCTTCCAGCGTCCTGGGTCTTTCACTATTATACCTGGTTGGTTTTGGCGAGTAATGAGGACCCCCTTGTCCTTTCTCCCCTTTTTTTATTAATTGAGCTATTTAGCCTTATATATGTATATCTCCACAGCTACTTTCCAAGGTTTTTTTATCAAGCCCCCTGCAGTCACACTAAGGCTGTGAGGAGGCGACCCTCACTTTGGAGGTATCCTGTCCGGCCCTTTGGGTTTCAGTGGGTATGTAGCAACGATCCTTGATTGATGTTATTTCCACCTTTGCGGGGACCTACTGGTTGGGGGATGTTGTATTTGTATAGTCTCCGTGCACCTTTGTCGGTAATCTGCACAACGCTGCCTTTTAGTACATTCAGTGTATTTTGTTATACTAATTTGAAATTTTCTTTTATAGAATTACAACCTAATATATCCCCTGAGGAAGCCAATGTATTGGCGAAACTAGTGGGGATTATCTGTTCAATTCCTCCATCCACTGGTTGTAATATACCTGCCTATGCTCCATTGTGTAACTCAGTGTTTCTCAACTTCAGTCCTCAAGGCGCCCCAACAGGTCATGTTTTCAGGCTTTCCAATATTTTGCACAGGTGATTTGATCAGTTTCACTGCCTTAGTAATTACCACAGCTGTTTCATCTGAGGGAAATCCTGAAAACATGACCTGTTGGGGCGCCTTGAGGACTGGAGTTGAGAAACACTGGTGTAACTTATAAATGTGTATGAAATGTACTTGCTCTTTTAAGTGATTTTTGTAATAAATTGAATTTTTTATATTTATTTTGTTGTACTTTCTGGCACCGCAATAATCCCATCATTCCATTCCCTGTTTCTAGCTGTTGATGAGGTCTCCAGGTAGGACCGCATTCATCTTTGGGTCCTTATACTGTTCTGGCTGGAGGGGGGTTGGGGATCGGCCTCCGATCAGGTTAGTGGAAGAAACCAGGAGTTTGCAGCTGGATGTTGGTTTGCACCTGGAGCTGAACACCATCCAGTTGGGCCAGAATAAGGAGAACTGGATTAATCTTATTTCATATTTGGTTAGAGTGTGAGTTTTTGTAAAGCTGGATGATTGTTTAAAGCAGGGGTCGGCAATCCGTCGATCGCGATCCACCTGTAGACCGTCGGCAGGTGACAGGTGGACCGTGAACAGGTTCCTGCGCCGCTGACCTCCGCCTTCTATGTGCCAGTCCTTGTCTCCACTTCCAGCCTCCAGCCTCCTCCGTGGCTGCGCCATCTATGTCCCGGTGTCTCTCTCCCTCTCCCGCCTCCATCCTCCTCCGCCGCTGTGATCAGTGAACAGCAGAGGCCAGGAGGAAGCGCAGCTCAGGACAGAGGGCGGTAGGAGGAGCTGGCCAAACAAACTTTTTTTTTGTCAAACCGCTGGGGATTGGTTGCTAGCACACAGGGTGGTCCTAAGCAACCAATCACCAGCTTGCTAATACGAAAAAAGTCACTCTGCCAACTCCCGCCCCTCTGTCCAGAACTGTGCTGCTTCCCGGTCTCCGTTGTGGAAATAGGTAGGATGCTGTGCTATGGGAAAGGAGGGAAAGGGGGTTACTGCTATAGGGGAAGGGGGGGCAGAAGACACCACAGACATGGTTATGGGCAGGGTCACCCCCATAGCAGTATCCTCTACAACCCTTCCCAAGGGGCCTAATTCAAATAGGTATTCAACACTAAGGAAACGATGACCAGCATCGAGTAGGTCAGCGTAGTATAATTTAGCGTAGATCCTGCCCTAAAAGTCTACCTTGTCGTGGTGGGCAGGCTTGGATCTTTTGCTTAAAAGTGTCAAAACAGAAGTAAGAATCAATTCTCTAGACAGTTTCACTTCTGATCATTTGATTCAACTAAAAGACTCTAAAGCCTGGTACACACGATCCGATTGTTGGCCAACCGAGCGTCTAATTTTTTGTCCAAAGGGCGTGTGCCTGGATCTTGTCTTGCATACTAACGGCACACAACTGTCGGCCAACAAACACGAATGTAGTGACGTACTACGTGGAATTTCAGCTCTTGAGCGCCACCCTTTGGGCTCCTTCTGCTAACCTTGTGTTTGGTGAGCATTGATTCCGAGCATGCATGTTTGTACTTTCAACTTTTGTGTGACGGACTTGCGTACTGACTACACGAAAATCAGACAACAGACCATTGCCCGCTGAAAATTTACTAGCCTGCCATCCAACATTTGTTGGCCGAAAATTGGACAACAATTGTGAGAGAGCGTACTAACGGTCAGATTTTAGGACAACAGTCTGTCAACAGACAATCCCCTGCCAACTATCGGATCGTGTGTACGAGGCTTTAGATTTATTACAGACAGAAAAAAAAAAAAGATATATCTAACTATCTATATATATATATAAATCTACTTGACACCCGCGCTACTTGGCGTCTTTTACCACATGCATAGCTGCCAACTGTCCCGAATTTCCCGGGACATTCCCGGGACTTGGACTTCATTCCCGGATTTGTGGCGTCCCGGGAAATGTCCCGAAAAATTCGGTTCCGGTTTTTGAAACCGCCGCCGCCGCCGCTAGAGGTCGTCAGCCGGCGGAGAAATTGTCTCCGCCGGCCGCCATTTTGTTGGAGTTCAGGAAGACGACTGGGGGGGCTAGACGAAGCTTCTGCGTCGCCGCCCACCCCCTGCCCCGCTCCGCCTCGGCCCGCCCCGCTCCGCCTCGGCCCACCCCGCCTCGGCCCGCCCCGCTCCGCCTCGCCCCGCCTACCCCCCGCCCCGCTGCCAGTCTGATATGGAAAGGGGCGGGGGTTCTAGGTGGGGGGTGAGCGCGCGCACCGCTGTGGGACACGATGTGAGTGGGGGGGGGGGCACTGGGGACACCTGATGTGAGGGGGGGAGGGCACTGGGGACACCTGATGTGAGGGGGGGAGGGCACTGGGGACACCTGATGTGAGTGGGGGGGCACTGGGGACACCTGATGTGAGGGGGGGGGCACTGGGGACCCCTGATGTGAGGGGGGGGCACTGGGGACACCTGATGTGAGGGGGGGGCACTGGGGACACCTGATGTGAGTGGGGGACACCTGATGTGAGTGGGGGACACCTGATGTGAGGGGGGGGCACAGGGGACACCTGATGTGAGTGGGGGGGGCACTGGGGACACCTGATGTGAGTGGGGGACACCTGATGTGAGGGGGGGGGCACAGGGGACACCTGATGTGAGGGGGGGACACCTGATGTGAGGGGGGGAGGGCACTGGGGACACCTGATGTGAGGGGGGGACACCTGATGTGAGTGGGGGGGGGGCACTGGGGACACCTGATTTGAGGGGGGGACACCTGATGTGAGGGGGGGGCACTGGGGACACCTGATGTGAGGGGGGGGACTGGGGACACCTGATGTGAGTGGGGGACACCTGATGTGAGTGGGGGGGGCACTGGGGACACCTGATGTGAGTGGGGGGGGCACTGGGGACACCTGATGTGAGTGGGGGGGCACTGGGGACACCTGATGTGAGTGGGGGGGGCACCGGGGACACATGATGTGAGGGGGGGGGCACTGGGGACACCTGATGTGAGTGGGGGGGGGGCACTGGGGACACCTGATGTGAGTGGGGGGCCACTGGGGACACCTGATGTGAGTGGGGGGGCCACTGGGGACACCTGATGTGAGTGGGGGGGGCACTGGGGACACCTGATGTGAGTGGGGGGGGCACTGGGGACACCTGATGTGAGGGGGGGGGGCACTGGGGACACCTGATGTGAGGGGGGGGCACTGGGGACACCTGATGTAAGGGGGGGGCACTGGGGACACCTGATGTGAGGGGGAGCTCCGCCGGGGACTCCTGATGTGAGGGGGGCTCCGCCGGGGACTCCTGATGTGAGGGGGGGCTCCGCCGGGGACTCCTGATGTGAGGGGGGGCTCCGCCGGGGACTCCTGATGTGAGGGGGGGCTCCGCCGGGGACTCCTGGTGTGAGGGGGGGCTCCGCCGGGGACACCTGATGTGAGGGGGGCTCCGCCGGGGACTCCTGGTGTGAGGGGGGCTCCGCTGGGGACTTCTGATGTGAGGGGGGCTCCGCCGGGGGCACCTGATGCAAGGACGGACTCTGCTCGGACATCTGAAGCAAGGACGGACGGCTGGTGGCAGGCGACGTGGCTGGTGACACGCTCAGGGATCCCACTGATTCTGCATTATGGTGAGTTGAATGATTTCATTTTATATTACAATGTAATAATAGAAATAATGCACTTCAATCATCCTGACACCATAACAACCATGGTGCCGGGATGATTGAAGTGCTAACACCAGGTGTTTGGAGTATCTTTACCTGCTGATTGTTAAACTTTCTAGAGTACACATATTTTTATTGTGTAGGATCTGGGGCTGCTGTCCCGTCATTTCCCTCTCCCCCTCTCTCCATCCCTCATTCATTTCAGACTCTAACCACACCCTCTAGAGCCACGCCCATTTAAGCCACACCCACAATTTCGCGTAAACCACGCCCATTTTTCGACGCGGCACTTGTCTATTTTTGCTAGGCCACGCCTGCTGGTGAATGCCCCGCCCCCTAATTATTGGACAGCTCCGCCTACAGCCACAAAAGTGTCCCGCATTTTTTTTTTACAATGTTGGCAACTATGCACATGATCAGCTGTCAGCCAATGACAGCTGATCACATGATGTAAAAATAAGCTGGTCATCAGCTTTTGATCTTATCCCTCACGCTGACAGCGTAAGGAGAAAAGAATAATGCCAATTACTGCCTTCTGTAAGAGGGATATCAGTCTCACACAGTGACCAAAAGTGCTGCGAATTAGAGCCCAACAGTGAAACTGTGGTCATTTGCTAGCCTTTATCTTGCCCTTGGGGTACTATTTCTCTCACTGACACCAAGAATGGGGCACTATTCCTCCTCTTAATACTAAAGATGGGGCATGGTTTACCCCCCACTGATGAGAGGATTTTTTCTACTCCCACTAGCCACACTCCGACCCCTATAAAGTCCAAAGAACAGTAAACTGGCCCTTTGTTTAGAGACCTAGAGGATGCCTTTTCTCTACTAAGAAAAAAAGTTTTTGCTGACCATTTTTGCTGCTTTCAAGTTTTTTTTTCTTCAGTCCTGGTTTCCTTACACGCTGCTTGAGCTAGTCTCTTTACACAGCTATCTGGATTGGCACATTCTCAGCAAAAGCTTTGGAAACTGTACCTGGACCTCACTGAACTGGACAATTGAGAGGCTCACCTGGAATGTGACCTTTGGGCTCTGCCTTGTTATGCTCTACAGACTTGGCTGTACTGTATAAGTTTACCGCAGAACAATATCCAGGTCCAGCACAGCTTCTGGTTTGACCCAGGCTCTAAAGACTAGTTTTAGGAGCAGGCTGTGTGGGCCACAGACTAGGCACTACCTTGCAAATAGGACTAATAGTCGCTATTGTTATTCTTATTTTTCATTTGATTTACTAAGAGAAGGGTTAACACTGAGGGACGAAGCGCTGCATCAATAGAAGTGGCACATGCACAGTCCCTGCTCTTGTTCCCACCATTCAGGGTGAGATAAGACCTTCCTACAACTGCTCCTAATCACAAGAGACACACTCAGCTCTTCCTTAGCTGGTCCTTGCCACCCACCTACAGTGACCTGGTCACCATCTGAACCTCACTTGCTACCAGCAGTTGTTTAGGAAATATCCAAAACCTTGTATCCTAAGCTACAGTGTCTCTGTTTTGCAGTGCAACATATCAGATACAAAACACAAAGAGAGCAGCCCTGCTGTACTGGGTGAGACCAGTTTATGATCCACTAACAGTTACTGAGTTGTCTCGCAAAGGCCTGACACTGCTCCTTTAAGCTCTGATAAGCAAGCCCCCCCCCCAATCAGTTCTGTCCCTGGAGGTTTATACTGCAACCTTGTGCACTGCCTCTGACCATAGAGCATTATGGAGTTAATGTACATTTACTAAAGGCAAATAGACTGTGCACTTTGCAAGTGCAGTTGCTCCAGAGTTTAGTAAATGAGCATCATCATCCAACCATATGCGAGCAAAACTTCAGTTTTTTTTATTTTCCTTGCAGGTTATTGGGAATTCTTTGTCAAGTGAAGCTTTACCTCATTTACTAATCTCTGGAGCAACTACACTTGTAGAGTGCACAGTCTATTTGTCTTTAGTAAATCAACCCCTAAGTGTACCTCCATGCCTTTCACTGCAGAGTTATCTGATCTGCCTGTGGCCTTAACAGCCTCTGAGCCTTCGGCGATGAAGAGAAAACCTTAAGGCTGGGTTCATACTGGTGCAAATTGGATGGGGATTTCCCCACATTCAATTTGCATGACAGGAGACTGTGACTGGCTCCTGTGCATCCTTGGCTCTATTTCAGGTCCGAATTTAGGCCAAAATTCGGGCCTGAAACGGAGAACAGGGACGCACCAGACCCCTGCTGTCAGCCGCATCCGTCTGCAGTGTGAACCCAGCCTAAAGGATGATTTTTGTCCATGAGGAGTTGCAATAGCTGCCATTGTTCCTAGTCTTAGCAAACCATTTCAGCTCTTACTGATGTAGTGAAGGAACGACCTGTAGTTCCCACAAGTACTGCTACCTGTCTAAGATCTCTTATAGGTCCCAAGACTACAAAAAACATTCCAATGCACCCACTAGTCCTAGATGTCTGATAAACTGCTCACACATCTCAAATGTTTTGGGGAGTCTTATAACAAGTGGCCTGTTCCAGACAAGGACCTGGCGGTTTCTTGTAGTAATAAAGCACTGCTGATTTCTGTTGAGGATGTGCCAACGTTTTAAGAATTCCATCGCTAGACGTTGCAAGTTGCAAAGCAAGCTTTATTTGCTGTGTTGTCTAACTTCTAAGGAGATGTATGAAACTCTTATGTGGCACAACTCTCCAGAAACAAGCAAAAACTAACTATAATTTCTTTATCGAACATCACGGAAAACACAGAGCATACCACACAACACCATAATAATGACTATATGGGTTATACGCCACCTACCGGTGGATGGACACTGGCAGTTAGTCAAACAGGAACTCCACCCTATATAACCCCTCCTAAACAGGAAGGACCTCCGTTTTTTAGCCAGTGTCTGTTAGGTGGAATGGTCACTGATGTGATACATGTGCTCTTGGAGCATACTTGGAGGTCAGGACGGTTCTATTTAGAATCATGGACTTCATTCGGATCCATTTAAAAAAAAAAAACTATCAGCCAAAATGGATGGTACCTGAGCCTCATTGGAAGGAGAGAAGATTCCTCAAGATTTGCCTGTAATGCAGCCTTACGGCGCTGGACCCTGCGTAATGGAACCCTGTGCAGCATTTGTTCTGACCAAGGTGCTTTCCTGCATGGTGCTATACAGGTCCAGGGGAGTGGAGCCCACATTAAGGGGGACCCAATCCCTGAAGGTCTTTTATGACAAAGCTCATCGTGATGGGTGAAGATTGGACTCCTGTTATGTTTAGAGTCCTGCAGCGGGAATGGATTCCTGCATTTTTGCAGTTTCTCTCTCTTTTTTTTTTTTTTTAAAGAAAGAGATCTGACTGTCTGTTCTCCCAGTGGCTACTGGGGTCAGTGTGCTGTTTAATCATGCCGTGTACTTCTTAGTGGTGTGGGCTGCTGTTTCTTCTCCAGCCACTAGAGGGCGCAGGCTTGCTCAGTAAGGCCTATTTTTATATAGGCAGGAAGTGGAAGGGCGACCATGTTAAGACAGCCATGTGGTCAACAGCTTCCGCAGGGCGTCTTGAGAAATAACACCAGCCCATACATACTAGTGAAGTGGGAGTACTTACTATGGGAGAAATGTGTGGCCAGACAAGTCATGATTATATACTGCATACTTACGGCTTAAGTCGGGGGGCCTGTACAACTGTAAGTCGATACACCCCTAGCAGTGCATTTTAAAGTGTTGGGTCTCCAGAATACTGTGCATTTGGCACAAAAATGGTATGGAGCCTGGTGCAGTTGAACAAGTGCAAACTTCAGAATAATGTGCATTTGGTCTGCAGGAGCATACTTTTAGGCTGAAGCAGGAAAAGGCTGCTTGGCATGCATATGTGCTAAACTAGTAAAAACTAGTATGTGGCCAAGTGCAGTTGGGCAGGTGCAGTATAGTATACATGCTTGCAAGCTTGTTGCCTAAACACATACTTGAATAAACACGTTTTGCATAGATCCATACATGTGGCATAAGCACATGTTTGGAAGACCATGGGCATCGGTGCACTTGAAGGAGTTGTCTACAGAATAGCATGTTTTGTGGCTACCTTTGCACACGTGTGCGATTTGAAAGTCGCATATTTTGGTTGCAACTTTAATGCGATTTTGCAGCGATGTGAAGCAGTGCCTGTGTAATCTTGAGGTCTATGGACCTCAAGTCACACCAAGGTCGGACCGGAAATGTGCAGGGGTTTCTTCGAGGTCACTGTGACTTGAAGTCACACGGAAGGGTACTCATTGGAAATCATGTGGTGCGACTGGTCAGGGACCTTGTAGTCCCAAGTCGCAGGACAGGGGGCACAGGTGTGGAAGAGGCCTTAGGCCAGTCATGGCGAAACTTGGCACCCCAAATGTTTTGCAACTACATTTCCCATGATGCTCCACTACACTGCAGGGTGCCAGTGCATCATGGGAAATGTCGTTCCAAAACATCTGGGATGCCAAGGTTCGCCATCACTGCCTTAGGCTGTTGAAGCAGCATAGAGGCTGCATTGGATGCCTATGTACTTGGCTAATCTTGACTATAACTAGTATGGGCCAGGTGCATCATAGTATACATGCCTGCATTAGGCACATGTTCGCAGAGGCCCCACCCTGTGGCCCACACGCCCAACAAGCGAGCGGCACCCAGCATGCAGCCCCCCAAAGCTGGCTGCAATGGCAAGTCTGTGTGGACATATGTTGCATAAACGCAGCTTTTTTTAAGCATATGTTTGTATAGATGTGTAGGCACAAATCTGTATGCATGTTGCATAGATATACGTGGCAAAATATAAACGCATGCCTCCATAAATTCATATTGCTTAAATGCATGCTGACATGTTTTCATTTGTAATGCATTTGTATATCCTCAGTTTAAACTGCATACATATGTGCTTACTTGCATTAAACTGTATACATATGTGCTTATTTACATTAAACTGTATACTTATGTGCTTATTTGCCTAGGACTACATACATATGTTACTATTGCTCTGTGTCCCGTGATGTACGATAAAGAAATTAGGATTTTTCCATCATACTTACCTGTAAAATCCTTTTCTTGGAGTACATCACGGGACACAGAGGGGGCCCCCCATCTTTTTTGGGATATTCATGACTTTGCTACAAAACTGAGATCCTTCCTGTGTAGGAGGGGTTATATAGGGGTGGACTTTGTTTGACTGCCAGTGTCCATCCACCAGTAGGTGGCGTATAACCCATATAGTCATTTCTTGATGTACTCCAAGAAAAGGATTTTACAGGTAAGTGACGGAAAAATCCTAATGTTTGACTAAACTTACACTTTTAAGACCAATCAATTAATAACACACCAAAATAAAGACTATATAGTGGTTTTGTACATACGTTCATTCCTTTTTTTTTTTTTTATTATTATGGTTTGCAAAAAAAAAAGTCAGGAAATATAAAATAATATATTCAATTCAACCAGTAGGTGGAGAGCCAAGCTCCTTTTCACATACCTGTAAAGTGTTGCAAAAAGCATGTTTACAACTCCAACTGAATGAGTCATCAGACCAGACCAGTGACTCATCACTTATCACACTGCATAGCCCAAGTTTCAATCAGGTTATGTGAAAAAGGGATAACGAATGCTGTGCATTCTCTTTACCTAACCCAGAGTTTACTGGGAATTACTGGGTGTGTGCGCCTGTGTTTTGCAGCAGGTAGAGCCAAGTTTATGCAATCAGCTGCAGACAGGAAGCCTGAAGAAATGAATGACATGTTGACACTGTCTACAGATGTTGCGTGTAATGGGGTTAGTTCATATTTTCATTTTATTCGGAAAAGGTGAACAAACCCATTAAGTATCACCTTTGATCACAGCAATCATTTCAATATTTCTATGATATAAGCATAAAACCCAAAATCTGATTGGGTTGCCATGTTCACCAATATTGTTCCCTGCAAACAGTCAAAAAAAAAGTGCTGCTGCCAGTGTAAAATATCATCAATGTCCTCTTACCTTAAAGTAGAAGTTCAGTCAAATCCTATCTATACTTAAACCTGCCCCCACCCCCATCTAAGCCAATTTTAACTATTCTGTGAAAGGAAGGATGTCTATACTTACATATGCTAAGTGAGCTCTTGTCCGGCCACATGATCTCTCCAGTGGCTGGCTTCAGTAAAGAGGAGAGATCACCAACAGCAGCAGAGAATGAACAGTGACCCCACCCATAGGCTTACTATGGGCCATCCATTGTCAGCAGTCCCTCCTCTACACTGAACCTGGTGTTGGGAGCTGATGATGTGATTGGACCGAGCCCCCTCAGCATAGGTACGTATAGACATCTTTTGCTTCAGTGTCATTAGAATAGGCTTAGGATCTGAGGGGGGCAGGTTTAAGGATAGGTAGTGTGACAGACTCACCCGGGACAGAGGCTATTGGAGGGGACTGAACGCAAGCCTCTTGCCCACCGATTATGTGCCCTGGCATTTGGGGGAATGGTGCTCTCTGTCAGCTGTATGCCTGGGGACCCTGGGGTTGGTGTTACTTTGGATTCAGCTCCATGTCCCCCCAAAACACACAGACTCTGGGAACCCTTTATATGCCATATTAGAATGGTGACTGATTCATACCTTTGGGACTCCTACTGTTAAATGCTAATGTCATCAATTCCAGCTACCTGTCTGTTGTCTGCTATAATGTGTTTATTGTAAATAAGTCTAGTGTGGCTCTAAGAGTATTTTCACCCATTGTTTTTTGTGTTAATTAACTCTGTTACTGTGTGAAGCTCGTTGACCACAAGTCTGGGCAAAAGGTCATGTCTCAGTCACCTAGGCTGTATAAAGGATTAGATAATTAGCTCATGTTAATTAGGTTACAGTTGTATTGTTAGAGGAGGTTCCAACGGCATATAAAGTCTTGTAATTTTGATTCTAAATAAAACAGTCCATGTTAGCATCTAAGCAAGTCTCGCTTTGTTTTATGCTTGAGAGCGGTTGGAATATCTGATATCTGTATCCAGACTAGAAGGAAGTGGTATACTGACGGAAGCACTCAAGCGGAGTGTGGGACGTTCCGTGACAGGTAAGATTTGACCGGAGTTCCAACATAAAGTGTTATGTCGAGCCAAAACATTTTTTCTTAGTTTTGGATACAGAGGTGGAAGGGTTGGAGCTCCCCTCCACTATTTATTGCTGTCCAGGCCTCTGTTAGATTTCCCTGCAATTCCTGGCCTGCTAACGAAAGGACAGGAATCTTTTAAAACAGAAAAATAGACAAATAAAAATGCCCTTTTAAGCATAAGGGGTAGGTTAGAACACCTTTTAGATTTATATTTTTGTCTTTGTCCCTGATGCAGATTTTCTTTCCTTCCTGTCTAATAAAACCGCTGTCAACAGGAAAAAAAAAATGAATAGATTTGTTAAACAAATATGCAAAAATGAAAATCATGTACATACAACATATGGTTTTAATGAAATACATGACACAGGCTTATAAAAAAAAACTTTTATTTTTTTTATTTATGTTACCCTGACCATTTATTTATTCAACATACAAGTCTCTTTATGTTCAGCATTTACTATCTTAATTCTTTTAATAAGGTGGCATGTTAATGCTTACCTACCTCAAACACATCTACTCAAAACAATAAATCAAACGGAGAAACTGAAACATTCTGGCCACTGTCATACATAACTAACAGGAAAACAATTCAGGAAATAAGGCACTACAGTATATTTAAACAAGTATGCAACAGCTGTGTGTATTTGTATACTATTTGTAGATACATACACATCTAAAAACATACTTAAAAGCACCAAATGGAAGCCTATGGAACCAATGTTTGTATTCAGCTAGAAGCCATGGTTAAATCATGTGCAATTAATATTGTCTTGTAAAGTGCAGCTTGTACAATATAATTAAATAAGTTACATTAGAAAATGATGGTGTGTAATGCCAAAAAGATACATTAAAGTGGAACTCCAGCCAAACAGCTAAAATAAAAAGTGTAAGCACACATGAACAGTTTTACCTATTAAAATACTTTATATTGTGTTTAGCCAGTGTAGTCATTCATAAACCCCTGCCCCACTGCACACTCAGGATCAGCTATTTACTACTGCAGTATCCAGGGTTCCATCTGCTGACTGGGCTATGATTGGCCATCACTGCACTGCTGTGCCGCCTCCTCCTGTGCATTGCCTAAATTGGCAGCATTGTACAATTCAATAGGGGGATTATTCATGTCTTCCCAGGATGTTTTTTTAATATGTAGGGAGGGGGGTAGGAGATAATATAACAGAATTTAGGTGGTGATAGCAGTATTAATTTAAAAGATAATTGATGATTTCAAATGAATACATAACTGGGCTAAAATTAGTTTTTCATATTTCCATGAAGTTCCACTTTAAGTTACAGTACAAGAGACACATATTGATTTTTCAATAAGCTATGCAAAGAGGAAAGCGCTAAGCATAAAGTGGAATAATCATAGCAACCAATCAGAAGGCAAACCCGATAAGTAACAGGACAGATTCTGAGCAGTTGCTTTGAGTATTGCACTTCAGACTTTGCTCCTGCTCCACATTATTGAATAACCCAGAAAGTGAATAATTTCCCAGTAAAACAATAAAATGCATAAACAATTATGATAAAGAAACTCTAGCATAAACAAATGTAACCATGCATGTAATAATGAAAATATTCCTAAAAAGGTTATACCTTAAAAAATAATAATTTATCCCATCAGCAGAGCAGCTTTGTGATGTGAAAAGAAGAAAAACCATATGACATAACTGCAGGCACCATAAGGTACCAGCACTCCAGGTATGTATAGAACATGTCCCATAAAGCTTTTCTTCTATGTTCTGGAGGCCATAACTCCACTTCATACCTCACAAATCAAACCTCTATACTTGTTTACTTTATCCAGAAGCTGAAGAAGCACCACATTAGGGTCTAATCCCAAGAATACATTTTTACTATATTGCAGCTTAGAAATCCTTAAAATGTGGTGGCTGTATCGGTTTTCACTTTTCAGACTAAAAACATTTTCAGGAATATTTGAAAAGATCTGTTGATCTAGCTGGAAATGCAGTGTCCTTGTCACTTCCAGTGAGCTGTAAAGATATGACACAGAATATCTCTATTATGCAAACTATTAAAGCCAGCCATAGACAATTTGAACCATGTATGGGCAGGCTGAATATACCCAAGTAAACCAACTTGGGCACAACCAGCCTGTCAGGTTTTACATGCGATTACAGCTAGCAACTATTATAGCTGCTAGCAATAATCACTGTGTTCTCTTGGCGGGGACGGCTTCCCCCACCAGGAGAACACAATGCCTCAGCTGGAATGACTCACCCATCAACACTGACTGTGTTGTTGGGGGAATCTAGCAATTTTCTTTCCTACAACAAATGGCTGCAGGAAAGAAAATCGCTCCATCTATGGCCAGCTTAAAGTGGTTGTAAACGTTCGATTTTATTTATTTTTTTAAAATAACAAACATGCCTATTGCTCTGTGCAATGTTTTTTTCACAGAGCAGCCCTGATCCTCTTCTTCTGGGTTCCCCTGCTGACATTCCAGGCCCCACCTCTTCATTGGGTGCCCCCATGGAAAGCCGCTTCCCATGGGTGCACCCGAGCGGCCTCGATCCAGAGTCCTGCTGCTGTGTCCATTGACACAAACGGCGGGACATGACCTTGCCCCTCGCATCACAGCTTTTGATTGACAAGCAGCGGGAGCCAATAGCTCCCGCTGCTTTCAATCTGTCCAATGAGGAGAGCGACAGAGGCTGGAGCCACTGCGCTCATTCACATAGCTGGATCGGATCGGGCTCGGGTAAGAAAAAAGAGGAGGGGAAGGGAGCTGCAGCACAGAAGGTTTTTCACCTTCTATGGTGTAGAAAAAAAGCATAGCCATGAAGGGATTAAAAAAAGTGTGTTATTCACAGGATTACCAGGTGAAAATAACAGTGAAAAAGTCTGGAAACAAAAAGGTAGATGGAGTTATCACCCTGCTGGGACATTTAATAGCTGGACCCTGCACTTAGACAAAGAAATCCTGGACAGCCGCACTCCAAAAATATTTGCCTTTATTCAATAAAGTGTCATCCAAAATACAGGTCACAGCAAAGTGGAACAAAGCTTATGCGTTTTGCACTACACAGCCTATGTGTAGTGCGAAACGCGTAAGATTTGTTCCACTTTGCTGTGACCTGTATTTTGGATGACACTTTATTGAATAAAGGCAAATATTTTTGGAGTGCGGCTGTCCAGGATTTCTTTGATGTCTAACTGCTACAGCATTGCCAGCACCTGGACTTCTAGACTGAAGGAGATGCCTTTTACTTTGACCTGACCCACCTGGAGTGGTGATACTCTCTCTCCCTAGCTGGACCCTGCACTGTCAGAACACACTGATCAGCAGCAGCCACTACTGATGGAGAAAAAAAAAATTCAAACTTGTCACTTTGACAGAAGTCATTTGACTTCTGTTGAGTCGGTATGATCATACACTCCCGTCCCTGCTGAACAGGCTGAATTTCAATCACTGTATGGACAGCTTAAGGATTGGTCAGAACCAACAGATTACATGTTTGTTTTTGGGTTTAAATATGTTTTAATGGTGCCTGCACTTATATAACAATGGTTTACATTTCTTTCCCCATCATGGATTTACCTAAAAGGTGTCAATGCACATAAGTGAAGATGTGCACCTGAAAAGACATGCAATAGCACACATGAGGCTGGCCTTCTCGTTATGCACAGAACTTTGAGGGCTGTACTGAGCCTAGGCCTGGTTCATTCAGCGGTTTTAAATACTAGCTACAGAAGGATCCTTTAAAACAGATATTTAGTAAATACTGTAAATAGCCATGTTGCAGGCCTTTCACTGCCAACCTTACCATCTGAAAATAGCCAGTAAACAAGAAGGGTCTGGACAGTATACGGCCCTCTTCCCTCTGTGCAGTAATAAATTAACAAGGTAAAAATGGGTAACTCTTTTTAATGATAAATATATCCATACAAGAGCAGACTCTTCCAAATTCTGAGACACATCTGATGTCTTAGTTAAAAACAAAAAAAAAAAAAAAAAAAAAAAAAAAAAAAAAAAAGACAAGAAAAAACAAAGAATGGAAAACTGTTGAGACGAGATTACCACCAAACTGCTTAAACAAAATGTCAAAAATGTATGAGGTTAGAGAATGTCTCCACAGTCAAAGAGCTGGTAATGCCAAATGGAGAATCTGTACTTTTGAAAATTATTTTAGGTTGGCACATTAGCAGTACACTAAACCAATTAATTTTTTTTATTAGCTATGCTGTTTGGAAAATCATGCATGAGTCTGCCCACGTATGGACAATATTGTCCACTGCTGGTAACAGAGCAAATACGAGAAAAAAAAACTTTTCTAGAATGTTCTATACAACCCAAATGAGACATCCACCTTAAAAAAAAAAAACAACACAAACAAAAAACACAGCAACAGTAGGTTTACACATTTAACAGAACCTCCATGGTACATTACGGCAATGAAATAAATCACATTTCAAAATTTGATTGAATTTGAAACAAAGTAAAACATAGGCAAAAAATGAAATAAAATTAAAAAAAAAAAAAAAAAAAAACACACCTCTAAACAGAAATACTCAGAACTTGGTTTTGTCATTTGTTAGGAATAACATGTTTAAAAAGGTCAAGTACTGCAGATTTATACAAATATTTCATTTCTAGATCATGGTCAACTTAGACTATTTAGTAGCGAAAATACGTCTCATTATAGCTACTATATGAGGCTGTAAGGTGTCACATTAAATAACATTTATTTTCTATATAATCTTACAGTTATTTGGCGCTAGGTCAAAATAATTATAACCTTGAAAACAAGATTCACATTTAAAAAATAAATGACTAGAAGACAACTGTAGAGAACTTTTCAATAAAAATGACACATAAAAGTCAGTGCACTGCAACGTATTGAGTGACTTATCTAACACATAGGTTAATTTACATATGCATGCTAAAGGTACCCACAGATACACAGACACACTAAAAATATTCTTACATATCATATATACGTAGTTCATGTAATCCTACAATCATACCAAAGAACATGAACAATGGCACAATGAAATAAAAAAAAAAGAATTGACTGAAAAGTTCCAGCCTGGATGATAGACTATTGATGGCAATGTCTGGTATTGTTTTGTGATCACTTCTACCCTATACACTGTGTGATCATCATCAGTGTCAAAATCACACATAGGGTCCATGGGTACCCTCAGCACAGTTTTTCTGACTGCCAATGGAAAAACAAATATGAAAAGCAATAAGGCAACAACAGTTTGTCTCTTCTGCTTAAGACAATGTTTGTATGTACATTCTGGCCCCTAACTGCACCCATTATAAATTCACTGCTTTAAATTCCCTATAATTAAATATTGTTCATTATATAAGGAGCGTATGGCTTTCAGATGGAACTTAAACATGAAACAGAATTTTAAGCTGACTAGAACATCCTTGAAGGCAAACATTAAAAAATCAATAATAATGCATTAACTATACTTTATTGGCAAAATAAACATTATAAATGGCATCTACAAGAAATGGAACTCTCATTGGGGTTGCCATATTTTGTGTTTTATTGCATGTAAGTTTTTACCATATGTGTGTGTATATATTTTTTTGTTAAAAGGAAATCAAGGCAATTATTTTGCTTGCTAGTTTGGGATTGTCATAGCCGCCTAATCACTGAGACTGCAATGATCTAAACAAATGATTTTGAATCAAGTCCACCATCCACAACAATACTGTATGTATGTTTGCAATAAAGGGGCAACTTAAATTGTACAGGGTGGTTTTGTTTTCTGTTTTTGTGTGGAGTAACATTAAATGACTCTTAGGATATGGATATCCTTTTACCTTTGCTGTGGATATGATCAGGCTTGCTTGGGTTAAAGTGGAAGAGTTTTTTTTTTAACCTAATGCATTCTATGCATTAAGGTAAAAAACCTTTTGTCCAGCCAATCACAGCCTGTGAGAAGAGAGTGGTGGGGGGGGGGGGGGGCAGTGCTGTGTGTGTCTAGTAGCACTCGGCAAGGGAGAGGAGCCAGGAGCGCCAGCGGGGGACCCCAGAAGAGGATAGAGGTTGCTCTGTGCAAAACCAAAAAGGAGAACAGCGAACAGCAAAGTAGTGACATCACCAAATATACATCCAAGCCTCCCAAGACTAGAAGTCAGAGGCAGCAGCCCTTTAGGCTCTGTTTCCACTACTGCGAGTTGTTGTGCGACTTGACAAATGTGAAGTCGCATGACAAGTCAAAATCCATGTATTTCTATGATCCCTATTCTAATTGGTGCGACTCAAGTTGCAGCAACTCCAAAAAACGTTTTTGTACTACTTTGTTCTGACTTTGGTGCAACTTGTTCTCCCATGGTTCTCACCAGTCGCATGACATCACATCAAAAATCACATTGCAAAGTTGCACTGTAAATCGCACGACTTTGGGGTCGCAATAGTGGAAACCTAGCCTATATCTTACACTGCAGATATATAGCTTATGAGGCTGTGTAGTGCATAGACAACCTTACATACCAGGAAGTGCACTGCTTTTTTTCAGGAAGGAAATCCAGAGTAAAAAGGTACATTTTCAGGGAACTGCTTAGGCACATTTAACATTTTTTAAAGTTCTGTTCAAATTTAAGGGGCCTTGCTTTTACCATGTACCTTGCATTACACCAAAGAGAATTAAAATATCTATGAGCAACATCTATTTTCACTCTTTCATATCCTCCAGTAAGTACAGGCCTGTAAATAATCTAACAAAATATTGCTTAAGCCGGCCACAGATGGTTCAAATCTGCTGAACAGTCTGAGAAAACGAACCATGTATGGGCAGGCTGAATGGAGCAAAGTTGATAAAATCGATCACCTTGGGTACAACCAGCCTGTTGGATTTTACATGCGCTTATTGCTAGCGGCTGTTATAGCTGCTAGCAATAATCATTGCATTCTCTTGGTGGGGGCGGCTTACCCCATCGGGAGAACACAATGGCTCAGTGGGAGGGATTCCTACTACTCACTGTTTTGATGGGGGAATCAAGCAATTTTCTTTCCTGCAACCGTGGTTGCAGGAAAAAAAATTGCTCCATCTATGGCCAGCCTTATAGACACTTAAAGGGTATTTCTGGAAAAAGGGGATGACAGACACTCACATTTCTACAAACTAAAGAGAGGATCCCAAGAAGCCCAGGTTTTGTCTGAAGTTTTACATTCAAAACCCATCTACAGAAGTTGTGTGTGAGCTACTTCAATTGGAAGAATAATATAATATCTTTGGCAATTAACGTGAACACTGCTGCTCATGTTGGCATTACTGTGATTGGCAACCTTCATGATTCTGTTGTGAACTGTCCTGAGATGTCACATAATTCAAGTGGTAGTAATGGATAAATAGGCATTGAATGTTTTCTGGACCATACAGATGGCACCATTTCTGTATAGTGCCACATCTATATGTGGCACCATACACATGTGGTGCCACATACTGTATGGCACCACATACAGTATGTAGCAATTCAAATTGCTGAATCCAATTTCAATTGGATTAAGCAAACCATATCAAACTTTCCCGTGTCACTGGTAATAATAGTTGAGGCACTACTGGCTAAAAAATAGATTACTTTTTTGATACTTTGAAGACGAAGACTGAATTATGGTTCAACTCACAAAATACTATTTTAAAGTGGAACTGTGGCCTTAAAAAACTGCAAACAAAAAGCCATTTTATCACAGAAGAGACATACTATGTCCTATCTGCCATAAAGGATTCTCACCCTTCCTCCTTTCAGTTTCATTTGCATTGTACACTAAGCTATGCATATGTAGCTCTTTGTACAATACAGTCATCTGAGAGGTGCAGGGATGAATAAACTCCAGCATGAATCTAACATCATCCTGCTCCAGCCAATGAAGACAGCTAAAGATCCAGCATCTGGAATAATTTGGGGGGAAGATGTCAGGGCTGGCAAGAGACTTTTCAGGTGTTGCATTGGAGGTATTTACAGATTTTAGTTCTGCTTTAACTATAGAAATAGCACAAAGAGGCTTATTAATATGGATGCTTTTTCAGAGAACAGTAAATCTATATTTTGTGGAGTGACTAATACCTCAGTCTGGTATCAATTGTGGTGTCCATGGTACAGAGATTTCCCTATTTGGGGCAGAAGCGATGGGAAATGTTTCCAAAGAAGAAGGAAATAAAATGAATTTCCTTCATTTACATGGAAAAGGATTACAATGTTTTCCAAGTTTCTATTGCAGTCTGTGTCCCTACTGAGGAGAGTTCCCATCTTCCTGCCCCAGAGGCATACTGTGTGCCAGGGAATGGCAGGAAGTGAAAGCAAATCTCCTACACAGGGACACCTGGCAGAGGTTCTATCTATGCCCAATTATACTGAAAACTAACTTGCTCTCAAAAACAGACACTACAAATATGATTGGCTACTGGGAAACACTAACACTTTTCTTCTCTCCAGCATTGATGACCCTTTCACAAAATGATACTCTCAAGGCGGTCATCTACAAATTAACAGAGTACTACTCAGATGCAAAAAAAACATGCAAACATAACTATACTCACTCATTTTTGTTGCTAACTGGGACTGGACTTCAATAAAGATGCAATATGCAGTCTCATGGTTAACTTATTATAGAGGATAAATTAGGGAGAAAAAAATCAAACAAAAAAAAAAGTCAGAGATACTACAATTTGTGCAATCTCACATCACATATTCCTGGAGGCATCAACTGCCACATAGTACTGGAAGATCGATCTGCTTCATTGGTGAGCGATTGCAAGTACTGGGAGAAGACAGCCGGGTCCCAAAGATGTAAAGGTGGCAGCATTGGACCAGGCGTGCAGTTTTGGATTATATGAGAACAATGCTGGATTAACTGGGCATGCAAGTATTTTTTAATTTTCTTTTATAAAGCCTACCCAGCTTAAAAAGGTAAAAGAGAGGTGTTTGATACATTTTTGGGGCTATGGGTAGCTACAATGGTTTTTGTACAGAAATATATTAATAAGGTTATCATTTAAATCATTTTGTATGGAGTAAGGGGAGAGTATAGAACACACATAATTTCATTCAGTAAGGCTGTGTAAAATGAAGTGGCAATGTACAATAACAGTTGGTAAAAATTAAAGTTTGGCTATGCTACGGACATTTAAATCTTTACACTTTCCTGACAAGTAATAGACTAGCTTTAAAACAAGCCCTCACTGATCTTGGAAGCTAAAGCACTCTGAAGAAATCTCTGGACCTGGCAGCCTGCCAACCTTCTGATGGTAACAAACATCAGGTTCTGTCTACAACTTGTGTTCAGGCCCAGTTTTCACTAGAACGCAATGGCGGAAACATGCATCATGTGTGCATTACCTGCACCATGTTCAAAATGCCCTGCAGTTGTGATCTGCAGAGGGTGTAAATGTTAAGTTAATGGAACCCCAACGCAGAAGTACCATGTTATCTGGCTGCAGTGCACGCACTACTTTTGGAGTGGTGCAGTGCAATTTTAGCCCATGCAAACTGAATGGGCTCGAATTGCTCCCACTGAACCACATGTGAAACGCACAGCATGTTCCTGTGCGATTCCCAGTATGAACCAACCTTTAGTCTATGTAGCTACAGGAGGTCAGAGAGGGCTCGTTATAAAGTGCATTTAGTTCTTGTCACGAATATGTAAATATTAAAGTGTCCATTCACATGTCTGTTACTGCAATGCGCATACCATGGTACCATTCATTTTGTGGGGCACCTTAACACATCAAAACAGTAGTCAGCAATGTGCCCACAGCATCCCAGCACTGCAGGGCACCACAGCACAAATGCCATGTAATTTAAAAAATGGGTCATGTATGGCTTTGGCTGCATTGTGATGCTTTGACAGCCCATTCAAAATGGATGCACTGCTTTCATGCAACATACGTTAATGCATGACTCAACACACTGCAAGAGTGTGAATGGGTCCTTAATGTCAAAAGGCTAGCTACAGGTGAACATTGCATTTACTGTAGTCATATCAGTAAAGAGGCTGGCTGCTTTGAATTACTCCACACTACACATCATCACTGTGATTTCCACTATAATAGTATACTTGCTTTGAGCTGGTGGTGTACTTGCCTTTGAATTCCCCCTTGTAGCAAAACCTTGACACATACACTGCTGGTCCCTTCCAGAAGTCACAAGACTTTGCATTGAACTCAGCAGAGTACATATTTAAGTTCTGGCTGGTAGTGACAGTAGTGCACATCATTTTCCAAAATGATAGATGGAAAAACCTGCAGCAACCAGCCTCCAACAGCCAATCCCCAATGCAGTGAAGGAGAATAAAAAATTAAATAAAAAATTAGGAGATGGACAACAAAACCATTTTTTTTGTCAGGCACAATGATAAATATGGCTCACTTGTGTAACCAACAAGAGCAAACTGCAGAGGGAATTTTGTTACAGGTCTACACAAAAAATGCCTTGAGTGCCCCCCCCCCCCTCCAGGAGACCCAGTAGGTTTTACTGTGCAGAAAACATGGCACTGTCCTGTCTTTAACACACTTTTTCTCTGTTTAAACTCACCACAAACATTACAATCTACTTGTGCACAGTCTTTAGATTGATCAAAACTAATATGGCCGTGTTGTGGTTCAAAATGTATATCCAATCAGGCAGGACCTTGAACTACACTTATGGTAATGCAAACATGTGTGGTGAGCTTATTGATTAGGAAGTGTGACATACAAGTAAATGTGATCATAACATTGAATTTAAAAGTCAACTTGTGACTAGGTGATACAGAATGGTGTTTAGTGTTTTTATCCCCTAACAAAATAATTATTTTATCACTGACATATCGCTTCTCAAACATGTCAAAAGCTAGCTGGTACACCAGAAATGACCAATTTTTTACGGCAACTGTTTGTTGTAATGTTGTCTTAGTGCTACACATACAGAATGCGTAAAGAGCTCCACGTGAACTTCAATGCTGATGATGATTGACCAAGTTTGCTCTGTAAAATTACAGGATTCTTTAAGATTTCTTCAGTAACTGGTACTGGACTTTTCCTTACGTAGATCGGTTCTTTGACAAAGGCTTTAGGAGGAGAGACGGGATTTGTCAAGTCTTCACATTCCAACCAAAGTACTCATTTGATTGTCTAACCAATGGGAATCTAGTCTTTAGCCTACACTTCTAGGAAGGGAATGGCAATTCAAATAATGTTCCAAAATAAACATACAAATATTACAAATAAAAAAGAAGCAGCAATTCTGGGCATATCCAGCTGGGAGTGCACCATGAAGAGGTGGCTTTATGGTCTGCCTTTGGGGGTGGTACGGAAAGCAAAGCATCAAATGGTACTGTGCTCTACAGTCCATCTTCTGGAATTCAGCGTTTTATTGATGATAAAACTCCAGTACACAGTATTACCCCCCACAGGTCTGTTTCAAGCTTTAGGCGGTCCCCTATCCTTACCACGGCATACCCGTCCGTGTCCTTTTCCGTTTTTTTTTACAAAGGCAGTAGATAGGCAATCCAAATAACCCTAAAAAGAAATCAGAGTTTGGAATAAAAGACGCACCAATTTGCTCACTAGAAATGGTAATAACATCAATCTGATCTCATACAGATAGATAGAATTGTAAACTACAGAATGCCTTAATCACAATTAGTGTTAATAAACTGAATGAACTTACACACACTTACATTATATCATATTTTCTAATGCATGTTGTTCCAAGTCACTTCTGTCCAGCACAACAACACTTTTTTTATTTCCTAAGTACACTACATCCTGCTGTGGTGGCTCCTATCACTAATGGTGTCTCTATGGCACCACCGCAGTGTGCACTCCCTACCTAAGGATTACACAGCGGTGTCCTACCGTTCTGTGTGCCAACATACAGGGGCAGCACAGATTGGCTGGCGACAAAGACATTTGATCTGCCCACTTCCCTGTTCACTTGACTGACAGAACAGCCCGACCTTGACCTTTAATAAAAAAGCAGAAAAATAAATAAAACCATGCTTGCATGGGCACTTAAGGTGACCGGAAGTACTCAGGGGACATGTAGTACCACCATCAAGGCTTTCTAGCAAACTTGTGTGTGTGGTCCCAACCAGAAGTTGCAGAAGAGCTGCACCTGATCAGAGTGGGGGACAATTTATAAAGATATGAAAAACCTTTAGAAGCGGCTTTAAGAATGAATGACATTAAAAAGCAGTGCAAATGCATGTACACACAAATGTTATTTGATACAAGAAGGTTTAAAACTGCTTTATAATAATTTTAAATATTCTTTTTTGCTTTACAGATCAAGTGACTTCAGTGCATGAGAAGCATTTAAATAGAAAGTAGATTTAAAGCCAAAATTGAACTTTCAGTTTAAACTGGCTAAATGCATTGCAGGGGTATCAAAGCAAAATATGTTAAAAATCACAGTTTGCTTTCCTTAAAAATCAACGTCATTCTGAGTAGAAAAGCCTGTGTCCTGCCAGAAAGCAGTAAAGTGGCATTTTTTGCTCACTGATCTCTTAGCAGAAATGTGACACTCCTCCCTGTCGAGTCAGAGCTCTGCTTTGCTGATTGCTGTATTATGATTTAGGTGGCATGCTGGATTTCTACCACTTCTTTCACACACAGTGCAAGAGCCCCATTATGCAGCATGCTGACAGGGGACAGGCTTTTCTACACAAGTTGTGGCTGCTTCAGAAAGAAAAAATATTTTTTGTTGTGATTTACCTGGAATGTGTGTAGCAGATTTAAACTGATAGTGCAATTTGTCTAATTTAATCAAATTTACGGTAGTTTAGTAAAGATTGCGATATGTCTAGGAGCAGGGCAGCTCCACCTAATATGTCAAAGTAAATCTCATCTTGCAAATATCAAGAACTCCAATGGTGAAATTTACAAAGCTGACTTCCCAGGTTCTGACTTAGGCTCGACTCGCCCATCAACACGTCTTTGCCGGGGGAACAGTGTTTACTACTAGCGGCTATAGCCTTAGGCAATAATCACATGTAGAAATCTGGCATGCTGTTTGTACCAAAGTTGATTGATGGATCAATTTGAGTACAATCAGGCTGCCCATAGATGGTTCAAATCTTGGCTGGTCCTACTGAACCGGTCGAGATTTGAACAGTCCGTGGCCGGCTTAACTGCCATGACCATTACAGAGCCAACTGATGAAGCCGAACTTCTCAGAATATAGAATAAACTAATATTTAGAGGATCCAGTGTGTGAGAATGACATCTTTACTGTTTTTGTAAGAGAGAAACCAATTGATGAAAAGTCTCAGTAATAAAGTATCCAAATTGGAAGCCAGCAGGTCATTCAACCAAGTTTTGAGCACCCAGAAATAAGGTTGCAATTTCAGTGTAGGATTGACCTCTTTATTATCATAGCAGAAACACCCAGCAGGCTATTCTCGGGGATCAACAAGTTGTGGTTGGAATTTCCCTGCTGGTTGCTAATGTTTAATCCCAAAGGTCTACAGTAATTTTTCGTATTACCTTTGGTTAAGCTCTTTGATATAATCAACAGCAACCTGGCTTGCAGAGTAATCTGGATTTTAATATTTAATTTTGAACTGCCATCCATCTGTACAAGCCAAGGAACTTCAGAAACCTAAAATCAACATGAGAACGCACAGGTGGTGTTCAGATTATGTCCAGAAAAAGCAGATTGACATCTGTCAGTGTGCACAAAGTTGAAAATAACCAACTTTCAGAATACAGGAAAAAATGTTTTCAAATAGGCTGAGCAACAACATGTAACCCCATTAAGGAGCACACTCATTCTATGATATTCCACAGACCTTGTAGTGCAGGAACTCTGGCATTAGAGATAATCAGGCAATGCAAAAGGAACTGGAAAAATTCACAATTTTATTCAACAAGAATGTCACAATTATACACATAAGTGAGAGTTTGTAGTGCAACACCCTAACAGATGATCATTACACACTCACTCAGAAAGGCTGCCCCACCAGTAATCTGTACCGCTGTGCTCAAGGTCCCGATTCCAGAAAGTGGGGTAGCGCTGTGGAAAGGTCTCCCCAAACACAGAATGTGGTCCTGAGGAGTTCTGGTGGCCGTCAGAGCCTCTCAGTGGAGATGTGCCCAGACGGGAAGTGATGCGGTCAGCCTTTCTGAGCGAGTCCTCAGTGTAATGATCAATTATTGAGATGTTGCACTACAATCTCACACTTATCTGTATGACCTTGACATTCTTGTCATTGAACAAATAAAATTGTGGATTTTAACAGTTACTTCTGCTCTGCCCGATTATCGCTAATGCCAAAGTTACTGCACTACAAGGCCTGCAGAATATCATACACTGTGTGCGTTCTTTAATGGGCTTACATGGTGATCACCTCATAACATTCATATGAGAAGTATGCAGCCCCTTTGTTGATTTCCTTTCACCTGGCAGCACATGACTTGTTACCTTAGCGCCCGTTGTCCAAGTTGTTTTTCTGAGCAACAAGTTGACCTTTTAAATATTAGATACACTGTTGTACAAACAGCAGAATGGTATGGTAAATGATTTGTTAGATAGATTCATATTATTAGATGTCAATTCATAATGAACTATTCAAGCTAATGAAACACCAAACATATTGAATTATATCACAGTAATATACAGCACATAGTTATTACTCTACATGGTGCCACATCATATATTCTTACCTACTACAACTGCAATGGCTCCCAAAGCCAAACCTAGGACAAGGAGCAAGGGTGCAATGAGTAACTTGCCGGCTGAAAAAAAAAAAAAAAAAAGAACAGCCATTTTAAATAATTCATCCTGTTTAAAGTGTTACATGATTGTTTACATATCTTGGCCCACTTCTTCTGAAGACCACTTATCTCCCAACCTAGCTGTTACTTGGCTAAGAGTGAATTTAATATAACTGACTTTAGGGCTGGAAGAGCATCTACATGCTACTCAGTCATAAAAGAAAGCTCTGAGGCCATTATACTTTCTTATAATCAGCAAGTTTTAGAGAGTGTGTGCCAGGATCAAATGCCAATTGACTCTTTAGTAAAGCATGCTTTTACCACTGTTTCAAAAAGCCGAAAAGCCTTCAGAGGAAACTCCTTTGTTGCACTTTGGTTGTGATCTCTTTTTGATATGGCATTGGTCTGTCATGCATGCAGCTCCATTGTTGAAATGAAAGTCTTTTCTTGCAGCTTTCATGGTTATTAAAACCCAGTTTAATGGCATGACCAAACAGACATAATATCTGTCTAGGGGTTACAAATATCACAAACCATTCAACCAGAATAATTGGAGGTCTGTAACTGTCATGGTTTAAGGTGCACCCCCAGCCCTTCAGCTGCAGAAGAATATATGCAAATTTAAAAAAAAAATGGTCTAATACACAGAAATACTTGCCTTACTATCCTCCCACAGCAGCCAGCCCTCCAGTCTCTGTTGCTAGAGTATGAATGAGCACCTCTACATCTTCATGTACAGGTCAAGATCGGCGACTATCATTGGTTCTGCATTGTACATAGCAAGAGGAGTGGCTTCAAGGGACAAGCTGTTACAACCATAACTGGTGGGAATGAAGCCTGAGGATTAAGGTAAGCATTCCTGTGTATTAGGTTACCTTCATGTAAATGGAGCATTATATTCCTCATTAGTGGGGAAGGTTTGGGGTTGGATAGAGGGGATGAGGACACATTTTATTTTTTTATTTATGCCCAGAGTTGGGCATTAAAAATATTGTTCATCAGTGGCTATTATGCAGCGTCAGTGCACTCTCACCCACTAGAACTAGCACTAGAGGTACAACAAATGGACATTTTTGGTGCGGAAATCGGAAATTCAGGATGCACTTGGCCGAAACCGAAAATTACTTAAAAAAAAAAAAAAAAAAAATTATATATATATATATTTTTATATATATATATATATATATTTATTTATATATATATATATATATATATATATATATATATATATATATATATATATATATATATATATATATATATATATATATATATATATATATATATATATATATATATAAAAATATATATAATTGCATTGTATTCAACTGTTTAATTAATATCATGATTTTAAATTATTTTAATTTGTTTAGTGTGTTTCACTGCGCTTAGGTTTCCAAAAATTAACTATAGTGTTAGATTTCAGCGCTGCTACTTAAATAATAAATCCCAAAAATTGTGTGACATTAATATTAGTGTACCAACCAATAATCAATTCCGAAGTGGCGCAAGAAAAGCTCAAGAAAAATGCATCCCTTTCAATTCTATGTATGTCTTTACACTTCTCCGCTGCACTTCAGTTGTGGTGTTAAAAGTCTTGCTTGCTGCATTTTTGGTCAGTGAAAAAAACAAAACAAAAAAACAAAAAAAACAAAAAAAACAAAAAAAAACGCACCAAAAAACACACCTCCCCATTGAAGTGCATCAAGACTGCATCAATAATGCACCCCAGTTTTTGAGTCACGTGACCTATGAAAAACACACCATAAGTACAGTAAAATCATGGTTAAATCGCAGCAAAATTGTGTGCGTTTTCTGCACCATTATCAGCACCTTTTTCTTTATTAGGAAGATGCAGATAACACCATTTTCGGAGGATATGTTTCGCCCGCCGAAAATTCGGTGCATCTAGCACACAGCAAACAAAGTGAAGACAAGGTTTATGGGAACAGAGCCACCCCTGATTTAGATCTCCTTGGTAAAAAAACAAAACAAAACAAAAAAACAAAAACAAAAACAACACACAAGGATGGAGATTTCCCACACTGGTTTCCACGTGTGCTTAAACACAAGGACTCCATAACTGTAACTGGACATTGATCGGACATTCCGACAACAAAATCCATGGATTTTTTCCGACGGATGTTGGCTCAAACTTGTCTTGCATACACACGGTCACACAACGTTGTCGGAAAATCTGATCGTTCTGAACGCGGTGGCATAAAACACGTATGTTGGGACTATAAACGGGGCAGTAGCCAATAGGTTTTGTGTCTTAATTTAATCTGAGCATGCGTGGCACTTTGTCCGTCGGATTTGTGTACACACGATCGGAATTTCCGACAACGGATTTTGTTGTCGGAAAATTTTATAGCAAGCTCTCAAACTTTGTGCGTCGGAAATTCCAATGGAAAATGTGTGATGGAGCCCACACTCGGTCGGAATTTCCGACAACAAGGTCCTATCACACATTTTCCATTGGAAAATCCGACCGTGTGTACAGGGCATTAGACCCCTTAGATTGTATAATAAAGTTATGTCACATTTTTAATTCAGATGCAAACACTTATCCGAACCTACGCAGCGCACTGATATGCAATTTTAAAAAGTCGGTAATACATATACCCACCGCAAACAGAGCCTCGCACTAATCTCCTTAGGTGCGGTCTCTCGGGGAGGTAGCGGTATTTGCATCCAAATACACTGAGGTTTGACGTGTGATCACCAAAGAAGCGCAGCTGACGATATCTCTCCCCACAGCGGTAGCAGAAATTAGTGTTACACTGGGAACAGGTCATATGATCACAGCCTTCTGTTCTCTGAATGTGGACCTGGGGAAAAAAAGCATCACAATAATAGCACATATGCAGATAAAGTAGAACTAGGGCCAACCAACCATTCCAGGCTTTTCTGTTTGGTTCTGCCTTTGCTTAACACCTTATGGAAATGCTACTTTCTCCGATTATCGAGCCGCTGACCTGAAACAAGTATGATGAGCTATAAAGTCACACAATATTTAAAAATACTATTTACACACTTGTTTCAGGTCATTAAATACAATTCTGATACAACAGGGTTAGCATTTTTGAAAAGGAATGTCAGCAATGGCAGCCTATACATTTCTCCAACAGGATTTCCATAGCATATATAACCTGCATATATAACACTCCATTCATTCATTGTACAGCAGGCTTTTGACTTGCTTTCTTGTTCCTGACCTCTCCCTTGACAGCACTGGCATTTCTGGTAATAGGAGAATAGGTCACTTGCCTGCATTCCTAGAATGCTGTACTCAACTAGACCTAAGCTGAGTCACATAGGGGGCAGAGGCATGCTGACAAGATTGGGCAGTGGTCAGGAGTGGAACATCTTAGATCTCTTTTTTATACAAGTTTTCTTTGAGAAATGCCAGAATGTAAAACTATTTTTGTACAAGAAATGTAAAAAAATGATCAGTACTCATAACTGTAGCCAGTTCAGAGAGTTTATGTTGCTTTTAAAGTATGCAGTAATGTCCAATTTGGAACACAGAGTTGGCCCAATATTCATTACCTGCTGGGTTATACTCCATCTCCAGGTGAATGAACACTGATAGACCAAAAGGTCTTTAGACAGGAAGTGATCCCCTAAATAACCTCTCCCATACAGGAAGTACTTCAGTTTTGTAGCAAGCACCGATTCCTGAAAAAGAGGGGAGGGACCTCTGTGTCCCATGATGTATTTAAAGAAAAGGATTTGACGAAAAAAATCCCATTTTCTTTTTCATACATCATGGGACACAGAGTTAGGCTAATATTCATTACCTGCTCGGACGTCCCAGAGCAAGAGCCTTGAGGGGAGGGAGACACCCTGTCAAACAATAGCCATCAGGTCTTATACGGCAGCCCGCAGTACACTGCGAAAGCTTAATCCTCGGCTGAATCTTCAGCTGCTTGAACATCCATTTGATAAAATTTTGTGAATGTATGCACTGAAGACCAGGTAGCAACCTTACAAATCTGAGCCACAGATTACCTGCTGGTGAAAAACCCAGGAGATTCCTACAACCCTGGTAGAATGCGCTCTGAGCTCTCACCCTAAAAAAGGAGGAACTTTACAATTCAGACCACAGGCCTGAATGACCAATTGACTGACCCAATTGGCAATGGAAGCTTTGGAGGCTGCCTGCCCCTTCTTGGGTCCTTTTGGTAAAACAAAAAAGGAGTCTGATCCTTGGATCTCCACAGATCTAGACAAATAAACCTGGACTGCCCAGACAACACTCAAAGAATGCAGTCCTGATTTAAATAAAAGGCCGACTCCACTTTTGGCAAAAAAGGATAGAACAGGTCGTAAAACGACACTGTCGTGGTGAAGGATCAAGTATGGTTCCCTGCATGAAAGAGCAGCCAACTCTGATACCCTTCTAGCCGAGGTGATAGCCATCAGGAAGGCTAGTTTGCGTGATAGGTTCAAATGGTTGTTTCTGTAACACAGACAGCACCAAGCTCAAGTCCCAAGAACACATAGGTGACCTAATGGGGGGAGGCAAGCGAGTTGCCCCCTGCAAAAAGGTTCGGACCAGTGAATGGGAGACTAAAGGCCTTTGGAAAAATACTGATAGGGCCGAAACTTGACCACTGATTGTACTCAAAGCCAGTTTGAGTTCCACAGCTGACTGTAGAAAAGAGAATTTTCCCAATCAAATATTTCCGAGGATGCCATTTTTTGGCTTCACACCAAGCAATATAAGTCTTCCAGACCATATGATAGGTCTTCCCAATGACAGCTTTTCTAGCATTCACTAGGGTAGACACCACTGGTCCTGAGATGCCACGGTTCTTTAACACCCTGGCTTCAATAGCCATGCCATCAAATTTAGAGACTGTAAATTGGGGTGGAATATAGGACCTTGAGACAGTAGATCGGGGCGCCGTGGAATTGTCCATGGCTGTCTATTGTCAGTCTCACTCTCTGGGAACCAGGGCCTTCTGGGCCAGGCTGGTGCCACCAGAATGACTGGAAAACTCCCTCTCCGAATCCTGTGCAACAAATGTGGAAGAGGGATTGGAGAGATAGCATAAACCGGGGAGTACTGGCTCCATGGAACTACCAGAGCATCTGCTCTGATTGCCAGAGGATCTCTTGTTCGGGACACAAACTGCTGTAGCTTGTTGTTGAAACATGGATGCCAGTAGGGTGACCTCTGGCCATCCCCAACGTTGGCAAATTTCCTGGAACACCCCTGGGTGTAGGGACCCTTCCACCGGGCAGATCTGCTGGCGGCTGAGATAAACTGAACTGCCTTCCAGGTCTCTACTCCCGGAATATGGACTGCCGACTACCGGCGCATGTCCCTCTGCCCAGGCTAGTATGTGGTTCACCTCCTTCAGAGCTGAACGACTCCTGGTACCGTCTTGGTGGTTTATATAGGCCACTTCAGTGGCACTGCCGGACTGAACCCTGATAGGGTAGTCCTGAAGCTGCATCATCCAGGACCGTAGAGCCAGTCTTCCTGCCCGTAATTCCAGGATGTTGATGGGCAGGATCTGTTCTGTCCTTGACCATTTCCCCTGAGCTGTGAGCCCTTCTAGGGTGGCTCCCCAGCCTGAGATACTGGCATCTGTAGTCAGTACTCTCCAAGTTACCAGAAGGATCTTCCCTTTCACAGGTTCTGATCCTGGAACCACCAATTTAGGCTTAAGCGTGCCCGAGGAAATAAGAACATTGGAAAATCCAAGGCTTGTCCTCTCCTGTTCCAAGCCAACAAGATGTCTTGTTGTAGAGGCCTGAAATGGAACTGGGCATAGGGCACCGCCTCGAAGGAGGATACCATCCTCCCTAGAAGACTCATACAGAGTCGAATGGAGGGTTGTCTGGTGCCCCTTTTCTGATGCACCCGATTCTTCAGGGCATAGATTCTTTCAAGTGGCAAGAATACGCTTGCTTGGACCGTATCTGGGATTAGACCTAAATACTTTAGACCTTGAGCTGGTTTGAAGGCTGACTTCTCTGTATTTCTGATCAAGCCTTAGCTTTTCAAATACCGCACTGTGCATGTTATGCTCTGTTCTAGAGCCTGTAATGAGTGATCTCTGAGCAGGAGGTCATCCAGGTACCCAAGCACCAGGATCCCTTGGGCCCTTAAAAGACCCAGTACTGGTGCTAGGACATTTGTGAACACCCGAGGAGCTGTAGCAAGCCTGAAGGGTAGAGCCAAAAACAGAAAATGACGTTCATCTACTGCAAATAACAGGAACCTCTGATGAGGCTGAAAGATGGGTACATGTAAATACGCATCCTTCATATCGATAGAGGCTAAAAAGTCTATCATCTGGAGCGAGGCTCTGGGAGGGCTTACATTGACGTGGGGTGCACACACAGGAGTATCCGTGACCACTGGGCATCATGGATCACAGTAAATGGCCGCTGATACCGGCCGTTTACCACGTGACTTTTAAACAAACCGGCATCATGTCCGGTTCCTCTCTGCCCTTTCTGTACTGATCCATCAATGCTCAGCCATCCACACTCAATACTCATCCATCCCGCCATGCTCAGCCATCCACACAGCAATACTCATCCATCCTCAGCCATCCCGTACTCAGCCGTACCCAGCCATCCCATCCATACTCAGCCATTCACATTTATGGATCAACCATCCCTATCCACGGCTCATCCATCCCCATTCATGCTCATCCATGCCACTACAGTGCCTCAGAAAAGTGGAATCAAATTAGATTTGAGAAATGTATGCGCCTAGAACACCTGATGCTGCTCCCAGCATGTTGGGCCTCTGTATGTGGCCAGGCTGTAGAAAAGTCTCCCAGATGAGGTATCATCATACTCAGGAGTAGGAGACTAATCTGGGGTGTAATTTTTGGTATGTACATGCTATGTGTTAGAAATATTGTATAAATGGACAACTTTGTGTTAAAAAAAAAAAAAAAATGCGTTTTCATTTTCTTTACATATTTGTAGAAAAAAAAATGACATGTTCAAAAGACTCATCATGCCACATAGATTATACATTGGGGTGTTTTCTTTCCAAAATGGGGTCATTTTTGGGGCATTTTCATTGTCCTGGTGCTCTAGGGCCTTCTATTTGACTATCAGGCCTGATGCCTCAATGCTAAATTGATTGTCACTTATATATAGTGACAACTCTGTGTATCATGGATGACTCCTTCCCGCATGATACAGGATCTGTTTGTCCATAGCTTTTGATTGCTATAAGTGTTATTTGGCTTGATTCATGGGGGCAGTGTCTGTCCTCTTTCATGCATGTAGGGGTCTAATGCCAAGAAACATCTTTTCTCCCTTTATGGTAATGGTGCTGGTTGAGTGTGGTGATCTACGCCGGATATGTCCTTATTTGTAAATGTGCAGTTACTTTATATGTTTTCCTTTCTGGCCACTAGATGTCCCTCCTGTTGGATGCAGTGGGCACGCGCTGACAAGGTGACTCCATCTACGGCGATCACCTACACTCTCAATGAGTAACGTCATCTGCGTGCGACGGCCGTGATGATGTGACCGGGACGCGATGGCCCTCTTCGGCTGCAATGATGGCAATCTCACCGTCGGCTCGCACAGATAGAATCAGCCAACCAGTAAGGATTTGACTGGCTGCTACAGGTGTTTGTAATTGGCAATCATGTTGTTGTATATTTAAAGCAAGGCCGTTCAACAGATCAGTCTCTACTTTGCTGACTGACAATAGGAGCCATACTTAGCCACTCCAGGACTAAGGTGAGTGAATGTTCTGGTTCAGGTGAAGTAATTTTTTCCCACAATTCTTTGCAAAATAAAGACTTTGCAAAGAATTGTGGGAAAAAATTACAACTTCAAAAAACTCACCATGCCTCTTACTAAATACATTGGGATGTCTACTTTCCAAAAAGGGGTCATTTGGGGGGTATTTGTACTTTCCTGGCATGTTAGGATCTCAGGCCATCAGTACTTCAGGTGTGATCAATTTTCAGATATTGGCACTATAGCTTGTGGACTCTATAACTTTCACAAAGACCAAATAATATACACCAATTTGGGTTATTTTTAACAAAGATATGTAGAAGTATACATTTTGGATAAAATTTATTAAGAAAAAATGATTCATTTGCAAAATGTTATAACAGAAACAAAGAAAAATGCATTTTTTTTTTTTTTTTTTACAAAATTTTCAGTCTTTTTTCTTTTTTAGCACAAAAAATTAAAAACCCAGCAGTGATTAAAAAAGACCAAAAGAAAGCTCTATTTGTGTGAAAATTTCATATGGGTACAGTGTTGCATGACTGAGTAATTGTCATTCAAAATGTGAGAGCACCGAAAGCTGAAAAATTCGTCTGGTTAGGAAGGGGGTTAGCCAATGCCTCCTGCTGCTGTCAATCAAATCCTGTGAAGAGGGAACTGGTGGGGGGGCAGTGGTCTGAGCTGCACTGTCAGTGTCTATGGATGCACACAGATCTGCCCCCTTAGCAAACAGTTTGGCAGGGGACCCCAGAAGGGGAGGTTCGGGACCGCTCTGCAATACTATTGCACAGAACCAGTATATATAACACGTTTGATTTTTTTTCTTTTCTAAAATAATAATCATACCTTTACAACTGCTTTAAACTTTTGTTAGGATAAATCGTGTGCACATCCAGTTTACAACTGATAATGAGATCTGTCAGTACTGAGCAGTGTTAAATCGCAAACATTATCCCTCTCAGCCCCCACATTACATAAGGGATAAGCCAAGTAGGGTGTTCCAGCGAGACGAAAATGTATTTATTTTTTTATGCTATCCGATAGGGAACACATACAGCATAAAGTAGCCGTTATCCAAAATTGGCAATACACTTTAAAGAGACACTGACACCGACCTAAATAAATGTAGATACAGTGCCCTGAAAAAGTATTCATATCCCTTGAAATTTTCCACATTATGTCAAGTTACAACCAAAAACTTTAAATGTAAGCGTCAAAGAGTCAATGCTTTGTAGAACCACTGCTGCAATTACAGCTGCAAGTCTTTTTGGGTATGTCTCTACCATATCTAGAGAGTGACAATTTTGCCTGTTCTTTGCAAAATAGCTCAAGCTCTGTCAGAAAGAATGGCGAGCATCTGTGAACAGCAATTTTCAAGTCTTGCCCCAGATTCTCAATTGGATTTAGGACTGGACTTTGACTGGGCCATTCTAACACATGAATATGCTTTGATCTGAACCATTCCATTGTAGCTCTGGTTGTATGTTTAGGGCTGTTGTCATGCTGGAAGGTGAACCTCTGCCCCAGGCTCAAGTCTTTTGCAGACTAACAGGTTGTCTAAGATTGCCCTGTATTTGGCTCCATCCATCTTCCCATCAACTCTTACTAGCGTCCCTGTCCCTGCTGAAGAAAAGCATCCCCACAACCTGATGGTGCCACCACCATGTTTCACGGTGGGGATGGTATGTTCAGGGTTATGTGCAGTGTTAGTTTTCTACCACACACACAGCGTTTTGCTTTTAGTCCAAAAAGTTAAATTTTGGTCTCATCTGACCTGAGCACCTTCTTCCACATGTTTGCTGTGTCCCCCACATGGATTCTCGCAAACTGCAAACGGGACTTCTTATGGCTTTCTTTCAACAATGGCTTGTTTCTTGCCACTCTACCATAAAAGGTCAGATTTGTGAAGTACACGACTAATAGTTGTCCTGTGGACAGATGCTCCCATCTGAGCTGTGGATCTCTGCAGCTCTTCCAGAGTTACCATGGGCCTCTTGGTTGCTTCTCTGATTAATGCTCTCTTTGCCCGGCCTGTCAGTTTAGGTGGACGGCCACGTCTTGGTAGGTTTGCAGTTGTGCCATACTCTTTCCATTTTCGGATGATGGATTGAACAGTGCTCTGCGAGATGTTCAAAGCTTGGGATATTATTTTCATAACCTAACCCTGCTTTAAACTTCTCCACAACCTTATCCCTGACCTGTCTGTTGTGTGTCTTGGCCTTCATGATGCGGTTTGTTCACTAAAGTTTTCCAACAAACCTCTGAGGGCTTCACAGAACAGCTGTATTTATACAGAGATTAAATTACACACAGGTGGACTCTATTTAGTAATTAGGTGACTTCTGAAGGCAATTGGTTCCACTAGATTTTAGTTAGGGGTATCAGAGTAAAGGGGGCTGAATACATTCAAGGGGTATGAATACTTTTTCGAAGGCATTGTAAACGCACGAAAAAAACAAAGCATCTTAAATGCTTATGTGTAAGGTTTTCCTTTCCATTATCTACTTTTTATTCACTTGCTATTGAATTTGCAGGGAAATTACTCTAGTCAATTCCCTAGCACAGCCCCCTCTCTCCTTGCATATCTTAGCCTTCTTCTCTTCGGGGGATGTCTAATTACTGTTTATGCTGCCCTGGCTCCTCTCTGCATAATCTTTGATGTAGCATTAGGTCCCTTTCACACTGGGGCGGGGGTAAAGCGCCGCTATTGTTAGCGGCGCTTTACCGTCGGTATTCGGCCGCTAGCGGGGCGGTTTTACCCCCGCTAGCGGCCGAGAAAGGGTTAAAAACCAATCGCAAAGCGCCTCTGCAGAGGCGGTATAGCCGCGCTTTCCCATTGATTTCAATGGGCAGGAGCGGTGTATACACCGCTTCTTCACCGCTCCGAAGATGCTGCTAGCAGGACTTTTTTTCCCGTCCTGCTAGCGCACTGCTCCAGTGTGAAAGCCCTCGGGGCTTTCACACTGGAGAGACAGCAGCGGCTGTTTCGGGTTGGTTTGCAGGCGCTATCATTAGCGCAATATCGCCTGCAAACCACCCCAGTGTGAAAGGGGCCTTAGAGTAACATCTATAGGTTTGCTGGGGCTACTGACATTGCATCCAAGGTGGCGGCGCCCAGTAGCAGTCCCAGGTCCTTTTAGATGTATACACAAAGGGGGGATTTACAGGTATATAACATATATACACTACATAAAGTGCAAATTCAAACTTATAGAAATAATAAAATGGATTGGTTGGCAACAGGGTCTCTAAGAAAAAAAAATAGGTTTCATATTGACTCTGGTATCAGATTTCCTAGAATTCATATAGCTGTTTTAAATAACCCTATACTGAGACAAATATGATGACTGCTCTTATCCTGCTCCTTTTGAAAATACTTGCTTTCTTGCAGGGATGTGGATACATTTACTTAAAAGATTGATTCACATCTGTGTGTTGATGTTCAGCATGGTAACGCACAAAAGTGACAATTTGTTGTGGTACTATTCATTTTGAATGGCACCCAACACGCCTTGTGAGTGCACCACTACGCATGTGCGTTTAATCATGTAATACACACAGATGTAAACCAACTGTGCATTATGGCACACTGCATTAAAAAAAAAATATGCAAGTCCATGAAAGTGCGTTTTGGTGTGTTGACAGTCCTTTATAAATAATGAACTACCTTACCACAATGCAAGTGTAATGCACTGCAAGCACCACAAAGGTCTGAATCAAGGGGTTGATTTTCTAAAACTGGAGAGTGCAAAATCTGGTGCAGCTCTGCATAGAAACCAAATGAGCTGCCAGTTTTTCTTTTTTTTTTTTTTTTAAACCTTGTGTAAATTTAAGCTTAAAATAAACAAACAAATAAATAAAGGGTGAAGAGGCAGGATTTTGAATGAAGAAGACACATGCTTTGTCTCTTCTGCATTAAAGTTACTTACCAGCCTGTCTGCCCCAATACAGTAAGCAATGCAAGAGCAGCTCACTGCACAAATTAAGCAATGCTGAATCTGATGGAATTCCTGCCCATGCGTGGGAGTGATGTAATCTCAGCTCGGCCATTGACAGCGGCTGGCAATGAAGACCCAGAAGCCACCCGCCCTGCCCGAAGAGGTAAGCGGCTGGCAGGGAGTTCTGGGGTCAGATTCAATGTGTATAGTTCCACTTCAAAGTGTTATTAAAGGTTCGTTTAAAAAAAAAAAAAAAAAAAAAAAAAAAACACAAACAGAGCAGCCACAATTCTCCTATTCAGGTCTCCCGCTGGCACTTCTGGCTCCTTCCCACATGACCAGTGCCCCCAAAAGCAAGCCGCTTGCTACAGGGACACTGGTGCATGCTCGCTCCTGAGCCCTGATCTATGCGTCCATAAGACAGAGTCCTACCCCCCACTCTCTCCTCATTGGCTCACTGGCTGTGAGCAGCCAAGGACTCCTGTTGCTGTCTTAGCCAACGAGGAGAGGGAGTCCCAGGACAGCCAAGGCTCTTGTGCATATTGCTGGATCAAGAGGGGGCTCAGGTAATCACACAAGTGTTTTTTAAGTCAAGCAATGAATGCATGAAGGAAAAAAACCTTCAGCATTTACAACCACTTTAATTGAACTAGTTGAAGTTAGAAACCAATTGGCTGCCAGCACAGCTGCATCAGATTTTACACTTTCCAGTCTTAGTAAATCGAGCCCTAGGTGTTCCAAATAATTAGTATAACTGAGGTCCTGTTCTATGAAGAAAATTTCCCTCTTCTATGGAGAAATGGTGCTAGTTGCTGGGTGGAGGGAGAAACCGTTTAGAAGCAGTCAGCGGGAGAAAGGTCAGTGTGACTCTTTGATGCAGCAGTGCTATATGTGTAAAAGTACCTGTGCATGTGAATGGTAGAGTGTATTTGTTTAGGAGAATTAGAAAGGATCAGATATGTCATATTACCACCATAAAATTACGAGGTGGCTACACAAAGAGAATGGCGTCACTCTTACCTTTGGTACATAGCACCATAAAAAGTGAGTCATGACTGATGGCATAAAGGAAGTGAGGTAAGAGACCCGTGAGATACATGGAGGGGTAGATGTATGTAGATTGCTTGAAACGTGTATTACTCTATAAAGATCCTCCCAATTTCTGAATGAGGAATCTATGTACTAATGTAACAGTTCCTTTGTAAACGGAACAAAGTTCCGCACTCAATTAGTTTTGCACTCCTGTGACCCATTTTCAGCGGAGATCGGTCTGAAGTCCGCTCACGTCACTGTCATCAGTCAAGGCACCGCGCCATCCCAACTTCCAAGTCTGGATCCGCCAGCTGCCTTGATTGATGGCAGTCTCAACGAGCCGCTGAGGCAGCCTCTCCCCGCCCCTCCACAGCTCAGCGCTCCAGTGAGCGTGAAGGATCAGAGAGGAGAGCTGCTGATTGACAGTCAGCAGCTTACCTCTCGGGGATCTGTGAGAACTGAGCCAGCGCCGATGTTCGGTGGTTCGGTTCTCAGTGCAGAGGCAGCGGGGGACAGCTGCAGCATCGGTCTGATGCTCCATCCACCTAGGTAAGCATGAATCAAAAAAAAAAAAAAAAACTACTTCTCTTTTAAAGGAGAAGTACAGCCAAAGATTGTGGATCACTGGAGTGCAGTTTGTTCTACAATCCTGTGACCCATTTTCAGCAGACAGCAGGCTGAAGCGCACTGTTGGCTGATGTCACAGAGCCAGTAGAGGCTCGGGCAAGATCGTGACAATGGAGTAGGAATATGCCCACATGCCTGGACCGGAACCTGGCTCAGCCTTTCAGTGAGCCGCTGACAGCCTGAGCTGGCCGCCCCCACCACAGCTGATGCTGCATCCACCTAGGTAAATATGATTCTTAAAAAAAAAAAAAAAAAAAGAGGGTTTACAACCCCTTTAAATAAAAAACATATACTTGCCTCCACTGTGCAGTTTGTTTTGCACAGAGTGCCCAAAAGGCATTCCTGGCTCCTCCCCACATCAGTAAACCCCCTAGAAGCGCTCTCCCTGGGGGTTACCATGGGGGCACGCTCCAGAATCCAGCATTTGCGTCCTTCGACACAGAATGCCGGACTCGGCCCCGCCCCCCCCCCCCCCCCGTGTCTTTGGATTTGACAGCAGCGGGAGCCAATGGTTGTGCTGCTATCAATCAAATCAAGAGCCGAGAAGCCCGGCCAAAGAGGTAGAGCGTGTCTCTGGCGTGGGAATTACAGGGTTCAGGTGAGTAAGAACGGGGGTGCTGGTCAGTGACAGAAGTTTTTTCACCTTAATGCATAGGATGCATTAAAGCGGTTGTATAGTCTATTTTTTAACTTTTGCCTACGATAAGGCTTACCTGTAGGTAAAAAAAATATCTCCTAAACCTGTACGGTTTAGGAGATATTCCCCTTGCTATGAGCCGCTGACTGCAGCGGCGCATGCGCACAGGGGATTCTTGGTTGAAGGCCCTGCAGATGCCGGACCTTGCCGGGAAAGAAATCGTGTCAGCGGGTATACAACCGCTTTAAGGTGTAAAAACAGGAGTCTTTACACAACCCCTTTAAAGTGGTTCTAAAGACAGAAGGTTTTTCATCCTAGTGCATTAAGATAAAAACCCTTCCGGGTGCAGCCACCACCTCAACAACCCCCCCCCCCCCTTAATACTTACCTGAGCTTCATCTTGATCCAGCAAAGTGTATGAGAGCAGCGGCTGTCCTGGGTCTCCTTCTCCTCATTGGTGCTCACAGCAGCGGGAGCCACTGGCTCCTGCTGCTGTCAATCACAACCAGTGAGTCAATGGGGGTGGCCGAGCAGTGCTGTGTGTGTGAATGGACTATGTCCATTCACAGGAGCGCAGCTCAAGAGGCTTGCTATTGCGGGCACTCGGCAGGGGGGAGGAGCCAGGACTGCTAGCGAAGGAACCAAAAAGAAGAGGATAGGGCTGCTCTGTGAAAAAAACATTACACAGAGCAGCTAAGTATAACATGCTTGTTATTTAATTTTTTAAATTACAACCTTTAGAATCACTAAGAAAAATTCACACAGGGAAGGGAAAAGGACTAAATTTGACTTTTATAGGAAAGCTTGCCTTTTACATATAACAACCAGCAGCTTTTATCACTACTTATTGATCAGATTTTTAGTTTTCAGTGAATGTATCTGACTATGCATTTCATAGCGATTGTATGGTCCATCTGATGTGCCCAGGTTGGTAAGAGGTTTAATATAGTTTCCAGGTCACCAACAGCAATCCTGACAGATGGTCAAAAAATAAACATAATGAAATCATCCACTCACCCACATATGGCTAATATATACAAAAATAAAAATGTGTGAATTCTAATTTTATGAATGTAGCAGTAACAGTTGGTAAACTATACAATCCATATGGAATATGTAATCACCCCTCCAAAACACTTGATCTTTTCTCAATCTCCAACTGTTCTGCAATACAGGGTATTCCATTCTCCAACTGCTTATCCCACCCACTGCTGTAATCCTCCTGGTAATCCGGATTACATTTGTGAAGGTGACAGGGAAAACGGACTGACAGTATCAAGTGAATAATGTATTGGTTTCTGTGGCCCAATAACGACACATAGGTTTTCTAGGACAGACGGCTGAATGCTGTATATTCAGGGAGTACAAACATCTGCATTGCCCCAAGAAGAATAAGAAAATGCTGCCCATCTTAACACGATTCCTCATCCCCTATTTAGCCATCAAGCATGGATATCTAACATGCCATACACACTATCGAGCCTGCCTCTTTCTGGAATACCTAGGTTTTCAAAATATTCATATCATCTAGGCTGGCCTCACACCTTTTTTTTTGCGATAACATAAGGTAAAGCCTACATTTTAACTCATTACAATAAAGTAGGGCAATATGCAGCATACAGTATGTGGGGTTATGGTGCATTACTATTTATTTTGACTGGCACCCCAACAGACATATACAGTAGAAATGAATGCTTCTGTGCTGAAGGGCAGCACAATGCACACATTTGAATGCTCTGTACAATATGATGTACAGCAATGGCAAAAATAGCACAGGTTCATTTTGGGGCTGAGGACCATTGAAAGTCCCTTAAAAGTGAATGCCTCAACACACTAAAATGCTAGCGAAGTACTGTATTTATCGGAGTATAACACGCACATTCATTTTAAGAGGGAAGTTTCAGGAAAAAAAACAAAAAACTTACATTTTAAATAAGGAACTTTGAAGCAAAATAAGGGTCAGTGCCCATCTGCAACCCCACAAGTGCCATCAATGCAGCAGCCTCACCATTGCCATCAATGCAGCCTGATCAATGCCCATCTGCAGCCTAGAGGGGACAGGACGAGCGCTGACAGATTACATAAAATGAGAATATCCTATAATAGACAGAACAGTGGTCCAATGGTGGCCCAGGAGACAGAACTTCCTATTACAGAGGCCACCAAGTAAACAGGAGATTCTCACTGTATGTAATCTTACGGCGGTCGTCCCTGTCCCCTCCCAGGCAGCTAAAATTGAAGTATTGGCGTATAACACGCACACGCTATTTGCACTCGATTTTCATGGTGAAAAAGTGAGTGTAATACGCCAATACAGTAGCTGCCTACAGGAAATCTAACTCAATGATTGCCCTCTGTAGTTTTTATTTTAGCACTAGATTATAGAAAACACTGAAGATCATCTTGTGTTTCATCTGAAAACAGAACGCCTCCCTCCTATTAACACACTCCAAACAATGGTAGAAATCAATAACAAAGTGTGTTTATGCTTTTTTTTCTGTCTGCTCAGGACTGCACCAGAGTTGGGCTCATTACTGGGGGTTTCCCCACCTGCTCTGATCAGATGGCCATCGAGGCTTTTTTACCTTAGGCAATGTGAAACTGTAAACTTTGGCCTTTAGTCAAATCAAAGGTGTTGCTCAAACAAAAGCTTTTATCTCAAAGAACAAGCAGTTGTCAGTCCTGTCTTTCAAAAACACACAGATCACATACGGAGGACACAGATGAAAAATAAAACCACTGTGGATGGAGCAGAGCTGCTTTGTAGTATGGAAGAAGGGATGGTTAGAAGGTCAAGAAATGGGCAGGTGTAATAGATCACTTTAGTGCTGTGGTAGAAAACACTTTGACCACTTGTGGGCTTTTTGGGAAGAAAGACTGGCCCAGTTAAATAACCTCTGGTTACAAAGCAGCCTTTTGCTGCAATGCCATGTAAATTATTAATGGGAGAGTGACGTTGAGTGTAAATACAGATCCAAAGCAATCCTGCTGACAAAAGAGAACAGAGAGAGAGCAGCTCACCTATCACCTTCACCCGGTTACACAAGAGCAGCTAAAAGGATTCTGACATGGAATGCTTTGACATATCTGCATTAAAAGAGCAATCCGCTGACAGATGCTCATATGAGGGGAAACGGACATCTAGGAAGTCAAAGTATCTCCGTTCTTAAAAGAGCATTAACGTTAACATGCTGACCCATTGGAGACTCTGACCATGTATGATAACATCATTTCTATACATACATTTCTATACATAGCACAAGGAGGCTAGATCAGCCTCTGTGGAGCATTGCTTGTGGTCCTCAGAGGAATATGTACCTCAAAATAAAAAAAACAAAACAAAAAAAGGTGTTCTTTTCAGCAAGAAAAGCAAACTGAACAGCGGTGATCGTTTCGTTATTGTCCCTCTAAACTAAGCGTCATCACTGGACAAAATGTAATATTTAATATACATTTTCTCTTGCACTTACAATGTGCTCATAAGTTTACATACCCTGGCAGAAGTTATGATTTCTTGGCCATTTTTCAGAGAATATGAATGACAAACTTTTCTTTCACTCATGGTTAGTGTTTGGCTGAAGCCATTTATTATCAATCAACTGTGTTTACTCTCTTTAAATCATAATGACAACAGAAACTAGGCAAATGACCCTGATCAAAAGTTTACATACCCTGGTGATTTTGGCCTGATAACATGCACACAAGCTGACAAAGGGGTTTCAGTGGCTATTAAAAAGGTACCCATCCTCACCTGTGATCTGTTTGCTTGTGTGATTAGTGTGTGTGTATAAAAGGTCAATGAGTTTCTGGACGCCTGACAGACCCTTCTTTTATTCAGTTCTGCACTGACGTTTCTGGATTCTTAGGCACGGGGAAAGCAAAGGAATTGTCAAAGGATCTGCGGGAAAAGGTAGTTGAACTGTATAAATCAGGAAAGGGATATAAAAAGATATCCAAGGAATTGAGAATGCCAATCAGCAGTGTTCAAACTCTAATCAAGAAGTGGAAAATGAGGGGTTCTGTTGAAAGACCAAACCATGGTCAGGTAGGCCAACTAAAATTTCAACCACAACTGCCAGGAAAATTGTTCGGAATGCAAAGAAAAACCCACAAATAACTTCAGGTGAAATACAGGACTCTCTGAAACATGTGGTGTGGCCGTTTCAAGATGCACAATAAAGGAGGCAATGGAAGAAAGATGGGTTGAGTGGTTGAGTCGCCAGAAGAAATCCATTACTACGCAAACGCCACAAAGTATACCTTTTACAATACGTCAAACAGCACAGAGACAAACCTCAAACCTTCTGGCACAAAGTCATTTGGAGTGATGAGACCAAAATTTAGCTTTTTGGCCACAACCATAAACGCTACATTTGGAGAGGAGTCAACAAGGGCTATGATGAAAGGTACACCATTCCTACTGTGAAACGCGGAGGTGGATCGCTGATGTTTTGGGGATGTGTGAGCTACAAAAGCCACAGGAAATTTGGTCAAAATTGATGGCAAGATGAATGCAGTATGTTAGCAAAAAATACTGGAGGAAAATTTGCATTCATCAGCCAGGAAGCTGCGCATGGGACATACTTGGACATTCCAACATGACAATGATCCAAAACACAAGGCCAAGTCTATCTGTCATTGGCTACAGCAGAATAAAGTGAAGGTTCTGGAGTGGCTAGGGCTGGGAGATTTTCTAAAAAAAAAAAAAAAAAAAAAAAATCTTCGATTCTCTTAAAAAAAAAATAGAATAGAGGTTTTTTTTTTCTTTGGAAACCGCGCCAGCACGGAGGCGCTGCGGGCATAAGCTTTTAGGCCGCGAGGCCGGACGACGCGGACTAGGCCGAAGCCGCGGCCTTACCTAAAAACTCCTTGCCCGCAGCTCTTCAGGCCCGGCGCAGTGTCAGCGCCGGTCCGGAGGCACTGCGGGCATGAGTTTTTAGGCGAGGCCGCGGCTTCGGCCTAGTCCGCGGCATCCGGCCATAGCCGCGGACTAGGTCGAAGCCGCGGCCTCGCCTAAAAACTCATGCCCGCAGCGTCTCGGGACCGGCGCGGTGAAAAAAAAAATGTTTGGGTTCATTATGTTGGAATACTGCCCTGCAGCCCAGTCTCCGAAGGAAGGGGATCATGCTCTGCTTCAGTATGTTACAGTACATATTGGGATTCATGGTTCCCTCAATGAACTGTAGCTACCCAGTGGGGGCAGCACTCATGCAGCCCCAGACCACGACACTCCAATCACCATGCTTGACTGTAGGCAAGACACACTTGTCTTTGTACTCCTCACCTGGTTGCCGCCACACACGCTTGACACCATCTGAACCAAATAAGTTTATCCTGGTTTCATCAGAACACAGGACAAGGTTCCAGTAATCCATGTCCTTAGTCTGCTTGTCTTCAGCAAACTGCGGGCTTTCTTGTGCATCATCTTTAGAAGAGGCTTTCTTCTGGGACGACAGCCATGCAGACCAGTTTGATGCAGCGTGCGGTGTATGGTCTGAGCACTGATAGGCTGACCCCCACCCCTTCAACCTCTGCAGCAATGCTAGCAGCACTCATATGTCTATTTCCCAAAGACAACCTCTGGATATGTCGCTGAGCATTCAACCTCTTTGGTCAACCATGCTGAGGCCTGTTCTGAGTAAAACCTGTCCTGTTAAACCGCTGTATGGCCTTGGCCACCGTGCTGCAGCTCAGTTTCAGAGTCTTGGCAATAATCTTATAGAATAGGCCATCTTTATGTAGAGCAACAATTCTTTTTTTTTTTTGATACTCAGAGTTCTTTGCCATGAGGTGCCATGTTGAACTTCCAGTGACCAGTATGAAAGAGTGAGAGCGATAACATCAAATTCAACACACCTGCTCCCCATTCACACCTGAAACCTTGTAACACTAACGAGTCACATGACACCGGGGAGGAAAAATGGCTAATTGGGCCCAATTTGGACATTTACACTTAGGGGTGTACTCACTTTTGTTGCCAGTGGTTTAGACATTAAATGGCTGTGTGTTGAGTTATTTTAAGGGGACAGCAAATTTACACGGTTATACAAGTTGTATACTCACTACTTTACATTGTAGCAAAGTGTCAGTTCTTCAGTGTTGTCACATGAAAAGATATAATAAAATATTTACAAAAATGTAAGGGGTGTACTCACTTTTGCGAGATATATATCACTATCTATCTATACACACACAGTCGTGCTCAAAAATTTGCATACCCAATCGTTTTTTTGGATCCTTTTTAAAATCATAACAGAAATCACCCAAGTGGCCCTGGTAAAAAGTTGACATACCATGGAATGTTTGGTCTTGGTACAGACACAGAAGGTTGCATAAACGGGTTAAAATGGAAACTAAAGGTTAATTTCCCACATTTGTGGCTTTTTAAATCACAATTAGTGTCTGTGTATAAATAGTCAATCAGTTTGTTAGCTCTCGCATGGATGCACTAAGCAGGCTAGACACTGAGCCATGAGGAGCTAGAAAAGAACAGTCAAAAGACCTGCGTAACAAGGTAATGAAAGTTTACAAAGATGGCAAAGGATTTAAAAAGATTTCAAATTCCTTGAATATGCCAGTCAGTACTGTTTAATCCCTTATCAAGAAGTGGAAAATTTGGGGCTCTTTTGATACCAAGCCAAGGTCAGGTAGACAAAAGAAAGATCGCAGCCATAACTGCCACAAGAACTAGAGATATAGATATATAGCCTTAAGCCTGGTACACACTGACAGTATGAGGTGTCTGAGGAGCTCATTGTACTACGTGATGCTAGTAAGGCGATCTCTCCGCAGAGCTATTGTGTTCTGACAGGGGGACTGCTGCCCCCTGCCAGAACACACCAGTAAGCGTTTACAAACATTGGCTGTGAGCGCTGATCAGATGCTGATCGGCTGCTGTTTTTCCAGCATGCCCATTCAACAGAAGACAGAAATTCGGCCGGCTTCTGTCGAACAGGCTGCTGTACACACAGACTGAATGTCGGTCGGTTTCTGTTGAACCGGCCAGTACTCAGTCCATGTGTACCAGGCTTTAATCAGAAGCATTTCATACATAAAGATGAAGAAGAGGGGAAAAAAAACAAAACAATGCCTAACAATTCACAGAGATGTCTCACTGATCCCATGATGAGAAATCAGATTGCACTGTTAAATATAATCCGGGAAAGCAGAAATTCCCTTTATTGGACTCTTCCATAGTGTAAAACAAAGGATCCATCACCAAAAGCACAGCTGCCAACTTCTTCCAGTGAGCTCCAACGCTGCATTCGTCAACAACCTCCGGGATGCCAAGCAACGTGTTCTCTTTACATTGTATTGAGCTAAATAAGCACTACAAATTCAATTTGCATTATTGCAGTCCTAATTTACCAGCATAAATGCATGAACGACCTAAACATGTAATTACTCACCTTACATCGAGGACATTTCTGGGCATTTCTTTGCCCATGTTCAATCTCATTGGCCCAGTGCCGTAATAGCTTGTCCCCTTTCTTGTAATCTCTACAATTAACACCTTCATGCCAGGGAGAATGGCACTTAAAACACCATACAAATTGGCAAGATGGGCACTGAATCTGGAAAGAGGAAATAAAAAGAAAACGTAAATTTAAGTTAGGACACCTTAATAGAGGGTCAGACAGCACACTAATCATTATGTTCAAAATTATGTTACAGCAGTTTTCCAGTATACTTTAACAAAGAACTTGTGATTCACCAACTACACAAAAGAGTACATAGCCACTTTTTGCCAATTCATCCAACCCCAATTAGGCCACATGCTATGAGAAAACGGGACAGTTTGCTACTATTAGTATTACTTACTGAAGAATGTTGAAGGGGTCTACAAGTAAAATGTGAACCCAGGGAGAGGCTTTAAACTTATGACTATTCTATTCCCTGACGCACATCAGGATAGAATAGATGCAATTTGAACAGACTAGGTTGGTGATGTCGAACCTTGGCCTCCCAGATGTATTGGAACTACATTTCCCATGATGCTCATGCACTTTGCAGTGTAGTTGATCATCATGGGAAATGTAGTTCCAAAACATCTGGGGTGCCAAGGTACGACATCACTGGACTAGGTCATTTGCATAAATGACGTAGGACATGAACACATCACAATTGCATACAACCAAATGAAGTACTGTACTTGATAATATGTGCACAATTTGAAACCTTGGTGGACCACTGCCCTCATAATTTACCTTGTATGTTTAAGTTTTTTTTTTTTTAAATATTTAGAAAATCTTTCATGAAAACAAAGTTAAAAATGCATTATAAAATTTTGTTCAGAATTTACAAAAAGTGCACATTTAACAAATGATGACATCTTGAATTAAAGGGTTATTCTATGCAGTCCATGAACACTATTCCATTATTTTAAGCATATACATTTATATACCTCCTTTTGTAAAATCGAGTGAAGCCTGCCCCAAACACTTCTGATATTTTTCATAGCTCCGTCCTGTCCTCTCTCTAGCAAAGAATAGCCATTAGGGTAAGTGCCCCCTATCTGAGCTGTGCTCTCATTTGCTCAGCGCCTGTGACTGGAAAGAAAGACTAAGTTTAAGCAGGCATGGTGATCACATGACTGGGAACTCTGCCGACTGGCTCCCAATCAGTGGAGGCCCTGAGCTATTAGTGACACAGGCCAAAGCTTAAAAAAAGTGTAGATTAATTTTCCCACAATATATGAGTGAATGTTCTGGGGAATATTAATCTACAGATTTGTAGACAGGAAGGTATTAGGGCTCCCATGCACACTGGAAAATGAGCTCCTCTCGGTACCTGCAGTTACTTCTACTGCAATCATATTTATATATACCAATTTACTTACTAATTCTAACCACAAAATAGAAAAATACTCTGTTATGAGTTAGAACAAAAAAATGGAGCATTTAAATGAAATGTTCCTGTATGAAAAAAAATATGAATATATGTATGCATTTCAGTGACAGTGCATAGGTAGTATGCAATGTATAGTTATCTAACTAATTTATACTACATTAGGTTCATTTACTATATTATGTAACTGCTCCACATACCTAAACCTTTCAATATGCTACAGTTAAGTCAATAGGTTGGTATGCTAAAAATGAATGTGATCCCTTCATAATTCCTAAAGGGAATGTGTTCAGTTTGGTTCGAAAGAAAACAGAATTCAAAATCAGGTCGTTCCTCTTATGGCTACACAGACCAGCTAAATCAAACTGATGCCTCAACATTTATTCATGATTTTATAATATGCTTTAGTCTAGTCTCTCCCTGGGTCAAATCTGTCATGTGCTTTTCCCCTTTAAATGTTCTTAAAGATGACATGAGAACAGATGCACTTTATAAAAAGGTGATTATTGATGGTACGATCTATAAAAAAAAAACTGAAAACCATAATATAAGCTAGGTATACAGATGGTATTTAAACCTGTTTGGAATCATTTAGCCCGTAATTAAACATTTTTTGATCATTTCCAAGGCACTTCCCCTGAAATGAAATGGCTGTTAATGCCACAGTAATCCGTGCCCTACTTTTAGGATCACTAATCTAAGTGTCATTGGCTACACATGCTCACTTTGAACTTGCTCTCGGCTTTGGTCGGTGTTGGAATGTGACCCTTCCTTTTAAAGGTCGTAAAGTGCTTGCACTGCGGGCAGGGTTTGGTGCTGGAGTCGATGTGGCTAAGTTCCAGATAGTACTTGTACTTGATGATGTCATCATGTGGCAGGCTGTATAAGATGGTGGATTCATCCAGATGTTTATTGCACTCAGTTATGGGGCATTTAATCTCCACTTGTCCAAGTTGCACCTGTGAAGTCAAAACATCAGAGGACGTTAAAATACCCATTTATGGGCTTGCAAACTCATAAGAGTTAAAACTTCAAGCAGATTAAAAAAAACAAAAACAAAAAAAAAACAAAACACAATTTGAGTATGTATTTATTTAAAAAAGTACATTTTATTTTTAATTACCTAAATGTGACTCGTAATCCATCATACAGAGCATCTCAAACTGGGAGAGAGGGGGGCAATACAAGGAGTTATTCTCCTGTGATGCATATATATATGCTGATAGGAGAAAAAAGCAGGGTGACTTTTATTGCCATCTATATCCTCATTGGAGATTTTAAACACTTCCTGCCAGGATGGACAAGGAAAAGGTGGGATCTCTCACTGATAGGGACAAATATAGCAACAAAAGCACATTTAGTTAGTAGAGTAAGGAAGGGTTTTTATTGCTCTGTGTCCTAATGTGCTGGGAACACCTACACCATAATTCTTTCTCTGGTGTCAGACAGGACGCGAGTGTAGACAAAGTAAGCAATAAAAACAGATTCCAGATTCTCACTCTTACTCTATTAAAAATCTAAAATGTGTTTTGGCTGAAGTTAGGCTTTAACCAATTAAGCAAAGTGTTATCTTTTTGTGACCCTTTTTTCATAGGTTACATTGACCATTTGGTGGTCATAACCTTCAAGTGTTACTAAAAGGTTTTAAGATGTTATTGCACAGAGCGGTCCAGAACCTCTTCCAGGATCCCCCCCGGTGCTCTCTACTCCTCCTATTAAGTGTCTGTGCCCATAGCAAGCGTTTGCTATAGGGGCAGATGTGCAGGCTTGCTCCCGAGTCAGGCTCTGTGTCTATAAAACGCAGATAGTGCGGCTGGGCCCCACAGATAAAGAGCAACTCTTACACCTGCCCCCCTCCTCCTCCTCCTCACTCGATTTGATTGACAGCAGGAAAACCAATGGTTCCCGCTGCTGCCTCCATGTCCATCAAGGAGAGAGCAGTGATTCTGCTCTTGGGCAAGGCACTGGATCGCAGGGATAAGAAACAGAGATTGGCCCCTCTGTACAGAGCCCTCTGTTGATTGTAAACACAGATCTCTGGGCCATGATTGGATATCACCAATCAGCAGGTCCCAGCCATTAATCATTGGCCTGGATCTGCTGACAGCCTTCCGTTGTGTACAATCATGCGCGAGCCCCAAACCCTGAAGCAAAAAGCGATGTACAGGTACGTTGCTTTGCCTGCACAAGCTGCCCGTCCACAGTACATTGACTTAACCTAAAAGTGATTGTCAAGCATTGTTTTTTGTTTTTTTTTAAATAACAAACATGTTTTACTTGCCTCCTCTGAGCAGTTGGTTTTGCCAGCTCCTGGCTCCTCCTCTTCTCGAGTGCCCCCACAGAGAGCCACATTCCATGGGGGCACTCGTGCAGGGGTGCTCCTGAGTCCTGCTGCTGCGTCCATTGACACAGACAGCAGGGCTCAACCGCGCCCCCGCCTCCCGTGTCACTGGGTTTGATTGACAGCAACGAGAGCCAATGGCTCCTGCTGCTAACAATATATCCAATAAAGACCCAAGACAGCGGCTGGAGCTGCTGTGCTTGTCCCCGGAACGATGGGGTTCTGGTAAGAAACTCCATTCCATATTTCAAAATATAGGAGGATTGTTTCTGATTTTAGGGCAGTGGGCAAAGCCATACAAATAAGTTCCTTTTTGCCCCAGTGGCCAACTGCACATCCAGAATCTCTAGTATACAGTGCATACAGCCATTATTTCCAAACTGCATAAAGCTGTTTCAGGCTATTTGGCCATTATCAGTGCAGCATATGGAAATAATCTCTTCTATAAAGTAATATACTGTGCTAACAAAGGCCGAACAGCTTGAAGCAGCTGTATACAGTTTGGAATAAACGGCTGTATCCATACTGTATACTAAAGATTTTGGATGTGCAGTTGAAAAGAATACCAGAAGACTCCCACCTAAATGTTGCATTTAGAAAGACTAATGATAAAAAGAAACTCTTCACAAAGCAGGGTGGATATAAAACCATTTAAAAAAAAAAAAAAAAGATTTTATTTAAATATCATTTTTTTTTATTTTTATCAATTTTATTTTAATAAAATGCTAAAGATGGTTTTCTATTTAGGATACAGTAATAATTTAGTTCATTTAGCATGAAATGGAGCTTAGTTATATAGCACGAGGCTGTATATTCTGCAATATGTACATTTTTGGTAAACTCATTCAATGAATGCAGGCTGAGATAACATGCACTGCATTGATGCATTCGCACAATTTCACACTAACCATGAGATAAATCAAAGTTCAGAAATATTCCTTTATCCGATTATTTTGCAAATCTATGTACACTACAAACTGTATGATTGAATCCCTGTTTTACTAACTTGACAGCTTGATATTCTAAATAGGAAACCTTAATTTTGTTTGCAAATATTAAACATTCTAACTATCAGCAAGAATAAGTCCTTACATTTAAAGAGCACCTGTCATTTCAGATCCATCATGGCAGCGCCTGTTAGCGGACCTGCTGCCGCCACGTGCCTCGCCTTGTTGTGTCAACTGCCGCATCACCAGCCGTCCCATTAAAGTGAATGGGACTGTCGGTGAAAAAAAAGCGAATCAGAAAAGGAGCCGCTGCGGGACAGAGATGACAATTGCTCTTTAAAAGTGATGATTTAAATCAAGCCTTTTTACTAGTGAATTAAATCACGATTTAAAATCGAGTCGATTTAAATCAAATGCACCCTGCTAGCAAAATATGGCACCTGTCATAAGCACATCCTGGTACAGATCCCATATAGATGGATGGCAGTTTACGCCATTCCAGGAAACCGCCTCACTGCCGCTGGCCAGATGTCAGAAACCTTGAAGCAAGCTCGGGAAAAAAGACCAGGAAGCCAGGGATCTCAGTGGAGCTCAGGGCTGGAAGTGATGTCAGATGTTGCTGGAACACAAAAAGGGTGGTGGCTGCGCATTTTGGAGCTGCTCAGGTACCTTTCTCTGAAGTTTCCATCCATGATTTAGGGCTCATGTACATAGGCATCCTGAGTTATACAATGTAAAAGTAAGTTGTCCAAGCTCTGTAAGCAAGTAATGTTTGTATAACATTTACCGGCGTACAAGCATAGTGTGTTAATGCAGCCCATTGATTAATTGGTAGGACACAGGTGGCATCTAGGATCCTTGGTTGCCAAGATGCAGGCAACTATTGCCGCCTAGCATCCTTACATTTAACCAAAAGAATAAAAGTGCCACTGCTACTTCACCTCAGCTGACAATAGATCAAGATGACTATATTAAAGTAAAATACCCCTTGTACTATCATATAAACCATCACCCCTATAATAGTGGTGTAAGGAGGAGAGGGGCATGATCCTCTAGATCAGCAGCAGTATATAATTAAGAGGACTACAGGTCCACAAGAATATCAGAGAGGAATCAACCGGTATACTAATTTACAGCTTTATTGAGTTACAAAAAAAATAGATATGTAAAAAAATGTGTGTACACCTCCAACATTACAAATAATTAAAAATTACGTTGTCATACCCGACAGGCAGCTGCTGCAGACATGCATCCACCCATACATCAAAAAAAAAAAAAAAAAAAAGGACAGGAATTGGTGAAGTATATGGCACAAATAAAACAAACTGCAGTAATGGGGATTATCTGTCTGAAACCACCAATGGCAGTCCTGTACCCATAAGGTATCAGTCAGGAGCCATAAAAACCAGTGAGTGGCCAGTAGTACCCTGGAGTTAACGGGGTGTAGATGACTGGGAAGGCCCGCTAGAGCCAGATCTGTCTATTGCTTGTATATATACGTCAAGCTGTCAGTCCACAAATAAGGAGCAGAAGTCTGCAAGCCGATGGTACAATCAAAACCCAACAGCTGGCCTGGCTGAGCGGGGCTGGTCTGAGGGCGGGTGTAGGCAGGTGAAGTATGTGTGCAGTAGTAATGTTAAAAGGCCAGGCTGCATATGGGTGAGTTCATGTCCTATGGACAAGCATAAAATGGAGTCAGTCAGTAAATGCTTACCACTCCCCGGCAGCGCTGGTGTGTTCCTGTAAATCCTGGATAGGACCGGCTTCCATATAGGTCCAGCTCCTGTGCACCCCTCATCTCTGCTACCCTCCGCACATGTGGTGTCTCCCGGATACTTCCTGGCGTGGATGCACATGTCTGCAGAGTCTGGTCCAGAGATTGACGTCACTCCAATGCGATTCACTCACTGGAGCTTCTTCAGAGGCTTCATAGAGCTCCAGATCAATACCTTATGGGTACAGGACTGCCACCGCTGATTTTGGAGATATAATCCCCATTACTGTAGTTTGTTTTATTCGTGCCATATACTTGACCAATTCCTGGTCTGGGTGTTTGATGTATGTGTGAATGCATGTCTGCAGCAGCTGCCCGTCAGATGTGACAACGTTGTCATTTTAAATTCTTTGTAATGTTGGAGGTGTATCTATTTTTGTAACTCAAAGCTGTGAATTAGTATATCGGTTGAGTCTAGCTGTCTAGCATTCTTGGCTACTTGGACACAGGATGCTCATGTACCCCAATAAAAAGTACATTTATGCTGTACGTTGTATGAATTTTAATGTTGGCACAAGGATTTTTTTGCCTAGTAAAATTAAAGTGGTTCTAAAGGCAGAAGGTTTTTTATCTTAATGCATTCTATGCATTAAGATAAAAAACCTTCAGTGTGCAGCAGCCCTCCTCAGCCCCTAATACTTACCTGAGCCCCATCTCAATCCAGCGATGTTGCACTAGAACCACAAAGTCCGGAGACTCCCCCTCCTCATTGGCTGAGACAGCGGCCTGGCGCCATTGACTCCTGCTGCTACCAAAGTCAGTAAGCCAACGAGGAGAAAGATGGGGCGGGACTGAGCCATGGATCCGTGTCTGAAAGGACACACAGAGCAGTGGCATGGCTCCCCACATAGCAAGCTGCTTGCTGTGGGGGCACTCGGCAGGAGGGAGGGGCAAAGAGCGCTGGCGAGGGACCCAAGAAGAGGAGGATCCGGGCTACTCTGTACAAAACCACTGCAACAGAGCAGGTACGTATAATGTTTTTTTTTTTTTTTTTGTTTTAAAAATAACAAAGGACTTTAATATCACTTTAACAGAAATTACATCCTACTTCTTTCATGGCATGTTTACTTTAAACTGATTTGAAAAGCTCCCTCTTCCTCCTGACCCATTCTTACTTTACACTGGCTACAACCCGCAACCACTCCGTTGCTCTGTCATAGTCCTCACAAAATACTTCAAGGGATAGGGAAACATTTGACTGTATGAAGAAAATGTCATCAACTCTGTGCAAGCTCCAATGGCATCTGACAGCACTTACAAAGGGTGTAAACTATCAGCTCTGACTAATAAATGGAGTGACAGAGAAGAACTGAGGAAAGGGGGAGTATTAGGGTCACCACACACATTACAATCTGACCAATTTGTACAATCAAGTTTAGATTTACCAAAATTAATATGAGGACCTGTAATTTGTATCCAAGCAGGCAGGCCATTGCAGTACATTGGTCAGTGGGTAGCTTTCAATAGACTGTTACTTTGACCTGATTGGGTAAAGCGGTAGGGTGTTTTGAAGTGCTCATTTACCCCAGATGCAGTTTAATGAGTTTTTAAACATAGTACAAATATGCAAAAAATAAATTAAAAAAACCGAATGTACAGTATTTCAATGAGCTAGTTTACACACCATTGCAGTGATTTGGCGTGAGAGTTTAAGAAAAGAACAGCATGCAGTATTTTTTCACAAATATATGAAGACACCACAAATTTATGTAAATGCAACTTGGCAAAAAAAAAAAGTCTAAAATAATACATAAATGTCGCCAAAAACCTATGGCCAACAAAAACGTAAAATATTCCTGTCCCTTGTGATCCAAGCTGGACGTGTCTGCATTTTTTTCCCATCTTAACTACATGGTAGGTGATAGGATTAGTGGTTTACACAAGATAGATAACCTTGTTTTTGCTTACAGGAAGTGACAAGGACATTACATTTCCAGCAAGATCAACAGATATTTTCAGTACTTGTTAAAAATGTTCTTAGCCTAAAAAAATTAAAACCAGCACAGCCACCATATTAAAAGTATATGTGAACCCTTACATTGTAAAACAACCCATTTTTAAAACAAATGCAAAGGCAAAACTATCTCTGTGCATATAGACCTATATCCATCTATACACATACAAACTGTGCAGAAATATAAGCACATTCTAAATACCTTTTTTTCCTTTTGTAATAAGCGATCACTACACTACCTTTATGCTGAGCTGCATAGAATGCAAATGGGCCAGACACACGATAGGATTTTCCGACAACAAATGTTGGATGTGAGCTTGTTGTCGGAAAGTCCGACCGTGTGTATGCTTCAAAGAACATTTGTTGTCGGAATTTCCGCCAACAAATGTTTGAGACCAGGTTCTCAAATTTTCCGACAACAAAATTTGTTGTCAGAAATTCCGAGCGTGTGTACACAATTCCGACGCACAAAAGTCCACGCATGCTCAGAATCAAGAAGAGCAGCACTGGCTATTGAACTTCATTTTTCTCTGCTCATTATACGTGTTGTACATCACCGCGTTCTTGTTGTTCGGAATTTCTGATATTTGTGTGTATGCAAGACAAGTTTGAGCCAAACTCCTTCGGAAAAAAATCCACAGTTTTGTTGTTGGAAAATCCTATACATAGCTTTAGAGAGCTGGGTGGTATGTGAAGACTGCAGAGGGAGTCAGCAAGAGGCAGAGCAGTACACCGATCTTCCCAGTGATTATCTGTGCCCAATGGAAGTACATACAGTAAGGCTGTACTCCCAAGTAGAATGCAAAGAAGAAAACTGACCACACTGAGATGGATGTGCTCTAATGCTTGGTGTGGTCATTTTGAATAAGCAAGCAGGGGGACTGGCAGGATCACCAGTGATTCCACACAAATACAATACAAAGAGAAAAGGATACTTTTTTTATACAAGTACATGGTACAACAGACACATATCATGAATATGAAATGTTGGGGTATCATACACTTTATAGGCTGAAATAGATTACATTGTTTTTAGGTTTAGAAGAGCAAACTCTGCTGAACACGTGTTTTTAAAAGCTGAAACCGGCGTTTAGAAACGTCTGTTTTGCCACGTTTGCATGCCGCATTTAACCGAGTTTGCGTCTAGAAGCATCTGCAGAGCAAAGAATGACATTTTGCAACCCAAAATCCAAAGCTGGGGTTCCTAGCACCAAGTGGCCCCGAGAAATGGGACCCCAAAATCAGGTCGCTAAATAGCATTCTTTTGCGACCCGACTTTGGGGCCCCTTATGTCGGGTCACTTGGTGCTAGGAACCCCAACTTTGGGTATGTTGTAGTGCTAGTTTGACTGTTTGCACACCAAATTTGGGGTTCCTAGCACCAAGTTGCCCTGAGATATGGGGCCCCAAATTCGGGTCGCAAAATGTCATTCTCTGCTGCAGTTTACCATCAAATTTCTGGTCCAAAAAATAGGGTTTCTTTAAAAACCCTTATAAAAACGCAAGCGCGGCTAAACGCAGTACCGGCGTTTAGCCATGTTTGGCATCTGAAACGTGGAAAACTTTTGCGTCTGAACCCATTTTTTTGCTTCTGGAAAAAATGAAGTTAAACACAACTGCCTAAAAACGCCAAAAAACGAGTGTAAGAGAACATAAAATGAAATAATACAAACACTGCCATAATAATTCAACATAGGCACTCACTGAAAATACACAATGTTTTTTCTTTAACCTGGACACGCAAACATGGCAGTCATACATAGCAACTCACTAAGCTCAATTCAACTCAGCCAGTTGGTCATTTTCTCAAAAAGCAGTTGCAAAAGATGTCTGCTGCTAACCAAGTCCCAAAACCAGCCAGGTTTGGCATTCATAAATGAAAATGTTGTACAGTATTACTAAAACAAATATAACTATTAAAAAAAAAAAAAAAAAAAAAAAAAGAAGTGCATGTTACCTCATGCACAATTCTGTACAATGGATTTTACAGGGGTCAAACTTCATCAATGTTGACTAAAGAACAGTGTTGTTGTTTTGCATGACATAGCCTAGTAAGAACTGGTGCAAGCCAAGGCAGGCAACTTGTGACCCGCCGATGTCCTGTTTTAATCTGTTCAGCTTATGTTAAATTGACATACGACTGACAATTTCAACCTGAAGTTTTTTTCCTCTGTACAGACTGACACACAGCAGCAGAGGTTTAAAAGCTTAGTCATACTTAATTACATTACATGCAAATACACAAAAAAAAGGTTTAGTGCCAGCTAGAGCAGCACACAAACCAATCCAATGAACGAGGATCTAATTATTCAGTACAGTATAAATAGACAAATTATAGGTAAAATCTACTATGTGTCATTGCTTACATAAGAAGCACGTAACATATCATATGTCAGGATTAAACGCCAATGATTTGTGTTACAGGAGCTCACCCTTTTCAAGAGATCATTCAATGATGTCTTAAGAACTCTTAAGAATACTGTTTATATTTAATGAACAGTTGGCATCAGGCTCAATATAACATACAGTAATTAACACAACAGACCTCTCACTTTGGTTAACAATGTTATTTATAGCATTGCTAATAGTGGTAGTAAACACGGCTTGGACACTTGTACCGACAGGTACATTTATAATAAAGCTTACCTGTGCCGTGTCCCTGACTCCCATGCACATGCCCCCATTCGAAAGGCCGCAGCTAATGAACCCAGAAGGAAGACCGGGTGAAAATGGAAGCCCTGTCGGCACTAACAGCGCTCTGCTGGAGGGCTTTGCTTAGGTAACTTACACAGTTAAGTCTCTTGCACACTGCGGCTTGAAAAAGCTTTTTTTTTTTTTTTTTTACTGAGCTCAAATACGGCCCATTATTTGTAATGTGGTGCGTCAACGAGCGCCGCACATTCTTGGGTAGAAAAATCTGCATGTTTGCTTAGTAATTTACGCCTCAAGCAAATGCTCATTTGCATATTATACACAATAAAAACGCGAGCATAAGTTTGCGTGAAATTGCACGAATGCATATACGTGAAAATGCAAATGCATACAAAAAGAAACGCCTGAAATTATGTCTGAAAAAGCAGATGCTCAAACAGGGGGTATCATGTGCAAGAGGCCTTAATCTGCTTGGGGGAAAAAAAAAAGACAGACACCTGTCCATCCAGTTCAACCTACAGAGAAAAAAAGAAAACCCCCACACCCTCAAATAGAAAACCTCAATATACACTATCCAGCACCCATAGTTGATCCAGAGGAAGGGAATAATATGCCTTCCTCTATATACAATGTATGATGCATACTAGCACATTATGCTCCTCCCAAGACCTCCTGCTCTCAAACTCCCTTGTCACCTCATCCCATGCTCGCCTTCAGGACTTCTCCAGAGCCTCCCCCATCCTCTGGAATGCTCTACCCCAATCCATCCGTTTTTCTCCTACTTTATCCACTTTCAGACGATCCCTGAAAACTCATCTCTTCAGAGAAGCCTATCTGGCCCCCACCTAACAACTGTACATTTATCTTCTCAATCAGCACATCACCCACAGTTATTACCTCTTGTATCTCTTGACCTTCCCTCTTAGATTGTAAGCTCTAAGGAGCAGGGCCCTCTGATTCCTACTGTATTAAAGTGTATTGTATTTGTACTGTCTACCCTCAAGTTGTAAAGCGCTACATAAACTGTTGGCGCTATATAAATACTGTATAATAATTATGACATTAACTTGGGAGGGAGTTTTTCTTTTTTTTTTCTTTTAAAAAGGGTAACTCCACTTTCGTGGGGGAAGATAAATTGCAAATAAAGAAAAAAATATTATAGCATATACAATTGTGACACAAGTCATATTGTAATTGAATATTAAAAATTACCTTTCCTTTTCAATCTGCAGCCGCTGTAATTTTCTGAGAATGCATTGCAATACCACTCCCCAGAAACATCATTTCCTGCTTGTGTGATCGGCTCACCAATTTTCCCAGAAGTCTGCCTAAGACCCCTTTCACACTGAGGTGCTTTACAGGCACTACAGCACTAAAAATAGCACCTGCATTGCGCCTGTAAAGAGCACCGCTCCTCGGGCTTTCACACTGGAGCGCTGCGATGGTAAAAAAAAAGTCCTGCAAGCCGCATCTTTGCAGCGCTGTAGGAGTGGTGTATACACCGCTCCTAAATGCCCCTGCCCATTGAAAACAATGGGGCAGCAGCGGTTTTAACATTTTTTTGTCTGCTAGCGGGGGTTAGAACTTAAAAATAGCGCCGCTTTACCGCTGATGCCCGGGTGGCTCAGTGTGAAAGGGGTCTAAAGGGATGCAGGCCCAGCTGCTTTCCTCATTAGTGCTCTGCAGGTGCACACCTGATAGATAAGAGGAACATACAAGGGTTACTTCAGAACAAAAAGGTAGGAATCTGCAACAAAGGTTGTTCTAATCCTTGTAATGTACATAGATCACCGAGAGGGGAATGTTTTTTTTCCCCTCAACAAAAGTGGAGTTACTCTTTAAGCAAGTTTACTACCGCTTAAAGCATGTCAGACTTTTTGGGTCTTATGAAAAAGTCACATTCTCCAGACTACTGTAGATAATCAGACATTTTATAACTTGGTAATATAATTGGTCCAATAAAGTAATATGTGATATACAAATGATATCTATAGTTCTATATTCTATTCTTCCAATCTTCCATCACACACGTCACCATATTCTATCTCCCATTCCCCACACTACCAGCATCTAGTAAAACGTGACCCGCAGTTTGTTTAGTGTGCCACTAAGGCCTGATCACTATGGGGAGCAGTGTGGGTGATACTACATCCACTGCAGGAGTGCTAGCAAGGAATGGAGCTCCTGTAGACACTGGAAGTTAGAGAAGAAAGATCCCTGGTGCCGCACATCCACAGTGTCCTATGGTGGTATGAGAGAAACAACCTCAGCCTGGGCTCCCGCCAGGCCAGGTCCAACGTGTTTCACTCCGCCCCCTGGAATTTAGTCATGGGGATCTAGTAAAAGGTCTGGGTGGATTCTATAGATTAACAGGCCAAAACCATGCTCTTAAAAATAAGGCCATCATAAAAAAAAATGTAGGGCACTGAAACGCATTGCATACTTACATTGCCATTCATTGCCTAAAAATGTTAGAAACTTACATAAAACTTTACTTTTTACTAAATGCCACAATTACATGAAGTATCAAAGGAAGATTAAAGCAGTTATGCAAGTCTCATGAAATAATAATTAGCAAAGCTTTTGTTACAGGTTGGACATTTTAGATGTACTCCAGGTAACAAGAGAACCGTCTGAAAACAAGCTATTACAAGCTGTTAATCTCTTTGAGCATAGCAGTGACAGCCAACTTGTGTAGACAGGTGGGTTTAATGAAAGCGATCATTAATTACTGCTATGAATCCTCCTGGCAAGAGCCTGTTACTAGAAGCTTACTGACTTTTTCCCGTTCATCTGTAAAAGTTATTGGGTATCAGAAATAAACCCCTGTGAAAGTTGGGCATTTTTTTCTTTAAACCTGTAGAAGCAACTCTATGTTAACTTATGTGTCAATGCACATTTGGGAGTTTACATACAGATTTACAGAGAAGCGTTTACAGCCTGAAAAAAATATCCATCACAAGTGCATTTTGAGAGGAGCTTCTGGGCAGAAAAAGAAAAAACGCTTGATGTGCATAAGTGCTCTAGCCCTCGCCACACTTTCAGCACTGCAACTATGACAGCTGTGGTTCACATACACAGAAACCATACTGTTTATCCAGCCCTCCTTGCCCGCTTATCCATTCCAAGAAAGCCTTGTATCTTGTAAATGATTCATACAATATTTTTAAAGGAAAGCTTTACTTGACACAAAAAAGGAGGGTTAGAGCAGGACTTGACAAACCCCAGGCGACCAGAAGTTTTGTGGCTGCTGCTCAAATGCTCCCCACACTACGCGTACCCCCCCCCCCCCACACCATGTATCCCAGGCTCCGCTTGCCCATCTGTGGGCCCGGGACCTGCTGCCAGGTAGAGGGGATGGGGAAGGAAGAGAGCAGACACACGTTCCCCCTACCTCCACATATACACACACATACAAATGTAAACGCACACAACGGGGGCATGTCAGACCCCTGGAGACCAGGACTGCTAGCTACATTGTGTATTAAAGCAGCAGTCTGGCTCTCCAGCATGCTGCCATCACAGGGTATTTTAACCCTTGTGGCAGCACACTAGTTCAGGTAAACAAAAACAAGTCTGCGTACTTGTGAAAATGATTTGAAATATATATTTTTATTAACATTTTTTGTTTTGAGAGCAGGGCAGCAGCTGGTGTGAACCAGCTTCACTCATTTCAACATTTTCTAACCTGCTGATCAGGAACAAGTACAGGTCAGCAATGGCTGCATCTATATTTTCTCAGTACATTAAATACATAACATTATAAACAATGGAAAACAATTGTTACAGCTGTTGAGTAGTTTCCCATATATGAATTTTAAAAATTGATCTGTGCTGTATAGCCAAAAATGACCAACCAACAAATTAATAGAATATCTACCCTTCTCTCTAGCACTTCTGTGCTCTGCTGTAGACTACATGGCGTCACATTACGATCTTATCCAGTACAGCTGCTGTCTTTGGCCACAGTATGACACCCAAATCAGCTACCACAAGAGTGATGCTGGAATGCATCTAAAGAGACCATCCGGAGGCAGCCACCAGTTCATATGCCTTACTAGGCACTCTATTCAGACACTGTCCCACAGCTAAGCACTCCCAAGGTGGCAGTCATCATTGTGCTGTTCTATCTACAGTACATTCTTGCATCAGTGGCTTGTTTGTATATAATTCTGAAAGAACGTATAGTTAAAAAACAGACATCATAGCACTGAGACATACAGTGCCTTGAACAAGTATTCACTCCCTTTGAAATTTTCCACATTTTGTCATGTTACAACCAAAAACGTAAAAGGTATTTTATTGGGATTTTATGTGATAAACCAACACAAAGTGGCACACAATTGTGAAGTGGAAGGAGTCAATACTTTGTAGAACCACCTTTCACTGCAATTACAACTGCAAGTCTTTTTTGGGTATGTCTCTATCAGCACATCCAGAGAGTGACATTTTTGCCCATTCTTCTTTGCAAAATAGCTCAAACTCTGTCAGATTGGATGGAGAGCATCTGAACAGCAATTTCCAAGTCTTGCCACAGATTCTCAATTGGATTTAGGTCTGGACTTTGACTGGGCCATTCTAACACATGAATATGCTTTGATCTAAACCAATACATTGTAGCTCTGGCTGTATGTTTAGGGTAGCTGTCCAGCTGGAAAGTGAGAAGATGGCGGTGTTTCTGAATCATGTTCAGATATGGCTTCTTCTTTGCATGATGGAGCTTTACCTTGCATTTTGGATGGCATGGTGAACTGTGTTCACAAGCAGTGATTTTTAGAAGTATTCCTGAGCCCATGCAGTATTGTCCATCACAGAATCATGTCTGTTTTTATGCAGTGCTGCCTGAGGGCCCAAGGATCACTGGCATCCAATATTGCGTTTTGGCCTTGTCCCTTGTAAACAGAGATTCATCCACATTCTCTGAATCCTTTAATGATACTACCCTATTTCCCTGAAAATAGGACCTAGCGTGATTGTCGGTGATGGCTGCAATATAAGCCCTACTCCCCAACTAAGCCCTAGTTAAAGTCCTTGTAGGTCTTATTTTCAGGGTAGGGCTTATTTTCAGGGAAACAGGGTAGGGCTTATTTGGGGGGTAGGAATTATATTGCAGCCATCACTGACAATCACGCTAGGTCTTATTTTCAGGGAAACAGGGTATGTACTGTAGATGATGATTTAAAGTCTTTTCAATTTTACGTTGAGGAACATTATTCTGAAATTGTTTAACAATTTTTAGACGCAGCTTTTTACAGATTGGTGAACCTCTGCCCATCTTTACTTCTGAGACACGATTCTCTAAGATGCCCTTTTGATGCCCATTCATATTACTGACCAGTTATCAATTGACCTAACTCTTTGCAAAATGTTCTTCCAGCTCTTCCTTTTTATTGCTACTTTGCTAGCTTTTTGATGTCCTGTCTCTTTTTGGAGACATGTTGCTGCCATCAATTTTAAAATGTCCCTATTTGTTTCTTAACCGCTTGCCAACCAGCAGCCACTCATTATACTGCGGCAGGTCGGCACGATCCCGCGAACTGTCGTTGCTATACGTCAGCTCGCGGGATCTGGACAGCAGGCGCGAGTGCCCGCTGCACAGCAGGGGAGCCGATGCTCATGGACGACGGTCGCGATGACCGCCGGCCACAAGCGATCGTGAGCAGAAGACACAGAATAGGCACGAGTTTGTGTAAACACACACTTCCCTGTTCTGAGAGGAGTGACAGATTGTGTGTTCCTATTAGCTAGGAACCACGATCCGTCACATCCTCTAGTCAGTCCCCCCCCCCCTTCAGTTAATATCACCTCTTAGGGAACACAATTAACCCCTTGATCGCCCCCTAGTGTTCACCCCTTCACTGCCAGTGACATTTTTACAGTAATCAGGGCATTTTTATAGCACTGATCGCTGTATAAATGCCAATGGTCCCAAAAATGTGTCAAAATTGTCCGATGTGTCCGCCATGTCGCAGTCACGATAAAAATCGCAGATCACCGCCATTACTAGTAAAAAAAATAAATAAAAATGCTATAAATCTATCCCCTATTTTGTAGACGCTATAACTTTTGCGCAAACCAATCAATATACGATTTTTTTTTATACCAAAAATATGTAGAAGAATACATAGCCTAAACTGAGAAAAATTTTGCTTTAAAAAAAAAAAAAAAAAAAAAATGGGATATTTATTATAGCAAAAAGTACAAAATAGCTTTTTTTTTCAAAATTGCCGTTTTTTTTTTGTTTATAGCGCAAAAAATAAAAACCGCAGAGGTGATCAAATACCACCAAAAGAAAACGATTTGTGGGAAAAAAAAAGGACGTCAATTTTGTTAAGGTGCAGCGTTGCACACGCAATTGTCAGTTAAAGCAACGCAGTGCCGAATTGCAAAAAATGGCCTGGTCATTCAACAGCCTTCTTCCGGGGCTGAAGTGGTTAAAATGGTACATTTTCTTAGTTTAAACATTTGATAGGTTTCCTATTTTCTATTGTCAATAAAATATATGTTTGTGAGATTTGCAAATCAATGACTTCTGCTTTTAAATAGATTTTACACAGCATCCTAACTTTTTTGGAATTGGAGATGTACTTTGTGCACCTGCTGATTTTACCCACAGAGAAATACAGAAACTGAGTACAACTATAGACGGAGTGGTAAAGCACTCGCCTAAATATATATCCGTTTACACAGCAGATGAATGGAGTTTAACCATTAAGGTCAGTTTCAGAAAATATTCAAAGAAAAAAAAAATAAAGAAAAATAACTGTGGTTCATTTGCACAAAGCTTTATCCGAATGACTTTACAGACATCTAGGTGAGTAGATATTTATAGTTTACTTCACCCTATAATTTAGGAGCAGATCTCCAGCCAAACAGAAGATAAAAATAAATAGCTTAAAGCGGTAATAAAGTCTTCAAAAAGAAAAACAAGGTAGGTCCCTGCAAGTTAATGTCATAATGTGCTAGTATGAATTTCATACTAGCACATTATGAAAGACTTGCCTTATAACAAAAGCCCTCCAGTGGCATGCTGTGACCGCTGTCATCTTGAACCGGTTTTCCTTCCGGGTTTGCAGCCTTTGGTCGTATGAATGGCCAAGCCACGGTGATGTCACTGCCACACATGCACACGAGAGCCACGGGCATGGCAGAGTGCTCTGAAAGGATGGCACACTCAGTGCGCAGTCCCTTCAGAGCACAGTGCATATTCACTGTGATGTCACTAGCTGCAGAAACCGTGAATAATCTCTTAAACGGTGCACATTTATGAGATATTCCTTGTACCTACAGGTAAGCTTTACTATAAACTCACCTGTGGGTCTCCAAGTGGTGTTTAATACCACTTTAAGAGATACCATAAAGTCAGCTTTGGCTGCAATATTTACCTTCAATCCTGATTTCCTGAGCAGTACTTTTTTCTGCAACTACCCTGTTTCCCCGAAAATAAGACCTAGCGGGAGTGTCAGTGATGGCTGCAATATAAGCCCTACCCCCCAAATAAGCCCTACCCTGTTTCCCCGAAAATAAGCCCTACCCTGAAAATAAGACCTGCAAGGACTTTAACTAGGGATATTTTGGGGGGTAGGGCTTATATTGCAGCCATCACCGACAATCACGCTAGGTCTTATTTTAGGGGAAACAGGGTAGGAGTCTTCAAACTTATCATTCAGCTAGCATAAATTTACCCCACTTCCTCTGAGCCCAGTTAGTTCTGGGTTTGCGCCAACCTGTGACTGGACAGTGAAAGTAAAAGCAGCAAAAGTAAATAGCTCATCTCTCTATCACTTTGTGTGGTCTTCCTATCAGCCATACAATGGATTAGCTTCTCGTGTTGCTTCTTCCTCCAACACTCCTGCCCCACTATATGGGGACTGCAACAGGTTGAAATCAGGCCCAATTCAGGTGTACACATTGATTGTATTTACAAATGCATAAAATGATGTATTAATGATTAGTCTGTGTCTTCTAGATCTCTCTGGAGTTCAGATTTAATGAAGTAGCTATAACATAAGACCAATACAGTCAATATGAACATTCCAAATGAAAGCAATGTATATTAGACTTTGTTTATAGGGTTCATGCACACAGGCCACTGACTGCATGTCATACAATGTGGATGTATTTCCCTGCCCAGGAACCAAACATATTGCAATATACTTAAAGCAATAACTTTACGTGTGTAAACATTGGTACTTTTGTAAAGGCGCAAATGTGTATAGACATACAACCCTATATGCAGGCTGCCCAAATTACACAGCATACAGTCACAGACGCTAATGTGCTTGAGCCCTTATCACATATCCTTGATGAAGAAAATGCTGCTGGCAAAATATGCCACAGTCCTGCTGTTTTTCTCAAATTAGCAGTAGCTGGGGCCTGAGTGTTTCAGGGATGAGATTGGGTAACAGACCATTGTATATTATAAATAGTAAATGCACATAATCTCATACGCCTTCCAGTGAACTGTCAGACCAAGAAGTCTTGGAAAGCTGCAATGTTTTCGCATGTTGGAGTCTGTGGACTGCTCTGGGTACACTTAAAAACATGTCTGATGCTCAGCCAGGGGAAGCGCTGAACAGCTTATTAATAAGGTAGTGGGTCACTTTCTCTGACTGCCAATTAGAAGTGTTCTCATGCAGGCTTACTCTGGGGACCCGCCAGCCAGAATACTTTTTTTTTTTTTTTTTTTATGGAAGAGGTCTTAACAACTACTCGGCTGACGTTAATTGCTAATAGTTATGTTCACATGTTTAACTATGAGCCATTAAATAGTCCTCCTCTTCTGACTCATGCACATAGGAAGAGCCAGAACACAGAAAATGACATTTATTCACAGTAGCAAACGCATAGAAAGGAGCCAATTATCTCATACTGGTTCTCTATCAGCCACCCAAAAACTGTGCAACAATTTGTATAGGGCTTCTTCCTGCAGCACAGCTAATTAGACACGTGCATGTATACCTATGAAAGCATTTTATCATTACTTTTATATATATATATATATATATATATATATATATATATATATATATATATATATATATATATATATATAATCATAATGATTACACGGTGCATGCTGCAGACATATACAAAATGATTATAAAATAAAATGGCATTAAATGAATACACATAACTGCACTCAAGTGACTCCTGAACCACTTTTGTTTGTAATGTATATTCTTGACAATCACAAAAATTCTAACACTAGAAGAAACCTAGAATGATGGAAATATGAATGTTGCTATATTTTCCAGTTTTTCTGAAAATGCTAGTTGCCCGACTGTTACGACTGGCTTCAATGCATGGAGTCTCTGGCCTGGAAAAATTATGCAGTAAGGAGCCGACTATATTCTGATTTTCCTGGGCTGCATCTATATCCCGGGTCAATGACTGAAAAAGCCAGTGAAGTCTGCGTAACTAGCATTTTTCCAAATAATGCCCGGCTCGTACAGAGGGTCACTTAAAGCAGTATTTAATCAAAATAAAACACATTGCAGCTTACCAATTCCTACATAAGGTGTCTGCACTTATGTTTTAAGCATTTCTTCAATTTTCATATCAATCTGGTGATCCAGCCAGTTTTTCGAAAAAAAACAGCTCTCCTGCAAATGTAGCAGTTACAGGGATGAGACAAACCATTTAATGCTGGCAGTGGTGCCTACAATACAGTTTTTTTATGTAAAACTTTTATCCAAAAAAAAAAAAAAAAAGAGGAAAAAAAAGTGGTTTGCTGTAACTGCTTATAAAGTGTGAGCTGGAGTTTGGCTTCAATTTGGCTCTAAATCTGCTAGACCATCTAACATTCCACTCCCCCCCAGACTGACAATGGTGCGGTCTGCTCTGCCCCCTGTACTTGCTCATCCAGAGTGGGGGCATTATAATACAGAAGGTGCATTACTGGCCAGATCACAAGGTAAAAAAAATAAATAAAATAAAAATGGAAAAAAAAGATTAAAAAAACAAAAAAAAAACAAAAAAACAAAACAACAAAACAACAAAACAAATACAGCCACCACATCTAATAATTGGTAAGCTGCAATGCATTGCATTTTTGGTTTTGGATTTAATACTGCTTTAAGGCTGGTTTGCTTATAATGAAAATCTAGCCAAGCCAATTACATACATACACATATACACTGTCGCGGCTGATCTCTATTTCATAAACAGACACCATAAGCAGCAGAGGTTGTCTTTTCCACCAAGCCATTGCTATCACTGTGGAAATCTCTATATATATTCCTATGGCAATCTTGTAAGAAGAGCAGGACACAGATTTTTTTTTTTTGCATCATCTGGAGTTTATGAAAAGTAAATGTGCACAAGGTATCTGATCCTTAAAGTGAAACTTCTCTCTCCCAATCAACATTAACAGTTTTTAAGCCTTATGCTGCTAGCATTAGTATACTGTATAGATAGAAAGGTATATTATAGTCACATCTTTTAAACCCCTCACCCCCATTTCTTGGTTTCTGGCCTAGACCAAAATTCTGTCATGCATCCCAGGGGTCTTCATGGGCATTTTATATATTTTATCTGGAGATTGGGAGAATGGGCTTTCTAGAGTTAAGGACACCTTCCTCCCTGCATGCCTGAGTTAGGGGGAGATGGATTCCAGGAAGTAAATGTTGCATGAATAATCTGCCTTTACTCAAGCTGGACTGAATCCTATTCCTACCCCTCATCATAAAAGCAGAATTCCAGGCAAAAAATAGTCAAATAATCTAAGGACCCCATATTATGCTTCATATTCTTTGTACACAGTTCACAGTCCAGTACCCATGCCCCTCCCCCCTTAAAGCTGAAGTTTAATCTGTTTATACCTCCCCCCATCAGCATGCTGCTAACACATTTTAAATAAAGCCTGTTTTTATTACAAACCATTAAAATCAGTGACGTCATCACTGGATCTCTATGCTTCTCTAGGCAGTGCAGGCAGATCATTACTGGTGGAAGTGGTCTGTAGAATGAAGTACGAAGCTTCCTGAAAACATCACAGCACATCACAACACCTTGCCTTAGTACTTCTTAAAGAGTCTCAGCCCTGATGCCAGCAGTGGGCACTGATGGGTGGCAGTGATGGGCACTGGTAAGTGACACTGATAGGCAGCACTGATTGGCACCACTGGTGGGCATTGACTGGCACTTGTGGGCACTGATAGGTGGCACTTAAGTAACGTTGGCACAGATTTGCGGCACTTGCAGGTGGTACTGGTGGGCACATAACATGCTGCTCCTCTTCGGGACCAATGTCCCTGCAAACTGAAGCCGGTGATCGCCTTTTTTTCTTCTCACGCTGACAGCGTGAGAAGAGAAATAAAACGATTACTGATCCTCCGTTTACATCACGTGATCAGCTGTCATTGGCTGACAGCTGATCACGTGGTAAGGGGCCCTTACTGGAATCTGTGATCACCCGAGTCTCATTGACTCAGGTGATCAAAGCGTGTGCCGCGTGCCCCCTTCAGGGGAGCGTGGCGAGGCCGCAAACGGGAAGACATCAATAGACGTACTCCCGTCAAAGCAGATCCGCGCTGTAGCCGTCATTCGGCTATAGCGCGGATCTGAAGGAGTTAAAAGATTTTCTTCTTCTTTTCAGGCTCAGGCTTTTATTAAAAAATACCTGGGAATTCTGCCATGAAGTCATTGTTTAGGCTCTTCCTGTTAAATGTAACACTTCCTGTTTCCAAGTTAATACTCCACTCCTAGGTTGTCAGCAGCACTGGATGGGGTGCATTCATGTAGCCAGGAATTCGCTACAAAGAGGCTTGGGGCTTAATTCACAACGAGGTATTTTCCTCTTTAAAATCTGTGGTACAATAGCTCAAAAATTCAAAAAATATTTTCGCATTTCCCCCAAAAAATGCTACTAAAATACAGCACAAATGTTATTTCATCATGAAACTATGCAGTATTTTATCTCATGACGTGATATCCAGTGGGATGGATACAGTGGAGAAGGATTAGAACCCCTGTCAGTTTTTATTGCTAAGAAAGGTAAAATGGTTTAAACTGTAGAAATATGGCAACTCACTAAGTCAGTGCGGTCCCTGCAGCATATGTATTAAATAGATATGGGGGAAAATGTCTCGGTGTCTTAACCATTTAAGGACCAGCCTCGTTTTGGATTTTAGGTGTTTACATGTTTAAAACAGGTTTTTCTGCTAGAAAATTACTTAGAACTCCCAAACATTATATATGGTTTTTCGTCTAACACCCTAGAGAGTACAATGTCATTGCAATACTTTTTTTTGCACCGTATTTGCGCAGCGGTCTTATAAGCGCACTTTTTTTGGAAAAAATTCACATTTTTGAATAAAAAAATAAAACAGTAAAGTTATCCCAATTTTTTTTTATACTGTGAAATATAATGTTACGCCAAGTAAATTGATACCAAACATGTCACGCTTGAAAATTGCACCCGCTCGTGGAATGGCATCAAACTTTTACCCTCAAAAATCTCCATAGGCGACGTTTAAAAAATTCTACAGGTTGCATATTTTGCGCTACAGAGGAGGTCTATGGCTAGAATTATTGCTCTCGCTCTACCGGTCGCGGCAATACCTCATATGTGTGGTTTGACCACCGTTTTCATATGCGGGCGCTACTCGCATATGCGTTCGCTTCTGCGCGCGAGCTCGTCGGGACAGGGGGGTTTTAAAAATTTTTTTTTTATTTTTATTATTTATTTTACAATATTTTATTTATTTTTACACTGTTTAAAAAAAAAAAAAATGTGTCACTTTTATTCCTATTACAAGGAATGTAAACATCCCTTGTAATAAAAAAAAAGCATGACAGGACCTCTTAAATATGAGATCTGGGGTCAAAAAGACCTCAGATCTCATATTTACACTAAAATGCAATAAAAAAAAAAAAAAAGTCATTTAGAAAAATGACATTTGAAAAAAATATGCCTTTAAGAGGCGTGGACAGAAGTGACGTTTTGACGTTGCTTCCGCCCAGCAGTGTCATGGAGACGAGTGAGCGCCATCTTGGCCTCACTCGTCTCCAGACACACCACGGCACAGGACGCGATCGCCTTTGCCGCTACCGACGGCTCTGGTAAGCGGCGGAGGGCACCGGATCGCGGCGGGAGCCCTCTCCCGCCACCGATAAAAGTGATCTCGCGGCGAATCCGCCGCAGGTACCACTTTTATCTGAAAGCCGGCCGCCGCACGAAAACGGGGATACCAGGGTTATGGCAGCTAGCTGCTGCCATAACAACGATATCCCCGTTCAAACTTAGGACGTACATCGTCGTGCGGCGGTCGGAAAGTGGTTAAGGAGTAAATATACACCAGGCACGGAACCCCCCCGCCGGGACAGACAGACATAGTACCGGTATTTCAAAACACCGATTTTGGCGTTTTAAATACTGCAAAGGAGGGATTTGGGGTCTTTTAGAGTGCACATCTCTCCATAAAGAGTACCTGTCACTGCCTATTAGGCCTGGTTCACACTTGTGCGATGCCAGACATCGCATGCAATTTGCAGCACACTGCTGTTCACATTACATGCGATGTCTGTGCGGTGCGATATCAGCCATACAAATAGTATGAATGATATCGCACCGCATTCGGTCCAAACACGCACAGGACCCTTTTTTCTGTTCGGACCAGAATCGGAACGCATGTGTGTTCACACATATGCGATCCAATTCATGTTTGAACTGTCAGTTCGCAGTGCGATATACAAGCTGAACTGGGGGTGTCATTAACAATGTATTGACACTCCCCAGCGATTCGCATATGGCAGTGTGAACTGACATGCGAGTCGGTGCGATGCGGGAACCCGCGGTGGATTTGCAGTGTTCTCGCATCGCACAAGTGTGAACCGGGCCTTACTGTCACAAGGGATGTTTACATTCCTTGTGACAGCAATAAAAGTTGATCAGATTTTTTTTATTTTTTTAAAGAGACAGTTTTTTTTTTTTCACATTTTAAAGCTCCCCGTCCACCAAATAAAACGCATACGTATGTCGCCCCCGCAAATGTAAACGGTGTTCAAATTACACATGTGAGGTATCGCAACGATCCTCAGAGCGATAGCAATAATTCTCATAAAAGACCTCCTCTGTAACTCAAAACTGGTATCAGTTAAAAATCTCAATAGGCAATACTTTTAAGTAACCGCCATTCCATGAGTGTGCGCAATTTGAAACCGTAACATGTTAGGTATCTATTTACTCAGCGTAACCAACTTTCACAATATACAAAAAAAAATAGTGTCAGAAATAGGCTTGGTCCAGAAGTGGTTAAGGCTGGTAAATATGACAGACATTTTCATATTACTTGAAAATGAAATGCAGCACACATGCACAAATAAAGAAATACAAATAAGAAAAAATTACAAACAAGCTATGATTAGGAATTTTTATGTGGAACTATAGGAGGAATACAATCAACCAATTATTTCACTGAAAGGAAGAAAAAACAAAACTCTGAAAAAGGTAAAAATGCACTTTACTTTTTTCAAGCCACAGAACAGGCTTTGACCCTCAAATGTCATTAACAACTCAGCAACACAGAAACAAATTGTATTTTCCAGGTTACTGAACAGTCTTTTAGAGTTTCCATTGGCTCTGTATATATCACTCTGTTGTGACTACCTGGGTGTTTAAAGCCCTGAGGTGCGTTTCACCTTTTCCTCCTCATTTGCCTAAGACACACAACATATTTAGTGTATGACAGGTGATTGATGTGCACTTTTACATCCTTAACCACTTGCTGACCAGTCGCCGCAGTTTTATTGCAGCAGAATGGCACGGCTGGGCGAAAACGCTTTACCTTTTGGCCACTAGGGGCGAGCGTGGTAGGAGCCGATGCGAGCGCCTGGCGGGCATGATGACCGCCGGGCTCCCGCGATTGCTCGTGACAGAGTGAGAACCGGGATCTGTGTGTAAAACACACAGATCCTGGTTCTCTCAGGGGAGTAGAGACAGATTGTGTGTTCATACTATGTATAAACACCGATCTCTCTCTCCTTCTAGACAGTCCCATCTTCCCACAGTTAGAACACAGTTAACCCCTTGATCGCCCCCTAGTGTTAACCCCTTCCCTGCCAGTGACATTTATACAGTAATCAGCACATTTTTATAGCACTGATTGCTGTATAATTGTCAATGGTCCCAAAAATGTGTCAAAAAATATAATAAAAATGCCATAAAATCTATCCCCTATAACTTTTGCGCAAACCAATCAATATACGATTATTGCGATTTTTGTTTACCAAAAGAATACATATCAGCCTAAACTGAGGAAAAAAAAAAGTGGGATATTTATTATAGCAAAAAGTAAAAGATATTGGTGGTCATTTACTAAAGGCAAATCTACTTTGCACTACAAGTGAAACTGAAAGTGCACTTGGAAGTGCAGTCGCTGTAGATCCGAGGGGGGCATGCAAGGAAAACAGCATTTTAGCTTGCACATGATTGGATAATAAGATCAGCAGAGCTTCCCCTCATTTCAGATCTACCCCTCAGATTTACAGTGACTGCACTTCCAAGTGCACTTTGCACTTGTAGTGCAAAGCAGATTTGCCTTTCGTAAATAACCCCCGTTTTTTTTTTTTCAAAATTGTCACTCTTGTTTATAGCGCAAATAAAAACCGCAGAGGCAATCAAATACCACCAAAAGAAAGCTATTTGTGGGGAAAAAAAAGGGCATCAATTTTGTTTGGGTACAGCGTCGCACGACCGCGCAATTGTCAGTTAAAGCAACAGTGTCGTATCGCAAAAATGGCCTGGTCATTGAGCAGCTAAATCTTCCGGGGCTGAAGTGGTTAAAGGAGAAGTTCACTTAACCACTTCCCGACCGCCGCATGACGATGTACGTCCTAAGTTTGAACGGGGATATCGTTGTTATGGCAGCAGCTAGCTGCCATAACCCCAGTATCCCCGTTTTCGTGCGGCGGCCGGCTTTCAGATAAAAGTGGTCCCTGCGGCGGATTCGCCACAAGACCACTTTTATCGGTGGCGGGAGAGGGCCCCCCCCCTCCCGCCGCGATCCGGTGCCCTCCGCCGCTTACCAGAGCCGTCAGTAGCGGCGGAGGCGATCGCATCCTGCTCTCTGGTGTGTCTGGAGACGAGTGAGGCTAAGATGGCGCTCACTCGTCTCCATGACACTGGTGGGCGGAAGCAACGTCAAAACGTCACTTCCGTCCATGCCTCTTAAAAAGGCATATTTTTTCAAATGTCATTTTTCTTTTTTTTTATTGCATTTTAATGTAAATATGAGATCTGAGGTCTTTTTGACCCCAGATCTCATATTTAAGAGGTCCTGTCATGCTTTTTTCTATTACAAGGGATGTTTACATTCCTTGTAATAGGAAAAAAAGTGACACAATTTTTTTTTTTTTTTTTTTAAACAGTGTAAAAATAAATAAAATATTGTAAAATAAATAAAAAAATTTTTTAAAACCCCCCTGTCCCGACGAGCTCGCGCGCAGAAGCGAACGCATACGCGAGTAGCGCCCGCATATGAAAACGGTGGTCAAACTACACATGTGAGGTATCACAGCGACCGGTGGAGCAAGAGCAATAATTCTAGCCCTAGACCTCCTCTGTAGCGCAAAATATGCAACCTGTAGAATTTTTTAAACGTCGCCTATGGAGATTTTTGAGGGTAAAAGTTTGACGCCATTCCACGAGTGGGCGCAATTTTCAATCATGACATGTTGGGTATCAATTTACTTGGCGTAACATTATATTTCACAATATAAAAAAAAATTGGGATAACTCTACTGTTGTCTTATTTTTTTATTCAAAAAAGTGAATTTTTTCCCAAAAAAGTGAGCTTTTAAGACCGCTGCGCAAATACGGTGCAAAAAAAAGTATTGCAATGACCGCCATTGTATTCTCTAGGGTGTTAGAAGAAAAAACATATATAATATTTGTGGGTTCTAAGTAATTTTCTAGCAGAAAAACCTGTTTTAAACATGTAAACACCTAAAATCCAAAACGAGGCTGGTCCTTAAGTGGTTAAAAAAAAAAAAAAATTCACATTTTCTTTGCAGGTCAAAAAAATGCATTTTTTTGGAACCTGTAAAGCATTGCACCAGCGATCAGCAGATCACTGGTGCCATGCAGGACTCCTGCAGATCTATCAGTGTTATCTGTGTGGCAGGCGGAGGCCCCACCTTCTTGTGACATCACCGCCCGGGGCTTGATTGGGCATGTTGCTGGGGGGGGGGGGGGGGTTGCACAGGGGCATCCAAAGAACCCACCCCCCATGTTGAGGGCATGTGGTCTGGTATGGTTCTGGGGGCTGCTCACTCAACCCCCCACCCCCTTTTCCTGACCTGCCGTACTGCGTGCTCGGATAGGGGTCAGACCCCACGCTGTTTTTTTTTTTTGCCGTGGGGGTTCCCCTTAAAAATCCAGACCAAAGGGTCTGGTATAGTTTTGGAGAGGGAACCCTATGCCTTTTTTTTATTTGGCGTGGGGTTCCCCTTCAAGATCCTCAGAGCACAAGTCGCATGCCAAAATCGGATCAGTTAAGACAATGATTTGATTTTGATCCGACTTCAATGATATTCAATGAGCTGAAATAGGATCAAAGTCGGACCAAAGTAGTGCAGGAACCTTTTTGTAAAGTCGGACCGACTTGCGTCAGACCAGTTAAGACGGCTCTCATAGGAAACCACTGATTTATACACGTCATGCAACATGTGCTCCCAATGTCGGAGCGTTTGTCGCACCAGTGTGAACCCAGCTTTAAAGATGATCATATAATCAGGGAAACAGCAGAGTGTTTGGGAAATAATGCTTAAAGTGACACTAAAGCTTAGTTTTTTTTTTTTTTTTTTTAAACAACAAACATGTTATAGTTACCTTCACTGTGCAGCTCGTTTTGCACAGAGTGGCCCCGAACATCCTCTTCTGGGGTCTCTCGGCGGCTCTCACGGGTCCACCCCACACTAGATAGCCCTCTGGGAGAAGCGCTGTCCCGGGGGGTTACCTTGCGGGCACGCTCCCGAGTCATTCATTTGGTGTCCATAGAAGCCGAAAGTATGACTCGACCGCGACCCCCAGGTCATTGGATTTGATTGACAGCAGTGGGAGCCAATGGCTGCGCTGCTATCAATTCATCCAATCAGGACATGAGGCACCGGCTTTTGCTGGTGTGCTCGTCCCCGGGACGGGATAGAGGGGGTACAGGTAAGTAAAACGGGGGCTCAGAGGGCTGCATCATTACAGGAGGTTTTTCACCTCAATGCATTGAGGTGAAAAATCTCGAAGGTTTACAACCCCTTTAATATGTATGTATAAGTATGTAAAGTCAAAAACTCAATTGTAAAATCTAATCCTTGGAGTACATCACAGGACACAGAGTAACTCTTATTATTCCTTACTCACGAGGTTTTGCACCACTTATATTCGATTGGACACTGGCAAACAAACAAGACAGGAAGTTCCCCCCGTATAACCCCTCCCATACAGGAAAGACCTCCATTTTTTGAAGGTGTTGGTCACTGCTGTGCATTTTCTATGCACATGGATGCAAGATTCTCTAAATGGTCCTTTAAGACTCAGGAGGCTAATTGCTATCCAGATCCATTCCCCTGGATATTATGACTGCAGAATGGTACCTGGGCCCCGCACAGGATGACAAGGATGATGCAAGGATGGCCTATAATGTTGCCGGTCCGCACTGTATCCGATGTACGATTTTGCCTAGCTGTTTTTTCGTAGGGTGCTGTACAAGTCCAGGAAAGTAAACCGTAACTAGGAGAACTAGTCCCTGAAAGCCTGCTGGGCAGAGTCCACCATGATTGTTGAAGACACGGTTCCTTTTTTGTGGAGGGAGTCCTGCAGCAGGAATCTTGAAGGGGAAGATCTCATGCGGTTATCCCCATGCTCCATCTCCCGTAATGTACAATAAAGAAACTTATTTTTTATACATTTGGATGCGGGAAGCTGACACATATTCCATCCCTGTCAGCCCAATGAGCTGCATGCAGGGTATTTCCCACCTTGCAGCTGCATATAACAAAGGGGTGGGCTGGCTGTGACATCATTGAATATGGCTATATTAAGCTCAATCATAAAATAAGCTACCCTTTTGTAAACATGCAGCTGTTGAATGGGAAATCTCCCACCTGCTGCTCATTGGCCCAGCAATACAGCTAATTTCTGAGTTTGGATTGAACACAATATTAAAAACTCTCTGTACCTGAGACAATGGTCATCAGGAGAAAAAGTTAGGGATCAACCAATTATCGGGATGGCCGATTATTGGCCAATATCAGCATTTTCCATCATGGTCTCTGTAAGCCGCGGCCATCTTTTTGGGGTCCAGAAGCCTGCAGACCCAGTGCGCGGGGGCGTGTGGCACACACACACACACACACACACACACACACACACACACACACGCGTCAGCAAGGTGCCAGGCCAGCCAGCATCCACCCATCCACAGCAAGGTGCCAGGCCACTAAAGCCAGCCAGCGACCACCCACAGCAAGGTGCCAGGCCACTAAGGCCAACCAGCCAACAGCCACCCACAGCAAGGTGCCAGGCCAGCCAGAAGCCACCCACAGCAAGGAGCCAGCCAGCTGCCACCCACTCATCACAAGGTGCCAGTCAGCAGCCATCCACCCACAGCAATGTGCCAGCCAGCAGCCACCCACCCACTTCAAAACTCAGGACAGTGTTGCGATGCCATATTTCCTATTGGCACTCCAAACATGGTGCGATATTTCTGTGATTGGGACACAGCACATGAAAATCATAGCAAAAAACGCAACGTCAAACATGCCTGGCTCAGTGGCAAAATTGGTTTGGTGCGTCTATGTACTCTCCTGAGGGAGGCCCATTCAAAATGAATGGTACCGCTCCAAAAAACATACCACATAATCACGCAAAAAAAGCAGCCTGGCTCCGTGTCACTCAAGGGAAGATATGTATAGTGGTATGAATAGATTAATTATGGTCGGGACAGAAAAACAAACATGATTCATCCATTTCCCTTACCACTGCATGCTATTCTGTTTAGAGGGCAATGTTTCTGAGAGAATCTCAAAGGGAATATATTCTGTTGTATTCAGTCTTTAGAGAGGAAGCATCATCATGCCAGCCTGGTCTACAGTTCTACAGGGCAGAGAGGTGCTCACACAATATTAACGGAGTGCCACATTCTCCAGGAATAAGGATTACCCACCACTATCGCCAGAAAAAAAAAAAAAAAAAACACATAAAGGACCCATGACATCACACTGCAACATTTTGCATATATATACTGGGAAAAAAAAAGGGGGGGGGGCAAGAGGGGGCTTTAGGGAAGGGGTAACTGGTTGAAATGTACATTTATACAAGATTATTTATAGGTAGTAACGAAAAACTGTTTCAGCCCCCGTTCACATCGGCGAGATTTAACATGCCAAATCGCAGCCTATTGCCGGCAACGGCACCGTCCCAATCGGCGTGATGCTGAAACCCCGGTCCAGAAACTACTTTTGGTGACTTCAGGGGAGATTTCAATAGACATCTGTGCATGAACCTACACAGATGTCTTTCAAATCGCCCTCGAACTTGCACTGAAATGCGGGTTTGAAATCATGTGTGTTCAGCTGAACTCGCACAATTTCATATCCGCTTAGTGTGAACAAGGGCTCAAGGAGTAGTACAGCCAAAGCTTGTTTGGCTGTACTTCTGTGTATCACAGCTGTGCAGTTCATTCTGCACTCCTGTGACCTGTTTTCAGCTGACGTCACAGAGCCGATCCAGGCTGGGGCAAGATAGTTACAAGAAAGACAGGAGAGCTGCTGATTGACAGTCAGCAGCTCTCCTCCTGGGGAGCTGAGAGAACCAAGCCATCGGCAATGTTCGATGTCTCGGTTCTAAGTGCAGAGATGCCGGGGGACCGATGCTGCATCCACCTAGGTAAGTACGATTATGGGAAAAAAGCAAAACCCATACTTCTCCTTTAAAAACACACAGCAGTGAGAGCACGTCTAAGCACATCGTTCAATGAATGCACATGTACACTAAGATGATAGGCCTTCAACAACTGCAACTAGTATTCAAAAAAAAAACCACCGACTATTTATGTCACCAGTTCATTGTTACTACATAAGGCGTCTCATGTTACGCCGCTGTTATTCTTTTGAGACTTGTGTAGTGCAAGCAGAAATTATTCAGGACGCAACAAGCTATAGCATATGCTATAAGGAATCAATATCAGTATGTGCCACCTGTCTTGGGGAGGCATGTGACGGGAAAGGTCAAAATCTTCTTTGTGATAAAATAAGGCTTCATTCACACTGAAGCTCTTAAACACTTTTCTCCTGGCAGAAGAAAAGCAGCTGCAAAAAAAGACCCCTAAGCCATGTTTTTTCAAACACGTTTAGGTGTGTCAACCACTTTTATTCGTTTATTCATTTTATTGGCCAGAATATTAATTTATTCTGGCCATTGAAGCGAAAAAATAAAAGAATAAAAAAAAACACACAAAAAAAAAAAGAAGCTCAAGCACAAAAAGTGCCCAATGTTAACACGTGTTTAGGTGCGTCAGGTTTTTTTCTGCAAAAATGCTCCTCCTTTAAACGCAAGAGTGATGTGATGTTCTTTTTTTTCTGCCTCTAAACGCCTATTGTGTGCATAGACACATATGTTAACATGCAGGGAAGTTTAGAGGAAGACAAAAACAAAAAAAAACCTCAGATGCCTGTAAAAGCAGCGTTTTTGCGCTCAAGTGTGCAAAAGGCCTTAAAGTGATTGTAAAGGCCCCTTTTACACTTGTGCAACTTGTCCTGCAACGTGACAAGTTGTTCCCCATGATTTCCAATGAAGACCATTCATATCTGTGCGACTTCAAAGTCGCCCCTGCACTACTTAATATCCCTGGGTATTAATGATGTGGCAGACTGCATTATCTGACAGACATGATCTAATAGGAATTTCAGCATACAAATATCTCCCCAGATCCAGCTTACAGTACTTGAATAAACATTTCCCAAACATCACAAATGCGCAGTTAAAAGGGGTTGTAAAGTCAGAAGGTTTTTTTAACTTAATGCGTTCTATGCATTAAGATAAAAAAAATCTTCTGTGTGCAGCAGCCACCCCACCAACCTGAGCCCCATCTCTGCCCAGCGATCTCCACAAGTATCTCAGCCATCCGTAACTCTCCTCCTGATTAGCTGAGACGTCATTGGCTAACCGACTTTGACAGCAGCATGAGCCAATCAGGAGAGAGAGGGGGGGGTGGGGCCAACCTGGGGCTCTGTGTCTGAATGGACACACGGAGCTGTGACTCGGCTCGGGTGCCCCCATAGCAAGCTGGTTGCTGTGTGGGCACTCAACAGGAGGGAGTGATCAGGAGAGCCGAAGAGGGACCCAAGGAGAGGAGGATCTGGGCTGCTCTGTGCAAATCCACTGCAACAGGGCAGGCTAGTATAACATGTTTGTTATATTTTTTGAAAAAAAAATATAAAAAGGGCACTCTACAACCACTTCAAACTCCAATTACAAGTACACGCGGTAGCCAAACAAAGCCAAGGCATAAAGTTAAACTCCATAAAAACTTTGTTGGAGAACAGAGGCTTTGGTACCCCGTAACATGCGTCATGCAAATAAGAAAAAAAAAACTTGCATAGTGTGATACGGTTTTAAAAAAGTAGTATTTAATAAAATATTAAGTTGAACACTAACATTTGGAAGAATGTAAAAAGGCTTGTGAATGGATACAGGTACAAAGAGCGATATGTGTAGGAAGATCCACCCACTTTTTTAAAACGGTATCACGCTATGCAAGTTTTTTTCTTATTTGCATGACGCATGTTACAGGGTACCAAAGCCTCTGTTCTCCAACAAAGTTTTTATGGTCCATATTCCATATCCTATTGATGTTTTGGGGTCAATCAATTGAGATGCATCCAGGACCAGCTGCCTCCATTGGGTTTGATTAACCTAACAAGCCTTTAGGACTTGGCTGGTATATGCCTCTCCAAGTCATTGAGATCTGGTAAGCCTCCTCCTATCTACGGTGGTGGTGTTTCTGGCTATCTTCCGATCTTCAGGGTTACACCGGTAGATTTCCACATATGTTTGATGGATCACATATATATTGGGACTTTTACATTATGTATTTGAGTTTTTGAACTTTACATATCACTAGAATAGTGACTTCAAATTTTGCCTTCACATGGTGGTCTTACACTTATGGTTTCAGTTATCATGATTTAGAGGCGTTTACGTATAGTAATACACTTACTTGTTTTGCATAATTAGCGCTGCACTTTTCCATATTCACATTAACGCTTTTTGTCTACAGCTGTGCTGGCTGCTAGTTTGTTATATTTTTCACAGAGCAGTATATTATTTTCATTTTTTCACTATAGCCTCGGCTGTATGGGCACTCTCCTTCCTCTTTGGCAGTCAATCACAGCCAGTGAGCCAATGAGGAGGGGGGGGGGGGCAAGCTTCAGCTCTATGTGTCTTATGGACACATCGAGCAGCGGCTCGGGAGTGAGCACGGAGCGGTGCTCCCTGGGCAAGCGGCTTTCTCTGGGGTAACCGTTTGAGGGGAAGGAGCCAGGAGCGCCGATGGGGAACCCAAAAAAAAGGGGATTGGAGCCAGGGTGGATATAAGTCAATGATTAAAAAAAAAAAAAAATTATAAAAATCTCTATCTATCTATCTATCAACACACAACTGTGACAAGAGGGGCCACTGGCTCTTACCCCTCTTGCTCCAGCAGACATTGTATTCTCCAGGCTGTACTTGCCGCACCGCCTGGACTTCAGGAGGAGGCATGTGCAGAGCTGAGTGACAGGGCAGCAGACAAATCGGCTTCCAGCTGCATTTGTGTAAAACAGCAGCCAGACCTCCTACTGGGAACTATGCAGATAGCAGTGTAGGAGAGGCTTTAACATCGCTGTTCTCACAGACATGAGGGAGATGAATAAAACAAGTCACACATGCAGCCTATTTGCCGGCAGTGCTGTGAACTGATGCCGACCCCTGCCCTGAATTCTCTCACTGGTTCAGGAAGTGTCCTCCTCCGTTTCCTCCTCAGGCTGTATCTGTCCCTCTCTCTCCGCACAGGACCGGCCCGCCTCTCGTGTGGCCCCCTATTGAATGGTCAGTCCGCCCCTGGTTCCCAAAGTGGCCGGTGAGTGTATACATCACATCCCTGCAATACATGTCTACTTCCTATTATTTTATCACTTTAAGACACCATTCACACTAAAGTGATTTCAGATGCAACTTGAGTTGCACAGAATCATATGACCGTGGAAATCACACTATATAACTGTGCTGAAAATCTGATCAAAAATCCGAACCTAGCCTAAACATGCAGGTATAGAAAAAGAATTGTTGATGTGCCAGAAATATTGTATATTCCTACATTCCTCTGACATAAGGAGATAAATGTTGTTGGATCATTTCCAGATACAGATAATTGTCTCCAATCCCTAGTAGTATATAGAAGAAAAAATATTTTTGTAGGAGACAGCCTTAGCTGCCCCTATAGGAATAGGATTTTTTGGGTAAACTGTGGCATCTGTATAACGAAGTAAGCACAGAATCATGAGGATTCATTAAAAATTGAATTTATTAATACAACTCTGTAATATATAATAGTATAAAATCACAAGATTTACATAATACATAATGAATTAATGATACTTGAATGTATTATTGCACAAGATGCTTGATTATGCAGGAGGCCAACATGTTTCGCAGTTTCCTGCTTCTTCAGGGCGTCGCATGCATCTGTAGATTCATCTAAATTGCATAAAACAACATTAGAACCATAATTTTTTTAGTACATAGCCAATATGTGTTTCCATGGAAATGTGTAAATGCTTAACCAATGAAAGATTGCAAGTTCTTTAAAAAGGGACAAGTATAGCGGAAAATCACAGTCAGGACCCAGTTAACAATATCAGCCAACTAAGATCATTACCCCATAGGAGCCAGATCCAAAAGGGTTGGATAGTGGGATGTTGGATCACGCAGTGGACAAAAATATCAGAAGATTTATTGCCAGTGCCAATAATCTAGAAATTAAAAAGATTTTTTGAAAAATAACCATCTGTTTAATATAAATGGGTCAGTAGTAAGATACTTATAGAACTGGACCCCCTCTAGGTGATTTCTGGTTTGTTTGCCACATATTTTGATACAACTGGGTCCTCGGAGAGAAAGTGCCAGTAATTTTCCATCAATTGACGAAAAATATTCTGGTGTGCACTAAATGTGGTAATGAATTTAGTTGTGGATTTAGTCTCTGGTATCTTTGTTCTAAAGATTAATGATTCTCGTGTATGCGGTTTGGCTCTTTGGTAAGCTTTTTTAAAAACCTTCCTGCTGTATCCTCTAATGATAAGTCGTTCATATACTGCCTTCGCTTCCTGATTAAAATCCTCCTCCTTGGCACAGTTTCTGCGCAGTCTTAAGTACTGACTGAATGGTATACTACGTACTAAGGGACGGGGATGCGCACTAGAATAGTGCAGAATTGTATTGCCCGCTGTCTCCTATCTATCTATCTATCTATCTATCTATCTATCTATCTATCTATCTATCTATCTATCTATCTATCTATCTATCTATCTATCTATCTATCTATCTATCTATCTATCTATCTATCTATCTATCTATCTATCTATCTGGCCTCCTGCACAATCAAGCATCTTGTGCAATAATACATCAGAGTATCATTAATTCATTATGTAAATCTTGTGATTTTATACTGTTATATATTACAGAGTTGTATTAATAAATTCAATTTTTAATGAATCCTCATGATTCTGTGCTTACTTCGTTATACAGATGCCACTGTCTCCCCAAAAAATCCCATTCCTATAGGGGCAGCTTAGGCTGTCTCCTACAAAAATATTTTTTCCTCTGACATGACAAGTTATTTTGAGCCTTGAATTATTAGCACGTGTTGTCAGCCCTGCCTACTTAATTTCTGATGGATTACAGAGAACACAGCCCTCTTCACATCTCCATAACTCCTTTTTGTACACATGCAGAAAGCAAAGGAAGTTATCAGATCACAAAAAAAATCTACAGGTATTTTTTAGTTATCGAATGGATAACAAAAAAGCAGACCAAAAAAAAAAAAATGGGAGAAGTTCATTGTTAGGGTGTACACGCACTTTAAATAAACAGCAAACTGAATCTGGTAGAAACTAGGATATCAGGTCTATATACCACTAAACACTCATTAAGGGCTTACTGACACTATAAGGTGTCCAAACGCCTGCTTTTTTCGTGCATTTAGGGCAAGCCAGTAATTTCAAATAGGATGCCATACACATGTGAAACAAGCAAAAAGGCAACATTTTTAAAATCCTGCGATACCATGTGTTTTGGTAGGCGCGACCACAAGTGCGTTTGCCAAATATGTGAAGGGTGCTATTAAGAACAAACTGAAATGAATTTTGCACATGTCCCTGCACCGCACCTGCAATTGACGAGTCCTTAATTTTAGTGAAATATATTTGTGGAACTTCACTCTCCCAATCAACATCAATTAGTTTTAAAGTGATACCAAAGTCTTGTTTTTTTTTTCTTTAAAAATAACAAACTTGTCATATTTACCTGCTCTGTAATATGGTTTTACACAGAGCAGCCCAGATCCTCCTCTTCTCAGGTCCCTCATCAGTGTTCCTGGCTCCTCCCTCCTGTTGCGTGCCCCCACAGCAAGCAGCTTGCTATGGGGGCACCCAAGCCGAGACACAGCTCTGTGTATCCATTCAGACACAGAGCCATTCTTCTGCCCCGTCCCCTCTCTCTCCTGATTGGCTAAGTGAGTGATTGACAGCAGAGGAAGCCGATGGCGCCACTGTTGTCTCTCAGCCAATCAGGAGGGAGTGTCCCGGATGGCCCGAGGCAGTTGTGCACATCGCTGGATAGAGATGGGGCTCAGGTAAGTATTAGGGGGACTGCTGCACACAGAGGGGTTTTTACCTTAATGCATAGAATGCATTAAGATAGAAAACCATCTACCTTTACAATCACTTTAAAGTGATACTAAAGTCTCCTATTTTCTTGCTTAAAAATAACAAACATGTTATATATACTTACCAGCTCTGTGTAGTGGTTTTGCACAGAGCAGCCTGGACCCTCCTTTTCTAAAGGTCCCTGTTTGGAGCTCCTGGCCCCTCCCTCCTGATGAGTGCATCCACAGCAAGCAGCTTGCTATAGGGGCAGCCGAACCGAGCCGCAGCTCCATGTGTCCATACAGGCTAGGCCCTGCCCCCTCTCTCTCCTCATTGGCTCATCGACTTTGATTGGCAGCAACTGGAGTCAATGGCGCTGCACTGCTGTCTCAGCCAATGAGGAGGGGAGTCCCGGGCAGCCGAGTCTCTCCTGCAATGTCGATGGATGGAGATGGGGGTCAGATAAGTATTAGGGGGGCCGAGGGGGGCTGTTGCACACAGAAGGTTTTTCATCTTACTGCATAGAATGCATTAAGATAAAAAACCTTCTGCCTTTACAATCACTTTAATCCTCATGCTGCTAGCATTAGTACATAGATAGAAAAGTATATCATTTACTTGTTTTAAACTTTTTTTTCCACATTTCTTCAACTACTTCCTGATTTCTTGCCTAGGCAAACAATGTCACACATTCCAGGAGTTTTTAGGAGGGGAGGAAGGGTTTTCTCAGCTAAGCACACCCTTCTATGTGCATGCTTGAGCTAAGGGCAGATGGATTTCAGGAAGTAAATGCTACATTTGCCCTAACTCAAGTTGGCCAGAAATGCTAGGAGGGTGTTTTACGAAGTGGTTTCTCAACAAAATAAAACATGGAGACATTAGTGAATGGGAGGAGTTTGTATTGAATTTTAAAAATGAAATAAAAAAAGTGTTTTTGGTTTGTGGTGCTCAGATACAACAATCAAGTTTTACTGAAAGTGTTCCTCGTTTCAGAGGTATTAAAAGTTTTATACTAGGACACAGCATGTCCTTACAACACATGCAGACTCAACGTGATTGCTACACCCAAGTTATGCTGTAAAAAGGTGAATGCAATTATAAAGATTGCAGTTGCTTTGCTGCATTTTTTAAAGATGACATTTTTAATGAAAAACGTTAGCTGCAAAATATTAATGTACGTCTCTTCCTCCTAAAGCAGATTTTTCAAGTTACTGGGAAATCAATGGATTTCTCTTTATACTCCTGAGAATTTCCCAAATTAGACCCCAAATGCAATACCTTGATAAGCTGGCCTTGAGTTGTTAAAATTCCTAACCGTGGGTGGCCTTTATGTCACTGCCCAGGCTCAACAGACTTCACCTGAAAAATGGAAGGAGCTGGGTGGAAATCCGTCGGGCAAACAAGGACTACAGCCAATCTACAGCAGTCACTGTTTGTGTATTCTGACAGCCCTGGGTGTCATTTGCAGAACACATAGCCAGCAGGGGAGATTCATTCAACCACACTGGAATCAAATACTTTTTCTCATTCAGCCCACTGGGGTGAAATCCAAAAGTTTGCAGCAGTCACCAAAACAGTTGGCAAGGGGATATCTTCTAATGGGGATACTTGTTCTACTGCCAAACATTAAAGGGGTGATTACAGCCCAGCTGTAGTCTTTGTAAAACAAAATAGACAAATTGAGGATACATAAAGAAAAAACAACTATTTTTAAAACACTCACTGTAGTTTTTATTGCATTGCACTTTGCTCCAGCCCAAAATTCGTTAGCGGGAGTGTTTTAGTAGGTAGCACAATTAATGCTGACTGGAGAGCAGAAGTTGTCTCAATGGAGCGGGTCAGACCACTGCATGCTCTCATGGTAAGCAGTTGGCTTTACCTTCAGCCAAGTGCTGGGATTAGGAATTTTGGACTGGTGCACAATGCAGCAGAAAGCTGCAGTAAGACTTTAAAGCGTAACTTTAGTTACTTTTTCAACGTTCCATCTATTAAAATCTTCTGCCCTTGTTGTTTACCTTTGGATAGTAAAACATTTGTTTTCTGCCAGTAAATACCTTGTACAGCCCACTTCCTGTTTCTTGTCTGGTAAAAAGCCTAGGCTTATGACATCATGCACAGCTCTCTTTCTCACTCTCGTGAGAGTTTGCCAGGAAGAGAGGGGGGATGAGTCATAAGAGGGCCAATGAACGCTGCAGAGCTGGAGATGTGCATCTGTGTAAATCCAGGAAGTGAACAGACAGCAGCTTCAGCTGCCCACAGTTAAAATGGATGCAGCCAGACTCAGTGGAGGGAGATTTCTGCAGCATATTTTATTTGGCAAGTACAGAATCACAGTATATATAAAATAATATGCAAAGTGGTTGGAGGGAAGCTTCAGAATGGCAAAGATGTTTTTAGTACAAATTATGTGAGCAGACTGCAGTTCCTCTTTTAAGTACAACTTCTTGCCCTCTCCCCATAATTTCTTCCTTATCTTTGTCAATGGGTTATCTACGAGACAAAAAAAAAAGACAAAACACACTCACAACTAGCAAATCCATGGTGTTCTAAAGTGACCCACCAGTCTGGTGCTGCCATCTTCTTCTGACATCACTGGGAGCCGGCTGTCCCTTCTGGATTCTTGCAGCTGCCCACCAATAACACTGTGGCGCATCATTAGGGGGATGTCTGCAAGAACCAGTTAGAGAAAGCCGACCCTTGATGATACGTATTATGCATTGTATAGTACACCAGGGCCTCCTGGGATGTAAGATATGGTTTTCCCGGGAAACTCCAGGCAACTGGATACTTTATTCACGACTAAGCCCTGTTTCACATGTAAGTTACATAGGTTGAATAAAGACACAAGTCCATCCAGTTAAACCTGAGTGAGTGTGGGTGCGTGTCTACAATTGTCCCTATCCCTGTACATTGTGTCTCATTAAGTTGCTCATCTATTATTTAAAAGGTACCCATATAACGCCATCAATTTACGCAGCGCTCCACACATACAGCGCACATTCACATCGGTCCCTACCCTCAAGTTTTGCAGCTTGAAGTTCAAAGCTTCAAAAAACACTCACCAACCAAAATACCATGTGTTTAAATTGTGCTTGTTCACATATGAGCACTCAGTAGCCTGTAGCTCGATGCCTGAAGCTCAAAAATGTACACAAGCTACTTCTAAAGCAGAATGAGGCATTTTTGGACCCAAAAGACTTCAATTGGAGCACCTGAAAAACACTTGAAAATTAGGGTTGTTCAAGCCTAAACAACCAGCTCTTCATCCTAGCAGCGTTCCTTGGTGAAAACAAAAACAAATCTGAATAAGCCTGAAGAAAAATATGAAAAAACGCCTGGAAAAAACAAACAAACACACTCCAAAATAGGAAGTAGGGAAGGTTCCCCCAAAAGAAGTATAAAAAAATAAAAATAAATAATAAAGAGTAATGGAAAGTGGGTGATCAGTGTGAAGGACTACTTTAAGTTACATTTAAAAGGCAATTTTTTTTCTTTAGTGTCAATGGACTACGATTGCACTAATCAGCACGTTCTTAGTCCACTGAGAACTACAAGCCATGGTGACAGATTCATAGATCAGATTTTAAATGCGATAGTGGCTGTGGGAAAAAGAACACCTGCCCGCTGTCACAGGGGATGGGGCTGCTTAAAAACATGTTACATCCTAAACACGAGTGCAACTAAGGCTCGGTTCACACTAGGACGACTTGTCAGGCGACCTAGTCGCCTGACAAGTCGCCTCCCGTTCTGTACAATGGAACTGTTCTAATCGGAGCGACGCAAGTCGCTCTGACTTAGAAAAAGGTTCCTGTACTTCCTTTGGGGCGACTTGAGGCGTCTTGCATAGACTTCTATACAGAAGTCATTTTGCAAGTCGCCGTGGCAGTCGTGTGCAGGTCGCCTCGCTGAGGCGACCTGCAAGTCGTGCCGCCCCTAGTGTGAACTGAGCCTAAAAGGTAAACTTAGCCTGTAAATGCACCATGAGCTGGTTTGTTTTGTTTTCCAACAAACTGCTACTGGACAAACTTATTGGCCAAAGACCAGGTTTGGTATGGTAATACTGTATCTAATAAAGTTTTAAAATGCTTAGTCCTACTAATAATGGTAACATACTATGCTACATATTCAAATCTTTCATTCATTTACTGTGCATACACAGTTTCGGCGTTTTACTATGAGGACTTATTTCTTTATGAAAGATAAAAAGGAAAAAACAAATGGATGTTCTCACAAGTGATATTTGCTACTGAATAATGTATAGGTTTTACAGGACTCTTATTGAGGACACCCTCACTAATTCATAAAAAGTATGGAAACCAAGAAGTCTTGGCGCTTTACACCTAGTTGTGCGATGGTGGCAGTTAGACCCCTTTCACACTGGGGCGGTTTGCAGGCGGTATTGCGCTAAAAATACCGCCTGCAAACCGCCCCTAAACAGCCTCCGCTGTTTGTTCAGTGTGAAAGCCCGAGGGCTTTCACACTGAAGCGGTGAAAAAAGTCCTGCAAACCGCTTCTTTGGAGCGGTGAAGGAGCGGTGTATTCACCGCTCCTAAACCGCTCCTGCCCATTGAAATCAATGGGACAGCGCGGCTATACCACGGCAATACCGCGGCTATAGCCGCGCTGTACGAGGGATTTTAACCCTTTTTCGGCCGCCAGCGGGGGTTAAAGCCGGACCGCTAGCGGTCGAATACAGCTGCAAGAACGACGGTACAGCAGCGCTAAAAAAAGCACTGTTGTACCGCCGACGCCCCCACCGCCCCAGTGTGAAAGGGGCCTTAAGGAGACACTTAATCTTTGATCAACGACTTGAAATGAAAAAGGCTTTTCTCTTAGCAGAGGTTACATTTCTTTTTAAACCACAAACAAAAAATCTAAACTTCTGAACAGGTTTACATTCCCACTTCAACATAAAGTGGTACTATAGGCAATTATTTTTTTCTTTTTGGATAGAGTAAGGAAGGGTTTTAAACCCTGTATGGTTATATTTTTGCCATCTGTGCCCCACTGGGGAGATTTACAATCACATCCTGTCCCATAGCCAAACAGGAAGTGAGTGGAAATCCCTGCAAATTAAGGGAACCTCTTAGGGTCGGTCACCCAGTGTCCCCACTGGAAGAGGATCCCTCTATTACTTTTCTGGGAACAACCCAAATGTGGGATTTTCTTTTGCTTGCATTGTCAATGATAATGGTAAACAGAACAAATAGAGAGTATGTCCCTAAACAGTGGCACAGACAGCAATGCAACCCTGACAGGTGTACTAATCCATTTACCCTCTCTCCAAAACGAAAAAAAAAAAAAATATATAATAATAATAATAATAATAATAATAATAATAATAATAATAATAATAGCTCTTGGCATATAGGGGGTGGATGAAAAATAATACTTACCCTATCCCTCACATCTGAACTCTTCTCTTTGATGCTTCATCTTATGGACAGGCCCACACATACAATGCAACACTATTGGCCCTTCTAAACAAAGCCCGTCCAGGCCACACAATGCTATTATAATGATATATAAATATGTTCAATCATATTACAGTAGGTTTTCAAGTGACATAAATAGTACCACAGTACAGCTTCTATTTATTGCCTTTCTTCAAAATGAATACATAAAACTGAAGGAGTTTGTTGAAATACAGTGAAATCACATGCATCTGCTCTTGTTGAATCATAACTTCCACACCTACAGAATGCTGTGTCATCCAAGAAATGCAAACACAATGTAACGCAGATACATAATGCTGTGAGCACACCTCTTACACCAAAGGCTGTGCTGTGTAACTAAATATAACCAAAGAATTATGCATCAGATCAGCCCACTTTTCTTTACAACAGGAAGATATACAAGAAAGGCATTTCCAAGCCCATTATATAAGCAGCTGCGCAACAGCATAAAGCCACCCGATCCCAGACTAATCATAAACCACTACATATCACTTTACATTATAAAGAGGTAAACTATTTTTTCTGCAGTTTTCCAGAGAGACAAATTACAAAGGACAACTGTGGCCTTGTTTTTCAGTCCTATTGGAAAGCAATGCTGGCCTCAAGAATTAATGGAGCAACAGCACGCATGTGCAGTTCATTGCGACCATTTTGCAGAGAAAAGTCTGTGCAGCCTGGAACGGACCGCATAGTAAAAATCACTGGGTCAGGTCTAAGCAGAAAGTACATTTAAAAAACAATAGTGGCAAAACCAAATTCCAAAGAAATTGGGGGGGGGGGGGGGAAACGACACTGAACACAACAGAAAGTACTTTGCCGAGTTAAGAGTATATACTTGAATTGAATTTTTGAAACCAGATTTTAGTGTCGGTTTAAGCCTTTTTTTTTTTTAATCATTTTCATTATTTTTAAAAGAAGGTGTACAAAACATTGCGGGGATAATACCCAAGTACAAACTTTCGCCTAGCCTTGAAAAGCAAAAAAACAAAAGAAACAAATGCGTCATACACTTTAGGGCAGGGTTCACACTAGTGTTGGATGCGGCTCACAGCAGGGGTCCGATGCATCCCTGTTCTCAGTTTCAGGAACGAAAACTGGGCCAAATTTCTCCCTGAATTCAGCCCTGAAACAGAGCCAAAGACGCTCGGGACTCTTGTGCAAGCTGCTCTGGAGCGGCCCCGGAGGTTTGTGAACCAGCTCCATAGAGCTGGTTACAATCCAATTCGCACTAGTGTGAACCCAGCCTAAGCCTTTTGAGACACAAAAGGAATTCTGTCTGTGGAAAAATAGGATTTTTGACTTCCCGTAAAATGCATTTCTTTGAGTTCATTGACAGACAGCCTTCTTTATTCAGAACCATAGGGTTATATCGCCCTCTACAGGAGTAGGACACTAGGCAGAAAAAAGACTTGGCTACGCCCATGGGCAGTCCTAGGTGATATACAGTTGTGCTCATAAGTTTACATACCCTGGCAAAAGTTATGATTTCTTGGCCATCTTTCAGAGAATATGAATGATGACACAAAAACGTTTCTTTCACTCGTGGTTAGTGTTTGGCTGAAGCCATTTATTATCAATCAACTGTATTTACTCTTTTTAAATCATAAACACAACAGAAACTACCCAAATGACCCTGAACAAAAGTTTACATACCCCAGTTCTTAATACCGTGTATTGCCCCTTTGACATCAATGACAGCTTGAAGTCTTTTGTGGTACTTGTGGATGAGGCTCTTTATCTTCTCAGAGGGTAAAGTTGCCCATTCCTCTTAGCAAAAAGCCTCCAGTTCCTGTAAATTCTTGGGCTGTCTTGCATGACGTTTGTGTTGTCCCCAAAGTGGCTCAATGATATTGAGGTCAGGAGACTGAGGTGGCCACTCCAGAACCTTCACTTTATTCTGCTGTAGCCAATGACAGATAGACTTGGCCTTGCGTTTTGGATCATTGTCATGTTGGAATGTCCAAGTACGTCCCATGCACAGCTTCCTGGCTGCTGAATGCAAATGCTCCTCCAGTATTTTTTGATAACATACTGCGTTCATCTTGCCAACAATTTTGACCAAATTTCCTGTGCCTTTGTAGCTCACACATCCCCAATCCACCTCTGTGTTTCACAGTACGAATGGTGCACCTTTAATCATAGGCCTTGTTGACTCCTCTCCAAAAGAAGCGTCTACGATTGTGACCAAAAAGCTCAATTTTGGTCTCATCACTCCAAATGACTTTGTGCCAGAAGGTTTGAGGCTTGTCTCTGTGCTGTTTGGCGTATTGTAAGCGGGATATTTTGTGGCATTTGTGTAATAATGGCTTTCTTCTGACGACTCGACCATGCAGCCCATCTTTCATCAAGTGCCTCCTTACTGTGCAGCTTGAAACCGCAACACCACATGTTTTCAGAGAGTCCTGTATTTCACCTGAAGTTATTTGTGGGTTTTTCTTTGCACCCCAAACAATTTTCCAGGCAGTTTTGGCTAAAATTTTAGTTGGTCTACTTGACCATGGTTTGGTTTCAACAGAACCCCTAATTTTCCACTTCTTGATTAGAGTTTGAACACTGCTGATTGGCATTCTCAATTCATTGGATATCTTTTTATATCCCTTTCCTGTTTTATACAGTTCAACTACCTTTTCCCGCAGATCCTTTGACAATTCTTTTGCTTTCCCCATGACTCAGAATCCAGAAAGGTCAGTGCAGAACTGAATAAAAGATGCAAGGGTCTGTCAGGAGTCCAGAAAACTCATTGACTTTTTATACACACAAACTAAATTACAAGCAAACAGATCACAGGTGAGAATGGTTACCTTTAATAGCCATTCAAACCCCTTTGTGTCAACTTGTGTGCATGTTATCAGGCAAAAAAATCACCAGGGTATGTAAACTTTTGATCAGTGTAATTTGGGTAGTTTCTGTTGCCATTATGATTTAAAAAAAGTAAACACAGTTGATTGATAATAAATGGCTTCAGCCAAACACTAACCATAAGTGAAAGAAAAAAGTTTGTGTGTTATCATTCATATTCTCTGAAAAATGTCCAAGAAATCAAATTCTGCCAGGGTATGTAAACTTATGAGCACAACTGTACACCCCCCTCTCTGCTATAGGCCTTCAGTTATGTAACAAGCAGTACTAGAAGTACTAACAACGCCATAGAGGGGCGGGTGCTGTGTCTGTCAATGAACTCAGAGAAACTGATTTTACGGTAAGTCAAAAATCCTATTATTTTCTTATACGTTCATTGATAGACACTGCCTTCTTTATTCAAAACATAGGGATGTCCCAGAGCAGTGCCAAACATGAGGGGTGGGGCAGCCAAAAAAAAAAAAAAAAAAACACAGGCCAATCAGACAACCTGAATCTCAGCAAGAACTGGAGCTCAACCTGAACAGCAACAAAAACCCCTTCATGAGGGAAAAACCCTCTAGACCGCAGCCTGCAGAACCTTGCGGCCAAAAGAGGCATCCACAGATGCCAGCACATCCATCTTGTAAAATTTTGTGAAATCATGCACAGACGACCAGGTGCCGCCTTGCAAACTGGTGTCACCGACGCCTGATGACGGAAGGCCCAGGAGGCACTCAGCACCCGAGTAGAGTGCGCCTTCACCAGGAAGGGAGGAACCCGACTCTTGATAGAATAGGCCTAAATCACAGTCTGTCTGATCCATCTAGAAATGGTCGCAGAGGAAGCAGATAGCCCCTTCTTTGGTCCGTCCGTAATCACGAACAGAAAGTCTGACTTCCGAAAGGACTTAGTGGCCGCCAAATACACCCTGATCACCCGTACCACATCTAAGATGTGCAAGGCAAATTCCCTCGGATGTTGCGGCCTGGGACGCAGAGAAGGCAACACAATGTCTTCATTTAAAGTGAAATCAGAGACAACCTTTGGAAGGAATGAAGGACAAGGACGAAGCACCACCTTGTCCTTATGAATCACCAGGTAGGGCGTGCGGCAAGCATAGTGCCGCCAACTCCGACACCCTGTGAGCAGAAGTAAATCGCCACCTTCTGTGATGGTGTGAGCAGGGGAATATCTCAACTATTTTCAAACGGAGGCTTCGGTAGAACCAAAAGTACCAGATTCAACTCCCACGGTAGCAAGGGAGATCGCACTGATGGAACCACATGTCGCACTCCCTGAATGAAGGCACGCACCGGGGGATGCAAAGCCAGGGAGCGTTGAAAGAAAACCGCCAGGGTCGACATCTGGCCCTTGACAGTACTCAAGGCCAAAATTCTTTTTAACGCCCCTCTGAAGAAAAGTTAAAATTCGAGCCACCGAAAAGGAACATGGGTGAAATCCCACTAGTTCACACCATGAAATGTACGCTTTCCACGTCCGATGATATACCTTCCTGGAAGTAGACTTCCTAGCTTTGAGTAGTGTCAGAATCACAGACACAGATAAGGCCCTATCCTTCAACACCTGGCTTTCAACAGCCATGCCGACGGTAAAGCAGGATGGAAGATTGGCCCTTGGGCTAGCCGATTCTCCCTGAGAGGCAGCCGCCAGGGGGCCTCTACGACCAGACACACCAGGTTGGGGAACCAGGACCGATGAGGCCAGTCCGGGGCCACTAGAATGACCGTAATTCCTTTGGCCTCAATCCTGCACAACAGCCGCGGTAAAAGCGAACTAAAAGATTTCAGTTTGTTGTTCAACTGAGTTGTACAGTTTATAGGTCACATTAAAAAAGGTGGAAAAAAAGGGTACTATCTGGGAATGTCACAAAGCAGTGATATGGGGAGAGCTTATCGCCCTAGGCACCAAACTGAAAAGGGAACGACAGGCAGACTACCACAGAGTCTTCTCCACACTTCAGCAAGCGGAACTCAAACACAAAACTGGGGGAGACCCCGAGGCCCTACAGGAACTAACAGAACTTAGGGAACTATTCTCGCGTTTACTAGAACGTCAGGTGAGGAGACAGCTGAGGTATTTATCACATAAGTAATATGAACATAGTAACAAGTGCGGCCGCATGTTGGCGAGAGCCTTGCGAGCGAAACAAGCCCAAATACATAAACTCCGCTCCTCCACAGGGGAAATTACGTTTCAGTCCTCCAAGATAGCAGCAGGGTTCAGAGACTATTACACCAACCTTTACAACTTAGATGTCAACATAACCCTGGATGCCAGAACAGCCAGACTAACGAAAATCCGTGACTACCTGTTAATGGACTGCCCCCCCCTGACTGAGGACCAACAAGCTAACTTAGAAACCCCTATCACTACTGCAGAGAGTAAATCCACCATCAAATCACTGCCCAATGGGAAAAGCCCTGGCCCTGACAGGTTTACTAAAGCGTACTACGCAAAATTCTCCTCGACACTCGCAAGCCATACGCGCAAATATATTAACACCCTAGCGAGAGGTTGCAACATGCCCCCTACGGCCCTCCTAGCACACATCGGTTATACCGAAAGAGGGTAAAGACCCCACAGCCCCACAGAGTTACTACCCCATATCCCTCTTGAATACTGACGTAAAGATACTGGCGAAAATCCTGGTAAACCGACTGAAGCAGCTCATACCCCACGTAATACAGGTTTCATCACAGGACTCAAGGCTAGACAACTCAATAAGAGCGATCCAACTCATACACTGGGCCAAGAATAGAGAGGACCCCCTCCCCTACCTAATACTTTCCACTGATGCCGAGAAGGCATTCGACCGCGTTGACTGTCCACGTTAGGGTTAGGCTCACACATGTTAGCCTGGATACTAGCCCTCTATTCAGAGCCTAGTGCACAGGTTAAAGTCAATGGCATTTTTTCATCTAGGTTCTCGATCAGGAACAGCACGAGACAGGGGTGCCCCCTCTCGCCCCTCCTCTTCGCACTGGCTCTCAAACCGATACTGCGCAGACAGAGTGAATACCGATATCAAGGGCCTAAGAGTAGGCACTGTGGAACATAAACTTTCAGCTTACGCGGACGACATACTGTTCCACTTGTCTAACCCCCTGATCTCATTGCCGGTCCTGATGCGGGAACTTCAATATTTCGTGACGCTCTCAAATTTTAAGATTAACTATAATAAATCTGAAATCCTGCCCATATATCCATCTACATCTATGACAAATAGCTTAAAAGACGCATTCCCTTTTACATGGACTAAAACCTCCCTACGCTACTTAGGTATACAACAGATAGTTTTGACACGTTTTACACAACAAACTACCCCAGATTACTAACTGCAGTCTGACAAGACTTACTCCACTGGACGAAAACCACCTTCACTTCTGGAAATATAGACAGTTACACCACTTTTTTGAAGTACATGGTAACTTTATAAGAGATATTACATTGCTTAAACCTTTTGAGAGACTGTTTGTAGCGGAGGAACCGATCCCACGCATGATTTCAGAACTTAACCTGCTGCTGGGGTCCTCGGCCTCCAAACCCATATGTATACATGCCTGAGAGAGAGACCTAGGAAAGGAATTCTCTGGGTCACAGCTAACACACCTTTACCAACTTACCCACGTCAAGCTCAGTAGACTCTAAAATGCAGGAGACAAACTATAAGCTATTGACACACTGGTATAGGGTCCCCTCAGATCTAGCACGGATATACCCAGGCGGCTCTGATGTGTGCTGGCGGTTATGCGGAGGCCAAGGAACCCTGTTGCACATGTGGTGGGAGTGCCCTCAGTTAGAAGCCTACTGGCAAGATGTTAGAGACCAGATCAAAGAAGTTCTTGGGTTAGATGTTCCCCTCTCCCCAGACCATTTCCTCTTGCATATCTCTCGCATGCTAGTCAGCTGCTACAAGAAGAGCGTGCTGCCCCACTTACTAAATGCTGCCAAACGGCTACTTCCTATATACTGGAAGAAGGCACAGGTAACGAGCAAGGAGGAGTGGATACGCAAGGTAAATGAGATAAGAGAAGCAGAGGAATGGGTTGCAAAGTAAAAGGTACTAGAGACAAACATACCGCCATATGGTCACTATGGACTGAATACTTTTCTGATCTCACCCATGTGCCTTCCAGCCTAGATATGTCCTTATTAAAGCTAAGGGACGCAACACTAGGCCAAGGAGACCAACCTAGGTGATAATCACCAGTATACTCCCTTAGACCAGAGCACAGACCACGCGCATTGCACATTCACTTTTTATAGGAAGGGGTGGCTACCTGGCGGCTGACTGTCCGGAGCAGGCCATGTGAGATCCTCATAAATTCCAGGTGAGACCCTGTCTTTTTTCCCCCCACCACATTACCCCCATCTCCTCTACCCCCTTTTTCTATGACCACTCTCTGCCCCCACCCTCTTTCTCTCTTCCCTTCTTTTCTCATCTTTTCTTGCTGTCATACTCATCCAGACTATAAAAATAAGTCACTTCTGGAGTCTGACTAGCTCAGCGGGGAGGTGAAAGAATGAATTATGATGGGGTACATAGTTTGCTTTTCCATAAATAATAAGCTTGCAAGCCACAAAACATAACCTACTAACAGATCATCTAGACTGAATAGGTAACAGAAATGCAATCATAATTCCTCAACCAGGAAGCTACAAATAAAGCCAAAATGACCATCAGAGTTTTATCGCACAATGTCCAAGGATTTAATATTACAATATAAAAAACTAAAACGCCAAAATTATTCTGTTACAAGAAACACATTTCTCAAATAACAAATCCTTGCTAGTTTTATTTACATGTTTGTACACAAAAAAAACTTAAAAAAGTATGTGTTGACCCCCCCCCCCCCCCAAAAAAAAAAGAAAAAAAAAAATGAATCCTGTTTCCTTAAAGCATGTTAAATAGCACAGTGTCTGTGCTGTGTATTTTGGCCCCCTGTATCACCTTAAATACCTGGCTGATCCTGACAGTTTCTACCCTCCCCTCTGTACATTGACCACGTAATATCAGGGCTGCTGAGCCCTGACACCATGGTCAGAGTACGTGCCTCCGTCATACACTGCTATCTGCAGCTCTGCCTGTGTCTCCTCTGTCCTCCTGCACCACCCCCTACCTGCCTGTCAGCTCTCACTAGCACCGCTCTGCTCCTCTGACCACTGCTTCAAAACTGATTATATCATCCCCTCTGTCACATAAAAAGCCGTGCCCTAGTGCCTGTGCTTTATTTAAAAAAAAAAAAAAAAAAAAAAAAAAAAGCAGATTTCTACCTGTTTTAAGAGTGTCTTCCAGCGATCACATGATTCCAGGCTCTCTGCTCCTCTCCGCCTCCCTGGCTGACGTCAGCAGGGGAATCACGGCCCCACCCGCTGGAGATCACACGGGGAGAGCTGAGAGGCTGGAGTCACGCGATCCCTGTAAGACACTGTTAAAACAGGTAGAAATCTGCTTTTTTTTTATATAAAGCACAGGCACTAGGATACAGGTTATTATGTGACAGAGGGGATGATATAATGATCAGTTAGTGGCTTAACAAACACTTCAACAATCTTCTGTCCTAAAATCTTATGTGCCAATCAGGACACCAGCCATAACAACTTTTTATTAGCAAGGTTTAAACTAGGCTAACTATATACAACTCCATTTCCAGCAACAAGAAAACTCCATTGTTGTGGGAAGGCATCCTGAAATTCTTTTATCACACTTGAACTTCAGTAACTTAAATTTGATTAAATTGTGGTAGGACAACTAAAACAAGCAGGTATTTTAGATTTCACACCCAATTATTGACACTTACTACAATGCTAAAAAGTCCCCTCTTAGGCTCCTTGTACATGGGGCCATCTAGGTTAAGTGCATCCCCCCCCCGCGTGTTAGAGAACCTGAGAGGTTCTAGCTGCAGGCAGCCTATCAAAGTCTATGGCAGGCTGTGGCTGGATGAACTGAATGCTGTACCGAGTAGTACTTGCTTTTAGGCATGCAAGGACTTGCATTCTGGACCTCCATCCCTTAAAGTGTCAAACTCAGACTATGAAAAACTCACTGCATGCTATACATGCATACTCACAAAGCCACGAACCCTCACCGCAGGTTGATATTGTGTAGACCAGCTGGTGTCCTCTACAGAGCATGCTCAATTTCAGTTGCCATTCTAAGCTCTTAATTTCCTTCTTTTTTGTATCGGTGCAGCCCACATGACTATACAGTCACACATGTGGGTGTATACACCAGTGGTAAATGACAATCCCCTCTATCCCTCCTACTGCTAAACATTATGGGGGAGGGATATAGCATGCTGATTGATTAGATTCACTACGAATCTCACAAAAAAATGCTTAGTTTTAATATAAGACAGTATTCAGTATATAAAATGTAATTGTGTATACCAGTAATGTAAAATAAAATTTAAAAAAAAAAAAAAAAAAAAAAAGAGCCTTGGATGCAGATGCCGTATGAAGAAAATGAAAGCTAGCGTCAATCAACTTTTTTTTTATGTAAATGAATTAAGGCAAATAACATTTTTCTCTTTGGGGTTTTCTTTTAAGATGCATTTATTTTATAAAAGGGGCCTAAGGCCAGGTTCACACTGGTGCACTGAGTTTTGGCCGCAGCACGGGTATATGAGCGGTTTGCATGCATTTTTAGCCATTGTGCCATTAACTACTATTAGGTTACGCCTTTTTGTGTGCTTTCAGAAAGTGCAGTCACAACCTAACTGAACTCAATTAGATCACAGCTAAAAAGACAGGTAAACTGTACACATACCTGCGCTGTGGCTGAAACACAGCGCAACAGTGTGAACCTTGCCTTAGTCTTGGCAACTGTCAACTTCTAAGGCCTCATGCACACTGATTGTTTTTTAAAGTGGCTGTTTGGAGTGTCCACCCTTTATTTTTTTATGCCCCTTAACGCACCTGCATGTTAGCCTATATGTCCATGCACACATAGGCATTTAGAGGAGTATAGAGGCAGAAAAAAAACCCCCACAGCCAGTGTGTCCAGGAGCAGCGGTGTTTTGGCACAAAAAAACGCTTGACACATGTAAATGTGTCTAAACGCGTGGTAACGCTGGACAGATTTAGCGCTTGAGTGTTAATTTGTTTCAATAGGCAGATTAAATTATTCTAGCTGATTAAATGAAGTAACACCCAAGCGCTTGACGCGCCTAAACGTGTTGGACATATTTACAAGCGTTAGGCATTTTCTTTCTGCCAAAACGCTGCTGCCAGGAGGAAAAGGAGTCTAGGAAATATAGCAAAGGGTCCAGTGTGCATGAGGCTTAAATATGTGATTGGTCTAACTTTACCGATTACTACATCTTATTTTTAAAGATATACAAATCTGTATATCTTTTGCTCCCATTGGGCATAGGGTCAGATAGTAGGCCTCGCACCTCCAGTATTTTAGTGAACAGGTTTCTCTAATACAATTGTCCCTTAAAGACTGAGGCAACCAAGACCTACTCTATGAAACAAACAAGATACATATTTAGCCTACAGAAGCTATACCATTTTGCAGTATTTTTGTGCTCTTTTTGTACTTACGTTGATGGGTGGGGATATTGTCCAGTCAGAATTGAAAATGTAGCCTTAAACGCTTACGAGGAACATGACCTAACATTTTTCATTCAGGAATTGAAACAGTATACCCATCTATCCCACTCCCTTTTGTTGGTAATGTGATAATCTGGGAACTCGTATTGTTTACATGTAATGCAGAGGAGGTTTTCCCTATAACAAATTGCCAGAAAAGAGAGTGAGGGGTATCTCTACAAAACCCACAAAAGGTTTTCTTTAAAATGAGGTGGTGCTCCTTATTAAAAAAGCCCGCTAATGTCAAAATGCATACAAAAGTGTCTTCAAAATAAAGCTGCTGAAAAAAAACGAAAAAAAACAAAAAAAAACAAAAACGCACACTTATTTTGGCCCCAGCACCCAAAACATCCTGGAGGTGCAGGTGACTTTACCGCGCCTTACTGCTGCCTCCTGTGAAAGCTAAGGGCTTTAAATTCTGGAAAAATACATTCCAGATCATTGGAAGGGTGCAATCATGCAGGTTTTTAGAGGGCTCAGCTTTCTCAGCAGGTAGCCGTAAGGCAAGGCGTTGTCACGTACGCCTCCAGGAAGCATCAGAAGCTGTAGCAAGTTTTTTTTTTTTTTTTAAATCTCCTTTGTAGACATTTTGACTTTAGGGGGCATGGGATTCAAAATAAAGCAGACCTTCCATATTCATTTTAAAGATTTCTCAACTGTGTTGCACAGCAAGGCAGTGAGTAGCAGTAGGATAGAGTAACTAAACAACAATGACTTAAAGTGTTACTAAACCTAAAAACGTTTACCTTAATGCATTATTGCATCAAAGTAAAAAACTGTTTTAGTTTCTCTGGGCCCCCCTTTCCCTGTATGAAGGGGAAGAGGGGGGGGGGGGGGGGGAGCGCTGTGCACAGCTGCATCTATTCTCCCCTCTTCCTCTTTACACAGCATTCGAGCAGCAGCCATTGGCTGTTGCTGCTGTCAAATCAGATGCAGTGAGGTGGAAGTGGGGGGCGCGGCTTCATAGACACACAGGTCGGGAGCGCACAGACTACTCCCCATAGTCAGTGGCAGGCTATGGTACTCCTAAAAAGAAGAGGAGGGGCCAAGATTGCCACCGAGGACCCCAGAAGAGGAGAATCGGGGTCACTCTGTACAATACCACTGCATAGAGAAGGCTAGTATAAAAAGGTTATTTTAATAATAATAATAATATTTGACTTTAGTAACACTTTAATTCATAGGATGAAATGATTGCAGCTTAAAATGGATGTAAACCCTCTCCTATACCCAGTGAAGTGAGCAGTCTCAGATGATACACAGAGATTAAATAAATCTCCCTACATAAGTTTTATTTACCGTATATATCTGCTGTCTTCAGCTTTTTACACTCTTTAGAATGTGCACATCATGTTAGAAATTTTTCTTCCTGTTCCAGCAGCACATAGGGGGTGGATGTGTAGTCTGGGCTTACACTGTGTGACAGCTGATTGGAGGAAAGGCACACACCTCCACTCCACATAAGCAGAGGAACAAAGAAACACGTAGAGCTGCAGTCTGAATAGACCAGCTCTCTGCTAATCTACTTCTACGCTCCCACCCAGACACAAATTTCCAGCTGCTTTATCTCGTGCGTCGAGAGCTTGTCAGAAGTTATCATGCTGATAACAGGAACGGAGCAGCAGAAATACACCACACTTAGAGCTTTTAGCCATTTTGAACTGGAATGCTCCAGATGTCCTGGGCCTTCAACTGGGAAAACTGGAAGAAAAACTGTCCCTCTATGTGGATGACGCATTATTATATCTAAATGATGCTGGATCCTCACTTCTGGCCGCCCTGCAGATCTTTGATACCTTTGGTACCTTTTCAGAAAATCAATTTTTCAAGTCAGTTCTGTTCCCTATAGATGAAGATGCTATTAGGACAGCCGCCCCCTCCCCCTGCGTTGGGTGGATAAATTCCACTATCTTGGGGTTGTAGTGACCAAACATCCCTCTAATTATTAAGAAAAAAAAATTATTCTCCCCCTACTGTCAACTCTAAAGACACAGTGTTCTTCCTGGGCTAATCTTCCCCTGAATCTAATGGGACATATCAATCTCATTAAAATGATGTTACCCAAATTCAATTAACTGTTTAGGAAATGTCCGATTTGGGTCCCCATTTCCTTTTTTAAAAGATATTGATAAGTGTGTGGGGTCTTATCTGGAATGGAGCGGTTCCTTGACTAGCACGATCCACCCTATGGTTTCCAGCCCCTCTCCCTAACTTCCAAATTTACTATAAGACAGCAATGTTGGTGAACATTCAGTGGTGGTTTATAGGCTCTAAATCTAATGTAGCAACATGTTTGGAGGCGGTTTGATTTGGGCTCCTTGGCTGATCTGCGTAATTTAACATACAGAGACCCAAGGGCATATGTAGTGGTTCCTGGTCCGACACAAGCTACATGGAGGGTATGGGTGGCAGCTAGGCTGCAGTTTTTATGTCCTAACCAGTGGTCACCAACTCAACCACCGTGGGGGAACCCTAGTTTGTCACAGTTTCATACCCTTCCAGATCCTCAAGTATAGCCAAGGTACGGAATTACATCTTTGGATGAGGTTAGGCCTCAGGGTGTATTGTTGTCATTCTCCAAGACTTCCCTCAAATTCAGTTTGCCCCACTGGATGCGGTTTCGGTACCTGCAGTTACGACACACCGCTAGGGCCCAGTTTTCCCAGTTGCCTCTCCTCCAAGCGGATCCTATAGGAGGAACTATTATCCCTTGGAGATCTAAGAAAAACCCTCTTGACATTATATACACATATGCTAGCGCTCAGGATATCAGTAAAAAGAAAAAATTAAAAATGGGCACAATGGATAAAAGTCCAGGGATAGGGAGTTAAGAAAAGTCTAGGTTGATCCGAGACAATCTGTCTTTAAAAGGTGGATGTTTGTAACATCTCAGGGATAAGACCAGCACTGAGGGCACACCTTTTCACATTAGCGAAGCCAGCTCTGGTAGACAAGACAAGAGAAGAAAAAAGCAGAAAAGCGCCTCTGAGTGCAAGGTTTAATGTGTACAATAATATGTTATCCAACACTTACCGTATATACTAGAGTATAAGAAGTCGAGTTTTTCAGCACATTTTTTTGTGCTGAAAGTGGCCCCCTCGACTTATACTGGAGTCAAGCACTTTTCTGCAGCAAAAAATTTCATTTTCCGAACCGACTTTGGGGCCTCGTATCTCAGGGCTACTTGGTGCTAGGAACCCCAAATTTGGTGTGCAAACCCAGTGGAACTGGTACCACAACATATCCAAAGCTGAAGTTCCTAGGACTAAGTGGCCCTGAGATACGGGGCCCCAAAAGCGGTTCAGAAAATGTCATTCTCTGCTGCAGAAAAGTGCTTGACATTTTCTGAACCAAATTTGGGGCCCCATATCTCAGGGTCACTTGGTGCTAGGAACCCCAAAATTTGGTGTGCAAACCCAGTGGAACTGGTACCATAACATATCCAAAGCTGGGGTTCCTAGTACCAAGTGGCCCTGAGATACGGGGCCCCAAAGCCGGTTCGGAAAGTGCTTGACATTTTCGAAACGGATATTTGGGGCCCTGTATCTCGGGGCCACTTAGTGCTAGAAACCCAAGCTTTGGATATGAATTTTATGGTGCTAGTTCCACTGGGTTTGCACACCAAATTTGGGGTTATTAGCACTAAGTGGCCCTAAGAAACGGGGCCCCAAATTCGGTCAACTGTGTCCATCTGCAGCAATGTCATTTCGGGACCCTTTGAGTTCAGAGACCCCAAATTTTGGCTGCAGCTAGGGGGCATCTAGGAACCCTTAACTACCGAGTTTGAACTTCTGGGGACCTATGGCTGCAAATGGGCACAGTGATTCTGCAAATGGGCATTGTTGACCCTCTTTTCCACTTACAGTAGCTGTGCATTTCTCCCCCTCGTCTTATACTCGGGTCAATAAGTTTTTCCCATTTTTTTGTGGTAAAATTAGGGCCTCGACTACACACGGTCGGACTTTTCGTCTACAAAAGTCCGACGGACGCCGACGGACTAAAGCTGGCTGACAATCCGATCGTGTGTGGGCTTCCCCGGACTCTCAGCAGACTTTTCCAGCCTCAAATCTGACATGCTTTAGATTTGAAACATACTTCAAATCTTTACGTCGTAACTACGCCGGACCCAGAAATCCGCTCGTCTGTGTGCTAGTCCGACGGACAAAAACCCACGCTAGGGCAGCTATTGGCTACTGGCTATCAACTTCCTTACTTTAGTCCGGTGTACGTCATCACGTACGAATCAGTCGGACTTTTGTGTGATCGTATGTAGGCAAGTCCGTTCGTAAGAAAGTCCGTCGAAAGTCCATCGAACAGGCTGTCGGACTTTTGTAGACGAAAAGTCCGACCGTGTGTACGCCCCATTATACTCGGAACAACTTGTACTCGTATATACGGTATATAGAAGGGATGACAAGCTCATGGAAGGTGAAATCTCCTAGATCGGTCTCCAACGTCTCTGGCGTGTCCTGTATGAGCGGAGTGTCCAGCTGCAGTAACCACAATGTCACTGGAGGAAGCCGGCTAATCCTCTTGGTGGCTGGAGGAGATGGATGTATTCCACAAGCCCATGAGGGTGTGACGTCACCGGAGTATGGGAGAAACAATGCGTTTCAGAGCATGCGCGAGACTTACACAGAGCACTGGACTTGGACACTTGAGAAAGGAGCGCACATGCTCCGTGTGAGTTTCGCACGTGCTCTGAAACGCGTTGTGTTTCTCCCATACTCCGGTGAGCTCACGGCTTGCTCACAGAGCGGAATACCTCCATCTCCTCCAGCCACCAAGAGGATTAGCTGGCTTCCTCCAGGAACATTGTGGTTACCGCAGCTGGACGCTCCGCTCATACCAGGACACACCAGAGACGTTGGAGACAAATCTAGGAGATTTTACCTTCCATGAGCTTGTCATCCCTTACTTCTATGTAAGTGTTGGATAACATTATTATACACAATAAATCTTGCACTCAAGTTGCTTTTCTGCTTTTTTTTCTTCTCGCGACATTATATGGTGCACTTTTGGGCACTGACTCCCGAGAGGTGAACAAATTGTGGGAGGCATGGCACACTGATATACTGTCACTGGACAAAGGATTGGGAAGACTGCCTTGAGCATGGTCCCAAACTAGTCATTACCTCCAGGGCTAAGCTTATTCAGGCAAAATTCTTACATAGAATCGATTACACACCCACAGAAATGAAATCGTATTTTTCCAGAAAAAGACCCTACCTGCCCAAGATGCAGAACGCATGTAGGAACATTTTTCCATATGTTTTGGGAGCGTCCAATTATTTCATCCCATCGGTCAGCAGTGTTCACCGAAATTAATCTTAGGTTGCAATTGTCCCTTCTGGTGTCGCCGGAGTTGGCCCTGCTGGGGGTTCATGAGGATGCCCAGCGCTCTCACCATTCTAAACTGTTGATTTCCTACCTCCTATTCTATGCCAAAAAGGAGATTCTCCTGAAATGAATCTCGCCATCCCCTCCGGCCATTTCCTCCTGGGAAGCACTGATGGATGCAGCCCTACCCATGTATAGGATCACATACATGAAAAGAAGATGTAAGTGGAAGTATGATAAAGTGTGGGCTCCTTGGAACTCCACCTGAGGCGCTCAATTTGGTATACACGGTATTGTACCATGTTTGGAGTCTGGTGTGTTGGGTTGGGGAGGCTTGTTCCTCCTCCCCTTGACTCATCACGTTCTCTTGACCTTCCTTTGCTCTCACACCTGTCTGGATTCCCCTGGAATAGATTTTTTGATTGTATTATCTTTTATGACCACTTGTCAATTGTACCCTGTGAGTCACTATATATTATATTACCCGTAATGCTTTACTTTACGATTTTTTTAGTTTCAATAGTTATTTGGAACTATTAAGTGTTATTGGAAACTCGCTAGGTGTTTCAATAGTGTTATAAGGCTTGCCCATAAACAGTTTGCTAAAAGCAAGTGATGTTTCCAATGTCTACAGCATGATGACAAACATTTCTAACAATTTAAATTTGATGGATAACTATCTGAGGATACAAAAAAAAAAAAAAGAAGTGCAGCGCTAAATAACTAAACATGAGAAACAAAGCAAAAAACACAAAAGCAAAAGCAAAAACTGAAAAAAAAAATAATTGAAAAATTGTGCAGTGTCTAATCAATGGAATCCAAAAGGTGATAGTAATGCAAATGAAGCCCTTCTAAAAAGAGTAGTCCCATCCACATAAGCCCATGTTGAAAAGTAGAAAGGGAACACCACTTTGTGCACCCTCACCATCCACTCAAAATTCGCTTACTAGATGGGATTGATTTCCAAGTTAGAAGAACTCAAAATGCGCCTGTATCACAGAAAGGCATGTACAGTTATGGCCAAAAATATTGGCACCCCTGCATTTCTGTCAGATAATGGCATTCTTATATTTAGTTTCTTTTGTTGGTATGACACAAAAAAGCGGAGAAAAGAAAAGCCAAATCTGACACATTCCACACGACTCCAAAAAAGGACTGGACAAAATTTTTAGCACCCTCAATTTGATATTTGATAGAACGACCCTTAGAAAAAAATTAATTAAATCAATCGCTTCCTGTAACCATCAATGAGCTTCTTATACCTCTCTATTGGAATTTTGGACCACTCATCTTTCCCCAACTGCTCCAGGTCTCTCAGACTGGAATGGTTCCTTTTCCCAACTGCTGTTTTATGATCTCTCCACAGGTGCTCTATGGGATTTAGATCTGGACTCATTGCTGGCCAGTTCAGTACTCTCCAGCGCGTAAACCTTTTCTGGGTGCTTTTTGTCATTGTCCTGCTGTAAGACTCATGACCTCTAATGGAGACTTCTTTGGTAGTCTTAAGATTTCATAATGCCATGCACACGGTCAAGACATCCAGCGCCTAAGGCAGCAAAGCAACCCTAAAACATCAGTGAACCTCCACCATGTTTGACTGTAGGGACCTAATTTCTTTTTCTGAAAACAGTAGAATGATGGTCTTTACCAAAAAAGCTGCAATTTTGTTTCGTCTGTCCACAGCACATTATCCCAAAAGGATTTTGCCTTCCTCAGATAAGTTTGGCAAACTCTGATCAATTTTTCTCTGTTGTCTATGTCGGTTACAATTTTTGTTCTCAAATCCTCAAAACAAATCTTTGCTGCTCTCTCTTCTCCATGCTCCAGTGTGGCACACAAACACACGATATAAAGTTTGAGTCAATTTTTCACCTGGTTGCCAGTGTGATTTCTATATTGTCAGCACCTATTAATTGATAGACTAGTTCAATCACAAATTACAGGAGCATCACAAAATTTGGAATGCAATATTTCTTACAATTTTGAGAAGGTGCCAATAATTTTGTCCAGTCCGTTTTTGGAGCTTTGTGGGGAATGTGTCAGATTCGGCTTTTCGTTTCACCAATTTTTGCATTATACCAATACAAACAAAAGAATAAACTAGAGAATGCCTAGACATTTATGATTGCAACAGTTTTATTGCAAAGTGGTGCATTATCTGACAGAAATGCAGGGGTAGCAATATTTTTTCCTACGACTAGCTCCACAGCAGCATTGGGTCTATGCGCTCCAATACTACTCATCACTGGCTCAGGGTTGTGTTGGAGGGTGGATATTTATTTTTATGTAAACTGAGGATGACTGGCTTTTCTCTTCAGTAAACAAGAGTTAAAGTGGTTGTAAATCCTTTTGTGTGACATTTACCTATAGGTAAGCCTAGAATAAGGCTTACCTATAGGTACTGGAAATATCTCCTAAACATGCTCTGTTTAGGAGATATTTCACTTGTAGTAAACCAATCATTATTGACGCATGCGCTGTGAAGAAACGGACCACCATGCCGTTTCTTCCCCCAGCGTGTGCCGTGACTGATGGCTCCCGCGCGCATGCACAGCAGTGACGTCACGCGGCTCCGGCCATTCACAGAGCCGGAGTCCGTGGCCCCGGAAGAAAGAGGGGCGAAGATGGGCGCGGCCTGCACAGGGGACAGTGTGGGCTTCGTTTGCAGGTAAGTGTCATATAATGGGCTACTATGCAATGCATACTAGCCCATTATGCTTTTAATTTGCAGGCCTTGCAGGGAGCAAAAAAGGAAGTAAAACCCATCTGGGTTTACATCCTCTTTAAGGATCTAAAATATTATACATATGCTTATATCAGCATTGGAAGTGGTCGAGTGACCCGATTCCTGAAAAGGTCATGAGTTAAACTGGAGATCCAAGCCCAATACCTACAAGCAATGCAAGGACCTGTGCCAATTGGCTATGGACTTGTGTTGATTGCATTGGTTTGACATCAGTTTCAGAAGCTTCTGAGATTATTCAAAATTCATAGACAGGTGCATTTGACCTGAACTCTGCAGCTGAACTCTTTTTGACTTGCATTTGACTTGCTTATGTTGGTTTTGAGTTCCCATAGATTTGTATTAGGATACAAAACCTGCTTAAAGTGAACAAACGCCTTTGCTACAGTAGAGCAGCGCATGTCCTGAATGATAATGATCACTTGCATGCAAGCACTTGTAGGTTTCGTCTTCTCCATAGTGAAAAGAACAGTTTCTTCACTGCACATGCCCCTTATACTATACATGTCAGTCAAGCTGGGACGTAAAGGGTCACAGTGGTATACAATCTAACGATGGACCCACAGATCTACCTCTTGCAGGGTTGAGGGATCTGCTGCTAGTTCATGAGCACGCTAAACTGCTCCAAAGCTCTCACACTGTGCAATTAAAACAGCAAAAAAAAGTACTATACAAAACCAAAAGGAAATACGCTGTCAAATTCAATAGTGCTTCAAAGAACTGTCACCACAAGAACCTTTGCTTTACGGTAAGGCTACTAAAGGAACACAAAAGAAAAATAGAAGTGATCTGAGTGCGATTTTTCCCATGTAACAATCTGCCTGATACGGTTTAAACAGATTAGACCCTGCTCACTAACACAAAAAAAGCAGATACTAAAGGCCACTGAAGCGAGAGTACAGTATGGTACACATCACCTTTTGTTCTAATGAAAGCAGTTTCTGGGGCTGTGCCGCTGTAAAGAAACTCTTTGTCAAAGCACACGACCAAACAATTACAGCCTGATAAAATTCTCTCATGGCCAGAATAGAACTGTTACATTTGTCAGGAGCATCAAGGGTCACCAGTCTATTCAGCTGCTAAGGAATTTAACCCATCCAAAACACATTTACATTCATTCCACTATGGGAAACTAGGGAGCTGGGCTGTAAACTTAGAAAATTCCCTGGATTAAAAAAAAAAAAAAAAAAGAAGAAAGAAAGAAAGAAAGAAAGGAAAAATGTTGCCAAAGTAATGTTTTTATTTTCTCTGCTTAATTGATTAAAATAAAAGAGGGAAGCATCCTATTGGTTGCTATAGGTAACACCACCATACAAGATGATTTTTCAAGCTTCCACTATGAAAATCGGAGAGCACATGGGATGAATGCTATAAAAGTTGACAGCGAATGCTCAAATATAGGACCTTCTGTCTGTTGAAAAGAAAAAAAAAAAGGAAGTACTTTGCAAAGCACATTTCTCTGAACTTTATAAGAGTTCAAACTTTTGTTCATATATAATCCCCGTTCTGCACACATTTAACACCATTGCCCACATCTCTACAGTGTGTGAATGATGACTCAGTGAGCCATAATAGTCCAGAACTGCAACACTACAAAGATCACCATGAACCGTGTTGCCATATTTGTATCTCTTTACCTCAAAGCTTTATACCGCATTTTTGCAGTGGCACCATTCATTTGAATGGGCCTCCCTCTGTTCCAAAAACATGCTAAAGAAGCTCAAATACCAATTTCTGGCACTGAGCCAAGCGTGTTTTGCCATGGCCAGTTTTTTGTGTGTTTTTGTCACATGACTGCTACCCGTATTTGGGGTGCCATTAAGAAATAATTACTGTTTGCGTTTCTGCTACGCCCAGTTGTGAACAGGGCATAAAAAAACAGAACTTATTTCTCTCATATGAATTATACTGGAAAAGGATTGTGTGATGAGTCATGCATACCAGACAATTGTTTAAGGATGAGCAGAACTGAATGTTAAAAACACAAACTAGCTTAACCACTTCCGGACCGCTCACTGTATATATACGTCATTTTTTTGAAGATGGATATCTCGGTAACGGCAGCAGCTGCTGCCACAACCGAGATATCCATCTTTACAGTGAGCGATTCTCTACAAGATAATGGTGGTCTCAGCGGCGGGTTCGCCGCGAGATCACCGTTATCGGCGGCGGGAGAGGTGCCACCCCCCCTCCTGCCGCTCTCCCGCACCCTCCGCCGCTTACTGGAGCCGTCGGTAACGGCGGAGGAGATCGGGTCCTGTCAGTGCTTCGGTATAGAGACGAGTGAGGCCAAGATGGCGCCCACCCGTCTCCATACCATGTGACGGCCGGAGCGGCGTCATAACGATGGCTCCGCCCACTCTCTTAAAGGCACAAATTTTTTAAATGTCATTTTTTTAAACGACTTTTTTTTTTTTTTTTTTTTTTTTTTGCATTTTAGTCTAAATATGAGATCTGAGGACTTTTTGACCCCAGATCTCATATTTAAGAGGACCTGTCATGCTTTTTTTCTATTACAAGGGATGTTTACATTCCTTGTAATAGGAATAAAAGTGATCCAAATTTTTTTTTTTTTAAAACAGTGAAAAAATAAATAAAATAAAATAAAATAAATAATAAAAAAAAAAAAAAAAATTTTTAAAGCGCCCTGTCCCGACGAGCTCGCACGCAGAAGCGAACGCATACGTGAGTAGCGCCCGCATATGAACACGGTAGTCAAACCACACATGTGAGGTATCGCCGCGACCGGTAGAGTGAGAGCAATAATTCTAGCCCTAGACCTCCTCTGTAACGCAAAACATGCAATCTGTAGAATTTTTTAAACGTCGCCTATGGAGATTTTTAAGGGTAAAAGTTTGACGCTATTCCACGAGCGGGCGCAATTTTGAAGCGTGACATGTTGGGTATCAATTTACTTGGCGTAACATCATCTTTCACAATATAAAAAAAAATTGGGCTAACTTTACTGTTGTCTTATTTTTTTTTTCAAAAAAGTGAATTTTTTCCAAAAAAAGTGCGCTTAGAAGACCGCTGCGCAAATACGGTGCAAAAAAAAGTATTGCAATGACCGCTATTGTATTCTCTAGGATGTTAGAAAAAAAACAATATATAATGTTTGGGGGTTCTAAGTAATTTTCTAGCAAAAAAACCTGTTTTAAACTTGTAAACACCTAAAATCCAAAACGAGGCTGGTCTTAAAGTGGTTAAAAGGCAACACAAAGAAAAGGAACTATAAAAGCAGTCGTAGGGGCTGACCAGTAGTGCAAGATGTGTATGCATCAACCTATATTTATCAGTCTTGATGTAAGCACTGCATCTGCATTCTTATGTTAGTACCAATTATGCTATAAATTTATAAAGTTTATGTAGGAACATTTAGTTATGATTATAATAGACAAAAAAGGCAAATATTGCATACTACTTTACCAAACAATTTCAGTTTATATTTATTAAAAAAAAAAAAAAGAAAGACCTATGCATTGTTCATTACATTACTCACTCAATGTATAACTAAAAGGTAAAAGTTATTTTTTAGTTTTGGATAGAGTGGAGCTGGATTAAACCCACTGTCAGTTGTTATTGCTGTCTGTGCCCAGAGATTTAGGCCCCTGTCGCACTTGTGCAACTTATCCTGCGACTTGGGACTGCAAAGTCGCATCAAAAGGCATACCCCATGACTTCCAATGGGTACTGTTCATATCCATGCAACTTCAATACGCGGCAACTTCAAAGTAGTCCCTGTCTGCATTACTTTGGTCTGACTTTGATGGGGCTTGAGGTCCATATACCTCAAGATTACATAGGCATTGCCTGAAGTCGTGCGACTTTCAGGTTGCACAAGTCTAAAAGGGGCCTTACCTTCTCTATTTGTCATGTTTACCATTATTATTGAAAGTGAAATTTAACAAAAAAAAAAAATCCCAAATTTTGGGTTGTCCCCAGAAAAGTAATAGAGGGGAACACTAGTTCTGGTGCCCCTCCCAAGAGATTTCCTTAAATTTGCAGTATTTCCTCACACTTCCTATTTGGCTGTGGGATAGGAAGTGAAGGGAAATCTCCCCAACAGGGCAAAGATGACAAATATAAACCTTACACTGGTTGGTTATAACACTCCCTTACTCTATCCAAAATGAAGAAAAGAAAAAAGGTTTTGCCTATAGTTCAATTTAGATTTTACATAAACTAAAGAAAATCAGGGCTACTTATAATTGTGCTAAAGTATTGCAAGCCCTAGACCAGTTATTTTAGTGAAGAGAAAAAAAAAAAAAAAAAAAAAAAAAAAAAAAAAGGAAGGAAGAAGAAAAAAAAAAAAAACACACACACACAACACATATTTATCTCATTCCTAAACAATAAATCTGCTCTTATATTTAGAGCATATAATCTATTATGCCATGAATTGGCTCACAGGTGAAATAGTTTAGCAAGGCTAAGAAAATTAAGGAAGAAGTAGTTTTTGTCTGATAAGATTTTGCCGCCTGAGATTAAAAAAAATTGTCCCACAATGCCCTAGGTTTAAAGACAATTTTGTAAACTTTCCGGCCAGCTACATAAAAAAAATAGCATGTGAGAGTTGTATGCTTAATTAAAATGCAGTTTCGTGTTGCTTGGTACAAAGGGTCAGTTGTAGGTTATGTGTCATACCAGGGGCAAGTGTCAAGGAGAGACCCACCTGGGGAGCTGGTATCACCCAACCAGCAGGAGAAAAAGTGCATTAAAAACGCTACTGCACCACTGAAAACAAGCCCTGGCCCTTTTCTTAAGGAGTGGGTTTTTTTGTGCTACTGCAGGAGATTGTTATATTAGACTAATGAGAATAACCTCACGGGGTATACTAAATTACGAAAATTTGGCACAGACCTCTTAAATGTGTGATTTTCAAGTGCGTAAGCTCCCATTGTAGTCGGGGGAAGACTGTTTCTACTCCTTGAATAAACTGCACCACAGTGCAATTGTGGAAGAGTGATTGCTCAGCTAGCATTAAAAAAAAAGAAAAAAAGAAAAAAAAAAAAAAAAAAAAAAAGTTGCTTGTGTAGCCCTAATCTAACACTTTCTGGGGCCAGCCTATAATATAAAGGATCACAAATTAAAATTTTTTGAGAGATTAAATTTATTGTGAGACTATTTTCTTTAAACTGTTCTGGGTAATTTCTCCATCTTTTACACCCTTCCATCTCAGACTTCAATACACTGGAAAACTAAACTAGTTGTAAACAAAAAACAAAAATGTAAAATGAAAAAAACATTTGTTTTCACAAACTTTAGGCCTCAGGCTCGGGTTCACACTGCTATAACGGCACTGTCGTACGACTTTGCCCTACGACTTCTTTCCGACTTGGATGCTATTTAGGAGCCTGTACAAGGGCTGAAATCACACCAGAATCGGCCTAAAGTAGTACAGGAGCCTTTTCTAAAGTCGGAGACACTTGTGTAGCATCAGTTAAGACGGCTCTCATAGGGAAACATTGAATTTGACATGTCATGCAACCAGGGCTGCTGCAAGTATTTTTGACACCCTAGGCGAAACCTAATTTTGCTGCCCCCCGGCTCCACCCCTGACTCCACCCCCTTTGCCCTGCTCATGTATACCCCAACTACTAGCACCTGACTGAAAACTTTTACTCACCAGGTGACTACGGTCTGACTCTGACTGGGGCTCACCTCTGCAGCTGTATCTGTACTCTCTCTGCATCCGACAACCAACGTGACCCTGCTGCCACTGCGAGGAATCAACAATTTTAACGCTGCCCACCCTCAGTGAGTCCAGGCAGGCTCCACCTGTCACCAAGCACGGAACGCTGCCAGTGACTCCACTGACGCTGCCATTGTTCCAGTCAGAGGACAGGCAACACCAGGAGGAGGGAGAGCAGAACAGCCTACACAACGGGGGGTGGGGGGTGTCAGGAATCGTGCAGCATATATGGACACTGGGCAGAGAGGCAGAGGTCACTGGCACTGATCATCAGTGGCACGCAGCGGTGCAGGATGTTTCCTTTCTTTCCTTCATTCAGCGACAGTCGGCCGAGAAACAGACAGACACAGTCCTCACTCCTCTGCCGCCGCGCCTCTGACACTGTATGAAGGGACTTGGGAGCGGCTGCCTGTTGTGTTGAGATTAGTTGGCTGCAGAGAGAGGGAGTAGGATCACAACTGGCCGGGGCACCATAGGCGTGTGCCTAGTAGTAGCGCCGGCCCTGCATGCAACTTGAGATCTCAAAGTCGGATCCCATGTCACAGCAGTGTGAACAGAGCCTCGCACACACTGTTTTTTTTTTGTAAAGGCTGTTTATCCTAACAGGAGAAAATCAGTGTTATAAACTCATCTAAGCTGCATTATTTCCAACCAGTTTAGACGAGTTTAGCAGTGTTTGGAGTTGGGGAGATTATTTCACTGGGCAGAATTTTAATTTATTCTGGCCATTGAAATAAACGCTGAAGTGCTAAACGCGCCTAACGTTTAAGCGCATTTAACAGCATTTGTGTACCTCTCCCATCCCAGATGAAGGTTCCATATTGTACATAGTGTTTATCACTACAAGCCTGGTCGACTTAAGGAGTATATGCCCCCTTAAATCCACTATTTCCAGTAAGCCTTCATGCAATTGGTGGTGGACTCCGCCGAGATTTTCTTCCTTTTCCAACATTCCCTTTCAACATGGCTCCATTGGTGTTATCTGCCTTGAAGATGGTTTAGAAATGTTGTTCCATTGATATTTGATGCCAATCATAATTCATGTGGTGGACTTTATTATATCATTTTTTTAGTTTTGATACACAATATTATATTTCACATTTTAATATATCTAAGCGCCACATTTTTTTTCCTTTCGATACGGTGCTGTTTGTCTTCGGCTGTTCTGGCTGCTTTCACTTTATTATATACACACAGCGCAGTATATGTTTTTGATATATTTATGTGCTTTAAAAAAACTAGCCATATCCATACAGCTGTTGAGCTTACACTGGTTTATAGTGGACACAATATTTGACCTTTCAGCTGTTCTGCAAAATGGGCAGAAAATTAAAAGAAATCTAAAAAAGGGACAGACATAAATTAGCTTAAGGTTTAAAATGCTGCTTTACACAGAGGAGTTCAAATTCTACTTATTTTCATTTATGATACAACTCTTGACTTACATGAGGGTTCAAGTCTCTAACCCAGTACTGTTGGTCTAGGTGTCTTAGTACACTTGCATTTAAGAAATCTTTTTCCTGAGACAAATAAGGAGGCTGCCATTGCTGTATCCAAGTGGTGTTCAAATTACCTGATATAAGGACCTCAAGTGCGCACATCACATTCAGTTGTTGGAGCCTGGAGACATGCATTAGAAGATAATCATGGGCTTGAACAGTTTAGGAGGTGTAGTGCACTCCAAAGTTGTAAGGTCAAATCCTGACAAGCTTTATATTGAACGAATGTGTGGCACATTCATCATAAATCTTTATATGCAGAATAGCACTAGCACATTGCGAGCTTCATCAAAAGTCCTTTATGGGCTCAAGTAGGGTTGCCACTTTTTCTTCAAGCCAAACCCGAACACTTTAGTGGTGCACAGTACATTTTTTTTGTTTTTGTATACACTATAGGATTATAAACAGAACTGGGACACCTTTGGGCACTCCAAAAGGAATAGTAATGTGACGTGCATAGTGCCCCCTCACCCCTAGGTCAAGCCCTGTTCAGAGCCACATTCCTGTCTGAATAATGTTTCTGGGTTTCAGGTGGACTGAAATCCTGACACATGATTCAAAACCCTGACTGTCCGGGTGAATCCCGGACAGGTGGCAACCCTAGGCTCAAGCACATGGCCAACAAAAGGTTATCAGGCATGTTTTTTTTTTGTAATGGATCTAAATGCAGTGCTATTGTTTTCTATAGACTCACGCACACAGTGGGTAATAAGTAAACTTGCATGGTGCACAGATCCATAAAATCAAAACATAAAAATCTGTTTCTGTGGTTAGTAATTTATGCATACATGCATAGTATTGCATGTATGTGCGTGCACATGTAAAGTTAATTATTTGAAGTTGAAAATGACAGTCTAAATGCTTTAACGAAGTTTAGGCATCTAGCTCCATAAAACTGACTTCAGAGATCTCCAAAAAAAAAAAAAATATTATACTTGTGTCATAAAGATGACTGACAGATGTTGATCACCATAGCAACAAGCCCTAAGTAAACCCTATAAAGGCATTACAACTTCCCCTCCTGCAAGTGACATCAGCCAAGTGGGTAGGTACTCGGCTACATAGCAAAACATGAACAACATGCCACCAGAGCTGAAGGGGCGCAATGCACAGTCCCAAGAATGGGGACCAATAAGGTTAGTAGCTGCTGGACCTCCTCTTTAAGTTTATTAATTCTCATCCCAGGTATTTTGTTCTGGTCTTCAACATTTGTATAGTCATGCCCAATGTCTAGATGTTGATGTATCACATTACAATGGAAAATGGACTATATATTTGTGAAGCTCACCAATACCAAACACCAACAATTGAAGAAGAGATGCCTTCTGTACAGATCTCAAGCATCTGGTTGTGCTACATGTCTTTTTCTTTGTGAAGTCAGAACAGGCAGGCTCTAAATTTTTACTAGGAATTATCTTGCTCTTCTCTGTTTTAGGCCTTTAAGGTAAATATCTGTTTCAGAGGTGTCTGAGGGAATCTGCTATTGCCCAACTTTAGTCTGCATATTTTTATTTAAAGTGGTTCTGAAGACAGAACATTTTTACCTTAATGCATTCCCTGGAAGCATCACCCCCCTTACCCCTCTTATACTATTCCTAGATCAAAAGGGGGCTCACGTAAGTATTAGGGGAGGCTGCTGCACACAGGTTTTTTACCTTCATGCATGAATGTCCCAGTACGTCCCATGCACAGCTTCCTGGCTGATGAATGCAAACGTTCTTCCAGTATTTTTTGATAACATACTGCAATCATCTTTCCATTTAATTTTGACTAAATTTCCTGTGCCTTTGTAGCTCACACATCCCCAAAACATCAGTGATCCACCTCCGTGTTTCACAGTAGGAATAGTGTACCTGTCATCATAGGCCTTGTTGACTCCTCTCCAAATGAAACGTGTATGGTTGTGGCCAAAAAGATACATTTTGGTCTCATCGCTCCAAATGACTTTGTGCCAGAAGGTTTGAGGCTTGTCTCTGTGCCGTTTGGTGTATTGTAAGAGGGATACTTTGTTGCATTTGTGTAGTAATGGCTTTCTTCTGGCGACTTGACCATGCAGCCCATCTTTCTTCAAGTGTTTTGTACAGTTTCAACTACCTTTTCCCGCAGATCCTTTGACAATTAATTTGCTTTCCCCATTACTCAGAAACGTCAGTGCAGCACTGGATGAAAGATGCAGGGGCCTGTCAGAAACTCATTGACCTTTTATACACACACACACTAATTACAAGCAAACAGATTACAGGTGAGGATGGTTACCATTAATAGCCATTCAAACCCCTTTGTCTCAACTTGTGTGCATGTTATCAGGACAAAATCACCAGGGTATGTAAACTTTTGATCAGGGTCATTTGGGTAGTTTCTGTTGTCATTATGATTTAAAAAGAATAAACACAGTTGATTGATAATAAATGGCTTCAGCCAAACACTAACCACGAGTGAAAGAAAAGTTTTTGTGTTATCATTTACATTCTCTGAAAAATGGCCAAGAAATCATAAATTTTGCCAGGGTATGTAAAATTATGAGCACAACTGTACATCAGGAAGACAGAATTCAAGGGCAGTTAATCATGCTCTCAGTCCAATAAATGATACTACATCTTTAAAATGCTTACTTTTTCCTAATTGTACAGCCGTAACTTCAAGCTTTCTGTGCTCAGTTTCCCTAAACTTTCTGTTGGGGTGGGCACACACCTAACATCAGTACTACTCTCTTTATAATAGATTCTTCAGGATTACATATCCCATCATGTGCAGCCACTCTTTGAGAACATTTTGCTGATGTAAAGATGCCGCCTGCGCCAACATGCACAAGCAACCAAGAGGGCACAGGACAGAAACAGGACCGGGCCAAAAGGACAGCGCTGCCTCAGAAGCCATTGTCATTGCCAATTTCCTTTGGAGAAGCAGCAAATGCATGTCTTTGGGGTTTGTAGTCCCCTCAGTCTGTGTGTGTGCCGGCCACGTAGCATACCAACATTGCCCTCTAGTTCAATGCCAGGGGATCATGAGAAAACGGTTGCTCCCATAGGGCTTAATGGGACCCTACAAGCAGAAGGAGCTCCCCCAACACCAAAAAGTAGGGAAAAGGTTGAGGGGTCCAGCAGCAGGAAAGCAAAAACTTAGAATACTGAAAAGCAGCATAGAATGCAAGTTCTGGCATCAGCAGTAGAAATAGCAAAGACATTTAGGCTTGACCATCACTTTAAAAGCTGTCACAAACTTAACACCCTTGTGCCCAGTAAGTTGAGTGTGTTTATATTTTTGTCTTATCCCTTAATTTCTAAATAAATATACTATACATCAAATGGGCTGTTAAATTAGTTTGGAACGAAAATGGTCTATTTATAACTATAACCCCTTCCCGCCGAGCGTTCGCAGATGTGCGTACTCGGCTTTCTGGTGTTATACCGGGATGATGCCTGCAGCTGCAGGCATCATCCCGATACCGTTGTTTACAGTGGGCGATCGGCTATCCGATTATAACAACTGACGCGGCTAAAAGCGGCTCGGCTGTTATATCGGAGGAGCGGGAGGGGACGTCCCCCCCCTGCCGCCGCTCTTACCGATCCTGCCGTGCCATCGGGAGGCCCGGTGACCAATCGGACCCAGCCTCCGGCGGCTGGGGCCGGGCTGGAACGAAGCCGTGGGCGGCTTCGTTCCAGCGTCCTAATTGTAAACACGGAAGCGACGTCATGACATCACTTCCCGTTTACTCAGCTGCCAATGATGCCGGTTTTGAAATAATACACAGTATTCAGAATCGCCGTTTCCGGCGATCTGAATACTGTGAAGTGCAAAGGAGAGATCGGGGGGTCTTTTAGACCCCCGATCCCTCCATAAAGAGTACCTGTCACCACCTATTACTGTCACAAGGGATGTTTACTTTCCTTGTGACAGCAATAAGTCCTCATGCACATGGACGTTTTTACAGCTGCTTTTTTGAGCTTTTTTTTCCAGCTTAAAAAGGCCTGTCTATGTTAGTCTATGGCTTCATGCCCACCTAGGCGTTTTTGAGCTGCAAGTGGCATAGGCGTTTTTAAGCTGTAAAAAAAACCCAGGACCAGTGGGTTCTGAGAGACGTTTTTCAGCTGTAAAAACGCTCTAATGCTGAAAAACGCTCAAAAACGTCATTCACCAACGTTTTTTAGCGTTTTTGATCCACTGAAAAAAAAAAAAAAAAAAAAAAAACGCTCAAAAACGCTAACGCGGAAAAACGCTCAAAAACGCTAAAAACCGCTATTGCAAAAACGCTGAAAAAAGCTGAAAAAAAAGTTTAAAAAAAAAATCACTGCAAAGATACTGGCGTTTTCATAACGTTTTTTTTAACAGCCTGTGTGCATGAGGGCTAAAAGTCATCAATTTTTTTTTTTTTTTTAAACACAATTTATAGAAATAAAAAATAAAAACAAATAAGAAAATTATTATTTTTTTTTTTAAAGCGCCCCCATCCCCGCGAGATTGCGCAGCAAAGAAAACGCATATGGAAGTCGCGCCCGCATATGTAAACGGTGTTCAAATCACACATGTGAGGTATCCAGGTATCGCCGCGATCGTCAGAGCGAGAGCAATAATTCTAGCACTAGATCTCCTCTGTAACCCTAACCTGGTAGCCGTAAAAAAAAATTAAAGCGTCACCTATGGAAATTCTTAGGCACCGTAGTTTGTCGCCATTCCACGAGTGCGTGCAATTATAAAAAGCATGACATGTTTGGTATCTATTTACTCAGCGTAACAACATCTTTCACATTATACAAAAAATTGGGGTAACTTTACTGTTTGGATTTTTTAAAAATCATGAAAATTTCCACTTAAAACACCGCTGCACAAATACCGTGTGATATAAAATATTGCAACAATCTCCATTTTATTCTCTAGATTCTCTGCCAAATATATATATATATATATATATATATATATATATATATATATATATATATATATATATATATATATATATATATATATATATATATATATATATATATATATATATATATATATATATATAATGATGTTTGGGGGCAACAAGAAGTAATTTTCTAGCAAAAAAATACGAATTTTAACTTGTTAACACCAAATTTCAAAAATAGGCTTAGTCATGAAAGGGTTAATGTGGGGAAGTGCAACTTCAAAGAATAGTATGACACAAGCAGGGCTGAGAAGTATGCAGGATCCAGATTCTGCAATTTAGGCACCATCACACTGAAGCTCATAAAGGGGCATTTTTGGGAGTTTGGGCGTTTTTTTTTAACAGCCCATAAACTCTCCTCTATGTTATCCTATGAGTTCATGTACACATGGAAGTTTTTGGATGTTTATCAGCAGTGGAGTTTATGAGCTGTTGTCTGAACACCCTAAAATCGCGGTCAGGAGCTGTTTTTCTGACCACAAACACACTTAAAAACTTTAAATATGCATAAACGTTGATAGAAAAAAAAAAAAAAAAAAAAAAACGTAGCTCGCCAGCATTTAACGTTTTGAGCCATTGAAAAAAAAAAAAAAAAAAAAAAAAAAGCTACTGTGGGAAAAAACTCTAATAAACGCTATTGCAAAAACGTTAAAAACCTTGAAAGACTCACTGCAAAGCTACTGACGTTTCTAGAATGTTATTTTAACTGCCAGTGTGCATGGAGCCTTAGAGGAGCAGGATGAAAGAACTGACAGTCATTACCTAGAATCAGTGTACAGCTCACTTTTATTTTGATCACAAAGTCTACAAAAATCCTGGATAATACCACACCTAAGAAGTACAACTAGTTTCACATTAATACTAAACACAGCTATTACATTTAATCTCTTATTTGCAGACTAAAATAAAACAACTTTTGACAGACATTAATACACCATTTTTTTACAGACATTAATGTGCAATGTTTCATTATAGTCAAACCGAAATAAGTAAAAACACACACACACACACACACACACACACACACACACACACAGTAGATAGCAACCCTAAGCCTACTTAGGGTCTTCAAAGGCCACCAACTATCATTTTGTCAGATAGCAACATTTATGATTGCAGAAGGGATGGCGCTAAAGAAAGAAGGTATGGATAAGAGCATGGAATTTTGTTCCAGTTACCAGGCCATTGCCAGAATCATTTATATCTCCAGAATTCTGATTCCGGATGTGGTGTACAGACACGGTGCTCTGCATTCACTGGCTGCCGGGAGAAAGAGGAGGAGGCGCTTCTGTGGTGTGGGACCAGGGAGATGAGCTGCCCCCCAATATAGCAGGAAGCATGTAAAATGCTTCACCACCCAGGGTTTCCCATTGCCAGGAGCGGGGACATTGGGAAGTGAGAAGGCTAAAGAGAGGACAGCCATACCATTAGAGGGGTAAGCGTTTGTATGCATATACAGTGCATCTGCATGTTTATAAGTAGCACTGTTGTCCTGCACTTTGTACATTACACACACACCTGACCTCTGCACCCCATGTACATAACTACACTGGACCCTACACTATGTACATTACTTACCCCTGCAAACTGCACTCTGTACATTACATATTACTGACCCCTTCATTCTGTACACATGTTCAAATTTTAAGTCCCTCCCACTGTTAGAATTTTGTTACACCCACAACACCAATTACTAATGTACTAGTGGATCAAAAGTCCTATTTTACAATTCTTATGCCCTGTACAGACGGTCGGATTTTCCAATGGAAAATGTGTGATAGGACCTTGTTGTTGGAAATTCCAACAGTGTGTGGGCTCCATCACACATTTTCCATAGGAATTTCCGACACACAAAGTTTGAGAGCTTGCTATAAAATTTTCCGACAACAAAATCCGTTGTCGGAAATTCCGATCGTGTGTACACAAATCCGACGCACAAAGTGCCACGCATGCTCAGAATAAATTAAGAGACGAAAGCTATTGGCTACTGCCCCGTTTATAGTGCCGACGTACGTGGTTTACGTCACCGCGTTTAGAACGACCAGATTTTCCGACAACTTTGTGCGACCGTGTGTATGCAAAACAAGTTTGAGCCAACATCCGTCGGGAAAAAAAAAAAATCCATGGATTTTGTTGACGGAATGTCCGACCGTGTGTACGGGGCATAACACAACAAATTTCAACACAACTACACATTTATGCTATGGTTGTACAATTACCAGGCACTGCCATATGATGATAAGCCCATATACACACACACACACACACACGTTTGCAGTCCAAACTTCAGGATGTCCCAAGGATAATGATACACGCTTTGTTTATAGCCACAAAAAAAAAAAAAAAAAAAATTAATAATAGAGATATATAGATATATATTTTTTTAGATGTTCACGTCTCTGGCTGGGATATATATATATATATATATATATATATATATATATATATATATATATATATATATATATATATATATACACACATATACATATACATACATATACATATATACACACACATACATATACACACACACACACACACACACACACACACACCATGTCATAATGGCAACCGAGGGGCTGGGGTGGTTTTACTAAAAGAGCAGGAGGCTGTTAATTAAGCAAAGTAAATGACCTATATTCCTTTAGGATCTGTTCACACCAGCAGCCAAATTGAATGCATGGCTGCTGGCATTGCTATTGGTGGAACAGTGTCAATGCACCAATCCTGCTCCATCACATTGGTTTTTTTTTTTAGAGAAATTTATGAAATGTCACATTCTACTGGTCGAAGCGTGGATTGTGCCATACTTTTTTCAGCAAATAGCACCATGGCACTGTGGTGTGCCCGGGCATGATGGGGACTAAATGCCTCGTCTTACACTGGGACTGTGCTAGGCAATGCTGCCCAGTGCAGCGACAACATACCTCATGTGAACAGGCACTTAATGAATCATCCCCACTATCTGCATGGAGTTTATATTTTGCATGGGTTACCTACCATAATTTACAAACATGTCAGTAAATACTCTGTCTCTCCCAAAACCATTTCCTGGTTGGAAAAGTATAAAAATGAAAGTTGGTACATTTTTTAAATTTTACTACAATGAGAAAAGAAACGCTTAGGTCTCTCTTAAAGCCAAACTCCAGTAAAAATCTATTCGTTGGACATATATATTGTAAAATAAAATGCTTCTAATGATGAGTGTCCCATATGTGGATGGTGCTGCATTAGGTAAAACTTGTAGTTTCATTCATCCTGGACAAAACTAAGAGCTGAACTTCCACTGTGGAGTCTCCATACCCCACTTTTACACAGCACCATCCACACACAGCAATTGTCCAGATATAGCTTCTTTACCCCGGGAGTTCCACTTTAAAGTGTTAACATGACAACATAAACTTGGAGGAGATTTGCCTTTTTTGCCTAGATTACTGTTTACTATAACTAGTACAAGATGGCCCTGTTCTAGTACAATGTTGTAATGATGTTATAATAAAAAACAAACCTTCAATCGAAGCAGCATGTAGATAAACAATATTAAAACGGTGCAGTTGTAATCCAACAAGAAACAGGTTTTTCTCTATGATGCACCTATGTGCCACAATGACAGGTTGAAGCAGTCAGACTTGATTGCCCTTTCCATAACAGACATATAGCAACATCATGTGCCACAGAAGAACACAAACCAGAAAGCAGAACACATCAACATGACACAAGCTTTGAAGTGATTGGAAAGGCTAAAGGTTTTCTTTCCTAAACCCACAACAGTAAAATTAGTGTGTATATGCAGTAAAGCATGCTTGTTATACTCACTGCGGACCCCAAGGGGTTAATCCTCCGCATTGTGTAAAAAGGCTGTTTGATCCTGTCTTCTGTGATCCTCCCTTTCTACCACTGTATTCAATCCATTTTCTGATAAGTTTGGAGTTACTCTGCACATGCTCAGTTTAGTGTGTATTGCTAGAGAGTAATTTTTTTTTTCCTTGGGGGGGTGGGGGGGAATGCATGTGATCAGCACTGACCAGACAGAGAATCAGGGGTCCTGCAGCTTCACAGGACAGTCGGAGTAGTATGAAAACTCCTACAAAATGTAACCAGACACTGATAGCACTGATAGAAGTCACAAGACTGCTTTATACTGCTGATGAGAAAAGATATTTAGCCGTTTATATTTACTAAAATATTTGCATCTCCATGTCCTGTGTACTGTTGGAGACCAGATTTAGTGAAGGCAGGTCCTTGGTTTAAATAACACTTCAATGCAATCTCTGTATTAAAAGGTAAAAAAAAAAAAAAAAAAAACACACGTTGTTTTGCTCCGCTCCCCCTTCCTAAATAGTTACCTGAGCCCGATCTCAATCCAGTGCCGAGTTTTTAGGGTTAGTTCCTGAAAGGAGTTGTAAAGGCAGAAGGGTTTTTTTCTTTTATCTATCTCTAAAAAAAAAAAAAAAAAAAAAAAAAAAAACAAACACTTGTGTGTGTAACCCCCCCCCCCCCCCAATTACCTACCTGAGCCCCCTCTCTCTCCAGCGATGTCCACGATCCCCTCAGCCATCCAGTACACTCTTCCTGATTGACTGAGACAGAGCCACAGCATCATTGGCTCCCACAGCTGTCAAAGTCAGTCAGCCAACCAGGGGAGAGAGGGGGCAGGGCCAGGTCTGGGCCCTGTGTCTGAATGGATACACGGAGCTCTGACTCAGCTTGGGTGCCCCCTGTAGCAAACTGCTGGCTGAGGGGCACTCAAAGGAGGGAGGGGCTAGGAGCAGCGAAGAGGGACCCGAGAAGAGGAGGATCCAGGCTGCTCTGTGCAAAACCAACTGCACAGAGGAGGAAAGTATAACATGTTTGTTATTAAAAAAAAAAAAAACCAAAAAAAAAAAAAAAACCACATAAGCATTTACCATCACTTTAATGTCTCTTGCTTTGGGAGGCTGCCCTATAGTACTCTTCAGGAATCGATTGCACAGATGTAGACAAATAGAAAGAAACCGTGGGCCTGTGGGATGTAGACAATGCAGCAGCTACAAGATCCTCGTAAGAATGGCGCTGGGAAAATAAAAATCCTCCCTTGCAGTGGGGCTGTAGCCATACTGCAAGGATTAACTGCTTGTTTCTGTCTAGGGGATGGAATACTTACCTGATCCTTTGCTGCCCTGGTAGATGGCACACCCCAATGCTCCAGTGATACTATTCCTCTGTGTCCTCATGTCCAGTGCAAGCAATTCCCAGAGTTCTGCTTTATGGTGATGCAAATATTTTAGTAAATATAAAAGTGCTAAATACCTTTGTCTCATTAGCAGTATATAGCAGTCTTGTGACTTCTATCATTGTCTGGCTGAGCACTGGTTAAAATTTGTAGGAGTAGCTTTCATTATCCTCTGACTATCCTATGAGGATGCATGACCCCTGACCCTCTTTCTGGACAGTGCTGAATGGCCCTATGCTGATCACATGCACCCTCCCCAAAAAACACTCTAAAAATACACATCAAACTGAGCATGTGCAGAGTGCCTCCAAGGCTCTGTACTATCAGCGGATGGATTGGGGACAGTAAAAAGGCGAGAGTCAGAGAAGACCGGATCAAAGATCCTTTTTACACAATGCAGAGGATTAACAGGGAGTATAACAATGCTTTATTGCATATTCAGACTGATTTTATGGTTGTGGATTTACTAACAATTCACCACATCAGAAGCTTAGATAAGCACTGTGCATTTAAAAGTAATGGAATAGAACTTGCATGGGCCATTACAGTGTACAGAGGTCCTCTGACAAAAACAAAACAAAGTCAGAGAGCTTGTAGACATGTACACACAATCCAGCCACCAATATATAGTAAATAATCAGTTAGCCAGTGTTAAGCCAAGGATTAGAAATAGCTGAAATCTACAGATCCAAGAGACTATTTTAATGTGTTCACCTAAACACTACACAGATATAAGGGATCATTTCAGCCACATGTATAGAATGGATGCTGGTCAAGCTCCCTGCAGTAGCAAATGGCTGTGGCGCAATCTCACAGAAAAAGCAAGGCAAATCAGAAAAGTCAGTTCTCCAAACCGATATACATATTTTAGGCAACACTGGCCTACGAAGGTTGTTTTGCTATGCAACCGCTTTCTGATGGTGAACAAACTAATTGTATTCTAAAATAATCTCTTGCCATATATCTGTGGCTAAGGACACTTGCAAGATTTACAGAAAGCGCTACAGTTGACATAGGGGTACTCTAAATGTATCCAGTAGAACTAGGTTTAGCTACATTGAATACTACAGTGCAGACTGGATCTCACAGCAATGTAAGATACACAATGATTAATAAGGCACAAACCCCTCTCTCAGGATGCATGATATGTGAAAAATGATCACACGGGGGATGCAAGACACTTACAAATATTCACTGCTTGCATTTATGGTAATCATCAAATCCTATCTTAGCATATGTGAAGACAAAAAATTATCCATGTGATATAGCAAGGAGCCAGGAATCTACAAATCATTTAATACTGCAAAGTCTGCCTCCTTTACTAAACACTATCAGGGTCCATCCACACCACTTGCATTGAAGCAATGTGAATTGTGCACTGCAGAGCTGTTTACTGTATATGACACCCTAACGTATGTGTTCTGCATTGCACTGCAGCACAACATAAGGCATCTGGAATGGGCTGTTTTAAGTAGCATGTGTTGTAGCGCACTGCATTCTGGTGTGAATAGGCCTTAACAGCAAAAGGTTTTTTTTTTTTTTTTTTTTTTTTTTTTTTACACCATCAGTTATACTAGAAATGCCATTTGCAGGGCTACTAAATAAAGCCAGAGATTGTGAAATACTTTATTACTCTATCAATTTTACAGACATGCACGCATCTGCATGTAAAAATGGAAGTTAAAAATGTTACTAATCTTCCTCTATAAGGAAAGTAACCAGGTCTGATTACAGCTACCCCACATCCAGTTATACCTCCCTTCATATCCATAAAGCATACAGTTATACTTACCTTCAATACATAAGAATGATTTAAACAAAATGTCAAAGTTACATAAAAAGTGGCCATATTCTTCCCAATATTATCAGCAGAACTGAACATTGTTTGCACTCAATTTAGAATTCTCATCATGCTGGAAAATCTCATTGTGTTATGACCATGTCCTTTTCTACATATAGCGCTGCATTGTGTACCATCAGCCGGCTCAAGAAGTGAATTGCAATAAGTCCCTGCACTCTGGCAATCAAGATCTGTTCTTGTCCATCATTCACAATGATAAAACTGCCCAATTAGGACTCCCCTATTTCACAGCAATTTATTAACATTCACCTTTAGACCCAGTTTACAATATGAATTGCACAGGAATGCAGTTCACATGCGATTCAGTGCTGTGTTATTCAAGCCAGTTCATTTTGAATGCTCAAATCGCATCACATCTCTCCAAAGCAGTGCATGCACTATTTTTGGAAACGCACAACTGGATTGCATGGTAGATTTGTACCATGCAATCTGATGCAGACAAACGCAGCGCATTTGCGACCTGTGTTTGGGGTGTCATTAACATTGCAGGGATACTCGCTGCAGATAGCAAGGGTAGTGCGTTTTGAACATGGTGTGGGAAGCATGTACAGATAAGGGTTTCCCACACTACAGTCTAGTGTGACCAAGGGCTTATTGTTCAAGTGCTCTGTACTGCTAAACGTCCTACAGAAACCAGAGGGTCTTTAGATGTGCCAGCACAACACACCTTCCTGAGGAATCTGTTTGTGGCCAGGCCCCAAAACATGAACATATGGTGATGTATATCCCATGGAAAGAAGCAGCAGAGGCATTTACTGGATTTTCTTGGGTGGGAACTACTAGGCAGAGTTTTCTAGCCGGGGAGATCGTTATTCTTATCAAGAAGCCTTGATTTGTGGTATCCGTGCATAACTTATCGTATTCGATTGTCCCGCAATTCAGTCATCTAATCTTCATGGACCCCTTCCAAACAAGACATCCGATTTGTATCTGGGAAAAAATTCTGAATGTAATTTAACTACCCCGTTTCCCCGAAAATAAGACCTAGCGTGATTGTCAGTGATGGCTGCAATATAAACCCTACCCCCCAAATAAGCCCTACAGTATATTAAGAATAAGCAGTGAGTGACTAAGCAACTTTTGTAAAAGGGGTCTAATACACCCCATAACAATCCACAAATTTATGTGGTCCTCATTGATTGACTTAACCATCTGCTTTGATTGGGTCAGACAGATTTGCTGTAATTTGTACAAACTGCCTTAAATACAAAATTATTACTCATGAAAAACAAAAAAATGTGTTTGTTACCATCAAATGCATTTTTCAATGGGTGAAATGGATGATCATCTACCAGAGACTCCAAGCTTTCCTAAAGACCAACTTGTAAAGAATAATAAAGACACCTTGAATCTCAATGTATTGTGTTCATCAACGTCTGAATAAAATTAATCTGCTGCCAAATTGATAAATTACTGTGTTGCCCATAAGATATACAACTATTATTTTTCTAGAAAAACAAGAAGATCAATCTGACTAGTTTAGACGGTTTACTAAAGGCACTGAACAAATTATTATTTTACCATCTTACATAAAAAAGGAAGTTAAAGTAGATGTAAACCCAAACCCTAAAATCCTTTTGTGTAGCTTTAACATGTTGATACAAACTCAAGTCAATTTTCGTACTTTTAAATCTGCAGCTTCCATTAAAAGGATAAGTTCACCTTTGGGAACATGTTACATGTTCCACTCATTTTTGGGGTGTAACATGTTCCAACTCCTGCAGCCTCTCGCCGACCCCCTCCCCCCCCCATTATGACAGCAGGCCAGGGATATTCTCCCTGCACCTGCTGTCACAATTTGAAAAGAAGATCACAGAGATCTGTGAATGAATGACCTACAAGTACCGACAGCCTTTGCAGCTGACTGCTTGTAATTCTCAATGAACTACCAGGGCGCTATTGAGGGCTCTAGGTAGTTCATTGAGTCTGGCAGTGTGAGCACATCATCCGGCATGTCTTCCCCTGTCTACAGAGGCTCTGGTATAGCCGACATGGAGGGAGCTGCGCTCTGGTCTTCCATTTTCCATTTTTCTGGTCTTCCTTTTTTCCTCTACAATAAACTCGCTTACTACACTATGGTCTGCTTGGTGCCCCTTTCTCTTTTCTTTTCTGTTCACAGCTTTGGGGTTCCCCGCCTGACAGAAAAGGCAGCCTTGCTCAACCTCTAGTCAGCTCATCACTAATTAGAAGTTGCTCACAGCCTCCAGATTAATACTTTTACAAGCTGTCATTTATTTAGCTATCAATTGCATTTTGTTTCTTTGTTTGTAATCGTTATCTATATATAAAACAGACACTGTTTCCAGCAAGCTGCTACACAGCAATTCTCAGGAGCAGTTTTTTTGCTCTGGTTATTTTATTTTGTCTATGGTTTGTACTTTTATTTTCCCTGCATGAATGAGTGCCAGACATGAGTTTACAGCCAGTTATGTGCCCTGTTCACACCACAGGGTTGATGTCACGTCAGTTTTTTTTCCCCCATGTAGAAAACTGCATACACATTGCAGATTCCTGCGCAGAAAAAAATCTGCACGTAATACCAGCGTTGCTTTGTGAACAGGGCATATAGAGAACAATTGTTTGTTTTTGTGGCCTTGAAGAAACCACGCAGAAAAGAAAAATGTCTCTGCACATGGTGTGAACGAGGCCTTAAGAGTCAAATTCGCACCTGAACCACTGAATAGAAACCACACTGGACTCAGCCTTTTACCAACCGTTGAAAAGTGTATCTAACAGACCAGAACTAAATCAAACTCTGTGCAGCCAGGATTAAAACTTTGCTCTGGGCAAATTTAAAGAAAAAAAAAATGGTAATACTGGTACAGTAAAATTATATATATAAAATTTTTTTTTTATATTTTATACATACACGTGTAAAATATATATATATATATATATATATATATATATATATATATATATATATATATATACGGATGTCATGTGACTCATTAGCGTTACAAGGTCTCAGGTGTGAATAGGGAGAAGGTGTGTTACATTTGGCGTTATCGCTCTCACTCTCTCATACTGGTCAATAGAAGTTCAACATGAGACCTCATGGCAAAGAATTCTGAGGATCTGAAAAAAAGAAAGAATTGTTGCTCTACATAAAGATGGCCTAGGCTACAAGAATATTGCCAAGACCCTGAAACTGAGCTGCAGCACGGTGGCCAAGACCATACAGCAGTTTAACAGGACAGGTTCCACTCACAACAGGCCTCGCCATGGTTGACCAAAGAGGTTGAGTGCACGTGCTCAACATCATAGCCAGAGGTTCTCTTTGGGAAATAGTCGTATGAGTGCTGCCAGCCTTGCTGCAGAGGTTGAAGGGTGGGGGGGTCAGCCTATCTGTACTCAGATCATACGACGCACACTGCATCAAATTGGTCTGCGTGGCTGCCGTCCCAAAAGGAAGCCTCTTCTAAAAAAGGTGATGCACAAGAAAGCCCACAAACAGTTTTTTGAAGACAAGCAGACTAAGGATATGGATTACTGGAACCATGTCCTGTGATCTTATTAGAGCAAGATAAACTTATTTGGTTGAGATGGTGTCAAGCGTGTGTGGCAGCAACCAGGTGAGGAGTACAAAGACAAGTGTGTCTTGCCTACAGTCAACCATGGTGGGAGTGTCCTGGTTTGGGGCTGCATGAGTGCTGCCGGTACTGGGGAGCTATAGTGCATCGAGGGAACCATGAATGCCAACATGTACTGTGACATACTGAAGCAGAGCATGATCCCCTCCCTCAGGAGACTGGGCCGCAGGGCAGTATTTCAACATGATACCGACCCCCAAATACACCTCCAAGATGACCACTGCCTTTCTGAAGAAGCTGGGGGTAAAGGTGATGGACTGGCCAAGCATGTCTCCAGACCAAAACCCTATTGAGCATCTGTGGGGCATCCTCAAATGGAAGGTGGAGGAAAGCAAGGCCGCTAACATCCACCAGCTCCATGATGTCGTCGTGGAGGAGTGGAAGAGGACTCCAGTGGCAACCTGTGAAGCTCTGGTGAACTCCATGCCCAAGAGGGTTTAAGGCAGTGCTCAAAAAAAAAATGGTCACACAAAATATCGACATTTTGGGCCCAATTTGAACATTTTCACTTAGGGGTGTACTCACTTTTGTTGCCAGCGGTATAGACATTAATGGCTGTGTGTTGTTTTTAGGGGACAGTAAATTTACACTGTTATACAAGCTGTACACTCACTACTTTACATTGTAGCACAGTGTCATTTCTTCAGTGTTGTCACATGAAAAGATAAAATATTTACAGAAATGTGGAGGGGTGTATTAACTTTTGTGAAAATTATGTTTAATATATATATATATATATATATATATATATATATATATATATATATATATATATATATATATATATTATAATATATAATATAATATAATATAATATAATATATATACACACACACACACACACACATTTATTTTTTCAACCATCGATTTAGCTTCCTGGATGCAATGACAACTGAGGAAAAAGGTCAATGTAGATAATATTTGTCTGACTCAAAAGTATAGACCCCTTGACAAGAAAGATTATGTGTGTTCAACAACTGTCATATAAATCAAATGACGTAAAACATGTACACAAAGTGAGTTCTACCCATACACAACTGCCATTGAATCCCCTGTCCCCAAAGCCCCTTTCACACTGGGGTGGTGGGGGCGTCGGCGGTAAAACAGTGCCATTTTTAGCACTGCTTTACCGTCATTTTTGCGGCGGTATTTGGCCGCTAGCGGTGTGGTTTTAACCCCTGCTGGCAGCCGAAAAAGGGTTAAAACCGCTCGCATAGCGCCACTATAGCCGCGCTGCCCCATTGACTTCAATGGGCAGGAGCGGTTTAGGAGTGGTGAATACACTGCTCCTTTACTGCTTCAAAGATGCGGTTTGCAGGAGTTTTTTTTTCCTCCTGCCAGCGCACCGCTTTAGTGTGAAAGCCCTCAGGCTTTCACACTGAAGAAACAGTAGAGGCAGTTTTAGGTCGGTTTGCAGGCGCTATTTTTAGCGCAATAACGCCTGCAAACCGCCCCAGTGTGAAAGGGGCCCTAAAAAAAAGGGAAGGAGAGCAGATTCCCCAGGTCTATCTATATACCACACCATACAGAACTGTGTGCAGCAGCACCAGTTCCATTGCAACCCTAACATCTTTATGTGGATGATCTCATTTTTGAATATTTTAAGCCTTCCTAATCTGGCATATTTTCTTGAGGTTTGTGATTTATATGGAGCTCTGTAAAATGAAAGTCTTGTCACAAAGTGCTGCCAATATCCTCAAGCTTTGATTAATTGTGTTCAGTATGAAAAGACCCAAGTGCTGCTGGGATGACACAATGTTTGTGCACAATGATGTGAACATTATTTACAGGACTGTAATAGCATGCCTACAAAGGCACAAATACTTTGCTTGTTTTTAGTCATTTTCTAAAAAGTGTTAATTCCAACTGAGGGGTTTTATACTGTAATGTAGTTAGGCATAAGCTGAAATACATTTGGGCAAGTTCTTAAAGTTTTCTTTTCTTACTGTACCATTCTGCTGCAGCATGCCCTGTGCTGAGGCCTGGACTTGCTGCCCCACAAAACGCCCAGCGCTATGGATCTCCAATGGTGTGACACGCCCACTGCACAATGTCCCAATCACCATTGCTGCTCAGGGAGCATAGGAGCTGTTGATTGGAGCACTGTGCAGGAGGTGTGTCTGCACTGAGTTGTTTTACAGTCCAGATGTCCCGTGTGCTGCCAGCACAGGAAATTATAACCCTAGCTGCAGCCCCATACTACAGTAATAATTGGAAAAAAAAAAAAAAGACACATTACTGTTTATACAGCTTAACTGAATGACAGATATAAAACAAGTTTCAGTTGGGCTTTAAAGTGGAACTTTCCCCGCCAATCTCACCTAGGTGGGAAAGATGTGTCCTTGGCTCTGAAGCCTCATAGAATAATATGATGCTGCAGGACCAGAGATCGTGCTCATCACATTATAAGGTGCTGGCTGTCTGAACCAGAGGAAGTAGTCAGCTACCATTAGCGAGCAGGACCAGAATGGCAGCACAAAACCTACAGAGTAGATTGCAGTGAGAAAACACTGAATCTGCTGGGCAGATATGTTATTGTAAAAGATCTCAACAATACAGGTAAGAAGGGCGGGGGGGGGGGGGGGACCCACACATGGTCACCATGTTAAGTCCCTCTTTAAAGATACCTATGCTGAGAGAAAAATGCAAGCTGTCATTGCTAATCAATTTCTCAAAATGCTGGATACCTAGCTGTTCCTGGAATGATGTTTCAGAAAACCAAAAGGGGCAAAAGAATCAGCATGAAAGCCATGCCACTAGCATTGTTTTCATAAGAAGGTCAGCAATGGCATTTCTAACAGTGCAGGTATGCTTTTACGCCAATATGCCCGTAGTAGAGCTGCACGATTAATCGTTTAAGAATCAACCCCCCTCACAATATTAAAACTGCATTGACAGCTGTCAAAAAAAAAAAAAAAAACACACACACAGGCAGCCTGCCAAGTTTATCACAACATCGCTTAGGCCAATGGTTCTCATCCTCTCTAATGCCGTGACCCCTTGATAAAATTTCCCAAGTTGTGGGGGCCCATAACAGTAAAATTATATTTGTAGCACGTGTTGTCAGCACCCAAGGCAAGACAAGTAATTTGCGCCCCTAACCCACGGACATTTAGTGCTCCACGAGTCCCTTCCACTCGTACAGTATTAAAACCTCTTAGGCCCCTTTCACACTGGGGCGGCGTCGGCAGTAAAACGTCGCTATTTTTAGTGCCACTTTACTGGCAGTATTCGCCCGCTAGAGGGGTGGTTTTACCCCCCCTGCTAGCGGCCAAGAAAGGGTTAAAAGCAGCGCTATGCCGGCGGTATAGTCGCGCTGCCCCACTGATTTCAATGGGCAGGAGCGGTGAAGGAGCGGTGTATACACAGCTCCAAAGATGCTGCTAGCAGGACTTTTTTTTAGCATCCTGCCAGCGCACCGCTCCAGTGTAAATGCACTCGGGGCTTTCACATTGGAGACACAGCAGCGGCTCTTTCAGGGCGCTTTGCAGGTGCTATTTTTAGCGATGTAGCGCCTGCAAAGTGCCCCAGATATACCACTCTCTGTTCTCCTTTCTTTCCCTTTTGTCTCTCTATCCTAATTTCTATATTTGCCCAATCGGTCTTTCAAACGCAATTTTGTGAAAAAATACACTTCAATGAATTTAAAAAAAAAAAACACAACAAAAAAACAGTAAAAGTTAGCCCATTTTTTTTTTTTTTTTTGTTGTTTAAATGTGAAAGATGAGGTTACGCCACGAGAATCGTGAGAGAATCATGATCTATCTTCTAAGCCAAAAAAATCGTGATTCTCATTTTAGCCAGAATCGTGCAGCTCTAGCTCACACCTAAACTTTTTTTACCTTAATGGAAGGAATGCATTAAAAAAGGTAAAAAATGTTTAGATTTTTACAACCCCTTTAAAAACTAAACCTTTTTTCAGACACTTGTTGCTTACAAGTTAAAAATCAGTATTTTTTGCTAGAAAATTACTTAGAACCCCCAAACATTATATATATATTTTTTAGCAGAGACCCTAGAGAATAAAATGGCGGTTGTTGCAATATTTTATGTCACATTTGCACAGTGGTCTTTCAAATGCATTATTTGGGGGAAAAAATACACTTTAATGAATTAAAAAAAAAACAGTAAAAGTTAGCACAATTTTTCTTGTATAATGTGAAAGCTGATGTTACTACATAAGAATTGGGATCTTTATTCTAAGAAGAAAAAAAAAAAAATCGTCATTCTCATTTTAGCCAGAAACGCGCAGCTCTAGTGTACAGCAACATTCTCAGACATAGTTCTTCATACTGTTATAACACAAATTTATTTTCTACCTAGGGTACTAGAGGGACACAGCTGCATTCATATCTAGTTCTGTGATGTATGTTCACCAATTGCTGTAAGCCCCCAGACTAGCATTTGGGAACCAGCCAGCGTGGTTCCGTATGAATATTAAAAATACATTAAATAGTGCTTTGATTTGTGGTGCTCAATTGCAGGGCGGATCCACTTAAATTTTTTTTTTTATTATTCACAGCAAACTCCCCCATCCATCTCTACCTCCATGCTTTATTTTGCTGAGAAATCACTTTAAAAACACTCCATCGCATTTTTGGCTGGAATCCATCTGCCCTTAGCTCAGACAGACATGCAGGTAGGAGGGTGTGCATAGGTGAGAAAACCCCTCTTCCCCTCCTTAAGGCTTCTGCAATGTATGACATCATTCGCCTTGGCCTAGAAACCAGGAAGTAACTGAAGTATTATTTAAAAAACAAAAAACTCATGTAAAACAAGTCAATATGATATACTTTCTTATTTACTAATGCTAGCAGCATAAGAATTAAATATAGTCAATGTTGAATGAGAGAGAGTGAAGTTCCGCTTAAGACCTCACCCGGCTTATGCAATGTAAGTTCTGATGTATTTAACATGCCCTGGAAAAGCCCAGGTGCTGCATACAGCTGTGCCGTATTCATGTATACGCCAGAGCTCACATAAGCACAAGCATAGCGTTTGTTTTTGGTTTTTTTTGCAGCACCGGAGTATACCAGAGTACAGCACTTGGGCTTTCTGGGTGGGGATAATACACAAGTATTTATGTTCCATGGGTGCTCATGTGCAAGAGACCTAAAGTCTCACAATCCAAGCTAAGCAGCTCAGATAAGATTTCTCCATCAAAGTCTGCAGCAAAAAATTAAATAAATGAATAAAATTGTCATGTGACCAGTGGCTGGGGAACCCAGTAAGCAGTACAGTGTTCAAAGTCAACACAAAGCCGAACATCAGGCTGGATAAGCTCTCTGTGAAATGTACATTGCCTGAAAAGAAACTGGGAATTTTACACTAACCTAATCCTTCACAGTGCTGAACCTATAAGCAACTTCTTTCCTCTCCTTTACCTATGTTTGGGACTCCAAGGCTGATTTCACTTATCCTTGTTGTGGTAACATGCCTATTAACATAAAGGTACTATGGGCATTGTGTTTGCAGAATGGCACCTCAAAACACACATACAGTAGCCGTTTATGCACCTGTGTTACAGTGCACCATAAAAACACATATCTGATGTGTGCTGAACTGTGGAAAATTCAGCGAAGGGGTCGTTTTTTGTGCACTACATTGTCAAAAGTATTGGGACACCTGCATTTACACGCACATTACCTTTAATTGCATCCCAGTCTTAGTCTGTAGGGTTCAATATTGAGGTTGCCCACCTTTTGCAGCTTCACTCTTCTGGTAAGGATGTCTACCAGGTTTAGGAGTGTGTCTATGGGAATGTTTGAACATTGTTCCAAAAGCGCATTTGTGAGGTCAGGCACTGATGTTGGACGAGAAGGCCTGACTCACAGTCTCTGCTCCAATTCATCCCAAAGGTGTTCTATCGGGTTGATGTCAGGATCCGACATCAACCCGATAGAACCCCCCCCCCAAACTCACTCATCCATGTCTTTATGAACCTTGCTTTGTGCAATGGTGCGCAGTCATGTTGGAACAGAAAGGGGCCATTCTCAAACTTTTCCCACAACGTTGGGAGCTGACATTGTCCAAAATGTCTTGGTATACTGACACCTTAATATTTCCCTTCACTGAAACTAAGGGGACAAGCACAACCCCTGAAAAACTACCCCACACCATAATCCCCCCTCCACCAAATTATTTGGACCAGAGCACAAAGCAAGGTCCATAAAGACATGGATGAGCGAGTTTGGAGTGAAGGAACTTAACTGGCCGGCACAGAGTCCTGACCTCAACCTGATAGAACACCTTTGGGATGAATTAGAGCGGAGACTGCAAGCCAGGCCTTCCCATCCACATCAGCGCCTGACCTTACAAATGCTTTTCTGGAAGAATGGTGAAACATTCCCATAGACACACTCCTAAACCTTGTGGACAGCCTTCCCAGAAGAGTTGAAGCTGCAAAGGATGGGCCAACTCAATTTTGAACCCTACAGACTAAAGCCTCTTTCACACAAACGATCCGTTCAGGTACACCAGTCAGTTTTTTAGGCGGACCTGAACGGACGCTCCATAGACCTCTATGGAGCGTCGGATGTCAGTGGTGACATGTCCGCTGACATCCGACCCGCTCCGATCCGAAAAAGTGTAACCGAGGAAAAACCTACTTTTCCATCCATCTGCAGATCGGATCGGGTGAAGACGGACTCTACGATCAGTCGTCACCCAATCCCCCATAGGGGAGAGCGGCGCTCTGACAGGTCCATCGCTGCACAGTGTGCAGAGACAGACCTGTCATCTTCCTGCTCAGCGGGGATCCACGGAGCGATCCCCCGCTGAGCAGAGCGGGCTCCGTACACGGACACATACGTGTGAAAGAGCCCTAAGACTGGGATGCAATTAAAGTCAATGTTGTGCAGGAGATTGTAAGACTGCAGACATGATACAGGAGATGGAACTTTGTCACATTATTATTATATTATTATACAGGTTTTATATAGCGCCAGCAGTTTGTGCAGCGCTTTACATCATGAGACAATTCATTCAGTTCTATTCACTGCAGTGGTGTTGTGATGCGGTGTTTAAAGGTGGCAGTATGTTGTACCGAAAAAAAACAAAAAAAAAAAAAAAAAAACGGTGTGAACTAACTTCATAGGAAACAAGGAAAACCGCCTTGTCTTTACGATGGGACTGTGCTGGATGAGGCTTACGAGTGCAGCCCAATGTAAATAGTGCGAATAGGCCCTGACTGTCTACAAAAGCATTGTGTTACTATTCATTTCCGTTTGACAATACACACAAGCAAGAGCATGGTTTGCTTTGCTCTTTAAACAATCTGGATACCGTAATTATCACTATTTATAATCAGTAAGAAATCTCCAATATCGAGAGCCTTTTACACTGCCCCTTCCTAGATATATTACTACAGCAGCCAACACTTAAAGCAGTATTAAACCCAAAAACAAAGACTTATTATATTGCAGTTTACCAATTCTTAGATGTGATAGCTGCATTAGTTTCCTACTTTATCCATCTTGTGATCTGGCCAGTAAGTCCGTTTTTCAAAAGAACAAGCTGTCCAGTAGAATGTATTAAATAAAGAGATAAGACAAACCATTTACCACTGGCAGCGGGGCTTACAACAGTCAGGTTTTTTTTTTTTTTTTGTGTTTTTTTTTTTTATTCATGTCCAACCTTTACCCCCCCCCCCCCCCCCAAAAAAAAAAAAATGGTTGCTCTAACTGCTTGTGTAACTGCATGTGAGCTGGAGTTTGATTTCATATTTGTTAGTGTATCAAAATCTGCTAGTACATCTAACACTCCCCTCCCCCCAGATTAACAATGCTGCTGTCCAAAATGTGCCCCTGTGCTCCTTCATCCAGAGGGAGTGTAGGAACCCTAAGAGAAGGTGTGTTACTGGCCAGATCACCAGGAACAGAGGGATAAAAACCTAAAAAGAGAGAAAACAAATGCAGCCACCCCATCTAAGGACTGGTGATATATATTTTTTGGTTGTGGGTTTAATACCACTTTACAACAAAATTACAACTAAATAATTAGTGTAGTACCCCCCAACCCTCATATGGACCCAGATGTCAGTTTCCACTGGTGGGGAAATACACATTTGTGAGCAAATATGTGTTGGTTAATGATTAATGCCCAAAGAAAAAGTGAGTATGGTTTCTGTTGGGAGGGGAATGTCTTCTATCACACATATTAATAAGCTAATGGAGGCACAAGGTCAATATTAAAAAGGTGGTGACGTAGATTTATATTGTATATTTGGTGTATATACTGTATAAAGTGGTTAAACGTCATTTAGAAGGGAGAGTTTAATAGTGCAAACTATATATTTAATCCTTATTTATGATGACCACAGAAAAGTAGCAAGTGTAGCAGCCTGTTCTTTAGGGTAAAACACATCAGGTTATTAGAGGAAGCATGCGAGTAGGTATTTTTATAAATAATCTACCACTATGAGCAATTCTAGGATAGATCTAGAGCTGTTACCTACTTAAGTTTCTTGCTTCAACTGAAATCTGACAGGTTGCAATAGGCAACAGCTGCAACTTGGCTCTGGTATCCAGATAAAGAATGACAACTTCCGCAGTACACAGCTAAATGATCAGGCTGCATTACTGAGTGTGACTAATACAAGGTAAATTTTATCTCATTTTTAACATTTTCTAATGTATTCACATCCAAAAGTTATTTAAAAAGATACATTAGATGTTGGGCAATGTTTTGCTGCCAATTATGGTTTATAGCAATTGTTATTTAATCAATGACAAATAAAAATGATAAAAAAAAAAACACAAGTAACCAACTATTGGGCTTTCTCTATCAAAAGAAAAGAAAATATGAGAGTAAAAAACAAACAAAAAAAAAAAAAAAAAAAAAACGCGACATGCCCACATCCTCTCTGACATTATCTCATGTCATGCTGTGTGCCTGGGACAGGTTGTTTTCCTAGCAGAAGGAAGATAAAACATTCAGCCACACAGGAAGTGACCCTGTCACCAAAGCCGAAGGGGGTGGGTGAAACTTCTACTAAAAACACAAAAGCGACATGTGAGCTCCTATGTAGTAACAAGTCTGGAGGAAAATAAACAATTAAGCAATGCTGCGATACTGTAACTTGGCATTGCAATCGCAATATTTTTATTTATTCCACAAGGCCTTCTGGTGTTACTACAGAACTCTATGTATAAAACCTTTCAGAAATATTATATTCTTCACACAATTGCCCTTGTAATAACATTGCACCTCAGGAGCCCCCCCCCCCCCCAAATCAATTCTCAACCAGTGTTTCTCCAGAGGTTGCTGGGGGTTCCCTGAGCACTTTCTGCCTCTCAGATAAATAACCACCGACCCAGGGATCATTTTAGCGAAGGGATGGATTATTTCTACTGGCATAATGCTAATGCACCATGAGCTGGAATTAAAATACATTTTAGCAGGGGTTCCCCGAGACTGCAAAGTTATTTCAAGGATTCCTCCGTGTAAAAAAAAATAAAAAAAATTAAGCAGTATTAAATACATGTTTAATGCATTAAGGGGCATTTCCAAATGCATACAAACACATATGACTTTAATGGTTTCATGCAAACTGTGCATTTATCTGTGCATTGGTGACATCTAGGGCCCATTCACACTACCTATACTCATGAATGCTGCTACCCCTCTCTGCCAACAAATTAAATTCAAGGTACTAACAATAACTTACAAAGCCATCCATAGCCCCCAGCTTCATCACTAACCTAGTCTCAAAATACCAACCAAATTGCTTTCCTCATCTCTCCCAAAACCTCCTGCTCTCTAGCTCCCTTGTCACCTCCTCCCATGCTCGCCTCCAGGACTTCTTCAGAGCATCTCTCATCCTCTGAAACTCCCTACCTCAACCTGTCCGACTATCTTCTACTCTGTCCACTCTAAGACGATCCCTGAAAACTCATCTCTCCAGAGAAGCCTATCTGGCCCCCACCTAACAACTGCACATTTATCTTCTCCATCAGTTATTACGTTCTGTATCTCTTGAGCCTCTCTCTTAGAGTGTAAGCTCTAACAAGCAAGGCTCTCCGATTCCTACTCTATTAAATTGTATTGCAGTTGTACCGTCTGCCCTTATGTTGTAAAGCACTGCGCAAACTGTTGGCGCTATATAAATCCTGTATAATAATAATAACAAACAATAACAATAATAAGACCCCATGTGCATAGGAATTAAAATACATGTCTCCAGGTGCATTTGGAGCCAATATCTAAATTTACTTGGAAGTAAATGCTTTGCTATGGAAGAATAAACACACATTCAGCTGAGTCTAGGTGTATTCGGTCTAGCTGCATTTAGATAAAATAGAAATTTCAGCTGGCTATACATTATACAATTTTCCTTTAAATATATCAAAACGATATAATATGGAGGTGGAACAAAAAACATTTCAATTTGTATACAATCAGGCAGACCTGTGCACTACATAGTTGAAGGTGAACCTAAAGGAAATTGAATAAGAAAACTGTATAATGTATGGCCAGCTTTAGCCTTGTATCATGTGGCTAGGTGCATGTAAATGTGCTTAAATGCAATTAAACCCAGGAACATCTAAAACACTAAAAAAAAAAGGCATCTGGGATGTATAACAGTTGTTTATACATGCCAGATAAATTCTCCTGTGTTTAACACAGGGGGCCAATTTGCATGGGGCTCAAAATGCTTGATTTTTGCATGAGAGTCTGGTCACCGCACATAGAGGTTGATTTACTAAAACTTAAGGCTCGGTTCACACTGGGGCGACTTGGGATCCGACTTGTACACCCTCAAGTCGCCCCAGAAATAGTCTCAATGGGAGTGAATGCTAGCGTCTTAATAGACGCTACTGAAGTCGCTCCGACTTCAGAGCGTACTCCCTGTACTACTTTGATCCGACTTCAGCCCATTGACTATCATTGAAGTCGGATCAAAGTCGGATCGCCGTCTCACATGATCCGACTTCGGCATGCTACTTGTGCTCAGATGATCTTGAGGGGGAACTCCGCGCCAAATTTTAAATAAAAATCCGGCATGGGTTCCCCCTCCAAGGGCATACCAGGCCCTTGGGTCTGGTATGGACCTTGAGGGGAACCCCCTACGCCGAAAAAACGGCGTGGGGGGTCCCCCCCAATCCATACCAGACCCTTATCCGAGCACGCAGCCCGGCCGGACAGGAATGGGGGTGGGGACGAGCGAGCGCCCCCCCCCTCCTGAACCGTACCAGGCCGCATGCCCTCAACATGGGGGGATTAGTGCCTTGGGAGAGGGGGCACGTTGCGGCCCCCCCCCCAAAGCACCTTGTCCCCATGTTGATGAGGACAAGGGCCTCTTCCCAACAACCCTGGCCGTTGGTTGTCGGGGTCTGCGGGCGGAGGGCTTATCGGAATCCGGGAGCCCCCTTTAATAAGGGGGCCCCCAGATCCCGGCCCCCCACCCTATGTGAATGAGTATGGGGTACATCGTACCCCTACCCATTCACCTAGGGAAAAAGTGTCAATTTAAAAAAAAAAACTACACAGATTTTTAAAGTATTTTATTAGACAGCTCCGGGGGTCTTCTCCCGACTTCGGGGGTCTCTCCGGTTCTTCTCCGCGCTCTCCGGGTCTTCTGCCGGGCTCCTCCGCTCTCTTCTGCTCTTTTGCCGCTCTTTTGCTAAAGCGGAGGAGCCCAGTCTTCGGTCTTCTGCCTTCCTCTCTTCTTCTGATGTTGACACGACGCTCTCTCCGGCTAGAATGCTCTCTGTGCGCTCTGCTCTGACTTATATAGGCGGTGACCCCGCCCCCTTATGCCGTCACAGTCCCTGGGCATGCTGGGACTGTGACGTTTTAGGGGGCGTGGTCATCACCCGATGACCACGCCCCCCTTATGCCGTCATAGTCCCAGCATGCCCAGGGACTGTGACGGCATAAGGGGGCGGGGTCACCGCCTATATAAGTCAGAGCAGAGCGCACAGAGAGCATTCTAGCCGGAGAGAGCGTCGTGTCAACATCAGAAGAAGAGAGGAAGGCAGAAGACCGAAGACTGGGCTCCTCCGCTTTAGCAAAAGAGCGGCAAAAGAGCAGAAGAGAGCGGAGGAGCCCGGCAGAAGACCCGGAGAGCGCGGAGAAGAACCGGAGAGACCCCCGAAGTCGGGAGAAGACCCCCGGAGCTGTCTAATAAAATACTTTAAAAATCTGTGTAGTTTTTTTTTTTTAAATTGACACTTTTTCCCTAGGTGAATGGGTAGGGGTACGATGTACCCCATACTCATTCACATAGGGTGGGGGGCCGGGATCTGGGGGCCCCCTTATTAAAGGAGGCTCCCGGATTCCGATAAGCCCTCCGCCCGCAGACCCCGACAACCAACAGCCAGGGTTGTCGGGAAGAGGCCCTTGTCCTCATCAACATGGGGACAAGGTGCTTTGGGGGGGGGGGGCCGCAACGTGCCCCCTCTCCCAAGGCACTAACCCCCCCATGTTGAGGGCATGCGGCCTGGTACGGTTCAGGAGGGGGGGGGCGCTCGCTCGTCCCCACCCCCATTCCTGTCCGGCCGGGCTGCGTGCTCGGATAAGGGTCTGGTATGGATTGGGGGGGACCCCCCACGCTGTTTTTTCGGCGTAGGGGGTTCCCCTCAAGGTCCATACCAGACCCAAGGGCCTAGTATGCTCTTGGAGGGGGAACCCATGCCGGATTTTTATTTAAAATTTGGCGCGGAGTTCCCCCTCAAGATTCATACCAAACACAGTGGCGGGGATCCAAGTCGGATCCCCGTTCATTGAAAGTCGGACACGTCGCAGGGCAAAGTCGGATCCACAAGTCGTGTTGAAGTCGCGTTGAAGTCGTGTTGCCCATGTGTGAACCGACCCTAAGTGCAAACTCTGGTGCAGCTCTGCGTGGTAGCCAGCTTCTAACTTCAGCTTGTTCAATTAAGTTTTACAGAAAAAACCTGGAAGCCGACTGGTGTCTATGCAGAGCTGCACCAGATTTTGCATTCGCTAGTTTTAGTAAATCAGCCCCACAGTGTGAAGGAATGCTTAGAGAAAATTAATTTCTGCTAATCCCAGGTCTGATTAGAAGCTAAACACATGTATATGTACAGTATTAATAGAGGCCTGTTCACACCTGACAGGCACGCTAAACGCACGGCTGCTGTGAGCAGACAGTAATAGTGCTGATGTGCCAATCCCAAAAAAACTGCACTATTTACTTTTTTTTTTTTCAGTCCAAACTTTATTGAAACGTCAAAGTTACAATTCATAAAGTTTTACTGACACAATGGTGTTGTGATGTGGCAGTATGTGTCACAACCTCCTGCACTGAAACAATGTACTGCATGTAGTTATTCTTTCAGTGCACATCACTGCAATGTAGTTGTGTTAAAGTATAGCTATAGGCAAAAATGTATTCTTTCACATTGGACAGAGTGAAAGTGGATTAGAACACCTGTCAGTTTAATATTGCAGTCTGTGCCCCCCCCCCTTAAGGAGATTCATCCTCCATTTGTCCTGTTTACCATTATCATTGAAAGTGAAAGAAAATCCCAAGTTTTGGGTTGTCCTCAGAAAAGTAATGGAGGGAAAATCTTCAAATGGGAACATTAGTTCTGGAGATTAGGGGGGCTCCCTAAGAAGTTGCCTTAATATGCAGGGATTTCCTCTCACTTCCTGATTGGCCATGGCACAGGAAGTAAAGGGAAATCTCCACAATGGGACACAGATGGGGGGGGGGGGGTTTAGGAATCTGACGAGGGTTATAATCCTTCCTTGCTCTATTTAGAATGACAAAAAAAGTTTTGCCTATAGTTCTACTTTAACTGACAACTTAGAGAACAAGGCTTTTTGCTTCATCTTGTGCTGGGAGTGCTATGGGCAAGGTTGCCTAGGGTATTCCCAGTGAACCTTACATGAAGGAGCCCCAAACCTGCATAAAGGCAGGTACACCTAAATGCAGGAGAAAGTGATCTAGAAAGCATATAGTTTGTTTATACTTTTCAGATAATTTTTCATGTGTTTAAATAACTTAAACACAGTGGTGTTAATGTGAATGTAGCCTAAGACATTGGTTGTCAACTTGCAGCCCCTGATAACATGGCTGTATAAAATATCCAGTATATGAAATGCTACAGATGACTGTCAGACACTGCAGACTTACTAGGGGAAATAGACTTGTGCCACACTACAGGAAGGGTTGGAGTCTGGGGATATGCTGCAGGAGACAGTAAGTGATAGGGAACAAGCCACATGACTGTTAGAGATCACTACCATTACAGCTCTGGAACAAAGAAATGCTCCTAATTCTGACCACTGAGGTCCAAGAAAAACAGCAATATGAAACAAAAAAGTGAAAAATGTTCTGCTGAACTGATTTGATGCAGCCTCTGTTCGGCTATTCAGTCAGCTGCTGGAGCTGGCTGTAATGCCGCGTACACACGGTCGGACTTTTCAGCTACAAAAGTCCGACAGCCTGTCCGACAGACTTTCGACGGACTTGCGGCGGACTTTCTAACGAACAGACTTGCCTACACACGATCACACAAAAGTCCGTCGAATTCTTACGTGATGACGTACACCGGACTAAAATAAGGAAGTTCATAGCCAGTAGCCAATAGCTGCCCTAGCGTGGGTTTTTGTCCGTCGGACTAGCATACAGACGAGCGGATTTTTCGACCGGACTCGAGTCCGTCGGAAAGATTTGAAGCATGTTTCAAATCTAAAGTACGTCGGATTTGAGGCTAAAAAAGTCAGTTGAAAGTCCGGAGAAGCCCACACACGATCGGATTACCAGCCAGCTTTAGTCTGTCAGCGTCCGTTGGACTTTTGTAGACGAAAAGTCCGACCGTGTGTACGCGGCTTAAAAGAATACAGTAGCCACGGTTGAGGATCACCCACTCGTGCTGTAGTGCGTAGATGGAGGAGTTTAGATTGTTTTTGTTCAGTCCACAAGCTAAACTATTGGTAGGCCGAATTATAAAAAAGACAGTGCAAAATCTTTCCTGCATCCACAATTCCCCCATCAACACAGAGTGCTGACAGGTGAATCCCTACTGCCGAGACACTGTCTTATGCAGGAGGGGGAAGCCGCCCCCCATCATGAGAAGACAGTGATTATCGCTAGCAGCTGCTAGCGATAATCACAAGCAAATCTGGCAGGCTGTTTGTATTGATCAACTTGGTACATTCAGCCTGCCCATTCATGGTTCGAATCTCGGCCGGTTCCTGCAGAACCAGCCAAGATTCGAACTGTGTTTGGCCAGCCTTAGGCAGTGTTTGGAGTCTGGGACATGCAGTCAGAGACTGGTAAACGGAACATGTTACACAAAACTGTTCGAGACCACTGCATTGCAGTCCCTTTACAAAGCTAAGTTCCTACTACTGACTACTGGGCCACAGCAAGTACCAAAGGGCCACAGGTTGGATGCCAGGAACCTAAGGAGTACTGTGCTCCTGGACCTAGTACACTACTGCAGCGGATTGCTTTTTCAGAGGGTGGTTGACAAGTAGCAGGCCATATGTCACCTTCTGTTTTAAAGTGTACATGACAAGCAGAGTGGCTGGTGTGTAGGCGCATTTGGGCAGGTACGCTGTCAAATGCCAACATGGGGTGTCATTTTTGCTGTGACTGTGCACCAGCCTGTCCAGCCGCCATTACTTACTTCACCACCTCCCCATTCCCCCACAGGTACCTGCTCCCACTTTCACTAGGATAGTCTTGGTCAGTGGTCTCCAAACACTTTGCTTGCCTTTATCCGGCCCTTGGGGCACTATTCTTCCCACCGACACCGGGACACTATTCTTCCCACTGGGACACTATTCTTCCCACCAAATGCAATATTCCTCACCCACACGTTTCTGAAAATGGCTGTTCAGTAATGCTGGGTGCTGTAATGACCACAAGCTGGAAACTGTAGACAAGATTGAAGAAATGTCATCAGCACACCGAGGATTTCTCAAAAGGGTCCAAAGCTTTAATTTCAAGGTCACATGGTACACATATGGCAACGTTTCAGAGCCACACAGGGCCCCTTCGTCAAGCAAGTCACTTGCATGACATTTCTTAATTATTCCTTCCTACCAATACTGGGGCACTGTTATCAATGCCAGGACGTTTTCTACTCCCACTGGAGTAGACCCCTGGTCTAGGTTATATGTGTGGAATTTTGCACCCCCACAGCCTTGTGGGACATGTCACAGAAGGCTGCGGGACCAATCACAAAGCGCAGCTGTGAAGCCGCAAGGAGTCACAGACTGTTCTCCTAGGTAAACATGCAAGGGACGTGAAAACCGGTGAAGAACCGTCCCAGTGCTGGATCCCTGGACAGGTAAGTGTCCTTTAATTAAATGTCAGCAGCTACAGTATTTGTAGCTGCTGCCTTTTCTTAATAATATTTTCTTCATACAGCCTGAAGATCCTCTAACTTTTGTGACAAGTGTGAAGAAGGCCTACATGAATAATATAATAGAGTCCCATGTGGACAGGTGAGAGGCCATTACCTGGGAGCTGAGATACCTCTTGAGACACTCCTCGCAGACCCCTTTCTTGCAGCAGGGAAGAGGTTTGATGGACTTGTCCTCCAAGCACACCCGGCAGCTCATCATGACTTTGTGTCCGCCATCCCCCAGGCTGCTGATCAGGAAGGGGGCAAGTTCCAGCTCCAGGCTGGCAGGACTGAGGGGCAGCTCCCCATTGATCCGGGGTAGGGAGCTGAGGGAAAGAGGTTCGGTCATAGTGCGGGTCTCCCCGGTGTACATAGGAGGGATGTCCCCGGACAAGTCACTCTCCACGCAGTATACAGTGCAAAGGACGCCGCATCTCTTCTTCGGCTTGTGGCCCGCAGATCCTCTGTCTTCTATCGGAGGGGTGCCCGCATTCTCCACCTGTTCCTGGGGCTCCTCACTGTCAGGATAGGGGTCTGCCCGCACACCCCTGTCTGAACCCCCGTCCTCCTCCTCTTCCTCCTCTTCTTCTTCCTCCTCACTGCTGGCGATGTGCTGTGTGTGCTGCAGCTCGTCATGCTGATCCCCCATCCCCGGTGCCCGTCTGCCCATACAGCACAACAACTACACACTTCTCCTAGTTGTCTTCTACTTCCGGGTCCCTCCAGGGGCCTGTCCCCCTCTCAGCTCTGACACCCACAAGGCTCCGTCCTCTCACACTTCTCCCTCCTGCAGGCGGAGGTCCCCCCGTGCATAGCCCCCTAAGTGGAGGCTCCAGGGCTCTTCTACTCTCCCCCGACCATTACAAAGCGGCCAGCACTGAGCAGAGAGAGAGCGAGGCGGGGACACGCCAAGACTGCTACTGCTTTCCTGCTCCACCAGTCTCTTCAGCTGTTACCGTATTGTGTCTAGTACTCCGCCTCAGAGCTACAGTTCAGGTGCTACCGTACTCCCTCTACAGCTCACACACATCAACAACACGGGCCGCCTGGGTACCGTATTGTATCTACTACTCCGCCTCTGAGCGACAATACAGGCGCTACCGTACTCCCTCTACAGCTCACACACATCAACAACACGGGCTCCCTGGTTACCGTATTGTATCTACTACTCCGCCTCAGAGCGACAATACAGGCGCTACCGTACTCCCTCTACAGCTCACACACATCAACAACACGGGCTCCCTGGTTACCGTATTGTATCTACTACTCCGCCTCAGAGCGACAATACAGGCGCTACCGTACTCCCTCTACAGCTCACACACATCAACAACACGGGCTCCCTGGTTACCGTATTGTATCTACTACTCCGCCTCAGAGCGACAATACAGGCGCTACCGTACTCCCTCTACAGCTCACACACATCAACAACACGGGCTCCCTGGTTACCGTATTGTGTCTACTACTCCACCTCAGAGCGGCAATACAGGCGCTACCGTACTCCCTCTACAGCTCACACACATCAACAACACGGGCTCCCTGGTTACCGTATTGTGTCTACTACTCCGCCTCAGAGCGACAATACAGGCGCTACCGTACTCCCTCTACAGCTCACACACATCAACAACACGGGCTCCCTGGTTACCGTATTGTGTCTACTACTCCGCCTCAGAGCGACAATACAGGCGCTACCGTACTCCCTCTACAGCTCACACACATCAACAACACGGGCTCCCTGGTTACCGTATTGTGTCTACTACTCCGCCTCAGAGCGACAATAAAGGCGCTACCGTACTCCCTCTACAGCTCACACACATCAACAACATGGGCTCCCTGGTTACCGTATTGTGTCTACTACTCCGCCTCAGAGCGAGAATACAGGCGCTACCGTACTCCCTCTACAGCTCACACACATCAACAACACAGGCCGCCTGGTTACCGTATTGTGTCTACTACTCCGCCTCAGAGCGACAATACAGGCGCTACCGTACTCCCTCTACAGCTCACACACATCAACAACACGGGCTCCCTGGTTACCGTATTGTGTCTACTACCCAGCCTCAGAGCGACAATACAGGCGCTACCGTACTCCCTCAACAGCTCATACACATCAACAACGCAGGCCGCCTGGTTACCGTATTGTATCTACTACTCCGCCTCAGAGCGACAATACAGGCGCTACTGTACTCCCTCTACAGCTCACACACATCAACAACACGGGCTCCCTGGTTACCGTATTGTGTCTACTACTCCACCTCAGAGCGACAATACAGGCGCTACCGTACTCCCTCTACAGCTCACACACATCAACAACACGGGCTCCCTGGTTACCGTATTGTGTCTACTACTCCGCCTCAGAGCGACAATACAGGCGCTACCGTACTCCCTCTACAGCTCACACACATCAACAACACGGGCTCCCTGGTTACCGTATTGTGTCTACTACTCCGCCTCAGAGCGACAATACAGGCGCTACCGTACTCCCTCTACAGCTCACACACATCAACAACACGGGCTCCCTGGTTACCGTATTGTGTATACTACTCCGCCTCAGAGCGACAATACAGGCGCTACCGTACTCCCTCTACAGCTCACACACATCAACAACACAGGCCGCCTGGTTACCGTATTGTGTCTACTACTCCGCCTCAGAGCGACAATACAGGCGCTACCGTACTCCCTCTACAGCTCACACACATCAACAACACGGGTTCCCTGGTTACCGTATTGTGTCTACTACTCCACCTCAGAGCGACAATACAGGCGCTACCGTACTCCCTCTACAGCTCACACACATCAACAACACGGGCTCCCTGGTTACCGTATTGTATCTACTACTCTGCCTCAGAGCGACAATACAGGCGCTACCGTACTCCCTCTACAGCTCACACACATCAACAACACGGGCTCCCTGGTTACCGTATTGTGTCTACTACTCCGCCTCAGAGCGACAATACAGGCGCTACCGTACTCCCTCTACAGCTCACACACATCAACAACACGGGCTCCCTGGTTACCGTATTGTGTCTACTACTCCACCTCAGAGCGACAATACAGGCGCTACCGTACTCCCTCTACAGCTCACACACATCAACAACACGGGCTCCCTGGTTACCGTATTGTGTCTACTACTCCACCTCAGAGCGACAATACATGCGCTACCGTACTCCCTCTACAGCTCACACACATCAACAACACGGGCTCCCTGGTTACCGTATTGTATCTACTACTCCGCCTCAGAGCGACAATACAGGCGCTACCGTACTCCCTCAACAGCTCACACACATCAACAACGCAGGCCGCCTGGTTATCGTATTGTATCTACTACTCCGCCTCAGAGCGACAATACAGGCGCTACTGTACTCCCTCTACAGCTCACACACATCAACAACACGGGCTCCCTGGTTACCGTATTGTATCTACTACTCTGCCTCAGAGCGACAATACAGGCGCTACCGTACTCCCTCTACAGCTCACACACATCAACAACACGGGCTCCCTGGTTACCGTATTGTGTCTACTACTCCGCCTCAGAGCGACAATACAGGCGCTACCGTACTCCCTCTACAGCTCACACACATCAACAACACGGGCTCCCTGGTTACCGTATTGTGTCTACTACTCCGCCTCAGAGCAACAATACAGGCGCTACCGTACTCCCTCTACAGCTCACACACATCAACAATACGGGCTCCCTGGTTACCGTATTGTGTCCACTACTCCGCCTCAGAGCGACAATACAGGCGCTACCGTACTCCCTCTACAGCTCACACACATCAACAATACGGGCTCCCTGGTTACCGTATTGTGTCCACTACTCCGCCTTAGAGCGACAATACAGGCGCTACCGTACTCCCTCTACAGCTCACACACATCAACAACACGGGCTCCCTGGTTACCGTATTGTATCTACTACTCCGCCTCAGAGCGACAATACAGGCGCTACCGTACTCCCTCTACAGCTCACACACATCAACAACACGGGCTCCCTGGTTACCGTATTGTGTCTACTACTCCGCCTCAGAGCGACAATACAGGCGCTACCGTACTCCCTCTACAGCTCACACACATCAACAACACGGGCTCCCTGGTTACCGTATTGTGTCTACTACCCTGCCTCAGAGCGACAATACAGGCGCTACCGTACTCCCTCTACAGCTCACACACATCAACAACACGGGCTCCCTGGTTACCGTATTGTGTCTACTACTCCGCCTCAGAGCGACAATACAGGCGCTACCGTACTCCCTCTACAGCTCACACACATCAACAACACGGGCTCCCTGGTTACCGTATTTCTCCCAATACCAGCTTCTATACCAGGACAGCTGTGCCTGACATCCTACTATTCCTTGTACAGGCCAAATTCATGGACAGCCCATGCGTTTCCCCCCCCCCCCCCCACACACATTTCCAATGCATTTTTAAGGCTTCATGCACACTAGCCATCCGGCCCATTTCTGACACTTCGCTCCTACATGTAAAAATCAACTTTTTATGGGATCACAGGCGGTATTGAACTCCACACATGCAATAAAGACCAAATTGACACCGTTTGGATGAAAATGGCCGCTGCCTTATTTATTGGTTTTCACAACATATACCTTTTAATATATAATTCATCATATTTTATCACTTTCAAATCTTATAAAATTATCAACTTTTTTTAAAACCAACAAAACCCCAGCTCAGTAATTAAGGCTCAAGCTGTAAAAATTCATTAAACCCATTTCAATAACTGTCCCTTTTCTAGACGAAAAGGACTTACCACATAAAAAGGCCACAACGGGGGAGGGGTGGGTGGGAAGCTCCTAGATATCCTCTGGCGACTGGCAAAAATTCTCCTCAGCTCTCCCTTTAGCACGGGTTCACACATGTGTGGTGCAAATTGAAGCTCAGGTTTCACTGCGAAGATAAAAATCAGTTGTTCAGAGGTTCCTCTGCGTTTTAGCTGCGGATCAGTGAGCAGGGAGAGGGGGGGGGGTGTAGTGAGGAGAAGGAGAGAATTCATGTTCAGAATGGAATGCATCTGCGAATCAGATGCATTCCCATAAAAGATAATAGGCTTGTAATTCGCACTGCAATGCCCAGAAAACGCACACGTTTTTTGTGCAATGCACAGTGCGAATGCATTGCACATATGTGAACCAGATACATTCCAATGAATGTATTTTAAAATGTCCTGCAAATTGGATGCAGTCTAAGCCGCATCTAATTCGCATAGGTGTGAACGGGGGCTTAAATAGGGGCTCATTCAGCTTCTAGAAGCTTCCAAAGGGTCAGCTGACCTTTTTCCACCCATCACAGCTGACCCTTCCTAAGCTTCCAGAAGGTTCTTAACAAGTGACCTCTCCTGACCTATCATAGGCCACCCATTGATTTTAAAATCAATGGGAAACCTTGAAACTTCCCAACCGCCATGATCCAACTAGGGAATGGGAGCCTTAAGACAAGCATACCCCTTCTTTTCCCATTCTCTAGAAAATTACTTAGAACCCCCAAACAATATTTTTTTTTCAGCAGAGACCCTATAGAATAAAATAGTGGGTGTTGCAATTTTTTTTTTACAATAGTTTTTTTTAAATATTTTAAAAGAAAAATTACAAGTTTCCATCATACAAGCAAAAGAGAGCCTAAAGCAAGGATATGCAATTAGCGGACCTCCAGCTGTTGCAGAACTACAAGTCCCATGAGGCATAGCAAGACTCTGACACCTACAAGCATGACACCCAGAGGCAGAGGTGTGATGGGACTTGTAGTTTTGCAACAGCTGGAGGTAGAGTTGCCACCTCATCCCTTTAAACCCAAACACATATTAATTACACAGGTTCTGTGGCTGATTAAGGTGGTAATTAAACTCACTTGTTGCCTTGTCTGCATTTAATTAGCCTCAGAACCTGTGTAATTCATATGTGTTCGGGTTTAGGCCGGGTTCACACTAGTGCGACAAACGCTCCGACATTGGGAGCTCAGGTTACATGATGTGTGAAAATCAATGTTTCCCTATGGGAGCCGTCCTAACTGGTCCGACACAAGTCAGTCCGACTTTGAAAATGCTCCCTGTACTACTTTGGTCCGACTTTGAACCTACTTCAGCCCATTGACTATCATTGAAGCCGGATCACCGTCTTGCACGATCCGACTTTGGCATGCAACTTGTGCTCAGATGATCTTGAGAGGGAACTCCGCGCCAAATTTTAAATAAAAAACCGGCATGGGTTCCCCATACCAGGCCCTTAGGTCTGGTATGGATTTTAAGGGGAACCCCCTACGCCGAAAACACGGCGTGGGGGTCACCCCCAAATCCATACCCAAATCCATACCAGACCCTTATCCAAGCACGCAGCCCGGCCGGTCAGGAAAGGGGGTGGGGTTGAGCGAGCGCCCCCCCCCCTCCTGAACCGTACCAGGCCGTATGCCCTCAACATGGGGGGTGGGTGCTTTGGGGCTAGGGGGGCACCCTGTGGGCCTTTTTCTAGCGGTGGCCCGGTCTTCTCCATCATCTTCTTCCCTCCGGTCTTCTTCCGATGTGGACACGATGCTCTCTCCTGCTGTAATGCTGTCTGTGAGGTGCGCAACGACTTATATAGGTATGGGGCGTGGTCACCGGGTGATGTTAACCGGTGACTCCGCCCATTATGACGTCACCACCAGGGGCATGATGGGACGGTGACGTCATAATGGGCGGAGACACCAAATTACATCACCCGGTGACCACGCCCCATACCTATATAAGTCGTTACGCACCTCGCAGACGACATTACAGCAGGAGAGAGAGTCGTGTCAACATCGGAAGAAGACCGGAGGGAAGAAGACTACGGAGAAGACCAGGCCACCGCTAGCAAAAGAGCGGCAAAAGAGCAGAAGATAGCGGAGGAGCCCGGCAGAAGATACCAGAGACCGGGAGAAGAACCAGAGAGCGCGGAGAAGAAGCTGGAGTGCGGGGAGAAGAAGGAAGAGACCCCCGAAGTCGGAAGAAAACCCCCGGAACTGCCTAATAAATTACTTTAAAAGCCTGTCTAGTCTGTTTTTTTATTGACACTTCTTTTCCTAGGTGAATGGGTAGGGGTACGATGTACCCCATACTCATTCACATAGGGTGCGGGGCCCGGATCTGGGGGCCCCCTTATTAAAGGGGGCTCCCGGATTCCAATAAGTCCCTGCCCACAGACCCCAACAACCAACGGCCAGGGTTGTCGGGAAGAGGCCCTTTTCCTCATCAACATGGGGACAAGGTGCTTTTGGGGTGGGGGGCCGCAGGGCGCCGCCCTGCCCCAAAGTACCCACCCCCCATGTTGAGGACATGCGGCCTGGTACGGTTCAGGAGGGGGGGCCCTCGCTCGTCCCCACCCCTTTTCCTGACCGGCCGGGCTGCGTGCTCGGATAAGGGTCTGGTATGGATTTGGGGGGACCCCCACGCCGTTTTTTCGGCATAGAGGGTTCCCCTTAAAATCCATACCAGACCCAAGGGCCTGGTATGCTCTTGGAGGGGGAACCCATGCCGTTTTGTTTTTATTTAAATTTGGCGTGGAGTTCCTCTTCAAGATTCATACCAAACACAGTGCCTGGTATTGGCCAGGATCCAAGTCGGATCCCCGTTCATTGAAAGTCGGACATTTGTCGGCTTAAAGTCGCAGGGCAAAGTCGGATCCAAAGTAGGACGGCTGTCGTGTTGCACCAGTGTGAACCCGGTCTTAAAGGGATGAGGTGGCAACCCTAGCTGGAGGTCCCCAATTGCATATTCCTGGCCTAAAGGAATACGCCAGTGTGGTAAAAAGATACATTAAAGCTCAAGAGGTTTTTTTGTTTTGTTTTTTTTTCAAATTAAATATATTTATTATATTTGCATGTTTAAACTTGTGCCAGCATTGATTAAATGGCAATTATTTTGCATTCAGTGTAAGGCCGGCCATACACGTTTCGAATCTTGGCTGGTTCAGTGGGAACCAGCCGAGATTCAAACCATTAATGGGCAGGCTGAATGTACCAAGTTGATCGATCAATCAACTTACAACTTACGTACAACCAGACTGCTGGATTCTCTTGCAATTTTTTCTTGTTCAAATATTTTATTAAAGATTATCAGAAAACATTGAATGGAATGAGTAAAGAGAAAAATTTTACATCGTAACATTAAGATGATCTTATTACAGGAAGGTATATCTCTAGTCACATATGACATCATATAATTGTTTACTTAAGAATTAAATTAAGGCAGATCAATGCAGTAAATTAATAGCTATCTATCTAAACAAGAATCTAGAAGCTCAAGAGGTTTTAAATGTAATACACATGCATGCATCAATAAGTAATTCTCATATAAAACTTAGCTCTATAAAGAAATATAACATAATCAACATAATAAGGAAAAAAAAACTAAATAAATCAAAAAAAAAAATTATATGTAGCATGACATCACTAATTTTCCCTGTCGCTCTTATAAATGTAGTATGGAGAGAAAATAAGATAATATGACCATGAAATATTCCCATTAATCTCAATGGATTAAGTATTTTACGGTATTTAGAGGGTGGGTGTTGCAATTTTTTATTTACTTTTACAATAGTTTTTATTGAAATATGTTAAAATAAAAACAAGTATAAGTTTCCATCATACAAGCATAAGAGAGGCTAATGGAATACACCAGTGTGGTATAAGTAGGTAGGTACACAGAAGCTCAAGAGGTTTTAAAAGTAATACACATGCATGCATTTCAATGACTAATTCTCATATTAAATTTGGCTCTATAAAGAAATATAACATAATAAACATAAGGAAACAAAACAAAATAAAACAAAAAATATATATATTTAGCATGACATCACTAATTTTCCCTGCCCTTCTTAAAAAAGTATTATGGAGAGAAAGAGAGAAGTTGAGATAATATGACTATGAAATATTCCCAATAATCTCCATGTATTAGGTATTTTACGGTATTTAGAGGGCAGGTGTTGCAATTTTTTTATATAACAGGGTGTTTGCGCAAAACGCATTTAAAAAAAAAAAAAACAACACTTTCATGAATTAAAAAAAAAAAAAAACACTAAAGTTAGCCCAAATTTTTTTTGCATAATGTGAAAGATGATGTTACGCAGAGTAAATAGATACCTGCGGCCCTTTGCATGCCTTTATCTGGCCCTTGGGGCACTATTCCTCTCAATAACACTAACAATGGGGCACTACTGTAGTCCTCCTACTGACACTGATGGGGCACTATTTATCCCACTGACACTGATGGGGCACTATTTCTCCCAGTGATACCAATGATAAGGCACTATTCCTCCCACAGACACCAATGATGGGACACAATTTTTCCCACGGACACAAATGATGGGGCACTATTTCTCTCCTGAATACTAAAGATGGGACATTGTTTACCCTTACTGATGCCAGGACATTTTCTACTCTCATTGACCTCACTCCGGTCCCCCTAAAGTCTGAAGAACAGTAACCTGGTCCTCTGTTTAGAACGTTTGGAGACCCTTGCTTTAAGGTAAAATCAAACATAATGCAAATATATACAGTATATGTTTTTAACACTATTCAGTCTGCGCTACATGTTTTCCTGTGTGTAACTCAACATGCAACTAAATCCCCTTATTCCGCAATAAGCCAGACTGAATGTAATGCTGAAGCTTTTTTGACAAAAACAGGGTGGATGAAACTAGTGGGAAAAACAGATGAGAAAGACATACAATTAATGCATAAAAAACATACAAAAACAAAGTGAAATAATTAGGCTGCAGATAGAGATAAGTCCATGCTCACTAGCGATGCTGTCTGTAGGGAATGTAAGTTTAGTCCACAACATGTGCTACAGGAATGATGGCTGGTTACCTCTCTCTCAGTTCTTGAGCTGGAGACGGAGTTCCTAGGATGTACCTGTTTCCTTTTTTTAGAATCAGGGATGATGGGAGCTTTTATTAAAGCTGAACAGTTCCTGGTTTCTGTAAAACAGTAAACTTTTTTTTGGCTCATTTAATATTGCAGGGAGAACAGACATAATGAATTTCCTGCTGGAGGCAGAACAATTATATTGCATGACAATTCTTTTAATAAAAGCGCCCAACCTATGAAATTCTGAACTGCCTTAAAACATATTTGCTAGAATCCCAAACATATAATATGCCAGGTTAGATCTAATAAGTTTAAAGTTTCTTAAAACATAGAAAACACATATTGCCTGCCATTTTGGGAAGCCCCCTCTTAACCACTTGCCGACCGGGCCATAGCTGAAAGACGGCTGCAGCGAGGTCGGCTTATTCTGGGAGGGCGTCCATGGACGTCCTTCCAGAATCTTGCTCCCGTGCGCCCCCCTGGGACCCGGGAATATCCGTGACCTCCGGCCCCGGCGCATCACGGATCACGGTAAATGGCAGATGACAGCGGCTGTTTACCACGAGATCGCTCTGTCAAATGATGGAGCGATCACTTGTAAACAAACGGGTGTCATGTCCGGTTCCTCTCTCCCCTCTCTGTACCGATCAGCGGACAGGGGAGAGATCGGGTGCAGCAGCGCTGTTGGCTGGGTGTGTACTGCTCAGTGCTGTTCTGTGCCTATTTCTGCACCCATCCATGCTCAGCCATCCTCATCCATCCATCAATCCTCAGCAATACTTATCCATCCATCCATGCTCAGCCACCCTCAGCAATACTCATCCATCCTCAGCAATACTCATCCATCCTCAGCAATACTCATCCATCCATCAATCCTCAGCAATACTCATCCATCCATCCATCCATCCTCAGCAATACTCATCCATCCAAACTCAGCAATATAACCTATCCATCCATGCTCAGCAATACTCATCCATCCATCTTCAGCCATACCCAGCCATCCCATCCACACTCAGCCATACCCACCCAGCCATACCCACCCAGCCATACTCAGCCATACCCAACCCAGCCATCCCATCCATACCCAGCCATACTCAGCCATACCCAGCCATCCCATTCATACCCACCCAGCCATACTCAGCCATCCCATCCATACTCAGCCATACCCAGCAATCCACATTCATGGCTTAAACATGCTTAGCCATCCCCATCCACGGCTCAACACCATGCTGATGGTGCTTCCTGCATGGTGCGCCTCTGTATGTGGCCAGGCTGTGTAAAAGTCTCACACATGTGGTATCGCCATACTCAGGAGGAGTAGCAGACAATGTTTTGGGGTGTAATTTTTGCCATGTACATGCTATGTGTTAGAAATATTGTATAACTGAACAACTTTGTGTAAAAAAAAAATGCGTTTTCTTTCCACATTTTCCAAAAACTTGTAAAAAAAATTGCATGTTCAAAAGACTTGATATGCCTCATAGATTATACGTTGGGGTGTTTTCTTTCCATAATGGGGTCATTTTTTGAGTGTTTTTATTGTCCTGGTGCTCCAGGGCCTTCGAAAGTGCAAGAGGTAGTCAAGAAATTAGATGTGTAATTTATGCTCCTAGAACGCCTGTAGGTGCTCCCTGCATGTTGGGCCTCTGTATGTGGCCACGGTGTGTAAAATTCTCACACATGTGGTATCACCATACTCAGGAGTAGTAGAATGTATTTTGGAGTGTAATTTACCTTCATATTAGGTTATTTCTCACACACAGTATGCATATGCTGTGTGTGAGAAATAACCTAATATGACACTTTTATGAAAAAAGAAAAAAAATCTTGATTTTGCAAAGAATTCTGGGAAAAAATTCTAACTTCAAAAAAATTACAATGCCTCTTTCTAAATACCTTTTGAACATCAACTTTCCAAAAAGGAGTCATTTGGGGGGTATTTGTACTGTCCTGGATTGGTAGGGTCTCAAGAAATGAGATGAAAATGTATTTTTTTTACAGAATTTTCAGTCTTTTTTCATTTATAGTGCAAAAAATAAATGGTAATTTGGTGATTAAATACCACCAAAAGAAAGCTCTATTTGTGTGAAAAAAAGTACAAAAATTGCATATGGGTACAGTGTTGCATGACTGAGTAATTGTTATTCAAAGTGTGAGAGCACCGAAAGCTGAAAATTGGTCTGGTTAGGAAGGGGGTTTAAGTGCCCAGTGGTCAAGTGGTTAAAGTGTTACTAAAGCAACAACAGTAAAATCAATCAGTAAAGCATGCTTGTTATACTCACTGTGGAATCTAAGGCGTTAATGTGCTGCATTGTGTAAAAATGCTGTTTGATCCTGTTTTCTGTGATCTTCCCGTTCTTGCACAGTCCCCAAACCATTTCTTGATAGAACAGAGGCTAGGGGACAAGCTGCACAGCCTCAGTTTGGTGTGTATTGCTAGAGAGTTTTTTTTTGTTCTTGGTAGAGTGCGTGTGATCAGCACAGGGCCAATCAGCACTGTCCAGAGAGCGGGTCAGGAGTTCTGCAGCCTTATAATACAGTCAGAGCAGAATGAAAACTCCTCCCACAAGCTTTAACCAGACACTGATAGTAGTCAGAAGACTGCTCTAACTGCTGATAAAAAAGGGTATTTAGCAGTTTATATTTACTAAAACAATTGCATTTCCATGTTCTGTGTACTGTGGGACAGTGTTCATCAACCCTGTCCTCAGGGCCCACTAACAGGCCAGGTTTTATGTATTACCTTGGGGAGCTGCAGACTAGAATACTGCAATCACTGAGCAGCAAATTATTTCACCTGTGATGTAGTTCAGTTATCTTGCAAACCTGGCCTGTTAGTGGGCCCTGAGGACAGGGTTGATGACCACTGCTGTAGGAGACCAAATATAGTGAATGCAGAGTCCTGGGTTTAGTAACACTTTCCTCATAGTCCACTCATTACATAACCAGCAATGCAGATCAAAATATTAGGAAAAATGCTAAAAAACTCTGGAAAAAAAGCTGAATAAAAAACGCTTTTTTGAAGTAGCATTTTAGGAGTGTTTTAGGAGTGTTTAACAGCGTTTAGGAGCATTAGCATTTTATTAACATTTTTGCAGTTCCCTTAAAAAAAAGAAAAAAAAAGATTAAAAAAAACCCGTAGCATTTAGGAGCGTTTCTGCTGGAAACACTCAAAGAAACTCTACAAAAACAATTTTTTTTCTTTTTCTAGACTCTGAAGCTCAAAAATGCTAATAGTCTAAAGTAGTGTGCATGGATACATAGGATAACACTATTTAGTTTCTAGGAGCTTAAAAACTGATATGCCCCGTACACACGGTCGGATTTTCCGACGGAAAATGTGTGATAGAACCTTGTTGTCGGAAATTCCGACCGTGTGTGGGCTCCATCACACATTTTCCATTGAATTTTCCGACACACAAAGTTTGCAAGCAGGCTATAAAATTTTCCGACAACAAAGTCCGTTGTCGGAAATTCCGATCACCGAGTCACTGTGCAGCGCTGAGGGCTTCCTTGCCATCACAATGGGGGAGGGCACCTCCGCCGACGCCGCCCGTTGTAATGGCAACATCAGAAGTGTACGGCGCTGCACCGTACATGCGACGCATGCGCGAGAATGGGCAGTGCATGCTGGTCGCTCAGCTGCACCAGAGCCCAGAAGATAGTGCTTATGGGTCACAGTCCCACAAGCACTATGGAAACTTCCAGTAAACAGGAATATAAGATATATTCCTATATCAAATCGGCAATCGAGCGCCGATTAATCTCACAAATGTGGGTGCACTAAATATACCTAAAAAAAATATATATATATATATATATATATATATATGCATCCTAAAAAAAAAATGTTTAAACAGTGGGAACTCGGCTTTAACAGGAAAATGTAGAAGAGAAAAAACATGATCAAAAATACTTTTGCATGTGTTGTCTCTGTAAAATAGAAGCATGTTAAGATCTTAGAATTCATGTCATGAATACTTTAAGAGGGACAAATCCTTTCCCTTCATTTTTTTTTTTTTTTTAAATATGATTTTTATTGAAGTTTCAAAAAGGTACATACATGTTATAGCCATAGCATTGGTTACAATCACAGATGTTTCGACTAGAAACAATCTTTTCTCTAAGTAACACCATGGTAAATGAAAACAGTAAACAAAGGTTGGGTGAAAGAGGATGTCGAGTAGTGATAGGTTCTAGACGGGGGAAAAAAAAAAAAGGGGGGGGGGGGGAAGTAGGGGGAAGGAGGGAGAAAAAGGGGGGGGGCACCAGCAGGTTTTGAGATAAAGAATAAGCGATCAATGAGTAGTTCACAACTGGGTAGTTACAGTTGAACAGTACATTTTGGATGGTGTAACCAAAGAGACCACATATCTTTGAATTTATTTAAGTGTGAATTTTTCCTAGCTACTATTTTCTCCATTTCACATTGAAAGTTGAGGTCAGCGATAGTGTTTGAGATGGAGGGAGTTTTAGCAGTTTTCCAAAATCTAGTGATATTCAATTTGGCAGCATAGAGTAGGTGGATAACAATACATCTAGCTGGAAATGGGATTTTGTCTATGCCAATATGTAGCAGAGCTAGAGCCGGGGACGGGGCCAGGGCGCCCCAGTGATGGAGGAGACTAAAGCGAATACTTGGTTCCAAAAGGACCTAAGGGATTTGCTGAACCAGAGGGTATGTGCGATGAAACCTATACTTCCACAGTTCCTCCAGCATGATGGAGGGTGGCCAGGGTACATTTTTGAGAGTCGGTAGGGTGTGAGGTACCATCTGTGAATAGTTTTCTGGTAGGATTCCCAGTGGTTGGTACAGTGAGATGCTTGAAAGGTTTCTGTAAAGGCCCTTAGCCACTGGTCTTGGATGAAAGGGACATTCAATTCTTCGGCCCATTTTTTTAAAGAACACACCTGAGAGCAGGGTCTGGTGTCGTTAAGGCAAGAGTACATTTGGGAGATACCTTTGCTAGGACATGGGTTTGAGAAGTAATATAGGTATATTGATAAGGGAATGTTTACTGTGGAGGGTAGTTTGGTCGTGTTCAGGAAGTGAGATATTCTAGTATACGTGTAAGCTTCTGAGTTTGGGAGGTTGAATTTAGTTTGCAGAGCTTCAAATGGATGCAGTAAATTGTGGTTTATCATGTCACTGATGGTCAGCACGCCAGCTGTGTGCCACTGGGAGAGGTTCAAGTCGAGAATGCCGGAGGACAGGGCTCTTAGCGGTATTCGTAATGTCTTACTAGGTGAGTCACGGGGGTACACGGTAGAAAGTCTATTCCTTGCCAGCAGGGAAGCAGATATCATAGGGTTAGTGCATCGAGGGGTTGGGGAGTATCCGGCCGTCGATAGTAAGAGGTAGTCTGTTAGGTTAGCAGGTAGGGGATAGGAGGCTTCAATGATGGACCATTGTTTTTCAGGTGTAGGATGCTACCAATAGAACAGTTGGTCCAATATTGAGGCGTAGTAATAATTGCCAATATGGGGCAATCCAGCTCCGCCTAACTTGTGGGGCCTAGTGAGTATGTAGCCAGCGCATCTAGGTGGTTTAGAGTTCCAGATAAATTTGGTTATTTGACTTTGGATTGAGGTCAGGAGGGAGCGAGGAACAGGTAAGATGAGTGTTCGAAATAAATAAAGACGTTTTGGCAATATTATCATTTTGAAGGTAGCTATACGCCCCAATGTAGAGAGGCCTATGCTACGTAGAGATTTCAGTAGTGTGGGTAAATTTCGAGAAAAGGTATGGAAGTTCAAGTCAATCAATCCTTTTAGGTTGGGGGTAAGCTGAATTCCTAGGTAGGGAATAGAGGTACTTGCCCATACGTATGGTGTGGTGGATTTTAGGCGGGTAGCCATTTGAGGAGGGAGATGTACAGGGAGGACCATGGATTTTGTGGCATTAAGTTTATAATAAGAGATAGAGCTGAATTGGTGAAGGATGTTTTGTATTGCATGTAGGGACTGGATGGGATTAGTGACCATCAGAACCACGTCGTCCGCGAATAGACTAATTTCTGTCTGTGCCATTACATGGAATGCCTGAGATTAGGGGATCGGATCTAATTTTGGAGGCCAAGGGCTCCATTAGTAGAGCAAAGAGAAGTGGGGAGAGGGGCACCCCTGTTGTGTACCATTAGAGATTTCGAAAGGAGCAGATATCGTCCCCCCGGTGAATACTTTAGCTGGTGGGTTAGAGTATAAGGAGAGGATTGCGTTTTGGAACCATCCTGTAATACCAAATTTAGTCAGCACTGCCTGGAGGAACGTCCAGTGCACTCTATCAAACGCCTTCTCTGCATCAAGGGATAGTAGCAGAGAAGGCGTTTGATTTTGTGCAGCCTGGTGAACGAGGTTGAGCACCCTTCTAGTTATGTCTGGTGCCTGCCTGCCTGGGACAAACCCAACCTGGTCTGGGTGAACCAGCTCTGGGAGAAACATCATCAGATTGTTGGCAATAACTTTGGCGAGCAGCTTGATGTCGGTATTCAGGAGTGATATTGGCCTATAGTTAGAGGCAACAGAGGCATCTTTCCCAGGTTTTGGAATGGTGGATATAAGTGAGCGCAGCATATCTGAGCCAGAGGAACCAGCAGTGTTGAAGAGGTCTGTTAGTTTAGGAACTAAGATGTCGGAAAATTTTTTGTAGAATAGGTTAAAGAAGCCATCCTCTCCCGGGGACTTATGGAGAGGGAGGGTTTTTATTGCTTTGAGGATTTCTTCAGTGGTGAATGGTTTAGAGATAGTTTCGAATTGTGCCTCTGAGATTGTAGGTGAATCAATCGGGTCTAGGAAGCTGCAAATTTGTTCCGCTGTGGGTTGGGGAGTGAGAGGATCATTTCCGAGGTTATAGAGGAATGCGTAGAATTCACTAAACGCATCTGCAATTTCCTGAGAGTTGGTTAGAAGTTGCTTTGAAGTTGGGTGACGGAGAGAAAGAATTTTGGCTTTTGTGCGGTGGGCTTTAACTTGTTTCGCTAGAAGTGATTCAGCTCTATTGCCTAATGCATAAAAGTTGGCCTTGGAGAATTTAAAGTTATGTTCAAATTTGTGGAGCAGGAAGGTGTGTAATTTTTGTCTTAGCTCCAGGAGCTTAATAGATTGCGTGTGGGAGGGGAAAGATTTGTTTAGTTTTTCTATTTCTGAAATGTTGGACAGAACTTCATCAATCTGCTGGGCCCTCTGTCGTCTCGCTCTTTTACTTAGCTTTATGAAAATTCCTCAAAGGTAAGCTTTGTAGGTTGACCAGAGTGTAAATTTGTTGGTATCAGGCAGTTCATTAAGTTCAAAGAAAGAGTGGTGCTCGGCCTCTATTTCTTGTTGAACGTTCTTCTAATAGGGAGGTGTCCAGTCTACACATTCTCGGTGGTCCCGGTCGAAGATCACCAAGGGTGATCGAAATAGGGGCATGAACCGACCAGGAAATGAGACCAATGTCAGAGTCCATGACATTTTGGAGGGTCCATTTGTCTACTAGGAAGGCGTCAATGCGTGAGTAGGATAGCTGCGGGTGGGAAAAGAATGTATAATCACGTTCCGAGCCATGTTGCGCTCTCCATACATCAAAGAGATCTAGGTCGTGGAGTATGGGATTCAAAGCTGGTCGGGAGTGGCCTTTGTTAGTGGAGGTGTCCATGGATAGGTCGCCGATTATGTTCAGGTCACTGCCCATGACTAAGTTGCCTTGGCGTAGGTTGTTGACCTTGAAGAGGCGTCTTAGAAAGTGAAGTTGTCTGGTGTTTGGAGGGTAGATATTGACCAGGGTGTAGGTGGTTTGAGCGTTGGAACATATGAGAATCAGGTAGCGACCCTGCGGGTCGGCATATGTGTGAAGGTGTTGGAACTGGAGGGTAGTGCGTATAGCCGTTAGTACGCCGTTCTTTTTCTTTGGCCCTGAAGCAAGATATGTGGTTTCGTATCCTTTGAGCCTAAGCTTCGGTGTTTTGGATTCTGCAAAGTGCGTCTCCTGTATAAAGAACATGTCTGCATTGTGATTTGTTAGTTCTCTTTGCAGATTAGCCTTTTTTTGTGGGCTGTTTAGGCCTTTGACATTTGGGGAAGTCAGTTTAAGTGGCATGGCAAGGCTGTTGGTTATGGTTCTTTATAGTAAGACGGTAACGCTAGGTGTGGGAAGGTACGTGTTAGGAATTCTTATTCGATGAGAGTGTGGTCTGGGTTGATCGGATCAGTCAGGTCTTTAGCTATGAGTCATTGTAGTAGGTCCAGAAGGCTTGGTGAAGGCTGGTGTGGGGTGGGGAGGGTAGTAAAAAGAGAGAGCTTGTGAACAATACAGGTTCAATGTGCAGAGTTACTGCTGAATCTTTCCAAACAGGGGGGGATTTCCTCCAGTGGCATCCAGGAACGTGGAGCCAGTGGATGGAAGGATAGGCTTGAAAGAGACAGTAATCCGCCGTAACCCGGCTGAGTAGCATATTAGAACTTATGCGCCAACAGAGGAATCAGGCATCTTGAAGGGACCATTCGGCTTCCATTTGGGAAGGAGGCGTCTTGGGCTATTCTCTGGGATAATGCGCCAGAGCTTCAGTATTTGGAGGCCCGCTTGAAGTTTGCGCACCACGTGCGTTTTGCTTTGAAACGTGACCAGCAGCTTGGTGGGAAATCCCCATTTATATGGTATGTGGTGGTTCTGGAGGGCTTTAGTAATCGTGGCTAGTTGGAGAGATCGTGGCGTCTTGGAGAGATCCGTATATAGTGCAATAGCCGTAAAAGGAGCGGGAGGGTTTGGAGAGCGTTTTGCAGCGAACATCCCTTTTTCTTTTGCATTTTAGAAGTGTACGCGTGCTAGCACATCTCTGGGTTTTTCCACCGGGAGGTGAGGCGGTTTTTGGTAGCCTATGTGCCCTGTCTATTTCTAGATCTCTGTCAGTGAGGTCAGGCACTAGTGCACGCATCAGGGATTGCAGGAATCGTACCAGCTCGGGTGGTTGCACCGATTCGGGTATGTTACGGAATTTGATATTGTTCCTGCGAGAAAGATCTTCGAGATCTGCCAGCTTAAGATGGATTGCCTGCATTTCATCTTCATGCTCCGTGTATACATCTACCATATCATTATGGGCAGTGAATAGGTCAGACATTTTGCTCTCAACATGCTGGAGACGCTGGTCCTGTTGCTGCACAACAGTGGTCAGTGAGGACACTGCAGCTGAGAGGTCTGAGTATAGTGTTTGTTTAAGTGAGACCAGCATGTTTTTCATTGTGAGCTCAGACATGGGCTGGTCTGAGGCAGGGAAACTATCTATGGCTGAGGGGTGCTGGACGTCAGAAGGAGGTAAAGTGAAGGGCAGGTTATGGCTGTGCTCTGGAGTGTCATCCTCTCTCCTGGGCTTGGATTTCACAGGGGAGGCAGAAGAAGGTGAGCGGGGTGGAGAGTAGTCACAATTTAATCAATACAATATATCAAAGTGCTGGTGCTCTTGTGCCTTAAAAAAATATTACAAACTGATGCATGTACTGGAGTGCAGAAATGAAGCAATAATATTGCAAAAAAATTACAAAAAAATCAATTTATCAAGTGAAACAAACAAGAAAGGCATAGTCGCCTAATCCTGGTGTTGCAACCAGTGCAAAGTGAAAACGCAGTGTGGGTGGTCACGTGAATGAATAAATAAATAATTAATCCAATGTACTTGCTGGTGTCCACAAAATTAATAATTAATAGGTAATCAAGTGTCCAGAAAATCCGTGCAGCCAGAGCCAAAATTTATCAATGGTGCACAGGAGAAAGTGCTCAAACACAGCAATAAAATGACAGTGGGGTGGTGATATGCAGATGAAACACTCTGTGTCCTCTTCATGCAGCATGCGCTAGTGTAGGTAATGGCCCCTTACCAAGCGGTGCTAGGTCAACCGCATATAAGTTGTTTAATCCCAAGGTCCTGGGTCTCTCCTGCGTCTCTGTGTCCCAGCTTGCTGACTCTGCAGGATCCTATTGAGGGCTAGGTGTATCTAGTTGTGGTCCTAGTGGGGGTCCTGGGACAGTGCGGCTCCTAGTTCTTCCTCCACATCACATCTCACATGTGTGTAAAATATAGGACAAGGTACCCAAATAGTGAAGTATGTTTTTCTTGGGGGTCACTTTATTCACATATACATATGTACAGAGTACTCACATTAAGCAGTTTTTTCATACAGCGTTGTATCCTATGAGCGGCGAGCTCGTAATGCATTCAGCAGAGAAAAAGAAACAGAAACAAGCCTATTCTGTCCCTACGCGTGACGTCACCGATCACGTGACTTCTTCAGGGGAAGAAGGGGAAGAAGTCACGTGATCGGTGACGTCACGCGTAGGGACGGAATAGGCTTGTTTCTGTTTCTTTTTCTCTGCTGAATGCTTTACGAGCTCGCCGCTCGTAGGATACAACGCTGTATGAAAAAACTGCTTAATGTGAGTACTCTGTACATATGTATATGTGAATAAAGTGACCCCCAAGAAAAACATACTTCACTATTTGGGTACCTTGTCCTATATTTTACACACATGTGAGATGTGATGTGGAGGAAGAACCAGGAGCCGCACTGTCCCAGGACCCCCACTAGGACCACAACTAGATACACCTAGCCCTCAATAGGATCCTGCAGAGTCAGCAAGCTGGGACACAGAGACGCAGGAGAGACCCAGGACCTTGGGATTAAACAACTTATATGCGGTTGACCTAGCACCGCTAGGTAAGGGGCCATTACCTACACTAGCGCATGCTGCATGAAGAGGACACAGAGTGTTTCATCTGCATATCACCACCCCACTGTCATTTTATTGCTGTGTTTGAGCACTTTCTCCTGTGCACCATTGATAAATTTTGGCTCTGGCTGCACGGATTTTCTGGACACTTGATTACCTATTAATTATTAATTTTGTGGACACCAGCAAGTACATTGGATTAATTATTTATTTATTCATTCACGTGACCACCCACACTGCGTTTTCACTTTGCACTGGTTGCAACACCAGGATTAGGCGACTATGCCTTTCTTGTTTGTTTCACTTGATACATTGATTTTTTTGTAATTTTTTTGCAATATTATTGCTTCATTTCTGCACTCCAGTACATGCATCAGTTTGTAATATTTTTTTAAGGCACGAGAGCACCAGCACTTTGATATATTGTATTGATTAGATTGAATAATTTTAGACACATGTCGAATTGTTTTTACTTATATTTATCACCTTTTGGATCAACATATATGTATTATTGTTTATATTTATATTTATATTAATCACCTTTTGGATTAACATATATGCCACCACCTGCCCCTAGGTTTTAGTTACTACACCCATTCATGCGTACTCATTACTCCAACTCATGCGATTTTTTACGTGCGATTTTTATACGCACATTTATATATTCTATTTTATTGAGGCCTCTTGCCCTATGACCATTAGGAATTATTAACATACCTATAAGCATAGACCCTCTGGGTAGCGCAGCACCCCCCCCCCTCTTTTTATTTCATTCATTTCAGGCTTTTGTCTGGGCCCTTACTTCGGTGCATGCAGCTGTCCAGCGACATATGTTTTATACAGTCTTAGAAGTTTAGTTTGTATCTTGTACGATCACTACAATTTTTCCAATTTGGTAGCGCAGGAATAGCTCCCGTTTTTATTTTAGTCACAATTTGCCTGTGATGGGAAGCCTGGGCGTTGTGGTCCGCCGCTGCTAGTGTGAGGAGAGGGTACAGCTGCATTTCTGTGAGAGCCGTTGGCGCCATCTTGTCCTCTGCCCGCTCTCGCATATGAGTAGAAATCCGTCAACTTGTTAGGTATGTTCCGCGGTTTTCTTCTCCTCAGCATTTTGCCCAGGTGCCGAGTGACCCGCGGGGGGGGGGGGGATGATCGGGTGTTTTTCGTGTTGATTATAGTGCTGTGGAGCCGCTATTAGCCGGGTTTTGAGCGGAGAAGAGGGATTAAGCAGCCATCAGTGATGTCGGCAAGCCACACCCCCTTCTTCCCTTCATTTTACATGCATACCTTTAGCAGGTTCTTCTAGGTAACTCTTCAGGTCACATTTTTTTTTAATAAGGCTTTACTGTACCAAACTTTTGCTCCTATTTTTGTATGCATTGAAGAAGTTACTAAAAACAGATATGACCGCCAGCTAGAATCCTTCTGTTATTATAATATTGCTATGACTACAGACCATATGACATATGGCGTATGAATATAAATATATTATTAATGCCATAGCTGTGGGATGGATGTGCCTAAAGCCAATAAACACATTTGGTGGAAATCACAGATACAGTAATTTGTGACATTTAGCAAATATGACATTTCTCAGATTTGACGTAAGGACCATTTTGTGTTTTATTAGGTTGAGGAAATGACTTTCTGTTGTTATACAGTATATAACTAAAGTAAATTTTTATTTCCCTGTACTAAGTCACCCTTCTCAACCACTCTATAACTTTTTAAGGTTATGTCATCTAAATTTTTATAAGAATGTAGTAACTGAGCTGGATGCTTTTTTGTTTTGTTTTGATGTACAGGGATTGAATGTGTTTTTTACATTTCACTTTACATGTTTTGTGAACAAGAATGGAGCCAAAAACTCTAGCAGTTCGCAGAAAAGGCAGAAAAGTTACTAATAAACAGCATGCCTTCCTTTCAGATGGTTATTATCGGTAAAGAAGACAGACTATTGGATCTGGCAGGCTGCTATCAGTATAGTAGAAGGGTTTACACACTTGTGGCCAGGGCTGGACTGGGACAAAAATGTGGCTCTGGACTTTATCCAGACTGGCCCACTTTTAATGAATAAAATGCTGCCCCTCCCCAAAAAAAAAAAATCACACCCACCAAAAGGACCCCACATCCATTATTGAATATCATGAGAGGGTGAGAGAGAGAGGTGGGAGTGAGAGAGAGGGGGGTTGAAAGAAAGGGGTGAGAGGGGGTGGATGAGACAGAGAGAGAGGGGGTGAGTGTAAGAGAGAGGGAGTGTTTGCTGCCACACTCCCGCTGCTGCCGAACACTGCATAAAAACTGGCCCACTGAGCCATCGGCCCACCGGGAAACTCCCTGTAGTCCCATTGGCCAGTACATGCCTGCTTGTGGCTCTCTAGTAATGGGCTGGCACTACTTTGGGATTGGGTGAAGGGTGAAATAATATAAAAAAGGACAGTACATTGAGGTTTACAACATATTTTTGTTTTTCCCCAACGTGGTAGAATCACAAAGTTGGTATGGATTGAACATGGATTGAACACCATCTTCCCCATCCTCCTTTTCTTCCTCTTTAAATTGGTCATTGCTGACCCCCCACCCCCTCCCCTTCCTGTTCCTGACTCCCTTACTCTTATTACTACCTTCAGCTGTCAATCACTAATCATTATGGTATATGTACAGTATCTCACAAAAGTGAGTGCACCCCTCACATTTTTGTAAATATTTTATTATGTTTTTTTATGTTTTTATGTTTTCATATGACAAATCTGAAGGAATGACACTTTGCTACAATGTAAAGTAGTGAGTGTACAGCTTGTATAACAGTGTAAATTTGCATTCCCCTCAAAATAACTCAACACACAGCCATTAATGGTTTTAGTGCTGGCAGCAAAAGTGAGTACACCCCTAAGTTAAAATGTCCAAATTGGGCACAATTAGCCATTTTCCCTCCCCAGTGTCATGTGATTCGTTAGTGTTACAAGGTCTCAGGTGTGAATGGGGAGCAGGTGTGTTAAATTTGGTGTTATCGCTCTCACTCTCTCATACTGGTCACTGGAAGTTCAACATGGCACCTAATGGCAAATAGCTATCTGAGTTTCTGAAAATAAGAATTGTTGCTCTACATAAAGATGGCCTAGGCTAAAAGAAGATTGCCAAGACCATACAGCGGTTTAACAGGACAGGTTCCACTCAGAACAGGCCTCTCCATGGTTGACCTAAGAAGTTGAGTGCACATGCTCAGCGTCATATCCAGAGGTTGTCTTTGGGAAATAGACGTATTAGTGCTGCCAGCATTGAGAGGTTGAAGGAGTGGGGGGTCAGCCTGTCCGTGCACAGACCATATGCCGCACACTGCATCAAATTGGTCTGCATGACTGTCCTCCTGGAAGGAAGCCTCTTCCAAAGATGATGCACAAGAAAGCTAGCAAACAGTTGGCTGTACACAAGCAGATTAAAGACATGGATTACTGGAACCATGTTCTGTGGTCTGATGAGACCAAGATAAACTTATTTGGTTCAGATGGTGTCAAGCGTGTGTGGTGGCAACCGGGTGAGGAGTACAAAGACAAGTGTGTCTTACCTACAGTCAAGCATGGTGGTGGGAATGTCATGGTCTGGGGCTGCATGAGTGCTGCCAGCACTGGGTAGCTACAGATCCCTGAGGGAACGATAAATGCCAACATGTACTGTGACATACTGAAGCAGAGCATGATCCCCTCCCTTTGGAGACTGGGCCGCAGGGCAGTACTCCAACATGATAACGAACCCAAACACACCTCCGAGACCACCACTGCTTTGCTAAAGAAGCTGAGGGTAAAGGTGATGGACTGGCCAAGCATGTCTCCAGACCTAAACCCTATTAAGCATCAGTGGGGCATCCTCAAAAGGAAGGTGGAGGAGCGCAAGGTCTCTAACATCCACCAGCTCCGTGATGGAGGAGTAGAAGAGGACTCCAATGGCAACCTGTGAAGCTCTGGTGAACTCCATGCCAAAGAGGGTTAAGGCAGTGCTGGAAAATAATCGTGGCCACAAAAAATATTGACACTTTGGGCCCAATTTGGACATTTTCACTTAGTGGTGTGCTCACTTTTGTTGCCAGCGGTTTAGACATTAATGGCTGTGTGTTGAGTTATTTTGAGGGGACAGCAAATTTACACTTATACAAGCTGTACACTCACTACTTTACATTGTAGAAAAGTGTAATTTTTTCAGTGTTGTCACATGAAAAGATATAATAAAATATTTACAAAAATGTGAGGGGTGTACTCACTTTTGTGAGATACTGTATATTATGGTACAACTTATGCTGGCCATACACTATGACATAATGTTATAATATCTGGGCAATCTCCTTTAGATTTTCCAAACCTAATATGAGTCAATTCAATGAATTTGTATCAAATCAAGCAAGCTCCTGCACTACAAACTAGATAATAGATCTAGAGGAGATTGTACAATCAGGTTGTATAGTGAAGCTCATGTAGGACAATCTAAACAAGTATCAAATCTATTTGCTATGTAATGCACAAGCTTCATAATAAACAAAAAACTTCATTTGCCTTGCCTGACTGGGTCAAACCTCCCTTTATTTGTGTCTCACACATTCTCCCTCCCAGACACTTCAGCTCATAGTGGGAGGGCTTCAGCAAAAGGGCCAGTTCTGTCAATCCAAAAAGTAGTGGGCAGGAAGAGGTGTGGTCAACTGCTGATTGACAAGTTACAGACTGGTGAGTAAGCAGTGACAGAACTGATAACTATGCACCCTGCTACTGTATATGTTTTAACCCCATTTTAGTGTAGTGCTACCCCCACAGGGGCCGCTGATTTTGTGTCCTGTGTTCTTTTTTCAATAAGTGCACTAGCAGCCATGCAAAAGTATCAGTCACTCTTCTTGCTCAGAGATCAGAGTAGGGGTATCATGTTCTTTTACTCATTTTTATTGAAAACTTGAACTTCGATGGGGGCAGGTTAACCATGGGATACTCCAGCAACATTGAGTAGTAAACTTGAGGACACTTATCTTCCTCCTAAAGATTCCTAGCGCATTCCTTGCAGCATCAAATGATGGGCTGAGCTACACCATGAGTAATATCCACTTCTAGTACAAGCTGACTATGAGCCTACAGGACCGCAGCAGCACACAGGCCCTGGGATTTCACACACTGATCTGTGCTTACAAATGTCTCTGGATAGTTGGATGCATCCTTCCAATATCAGCCAGACATTTCTCCTATAAACTCTTCAGACCAGATCCCGAAAAGGAAATCCCTCTATCAGCTCCAGTTCTGTAGAATAAGTCCCCCAGCTAGCAAAGCTGGAACCTTGATGAGCAAATAAAGAAAACACAGCTGTATTGTCCCAAAAAGCAGCAGCCCTTCAGGCTGGAATCCTCTCCTCCTGGACAAAGACCTCGCAGCTCCTGGCTTCAGACTGTTTATGCTCACTCCCAGCCACCATCTGGGCATCCTCCCCCAGGGGTTGGCTTAGATACCATAAATATTTTGTTGCTGATTTGCTTAATCCAGACCGCTATCTTACAGAAGTATCCAGAAGGCAAGGTGGAGCAGCCAAACCCACAGCCTGTGAAACCAAGAGCAGACAAGAGCATTCGCCTACAGCTCTACTGATTACAGGAGAGCTATGAACTTGATTTACCTAACCTAGCACCTATCTAGGAGGGTGCTACAGTAGTGCAATCAGGCACAGTCTACATGAGAGTAATAACTTTGCTCTATATTTAAGAGCAGTGCAGCATCATTGCTACCATCACAGAAAGCTGCATTAGGTAAACTTCACTGGTGGGACCAACTGGTATTTGGGGGACTTTGCAAGTGGACTTAGGGCTCATGCGCATGCGTGATCTGCATTGGATTTTCCTTTAAAGTGCATTTGACAGACAGTGAGGAGGCATTAAGTCACCTCCTCACCACCTTATTTAGCCCTGTAAGTTGCACAATACCATGCCGCAAACACGTACAATACAACGACTTGCAGGGTGGTTGCAGTGTGGCCCCATAAACTTGCATTGGTTACATTCAGCACCAGTAATGTAAATGTGACATGCTCTTTAACTTTTTCAGCATTGAATCAAAAAGAGTACCAAATTTCAGCACAGGATGGATCTGTGGGGATTTTTTAGGTAGAGCAGTGCCATGTCCTAAATATCAGTATATTTGAATGAAAAGGCAGAAAAAATGGACTTTATAGGCACCAATCATTAAAATATATATATAAATTTTATTAAACCCATAATACAAAAAAAAACAACATATAAAGTCAATTTTTTCTGCCTTTTCATTCAAATATACTAACTTTTATAGCAGCCTCGAAGCACAGTACAGCGACTGCATGCTCAGGTTTAGGTGGGTAATTGGGGGGTGGAAAAACCAAGGCTTAACCACTTGATTTTATTGCTTCCTAGCTGCAAGTGGGAACAAAGCCTAAGAGAAAACAGTAAGTGCAGACACATTTATAATTAAATGCTGGAGCACATATACTTTTTCAACCAGTTTTCTTTGTATATGTATATATATACAGTATATATATATATATATATATATATATATATATATATACAGAAGCCGCTGGACCATTAGGGGCACCGACCCCCTAATCACCATGCACCGGCCCCTAGTCCCTAGTACTGATCCAATGCTAGTTTTCCAGCAGAACCATTCAACAGCAGGACAATTGAACAGACAGGGGGACACACGTACTGAAATACGACCGTTTCCTGTTGAACCAGCTGAATTTTGATATGTGTATACCCTGCTTTAGTGTGGTATTTGGAGTGGTATTTTATGATATTATTAACTGAAGAATTAGTAGAAAAAAAAATGATGTTGTTTGTAAAATTAGAGTAAACAGAAAAAAATCCTTATGAAATGACAATGTCTTATTTTATAATAAACTGTAATGTGGAGATAAAAAGCAAAGGTAGGCAGGTAAAGGTAGCAACGTCAGTTTATTATCATACACAATTAAAACGAATTTCCATGACAAAGTTCCCCCTAAAAATAGGCTAATGAGAATAAAAATAATTTTTGTAGAGGAGATTAATGACTTTATTTGGAAGCCTGTGTGACATTCATTGGAACACCATTGAGCTTTATAAAAATTGTGCAAGGAAGCAAAGAACGTGCAGCACCCAGAGCAACCAGTGATAATTCACACTATAGCGACCTGGTTTCAGTGAAGGCTAATGTTTCCCGAATACCTGTTACTCACTTCATTACTGGATAAAAACACATACTGCATACCCAATTATAATTTGATAAACAACATTGTTTTAATGTTTCTTTTCGATGGATTTTGCATTAAAATGCTTAAAATATCTAAAAACCTTTTACAAGTGCAAAAACGTAACTGCCAGAAAAACAAGTATTATTGAATTGGACATTTTAATGATAGGCAACTCCTATCCTCATATTGATTAGTGGTTCCAAATGAACAGTAGAGAACAGACACAAAAGATACGCTCAGCATCTTTCCAAATAACTGTTCTGCTTTATTATGAAGGTTTTTATACACATGATTATGTAGGTATCACATTAATATTATAATTGTACGTTTATGGTAACAAGGGGCGTTACATAGGCAGGATAATTCTAATCAGGACTCGAAAGAATGTAAACATGTACTGAAAACATTATTAGTGCCGTGTGCACAGTGAGGGTAGTGTGCAATACATACAAAATAAAATACAATTATATACAGAACTTACAAATTTCCATTACAGTCTCCTCTCTTTTGAACAATATTTTGATCACTAACCATACCTGCTATCACCTTTAACCTGGAACCTCCACACGCTTAGGTGGAGGTAGTCTTGGCCAAAGAGGCAAAAACTCCATTGTGGAGAAAATAATAGCTGAGCAGCTTTTTCATTACAAAATGACTTTTCATTGTGAAAAACAAATGATTGATAAACAATATTTACAGAGTACTGGCTGTATACTCCTGTGGCCAGAATGGCCTTCTAGCTGAATTGTTGGCATGCTGACTTATCAGCATATGCAAACACAGACATTTCTACATAAAATGGAAGACGTACAAAAGACAAATATGACTTCAACATGGCTAAACTACTTTTCAAATATATATATCCCTTACAATTAAAGTAATTGAATCAAAAAGTACCCTAGACTGTGATCGCAAGAGGGAAACAAATCAAACACAGAGATTTCTTTAATTTAGTCATTTTTGCAGTGTCTGGTGTGGATCCAGGTGACTTTTCCTTCAAGTTTTGCAAAACTGTACATGAAATACATGCTGTATTAGTCTCCAAACATTTCCTTATATATAAATGTCTCTTAACAATCCACAAGTCATCTGGCTTTAGTTTTAGATCCTTCCAAACTTTTAGGATCTGGAATTGGGGAGAAAACACATAAATGAGTTTGTCAAAAAACCTTAAAAGATCAGCAACGTTCTCTGTGAGATCCGAATGGAGGACTTCAGCTGCTGAGACAAAATATAAGCAAGTGAGTAACACACTCCCAAACCAAATCCCATAGGGAGAGAGTCCAACATCCCCCTTAGGGGCTTGATAAAATATACTCTACTTTGTCCGCTACATTGTAGACAGTAGGGAGTGTAAAAATAAAACCTCAAAACTTCTAGTAAGGACTCTCCTATAAAAATGATTTCCTCTGTTACTCTCTGTAGATTCTGCACTCTGTACTTACAAACTACTTCTGATAACACTTTTTACTGTGGCTTTTGCAGAAGCATTTGCCACTGGACATCCAGAAAACATGTCCATACAGACAAAATGCATACTCGTAAGATCCTGACTTGGGCATCTGGATATATCTTTTTTTTGTAATCTCTGGAAGGGGTGTTCAGCTTTTGGTAACACCTTTGGTAACAGGTAAAACAAGAAGTGGTATGTTATAAAAAACAACTGTGGAGAACCCTGGCTCTATCCCATGCTCATTTGCTAAATCAGCCATAACTGTTTGTGACTGATGACACGGTCCATGTGTCAAGCTGGAGGGAAAAGAGTGGCTGGCAGACATAAATGATCACCTTTTTCAAAGTCCTGTTTCATAAGAAGTTGCCCCCTGTGGACCACTTGTTCTTCTCGTTCTGGGGTCCTTAAAGTTGACTTATTAATCCCAGCTATACTGGGCCAGAACTCGGGTGTAAACTCTGAGTTGCACAGACCCAGCAAGTGTCCGGGGCTGTAAGGCAACATTCTTAGTCACCTGGTCTGCTTCCATGTGTGAGTTTTAAAGTTAATATGGCTACCTCAGAAAGAACCTGGAAGGCTGAAAACAGCCGATCAAATTAACTTAGCATGCTTGGTTGGTTTACCTGCCGAAAAAAAAATAAACTTCTGGCCCTTCAAATGGAACCAAAAGCTCTCGATATCTTGACTATCTATATAAATATACACTCTTTTTAAAGGTTCCAGCATTCACACATACACGAATATTTCTCTCTTAATTCGCTTACTTTTTTCCCATTTGTACACAACACATGCATATCATTCTCTCACTTTCTTTTAACTCTTTAATATTTCCCTGCTTAAATTCTGCTTTCCTTATTTTGTTCAGATATTCTTTATATCTAGTTTCTATGATCAGACAGGCAGCCACAGTGCTCATCCCATCTTCCCTCTCTGACAACATGACAACATATAAAGTATTCTGTTTTAACTCTCATTACTCTGTTTCTTGACTTTACTAGTTGTAGTGCCTGACCCCAAATTCATCCCACAACTTAACATGAAAATGTCCCTTTCTGTCTAGTGTTAATTGTCACCCTTGATCCATCCTGCTCACATAGATAGCTGTTTCTCTAGCTGTTTATTCTGCATGATTCTTAGTCCCTGTGGACCTTGGTAACCCAGTTACCCATTGTGGATCACTGTCCACTTTAGCCTTTAATCTAGGGCCTCAGTATAGGCGGAACCGCACCTTCGGTTCATATATAGCGCTCCTCTTGCGCTGGGCATTTTTGAGGGTCTCTTACCCTTCATTCCCTTACTTAATTTAATGCCAAAAATGACTGGCCAGTCTTCTCTATGTGTGCCTATACCCTCTTGCCTCTAAACTACTTTATCTAGCAGATGTACTACATATACCTGTGAACAGCACTATTCTTCCCTTTCTTATCTATAACACTCCGATGGACAGTAGACAGTGACAACATAACATATAACCACCACTCAATACAGTTCGATTAAAGGGAGTAAAATAGGTACCCTTTGTCCTGAAAATGCCTTACCGATCAAGGAAGTCTGATAACTCAAATGTAAGCAAAAGGCTTACCTCAGCCGGCTGATTATCATAAATTCTCAGATCGTCTCAAGCTCCTCGTTTCGGATTCTCAGGGTCACCTGTAAAGCCCCTCCTGGCTGGCTCGCCACGTGATTTGAACATTTTGATGGTAGGCAACTCCTACCCTCATATTGATTAGTGGTTCCAAATTAATAATAACTACTGCAGTAGGGAACAGACACAAAAGATACGCTCAGCATCTTTCCAAATAACTGTTCTGCTTTATTATGATGCAATTGAAGGTTTTTATACACATGATTACGTAGGTATCACATTAATATTACAATTGTATGTTAATGGTAACAAGGGGCATTACATAGGCAGGCTAATTCTAATCAGGACTCGAAAGAATGTAAACATGTACTGAAAACATTATTAGTGCCATGTGCACAGTGAGGGCAGTGTGCAATACATACAAAATAGAATACAATTATATACAGAACTTACAAATTTCCATTACAATCATCTAAATTGTACAATGCAAACCATGGGTTAAATGCTGCTACCTTCAGGTGATTGGACTCTGGCAAAAACTCTTTCTAGGGCTGCCATTAGAGTGTATCCATATAACTCCGTGAGGCTCCAGTTTTTTTTCCAGTCTCCTTAGTGGTGATGGTGAACCTGTTCTCTGGAGAAGTTATTAATACTATGCGGTTCATTGTGCAGATGATTTGGGTGTTCTTCACTTTATTGTGGCATCCACTGGCATTTTGACTCAAACTACATGCAGTAGGTTGCTGCTTTCCGGTGGCTATCTTCTACAGAGACACAGCCACAAAAACTTGGTCAGTGTCTGAGTTATAGCGGCTCCTTCTCCGGGCATGCAATAATCCATCCAATCCACACTCCATTCTGTAGTATAAAGACAAGAAGAAAAGAAAAAAGTGCCACTAAGTGTAGTATTTAGGTGCAATTTAAAGTGGAGGGCCACCCTGAAAAAAAAATTGCACCAAAAATCCTAAAAAAATAAAAAAAAAACATTTGAAAAAAAAAAAATTTTAAACTTACCTGAACCCTTGTTGCTAGGCAGTCTTCCTAATCTGCCTGTTCCTATTCCGCGGCGTGTTCTTTTCCTAGCTAAGCGGCCCCGTTGCCTTCTGGGAACTGTGTGTGTTCCCAGAAAACCACGGGGCCATTCACAGATCGCCGCTCGCGCATGCGCAGTAGGAAACTGGCAGTGAAGCCGCAAGACTCCACTGCCTGTTTCCCTTACCTAGGATGGCGGTTCCGGGACCCGAGAGCCGAGCGACGGGTCGGCCTCGGGCGGCCGACATCGCAGGCACCCAGGACAGGTAAGTCTACTTATTTAAAGTCAGCAGCTACAGTGTTTGTAGCTGCTGACATTAAAAAAATTTTTTAGCTGGCCAGAATCCCGCTTTAATATGGACCCCATAATGGGTTACTCACAAAAGGTAGGCAGTATACAGGCTCTTCAATATAGCTAAACTTTAATGGGTCTGTCCGTCTATTCCTCGTGCGCTGAGCAGCTGTGTGTCTCACGCTGTGGGGGAGACAGGAGCTGTAACCGGATGATAGCCACAAAAGCCCTCGAGTGGTTCCAGGATCCGGGTTGGACCACAGCTTTGTGCACAGCGTTGCGCAAATGGTGAAGAGGGTGCTGACGTCACAGGTTCCAGGATGCTGTGCAACGTGTTTCAGAGCATGCAACGTGCTGAGTTCTGAGTTCTAAATGCATACGCACTCCTTTTTCAAGCTACAGATAGGATGGGGAGCCTAGTATTTATAATATGTAGGTAAAAAATACAGCGCTCATAGTATACAATGTAAGTGAAAACAAAAAAAAGTCCAAATAGAAATCCAAATGAGTGTAACTGAAGTTTAAGTCCACAATGAAGTAGGTGCAAAAAATGCTTAACAAACTTACAGGAGTACAGTGACTCAACTCTCTAGCACACTGGACTCACCCAACAATCTACAGCTGGCTGGGTGAGTCCAGCGTGCTAGAGAGCTGAGTGGGTGGTGCTGTTGCTTTTCAGCACTATGACCCTAAACCCATCCTGTGCTTTCACAGGTGCCTGCATATTCTGCTGAGAACCTCTGAGTGGAAATCTACACCGATCTATCATCTGATGTTTTGACACCAATTCACGTGTGTGGAATACCATTTACAGGCCTGAAGTGACCCCTGGACTGCAAAGCTGGGGGTTGTCCTGTTCTGTACTTCACTATTAGTCCATCCTCTTTTTATTTCTGGGTGCCTGCATATCCTGCTGAGAACAACTGAGTGGAAATCTACACCGATCTATCATCTGATGTTTTGGCATCAATTCACGTGTGTGGAATACCATTTACGAGCCTGAAGTGACCCCTGGATTGTAAAGCTGGGGGTCGTCCTGTTCTGGTGAGTGGGGATGCAAAAGGGGGTGTCACTGTACTCCTGCAAGTTTGTGAAGCATTTTTTGCACCTACTTCATAGTGGACTTACACTTCAGTTACACTCATTTGGATTTCTATTTGGACTTTTTTTTGTTTTCACTTACATTGTATACTATGAGCGCTGTATTTTTTACCCACATCTCTTCAAGTGATTAGCACCTTGTCTACAGCAGCTGTATTTTATTATCATTTAGTTGTTCCCATCAGCGCAAGTTTATATTTAGGAATATATTTTCACATAGTATTTATTATAGACCAGCCGAAAGTGACAGCCATACACGATCAAGTTATATCATTCAAGTCAGATTAAAAGCAGCAATTTAGAAACAGCATTTACAAAAGCAATAGAGAATGAATAACTAATAAAACTCTTTAATTCTTAAGTGAATATATGTTAAAATATATGTATGCACGGGTTCATCATAGTATAAGCCATCCTTATACTGTCTAATAGACATTAAAGGTCACAATGAGGATATATATATATATTTCCTGGACCTCCCCTTGTCAGCCTACTATGGGTCAGCTCCATCCCCTCTGACCCCTCCAGGGCCACCTTTTTTCTAGCTCATAAAGGGCGGCTGGCGGACCAGCTCGATGTTCTTTTTTTGTCCTCGCTCCGGACGCATTTTAAAAAAAAACAAAACTAAATATAGGAGTGAAGATTTGGGTCGAATGATGTCCTGTCTGGGTTAAGCACAGAAGACCCCCCCAGATGGGTTGTAAATCTCCCAAGGTGGTGGGTTCCTGTGGTGCAGGGACATGTACCTTCACCTTGTCTCATCCTGGATGTGAAGACCATCCAGATCGCTTACGAGTCCCTGGGCTTTCCCACTCCTGCGGAGATCAGAGCGCATTCAACTAGGGGTATGGCAGCATCGTGGGCAGACTATGCAAAGGTGTCACCCGAGATTGATTGTATGCAGAGCAGCAAGTTGGAGCGCGCCCAACACTTTCATCCAACATTATAGGCTAAATGAAGCCCTCTCTCCTGCTGAAATGTTTGATTCTTCTGTTATTTCTGCGGCTGTCGGCCATTAAATTTGTTAGCAGCAGGACTCTCTTTGAGTTGTTTTATTATTTTCCCTCCCTGGTCACAGGGTATATATATTATATTTTAAGTTTTTTTAAAGCTATATACACATGTTATCATATAATGGTATTTACATTTAACTCTTCATTTAATCCTCCACAAGAGAGGGTATCGAAAGTAAAATATCCAGAAAGTTTGGCAGAGCTTGTGAAAATGCTCTGCGGAGATCCTTGGACATGGCCTCCACTATCCACACCTGTAGCCCTAGTGAATTTAATGTGGAAATTCAGAAAGTGTCGTAGAACACTATGTTCATCATTCCCTTTTTCTATATACCAGCGATGATCTCAAAACCTCTGGCGTAATGGTCTAATGGTGTGACCTATGTAATATAGGCCACATGGGCAGGTAAGACAGTATACTACAAAATCTGTAGAGAAGCAGAAAAAATCCTTAATGCTATAGGTTTTTCCTTTTATGACATATTGTTGTTTGCCATGCACTACAAATTTGCATGTTATACATAGTGCCTTTCGACATTGGTACATGCCTGTTAGAGGGAGTAAACAAGGTGTGATATTGATTTTTTGTGTTTTTAATTTGTTGGGTGCTATTTTCTGTTTAAGGTTAGGTGCTCTCCTATATGTTATTTTAGGTTTGTTTTGTAAACTGTTTTGCAGATGTGGGTCTGATAACAGTATATTCCAATGTTTTTGCGCAATAGATTCCATTTTGCAATGTTTACTATGGAATTGACAGACATGTCATTTTCTTGGTTGGTTCTACCTGTGGGTTTATTATGTAAGTATCGATCATAAGCAGATTCTATCAAGTCATCTGGGTATCCTTTGTCCTTACATTTTTTCTTAAGAAACCAGGCTCTGTTCCTTATAGTCATCATGGTTTGTGCAATTTTGCCTGAGGCGACAAAATTGACCTTTTGGGATATTGTTTTTCCATGTTGGGTGATGACAGCTGCTATAATGTAGGAACAAATTGCCAGCTGTGGGCTTTGTGTGGTTTTTGGCATGAATAGTCTGATCCGTATGATACAATTCGAGGTCTAAGAAGACCAGACTGACTGAATGCATCAGAGAGGCTTAATGCGTTGTTATTACAAAAAGAGACAAAGTCTTGTACTAATAGATAAAGGGCCATCCCTAATACTATCGTCTATAAAACGACCATAATAGACGATATTGGCTACAAAGGGGTTGTTGTGCCAAATGTGGTTTTCTTCCCAATAGGCCATGGAGAGATTTGCATAGGATGGAGAAAAGTTTGCCCCTATGGCTGTGCCGTGGACCTGCAGATAAAATTTTTCATTGAATAAAAAAATAGTTGTGCGTTAAACAAAAGGTAGTAGCTTCAATAATGCAGGCTACAAAGGGGTTGTTGTGCCAAATGTGGTTTTCTTCCCAATAGACCATGGTGAGATTTGTATAGGATGGAGAAAAGTTTGCCCCCATGGCTGTGCCGTGGACCTGCAGATAAAATTTTTCATTGAATAAAAAAATAGTTGTGCGTTAAACAAAAGGTAGTAGCTTCAATAATGCAGGCTAATTGTTTAGAGTGTAACAAGGGATCTAGAGATAGAAAGTATTGAAAGGCCCTTAGTCCTATTTCATGAGGGATGGACGTATACAAAGAGCATATGTCCAACAAAATTCAGTGGTAACTGGGCTGCTAAATGTGATGCTGAAGTTGGTCCAATAGATCTGTACGTCCCTAATATATGAATGTTGGTTTTGTGCTATTGGTTGGAGGAAGGTGTCAATATATTTTGACTGGCCGCTAGTGATGCTACCCATAGCAGCCACTATTGGCCTGCCTGGGGGTGGGGGGAGATTGTTTTTATGGATTTTGGGTAAGTGGTAAAAATATGGGTTCTTAGGAAATTTGTTGATTAGGAAGGAGACCTGAGCCTTCCTCAGAACTCCTTAGAAATGAGCAATTGTTTAATATTCAATCCTCTTGGGGTAATTTTGGCCTCTAAGTATTTTTTTATAGAAAGAATTCATCCCACCACTGTTGGTTGGTAGTATGTGTGAGTCTTTCCAGTTTTTTGAATTTGCCACAGAGTTTATACCTATCAGGTCCTTTAAGTATACATTAGGAGGAAAATAGATTCTCTGGTAGTTCTGTATAGATATCCTCTAATATGTCATATTTAGAGGATTCTATAGCAAGTAATAACTCCATCATGGATAAAGACTATATCCGGAATTTGTATATGTATGGTAAAATGGTCCATTCCGTAGTATCCCACTGGGAATCCCCTCACTAGCAATAGTGAATCACAGATGCAAGGGAACTGGCACAAAAGAGCATGTGTTCCACAGGCTACAGGAAACACAGAACACCGCTGATCTCTTGTCTCGGAGCAATGTCCTATATTGACGCTGCTCCCCCATTTGACTCTGGCTCCCTCTGAGGCACGCACCATGTGGCCTGTCTGAAAAAAGCAGGTTTTTCTGCCACTATGTTGAATTTTTGTGAAAACTTTTTGCAACTTTGGTTTTCAGTGGGCAAAAATGCTACATGTCCTCTTTCCCACCTGACCCTGTTCAGGACTCAAAAGCAGAACCTCCTTCACTTGAAGATATGGACGAAAGTATTGAGGATATTGAATTTGTAGCAGAGGTAGAAGAGGATGTTCCTTCCCCTGAAGCTTATGTGGTGAATGATGTTCTGGGGAATTTAACTCAGTTGTAGTAGCATTTTTAGCAAGCCCGTATTAGTCAAGACTGTGCTGTAGGGTTTATCAGTTCAATTTTATTAAATGAAAGTCCAACATTAAAGCGGGGGTTCACCTATCTATCGTTTTTTTTTTTTTTAGTTCATTCACAAACTTTTCTTCTCAGCATTACATACTCACATATTGTGTGTAATATGTCCGCCTGTGTCAGATTTCGTCGGAAAAAATAACTTATATTATTCACTGCAGGCGGTTTCCATCTTCATTGTGGGCATTTGAAGCCCACAAGCATTTATTTCCTGGATGTGGTGAATGCTGTGCTCCCAGCATTCACTGCTCGTTCTCGCACATGCTCAGTGGCATCCTGGGAAGCCTGAGACTAGCTCCCAGGAGTCTGGGAGAGGCTAGAAACACGCCTACTCCCACGGGAGGAGAACCAGGAAGTGCAAAGAAGAATAGAAAAATAAAAGGTAATTTAAATTTTTTTAAACGGCATGTCAGCATCTAGGCAAGGAAGAGAATACATACAGATATTGTTCAAAATTTGGGTGGAACCCCGCTTTAAGTAGTTGCCCAAACACAGGAGGGTTTTTTTACCATCAAAAACAGATACTGTGAAAAAAATACCAAGCCTCTTGGCTTCCTCTCATTAGCAGCATCATTGCTTAGGCCTTAAACCTTGGCCTTAGGCTTTTGGTGGTCCCTCAGAACATCTTATATAGTACCTCTGTGTTCCTTTGCCCCTTTCTCAGCTCACCCAGCTTTCCTTGCTCTCTGAGCTCTCCAGGCTCTTTTTAGTTGCAGCTCGATGCTTCATGGGCCCACACCTTAGCCTCTCCAAAGGGAATCCTTTGACAACCTGGGTTCTTTCAGTCCTCTGGACTTGCTTAGTTGATTCGACTCTCATAGTCCTCAGGATATAAGGAACTTCCTGTCTCCAGCATGGAGTACTGTCTCCTGAGTAGAGCACACCTGTCTCCTAATAGGAGCTCTGAGCTGTGTGCAAGCCTGTCATTATAAAGATTGTGTGCACCTGTACACACACCTTTCTGGTCTTCAGCAAGACCTGGTAACTGCGTTGAAGACTACTTCCTTCCCAAGGCTCTTCGAAGTCTCCAAACCTGAAACCAATCTGGGAATACCAAAACTCTAAGAAAGTTGTAAACGCATCTTTCTCCACTCATAACCAATATTCCAGAGCCTCACACTTTGCATTCGTGAAAACCCTGTGTCACTATTGCCTGTCTTACACAGTGGCAGGGACTGTCTTCGGTACAAACTATGGCTTTGCATCATATGCTTTCCACTTTGCACTCACTAATTGATTCGGTAATCGCTAGTCTTTGTCGAACAGCACCAGATTCTCCACAGACAAAACAGACCCCTAGGGGAAAAAGAGACAGAAAAAGTCTAAAAGACTCTTTCCTTGCACACACATGAGGATTGGCTGTGCCCTGGAGATGTTTAATATCCTTTTCTCAGCTGGTCTAATCTGGTAGTGGATCCTGCTAGTACTCACTTAATAAGGCCTTATTTGCTCTTGCAGGTCCAGCCCTATAGCTAGCAATTACTACCATGTATATTTGCCACCCTATTAGTAGCTATTTGAGATGCATGAACACAGACCAGGAACATGTGAAGAGAAACCAGGAACCTATTTTGAAGACCCTGTTCTCATATAACAATTACACTTGATGCCTTTATCGCTATTATTTTGTGTTGATGCTCTTGAGACTTTCATATCTCTGTGCACATATGCAGGATTTGGGCTAAAAACTTGGTCTGCTGAACATGCTTGCAAGAAACATCCTCTGGGTATGTCTTTTTATAGTAAAAGCCTCTTTGGGAAATCCCTTTAAAAAAACAAGTAAGTAAGTGGGGGAAAGGTACTCCTACCCTACAAGAAAAAGCCTAAGTCTAGTCCTCTTAGGACTTTTACCCCTACTCAAAGAAAGTGATTTTTACATTATCCCTAAGCATCAACCTCTATACCAAGATTTAGCATATTCTTTCCTCACAAGCCCTGGGTTACCAAACCCAGCAAGCCTTCCCAAAAGCCTTCCTCCAAATGAAGGGGCACCCCTACTCCCTACTGCTCCAGTCTGGATCCAAAACACCCCAGATTTTTGGGTCCAATCTGTCATTTCAAAGGGGTACAACATAGAGTTTCCATCCCTGCCCCATCCATTGTTTTTTTCCTTCCAGCTTGCTTTTTTCCTGCTAGCTTCAGACAAAAAAAGGCAAATTTCATAGCAGGTTTGCACCAATTTCAGGCACAGGGGGTAGTTATACCAATTCCTTCACAGGACTGGTCTTATGGTTTCTATTCAAACCTATTTCCAGTCCCAAAACCAAATGGGGGCATCTGACAAATATTGAACTTAAAATCTCTAAACAGATTTCTTTGTGTGCCAAACGTACGAATGGAATCTATAAGATCTGTCATTGCTTCTTGTAGACAAGGGCAGATTTCTTACATAGGTATTTATACAAGATGCCTATCTCCATATTCCCATTTTTCCATCACATTACACTTCTTGCATTTTGCTGTGGAAGTACTGCACTTCCAGTTTGTGGCACAGCCATTTGGGCTCCCTTTTGCATCCCGAGTGTTCATAAAAGTTTTGCCTTGCAAGTGCATATTGGTCCTGTTCAAATCGGTCCCTTGGTTGCTAAGCAGTGTAGTCGAACAGTTACTCCCCACTCTCCAAAAACACTGCTAGAAAGGAGAAGGATTTGTGAGTGAAAGCACTGGTCTCTGGCAGCAGGGGCCACTCTGGAGACCAGTGTTGTCATTTACAGGATATCACAGCCTATGGTACTATGTGAGCTAAGTGTGACTGCTTGTAAACAATAGAAAGCCCCGCAGTGCTGAGTAATCTTTCATACACTGCACTGACCCAACATTGCTGATTATTCAGTCATAAAAGTTAAAGATCGCACAATGCCACAGCAGGCAGTAGCGTATTATCCACAGGCTCAATGTGAGTGGTGCACAAGGGCACTGAGGGGTGTGGGGCCCACTGTGCTTGACAGACAATGCACCCATGGAGGAAACTGTAATTCCAAAAAATGACAGCCATGCGGCTTGCTCCTTGAATTTCTAGGCACTGCAGCTGTGCCTGTGACTGCCAGCTGCCTGTGTCCTGCTGCTCATGTTCTCACTGCCTGTGTCTCTGGTGCCTGTTGCTGTTCAGGATCTGTAGGCAGCTGTTACATCTGGGGATGGGTTCGGCATCAATGGGGGCAGGATGCTAATATCTTCCTGAGCCCAGGAGGAAGGAAATTTCACTGAGGTCCATTGGGGAGGTGGGGGAATTTGATTTTGCTGGGGGACAAACTAACTGACTGTACTGGGTACTGGGGGACAGACTGACCTTGGGAGGGGGTGATTGTGATGTGGGAACAGACTGCCCTTGGGTTGGTGATTGTGCTGGGGGACAGACTGATCTGGAGACAGTGATTGTTCTGGGGGACAGACTGTCATGGAGCGGTGATTGTGCTGGGGGCAGACTAATTGTAATTGGGGAAAGATTGACTTGGGGGGTGCAGTGATTGTGCTGGGGGACAGACTGACCTTGGGGGAATAACTGTACTGGAGGACAGACTGACCTAGGGGGATGATTGTACTGGAGGACAGGAGGACAGACTGACTTTGGAGTATTGTACTGAAGGACAGGCTGACCTTAGTGAAATTTCCTTCCTCCTGAGCTCAGGAAGATATTAGCATCCTGCCCCCATTGATGCCGAACCAGTCCCCAGATGTAACAGCTGCCTATAGATCCTGAATAACAACAGGCATCAGAGACACAGGCAGCTGGCAGTCACAGGCACAGCTTGTACTGCAGGACAGACTGACCTGGTTGGGGGGGGAATTGTACTGGGGGACAGACTGACCTAGGGGGAAATTTACTACGGTACAGACTGACCTGGGGGGAAAATTTACGGGGGTACAGACTGACCTGGGGATGAATTTACTGGGTGACAGTCTATCCCTCAGTACAATCATCCCTCCCCAGGTCAGTCTGTCCCCCCAGTACAGTCAGTGTGTCCCCCAGTACTGGGGTGGGGGATTGTACTGGGGGACAGACTGACCTGGGTAGGAATGACTGTACTTGAGGATAGACTGGCCTGGGGGATGATTGTGCTGGGAGACAGACTGACCTGAACCTGATGGGGGGGGGGGGGGTAATTGTACTAGAGGACAAACTGACCTGGGGGGAAGGGATTGTACTGGAAGATAAACTGACCTGAGGGAGATTGTACTGGGGGACAGACTGACGTGGCGGGGGGGGGGGGGGAATGTACTGGGGAACAGACTGACCTGGGAGAAAATTGTACTGAGGAACAGACTGGCCAGGGGTAGGGGGGGGGGGTGATTATACTGGAGGACTAATAATGTCCTAATTACCTAATTAGTTTGGATGGAGGAATCTGTATTTTTTATAATCATCTATGGCCAGCCTAACAGAGTCGTGCACTATATTATACATTACTGACTCCTGCCCTCATACACTATGCTGTACATTATAGACCCTTGCCCTTTATACACTATATGGTACATTACAGACTCCTGCACTATGTACACTATATTATACATTACATACTTCTCAGCTAAGTGTTCTTTTGTCTTAACAATTGCTGTTTGCTAAGCAGTTCCTGACTATGCGAGTGAAGTTCCTCTGTAAGGTAGGGACAGACAAAGTATTAGCTCTCTGCCTATCTTCAGTGTGCACAAAATCATATGCAAGTGCAGAGTTTGATTTTTTTAATAAAATGATTGTGTTAAAGTATATACATGTCTGTGAGACTGTTACTTGTGGCAAAGATGTACGTCCAAACTTTGAAGGGGGATACCATTGTTATGGCAGCAGCTAGCTGCCATAACCCCGGTATCCCCGTTTTCGTGCAGTGGACGGCTTTCTGATAAAAGTGGTTCCTGCGGTGGATTCGCAGCGAGATCACTTTTATCGGTGGCGGGAGAGGCCCCCCCTCCCGCCGCGATCTGGTGCCCTCCGCCGCTTACCGGAGCCGTCGGTAGCGGCGGAGGCGAACGCGTCCGTCTCCGCCCTGTGCCTGGAGACGAGTGAGGCTAAGATGGCGCCCACTCGTCTCCATGACACTGCTGGGCGGAAGCGACGTAAAAATGTCACTTCTGCCCACGCCTCTTAAAGGCATATTTTTTTAAATGTTATTTTTTTAAATTACTTTTTAAAAAAAATTTTTTTATTGCATTTTAGTGTAAATATGAGATCTGAGTTCTTTTTGACCCCAGATCTCATATTTAAGAGGTCCTGTCATGCTTTTTTCTATTACAAGGGATGTTTACATTCCTTGTAATAGGAATAAAAGTGACACATTTTTTTTTTTAAACAGTGTAAAAAAAAATAAAATAATGTAAAATAAGTAATAACAATAATTTTTTTTTTTTTTTAAACCCCCCCCCCCGCCCCAATGAGCTTACGTGCAGAAGCGAATGCATATGAAAACGGTGGTCAAACCAAACATGTGAGGTATCGCCGCGACCGATAGAGCGAGAACAATAATTCTAGCCCTAGATCTCCTCTGTGACGCAAAGCATGCAACCTGTCGCCTATGGAGATTTTTGAGGGTAAAAGTTTAACGCCATTCCACGAGCGGGCGCAATTTTGAAGCGTGACATGTTGGGTATCAATTTACTTGGCATAACATTATATTTCACAATATAAAAAAAATTGGGCTAACTTTACTGTTGTCTTATTTTTTTATTCAAAAAAGTTAATTTTTTCCAAAAAAAGTGCGCTTATAAGACGGCTGCGCAAATACGGTGCAAAAAAAAGTATTGCAACGACCGCCATTTTATTTTCTAGGGTGTTAGAAAAAAACCTACATATAATGTTTGGGAGTTCTAAGTAATTTTCTAGCAAAAAAAACTGTTTTAAACATGTAAACACCTAAAATCCAAAATGAGGCTGGTCCTTAAGTGGTTAAGCCCCTCCCACTGTTAATGCAATTTGGCCACATCCACTGTTTGCCATGACGCGCTGCACATGCCATATTGCTGCTCTACTTGAAGTGCTCAAAAGTGCCCCAAGTATTTTACAATCCTAGTAAAACCCCTGCACAATAACAGATTACACAATGCTGGGTGATTTGTATCTTTTATGAATGAACTATCAATGCTGCTTGTTCAAAACGGTATTCATAATACTAAAAGATCACTCTGTGTGATCTGCTTGCGGTTGCTTTTGCGCATGCAGGGCATAAACAGATACATTTTACAGAACCACAGCTCTGAGTGATCTTTTACTATTATGAATGAACAGGCAACACTAACTGTTCATTCATAAAAAATGACTGATCACTTACTTTGTCAACGGGGGTGGGAGCTCTGTGCTGGCTGTACCTCCCCCTACAGGAATGCCCAAAATTTGGGGATCAGAATGAGGTGAATTACAGCCAGCTTCAAAAGGAGCTTTAAGGGGACAATGAGACCACAGATCATAACTGGACCAAGTGCTATGTCAACCGACCACCCCCACCCCCCGCCCCCCTCCGGCGAATTAAATACAATTTTCATTTTTTTTCTTTAACCACTTCTGGACCACCCTATAGCAGATATACAGCTATAGGGCGGTCCTCCTGTGCAAAATCTCTTACACATACGTGATTCTGCACTTCTGCCTAGGGGAAGTGCTGCTGGCAGGCTGCTTCTGTTGTGATTACTCACAGCAGAAGCCAATCTGCGAGTGCTGGACACTGGATGTCTGCCGACACGCACTGATCATCGGGCAGAGACACAGAATGGAGCTCTGCCTATGTAAACAAGGCTGAGCTTCATTCTGATAGGGGGGGAAATAATGGATTTTGTGTCCCGGCAAGGCAGGGAAAAAAAATCCATCACTTCGCTTAGTGAAAGCAGCACATACAGTACACAAAAACACTGGCTAAGCACACAGTTAACCCTTTGATCACCCTAGATGTTTAACCCCTTTCCAGCCAGTGTCATTAGTTCAGTGCATAATTTTAGCACCGATCACTGTATTAGTGTCACTGGTTCCCACAAACTGTCAAAAGTGTCAGTCAATGTCCGATTGTCTGCTGCATCATCACAGTGCCACTATAAGTCGCTGATCGCCGCCATTACTAGTATAAAAATGAATAATCAAATAAAAATTCTAGCATATATAACATAGTTTGTAGATGCAATATCTTTTGCGCAAACCAATCAATATACGCTTATTGCGATTTTTTTTTACCAAAAATATGTAGCAGAATACATATTGGTCTAAATTTATGAAGAAATTCGATTTTTTACATTTTTTTTAATTGAATATGTTTTATAGCAGAAAGTAAAAAATATTGTTTTTTTTTTCAAAATTGTCGGTATTTTTTTTTTTGTTTATAGTGCATAAAATAAAAAACACAAAAGAAAGCTCAATTTGTGGGAAAAAAATGACATACATTTTATTTGGGTACAGTGTCGCATGACCGCGCAATTGTCAGTTAAAGTAACGCAGTGCCGTATCACAGAAAATGGCCTGGTCAGGAAGGGGGTAAGTCTTACAGAGGTCAAGTGGTTAATTATTGCAGCTTGTTGCACATTAGTTAGCTCACAGGACACTGTCCCTGCCACAAAAGGGCCAGTTGGTTGTTTTTGTCCCCCAGTCCAAATGCTTTACCCTGTTCAGTGCTCCAGTGTATAATGATTCACCAACCAGTACATCTCCAAACTTGCGGACATGGCTGAAGTAAGCAGGTGGTGTGAGAGATCACCTTTACTGGTTCATAGTAAAGTACAGGTACTTTTTCCTAGGAACACAAGTAAGCTGTATTCGTAACTTTTAAGGGAAATTCTATGTGTCATACAGGAAGCATTTTCAGTAAATAATCAGAAAAGAGAAGGTGGGGCACTGAGTCAAAGGGTGTACGTTTTGTCTGGCTGACCGGCTTCATTAATCACCTAGGAAATCCAGGATCTTTGCCTATTGTAAATCTTATATTTGCATCCCCTATTTAGAGCCACTCTCCACTTTTGTTTAGCCCCTCTCTCTAGTGATTGCTTATTTTTAAATTTTTGGCACAAACATACCTTTTTTTAGTTGGGTAAGGTTGCAGTAATGTAACTTCTGTAGGGAATTTCCTTCTCTATTTAAGCAGTTGTAAACTGCTGCACTTTCTTTTTTTTTTTTTTCTTAACTGCAAGGCAAAGGCATATTGTGCTAGTATGCGTCGCATACTAGCACATTGTGTGAAACTTACCGCAAAACAAAGCCTTCCAACGATGCAATGTCATAGCTGAAGACAGCGTTCATCTTCACCGGTCTTCCTTCCAGGTTCGCGGACTCCGGCTCTGTGACTGGCCGGAGCCACGATTACATCACTCCTACGTATGCACATGGGAGCCACCGGTCACGGCACAGGGCTCTGAAGAAACGGCATGGGTGGCTGTTCCTTCAGAGCGCATGCATCAGTGATTTCACTGGCTGCATGTACAGTAAATATCTCCTAAACGGTGCACGTTTAAGAGATATCCACACTGCCTATGGTTTAACCTTATTATAGGCATACCTATAGGCTACTTTCACACTGAGGCGCATTATAGGCGCTACAGTGCTAAAAATAGTGCTTGCATAGCGCCTGTAAAGAGCCTCTCCTGTCTCTCCAGTGTGAAAGCCCGAAGGCTTTCACACTGGAGCGGTGCGCTTGCAGGACAGTAAAAAAAAAAAGTAAAAAAGTAAAAAGTAAAAAAAAAAGTCCTGCAAGCCGCATCTTTGCAGCGCTGTAGGAGCGGTGTATACACCACTCCTAAAGCGCCCCTGCTCATTAAAAACGGGCAGCGCTGCCAAACTGCCGGCAAACCGCTGCTGCAGCGGCGCTTTGTGGGCGGTTTTAACCCTTTTTCGACTGCTAGTGGGGGTTAAAACCGCCCCGCTAGCGGCCAAACAGCGCCGCTAAAATGACGGTAAAGCGGCACTAAATATAGCGCCGATTTACCACCGACGCTTCCCGCTCCAGTGTGAAAGTAGTCTTAAGTAAAATTTAAAGATGGAAGTTTACTTCCTCTTTAGGGTCTGGCTGTGGGAGAAGATCTTTAAAGTGAAATTTCACCCTAAAGGGGAAGTTTCGCTGTATGTCCTCCTCCTCCCCCTTTCTTCTATCACATTTGTCTATTTAACATCTTTTTGGGGGAAGTAGGTACCTAGTTTTGATAGGTCCTATGGATGGGACCCGGGAAGCATGTTATGTGAAGTTGTTTGCACTTTCATACCAATTACATTTTGTTGAATTTGGGAGGCTTTGCCTCTATTGATATTAGTACATTCAATAAACTTTGTATTTTTAATGGAACCAATTTGATTTAGACTTCCTGTTGCAAAAGTAGCCATCTTTTGAGCCCTGGTAGCAATACTGGATTCTTTTCTATATGCTAGCCTAGTTTTGATAGGTACCTGCTCCCACTTTTGCTCAGATCGCCTAGACGGAAGTTCACTTTCCCCTCTGGCACAAGTCCCAAAAGGCTGCGGGACTATTCAAAGGGCTTGGCGTGGTTCACACGTGTGCAGTGGGAAGCGGCAAGGAGTTACAGCCTGCTTCTCACTGTAAACATGATGGCACCAGAGACCCAAGGGATGGTCAATAACCAGCCTGGGCGAGGACATTACTGGATCCCTGGACATGTAAGTGTGTTTTTATTAAACGTTAGCAGCTACATTATTCGTATTTGCTGACTTTTATTTTTTTTTCTCTCTAGGTTACATTGCAGCTTAACAATTATTAGATGTGGTGGCTGCATTGGTTTTCCTTTTTTAGGGTTTTTCCCTCTGTTTTCACCTAATGATCTGGCCAATAACACACCTCCTGTATTAGAGAGCCCCAATCTCGATGAATGAGCACAAGGGACCTTTGGACAGCAGCGTTGGCAGTCTGGGGGTAGAGGAGTGTTATACAGTATCTCACAAATGTGAGTACACCCCTCCCATTTTTGTAAATATTTTATTATATCTTTTCATGTGACAACACTGAAGAAATTACACTTTGCTACAATGTAAAGTAGAGAGTGTACAGCTTGTATAACAGTGTAAATTTACTTTCTCCTCAAAATAACTCACACAGCCATTAATGTCTAAACCACTTGCTTCCAAAAGTGGGCACACTCCTAAGTGAAAATGTCCAAATTGGGCAAAAATTAGCCATTTTCACTCCCCAGTGTCCTGTGACTCGTCAGTGTTACAAGATCTCAGGTGTGAATGGGAAGCAGGTGTGTTAAATTTGGGGATTTTGCTCTCACTCTCTCATACTGGTCACTGGAAGTTCAACACTGAACCTTGTGGCAAAAAACTCTCTCAGGATCTAAAAAAAAGAATTGTTGCTCTACATAAAGATGGCCTAGGCTATAAGAAAATTGCCAAGACCCTGAAACTGAGCTGCAGCATAGTTGCCAAGACCATACAGCGGTTCAACAGGACGGGTTTCACTCAGAACAGGCCTTGACATGGTCCACCAAAGAAGTTGAGTGCACGTGCTCAGCGTCATATCCAGAGGCTGTCTTTGGGAAATAGACGTATGAATGTTGTCAGCATTGCTGCAGAGGTTGGGGTGGAAGGGGTGGGGGGTCAGCCTGTCAGTGCTCAGACCATACGCCACACGCTGCATCAAATTGGTCTGCATGGCTGTCATCAAGAAAGGAAGCCTCTTCTAAGAATGATGCACAAGAAAGCCCACAAACAGTTTGCTGAAGACAAGCATACTAAGGACATGGATTACTGGAACCATGTCATGTGGTCTGCTGAGACCAAGATAAACTTATTTGGTTCAGATGGTGTCAAGCGTGTGTGGTGGTAACCAGGTGAGGAGTACAAAGACAAGTGTGTCTTGCCTACAGTCTAGCATGGTGGTGGGAGTGACATGGTCTTGGGCTGCATTAGTGCTGCCGGCACTGGGGAGCTACAGTTCATTGAGGGAACCATGAATGCCAACATGTACTGTGACATACTGAAGCAGAGCATGATCCCCCCCCTTCGGAGACTGGGCCGCAGGGCAGTATCCCAAAATGATAATGAAACACATCTCCAAGATGATCACTGCCTTTCTAAAGAAGCTGGGGGTAAAGGTGATGGACTGGCCAAGCATGTCTCCAGACCTAAACCCTATTGAGCATTTGTGGGGCATCCTCAAACGGAAGGTGGGGGAACGCAAGGTCTCTAACATCCACCAGCTCCGTGATGTCATCATGGAGGAGTGGAAGAGGACTCCAGTGGCAGCCTGTGAAGCTCTGGTGAACTCCATGCCCAAAAGGGTTAAGGCAGTGTTGGAAAATAATGGTGGCCACACAAAATACTGACACTTTGGGCCCAATTTGGACATTTTCACTTAGCGGTGTACTCACTTTTGTTGCCAGCGGTTTAGACATTAATGGCTGGGTGTTGAGTTATTTTTAGGGGAAAACAAATTTACACTGTTATACAAGCTGTAAACTCACTACTTTACATTGTAGCAAAGTGTAATTTCTTTGTGTTGTCACATGGAAAGATATAATTAAATATTTACAAAAATGTGAGGGGTGTACTCACTTTTGTGAGATACTGTATGTACTAGCAGATTAACTAGCAGACACTAACAAATTGAAGTCAAACTCCAGCTCCAACTTTCTAATCAGTTACAGCAAACAGTTTTTTTGCTTTTATGATAAAGGTTTTATATGAATAAAAATCTGATCATTATAAGCACCCCTATCAGTGGTATATGGTTTGTCTCATCCCTGTAATTGATACATCAGCAAGAGAGCTTGTTCTTTTGAAAAACAACAGACTTACTGGCTTGATCACCAGATGAAAACAGAAAAAAAAACAGAAGAAAGGAAGACTTAAAAAGAAAACGAACGCAGCCATCACATCTATGAAATATAAAAAATTAGATTAGATTAGATTAGATTAGATTAGATTAGTTTAGATTAGATTTTGGATTTAATACTGATTGGCTGGCTGCTAACTTTCAACATAAAATTTTAATAAAGCTCTGCATGAGTCACTGACAAGTTTTCCTGACACCAAAGGGTGATTTACTAGAACTGGAGCACACAGAATCTGGTGCAATTGTAAAAAGTAAGCAGCAACTGTGAAAATTGTAATTGCCTCATCAGTTAGGTATACAGGGAAACTCCAGCAGCTTGTGAAATAGAATAGCCACCAAATACATGGAGCTGGTTGACAGACTATATCAAAATATACAAGAACATGTTTGGGTGGACTATTCCCTTAAAACAGAACTTCACCCTAAAGGGGAAGTTCCACTTTAAGGCCTTCCTGGCTTCTCTTTGACATTGGGCACATTTTTTTTCTTGGGGGGGGGGGGGGCAGGTACCCCCCTCCCTTCCCACAGTCTTCTTGGTCATGTCACAGGTCCCAGAAGACTGCGGGACCATTCTCAATTGCGCAGCGTGGCTTGTGTATGTGCGGTGGACAGCCAGCCGGCCAGCCGCGCAGCTGCGCCGCCGCAAGCAGTCACAGCTGGCTGCCCACAGTTAATATGCCTGTGCCAGGGACTGGAGACCAGAGAGGAAACCAACCCGGGTCAGGACAGCACTGGATCCTGGGACAGGTGAGTGTCTGTTTATTAAAAGTCAGCAGCTACAATTTATGTAGCTGCTGACTTTTACTTTTTAGAAATATGACTGGAGCTCCTCTTTAAAACTTGTGTATGAGTGAATCTGCTTCTACATTTATATAACAGTTTTCGGTACACTGGATACATTAGAATCACAGAGGTTATTCCTCATTGCCAAGCTATCAACATCCCAACACATTCATATCAAATAAGAATGCATTATGACACAGAGGGGGGGGGGGGGGATTTTATAAAACTGGAGCATCCACAATCTATTTCAGCTGTGCATGGTAGCTAATCAGCTTCCAACTTCAGCTTGTTCAATCAACCTCTTCCCAGTAGCACTATAGCCGAAAGACAGCTACAGCGCAGGCTCACATTGCTGGGAGGGCATCTATGGACGTCCTCCTGTGATCACGCTGCCCGTGCGCCCCCCTGTGGCATGTATCGACAGGGATCTGTGATTGCTGTGTCCTTAGGACACAGCTGATCACAGATCGGGGTAAAGAGCCAATCACATCGTCTCTTTACCATGTGACCAGCTGTGTCCAATCACAGCTGATCACAGTGTAAACAGGATTTGCAGGTTATCGGCAATCCTCTCCTCATGCTGACAGCTGATAACCGGCAAATCCACACAGGGGACATCTACACTGATAATCAGAGCAATGATCATCGGTGTCCTGATGATCAGTGCAGCCCATACAGCGTCCACAAATGCTGGCAAATTGTACCCATCAGTGCTGCCAATCAGTGCCCATCAGTGTTGCCAATCAGTGCCTTAAGAAGTGTTTATTTGTTTATACAAGATGTATACAGAGGGTAACAACGTTGCGGACGCAGCCGCTACAATAGCAAAGAGAAAGAACATAGGGTGGTGAATCTCGTTGGAGAAGATCACATAGACACACATAGTCACAAGACATATCGCTACAAACATAATAATAAACATATTGGTATTGATGTAGTATAACCGGTGTACCTGAGTTTAGGTATTTCCCTAACAGGACTCGTCAAAAAGAGAACTGGCTACAGTGCTTATAGTTGCATCAACCTTTTTATTGATGTGGAGTTACACATCTTAATACAGATTTCAGGAGTATATATTTGATTGTATTAATCAGTAGGGACGGAATGATGTTAATAGAGGGAGGTTGTGGTATTATTAGCTTTTTTGGCTATAACCAGTTTCGGAGGGGTAGGGGGTGTCATTAATGGTCATTATTGGGGAGAGAAGGAAAGGGATAAGGACAAGAGTTCTGATCTACTCTTCTGCCAGAACCATGTGTGGGTGATTAAGCCATATGTTTGGTATACTCATCAATAGTGACAAAGTGTTGACAGCAGGACCATAGTTTCCTGAATTTGGAAGGGGTATCTTTCGCCTGATGTATGAGTTCCTCCATTTCTGTGGTTTTCTGTATACGTCTCACCCAGTTTGTTATGGTCGGAGGGTCTGTGGAGCGCCATCTGGCAGGGATGCACATTTTAGCTGCATTTACCATATGGATGGCTAGCGAGCGTAGGTATGCAGACTTCAAAATTGTACAGTGGTGGAATCTGGCTTTTTATCCTGTTTTTCACCCAGGATGCTAATGTTTCTGTTTCTTATTAATCTATTAATTCCTGTTTAGGAAACATATTCCGATCATACTATACAACTGGTGTCTGCATTAGTAACTACAAAGTCTTTTTCCTTCGATATATAGTACAATAATGTGCTGCATCTTTTTATGGCAGAGGGTACAAGGGACAAACCAGGAATCATTGTGCAGTTCATTGAATCGTTATAAGCACTAGAAGTTTTAGGCTGGGTTCACACTGCAGTACGGAGCGGCTCAGAACATGGGTCCGGTGCGTCCTTGTTCACATTTCAGGTCAGAATTCGGTCCGAAAAAAAATCTGTGAGATACTGCGTTACATAGTGTACATCACAGTATTCCTAAAAGTATGCACCATTATGCATGCCTAATTTCTACCAACACACTAGATCAACCTTTTTCAACCAGCATGCCTTCAGGTTTCTTTAGGGGCGCCTTGGCAAAATGCCTACGAATTGCCCAAAAAATTGTATACAAGCCAGCGGGTGGATCAAGCCTTTTAGTTACACAAAACCACAGGTTTTCATTGTGCACCATAACAACCTTCTAGCTGCCAGTGTCATAACAACCAATCAAATCATAGTTAATAAGAAGGATACTTGTTTGCCCCTCCTCTGCCCCTCTCCATCAGCACTGGGGTTACATTAGCTGAGTGAGGGAGAGAACCTGAGGGAGAAAAGAAACAATACCAATGTATATTTGCTTTGGAAGGTTAAATCACCTGCTCGGTTGGGTGTCCTACGTGTGTGTGAATGTTGTTAAGTTATGTAAAACAACTAGTTTAGACTTTTACATTTTAGAATGGGGTGCCTTGAGATTGTGAAGAGCTATAAAGGGTGCCTTGACTGAAAAAATGTTGGGAAACACTGCATATATAGATGGTCATCTGTATATTGAAAGAAATGACAAGAAATATGCATTTGTTTAGATTTCCAGAACTGTGTGTTCCTTTTTGGACTATACTACTGGCAGATTCCCCCTGTAGGGAAAGTGGGAATGACTGCAGTATGGGATTTTGAATACTGATAAAGAGAAGTTGTCACCTGTAAACATCTTCATCACATATGAGAAGTGAAATTCTCCTGTGGAAACCAAGAAAACACTTGTATGGCATTTATTTCCTGGGATTTTACAATCCCTAACCAGGATAACATTTGAAACAAAACTGGATTATTTGCATGATTCCAACAATTTATGAAACTGGACATAGTTTGGACATTCAGAGGTTGATTTACTTGTAGCACCCTCTACCAATAGGTAGGTGCTAGTATGGGATGTTTACTAGAGAGGCTGTCAGCACAGGTAAATTTAGGCAGGCCTATGCTTTAAGCTAGGCCGGTCTGTTTTGATCTGGGGGGCAGGGAGTGGTTAGTGTCGCAGTGGGTGTGACTACCTGTGCTCTAGTTCAGAGGCGCCCTTAATGCTTCCAGGGAGAATGTTCTGTAAGAGGGGCAGGCCCTGAAACTGGAGTGGCAGGCAGCTCATGTGGGAGCCCTGACCAATCCCCAACTGGTATTGGTAGGGGGCGGGCCTCCTATATAAGCTGAGGTAACATGCCACTGGGAGGAGTTGTCGGCCGGGTGAAGTGGAGAATGGAGTACTAGACAGCAGCAGGAGGGCACCCCCATCTGGGGGGGGGGTGCACCGATCATAGGAGGAGGTCCGGGGAGAACTGTGAGGGAACTTCACTCTTACATGGTCATTAGTGAAGTCCTCATCATTACACGGTCATTGATGAGGAACTCCTGAAGCAGAAGGGCAGGTGAAGCTGTCGGAACATACGGTCCAGATAAGTTCTCCTTCACGGACTTGGGGCAGAGAAAGGTCGGTGAGTGTACCACAGTGAAGGGCTGGATGTGCCAGGAAGTCTGTGAGAAAACTTCACTTTTACACGATCATTAGTGAAGTCCTCATCATTACACGGTCATTGATGAGGAGTCCTTGATCAGAGGAGAGCCTGTGGGGAGTTGTGTCAAATCGATGTGGCCTGAGGGCATACAATTTGCAAGCTGGGCTAGCTCGGAACAATAGTCCACCATTCAGAACATGCTTTTAACCTACTAGGCCTCTGGGGAGATGTACTGCAGGCCTCTGGCCTAGTAGCAGCGAGCAACCAGAGTCAGCATGAGAAACTATTCAGAGTGGGTTCTTTTGCTTACAGAAGAAGATGTGACAAGAAATGAATATGCTACAGTATAAGTTTGTGCAGGAGGAGAGGATTTCTGGGAACATCACCCTTACACAGTTAAGGGTGATGTCCTCATCTTTACACAGTCATTGATGAGGTAGTTCTGGAAGCAATAGTCTGCAGGAGTTACGCAGTGGAGGAGCAATAGTCTGCAGGGTGATGCAGGAAAAAGACTGTAGCTGTTAAACATGCGCATCATTCCTTCAGGCTCAAACTATGTGCTAAATCTATGAAATCTCTAAATATGATGGCAAAGTGATCTGTTCTATGGGCATCCCATATACCCCTTTACCCAACCTAGTTGTACCCCCCAATAAACAAAAACAAAACATAGCAAATGACTTTTCATTGTCTCTGCAAGTGATATATGGGAGTCTGGCAGCGGGGTGATATGGTGGATGTTTGTTACTAGTGGCAACTACACTGCTACATACTGAAGGCAAAAAGACTGTTCACTTTGCAAGGGAAGTTGCACTTTGCAAGAGAATTTTTCCTAGAGCTTAGTGAATGAGGTTACGCTCTACTGACTTCCATCGTCTAATCATGTGCAAGCAAAAATTCGTTTTTTTAAAATTTTCCTTGCACATGATTATTCTTTTCAAAATTTTTACTGCTCTCACATAGATATGGGGATTAGTAACTTAGAAAGTACAACTTCCTGTGCAAAGTTAATAGCCCATTTGTCGGGCTAGTCAGCCATTCTTCTGGGATTTAAAGCCGAAGTAAACCCTTCGATTTAACAGTTTCAAAAAACAGTTACATTCCCAATACGTGCCTGGAATCTAACTGTCACATTGGTTGTTCTTTCAACCAAACTGTCAAATCATCCAATGGCTGGTGTCATAACTGGTCACATGTGGTCACATGTGCAGCATCATGGCAGTTGAAGACTAAACAGAGGCCAAGATGGTAGCTACCTTGGCTGATGGAGGGTTTACTTCCACTTTAGGACCCAAGTGTGTCTGGTTATTAATGCAGTGGACTATTATTCAAATAGTGAAGAATCTAGTGTGGGTTTATTTGTGCATGTTTGTATAATACATTTTGAAGAGCATATGTGCCAAATAATATCGCAAGTACAATGTATCATTAATATGTTATATTGCAGTCAGGGCTGTATTGTTCTTAAATGATTTTAATCTATTTTATTCTAGTTCTTGCTCTGCAAATAATAAAGAATAAGTTCTATAGTGCAGGTTTTCCTCTTCTACAGTATACAGTATGTGTATGCACCTTGCATTTCTTGAGTTTATTGCGTTCTGAAGTCACATAAGGAGAGTTTCTATGATTTATTTAAGTTTATGGTTTAATAATTTGCATAGTTATCTATCTATCTATCTATCTATCTATCTATCTATCTATCTATCTATCTATCTATCTATCTATCTATCTATCTATCTATCTATCTATCTATCTATCTATCTATCTATCTATCTATCTATCTATCTATCTATCTATCTATCTAAATGTATAGCTATTCCTCCGTTTTTTATACTGATTGTTGTTAGAAGCTTCCTGAATGCCCTGATGTATGACTAATAAAATCTTGTATTTTCTGCTGATGTTGTCTCGGTCACAAACCTGCGTCACAGATCCCAAATGACAGGAACTCACCAGAGCTTTCCCCTCTGAATGACAGACAGGAAAGTAAGCTCTTGCAGGCAAACAAGAACAGCTGTTGCCTAGAAGAAAGAGCAAGCTTATGTGAATTTATCAGAAATAGCATACGTGGAGGAGGTGGATGATAGCAGAGACAGTAATCACATGGCAATAGTCACATGGCAAGTATGACATTTATCATTTCTCTAGTTATAAATAGACAGTTTAAAAATTCTTCTACTTTTTATTAAAACATATAGCTATCTTAAATGTACATTATATAATGTTTTGCTTGCAGATTTCTTAACTTTTTCGGAAACCTTTTTTCACATACAATATGTACTTAAAAATATGTTGTAAACTGTTTCTCATTTTGTATGCAGACCAGTATGGATTGATACCACTTCTTTATTTTTTTTCCAAAAAGGTTTTTATTGGTAATTGAATGGAACATACATGTATGCTGAAATACAGAAACATTAGTTACAGAACATATGATATTTAACATGTTATTTAGACAGTTGCGTTTCAGAAACATTAAACAACTTGGTGTGATCCGGTGAGGAGGTGCATAGGGTGAAGGTTGACTCAAGTATATCAGGAACTTCTCAGTGTTTAGGAGTCTCAGGTTTTGAGTAAAGGGCATAGGAGGAAGTTATCCAGTGGGTTCACTTGAGCCAGGGCCGTCTTTAAGGCACGGCAAAAGGGGCAGCTGCCCTGGGCCCTGTCATTGTTGTGGGGCCCAAAGCAGCTGCCTCATACTTGCCAACTATCCCAGTTTAAATTACCTTGTCTCTTGAAGTTTTAGTCCCTTGCTGTGTCCTGATATCTCAGTGTGAAGTGCTACTACTAATGCTGCCCGGCTCTGCCCTATTGTTGTGTACAGATTACTCACCTGCAGACCCTGTGTTTACATGTAAATAACCGGCATTCATATGTAAATAGCAGCAGCATCCATATGTAAATAGCAGTATCCGATATAGATATAGCGGCATAGATATGTAAATAAAGGTGGCATTCATATGTATATCATACCCCCTGCATTGAGGAGATGATGTGCTGTAACCTCTAGCAACCAATCAGTGAGTAGTATTACTGTACAGTAATCTCTAGCAACCAATCAACAAGCAGAAATCATGTGCTGTAACATCTAGCAACTAATCAGTAAGCCGTAATGTGTGCTGTAACCTCTAGCAACCAGTCAGTAAGCGGTAATGATACACTGTAACCTCTGGCAACCAATCGCAATCGCTGCCTAACCTGATACAGTAAACTAATTTTAAGTCTAGCAGCTATTTATTGTATGTCTCAGAGCAGGTGGAAAGCGAAATTGTATTGGGAGGGGGCAAGAAAACGTTTGCCCAGGGTCCAATCACTATTAAAGACGGCCCTGACTTGAGCATGTGTACTGATCTCGTAGGTTTTTGTCTGTGCGTGTTTAAAGGGCTTAAGGGGTGGGTGGCAGGTTATGGGTAAGAGGTCACTGGGAGGGGCGTGAGTTTTTGTTCAGCAGGGTTGGGGTGTCCTATTAGGGGTTTGTTTAATGTAGGAGGTATTTATCTCAGTGAGGTGGCGGGTTTCTGTGTGATCATGAGTAGTACTAGGTTCCTTAGGTGGGGGATGGGAGAATCGGGGTGGGAGATGGGTGTTGGGGGTGGAAAAAAAGAGGGGCAAGGCCGGGGAAGGGCTGGGTGGGGGAGGGGGTAGGTAAAAGGAGGGCTGGTGGATATTGCAGTGGTTATAGAGGGGTGTGCAAGTGAAACGGAGGGGTGGGTGTCCATCTCTCTCTCCCTCCATTTGGGGTGGTAGGTAGGTTGCTGGCTCATTGAGATTCTTATTTGTTAGTAGGAAAATGGTCTGGAGGTAGGTGTAATTGTTGCTTGTTTTCAGTTTCAGGGCTGATCCTGAGGTAAACTGGATTGAGTTGGAGCTGTTGAGCTGTCAGCAGTGATAAGGTCTTGGTATTCTTCTGTTGATTGGAAGTGGATCCAACAGGCCCATTTAGTTGAGAATTTGGAGAGTGTATCATGTGCAATGCTGATGAGGTGTTCCATTTCTGCTACTTTGGTGATTCTGGCTAACCATTCTTTAATTGATGGGGTCTGTGTGGTGCCCCAGTGGACTGGTATGCATTGCTTTGCGGTGTTTAACATGTGCATTGCTAGAGAATTAAAGTAGTTCCTATGTGACAGTGTGGAATGGTGTAAGAGAAATTGTGCTGGGGAGAAGTCTAGTTGGTATGTAATTATCTTCGTGATGAGGTGATGCACCTCGGACCAGTAAGTGTGGATGGCAGGGCAGCTCCACCATAAATGCAGGAGAGACCCTTTTTCGAGTTGGCATCTCCAACACTTATCCGGGAGGTCCGGGCGGACTTTGTGGATAAGGGTTGGGGTACGGTACCAACGGGCTTGAATTTTGTATCCATTCTCTTGTGTGGATACATTTACAGATCCCTTATGTAGGTTCAGGTAGATTCGTTCCCAATCTTCGGGGAAAGAGATCTACCGAGGTCTCTTTCCCAGGACGAGCAAGCTCGTCCTGTATTGGAGGGGATATTTGAAAACAGGAGTGAGTGCATTGTGGAGATTAAGTGGCGCTGGGGTGATTGAGTCACACATAGAGTTTCAAAGGGCGAGAGGCGTCTGGAGACTTTGAACTTCATCTCTAAGGTGTGGGTGTAGTGCAGTGTTGCCAACTGCCTGTAGATTTACGGGCAGCCCGTAATTTTGAACCCTTTTTCGGGGTGCCCATGAAAGTCCGTTACTGGCACCGGTGCCCATAAAAATGATGGCCGCGAGCCGACCTTGCAACTGCGCATGCGCTGTTCCGAAGCTGGCCGGGCTTGGGAAAGCTCGTACGCGCTCGACCAGGCGGCGCATGTGCAGTAACGTAATTGCGCCGCCTGGCGTCATTTTCAAATCCATCGAGAGAGACCACGGCGGCCAGCAGGGGCGACTCTGTCCTCATGCAGTGGATGACTGCACACTCATCATAGGTGGAGGTCCCGGAGGAGAGTGAAGCTGTAGGGGGGATATAATATCCGTAGTAAAAGGAGGACGTTACTGGGAGCCAGCCGGCTGGGAGAAGTAATATGATGGTGAATAGAGCACATCAGTCTCTGTCCCTGGGCCCTGGCTGCATGGCATATGCAGGGGACAGAGACTGATGTGCTCAATTCACCATCATATTACTTCTCCAGTCCACATCATCAGTGTGCTGTGTCCTCCTCCTGTGCCCCTTTCATTTCTCCACAGGTCAGGGCAGCACAGTGCTACCCTGACCTGTGGAGAGGTGAAAGGGGTACAGGAGGAGGACACAGCACACTGATGATGTGGAGAAGTAATATGTTGGTGGGCAGAGGAGGAGGCTACTCTGAGGAGGTATCATGCCCGCAGCCTCTGTCCACCTCCTGTAGTATGCCCACAGTCTCTGTCCACCTCCTGTAGTATGCCCGCAGCCTCTGTCCACCTCCTGTAGTATGCCCGCAGTCTCTGTCCAATTCCTGTAGTATGCCCGCAGCCTCTGTCCACCTCCTGTAGAATGCCCGCAGTCTCTGTCCACCTCCTGTAGTATGCCCGCAGCCTCTGTCCACCTCCTGTAGTATGTCCGCAGTCTCTGTCCACCTCCTGTAGTATGCCCGCAGCCTCTGTCCACCTCCTGTAGTATGCCCGCAGCCTCTGTCCACCTCCTGTAGTATGCCCGCAGTCTCTGTCCACCTCCTGTAGTATGCCCGCAGTCTCTGTTCACCTCCTGTAGTATGCCCGCAGCCTCTGTCCACCTCCTCTAGTATGCCCGCAGTCTCTGTCCACCTCCTGCAGTATGCCCGCAGCCTCTGTCCACCTCCTGTAGTATGTCCGCAGCGTCTGTTCACCTCCTGTAGTATGTCCGCAGTCTCTGTCCACCTCTTGTAGTATGCCCGCAGCCTCTGTCCACCTCCTGTATCATGTCCGCAGCCTCTGTCCACCTCCTGTAGTATGTCCGCAGCCTCTGTCAACCTCCTGTATCATGTCTGCAGCCTCTGTCCACCTCCTGTAGTATGTCCGCAGCCTCTGTCCACCTCCTGTAGTATGTCTGCAGCCTCTGTCCACCTCCTGTAGTATGTCTGCAGCCTCTGTCCACCTCCTGTAGTATGACTGCAGCCTTTGTCCACCTCCTGTATCATGTCCGCAGCCTCTGACCATCTCTTGTCTTTTATCATATCTGCAGTCTCGGAGGGGATCCTAGAGAGGAGCCAAGAGTGGGAGCACCGCCGGGATGGGGGTTACGGGAAGAGACAGACATGTGTGGACTGTGGAGAGGAGACTATAGAATAGCCACCAAGCTGGAGCTGTCTGACTAAGTCCTGCAAGGTGCACCTGAGAGGAGGTCAATGACAGCGTCGCCAGGCCAGTCTGGGGGGTCGCTAATGTAAGGGTGGAGTGAATACAATAATGTAAGAGGGCACTGATATAAAGGTTCCCCCCTATATTAGTAACCCCCCTTACCTTAGTGTATTCACTCTGCAGAAGGTGGTCTCTGGTCACCATCCTGCACACTCTGATGTAAGGGGGAACTCTCTGCTGGCCGGGTTATAGTATACTGACCTTCATGTAAATTGAGAAATATGTTTTTTGACTTTTGTTTAACTTAAACACATTGCTAATAGCACTAGCTATGTGTTTATAGTTCAAATATTGATATTTTCACTGTTTAGCACTAAAAACAGTAATTTTAGGTACTTTTTTGCAGTGCCAGTAAAGAATGTGGATCCGCCAGTAAATTTCATGATTTTTTGCCAGTAAAAAAAATTGGCGCTGCTTGTAAATTGTGTCGTTCTGCCAGTAAATTTCACTTCGGGGGGGTTGGCAACACTGGTGTAGTGTGAGAGCAAGGTGTAAGTCTAGGGGAAGGTAGAGGGATTTTCCCCATTAGATGGGAGGTTTTCCCATAGTAAGGGCTTGCCTTGTGCACAGTGGTGCGCTAGTATGTTTCTGTGTGGCCAGGTATCTTTTAGGAAGTTGCTGTGCATTCCGGGGGGGGGGGGAGAGTCAGGGTTGAGGAGTAGAGAGGTGAGTGGGCCTGGAGTAGAAGACAGGCAAGTGGATTTGCAGGTTTCATAGAAACATCTGAGAGTTGGGCCGATTAATGCGTGGGTGTGGATTTTGGTTGTAACGTGTTTTGGGAGTAACCAGGGCAGTGATTGTAGGGGGGATGGTGTGAAGGACGCTTTGAGTTTGACCCAATCTTTAATTTTGTTATGGATATGCCAATCCAGGATCCAGATAAATAGTGGAGTGAGTAGCTGATTCTCGGTCTCCAGTTACCCCAGAGGAATCTGGTACACAGGCTTTTGTAGTCCAGAAGAAGGCTAGGGGGATGTGGGTCGGGGCTGCCTATAAGATATATAGTAGGTGAGGCAGAGCATTCATTTTAGGATGGCTGCTCTGCCGAACCAGGAGAAGGTGGGTTTGTTCCACCGCTTGATATCACTGGTAAGGCAGTGTAGAATGGGTAGGTAATTCTTGAGATATATGTGTTCGATAGAGCTGGGGAGTTGGATGCCTAGGTATGTTATAGCATCTCCCTTCCATTTGAAGGGAAAGCTATTTTGGCATTGGGTGACAATTTGGTTAGGGAGAGATATATTCAGGGCATGGGACTTAGAGAAGTTAATCTTGAGATTGGAGATTAACCTGAATTGTTGGAATTCTGAAAGGAGGTTTGGGAGTGATATGTAAGGTTCTGTGACAAATAGAAGGATTTCATCTGCAAAAGCAGCAAGTTTGTATTCTTTTAGGGGAGTATTAACACCTTTAATGTCTGGGTTGTGTCTGAGGCTGTGTAGGAATGGTTCCAGGGTGAGTATGAATAATATGGCCGAGGTAGGAGGGGCGAGGGGGGGGGGTGTAGGGAGAGAAGTAGGTCGAGTCCGGAGGTGAGGATAGGGCAGCTAACTCACCCTAGCGGGGGGGGTCCGGAATGAGTCAGCGGGAACAACCAAAGTTCACTGGGTGTGGGTGTAGTGGGTAGTGGTCTCTGGGTGGGTGGGGTCTTCAAAATCCTTGAGGTCATAGGTTCGTATGAGGGAGTATCTGTGAGTGATATTGTAGGGGGAGGTTGGGAGTGTGTGTGTGTAGGGTCCCCTGTGTTAGCTCTGTAGCTGGAGTGGTGGGATGGGGAGGATGGCGGGTGTGAAAATTAGGATTCCATTTATTGGTCGAGTTGACCCCTGTGTATCGTGCTTGTGGGTAACCCTGTGGTGTGCATAGGCATGTATGAATAAGGTAGATGGGGTTGAGCTAACAGGTGACTGGCTGAGAAAGAGAGGGTCGTCAGCGGTGGGGGGTCTGACCTTTTTTTTTTGTTGTTGTTGTTAATTAATTTTGTTGTAATTTGTACTTTTGGTGGGGTTGGTAGGGGGGTTTTGTTGCCATGGGAGGCGATAACAAGTGTCATGGTTATGCAGTAATGTGTGTCTGTCAACTCACCTTTCCTTCTGTGTTCACCTTTAGAGGCCAGCCACCCTCACCTGACTGTTTAAATAATCTTCCCTCAGCATAGCTCCACCCTGGTCTCTAATTCGGAACACTATATTAACCTGGGCATTGCAAGCCAACCTTGCTGATCAATTAGGGATGAGCCGAACACCCCCCTGTTCGGTTCGCACCAGAACATGCGAACAGGAAAAAAGTTTGTTTGAACACGCGAACACTGTTAAAGTCTATGGGACACGAACATGAATAATCAAAAGTGCTAATTTAAAGGCTTATATGCAAGTTATTGTCATAAAAAGTGTTTGGGGACCTGGGTCCTGCCCCAGGGGACATGGATCAATGCAAAAAAAAGTTTTAAAAACGGCCGTTTTTTCAGGAGCAGTGATTTTAATAATGCTTAAAGTCAAACAATAAAAGTGTAATATCCCTTTAAATTTCTTACCTGGGGGGTGTCTATAGTATGCCTGTAAAGGGGCGCATGTTTCCCGTGTTTAGAACAGTCTGACAGCAAAATGACATTTCGAAGGAAAAAACCCATTTAAAACTACTCGCGGCTATTGCTTTGCCGACAATACACATAGAAGTTCATTGATAAAAACGGCATGGGAATTCCCCACAGGGGAACCCCGAACCAAAATTAAAAAAAAAAAATGACGTGGGAGTCCCCCTAAATTCCATACCAGGCCCTTCAGGTCTGGTATGGGTATTAAGGGGAACCCCGGCCAAAATAAAAAAAAAATGACGTGGGGTTCCCCCTAAATTCCATACCAGACCCTTAGGGTCTGGTATGGATTGGAACCCCGCGCCAAAAAAACAGAAAAAAACGGCGTGGGGTCCCCCCAAAAATCCATACCAGACCCTTATCTGAGCACGCAACCTGGCAGGCCGCAGGAAAAGAGGGGGGGACGAGAGTGCCCCCCCCCTCCTGAACCATACCGGGCCACATGCCCTCAACATTGAGAGGGGGCTTTGGGGTAGCCACCCAAAACACCTTGTCCCCATGTTGATGAGGACAAGGGCCTCATCCCCACAACCCTGGCCGGTGGTTGCGGGGGTCTGCAGGCGGGGGGCTTATCGGAATCTGGAAGCCCCCTCCCTGTGTGAAATGATAAGGGGGTACTTACCCCTACCATTTCACTAAAAAACTGTCAAAAATGTTAAAAATGACAAGAGACAGTTTTTGACAATTCCTTTATTTAAATGCTTCTTCTTTCTTCTATCTTCCTTTATCTTCTTCTTCTGGTTCTTCTGGCTCTTCTGGTTTTTCCTCCGGCGTTCTCGTCCAGCATCTCCTCCGCGGCATCTTCTATCTTCTTCTCCTCGGGCCGCTCCGCACCCATGGCATGGGGGGAGGCTCCCGCTCTTCTCTTCATCTTCTTCTCTTCTTCTCTTCTTCATTTTCTTCTCCGGGCCACTCCGCATCCGTGTGACGGCGTCTCTTCGTCTTACGGTTCTTAAATAACGGGGGGCGGGGCCACCCGGTGACCCCGCCCCCCCCTCTGACGGACGGTGACTTGACGGGACTTCCCTGTGACGTCATGGGGAATGCCACAGGGAAGTCCCGCCATGTCCCGTGCGTCAGAGGGGGGCGGGGTCACTGGGTGGCCCCGCCCCCGTTATTTAAGAACCGTCAGACGAGGAGACGCCGTCACACAGCGGGAGCCTCCCTCCATGCCAGCATGGATGCGGAGCGGCCCGGAGAAGAAAATGAAGAAGAGAAGAAGACAAGAAGAGAAGAAGGAAGAAGAGAAGAAGAAGAAGATGAAGAGAAGAGCGGGAGCCTCCCCCCATGCCATGGGTGCGGAGCGGCCCGAGGAGAAGAAGATAGAAGACGCTGCCGGAGGAGATGCTGGACGAGAACGCCGGAGGTAGAACCAGAAGAACCAGAAGAAGAAGAAGATGAAGGAAGATAGAAGAAAGAAGAAGCATTTAAATAAAGGAATTGTCAAAAACCGTCTCTTGTCATTTTTAACATTTTTGACAGTTTTTTAGTGAAATGGTAGGGGTAAGTACCCTCTTACCATTTCACACAGGGGGGGGGCGGGATTTGGGGGTCCCCTTGTTAAAGGGGGCTTCCAGATTCCGATAAGCCCCCCGCCCACAGACCCCCACAACCACCGGCCAGGGTTGTGGGGATGAGGCCCTTGTCCTCATCAACATGGGGACAAGGTGTTTTGGGGGGCTACCCCAAAGCACCCTCCCAATGTTGAAGGCATGTGGCCTGGTACGGTTCAGGAGGGGGGCCGCACTCTCTCCCCCCTCTTTTCCTGCGGCCTGCCAGGTTGCGTGCTCGGATAAGGGTCTGGTATGGATTTTTGGGGGGACCCCACGCCATTTTTTTAAAAATTTTGGCTCGGGGTTCCCCTTAAAATCCATACCAGACCTGAAGGGTCTGGTATAGATTTTGAGGGGGACCCCACGCCAATTTTTTTTTTACATTTTGGACGGGGTTCCCCTTAATATCTATACCAGACCTGAAGGGCCTAGTATGGAATTTAGGGGGACTCCCACGTCATTTTTTTTTTTTAAATTTTGGTTCGGGGTTCCCCTGTGGGGAATTCCCATGCCGTTTTTATCAATGTATTATCGGCAATGCAATAGCCGCGGGTAGTTTTAAATGGGTTTTTACCTTTGAAATGTCATTTTGCTGTCAGACTGTTCTAAACACGGGAAACATGCGCCCCTTTACAGGCATACTATAGACACCCCCCAGGTATGAAATTTAAAGGGATATTACACTTTTATTGTTTGACTTTAAGCATTATTAAAATCACTGCTCCTGAAAAAACTGCCGTTTTTAAAACTTTTTTTTGCATTGATCCATGTCCCCTGGGGCAGGACCCAGGTCCCCAAACACTTTTTATGACAATAACTTGCATATAAGCCTTTAAAATTAGCACTTTTGATTTCTCCCATAGACTTTTAAAGGGTGTTCTGCGGCATTCGAATTTGCCGCGAACACCCCAAATTGTTCGCTGTTCAGCGAACTTGCGAACAGCCAATGTTCGAGTCGAACATGAGTTCGACTTGAACTTGAAGCTCATCCCTACTGATCAACCATTGTGTGTAGCTTTGTGTGTACTTGCTGTGTTTCCTATGTCTGATTCCAGTTGCTGACCTTGTCCTGTTCTCGACTATCCCTGTCTGCTTGTGACCCTGACCTTTGACGTGTTATGTTTATCCTTGTCTACTAGTCGCCCCGACATTTGGCTTATCCCTTACTTTCCCTGTTGTTCCAGCCTGCTGACTCCTACCTCTTCTCCTGTAGTCTACCATGAGCTGTGAGACCCTGGGGGCCGCGACCTGGAGCCAGACTGCAGCGCAGTCCATCCTCACCACTAGAGGCTCTGGTGAACACCTGCTGGCTCTTAGACTCTGCATCCTGGGGAATCTATGCTCTAGCTCCCAGTCGGATCTGTGTCAGTGTTCCAGTAGACCTGCTTCCTGAACCTCCTAGGGTTCAATCCGCAGCAGTCAGTCCTAGGGTCCACTACCTTAGCGGTGCACTCCTGACTTCCACGGAGTGCATCTGTCACCTGGTCTCAGGTGACCTGACAACAAGCTGCGGGTAGGCAGTGTGAGCAAGACTGTCTAGGGTTCGGTATGACAGCATGGTATTGAAGTCAACCATAACATGTGCAAAAGAAAACTAGAATATGTAGAACAGGTATGGGTGAACTTTGCGATGTAAAGAACAAGCAGAAACATGTAAAAAAACATTTCAACATATACTGGAGAGATTGGGAGAGCTTCCGAGGGGTGGGCCAGAGGATGGGAATAGGGGGTGGATTGTGAGAGCGTTCTGACGGCAAGCGTATGGCTTGGGTCAGGTGATCTTCTGTGTTTATGGGTCGGTCTTTAGGCTTTTGATCTGATAGAAAATAAACAGTGGGGATGGTTAGGTTTATATGGGGTTTATGAGGTGTTGTACAGTTAGGATATCGCACCCTCTGACATTTTCCCTCGAAGTCTCCCCCATCTTACTGGGCAGCATGTGCATCTCAACGGATCAAGGCATGAGATACAATAATCAGGGGGGACTATAATCTTCAGGGAAGTTCTTATGTTACAACTAGAGTAGACAGTTTGTTTTAGAAGAATAAACATACTTACAGGTGGCGATGTATAGAGAACAAATATAAACCTCAATATGGGATTTTTAAGGCAATGTAATAGAAAAAATTATATTTAGATAAAAGAATACCGTAATTTATTGATACAGAAAATTACATAACGTACAAAGATAATTTTAGTGATCATACAATTTAATTCATACAATTTAAAAAGAATCATCAAATAGCATGAAAATGTGGAGAGCAGAGAATTGATAGTACTCCTAGATCATGATACATCCTACTACAGGATACAATCACCACCAATAGCGATGCGGTGGCGTCAAGCAGCAGTATTCAAACGTGTTTCAACCTATAACATCAAAAAGTCTTCCTCAGGGAAAGATTGCATCACGTTCTAAAATTTCAAGAATGTCAAAAATAGCAATATTACATACCATATATCATGTACATATATCACACATAGGTCAACAACCACATAAATTCAATAAGAGCAACTTACATTTTTCATGCAACTGCAGATAAGGTGCATTCCCAGTGCCTTAAAAAAAGGGGGGGGGGGGGTGTCTCTATCATTCGTTGCCCTGACTGTCCAAAATCTTCTACAGGACGACAGGATATATTTCTAAAGAATTCAATCATAGGCAGCCAACAAGTGAGATTTTAAGGTTCTAAAAAGACAAAAAATGCCATTTAAAACTGAACAAAGGATGAAAAGAGATCCCTTCAGAGACCAATATTCCCTGAGGTATTTCTAGTTCAAGTATGCAGGGTTACCTTCTAGAAGTGTGGCTGGGTCTTGTCAAAACTGCAGGGGAGCCTGTAAGGACGAGCCTGGACTGCAGAGATCCCCTCGGTTGAAAGCCGAGCGAGTTATGCCGCCATTGGCCTTCCCTGGCATCCTAATAAAGGGGTGTGGGTGTGGCAAAGCGAAGGGCATCACATCTCCATGGCGATGCCACGCCGCTCGTCGTACAGCTGTGATTGCAGGAGGCGCGGTGCCGGTGTCTTGTCAAATACAGTCCTCTATCATATAGTGTCCTCCCTGTACTGCGCAGGCGCAGTACGGAGGACAAACGAGACGCCGAAAGTCTCCGAAGTTTAACAGCTGATCATCAGCTGTACACGGCGCCTGCGCTTTTATTCTCACCCTATGTCCAGGATCATTCCCTACTATCAAGGGGTTAATATGGCGCACAATGGAGGTAGCCGAGTACATATAACTAAAAATGGTGGGGGGAAGGGGGTTGGGGGTTCCTGAGAGGGGGAACTTGATGGTGGTAGTTAATGTTTCACAACAAGTTCGGGTATTAGTCCATGTAAGGATAAAATGATGCTGAATAAATGGAAGGCAGCCAGTCTATAAAAGCTAGAAGAGCATAGCCTGATGAAGGAGCACGCATGCTCCGAACGCGAAGCACCGCCCGCCTCACCCCGCTCCCGGAAGTGAAGACGCAGGTCAGCACGGCGCTCCACGGAGGATCCATGACCGATATCCTGGCCGCCCGGAGGCTCTGAGGACCCTCGGCACCACCGGAACAGCTACCAGGACCCAGGTTACAGGACTCACATCCCAGGAACCCCTGAACTGGCCCGTGACACCCACATCCCCCGAGAGCACGCGGATGAAACTACTTTACATGCTGGTTTTTAGCAACTCAAATGTGAGTGTTTTTATCTATTGTAATAAATATTTTTAACATACATGCTGCACTTAGAGGGCGCCGTCCTTCTTTCTTTTTTATTCATTCCCTACTATCCAAGTGGACATAGAGTGAGAATATATAGTTGCCGAGCGCAGCGAGGCCGTGCCCGAAGCGTGGCGAGCGAAGCGAGCCCGCGAGGGGCCCTCTTACACAGCCATCGCTAAGAACTGCCGAAGCGCCGTGTACAGCTGATGGTCAGCTGATCAACTTCGGGCATTTTCGGCATCTCCTTCTGCTCCGTACTGCGCAAGCGCTGCGCCTGCGCAGTACGGAGCGGACACTATCCGATAGGAGGACACTATATGGCAGAACACCGGCAGGGCAGCGTCCCACCCCTCAACCGAAGCTCCACGCCCCACTTCCCCATATCCTATGGGGCGTGGGTGTGGCACACAGAAAAGAGGGAGGGAAGTGCCGCATCGCCTAGGCAACGCCACGCGTCCCCACTGCATGATGACAACGCGTCAAGCATCACAGTCATGTGACTGGACGCTGCAGAGGCGCCATGTCTCCTAAAACAGTGGACCTTCCCGGGAAGAAACATAACCGCCATCTCACAAAAGGGCGGAAGTTACCTAGGTCTAACAGGGGGATGAATTACCCACTGCTGGGCAACAAAATGATGCTGCGTCACCTAGTGAGAGGCCATGGCGCAATGCATGGATATTAGACAAGGGGGAGGAAAAAGAGAGGCAGCGGAAAATGCTATGCCAGCTTAGGGTATAACCAAAGGAGACAGCACCATTGAGGGGTTACCTAAGTTCCCTAGATAAAATGCCAAAACCCCTAAGGGGTCAATGTCTCCCCCTGCTTCAACCATGGAAACTGGGGAGAAAAGGACCTTGGACTAATAACCACCGACACAGTAAAGAACCCCGGCTCCGAACGATTATCAGAGTCTGGGAATACAGAGGCCACGGTATAGCTATCGTGGCCCCCCTGTGCCGGGTAGGGATAAAGGCACAGGAAGGACAACTTTTTCAGTAAAACTGGAGATGTATAGAGACCTAAAGCCTTGGCAGTGGGAAGCAATTATGTGGATTATTGTTGTGAAAATATGCACTGATTGTGACAGTCAATATATAGTCACTATACAAACATATCAATGAATAGCCATATTGTCTATTGTAAAAAAGAGAAGTATGGACATAAAAAAGAAGAAAATTGAAGTGAAAATAATAATACAAAGTAAATAAACCCTCCTAGAATTCAATCTTAGACTGAGTATATGCCTAATGTTTCAGCGGTCACAATGGGGATACCCCCACTGGGGATCCCAAGGGAGGAACCATGCCCCTAAATGCAAGTGAGATGTAGCAGTTGGGAATAAAGTGAGTATCCCAAATGCAATGGGTACCCAAAATCGGAGTGATTGGAAATAAGGCTAGGACATTAATGACAAAAAAGTGGAGGTGCAACATATGTTAAATTAAATTTAGTCCATTTTCCCAGAACTAAAACCCTCCAAGAATGGTCTGAAGCTTTCGGCTTCATTTAGTCCAGGGGGGGTGGTGGCCCTGAGGTATCTGATCCAGCGCACCTACCGCTGGAGCAGAACCTTGTTCCAATCACCCCCCTTGATTGGTAGATGAATCCTATCTAGGACTGTAAAATTAACAGAGGGTAGTCTGTAATTATGCTGTCTAGCAACATGTCTTCCCAATGGTAGATTGCCAATATGCATGCTCTGCATGTGTTTGTCAACTCGTTTCCCGAGTTCTTGTCGGGTCTTCCCCACATAAAAGGCACCACACTGGCACGGCATGAGGTAAATCATGCCCTACGTCCTAGAGTTGGCAAAGTGACGCAGGGAGAAATTCTCCCCATTGGGCAAGGCCAGAGTGGTCCTTTTGCCGATGACTTTGCACTCAGCACAGGATCCACAAGGGTAGGCACCCCATGTTTTACAAGGATCTTTTCTGGCATTACCCTTATATTCACTTTGAGTCAATAGGTTCCCTATAGAGCCTGATTTTCTGTATGTAATTTGTCATTTAGAAGTGATCAGGCCCTTCAAACTAGGGTCCTCTGTGAGGATAGACCAATGTTTAGAGATTATTTTGCTAATCCTTTGGTGTTCATTGGAGAACCTCATATTAATCCTAGCAGAGGTGTCATCTTTGGTGGGCTTTTTGGATTTGAAGATTAGATATCTTATATTAGTCAATTTAACACGATTAAAGGCCTTTTTGAGGGCCGATTTTGTATAACCCCTGTTCATCAATCTGGTGGTAAGTAGGTCTGCCTCTCTCTGAAAATCTTCATCCGTGCTACAGAAGTCCTTCTCCCACTCCCCCAGGTACAGGTTGGCATATGAGGGTGCACAGCATGTCCCCATAGCCACCCCCTGTACCTGGAGGTAGTGGGAGCCCTTAAACAAGAGAATATAGTCCAGCATTGACAAAATGAAGGCATTGAATTTCCAATCCGTGGTTGCCCTTTGTTTCAGAACTCGTTCAATGTCCAAAATGCCCAGGTCGTGTGGGATACTATTATAAAGAGATTCCACATCTACTGTGACAAGTATAGCCGAGCTAGGAATGACTAAATTGTCCAACATTTGTAGTAGATGTATTGTATCTCTTGTATAGGATGGTAGGTCCATAACATGGGGTCTCAAGTATTGATCTATGATTTGACTAATTCCCACTGTGATGGAACCATTTCTGGAGATCATCGGTCTCCCTGGGGGATCATTAAGCTTTTTGTGCACCTTCGGCAATGCATAGAAGGTGGGCAGGTGGGGGTACCGAGTTCGTATAAAGTCCCACATGTCTCTGTCGATTATAGTCAAATCATAGATCAATATTTGTGTCAGGAAAGGGTCCATCCGCTGGTAAGATATATCGTTTGGCATGCAGTACTGGGGTCCACCAGCAGGTGTCTCCTGGCAGTGTTGAACTGTCAGGAGAATATTTCCCTGCTGGTGTCATTTCATCTTTTGGCCGCAGTACTGATGTCCACCAGCGGATGGATCCTGGCAGTATGGAGCAGACAACACTCCCTGCGCTCAGGTGTGACTTGAAGCCAAATTATAGTCAGCCCTATAAATACCCGGCAAGCCCTCACATGCTCGCCTTGGTATCTTTCTCCCTGTGCCTTGACCTTGCTGCCTGTATCCTGATTGTGAACCTGTTCTGTCCCGCTCTGCTCTGATCCGATCCGATCCCTATCCCAGGCCCATCCTGTTCTTGTCCCTCCTGATTCCCTTGGATCCCTACCCTGCAGCTTTACCATCCATCCTCTCCCCTTCCTGCTGGTTTCCCGTCCTTACCCATCTGCTGACCTCCTGTGTATGACCCTGGCTTGGCTAACGTTTATGTTTCTGGTTTATCCCTTGTTCCTGCTTACCTGCTGTGTATGACCCTGGCCTGGCTGACATCTGTGATTCCGGTATTGCCCCTTGCTGTATATACTATTGTTTGCTGTGGGTTTGTTGTGTTGGTTTTGCACTGTTTGTATTTTCTGAGTTATCACTTATTTTTAATAAATATTATTTATTCATTTACATGCGTTTGGGTTATCTCTGTGCAGTCCACATAGTCTGGTCTACTAATCTCCTGATAATTTGAGACCCCATGTTATGGACCTACCCTCCTATACAAGAGATACAATACAGCTACTACAAATTTTGGACAATTTAGTCATTCCCAGTTTGGCTATACTTGTCACAGTAGATGTGGAATCTCTTTATAATAGTATCCCACACGACCTGGGCGTTTTAGCCATTGAACGGGTTCTGAAACAAAGGGCAACCACGGATTGGATATTCAATGCCTTCATTTTGTCAGTGCTGGACTATATTCTCAGGCATAATACCTTCTTGTTTAAGGGCTCCCACTACCTCCAGGTACAGGGGGTGGCTATGGGGAAATGCTGTACACCCTCATACGCCAGCCTGTACCTGGGGGTGTGGGAGAAGGACTTCTTACAGGGGGAATCAGCATCTATGTATACTCGCCACATCTGCATGTGGCAGAGATACATAGATGACCTACTTATTATCTGGGATGGCCCCAAGGAGGAACTAAAAGACTGCCTAAAACTTATGAATAATAACAGTTTTAATCTCTTTTTCACAATGACCTCTGATCCCCATGAGGTCAATTTCTTGGATGTCACCATATCCAAAGATCTCCGTGGTGGACTATCCAGCAGACTTTATAGAAAAGAAACCGCAGGCAATACACTTTTTCACGCAGATAATTTCCATCCGGATCCCCTAAAAAGATCCATTCTGTACAGCCAATTTCTTCGACTCAGAAGAAATTGTAGCACGGATGAAGATTTTCAGAGAGAGGCAGACCTACTTACCACCAGATTGATGAACAGGGGTTATATGAAATCGGCCCTCAAAAAGGCCTTTAATCATGTTAAATTGACTAATAGAAGTGATCTAATCTTCAAATCCAAAAAGCCCACCAAAGAGGACACCTCTACTAGGATTAATATGAGGTTCTCCAATGAACACCAAAGGATTAGCAAAATAATCTCTAAACATTGGTCTATCCTCACAGAGGACCCTAGTTTGAAGGGCCTGATCACTTCTAAACCACAAATTACCTACAGAAAATCAGGCTCTATAGGGAACCTATTGACTCAAAGTGAATATAAGGGTAATGCCAAAAAATATCCTTGTAAAACATGGGGTACCTACCCCTGTGGATCCTGTGCTCAGTGCAAAGTCATCGGAAGAAAGACCACTCTGGCCTTGCCCAATGGGGAGAATTTCTCCCTGCGTCACTTTGCCAACTGTAGGACGCAGGGCGTGATTTACCTCATGCAGTGCCAGTGTGGTGCCTTTTATGTGGGGAAGACCCGACAAGAACTCAGGAAACAAGTTGACAAACACATGCAGAGCATGCGTATTGGCAACTTATATCTACCATTGGGAAGACATGTTGCTAGACAGCATAATTACAGACTACCCTCTGTTAATTTTACAGTCCTAGATAGGATTCATCTACCAATCGGGGGGGTGATTGGAACAAGGTTCTGCTCCAGCGGGAGGTGCGCTGGATCAGATACCTCAGGGCCACCACCCCCCCTGGACTAAATGAAGCCGAAAGCTTCAGACCATTCTTGGAGGGTTTTAGTTCTGGGAAAACTGACTAAATTTAATTTAACACATGTTGCACCTCTGCTTTTTTGTCATTAATGTCCTAGCCTTATTTCCAATCACTCAGTTTTTGGGTACCCATTGCATTTGGAGTACTCACTTTATTCCCAACTGCTACATCTCACTTGCATTTAAAGGGCATGGTTCCTCCCTTGGGATCCCCAGTGGGGGTATCCCCATTGTGACCGCTGAAACATTAGGCATATACTCAGTCTAAGATTGAATTCTAGGAGGGTTTATTTCATTTGTATTATTATTTTCACTTCAATTTTCTTCTTTTTATGTCCATACTTCTCTTTTTTACAATAGACAATATGGCTATTCATTGATATGTTTGTATAGTGACTATATATTGACTGTCATAATCAGTGCATATTTTCACAACAATAATCCACATAATTGCTTCCCACTGCCAAGGCTTTAGGTCTCTATACATCTCCAGTTTTACTGGAAAAGTTGTCCTTCCTGTGCCTTTATCCCTACCCGGCACAGGGGGGGCCACGATAGCTATACCGTGGCCTCTGTATTCCCGGACTCTGATAATCGTTCAGAGCCGGGGTTCTTTACTGTGTCAGTGGTTATTAGTCCAAGGTCCTTTTTTCCCCAGCTTCCATGGTTGAAGCAGGGGGAGACACTGACCCCTTAGGGGTTTTGGCATTTTATCTAGGAAATTAGGTAACCCCTCAATGATGCTGTCTCGTTTGGTTATACCCTAAGCTGGCATAGCATTTTCCGCTGCCTCTCCTTTTCCTCCCCCTTGTCTAATATCCATGCATTGTGCCATGGCCTCTCACTAGGTGACGCACCATCATTTTGTTGCCCAGCAGTGGGTAATTCATCCCCCTGTTAGACCTAGGTAACTTCTGCCCTTTTGTGAGATGGCGGTTATGTTTCTTCCCGGGGAGGTCCACTCTTTTAGGAAACACGGCGCCTCTGCAGCGTCCAGTCACATGACTGTGACGCTGGACGCATTGTCATCATGCAGTGGGGACGCGCGGCGTTGCCTAGGCAATGCAACGCTTCCCTCCCTCTTTTCTGTGTGCCACGCCCCATAGGATATGAGGATGTGGGGCGTGGAGCTTCGGTTGAGGGGCGGGACGCCGCTCTGTCGGCGCCGCGCCTCCTGCAATCACAGCTGTATGGAACCAAACGAGCGGCGTGGCGTCGCAATGGAGATGTGATGCCTTTCACTTTGCCACGCCCACACCTCTTTATTAGGACGCCGGGGACGGCGGTTGGCTTCCAACCGAGGGGATCTCTGCAGTCCAGGCTCGTCCTTACAGGCTCCCCTCCAGTTTTGACAAGACCCAGCCACACTTCTAGAAGGTAACCCTGCATGCTTGAACTAGAAATACCTCAGGGAATATTGGTCTCTGAAGGGATCTCTTTTCATCCTTTGTTCAGTTTTAAATGGCATTTTTTGTCTTTTTAGAACCTTAAAATCTCACTTGTTGGCTGCCTATGATTGAATTCTTTAGAAATATATCCTGTCGTCCTGTAGAGGATTGTGGACAGTCAGGGCAACGAATGATAGAGACCCCCCCCCCTTTTTTAAGGCACTGGGAATGCACCTTATCTGCAGTTGCATGAAAAATGTAAGTTGCTCTTATTGAATTTATGTGGTTGTTGACCTATGTGTGATATATGTATATGATATATGGTATGTAACATTGCTATTTTTAACATTCTTGAAATTTTAGAACGTGATGCAATCTTTCCCTGAGGAAGACTTTTTGATGTTATAAGTTAAAACGCGTTGGAATACTGCTACTTGACGCCACCGCATTGCTATTGGTGGTGATTGTATTTTGTAGTAGGATGTATCACGATCTAGGAGTATTATCAATTCTCTGCGCTCCACATTTTCATGCTATTTGATGATTCTTTTTAAATTGTATGATCACTAAAATTATCTTTGTACGTTATGTAATTTTCTATGTATCAATAAATTATTCTTTTATCTAAATATAATTTTTTCTATTACATTGCCTTAAAAATCCCATATTGAGGTTTATATTTGTTCTCCAGGCTATTCAAGGGATGATAGCAATGACAAATCAAACCCCCTGAGTCACCCTTTTCTATACAGGTGGCGATGTATTTCTATATCAAAGTAAGAGTGGGGAGATAAGTTTGGAATATAGAGAGTATGATAATGGTGGATAGAAAAGGAAGGATGATAGAAGATAAGGCTAGGGGAGGGGAGAATAAAAGATTGGGAGAAGTAGAAATTAGTGGGGGGCTAGGTAGAGGATGGCATAGGGCTGAGGGTATTACTCCCTTGGTTCGTCACTGCTTCGGCAATTAAGCAATTGGTGGGTGAAAAAGTTCTCGTTCGGTGATCTTTCGAGAGTCCGTAAATCCTGTTGGTGTGTTGAATTCGTTAAGTATCAATGAGCAGGGGTTTGCACGAGTGTCCTGGGTCCCTTTCGGGAGATCGTTGTCATGTAAGTATATCCCTGCCTTAGGGTAGGCAGTCAGTTGAGGTTCAGCATGGCGAGGGTAAAGATGATGAGGTTTCCCTCATGTGGCTGCACTATGCTTCCCTCTTCCCTGTCACTTGTGGACAATCGTTTTGTGTTATGACAGTAGTAGTATGAGTCTCATAAGGGGTAGGCCCGAATGGGGTTCTAAGATGTACAGGGTGTGTCCTTCAAGTTGCTGGATCATGTCTTTGTGAGGAGTACTGTATTCTACAGGACATGGGTGGACTTTTGGAGACTTCTGGTAGTTTTGTTACTGATTTTGTTGATATGTTTGGAGTGTCGCAGATATTATAGATCTCTTACTGGTAGTGTCACCACGTGTTGTGGGATGGTGAAACGTTGAGGCATCATATTGAGGGGAACCGTCATAGAGATTAGGTGTTGGGGAGATAAGGGTTAGTCATTGGCGGATAAGTAAAGACAGGCAGTGGTGTTAAGGTACCAACCATGATCTGTTAATTGCAGGAGGATAGTGGGGGTTTCCTTTAGTTGGAGAAACGTGCTCTCCTGTGTACTGGAGACGCTGTAGGGTGAGTGGGGCGGCATGAGTGAGCACTTGCATCTCGGGCCACGTTGGTCTGCATCGCTGATGTCTTCCATGGAGGAGGCACGTCTCATTGGTGGTAGACGAAAGTCACTGCACCAGTCAGGGAGGTCAATCTTGGGAATCTCTAGGATGTTGCAGAAGTGTTCTAGATCCTCTGGAACTCTTAGATTTGCTGTGCGGCCTTGGTTTGAGGCTGAGAGGCAGAAAGGAGATTTCCAGCGATAGGTAATTGACTTAGAGGTCCAGGAGTGGTCTTAGCTCTTTTATGAGTTGCAGAGTGAGGTTCGATAAGTCCTGATAGATTTTGAGTACTGCACCGTGGGGTACAATGTGGCTCCTGTTTGGTGCTTTTCTCAGGATTTCCTCTTTTTGAGGGAAGCTGACAAGGCAGCATACTACGTCCCTAGGAGTGTCGGTATCTCTGCTCCGCGGTCTGAGTGCTCTATGTATGCGCTCCATTTCTATTGGGGCATCTTGGGGCCTTTCCAGGAGGTAATTGAAAAGGGCTATTATGGCTTGCGGAAGCCTATTGGGCTCAGTGCTTTCAGGCATGCCACTTGCCCTTAAGTTATGGCGCCTGCCACGGTTGTCGAGATCTTCCAGGTGACGATGGAGTTCTCGCAGATGTATGGTGTGGGATTCATAAACTTGCTGCACTTGGCAAAGTGAGGTGTCATGGAGGCTGATATCCTGTATATCCCCTCTGAGATCTGAGATGGCCACCGACAATGTGCTTTTAATGTCGGCAGCGATCTCATGTAGGTCAGATATGTTTAGGGCTCTGGTTTCCCTCGGGCTCGGGAGGGCTGGGGCAGGGTGAATGTCCTGTGAGTGGAGCGGGTTTCTACTGGAGAAGCGGGATTTCCGTGAGGAGGTTTGAGAGGCGGACATGCTGTCTCTCTGCTGCCGGGTGCAGAATAGCTCAGGGATGTTGCTGCTGAGCTGGGTTCCCTGGTCCCTGGGTGATCGGGACCTCATAGCGGACATGCTGCGGTGTGCTCCCACCTTCATTTGGTGAGCGGAATCTCCGTTAGACTGTGTGCAGGACCTTGGGGATGTTGGAGCTCCAGAGTCAGGCAGTCATCACGGACCAGGACCAAGCCACGCCCCACCACTTCTTAATACATCAAAAAACACAATACCATCATAAAGCCCCTGCCTTTCTAACTAGTCTTTCATGGTCTTGTGCACTTTGCTAACACAGACAAAGCTAAAATAAAACAGGATTTTGTATTTCTTCAGATTCCCCACTAGTGGCAGTCCGTCAATAGAGGGCGCATGGATGCGCCTCCCCCCCAAAGCTAGTCATGAAAAAAAGTGGTCCTTTAAGTGTGTACAGGTGCCGGACACACAGCTGTCTATGGGAAGCTTGACGTGTTGCAACCAGGTGATTGCGGCTGAGAAGCTTCATTGGGCTCCCACACTCCCACTCTAGAATGATTCCTCCTTTGCTGGTTTGTGATTGGTGTGGTCCGGAGCAAGGTAGGCGGTGCTTTTCGTGGAACCGCTGCATCACTTCTGGTTTCCCACCAGTCACTGTGTGTGGATGGAGTGGAACACAGAGCAAGGTCTGAGAGGTGCCTCTCTGATTATTGGCCGGGCCAGTAAGCAGCAGTGCAGAAGCTAATCAGAAGAGCCGTGGCCCGCTATTACTGCTTTCAGCTGGTATCATAATCCCACTTATAGCCCGGATCCCCTCGTCTCTGCACACACTTCTGCTTCTCTCTCCACATTCGGTCCACCTGAGTCAGTCAGTGGCAGTGCAGACTGGGCCCGGGGGATGAATGATCACGCGGCTGGAGCGAGGATTGTGGTAAGTGTATGTGCATACAGAGATTGACCTGGAGGAGAGACCTTCCTCCATCATCACTGAAGTGACTTACAGATATACATCATCTGTCCTGTCCTGTAAACAGCTATATATACACCCACATTCCTTCCTGTATATAGAGACCTTCCTCCATCATCACTGACTGCAGATATACATCATATGTCCTGTTACTGTATATATAGCTATATACAGGACAGATGATGTATATCTGCAGTCAGTGATGATGGAGGAAGGTCTCTATATAAAGGAAGGAAGGTGGGTGTATATATAGCTGTATACACCCACCTTCCTTCCTGTATATACTAATACCATCTACCCCCTCTACATACACATAATGTACACCCTCCATACTGTACAGGCCCCATTTTATGGGCCCAGTGAGGCTGCATTTCATGGGCACAGTGAGGCTGCCCCTTTATGGAAGGTCCTGCCTTTTTTGTTGCCAGGAAACTGGCTTGCGATTCCTGCAAAGTACTTGGAAGGGTGACACTTATGAGGGGGGAGGAAGATGAACCAGGGAACACTGAGTAAGTCACCCAATTGTAGCAGCATAGATGCTTGCAGCCTATTGCATTAGGATGTGCACCGGAAAGCTCAAACACACATGGGTGTGTGTGCATGTACAGTATGTACTGTATATATATTGTTTATGTTTTCATCCGATCTCTATATAGGAATCAGCGGCACTCTGACAGGTCTTTCCCCACTCAGTGAGCAGAGACGGACCTGTCATCCACTGGCTCAGCGGAGATCAAAGGAGAGATATCCTGCTGAACTGCAGGACTCCGCTAAGTGGATGCGCCTCGTGTGAATGAGGCCTAAAGGTTTGTTGGGCAAGGTATATCTCTTTGCTGATGATACAAGGGTATGTAATAGGGTTGATATCCCTGGAGGTGTCTGCAACATGGACTATGATTTGACATTGCTGGAAGATTGGTCAAAGCAGTGGAAACTGCAGTTCAATGTTTCTAAATGTAAAATAATGCACGTAGGGAAAAAGAATCTCTTGAAAGAGTACAACATTGGGGGTACAGTGTTGGCTAGCACTACAGAGGAAAAAGATTTGGGGGTGCTTATTTCAGATGACTGTAAATGAGCAAACAGTGTGGCCAAGAATGGGGAAAATGGAATAGAATTCTAATTTCTAGGATGTATCACTAAAGGGGTCACCAGAAGGTAGAAGAAGGTTCTGATTCCCCTATATAGATCTTTAGTGAGATCTGATTTAGAATACTGTGGCCAGTGCTAGTGAAAGGTCTGTGGAATAAAACATATCAAGAGTGACTTCAGAAACTTAATATGTACAGGAAAGAAGGGAAAGAGGAGACATGATTGAGACCTTTAAATACATCAAGGGGGTGAATAAAGTTCAGAAGGGCAGTATTTTCAATAAGAAACCAAGATTAAAAACACGGGGACATGACCTCAAACTAACTGGAGGAAAGTTCAAAATAACCTTAGAAAGTAATATTTTACTGAAAGGGTAGTTGATGCATGGAATAACTTTCCAGCAGAGGTAGTGAGCCGGTCAACAGTAAATGGCTTCAAACACGCTTGGGAATGGGGATGGGCCGAACACCCCCCGGGTTCGCACCAGAGCACCTCGAACAGGCAAAAAGTTCTAGCGAACATGTAAACCCTATTAAAGTCTATGGGACATGAACATGAAACATCTCCTGGCAATACAGATTTAAAAAAAACGAAAAAAAAAAACGGTGTGGGACCCTCCCCCCCAGTCCATACCATACCTGCGCACCCCCCCACCCCAAAGCACTTTGTCCCCATGTTGGTCGGTGGGGTCAGAAGGGGGCGGGGTCTCCCAGTTATGTCACTGGGTGGCCCCGCCCTTGCCTATATAAGAGCTGTCAAAGCGAAGAGACAGCAGTCGGCAAGAGGCTTTCCATGGAGGCAGAGAGTATTGCATTTTTTCTAATTTTTGGGTCCGTCAGGCAGTGTGATTGACGTTGCCTTTACATTGTGGGATACTTTTTTTTTCTTTTTAAATAAAGGACTATTAATAAAAAACTGTCTCTTGTGGTTTTTACTTTTTGACAGGTTTTTGGTGAATGGGTAGGAGTACAATGTACCCGATACCCATTCACATAGGGGGGCGGGATCTGGGGGCCCCCTTGTTAAAAGGGGCTTCCAGATTCTGATAAGCCCCCCGCTCACAGACCCCGACAACCACTGGCCAGGGTTGTCGGGAAGAGGCCCTTGTCCCCATCAACATGGGCACAAAGTGCTTTGGGGTGCACCCCAAAGCACCCTCTCCATGTGGAGGGCAAGTGACCTGGTATGGTTCAGGAGGGGGGGGACTCTCTCACCCCCTCCCCTTTCCTGGCCTGCCGGGCTCTATGTTCGGATAAGGGTCTGGTATGGATTTGGGGGGGGGGCCCCACGGCATTTAAAAAAAAATTGGCGTGGAGCTCCCTTTAAAATTTATGTCAGACCCAAAAGGCCTGGTATGAATTTTGGGGGGGACCCCACGCCATTTTTTTTCTTAATTCTGTCAAAGGGGTCCTCTTAACCACTTCAATACACTGTATTATATACTCTGTATTATACATACTACACTGACTGCACTATATATTCTGCACTGTATTATATATACTATACTGACTGCACAGTGTGCACCTAAAGCTACCTGAAGAAAATTAGTGGTGTTCTTCTGATCCTATTAGTACCGCAGGCAGCTGTAGTATTTACAAGTTAGTGTAGTGCGTCCTCTGCACAGTGTGCACCTAAAGCTACCTGAAGAAAATTGGTGGTGTTCTTCTGATCCTATTAGTACCACAGGCAGCTGCAGTATTTACAAGTTAGTGTAGTGCGTCCTCTGCACAGTGTGCACCTAAAGCTACCTGAAGACAATTGCTGTTGTTCTGCTCCTATTAATACCACAGGCAGGCAGCTACAGTATTTACAGTTAGTGTACTGTGTCCTCTGCACAGTGTGCACCTAAAGCTACCTGAACACAATTGCTGTTGTTCTGCTCCTATTAATACAAAGGCAGACAGCTACATTATTTACAGTTAGTGTACTGTGTCCTCTGCACAGTGTGCACCTAAAGCTACCTGAACACAATTGCTGTTGTTCTGCTGCTATTAATACCACAGGCAGACATCTACAGTATTTACAGTTAGTGCACTGTGTCCTCTGCACAGTGTGCACCTAAAGCTACCTGAACACAATTGCTGTTGCTCTGCTCCTATTAATACCAAAGGCAGACAGCTACAGTATTTACAGTTAGTGTACTGCATCCTCTGCACAGTGTGCACCTAAAGCTACCTGAAGACAATTGCTGTTGTTCTGCTCCTATTAATACCACAGGCAGGCAGCTACAGTATTTACAGTTAGTGTACTGTGTCCTCTGCACAGTGTGCACCTAAAGCTACCTGAAGAAAATTGGTGGTGTTCTTCTGATCCTATTAGTACCACAGGCAGCTGCAGTATTTACAAGTTAGTGTAGTGTGTCCTCTGCACAGTGTGCACCTAAAGCTACCTGAAGAAAATTGGTGTGTTCTTCTGATCCTATTAGTACCGCAGGCAGCTGAAGTATTTACAAGTTAGTGTAGTGCGTCCTTAGCACAGTTTGCACCTAAAGCTACCTGAAGACAATTGCTGTTGTTCTGCTCCTATTAATACCACAGGCAGGCAGCTACAGTATTTACAGTTAGTGTACTGTGTCCTCTGCACGGTGTGCACCTAAAGCTAGCTGAATAAAATTGGTGGTGTTCTTCTGATCCTATTAATACCACAGGCAGGCAGCTACAGTATTTACAGTTAGCGTACTGCGTCCTCTGCACAGTGTGCACCTAAAGCTACCTGAACACAATTGCTGTTGTTCTGCTCCTATTAATACCAAAGGCAGACAGCTACAGTATTTACAGTTAGTGTACTGCGTCCTCTGCACAGTGTGCACCTAAAGCTACCTGAACACAATTGCTGTTATTCTGCTCCTATTAATACCACAGGCAGGCAGCTACAGTATTTACAGTTAGTGTACTGTGTCCTCTGCACAGTGTGCACCTAAAGCTACCTGAAGAAAGTTGGTGGTGTTCTTCTGATCCTATTAATATCACAGGCAGGCAGCTACAGTATTTACAGTTAGTGTACTGTGTCCTCTGCACAGTGTGCACCTAAAGCTACCTGAAGAAAATTGGTGGTGTTCTTCTGATCCTATTAATACCACAGGCAGGCAGCTACAGTATTTACAGTTAGTGTACTGCGTCCTCTGCACAGTGTGCACCTAAAGCTACCTGAACACAATTGCTGTTGTTCTGCTCCTATTAATACCACAGGCAGGCAGCTACAGTATTTACAAAAGTGTGAACAAGATATGGTGAAAAATACTCCTGCGCTAGTGAGATCGTTTGCTGTAAAACAAAGGTAGTATTGTAGTCAGAGATAGGACTGGGGGAGATGATGGAGAATGTCCCGCTGCCTTAGCTGACCAGGGGTGGTCTGGAAAGGACTGTTTAGTAGGAAGTATTTACAGTTAGTGTACTGTGTCCTCTGCACAGTGTGCACCTAAAGCTACCTGAAGGCAATTGCTGGTGTTCTCATACTAATAATACTACAGGTAGGCAGTTGATTCTGCTAGCTGCAGTATCAGTATATATATATACATCCCAGCTTTGTACAGCTACATCTCGCTGCAGGCCATTAGTATGTCTGGAAGGCCAACAAGGAGAGGCAGACAGTCACAAGCCAATAAAAGAGGGCAAGCAGGCTCTGTGTCTAGAGGCAACAGTGCTGGTCGTGGAGACGGTGCATCCTCATGCGGAAGACTTGGTAGAGTGGATGACCAAGCCGTCCTCATCCTCCTCATCCTCTCTCACCCAGGCTCAGGGTACTTTGTATGGCAAAGCAGCTGCCAACGCGGCCTCTTTCCTCGGCTCAATGGCATCAGTCACTCCTTCTCTATCCCCAACATGTCCTCCTGAGGAGTCCCCCGAACTGTTTTACCATAGTGTACATGCTCCAGGAGGATGCCCAGCGTTTTGAAGGCTCCGATGATGGTACCCAGCTAGATGAAGGCAGTAACGTGAGCCCAAAGAGAGGGGGTGCCCAAGAAGGACAGCAATCTGGCAGTCATGTTCCCCCAGCAGCAAAATATTGCCAGCTTTGCTCCAGTGATGAGAAGGGAGGGGATGATGAGGTCACCAACTCCACGTGGGTGCCTGATAGGAGAGAGGAGGAGGCACATCACCAACAAGGCAGGATGCCCTCCTGCCCACACCGCAGAGCTCCGCATGTGCGGGGCGCTGCTGTCTCTGGACGTTATTCCAAAAGTTCTTTGGTGTGGGCCTTTTTTGAGACGAGTGTATCAGATCCCACCGCTGCCATTTGCAACATATGTCTCAAGCGTATCTCGCGTGGCCAAAACATCACCCGCTTGGGCACCACATGCTTGACCAGACTTATATTGACCTGCCATGCAGTTTGTTGGCAAGCGTACCTAAAAGATCCACACCAATGAACAAAGAGGACCTCTCCTTGCTCCTCATCAGCTGGGATCTCCAACCCCACTATACCTTCATTCCTCTCTGAGACCTGCACTGAGAGGAATGAAGGTGTAGAATTATGTATGTCACAGCCAAGTACTTGGGGGCAATCTGCTATTGGTACACCGACGTCAGATTGTACCAGGCAAATTTCCCTGCCCCAGCTGCTGCACCGCCGAAAGAAGTTCGCTCCCAGCCATCCACATGCCCAGCAGTTGAATGCTAGCTTGGCTAAATTGCTAGCACTTCAGCTGCTGCCAGCAGGCATGGACAGGGACGTTATCTATCTTTCACCGTGCACTGGGTGACTCTTCTGACGGCTGGGAAGGATGCAGGACAGGGTGCAGTAGTGTTGGAGGTTGTTCCGCCACCACGCCCCCAAAATTCTACTAGTGGTGATTCTGCCACACCTCTCTCCTCCACCCCCTCCTCTTCTTCTTCCTCCATGGCCTCTTCCTGTGCCGATTTGTCCTCAGAACCAGCAGTGCTCCATAGGCGTTCAAGGGGCTACGCAAGCACGCAGGCAAAAAGATGCCATGCGGTGCTTGAGCTGGTGTGCTTGGGGGACAGGAGCCACACTGGGGCAGAGATTCTGCCAGCTTTGTAGGGGCTGGTTCAGAGGTTGTTGACGCCATGCCAGCTTAAGGCAGGTATGGTGGTTTGCAACAATGGCACCAACCTCCTCTCCGCCCTCCGACAGGGACAACTGACCCATGTGCCCTGTTTGGCTCACATTCTTAACTTGGTGGTGCAGCGGTTTATGGGCAGGTACCCGGGCTTACAGGATGTCCTGAGGCAGGCCAGGAAAGTCTGTGTGCATTTCCGTACGTCATATAGTGTCAGTGCTCGGCTGGCTGACCTCCAAAAGGAATTTAACCTGCCCAAGAACCGCCTAATATGTGACATGTCCACCAGGTGGAACTCAATGTTGGCAATGCTGCAGCAGCTGCACATGCAGCAGAGGGCCATCAATGAGTACCTATGCGACTATGGCACCAGGACAGGGTCAGGGGATCTTGTTTTTTTTCCCCACGCCAGTGGGCTATGATCAGGAAAGCATGCACTGTCCTGTCACCATTTAAGGAGGCCACGAGGATGGTGAGCACTGACAGTGCATGCATCAGTGACACCTCTTATCCACCTGTTGGAGCACACGCTGCGTGGAATAATGGACAAGGCACTTGAGGCAGAACAGAGGGAGGAAGAGGAGGTCTTCCTTACCTCTCAAGGCCCCCTTTATCCAGAAAGTTACCTGCATGCCCGCCGATCACACAGGAAGAGGAGGAGGAGGAGGATTGTGTCAGCATGGAGGTGGAGCCTGGCACTCAGCATCAGCAGCAGTCTTCAAGGGATCATTTACAGTCACAAGAAACCCATGGACTTGTACGTGGCTGGGAGGAGGTGGCTGCGGATCATGTTGACCTTAGTGACCCAGAGGACTCTGGACCGAATGCCTCAGCAAACCTACACTGCATGGCCTCCCTGACCTGAAAAGCCTGCGGAAGGATCCTCATATTCGTGGTATCAAGGAGAGGGATCAATACTGGCTGGCAACCCTCCTTGATTCTGGTTACAAGGGTAAGGTTGCGGACCTTATCTTGCAGTTTCAGAGGGAGCAGAGGATGAAACATCTTCAGGAGGCCATGCAGAAAGGTCTGTGCAACGCGTTCCCAGAGACTGGGAGGTTACAAACTCCTGTTCCTGGACAAAGTGTTGCTGAGGCTTCGGTCAGTCAAAGAAGGAGCGGTGGAGAAGGTGGCCGTCTGATCGATGCGTTCAGACAATTTTTTAGTCCGCAGCCCCAAGGTATGATCGGTTCCAGCAACCATCGCCAGCGTCTGTTTTACATGGTGCAGGAATACCTAGGGGCAAGATCTGACTTGGACACTTTTCCCACCGAAAATCCTCTGGGTTACTGGGTCTTGAGGATGGATCACTGGCCAGAGCTTGCACAGTATGCAATTGAGCTACTGGCCTGTCCTGCATCCAGCGTTCTTTTGGAACGCACGTGCAGTGCTGCTGGAGGCTTTGTAATCGATCACAGGGTGCGCCTGTCCACCGACTCGGTTGATCGACTGACCTTCATAAAAATGAATCAGTCTTGGATCACCACCAGCTACTAGGCACCTGATGCTGATGTAACCGAATATTATTTTTTTGAAATGTCAGATCCCTTCAGGACTGCCTATGCTGATGCTGAGTGACTATCCTGTTATGCTGAGTGATTATCCTCTTCCTCCTCAATGACCAGGCTGATAGCTTGTAAGAACATTTTTGGTTCTGGGCGCCACCACCAGTGGCTAAGGCCCAGTTTTTCAGCCCCTGTTTAACAGGGGCGTGTAATTACAATTTTTAAATAATGAAGAAACTCCTGTGCTGTCAGAAATACCTATGCTAAGGGGCACTGCTGCAACACCTAAATGGCTGATCCAAACAGACAAAAGTGGTATGAATAAAGTGAGTGGTGATTGCGCTGTGATAAAAAGGGGAAGGGGGAAGAGGAAGGGGAAGGGGAAGGGGCTAACTCAAATGTATAGAGAGGTGAGTGAAAAATGAAAAAAAAAATTTTTTATAAAAAAGGTATGAGCATGAGGGCTAGTATCATACTAGCACATGAAAAATATAGTAAATACTGAAACAAAAAAAAGAAAATTCTCAGTGCAAAAGGGCTAGTATCATACTAGCACATATGTGGTAACTCAGCAAATACTTATTAAAAAAAAAATCTCAGTGCAAAAGGGCTAGTATCATACTAGCACATATGTAGTAACTCAGCAAATACTTATTGGTGACTCCAAGTAAATAAATAAATGGTGAACAATCCCACCACCTTGTAGTACAAAGTGCTCAAACAATGAGTCATCAGTTTCAAAAAGCAAAATGAAAAAATTATACAAAATATAACAGTATAATGAAATGTAATAAAGTGCAGTCTCATGGGCACTAAATCCGAATAGACTGAGGAAACTGAGGAAACAAAATTGCCTAAAACGTACAAAAAGCTATAAAATGAGTGACAAATACAGTGGGGGTACAAAAAAAAAAATTGAACCAAATACAAATATATAAATCAAAAAAAGTCCATGTGCATGAGGGCTAGTATACTAGCACATAAAAAATATTGTAAATACTGAAAAAAAAAAAAGGAATCTCAGTGCAAAAGGGCTAGTATCATACTAGCACATATGTGGCAACTCAGCAAATTCTTAGGTTAAAAACAACATGGTACACTTACATTTAGCAGAAGGCTATAGTAAAAAACATCCACGAGCACCGAGCTCGTATCCTATCGTCAGTCTGTGACAGTTCCGTGCTCCAATCCTGACGCGTATCGTCACGTCACGTGACTTCATCAGAGGATGATGAAGTCACGTGACGTGACGATACGCGTCAGGATTGGAGCACGGGAACTGTCACAGACTGACGATAGGATACGAGCTCGGTGCTCGTGGATGTTTTTTACTATAGCCTTCTGCTAAATGTAAGTGTACATTGTTGTTTTTAACCTAATAAACTGATTTATATATGGGATCACGCTATGTGCACTCTCTTCCAACACTCCACATATATTCATCCCATTGTGACGAGCATTGAGGAAATGGGGACGGTTTGAAGACACCCTTTTGAGGTATACAAACTCGGCGTTCGTTGGATTGACGCCCACACTCATTTTACAAAAGTGAGTGCATCCCCCTTCTGTGTCCTGTTCCTTTTTCCACTCTGGCCGCCACGGAGTTATACTATATACTGTCTGCTTATGTTTTTTATATACCGTCCTGCACACCCACCACCCGAATCGCCTGAATTACTGGATGGGACCCTTGCCTGCTGGTGATTTGTTATTGGATTACAGGCTGTTGTCTTGCAGCAGTAAGGTGAGCTGCTTGCGAGCACAGAGGTGTCCCCACTGAAGACTTTTTTTCCCTTCCCCGTGGCTTGTGGACTTGCCTTTTTGGAACTGATGACTCATTGTTTGAGGACTTTTACTACAAGGTGGTGGGACTGTTCACTATTTAATTATTTACTTGGAGTCACTAATAAGAATTTGCTGAGTTACCACATATGTGCTAGTATGATACTAGCCCTTTTGCACTGAGATTCCTTTTTTTTGTTTCAGTATTTACAATATTTTTTATGTGCTAGTATGATACTAGCCCTCATGCACATGGACTTTTTTTGATTTATATATTTGTATTTGGTTCAATTTTTTTTTTTGTACCCACACTGTATTTGTCACTCATTTTATAGCTTTTTATACGTTTTAGGCAAATTTGTTTCCTCAGTCTATTCAGATTTAGTGCCCATGAGACCGCACTTTATTACATTTCATTACACTGTTATATTTTGTATAATTTTTTCATTTTGCCTTTTTGGAACTGATGACTCATTGTTTGAGCACTTTGTACTACAAGGTGGTGGGATTGTTCACCATTTATTTATTTACTTGGAGTCACCAATAAGTATTTGCTGAGTTGCCACATATGTGCTAGTATGATACTAGCCCTTTTGCACTGAGATTTTTCTTTTAATAAGCATTTGCTGAGTTACCACATATGTGCTAGTATGATACTAGCCCTTTTGCACTGAGAATTTTCTTTTCTTTTGTTTCAGTATTTACTATATTTTTCATGTGCTAGTATGATACTAGCCCTCATGCTCATTATACCTTTTGTGAATTTTTTTTTTCATTTTTCACTCACCTCTCTATACATTTGAGTTAGCCCCTTCCCCTTCCTCTTCCCCCTTCCCTTTTTTATCACAGCACAATCACCACTCACTTTATTCATAATTACAATTCTTGATCTAATATTTCACAGCAGGGCCCATTCCTGCGCCCACCAAGAGTAACTGTGAGGGCTTACAGTGTTGTGGCAACACCACCACCACCAAAGGCCCCATTTTTCTGTCCCTGTTCAACAGGTGCATGTAATTACAGTTCTTGATATAATATTTCACAGCAGGGCCCATTCCAGCACCCACCAAGAGTAACTGTGAGGACTTAGTGTTGTGGCACCAGCACCACCACCAAAGGCCCAATTTTTCCACCCCTGTTCAACAATGGCATGTAATTACAATTCTTAAACTAATATTTCACAGCAGGGCGATTTCTGCGCCCACCAAGAATAACTGTGAGGGCTTACAGTGTTGTGGCAACACCACCACCGCCACCAAAGACTCTATTTTTCTGCCCCTGTTCAACAGGTGCATGTGATTACAATTCCTGATATAATATTTCACAGCAGGGCCCGTTCCAGCACCCACCAAAAGTAACTGTGAGGACTTACAGTGTTGTGGCACCAGCACCACCACCACCACCAAAGGCCCAATTTTTCTGCCCCTGTTCAACAATGGCATGTAATAATTACAATTCTTGATCTAATATTTCAGAGCAGGGCCCGTTCCTGCGCTCACCAAGAGTAACTGTGAGGGCTTACAGTGTTGTGGCAACACCAACACCTAAGGCCCCAATTTCTGCAGAGTATATAGGGCAGGCCCCAACTTTCAAACATCCAACTTACAAATGACTCCTACTTGCAAACGGAAGGAGACAACAGGAAGTGAGATGAAATCTACCCCTAGGAAGGGAAATTCTCTCCTGTAAGAGTTAAAATGGGAAAAACGTGTCTCCTCTCCACTGATGCTTTATCACCAATCCTTGTTTCACTAAAAACCCCAAAATTGTCAAAAAACATTTGTCATTGGGACAAAAAGTGAGGTGAAATCTTCTGAAGAGGTGCACAGACAGCAAAACAAATGTTACAGGGGTGATAACCTTTCCCTATGTTTTCCAAAAAGCTTAAAAATAGATTTTTTGGCTGGAGCTACACTTTAAAAATGTACCAGTTCAAAATTACAAACAGATTCTACTTAACAACAAACCTACAGTCCCTGTCTTGTTTGCACTGCCTGTATACTGCTGTTCAGAGTATATAGGGCCTGGGGGTCCCACGCCTTTCCTTTTTTTAATTTGGGTGCGGGGATTCCCTTAATATCCATACAAGACCCAAAGGGCCTGGTAATGGACTGGGAGGGGGGGTACCCATGCCGTTTGTCGAACTGATTTTCATCCATATTGCCGGGACCCGACATTACATTAAAGCCGCAAGCAGTTTTAAATGACTTTTATTCCTTTAAAAATGTAATTTTATGCAGGGACTGTTCTAAGCACGGGTAACACACGCCACTTTACAGGCATACTATAGACACCCCCCAGGTACGATATTTAAAGTAATATTTCACTTTTTTTCACTTTAAGCATCATTAAAATCACTGCTCCCAAAGAAACGGCCGTTTTTAAAACTTTTTTTTGCATTGATACATGTCCCTAAACCCTTTTTAGGACAATACCATGCATATTAGCCTTTAAAATTAGCACTTTTGATTTCGAACGTTCTAGTCCCATAGACTTTAATGGGGTTCTAAAGTTCGCGCAAATTTTCGGTCCGTTCGCAGGTTCTGGTGTGAAGCGAACCGGGGGGTGTTCGGCTCATCCCTAGTACCATCCAGCTGAAATGGTACTCCTGGTCTCACAGGTCACAATCTCTGATGCTGCAAAATGGCTTATTTAGCAGAAAGAAATGCAGTCTGCTGCTCTGAACCCCATGAAAACTCTTTTTCTAATAACATTGTATAGAGGCCTCAGGATTAGTCCAAGATGTGGAATGTACAATCTCCAGAATCCCACAACTTCAATATATGCCTCCTTGTTGGCAGCAGGGGGCAACAGTCCCTGGATAGTTTGCACAACTGTCTCTGGAATTTTCCTTTGTGGCCCAGTCCACATTATTTCTGGGAATTTCACCTTAGTGGCAGATCAGTGGACTTTGTTTCTGTTAATAGCCCATCCTCTATTCTCCATGTGTTGTATCAGCAGGTCCAGTGCTTCCGTTACATCTTTTGTTTCAGAGATCACTACATCATGATGATGTAGTGAAACACAGTGACTTTCAAATTCAGGGTACCTAAATGTCAGGCAATCAGTCCATGACAAAGTTTACTGGCAGCCATTCAGCCATCCCACACAACGGCAAACTGGTCCTGACCCTTAGGGTCTATTTGAATTGAAAGGAAAGCATTATCAAAGGGGTTGTAAACCCACGTGTTTTTTCACCTTAATGCATCCTATGCATTAAGGTGAAGAAACACCTGGCAGTGACCGGCCCCCCGTTTTACTTACCTAAACCCTGGAATTTCCAACGGCGGAGACACGCTCTTCTTCTGCCTGGGGTTCTCGGGTCTTGATTGGATAGATTGATAGCAGTGCAGCCATTGGCTTCCGCTGATGTCAATCAAATCCAATGACGTGGCGCCGGGGGGCGGGTCCGGGTCCGGCATTCTGCGTCTATGGACACAAATGCTGGACTCGGGAGCGCACCCGCAAGGTAACCCCCTGGGAGATTGCTTCTCCTAGGGGGTTATACGATGCGGGGAGGAGCTACCAGCACCGCCGGGGGACACCAGAAGAGGATGATCAGGGCCACTCTGTGAAAAACAAACTGCACAGTGGAGGTAAGTATGACATGTTTGTTATTTAAAAAAAAAAACTCAAAGCTTTACAATCACTTTACAGTCTATCACAGCATAATATTTTCCTGCCTCCTTTGCAGTTTTCTCAATGATGGAGATCATATCAGGTACAGCTAACTTCAATAGAGGTGCTAATTTGGTTTAGGCCTCTGTAAACTACAGTCATTCTCTATGCTCCATCGGGTTTCTTTACTGGGAACACCGGATAGGAGAAAGGAATTACAGCAGGTCTATCTAGCCCTACTCTCAATAGTTCTTGAATAGTCTTCCCAATTTCTTTTTGGTCTCCAGGAAGTCTGTACTGCTTGAGACAGATGGGCTTCTCTGGTGGAGGAATGCAGAAAGCCGTCCATTTCGCATGGCCTCTTACAACACCCTTCACCACCCTTACTAGGTAAAAAATTGACTGCCTTTGCATTACATACATGCCAAGAATATTTTCTGCTACCCCAGGAAACCCAGCTTCCCTTCATGAAAGTATAAGGAACCTCCCAAATCCCCTTTCTGAGACTCTATAACTCCTCCCCAAGATAAAGGGATTTGGGTTCATGTGCAATTTTGGAAATCAGTTTGGGGCTAACAGGAGGAGTCTGTTCTGTTTCCTCTAAATCTAGGCTCATTCTATCTTCACTAGTAACCCTGACAGTTTTCCCCGCTAACTGTTTCCACCTGCTGAACAACTCTGTGGTAGAAATCTCAGTTTTAGGTACTCCTGCCTTTTAATAGTGCTACCCACATTTGATTTTAGAGATAACTAACCTGGTTTCTCTACACCTCCTGCCTTCTCTCCCACTTTCTCTGTTCGTTTCTGCTTATTTTACGCCTGTCTGGCCTTGATCCTATCTACTGCCCTGACAGGTTTTGCTTTAGTCTCCTCTAGCGCTCCCAACTGGCTTAAAAGGTTAGTGGCTTCATGAATCTTGCTGTTTAATCCCAGGCCTTCCAGTAAGGACAATAAAGGTAGGTAGGTAAGGTACACTTGGACTATCCCATCTCTTACAAGGTCTAACAGTGAAAAATTCACAGTAAACTTTCCCATGCCAACACTCTCATTGGCACTGGCCCTGGCCTGACTAAATAACACTGTCTTCATGTCACAGTTGTAGAAGCCAACCTAATAGGATTTCTTTGGACCTCTGTTTGCATTGATTTGCCAGCTTTTGGAGTTCAGTTTGTGTAAATTCCCTCAGCAACCCTAAAGTGGTAGTACACCGCAATGCTTTTTTTATTTTACCTGCAAGGTAAATTTATCGCATACTAGCCCATTATGTGAAATTTACCCTAAAACAAAGCCCTCCAGCGACGAACTGTCAATGCTAACATGGCTTGCATCTTCACTGTCCTTCGGCCATCTGATTGGCTGCGCAGCAGTGATGTTACTCCCACACATGCCTGCAGGAGCCACTATTTACAGCACAGGACTCTGAAGGAACGGCACGGGTATGCCGTTCCTTCAGAGCGCATGCGCCATGTCACTGGCCCCTTTACTTGTATCTCCTAAATGGTGCACGTTTAGCAGATATTTACTGTATCTGTAGGTAAGCCTTATTATAGGCTTACCTATAGATTGATATCAACCATGGAAGTTTACTTCCATTTTAATACATTTTCACCCCCTTCCTGCCTATGCTAATTTTCAGATTTCAGTGCTGTCACAATTTGAATGACTCATGCAAATGTGTACCCACATTTAATTTTTATCTTTTTTTTTTTTAGACAAATAGAATTTTCTTTCTATATGTAATCACCACTGGGATTTTTATTTTTTTGCTATATATATTAAAAAATACCGAACATTTTGCAAATAAATCTATTTTTCATAAATTTAGGTGAAAATGTATTCTGCTACATTTCTTTGGTAAAAATAACCCAAATCAGTGTATGCTATTTAGTCTGTGTAAAAGTTTTATATTCTACAGACTATGGTATACAGTGGGGGTCATTTACTATAAATGACCCCCCACTGTAGTACCAAAAAATAACTCTCAAAAAAGTTATATGAAAAAAATGCGCCGCGCCTAGGGGTGTAACTGAATAACTGTAAATCTAAGTACAAATCATAGATAATAAAGCGTGCAAATCAAATAGAGCTTAAAGCTCTGATCACTTACTAAGATCACCTGCTGTGTGAATCCTAAAGCTCTGATCACTTACTAAGATCACCTGCTGTGTGAATCCTATGACCAAACACACTAAAAAATATCTAGTGCAATAAAACACAAAGTGCAATGTGCATAGAAAAATGTAATAAGATAAATATACAATCCACAGTGATTAAAATATAATCATTCCTAATAAGGTGTATATGCTAAAAAATGTTACACATATGTAGATCCACTGTGATTAAAATGAAAAAGAATTTTTTTTTTAAATAAAACAATATATATATTCGTAAAACACAAACAGAGTAAATCAATCACATGCATGGGCGAATTGAAACTATAATCGCCCTAATAAAGGTGCTCAAATCACATCCGTGAAATCTTCCAATCCAGTAACATAAAGTGACCAAGTTCAAATAAAAGTCAGTGTAATGGTGATGGTTCAAAGAAAAAGTTCCGTTTTTGAATCAAACGTGCCCAAAGAAAAACATGCTGTGAAGTGCCTTGGTGACCCTCAATGTGATTGCGCTCACCTTGGAGCATGTGACACAGGTTTTAATTGTGTCAATACACGCTTTTGGAGCCACCCCTGGGCTCAGTATTAGGTACAGCTGATTCCCACACTAGATTCTTTATGGCTCCACTCACATCAGACCATATAAAAGAAAAAGGCTAATATAGTATAATACCGCTGATGAAGACACGTGACTCCCTGTGTCGAAGACGCGTAGGGGAGGGGCCAGGACGGAGCGATCAGCACAGAGCTGGGTTGTGGAGCTCTCACACCCCGCAGCACGCCGCACAGCCGCTTTTTCCTATGTTATGTTTGGTGCACATGAGCACCTTATAAATGTGAGTACCCCATGTGGGGATTGGATGTGATTTTAATAAAAGTATCCTACGGTATTATACTATATTAGCCTTTTTCTTTTATATGGTCTGATGTGAGTGGAGCCATAAAGAATCTAGTGTGGGAATCAGCTGTACCTAATACTGAGCCCAGGGGTGGCTCCAAAAGCGTGTATTGACACAATTAAAACCTGTGTCACACGCTCCAAGGTGAGCGCAATCACATTGGGGGTCACCAAGGCACTTCACAGCATGTTTTTTTTTGGGCACGTTTGATTCAAAACCGGAACTTTTTCTTTGAACCATCACCATTACACTGACTTTTATTTGAACTTGGTCACTTTATGTTACTGGATTGGAAGATTCTTTCACGGATGTGATTTGAGCACCTTTATTAGGGCGATTATAGTTTCAATTCGCCCATGCATGTGATTGATTTACTCTGTTTGTGTTTTACGAATATATATATTGTTTTATTTAAAATTTTTTTTTTCTTTTTCATTTTAATCACAGTGGATCTACATATGTGTAACATTTTTTAGCATATATACCTTATTAGGAATGATTATATTTTAATCACTGTGGATTGTATATTTATCTTATTACGTTTTTCTATGCACATTGCACTTTGTGTTTTATTGCACTAGATATTTTTTAGTGTGTTTGGTCATAGGATTCACACAGCAGGTGATCTTAGTAAGTGATCAGAGCTTTAGGATTCACACAGCAGGTGATCTTAGTAAGTGATCAGAGCTTTAAGCTCTATTTGATTTGCACGCTTTATTATCTATGATTTGTACTTAGATTTACAGTTATTCAGTTACACCCCTAGGCGCGGCGCATTTTTTTCATATATCATTTATCGCACGGTCATGAATACGTGATCTGCGCCTGCAGCCGGGTAGCTGTTTGGTTGAATTTCCAATAAGGCACTGGATAATTGTGGCTCGCAGGATTTTTTTCCATAACTCTCAAAAAAGGCCAGGAAGACTTCAACTCTCAGAAAGTCAGCGCTAATGCAAATTGAAAGCAGCTCTATTGCAGCAATAATGCCTGTCAGATCACATATGCTGGAATAGTGGAAGTCAGTGGGGCTCGAACCTGCAAAATCCAAAGTTCTCACTGAAGGCTTATATGCCATAAAAAGTGTTTCGGGTTCTGCCCCAGGGGACATGGATCAATGCCAAATTTTTTTTTAAAAACGGCTGTTTTTTCGGGAGCAGTGATTTTAATAATGCTTTGAGTGAAACAATAAAAGTGTAATATTCCTTTAAATGTCGTACCTGGGGGGTGTCTATAGTATGCCTGTAAAGGGGCGCATGTTTCCCGTGTTTAGAACAGTCTGACAGCAAAATGACATTTCAAAGGAAAAAAAGTCATTTAAAACTACTCGCGGTTATACTGAATTGGCAGCCCGACAATACACATAAAAGTTAATTGATAAAAACGGCATTGGAATTACCCACAGGGAAACCCCGAACCAAAATTAAAAAAAAAAATGACGTGGGGGTCCCCCTAAATTCCATACCAGGCCCTTCAGGTCTGGTATGGATATTAAGGGGAACCCCGTCCAAAATGTAAAAAAAAAATTGGCGTGGGGTCCCCCTCAAAATCTATACCAGACCCTTCAGTTCTGGTGTGGATTTTAAGGGGAACCCCGAGCCCAAATTTTTTAAAAAATGGCGTGGGGTCCCCCCAAAAATCCATACCAGACCCTTACCTGAGCATGCAACCTGGCAGGCTGCAGGAAAAGAGGGGGGGGGACGAGAGAGCGCCCCCCCTCCTGAACCATACCAGGCCACATGCCCTCAACATTGGGAGGGTGCTTTGGAGGTAGCCCCCCAAAACACCTTGTCCCCATGTTGATGGGGACAAGGGCCTCATCCCCACAACCCTTGCCCGGTGGTTGTGGGGGTCTGCGGGCAGGGGGCTTATCGGAATCTGGAAGCCCCCTTTAACAAGGGGACCCCCAGATCCCAGCCCTCCCCCCTGTGTGAAATGGTAAGGGGGTACAAAAGTACCCCTACCATTTCACAAAAAAATTTCAAAAATGTTAAAAATGACAAGAGACAGTTTTTGACAATTCCTTTATTTAAATGCTTCTTCTTTCTTCTATTTTCTATCTTCTTTCATCTATCTTCTTTCTTCTATCTTCCTTCGGTTTCTTCCTCCATCTTCTTCTTCTTCTGGTTCTTGTTCTTCTGGTTCTTCTTGTTCTTCTGGTTCTTCATCCGGTCTTCTAGTCCGGCATCTTCCTCAGTGGCGCCGTCTTCACTTCATCTTCTTTCCTCGAGCCGCTCCGCATCCACGATTGGATGGGAGGCTTCCGCTGTGTGACGCTTCTCCTCTTCTGACAGTTCTTAAATAATGGAGGGCGGGTGACCCCGCCCCCCTTTGACACAGGGTGGGTGACCCCGCCCCCTCTGACATCACTGGGAATGCCACAGGGAAGTCCCTGTGCGTCAGAGGAGGGCGGGGTCACCCGCCCTGCATCAGAGGGGGGCGGGGTCACCCGCCCTCTGTTATTTAAGAACTGTCAGAAGAGGAGAAGAGTCACACAGCGGGAGACTCCCATCCAACCGTGGATGCGGAGCAGCCCGAGGAAAGAAGATGAAGTGAAGACGGCGCAGCTGAGAAGACTGGATGAAGAACCAGAAGAACAAGAACCAGAAGAAGAAGAAGATGGAGGAAGAAACCGAAGGAAAATAGAAGAAAGAAGATAGAAAATAGAAGAAAGAAGAAGCATTTAAATAAAGGAATTTTCAAAAACTGTCTCTTGTCATTTTTAACATTTTTGACTTTTTTTGGTGAAATGGTAGGGGTACTTTTGTATCCCCTTACCATTTCACACAGGGGGGAGGGCCGGGATCTGGGGGTCCCCTTGTTAAAGGGGGCTTCCAGATTCCGATAAGCCCCCTGCCCGCAGACCCCCACAACCACCGGGCCAGGGTTGTGGGGATGAGGCCCTTGTCCTCATCAACATGGGGACAAGGTGCTTTGGGGGCAACCCCCAAAGCACCCTCCCAATGTTGAGGGCATGTGGCCTGGTACGGTTCAGGTGGGGGGGCGCTCTCTCGCCCCCCTCTTTTCCTGCGGCCTGCCAGGTTGCGTGCTCGGATAAGGGTCTGGTATGAATTTTTGGGGGTACCCCACGCCATTTTAAAAAAAAATTTTGGCACGGTGTTCCCCTTAAAATCCATACCAGATCTGAAGGGCCTATCCCGTATGGAATTTAGGGGGACCCCCACATCATTTTTTAAAAATTTTGGTTCAGGGTTCCCCTGTGGGGAATTCCCATGCCTTTTTTATCAATGAACTTTTATGTGTATTGTCGGGCCGGTGTTCTGCCAAGAAAGTTCCTCTTGGCGGATAAGGACCCCCCTCTACTGTGCAGGCTCAGTGCCTGCGCAGTAGCATCCGGCGGAAATAGCCGAAGCGAAATAGAGAAGAAATCAGCTGTACACAGCGCCTGTAAGAGGGCCCCTCGCGGGCTCGCTTTGCTCGCCACGCTTCAGGCACGGCCTCGCTGCGCTCGGCACTTTTTTATTTTCCTCTAGGTTCACTTGGATGGTGGGGCTTGAACCTGGACCTAGGGCGCAGGCGCCGTGTACAGCTGTTGAAGTTTTTCTTCTTCGGCGGCTCCTAGTCATTCATGCTTGCGCAGTACAGGGGGGTCCTTATGCGCCGAGGGAACTTTCTCGGCAAGACACCGGCAATTCAGTATAGTCGCGAGTAGTTTTAAATGACTTTTTCCTTTGAAATGTCATTTTGCTGTCAGACTGTTCTAAACACAGGAAACATGCGCCCCTTTACAGGCATACTATAGACACCCCCCAGGTACAAAATTTAAAGGAATATTATACTTTTATTGTTTGATTTTAAGCATTATTAAAATCACTGCTCCCGAAAAAACTGCCATTTTTAAAACTTTTTTTTGCATTGATACATGTCCCCTGGGGCAGGACTCAGGTCCCCAAACACTTTTTAGGACAATACCATGCAAATTAGCCTTTAAAATTAGCACTTTTGATTTAGAACGTTCAAGTCCCATAGACTTCAATGGGGTTCTAACGTTCATGCGAAGTTTTGGTCTGTTCGCAAGTTCTCGTGCGAACCAAACCAGGGGGTGTTCGGCTCATCCTTAGCCGCGAGTAGTTTAAATGACTTTTCTCCTTTGAAATGTCATTTTGCTGTCAGACTGTTCTAAACACGGGAAACATGCGCCCCTTTACAGGCATACTATAGACACCCCCCGGTACGAAATTTAAAGGAATATTACACTTTTATTGTTTCACTTTAAGCATTATTAAAATCACTGCTCCCGAAAAAAACAGCCATTTTTAAAACTTTTTTGCATTGATACATGTCCTCTGGGGCAGGACCCAGGTCCCCAAACACTTTTTATGACAATACCATGCATATAAGCCTTTAAAATTAGCACTTTTGATTATTCATGTTTGTGTCCCATAGACTTTAACCACTTGCCTACCAGGCCAATTCTGTGGCACCGCACCAATTTGCTAAAGTAGTTCCTGCACTACTTTTGCCGATTTCTGGTGTGACTTCAATAGACATTTGTGTATGAAGCCACACGGATATCTATCAAGTAGCACCTGAAATCACGCTGACCTTGCTACTTTGAAATCATGCTACTTCAAGTGAAGTAGCGCAATTTCAAAGTAGCATCAATGTGAACCAGGGCAAAGAGATTCATTTTTTGGTGCACAAATACATATTGAAATAAAATATAAGAGATATTGCACTTTCCCAAAACCACCACCCACAAACTAAAAGGGAAAAAAATAGAAGAAAAAAACAAAAACAAAAACACCACAACAAAGCTCAATAATGTACTTTTATTTTATCAGCAGAAAAACAAAACATTACATTCATTTACTAGCTTCAAAAAATTTTGGATATATGGTGCTACATTTAGCAATGGGATTTTAAGGGCCCTGCTCAGAGGAGCTTACAATCTAAAATTAGACAAAACCTTAGAGTGGACACAGCTTTAATTTCAGTGTATAATGGGCAACACATCACATTGTTATCTGCAGGATTATAGAAACATACTTAACAGTCATTCTTATAAAGCATTCCCACATAATATTACAAAAGACTTATTCAAAACACCCACCACCAGCCCACAATCCACACATACATACTGTACATTGGTGACCATGTTCTGGAAGCTGCATTTCGGTGTACACGATTAAACGAGACTAAAAAAAAGGAGTACGTCAGCTGATGCTTCCAAACGATGTTTGCATGATCAGACAGGAACAATACACACACAACATTGACAGCATGGCCACATAAACCCACTTTTGATTGAAAAAATGCACAAGAATGTCATCAAATCTCCCAATATCATTCCTTCTCCCCCACAAATCACAGCAAAAAAAAACCTGACCTTCTCAGGCCAAATGAACCCTCTACTGCAGGCCTTTATATAAGAGAGGTTGTATTGTTAGCACACTGACACACCCAATAGAAGTACACGTCCACCAGTATCTTTCAATCTGTCTCTTCATGTATGTCTAAAGCGATTCCTGATGAGCAGGAACACATAATAGTGTTTGCAACTGTGTTAGCCCTTGGCTATGTGCATCAAATCTCCAACTACAGGACAAAGATCAAAGTCCATTTGCATGCACATAAACAAAGCAACAGTTTTCTAAGCATATGTACCCGTGCAATGTAAACCCTAAAATTTGAAATGTCCAAGTCCCTGGGCATGATTAGTGCTAATAAACATTAACATCAGTCCCTGGCTGAAATGAGCTTCCAATATAAAGTCCAAAATTAACATTCTTACATTAGAACCTATTTCGACAGGAGACAAATAGCATGCCAGCGGATTGTGGTGAGAAACCCACACAAGGAGAACATATAAACTTCAACACAAGGATTAGCATGTTGAGGAATTGAACCAACATCCCAGGTGCTGCTAGACAGAACTGCTACCCACTTAGCCACCAGGCAGCCCCACACATGTTCTCTGCATCTCTGTGGTGTAAACCAGCTCTAACAACATTGCCATGCTCAGTGTCACAAGCAATATACAATATATTGGCCTAAGTATTGGGACGCCTGCCTTTAAACGCACATGAACTGTAAGGGCATCCCAGTATTAGTATTGGGTTCAAAACTTATTTGGCCCACCCTTTGCAGCTATAACAGCTTCAACTCTTCTTGTCCACAAGGTTTAGGAGTGTGTCTATGGGAATGTTTGACCATTCTTCCAAGTGCATTTGTGAGGTCATGCACTGATGTTGGACGAGAAGGCCTGACCTACAGTCTCCTCTCTAATTCATCCCCAAGGTGTTCTGTTGTGTTGAGGTCAGGATTCTGTGCAGGCCAGTCAAGTTCCTCCACCCCAAAATCACTCATCCATGTCTTTATGGACCTTGCTTTGTGCACTGGTCCAAATGATTTGGTGGAGGGGTGATTATGATGTGGGGTTGTTTTTCAGGGGTTGGGCTTGGCCTCTTAGTTCCAGTTAAGGGAACTCTTAAGGCGTCAGCATACCAAGACATTTTGGACAATTTCATGCTCCCAACTTTGTGGGAACAGTTTGGGTAAAGCCTCTTCTTGTTCCAACATGTTTGCACACCAGTGCACAAAGCAAGGTCCATAAAGACATGGATGAGCAAGTTTGGGGTGGAGAAACTTGACTGGCCTGCACAGAGTCCTGACCTCAACCCGATAGAACACCCTTTGGCTGAATTAGAGTAGAGACTGCGAGCCAGGCCTTCTCATCCAACATCAGTGCCTGGCCTCTACATTTAAACATAGTTATAGGACCTGGAAGATGAGACAACTTCTCCACATGAAGTAACATGGTTGGGATTTGAACCCAGACCCTCAGGGATACTAAGCAGAAGTTATAACCTCTAAGACACGGAGCTGCCACATGTGGTAACCTCCTACACATACCTACACATACCTACACATAAATACTGCAATTCTTTGGACATACAGGTGATGGAATTACATTACTCAAGAGTTATTCTTCTTGATTTATTCTGTGATATTTGGTGTTTTTTTTTTGTGGGTGAGAGTAGAATATTACCCTCAAAATTTTTGGAATTACATTTTGCTTTCTGAAGTTGGTACACATATCACATTTTTTGGGCTCAAATTATGAAGATTTGGAAATAATAAAAAGCACAAAAAATTGTGATTCATTTTAAATTTGCATCAGCAATGGTATTGTTTGTGGATTGTAAGGACACCTGTGTGAGTTTGGGGTAAAGATTGTTGTGAGATGAAGAATAACAAGTGAAATTGACAGAGAAAAATATATTTTACCAAAACATCAAAACATTCCACATTTCATATTCTTAAAATCTAAATATTTTAAGTAGAAGCAACAATGTTGCAAAGGAAAATTTATTTCAGAGAAAGATACATTTCATTTCAACATTAAAAGGTTTTTTTTTTGTGAAAGTTAGAATTGTTCCATTAGAATCAATAAATGAAACTTCATTTGGACTAAAATAGAGCAGATTTTAACTTCCAAAAAATGTTCTCATTTTGGTATTTACTATAGCTCCCCTTAAAAAAAGACACTTGAGTTAAAATGAGTTATTTTCAGGTCTGAGCATGCTCAGTTGTGTTGGCACCTTGTTGTCCAAAACGGGGAGTTTTTCATTTTTCAGACTTTTAAAGATATTTCAGTGTAGAAATCACTTTTTCACACAGTTTAAAAGCAGATTATCTTTAAATAATATACCGCATATTTCAGTACCATTTAGGCAATTATATCATGCTCTAAACATTATTTCCATGTGCAATTCTCCAGGTTTTAGCAGAGTTATGCCCCATACACACGGTCGGATTTTCCGATGGAAAATGTCCGATCGGAGCGTGTTGTCGGAAATTCCGACCGTGTGTAGGCTCCATCGGACATTTTCCATCGGATTTTCCGACACACAAAGTTGGAGAGCAGGAGATAAAATTTTCCGACAACAAAATCCGTTGTCGGAAATTCCGATCGTGTGTACACAAATCCGACGGACAAAGTGCCACGCATGCTCAGAATAAATAAAGAGATGAAAGCTATTGGCCACTGCCCCGTTTATAGTCCCGACGTACATGTTTTACGTCACCGCGTTTAGAACGATCGGATTTTCCGACAACTTTGTGTGACCGTGTGTATGCAAGACAAGTTTGAGCCAACATCCGTCGGAAAAAATCCTAGGATTTTGTTGTCTGAATGTCCGAACAAAGTCCGACCGTGTGTACGCCCTATAAGGGTTTGGGCACTATTTGGTTTCAGGGAATTATAGTAAATTCGATTTTGGGAGTATTTTCTCACCAGCGCTATAGTGAATACCGTTTTAGCGCGAATTAGCGCTAATTCGCGCTAAATTGTCACGAATTAGCGCTGCAGCGCTATAGTAAATGACCCCCAGTGTGTTTTAGAAAAGAATCACCCCTTTAAAATAATCACATTTTGTTGTTTGCAGGCAAGAATGAAGACAGACACAGTTTTTGTTTTATCCAGCTGTATTTATAACATCCAAGTAAAAGATATAACACCAACATGTCAGAAATAAAAAAAATAAAAAAATAAAAAACAGAATCACTGAGTTGAAAAAAGGATCGCCGCCCTCCTAAAAGATACTTGTAAACTTATTCAAATGTAGCTAATCACCTTCTCAATAGCACACAAAGCCATTTAACTTTCAACTGTGACCAGCTTTGGTCATTTTGATTAGCTCAGCATGAAAAGAGCTTTCCTGGAGCATTTCAGTCCCTGGTAGTGCAACTGAAACAATCAACTATGGGTGGCAAGGCACTGTCAAAAGTGGTGATTAGGGACAATATGACTGGTGTGAAGATGATCATGGACACAATAATTGGTGTGGCAATTATTGCTGTGGAACTAAAGAGAATCCGACCTGGCTGTTTATTAACATTGGCTGGGCAAAAAGAACACATCCTCTAGCAGTACACACTCCGAAGCAACTGTTAGCTGGTCTTCTAATACAAACATTTCTGCTTCTGCCTTCTCCTTCCTAATTCAGTATAGAGAGCATAAGGGAAGTACTATCAAACTTGGGACACTGTCTTCTTCTCTGCTTTACTTAAAATAAAATCCTTTAACCACTTCAGATTGAATAACGGCTACAGTGCGGACCTGCTTTGCCGGGACTTCTGCGCGCCCCCGTCTATGAGACTCGCCTGATCACAGATCGGAGTAAGGGGTCGATCCCGACCCCTTACCACGTGATCAGCTGTCAGCCAATGACAGCTGATCATGTGATATCAACAGAGCTGGTAATCGGCTATTTTTTCTCCTCACGCTGACAGGGTGAGGAGGAAAAAAAATCCGATCACCGGTGGTCATGAGAGGGACATCAGTCCCGATCATGGCGAGCTGCTGCAGATCCTCAGTGCCCATCTTTGCCCCCTGCCAGTGCCACCTAGCAATAGGCAGCGGTGCCGCCTACCAGTGCCCACCAGCGCCACTCATCATTTCCCACAGTGCCACCCATCAGTGCCCACAGTGCCACCTATCAGTGCCCACATTCAGTGCCTCAACAACAGTGCTGCACATCAGTGCAACCTATCAGTGCCCATCAGTGTCATCTACCAGTGCCCATCAGTGCCGCCCATCAGTGCCCATCAGTGCCGCCCATCAGTGCCACCTATAAGTGGTACCTATCAGTGCCCATCAGTGTCACCCATCCGTGCCACCTATCAGTGCCACCCATCAGTGCCACCCATCAGGGCCCATCAGTGCCGCCTTATCTGTGCCCATCAGTACCCCCTTATCTGTGCCTATCAGTGCCGCCTTAACTATGCCTATTAGTGGTGCCTTAACTGTGCCTATCCGTGCCCATCAGTGCAGCCTATCAGTGCCCACCAGTGCCGCCTCATCAGCGCATATCAATGAAGGAGAAAAATTACCTGTTTGCAAAATTTTATAACAAACTATGAAACATGATTATTTTTTTCAAAATTTTCCATCTTTTTTTGTTTGTTTAGCAAACAATAAAAACCCCAGCTGTGATTAAATACCACCAAAGAAAGCTCTATTTGTGGGAAAAAAAATGATAAAAATTTCATTTGGGTACAGTGTTGTATGACCGCGCAATTGTCATTCAAAGTGTGTCAGCGCTGAAAGCTGAAAAATGGTCTTGACAGGAGGGGGATTTAAGTGCCCAGTAAGCAAGTGGTTAAGGCTAAAGTCTACAAAATGATCTGAGACGTTATCACCCCAGGTCTTATTTAACCAGTTGCCTACAGGGCACTCACTCCCTTCCTGCCTAGGCCATTTTTCAGCTTTCAGCGCTGGCGCACTTTTAATGACAATTGCGCGGTCATGCAATACTGTACCCAAATTCATTTTTCATCATTTTCTTTACACAAACAGAGCTTTCTTTTGGTGGTATTTAATCACTGCTGGGTTTTTTTATTTTTTACCAAAAAATTTGAAAAAAAAAAGTTTTTCTGTCAGTAAAGTTTGTAAATAAGTAATTTTTCTCCTTCACTGATTGGCGCTGATGAGGCTGCACTGATGGGAACTTATAGGCTGTACTGATGAGCACTGATGAGGTGGCACTTATGGGCACTGATGAGGAGGCACTTATGGGCACTAATTAGGTGGCATTGATGAGGAGGCACTAATATGCCGCACTGATGGGCACTGATAGATGGCACTGATATGCGGCACTGATGAGCACAGATAGGTGGCACTGATAGGCAGCATTGGTGGGCACTGATAGGTGGCACAGATAGGCGGCATTGATGGGCACTGGTGGACGGAACTGATGGGCACTGATGGACGACACTGATGGGCGGCACTGATGAGCACTGATAGGAGATACTGATGGGCATTGATGGGCAGCACTGATGAGTAGGCACTGATTGGTACTGAAAGGCAGCAGTGACTGGCATCACTAATGGGCACTGATTGGTGTCACTTATGGGCACTGATTGGTGTCACTGATGGGCACTGATTGGTGTCACTGATGGGCACTGATTGGTGTCACTGATGGGCACTGATTGGTGTCACTGATGGGCACTGATTGGTGGCACTTATGGGCGCCAATTGGTTACACTGGGGGGCTTTTTTTTTTTAAAGAAAGAACATGTTTATTCGTGGTCATGACATACATAGATATCTCATACAACATACAGATACATACGTGAAATGTATTGCACAGCAAACAAAGATGTGTTCACAATGTATCTCAGATTTGTCATTAACATATTGTATTCCATGCAATATCCTAACATAAAAGCATCAATTACTTTTGTTAATCCAGTTTCGATATCATGGTGTACAGTGGAGTATGAAGGCATTACAACCAATATAGATTATCATACTTGCATTATATCCCTATAACATGCCCACGTCAAGCTATTCCGTGCAGGTCTCGCTAGCCTCAAGCCATTTATCCCATACTTTATTGTATTTGCTCGGGCATCCTCTATGTTTGTATAGTAATTTTTTGTTGGGCAGTGATTTATTGATCTCAGCAAACCAATTTTGGATTGAGGGAGAGTGAGGCCGCATCCAGTATTTAGCGATTACTTTTCTGGCACAGAAAAGAGTTTCCTGTAAGAATGTGGCTTGGTATTTCTCAATTGTGACATCTGGGAGCAATCCCATAAGGCACAATCTGGGATCCACCTGCACAGGAGAGCCCATTTGGTCATGCAGGAATTTGATGATTTGTGCCCAATAACTCTGGATATGTGGACAGGACCAGAGCAGGTGGAAGAAAGAACATGGATTGTCTGCACACCTTGGGCAGTCAGGACTCTGGTCTGGGCGAAATTTTGCTAGTCTGGCCGGAGTAAGGTAAGATCTATGGACAATGTACAATTGGGTAAGACGGTCAGAGAGTTTAGGAGACGCTTGTTTAACATTTTCCAGTACCTCGTCCCAGTCCGAATCGTCTATTGGGCCAATATCTACCTCCCATCTGAGCTTAGCTGTGTCAACAACCCTCGCTACCGTACGTGTGCGTATAATGGTGTATAAGGTGGAAATTAATTTCTCAGGGTCCTCTCCCATGATTACATCAACCATAGGTAGCATTTGTATGTTGGGAAATTCTGTCGCAAATTGGGTGTTTAGAGCGTGTCTTAATTGGATATATTTAAATTTCATATGTGAGGATAGTTCAAACTCTTCTTGTAGCGATTGAAAGCTTCTTACACCCAGAGGGGAGATCACCTGAAACAGGTATACTACACTGGGGGGCTTTACTGTAATACCGGGGCACTGATGATCAGTACCCTGATTACATGTCCAGGTGTTCCCTGCAAGGAGATGCCGCTGATCGTCTCTCCTTGCCACACACTCTGTCAATGTGAGCCGATGAGAGCCGATTACTGTCACTTCGGCATTTACATGTGACTGGCTGTTATTGGACACAGCCAATCACATGGTTAAAGAGCCACATGATTGGCGCTTTACAGAGGTTGGCGTCGCACCATGTCCTAGCAACATGGCGTGGCCGCAATCACCACGTTGTGTGCCCCCCCGTGGTCATGCAAGAGTAGCCGTTCTGGGCGCCGTCATATGACGTCCACTGAGAACAAGAGCCACACCATCCCGCTGTCATTTGACGGTGGGCAGGTGGGAAGAGGTTAAAGGAGAAGAATACTTTGCAAATTCCTTAGACAGCGATACATTAGTCATTTAGACTGGTGGAAGGTAGGACAAAATAATGGGTACCTTTAACTGTGGTATAGTACAGGCTATAAACTTGTGGAAGGGGACTGATTTCATGAGGTGGCATGGGAGCAGCTGCAAAACCAGCACTTCTGCCAAGCTGGCATTAAAGTGTCATTAACCACTTGACAACTGGGCACTTAAACCCCCCTCGTGACCAGACCAATTTTCAGCTTTCAGTGCTCTCACACTTTGAATGACAATTACTCAGTCATGTAATACTGTACCCAAATGAATTTTTTGTCCTTTTTTTCATACAAATAGAACTTTTTTTGGTGGTATTTGATCACCTCTGGGTTTTTTATTTTTTGCGCTATAGATGAAAAAAGGCCGGAAATTTTGAAAAAAAAACAAATTTTTCTTTGTTTCTATGACAAAATTTTGCAAGTTATTAATTTTTCTTCATAAATTTTGGCCACAATTTATACTGCTACATATCTTTGGTAAAAATAACCCAAATTAGTGGATATTATTTGGTCTTTGTGAAAGTTAGAGAGTCTACAAGCTGTGGTGCAAATCATAAAAAACTGATCACACCTGATGAACTGACGGTCTAATTTCTTGCGACCCGAACAAGCCAGGAAAGTACAAATACTCCCCAAATTACCCCTTTTTTGAAAGTAGACATTCCAAGGTATTTAGTAAGATACATGGTGAGGTTTTTGATGTTGTCATTTTTTCTCCACAATTATTTGCAAAATTAAGTTGTTTTGTTTTGGTTTTTTCCACAAAATTGTCATTGTAATGGGTTATTTCTCTCACATGGCATGTGTATACCACAAATGACACCCCAAAATTTGCTACTCCTCCTGAGTATTACGATACCACATGTGTGGGATTTTTTCACAGCCTGGTCACATAGAGAGGCCCAACATGCAGGGAGCACCATCACGTGGTCTAGGAGCATACATGACACATCTAACTTGTTGACTACCTATTACACTTTTGAAGGCCCTGGAGCACCAGGACAATGACACGTGACACTGATGTGGCACTGATACGTGGCACTGATGGCACGTGACACTGATGTGGCACTGATGACAGATGGCACTAATACGTGGCACTGATGACACGTGACACTGATGACAGATGGCACTAGTATGTGGCACTGATGACATGTGGCACTGATGACAGATGGCACTAATACGTGGCACTAATGACAGATGGCACTAAAACGTGGCACTGATGACAGATGGCACTAATACGAGGCACTGATGACAGATGGCACTAATACCTGGCACTGATGACACGTGACACTGATGACAGATGGCACTGATACGTGGCACTGATGACACGTGACACTGATAACAGATGGCACGTGACACTGACAGGTGGCACTGATGACAGATGGCACTGATACGTGGCACTGATGACACGCGACACTGACAGGTGGCACTGATAGGTGGCACTGGGGACAGATGGCACTGACAGGTGGAACTGGGGACAGATGGCACTGGGGACAGATAGCGATAGGGACAGATGGCACTGATAGGTGGCACTGGGGACAGATGGCACTGTGTTGTGTTAGTATAAGTAACTATTTTTTTTTCACTCCTGCTGCAGCACGGAAGCTCTCCCTCCTCACACGCTGTCTCTGTGTGAGGAGGGAGAGCCGGCGATGAGAGATGATCTCATATGTTTACATATGAGATCATCTCTCATTGGACACTCCGATCGAGTGCTAAATGGCCGCTGTGATTGGCCATTTAGCACGATCTGTGATTGGCCGTGTCCAAGGGACACGGCCAACACAGATTTCCCCCGCCGCGCAGGGGGAATGTAAACAGGAGGACATCCAGGGACACCCTCCCGGCAATTGAGCGCCGCGCCGTGGCCGTCTTTCGGCTATAGCGCGGGTGCAAGGTGGTTAAACCCACATCATTAAAAACTATCAATAATTGATGTATTACATGCTGTTAGTGTTTACACAGTCACTATGGGATTTGTTTTCTGTATTCTGCAAAAAAACTGGCTGATCCTGTTGTTCTCTGTCTCCCCCTCCTGTCCGTGTCCCCACTGCTGTTAGGAATTTTGCAGAGCAAGGTTGGCAGCTAGCGCACATGCTCTGTTTTCAGTGTATTTTCTACCCTGAGCATTTCCTCCCTATCACATCTGAGTGACTATAGAGTCACACATGTGGGTGTATACACAGTGGTAAATGATAGCCCACTCCCTCCCTCCTCCTCCATGTCTACTAACCAACTAAACACAATGAGAGAGGGATATTACAAGTAGATTGATGGAGGTTTCTCCTTACCGACACAGGCTGGAGATTGATACAGCCTGTGACTGACAGAAATCCACAGATACTATATTGTTAACAAATAATTAAATAAAGATTTGATTTAAAATATATATTTTTTATGACAATTTAAAACAGTTAAAGGATATTAATTATTTATTTGTTTCTCCTTCATCCCAAAGGCTGTTTTTTTTATTTTTATTTTGAATATGTGATCAGTAGCAAAGACTAGAAGCTCCTTCTGCCACTGTTTCCTTACAGACAGGCTGTGAAAGAGCTGGGTCGTGTGACAGCTGTATATTGATTAGGAAAAAGGTATTTAGATGTTCTGTTTTATTAAAATATTTATAGTGCTATCATCCATATACAGAAAGAGAAGGGATCATGTATGCAGCCCTAACTCCAAAGGAACCTCTTGGTAATTTTTGGTTCTCTGTTCTGCGCCTCAACACAACCTCAGCCCCTTTGGCACACCTGGTTAAACAAAATCACTGCAAACACAAGTGCAAAAGACACCAGACTAGAAAAGCAAACAAATATTTTACTAGAAATTCTTAAAGCAAATAAGAACCAGAATGACTTAAAAGGGTATTGTTCAATGTTAAACTCTTACACTGGGAAAATATGCAAAAAGAGCATGCAAGGCAAAGAAATAACAATTAAGTCAAACAATAATAACCCATAAGCCCTGAAAGAACCTATGACCACAGGTATAAGAAGGGAAGAGAATGACCTTTTCGTATCAAACTGCTCCCTTAAAGTCTTGATGCCATGGGCCCAGAAGTAATATAACAGTTTATGAAACACCAACTTTTGGAGGGACTTGAGTAAGAGTTCCCCTTAATGTGCACTAATGTTATGTGCAGAGTCCTTTAAGTGGGAGGACAAGAAGGTGAAGAAGTCCTTGTGGTGCAGATATCCCCTGTCTTCAGCTAGCTTAACAGGGGCCCAGGGAAATTGCTGTGCAATGCCAGCCAGCAATAAAGAATGACATTTGCAAAGTGTTTCCTTTTGGAAATGGGATAAGGGTGTCTGCATGCAGTGTCCCTGTAGTGGGCTTCTGCCCGCTCACCAGTTCTGAAGATACCGAAGCTCAAAGGAATGGGATGTCCTGGAAAAGGCCAGCAGATGACGGATGCTCGACTGGCATCCTGATGACCCAGGGATTCAACGATGCCTGTCTGTGATGGTCAACCTGTGCCCAGTGATGGAGTTGGCTGGCAGGAAGGATCTTCACTTTGTCCAGGTCATGATGTCTCCCCTCCTAGGCAAGAAGAAAGAGCTCCTACTCCTACAGCTAGTTTCCCCTGGCCACTTTGTGGACCTCTCTCCCTGGATCACTCTCCCCTCCCTTTCCGGGCACCAGGCTAGTTTTTTCTCCTCCCCTGCTTGGCATGCTGGAGGCTGTAGTCTACCCCTCAGGCTCTGCCATGAAGCCACCAGTCTTAAGGACTACATACCCCATGGTCCTTCTCTGGTCTCTCTATGATTGGTCCTCCCCTGGCCAATCAGGAACTGGCAGGGGCGGGCCAGGCTACACAGAGTCTACAGATTTACTCTCCTGCTTCTGTGCTGACTCGGTTACTCTCCTGTTTCTGGGATGGCTGGGTGGGACTTCTGCAGTGGCGGTGCTCTGAGGGGGGGGGGGGACTGCACAGCCACTCCGGTCCTTGCTGTCACTGCTCTGCATGCTGACAGGAGAAAGAGGAGCCCGAGCGCAGGGGGGAGGAGATACTGACAGCTAATCTGTCTCTCATGCAGCGGCGGGTGTACACTCTCTGCCTGCGGACCAAACAGGAGGTGGAAGGAGAGATCAGGCTAGATAGCACCTGCTACATGTAAATTAAACTGTGTATGTTTAGTATCACTTTTAGGCTGGGTTCACACTAGTGCCAATTGGATGCGGATTCCCCACATTCAATTCGCATGTCAGGAGACTGTGACCGGCTCTCAATGAAGCCCGTTCACACAGCTCTGGGGTGGCTGCGGAGCGGTTTGCAGAACAGTACTGTGCATCTTCTGGTTCATTTCAGGTCCGATTCCAGCCAAACATTCGGGCCTGATTCGTTCCTGAAACAGAGAACAGGGAAGCGCCGGACCCCTGCTGTGAGCCACTCCTCACAGCAGTGTGAACCCAACCTAAAGCTGGATATACATTATGCAATTTTTATTGTTCAATTTCCTTTAGATTTACCTTCAACTATGTAGTACAAGGGCCTGCCTGATTGCATACAATTTGAAATTGTTTAGGTTTGAGCTCATGTTATATGGTTTTGGTAAATCTAAAAGCAAAGAAGTGTGTAGACAGCTTTAGACGCAGGCATGGCAGTGATATGAGGACATTCATTTTCTGCTCCAGTAGCTGCAGAAGAGACTCCTGCCTTGCTAAGCATGCTGCTGAAGATGGTGGGGTAGCTGTAAAAGAACTTTCCAGAGGTTCAAGCCTTTGTTTGACCCTCCTCAGAGTGGCCCTATGACTCTCTTTACCACTTGACGTAGCATATCTCAAGCCTTCAAAGGCTCCAAAATCCCTTGTAAGACTTGTTAGACTTAAAAAAAATTGTTGGGTTTCTGAATTGTGAACACTGTGGCAAGGTCTTAAAAAGATCTGTTGGGTCTCTGAACTGTGAATATGTAGCTCACCAATAAAGCACAATATACTACCATATAGCAACTATCCTTCCTTACACACACTGTCAGCTCTTACTAAACTACGCCAGCACACACCAACAAATGGCAGCTGGGAACCCACCGTTTTACTGTGAGGGAGCTGGTACATTACAAAGTCCCCATTATTAGCTATTCTAACTACATTGACAACACTTAAAGATCAGTCTTTTAAAAATTGGTGGGGTACATTTCACCAGAATGCAGTGTTCTGAAATGCACGTCGTGCCTTGACAAGAATTGTGTTATATGAACCAGCCCATTCAAAATGAATGGGCTGAAATCCTCCTCAATCCATATCAATCAGGGCCAGGTTGCATTTTTCTTTCAGTAGCGTTCAGTAAAAAGTGCAGGACATTGTGCATTATGCTGTGATGCCATGTTTTTTGAAGATGCGTTGGTGTGCTATTCACAAAGAATGGCACAGCAGTGCACCAACATACATGACATGCATGAGTGCGAATGGGTCCTAATTTGTACCAAGAAAACATAGGGTTGTGAAATCTTGGTATCTCTACCTGTCACACAAACACAGACATGCACACTCCTACCTAAAGAATTTGTCATGTAGGCTTAGCACTGGATAGAAGTTTTATTCAATTTAAATAGCTTTTTGTGTGTACAAATCATCCAGTTAGATGGCTATTTAAAAAAAGATCTTTCAATAAGAATAATAAAACTGATTTCTGGATAACAGTAAAGTGATTTAAACAACCTACATTATTAATTGAAAACTGGGCTTTTGCCAGAAACACAATGTTCACAATAGAAGCATATTTAACCTGTTGTGACTCATTTATTATTTAAAAAACGGTAAAATGATTATTTATCATCAAGGTTTATATGTAGTAAAGCACAACTTGCCTTTATAAAATCTATATTACCAAACTAAGCTAGGTACTAAACAATAATTTCACAAAAATGCCCAATGAGCAATGGTATAAGCAGGTAGGTATTAAAAGAGAACTTTTAGACCCCTTTCATACTAAAGCACCGCTAAAACACAGCTAAAGCGCTGGTCGTTTTTGCGGTGCTTTAGGGGCGTTTTAGCTGCGCTTTTCGGGCACTAGCGGGGCGCTTTGTGTAAAAAAAATCCAAAAAACACCCGTTTTGCTGCGCTTTCAAATCGCTTTTAAGGCGCTTTGGAAGTGTTGCCCATTCAGGGGCATTTTTGGAGCGCTTTGTACATCGCTCCAAACCTGCCCCAAAGATGCTGCTTGCAGGACTTTTTCTAACGTCCTGCTAGCCACTGCCCGAGTATTAAAGCACTCATGCAAATGCAGTTTTCCGGTGCTTTTCAGACACTGTTTCTAGCACTAAAACACCTGAAAACTGCCGCAGTGTGAAAGGGGTCTTAATCTTGTAGACAAGGTTGCTATCTTTTATAAAAAAAAATACCAGGCAGGTTTGCAACATTATATGGAAAAAACAAGGACATAGTAATAAAGCTAAACTCAGGGGATATAATTTTTTTTCATTGGACTTTTCTTTCTTCATGTCAAATTGCAATGCAAAAAAAAAAAAAATCTACATCTACTAAAGAAATTTTACATCCACTAACATCGCCACAGACCTCTGCAAATTTCAGTGATCCCCAATGGCCAGGGGAAGGGATAACAATGTGGCACATCTAAGTGGCTCCAACAAAATTTACACAAATGGTTCTTGTAGCCACCTCAGAGACATTTACTATGCTGCCTACAGTGTATATCTACTGAAGGACTGTTGTAATTTGTATAGCAAACATATTCACCTATTAGGTGTCGGGATTGTTTGCCATTTATCAGTCTGTTTTCTGCCACTAGATGTCCTCTGTTCCTAACAGCCTGCTAGCAATGGATTTCAGACTATCCCAAAATATCTACCACATTTTAGCTCTATGGGTTGGCTACAGAAATGAGGGGCACATGTGCCAGCATGGACAGTGTGTGGCTTCAGAAGAATGTTCTGTGATACAGAGAACTTTCGGTAAGAGGGCAGCCATATGAGACTCCAGATAGACATCCAGCTGGGTTGGCCTAATCATAATTCCTGTGTCTCAGTGCCAAGGAGACAGCACAGAGAAGTTGGAGCAGATCCTACCTGTTTTACTATCTGTCTAAAACAATCACTTAGGCTGACCGACTGACTGCTGGATTGTATGTGCCACATGGTTTTCACAAGCAAGTTATCTGTGTTGCAGTGACCCCCTATTAGATTTCTAGGATTGCATTACATTACTACAACACCACATCATTTCCATATATTCAGCTATCTGTTCATCTCATTAGGAACCAGTGTGATAGACCGTGTTGCATAGTCAAAGAATGGCTGTCAGCTAAATAGAGAGGATACATATAGATAATTAATATAGTAGTGCCCTTTGGATAAATTGAACTGATTGAGAGGAAAACTTCTTTCAGGTTTAACTACACTATATTACCAAATGTATTGGAACGATTGTCTTTACACGCACATGAACTTCAATAGCATCCCAGTCTTATGCCCCGTACACACGGTCGGACATTGATCGGACATTCTGACAACAAAATCCATGGATTTTTTCCGACGGATGTTGGCTCAAACTTGTCTTGCATACACACGGTCACACAAAGTTATCAGAAAATCCGATCGTTCTGAACGTGGTGACGTAAAACATGTACGTCGGGACTATAAACGGGGCAGTAGCCAAAAGCTTTCATCTCTTTATTTATTCTGAGCATGCGTGGCACTTTGTGCGTCGGATTTTTGTACACACGATCGGAAATTCCGACAACGAATTTTTGTCGGAAAATTTTATAGCCTGCTCTCAAACTTTGTGTGTCAGAAAATCCGATGGAAAATGTGTGATGGAGCCTACACACGGTCGGAATTTCTGACAACAAGGTCCTATCACACATTTTTCGTCGGAAAATCCGACCATGTGTACGGGCATAGGTGTGCGCACAGGGTGTGCCAGGTGTGCCTGGGCACACCCTAATCATCCCGTGCTGCTTAGCTGCAGAGAAAGGGACTGGTGAATCTCTGTCCTCAGACAGGGGACTGTTTAGACACCTGATATTTCACCAAAGCCTCCCAAAGGAGGTCCTAAAAAAAACAATATTGTAAAAAAATCATAGAAAAATTCAATGGTAAGTAATAATAATAATAAAAATCAAAAAATAGACTACTGACACCAATCTCTGCCCTACTGACACTGTCCATTGCTCTACTGACACCATCCACTGCCCTACTGACACCGTGCACTGCTCTACTGACACACACTGTATGTATGTGTGTTTGAGTTTTGGGGTGCACACTCTAATACAATAGGCTGCGCACACCTATGTGTATGGGGCAATAGTCAGTAGGGTTCAATATTGAGTGGGCTCATCCTTTGCAGCTATAACAGCCTCAAATCTCCTGGGAAGGCTGACCACAAGGTTTAGGAGTGTGTCTATGGGAATGTTTGACCGTTCTTCCAGAAGCACATTTGTGAGGTCAGGCACTAATGAGGATTAGAAGGCCTGGCTCGCAGTCTCCGCTCTAATTCATCCCAAAAGTGTTCTATCGGGTTGAGGTCAGGACTCTGCACAGGCCAGTCAAGTTCCCCCACCCTAAACTCCCTCATCCATCTCTTTATGGACCTTAGAAACACCTTATTAATTGACAACTTTGTGTAAAATGAATACATGTGATAGTTAGTCAGGAACCCAGATGTATTATTAATGCCTCTTGAAAACCTGAAAGTGCTACTTGGATTTTGGGCCCCTTTATGAATTTAGGCAGCAAAGAAGTCTCACACATCTTGTATCTTAATACTCATGAAGTAGAATATTGTTTTGGGGTGTAATTGTAAATATGTATATGCTGTGTGTGATAAATGACATTTAAAAAAAAAGAAAAAATGGCATGATTTTTGTCTTTTTTCAAAACAAGTAGCAAAAATGAAACTTCAAAAACTCACCATGCCTCCCACCAAATACCCTAAAGTGTCTGTTTTTTTAAAAAAATTGTCATTTTAGGGGTGTTTGTACTGTCCTGTCATGTTAGGACCTTGGGAAATGAGATAGGCAGTCAGAACATTAGGGTTGATAAATGTCAAAAATATATACCATAGTTTGCAGACTCTAACTTTCACACAGTCTAAATAATATACACTAAGGTCTGTTTCACATGGGCTTCAGCTTTTACAGTGTGAACAGCAAGCTTTCACAAAGCATTTGCAGAGCTTTCAGCAAGCTTTGTTGAAGCTTTTAAAGTACCATTCAGTTCCATTTTGTAAATGTTAAACAAACATAGAAAGCCTACTAGCAGCTTGTTTAAAGTAAAGAATCAGCATTCCCATCTGTAACGACACCCTGACTATGAAAGGGTTTAAAGTCGTTTAGGACATTCCATACCCAAAAACAAAGGCAGCTACCGAACACTTCAATCAGCCGAACAAGGAACCCATACAAATAATCCACCCCAAAAACGAGACAAGATGCTCTGTCTTCAGGGCCCAGCAGGAATCAACTCATTTATTAAAACACATGGTCACAACAGATAAAATAACTCAGAGACTCTTTCCCCCCCACCCTTGGAAAAGAAGGCGGGTTAAACTGTCCAATGACAATGGACACACAGGTCAGGTGTGTTTAAAGTCTCATCAGTACACAGTGTTAGCAGGGAGAGCTGTTGGAAGAATCCCCCCTCCCTCCAATGCAATACACATCCTGTGATCCAAGGCAGACAAACACAAACCCTCCAATGCAATTGGCAGGAGACTAACACAGGAGGAGACCCCAGACGGGTTGACTCTGAAGTTAGTCAGTAGTTCCAGTCCTCTAATGCTGGTATCCACACCATACCCCAAACAAATTGTTCCAAATAGATCATTACTTACCCAGCCAACCTCTGCCTCTCTCGGAGAACACGCCCACCGCTGGGGAGAGGCCTGGCCCTTCTCCCTATAGTCTTTTCAGCCGCTGGAGAGAAGACAGGGTGACTGGGCTCACGCCATCATGCTGTTGGGGATCTGGGCATGGATAGTCACTGGGTTGGCTTCAGCGGGGCCTATCAGGGCGTAAGCAGAAATGAGGGGGGCCAAATCATTCCCCAGTAGTACATCCGCTGGCAAATCCTTCATCATCCCCCCTTCCCGTGTCCCGAACCAACCCCTCAATCCAGGTGAACACGGGCAACGGGTAGCCAGAAAATGGTGCCTCCCGCTACCCTTACGACTACAGTGCCCCCGGTGTGTTGGCTCTCTGGGATGAGGTTCTTCCGTAGTAAGGTCATGGTGGCGCCAGTATCACGTAGGCCATTGGCTACCTTTCCATTAACCCGGACGGTCTGCCTGTGTTGCTGCCGGTTGTCCTGGTTAGCTGCTTGTACTAGATCAGCCTCGTGCAGGACACCCCAACGTTCTTCCTCCTCAATGCAGTGAGCCGCAGGCATGGATGTGCGGGGATTCCCCCCTGCTGGCTTCCTCCACGAGTGGGACTGCCTGGCTGGTTTCAACGGACAGTCTGTCTTTTTGTGCCCTAGCTGTTTACACCCGAAACACCTGAGGGGTTGTGAGTATTCCTGGGACTTGAACCTGGGCTGCCGAAAAAAAGTGGCCACTGGAGGTGGTGCTGTAGGGCGGTACAACTGTGGTTTGTAGGCACCAGCTGAAGGGGGTGCCGCTAATCGATAATCCACCCGAGCTGTTGTCTTGACCACAGGGTTATCCAGTTTATGGGTGTCTGTGTATTCGTCCGCCAGGCGAGCTGCTTCAGGCAAGATGAAAGGTTTTCGGTTCCCGGACCCACTCTCTGACTTCCGGGGACAGCTTGTCAAAGAAGTGCTCCAGCAGGAACAGCTGCAGCACCTCTTCCCCGGATACTGCTTGGCATCCAGCGACCCAGTGGGATGCCGTGCGGTGTAGGCGGCATGCCCACTCGGTATATGAGTCTCTAGTCCGCTTGCTCGTCTCTCTGAACCGCCTCCGGTATGCCTCCGGTGTGACGGCATACCTGGCCAAAAGTGCTTCTTTTACCAGCCCATAGTTCATAATATCCTCGTTTGGGATGGCCCTAAATGCTTCACTGGCCCGGCCGGACAATTTCCCAGACAAAATGGTAACCCATTCCTCTGTGGGCACCCGGTGTAGGGCACATTGCCGTTCAAAATCTGCAAGGTACCCATCAATCTCCCCTTCTGCTTCAATGAAGTTTTTAAAAGCAGCAAAATGTACCTTTCTCCTTTCAGTTGGTGCTGTTGTGACTCCCGCTGCTGCAGCACCTCTTTGCTGTAGCCAATTTGCATCAACAGCCGCTATAACTCGGTCTATGATCTCCGATGTAGGGTTAGGGCCATAATGTGCCAGTCTTATGTTAACAGCCCGATCAAAACTTGCCTCTTCGGGTGTCCTGTCTGTTACGCTGGGCCTTTCGATTATGTTGGGTCTTTCAGCTCTATCCATTTTGACTAGTTCTGCGATAATGTCCCTCTTCTTACGGTTGTTGGCCGGTCGGTCCCGGTTCTCCAGTAAGTCCTTGAGGGTAGAGAGCTTTAGCCGTCCATACTGTGCTTCCATTGTCCTGTGTCCTCTTGTAGCTGTCCTTCTGGGCTGTGGGAATGATCCCGCTGCTAGCCACCAGTGTAACGACGCCCCAAGTATGAAAGGGGTTAAAGTCGTTTAGGACTTTCCATGCCCAAAAACAAAGGCAGCTACCGAACACTTCAATCAGCCGAACAAGGAACCCATACAAATAATCCACCCCAAAAACGAAACAAGATGCTCTGTCTTCAGGGCCAAGCAGGAAACAACTCATTTATTATAACACATGGTCACAACAGATAAAATAACTCAGAGACTCTTTCCCCCCCACCCTTGGAAGAGAGGGCGGGTTAAACTGTCCAATGACAATGGACACACAGGTCAGGTGTGTTTAACGTCTCATCAATACACAGTGTTAGCAGGGAGAGCTGTTGGAAGAATCCCCCCTCCCTCCAATGCAATACACATCCTGTGATCCAAGGCAGACAAACACAAACCCTCCAATGCAATACACATCCTGTGATCAAAGACAGACAAACACAAACCCTCCAATGCAATACACATCCTGTGATCCAAGGCAGACAAACATAATAGAACATTGGTTTGCAGGAGGCTGGCATTCAGTCCCCTTCAAAAGCCTCTTTTCCGGCTAGGTCTGTCACACCATCCATGTATAACATTTTACCTGCGGTAATCGCCGTTGAACGCACACAAAGTGTGTCTAGCAGCAATCACCATAGGTAATTGCTGGCTGTGCAGAGAGCTGCGAATAGCTGCGGTCGCTCGCGACCAGTCATTATAGTGAATGGGGCCAGCTGCCACACCTAGCGGCTCAGAGCAACGGCAGGAATCAGATTCCTGCTTCTACATTTCGCACAGGCCTAAATCACCAGTGTTAATGTAGCCTAATGCCCCATACACATGATCGGATTTTCCAACGGGAAATGTTGGATGTCAGGCTGTTGGCGGAAAATCCGATCATTTGTATGCTCCATCGGACAATTGTTGTCAGACTTTCCACCAACAAGTGTTGGCTAGCATGTCTTCAAATTTTCCACCAACAAATGTGTGTTGTCTGATTTTCCGATTGTGTGTACACAAGTCCGTCGGACAAAAGTCCAAAGTACAAACACATATGCTCGGAAGCAAAAGCGGTCGGTCTTGTAAACTAAAGTTTGTAATGGAGAATTAACATTTGTGACGTGGCAAATGAAATCTCCAAATGCAGCACACAATTCTCTTCTTCTTTAATGGGATAATAATGAAGCTGCTTTGCTGGTGATACTGATGGAGTTATTGCAAATTAATTTTCAAAGGCTTTTTTTTTCTAGTGATATCAAGAATAATATTATTATGGTTTTTTTTTATGTGTGCAAGTTACCACAACACTATTATCCCGTAGTTTTTAAGATCAAAGATACAGCTATGTTGGTGTCCCTTGTCAATTTTACATTGGATTTTTTTAAATGTAACTGCCTACTCCTAAACTGTCATTTGAAGTAAAACACATAGCCAAGTATTATTCTACACAATTTTTTTATTGTGCAAAAAAAAAAAAAAAATAGACATGCTATCTGAATAGAACTTAACCAAAAAGTGCATTCTATGCATCCAAAAATATAGAAAATATATCAAATCAAATTATTATTCAACCAAAAAAATAATGTCAAAGCAATAACTCCAAGGCCAATAATAAATGATGTTGTGACGAAACGGCCGTAGGGTCACAACGTGAACTCGCTTCGCGCATGCGCGATTTTAATTTAAACGGCGGTGAAGTTTTTCTGTCTCGCTGGTCGTGACAGTCTCACTGCTGGTGCCTATAGGCATCTTCCTGCATACATCACTTTATCTTGTGCACGTATATTTGATGTATTGCAGTGCATCTGTCATTTTTATGCACTTTATTTGTAATTTACATGCACTTTATGTACGAACTGGTGCAATGTATTTTTATTTTTAATTTAATTTTTATTAAAACGTCCCTGGTTATCTGCACTACTGGAGTCCCCTTCTCTCTTTTTATGGTTTTTCCTTGTTTGGACACTGGCCATATGGTCCTTCCTGGAACCATTCCATCTTCCCTGGGTATCATTTACTGCTGATGGGAAGTTAATGCGGAGAGCGATCAACAGGACATCGATTGCGGTTTCGACAGGATACCAACGTTGATCTACTAAGCCTGTTTTGACCCCCCTGAATAAGGGCGGTCGCAGGCTTTCTGGTAAGCCTTTATTGCTCTCTGGTGGTGGATGTCACTGTTGATCACATCGCTGGATTGATTTTGCACCAATATATCTTTGGACTTTTTTCACCTAGTTTGGACTTATTTTTCCCCCCTTTTTTTTCACCATTCTCTTTTTCACCATTCCTCTATTACAATGAACTGTTATAGATGAATATTTACACATTGATGGTTTCTCAATATTATGGATTGTTTATAGTACCTACATTATCACTTTATTGTTGCTATTTATTTTTTGGTAATATTTATTTTTACTATTATTCACTTTGCTCTTGTCCAGCGCTGCACTGATTATTATCTAATAATAAATAACACGCTATCTCCTCCGATTCCGCAACATGTCTGGTTGACGAATGGCCGCTCAGAAACGAACTGAAAAACGCGAACTGAAAAGCGCTCAATGAAAAACGCAAAAAGAAAAGCGTGAATCAACACTCACCAAACTTCTACTAACACAAAATTAGCAGAAGGAGCCTAAAGGGTGGCGCTAATAAGCTGAAAAAACACGTAGTACGTCACTACGTTCATAATTGTTTGGCCAACATTTGTGTGACCGTGTGTATGCAAGACAAGTTTGAGCCAACACCCTTCGGACAAAATTCCACGGTTTTGTTGTCGGAAAGAGCGATCGTGTGTACGAGGCATTAGACTTACATAATTACTCCAACCTTTTTCAATCAGCACTTTTCAATCAATTAAGACACCTTTCACACTGGGGTCGCCCGTGCTTTACTGCTGTTGAAGAGCGTGGTTAAAAACGCCCCTGTTGCGGCGCTTCGGAAGCGCTGCCCATTCATTGCAATGGGCAGGGGCAGTTTGGGAGCACTGTATACAGCGCTCCCAAACTCCCCAAAGATGCTGCTTGCAGGCAGTGTTGCCAACCTACCAGATTGAAATTTACTGACACAACACCCAAAATATACTGGCACAGCCAAGTTTTTACTGGCATTTACAAATACAATATGCAATCAGCAATATAATTTAACCACTTGCTTACTGGGCACTTAAACCCCCCTCCTGCCCAGACCAATTTTCAGCTTTCAGCGCTGTCGCGTTTTGAATGACAATTGCGCGGTCATACAACACTGTACCCAAATGAAATTTTTATCATTTTTTTTCCACAAATAGAGCTTTCTTTTGGTGGTATTTAATCAGAGCTGGGATTTTTATTTTTTGCTAAACAAACAAAAAAAGATGGAAAATTTTGAAAAAAAAAAAAAAAAAATCATGTTTCATAGTTTGTTATAAAATTTTGCAAACAGGTCATTTTTCTCCTTCATTGATATGCGCTGATGAGGCGGCACCGGTGGGCACTGATAGGCTGCACTGATGGGCACGGATAGGCTCAGTTAAGGCGGCACCAATAGGCACAGTTAAGGCGGCACTGATAGGCACAGATAAGGTGGCACTGATGGGGACAGATAAGGCGGTACTGATGGGCACAGATAAGGCAGCACTGATGGCCACTGATGGGCGCTGATGGGTGGCACTGATGGGTGGCATGGATAGGTGGCACTGATGGGCACTGATAGGTACCACTAATGGGGGGCACTGATGGGTGGCACTGATGGGCAGTGATGGGCGGCACTGATGAGCACTTATGGGCACTGGTAGGTGACACTGATGGGCACTAATAGGTGGCACTGATGTGCAGCACTGTTGTTGTGGCACTGATTGTGGGCGCTGATGGGTGGCACTGCGGGCGCTGATGGGTGGCACTGTGGGCACTGATAGGTGGCACTGTGGGCACTGATGGGTGACACTGGGTGACGCTGGTGGGCACTGGTAGGCGGCACTGCTGCCTATTGCTAGGTGTCACTGGCAGGGGGCACAGATGATCGCCGTGATCGGGACTGATGTCCCTCTCACGGCCGCCGGTGATCAGGTTTTTTTACCTCCTTACACTGTCAGCGCGAGGAGAAAAAATAGCTGATTACCGGCTCTGTTTACATCACATGATCAGCTGTCATTGGTTGACAGCTGATCATGTGGTAAGGGGTCGGGACCGACCCCTACTCCAATCTGTGATCAGGCGAGTCTCATAAACTCGCTGATCACCAAGCGTGCCGCGCGTGCCCTGCAGGGGGCGCGCAGGCCGCTCGTGCACGGGATGACGTCAATAGATGTAGACCCGGCAAAGCAGGTCTGCGATGTTGCCGTCATTCGGCAATAGCGCGGATCTAAAGACGTTAAGGTAGATAATAAAGCAAAAAACATATTTCTTATTTTATTTTTGATATAGTAAGTAAGTGGCTCAGGGACAGGACTCAGGAGGGCAAGAAATTAGAATGGGCGCACACACACATAAAATTTACTCTCACAGTGACACTGACAGCAGTATGCAGCAGCACAGATGATGATGACACCTCACTGACACATCACGTCCCCTCCTGAGTCACAGTGATAGTCTCTCTCCAAGCCTAGCGGTCCCTCCAGTCCACTCCAGTCTAAACAGCACTGACGGTCCCAGCCTGCCTTGCTCCCATACCGCAGACCCGCACACGAGGCTCGGGCCGCTCTGCTTGGCTCCATTGCACCATGACATCACACGACATGCTCAGGCACCGCCTCCGCCAGAGCCGCCCGATCACACTGTAGCAAGCACTCGGTTGGTTTCAGCCAGCTCCGGACCAAGCCGAGCGTCACAGCCATATTTTTTACTGGCAACCTTTTACTTTTTTTGGAATTTACTGGCAGGAGAAAATTGCCTGTTTTTTACTGGCTACCAGTAAAAATACTGACGGTTGGCAACACTGCTTGCAGGACTTTTTCTAACCTCCTGCAAGCGCACCACCCTGGTGTGAAAGCACTTGGGCTTTCACATTCGGGCGGCATAGGAGACAGTTTTCAAGCGCTTTGCAGCCACTATTTCTAGCGCTAAAACGCCTGAAAACTGCCTCAGTGTGAAAGGGCTCTAACTCTTTTCAACCAAATACTAACAAGGTGGCAAATCTCAATGTAGTATCTGGTCATCAGTTATAGGTTTTCAAGGATTTGCTGCGTTTCCGATATGTAAACATATGCCTTTGTTAATTTTGGTGCTGATGATTGAGAAAAGAACAAAATCCTATTAGCGTTTTTTGTATTTGCATGAAATAGTAGTGTGCTTCAGCAGCTTAATTGCAAATCTCAGTGTTTATTGTTTATGATATACTGTACAGTCACGTGCTGCTGCAATTGATATTTTGCTGCCAATAAATGCAAAGGCTTGCCCTGTGATAAACAGAAATGAGTACAGATAGAGGAGAAAAGGGCAGTTAAAAGTTAACAGCAGAACTCTTGTGATTGTGTGTCTGGTTTCTTACCAGCTGGTGTCTGCACACATTTTTTTTCAGCTTGTGTACTGCTGTTTTCAAAATACCCCTGGTGACTTTACAACCTGTTTCTCAAAACACAGCAATATGGTGTGTTTTCTGTTCATATAGCACAGATTAGGTGGCATCAAAGTTAGAGTAAAAGAAAAAAAAATCAGTAAATAACATGTACACACATTATTTATCAATTTCCTCCAGAATATACAGAGGGAACACAAAACCTGAAAATACACAAAGAGCGTGTACTGTCTGAGACCACACACAGACCATACACATCCTAAATCCACATGTAGCACCTCCGAAATGGCCCACTGATTTTGTCCTAGGTTCTTTTCCCACACTAGTATATGCCAAGCCCCCAGTGACAGTCACACTTCTGGTTCACTGAGCAGTCTAGGCAGGGCAGCCATCAGAAATTTTGGGGCCCCTTACATAGCTTTAGGACTGGGCCCCCTGGGCCTGACCACCAGCATTCCCCAGTGTCAACCCACTGGTCATCCCGCCGAATCCGCTGTGAATGGAGAGTAATACAATTCACAGCTTACCAAAACTCAGATGTGGTGGCTGCATTCGTTTTTTTTTTTTAGACTCTGGTAATCTGGTCAGTAACACACCTCCTGTATTAGAGTGCCTCCCACTCTGGATGAAGGAGCAACAGAGACACCTTTGGACAGCAGTCTGGGGGGCAGGGAGGTGGGAGGTGTTAGATGTACTAGTAGATTTAGGTAAACTAAACAAATTGTAGCCATTCTCCAGCTCACACGTTATAATCCATTACAGCAAACAATTTTTTTTTCCTTTTGGGATAAAGTCTTTTATGAATAAATGGAAACTGATCATTGTAAGCTCGTCTGCCAGTGTTAAATGGTTTGTCTCCAAGACAGCTCGGTCTATTGAAAAACAACAAACTTACTAGCAGGATCACCAGGTAAAAATAAAAGAAAGAAAACCTAAAAAAGAAAACGAATGCAGCCACTGCCTTTAATAATTTGTAAGCTGCAATATCATAAATGTTTGCTTTCGGGTTTAATACCACTTTAAGTGGATTCAATTAATAAAGTCATCTGTTATACATCTATGGGTAGATGATGGGAGTTAAACAGACTGGGGTAAAGCTATTTCCAGTGCTGGCAGGGAGAGGGAGGAGGGGCCGGGAGAGAAAGAACCAAGTTAGGAGCCAGTGCAGCAGGCGGCACCAATGGGAGTCGGGACTAGTGTAGGGGGAGGAAAAGAGCAAAGGGGAGGTGCCAACGTGGAGCCCAACGTCCTGAAGGACTGGGCCCCTCAGGACGATCGTGCCCCTTACACTTGTATGGGCTATACCCCCTCTGATGGCAGCCCTGAGTCTAGGGGTATCTTTTTTATGCTTTATTGTAAGTTGAACTTGGATACGGTGAAGGGAGGCTGTACAATACTCTGGTAACACAATGTGAAAATACGAGGACACTTCTCACTTTCTCAAACTTCTTAATACAGCACCTCCAGCAGCAACTAAAACCCCTCAATCAGTTCCAGCAAGATCCAGTAGAATAGGCTCCCCAGCTTTAACACATCTGGGACCACGATGATCTCTAGAACAGTCTCTGCTGAGTCTGGCTGAGCTTGGACCTTGATGAGCGCTTATGAAACTTCAGCTGTACTGCCCAGAAGGGCAGCAGCTCTTCAGTCTGAGAATTTCTCCTCCTGGAAAGAACCCTTCTGCTCCAGACCTCAGACTATGCACACCCCAGCCTCCTACTGAGCTTCCTCCTCCAGGGATTGGCTGAATAAATATTCAGACTGTGGGTCTGCCCTTTCCAGCCTACTACATTCTAGAATTTACTAGGAGGCAGAGGGAAGCAGTTGAGCCTGCAACTAGTAAAAACTAGAACAGCCCAAAATAATCACAGACTGCTCCACTGACTGCAGAGAAGCCCAAGAAACATTTACCTGACATTTCCAAAAACCTATCTAGGAGGGTGCTACATCCACCCCCCACCAAAAATAGGCCCTGTCCTCATGGGCCAAAGCAACCCCTCTCCCCCCCAAAAAATCTCTAATTGCTAAGAGCGGAGTATCCCATAGCAATAAGGGAGGGGAAAAGGGAAATAACAAAATAACCGGTTATATTTGGAAATCCACATAGAAGAAAACACTTTATTGAACATGTAACATTTGATATAAATAATGCTGTACAGCAGAGAGAGAGACTGGGGCCAGGCTAAGTAGGTAGTCAGCTGTACCAGCCCAAGTGTCTCTGTGAAGAACTCTGTACTCCAGTCAACAGCAAAGGATGTGGGTGATAGATTGCTGGGCTCGAACAGCAGCTGCCATACCCATCTCAGAAAAGACATACTCTGATGCCCAAATGGTAAATAGCCTGCCAACTTGGTATACCTGGCCACGCATAGGGTGTACTTCTTCTGTGGAACACACATCACAACTCCGCCCCTCTCCTTGGGACACGCTGGGATCTTTTCTTCTGTACCACAACTTAACTCCTTCTTTCCCACTCAAAAATACACATGCGACTGGCAGCAATTCTCACTGTAGAGCAGGCACTCTGTACTGTGGTAGCTATCAGCAGTTTTCCTCTCTTGTGCCAGTATGCACTTATCAGTCCACATTAACAGCTTCAGTCTTTCCAACAGTCACCAGTAGGGATAAGCCGAACACCCCCCCCCCCCGGTTCGGTTCGCATCAGAGCCTGCGAACGGACCGAAAATTCGCATGAACGTTAGAACCCCATTGAAGTCTATGGGACTCGAACGTTCGAAATCAAAAGTGCTAATTTTAAAGGCTAATTTCCATGGTATTGTCCTAAAAAGGGTTTGGGGACCCGGGTCCTGCCCCAGGGGACATGTATCAATGCAAAAAAAAGTTTTAAAATGGCTGTTTTTTTCGGGAGCAGTGATTTTAATGATGCTTAAAGTGGAGTTCCACACAAAAATGGAACTTCCGCTTTTCGAAACCCTCCCCCCTCCGGTGTCACATTTGGCACCTTTCAGGGGGGAGGGGGGTGCAGATACCGTCCCCAGCGCGCTGTCTCCTGGGAAACACACAGCTCCCAGGAGAGAGCGGGGACCACTTACGATGCGCAGCGCGACTCACGCATGCGCAGTAGGGAACCAGGAAGTGAAGCCGCAACGCTTCACTTCCTGATTCCCTCACCTAGGATGGCGGTGGCAGCTGGCGAGAACCGAGCGGGTTCTTGGCGTCCCCTGCCAACATCGCTGGACCCTGGGACAGGTAAGTGGCCATGTATTAAAAGTCAGCAACTGCAGTATTTGTAGCTGCTGGCTTTTAATATTTTTTTTTTTTGGCAGTGTGGGTGGACCCCCGCTTTAAAGTGAAAGAAAAAAAAGTGAAATATTCCTTTAAATATCGTACCTGGGGGGTGTCTATAGTATGCCTGTAAAGTGGCACGTGTTTCCCGTGCTTAGAACAGTCCCTGCACAAAATGACATTTTTAAAGGAATAAAAGTCATTTAAAACTGCTTACGGCTTTAATGTAATGTCCGGTCCCGGCAATATGGATAAAAATCAGTGAGACAAACGGCATGGGTACCCCCCCCCCAGTCCATTACCAGGCCCTTTGGGTCTTGTATGGATATTAAGGGGAACCCCGCACCCAAATAAAAAAAAGGAAAGGCGTGGGGCCCCCAGGCCCTCTGAACAGCAGTATACAGGCGGTGCAAACAAGACAGGGACTGTAGGTTTGTTGTTAAGTAGAATCTGTTTGTAATTTTGAACTGCCAAAAAAATCTATTTTTAAGCTTTTTGGAAAACATAGGGAAGGGTTATCACCCCTGTGACATTTGTTTTGCTGTCTGTGCACCTCTTCAGAAGATTTTACCTAACTTTCTGTCCCAATGACAAATGTTTTTTGACAATTTGGGGTTTTTAGTGAAACAAGGATTGGTGATAAAGCGTCAGTGGAAAGGAGACACGTTTTTCCCATATTAACTCTTACAGGAGAGAATTTCCCTTCCTAGAGGTAGATTTCATCTCACTTCCTGTTGCCTCCTTCTGTTTGCAAGTAGGAGTCATTTGTAAGTTGGATGTTTGAAAGTAGGGGCCTGCCCTATATACTCTGCAGAAATTAGGGCCTTAGGTGTTGGTGTTGCCACAACACTGTAAGTCCTCACAGTTACTCTTGGTGGGCGCAGAAACGGGCCCTGCTGTGAAATATTAGATCAAGAATTGTAATTACATGCACCTATTGAACAGGGGCGGAAAAATTGGGCCTTTGGTGATGGTGGTGCTGGTGCCACAACACTATAAGTCCTCACAGTTACTCTTGGTGGGTGCAGAAACAGGTCCTGCTGTGAAATATTAGATCAAGAATTGTAATTACATGTCCCTGTTGAACAGGGGCAGAAAAATTGGGCCTTAGGCACTGTTGCTACAACACTGCAACCCCTCACAGATACTCTAATTGGAGCGCAGGAATGAGCCCTCCTGCAAAATATTGCATCAAAAATTGTAATTACACGCAATTGTTAAACAGGGGCTGAAAAAAATTGGGCCTTAGGCACTGGTGCTGGTGCCACAACACTGCAACCCCTCACAAAAACTCTAGTTGAGTGCAGCAATGAACCCTCCTTGCAAAATATTGCATCAAAAATTGTAATTACACGCCCCAGTTAAACAGGGGCTGAAAAATTGGGCCTTAGCCACTGGTGGCGGCACCCAGAACCAAAAATATTGTTACAAGCTATCAGCATGATCATTGAGGAGGAAGAGGATAGTCACTCAGCATAACAGGATAGTCACTCAGCATCAGCATAGGCAGTCTTGAAGGGATCTGCCTGTGGTATTAATAGGAGCAGAACAACAGCAATTGTCTTCAGGTAGCTTTAGGTGCACACTGTGCAGAGGACGCACTACACTAACTGTAAATACTGTAGCTGCCTGCCTGTGGTATTAATAGGATCAGAAGAACACCACTAATTTTCTTCAGGTAGCTTTAGGTACACACTGTGCAGGACACTGTGCAGGGGACACACTACACTCAATTTTAAATACTGCAGCTGCCTGCGGTACTGTACTAATAGGATCAGAAGAACACCACCAATTTTCTTCAGGTAGCTTTAGGTGCACACTGTGCAGAGGACGCACTACACTAAATTATAAATACTGCAGCTGCCTGCGGTACTGTACTAATAGGATCAGAAGAACACCACCAATTTTCTTCAGGTAGCTTTAGATGCACACTGTGCAGAGGACGCACTACACTAACTTGTAAATACTGCAGCTGCCTGCGGTACTGTACTAATAGGATCAGAAGAATACCACTCATTTTCTTTAGGTAGTTTTAGGTGCACGCTGTGCTGAGGACGCACTACACTAACTTGTAAATACTACAGCTGCCTGTGGTACTGTACAAATAGGATCAGAAGAACACCACTAATTTTCTTCAGGTAGTTTTAGGTGCACACTGTGCAGAGAAAGCACTACACTAACATGTAAATACTGCAGCTGCCTGCAGTACTGTACTAATAGGATCAGAAGAAGACCACTAATTTTCTTCAGGTAGCTTTAGGTGCACACTGTGCAGGGGATGCACTACACTAACTTGTAAATACTACAGCTGCCTGCGGTACTGTACTAATAGGATCAGAAGAACACTAATTTTCTTAGGTAGTGTCAGACTTTTACTTACCAGACTGATGAGTCCGCTTGGGCAGACGGTAGACTCCCTTACTTATCCGACTCACGGCCCCTGGTAGAGCAGACAGGAGGCACGAGAGTGCGGAATGGTATGAGAGCCTGCTGAAGAGATCCAGGTACAGGATGAGAGATGATCTTCAGACAACAGGTCAGTAGTCCGTAACACTGGTAACAGGTGCTGCGCAGGAGCAAGACAGGCAGATCGGGACACAAGCAGGGTTCGGCAACAGACTGGCAGCAAGGTACAATAGGAGCAGGCAGAAGCGGAGTCAAACAGGCCAAGGTCAGGTACAGGCAGCAAACAGGAGAATCAAAGGGCAATCCGGGTCGTCAGGAGATCAGGTAAACAGGAAGACAAGATAGGAAACAGGAACTATGGCACAGGAAGCTGATGATCAGGCAGCATTGAACAGAGTGCCTGACAAACTTAAATAGGCTGGCTTGCTCACAGGCACGCCCTCTGGTGGCCAATCCCATGACCAGCAAGGTGAGCTCTCTGACAGTGCCCCCTCCCTAAGGGCAGCCTCCGGATACCCAGCCGGGCCAACTTGAAGGCATGAACATTTCTGAAAGTCTGTAAAAGTTCCGGGGCATGTAAATTGTTTTCTGGTTCCCAGGAATTGTCCTCCGGACCATAGCCCTTCCATTTACTAAGATACTGAATTCCATTCCTCCTTTTCCTACAGTCAAGGATTGCCTCTACCTCGAATTCCTCTTCGTTGTCAATTATGACAGGTTTGGGTGGGCCGACAGTGCGACCAGCAAAAGGATTAGAGGTAGCAGGTTTCAGCAGCGTCACATGGAAGACCGGTTGTACTTTTAGAGAGTCTGGCAAATCAAGTTCATAAGTCACATCATTTATTTTCCTCTTCACTGGGAATGGACCCATAAACTTAGGGCCTAATTTCCTAGAGGGACAAGACATTTTCAGGTTAGTTGTGGACAACCACACTTGGTTGCCGGGCTCCAAGATCAATTCTCCACGCCTCTTCTTATCAAACATTCTTTTATTGTAATCCTGGGATTTGGCCATAGTCTCTTGTAGGATCTTATTGTTGGTGGAAAAGAAATTCATAGTCTCTGAGACGGCCGGAACGGAGCATTCAGGTACTGAGATTGGTAGAAAAGATGGATGGAACCCGTAATTAGCGTAAAATGGGGTTTGATTGATGGCAGAGTGCAAGGAGTTGTTATAGGAGAATTCTGCAACGGGTAATAAGGAAACCCAGTCATCCTGAGAGAAGGCAGAGAAGCACCTGAGGTATTGCTCCAAGGTCTGGTTGGTTCTCTCAGTTTGCCCGTTCGTCTGGGGATGATAGGCGGATGAAAAGGCCAATTCAATTTCGAGGGAACCACAGAGGGCCTTCCAGAACCTTGAAGTGAATTGAACACCCCGATCGGACACAATGCTTGCTGGGACTCCATGTAACCTAACCACTTCTTTGACAAAAATCTTTGCCGTATCCATAGCCGAAGGTGTACCCTTCATGGGGAGGAAATGTGCCATCTTCGACAGCCTGTCTACCACAACAAAAATAGTAGAGAAACCCTCGGAGGGGGGCAATTCCACGATGAAGTCTATTGATATCATCTTCCATGGCCTCTCTGGAACAGGTAAGGGTTTTAATAATCCCCAGGCCTTTGTCCTGGTGTTCTTACTCCGAGCAAAAGTGTTGCATGAATCCACAAAATTTTTACAGTCACAGGCTAATTGAGGCCACCAGAAGGTGCGCTGTACCAGCTCAGTGGTTTTCAGGACACCGAAATGTCCGGCCAACTTATGATCATGACATAGTTCCATCACAGTCACCCTTAGCTTCTCGGGAACCACAATCTTGTCTCTTCTCCAAAACAGGCCATATCTCCAATCTGTTTTGGGGTACGTAAGCATTCCCACCGAGGCCTGTCTTATCCGTGAAACAAGGTCCCCTTGGAGGAGCAGGAAGTTCCCTGAAGGAAGAATCGTATCGGGAGATACGGTCTTCTCTGAATCAAAAAACATGCGGGAAAGAGCATCTGACTTTATATTCTTGGAACCGGGCCTGTAAGTTATGTGAAACTGGAATCGTGAGAAAAAAAGTGCCCATCTGGCCTGACGAGGTCTTAATCTTTTGGCTGTTCTCAGGTATTCCAGATTCTTGTGGTCGGTGTAGACCAGAATAGAATGTGCAGCACCCTCCAATAGGTAACGCCATTCCTCCAGAGCCGCCTTGATGGCCAGAAGTTCTCGATCCCCCACATCATAATTTCTTTCCGAAATTGAAAGTTTGCGTGAAAAGAACGCTACTGGATAGAGGAGGGCCTTGGCGCCCTGTCGTTGAGAGAGCACCGCTCCCATTGCGATCTCCGAAGCGTCGACCTCCAAGACAAATGGTAGGACAGGGTTAGGGTGTTTCAAAATGGTGGCTGAAGTAAATAGCTTTTTGAGTCTTTCGAAAGCCAACTGGGCTTTGTCAGTCCAAGAGAATCGGGTTCCCTGTTTGGTCAATTCGGTGATTGGAGCGATGATTGCAGAAAAACCTTTAATAAGCTTCCGGTAAAAATTGGCAAAGCCAATGAAGCGTTGTACCCCTTTTTTATCTATCGGAGTGGGCCAATCCAGAATAGCAGACACCTTTTGGGGGTCCATCCTAATACCCTCCACTGAAATGACTAGGCCCAAGAACTGAATGCATTGACGTTCAAACTCGCATTTCTCGAGTTTTGCATAGAGGCCGTGTTGTCTAAGCCGGGTTAGGACATTGCAGACATGTCTACGGTGATCGGTTAGTGAAGAGGAGAAGATCAAGATGTCGTCAAGGTATACTATTACATACAGATCCAGGTAATCACGGAAAATATCGTTGACGAAATGTTGGAAGGCTGCGGGAGCGTTGCATAATCCAAATGGCATGACACGGTACTCGAAGTGCCCGAATCGAGTACGGAAGGCCGTCTTCCATTCGTCCCCTTTTCTGATACGGATCAAGTTATAAGCTCCGCGGAGATCTAGTTTCTTGAATATGACTGCGGTTCCTAATCTTTGAAAAAGTTCAGGTACTAAAGGCAAGGGATAACGGTTCTTAATGGCATCCAGACGCAGAAGCTCCTGATGGTGGGTACCCATGGTGGCCAGCAAGGGGACGGTCTCTTGAGTGACCGGGCCTGAACTAAGGATGGATCCATCCGCTAGATGGACAGCAAGCCCCTGAGCCTTAGGTTGAAGCGGAATACGATGGTTGGCAGCAAAGGTCAAATCGATAAAACAGCTGCATGTGCCGGAATCAATAATTACTGACACTGGTATACTCCCTCCTGGAAGCTGCAGAGTAAAGGAAAGAGCGAGATGAGAACCAAGTTTAGGTAACACAGATGCACACATTGAAGAGTCAGAACGACACTTACGCATCTTGTTGGGGCAGGCTCTCACGTAGTGCCCGGATTCACCGCAGTATAGGCACAGGTTTTGGGTTCGTCTGCGCATCTTTTCCTCTGGAGTAAGCGTAGGCCGGAGCAGACTGAGTTGCATGGGTTCAGGGGGTTCTGGAGTCGAGACAGATGAAGCCGGAGGAAACTGACTGATCGGACTGGGAACCTTGGGTAACATCCAGGTGGGACGAAAGTGGCTGGTAGAACTTTCTGACCGACGCTCTCTTAGGCGACGGTCAATCTGGATGGAGAGATTGATGAGGTCTTTCAGAGACTGAGGTACCCCCACTCGAGCCAACTCGTCCTTGAGTGGGTCAGATAGCCCCATTCTGAACTGATGACGCAGGGCAGCGTCGTTCCAGTCCGTATCGGCGCTCCAACGTCTGAAGTCGACTGCATAATCTTCGGCCGCTCTGCGACCCTGTTGCAGAGAGTGCAGTGCAGCTTCAGCAGTCGCTGTCCGTTGGGGATCTTCATATAATTGGGACATGGTCCTGAAGAAATCGTCTAGGCTATCTAGGGAGATAGATTTTTGCTCCAGAAGGCGGTGAGCCCAGGTTTGTGGCTCACCTGTCAGCAGGGAAATAACAAAGCCTACTTTGGTCGCTTCCAGTGAAAACGTGCGGGGTTGCAGAGCAAAGTAGAGTTCGCAGGAATTGTGGAAGGCACGATACTTGCTGCGTTCCCTGGCAAATTTCTCGGGAGTGGGTACTCTGGGCTCTGGAGGAAGCATTACTACGGAGGGTGCAGATTGGAATCCAGCAGAAGACGCCCCCTGGGTTGGAAGAGGAAGATAAGGCCTGGACTTGTTCCTCCAATCTTGAGTAACCTTCCTGAAGGCTTTTCACGGCCTGGGTAAGTCCTGCCAGGTGTCTACATAGTTCATCCATGGGGGAGGCCCCCTGCCCAGACTCTGTCCAGGGCTGCCTGATACTGTCAGACTTTTACTTACCAGACTGATGAGTCCGCTTGGGCAGAGGGTAGACTCCCTTACTTATCCGACTCACGGCCCCTGGTAGAGCAGACAGGAGGCACGAGAGTGCGGAATGGTATGAGAGCCTGCTGAAGAGATTCAGGTACAGGATGAGAGATGATCGTCGGACAACAGGTCAGTAGTCCGTAACACTGGTAACAGGTGCTGAGCAGGAGCAAGACAGGCAGATCGGGACACAAGCAGGGTTCGGCAACAGACTGGCAGCAAGGTACAATAGGAGCAGGCAGAAGCGGAGTCAAACAGGCCAAGGTCGGGTACAGGCAGCAAACAGGAGAATCCAAGGGCAATCCGGGTCGTCAGGAGATCAGGTAAACAGGAAGACAAGACAGGAAACAGGAACTATGGCACAGGAAGCTGATGATCAGGCAGCACTGAACAGAGTGCCTGACAAACTTAAATAGGCTGGCTTGCTCACAGGCACGCCCTCTGGTGGCCAATCCCATGACCAGCAAGGTGAGCTCTCTGACAGGTAGCTTTAGGTGCACACTGTGCAGAGGACGCACTACACTAACTGTAAATACTGTAGCTAATAGGACTAATAGAATCAGAAGAACATTTGTAAGAAAGATATAAAAGTTGTCCGCCTAACTACACATCACTCCGTGCCAGGACTGAGTCAACCACGGTATGTTTTGTAGCATATAAATAAAGCAGCTACATAAATAATTGAAATGTATATAAGGCAATAAAAACCATAAACAACAATGCAGAGTCTTTAAATAAATGGTGTCTTATTGCAGCAGCGCTGCATGCCAAAAACTCCCGGACATGTTCTTTATATGAAGAAAGCAATAGAAGTGGAGATCTATAATAGCTTCAGCAGCTGTGTTCTGTAAGAGAGGGGAGCTTCTTCCACCCAAAACTTCACCACGTGAGGGGAAGTAGACCCCAATGGGAATGCACTCACCAGAAATTCAGCGTACAAGAGCTTTTGATAACACTAGTAGTTCTCCACCTCTTCTAAACGACCACCAGATGTCAGTAATACTCTCGGTTATTGCAGCATAACATATAGGAGGAATAGAATGTCCACATAGTGTGATATTGCTAAAACCATTTTATTCAGCTAAAACATCCAAACAATCCCCCCCCCCCCCATATGTTATGCGTAACGTGTATATGTTATACAATATATAGAGCAAATCAAAGTGTTATCAAAGGCTCTTGTACACCGAATTTCTGGTGAGTCCATTCCCATTGGGGTCTACTCCCCCTCACGTGGTGAAGTTTTGGATCAGAAGAACACCAGCAATTTTCTTCAGGTAGCTGTAAATACTGTAAAAACACCTGCCTGCCTGTCAGTAGTAGGAAGAGAAAAACAGGAACGGATCTAGCTAAACTGAAACAGTATATATATATATATATATATATATATATATATATATATATACACACACAACAGCTAGGATGTATATATATACACAATACACTGTAAGTGCAGCTAACTGACTCGCCTGCCTACTCTATCTAACTTAAATCAAATGACACTGTCTCTCTGTCTATCTATCTCTCTCTCAACGCCGGAACACACTACACAGGGCCGCCGTGCAGGCGGCCTTATATAGTGTGGGGTGTGTACTAAACCCCCTGAGCCATAATTGGCCAAAGCCACCCTAGCTTTTCTAGGTATAAGTAGCGCAACTTTATTTCCACTTTTTTATTTAGATTGTCTAATCCCCTTAAGGAAGATTTGTTGGTATGGGCGGTCATTCTTTCAGAGTGAATTTGTGTCAGCCCCTGATTTTCGTTTGTTTACCAATGCTGCCGGTTCAAAGGTTTTACGGCAATTTGGAGAACACACTGGTGTTGTTCGGCATGGCCTGATGCTTGGGTTGGAAAAAAGGCCACTAAGAACGTAGTCCTTTTGGAATTGTTTCCAATTCTGGTTGCCATGGAGCTTTGGGGGCCTTTCTTTGCCAATAGGAGAATTTTGGTGGAAACCTATAATAAGGGAGTACTGTTTGCAGTGAATAGCCTTTCTTCTAGTTCCTTATTCATGGTTAAGGCCTTGAGACGGATTGTCTTTTTATGTCTTCAGTACAACGTATGGTTAAAAACTAAATGCACTCTGGGTAGTTTGAACATTATAGCCGATTCCTTGTCCTGTTTTCAGATGGACTGTTTTCGTCGATTACTTCTGGATGTAGACGAGCAGGGCATTTGGTGCCCGGAAGGCCTGTGGCAGATAATATGAAGCTGGTGTCAGGAGCAGGGATGAGCTTCGAGTTCGAGTCGAACTCATGTTCAACTCGAAGATCGGCTGTTCACCAGTTCGCCTAACAGCGAACAATTTGGGGTGTTCTCGGCAAATTCGAATGCCGCGGAACACCCCTTTAAAAGCCTATGGGAGAAATCAAAAGTGCTAATTTTAACCACTTCGCTAACCGCCCATAGTCAAATGACGGCCTGAGATGGGATCTCCCATCCTGGGTGGCCGTCATATGATGTCCTGGGCTTCCCGGCGGTCTAGGGGCACGCGTGTGCGCCCGCGGCATTGCTCGGGACCCGGTGCGTGTGCCCGGCGGCCGCGATTGCCGCCGGGCACCCGCGATTGCCCGTTAACTGAACAGGACCGTGGATATGTGTGTGTAAACACACAGATCCACGTCCTGTCAGGTGAGAGGAGACCGATCTGTGTTCCCAGTACAGAGGAACACCGATCTGTCTCCTCCCCTTGTGAGTCCCCTCCCCCTACAGTTAGAATCACTCCCCTAGGAAACACATTTAACCCTTCGTCTCCCCCTAGTGGTTAACCTCTTCCCTGCCTGTCACATTTATACAGTAATCAATGCAATTTTATAGCATTGATCGCTGTACAAATGTGAATGGTCCCAAAAATGTGTCAAAAGTGTCCGATGTGTCCGCCATAATGTCGCAGTCATGAAAAAAAACGCAGATCGCCGCTATTACTAGTAAAAAAAATAAACAAAAATAAAAATGTTTAAAAAATGCCATAAATCTATCCCGTATTTTGTAGACAGTATAACTTTTGCGCAAACCAATCAATATACGCTTATTGCGATTTTTTTGACCAAAAATATGTAGAAGAATACGTAACGACCTAAAGTGAGGAAAAAATTAGTTTCTAAAAAAAAAAAAATTGGGATATTTATTATAGCAAAAAGTAAAAAATATTGTGTTTTTTTCAAAATTGTTGCTCTTCGTTTGTTTATAGCGCAAAAAATAAAAAACGCAGAGGTGATCAAATACCACCAAAAGAAAGCTCTATTTGTGGGGAAAAAAGGACGTCAATTTTGTTTGGGTACAACATCGCACGACCGCGCAATTTAAAGTGCGACAGCGCTGAAAACTAAAAATTGGCCTGGGAAGGAAGGGGGTGAAAATGCCCTGTATTGAAGCGGTTAAAGCCTTATATGCATGGTATTGTCATAAAAAGTGTTTGGGACCTGGGTCCTGCCCCAGGGGACATGGATGAATGCAAAAAAAAAGTTTTAAAAACGGCCGTTTTTTCGGGAGCAGTGATTTTAATATTGCTTAAAGTGAAACAATAAAAGTGTAATATCCCTTTAAATTTCGTATCTGGGGGGTGTCTATAGTATGCCTATAAAGGGGCGCATGTTTCCCGTGTTTAGAACAGTCTGACAGCACAATTACATTTCAAAGGAAAAAAAGTCATTTAAACCTACTCGCTGCTATTTAATGAATTGCCGGTCCAACAATACACATAAAAGTTCATTGATAAAAACGACATGGGAATTACCCACAGGGGAACCCTGGCCAAAATTAAAAACAAAAAAAATGGCATGGGGTCCTCCTCAAAATCTATACCAGACCTTTCAGGTCTGGTATGGATTTTAAGGGGAATCCCGCTCCAAAATGTAAAAATAAAACGGCGTGGGGTCCCCCCAAAAATCCATACAGACCCTTATCCGAGCATGCAACCTGGTAGGCCGCAGGAAAAGAGGGGGGGACGAGAGAGCGTCCCCCCCTACTGAACCGTACCAGGCCACATGCCCTCAACATTGGGAGGGTGCTTTGGGGTAGCCCCCCAAAACACCTTGTCCCCATGTTGGTGGGGACAAGGGTCTCATCCCCACAACCCTTGCCTGGTGGTTGTGGGGGTTTGCGGGCGGGGGGCTTATCGGAATCTGGAAGCCCCCTTTAACAAGGGGACCCCCAGATCCCGGCCCTCCCCCCTGTGTGAAATGGTAAGGGGGTACAAATGTACCCCTACCATTTCACAAAAAACTGTCAAAAATGTTAAAAATGACAAGAGACAGTTTTTGACAATTCCTTTATTTAAATGCTTCTTCTTTCTTCTATCTTCTTTCTTCTATCTTCTATATTCCTTCGGTTTCTTCCTCCATCTTCTTCTTCTGGTTCTTCTGGTTCTTCCTCCGGTGTTCTCGCCCGGCATCTTCCTCTGCGGCGTCTTCTTATCTTCTTCTCCTCGGGCCGCTCCGCATCCATGATGGCATGGAGGGAGGCTCCCGCTGTGTGACGCTTCTCTCTTCATCTTTTTCTCTTCGTCTTTTTCTCTTCATCTTCTTCTCTTCATATTCTTGTCTTCATCTTCTTTTCGGGCCGCTCCGCATCCATGATGGCATGGAGGGAGGCTCCCGCTGTGTGACGCTTCTCCTTTTCTGACGGTTCTTAAATAACGGTGGCCCCGCCCCCCTCTGACGCATGGGACTTGACGGGGACTTCCCTGTGGCATTCCCCGTGACGTCAGAGGAGGGCGGGGCCACCCGTTACGTAACCCTGCCCCTTCTGACATCACGGGGAATGCCACAGAGAAGTCCCCGTCAAGTCCCCGTGCGTCAGAGGGGGGTGGGGTCACCGGGTGGCCCCGCCCTCCCGTTATTTAAGAACCGTCAGAAGAGTAGAAGCGTCACACAGCGGGAGCCTCCCTCCATGCCATCATGGATGCAGGGCGTCCCGAAAAGAAGATGAAGACAAGAAGATACATACATACACTTGAGAAAGGAGCGCGCATGTGCCCCACGGACCATGCGCACGCTCAGAAACGCGTTGTGTTTTTAACAGTCACTGACGTTACAGGCTGCTCCCACGGATTGGCTCCTCCTCTCCTCTGCAGGACTGGCTTTGCTCCGTCCCGGCCCCCCGCCGCATTGCAGCATGGATCTGTGGACATCCCTGGGAACCGGCTCTCTCCATACCACTCTCCTTTGACATACATCCACCTATCCAGAGCACCGTTGTGTTTTCACATGTAAGTGGCTACTTTTTGTCTTGTCAATTGTAATAAATAATTTACTTAGAGGTGCTCCTCTCCTTTTGTTTTTCTTTAATGGTTTCGAGTTGACTTCACCCCAGAGAAGAGCTGCCCTTTGTGAACAACCTTACATTGTGCTGAACAAGATATTCCCTCATCCGGTATCTCCTATGGACTTTTCCCGATCTATAGACTTTTGCAGTGGTTGAAAGTTGCTATATCTTAAGGACTACCAGGACTAATTCAGCATCACTATATTATATAGGATTTTTTTTTTGTTGTAATTTGCTTTGTCAGTTCTGAGCGCCAATATCTTTTTATTTATGCAGCAATTCATTAATAGCCACAAGTAGTTTTAAATGACTTTTTTTCCTTTGAAATGTCATTTTGCTGTCAGACTGTTCTAAACACAGGAAACATGCGCCCCTTTACAGGCATACTATAGACACCCCCCAGGTACGAAATTTAAAGGGATATTACACTTTTATTGTTTGACTTTAAGCATTATTAAAATCACTGCTCCCGAAAAAACGGCCGTTTTTAAAACTTTTTTTTCATTGACCCATATCCCTTGGGGCAGGACCCAGGTCCCCAAACACTTTTTATGACAATAACTTGCATATAAGCCTTTACAATTAGCACTTTTGATTATTCATGTTCCTGTCCCATGGACTTTAACGGTGTTCGCGTGTTCGAACAAATTTTTTGCCTGTTCGCAAGTTCTGGTGCCAACCGAACAGGGGGGTGTTCGGCTCATCCCTAGTCAGGAGCTATAAGAGGTTCGATTGCTCCGAAGACTTGGGCAAGCTATTCCGGTGCCTGTAGGAGTTGGCTGTCGTTTGCTAATAATAGGGGTTGGGATGCTGTCAGACCGATGGAAGGAAGTGTTTTGGCTTTCATGAACTCCCTCATGCTTCAGCATTACTCTAGCAGTCAATTAGTAAAGACATTGGCTGGTCTCTCCTTTTTCTTTCGGTTTAGGGGCCTACCTTCATGTGTGTCTTATTTCTTGGTTAAACAGGCAGTCAAAGGTCACAAACGGTTGACAGTGGTGCCTGATGACAGGAGGCCAATCTCTTTAGAAATTTTGTGTGGTCTGGGAGTGGCAACCCAAGCAGTCTGTGCTTTGGCATACGAAGCTTTGCTGTTTTGGAATGCATTTTTCCTCGCATTTTTTGGGGCATTTCGCATATCAGAGCTGATTCCAGGTTCCAAAATGGGCATTTCGGGTGTACGTTATGAGCACATCTATTTGGAACAATCAGCAGTTCACATTTGGTTGCAACGTTCCAAAACTGACCCTTGCGGGAGAAGTCCTTGGGTTATGTCGGAGGTTAATAAATCAGTGTGCCCTTTATTGGTAGTTTGGGATTTTTTAGGGGTAAGGCCCCCAGTGCCAGGGCTTTTCCTCATTCATTTGAATTTAACACCATTAACAAAGTATCAGTTTGATTTTATTTTGCATAAATGACTCAGCCAAATAGGTTTACAGGAGTTTAGGTTCTCTTCCCATTCCTTTAGAATCGGCGCAGCTTCAGAGGTCGGCCAGGAGGGGTTGGGAAGAATCGGCCATTAAAGCAATGGGGAGGTGGAGGTCGAAATTCTAACTGTTTGTTTAATTTTTCAGATTTACGTTGCATTATATGGATTTTGGACATACTTTCATTTACTGGGCGTGGAAAAGAGCGGCTCAACATACTTATTCTGTAAATTTATCATTGCATCCAGAATCCTTTATTGTATTTTGGAAATGGGTAAGAGGTCTTCACTGGCACCAGTTATACTTCCACTTATCCAGGTTATTTCAGGTTTGGCCCCCGCCCTCTAATTTATATTAAATGACTTAGGAAACATTAAAACGTTGGATTTGCTGTTCAGGATGAAGCAGGATCTCCACCGTTTCACATTGACTTCTCCAGGTACTTCCATTGTGTTTTCAGAGATTGTTCCGTGCCTTTCTTGGCTGGACTCGCCCCAGCGGAAGGTGATGGAGAAGATGAGAAAGAGAGTGAACAGGGCGATGGAAAAATACATGCCCTTGATAGGCGGGTTGTCATAACGGCACATGGATTTGGAAGGTGGAATCCCGGGGCTGTGCAGGCCAGGCGGGGTGCACCTCTCGGATGTTGGTGTCAATATATTTAACCTGGAATTGCAGTACGGGATTGAAATGGCCGCGGTGGTGGGGGTGGGCCGGTCTTGATTTCAGGCCCGGTTTGTAGGGACGTTTTTGTATATGGCACAATGTTAAAGCCTTGCTGCTTGAGTTCTAATAACTGGGCAGTTAATGATGTTTGTTTGTATTAAAGTGATGCTCGAATGTATTATTTAAAATAAAATATATTATATATTGATATATGTAAACCAATAAAGGTGCTATTTTTTGCCAAATTCAATATCGTTTTGTTTATTTAATGAGTGGTATCCGGGGGAAAACATTTATTGAGGTGAGTGTGGCCTTCAGTCTCATGGAAAAGGGGGGCACAAATAGAGGCCCACCGACTTGAGACGGTGGCCACACACCTCTTATGGTTATAGGTAATGCTAGTCAGTAATTATTGTGCAAGCTAGATAGTTAGGGTACTGTCCCTTTAAGAATTAGGCTGGAGGATTCCAGGATCCAATGGGAATCTTTGGAATGTTCTGGAGAACCAGAATAAGTTATTTAAGGACTGCTGCTGTGGGGCTTATTCCTTTTCCCTCAGGACCAGAGCAGCAGCACAAGAGCTCCCTCCCCAGTCGCTGGCACTTTTTATGTGGTCGGGTCACCCTGGATTTCTAGGGGGGACGTTTTTGTATATGGTACAATGTTGATGCCTTGCTGCTTGAGTTCTAATAACTGGGCAGTTAATGATCTTTGTTTGTATTAAAATTATGCTAAAATGTATTATTTAAAATAAAATATATTATATAATAAAATAAGTAAACCAATAAAGGTGCCGCAGCCAATATTTTGCCAAATTCAATATCGTTTTGTTTATTTAATGGGTGGTATCTGGGGAAAACATTTATTGAGGTGAGTGTGGCCTTCAGTCTCACAGAACTGAGATAAAAAGGCAATCAATTTCACTGCTGACTGTCAATGTCACATTGTGTTGAAAATGGTTTAATTAAGAAATTGGATTTCTATGTGACAATACATAAAATATTTAATTGACATAAAGGAAGAATTTGTTCAATGACTCTACTACAGATTGCTCAAGCACATGCTGCAAACTTTTACTGAACCTTTATTTGGTCAGTCTTTCAGGCTTCAAGTTGAATAAACACACCCTCTACTGGAGAAAAAGTGTAAATTATTTTTACAAAATATACTGTACAGCTTTCTGAAAATGAATTGCTGACATGTTTTGGAAGGTGGAAGCTCCAGAGCTGTTACGTTTTTCCTTTTCCCCTAAGCTACTACCATTGTACATGGAAATGATTGGTTAAACTCACAAGTGCTTTATTTTACCTCTACCACCCTTTATATCGGCTTTTGACATTTACAAATGCAACAATTTGAAAATTATTGAAATTGTAACAGGATATTGTGCTAAAACTATAGGTAAATAGGAGAACCAAAACCTTTGCTAAATGGAAGAGTGGGTTTGTCTCCACCCAGGATAGGGCCTCTGTGACCAGGGGGGGATTCCCTTCCTGGGAAATTAATCAATAATCTAAACAAAGTAATTGAGAGCAGAAAAACAACTGCAACCAGAATATAACATTAATCATCAGCATATAGATGCAAACCAGTATAGACATAACACAAGCTTTATATAAGAAGAGAGCACAGTGGTGTAGTGGATAGCACTTTCGCCTAGCAGTAAGAAGGGTCGCTGGTTTGAATGCCAACCACGACACTACCTGCCTGGAGTTTGCATGTTCTCCCTGTGCCTGCGTGGGTTTCCTTTGGGTACTCCGGTTTCCTCCCACACTCCAAAGACATGCTGGTAGGTTAAAAGGATCCTGTCTAAATTGTCCCTAGTATATATGAATGTGAGTTAGGGACCTTAGATTGTAAGCTCTTTGAGGGTAGGCACTGATGTGAAAGTACAATAGATATGTAAAGCACTGCATAAATTGACGGCGCTATATAAGTACCTGAAATAAATCAAATAAAAATAAAATTAATAACAGTACATACAATTTACTAACAGGTGTTATCAGCAAAAAGGCTGATATGAGTCCTGGTGGAATTGTGCACATTTATTAATAGAGATACCTCCAGATTAGGGATGAGCCGAACACCCCCCTGTTCGGTTCGCACCAGAACATGCGAACAGGAAAAAAGTTTGTTCGAACACGCGAACACCGTTAAAGTCTATGGGACACGAACATGAATAATCAAAAGTGCTAATTTTAAAGGCTAATATGCAAGTTATTGACATAAAAAGTGTTTGGGGACCTGGGTCCTGCCCCAGGGGACATGGATCAATGCAAAAAAAAGTTTTAAAAACGGCCGTTTTTTCAGGAGCAGTGATTTTAATAATGCTTAAAGTTAAACAATAAAAGTGTAATATCCCTTTAAATTTCATACCTGGGGGGTGTCTATAGTATGCCTGCAAAGGGGCGCATGTTTCCCGTGTTTAGAACAGTCTGACAGCAAAATGACATTTTGAAGGAAAAAACTCATTTAAAACTACCCGCGGCTATTGCATTGCCGACAATACATATAGAAGTTCATTGATAAAAACGGCATGGGAATTCCCCAAAGGGGAACCCCGAACCAAAATGAAAAAAAAAAAAAATGACGTGGGAGTCCCCCTAAATTCCATACCAGGCCCTTCAGGTCTGGTATAGATATTAAGGGGAACCCCGGCCAAAATTTAAAAATAAAAAATGACGTGGGGTTCCCCCTAAATTCCATACCAGACCCTTCAGGTCTGGTATGGATTTTAAGGGGAACCCCGCGCCTAAAAAAAAAAAAAACGGCGTGGGGTCCCCCCAAAAATCCATACCAGACCCTTATCCGAGCATGCAACCTGGCAGGCCGCAGGAAAAGAGGGGGGACGAGAGTGCGCCCCCCCTCCTGAACCGTACCAGGCCACATGCCCTCAACATTGGGAGGGTGCTTTGGGGTAGCCCTCCAAATCACCTTGTCCCCATGTTGATGAGGACAAGGGCCTCATCCCCACAACCCTGGCCGGTGGTTGTGGGGGTCTGCGGGCGGGGGGCTTATCAGAATCTGGAAGCCCCCTTTAACAAGGGGACCCCCAGATCCCGGCCCCCCCCTGTGTGAAATGGTAAGGGGGTACCATTTCACTAAAAAACTGTCAAAAATGTTAAAAATGACAAGAGACAGTTTTTGACAATTCCTTTATTTAAATGCTTCTTCTTTCTTCTATCTTCCTTCATCTTCTGGTTCTTCTGGCTCTTCTGGTTCTTCCTCTGGCGTTCTCGTCCATCATCTCCTCCGCGGCATCTTCTATCTTCTTCTCCTCGGGCCGCTCCGCACCCATGGCATGGGGGGGAGGCTCCCGCTCTTCTCTTCTTATTTTCTTCTCTTCTTCTCTTCTTCATTTTCTTCTCCAGGCCGCTCCGCACCCATGCTGGCATGGAGGGAGGCTCCCGCTGTGTGACGGCGCTCCTCGTCTGACAGTTCTTAAATAACGGGGGGCGGGGCCACCCGGTGACCCCGCCCCCCTCTGACGCACGGTGACTTGACGGGACTTCCCTGTGACGTCACGGGGAATGTCACAGGGAAGTCCCGTCATGTCCCGTGCATCAGAGGGGGCGGGGTCACTGGGTGGCCCCGTCCCCCGTTATTTAAGAACTGTCAGACACAGCGGGAGCCTCCCTCCATGCTAGCATGGGTGCGGAGCGGCCCGGAGAAGAAAATGAAGAAGAGAAGAAGAGAAGAAAAGAAGAAGAGAAGAGCGGGAGCCTCCCCCCCATGCCATGGGTGCGGAGCGGCCCAAAGAGAAGAAGATAGAAGACGCCGCGGAGGAGATGCTGGACGAGAACACCGGAGGAAGAACCAGAAGAGCCAGAAGAACCAGAAGATGAAGGAAGATAGAAGAAAGAAGAAGCATTTAAATAAAGGAATTGTCAAAAACTGTCTCTTGTCATTTTTAACATTTTTGACAGTTTTTTTGTGAAATGGTAGGGGTAAGTACCCCCTTACCATTTCACACAGGGGGGGGGAGGGATCTGGGGGTCCCCTTGTTAAAGGGGGCTTCCAGATTTCGATAAGCCCCCCACCCGCAGACCCCCACAACCACCGGCCAGGGTTGTGGGGATGAGGCCCTTGTCCTCATCAACATGGGGACAAGGTGTTTTGGGGGGCTACCCCAAAGCACCCACCCAATGTTGAGGGCATGTGGCCTGGTACGGTTCAGGAGGGGGGGCGCACTCTCGTCCCCCCCTCTTTTCCTGCGTCCTGCCAGGTTGCGTGCTCGGATAAGGGTCTGGTATGGAATTTAGGGGGGACCCCACGTCATTTTTTAAAAAAATTTTGGCCGGGGTTCCCCTTAATATCCATATCAGACCTGAAGGGCCTGGTATGGAATTTACGGGGACTCCCACGTCATTTTTTTTTAAAATTTTGGTTCGGGGTTTCCCTGTGGGGAATTCCCATGCCGTTTTTATCAATGAACTTCTATGTGTATTGTCGGCAATGCAATAGCCGCGGGTAGTTTTAAATGAGTTTTTTCCTTCAAAATGTCATTTTGCTGTCAGACTGTTCTAAACACAGGAAACATGCGCCCCTTTACAGGCATACTATAGACACCCCCTAGGTATGAAATTTAAAGGGATATTACACTTTTATTGTTTGACTTTAAGCATTATTAAAATCACTGCTCCTGAAAAAACGGCCGTTTTTAAAACTTTTTTTTGCATTGATCCATGTCCCCTGGGGCAGGACCCAGGTCCCCAAACACTTTTTATGACAATAACTTGCATATTAGCCTTTAAAATTAGCACTTTTGATTTCTCCCATAGACTTTTAAAGGGTGTTCCGCGGCTTTCGAATTTGCCGTGAACACCCCAAATTGTTCGCTGTTCGGCGAACTTGCGAACAGTCAATGACTAGAACTCGAAGCTCATCCCTACTCCAAATAAATGTTGCAGCAAAGTGGAGTTGCAGGGGCCCCTGAGGATTATGTGACACCTATCTTTGTGTCGGAAACTTGAAGACAAGATCTGTGATGATGAGGAGATGCTCCAACTGTTGTCTAACCATGTAGACCTAGCTATCTGGCACTAAATAGTCTCTCCATCTGATCAGTGTGAAAATACAGCAGCAGCAGCAGCCCCACTCCAGATGGTCCCTTGTATCTTCTGCGGCAGTTTTTATTCCCTTTCTTGGAATCTTCAACAGCAGCACAGTACCTGTGATATCTCACCTCACAACAGTATAGTTTCTTGCAGGTACAGTATGGCAGCTTTCCTTAAATTGGTTGCAAACCCTTAGGCTCCATGCACACTGGAGCTGATAAACTGCAGTTTATTGGAGTTTGGGCGTTTTTTCTAAAAGCCCATAAAATCCACTCTATGTTATCCTATGTGTCCATGCACACATGGACATTTTTTAGCTTTAATAAGCAGTGGGAGTTTGGAATCCATTGTGGGATTTTTGGAGTGTCCTCTGTGTATTTTTTTTAAAAACGCCCATAAACGCTAGCGCTAAAAAACGCTAGTACAAAACGCTGTTAAAAGAATGTTTTTCAACCAGAGTTTTCTGACAGCAGTCTGGCGTCCAAAAAAATATTTTTTGAGCTATAGTGTGCATGGAGCCTTACATATACCCAGTGAAGTGACTAGCTAGTCTCAGGTGATACACAGAGATAAAACAAATCCTCCTAAATAAGTTGTACCGGTTTATCTGCAGTTTTTTCTTCACTACATCCGTTCAAAGCCCAGAATTTATGAAGCTTGTCAGAGCTGTCAGGGAAAAAGGGGGCGGAGAGCTGAAATTACACTTTGCAGAGATAAGTGATGAAAGCTCTGAGAGCTGAGTGGAGGGAAGAGACACACACCCCTCTTCACACGGCACACAGGAACAGAGCTGATGCTTCAGTTTTGCACAGCCTTGTACTCACATCAGTAGCACAATCTCTGCCTGCAGTTCCCAGCAGCAGCACTCTCCATGTTTCCCTAGCAGCAGTGCCACATCCCTGGGCATACTGGGAGATTTAGGGCTCTTTCACACGGGGCGGATCAGTGATGATCCTTCCCGTGAACACCCGCTTGCTCAGCGGGGATCGCTCCGCAAATCCCCGCTGAGCAGGAAAATGACAGGTCCGTCGCTGCACACTGTGCAGCGATGGACCTGTCAGAGCGCTGCTCTCCCCTATGGGGGATTGGATGATGATGGACCGTAGAGTCCGTCGTCAACCGATCCGATCCGAAAACGGATGGAAAAATAGGGTTTTCCTCCGTTACACTTTTCAGATCAGAGCGGGTCGGATGTCAGCGGACATGTCACCGCTGACATCCGATGCTCCATAGGGATACATGTATGTCCGTTTTTCATCCGAAAACGGAAGGATGAAAAACGGAAATACGGATCCTCCATGTGAAAGAGCCCTTAGTCCCTTTCCTGCAGCTCAGTAGAACACACAGCAGCACAGTCCCTGCTTAGTAGTGTATAATAGTCTCTTCTGGTCTAGGATTTACAGATTTACAGTAGTAGCATGGAAAGGACACGTGGCTGAGTCTGCCTCTCTCATTTTACTTCCTTCTTCCTTGTTTCCTAATCCAGATCACAGGGATAGGAAGAGATGTACAAAATTATACATAAAGCTGTGATATTAGCAGCCAACAGTAGAGGACAGTAGATCCCTACAAAGGTTTAGCCCTGTAACACTTTTTGATATATAAATAGTGCATTTTTTAAAAAGGCATATACATCAGACCAAAATAAGGGACAGCTGAGGAGTAAAGAGGGACAGAGTATCCTTGTTCCAAAAGAAGGACAGTCCCTGCAAATCAAGGACAATTGGGAGCTATGGAAGAAGTATGCATGGTCAGAAATGTCAGAGTAAAGTTGTAAGTCCTTACTTGCATACTTGTTTCAGATCTCTGAGCAAGAGTGTCAGCATGACAGCCAGTCAACAAGCATTTTCAGAATAGATTAAAGCAAAATGTTAAAGCAAAACTGTCTGGACAAACCAATCCCCAACCTACATCTTATTCTGTTCTAGACACCCTCTGGTGTCTCACCTTGTCCTTACCAGATTGTCCTCGCATTTGCTACTAATAACTAATACTGTAGAAAATCTCACATTCAGTGTCATGGCCCTGCCCCATATGACAGCACAGAGGTCTGGTAATTGGCTGCACCAGATGTGGTGCATCACATGCTGTGCCAGTGGCGATCAGAGCTGCAGTAAAGGTACTAGAGGGTACCTAGCATGGAGTGTTTTGGTCTGTTGGGGATATTTTTTCCCAACAGGTTTGTTTTATTGAGTTAGTTTGCTAATGCCGTATATCCGGTCATTTGCAGGGAAATGTAACAAGATAAGATCTTCCTTGACACACAATTGCATGATTGATGTTGTCTTAGCTTCACTGTGCTAAGTGAACATTTTCTTTCTTTAATAAATCAATCCCATCGACTGACTAGGTAATGAACTAAAGATAAGGATAACATGCACCCTCACTAAATCAATGACAGATTTGTTATTTCTATATTTACATTTTTACCTTAACCTCTTGCAGCCGTGAGGCTGCATATATGCAGCCCTATGTAAACACTTTTCTGTGCTGAGAGCGAACCCAGCACAGTTACCGGGGGACTGGAAAGCTCCCAGTGCATACTTGTGATCGGGAGCTTTCCGATCATGTGACCGCTGTGACAGCCAATCACATCGGTCACATGACCTGAACGCCCACTTTCCGGCATTTAGAAGCTCTTACAGGGCCGTGAGGCGGTTTCGGGAAGGAGTTATATGTATCTTTATAGGTTTTACATCCGTAAATTCTGTTGCTAATGTGATGTCCCTTACCTAGCTACTTAAAGTGATGTCTCAAAAGGCCATGGCATGTCATGGGGTGCATGCTAGTTGCCTCTCTGTCTTGCTTCAATATGTTTGGTTCGGAGACCTGGATCAAGCTTGCAGCACATAAAAGTTAGAACAGTTAAACAGTATTAAACCCCAAAGCAAACATTATTATTTTTTAGGTTACCGATTCTTAAATGTGATGGCTGCATTCATTTTAATTTTTAGGTTTTCTTTCTTCTATTTTCATCTGGTGATCCAGCCAGATAGTTGTTGTTTTTCAAAAGCACAAGCTCTTCAGTAGAACATATCAATTTACATGAATGAGACAAACCATTTAAAAGAGAATTATGGGTTTTTAAAAACCTGCATCTGTCACCCGCCGGCTCTGCAGTGAGAGCTGAGTGATCAAAAACCGCTGATTGCTCAGTTCTCCCCTCTGCTCTGAGCAGAGATTTATGACTGTCAGGCAACCGCTCTCTGCTCTGCCCTCCAGTGTTCACTGGAGCACTGACCTGGGGAGGGAACGCCTGGCTCAGTCTCTCAGCGGAGCAACTGAGAAGCTGAGCCATCAGCCGATCCAGGCATGTGGGTGAATCTTTCTCCAGCCTGCACTGGTTGATCAGCGTCAGCCGACATGGCTAAAAACCGTTTAGAGAATGAACTGCACTCCTGTGTTCCATAGTACACTCAAAAAAGCTTTGGTCATACTTCTCTTTTAACACTGGCAGGGGGGTTAACACCTTGGTGCTGGGCCGTAGGCAAAGATGCGACCTCTCGGCACCTAGTCCTTAGTGCCAAAGGGCCACATATTGAGGCTAACTGCCCACAATGCACCTGTGCCGAGAGCGTGCACACTCCCCGTACAGTTACCGTTGCTTTACCGAAAGCTTTATGGACCACGTGACAGCCAATCACACCGGTCACGTGATCTTAAGCCATGCCCCGCCTACCGGCGTCATAAACCTCTTAAAGGGCCGATAGGCGCCAAGAGGTTAAAATCATGTATTATTCATGTAAAACCTTTATCCCAAAAGGAAAAAAACTGTATGCTGTAACTGATTATAAAGTGTGAGCAGGAGTTTGGCTTCAATTTGTTAGTGTAAATCTGCTAATGCATTTAACACTCCGCCTGCTGAGCCTTCTGTGCTTATTCCTCCAGAGTTGTGTCTCACTAATACAGGAGATGTGTTACTGGCCAGATCACCAGGAGAAAACAAGGGAAAAGCCAAAGATAAGAAAACGAATGCAGCCACCACATCTAATAATTAGTGAACAGTAATACAACACATTTTTGGTTTTGGGTTTACCACTGCTAGGAGTGTCTGATCTTCGCTTGTTCAGTAATTGCAAAAGTATTGTAGGCAAAGCATTCATCCTGACAGCCAGGCAACTAGAATGTTCATATCCAAAGGTCGTCTTTGAGAAATAGACGTATGAGTGCTGCCAGCATTGCTGCAGAGGTTGAAGGGGTGGGGGATCAGCCTGTCAGTGCACAGACCATACGCCGCACACTGCATCAAATTGGTCTGCATGGCTGTAGTCCCAGAAGGAAGCCTCTTCTAAAGATGATGCACAAGAAAGCCCGCAAACAGTTTGCTGAAGACAAGCAAACAAAGGACATTGATTACTGGAACCATGTCCTGTGGTCTGATAGGACCAAGATAAACCTATTTGGTTCAGATGGTGTCCAGTGTGTGTGGCGGCAACCAGGTGAGGAGTACAAACACAAGTGTGTCTTGCCTACAGTCAAGCATGGTGGTGGGAGTGTCATGTTCTGGGGCTTCATTAGTGCTGCCGTCACTGGGGAGCTACAATTCATTGAGGGAACCATGAATGCCAACATGTACTGTGACATACTGAAGCAGAGCATAATTCCTTCCCTTCAAAGCCTGGGCTGTGGGACAGTATTCCAATATGATAACGACCCCAAACACACCTCCAAGACGACCACTGCCTTGCTAAAGAAGCTGAGGGTAAAGGTGATGGACTGGCCAAGCATGTCTCCAGACCTAAACCCTATTGAGCATCTGTGGGGCATCCTCAAATGGAAGGTGGAGGAGCGCAAGGACTCTAACATCCACCAACACCAACTCAATGATGTTGTCATGGAGGAGTTCTTACATTTTAATTTTTATTAATTAATATTTATTATTAATTATTTATCTTAGCGTAGTTTTTTTATTATTTTTGTCATGGAGGAGTGGAAGAGGACTCTGGTGGCAACCTGTGAAGCTCTGGTGAACTCCATGTCCAAGAGGGTTTAGGCAGTGCATACAAAATATTGACACTTTGGGCCCAATTTGGATATTTTCACTTAGGGATGTACTCACTTTTGTTGCCAGTGGTTTAGACATTAATGGCTGTATGTTGAGTTATTTTAAGGGGACAGCAAATTTACACTGTTATACAAGCTGTACACTCACTATTCTATATTGTAGCAAAGTGTCATTTCTTCAGTGTTGTCACAGGAAAAGATATAATAAAATATTTACAAAAATGTGAGGGGTGTACTCATTTTTGTGAGATACATATCATATACATTATATCATGATTATTAGGATTATTTTATCAAACCAATAATCTCATATAAAACAAATATCCACTTTCTAATGATAATTTAAAACCACAAATTAAGGTTTGTAAAATGTTCACCAATTGGGTTTGATGCATTATAGCTGCACGCATCAAAACAACTGCTTTTATAAGAGGTACATTATTTAAAGGAATCCTATAGTAAATGAAACACATGGCTGCAGTTGCTGAGCTTGCTGTCTAAAAATGCTAGTTGCTTCCCTGTCATGGTATCCTAGTGACTTCAAAACGTTCTGAGTAAAGCCATACATGCTTACTGAAGCCAGCAAATTTGCATTTTTGGAGGAGGTGAGCAATAGCATGTTGCATATTTTTGTCAGTACAGGTTTCATTTAATATTGATGAGATATAATAAAATAAATGGAAAAAGAATGATATTTTGTTTTACTACATTTGGTATTAGTTCAAATGATTTTCTAATTGTGTGCTGCTGAAATCTGCTAAGATTGGTCTCAATGTTATGAACTTCTATTGTTAAACCACAGAGTTTCCCTTTGTCAAAATTGACCAGAATGTAAAGCACAAGTGTTCTTACAGTCTTCAAAGATGTACTGCAAACAGTATTTAGTAATAAATAGCTTTGGAAAAAAAGCAGAGGGCTAACTGGAACTTTCCCTGTTCTTAGGCCACTGCTTTTTGCATAAATAACGGCACACACGGGATCTATTTATAAAAAAATTGCTGTGTGAATGTGTCAGCAATCAAAAATAATCCCCATAATGTGTCTCATATGTTTGTAGCGATACCCCTTGAAAGGGCCAATGATTGATAATGATTAAATGTAATGAAAGCAAAGTCACCTCACATCTCCTGATAAAAGCAACACAAATGATGATGATGACCAGGGTGCTTTTCCCGATTGTGCAGAGGCTTCCAGCACACGCGCAATAGCGACTCCTTGCACACTGACCCAGTAACCAGTCTGGTGGATGCCTTTTTAGGTCAGCGTTTTTCAACCTTTTTCAGCCAAGGCACTCTTTAGAATCGCAAACAATCCCAGGGCACACCAGTCTGAGGGCTTGCTTGCACCAGGAGGTGCATCTGAGTGCACACGCTTTTTTGCGCTTCCCATACTTGCACAACTCCACCAAATCCCCCCTCCTAGCCCAACCCCACCAAATGCCCCCTCCTAGCACAACTTCCTCCACCCAACTCCCCCTCCCAGCACAAACCCTTCCTCGTAGCACAACTCCCCCAGCACAACTCCACCCAAATCCCCTTCCCTGCACAACCCCCCTACCTAGCACAACCCCCATCCTAGCACAACTTCCCCCCACCCAAATTGCGCTCCCAGCACAGCCCCCCCCACCCAAATGCCCCTCCCAGCACAAGACTTTCCTCCTAGCACAACCCCCCGCCAATTCCCCTCTGAGCACAAACCACCATAAATCCCCCCTCCCAGCACAAGCCCCCCTCCTAGCACAACCCCCAAAACTCCACCTCCTAGCACAAACCCCTCTACCCAAATCCCCCTCCCAGCACAAACCTCCCCTGCTAGCACAACCCCCCCTCCACCAGCACAACCCCCCACCCAAATCCACCTCCCAGCACAAACCTCTCTTCCTAGCACAACCCCCAAACCCCCCTCCTAGCACCACCCTACCCCAATCCCCTTCTCAGCACAACCCCCCTCTTAGCACAACCCCACCCAAATCCCGTAACCATCACGAACCCCCCCTCCTAGCACAACCCCACCCAAATCCCCCTCTCAGCACAAACCCTCCTTCCTAGTGCAACCCCCACCCAAGCACAACCCCCCTAAATCCCCCTGCCAGCACAAACCCCCTCCCACCCAAACACCCCTCCCAGCACAAACCCTCCCTCCTAGAACCCCCCCCCACCCCAATTCCCACCCCCCAGCACAAACCACCATAAATTCCCCCTCCTAGCAAACCCCCCCTTTTCCTTTTCATAAATCCCCCACATAGTCCAATTACTCCCCAAATCCCCCCTCTTTCATACAGTAGTGACAGCAGCCAAGAGGAGAGAGAGCCAGGAGGAGGTGTGGGTTGTGCTTTCTATACTCCCCTCCCCAAGCTCCTCTGCTTCCTGAAATCTGAGCAATCCTCTGTTAACAGAAGGGAGAGCGCACAGATAACTGTGTACAGAGGAGGCAGAGATCTGTGCCTTCACCTCCCCCTGCTCTCTGCTCCTTTCTGTACTCTTACCTGCAAATCCTTAGCAACCGATGACGTCATTGGTTGACAGAATTTGGTTGGGTTGCCAGTTTATTTTATGTCGGCAAGAGTACAGAGAGGAGCAGAGAGAAGGGGGAGGTGTGGGCACAGCTTCATCTGTAGACAGGAGATAACTGTGTGCTCTCCCTCCTGTAGCACAGGAACTACCAGAGGATCACTCAGATCAGGTGGTTGCCGTGGCACTCCTAGGGACTCCTCATGGCACCCCGGTTGAGAAACACTGCTTTAGGTTTTAATGCTGATGAAACTTTTAACTGGGGAGAGGCATAGGGCATGGGATACTTGAATAAATGCAAGTTCCAAAAAAGAGGACACTAACTTAGCTGTCCTGTAAATAGCACTTCTTGACCACTGAGACTAGAAGGAATGGCTAAATCAGGGACAATGTAAGAATGAACCTTGTAAAGCTACTCTGCACCAATGTCACCCGGACCAGCAAAAAGCCTTTTACTCACAAGGCCACCAAAGAGCTGCCCAGACTTAGCTTTCTGTTGTCTTCTAGTAAAGTGTTAGTAGCCCGGATCCTCAAGGGTGATGTCTCAGGAGTCTCTTTGTAGCTATGGGCCACCAGGCTTTGACACAGCCAGGACCCTGATGAGCATCAACGTAGATCAGCAGCAAGGCCTTCAGAGATGGCAGCTTTCCCAGCTGGTGATACTCCTAGGCCAGATGTGTAGAGCTGTATGCCCAACATGTGCTAGGCCCCAAACAGGCTTTTGGGCCTAGCAACATCAACAGTCCAGCAGCAACTACTCAGGCTTCAGCCGGAGGCAAGAGAGCAAGCATATGGCCCTCCCAAATATTTATACTATCCCCCATCAGGCTTCAGTGGTCTGAACCTCCTACTGAGATGGCTAGGGGAATAAGAACATTAAAGTGTTACTAAACCCACAACAGTAAAATCATAGCTCCCAACTGTCCCTGATTTTGAGGGACTGTCCCTCATTTACTACAAATCCCTTTGTCCCTCTTTCCTTCTCATTTGTCCCTCATTTTGGTCTGATCTCTATAGTAGTATATAAAATCTACTACATGTCTATCAAAAAGTGTTTCCCAGTGCTAAACCTTTCATCCAATTTCTAAATTGCTGCATTTGTAAATTCCAAAAGTCAATATAAAAGAATAGTAGTGGTAAAAAAGCACTTGCGTGTTTAACCACTTCAGCCCTGGAAGATTTGGCTGCTCAATTACCAGGCCATTTTTTGCGACACGGCACTGTGTCACTTTAAATGACAATTGCGCGGTCGTGCTACGCTGTACCCAAACAAAATTGATGTCCTTCTTTCCCCCACAAATAGAGCTTTCTATTGGTGGTATTTGATCACCTCTGTGGTTTTTATTTTTTGCGCTATAAACAAAAGAAGAGCGACAATTTTGAAAAAAAAACACAATGTGGGTTATTTACTAAAGGAAAATCCACTTTGCACTGCAAGTGCACTTGGAAGTAAAATCGCTATAGATCTGAGGGGGACATGCAAGGAGGAAAAAAAAAACGAAATTTTAGCTTGCACATGATTGGATGATAAAATCAGCAGAGCTTCCACTCAATTCAGATCTACCCCTTAGATTCCAAGTGCACTTTCAGTGGAAAGTGGATTTGCCTTTCGTAAATAACCCCCAGTATCTTTTACTTTTTTGCTATAATAAATATCCCCAACTAATTTTTTTTCTCAGTTTAGGGCAATATGTATTCTTCTACATAAATCGTAATAAGCGTATATTGATTGGTTTGCGCAAAAGTTATAGTGTCTACAAAATAGGGAGTAGATCTCACTCTGTCACAATTGATTGCGGGTGCCTGGCGGTCATCGCACCCACTGGGCACCCCCTTGTGGTCCAAAGGCGAACAGACGTTACGTCGTTTCGCCCAGGGGAGCCAACCTGCTGCAGTACAACTGCGGCGGCTGGTCGGGAAGGGGTTAACTAATAATTTTTTTTGTCCTTCTTAATGGGGCGTGGCAGGGGGTGTGTACTATGCCTACATACTTTTGCTATTAGGTGTCCCTCATTGCCATCTCAAAAAGTTGGGAGGTATGGTAAAATCTGTCTGTATATGCAGCATAGCATGCTTGTTATACTAACTATTAAACTGCATTGAGTAAAAAGGCTGTTTTATCCTGTATGCACAGATACTTCCCTTCTGCGCTGTCTATCTGTGGAAAGCCAGCTAACACAGGCAGGGTAGCCAACCTGCACATGCTCAGTTGTGTCATTTATGCTTAAGAGAACATTAACTTGTTGATCAGAGCTAGCCATGTCACATGATATTGACATCACACATGTGGGCGTGTATTCAGGCTGAAGTGGAGATCTCCTACCTGAACTCTCAGCACTGGAGAAACTGTGCAGTTTGTTATTTAACCGTGGTATACAGATCATCCAAAAAGGTATATAGTGGCAGTGTTTTAATGTACAAAAGACTATTTACAAGCTGTGGGCACGGTGGGGGGTGGGGGGGGGGAGTAGCGGGGGCAGATTAACTATTTTCATATCACTGGGTTTAGTAACACTTTAATACCTCAACCTGGCAGAGAAGCCTCATACTATAGCCATCAGTGCAGTGGCACCTACTGGCAAAAGTGGGAGATCACAACTCCACAAAGTATAGGGTGAAACCAAGTGCACAAATATACAAATCCAAACTAGGCTGACTAACACCCAGCCAAAAACAAAAATTTCATATAATTTAGCAGCCTATCTAGGAGGGTGCTACATGTTTATTCCCTATGATTATTAGCTCCGTTTAGGGGCCGTGTTTCTTGAAATACCTCAGGAAAATACCCCATTATGGTCACTGGATAGACCCCTTTGGTGTTCTTAAAATTAAAGTCTAAATCCTGCCAAAATATGTTTTAATTTTGAATAGAGCAAGGGAAAAGTTGATCCCACCTGATATACACTTCCATCTGATATTCACCTGTTTTTCTCTCTCCCTGCTGGCAAAAGCTGTGTGTGAATCGCTGACAGTCTGTCAAACAGTATGACAGAGATGTGGGGAGCCAGTATTTCCTATTTATTGGGTGTGCTTTTGTACCACGAGTCATGGTCCAGAAGTAACTCCGAGGCGGTGCAGTGAACAGAGAACTCTAGTTTCCTGTGTCTAAATGTGGCTGCAACACAGAGCACATGTATTAAGCCAGTGTTTCTCAACCTCTTTTCAATCTCAGCACCATTTAAAGTTATGCAAAAAAAAAGACACCCCAGTCCTGAGCTGTATTCATTGCGCTAAAGGACGCTACATTGCAGTGGATGATGATGTCACCCTCTTCTTAATACACATAGGGAGAGCTCCCACTTCAAATCAGAGTCCCCCATTACATCAGAGTCAACCCCTTTCACATCAGAGATCCCCTCTCGAATGTTGAAGGCAGAGCAGGTATGGACTGAATAAGATTCCATTCTCTTCTGAAAGCCCACCCTGGATCATGGTCATCTGTTTCCATAGTGCAGGCAGGCCAGGCAGGCTTTCAGAACCATAACAAAGAATGATGGCATGCATCCTCAATGGCTCCAATCTGGATCAATTTTGGGACCTCATCCACTTTACCATTGTTCAGTGGATCTGAGCACAACCAAGTGCAGTGTAGGTCCCGCTGGAAAACCCAGACGAGCATTGAATGCAACCATCCACACTCTGCGTGGAGACATTTATATTCTCCGCATGTGCTAAAATAGGTTTCTTGACCCTATGATAGGTATCCAGCAAACTTTTGAATGTGAGTATATGCTTAACTACACTTCTTGCTATACTTCCCATATACATACAACTAAATACTACTCTCTCCCTGCTTGTTATCCCTGTTTTTTTCCTTGTTTCTGCTCATCTTGAAAATCATAGACATAGCCTATATATTGCACCCTTGCCACAGTCATATTATATTTCAGGAGCAGCACATATCTTTGATGCTGGCTTCTTTAAATTTTGTTTTTGCAGCTAAAAAAAAAAGGCTTTCAAATATATATATAGAAAACGTCTGTTGGCAACAAACAGCTTTTTCATGTACATCAATTTCCTGCTGAGCCAACAGAATGAAAGACATTTCTTAAATGACAACAGGTCTATTAGTGCCCGCTTTCTAACAGAAGCCTCCCAGTGTTAGCGGATAATAAAGTTGTGTGTTACCTGGAATAGAGTTAAAATGATGTCAAGACCTTGTGATTTTCTATTTAGTGCTACGACTTCTAGGAAACAGGATAAGTGGCACAATGACAACATGTGAAATGATTGTGCCCACCTTCCTCTGTAGAGGGTTTCTGGAGTAAGCCATTTTGCATCATTCATAAAGAAAAATGTCTTGGCTTCTTTGTGTATCAATCCTGGAAGGCCTTTTTCAACATTATTTTACAGGGATTCTCTCTATATTTCTCAACCATAGCCCTGAAGACTGATATCACAGAACAAATGCATTAGTTCCCACTATGAGACATGGGCACAGTTACCATGCCCTGTGTACATCTGAAATCAAGTTTTCTTTTTGATAAAAACCTGCTTAACTGATATAAACATTATAGAACAATGATGTTATTTTTTATTCGGTTCAATTTGGGCACACTTATGGGGCATACACACGCTCAGACTTTTCGTCTACAAATATCCGACAGCCTGTCCGACAGACTTCCGGCGGACTTTCGGCGGACTTGCGGCGGACTTGTGGCAGACTTTCTAATGAACGGACTTGCCTACACACGACCACACAAAAGTCCGACGGATTCGTACGTGATGACGTACACCAGACTAAAATAAGGAAGTTCATAGCCAGTAGCCAATAGCTGCCTTAGCGTGGGTTTTTGTCCATCGGACTAGCACACAGACGAGCGGATTTCGGGGTCCATCGTAGTTACGACGTAAAGATTTGAAGCATGTTTCAAATCTAAAGTCCGTCGGATTTGAGGCTGAAAAAGTCAGCTGAAAGTCCGGGGAAGCCCACACACGATCGGATTACCAGCCAGCTTTAGTCCGTCGGCGTCCGTTGGACTTTTTTAGACGAAAAGTCTGACCGTGTGTATGCCCCATTACCTTTCCTTTTCAACCTCCAACATTTATACCTGGTAACATTTAGGTTACCAGATTTTCAAAATAAAATTTAGGGCACCCTCTTGACTGAGCCCACTTGAAGCCACATTCACAAACCGCAACCATACTTGCAGCCATAACCATAAAATCACACCACTATTTTTTAACATACCCTAAAACAATTGGTCACAGACCTTTGGAACAAGAGGCAGACTTTGAAGGTAGAGAAATTATGTGGCACACGTGATGTGCCATGATGAACTGTGTGTGTGGCCAAATTGCGATAAGAGTGGGAGCGACTTAAAGTGGTATGGTTAAATAAAACCTGAGCCTACTTTGTTATCGGTCAAAAGTGCATAACACACAGACTGCAGGGGTCTGGACTCAGAAATATGTAATACAGAGTGGATCAGGTTTGCGTGAGGCACAGAGTGCAGGGGTCAGGAGTCCATAATGAGGAACACAGGGGTCAGGAGTACATAAGGCAAAACACAAGGGTCAGGAGTATGTGACACAGAGTGCGGAGATCAGGAGTATGTAATGTACAGAGTGCAAAGAGCAGAGAATATAAATCACAGAGTACAGGTGTAATGGACATATTGCAGGGGTCAAAAGTGTGTAAAACATAGGGGTTGATTTACTAAAGGCAAATAGACTGTGCACTTTGAAAAGTGCAGTTGCACTCTGCAAGTGCAGTTCTTGCACTTGCAGGAGGTAAAACTCCCCTTTGCAAAAAACACCCAATCACATGCAAGAAAAATAAAAAAACAGCATTTTTCCTTACACATGATTGGATGATGCAAGTCAGAAGAGCTTTCACTCATTTACTAAGCTCTGGAGCAACTGCAAAGTGCACAGTCGATTTGCCTTTAGTAAATCAACCCCATAGAGTTCAAGGGTCAGCAGTGTGTAATATATGGAGTGCAAGGATTTGAAGTGTGCAGTGCTAAGGGTAGAGAGCCCAGAAATGCATATTGCACAAAGCGAAGGGGTTAGAAGGGCACAGCATGTAGTGCTCAGGAACACATAACGCACAGGACAATGTCAAATTTCCCACTTGCCCCAGTACAAATCCCCTCTCTGTACAGATCTCAAACAAGTCTTTTCCAATACTGATCTTTCCTCCTAAATCCCTCCCAGTACAAAGCACCCTTGCCCCAGTCTCTCTCAGTGCAGAACCTACCCCCTTTACAAACCCCAGATCTTCCCCAGTGCAGACCTCCCCATCAGAGACCACCCCCCCTAGTACAGTCCTTTTACTCCAGTACAAACTGTTCCTCTCCAGTACATACTTCTCTCCCTTTCCAGTAAAGAGCTCTCCCTCCAGTACAGACTTTTCTTCTCCAGTAGATACCTCACTCCCTTCCTAGTACATACCTCTTCCCCAAGTACAGACTTCCCCCCACAGTACAGACCTTCCCTCCCCATTAAAGAACTCTCTCCCCCCAAAAAAACTGCAGGTCCCCTGAGCTAGTGACGGCCCTCTAGTCTAGTGCACCACCAGGTGTCTTAGGAAAACTCTGGGGATGCTTGCTTCCTGGGAATGGATTACTTAAAGGTTAAAGCTGAACACCAGGTGGATATCAATGACACAAATTAATGCAGTTCTGTAATCATTATTACACAGTTTATTTTACTAGTATGTTTTTAATGCAAGCGATGTAGGTATAAGACTTTGACCTGGTATCAAGAACTGGTTCAGTCTGGGTCAAGAACTGTGATGAATGCTGATAAGAGGAGGTGAAAGAGAAATAAACTAATCCCTGAGCTGCTTCTCATTTCACTGTCCAGACACAGACTAGATCCATAATAGACATGAGCTGGCAACTCGCTAGCTTCTTCATCAATAGACTTTATTGTTGCACAACAGCAATAGCAGAACACTAAAGATGCTAACATGTTTCAGCCGAAGCCTTCCTCATAGCATACACTAATACTGCTAGGGTAGGTTCATGATGACCTGGGATCTGAGCAAGTAGCTTAAATGATGTTGACTGTCACACTGAGGATATCTGTAGGCAGGTAGAGTTCCCCTTATAGGGCTGCTCTTCTTAGTGCTGGGGTAGTGAAGAGGAGCACCCATTTATTTAATGGGAGGAGCTTGGGTTCGAGGGAGTTTGCTTGGTGACACAGAAAGGAGAGGTCTGCCGAAAGGATCCTGGTGTGCTCTCCCCTTTAGGGGAAGGGCTGTGGAAGACTTTGTCTATAGTTTTCGGGAACTTAAGTTATAGACTTAGATCTGGTTGTGAGTACCTCCTTGTTCTTCCACTATTTTACAAGATGTCATGATGTAACAGATTGCTATGTTCTACTTTTGTTAATGTTTTTGTGATAAAATATTCTTAATCTGAATCTAAATCTGAATCCCACCATTATTTGGAAAAGTTGCTATCATCTTTATGAACTGTTTGTTATATGGCTAAAAATAGAGAAACTACATTTGCAGCAAGAAGCCTCTGGGTGATGTTTTAATAGGAGTAAGGTGTTAAAGTGATTGTAAAGGTAATTTTTTTTAAAATAACAAACATGCCATACTTACCTCCACTGTGCAGCTCGTTTTGCACAGAGTGGCCCAGAACCTGCTCTTCTGGGGTCCCCGACGGCTCTCATGGCTCCTCCCCACCTCTGATAACCCCCTCGGAGAAGCGCTTCCCCAAAGGGGTTACCTTGCGGGCGCACTCCCGAGTCCAACATTTGGCGTCCATAGAGGCCGAATGCAGGACTCGGCCCTGCCCCCCAGAGCTTGCGTCCTTGGATTTGATTGACAGCAGGGGTAGCCAATGGCTGCGCTGCTATCAATCTATCCAATCAAGAGCCGAGATCCCCAGGCAGAAAGACAGCGCGTCTCCGCTGGGCTCAGGTAAGTAAAACGGGGGAGTTGGGGGGCCAGTCACTGCCAGGTGTTTTCTCATTTTAATGCATAGGTTGCATTAAGGTGAAAAAACAAAAAGGTTTACAACCCCTTTAAAGCCCAGCTCTGGGCAAAAAAAAGTATAGGCTTTCCATTCCCCCCCCCTGGAAAAAAATGAGCAGTTAAGCCTTTTTTTTTGCCTGAAGTTGGGCTTTAAGTATAGCCAATGCCTGGGGGTAAAAAGTTGTGTGCTTTACTGGTGCAAGACTGGTCAGTTGTAGAATGGGTAGTGATGGAGGAAAATGAGTCCTCCTCCTATACCATGCATAGGTTCGCCTGGGTCCCTGTGTCTCATCAGTATTACAAGGGCTGAGGGGGGCTGCTGCTAGGGATGAGCTTCGTGTTCGAGTCGAACCCATGTTCGACTCGAACATCGGCTGTTCGACCGTCCGTCGAATTGCGAACGATATGGGCCGTTCGCGCCAAATTCGTGTGGCGCGTCACGGCCCATAATTCACTGCGGCATCGCAGTGCATTGCTGGCTGATGATTGGCCAAGCATGCACTATGACCCGCATGCTTGGCCAATCACAGCGCCGTCAGTAGAGAGAGCTGTAATTGGCCAAAGCCAGGGTGGCTTTGGCCAATTATGGCTCAGGGGATTTAGTACACACCCCACACTATATAAGGCCGCCTGCACGGCGGCCCTGTGTAGTGTGTGTTCCGGTGTGCTGAGAGATAGAGAGAGAGAGAGACAGTGTCATTTGATTTGAGTTAGATAGATTAGGCAGAACAGTCAGTCAGTTAGCTGCACTTACAGTGTATTGTGTATATATATGCATCCCAGGTGTTGCATATATATATACACTGTATTCAGTTTAGCTAGATCCGTTCCTGTTATCTTCTATCTAGACTATTTACATTTAGTGCAGTGTGTCCTGCTCACAGTGTTCAGCTAGATCCGTTCCTGCTATTTACATTCAGTGCAGTGCGTCCTGCTCACAGTGTTCAGCTAGATCCGTTCCTGCTATTTACATTCAGTGCAGTGCGTCCTGCTCACAGTGTTCAGCTAGATCCGTTCCTGCTATTTACATTCAGTGCAGTGCGTCCTGCTCACAGTGTTCAGCTAGATCCGTTCCTGCTATTTACATTCAGTGCAGTGCGTCCTGCTCACAGTGTTCAGCTAGATCCGTTCCTGCTATTTACATTCAGTGCAGTGCGTCCTGCTCACAGTGTTCAGCTAGATCCGTTCCTGCTATTTACATTCAGTGCAGTGCGTCCTGCTCACAGTGTTCAGCTAGATCCGTTCCTGCTATTTACATTCAGTGCAGTGCGTCCTGCTCACAGTGTTCAGCTAGATCCGTTCCTGCTATTTACATTCAGTGCAGTGCGTCCTGCTCACAGTGTTCAGCTAGATCCGTTCCTGGTATTTACATTTAGTGCAGTGCGTCCTGCTCACAGTGTTCAGCTACATCCGTTCCTGCTATTTACATTCAGTGCAGTGCGTCCTGCTCACAGTGTTCAGCTAGATCCGTTCCTGCTATTTACATTCAGTGCAGTGCGTCCTGCTCACAGTGTTTAGCTACATCCGTTCCTGCTGTTTACATTCAGTGCAGTGCGTCCTGCTCACAGTGTTCAGCTAGATCCGTTCCTGCTATTTACATTCAGTGCAGTGCGTCCTGCTCACAGTGTTCAGCTAGATCCGTTCCTGCTATTTACATTCAGTGCAGTGCGTCCTGCTCACAGTGTTCAGCTAGATCCGTTCCTGCTATTTACATTCAGTGCAGTGCATCCTGCTCACAGTGTTCAGCTAGATCCGTTCCTGCTATTTACATTCAGTGCAGTGCGTCCTGCTCACAGTGTTCAGCTAGATCCGTTCCTGCTATTTACATTCAGTGCAGTGCGTCCTGCTCACAGTGTTCAGCTAGATCCGTTCCTGCTATATACATTTAGTGCAGTACGTCCTGCTCACAGTGTTCAGCTAGATCCGTTCCTGTTATCTTCCTACTGACAGGCAGGCTTGTCTGGTTACAGTATATAAAGCTACCTGAAGAAAATTACAGGTGTTCTTTTTGATCCTATTAGTACCACGGTCAGGCAGCTAGACTATTTACATTTAGTACAGTGTGTCCTGCTCACAGTGTTCAGCTAGATCCGTTCCTGTTATCTTCCTACTGACAGGCAGGCTTGTCTGGTTACAGTATATAAAGCTACCTTAAGAAAATTACAGGTGTTCTTTTTGATCCTATTAGTACCACGGTCAGGCAGCTAGACTATTTACATTTAGTACAGTGTGTCCTGCTCACAGTGTTCAGCTAGATCCGTTCCTGTTATCTTCCTACTGACAGGCAGGCTTGTCTGGTTACAGTATATAAAGCTACCTTAAGAAAATTACAGGTGTTCTTTTTGATCCTATTAGTACCACGGTCAGGCAGCTAGACTATTTACATTTAGTACAGTGTGTCCTGCTCACAGTGTTCAGCTAGATCCGTTCCTGTTATCTTCCTACTGACAGGCAGGCTTGTCTGGTTACAGTATATAAAGCTACCTTAAGAAAATTACAGGTGTTCTTTTTGATCCTATTAGTACCACGGTCAGGCAGCTAGACTATTTACATTCAGTGCAGTGCGTCCTGCTCACAGTGTTCAGCTAGATCCGTTCTTGCTATTTACATTCAGTGCAGTGCGTCCTGCTCACAGTGTTCAGCTAGATCCGTTCCTGCTATTTACATTCAGTGCAGTGCGTCCTGCTCACAGTGTTCAGCTAGATCCGTTCCTGCTATATACATTTAGTGCAGTACGTCCTGCTCACAGTGTTCAGCTAGATCCGTTCCTGTTATCTTCCTACTGACAGGCAGGCTTGTCTGGTTACAGTATATAAAGCTACCTGAAGAAAATTACAGGTGTTCTATCCCAGCTTAGTGCAGCTACAGGCCATTAGTATGTCTGGAAGGCCAAGAAGGAGAGGCAGACAGTCACAAGCCAATAAGAGAGGGCAAGCAGGCTCTGTGTCTAGTGCTGGTCGTGGAGACGGTGCATCCTCATCAGCACGTGGCCATGGGACACGCTTGGCCTTTTTTTCGGCAGCTGGCCGTGTTGAGCCGCAACATGCGGAAGACTTGGTCGAGTGGATGACCAAGCCGTCCTCATCCTCCTCATCCTCTCTCACCCATGCCCAGGGTGCTTTGTCTGGCAAAGCAGCGGCCTCTTCCCTCAGCTCAATGTCATCAGTGACTCCTTCCCTAGCTCCACCATGTCCTCATGAGGATTCCCTCGAACTGTTTGACCACAGTGTTGGGTACATGCTCCAGGAGGATGCCCAGCGTTTGGAAGGCTCTGATGATGATACTGAGCTCAATGAAGGCAGTAACATGAGCACGGACAGAGGGGGTGCCCAAGAAGGACAGCAATCTGGCAGTCATGCTCCCCCTGCTGCAGCATACTGCCAGGTTTGCTCCAGTGATGAGGAGGGAGGGGATGATGAGGTCACTGACTCAACGTGGGTGCCTGATAGGAGAGAGGAGGAGGAGGAGGAGGAGGAGGAGGAGGTGGCACATCACCAACTAGGCAGGATGCCCTCCAGGGGCCAGCCTAAGGGCAGCACATTGACTGCATCACACCCCAAAGCTCCACATGTGCAGGGCGCTGCAGTCTCTGCGCGTTATTCAAAAAGTTCTTTGGTGTGGGCCTTTTTTGAGACGAGTGCATCAGATCGCACCGCTGCTATTTGCAACATATGTCTCAAGCGTATCTCGCGTGGCCAAAACATCTCCCGCTTGGGTACCACATGCTTGACCAGACATATGTTGACCTGCCATGCAGTTCGTTGGCAAGCGTATCTAAAAGACCCACACCAAAGAACAAAGACGATCTCTCCTTGCTCCTCATCAGCTGAGATTTCCAACCCCACTAGACCTTCAGTCCTCTCTGCGACCTGCAGTGAGAGGAATGAAGGTGTAGAATTAGGTGTGTCACAGCCAAGTACTTATGGGCAATCTGCTTTTGGTACACCGACGTCAGATTGTACCAGGCAAATTTCCCTGCCCCAGCTGCTGCACCGCCGAAAGAAGTTTGCTCCCAGCCATCCACATGCCCAGCGGTTGAATGCTAGCTTGGCAAAATTGCTAGCACTTCAACTGCTGCCTTTTCAGTTGGTAGACTCTGCCCCCTTCCGTGAGTTTGTGGAATGTGCGGTTCCTCAGTGGCAGGTACCCAAACGCCACTTTTTCTCACGGAAGGCGATTCCGGCTCTCTACCGGCATGTGGAAGGCAATGTCCATGCCTCGCTGGACAGGGCGGTCAGCGGTAAGGTGCATATTACCGCTGACTCATGGTCCAGCAGGCATGGACAGGGACGTTACTTAAGTTTCACGGCGCATTGGGTGACTCTGCTGGCAGCTGGGAAGGATGCAGGACAAGGTGCAGTAGTGTTGGAGGTTGTTCCGCCACCACGCCTCCAAAATGCTGATTGTGACACACCTCTCTCCTCCACCCCCTCCTCTTCTTCTTCCTCCATGGCCTCTTCCTCGGAACCAGCGGTGCTCCGTAGGCGTTTAAGGGGCTACGCAAGTACGCAGGCCAAAAGATGCCATGCGGTGCTTGAGCTGGTGTGCTTGGGGGACAGGAGCCACACTGGGGCAGAGGTTCTGTCAGCTCTGCAGGGGCAGGTTCAGAGGTGGTTGACGCCACGCCAACTTAAGGCAGGAATGGTGGTTTGCGACAATGGCACCAACCTCCTCTCTGCCCTCCGACAGGGACAACTGACCCATGTGCCCTGTTTGGCTCACGTCCTTAACTTGGTGGTGCAGCGGTTCTTGGGCAGGTACCCGGGCTTACAGGATGTCCTGAGGCAGGCCAGGAAAGTCTGTGTGCATTTCCGCCGGTCATATAATGCCAGTGCTCGGCTGACGGACCTCCAAAAGGAGTTTTACCTGCCCAAGAACCGCCTAATCTGTGACATGCCCACCAGGTGGAACTCGACGTTGGCCATGCTGCAGCGGCTGCACACGCAGCAGAGGGCCATCAATGAGTACCTGTGCGACTATGGCACCAGGACAGGGTCAGGGGACCTTGGTTTTTTTTCCCCACGCCAGTGGGCCATGATCAGGGATGCATGCACTGTCCTGTCACCATTCGAGGAGGCCACGAGGATGGTGAGCACTGACAGTGCATGCATCAGTGACACTGTCCCCCTTGTCCACCTGTTGGAGCACATGCTGCGTGGAATAATGGACAGGGCACTTGAGGCAGAACAGAGGCAGGAAGAGGAGGACTTCCTTAGCTCTCAAGGCCCCCTTTATCCAGACAGTGTTCCTGCGTGCCCGCCGATCACACAGGAAGAGGACGAGGAGGAGGAGGAGGAGGAGGAGGAAGATTGTGTCAGTATGGAGGTGGAGCCTGGCACTCAGCATCAGCAGTCTTTAAGGGATCAGTCCCAAGGAACACATGGACTTGTACGTGGCTGGGAGGAGGTGGCTGCGGACGTTGTTGTCCTTAGTGACCCAGAGGACTCCGGACCGAATGCCTCAGCAAACCTACGCTGCATGGCCTCCCTGATCCTGCAAAGCCTGCGTAAGGATCCTCGTATTCGTGGTATCAAGGAGAAGGACCAATACTGGCTGGCAACCCTCCTTGATCCACGTTACAAGGGTAAGGTTGCGGACCTTATCTTGCCATCGCAGAGGGAGCAGAGGATGAAACATCTTCGGGAGGCCTTGCAGAAAGGTCTGTGCAACGCGTTCCCAGAGACTGGGAGGTTACAAACTCCTGTTTCTGGACAACGTGTTGCTGAGGCTTCGGTCAGTCAAAGAAGGAGCGGTGGAGAAGGTGGCCGTCTGACCGATGCGTTCAGACAATTTTTTGGTCCGCAGCCCCAAGGTATGATCGGTTCCAGCAACCATCGCCAGCGTCTGTTTTACATGGTGCAGGAATACCTAGGGGCAAGATCAGACTTGGACACCTTTCCCACCGAAAATCCTCTGGGTTACTGGGTCTTGAGGATGGATCACTGGCCAGAGCTTGCACAGTATGCAATTGAGCTACTGGCCTGTCCTGCATCCAGCGTTCTTTCGGAACGCACATTCAGTGCTGCTGGAGGCGTGGTAACCGATCACAGGGTGCGTCTGTCCACCGACTCGGTCGATCGGCTGACCTTCATAAAAATGAATCAGTCTTGGATCACCACCAGCTACCAAGCACCTGATGCAGATGTAACCGAATAATTTTTTTTGAAATCTCAGATCCCTTCAAAGACTGCCTATGCTGATGCTGAGTGACTATCCCTGAGTAATTATCCTCTTCCTCCTCAATCATCACGCTGATAGCTTGTAAGAACATTTTTGGTTCTGGGCGCCACCACCAGTGCCTAAGGCACAATTTTTCAGCCCCTGTTTAACAGGGGCGTGTAATTACAATTTTTGATGTAATACTTTGCAGCAGGGCTCGTTCCTGCATTCCAACTAGAGTGTCTGTGAGGGGTTGCAGTGTTGTGGCACCAGCACCAGTGCCTAAGACCCAATTTTTCAGCCCCTGTCTAACAGGGGCGTGTAATTACAATTTTTGATGCAATACTTTGCAGCAGGGCTTGTTCCTGCGTTTCAACTAGAGTGTCTGTGAGGGGTTGCAGTGTTGTGGCACCAGCACCAGTGCCTAAGACCCAATTTTTCTGCCCCTGTCTAACAGGGGCGTGTAATTACAATTTTTGATGCAATACTTTGCAGCAGGGCTCGTTCCTGCGTTCCAACTAGAGTGTCTGTGAGGGGTTGCAGTGTTGTGGCACCAGCACCAGTGCCTAAGGCCTAATTTTTCAGCTCCTGTTCAACAGGGGCATGTAATTACAATTCTTGATCTAATATTTCACAGCAGGGCCCTGTGAGGGCTTACAGTGTTTTGGCCACAGCAACACCTAAGGCCCAAATTTCTGCTGAGTGTATAGGGCAGGACCCTACTTTCAAACATCTAACTTACAAACGACTCCTACTTGCAAACGGAAGGAGACAACAGGAAGTGAGATGAAATCTACCCCTAAGGAAGGGAAATTCTCTCCTGTAAGAGTTAATATGGGAAAACAATTTCTCCTTTCCACTGATGCTTTCCAATCCTTGTTCCACAAAAAAACCCAAATTTTCCAAAAACATTTTTCATTGGGACAAAAAAGTGAGGTGAAATCTTCTGAAGAGGAGGAAAGACGCAAAACAAATGTCACAGGGGTGATAACCCTTCCCTATGTTTTCCAAAAAGCTTAGAAAAGATTTTTTGGCTGGAGCTAAACACATTAAAAATGTTCAAAATTACAAACAGATTCTACTTAACAACAAACCTACAGTCCCTGTCTTGTTTGCACCGCCTGAATACTGCTGTTCAGAGTATATAGGGACCTTTCCTTATTTTAATTTGGGTGCGGGGTTCCCCTTAATATCCATACAAGACCCAAAGGGCCTGGTAATGGACTGGGGGGTACCCATGCCGTTTGTCTCACTGATTTTCATCCATATTGCCATGACCCGACATGACATTAAACCCGCAAGCAGTTTTAAATGAGATTTTTTCCTTTAAAAATGACATTTGGTGCAGGGACTGTTCTAAACATGGGAAACACGCGTCACTTTACAGGCATACTATAGACACCCCCCAGGTACGATATTTAAAGGAATATTTCACTTTTTTTTTTTTACTTTAAGCATCATTAAAATCACTGCTCCCGAAAAAACGGCCGTTTTTAAAAGTTTTTTTTGCATTGATACATGTCCCCTGGGGTAGGACCCGGGTCCCCAAACCCTTTTTAGGACAATACCATGCAAATTAGCCTTTAAAATGAGCACTTTTGATTTCGAACGTTCGAGTCCCATAGACGTCAATGGGGTTCTAACGTTCGTGCGAACTTGCGGTCCGTTCGCGGGTTCTGGTGCGAACCGAACCGGGGGGTGTTCGGCTCATCCCTAGCTGCTGCACACAGGAGGTTTTTTCTTTTTTTTTGTATCATTTTTATTTTTGAAAAAGACAGATAACATGTCATGTTCAACATTCATGAAATAAAGTCTCGGGTCCATACGGGCTCGTTGTGCATAAACCTTGCATACATATAGATTGAACATAAGTAAGTATATAGAATAAGAAAGAGGTACCCTGGGAATATCTTGCAAGGTAGCCAAAAGGCTATCCCCTGATAAAGTGCTAGGTGGTCACAGTGGGGGCAATCCCCTTGGATATCTGAGATAAGTGTGCAAGCCGACTGATGCGTGTATGCCTTGGTTTAGTAGCTGCACCAGGGGTATTAAGCCAACGGGGGCTAGCATTTGTTCTTCCATGAAAGTATGGACCCCGAGCCCGCGACTGCAGGGGGGGGAGGCCAATATGGCCTCCTGCCAACCTTCCCCCGCCTACGTGCGCGCCCGGGGCACCAGGGAGAGATATATTAGACGCTCCGCGGGGATAAACAGTGCCCCCTAGAAAAAAAAGGGGTCCTTCCCCGCTAACGTAGAGGCATCAGGCATCATGTCTAATAATTATAGTGGGTAAGTCCCGGGCCTTGTCCATACAGCAAAAATTATATGTCATTCCTAAGGGGTTTAGGAAAGAAAACAGAAGAAAAAAGAGGGGGAGACGAGGAGGAGGAGAAAAGAAAAGAGGGAAAAAAGGAAGGAAAAGGGAGGGGGGGAGAACGATCAGGTCATGCCTGGAGCCTTATAAGGAGCTTTCGTCGCATCCACACCGAGCACACCACACCTGGTTAAGATAGATGGTCCATCTGGAGTCCGATAAAGGTTTTTATCTTAATGCATAGAATGCATTAAGAAAAAAAAAACTTCTGTCTTTAGAACCACTTTAAAATAAAAGTGGGTGCACTAAAGGACTTGGTGGGGTGGCCAGTGGGCAGATTCAATAGGATGGCCCGTGGGAAGTCCTTGGGGAATGTTGGTTGTCAGGCCAGGTGGGCCTAGGCCTAAAGCTGTGTAAGGGGCCTATGTGTGAGTACTCAATAAAGGGGCTGCAAACCTGTATGTATAGGTATAACCCAGCTATGTGTGTCAGCCAAATGAAAAGCTGGGCCTCCCCATACACATTTATCATTAATGAAGTACTGTAGGGAAATCTCTGGATTAAAGACGAATATTGGTTTTGCTGTTTTATATTTTATTGGTCTATCCATTTTTATCAAGTTATTTTTGGCTGTTGTTCTGCTTTAGGCATCTTGCAATGCTAGCAAAACCACCTTATCATTAGTGGAAAGTGATTGTGCTGTAACTAAAAAAAAATTGGCTGGAGAACTAACATCTCATCATGGTTTTCCTCTATAATTACCCTCTGTTATTATTGTATTTGGTATGTAACAGAGTACGGGAAGACTTCCAATGACCCTTTTTGAGGTCCAGTTCCATTTGTGCTTTAGCAAAAACACTATAAATGTGTTGGCAAAACTTATAACATCCAAAGGGTGGCCTGTGTGCTTGGCAGTGGCTTTCTTTCTGACCTCTGCAGAGAACAGGTGGCAAGAGAGCTTACTATCAACTTGCCTCAAAGCTGCCCATGCCTAATTTGGCAGCCTATCTCATGGCATCTCATCTTTTATCATTTCTCAGCTTGTAGTTTGTATATGTAGGTTAGTGAAAACATTTTAGATGGTGTGTATGACAACATTTTGTTGGGTCTGTACAGCAGAAAACAGCACTGGTTGTATGTAAACAAAACAGATAATGCAATGAATAGTAGTGAAGATGTGGAGAGACAGGAGACAGGGTCAATAATAAATTAAAAAAGCAGCTACCAAGCTTATACCTACACCTACTGAATGTCAATGTTCTGCAAGTCTTTTTCATCCAGCATTCTCCTCTTTTATGTACAGTATGTACCTGCATTGTTCTTCACATTCACCCTTCTCATACATACTTGTCTCAGAGAAGTCCAATTTCCTTTTTTGGCCATTTGTTATAAATTCGATAAAGTTAACTTTCTCTCACTGTCATCCTCTAACTATTTATTTCTGCTCATTATCTGGCATAACTCAATACTTGACCTATAGTGAAGCTGAGGAAGAGGTTTTCCTGAAGGAATTGCAATTGTTTTTTTATTCATGTTGATTTTAAACTCATTTTTTAAAGCTTTTAACTGTTTTTTCTCACGTCTATATTTCTCACTAGTTGAATAATTGTTTACAGAAAAAGTGTAAATTCAACAAAAGCAGGCCAAATTAAATTTTGGTTTATAGTTAGCCCCCTTGGTTCTGTTGCTCTCGCATTCCTCTGCTAATCTGTTAAGAAGTCACGCAATGGACCACAAATATTCATTCCAGGACTTTGGTAGAGATTTTGGTGGAGACCTTGTCCTAAGAGCAACCATGGCACGTAGGTGGGAACCTAACATCATAAAATAGAATTTCTTTAAGGCCTCGTACACACGGTACGAAAATCAGAAGGGAAAATTTGTAAGACAAGCTGTCTGCGGATTTTCAGATCGTTAGTACGGTGCATTCGACAGACGATTTGACTTTTACATCAGACAAAAGCTGGATGTGCATGACTATAAAATTTTTGTTGGATGTGAACTCAACGTCTGATTTTTGGATGGTCAGGACAGAGATCGTCACACAAAAGTCGAAAGTACAAACACGCATACTCCGAATCAAGGAATGACTGGGAACAGTCTTGTAAACTACTGTTCGTAATGTAGAATTAAAATTCGTGACGTGGCAATTGATGAAACGTGGAAATTCTCTTCTTCAATGGGATAATAATGAAGCTGCTTTTCTGGTGATACTGATGTAGTTATGCCAAACGGATTTTAACCGCCTCCAGACCAGCCGCCGCAGTTATACTGCGACAGGTTGGCTCCCCTGCGCGAGCCGTCGCCCGAAGCATGTCTCCGGAGCCGATGCGAGTGCCCAGCAGGCGCGATGACCGCCGGGAACCTGCGATCGCTTGTAAACGAAAGAGAATGGGGATGTGTGGGTGTGTGTAAACACACAAATCCCAGTTCTCTCAGGGGAGAGGAGAGAGATCGTGTGTTCATACTAAGTATGAACACCGATCTCTCTCCTCCCCTAGTCAGTCCCATCCCCCTACAGTTAGAACACACCTAGGGAACACAGTTAACCCCTTGATTGCCCCCTAGTGTTAACCCCTTCCCTGAAAGTGTCATTAATACAGTAATTAGTGCATTTTTATAGCACTGATTGCTGTATAAATGTCACTGGTCCCAAAAATGTGTCAGAAGTGTCCGATTTGTCTGCAGTATCGCAGTCTCAATAAAAATCGCTGATCGCCGCCATTACTAGTAAAAAAAATTTAAAAAAATAAAACCGCCATAAATCTATCCCCTATTTTGTAGACGTAACTTTTGCGCAAACCAATCAAAATACGCTTATTGCGATTTTTTTACCAAAAATATGTAGACGAATAAATATCGGCCTAAACTGAGGAAAAAAAAAATTTTTTTTTCCAATTTGGGATATTTATTATAGGAAAAAGTAAAAGATATTGTGATTTTTTTTCAAAATTGTCACTATTCTTTTGTTTATAGCGCAAAAAATAAAAAATGCAGAAGTGAACAAATACCACCAAAAGAAAGATCTATTTGTGGGAAAAAAAGGACGTAAATTTTGTTTGGGTACAGAGTTGCACGACCGCGCAATTGTCAGTTAAAGCGACGCGGTGCTGCATCGCAAAAAATGGCTGGGTCATCGAGCAGCCAAATCTTCCGGGGCTGAAGTGGTTAAAAGGCATTTGTTTTGTACGATCTGAAAATCGCGAATCAACGCTCACCAAACTTCTACTAACACGAAATTAAGAAGGGGTCCAAAGGGTGGCGCTTGAGAAATGAACTTCCTCTTTATACTCTCATAGTACGTCACTACATTCATGTTTGTCAAAAGACAATTTGCGGATAGTTAGTATGCTAGACAAAATCCTGCACACGCGCTTTTGACAAAAATCAGACGCTCGGTCGTCCAACAATCAAACCATGTGTATGAGGCCTTAGGATGGAAGGCATTTATTGCATATCATTGATCAGGTGTTTGGCTGTAGGAAGAAGATAAGGGATCAAATTTTTATGTTTGGGTCGGATGATTGACTAAGTGCTAGTTCACACCAGATGCAGTTCCGTGCGCTTTTTTCTGCACTAAAAATGCATGCAGTGTTTTCCCTGTATTCCAATGGCTCTAGTTCACACCAGTGCAGTCAGTTTCCGGTGCAGAAAAAAAAAGTAGAGCATGCTGCATTTTTTCTGCACAGAACTGTACTGGAACCTAGCAAACTGTATCACAAATGCACTGGAACTGCACTGGAACTGCTTGTGGTGTGAACTGTAAGCAAAACCTGATCGTATGAGTGCATTTTTGTGGTGTGAATTGGCCCTAAAAATGCATGCACAGTGTCTTCGGAGCAGAAACTGACTGGTACTGACTGCATTGGTGTGAACTAGAACCATTAGAATACATGGAAAACATTGTGCAGAAAAAAAACGCACAGAACTATATCTGGTGTGAACTGGCCCAGGTCTGAAGGACAGCTGAGGAGAACTCCTGAGGTTCAGAGTGCCTAAAGGCCCGTACATACGATTTGATGTTCGGACGTCAATTGTGTTATGATGACCGTTCGTCCGCAAATCTTACCGTCAGTACGGTGCTTTCGACAGCCGATTTCACTTTTTCGTCAGCAAAAAGCTGGATGTGCAGACTATAAAATTTTTTGTCGGATGTGAACTCAATGTCTGATTTTCGTTTAATAAGTATGGTTTTAATACGAAAAAAAATTGTAGGAGCAAGACTACGCACGTCACTTCTGACGTTGTATTATGTCAAACGAAAATTCTCGTATTGTTAGTAAACTCTTCACTTTTGACATGAGACTAGCATGCCACAAAAATCGGACGTTTTGTCGTCCGAAAATCAAAGCGTGTGTACTAGGCTTTAGACCCCATACACACTATTAGATTTTCTGCAGATTTTTGTCTTCAGATTTACCAAAACCATATAATATGAGGTCAAACATTAAGAGTTTCAATTTGTATGCAATCAGGCAGGCCCTTGCACTACATGGTTTTGGTAAATCTGAAGACAAAAATCTGCAGAAAATCTAATAGTGTGTATGGGGACTAAAGCCTCGTACGCACGGTATGAAAATCAGAACACACTATAAAACTTTTGTTGTTCGATTTCTTTTAGATTTACCTTCAACTATGTAGTGCAAGGGCCTGTCTGATTTGATACAAATTGAAAGTGTTTAGGTTTGACCTCATATTATATTGTTTTGGTAAATCTAAAGAAAATTGTATAGTGTGTATCCAGCTTGGTTTGGATGAGAAGTGAAAAGACTTGTGAGGAAGTGACTAAAGTTGTGAAGTTTTTGGAGCAGGAAGGGGGACTGATGACAAGTGACAGAGGTTTGGAGGAGGAATGAAAGTTTTATGCATTATATATTTTATATTAGACAACTGTATTTAGGTAACCTAATTATGTCCGACATTGCATTCAAGAACTATAGGGACTTCATTTTGCAATATGTTGGCATTATGGAACTATGCTAGGGCCACTGCCTGTGAAATAAACATTAAATGCACCAAAACTTACTAAATGGCCAGCATGTAGCTTTGCTGGCTCTGGCTGCTGTTTCTACCACAGATATATGCACTATACAAACACTAGTGTCCAGACATTGCTACTATGTGGACTATACATTCATATAACCAGACAGCTGACCTATTGCCAATCAACCTCATTAGTTGCAAAATGTTCTTCCAGCTCTTCCTTGTTAGTAGCACTTACCAGCTTTTTGTTGCCCTGTCCCAACTTTTTTTTTTAAATGTGTTGCTGCCATTAATTCCAAAATCACCTTTTTTCTTAAACTGGTACATTTTCTCAGTTTAAACATTTGATATGTTTTCTATTTTGAATTTAGGGTTTATGAAATTAGCAAATCATTGCATTCAGCTTTTATGTAGATTTTACACAACATCGCGACATTTTGGGAATTGAAGTTAAGCCTCGTACACTTGATCAGATTGTTGGCGAACAAAACCGCGGACTTTTGTCCAAAGTGCGTTGGCCCAAATTTGTCTTGCATACAAACGCAAGGAATGGTCGGCCAACAAATACGAACGTAGTGACGTACTATGTTGTTTTTCAGCTCTTTAGCGCCACCATTTGGGCTCCTTCTGCTAATTTCATGTTAGTAGAAGATTGGTGAGTGTTGATTCGCGCTTTTCATTTCATGCTTTTCAGTTCGTTTCTGAGCGGCCGTTTGTCAACCAGACCTGTTGCGGAATCGGAGGAGATAACGTGTTATTTATTATTGGCCTTGGAGTTATTGCTTTGACATTATTTTTTTGGTTGAATAATGATTTCATTTGGTATATTTTTGGATGCATAGAATGCACTTTTTGGTTAAGTTCTATTGGCAGATAGCATGTCTAATTTTATTTGTTTTCTTTTTTTAATGCACAATAAAAATTGTATAGAATAATACTTAGCTATGTGTTTTATTTCAAATGACAGTTTGGGAGTAGGCAGTTACATTTTAAATAATACAATGTAAAATTAACAAGGGACACCAACATAGTTGTATCTTTGATCTTATAAACTATGGGATAATGGTGTTGTGGTAACTTGCCCCCCCCCCCCCCCCCCCAAAAAAAAAGCATAATAATATTATTCTTGATATCACTAAAAAAAAAAAAACTTTGAAAATGTGTTTGCCATAACTCCATCAGTATCACCAGAAAAGCAGCTTCATTATTATCCCATTAAAGAAGAAGAGAATTGTGCGCTGCATTTCGAGATTTTATAATTTGCCATGTCACGAATGTTAATTCTCCATTACGAACGCTAGTTTACAAGACCAACCGCTTCTGGCTCGCCCTTGTTTCCGAGCATGCGTGTCTGTACTTTGGACTTTTGCCCGACGGACTTGTGTACACACGATAGGAAAATCCGACAACACACATTTGTCCGTGGAAAATTTTAAAGCCTGCTACCAAACATTTGTCTGCGGAAAATTCGACAACAATTGTCTGATGGAGCATACACGCGGTCGGATTTTCCACCTACAGCCTGTCATCACACATTTCCCGTCTGTAAATCCGATTGCGTGTACGAGGCTTTATAAGGTATTATAGTGTATCACCATTTCACAGGCGTGCATAATTTTCAGTGTTGACATGTTTTGGATCTATTTACTCAATGCAATGCCATCTTTTATATTTTACCAAAAATTGTGCAACATAAAAAATTGCAACGACCATCATTTTATTCTCCAGGGTCTCTGCTTCCAGAAGATATATAATATTTGGGAGTTCTAATTAATTTTCTAGCACAAAAAAATGCTGGTTTTAAAATGTATGTGAAAATTGTCCAAATTGGCTTGGACGGCAAGTGGTTAAGGCTCAAGGAATATCAATTAGGCCTTAAAGTCAGCTGCAGCATCCTCATTAGCAAGGATGAGCTGTTTGGATCCAAGTCTGAACACACCTGAGCTATCCCGCCCAGCATGAAGCTATCACAGTGCCCCACCAATCCTATGTGGCTGAGGCATTCCCTGCTTCACAGTGTGTTTAGTTTGCATACATCTTCCATAATGGCAGTTATTAGCCATTTGTGGTGGATGTGTGATCTAGAAGAGCTCTCCCACCTTATTTGGGAAAAGGTTCTTCATATGTTTTATGTACTCTTGCACGTTTATTAGATTTTGGTACAGTAGGAGTAAGGAATATTTAGAAAGTTCTGTCAGATTTTTGCTTTTATTTGCCGCCTGTGTCCCAGAGACATAACAGGGAGTGAGAGGGGATTCCATCTTAGACAGTTTCCCCACTGAAAATAGACACCGGGACAAAGAGAGTTTTGAAGGATTTTCCTTCCTGACTTTCTTCCTCACTTTCTCTTCAACACTCTGGGGGGCAACAATTTTTAGTTGTGAGGAAGAGTTAGATTTCCTGACAATGTTTTAATGCTGTCTGTGCCTTCCTGTATCTGCGATAACTGTATCCCCCCTTTTCTTGTATTGGCATCACAGGGACAGGAAGTGAGGGGGAATCTTCACAACACAGACAGCAATAAAAACATAACACTATTCAAACCTAAAAACAAAGCTTTAGCATTAGACACACTTTAAAGAAAACCTGTAATGGACAAAATACTTGGGTTGCCGTTGCAGACCTCTTTGAAAATGCCAGTTCCCTGGCTGTGTCACACTCTGGCTTTACAATATATGTAAACCCTAACCGTGAATGCCTCTTGTTTGCTCCCTTTTGGTCCGTTAACTATATCTTTAAAGGAGAAGTACAGCCAAAGCTTGTTTGGCTGTACTTCCCCTGTGGATCACAGGAGTGCATTTTTTTCTGCACCCCTTTGGCCCATTTTTAGCAGAGAGCGGGCTGAAGTCACAGAGCTGGTCCAGGCTAGGGCAAGATTGCCACGATATGGTTGGGATCCACTGGACCGGCACCTGGCTCAGCGGCTCAGCAAGCCACCAAGAGCCTGTGCTAGCCACTCCTTCCCCCTCCACAACCCAGCACTTCAGTGAGTGGGGTGGGGTGGGGGGCAGAGCAAACAGTGGTGACTGACAGTCCCCAGCTCTCTGCTCACAGAGTTCTGAGAACCAAGGGATCAGCAGTGTTTGATTGCTTGGATCTCAGTCTTAGAGCTGGTGAGGGACAGATGCAGCAGAAGTGTGATCTACTGGTGCGGTCTGACCTGCGATTCAGCAATGTAGTTTCCATGCAAGTTTTAAATGCTCTCAAATCTCTTTCTGTGGAAAATTGGATTGCACCATGCCAAACTTGCACAGGACCCTTTTCTATTTCACTTGCCAAGCGAATTCGCACTGTGAAATCGCATTGCAAAACTCACAAGTATGAGCCCCGGTTCATACTCGCATGGAAACTACATTGCTGAATTCCAGGTCCAGTAGATCACACTTCTTTCACACCGCTAATGTGTAAACCGGGGCTGATTCTTAAAAAAACAAAAAACCTGAATGTCTCTTTTAAAACCTTTTAATATATCTGTTCAAATGTGTTAAAAAAAACTACTGATCTCCCAGAAATCTGGCTTGTAGCTTTTTTTGCAAATTCCAAGCTGTGTTAACATTCTTGCCTAGTTCACCTCTGTGATCTATACAATGCCCCCCCCCCAATGGAGAGGAGGCATTATTAAGTCCTAACACACTTGCTATCTGAGGGTTACTTACTGCTCCTCCATTGATACAGTTTAGTGATGAGGGTTAGGCAGGTGCAGTTTATTTTCTACATTGCAGGTGGTGCTCAACCATAGCGGCTCTGCAGCTGGGGAGGAAGTCAAGAGGAACCTGGTTCCTCTATGGCAGGGATCTCCAAATGACGGTCCTTCAGCTGTTGCAGAACTACACGTCCCACGAGGCATTGTAAAACTCTGACATTCACAGACATGTTTAGGCATGATGGGAATTGTAGTTCCTGAACAACTGGGGGGCCATAGTTTGGAGACCCCTGCTCTTAGTTTCCTGGGTAATTGGTGAAGCGACCCCCCCCATTGGATGCTGGAGCCCCATGTGACTCTGGTAGCCATTTTGGGTCAGGCAGAGCCTATTTAATACCCTTGCTCCTGGGTTTGGCATGCGTTATGCAAGTGGGTAGTGCAGGGAAAGGTACGCTGTCTGTTGGGGACAGTACTAGAGGTAGGGAAAGGTTTCTGATGAGGAGGGAAAGTGTAGGGTCGCATCTCTGCTGAACACCTCCATTGGGCATGAAACAGCAGCCAGGCCACATACTGCTCCTCTCTAAAGATGCTGTAATTCTTTCTGGAATCGGCTCTGTCGAAATTGCTGTAGCTGTGAGTGCACCTGGATAGGCTGTCTTCCCGCTTGTTGTGAACTGTTGCTGCGTTGCTTCAATATAAATTTATTGTTGCACCTGACTGTGTGAATTATTGCCACTGCATGCCCCCCCCCAGCTACAGACAGGATTACAAGGTGAAAATAAAGGGAAAAAAGAGAAATAATGCAGAAACCACATCCGCTGCAATAAGTTACAACTTTGTTCTTGGGTACTCTAAAATACTGTAAACATTACTGACCTAGAATCACTATGCTGCAATAAAGACAAATGTGATTATTTTACAAGCTGCTCATAATGAAAAAGATGTGTCATTGCTGGTTATCACAGCTATCTGGCATCTTTTAGAAACATTCGTGCTGAATTTTTTCTTCATCCAATTTTAGAAATGTGTGCCTAATTGCTTTATAATAAGAGCTATATTTTTGGAAAGGCGGAGGAGAAGCAGACTGACCCATGATTTTCATTTTATTATTCACTTTTTTAAAGGATTGAGAGAAATGTTTATGCAGAGCTGAGTTCCTTCTAAAAATACTAGTTGCCTTGTTTTTATGATGAGTACTTGAATACTTTCATTGATGCAAACTAAGTATGCAGATCTGTACTAGGTCAGCAACCGGGAAATATTTTTTTTTTGTAGAAAAAAGGTAACAATGGCAGCCTGCATATTCAAGTGATTCATCCCCTTGCTTCCTGCTTTGTTCAGATGGGGTGTACTGAGTTTCAATAAAGCATACCATACATGGATCGAAATTCGGTCAGTTCAGCAGGGACCTGCCAAATTTTAATCCATGTATGGCCAGGCAGTTGTACAAAGTCTACTGATTAACTTCTGTGCAATCACCCTGTCTGATTTTTGCCACTCGATCAGTGCTGCAGGCTATAACCAGCAGTGCTGATTAATGTATTCTGACAGCGGGGAAGTCTCTCCACTGTCAGGATACAAAGTATGCCTGCCCCATCATCAACTGCCCCCTCTCTGTATTGCTTGTCCTCACAATCATCTGCTCCCCTCTTTACTGCCTGTCCCCACAATCAACTGTCCCCTCTGTATGCATGCCTTTACCATCCATTAGGGGCGCCACCCCCCCATCTATGCGTCCGGCCCCCTAATCTACATACATGGGGGGGTATGAAGCACATGATTAGAGTCTGAGGCTTTAATAGGCTTCAAAAAAGGGTGGTCTCAGGACACAGAGCACTGCAGTTGTGTGAATATAGCGAATAAATATTTGAAATTGTTGATATTTTTACACTGGATTGCCTCCCTGCCAATTAGGAACCTGTTTCCTGATTGGCCAAAATACTATTGGACGCCTAGGAGGAGAAGGAGAAGTAGAAGGAGGGAGGTGGAGAGAGAAGAGCACAGCCAGAGGAGAAGACCGACCGACACACTGGCCACCACTGTGACCATGGATGACTCACCCGCAGTGGCTCAGCCATTCGGCACTGCCCGGCTCGGAGAAGGGAGGAAGGGGAGATTGGAGTGTCATCCCGGGCAGGTAAGGAGGCCGTCCGTCTCATGTGGGGGGGCATTCCCTGCATTAATTTCCCCCGGGGGGTGGAACGGCCTTGTTTGCCACCCCCCCCATGAATTATCAAGCACCAGCCACCACTGCCAACTGTCTCCACTATGTACTGCCTTTCTCATTGTTAACTGACCTCTCTATACTGTGTGTCCTCACATCAACTGCCCCTTTTGAAATGCCTATCCCCACCATCAGCTACCCCCCTATGTACTGCCTTCCCATCAACTGTCCTCCTCTAAACTGACTGTCCCCACCATCACCCCCCCCCCTTATTACTGCCAGCCTGCACCATGAACTGCTCCCCTCTGTACTGTATGTCAAAAACCATCAACTGCCTCCCTTTGTACTTATTTTTTTTCCTCCCACTGACTGTAATCCAGGGATATTTCTCTCCATTAACACCACCAATGTAGGGGCGTCTTTTCCTCCCACTGATATCAGTGCAGGGACATTTTTCCCCCTCTAATTGACATTGTAGCTGGGCATTTTTTCCTTCCAGTGACACCACTGGCACAAGAACATTTTTTCCTGCTATTGGAGCCACAGATGCAGATGCATTGTTCCTTCCAGTGACACAGATGAAGGGAATTTTTTTCTTCCAGTAATACCACAATGAAGGGGCATTTTTCCTCCCACTGACTTTGACGCAGGGGCATTTTTTCTTTCTAACACCGAAACAGGGTTTTTATACCTTTGAGAAACATCACTGACACAAGTAAATGTTTTTTTTTGTGACACCACCAATGCAGCGCCATTTATTCCTTTCAGTGATACCACCAACGCAGGGGCATTTTTTGCTTTGCCACTGTTGACATTACCTTTGTGGGTACAAGAACTGTGGCGTATGTGTGAAGTGTACACAGTGGGCACTGGTTCTATTTATTCATCATCCCACTGTGACACACAGTCTTATGCCATCTTTTTTTGCATGGGTCTCTCATTTAAATCTATACCAGACTCACAGATAAGGGTCTGGTATAAAGGAAGGAAATTTTGGCTGTTTGTTTACAAACAAAATGCAGCAGCTGGGAGCTGTCATTTGCCTGAAATTTAAACAGTATTTTTTTTATTTGTGTCAGTTTTGCTGCAGTAGGTTGTTTACATCATACAGATGGCAGGTTCAGGGTGTCTCCCAGGCATATTTATTAAAGAAATGTAGTATTTTGTAATGTTGCCTTTCAGGCTTGGGCCACACTATTCCAGGCCATGTGGCCCGCGTTTGCTCAGGCATGGCAGCCCATTCATTTAAATGGGCTGCTGTGCCCACGTTTCCCCACAGGAAAACGGTGCATGCACCTTTTTAAAAACACGGCCGCTGAGAAACCACATTGTCTTTTTGACCATGCAATTTCCCTGCGGTTTACACACCCGCACATGCGCTGCAGGCTGAGCTACATGGAGGTGGCATTCAGAATGAATGGCAGCCCCCCTGTGTCTCATAGGAGCTGCACGATTTGGCTTAAGGGTGCGGGAACAGGTGCGATTCCTGCACCTGTAACCAGTCCGCAGACTGCGAGCAAGTGTGAACCGAGCCTAAAGCATTTACTGCTCCTCACCAATCAGAATTTAAAAAAAAATTTTTTTTTTTGATTTTCTGCACGTTCTCAGGCCTATTAGCCTGGAAAATGGCCATTACTGTTTTTTAACATTCATTCCAATTGACTTTAATGTTGTTGGATTCGGCACCCAATCTTCAGTAATGTTCGGTAAACCCGTCTCAAACTAAGCTCAAGTACGTTCGGTTCATCCCTAATAGTAAAGTTTATATATTATTTATACTGTTTAAATATCGATTGAAAAGAGCCTGGACACAGGCCCACTGCATTCAGAAAACACCTTGTTTTCACAGAAGGTAGTGAATAATATGAGTTGTAGATCAGGTAAAGTTCACTTTAAGAACCCATATATGTGCATTTATGTACAATTCAAAAAGGACAACTGGATTTTCATAGTTGCCAACATTTAAAAAAAATTCCAGGGACACCTTTTTTGTTGTGTGTCAAGCAAGCCATTGTAAGCGGAGTTTGTACTTTAATTAATTCAATAATTAATTAATGTAAAGGGGAATGTCTACCCTGACCACTAATGTGAGGCATAATTTACACTGAACACCAATGTAAAGATGTCGATAGATGGATTGAAATTCATCCAGCTCAGCAGAGACCGGACACATTTCGATCCATGTATGGTCACTGCGGTTGAACAGAAGTTGATCTACCACTGGACTTCTGTTCAACTGTCCTGTCAGATAAAAGCAGCTCGATCGGCTGGCTAAATGAAAGAAAAAAACAACTGGTTGAATGAAAAAAAAACTGAACAATCTATAGCAAGGTTTAGGGGGAATTTACTCTGACGACAAATGCAAGAGGGGCCATGCACTGACCACCAATGTAAGGGGAAATTTAAACTGACAACAAATGCAAGGGGCATTTAGACTGACCACCAGTATAATGGGGAATTTACACTGAAAACATATGTAAGGGGGCATTTACATTGACCACCAGTGTAATGGAGAATTTACACTGACCAACAATGTAAGGGGAACCTTACACCGACCACCAGTATAAGGGGAGTTTACGCTGACCACCAATGTACAGGAGAACTCTACACCGATCCCCAGTGTAAGTGGTACATTTACACTGACTCCAACACAACAGATGTATTTAAACTGACCAATAGTGTAACAGGGGTATTTACAGTGACCCCCCCCCCCCCCGCCTATCTTCTAATCTCTGCATCCTTATCCACCACCTCTCAGTACACCTTTGCATCTTAAATCCCCTGCTAATCTCTGCACCAAACCCTCCCCACTCTGCTAACTTTTGTATCCCAAACCCTCGATCTGCCAACCTCTGCACTCCTAACCCCTCTATGTTAAACTCTGCACCTCAAACTCTCCTCTACTAGCCTCTGAACCCCCTCCACCCCACCGCTAACCTGTGCACTCAAAACTCTTCTTCTGCTCACCTCTGCACCTCATGCAAACCTCCCACTCTCTGTTTACCTCTACATGCCCCATCTGCTCACCTTTGCACCCTAAATCTCCTCTCCACTCACCTTTGTACACTAAACAGTAATTCTTTCTCTGTGTACCTCTGCTCCTCACCTATTCACCTTTGCATCCCAAACAATGCCCCCTTCCCTCTACCTCTACTCACCATTGCTGTATTGCTACACCACTCTTCAAGTGAAGTGTCTGGTGGCAAACTCAATGGAAGTAGTAGGAGGCCTATAAACAGGCCTATAAGCCTGCTCCTGACTGTTTATATTCAAAAGAGGGGAATGATTTGCATATGAATGCAGCGGGTGTTACATGCTGACCTGATTTACATGCACATGCGGTGCAATTTATATACAAATAGCAGCACGATTTACATTTGAATTCTGGCATAATTTATACATGAGCTATGTGTAACCACTATACAAAGCTGGAGGTAAGGGCTGGGCAATGGTAATGAGAGACTCAGAGCTGCAGTCTGTGATCTCGGGACAAAACCGGGGGACAAAGCCTGCAAAGGATAGGTGCTTATCCTGAAAGTGAATAAAGAAGGAAAATTGGGTCTTTGAATGAGGCTATTGACATTGTGGAGGTAAATTGGTAAAAGGACATATTTATTGAACATGTAAAGATTTAGAGAATACATATCAGTAATAGAAGACACATAATAAAATATAAAAAATATCATTTCATATATATCCACACACACACATATGTGCGCATGTAACATGGACATCAAGGATACAGAGATATATATCAACTTGACACCACATGGTGGTCTGGAATAATTGATTAATACATTCTATAAATTCATATATATACATATGTCATCTAGCCAGCACATTGCGAAGGAAATAGGAATGATATAAAAGCAGAAAAAACATGATTCATTTGTAGATGATGATCTGGATTAATTGTCTAGTACCGGCATATGTCTGCATCCTAAATGTCCGACGCATTTCATGTGTGAACACTCATCAGGGGCAGATGCTCAAGAATATCTATAAAGAATAATAAAATATAATTGATCTAGTTGTAACTGGTCATAACCGGGAAAGGCAAATTAGCCCATCCTGAATACTTACATAAAGTCAATGCGATGAGATGTAGTAACTATGGGGCCAGGGACAGAAGGGTTGTCTGTCCCGTGAGCTGAGGTAATTTGGAGCTGCGTGTCAGCAGGGCGCATACACAGACCCCCCCAGAACACAGATTGCCAATGTTCATAGTGAAACACAATGATGGACAGGTGGTGACTGCCAAAGAGTTTAAGATAAATGGATGCAATATCAGTGAGTTACACAATGTTAATAAGATACAGTGGAGATAATAAGTAACCAATTAAGGTAGTGAGGATAATCAGAATCTGTGCACATAGGATAAAGGTATAACCACAACCAAATTAACATAGAAGATAGTGTAGAAAGAAATATATAAAGACATCAAGGACAGTCCCGAATCACCAAGAACAGTTAGAGGGATGAAGTGGCTAACTGGCAAAGCAATATGTGGAGTGACATTGTCAATAGCTTAAATGTGTGCCAGAAAAGAGATGGAGTGCTGTTGTTGGATATAGAGTCTTCAATTGTGTGGCAAAAAGACTGTGTCCGAGGAGGCAGCATATATACGCCCCGCACGTGTGCGCGACGACTTCTACCAGCATCACGCTGGCCCGGCTAATGCAGGGAGGGGCTCCAACACAGGCGGTGTACACCGCCCATGGCAGACGTCCATATTCCCCAGCTATGTCGGCTGAGATGGAGAGACTCGTGCTCCATGTCATGACGCCAAAGTGATGTCACACGTGAGACATGGTGCATGGCCCTGATGTGCTGTGGGTACCCGCCCTCCCTTCACGCCCCCCGCCTCAACCAGGGCGGAAGGGAGGGGGAAAGAAGGGACATCGCAGCTCCCGGGCATGAGACCTCAAAATGACCCCAGATGTACAGAAACCACAGCTCACTCCCAGACTATTAGTATAACACAACAGTGCTGCATGATCTCATGGACACAACATACCTATGTCTCGAGCATACAAGACCCGGATATGGTACATTATCATCCAGGGCTTGAAAATCTCACACGTGGGTGGCAGGGGAACACTGCCAACCCAGTCAAAAAGCCTCCATCCCTAATACATATCGAGAAAGAGGGGGGATTTTGGGACTTTAGATGAAGCACATATGTGGTGTGCTCCCATCCCTGGTTCAAGTGAATAAAGAAGGAAAATTGGGACTTTGAATGAGACTATTGTCATTGTGGATGTAAATTGGTAAAAAGACATATTTATTGAACATGAAAAGATTTAGAGAATACATATCAGTAATAGAAGACACATAATAAAATATAAAAAATATAATTTCATATATATTCACACACACATATGTGCGCATGTAACATGGGCATCAAGGATACATAGATATATATCAGCTTGGCACCACATGGTGGTCTGGAATAATTGATTGGTACATTCTATAAATTGATATATATATATATATATACATATGTCGTCTAGGCAGCACATTGCAAAGGAAATAGCAATGATATAACAACAGTAAAAACATGATTAATTTGTAAATGATGATCTGGATTAATTGTCTAGTACCGGCATATGTCTGCATCCTAAATGCCCAACGCGTTTTGTGTGTGAACACCCCCAGCGCATAGACGCCACACATGTCTCGCATGTGACTTCACTTTGGCGTCATGACATGGAGCACCAGTCTCTCCATCTTAGCCAACATAGCTGGGGAATATGGGCGTCTGCCGTGAGCGGTGTTCACCGCCTGTGTCGGAGCCCCTCCCTGCATATGCCGGGCCAGCGTAATGTTGGTAGGAGTCGGCGTGCACACGTGCGAGGCGTATATATGCTGCCTCCCCGGACTCAGTATTTTGGCCACACAATTGAAGACGCCATATCCTACAACAGCACTCCATCTCTTTTCTGGCACACATGTAAGCTATTTACAATGTCACTTCACACATTCCTTTGCCAGTTAGCCACTTCCTCCCTCTAACTGTTCTTGGTGATTCGGGACTGTCCTTGATGTCTTTATATATTTCTTTCTACACTAACTTCTATGTTAATTTGGTTGTGGTTATACCTTTATCCTATGTGCACAGATTCTGATTATCCTCACTATCCTAATTGGGTACTTATTATCTCCACTGTATCTTATTAACATTGTGTAACTCACTGATATTGCATCCATTTATCTTAGACTCTTTGGCATTCACCACCTGTCCATCATTGTGTTTCACTATGAACATTGGCAATCTGTGTTCTGGGGGGTCTGTGTATGTGCCCTGCTGACACGCAGCTCCAGATTACCTCAGCTCCCGGGACAGACAACCCTTCTGGCCCTGGCCCCATAGTTACTACATCTCATCACATTGACTCTATGCAAGTATTCAGCACTAGGGATGGGCGAACGGTTCTGCCCGAGCATAAGTTCGGGCTAAACTTTCGCTGTTCGTACGTTCCACGAACAGCCGAACAAACAGGCGCTGAACAGTGCATTGCAATCCCAGATTGGCTGAAGCAGTGAAAGCTTCAGCCAATCAGGGCACAGAGCACTGTCAGAGTCATGATTAGACACTGTCATCATGACTTTATCCAATCATGGCTCATTCCCGCCCCACAGTATAAAAGTATTCTTTCAATGGCAGCCATTTTCAGTATAATTTCAGCGTGGAGAGAGATAGAACAGGGCTCTGTTCAGTGCTATTAGTTAGTTAGTGTGCTATACTGTGCTATTTTGCTTCAATTGTCAGTGCAGAATATTAGTTTAGTGTCAGTCTAGGGATAGTGTGAGTGTAGTGAGGAGGACCATCATTCAGCTGTGCATAGCATGCAGCTAGAGTAGGGACAGCTCAGATAGCTTCACTGTAGTGCAGTGAGACTGTGTCATTCATTCATACATACATTAGTGTAGAGTAGGGACAGCTCAGATAGTTTCAGTGTATTGAGACCGTGTCAGTATTCTTTACATTAGTGTATAGCTAGAGTAGGGACAGTTCAGATAGCGTCAGTGTAGTGACGGTTAAACACTGTCTATTTGATTGCGTTACTGCCAGTTTAACGCTATTTACTTCTGTGTGCTTTACTGCCAGTTTAAAGCCATATAGTTTTGTGTGCGTTACTTCCAGTTTAATGCCATATAGTTGTGTGTGCTTTACTGCCATATAGTTTTGTGTGCATTACTGACAGTTTAATGCCATATAGTTCTGTGTGTGTTACTGCCAGTTTAACACCATCTAGTTTTGTGCATTACTGCCAGTTTAACGCCATATAGTTTCGTGTGCGTTACTGCCAGTTTAACACCATATAGTTCTGTGTGCATTACTACCAGTTTAACGTCATATAGTTCTGTGTGCGTTACTGCCAGTTTAACGCCATATAGTTCTGTGTGCATTACTGCCAGTTTAACGCTATATAGTTTTGTGCATTACTGCCAGTTTAACGCCATGTCCTTTTGTGTGCATTGCTGCCAGTTTAACGCCATATAGTTCTGTGTGTCACTGTACGTTTGGCACATTATATTGCAGTATATTATAGTGTATCCATAAAGTGTGTCTGTGTTGTGTGAGTACTCAAATTAAAGTGCACCAAACACCTCTTTACATTGATTAAAGTGCATCTACGTACAGATTTCAACTTCTTCATTACATTTGCTTATAAGCACTGATTCCTCTTTCCCAATAATTTCTGGGAGGACAACAAGGAGAGGCAGACGTTCCCTTGGCACTGTAAGGGGGCCAGCAACAAATGTGTCCACAGGCAAAAATGGACGTGGGGGTCAGTCCTCAGGCAGGGCATAATTTCCTCTGTTTAGTGAGTTTGCCCGTGCTATGCAGCCACAGCATGCAGAGGAGGTGGTGCACTGGCTTACTAAACCTTCCTCATCCCGTCGTGCAGATTATGCCGGTACCAGACAATTAATACAGATCATCATCTACAAATTAATCATGTTTTTACCGCTTTTATATCATTCCTATTTCCTTTGCAATGTGCTGCCTAGACGACATATGTATATATATATATGAATTTATAGAATGTACCAATCAATTCCATTCCAGACCACCATGTGGTGCTAAGTTGATATATATCTCTTTATCCTTGATGTCCATGTTACATGCGCACATATGTGTGTGTGGATATATATGAAATTATATTTTTTATATTTTGTGTCTTCTATTAATGATACAGTATGTATTCTCTAAATCTTTCCATATTCAATAAATATGTCCTTTTACCAATTTACCTCCACGATGTCAATAGCCTCATTCAAAGTCCAAATTTTCCTTCTTTATTCACTTGAACCAGGGATGAAGGCACACCACATATGTGCTTCATCTAAAGTCCCCAAATCCCCCCCCCTTCTTATCCTGAAAGGGGTGCAAAAGAATTTAGATTATGTAGGATAAACTGAGTGGACATGATCATTTTAGAAGAGTTCCTGTTGATACTGGACAACACCAGTAGCTGTCTCAATGCTTATGAGTTGCCTGGAATTTCACTTTAAAAGGGTTCAAAAAAGTAACAATACAATTGCAAAAAAAAAACCTTTGCAACGCCTTTTTAATTCAAATAGTAAACAAAACAGACAACATTCTCATATCTTTATTGAACAAATCATTAAATAAAACAATCAGAATCCCTGATGGCAAAAGTATGCAAAGATTTAGCATGATGTTATCTAGAAGTGAGGGTAAGTGGACTCGGGTATTCCAGTCAATGGGAGTATAGAGGTGTGGATTGAAGGTACTCATCCATATAAAAATGCACACATACAGTATGTTGGTAACTGAAAGGATCTTCTCCATAAAGATTTGCTAACATGTTCCAATGAAAAATTCCAGAGGACCTCAGCACTGTCAGTTGAAAAGATGTAGAGAGGCATAAAGGTTGAAATGTTAACAAAGCCTGGGTTATCAGGGCCACTGATAGGGCAGTACAACCAGCCCTGTTGTACCGGGCCCGGCCAGCAGGGAGGGGGGGGCGAGCATCTTTTAACTTCTAGCTAATAAAAAAAATCTAGCTAAATAACTTTATTAACCCGCACCCATTTGATTACCAATGTATATAAGGAATATATAGTCATTTCCTGGGCCCCATCAGGTTAACAGAGGGACCCAAGAGGTGAAAGCTGAAGAGGGACTTTTTTTTTCCATTTTCGAGTGCAGGGATACACACACACACACACACACACACGCTGCTCACAGTATACCTGCACAAACTAAAGTTCTGCCTGCTCACTGTATGCCTTCTCCGGTGGATGGATATTACTGTAATATGGCTCCCTTCACTCAGTAAGTGCTGCAGCCTGAGGGAGAGACTTATCACTGAGGAGGCTGAGACAGACAGGGCAGCAGGAGTAATCTTGACAGCGGCAGTTGTGCACGGGCAAGCAGTCCCCTGCACATACACACACTGACAGGTCACACAGGCTATTGTAGAATTTGCAGTCCCCAGACTCTCATTGTGTGCTCATGGTCATTATCATTAGGATGATCAGAGCACAGCAGGTACTCTATGGTTCTGTCAGTGTAACATGGCTGTTGGGTGCTGACTTTCCTGATATATGGCTGTACTGTGTGTTACAGACTATAACACAGCACAGCCATAACAAAGTCAGCACCACACAGTCATGTTACACTGACAGAGCCATAGAGCACCTGCTGTGCTCTGATCATCATAATGATAATGACCATGAGCACATAGTAAGATGCTACTTTACACATGTGATGGGTAGGGACAGTAAAAACACACAGACAAGATGCATTTTTACCACCCCCAAACCACTCCCCTTTGATAACCTTTCACCCAAGCTTTGCAATCAGGTCCGCCTGTCAGTTTTTCACACAGACCTGATTAAAAGCTCCATGTAGATTTACAGGTATGAATTGACTTGTGTGCATTTAGATCCGCCTACCTCCGTGTCCATTCAGGTCAACAAAAAAAAAAATGGAAAAGAACATCCTTTTCTATTTTTTCAGACCTAAATGTGACATATGGTAGCCTGATGTAAATGAACACAAGTCTGTGGTGTATGGGGACACAAACTGAACGAGCACAGATGCCAAAACACTGACATCTCTCCCATTCAGATCCAGTTATGATTGATGGGGCGCTGTAAATGTTACATGTTCCAGCTCCTGCCACCAGACACCCCCCCTGACAGTGTGGGGGCAGGGGTGGAGCCAAAGGTGGGGTTGTGGGTGGGATCAGGGGCGGAGCCATGGGTGGGTTGTGGGCAGGATCAAGGGGGTCCCATCAGGTAGGCTGTATGGGGCCCTATGATTTCTAACAGCGGCCCTGCTGGGTATGCATGACTTAACCTAACTAAAGTTGCTAATTAAAGAAATGCCAAAACTATCAGTAATTGAATCTTGCACCACAGTGCAAGTAGGTTCAGCAGCTACCAGGGTCAAATATATATTTATTTCCCTCTAAACAAACTTTATGGTTCTCCCCACTATCCCTGTTGACTGGTTTAGAACTATGCTAACCGGATTAGCCACAAAAACTACACTGAGTTTAGGAGCAGAGAAGCTGAAATAGACAGTTTGCCTATGCACAAATTCAGCCTTGCCACACCGGTCATGGTCTATCATGCCTATGCACAAATTCAGCCTTGCCAAACCAGGTCACAGTCTATCTCGCATATACACAAATTCAACCTTGCCAGCCCAGTTCACCGTCTATCATGGCTATTCTAAAATTAAACCTTGCTAGCCCAGGTCACAGTTTATCTTGGCTAAGCTCAAATTCAGCCTTGCCAGCCCAGGTCACAGTCTATCGTGGCTAAGCTAAAATTCAGCCTTGCTAGCCTAGGTCACGGTCTATCATGGCTAAGCTAAAATTCAGCCTTGCCAGCCCAAGTCACAGTTTATCATGGGTAAGCTAAAATTCAGCATTGCCAGCCCAAGTCACAGTCTATCATGACTATACTAAAATTTTGCCTTGCCAGCCCAGGTCACAGTCTATCATGGCTATCCTAAAATTCAGACTTGATAGCCCAGGTCATGGTCTATCATGATTTTGCAAAAAGTGAGCCTTGCCAGCCCAGGTCATGGTCTATCCTGGTTATTCAGAAATTCAACCTTACCACCTGCATCAAACAGTGGAGATTATTGTTTCTCCTTTTGTTCCTCAAAGAGGTTGGCTTAGTTACTAAATACAAGTGTTCACATACTTTTTATAGTCAGAATTGTGAATGTTCCATAAACCATAAAATTGTTGGTGTGATATTAGTGTAGCGCTGGTAGATTTGCAATCTACCGCATGTTAGGTAAATTTAGTAAATTGTGCATTAGGAAGGTTAAAGTTTGCCTCTGTTCCAGCTTGGCTGACATTGTGTGTGTTTCCGTGCTGACCGGTGGGTGTCGCTGTTGCCACTGGTCAGGGTTGGAAAGGCAACGTGTTGAAGCGTATGGATGCTCCACTGTCCCGGAGGCACGCTCGGTGGAGGTGGTCCTCCGAGTTGCATTCTGGGCGAGGGTATTTATGGGACAGACGCCATGTTTTAGGGTTCGTTTTACAGCCACCTGCTGGCCCTCCTGGCCGACAGGTATGCGTTAAGGAGCTACCTCGTGGTCCTCCGTTCGGGAGGCCCACGATACAGCGGCACAGAGGTGGGTCCAGAGGCTTGTCTGGAGCCTACCACCGCGGCCGAGGAATGGTCCTGAGCTGTCGGTCCTGTGTGACGAAGCTGGACAACCGAGGAGATCCCAGGGGAGGTCCCGTCTTGGAGAGATCACGCAGCATGCTGGTCTATAGAGGGGCCTGGTGACTCGGTTGGAGGACGTATCCAAAAGTAACTATACAGCATAGTGTTGCCGGCTCAGCTTAAAGGTTCAAGCACTGTGACTGACTTTCACTATAGAAAAACCTATACATCCTGTGGCAGAGGATCGTACGGATTTTGTTCCCAAACAAGTCTGTGGCAGAGACTTTGATTCGTGCTGCGTGCTGGCTGCTAGACCGGTGAGAGAGGCCTATCCAGACGAGCAAGGAGTGTGTCCCACGAGGGGAGCGCATTTCAAATAGTATTTGAATTCTACCAGGACATTTTGTCAAGAGAACCCTACCAGAGAATATTTGAGTTTCTTCTGCAAGTTTCCTTTCCACCTCTTTCCTGCTACTTCCTAAGTCGTTTGTTTAATAAAGCATTGAAAACGTATTCCAGTGTTGGTGCGTGTGTTGTCCAGGAGTAAACTCAGCAGAACCCTAGACCTGGTGCCGGTGAAACAGAGGGAAGCAGAGTGAAGGTAACAGACCCGCTTAAACCAGCAGCTCCACCGTGAGTTAGTGCTACATGAGGGGGCATCGTCCGGGATTTGTTGACCGTCAATTATTGCAACCCAGTGGAGTGTTTTACCGGGAGTTTACAGAGAGAGTTGGACGTTGAGAAAAAATCTTTTCAGGAAGAGGAAAGGTTACACTGCAGGACTTTGCTTCTAAGTGCGTAGACGCTGGGCGCCAGAAAAAGACCCGGGAGTTATGTGACTGAAAGAACAAGTGGGAGGAGTTACCCTACTTGCTACAGCGTGGGACGCGTGTATGTGTTTGGCGCCAGAGGAAAAGAGAGGCCTCGTGATCGTGTTGAGAAGATTAGAGTGTGGCCATGTCTTTTTTTGGCGTTGCAATCAGTTGTGGGACCCAGAATGTTCCCTGCAAGCACCGTGATGAATACTGTGAAATCTGGGACTCTGCTCACGGATACTGGAGTTCGATTGAAGCCGCAGGGGAGGTTTGTCCTGTATACTTCGGGAGATGTTGAGGGACTGGGCATGACCTGCCATTGATGCGAAGGATTGGCCGTGCAACTTCGTCCATTTGGCCGATGTCCACAGTGTGGAGAATACCTGTTTGTGGTGGAGCAACCTACCATGTCGCCCCATGCCTATCGGATGGATTGGGTGACAGGTATCGCTACAGTGGAAGCTCCTATCGCTACAGAGAGGGAGGGACGGGCCGCCACTTTGCCTGTTGTTACTGACAATGTTCCAGAAAGAGACATTGTTACTATTGTCTCGCCCGGAGACATTACTTTAGTTCCTGAGTCCACTAAGCCTACTTCTATGGTGCATACTCAGAAGAAGGTGGGCTATGTAAAGGCTTCCCGCGGCCGTGGTCGAGGCCTACCCCAGAGGATACCTGAGCCGGAGCTACCAGAGTCTGCGTCCGAAATGGGTAAGCCACTGTTGGGGACTGTAAATAAATATTTGCCAGCGGAAGAAATGAGAGACTCGGAAATAGAATCCATGTCGGATTTTTCCGGTGATGATGACTTAATTGAAACCATGTCGCAAGGGCTGTTGTGGTCTCAAGGCAAAGATGTTGCCTCCACAATGACTTTTCCTGAATGGACTGGCCTGAGTTCTGGGAAGACGTTACCCTGTGTGGAAACACACAGTACTGTTGCTGAGACTTTGCCAAAGGCTACTAGTTCACTACAGACACCGGCTGGGTCTATGGTGAGAAATTCACTAAATTCCTGTGTACCGCCTGGTATGGGGAGAGACAGATCTTTTCCAAAACTTGCTCACTTGCAACAGATGTTAAACAAGCGTGTGGCCGCAGAGTATGGATTAGAGTTTCCCTATGTGCCCCAGGATATTATGCAGGAGATTGAAGCTAATCGGGAACTTTGGTACAGTGAAGCTGTTTGGGACTACTTGTCTGTGCCTAAGCCCTTCAGAAAGACTGGATGTTCCGTCCCGATGGAGGAACATTTCAGTGGATGCTTTGTACATTGGAACTTCGGTCGGCACATCTATGCCGATAAAGTGGTAATTTGCAGACCGGGAAAGGACAATGTTGTGTACTTTGTTACCACTGTGGATAAAGAAGGAAAATCGTTGACCTTGCCAGATCCCCGGTTTTACTGGTAATTATGGACAATAGAACTTTGAAATTACCTAGCTAGATAGTGTCAGGGTGAAGAGATCTGCGTGGTCAAGATCTACAGATTCTGATGAGTGTTTAAATCCAATGACTTCTTTTTTGCTAGCCGGATTTCTTTTATAAAAAAAAGAAAAAAAGTTCTTATGCAGGGATGGACTCCTAAAGTATATATTTTTTTTCTAGTATAGGTTGTGGGAAGAGAGTTTCATTTTTAATGAGGCTTTGCTCCTACTGTTGTATAGGATGTATATGTGTTTGTCTAACTGTTTCCTTTTCATGGATTTTCGGATCATATATAGAGCTGGGAGGCTTTTCAGCTAGTTAGTGAGGTTGTGTACCATTATACTGTGGTTTTGTTTGCGGCTGTGAACATAATGTTTTATAGATATAAGTCTCATAGTGTCTTTAAACTGTCCTTTCTCTCCCTTTACCTATCCAAAGTTATAAGAAACTCAAATGCTTACTCTCAGGCTTGAGAGTTACTGTTACTGTATCGGGACAGACGTTGCGGACAACGTCTATTGTAGTGGGGGGAGTATGTAGCACTGGTAGATTTGCAATCTACCGCATGTTAGGTAAATTTAGTAAATTGTGCGTTTTGTTAGGAAGGGTAAAGTTTGCCTCTGTTCCAGCTTGGCTGACGTTGTGTGTGTTTCCGTGCTGACCGGTGGGTGTCACTGTTGCCACTGGTCAGGGTTGGAAAGGCAACGTGTTGAAGCGTATGGATGCTCCTCCGTCCCGGAGGCACGCTCGGTGGAGGTGGTCCTCCGAGTTGCATTCTGGGTGAGGGTATTTATGGGACAGACGCCATGTTTTAGGGTTTGTTTTACAGCCACCTGCTGGCCCTCCTGGCCGACAGGTATGCGTTAAGGAGCTACCTTGTGGTCCTCCATTCGGGAGGCCCACGATACAGCGGCGCAGGGGTGGGTCCAGAGGCTTGTCTGGAGCCTACCACCGCGGCCGAGGAATGGTCCTGAGCTGTCGGTCCTGTGTGATGAAGCTGGACAACCGAGGAGATCCCAGGGGAGGACCCATCTTGGAGAGATCACGCAGCGTGCTGGTCTATAGAGGGGCCTGGTGACTCGGTTGGAGGGCGTATCCAAAAGTAACTATACAGCATAGTGTTGCCGGCTCAGCTTAAAGGTTCAAGCACTGTGACTGACTTTCACTATAGAAAAACCTATACATCCTGTGGCAGAGGATCGTATGGATTTTGTTCCCAAACAAGTCTGTGGCAGAGACTTTGATTCGTGCTGCGTGCTGGCTGAGACCGGTGAGAGAGGCCTATCCAGACGAGCAAGGAGTGTGTCCCACAAGGGGAGTGCATTTCAAATAGTATTTGAATTCTACCAGGACATTTTGTCAAGACCAAAGAGAACCAGAGAATACCAGAGAATATTTGAGTTTCTTCTGCAAGTTTCCTTTCTACCTTTTTCCTGCTACTTCCTAAGTCATTTGTTTAATAAAGCATTGAAAACGTATTCCAGTGTTGGTGCGTGTGTTGTCCAGGAGTAAACTCAAAGGAACCATAGACCCGGTGCCGGTGAAATGGAGGGAAGCAGAGTGAAGGTAACAGACCCGCTTAAACCAGCAGCTCCACCGTGAGTTAGTGCTACATTAGTTTATGTAGATTTTGTTTGGGGCATTTAGACCACATTTAGGAGTCACTCCTGAAGAAATCAGTAACTGCAGCAGGTTTACACACTTCCTGCAATGTGTATATTAAGGGAAAACAGACTAGCCTTTAAAGCATATCTTGCATTATCTTAAATATTTCCTATGTAAAAAAGCTCAGTTAAATAAATTTAAAAAAATATAGCCGAAAAAGTAAAATATTCTTACTTTGCACCCACATTTCTGGTGAACTCACCTAGGCAAGGGTGCTGTCATGGGTCTTTTCTCTGGATCCTGGAAAAGCTATGGATCCCAAATATCATGAGAGATTTGGATAGTGCTAGAGCAATTACAAATGATATTTGGGCTCCCAGGATCCTGAGAGAAAGCCTAGTGATGTCCATGACCATCTTTCATGACATTCTAACAAGAAGAAGCCAGAACCTGGGGTATAAGGTGAGTAATTTTTTTTTATGTTAGCCTTTTTTACATGGCATGGTGGGGACTCAATTTAATAGCTGAGATTTTGTTTTACCAACGAATAGTAATAAAAATAATTGTTTAAAACACCCATGATATATTTTGTGAATATACTTTTATTTCACAAAAGCCTAACATTTATATTCTGTGGTTGGTGGAATGAGTATGTTGATTTGCCTTTCATAGCAACTAATCTGAGTTTACTTTTTATTTCAATACTACACAACAAATTCAAAAGCTGCATTCTGACTGGTTACTACAGATAGCTACTCCACTTTTTCTCTCTTCCCATTTTATAGAACATCCCTTTTGGGTCATGAAGGCTAACCAACTAAGGAGATAATACTGAGTGTAGGCATATTAATAAATCCTATCCAAATTCCTTACCAGTTTTGATTTTCCTCCCTTTGATGAGCAATTTTACTTCATTTTGCAGACAGTAGACAACAATTTCATAGCTAAATGTTTAAAGGAATATTATTTATCATCAGGCGTAAAAAAAAAAAAAAAAAAAGTATTTTTAGTAGTTCATAATACAGTGGAATAGTAATTTCCTGAAATGGGATATCTTTGTCAGCTAATGTTCATTTCTTTTTATAATCACAGGGTTACAGGAAGATAAAATATGCATTTTAATATACTAACAAATTCCCCAGACATCACAAAGTTCCAGATATTCACAAAAGAAACTGTTTTCTTATATCATGAAAAAAGCACATCCACCATATTATACATTAAACGTAAGTATAAAATATTCATACTAAATAAACGTTTAATTGATTTTCTCTAGAAATCTTTAGATGTTCACTTTATTTTGTAAAAGACAAGTCACATAAAAAACACCAACAGTGGCAAAAGATAAAAACAATGACAAAAGAGCAGCCTTTTTTTTCTGACGCTTTCTACTCAGCATGTTCTATGGAATATTAAGAAAAATCTTTGCCCTAAGTTAGAATATTTTGAGTAAGAAGTTATGGGATACATTGCACAGCAATGCACAACTCCTTTGCCTATGCAATGGGACGGACCTTCAGGAAGTTGGGCATCATGCATTTGGGGGATCCAGAATCACAGGACTAATGGCTTTCTAGCGTAAATAATAATCTTTTCAATTATGAAGCTTTGTTGTGAATAGCCATATGGCATTTACAAATGTAATATTTGGGCTTTTTATTGCCATATACTACGATTGCATTTAATACCAACATCATAAATTACTATACTGACATAGCACCTCTGTCAATCTTTTACAAATACTGTCTGAACTAGGAAAGCTTGTCAATCAAAACTTAAAGGCAATACTTCTGAGCCACCCAACTGCTATGTTCTGTTTGGAAGTGTGATGCTATAGAGAGGTCCTATCAAATGTGCAGTCCAATCAGAGTGTCGGATCCCCAGAGCAGCGACGAAGATGCAGATGGTGGAAACCTTTGTGAGGCGATCAACGTCCTACAGCAAGACCTCGCGGGTAACGTTCCTCACAGATTTTCCTTCTCTGACAATCACATTTTGGCTGGGTTAAGGCAAAATACAGGCACGTGATGTGGCTGCCTGCAAAACAAACCTAGCATGTCCCACTGTCTCAAACTCAGGCGGCATTTATGGCACTTTTAGTTTAATTCACAGTCTTTGATGTCCAGATTGATCATAACACTTAGGTCTCTTTTATGTCATTACTGTCTGTGCAAACATCATGTTGTAACTCAAAGTGGCTGAGTTAGAGCTACCAGTGCAAAAAGAAGGAAAAGCAGAGAGACTTCCAGTAGAGGGCACCAAAGCACCAGTAATAAAACAGTTTTTCATCTTCCTGGGACTGCAATATTTGCGTCTGCAAATACATCCACTTGTGTACTGTGAGAAGTAGCATCATTCTGATCCAAGGAGAAGAAAATACAATCACGTATACTTTCTTGTCCTCTTTATACAATCCAAGGGAATGTTTCCAGGAAGCAATTTATGTGAATGCTCCTTTAAACTTCTACATTGATGATTTGCCTTTGTTACTTTGACCTAGAACAACAGAACGGAAGACATAAGCATATTTGTAATTCAAATAGACCCCCCCCCCCCCCCTTCCCATGCTTTCTTTTGCATAAGGATAAATGCATACTGTTGTCACTAATTCTTGTCCAGTGTTCTCACAAGAAGTTCAATGTAAACAGAGGAGATTGAGTAGAGATGGACATTTTTAGTTATAGTGATTAAAACAAAAAAATATAGAATGCTCTGAAAATGAGTAAAAAACATTCATTTTTAACATTCAGGATACAGAATACAAACCAGTTCTAATCACTATACCGTGTATAGCATAAAAATAGGTGCTTGCTACATAAACTTTAAAGGAACTCTTGTAGGAGTATCCTTTCCTGTTTGAAAAGCATCTGTGCCATGACAGTGACCATTTTCCAACTCCTAGGCTGAATATTAGTTGTGGGGTAGTCATAGAAGTGACCTTAAAGGGGTTGTAAACCCTAGTATTTTTTTACCTTAATGCATCCTAAGGTGAAAAAACTTCTGACACTGACCCCCAGCCCCCCCTTTTACTCACCTGAGCCCATTCGTTCCAACTGCGGAGACACGCTCTACCTCTCTGGCCGTTGTCTCTGCTCTTGATTGGATAGGTTGATAGCAGCGCAGCCATTGGCTCCCGCTGCTGTCAATCAAATCCAATGATGCGGCACCAGGAGGGTGGGGCCGAGTATGGCATTCTGTGTCTATGGACGCAAAAGCCGGACTCAGGAGCTCGCCCACATGGGAACCCCCAGGGAGAGCACTTCTCCTAGGGGGTTTCCTGATGCGGGGAGGAGCTACCAGCGCCGCCGGGGGACCCCAGAAGAGGTGGATCAGGGCAACTCTGTGGAAAACCAACTGCACAGTGGAGGTAAGTATGACATGTTTGTTATTTAAAAAAAAAACAAAAAAAAAAAACACGAGGGTTTACAACCCCTTTAAAGCTTGTCTAAAACATGTGCAATGAATCTTGTGAATCATTAAATAAATAATAACATAATTAATCCATATGTCACCCATAAGGTGGGTTGAAGGGCACTCTTGTGTGCATGGTGTGGAAACGGAAGCTTTCTTCCACTGAAGATTGATTTAATAGCAATAGGAGATTGCACAAAAATTGAATGGTGTATGGGACTCACTTTATTTATGAACTTCTTTTTTATTTTATAATTATTTTATTTATTTATTTCAGGTACTTATATAGCGCCATCAATTTACACAGTGCTTTACATAAACAGTACATTGTACATGCACATCAGTGCCTACCCTCAAGGAGCTTACAATCTAAGGTCCCCAACTCACATACGTACACCTACTAGGAACAATTAAGACAGACTGTCTTTGGAATGTGGGAGGAAACTCACGCAGGCACATGGAGCGACCCTTTTGCTGCTAGGAAAAAGTGCTAACCACTACACCACTGTGGATGGATGGATGGATGGATGGATGGATGGATCACCAACAGTATACGCAGCGCTTTACAATATAAAAGCGAGACTATTCAGTTACAAGACAATAAAATACAGAAGAGCTTACAATTTAATTTATTTATATAGATTTTTTTCTACCACTGTTGCACTTTATAATGAATATATTTAATATCACTGTGACATATGGATTGATTATTCTATTATTTATTTAATGATTTACATGATTCACTGCACATTTTTATGGTTCATTGTAGATGTATTGAGATTTGATCCACTCACTAATTTATCATATATTAACAGGTTTATATATATTAGGGTTGCACCAATAACGGTATCGGTGCGGATACTAAGCATTTGCACCAGTATCGTGCAACCTGTCAAGTAAAAAAATGTAATTATTATTTTCCCGCTGATTTTTTTTTGTTCACTTCTATTTTATAAACTATTAATAATTAAACCTTTTTTTGTTTGCTTTGTTCTTTAATATTTCTACACCTTTAACATATATTTACACGTTTCACACAAAAAAAGCGCAAAATTTAACAAAATGTATTTATTGCTGACAGCTAAAGTGTAAACAAAACAGTTGCTGTAGGTATAGGTAATTAGTATTGATGAGTACTAAAAAAAACGGTGCATTCCTAATATATATATATATATATATATATATATATATATATATATATACACACACATACACCTATTTTATTTAGATAGCGTTTGTAATTTATTGAATGGGGGTCTTTGCACTGATAGCGCTTCACTGTTTGTAATATTTTTTTCTGTTGTAGTGTGATGAGTGCACATAGTGTAGTGATAGCTGCTTTCTGATTATATTATATTTTTGCATAGCACGTGGGTTTTTTTATTATGTATTAAAGCTTGTCTGTCCTGCACCTAATTTGTGGTCTAGGAATCAACAAATGATTGCTGCCATGTGATGACTGAAGATAGTATTTATGCTAGGGTTTCCACCTGTTCGGGATTCACCCAGACAGTTCGGGTTTGGAATCAAGCGTCCGGGTTTCAGACTGACTGAGAACCGGACACATTATTAAGTCTCCCCCCTCCCCCCTTCTCTCTCCTGCCTCTAAGTTAGTACGCAAAGGTAAAGCAGGGTTCTCAGAGCACTCATTACAACAGAGCTCCCCTTTACACCAGGGGCCACGGTGCTTCCCTTTATATCAGAGTCCTCTTTGTACACTAGAGCATCCCTTATGTTAGAGTCCCCAGAGTTCTCCCTTATATCAGAGTCTCCCTGAACAGTGAAAAGGAACTATGCGAGTTCAGATGTAAAAGGGGAACTCTGCAGATTCAGATGTCAAAGGGGAACTCTGCAGATTCAGATGTCAAAGGGGAACTCTGCAGATTCAGATGTCAAGGGGGAACTCTGCAGATTCAGATGTCAAGGGGGAACTCTGCAGATTCAGATGTCAAGGGGGAACTCTGCAGATTCAGATGTCAAGGGGGAACTCTGCAGATTCAGATGTCAAGGGGGAACTCTGTGGACTCTGATGTAAAAGGGAAACTCTGTGAACTCCGATGTAAAGGGGGACTCTTGTGATTGACTTCATATGATTAGAAATGATATTTAATAGCAACATCTATGCATTGTTTATCTATGCATACTATGAAAAAAAATTGCTCTTCGATGCCGAACAGTACGGGTTTGACATGAAGAAAAGGTGGCAACCCTAATTTATGCTGGTACGCCTAACCAAATATGGCTCAAGTTTCAGCCAGTTCTTGTTGTTGCTGTTTTTCCTTTCAACACCAAATCCCCATTTTGCTGCATTTACCAACACGAGCTTAACGTGCTCTCCTGAAACAAATGCAAGTGGTAAATCACAGTGCAGATCTATTTGCTATCTGCGATTTGGCTGCCCATTTATTTGAATGATTTGCAAATGACACAGCAATGCACAAAAAGTAGTGCACGCACTACTTTTGAAAAACACGGTACCATGCGATCTGGTGCCTGCAAACGCACTGTATTTGCAATTTGCATTTAGGGTGCCCGTTAAAATGTATTGGCATCTTCAGAAAATTGCAAAAGCAGTACATTTTGAAGGCAGTGCAGGAAACACGCATGGAAACCTCCTTTTGTGCACTTCGTTCTTGGGTAAACCGGCCCCCAAAGTGAGAGAGGAAGGGGTATGACTGAAAGCCATTCGGGTGTGCTGTATGCTGACAAGTTACATGCATATAGAAGGAGAGAGCAGTGTGGACCAAGACATCATTGGACCTCCTCCTAATCCCACACTATCCAATCAGCATACTGGGGTGGAGAATTGACACCACTGTATTCCTTCTATAACTGGAACAGAGAAAGTGATGTCAACCATCTGGTTGTGCTGTCTGGCAGGGCAGCGTAACTCTCAGAGATAGATCCAGCAAGACAATTAGCAGTTTTAACTACTTGCGGACTGTAATGAGCCCCTTGCTCGCTCGGTTCCACTCTCCCGACACTCCTCTGCTGCTATAGAATCAGATTGCAGATTGCAACATCTGATTGTTCGGTCATCCGATGCTCCGGGATTAGAACTACAGCTATGTGCCGTTCTAACCCAGTTGCGATAGCTCAGAACAAACAATAGGCAGGCTGTATGTAAGTTCAAACAGGAATCTCCTTTGTTGAAAAATACAGGCTCTTTTATACACTAAAAGTGAAGGTGCATGCCTCCGGCTCATATTACTCTGAACATACACCTGTGACCAGAAACCTAATTAACATGGGCTAATTAACTAATCCCTTTAGACAGCCTAGATGACTCAGACATGACCTTTAGGCCAGACTGGCCGTCTTGTAGCTCAGAAAACCCAATCAACATTATCACAATAGCAGAGTTAATTAACACAAACAACAATGGGGATCTAATGACTCTTAGATCCCATACTAGAGACTTCTTTACAATACACATTCTAGCAGGCAACAGACAGACAGGTGCTGGAATTGACATCAGCATCTCCTAACAGTATTTGTCCCAGCATTATGAATCAGCCACTATTTCTAATATGGCAAATCCAGGGTCCCCAGAGTCTGTGTGTCCGGGGAGACCAGGACCCGAATACACAGTAATACCACCTCAAGGGTCCCCAGGCATACAGCTCACAAAGAGCACCATTCCCCCAAATGCCAGGGCCAACAATCGATCGGTAAGAGGCTAGCATTCAGTCCCCTCCAAAAGTCTCTCTCCCGGCTAGGTCTGTCACATTTTTCCCCTTTCGGCAGGAGACTAACACAGGAGGAGACCCCAGATGGGTTGACTCCGAAGTTAGTCAGTAGTTCCCGTCCTCTAATGCCTGTACCCACACAGTACCCCAAACAAATTGTTCCAAACAAAGCATTACTCACCCAGCCAACCTCTGCCTCTCTCAGAGAACATATCTGCCGCTGGGGAGAAGCCTGGACTGGCCCTTCTCCCTGGAGTTATTTCTGCCACTGGAGAGAAGACAGGGTGTCTGGGCTCACTCCGTCATGCTGTTGGGGATCTGGGCCGACTGCCCAGCATCCCTGGGGTATACAGGTGGAGACTGAAGTCCCATCCACCTTCACAGGAAATCCATCCTCTGTTAGTTGAGGGCAGAGTCCAGCAGTATTCAGCCCTGTTGCCAGCCCTTCTGCTGGAAACCCCACACCATCTGCTCCGGCTAACTGTTGGGGCAGGAGGCTGGCTTCCTCCACTCCCAAACTGTGTAGCTGCCATTGGGGAGATGAGCCGGCTGCTTCCTTTTCCATTCCCTCATCTGTATGTTGGGACGATATGTCTGTGGTACTGTCTCCCAGGTGCACAGATCTTTGCTGGGGAGGAAAGACCACTTCCTCCATCCTGGCCAACTGTTGGGGAGGGACGACGAACACCTCCTCTCCCTTCTCCCCCTGTATCCTGATCTGCTGCTGGGAAGTGACCACCTCCTTCTCACCCTGAGCCTCCAGAACCGCCGCAGGTGTAGGGCAGATATCTTGGACCCTCTGTCCGGTTGCCAGCGCTTCAGCTGGGGAAGTTCCTTGTAACTTCACAGATACTTCTGTTGGTGCTGTGCAGAGCAAAGTGAAGTTTGGCCCTAATAACAGCTCGTCTTCTGCTGGAGGCTCACCAGGTTGTTCTTCCTCAGCAGAAAAGTCTATCAAATCCCCTGTCTCTGCAACTGGTGTCTGGGGATAAAGGTTCACCATCTCCTCTCCGTGGAACCAAGAAGATGCTATCAGTGCTGGGCAGAGGTTAGCAGAGCTCTGCCCTGTTGTCAGCACTTCAGGTTTGGGAACGGCAATCTTCAGATTTTCCACTGCCGATTCTCTGGCATGCTGCTGGACAGGCACATTCCTCCATCCAAGATCATCCCTTGCAGAAACAGGATCATCAAGGTCAGTCAGCACTTGCTGCATCCGCCATAAGACCTCTGCTTTCATAGCTGTGGGGGCAGGTTGGCAAAGCACACTGTTACTCTGCCACATTGTCAACTCTTCAGCCAGGATTTCAGAGTTGTCAACTGGTATTTCCTGATAGTCCCAGGCAAAGGGAGCCCCACCCTGCTGCTGAGCAGAGTCTAGCAGCTGTCTGTAGGCCATCTCAAGCTCCCATTCCTGAATGGCCAGAAACTCCAAATCTTCCTGTGCCCAGTGCACTTCTAAGAGATTAAGTCTTCGCTCTCTGTGCTCCATTATTTCCTCCAAACGCCACTCCCGATCACTCCCAAAGTCAGGGTCCCCGGACAGCCTCCAGTATAACAATCCCAGGCCATCGTAGTCAAAGCCTTCCGTGGGGCTGTCATCCACTGTCCACGGACACACTTGAGCTACATACCACTGGAGGGCTCTGTAGCTCTCGTCCAACCGCATTTCTGCCCGGATCAGCCTGCTTAACTCGGCTGTCCACTCCTGGTTCGGCTGTTCCCCCAATAACAGCATTCGCACTTCATACTGCGACCAGTACCTTACATGGATGGAGGGGAGAACTTTTCCCTGGTTTCGCTGCTCACGGGCTAGCGCTTCCTTCCAGAGTTCGCAGTGGATAGAATCAAACCATCCTAGCAGGATCTGCTCTGAAACTGGTCCTCTGTGCTGTATCTGCATCTCTTGCAACTTCCTTCTGAATTCCTCATCCATGGTGGCTGGTATCTCTCCTCTCCTGCTATCTGGACCTTGGATCCAGGTGATGGTTTGGATGTGTTCATGGCAAGGAAGCACGATCCCACCATTCCCTCCACGGCTCTCAAGTAAGTCTTTCAGCGTGGCTCTCCTGCAGGCTGGTTTGGAGTGTCCCAGTAACTGGAGAGCAAATCCCACGGCTGCCAACCAATGTAACGAGCCCCTTGCTCGCTCGGTTCCACTCTCCCAACACTCCTCTGCTGCTATAGAATCAGATTGCAGATCGCAACATCTGATTGTTCGGTCATCCGATGCTCCGGGATTAGAACTACAGCTATGTGCCATTCTAACCCAGTTGTGATAGCTCAGAACAAACACCAGGCAGGCTGGGTGTAAGTTCAAACAGGAATCTCCTTTATTGAAAAATACAGGCTCTTTTATACACTAAAAGTGGAGGTGCATACCTCCGGCTCATATTACTCTGAACATACACCCATGACCAGAAACCTAATTAACATGGGCTAATTAACTAATTCCTTTAGACAGCCTAGTTGACTCAGACATGACCTTTAGGCCAGACTGGCCGTCTTGTAGCTCGAAAAACCCAATCAACATTATTACAATGGCAGAGTTAATTAACACAAACAACAATGGGGATCTAATGGCTCTTAGATCCCATACTAGAGACTTCTTTACAATACACATTCCAGCAGGCAACAGACAGACAGGTGCTGGAATTGACATCAGCATCTCCTAACAGTATTTGTCCCAGCATTATGAATCAGCCACTATTTCTAATATGGCAAATCCAGGGTCCCCAGAGTCTGTGTGTCCTGGGGGACCAGGACCCGAATCCACAGTAATACCACCTCAAGGGTCCCCAGGCATACAGCTCACAAAGAGCACCGTTCCCCCAAATGCCAGGGCCCACGATCGATCGGCAAGAGGCTAGCATTCAGTCCCCTCCAAAAGTCTCTCTCCCGGCTAGGTCTGTCACACTGACCACCCACCGTCATTATACAGCGGTTGTTTGACGTTGAATACCGGGGTTATGGCTGCCATATGGCTGCCATAACCCCAGTATTTTTTTAAACCGCTTCAGATAAAAGTGGTCTCTCCAGTGGATTCGCCGCAAGATCACTTATCGGCGGCGTGAGAGGTGCCCCCCCTACCGCGGCTCCCCGGTCTCCGCTGCTTACCGGAGCGGAGATCATCGTCTTTTCCCCTCTGAGGCATGGAGTCGAGTGAGGGAAAGATGGCCTCTACGATTGGATGATGATTGGATGATGGAAGCGACGTCAAACGTCACTTCCGCCCAATGATTCTAAAGGGGAAATTTTTATTTTTTTATTAAAAAAAAGACTTTAAAAAAAAAAAAAATTGCTTTTAAGTGTAAATGTGATCTGAGGTCTTTTTGACCCCAGATCTCACCATAAAGAGGTCCTGTCATGCTTTTTTTCTATTATAAGGGATGTTTACATTCCTTGTAATAGGAATAAAAGTGACCCTTTTTTTTTTTTTAAAGACAGTGCAAAAAAAAAACTAAATAAAAAAGTAAAATAAGAAAAAAAAAGATGTGGCCGTCCCGCCGAGCTCACGCGCAGAAGCGAACGCATACATAAGTCACGCCAGCATATGAAAACAGTGTTCAAACCACAAGTGAGGTATCGCCGCCATCGTTATAGCAAGAGCAATAATTCTAGTACTAGACCTCCTCTGTAACTCAAAACGGGTAACCTGTAGAAATGTTTAAACGTTGCCTATGGAGATTTTTAAGGGTCAAATTAAGGGTCCAATTTTTTCGCCATTTTTTCGCCATTCCACAAGCGAGTGCAATTTTGAAGCATGACATGTTGGTTATCAGTTTACTCGGCGTAACATTATCTTTCATAATATAGAAAAAAATTGCTTGTAAGACGGTGTGACATAAAGTATTGCAAAGACAGCCATTTTATTCTCTAGGGTATCTGGAAAAATATATATATAATATTTGGGGGCTCTTAGTAATTTTCTAGCAAAATAAAACAACAAGTTTGAAAAATAGGCCTGGTCCATAAGTAGTTAAAAAAGGAGTCAGTCATGGCGGCCTTTGTGTTTCCTCATGACAGCTTTCCTCTTTGTATTTTACATTCTACAGACAAATAATGTTTCACTTGTAGAGTTGTTATTTTAAAGCAGGCAAGAACCTAGTACAAGTTGGTTTAGCAGTGCGTGTATGGTCGATTAATACTAGGAACACGCAAAAACAAAAAAATGCTAAATAAATCCATGTTTTTTTCATAATCAAAGACTTTTTAGCTATTGTAGATGAGCAGGCAGAAATAGGAATTGTTATTTTGAGTTCAGGTTCAACAAGAAACATTGATAAAATGTGCAAATGGAAAAAAAACAAATGTTCATGTTCTTGGCACATTTTCCAATATGTACATTATTTATAACTCAGTAATACGGATGACTGAATGGGGAGAATCGCCAATTCATCACTTTGCGATTCTCCAGGATATTTACATGTAGAGTTGTCTGAACTGTAGAAAATCACACAATTTAGGAATCAGAGCAACGGTTTCCAAGTCGATTGTCTCATTACTATTCAAGAATGTTTATTAGTAACATCCAAAGGGCATATGGTTTTACTGGACACTGGTAATTAGTGTGTATCTTTTGCTCCAAGACAATTAGGGGAAAAAAATGGCATTCAACATTTCCTAGAACCATACCAGTATTTTAACAGCAGAATGTTTATACTCAGAATCACTGTTAAAGTAGAACTATAAGCAAAACTTTTTTTTTTCATTTTGAATAGAGTAAGGGAGGGTAACACCTGTCAGTTAATTTTTTGCCATCGGTGTCCCATTGGGATGATTTACCTTCACTTCCTGTCCCATAGCCAAAACAGGAAGTGAGAGAAAAATTGCAAATTAAGGGAATCCCTTGGGGACCCCCAGGCCACCAGAACTAGTGTCCCCATTGGAAGATTTCTCCTCTATTACATTTCTGGGGAAAACACAAAATTTGGGATTTCCTTTTACTTTCGATGATAATGGTAAACAGGACAAACAGAGGGTGAATCTCCTTAATGGGGCGCAGACAGCAATACAAACTGACAGGTGTTCTAATGCCTCTCCACTCTATCCAAAAATTAAAAAAAAAGGTTTTGCCTTTAACCACTTCAGCTCCAGAAGGTTTTACCCACTTCCTGACCAGGCCATTTTTTGCGATACAGCACTGCATTGCTTTAAATAACAAATTGCGCGGTCATGCGAAGCTGTACCCAAATGAAATTGATGTCCTTTTTTTCCCACATATAGAGCTTTATTTTGGTGGTATTTGATCACCTCTGCGGTTTTTATTTTTTATGCTATAAACAAAAAAAAGACTACAATTTTGAATAAAAAACTATATTTTTTACTTTCTGCTATAAAACATTCCCAATAAAAAATTGAAAAAAAATCAAATCTTTTCATCAATTTAAGCCAATATGTAGTCTGTTACATATTTGTGATAAAAAACATCCCAATAAGCAAATATTGATTGGCTTGCGCAAAAGTTAAGGCGTCTACAAACTATGGGATATTTTTATGTCATTTTTCTTTCTTTCTTTTTTTACTAGTAATGGCGGCAATTAGCGATTTTTAGCCGGACTGCAACATTGCGACGAACAAATCTGACACCTAACTGACACTTTTGACACTTTTTAGGGAACCAGTGACATTATTATGATTGGTTTGTGCAACAGTTATAGTGTCCATAACTATGGGATATATTTAGAGACTTTAAAAAAAAATTGTTTTACTAGTAATGGAGGTGATCAGCGATTTTTAGCGGGACTGCGGACAAATCTGACACTAAGTGACACTTTTTGGGGACCAGTCACACCAATACTGTGATCAGTGCTAAAAAAATGCTTTGACCACTGTATAAATGACACTGGCAGGGAAGGGTTTAACACCAGGGGGAATCAAGGGGTTAAGTGTGTGCCTGGGAGGTGCTTTCTAACTGTGTGGCTGACTGATACACTGGAGGAAAAGAGAGATTGTGTTTCAGATTAGCTAAAACACAAGATCTATCCTTTGCTCCCTGACAGATCAGCGGTTTGCCTTGTTTACATAGGCACACCGCTGCTCTGGTCATAGGAGTGCAGCTCGTTTTGCACTCCTGTGACCCGTTTTCAGCAAAGAGCGGGCTGAAGCTGCTGACATCACAGAGTCTGGACAGGCTTCACATTGTCATGACCGTGGAGTCGGGATCCACCCAGATCCCTGGATCGACACCCAGCTCAGCCTCTCAGCTGGCCGCTCATGCCTCCCCCCCCACAGCCCAGTGCTCTAGTGAGCGAGGAGGGGGCAGAGCAGAGAACTGTGACTGACAGTCACCAGCTCTCTGCTCGGGAAACTGTGAGAACCGAGCGATCAGCAGTGTTCGATCGCATGGTTATCAGTGTTAAAAGTGCCAGAGGACAGATGCAACATCGGACCGATGCTGCATCCACCTAAGTATGAATAAAATCCCCCCCCATACTTCCCTTTTAACCGCTTGCCGTCATTATACTGCGTCAGGTTGGCACGGTTGCGAGAATTGCCGTAGGTGTATGTCAGCCACTTTAAGAGCTATAGAGGGCACGCGCAACGCCAGAGCCAATGCGTGTGGCTGGCGGCCGTGATCGCCCCACAGAGAACCAGAACGAGGATCTGTGTATGTAAACAAACAGATCCCCATTCTGACAGGGGGGTAAAGAGATCTACTGTTCCTAGTGATCAGGAACAGCAATCTCTCTCCTCCTCCAGTCAGTACACTCTGCCCACAGTTAGAAACACCTCCCAGGGAACACACTTAACCCCTTGATCGCCCCCTAATGTTAACCCCTTCCCTGTCAGTGACATTTATGCAGTAATCAGTGGCTATTTTTAGCTCTGATTGCTGTATAAATGTCAATGGTCCCAAAAAAGTGTCAAAAGTGCCCGACATGTCACAGTCAAGCTAAAAATCGCAGATTGCCGCCATTACTAGTAAAAAATAAATAAATAATAAAAATGCTATAAATCTATCCCTTATTTTGTAGACACTATAACTTTTGCGCGAACCAATATACGTATATATCTATATATATATATATAGATATCTATATATATATATATATATTATTTTGTAGACACTATAACTTTTGCGCAAACCAATATACGTATATAACTATATATATATATATCTATATATAGATATATATATCTATATATAGATATATATATATATATATTATTTTGTAGACACTATAACTTTTGCGCAAACCAATATACGTATATATCTATATAACTATATATATATATAGATATATATAGATATATATATCTATATATATCTATATATATATATTATTTTGTAGACACTATAACTTTTGCGCAAACCAATATACGTATATATCTATATCTATATCTATATATATATATATATATATATATATATATATATAGATATATATAGATATATATATATCAATATACGCTTGTTGCTAATTTTTTTAACCAAAAATATGTAGAAGAATACATATTGGCCTAAACTGATGAAGAAATTATTTATTTTTTGGGGAGATATTTATTATATCAAAAAGTAAAAAATGTTTTTTTTTTTTTTTTTTTGCAACACTGTCGCTCTTTTTTTGTTTATAGCACAAAAAGTTAAAACCGCAGAGGTGATCAAATACCACCAAAAGAAAGTCCTATTTGTGTGAAAAAAAAGGCAGACATTTTGTTTGGGTACAATGTCGCACGACCACGCAATTGTCAGTTAAAGCAACACAGTGCCGTATTGCAAAAAATGGCCCGGTCATTAAGGGGTCAAATCATTTCGGTCCTTGAGTGCTTAATTGAACAAGCCGAGGTTAGAAGCTGATTGGTTTCCATGCAGAAGTGAGCCTGATTTTGCACTCTCCAGCTTTAGTAAATAAACCTCACTGTGTTCTTTTTTAAGTGTGTGGAGCCAAACCGTTTTTTATTTCTGTTAGTGTATAAGTGCTCATGGCTCTGAGTGTGGACAGTGTGCGTACAGGGCCGTGCATCCGCACTCACACAGCTGTTAAGTTGGGAGCAGTGGCTGTGTACGCTGCTGCTGCAGCCTAATTAAAATGAATAGGACCGCCTGGACTGGAATACACAGAACACTTGTACATCCCCATACCGGGAAACATAGTCCTTGCATAGGTGTACGCTATAGTACACCTGTGTGAAAAAGGCCTAAGGCCACGTACACGCGAGCTGACTTTTCGGCAACAAAAGTCCGACGGCCATTCCGGTGGACTTTCGTCAGACTTTTGACAGACTTCTGACGGACTTTTAAACGAACGGACTTGCCTACACACGATCACACCAAAGTCCGACGGATTTGTACGTGATGACGTATGACCGGACTAAAATAAGGAAGTTGATAGCCAGTAGCCAATAGCTGCCTTAGCGTGAGTTTTCGTCCGTCGGACTAGCATACAGATGAGCGGATTTTTCAACCAGACTCGAGTCCATCGGAAAGATTTGAAGCATGTTTCAAATCTAGAGTCCATCAGATTTTCGACTGGAAAAGTCCACTGAAGGTCCGATGAAGCCCACACACGATCAGATTGTCCGCCAGACTCGGTTCATCGGACCAGTCCGGTCAAAAAGTCCACTCGCGTGTACGTTGCATAAGTGTTCTGTTTATCACATTTACTTTGCGAATGCCTCAGCTTTCACACAGCTGTCACAAATATCCCTATGATGTGCCTAATGAGTGTATTCACTATGATTGACAGCTGCATCTAGTGGTCATAAGGTGTTATTTTGCCGATTGTGGTATTTAAAAAAAAAATGCATTATGGCCACTAGATGGAGCTGACAATCATTGGAAATACACACATTAGACACATTATGGGGACTATTTGTGATGTCTGTCTGTGCATTCACACAACACATTTTTCATACATAGACCCTTAAATATCTTATTTATAAGAACTTAATATCTGTGTTTCTGTTGCAGAAAAACAACAGTTATAAGTGAAGCAAAAATGATTTTAATGGATGCAGAAAGCCATTGTGTTTCCACAATTTGAACCACTGGAATCGTTTCCTGTAATTCCTCATAGCTGCTAGGCAGAAAGAAGGTGTGTTTTATGGCTGGACCTCGAATTCCAAAACATACCAGAGAACTAGTACTGCATCTGAAACACACAATCTTATTTTCATGATGGTGGGGATGAAGTAGGAGGTTCTAACATTAAAGACAAGTAGGTGAAAGATCTTTTCTAAACTCCTACTCTACCCCTTGGGATCAAACACCACCCCTTCCTTCTGCAAAAAACAATCATGATAGTTATGGTAACTTGCATATGTAAATATGCAAAAACCATTGGTGACACTGCTGATCATCCATCGAGTTCTATCAAATACATGGGAGTTTCTATACTGTGGATGCTGGAGTAAATGTTTTTGTGTACTGATTGTTCCAAAGAAAAAAAAGTACCTTTTGTGAAAATGAGTGAAAATGTGCCATTTACTGTTTACTTGTTTGTGTAGAGCAAAAGTAATTATTGCAGCTGCACACGTATAGCAGTCATTTGATTGAAAAATTATAAAAACAAAAATAAATCGATGATAAAACTGTACTTTCTAAAAAAAAAAAATAAGTAATTTATATTACTCACCTAAGAATCTACTTCTCTATCAGCTCAAAAATATAGAGGGGTCCTGAATACAAGATACACACAAGGTAATTAATAATGATATACTGTTTTTCTTTACAAACAGTGCATATATACGTAATGCAGATGAAACACCTCTCTAAGTAATTAAAAAAATAAAGTAGTACTAAACCTTACCTAGCATCCTAGCATCCTTTACATTTTCTGGCTCTTCTACATACATACAGTATGTTGCAAACAAGCTAGGTGGGTAATTAAAAAAAACTTTGCTAATATGTAGGAAACTAATATTGATATCCAATCTGAACAATCAATACTTAATGCCCAACTATGGCCATTCATATCATTCATAAGTTATGTAAAATCCTCCACTTAGTCTCCAGATTTAACAGACACCAGTGCCGGTGTCCCATCTTCACCCACTTCTCTGTACTTTTCTGTTCATAAAGCACAGCCTGTGTTGACAGTGCAGCATTTGCAGCATCATCACAGGAAGGCTTTAATTAATGATTTCAGGGTCTATAAGGGGCTACGTTGTGAAAAGGGTGGTACCTGGAGTTGGGCTTTAAAGTAGATCTAAAAGAAAAAACTAAAATGACAAATTCAGTGCAGTCTGTCAACAGCATTAAAACAGCTATATTTGTTTTTCTCAACCCCCCCCCCCCTTAACATAGTTTTCTTACCTGTCTTGCCAATTGATCTGGTATTTTTCCACTTCCTTTAACAGGCCAAGCTGTCCGGCAAAAGTGACAGTTAGAGGGATTGGGATAAACTATTCGACACTGACAGGAGTGCTTGTAATGTTCAGCTTTTATTCATGTGGTTTAAAGTGGTTGTAAACCTCAGACATGAAATATCAAAAAAAGCACATCCTTCTATACTGTGTATGTGCCTCTTTCCAAAGCACTGAGTGTCATTTCTCCCAACTGCCTAGTTTCTCTGTTATCAGCATATGTCACTTCTGACATATTTTACAGACACCAAGAATTAAAAAGGTGATGGGGAGAGAGCTGCAGCACTCAGCCTGTGACTCATATTCACAGCTTTGCTTGTTCTTTGTACTGTGTGAGGGGGATGTGTCCCTTCCCTCCAATCAGGGCTTAGAGCTTTCGTCTCTTTGAAGACTTTAGATCCCCACCCCCTGCTCCTAGATCAAAGATTAAATCCCTTTCTCCTTGAGATTTCAGAATGATCCACAGTAGATATGGCTGCAGAAACACGGCTACAACTTATGTAGGAGGATTTGTTTCATCTCTGTGTATCATCTAATGCTAGTCACTTCACTGGGTTTATGTACAGGGTTTACAGCCACTTTAAACCTTTTTAAAAAAAACAAAAGCTAGCCATTAATTTGTTTGTGCCTTACTTAAAGTGTATGTAAACCCCAAAGCAAAACTGTAATATATTGCAGCTTACTAGTTCTTAAGGCTAGCTTCACATTTATGCATTGTGTGCAAAATTGCCTCTAGTCAGCTTTTTATGGAAAACCTTTAATCCAAAAGAACCATTTCTCTAGCTGCTTGAAAAATGTTAGGCTGGATTAAGGCTTTAATTCATTAGTCATTTAACTAAAATCCATCTAAATTTGCTAGTTTATGTAACATTACCCTCTCCACACGATGGCAATGCTGCTGTCTAAAATATTAAAACATTTTTTCGGTTTAGATACACTTTACAGTCCTCTGCAGAATTAACAGTGTCTCCACCCTATTACGGCAAGTGGAAAAATAATGGAACGACAATAAATCTATGGTATAGTGTCGACTCAGAAAAACAAAATCTATAGTGTTAATGTTATTGACAGACTATATATATATATATATATATATATATATATATATATATATATATATATATATATATATATATATATATATTCAGTGGATATAAAAAGTCTACACACCCCTGATAAAATGTCTAAAAGGTTTCTGTGATGTAAGAAAAATGAGACAAAGATAAATTATTTCAGAACTTTTTCCACCTTTTAATGTGACCTATAAACTGTACAACTCCGTTGAACAACAAGCTGAAATCTTTTAGGTGGAGGAAAGTAAAAATAAAAAAATAAAGTAATATAGTTGCATAAGTTTGCACATCCTTAAACTAATACTTTGTTGAAGCACCTTTTGATTTTATTACAGCACTCAGTCTTTTTTGGTATGAGTCTATCAGCATGGCACATCTTGACTTGGCAATATTTACCCACTCTTCTTTACAAAAACACTCCAAATCTGTCAGATTGCGAGGGCATCTCCGGTGCACAGTCCTCTTCAGATCACCCCACAGATTTTCAATGGGATTAAGATCTGGGCTCTGGCTGGGCCATTCCAAAACTTGAATCTTTTTCTGGTGAAGTAATTCCTTTCTTGATTTTAATGTATGCTTTGGGTCGTTGTCATGCCGAAAGATAAAGTTCTTCTTCATATTCAGCTTTCTAACAGAAGCGTGAAGGTTTTGTGCCATTATTGACTGGTATTTAGAACTGTTCATAATTCCCTCAACCTTGACTGAGGCCCCTGTTCCAGCTGAAGAAAAATGGCCCCAAAGCATGATGCTGCCACCACCATGCTTCACAGTGGGTATGGTGTTGTTTTGGTGATGTGCAGTGTTGCTTTTGCGCCAAACATATCTTTTGGAATTCTGGCCAAAAAGTTCAACCTTGGTTTCATCAGACCATAACACATTTTCCCACATGCTTTTGGGAGGCTTCAGATGTGTTTTTGCAAAATGTAGCCAGACTTGGATGTTTTTCTTGGTAAGAAAAGGCTTTCACCTTGCCACTCTACCCCATAGCCCAGACATATGAAGGATACAAGAGATTTTTGTCACATGTACCACATAGTCAGTACTTGCCAGATATTCCTTCAGCTCCTTTAATGTTGTTGTAGGCCTCTTGGCAGCCTCCCTGACCAGTTTTTTTCTTGTGTTTTCATTGATTTTGGAGGGATGTCCAGTTTTGAGTAATTTCACTGTTGTGCCATTTTTTCTCCACTTGATGATGAAAGTCTTCACTGTGTTCCATGGTATATCTAATGCCTTGGAAATTCTTTTGTACCCTTCTCCTGACTGATACGTTTTAACTATGAGATCCCTCTGATGCTTTGGAAGCTCTCTGCAGACCATGGCTTTTGCTGTAGGATGCAACTAAGAAATAGTCAGGAAAGACCTACTAGAACAGCTGAACTTAATTTGGGAATTATCAGAGGCACTTTAAATGATGGCAGGTGTGTACTGACTCCTATTTAACATGAGTTTAAATGTGATTGCTTAATTCTGAACACAGCTATGCACACCCCAGTTATAAGAGGGTGTGCACACTTATGCAACCAAATTATCTTATTTTTTTATTTTTTCTTCCCCCCCTCCTAAAAGATTTCAGTTTGTTTTTCAATTGAGTTGTACAGTTCAGAAAAAGTTCTGAAATTATTTATGTTTGTCTCATTTTTTACATCACAGAAACCTGACATTTTACCAGGGGTTGTGTGGACTTTTTATATCCACTGTATATATATATATATATATATATATATATATATATATATATATATATATATATAATTTTAGTTTGCACATAAACCACTCTAGGAACTACTTTCCTCGCTGATGCTTGAAATAAGCATAACTAAATCAAGACAGCAATCGTGCTTCAAACCTATGTGGCAGTTGTGATGTTGTAGCTTAGCAATGAAGAGATTTCAGTTAACTATCCAACTGAAAAAGTATTATGGAACCTGTAAGGGCTTCACAAGAGATCTAATAGGTGTTTTTTATATTTCCTGAGTTCCTTTAAAAAAATGAACCTGTGGCACAGTCATTGACAGATATGTAGTGTAACGCCTTTTTTCTACTTTTTTTTTTTACTTTTGCTTTTACATAAAATGGAACATTCGTTAGATAAATAATATATGCATTTTTTTCTTTTTTTAGCAACTGCTCAGTTTTTGATATCTGGACCCAGATTTGTGTTAAAGTAACCCTGTGTTTGCCCATGCAGTGAAGAGCAACATATTAACTTTAAAGTCAGGCACCACAGCAACTAACTCTTAAGCCCAGTACACACTATGAGATTATCTGACAAATGATAGTCTGTTTTTTTGGATGCTAGTCTGCATTTCGAAAATGAATAGGTTACTAAAGTATGAAAATTCTCGTACGACAGAATGAAAATCTCCGAAGTGATGTAATATGGAATAATTCAGACAAACAGTGGGTGGCCCTGCCAACTCAACAAAAGTCAATCAAGTAATTAAGTAATGCCATGTACACATGACCGGACTTTCCGGCAGAAAAGGTCAAACGGAATCATTCTGTCGGACATTCCGATCGTGTGTGGGCTTCATCGGATTTTTTCTTTCTAAAATTCTGACAGACCTAGAAATAGAACATGTTTCAAATCTTTCTGACCGAATCAGTACCTATCAGGAAAAACACTCGTCTGTATGCTATTCGACGGACAAAAAACGACGCAAGGGCAGCTATTGGCTACTGGCTATTGAACTTTTTCTAGTCCCGTCGTACGTCATCGCGTTCTAAACGATTGGACTTTGATGTGATCATGTGTAGGCAAGTCCGTTTCAGCAGAACTCCATCGGAAAGACCATCAGAGTGTATTCCGACGGGAAGTCCGGTCTTGTGTACGTGGCATTAGGAGCTGGAAAAATATTGTTGGTCAAACAGCGCCGGCAACCACTTGGCTGCAAGCACTTTTTAGGTATTCTTGAAAACTGACACTAGCAGCTGTCAGAATACAATAGCACGGCAGGGGTATCTATTTGTGTGGAGGAAGGAATCTGTTAAGCCGACCATAGATGGTTCAAATCTCAGCTCAGTTAAGCAGGAACTATGTATGGACAGTTTGAATGTACCCAAGTTGTTCAACTGATTCTGTCAGCTATAACTTGCAGTTATTGCTAGGGACCCCCCACCAGGAGAACACAATGGCTCTTTGGGATGCAGAATATGTTGATGGGGGAATCAAGTGATTTTCTTTCCTGAAACCAGTGGTTGCAGGTAAAAAATAATCGCCCCATCTATGGCCGGCCTTAGATTTCTTTCCTTCAGCCTGCAGGCTGAAAGAAAAAAAATCTATTAGTATATGGCCAGCTTTTACCATCCTTTTCCTTCTTCGACAGTCAGCTGCTGGTAATTCAGACAAAAGCCATTTATAAGCTTCAAATTAACCGTAGTTGGAGCTTATCCAGAGATGCGGTTCCTCTCCTCACCCACATGGGATGCCACCAGCGCCTGAAACAGCTAATAGCCTAGCACCAGTGCTGTCATGTAGGAGAAAGGGGTGTGAATTGCATATTGCTCTGTACCAGAACTACTGGTGATTTCTCTGTGTTTCTTGCAGAGAATGGATTGGTGGTGGAGCAAAGTGAACATACTAATTTCCCTATACATAATGGCTTTTTAACTGACTTTTTTTAAAGCACAGTTTTTGTCTTTGATTTATATTTTATATTTATTTTTTGTTTCATATAATTGTAAAGATGTAATTGAAAATGTATTGTTTTATTTCTCCCAGAAATGTTCTAAGCCAAAATCAGGTACTTCTGCTCTTTTCAAGGATAACAAGTCTGTGTGTGATATTCAGCGTTGAACGCTTTTATGTTACCAGAACAAATCCTACTTAAAGGCAGTAACTGGATATCACACCCTTCAAAACAGCAGAAACCATCTTAGATTTAGTGAATAGTAGGGTTGTCCCGATACCACTTTATTTAGGACCGAGTACAAGTAGCGATACTTTTTTTCGAGTACTCGCCAATACCGATTACCGATACTTTTTTTTTAATGTCACGTTAACAGTGCTTTCTTTTTTTTTTTTTGGGGGGGGGGAGGGGTGAACGGTGTATGTGTGTGTGTTTTTTTATTTTTTTTTATTTTTTACAATAATATTTTTTTTTATTCTTTATTGCAATATGTGTTTTTCTTTTTGTTTTGTTTTTAATCAGCCCTGTTGGGGGGCTTTGGTGAGATATCAGGGGTCTTAACAGACCTCTGATATCTCCCCCTTGAGACAGAGAAAGAGACAGAGGATAGAGATTCCCCAGTCCCTTTCTCTGCAGCCTCAGCTGCACTGAGAATGAATGGAGAGAAGACAGCGGTTGATTTATTTGCATTTTGTATTTATTTTATATGTTTATTATTGTAGCAAAGTCCCGGGCTCCTTTAGGTTTAATGGTGACCTCCAGAGTTAGGGACAGCTGACTTCCTTCTGTGTAGAGTGGACTGCAAGGTATGGTGGGTGTAATGCAAGATGAAACAGTGGGCGCCAGACACTTTTTGAATGCAAAGAGATTTACTGTCTCTTAAACAGAACTGTGGGAGAGAGGGTTAGGGCCAAAACACCCTTAGGTAGATGCAAAGGTATTTAGCAGACTCAGAGGCTTCTATAGGTGGACAGCTATACAGGTGAAAGCCTCCAGCCGGACACCACTTCTGTATAGGTAGGACGCTGTCTCCTATGGCAACAATCTTATAGCTGTTGTTAACGGTAATGGTATTCAACTATTTGCAACATGAACAGTTCTCCTTACCCCACACTCACTCACTGTGGGTCTTCACTCAACAAGCTCCCAGTCTCTCTCACTAGTCTTCAGATCCACTAGCCACTGGATGCCCTGAGCTGTTCCAATGTTAGCACTCAGTATCAGAGGCGGCTCTAGGCTTTGTGAGGCCTTAGGCAAAACTTAGACATGAGGCCCCACTCAAACTCATAATGGGAAAAATAATTCAAGCGATAAAAAAATAACAGTGTGCCCCCCCCCCACAACGCTGCCGACTTCCCTCCTCTGTCCTCACGCTGATTGCTGTGTGGGGTCTTCAGGATGGAGGCCGGGAAAAGGCCCCTACCTTTTCTAAACGAACACAGTGAGTGATTGGAACTGATTTGTGTTTACTATTCTTTAGTTTATGAATTAACAGGAGCCTCTGTCTCCTGTTCATTTATCTGCAGTGCAGCTGAGGGTACAGAGAAAGGAACTGGGAAATGTGTTTCCTCATTTCCTTTCTCTGTCTTAAGTGAGACTTCAGGGGTATGTTTAGACCCCTGATATCTCTCCAAAGAAACCAAAAAAACTCAAAAAAAAAAAAACTTAAAAAATAAATAAAAACACTGTAAAAAAAAAAAAAAAAAAAGAAAGACTAAAATTTCAAATCAAACTAAAAATGCCATGCCATGCCCAATAGGTAGCATAATTTAGCCACACATACAAATGTTTCTGTATGGCATGGGTCACCCTCTCCCTAGTAGGGGCCCCTACTGTACAATGGCGGTAAACTTGAGTAGGAGAGGAAAGTGGAGGGTATGTGGGCAGGTAGTTTGTACATGAGAGGGGTGCGGAGTGTATGGTGGGGGGTAGTATGTACATAAGAGGGGTGCGGAGTGTGTGGCGGTGGGTAGTATGTACATGAGAGGGGTGCGGAGTGTGTGGCAGTGGCTAATATGTACATGAGAGGGGTGGGGAGTAGTATGTACAGGAGAGGGGTGCGGAGTGTATGGAGGTGGGGAGTATGTACGAGAGGGGTGCAGAGTGTATATACATGAGATGAGTGGTGGGGGGTAGTATGTACATGAGAGGAGTGCAGAGTGTATATAGGTGGGTAGTATGTACATGAGAGGGGTATGGAGTGTATAGAGGGGGGGTAGTATGTACATGAGAGGAGTGCAGAGTGTATGACGGTGGGTAGTATGTACATGAGAGGAGTGCAGAGTGTATGGCGGTGGGTGGTATGTACGAGAGGGGTGTGGAGTGTATGGCGGTGGGTAGTATGTAAATGAGAGGGGTGCGGAGTGTATGGTGGGGATAGTATGTACGAGAGGGGTGCGGAGTGTATGGTGGGGGTAATATGTACATGAGAGGGGTGTGGAGTGTATGGTGGGGGTAGTATGTACATGAGAGGGGTGCAGAGTGTATGGAGGTGGGTAGTATGTACATGAGAGGGGTGCAGAGTGTATGGAGGTAGGCAGTATCAAATACACCACTGGCCACGGATGCATTCGTTAATTAACCCCTTTGTGCTGCATTAGTGGCACCAGCGTCAGTGTTAAATTAACCCCTATTTGGTGCAGCATGAAAGGGTTCATAAACACTGATACTGGTGTCACTAATGCAGCACAAAGGGGTTTTAACTGCCACTGGTCACTAATGTATAGTAATGCAATAATACCCTCCATGCTGCATATTACAAATACCAATGTAAATTACCCCCCCCCCCAAAGAGTTAAACACTTCAGGCAGTTCACAACAGTTCCTTAGGAAAGGTTTTAAGCCTCTGCACTTTTGCACGGGGTATCACTGGCTCCTTGCAGGTCTTTGCAGCAGCACTCTCCTCTGCCCTTTCATCCCGGCCTGTGAATGACATCACGCCGGGTGGGACTAGGAAGCTCCTGCAGGGCGGAGATCACTTCGCCTGACAGGGAAGTGAATGAGTCGGTCGGTTGGACACACAGCATACTCGCACTGCTCTGCTGCAGACAGTGTACCGGCGGTGCAGACTGCGGAGCAAGCAGCATTTTTACAATGCCTCCCTGCCCCCTGGCTCAGTCTGCCTCTTTGTCCTGGCGGGTTCAGCAGCGGCCGGCCCGGCAGCTCCTCCTCTACAATTCCGCTGCAGCAGGCAGCGCAGTATACGAAAGATGGCGATCCTTTATCTCATTCTCCCACACACATCAGGCAAATTAGGTGGCTGCGAGGCCCCTGGGAAAGCGAGGCCTTAGGCGGCCACCTTTTTTGCCTAATTATAAGGCCGCCTCTGCTCAGTATCTTCCTCAAGCGTCACCCCCGCTTCCCTGCTGGGTCCCTAGTTCGTCACCCACAGATACTCCTCAAGCGTCACCCCTGTTGACATGCTAGGTCCCTGGTTTGGAACTTTACCAATGCTCCACAAGCGTCTCCTCTGCTGTCTTGCTTGGTCCCTGACTTGGCAATTGCTGAAGTTTTCCCATTTCTTTACCGTCCCCGGCTGGCGAGAAGTCTGCTCTGGTACTGGCTTCATCTCACTCGCTGTGGTCTCTGGTAACAAGGTGGATGGCCTTAGTGGCTACAGCTTCCCCTTTACCTCCGACCACAACTGGTTCCCCGGCCGGTGGAACCATTACTTCTGGTTGGACTACAAGCCTGCAGTCCCAACCCTCCGCTGCTTTCCTACTTCTGGATAGGCCCTCAGACAGCCTAGTAGCCAGATGTCCCCAGGATAGGCCTAAGGCTTATGGCCTAGCAGCCCAGGGCAACATAACGCACGTCCACCCAGACAGCCGTCCAGGTGGCACAGAACTCCGATCACCTGACTCCACCAAAATATATAGGCTCTCCCAGTAGGACAAGGGACCCAAGAAAATCCCTGCCCATTGGCTGAGACACCCCATTCACTCATAATCTGTCCTTGCTGTGCCGTTGTTTTATCCAATGTCACCAGATACCCGGCCGCCTAGTGACAGAAGAGAGAAGTGCAGCAATTCCAGAATTAGGGGAAATCAATTTATCGCCTAACAAGTGGCCAAGGCAACTATCACCTAGAAACTAAATTTAATAGCAGCCCTGCCTAAACATCAGGGTGCTACATTTCTAGTAAATATTCAGTCAGAGGGGGCGTGTCCAAGATGTCGGCTTGAGCAGACGTGCTTCCCGGAGCTCTGCTAGAGACTAATCCTGTGACCCTATCCTGCCTGGTTTATCTGCCGCTGAACTGAACACAGGAACCCCCTTATGCCGTCCCGATCATCTGCCAGACAGAAGAGCGGTAAGGAGCTCCGATTTCCCCCAAACACAGCTGAGCTTGCCGAGGCCGCAGCGTCCGGAGTGAAAAGCCCGCGCAGCCATTCCAACATGGCCACTCAGACGGCGGCTGAGGAGACTCCCTCTCTGTCCCTTCCTGGTATACCCGAGGTTATGGCAGCTATATCAGCGTGTAAAGCCACCCTGTCAGGGAAAATGAAGGCAGTGCAGACTGATATTGGGCTGATTAGACAGGACTTGGAGAAGTTCCGTGGCCGGCTGGGGGTGGCTGAGCAGAGAGTGGGGCAAGTGGAGGACACTACAGAGGAGCACTCAGCGGCGATCCGGACCTTACAAAATAAAGTAAAGGTCCTTGAATATTGCGCCGAAGACGCCGAGAATAGAAGCAGGCGCAACAATCTGAGGCTAGTGGGACTTGCAGAGGGAACGGAGGGGCAGAATCCAACTGTGTTTGTGGAAGACCTCCTGAGATCCCTGTTTCCTGGTGCCCAGCTTTCCCCTTATTTCACTGTGGAGAGGGCGCACAGAGTCCCACCGCAGCGGGGACCGGCTGGTTCCCCACCTCGCACACTGATTCTCCGCCTGTTAAATTTCAGAGACAGGGATGAACTGTTGAGAGCTGCAAGAGTGACAAAAGAAATCACATATCAAAATAATAAGTTGCTATTGTTCCCTGATTACACCATAGAAACCCAGAAGCAACGCAGATCTTTTGATGCGGTTAAAGCTGCCATGAGGGCGAAGGGGATTAAATACAGCATCCTTTTTCCAGCGAAGTTAAGAGTGGTAGATGGTGAGGCAGTGCGTTTTTTCACCAATCCCAGGGAAGCTTCCTCGTGGTTGGAGACACTGCCTTCCCTGAAGTGAACGCATCATTACATTCAAATACCTGAAACATCATTACTCTCAGTTATTTTGAGCTGGTGAGGAACACTCATACTTGCTTTGATCCTGAAGTTATCATGCTCCCAATGCCCTCCTGGTTTGAGGGGCGGCCTTTATTAAAAAGCAGACACTTCAAGACGCCAGCATATATAGAGCAGATGGCTACGGAGTCCCTGCATTTGTTGCGGAGGGTGGTAACAGCCCTTATGTCAGTTTGAAGGCAAACCATCATAGGACTGACATCCTCAATAATTCCAGGACGTAATTGATCTAAACATCTTAAGTTTTGTGCCCCTGGTTATTCCAGGAGAACGATATACACCTTTATACGTTTGGACAAAGTTGGTTCTCTAGCATCTCCTATTGGGAGGTAGGGTGACCCCCTGGCTGATTTGGATTGCGGTCCCCCCTCTGTGTAATTGAGGTGGAGGGGTGGCTGACTTTCTGATAGCTGGATTGGGACACGCCTCCTTGAGTGAGATACTCTAGTAGATTTGGGGGGTTTGGGGGAAATATGCATGATCCCAGTTTTAAGGGTCTGCGGGGTGGGGGGGTGGGGTGGGCGGCAGTTGCTGACCCTTGTTGGTTTTGGTTTAGTTTTTTTGTTTTTCACGGTGCATTTTTCACACACTACCCTTATAGATTTAATCCATATCTCTGGATGTGGTACAGAGCTATCTGACAAGACAGATATGCAGCTCATGTGGCTCTGGACAGGGGTATCATGTCTTCTGCCTGGGTGGTTTACCCTCCCCCCGGATAAGGGGCAGGATGGTGGTCCATGCTCCTACATTCCTCCTCTATACACACAATATGGCTAGTTTTTCAATCCTCTCCTGGAATGTCCGAGGCATGAATTCGGCTGTTAAGCGTTCTCTGGTTTTCAATTATCTTAAAAAATATACCCCACACATCTGTATATTTCAGGAAACCCACCTGGTGGGATCCCGAGTTCTCGGCCTCAGACGGGCCTGGGTGGGCTCACATTATCACGCCACATACTCAAATTACTCTCGGGGAGTATTTTGATACACCGGTCCCTTTCTTATCAGCTTCAGGACGTTAGGACTGACCCAGGCGGAAGATATGTCATTATGCATGTGGTAATTGATAATACTTTGTATGTGATTGTGGGACTTTATCTCCCGCCACCTGCAGATATGTCCCTCCTATATGATATTATGCGTATAGTCATAAAATATGATACTCCATTTGTTATGTTACTGGGGGACTATAATTTGGTTCCGTCGCCGGATGCTGACAGACTCCACCAGTCGAATCGTAGAACTCTTGATCTTATGCAGTGGGCCGACACATTTGAACTAATTGACGCATGGCGGCACTATAACCCTTCGGCTAGAGTGTTTACATGCCACTCGTCTACATTTCGGACCCTCTCCCGCATCAACCTGGGGTTTGTTACGCGGGCGGTGCTGCAGAGGATCTCAAGGGTGCAAATCTTACCTAGAGGAATATCCGATCACGCCCCTATTCTATTGACAGTGAGATCGGGGTCCACTGCTGGGAGGAGGCTGTGGAGGCTGTCGGGACACTGGATTGCGGACCCTAAGGTACAGGAGGAAATATCAGAGGCATTGTGCCATTACTGGCTTGAAAATGGTAATTCAGTGGGGACCTTGATGAGCTGGGATGCATTTAAGGGATGGCTGAGGGGTGAATATATTTCCCGCATTGCCCATAGTCAGATACAGTCTGTGCGGTCGCTGAAAGAATTGGAGGATGAGCTTCGAGAAAAAGAGGCTTGCTATGTTGCCACCCCTACCCCCCTTAATTATGGAAAATGGCAGTTTGCTCTACGGTCGGTTGAGCTCTTTAGAATAGACATGACAAAAAAATCAATGCTTAGCACTGCCCAGAGGATCTTCGAATACAGAGACAAGAATGGCAAGTTACTGTCATGGTTGTCCCGGGGCCAAAACCCTAGTACCCATATTGGATGCGTTAGAGATGAAGGGGGTGTTCCTCTCACGAACACGGCTGAAATTCTTGCTAGATTTGTGAGATATCACGATGCTCTTTACTCTACTAGGGTGGATTATGACTCAGAGGAACTTGGGGCCTACTTGGATAGGGTTGAATTTCCGTCCCTGTCCCGGGAGGCCAGGGAGAACTTAGAAAAGAACATTACATTGGAAGAGGTCCAGATCGCTATGACCCAGATGCAACCAGGGAAAACTCCTGGTGCAGATGGCATTCCGATTGAATTTTATACCACTTATCAAGAGTTTCTGGCTCCTAGGCTCACGGGGTTGTTTGCGCAGTTTGCTGAACTCGGGTCATTACCAGAGTCTATGTCTGAAGCGGTAATTGTGCTGGTGCCCAAGCCGGGTAAGGATCCCGAGGACTGCGCGTCGTATCGACCGATTTCCTTAATCAACGTCGATGCTAAAATATTGGCCAAAATACTGGCAAATCGCCTGGCGCAGGTCCTGGATGACCTGGTACATGTGGACCAGACGGGATTCATGCCCGGTAAGGCTACTGACATAAACTTAAGGAGACTACAGCTTAATCTGACCATCCCCCATGAGAATGCTGGATCCAGGGTGATTGCCTCACTCGACGCCGAGAAGGCATTCGACTCGGTCGAGTGGGGCTACCTCTGGGAGGTCCTGGGTAGATTCGGGTTTGGCCCTCATTTTTTGCACTGGCTACGGTTGCTTTATGAAAGGCCTTCTGCGTGTGTTAGGGCTAACAGGGAAGTTTCCGGGGGGTTTCGATTACAACGTGGCACGCGTCAGGGATGCCCCCTCTCCCCATCCCTGTTTGCCCTGGCGCTGGAACCCTTAGCCATATTGCTCAGGGCGTCCCCGGGGGTGGAGGGGCTGCGTATTGGCTCCTTGGAGGAGAAGGTGTCTTTATACGCTGATGACGCTTTGCTATACCTGCACGACGCGGACTCCTCCTTGCGAGCTGCTCTCGAGCTCTTCGACGGGTTTGGTCGAATCTCGGGAGTGAGAATAAATTGGACCAAGTCTGTGTTGTTTCCTCTCGACCCCTTGGCGCGGGCCACGGCGGCCCCCACTCAGTTGCAGTGGGTTTCGAGTTTCAAATATCTGGGCATTCAAATAAGTCGGGACCCCTCGGAATTCTACGAACTAAATCTTCGCCCTGTTCTGACGCAATTTAGAGCTAAGTGTGCCTCCTGGGGAAACCTTCCACTTAATTTGTTAGGATGCATAAACCTGATAAAGATGGTTTTCCTTCCCAAATTTAATTACTTATTTAGAAATTCTCCAGTGTTGATCCCAAACACATTCTTTAGAGAACTGGATAGATGTATTGGGTCCTTTATTTGGGGAGGCTCCACCCCTAGACTGGCACGATTCACCCTATGTCTTCCGGTGCGGTGTGGGGGACTGGCGTTGCCCAACTTCCGGGTTTATTATTGGGCGGCCATTTTGGTTTCGGTCAGATGGTGGTTCCTCCGCTCTAGAGCCAATGCGGCGGTCTGCCTCGAGGCAGCTTTTCTGGGATCCCTGGGAGATCTTGGGAATCTAGTGTATAGAGGACCTGGGGCCTATCTTAGTCTGCCGCTTCCAACTAGGACGACACTTAGAGTATGGGTGGTGGCTAGAAGGAGGTTTCTCAGGCCAAATCGCTGGTCACCCTTTCAACCTTTGTGGGGTAATACTAGTTTCCCACATTTCCGCACAATCCCGGACCCACAACTTTGGGCAAAGTATGGGGTGAAGACTATTCGAGATATTATGCCTGCTGGGAAATTATTGACGTTTAAAGACCTTTCAGACAAATTTAAGCTTCCCAGGTGGATGTGTTTCCGATATCAGCAATTGCGCCATGCAGCGAGAGCACAGTTTCCAGGACCTATTGCACTAACCATGGACCCCATAGAGGAGCTTTTGGCCCAGGAATCGCTTTCCAAGCCTCTCTCCTCCCTGTACCTGTCTTTGCTCAGCTTGGACTCTCCCAGACTGGAGAGGCTGTGGGAGACTTGGAGGGCGGACATTCCCACCTTGGAAAGAGAGGATTGGAACGAATGTTTTGAGGAGGGCTTTGGGTTGGTAATCTCATCCCGGGATAAAGTTATACAGGCCAAGTTTCTTCATAGGGTATATTACACCCCGCAGCGACTGCACAGACTGTACCCCTTGAGAGACCCCATCTGTGGTAGGTGTAGGAGGGATGAGGGAACATATTTCCATATGTTTTGGACTTGTCCTGAAGTGACCAAGTTCTGGGCTGCAGTATTTGAAGCCATTAATGAGCGTCTCGGGTTAACATTGAGGCCATCGCCAGAGCTGGCACTACTTGAGATACAGGAAGACGATCAAACACCAAGATACACTAAACTCCTAATTGGTTTTTTGCTTTATTATGCAAAAAAAAACATTCTGCTTAGGTGGACATCTGCAACTCCTCCCACCATGACGCTTTGGGAAGAAACTATTAATAAGGCTCTTCCACTGTACAAAATGACATATCTGAATAGAAAATGTCCCAAAAAATTCGAGGGTATTTGGTCACCCTGGACAGCCTAGGGGTTTAGCCTAAATTACATGATGGTTGGTGTACATGACTGCTGTCTGGGATGCTCTGGCCTCCCCCTCCCCCCCCCTCCCCGTTTTTTCCCCCTCCCTTTTCCATTCCTCCCCCTTTCCTCTACCCCGCCCTCCCCTCCCCCCTCCCTCCCCCCCTCCCTCCCCCCCCCCACCTAGTGTTACTCCATCCGGGTCTATGATGGTAAAAATTGGGGAATTTTTCCCTTATTTCTTTGTTTTCTAATTTACTAAAATAAACTACGCTCTATGGAAGGTTTAGACTGCTAAATTACATGATATGCGAGTTGAGGGATACCAATGCTTGTATTCTTGTGACTTTACCAACCATATATGACATGTATGACATACCATTTATTTCTTTCTGTCTGTACCATGTTGATCTTTTTTATCAATAAAATGAGATCTTTTGACCGTGAAATATTCAGTCAGATGTTAAGAGATTAAAAGCCCTAAAGAAGCGGCTCTGACCACGGAATGCATAGGCGATTTCTACTGTCTGACTATCATCTACATGTGGTTATTATACACTTTGGGCTATATGTTGCCCCTATGATGCGACTTATCTGCTTTTAACAATTTGTAATAAAGATATGAATTTTTTTTTTACATTAATAGCCTATTGTTCTATGAAGATTAATGATATCAGGGGGTCGTCGTTCAACGCCCTTATGTTGTCCTCTTTCCGCTTCAACCATGTTAGTTGTGCTTTGCTATGATAAGCAGCATTCAGTAACAATCACCAGCAAAAAGTTGAGCACTGAAGTTTGCCTAAATAAGGGCAAGCAAGTCTTTTTAAAAAGCTTGAGAATATAAAATGGGGAATTTATTAAGCACATTATCAATAGTATCATGTGCACTTGTAGTACTAAACCCACAGGAGGTCCTTGGGGACATTTATTATCCACTTCAGCCCTGGAAGGTTTACCCACCTTTATGACTAGGCCATTTTTTGCAATACTGCACTACGCTATTTTAACTGACAATTGCGCGGTCGTGCGACGCTGTACCCGAAAAAAAAAGTTTATTCTATTTTTCTCACAAATAAAGCTTTATTTTGGTGGTATTTGATCATCTCTGCATTTTTTTGCGCTTTATACAAAAAAAAGACAGACAATTTTGAAAAAAAAAAATATTTTTTACTTTCTGCTATAACCCCCCCCCCCCCAAAATGTCCTCATCAATTTAGGCCAATATGTATTCTGCTACATATTTTTGGTAAAAAAAATCCCAATACGTGTACATTGATTGATTTGCAGAAAAGTTAAAGCGTCTGCAAACTATTGTGTGTGTATATATATATATATATATTTTTTTTTTTCTTTTTTACTAGTAATGGCGGCGATCAGTGACTTAAAGCGGGACTGCCATATTGTGGCGGACGAATCAGACACCTAACTGACACTTTTGACACTTTTTAGGGATAAGTGACACTAATACAGTGATCAGTGCTAAAAAATATATACTGTATTTCTATACTAATGACACTATCTGGGAAGGTCGCAAGCTAAGCTGCAACTCTTTCAACAAAATCTCTGCGACAGGTTTTCAGACCTGTGTGTCTTGGGTAGTCAAATACAACAGTTTGCAAAATGAAAAGACAGATTTATTACTTAGAATAGGACTGATTTCCAATCTGTATAGACACATAATTAAAATGGTTGTAAACCTCTGTAATGTAAAGTGAACACAGCATATCCCTCCACAGTGTACTTGCCTCAACCCAGAGCACTTATTGTGGTTCTTCTCTGATCTCTCCTCCCTCTGCTATCTGCATGCATCACTTATGACAGTTTAACTCAGTACCACAGAATCTCTTGAGATGGCCACCCCCCTCAAGCACAGAGAAGGTGAATGACAGCCTCAGTTGTGCATGTTTTCCTTTGAGACTGTGTAGGGGCGGTGTGTCCATTCCATCCACTCAGGTCTAAGGTTACACTGAGCTCTCTTGTTTATCCTGTGTAGGGTGTGACATTAGATCCCTGTCCTGCCTTCTAGAGCTGCAAAAAGCCTTTGATCTGTGTGTTTTTGGAGGCTATATAGAAGAGAGCACTGCAGATAAACAGATTCAACTTATGTAGGAATCTTATTTTCATCCCTGTGTATCATCTGAGGCTAGTCACTTCAGTGAGTATATGTAAGGGTTTACAACCACTTTAAAGAGAAGCTACAGTCTCTAAATGAAAATGAAAAAAAAAAAACATTCTGGCTTTTTACAAAGTGCCTTATATACATTGGCAACTGTCTGATATGTGTGTGCAATTTTTACTTGCCTAATTCGAGAAGGAGCTTCTCTTCACAAATTTCTGGGGGCAGCCATTGCTTATGTGTTTTTGCACCAGCGCAGCGAAGATACTGTGCGGCGCACATAATGCAATGCCAGAAGCAGAGGATACCCGTTGACTCCTAGGATTGATGACAGGGATATCCCAGGGGTCAACAGGACATCCTTGAGGAGTGGACCAGAAGTAACGATAATTTTAAACTAAAAAAGCTAAATAAGTAATAAACAATAAGGTAATATCCAAACAGTGAATGCCGAGGTATCAGGAATTAAATGGGAAAAACTTGTTTAAAGAGGGGGAAACTCTGCTTTAAGTAGTGATCAGGGTCAGGTTTAATGCAGTTGTAAGTGCAGACTTTAGAGGAATTTATGACTCAGGCTGTAACTTTGTAATAAATCTGTCTCACTATGTGTGTCACTGCTTCTGTTTAACATTGCTTTGCCTTGCGACAGGATTGATAAATGTCTCCCTTTGTGTGTATGTAAATCCTCTGTACATGCAGACTAAGGCCCGGTTCACACTGATGCGAGTTCAAAACGAATGTGATGCGTCAAAAACACTTTAAATTCGCATGTCATCCCTAAAGTCATTGTTTTCAATGACGGTTGTTCACATACTTGCGTTGCGATTCCTCTACGAATGCGATGCGATAAAAAAAGGATCTTGTGCGAGTTTACTGCGTGGCCTTGTGAATTTAGTCTCCATAGACATCAATGTAAATCGTTCTTGAATCGCATTGATGGTTCAGATATGTGCGAATTCCACCACACTACTCTCCACAAAAACCAGGAAGTACACAGGAAGTTAACACCTTTTTTTTTTTTAAATTACGATTCTATTGGCTAGAACATCAATCGCAGCTATGTCCAACTCCTGAAATTTGCTGTAAAATCGCTGTAAAAATCGCACCTCACACAGGAGAAAAAACTGAACAAATTCAAAGCGCAGCAGTGTGAACCGAGCCTAAAGCTGGATACACACTATAGAAATTTTGTTGTTTGATTTCCTTTAGATTTACCTTCAACTATGTAGTGCAAGGGAAGGCAGAGAGGGTGTTTCACCGCTCAGGTGGACACAGACCCAGGTGTGAGATTGATGTAAGATTTCCAGAGTAGAAGAGTTCCAGGTGCTGGCTGAATGCTAAGTGGAACAGGCTTGAAATGAGAAGATCTGGATGCCGCACACCGGATGTAGTAGAAAACTTGACTTTATTAGGAAGATGGGATCATCAAAAATACAAGACCATCATGCAGAAAGTACAGGATTGGCTGACGCGTTTCGCACTCGGAGCTGAGTGCTTACTCATAGCTCCGAGTGCGAAACGCGTCAGCCAATCCTATACTTTCTGCATGATGGTCTTGTATTTTTGATGATCCCATCTTCCTAATAAGGTCAAGTTTTTTACTACATCCGGTGTGCGGCATCCAGATCTTCTCATTTCAAGTATGTAGTGCAAGGGCCTGCCTGATTGTATACAAATTGAAAGTGTCTAGGTTTGACCTCATATTATATGGTTTTGGTAAATCTAAAGGAAAAAATCTAAAGAATATTATATAGTGTTTTAGGCAGACAACTGCATCAGGCGTGCAGATACAGTATCTGTGACAATAATTCAAAGATATGGGATGAATTTCTACAAAAACACACATTACTGAGTGAGAAGTGGTCAGGATCAGGCTTTGCAACCTGTGATCTTATAGTAATTATGTCTAATCATTTGTCTTATATCTTCTGTTTTACATTGCCCTGCTGTGCCAAATATTGATAAATGTCCTGCAGAGTGTTTTATTTATTTTAGCTAAAAATGGGTTAAAACTGGAATAATTATTTAAAAATAATAAAAAACTTTTTCATGTTGTTTTTTTTAAATATGTCAATAGCATCTTTCTAAAGTAGGTTAATCCTATCAGATTAGAACATTTAAATGTCACTCTAAAAGAGAAAATTAAAATAATGATGCGAGATGTTTCATTTAACAGATTTAAGACAAAACCATTAGAGAATATGGAAAGAGTCCATTTTAAGCAGACAGCATTTCCAAAAAATCATTACACTGTGTAGTGAGGAGAGTAATATCTAGCTTAATATTGAATGATGTAGCCCCAGGTCAGAACAGAGAAATGTGAATGTGTTTAATTTGTATTTTTTTTATCCTTTTGCAGAAGTAGGCTTTTAATAACTGTCTCTCACAGCATGCATGAAAATGAAATACTTACATATACATGGGCTGCAGCTGTAAGTGCGATGTCTTCTGAGGACCCTGGTAGCCATAGGAGTCAAAGCCACCTATGAAATCAACTGCAAAGAAAGCAAAAAGCTCTATTATCACCATGACCTCAGGCAGAGTTCTGCAATCAATCAGACATAAACTTTCAGGCTTTTTTGACAGGCTGCTAATAATCGGGAAGAGTAACTAATTACCTAAATGTATCAAAATGATTCATGCTGCAAAACGACAGGGAATTGTAAAGAGGGGAAATCTGGAAGCAGCATAATTCATAATTAGAACATCTTTGTAGATCAAGTTATCATTATTATCTGTCCACATTATAGTATGGGGCCCTGGTTTAAATTTTACATCAGGCCCAAATGGCTGCTTAATGTTTCAGTATAATACTGAAACATTAAGCAGCCATTTGGGCCAGACTTGTTGCATACAGTAGATAAGACTCTCACATAAACAAAGAGCACAAATATGGCAACATATCTTTAGCAACTTGGATTGCTTTTTTTAAACTTAAATTGATCCATACTATTCCTTGTGCCTGTGCATCCAGCAATCCCTCTTTCCTGTCGCATCATGGCAGCATACACGTTGGGTTGTGACTCCGCCTCCACAACCTGATAGGACCACATAGCTATAAATTAGAGAGTAGACGCCTGCCCCAGTATTCTCTTATTTTTCCTCACCTGTCAGGACGCACGGATCAGCACCCCCTTACCGCTTCGCCCCAGCCAGGTTCTAGCCTCTCCTGGGTGGAAGTCCTTCTTGTACAGCCTCTAAACGAGCTAAATGGAAGGAGCCCCACTCTGGTGATCTCAGGGGCATTCTCTCATCTCACTCAGCTGTCTGACCACAAATATAAGCCTTAAACAGGCTTCAAGTGCAGCAGCCCACAAAAGCCTTAAACAGGCTTGCTGGAGGAATGGCCAGGAAAGCTTCAATGTGGCCTCATGAAATAAGCCTTAAATAGGCTTAGTTGTGTGCAGCGGTCTCCCCCCCCCCCATCTCCCCCTCTCCTACCAGTACCTCTGCCCATCTGCTGGGCTCTGTGGTTCTCCAGATCTGCTGTCCGGAGCGCCGAGCGTTCTCGGCGTCCTCGCGCATGCGTGGTGCGTCGTTTGGGCACCTCTGGGCCGCTTTCCAGCTTCCAAGATGGCGCCGGGTGTCCCGCGGCGCTACTGCGCATGCGCAAGCGTCCGACGCTGATGGCGGCGGATTTAAAAGCCCAGCAGTAGCTGTATTTGCTGCTGCTGGTTGTTTGTGCATGACAGATCGTTTTTTGGACTCCAAAGCGCTCTACAAAGGTAAGTGGCCTTCCTTTACACTGCCTTCAAGTCAGGATTCCTGCTCCCTCTGCATAGCGCTGTTATTCTTTCTCCCTGCAGGTTTCCAGTCCGCTTTCTCTCCATGGAGACCGCTGCCCCAGCAGATCACCGTCAGCCTATTAGGTAAGGGGGGGGGAGACAAGTGTAAGTATTGAAGATTGAAAAAGAGAGCACTACTAACGCTGCCTAAATTGGTCAGCCCTACCAGGTCTTCAAGAACGTCTGCTTCAAGACAAAGAGAGTCCTCACGCAGGAGAAGTCGCTCCAGACACAGAAGGAGCCGCTCCTATCATAGAAGAAGCCGCTCGAGAGGAAGCCGCAGAAGAAGCCGCTCCCGGTCGCGCTCTAGACACGGCCGATCCCGCCATAGAAGATCGCCCTCACGCAGGCACCGTTCCCCCGCACGCCACTCCCGTCCTGCCGGGAACGCATGCTGGGTTTGCGGCGCAGCGGCTCTTCCGGGAAAACTGGTCTGTCAAAAATGCCTGGAAGAGGCCACAAGAGAGAGAGTCTTGGAGGTCGGAGATTCAGCTGGGGCCGTAGCCCCCCAGGCCTCGATATCAGATGTGGATTTCTCCACTACTACCTCTCCAGCCCGGGCTAGCACATCAAAGGAGCAAGACTCCCTGTCTGATAATGAGGGTCTGGAGGTATCGGCCGGATTCGACTTCAGTCTGATAGAGCCGTTTGTTAAATCGGTTAAGGAGGCGATAGGATGGGAGGAACCCCAGGAAGCCCAACCGAAACAAAGGAAGTATTTTCCTCAGCTCAGAAAGGATCCAGAATCTTTCCCGTTCATTGACGAACTCGAGGACCTGATCAAAGAAGAATGGCAGAGGCCAGAAAAGAAGTCTAGTCTGAATAACAGACTCCTGAAACTATACCCACTCAAGGAGCCTAAGGTGAGCCCTCTGGTGTCCCCTCCGGTAGTGGATGCATCCCTGATGCGCCTAGCCAGGCATGTTACCCTCCCGTTAGAAGACGCAGTAACGTTTAGAGATGTCCTCGACAGAAAGATCGACACGGATCTCAAGCGGGCTTACCTGTCGGCTGGAGGCGCCTGCAGGCCTGCAATAGCACTTGCTGCAGTAGGAAGAGCCATCTCGAGCTGGTCCACAAGCGCGGATTAGCTTGTATCAGAGGGGGCAGACCAAGAAACAATAGTAAAGGCGTTGCAAGAGTTAAGCTTGGCGGGCGACTTTGTGGCTGAAGCTTCAGTCGACACCATCAGGTCTGCGTCTAAATCTATGCTGGCCTCAGTAACAGCCAGAAGAGCATTGTGGCTGAAGCCCTGGACGGCGGATCCAGCTTCCAAATCTAACTGGTGTCGTATTCCGTTCGATGGTGAGCACCTCTTCGGAACAAAATTAGACACAGCCATCTCCAAAGTAACCGGCGGAAAGTCCGGGCTCATCCCCTCAGACAGGAGGCCCAAGCAACAGAGACCTCCTCCCTTTAAGCGGAACCTCCCAGTAAGATATAGGGACGTGAGAGCATACAGACCAGGCAAGGAGTATCGAAGGAGCTGGAAGAATCCTCAAACCTCCTTTATGAAGTTTCAGAAGCCTAAGGCGCCTGCTTCCAGTGACCAGAAGCCCTTTTGAAGGTGCGCCCGTCCGACCAGCGGTAGTGGGAGCAAGACTCTCCAGTTTCAAGCTGGTCTGGGCGGAAACCATAAGGGATACCTGGACCCTGGCCACTGTCACCTTCGGCCACAGGTGGTCCTTCAAAAACCGGCCCACAGGGGATCAGTTCTATCCAACCCGTATTCCCCCATCTCGGGAAAAAAGGTTGTCGTTACTGAACTACATCCAAGATCTTCTCCAAAAACGAGCAATAGTAGAGGTTCCACTAGCACAACGAGGCAGGGGATTCTACTCTCCATTATTTCTCGTCAGGAAGAAGTCAGGGGACTTTCGTCCGGTTCTAGACCTAAAGAACCTCAACAAGTCCATCAGAGTGGAGTCATTCAGGATGGAGAGCTTGCAGTCTATCCTACAGGCCATAAATCTGGGAGACTGGATGCTCTCCATAGATCTCCAGGATGCCTACCTGCACATTCCAATCCATGGGGCATTCCAGAAATTCCTGCGATTCTCGGTGGGTCAAGGGCACTTCCAGTTTCGAAGCCTTCCCTTTGGCATCTCAACAGCCCCCAGAACATTTACGAAGGTGTTACTACCAGCAATAGCCTTTTTGAGGGAGAAAGGTCTAAGGGTCCACCATTACCTGGACGACATCCTCCTCCTCTCAAGCAGGAATCACTCGTCCAACATCGCGAGATCCTGGTTTCCACCCTAACGAGTTTAGGATGGATAATCAACTGGCAGAAAAGCAACACCCAACCTACCCAAAGGATGGTCTTCCTTGGAGCCGAACTGGACACCCGAGCAAACACAGTGGAATTGCCAAGGGAGAAGCTGTCCCTACTCATTCAGAAAGTGAAAGAGGCTATCCCAGCGTCATGTCTACCGGCCAGAGCATACCTCAGCCTCCTAGGTTCCCTATCAGCAACCATTCCAATGGTCAGATGGGCGCAATGGAATACCAGACCCCTACAAGCTTCCTTCCTGCGCCAGTGGGATGGATGGTCCATGTCCCAATTGATTCGCATCCCAGAGGAAGCCAGGCTAGCTTTACGGTGGTGGACCCACCCCGACAACCTCAGCAGGAGCAAGCAGATAGTCATCCTCCACCAGGAGGTAGTAACTTCAGACGCCAGTCTGGAAGGATGGGGGGCACACTACCTACACTATGCAGCTCAGGGCCGCTGGCTCTTCAAAACCAAGGATGTAGTATCGAACGTCCTAGAGATGAAGGCAGCCTTCCAAGCCCTCTTGGCATTCAGCTCACTTCTGAGAGGGAAACAAGTCCTCATTCAAATGGACAACCGAGTGGCGGTAGCCTACATCAACAGGCAGGGGGGTACCAAGAGCATCTCCATGATGCGGGAAGTCGGTCCGGTGATGCAATGGGCTCAACTGAACCTGTGGGACCTGAAGGCGACCTATATTCCGGGTGTTCAGAACTTACTGGCGGATTCTCTCAGCAGAACATTCGTTTCCAACAACGAGTGGTGTCTAAGCCCACAGGCCTTTGCCCTCATATGCCAGACATGGGGTCATCCAGACATAGACCTCGCAGCAACACCAGAGAACAAGAAGTGTCAGAGGTTTCTGTCGAGGAACCCCTTCCCCGCAGCGGAGGGTACGGATTGTCTCCAGCACGCCTGGAACTTTCGCCTAGGCTACATTTTTCCACCGACCCCACTGATAGCTAAGTTCCTTCTGAGGCTCAAACACTCAACAGCTCTAGTGCTGGCTGTGATTCCCTTTTGGCCACGGAGGCCTTGGTTCACCACCCTCCTGCAACTGAGCACAGCGGATCCACTTCCACTCCCGGTAACAACGGATCTACTAACCCAGGGCCAGCTACTACATCCGAATCCAGAGAGATTGCACCTAGCAGCCTGGAGACTGAAAGGTCTAGGTTCCTAGATCAAGGATGTTCTCAGAAGGTAGTCGATACCCTGCTTCAAGCCAGGAAATCCTCCACGAATAGCACCTACGAGAGAATCTGGGAAAAGTTCTCTTCCTTTGCTCAGGAACAAGGTTGGGACCCTTCTTCCCCATCAGCAGTACAAGTGCTTGAGTTCCTTCAGTCAGGTCTAGACAAAGGCCTTAGGTCTAGCACCCTGAAAGTCCAAGTCTCTGCCATCTCTGCCTTGACAGGGGTTAGGTGGGCACTTAACCCTCTGGTGGTGCAATTTCAAAAAGCCTGCCTGAAGCTAAGACCGCCCAGGAAACCTTCATTTCCAACATGGGACCTATCAACGGTCCTAGAGGTTTTATCCGGAGAACCATTCTTCCCACTTGAGGATACCTCCCTCTGGGACCTGACTCTAAAGGTATCATTCCTAATTGCCATCACATCAGCGAAGAGGGTCTCAGAAATGCAAGCCTTGCTGATCAAAGAACCGTATCTGATGGTTTACCCAGACAGACTAACCCTGAAGCCTTCAGACAGGTTTATCCCAAAAGTCTCCTCTGCGTTCCACTTTAACCAGGAGATTGACCTCCCGGCTTTGATCATGGATCAGGGCGTCCCTCTTCCCCTGGATGTCAAGGGCAACATTCTCCATTACCTTTCGGTAACCAAGCCATTCAGGAAATGCGAGAACCTTTTAGTCATCCCACATGGGTTCAGGAAGGGCCAGGCAGCTTCTGCCCGTACCATCGCCTCATGGCTCGTGAAAGCTATCAAGAAGGCCTACTCCTTAAGCACCTTGCAGATTCCGGGAGATCTAAGAGCGCATTCCACCAGGGCAATGGCTACTTCATGGGCAGCTTACTGTAAAGTTTCAGCGGAAACCATTTGTAGAGCGGCCACTTGGTCTTCGAGGAACACCTTCATTTCTCATTATAGAATAGACGCTGCACGCTTAGCAGCAGTTGAATTTGGGAGGGCCGTTATACAGGCCAATTCTTCTGTTTCTTGTCAATAAGTTTGGCGAGTTACTCCCCAACGTGTATGCTGCCATGATGCGACAGGAAAACGGAAAATTGTATACTCACCTTTCCGTAATTTTCCTTTCCTGTCGCATCTTCATGGCAGCATACAATCACCCACCCTCTAAGGTGACATGTGTATATATTTACAGAGAATACTGGGGCAGGCGTCTACTCTCTAATTTATAGCTATGTGGTCCTATCAGGTTGTGGAGGCGGAGTCACAACCCAACGTGTATGCTGCCATGAAGATGCGACAGGAAAGGAAAATTACGGAAAGGTGAGTATACAATTTTCCGTTTTGCTGTCACAGCTCTCTGGCAATCTATAGAAAGCAGCTGTGAAAACTGTGTAAAAATCACCTTTAAAGGCATAGGTCACCTTTTCCAAAACACTGCCTATGCAATTTAAAAATGTCATTGGTATGGGTCTATGCCATTTACGTACCTCATGAAGCCTAACCTGAAAACTCCCAGAATGTTTCCGGGGCTTTGCTAAGTGAGGCCCAGCTATTACTGTTTACCTCCACCATCATAAGGGTGAGCTCTTTCTCTGATTCAAACCCCCTCACATGTGCTTTCTCTCCCCTGATGCAGTAGCTCTGAGTTCAGAGTTTAAGAGCTCACTCTTGTGATGGTAAAAGTTAACAGTAACAGCTGGGATTTGCTTAGCAACATCCTAGCAATGTCTTGGGAGTTTTCAGGTCAGGCTTCCTGAGGTACATACAGTGCCTTGAAAAAGTATTCATACCCCTTGAAATTTGCCACATTTTGTCATGGTACAACCAAAAATGTAAATGTATTTTATTGGGATTTTATGTGATAGACCAACACAAAGTGTCACATAATTGTAAAGTGGAAGGAAAATGATAAATCGTTTTTTAAAATTTTTTCAAATAAATATGTGAAAAATGTGGTGTGCATTTATATTCACCCCCTTTTCTCTGATACCCCTAACTAAAATCTAGTGAAACTAATTGCCTTCAGAAGTCACCTAATTAGTAAATAGAGTCCACCTGTGTGTAATTTTATCTCAGTATAAATACAGCTGTTCCATGAAGCCCTCAGAGGTTTGTTAAAGAACCTTAGTGAATGAACAGCATCATGAAGGCCAAGGAACACACCAGATAGGTCAGGAATAACGTTGTGGAGAAGTTTAAAGCAGGGTTAGGTTATAAAAAAGCACCCCAAGCTTTGAACATCTTACGGAGCACTGTTCAATTCATTGTCCAAAAATTGAAAGAGTATTGCACAACTGCAAACCTACCAAGACATGGTTCCAGCTGAACTGACAGGCCGGGCAAGGAGAGCATTATTCAGAGAAGTAGCCAAGAGGCCCATGGTAACTCTGGAGGAGCTGCAGAAACCCACAGCTCAGGTGGGAGAATCTGTCCACAGGACTACTATTAGTAGTACGCTCCACAAATCTGGCTTTTATGGAGTGGCAAGAAGAAAGCCATTGTTGAAAGAAAGCCATAAGAAGACCTGTTTGCAGTTTGTGAGAAGCCATGTGGGGGACACAGCAAACATGTGGAAGAAGGTGCTCTGGTCAGATGAGACGGAAAACTAACACTGCACATCATCCTAAACACACCATGGTGGTGGCAGCATCATGTTGTGGGAATGCTTTTCTTCAGCAGGGACAGGGAAGCTGGTCAGAGTTGATGGGAAATTGGATGAAGTTAAATACAGGAAAATCTTAGAAGAAAACCTGTTGGAGTCTGCAAAAGACTTGAGACTGGGGCGGAGGTTCACCTTCCAGCATAACAACAACTCTAAACATACAGCCAGAGCTACAATAGAATGGTTTAGATCAAAGCATATTCATATGTTAGAATGGTCCAGTCAAAGTCCAGACCTAAATCCAATTGAGAATCTGTGGCAAGACTTAAAAAATGTCACTCTCTATATGTGCAAAGCTGGTAGAGACATCCCCAAAAAGACTTGCAGCTGTAATTGTTGCAAAAGGTGGTTCTACAAAGTATTGACTCAGGCGGGCTGAATACAAATGCATGCCACACATATTTATTTGTAAGACATCAAACCATTCAAACCATTTATAGTTTTCCTTCACTTCACAATTATGTGCCACTTTGTGTTGGTTTATCACATAAAATCCCAATATAATACATTTACGTTTTTGGTTGTAACATGACAAAATGTGGAAAATTTTGTGGCCTACTCCTATGGCAAGCGTATATATTTCAACTTTAGTCAAATCTGCACTGTTTATTTTTATCTACAGACTCCTCTTATCTGCATAGGTAGTTTTTTTCTAAAGGTGAACTAACTTTTAATTTCAGATGATCAATGTCCTTGACATCTGACAGATACAGTGACACATAGTTACATATACTTAGTCTGGATGAAAAAAGACACATGTCCATCTAGTCAGGGCCGTCTTTAATATGGTTTGGGCCCTGGGCAAACATTTTTTTGGGGCCCCCCCAATGCAATTTTGCTCTTCACCCCAACATCTCAAAAAACAGACACACACATGTAGTTAATTAAAAAAAAATTTGCAGACCCCCTTCACAGCAGTCCCACAGTGTCCTCAGTTCCCTTTCATGTAACAGCACTCCATTACACTGCAGACATTTTCACATTATAGTGCCCATTTACACATCACAGCACCCCAATTACATTGCAGCCATTGTCACATAACACATTCACATGTAGGTGTTTTGGCGGCCCACATTTGCGCTGGCACAGCAGCCCATTCATTTGAATGGGCTGCCATGCCTTCGTTTCCTGCAGAAAAAAAGGTGCATGCAGCATTTTAAAAATGCAGTGGCCTTGAAATCCATTCTGCTTCTGCACCATGCGACTTACCTGCAGTTACTGCACACACAAATGCACCCTGTTTTTACAAGTGTGGCCTAAACATCTAAAAATGCAGCAAGTTTGCCGGTGCAGGAACTGCAAGCAAGTCACATGGTGCAAAAGCGGAATGGACAGACAGTGCTGTATTTCACTGCTTGATGGGCATAGGTGTGCGCAGCGTATTACATGATGCATGCACATTTTTCTTGCAGAAAACGCAGGCATGGCAGCACATTTAAATGAATAGGCTGCTGTGCCTGCGCAAATGTGGGCCGCCAAAACACATACACGTGAACCAGCCAGGCCCAAAATAAGCCCATCGAGCAGTTAAATACACTAATGCTATCTATATGCTGTGTGCTCTGTAATAAAAAATACAGCCACAGCCTCACTCAGCCTCAGTGGCGGCTGGTGCTCCAAATTTTTTTTAGGGGGGGCACAAAAAATTTTTGAAAAAAAATCATCAATTGCAGCCGCTGTGCCATCAAACGCTGCCACTGTGCCCTTCAAACGCTGCCACTGTCCTATCAGATGCTACCACTGTGCCATCAAGTGCTACCACTGTGCCCATCAAGTGCTGCCACTGTGCCCATCAATCGCTGCCACTGTGCCCATCAAACGCTGCCACTGTTCCCATCAAACACTGCCACTGTGCCCTCAAACGCTGCCACTGTGCCCTCAAACGCTGCCACTGTGCCATCAATTGCAGCCACTGTGCCAAATGCTGCCACTGTGCCAAACGCTGCCACTGTGCCCATTAAATGCTGTCACTGTGCCCATTAAATGCTGCCACTGTCCTATCAAATGCTGCCACTGTGCCATCAAGTGCTACCACTGTGCCCATCAATCGCTGCCACTGTGCCCATCAAATGCTGCCACTGTGCCCATCAAACACTGCCACTGTGCCTTCAAACGCTGCCACTGTGCCCTCAAACGCTGGCACTGTGCCATGAATTGCAGCCACTGTGCCAAATGCTGCCACTGTGCCAAATGCTGCCACTGTGCCAAACGCTGCCACTGTGCCCATTAAATGCTGCCACTGTTCCATCAAACGCTGCCACTGTGCCATCAAATGCTGCCACTGTGCCCATTAAACGCTGCCACTGTGCCCATTAAACGCTGCCACTATGCCATCAAACGCTGCCACTGTGCCCATCAAACGCAGCCACTGTGCCCATCAAACACTGTCGGTGTGCCATCAAACGCTGACAGTGTGCCCATCAAATGCTGCCAGTGTGCCCTTGATTGCCCCCAGTGTGACTCCCCCACCCGCTCGCTGTCTGCACGACACTTACCCTGTCTTGGTGAGGCAGCAGCTGACAGCGACGAGTCGGGTCCTTCATGCGTCTCCTGCCGTTCTCATCTCCCCTCCTCTCCTCCTGATAGGCGTCCAATAGCGGTGCCTGTCATTTCAGCCAATCAGGTGACAGGTAACAGACCTGATTGGCGGAGAGGCGGTTTAGTGTTAGGAAAGTGAATATTCATTCGCTTTTCCAACACAGCTGAGTGACCTGCGAGCGCCCAGCATGGTCACTTTTTTTTACGCCTATTAGAGCCTATGGCTCAAATCAGGTGCTTAAAAACACCCCCCACCGCTGTAATTCAGGCGTCCAAAAAGGGGCCTGGCACCTGAATAGGGGGTGGCAGCAGCAGCCATAGATAGATTCACGCAATTCATGGAGTTTCACTCCAGGCACCAGCACTCTCTCTGACAGCATTCCACAGTCTCCACTCCGCGCCGCCGTCTGACTCCTCCTACCGAGGCCTCTGCAGCTGCTCCTCGGAGTCCGATCACATACACGCTTGCAGGCAGCATAGCAAGGGGCGGGGCCAGAGCATCAGGGGAGCTCAAGGCCCCGCCCACCCATGGCTCTCTCCTTCATCGACACTAATGCAGCGCTGGCACTGCTGCACAGTACTGTGTGCATGGCTGCTGATGTCAGCTGATAACTGTCTGTGACAGACAGACACAGGGCCGTCTTTACCGCAGACAGTGGGCATTTTCAGTGCCGATTTGCGGGCACCGCATGGGCTTAAGGGGCAGCTCTGCTTTGGGCCCCAAACAGTGAAAGGGCCCTGGGCAGCTGCACCGTTTACCCTGCGGTAAAGACGGCCCTCCATCTAGTTCAATTGTATTTTTTCTGTTTGGCTTTGCTGTCAGATTTTACAACTGCTAATTAGAGATTGTTATAGAACTGTAACATGAGGGAGCAATAAAAATATTACAAAAGCCTTTATCTATTCTATGCTATGCAAGATAGAGAGATACAAAGTAATAGTGTTTCTTTTGTATCTGCAGATTAAGCCTGGGTTCACACTTTTGTGAACACAGACATGGCAAGTGATTCATACCGCATTGCTGTGCCAATCACATGTGATGTCTGTGCAATGTGAATTCAGCCATACAGTTGTATGGCTGAATTCGGAACTTTTTTTTCCCTACACTGGAATCGGATTGTCATAAATTGACAGTTCGCACTGTGATCTGTGAACCGATCTGGGGGTGTCATTAACTTTGTATTGGCACCCGCAGCGGTTCGCAGAGGGCAGTGTGAACTATCTGCGAGGGAGATATTCGCTATTGTCTTCCTGATTCTCCTCCCGGGCCAATCAGGAAGTGGGTCCTGAAACCAATCGGTGTGCCGCCCCCCCAAATATTGAGCACCAGCCACCACTGCTGCTCTCTTTTTGATTTTAAGGAGGGGTCCACCCAGGCCCGGATTTACTCCCTTTGCCGCCCCAAGGCCGGGCCCTTCAATGCCGCCCCCCCCCCACACCACCAGAAAGAGCCCCCAGACATAATACGGTCAAAGACTGCAGACATGATACAAGAGATGGTCAGAGACTGCAATCATAGTACAGGAGATGGTCAGAGACTGCAGACATGATACAGGAGATGTTCAGAGACTGCAGTTCCTAGGGACATTAGTAGATAATGGCCGATCGGCCCTCTCACCTGACCCAGCGATACAGCAATGCTTCCCCTGATCAGGAGTCTGCTCACTCTGAATTGCCCGTGGCGACTCCATTGGGTAGCACCCAGATCTGTATTCCTGCAATGACTCCATTCCTTTCTCTACCAGGGATGGCGCCAGGCTGTGTGGCTTTCCCTCTGGTGGCGCAGGGCAGCGGGGTTCTCTCTCTGATGGTGTTCCCTCAGCACTGCCCTCTCCCTCTGGAGCCCTGGGTGTACTTTCCTGGGTGTAGACCCCCCCAGGACAAACTACCCCCTTCCATTAGTACAGACCCCCCCAGGACAAACCCCCCACCATTAGTACAGACCCCCCCAGGACAAACCCCCCCTCCCTTCATTAGTACAGACCCCCCCAGGACAAACCCCCCTCCCTTAGTACAGACCCCCCAGGACAAACCCACCTCCCTTCATTACTACAGACCCCCCCAGGACAAACCCACCTCCCTTCATTAGTACAGACCCCCCAGGACAAACGCCCCTCTATTAGTACAACCCCCCCCAGGACAACCCCCCTCCATCAGCACAAACCCCCCCAGGTCTACCCCCCTCCATTAGTACAAACCCCCCCCCAGGAAAACCCCCTCTCCATTAGTACAACCCCCCCCAGGTCAACCCCCACCCCCTCCATTAGCACAGACCCCCCAAGGACAAACTGCCCCCCCTTCATTAGTACTGACCCCCCAGGACAAAACCCCCCCTTCATTAGTACAAACCCCCCAGGACAAACCCCCCCCTTCATTAGTACAAACCCCCCAGGACAAAACCCCCCCTTCATTAGTACAAACCCCCCAGGATAAAATCCCCCCTTCATTAGTACAAACCCCCCAGGACAAACCCCCCCCTTTACTAGTACAGACATCCCAGGACAACCCCCCCTCCATTAGTACAAACCCCCCCAGGTCTACCCCTCTCCATTAGTACAAACCCCCCCAGGACAAACCCCCTCAATTAGTACAAACCCCCCCAGGAAAACCCCCTCTCCATTAGTACAACCCCCCCAGGTCAACCCCCACCCCCTCCATTAGCACAGACCCCCCAAGGACAAACCGCCCCTCCCTTCATTAGTACAAACCCCCCAGGACAAACCCCCCCTTCACTAGTACAGACATCCCAGGACAACCCCCCCTCCATTAGTACAGACCCCCACCAGGACAAACCCCCCCTTCACTAGTACAGACATCCCAGGACAACCCCCCCTCCATTAGTACAACCCCCCCTTCACTAGTACAGACATCCCAGGACAACCCCCCCCCTCCATTAGTACAAACCCCCCAAGACAAACCCCCCCTTCACTAGTACAGACATCCCAGGACAACACCCCCTCCATTAGTACAAACCCCCCAGGACAAACCCCCCCCTTCACTAGTACAGACATCCCAGGACAACCCCCCCCTCCATTAGTACAACCCCCCCAGGACAAACCCCCCCTTCACTAGTACAGACATCCCAGGACAACCCCCCCCCCTCCATTAGTACAACCCCCCCAGGACAAAACCCCCTTCACTAGTACACAGGCCCGGATTTACTCCCTTTGCCGCCCCAAGGCCGGGCCCTTCAATGCCGCCACCCCCCCCCCACACCACCAGAAAGAGCCCCCAGACATAATACGGTCAAAGACTGCAGACATGATACAAGAGATGGTCAGAGACTGCAATCATAGTACAGGAGATGGTCAGAGACTGCAGACATGATACAGGAGATGTTCAGAGACTGCAGTTCCTATGGACATTAGTAGATAATGGCCGATCGGCCCTCTCACCTGACCCAGCGATATAGCAATGCTTCCCCTGATCAGGAGTCTGCTCACTCTGAATTGCCCGTGGCGACTCCGTTGGGTAGCACCCAGATCTGTATTCCTGCAATGACTCCATTCCTTTCTCTACCAGGGATGGCGCCAGGCTGTGTGGCTTTCCCTCTGGTGGCGCAGGGCAGCGGGGTTCTCTCTCTGATGGTGTTCCCTCAGCACTGCCCTCTCCCTCTGGAGCCCTGGGTGTACTTTCCTGGGTGTAGACCCCCCCAGGACAAACTACCCCCTTCCATTAGTACAGACCCCCCCAGGACAAACCCCCCACCATTAGTACAGACCCCCCCAGGACAAACCCCCCCTCCCTTCATTAGTACAGACCCCCCCAGGACAAACCCCCCTCCCTTAGTACAGACCCCCCAGGACAAACCCACCTCCCTTCATTACTACAGACCCCCCCAGGACAAACCCACCTCCCTTCATTAGTACAGACCCCCCAGGACAAACGCCCCTCTATTAGTACAACCCCCCCCAGGACAACCCCCCTCCATCAGCACAAACCCCCCCAGGTCTACCCCCCTCCATTAGTACAAACCCCCCCCAGGAAAACCCCCTCTCCATTAGTACAACCCCCCCCAGGTCAACCCCCACCCCCTCCATTAGCACAGACCCCCCAAGGACAAACCGCCCCCCCTTCATTAGTACTGACCCCCCAGGACAAAACCCCCCCTTCATTAGTACAAACCCCCCAGGACAAACCCCCCCCTTCATTAGTACAAACCCCCCAGGACAAAACCCCCCCTTCATTAGTACAAACCCCCCCTTCATTAGTACAAACCCCCCAGGACAAACCCCCCCTTCACTAGTACAGACATCCCAGGACAACCCCCCCTCCATTAGTACAAACCCCCCCAGGTCTACCCCCCTCCATTAGTACAAACCCCCCCAGGACAAACCCCCTCAATTAGTACAAACCCCCCCAGGAAAACCCCCTCTCCATTAGTACAACCCCCCCCAGGTCAACCCCCACCCCCTCCATTAGCACAGACCCCCCAAGGACAAACCGCCCCTCCCTTCATTAGTACAAACCCCCCAGGACAAACCCCCCCTTCACTAGTACAGACATCCCAGGACAACCCCCCCTCCATTAGTACAACCCCCCCCCTTCACTAGTACAGACATCCCAGGACAACCCCCCCTCCATTAGTACAAACCCCCCAAGACAAACCCCCCCTTCACTAGTACAGACATCCCAGGACAACCCCCCCTCCATTAGTACAAACCCCCCAGGACAAACCCCCCCTTCACTAGTACAGACATCCCAGGACAACCCCCCCCTCCATTAGTACAACCCCCCCAGGACAAACCCCCCCTTCACTAGTACAGACATCCCAGGACAACCCCCCCCCCATTAGTACAACCCCCCCAGGACAAACCCCCCCTTCACTAGTACAGACATCCCAGGACAACCCCCCCTCCATTAGTACAACCCCCCCAGGACAAAACCCCCTTCACTAATACAGACATCCCAGGACAACCCCCCCCCCTCCATTAGTACAACCCCCCAGGACAAACCCCCCTTCACTAGTACAGACATCCCAGGACAACCCCCCCTCCATTAGTACAACCCCCCCAGGACAAACCCCCCCTTCACTAGTACAGACATCCCAGGACAACCCCCCCCTCCATTAGGACAACCCCCCCCTTCCATTAGTACAACCCCCCAGGACAACCTCCCCTCCAAGTGTGTACAATAGATAGAACAGATGGAGACAGGCACAGGCTTGGGCGGGACTCGGGAGTGAGAGACAGAGGAGAACACGCCCCCCCCCCGCCGCACAGAGACCAGCCGCTCCGATCTTCGGCGGCTGCTCTCCTTCTCTGACAGGAGGAGGGAGGGGGGACGGGCTTGAGCAGCGAAAAAGACAGCGGTGGCGACGGTGACCTGCGGAGGGAGCCGCCTCAGTCTAGACACAGAGAGGAGGAGGAGGGAGAGGAGCACTCTAGCGCTTCAGCGCCCCCACCTCTCTGGCGCCCGGGTGCACTGCATGCTGATGTTAGTGTGGGGGGCGGCGCCGCCCCTGTACCACTGCCGCCCCGAGGCCTGGCCTCGGTGGCCTTGTGGGAAATCCGGCCCTGCTAGTACAGACATCCCAGGACAACCCCCCCCCCTCCATTAGTACAACCCTCCCCAGGACAAACCCCCCTTCACTAGTACAGACATCCCAGGACAACCCCCCCCTCCATTAGTACAACCCTCCCAGGACAAACCCCCCCTTCACTAGTACAGACATCCCAGGACAACCCCCCCTCCATTAGGACAACCCCCCCCTTCCATTAGTACAACCCCCCAGGACAACCTCCCCTCCAAGTGTGTACAATAGATAGAACAGATGGAGACAGGCACAGGCTTGGGCGGGACTCGGGAGTGAGAGACAGAGGAGAACACGCCCCCCCCCCCGCCGCACAGAGACCAGCCGCTCCGATCTTCGGCGGCTGCTCTCCTTCTCTGACAGGAGGAGGGAGGGGGGACAGGCTTGAGCAGCGAAAAAGACAGCGGTGGCGACGGTGACCTGCGGAGGGAGCCGCCTCAGTCTGGACACAGAGAGGAGGAGGAGGGAGAGGAGCACTCTAGCGCTTCAGCGCCCCCACCTCTCTGGCGCCCGGGTGCACTGCATGCTGATGTTAGTGTGGGGGGCGGCGCCGCCCCTGTACCACTGCCGCACCGAGGCCTGGCCTCGGTGGCCTTGTGGGAAATCCGGCCCTGGGTCCACCACCATATTTGTTGTCTTAGTGTAAATGATAATAGTGGAATGAGTAGTTTAAACAGGCATTTATTAAAGCAGTAGCTCTCTTTATATTACTGCCTTACAGTAGTAGAAGAGTAAAGACCATGGCACAATAGACAAGGTTAAGTATGAAACAATATCAAACAGAAGTAAAATATCAGACAAGTCCTAGTTGTATTTCTAGTACACAGTGCAGTGGGAATGGGGATCATAGTGTCCACATCTGCTACCTGGCAGAGTGCACCTGTAACCAAACACAGTCTACAGTAGGATGACATTACAACCTTGATTGCAATAAAACTAAGTAGTAGTAACTACAGACTCCTGACTGTTAGAACTGATCAAAACAAGCTCTGTTGCTTCGTTGAAAGATGATGGGGCATTTCTGTGCTAAGCAAAGTAATGTTTCCAGATCTACCTGCTGCTCTGCCTTATTGTCAGAAACTGACATTGTTGCTTGTGCACATTAGAAGTTGAAAGTACACACGTGATTGATGACTATGCTTATTAACATGTTAGTAAAACTGTTTTGCTAAAGTTTCAGAAGTCAGAACAAACCACGATTTGTAGTTTTTTTTTTTTTTTTTATCCTTGAAGTTGATTCTTAGTCATTAAAAAAGCTATTCATACTCAAGAAACTATCAATAACTATACACAGATATCCACTTTGACAGAACTTGAGATATTAAGCACAGCTTCAAAGGAAAACTGTCAGATCCTTGGGGCCCTTCTCAGCTGAGCCTCCTAATTAGCACCAGCAGCTGTCATCATCAAATCCAGAGTAGTGCTAATTCCAGGGCAGGCACATCCCTGTGTGTGAGGTTGCACATGTGCATCGGACCCTAGAATTCTTCCAGAAGTCAGACAATTGGCACAATTCACAAAGCTTCTTCGTTTTTTTTTATTTTTTACTGATATCACGCTCTTTAAAATCAATAAAAGTTAATTCACGTGCCCTATGCTTAGAACAGTGATGGGAGAATCTGCTTAGATTTGCTCTTCTTTTACTTTTTATTCTTGTCACCCATGTATGAAGGAAAGCTATTCAATACAATTAAATGCACCATGTAGCAGTTTTGCAGTGAATTTCTCTGACCTAAGCTGGTATGATGTGGAGGGAGTGATTCTATTTAAACCCATGCATACAGTGCCTTGCAAAAGTATTCACCCCTCTCTTGGCTTTTTATCTATTTTGTTACATTACAGCCTTTAGTTCAAGGTTTTTTTAATCTGAATTATATGTGATGGATCAGAACACAATAGTCTAAGTTGGTGAAGTAAAATTAGAAAAATATATACATAAAACTATTTTTCAGAAATAAAAAACTGATAATTGGCATGTGTGTATATATTTACCCCCTTTGTTATGAAGCCCATAAAAAACTCTGGTGCAACCAATTACCTTCACATAATTAGTGAAATGATGTCCACCTGTGTTCAATCTAAGGCTCGGTTCACACAGGGGCAACTCGACTTACAGCGCGACTTTGCAAGGCGATTTGGTGGCGAATTCAGCGCGACTTTGCGCAACTTACAACGCTACTTAAAGTTGCCTCCAGGACAGGCAACTGTGGGAGGGAGGGGGTTGCCTGGGTAAACGTGGAAAATACCTGTGTAAATAATTTTCTTTTTCCTGTAAAGTTACTTCAATATAGATAGAGATCCGACTTGGAGGCAACTTCCATTGAAATCTATGGGTACAAGTTGCCTTGAAGTCGCCTTGAAGTAGTACAGGAACCTTTTCTGAAGTCGGAGCAACTTCAGTAGTGTACATTAGGACGGCTCTCATTCACTTCAATGGAATTTCTTATATCCAGTGACTTGGGGCAACTTGAGGTCTGACAAGTTGGATCCCAAGTCGTTGTAGTGTGAACCGGCACTAAGTGCCACATGATCTGTCATTACATATACACACCTTTTTGAAAGGCCCCAGAGGCTGCAACACCTAAGCAAAAGGCACCACTAACCAAATACTGCCATGAAGACCAAGGAACTCTCAAGTAAGGGACAACGTTGTTGAGAAGTACAAGTCAGGGTTAGGTTATAAAAAAATATCCAAATCTTTGATGATCCCTAGGAGCACCATCCAATCTATCATAACCAAATGGAAAGAACATGGCGCAACAGCAAACCTGCCAAGAGACGGCCACACACCAAAACTCACGGATCGGGCAAGGAGGGCATTATTTAGAGAGGCAGCATGGAGACCTAAGGTAACCCTAGAGGAACTGCAGAGTTCCACAGCAGAGAATGGAGTATCTGTACATAGGACGTCAATAAGCCGTACGCTCCATAGAGTTGGGCTTTATGGCAGAGTGGACAAAAGAAAGCTAGGTTTTCTGTTATTAAAAATGTTTATTGTAAAAAACAAACAGAAAATGTGCCCAATTGTAATACAAAGACTGCTATTTTGTTAGTGCAATCTGGTTGAGTCTTCTTTGTTGCTTTCCCTCATCAGTTTGTGCATTTTTTTGTTGTTGATTGAATAGTGTACCATGTGCCTATAGTCCACCCCTTCTGGGACCATACACCCAGATTCAAACTACTAGCAGTGATAAAGCAGCATTTTGCTCATCCTTTCAAGTTTTTAGTTCTAGGTTTCTCTTTCAGTTCCTTTGCGCCATCCTTGGTATGCATTGTATGGCTATGATGTCTGATATCATTAGTGTGCAACTAGTGTAGGTAAATTTATTTACTTGACTCATAGTAGTTGTGTGAGTCTGTAATTAAGTTGGGTTACTGCAGGTCAGGCTGGATGACTCTACAGGGCAGGTCTCTGGTACCTCCCCTTGGATTTAGAATCTTGGAGAAGCTTCTGTAGGTTAGTGGGCAGAGGCCAGGAGGTCCTGATCTGCATACTACATGCAGAGGGCATGGCAGGGTGGCTGGGTTAGCCCTTAAATATGGTGGAGCCTGGCCAGCAGGGTAGTTGGGTGAAATATGGAGTGCTAAGGTTGCTGTCGTGTGGCCTGGGAGGGGACCCCGGGCCTGGGGCTCTGTCTCCAGGCTGGAGCTGAGGAAAGGAAGGAGAGGAAGCCTAAGATAGGCATCTCCATTAACTTTGCGTCTTGTGCAGAAGACATCCGGGCTGGCATGAGAAGATCTGATCAGTTGGAGGTCTGAACAGGAATCTTGCTCAGTGCCGCGGGAGCAAAGGACAGTGTGAGTACCTCAGCACACCCAGGGGCATGCAAGGGAAGGCTACGACACCACGCCACTGACATCAATTACGTCATGGATGATGCACCTCGTCACGTCAGCGCAAGCACACTGCACATTCTGAGGACGACGGGAATAATTTTTTGAACGAGTAACCAGGACGGTCCATTTACATACAGACATGACATACGTCGCAGAGCCCCAGCGACACAGCGACCGGATCTGCAGCAGTAACGCTCCCTGGACGCCTTGGCGAGAAGTGAGCTCCAGGACTGACCAGAATTGGGCAGTGAAAGATCTCCTACCAGGCCGTCATCAACGGGTCTGCCCGGGGTGCCTAGGAATGAAACCTCCTTGTCGGGTGAGTGGGCCTGTGTCCTATTGATCAATTACCAGCTGTTTACTGCTTTCAACACTTCTCTGTGGCTACTGCCCAAAACCCACAGACTGTTTCACTAATTAATCATTGATCATACAGCTTGATCTGTGTCAACAGTGCTGAAGTAAGGATTGTGTCTGGCTAATCTATGCCAATGTATCTACAGACCACCTACAACTGCTTCATTCCCCACGAACAGTTTTCTTTCTTTAATGCTTGCCCCCTGGACTAACTTACTCAGTACTTAAGTCCTTGCTGCATACACCCTATATTCCCCAGTGTGGGGGTATTTGGTAATAGTGTGGTGATATACGCATATGCTGAAGGTAGGTGGTACCAGGACCTACGTGTCTAGTACATCCCCACTCTCTACCTTACATGCTGCTATATTCTATACCTGTGCATATCATGTGTGCTTACAGTCTGATCTGACGTGATGTTCTTAATAGACAATGTTGTCTTAGTTTTAAGTCTTATTCAGGTGTTGGTGAAGGGACCCAGTTTCTGTAATCTGATATTTTTGTGCAATAAAGTATTTTCCCTATTTAGGCTGCCTGGACCGCCTGTGACTCCCTTTTTTCAGGGGGACGCTAACCCCTGATTTCTTCTCTTTGTGTCAGACTTTGAGTCACAGAGACCGCACCTAACTGGTGAGTCAGCAATACTAAGGACACTGCGCCCATATTCGCAGGACAACATGTGGTGTAGTGTTTACACTTTAGTGAGCAGATGGTTCCCTTTTTCTGCATACAAGGGAAGAGACTGCCAGATGTAGCATATTTCCAGGGACAGTGTTGTGTTAAATCCCAATCCCTTGTCCTGGGGAGTGCTTCAGAAGCAGCCAGGTGGGCTAGTAGTCAAGACAACCAGGAGGGCTGGTGGTATCTAGACATGTCAGGACTGTGTGATGTTCTACTGAGAAGCCATTATACTCCTGCATACGGTTGGGACTTTGTGTTATTTCACTAAAGGGGACTGAGAGCTCCTAGTTTGAAAAAAAAACTTTGCCACTGATCCATAGAGACTGCTTTTATTCCAGAGGTAGTGTAGTCCAGGACCTTCATCTCTTTTTGTACATAGAGAAGGAAGTTTGTCCTCATCTGTTGTTTTTCAAGTCAAGTCTATCCAAGTTGTTTTCCCCCAAAAAAATTACCGAAACAAGCCTATGGACTGATTTCTTGTGTCTGGATGCAAGTTGGAAATGTGTGTTGCCTGGCTGTGCAGGAATAGGGGAACTCAGTATCTAGTGGCTCCTCTGGGGGCAGTGCTACACTTTTCATGGCTGCCTTAAAGCAGTAGTAAAGTCTGCTTTTTTATTTATACCTACAGGTAAGCCTATAATATCTTCTACAAATGCACCATTTAGAAGATTTTTACATGTGTAGCAGCCAGTGATGTTACAGGCATGCTGTCCATTGAGAGAGCTTTGCCATGGGAGTGACATCATTGCCAAGCGAACCCAGAAGGAAGACTGGGTGAAGATGGAAGCTCTGTCAGCGGTGACAGCATGCCACTGGAGGGCTTAGTTTTAAGGTAAGTCTGTCACAATGCAATGCATACTAGCACATTATGATATTTTCCTGCAGGGGCCCAATTTTTTGTTTTGTTTTTTTTTGGCGGTTTACTACCAATTCAATGCTATAAGTACTACAAAACTAGGACAATATATCATGTGATATACAACAACAACCATTTGTCCAAACAAAAATTACCATTATTTAATTATTTTATAGAAATGGATGGAAAAATATTTTCTAGTATGTGAAAAGCTTATCCATATGTTGCTTTTTCTCAGAAGTGTCCAAAATGTTGTGTCTGCTAAGCTCTCCACTACTCTAATGGCAGTTAAGTGGCACATTCTTGTAAGAAGGCTTTAAGTGCTGTTCATTCTGTATGCTTCATTTTGACCCACTAGTACTGTCTGGTAGAAATTGCCTAAGAAACATCAAGAAATATAACTATCAATAGAATACAGTATTTTTTCATATTTAAATCAAAACAGTCTTAAATAATAGGAGTATTAAAGGAGTACAGTCCCTTTGATACTAAAATCAGATTACTAATCAGAAAACTAATTTGGAACTCTTGTTTCTGTCACTGGATTTTAATCTGTGGCAAGTCTTGTCTACACCACCTTATCTACTGAAGCATTTTGACTGGATGTTGCGCTCAGTAGGGAAAAAAGGACTGTATTTCCTTCTTGGATTTCGGCATCTCTCTTTCTTCTCACCAGATTCCTCCCACTCCAAGATCTGTAACAAAAATCCATATCAGATGCAGCACCCTTTCCCCTGTTGTACAACTCCACCGTTTTTGTGCATGTTTCTTAGTACCGGGCCATTTTCTCTCTCAGCTGCTTGTTTTCCCTCTGTGCTCTTTTGCACAAAAGGCAGATGCACAAATGGGGAGGGATTATGGAAATCTAGTTTTTCTTCAAAAGTCCATATCTTCTTCTATAAATCAATGGGAAGAGAGTTCTGATTTCTTAAGCCCTGTACACATGGGCTGAATGTTGGGCCCATGTGTACTTCAGCCAGTCCGTCAGAAACTGGCTTCTGTCGAAGGGGCATGACCAAAAAAGGTCTGCTGCCCAGCTCCCGATCAGTGCTCTCAGCCGATGACTAAAAGCGCTGACCGGAGTGTTCTGGCGGGGGGCCACCCCCCGTCAGAACACAATAGAGCAGCAGGGGAGATTGCTGAACTAACATTGGATTGTTAGTACAGCAGCTCTAACCTGTAGACGTCTGTAGTCTACACTACAGAGTTAACTTTCCTTAAATAAATACTTCTCTGCCCCTAGATATTTATGGTTACACCAAAATAGCAAATCAGTCAAAATTGATGCCATAAAGTTCATGGCAAAAAGCTGAAGACAGATGAAGAATGTATTATTAATGGTAGATATAGATGTGTGCTCCCTTTCCTCTGAAGCCTGAAGCCCGATCTGTGTTCAGATAGAGCTTTAGAGGCTACTGACAAGCAGTTAGGAAGTGATGCAACGCCTCCTTACTGCCTGTTTTGACCCTATTTTTGTAGACCAATTTGTCACAATTTGGCTCCCTGCTTACCACTATCACAGTCTGGCTTCTGTGTTTACAAGTGACAACTTGTCTCCCAATGGTTCCCACAGGTCTGATCTCCTCAGTGCCTCCCACTGAGTTTAGGATGGAGACAAGGAAGATGCAGGTAACCAGGGTGGAGTGTGAATGCCGACACCCCCATTGAAGGATTTCCCTGTAAGCGAAATAGAAGGAGCCATCTACAGTGTATGATGAGGTACTAGAGCCGGCTGGAAGCTTCAGCTTAACCACTTGACGACCGCCTCACGCCGATGTACGTCGGCAAAGTGGCACGGACAGGCAAAATCACGTACAGGGTACGTGATTTGCCTTCCGCGGGTGGGGGGTCCGATCGGACCCCCCCCCGGTGCCCGAGGCGGTCGTCGTTTGTCCAGCGGCGATCGGTGATGAGGGGGAGACCATCCGTTCGTGGCCCCCCCCTCGCGATCGCCGCCGGCCAATCGAATCATTCCTTTGCTGCTGTATGCTAAACAGCAGCAAAGGAAGTGATGTCATCTCCCCTCGGGTCGGTATTTTCCGTTCCGGCCCGAGGAGAGACGACAAGTATGTGAGTGCACCAAACACTACACACACAGTAGAACATGCCAGGCACACAAATCACCCCGATCCCCCCCCCGATCGCCCCCCGATCCCCCCCCAATCACCCCCCCCCCCCCCCTGTCACAAACTGACACCAGCAGTTTTTTTTTTTTTTTTTTTTTTTTTTTTTCTGATTACTGCATAGTGTCAGTTTGTGACAGTTAGTGTTGGGACAGTTAGTATTACCCCCCTTTAGGTCTAGGGTACCCCCCTAACCCCCCCTAATAAAGTTTTAACCCCTTGATCACCCCCCGTCACCAGTGTCACTAAGCGATCATTTTTCTGATCGCTGTATTAGTGTCGCTGGTGACGCTAGTTAGTGAGGTAAATATTTAGGTTCGCCGTCAGCGTTTTATAGCGTCAGGGACCCCCATATACTACCTAATAAATGTTTTAACCCCTTGATTGCCCCCTAGTTAACCCTTTCACCACTGATCACCGTATAACCGTTACGGTTGACGCTGGTTAGTTTGTTTATTTTTTTATAGTGTCAGGGCACCCGCCGTTTATTACCGAATAAAGGTTTAGCCCCCCGATCGCCCGGCGGTGATATGCGTCGCCCCAGGCAGCGTCAGATTAGCGCCAGTACCGCGAACACCCACGCACGCAGCATACACCTCCCTTAGTGGTATAGTATCTGATCGGATCAATATCTGATCCGATCAGATCTATACTAGCGTCCCCAGCAGTTTAGGGTTCCCAAAAACGCAGTGTTAGCGGGATCAGCCCAGATACCCGCTAGCACCTGCGTTTTGCCCCTCCGCCCGGCCCGGCCCAGCCCACCCAAGTGCAGTATCGATCGATCACTGTCACTTACAAAACACTAAACGCATAACTGCAGCGTTCGCAGAGTCAGGCCTGATCCCTGCGATCGCTAACAGTTTTTTTGGTAGCATTTTGGTGAACTGGCAAGCACCAGCCCCAGGCGTCAGGTTAGCGCCAGTACCGCTAACACCCACGCACGCAGCATACGCCTCTCTTAGTGGTATAGTATCTGAACGGATCAATATCTGATCCGATCAGATCTATACTAGCGTCCCCAGCAGTTTAGGGTTCCCAAAAACGCAGTGTTAGCGGAATCAGCCCAGATACCTGCTAGCACCTGCGTTTTGCCCCTCCGCCCGGCCCAGCCCAGCCCACCCAAGTGCAGTATCGATCGATTACTGACACTTACAAAACACTAAACGCATAACTGCAGCGTTCGCAGAGTCAGGCCTGATCCCTGCGATCGCTAACAGTTTTTTTGGTAGTATTTTGGTGAACTGGCAAGCACCAGCCCCAGGCAGCGTCAGATTAGCGCCAGTACCGCTAACACCCACGCACACACCGTACACCTCCCTTAGTGGTATAGTATCTGATCGCATCAATATCTGATCCGATCATATCTATACTAGCGTCCCCAGCAGTTTAGGGTTCCCAAAAACGCAGTGTTAGCGGGATCAGCCCAGATACCTGCTAGCACCTGCGTTTTGCCCCTCCGCCCGGCCCGGCCCAGCCCACCCAAGTGCGGTATCGATCGATCACTGTCACTTACAAAACACTAAACGCATAACTGCAGCGTTCGCAGAGTCAGGCCTGATCCCTGCGATCGCTAACAGTTTTTTGGTAGCGTTTTGGTGAACTGGCAAGCGCCAGCGGCCTAGTACACCCCGGTCGTAGTCAAACCAGCACTGCAGTAACACTTGGTGACGTGGCGAGTCCCATAAGTGCAGTTGAAGCTGGTGAGGTGGCAAGCACAAGTAGTGTCCCGCTGCCACCAAAAAGACAAACACAGGCCCGTCGTGCCCATAGTGCCCTTCCTGCTGCATTCGCCAATCCTAATTGGGAACCCACCGCTTCTGCAGCGCCCGTACTTCCCCCATTCACATCCCCAACCAAATGCAGTCGGCTGCATGAGAGGCATTTTTATGTCCTCCCAAGTACCCCTACCCAACGAACCCCCCAAAAAAGATGTCGTGTCTGCAGCAAGCGCGGATATAGGCGTGACACCCGCTATTATTGTCCCTCCTGTCCTGACAATCCTGGTCTTTGCATTGGTGAATGTTTTGAACGCTACCATGCACTAGTTGAGTATTAGCGTAGGGTACAGCATTGCACAGGCTAGGCGCACTTTCACAGGGTCTCCCAAGATGCCATCGCATTTTGAGAGACCCGAACCTGGAACCGGTTACCGTTATAAAAGTTAGTTACAAAAAAAGTGTAAACAAAAAAAAAAAATATGAAATAAAAAAAAATAGTTGTTGTTTTATTGTTCTCTCTCTCTCTTTTCTCTCTCTCTATTGTTCTGCTCTTTTTTACTGTATTCTATTCTGCAATGTTTTATTGTTATTGTTATTGTTATTGTTATTGATTGTTATTGTTATTGTTATTGTTATTATGTTTTATCATGTTTGTTTTTCAGGTGTGTAATTATTTACACTTTACTGTGCTTTATTGTTAACCATTGTTAACCATTTTTTTGTCTTCAGGTACGCCATTCACGACTTTGAGTGGTTATACCAGAATGATGCCTGCAGGTTTAGGTATCATCTTGGTATCATTCTTTTCAGCCAGCGGTCGGCTTTCATGTAAAAGCAATCCTAGCGGCTAATTAGCCTCTAGACTGCTTTTACAAGCCGTGGGAGGGAATGCCCCCCCCCCCCCCACCGTCTTCCGTGTTTTTCTCTGGCTCTCCTGTCTCAACAGGGAACCTGAGAATGCAGCCGGTGATTCAGCCAGCTGACCATAGAGCTGATCAGAGACCAGAGTGGCTCCAAACATCTCTATGGCCTAAGAAACCGGAAGCTACGAGTATTTCATGACTTAGATTTCGCCGGATGTAAATAGCGCCATTGGGAAATTGGGGAAGCATTTTATCACACCGATCTTGGTGTGGTCAGATGCTTTGAGGGCAGAGGAGAGATCTAGGGTCTAATAGACCACAATTTTTTCAAAAAAGAGTACCTGTCACTACCTATTGCTATCATAGGGGATATTTACATTCCCCGAGATAACAATAAAAATGATTAAAAAAAAAAATATGAAAGGAACAGTTTAAAAGTAAGATTAAAAAAGCAAAAAAATAATAAAGAAAAAAAAAAAAAAAAAAAAAAACACCCCTGTCGCCCCCTGCTCTCGCGCTAAGGCAAACGCAAGCGGCGGTCTGTCGTCAAACGTAAACAGCAATTGCACCATGCATGTGAGGTATCACCGCGAAGGCCAGATCGAGTGCAGTAATTTTTCCAGTAGACCTCCTCTGTAAATCTAAAGTGGTAACCTGTAAAGGCTTTTGAAGGCTTTTAAACATGTATTTATTTTGTTGCCACTGCACGTTTGTGCGCAATTTTAAAGCATGTCATGTTTGGTATCCATGTACTCGGCCTAAGATCATCTTTTTTATTTCATCAAACATTTGGGCAATATAGTGTGTTTTAGTGCATTAAAATTAAAAAAAGTGTGTTTTTTCCCCAAAAAATGCGTTTGAAAAATCGCTGCGCAATTACTGTGTGAAAAAAAAAAATGAAACACCCACCATTTTAATCTGTAGGGCATTTGCTTTAAAAAAATATATAATGTTTGGGGGTTCAAAGTAATTTTTTTGCAAAAAAAAAAAACTTTTTCATGTAAACAATAAGTGTCAGAAAGGGCTTTGTCTTCAAGTGGTTAGAAGAGTGGGTGATGTGTGACATAAGCTTCTAAATGTTGTGCATAAAATGCCAGGACAGTTCAAAACCCCCCCAAATGACCCCATTTTGGAAAGTAGACACCCCAAGCTATTTGCTGAGAGGCATGTCGAGTCCATGGAATATTTTATATTGCGACACAAGTTGCGGGAAAGAGCAAAATTTTTTTTTTTTTTTTTTTTTTTGCACAAAGTTGTCACTAAATGATATATTGCTCAAACATGCCATGGAAATATGTGAAATTACACCCCAAAATACATTCTGCTGCTTCTCCTGAGTACGGGGATACCACATGTGTGAGACTTTTTGGGAGCCTAGCCGCGTACGGGACCCCGAAAACCAAGCACCGCCTTCAGGCTTTCTAAGGGCGTGAATTTTTGATTTCACTCTTCACTGCCTATCACAGTTTCGGAGGCCATGGAATGCCCAGGTGGCACAAAACCCCCCCAAATGACCCCATTTTGGAAAGTAGACACCCCAAGCTATTTGCTGAGAGGTATAGTGAGTATTTTGCAGACCTCACTTTTTGTCACAAAGTTTTGAAAATTGAAAATAGAAAAAAAAAAAATGTTTTTTCTTGTCTTTCTTCATTTTCAAAAACAAATGAGAGCTGCAAAATACTCACCATGCCTCTCAGCAAATAGCTTGGGGTGTCTACTTTCCAAAATGGGGTCATTTGGGGGGGTTTTGTGCCACCTGGGCATTCCATGGCCTCCGAAACTGTGATAGGCAGTAAAGAGTGAAATCAAAAATTTTTACCCTTAGAAATCCTGAAGGCAGTGATTGGTTTTCGGGGTCCAGTACGCGGCTAGGCTCCCAAAAAGTCCCACACATGTGGTATCCCCATACTCAGGAGAAGCAGCTAAATGTATTTTGGGGTGCAATTCCACATATGCCCATGGCCTGTGTGAGCAATATATCATTTAGTGACAACTTTATGAAAAAAAAAAAAAAAAAAAAAAAAAAGTGTCACTTTCCCGCAACTTGTGTCAAAATATAAAATATTCCATGGACTCAATATGCCTCTCAGCAAATAGCTTGGGGTGTCTACTTTCCAAAATGGGGTCATTTTGGGGGGTTTTGTGCCATCTTGGCATTCCATGGCCTCCGAAACTGTGATAGGCAGTGAAGAGTGAAAGCAAAAATTTACACCCTTAGAAATCCTGAAGGCGGTGATTGGTTTTCGGGGCCCCGTACGCGGCTAGGCTCCCAAAAAGTCCCACACATGTAGTATCCCCATACTCAGGAGAAGCAGCAGAATGTATTTTGGGGTGCAATTCCACATAGGCCCATGGCCTGTGTGAGCAATATATCATTTAGTGACGACTTTTTGTAAATATTTTTTTTTTTTTTTTTTTTTGTCATTTTTCAATCACTTGGGACAAAAAAAATAAATATTCAATGGGTTCAACATGCCTCTCAGCAATTTCCTTGGGGTGTCTACTTTCCAAAATGGGGTCATTTGGGGGGGTTTTGTACTGCCCTGCCATTTTAGCACCTCAAGAAATGACATAGGCAGTCATAAACTAAAAGCTGTGTAAATTCCAGAAAATGTACCCTAGTTTGTAGACGCTATAACTTTTGCGCAAACCAATAAATATACGCTTATTGACATTTTTTTTACCAAAGACATGTGGCCGAATACATTTTGGCCTAAATGTATGACTAAAATTTAGTTTATTGGATTTTTTTTATAACAAAAAGTAGAAAATATCATTTTTTTTCAAAATTTTCGGTCTTTTTCCGTTTATAGCGCAAAAAATAAAAACCGCAGAGGTGATCAAATACCATCAAAAGAAAGCTCTATTTGTAGGAAAAAAGGACGCAAATTTCGTTTGGGTACAGCATTGCATGACCGCGCAATTAGCAGTTAAAGCGACGCAGTGCCAAATTGGAAAAAGACCTCTGGTCCTTAGGCAGCATAATGGTCCGGGGCTCAAGTGGTTAATACAGCAACAAAAGTAAGACATGTGGAAGATGGTGGATCTTTTAAGAAGGGGGGTGGAGATGGGGGCAGTGGAGGGGGGTTGCATGCAGAGGTCAGAGCTAAAGAAGGGTGAAAGTGAGATGCGGATGGGGATGCAGATGTAGGCAGCTGTGGAAGAAGGCTGAACTCTACACCCTGTGTGTAGCACACCCCTGAACTCTGAATGCAGCACAACCCTGAACTCTACACTCTGTGTGTAGAGCACCCCTAAACTCTGCACTCTCACTATTTAATGCAGTTTGGAGTTGGAGGGTGTATGTGTGTGTGTGTGTGTGTGTGTGTGTGTGTGTGTGTGTGTGTGTGTGTGTGTGTGTGTGTGGTGTGTGTGGGGGGGGTCATGGTTGCGTTCCTGCACCTATTTTCACAGAAAAAAAGCCCTGGTGATCAGCAATAACATTATGAGGACCCACCTATTTCTGAGTAGGTTCTACTTTTGCCATCATAACTGTCCTGAGCCACCAGGACATGGATGTCATTAGACCTCTGAACCGACCAGCAGATCCCTTATGTCCTGTAAGTTGTGAGGTGGGGCCTTCATGGATTGGATTTGTTTTTACAGCACATTCCACAGATGCTCAATGGATTAAGATCTGGAGAATTTTAAGGCCAATTTAACACCTCAAACTCATTGTTGTGTTTATCAATCCTTTTTTAAACCATTTTTGGAGTGTTGCAGGGCTCATTACCCAGCTGAAAGAGGCCACTGTCATAAGAAAATACTGTTTCCATGAACTTGGTCAGTAACAATGTTTAGGTAGGTTAGTCCAAGTAAAGTCATCCACAACAAGTCCTTAGTGTTGAAAATTGTATCCACCGTGCAATTGTTAACTCCTTCACATGCGATAGGAATCCAATTTACCCTTGAGGAAGCCACCTGAGGTGGTGACGAAAACCCGTCGGCCGGAGCCTAGTGACATCATCACATTACCCAGAAGTAGTTGCAAGTGTGGCTTGGGAGTTATGCTGGAGCCCTATACCCTAAAGGAGCAATGTACCTGTAAATTTTTAAAGTGGTATATGATGGTGGACTATTAATGTAGTGCACTTTACTTATGAGTGTAATATTTTATCGTTTTAGTAAAGTGCCATAATTCATAAAAAAGGGAAAACATGATGAGCGTTTTTTATATGTTTCTGGTTGGGGTTTTATGTGGCACCGAGGATAAAAACTAAGGGGAGGAGGATATTCAGAGGCAAGGCCCAGACGCCCCCTAATGAGCTGAATGAGACCTCTCAAAGGGGAAAGCACACAGTGACCTATTTTTTTTTGATAGGTCAATATATTCAGGTGAATGCACTGTATGGATGGTGGTGGGACACATTTGGATAAATATTGCATGCACAGGAGTTAACGATTGCATGGTGGATAAAATTTTTCATCACTAAGGACTTGTTTTGGAGGACTTTACTTTTCTGAATGATATATTTCACAAGGAGTGTGTATAAGTCACATATTGTTTGGATTGTATGATATATTTGTTTTAACATGGAAGATATATGCATGGGGATATCATTTATACAGTGGGGCAAAAAAGTATTTAGTCAGCCACCAATTGTGCAAGTTCTCCCACTTAAAAAGATGAGAGGCCTGTAATTGTCATCATAGGTTTACCTCAACTACGAGAGACAAAATGTGGAAACAAATACAGACAATCACATTGTCTGATTTGGAAAGAATTTATTTGCAAATTATGGTGGAAAATAAGTATTTTGTCAATATGAAAAGTTCATCTCAATACTTTGTTATATATCCTTTGTTGGCAATGACAGAGGTCAAACGTTTTCTGTAAGTCTTCACAAGGTTGTCACACACTGTTGCTGGTATGTTGGCCCATTCCTCCATGCAGATCTCCTCTAGAGCAGTGATGTTTTGGGGCTGTCGCTGGGCAAAACGGACTTTCAACTCCCTCCAAAGGTTTTCTATGTGGTTGAGATCTGGAGACTGGCTAGGCCACTCCAGGACCTTGAAATGCTTCTTACAAAGCCACTCCTTCGTTGTCCGGGTGGTGTGTTTGGGATCATTGTCATGCTGAAAGACCCAGCCACTTTTCATCTTCAATGCCCTTGCTGATGGGAGGAGGTTTGCACTCAAAATCTCACGATACATGGCCCCATTAATTCTTTCATGTACACGGATCAGTCGTTCTGTTACCTTTGCAGAGAAACAGCCCCAAAGCATGATGTTGCAACCCCCATGCTTCACAGTAGGTATGGTGTTCTTTGGTTGCAACTCAGCATTCTCTCTCCTCCAAACACGACGAGTTGTGTTTCTAACAAACAGTTCTACTTTGGTTTCATCTGACCATATGACATTCTCCCAGTCCTCTTCTGGATCATCCAAATGCTCTCTAGCAAACCGCAGACGGGCCCAGACATGTACTGGCTTAAGCAGGGGGACATGTCTGGCACTGCAGGATCTCCACCAGTCCCTGGTGGCGTAGTGTGTTACTGATGGTAGCCTTTGTTACGCTGTCCCAGCTCTCTGCAGGTCATTCACTAGGTCCCCCCGTGTGGTTCTGGGATTTTTTCTCACCGTTCTTGTGATAATTTTGACCCCATGGGGTGAGATCTTGCATGGAGCCCCAGATCGAGGGAGATTATTAGTGGTCTTGTATGTCTTCCATTTTCTAATTATTGCTCCCACAGTTGATTTCTTCACACCAAGCTGCTTGCCTATTGTATATTCAGTCTTCCCAGCCTGGTGCAGGTCTACAATTTTGTTTCTGGTGTCCTTCGACAGCTCTTTGGTCTTCACCATAGTGGAGTTTGGAGTGTGACTGTTTGAGGTTGTGGACAGGTGTCTTTTATACTGATAACAAGTTCAAACAGGTGCCATTAATACAGGTAATGAGTGGAGGACAGAGGAGCCTCTTAAAGAAGAAGATACAGGTCTGTGAGAGCCAGAAATCTTGCTTGTTTGTAGGTGACCAAATACTTATTTTCCACCATAATTTGCAAAAAAATTCTTTCAAAAATCAGACAATGTGATTGTCTGGATTTGTTTCCACATTTTGTCTCTCATAGTTGAGGTATACCTATGATGACAATTACAGGCCTCTCTCATCTTTTTAAGTGAACTTGCACAATTGGAGGCTGACTAAATACTTTTTTGCCCCACTGTATATGTTGCACTTCACCTTGTGATTGAAGACTATTGTTAGGTGTGTGAAACACATTTTAGTGTGAGCAGCAATATTTAGACACATTTAAAACTTTTTTTTTTATGAGGCTTATTAGGAGGTATTGCACTGAAGTACACTGATTGTAAATTGCGCAGAGAAGTATACATATAAAAACCAATGTTTAGGTAGGTGATATGTGTCAAAGTAACATCCACCACATCTTATCATGCTTGATAAGCTGCAATATATAAAATTTTTACTTTTAGGTTTAATACTGCTTTAAGTCTATGATCTACCAGGATGCTTAGATTATTCTTTATTGATTTCTCCATTTTAACGCCTAGATCTTTTGATGCATAGATGCTGTTTGTCACCTACGCTCTTTAGCAATCTGTCGCTCATTTTAAGTTTATTGCAACCTGTATCTCTTGTCAGTTTTTGTCGCACTCTTTGTATCTCTCTAATGATAAATGATAAAAACATTCCACCAGTTTTATAAAAAAAAATATGTCCTTTCCTTAAGAGTACTCTTAAAGCTATGCTGGTCAAGACTGGAATTTCTATATAGCAGACGGCAAACTAAAAAAGTAATAAGACACAAGAGCACTTTTAAACTACCGTATGCTAATTAAAATAGCATCATAATTGGGTTGGTGGTTTGACAGCCAAGCTCAGCACCTGAATGAGGATCAGACGGTGTATCAGGCTACTCTGGAGAGGGAAAAGCATTCATCATTGCTCACAGAGATTTTAGACTTATTGGAAAATCTCTGTGCAATGGAGCTTTTGCTCTCTGCTTTTCATTAAAATCCATATCCAGTTAAAAAAATAGGCCTCTCTTGAGTGAGAAAAAAAAATGACAAGCAATACTAATTTCAATGTCCCAGCGAGGCCCACAAATCTCTACTCTGTCTTGTGCTACTAGCTTTTGCTGAGTTGAATTATGACCAGTGTCATTTGATACACTTCCAGTGAGACCAGGGCTTCTTGGGCTCACCCCCAACACTGTATCTTTTGAAAAGCCCAGTTGTTAAGGACCCACTCACATTTGTGCGACTTGTCATGTGACATGATAAGTCGCAGCCCATTGTTTACACTCCCACCCATTCAGATCAGTGTGTCTTTCTGACCTAATTCAAAGACAGGAATATATAATAAGATTGTCATCTACAAGTTTTTGAGAAGTTTTTAACACCTTCAGATCCGCGCTATAGCCAAATAACGGCTACAGCACGAATCTACTTTGCTGGGAAGCCGACAATAGATGTCCTCCCCTTTGCACGCTCCCCACGCACCCCTGGCAGGGCGCGCAACACACGCTGTGATCACCGAGTCAATGGGACACGGACGATCACAGATTGGAGTAAGGGGCTGATCCTGGCCTCTCACCACGTGATCAGATGTCAGCCAATGACAGCTGATCACGTGATGTAAACAGAAGATCGGTAATCGTTTGTTTTTTTCTCCTCACGCTGACAGCGTGAGGAAAAAAAAAGCTGATCGCCGGCTTCAGTGCAAGAGACGTAGGTCCCGAAGTGCAAGAGACATAGGTCCCGAAGAGGAAGAGGCAAAGCCGTCTCTTCTGTGCCCACCAATACCGCCTTCCAGTGCCACCTGCCAGTGCCCACACATTGCCATGAATCAGTGCCACCTATCAATGCCCACGAGTGCCACCTATCAATGTCCACCAGTGGTGCCAATCAGTGCCTCATCAGTGCCACCTAGCAGTGCTGCCTATCAGTGTCACCTACCAGTGCCGATCAGTGCCCATCACTGCCACCCATCAGTGCCCATCAGTGCCAGCTATCAGTGCCATTTATCAGTGCCATTTATCAGTGCCACCTATTAGTGCCACCTATTAGTGCCCTTCAGTGCCACCTATCAATGCCCATCAGTGCCGCTCATCAGTGCCACCCATCAGTGCCACCTCTAAGTGCCCACCAATGTCACCCATCAGTGCTTACCAGTGCCACCTCATCAGTGCCCACCAGTGCCGCCTATTAGTGCCCATCACTTCCACCTATTAGTGCCCATCAGTGGCGCCTTATCAATGCCCATCAATGCAGCCTATCGATGCCCATCAGTGCCCATCAGTGCAGTCTCATCAGCGTACATCAATGAAGGAGAAAAATGACTTGTTTGCAAAATTTATTAACAAAATATAAAACGGTTTTGTATTTTTTAAAATAAATTTTGGTTTATTGGTTTTTTTTTTGTTTTTTTTTAACAAAAAATAAAAAACCCAGAGGTGATCAAATACCACCAAAAGAAAGCTCTATTTGTGAGAAAGAAATGCTAAAAATTTAATTTGGGTACAGTGTTGTATGACCGCGTAGTTGTCGTTCAAAGAGTGACAGCGCTAAAAGCTGAAAATTGGTCTGGGCAGGAGGGGGGTTTAGGTGCCCAGTAAGCAAGTGGTTAAAGTAGAATTTCAGTCAAATACTAACTGTGCTTAAACCTGCTTCCACCCTCATTCTAAGCATATTCTAACTACCCTGTAGAGGCATGGAATGAGGGTGGAAGCAGGTTTAAGTATAGTTTGTATTTAACTGGAATATCACTATAATGCCCCGTACACACGGTCGGACATTGATCGGACATTCCGACAACAAAATCCTAGGATTTTTTCCGACGGATGTTGGCTCAAACTTGTCTTGCATACACACGGTCACACAAAGTTGTCGGAAAATCCGATCATTCTGAAGGCGGTGACATAAAACACGTACGTCGGGACTGTAAACGGGGCAGTAGCCAATAGCTTTCATCTCTTTATTCATTCTGAGCATGCGTGGCACTTTGTGCGTCGGATTTGTGTACACATGATTGGAAATTCCGACAACGGATTTTGTTGTCGGAAAATTTTATAGCCTGCTCTCAAACTTTGTGTGTCGGAAAATCCGATGGAAAATGTGTGATGGAGCCCACACACGGTCGGAATTTCCAACAATTAGGTCCTATCACACATTTTCCATCGGAAAATCCGACCGTGTGTATGGGGCATAAGTGTTACTAAACCCACAACAGTAAAATCAGTCTGTATATGCAATAAAGCATGTTTGTTATACTCACTGTGGAACATAAGGGGTAATCCTGTGCATTGTGTAAAAAGGCTGTTTGGTCATGTCTTCTCTGATCCTCCCCTTCTTCCACTGTCCCCAATCCATCTCCTGCTAGTACAGGGCATTGGGGGCCTTTTTACTTGGGAGACTGCAACAGGGCCAAACAGCAGTGTCCAAACAGAGGGTCAGGGGTCATGCAGCCCCATAGGACAGTCAGAGGACAATGAAAACGCCTCCTACAAGCTTTAACCAGACACTGATAGAAGTCACAAGAATTCTATATACTGCTGATAAACACAAGGTATTCAGCAATTTATATCTATTAAAATAATTGCATTTCCATGTTCTGTGTACTGTAGGAGACCAGATATAGTGAATGCAGGTTCTGGGTTTAGTAACACTTTAAGTCAGTAAAAAGATAAAGATAATACTGTAACACATAGAAATAAATAACACATTTTAGCTGGACACCTTAAAATATGTATCATGTTCCAGAACTGAAATCATGTTAGAAAAAAACAGAGCAGTCACAATAAGGAGGAATTAAAAAAAGTAAGGTCTGTTGGATTTACACATTAAAAATGAAAACCTGACAGATTAATTGTTGCATTGAGATTCAAATATACAGTATGTTGCAATATTTCTACTGCTTGCAGATCAGGTTAAGTACTCTTCGACACACAGTTACGCATATATGCAACGCCCATTTTCTTGATGCCACATCTGTTTTATGTTTTTATTCAAGCAGTGAGCGCGCCTGAATGTTACTTTGTATCACTCTCTTTTAGTCCCCGTACAGCAATGCCCAGCCTGTGGGAGGGAAAACAGCACAATGAGCCAATCATCTGTGCTGTAGTGCAGGAAACATGCTAAAGGAAGTAGAGTGCAAAGTAAAAGAGAGAAAAGCACACCAAACTACTGCTTTCCCATTCACTATCCAGTGGTGGGGAGGAGACGTGTAATGCCGTGTACACAACCGTTTTTTCTGTTGGAATAAACTCCGAAGGTTTCTCTGACGGAACTCAGACGGAATTCCATTCAAGCGGTCTTGCCTACACACGGTCAACCCAAAGTCCGACCAAAGTCCGACCATCCAGAACGCGGTGACGTACAACGCTTATGATGGGACTACAAAAAGGAAGTTTAATAGCCAGTAGCCAATAGCTTCCGTCTCGTACTTGCTTCACAGCATGAGTTGTTTTTGGTCAGTCGGAACAGCATGCAGACGATTGGTTTTCCCGATAGGAATTGGTTCCGTTGGAAATATTTAGAATATGTTCCATTTCTAGGTCCGTCAAAATTTTCGAAAAAAAGAAGTCAGATGAGGCCTACACACGATCGGAATAGACGATGAAAAGCTTCCGTCGGACTTTTTCGAGTATTTTACAGTTTCACCAGGATGGAAACAAGCCATTACTGGCTTGGGGAAGCTTTGGATCAAACTGATTTTGGTTAGATCTGATGCTTTTAAGGGCAGAGGTGAGATATAGGGTCTAATAGACTCCGCTAACAGGAGTAGTGATGCTGCTGTCACTACTCCTGTCAGCCTGAAAGGAACTCGTAGCACCCCCCCCCCCACACCCACAATAAACTGCTGCACCCTAGGCAGCCAGCAGGGCCGGACTGGCTTGCCGGGATACCGGGAGATTTCCCGGTAGGCCGCCTGAGTTGCTGCGGCTGCAGTGCTCCCCTCCTGCTCCTGTGTGTCACGGAGGTGGCTGTGTCTGTGTTCGGCGGCCGCGCTGTAACATGGTCCCGCCCCCCTAGACCGGCTCGTGTGATAGGCGGAACACTGATTCTATCCACTATCACACAAGCCGGTCTAGGGGGGCGGGACCATGTTACAGCGCGGCCGCCGAACACAGACACAGCCAGCTCCGTGACACACAGGAGCAGGAGAGAGGGACGGAGGCGGAGCAGGAGAGAGGGATACTGTAGATGCCCGCCCGTACAGTCCGCCCTGTGTGCCTCAGCCTGTATAGGAGGATCGGCGGGGGGAGAGGAGGGGGGTCGCATATAGAGGAAATTAGCTTTCTATATTCCTCCATGCAGCCGCTGAATACTTGCAGGAGGGAGAGGAGGAGAATCAAGTATTCAGCGGCTGCATGGAGGAATATAGAAAGCTCATTTCCTCTATATGCGCCCCCAGCCGATCCTCCTATCCAACTTCTTTTACTGGCCCCCCCAGTTCCTCTTGTGCTCCCCCCCATGCTCTCCTCCCCTCACCACACTCTCCAGCCCCCCCCCCACAGTTCTCTCCACCCCTGTTTTTTCTGCCCCCCCTGCTCTCCAGCTCTCCCCATCCTACTCTAGCCACCATCCCAGTGCTCTTCACTCCCCCAGTGCTCTCCACCCATGTTCTTTCTCCCCCCCCCAGTGCTCTCCAGCTCTGCCCATCACTCTCCAGCCCCCACCCCAGTGCTCTCCGCCCCCCACAGTGCTCTCCAGCCCCCCCATTCTCCGCACCCCTGTTTTCGGTCCCCCCGGTGCTCTCAAGCTCCACCCATCACTCTCCAGCCCCCACCCCAGTGCTCTCCGCCCCCCACAGTGCTCTCCAGCCCCCCATTCTCCGCACCCCTGTTTTCGGTCCCCCCGGTGCCCTCAAGCTCCACCCATCGCTCTCCAGCCCCCCCGTGCTCTTTGCCCCCCGTGCTCTCCACCCCTGTTTTTTTTTGGCTCCCCCTCCAGTGCTCTCAAGCTTCCCCCCCAGCACTCTCCGCTCCCCACCCCTGTACTCTCCACTCCCCCGCCAGTGCTCTCCAGTCCCCCGTTATTTCCACCCCTGTTCTTTCTGGCCCCCACTGGTGCTTTCAAGCTCCCCCCATTGCTCTCCACTCCCCCTGCTCTTTGTACCCCCCAGTGCTCTCCACCCCTGTTTTTCTGCCCCTCCCCCAGTGCTCTTCGCCACCCCACACTCTTAGCCCCCCCGTGCTCTTTGCCCCCCGTGCTCTCCACCCCTGTTTTTTTTGGCTCCCCCTCCAGTGCTCTCAAACTCCCCCCCCCCCAGCACTCTCCGCTCCCCACCCCTGTACTTTCCACTCCCCCCTGCATTTTGCCCCCACCCATGTGCTCTCCAACCCCCGCCAGTGCTCTCCAGTCCCCCGTGCTTTCCACCCCTGTTCTTTCTGGCCCCCACTGGTGCTTTCAAGCTCCCCCCATTGCTCTCCACTCCCCCCTGCTCTTTGTACCCCCCAGTGCTCTCCACCCCTGTTTTTCTGCCCCTCCCCCAGTACTCTTCGCCACCCCACACTCTTAGCCCCCACAGTGCTCTCCACCTCTGTTCTTTTTGGACCCCCAGTGCTCTCAAGTCCCCCCCCCCCAGCGCTCTCCGCTCCCCATCCCTGTGATTTCCACTCCCCCCTGCTCTTTGCCCCCACCCATGTGCTCTCCAACTCCGCCAGTACTCTCTGCTCCCCCTTCTTTCCAGCTCCCACCCAGTGCTCTCCACTTCCCCAGGACCAGAGGACAGGCTGACGGAAAATGAGGATGGCTGAAGGTGCAGGTGGCCAGGGACCACTCCATCTCACAGCAAACAGATCCTCTGGAAGGAGCACTGTCCCCATCCAAAACGAGAACAGACCCTGCCTGCTGTTGGCCATCATGGATATCCTGCTGGCATGCAAGGTACCGTACCGAGCATCAACAACACACCTTCCCACAGACAGGGACTGCTGACTGGGCCATGGGGCACAGGAGGGGCTGCAATGATGGGCACAGTGAAGCTGCATTCCTGGGCACAGTGAGACTGCATTCACGGGCACAGTGAGACTGCATTCACTGGCACAGTGAGACTGCATTTGATGGGCACAGTGAGGCTGCATTGATGGGCACAGTGAGGCTGCATTGATGGGCACAGTGAGGCTGCATTGATGGGCACAGTGAGGCTGCATTGATGGGCACAGTGAGGCTGCATTGATGGGCACAGTGAGACTGCAATGGTGGGCACAGTGAGGCTGCAATGGTGGTCACAGTGAGGCCGCATTCATGGGCACAGTGAGACTGCATTCACGGGCAGAGTAAAGCTGCATTTGATGAGCACAGTGAGGCTGCATTTGATGGGCACAGTGAGGCTGCATTAATGGGCACAGTGAGGCTGCATTGATGGGCACAGTGAGGCTGCATTGATGGGCACAGTGAGGCTGCATTGATGGGCACAGTGAGGCTGCATTGATGGGCACAGTGAGGCTGCATTGATGGACACAGTGAGGCTGCATTGATGGACACAGTGAGGCTGCATTTGATTGGTACTGATGAGGCTGCATTTGATGGGCTCTGGTGAGGCTGCATTGATGGGCACAGTGAGGCTGCATTGATGGGCACAGTGAGGCTGCATTGATGGGCACAGTGAGGCTGCATTGATGGGCACAGTGAGGCTGCATTGATGGGCACAGTGAGGCTGCATTGATGGACACAGTGAGGCTGCATTGATGGACACAGTGAGGCTGCATTTGATTGGTACTGATGAGGCTGCATTTGATGGGCTCTGGTGAGGCTGCATTTGATGGGCACTGGTGAGGCTGAATTGAGCTCCTGAATCATGTCTGCAGTCTCTGACCATCTCCTGTATCATGTCTGCAGTCTCTGACCATCTCCTGTATCATGTCTGCAGTCTCTGACCATCTCCTGTATCATGTCTGCAGTCTCTGACCATCTCCTGTATCATGTCTGCAGTCTCTGACAATCTCCTGTATCAAGTCTGCAGTCTCTGACCATCTCCTGTATCATGTCTGCAGTCTCTGACCATCTCTTGTATCATGTCTGCAGTCTCTGAGGGAGTCTGCAGAGGAGTCAAGAGTGGGAGCACCGCCGGGATGGGGGTCATGGGAGAAGTCAGACAAGTGTGGACTGTGGAGAGGAGACTATAGGATAAAACCAGAGCCACCGAGCTGGAGCCGACTGACTGAGCCCTACACGGTGCACCTGAGAGGAGGTCAGTGACAGCACCGCTAGGCCAGTCTGAAGGGGGGGTCACTGATGTAAGGGGGGAGTGAATACGATAATGTAAGGGGGCACCGATATAAAGCACAGCCTTATATCAGTAACCCTCCCCCCCTTACCTTTCTGCGGAAGGTGGTTTCCCCCCCCCCCCTCCCACGTTCTGAGTTCCTGGGGTCCCCCTTTATGATTGATCACTTACCACTTTCAACTGGAATTTGCTTATATAAAGCCCTATGTGATTTCATATCTGTCTTATCTATATATAATACACTCTTCAAATGTGCATTTTATGGTTTTCCCTTTCATGAACAAGAAATCAATGACGTTATGCTGTTGCGGTGGTATAATAATGCTGTGGGGCTGGTATGAAATTTTTTCCAGGGCTGGATGTTATTCCCAGTCCGGCCCTGGCAGCCAGCCCTGCTACCAATCATTGTAATCAACCATTAGGAATATGTTGGGGTGAAAAGAATCAGAAAGCTCCGACATTACCTGAACGTGTTAAGATTGTGATCGTCAGAACAGAAATAAAAGCAGCCGTTTTTTAACAAGAACATGCTTCCAGCTGCCAGATTAGGCACCAGATCAGATAAAAAAGCCAGAACCATATTAATTAAAATTATTGTAAGCTTGGCAGCAAGCATACAAGTTGTGAAACTCAAATAAGAAGCAATATAAATACAAGAGATAAATCATATATTCAAACAATTGTCATATTAAAAAAAAATGAAGTGGAAAATATATAATTTAATATAGAAACAATAAATGAGTGTAGTTAATTACATTGAAGCTTATAGAAAAGGCAACAATTATGATTCTAAGTAAACAACAATTACCAGTAAGAAAAAGCACAACCATTGTAAAATAAATTACATAATCACAATACTTACCAATTTTCCTTGTCAAAAGAAGTTTATTGAGTATACAATATTATAAAGATACATAAAGTAAGTTTACAAGGATCTATAAAGTAAGCTCATTGTTTTACAGTAGGGTTTATATAGGTAAATATCATGAAATTTCAAATATTAAACATTGGGTTCACGTAAACCTAAATTAAAGATATATATCATTTCCTTAGTTACTTTTGTAGGTATTTAAATGATTTATACTTACTATACATATTGTTTACAGGTAGAGTGTATATAGGTCAAATAAATTCTGATAATGAGCTTTAATCGTAAGGTGGAGAAAAGGAAAGAGAAAGGAGAAAAAGGGTAGAAAGACAGAGGTATGGTCTACAAGGTTGTCCCGCTCGTCAGTTTATTATTCTATTTAGTTCTCTTTGAAGCCTTAGAATGGGTGTCTCTGTAAGTCATTTAATCGGTTACCATGGCAACAGGGCAGAGTCATTGAAATTTGACAGGAACTGTTGTTTTATCCAAGGATGCCAAAGTTTTTCAAATTTTGGAATTTGATTTTGATCGATGGCTACCATCTTAGCATGGGACATTGTATTATTCATTCTGTGAATTGTTTCTGCTAGTACCAATGTAGGAGATTTCCATGCCTTGGCCACTGTTTGTTTTGCAGCCGTTATTAGTTGGATCATAAGTTTGAATTGAGAAAGTGTTAACCATTCCGGTTTTAGATTAAGTAAAGTTATAAATGGATCTGGTTGTATTATTTTTTAAAATATTTTAGATGCAATCACGAAGACTTCCTTCCAGGAGGTTTGGATTACTGGGCACGTCCACCATATGTGTAAATGTGTGCCTATTTCTGGGCATCCTCGAAAACAAAGAGCTGAGGTATTAGGTGAATATTTTGCCACTCTAGCGGGTACAAGGTTCCAGCGAGTTAGGACTTTATAATTTGTCTCCAGTGCTAAGATGTTGGGTGAAGATGACTTAGATGTGAGCCATATGTTAGACCAGTCCGTGTCTTCTAAAGTTCGTCCCAGGTCCTCCTCCCACCTCTGAACATAAGAGGGTCTATTAAGATTTACTACTCCATATAATTGATTATAAAGTGATGAAATTGTACCTTTAGCAAATGGATCTTTTGTACAGATTGATTCAAAAATGGATAATTGGGATAATGGTGTATCCCCCTTTAGGAATAGTGTATAGAAATTTTTGATTTGGAGATATCTAAATATCTCAGAGTTTGGTAGATCATTATTTTCTCTAAGCGATGGGAATGAAAGGAATGATTTAGATGCTATGAAGTCATTTAGTGTCTGAATGCCTGATGTTGTCCAAGCTTTAAAAGAATTTGGGTAGATCCATGCCGGATAAAAGGCCGGATTTCTGATAAAAGAAAGGAGAGGATTGTGTGGAGATTGTAACTGATATTTGGTTTTTAGTTTATCCCAGAGAGATAAGAAGTGTTTAGTTATGGGATTATAAATTTTAAAGCGGTCTTTAGGATCAAGCCATAACAAGTTTGATATTAATAGAGGGTCATTTTCTGAAGCCTCTAAAAATACCCATAATGGGATTTCCTTTTTTGCATGGTATTTGGACAGACTGGCCAAATGTGCTGCTCTGTAGTAGTTAGTAAAATTAGGGTATCCCAGGCCTCCTTTATTTTTGGGAAGATGTAGTGTGTGTATAGGTATACGTGGTTTAGAAGAACCCCATATAAACAAAGTTGCTCTTTTTTGTACTATTCTCAAAAAATAGGAAGGAATTGGAATAGGGGGGACTCTGAATAGATAAAGCAATTTGGGTAGAATAGTCATTTTGATTGCATTAATCTTCCCTATCCAGGATAAAGGAAGTTGCGACCATTGTTTTATTAGATTTGTGATCTGTCTTAATACAGGAGGATAATTGGTTGAGAATAAGTCAGAATGAGATGCTGTTAAATGAATTCCAAGATATGGGATTGATTTTTCTGCCCATGTGAATGGGAGTGCAGCCCTAGCCGGGATCAATTCCATGTTTGTGAGTGAAATATTAAGCACTAGGCATTTCTTAGGATTAATCATAAGGCCGGATAGGGCTGCAAATCCATCAAGAGCTGGTATTAGGAGCTGGTTAGGACCAGAGACCTGTGGTGATGATAGAAAAAGTAATATATCATCTGCAAATATACATAATTTGTGTGTAATACCTCCTACTTCAATGCCAGTTATAGTTTGGTTTGTTCTGATGTATTGGGCCATGGGTTCGAGTATAAGGGCAAATAATAAGGGAGATAATGGGCAACCCTGTCGGGTACCTCTTTCGATATTGAAGGCATCAGATTTGTATCCAGCATATTTTATATAGGCTTTGGGTTTATTATATAATGCTTTGATCCATGTTAAAAAGTGGGGTCCAAAACCCCATTTTTGTAATGAATATTGCATATATCGCCAGGATACTGTGTCAAATGTCCTCTTAATATCGAGAGATAGAAAACATAAAGGGATTTTCCGTTTTTTAGCAATATGTGCCAATAACACTGCCCTGCGTATATTATCGCCTGCCTGTCTATTTGGCATGAAGCCTACTTGATCTCTATGTATTAATTTTCCTATAATGCTATTGAGGCGTTTTGCTATTATTTTTGCTGATAATTTAATATCAAGGTTTAACAGAGAGATAGGCCGATAATTCACACAGGAAGTATCATCAGAAAGGGGTTTTGGGATCATACAAACAATTGCCATTAGTGTTTCTTGCCGAAAAGAATGTCCTTCTAGAAGTTTGTTAAAAGTTTCAGTAAGAATGGGAGAGAGTATTTCTGAGAATGTTTTATAGTATAAAGCCGAGTAGCCGTCTGGGCCTGGTCTTTTGTTAAGTTTTAGGTTTTTTATGGCGTTAGCAACTTCATCTATAGTTATAGGCTCATCCAAACTGCTTTTTTGATTCTGAGACAACTCAGGAAAGGTTATTTTTGAGAAGAAGGATTCAGCCTCTGTAGGATTAAATTCATTGTTTGTCTTGTATAAAGTTGCGAGATGTGAGTGAAATTTATGGACTATTTTAACTGGATTACAAGTATAAACATTTTTTGATAATTTCAAACATATTGGTTTGAAAGATTTGTTAGTTGAATTTAATGCCCGAGCCAAATATGTACCTGGTTTGTTTGTATTCATGTAGAAATTGTCCCCACCCCGAGGAGTTTTTGGAGAACTGGCTTAGGGGAATATTTGGGTCGGAAACTTTCTCTCACCTTTTCACTATCGAAAGAGCCCACAGAGTGCCAACCAGGGCTCCGCTACCAGGGGGGTATCCCAGACCAATAATTATGAAATTTATCAATTACAGAGACAAGGTAACACTGATGCGTAGGGCCAGAGAGAAGGGGGATATTCTGTACAACGGGGCTAAAATTTTATTTTTCCCCGATTATTCCCCAGACCTGCAGAAACAAAGGGCCGAATTTAGGGACATCAAGCGCAACTTACGGAGTCACAAAATTGAATACGCCCTGCTGTACCCGGCACGCCTACGTATTACTGCCCTAGGGGCTACTCATTATTTTAATACCACGGCAGGGGCAACAAAATGGATCAAAGATAACAAAATGAACCTGCAGAGTTAGGGGCTATACAAGGCTGGTTGAATTGTTTCAATATATTTATTCACAAATTTTTTATTTTTTTTTGTTGTTGTTTTTGTTTCTTCTGTACACAGCATATAGTGGATGGCACGGAGGAGGGGAGGCGGGGGGGTGTGATGGATGGAAGCACGGATGAAGGATGCGATTTCTTTGGTGTTTTGGAATTGGGCTGTGGGAGGGGGGAGGGGGGGAGGAGTTTGAAAATGTGTCACAAAGCACTTGACCAGTATATGAGTGGTGAGTTTTTTTTGGGATGGTTGGGAGGGAGGAAAATGGTCACAAGCACAGCCCCCAGGGCTAGCCTAGTTAGGCAAGAGGGAGGGACACAAAGAAGGGCGGGGGGAAAAAGGGGGATGGGTCAGGTAGAAGTTGGGGGGGTACATAGCGAGCTTTAAGGTTAGGCAACGGGGTGAACGTAAGGCACTAGGAGGAGGGGGCTTATAAAAATAAAATATAGTTGCACATGTGGTCTGTATTTGCAATTAAGGGGAAAGGGGGGGGTGGCCCCTGGATGCGGGGATCCCTCGCCCTCCTCCCCTTTCACTTTTTTGTTTGACACAACTATTGAGACGACGGTAGGCTTTGCACACACAAAGACACAAACGAACCACCCTTCTTCTTTTAGGGCGTTGTTTTCTTTATTACTCTTTATTTTTTTTTTGCTTGTCTGTTTCTGTTTTATTTTTACTTTCCTTAAGATGCCTGTTAAAACGCTAAATATAGGTTCTTGGAATATTAGGGGCATGGGCGATCCTGTTAAAAAGGCAGCGGTGTTCTCGATAATGGAGGCCTATGGGGTCGAACTGGTTTGCCTGCAGGAAACTCATCTTACTAATGAAACTAAATTGCATGTTCGGAGTTATAAATTCCAAGAACAGTACCATTCAGTTCATACCTCTTACTCAAGAGGGGTAAGCATACTGGTGAGGAGAGGTACTTCATTTTCCTGCAGGAGAACCAGGATAGATGTGTTGGGACGCTATGTCTTCCTGAGCTGCGTTGTGGAAAATAGGCCTTTTGTCATAGCAAATGTTTATATTCCCCCTCCGTTTAAAACAGAGATCTTGTTGGATCTGTTAGAGTTTGTGGATAATGAGATAGATGTTCCAATAGTAGTGGTGGGGGATTTTAATGCAGTCCTGGATAACAATATGGATCGGTTTCCGCCCGCGACCCGGGCGGAAAGGGTACCAGAGGGGCGCTTAGGCCAACTTCTTGAAGAGATCGGATGGTGCGACCTGTGGAGATCACACAATCCTAATGCTCGACAGTACTCTTGCTACTCAGGGTCGTATTCTACGCTTTCGCGTATAGATATGGCAGTGGGTAACATTGAATCCTTGCGACTAATTAGAAATATAGAGTATAGGCCGAGGGGAATATCGGACCACTCACCCTTAACTTTGACCTTAAACTTAAACATTAGATCTAGTCAGAAAAGGTGGGCAATAAAACCGCTATGGTTGGACTTGATAAGTAGCCCAGCAGATATAACTTCCAAACTAAAAGAGTTTGTAAAAATTAACTCAGGTACAGCGTCAGTAGGGGTAGTATGGGACACCCTAAAAGCATACCTTAGGGGACTATTACATCAGCAGGTTATTATAATAAAGAAATGGTCAAGGGAATGGGAGGCGAGGGCTAGCAGGGAAGCCATAGAGTCAGAAGCACAATACGTGGTAGATCCAACCCCTGAAAAGCAGGAAATTTGGCTCAAAAAACAACAAGAGTACAAAGAGGTAATCAATAGAAGAGCAGAGAACAAGAGACTCTTCCAGAAACAAAGCTACTTTGGCGAAGGGGAGAAAGTAGGCCGGATGCTTGCACTTTTAACCAAGTCAAATCTATCCTCGTCGGCCATCTCCTCAATTAGGACACCTGCTGGAAAGATTACATCTAATCCCGCTGAGGTCCTAGAGACTTTTTCTATGTTCTATAGAGATTTGTACAGGTCGCGGCGGGGTTTAGACCAGCGCGATATGGACGGATTCTTAGAAAGGATAGACGGAGAGGGATAAGAGTGAGATGGAGTCCCCCCTGGCCTTGGAGGAACTACAAAAGGCAGTTGCAGAGTTGTCAGGCCAGAAATCTTCGGGCCCCGATGGGCTGCCATTGGAGATCTATAGGAAGTATGGGGAGGTCCTGCTCCCGGAGCTTCTAAAAGTGCTGGAACAGACGGCAAAGGATGGAAGGCTGCCTCCATCAATGTCGGAGGCCGACATAGTAGTGATACCAAAGGAGGGGAAAGATCAATTGGAAGTCTCTTCGTACAGACCGATATCACTGCTGTGCTCAGATGCCAAGATTGTAGCAAGGGTGCTGGCATCCAGACTGAATAAGTGTATCGCAAAACTTGTGCATTCGGACCAATCGGGGTTTATCCCCGGCCGGTCTACCAGCACTAATATCAGAAGGGCATATCTGAACGTCCAGGTACCAACAAAAAATGCAGGATCTAGAGCCATACTGTCCTTGGACACTGCTAAGGCCTTCGACACCCTGGAGTGGGATTATTTATGGAGGGTGTTAGAGAAGTTTGGATTTGGGCCCGTATTTATTAGCTGGATTAAAATTTTATATAACCACCCAAGGGCAAGGCTCAGGATAAACAATGAATACTCGGAAAGTTTCCCCCTCGAAAGAGGGACAAGACAAGGCTGTCCCTTGTCCCCCCTGCTGTTTGTTCTGGCCATGGAACCATTGGCAGGAGCAGTGAGATCATCACCTGAATTGCAGGGATTCCATAGAGAGGGGGTGGAAGAGAAAATAGCGCTCTTTGCGGACGATGTCCTATTTTTCTTGGGGGACACAGCCTCCTCACTGAAGAAAGTGATGCAACTGGTAGAGAACTTCGGTAAGTTCTCGGGACTCGTTATCAATTGGGAGAAATCGTCGCTTATGCCGATTGATCCACTGGTCAACCCTGTCTCGACGTGCCTGCCCCAGCTGAAGGTAATGGGGAAAATTAAGTATCTCGGTGTCGTGATGTCCAAGGACCCTAGTGCATTTATTGAGGACAACTTGATCCCTCTTCTTTTAAAATTTAAAAAAAAATGTGATGTTTGGAGCAGACTCCCTTTGTCTGTAGCGGGTCGAGCCAATCTTATCAAAATGGTATGGATGCCGCAGTTGTTATATTTGCTACACAACTCCCCAATATGGATCGGGGAGAAGTGGTTTCAAAAAATCCAATCCCTCTTTAGGGAGCTAAGGAAAGGCCAGGATCGGACTAGAAAAACTGCAGCGCCCCGCCACGGAGGGGGGATTGGGGGTCCCACATCCGTTTAGTTATTTCTTGGCAGCCCAGCTACAACAACTGGGGGGATGCGCCATTGAGGGAGGGGGAAGTAAGTGTGCCAAGATTATCCTTCAGGGGAGCCTACATAGTTCACTAGTGGAAGCGCTGGAGGCAGACTCACTGCAAAGAGAGATCCTGACGTTTAAATTGGTCACTAGGGTTTGGCAAACAGTCAAGAGGATAATGGGGTATAAAGGAATTTCAGAATACTCACCAATTTGGAATAATAAGCACTTGCATGAATTGCTAACTGTAGAAAGAAATAGGATGTGGGAAAACTGTGGGATAAACCGGCTGGCACAATTATATGAGGGGGCTATCCTGAAATCGTTTGAGGACCTGAGGCAGGAGTACGGGTTACCAAGTCAAGTTTTCTATACTTATCTACAGATTAGGCATGCCCTTAACAAGCAGTTTAACAGACAACCCCCTAATTGGTGTAGGATGCCACTACTACAAACAATTAAATCAGAGTCCACTAAGGGCTTAATCACAGAGGCATATAACCAACTAACAAAGAGAAGAAACGCACAGGTAGGTCTCCTTGGGGGTAGGGACAGATGGGCGGCTGATGTAGGGGAGATAACGGACGAGCAGTGGAAAAGGATTTTGGAGTTAGGATCAGAAGTGTCGGTCTCCCCAGCACAAAAAGCTTCCCACCTGATGTTGCTGCACAGAACTTACTATACACCAAAAAAGCTGTTTATGTTTGGTCGTAGAATCAACGACGAGTGCCCTAGATGCAGAGGAACTGGCGATTTAATCCACATGGTCTGGAGGTGTCCAAAACTAGTTAGGTACTGGTCTGAGATTTTAAAGAAAATAAATACCATATTCAGTACCAACTTAGAGTTCGACCCCAAGACTTGCGTGTTGGGATATGTTAACACTGGGCCGAGCGATTGGAGCACAGCTATAGCGGTAGTAAGATGTCTGTTTCAAGCCAGAAAACTAATAGCACAATCCTGGCAATCAAGAACACCTCCGACCCCGGAAGCTTGGGTCGGAGCTGTCAACTGAACAGTGTGGAATGAAAGGACATTCTATACTAGATTAGGTAACTATAACAGGTTTGAGAGACTATGGAACCGGTGGGTACAAGCAATGCCATGTCCTCTAACAGTGCTACCTTAGTGTTGAGAGCACTCGTCTTTCTAACAAGGGAGAGATGTTGAATCGGGTGTAGCTTAAAGTTTCAAAGCCATGAGGGAACAATGTATAGAACTGTAGCCAGATCTTGGATGTGCCCTGAAAACTAGGTGTGCTTAATAATGTCGGGGTATTGGGGGGTGGGGGGAAAGGGTATACTAGATAGAAAAGCAATATCTTATAGCCACGTATAATAGCAACAAGAAGATTTTGGCCAGATGGGCTAGATGCATTTGATATGTGTTTTATGTGTTATAACTTGGCAATAATAGGATTATTTAAACTTGGATTATTGAAAAGCCACAATGATGTAACTAAGTTAGAGACAAATATGAGTACAAAGCTAAAAGCTGTCTCTGGATTAAGTTTGCTGAGGTGGCGAAAAAAAAAAAAAAAAAGAAATTGCGTTTGGAGCGTTTGAGGGATTTATCAACTGACTCAGTGAGAAATAGATCGTATTCCAATCTACATTTTTCCAGATGAGATTTTGTACTCTGAGATGGATTATCTTGGAATGATATGTAGGCTGCATTAAAATTGAGTTCTAGTTTTTTTGCTAGATTTTTGCATTCCCGTTTAAATAGTGCCATTTGTCTTTGTATTGTACCACGCAAGACAGGCTTATGAGCTTCCCACAGTGTTATTGGGGAAATGTCTGTTGTATTATTAATTGATATGTATTCCTTTAAAGCTTGTTCAATGGCCATCTGATGTAGTGGGTGTTTGAGCATTATGTCCGGTAAGTACCACGTTGGGTCTTGCGCTTTTGGTATGGCTGAGGCTATAGTAGTGTATACTGCATTATGGTCAGACCACGGAATCAGAATTATATCTGATGCAATAATTTCTGGTATCATTCCTATTGTTAGAAAAATATGATCTATTCTGGTGAAGGTTTGATGAGGGTGCGAGAAATAAGTGAATTTCTTTTTCATTGGGTTACTTTCTCTCCATGAATCTACCAGATTGTATTTGGAAAGAAGTTGAGAAAAAGGTAATCTAGAGGTTATTTTGGATGGTGTAAAAGGTGATTTATCTAGAAATGGGAGGAGGACCTGGTTCAAATCCCCGCACATTATAACTGTTCCTTTTTTGTGTGTATTAATCACTTGTAATATATGTGAGAGGAATGGTGTAGGTTGTTTGTTAGGAGCGTAGTAGGAAATCACCGTGATTGCTGTATGCATTATATAACCCATGAGTATCAGGTATCTACCTTCTGGGTCTTTAATTTCTGATGATAAGGTGAATGGTGTGGATCGATGAAATGCAATTAGAGTACCACTTTGTTTGGTACAGGCAGAAGCCGTGTAAATTTGTTGATAAAAAGGAGAAATATATTTTGGAGTAGAATCTTTGGTGAAGTGTGTTTCTTGGAGGCATACTATGTGAGCCTTCTTGTTATGGAAAGTACGGAAGGCTTTGGTCCTTTTTTGAGGGACATTTATTCCCTGAACATTCAGGGAAAGTATATTCAGTGGTGCCATGGCAACAGATCAAATAGTTTTGACTTACTTTTTGTTATGCAGAGCTGACTGCGCAGATCAACCTGTGTGGACTGAAGAGATGAAAGGATAGAAAAGAAACCAGTGAATTCTGGAGTAAAGAGTAAACAAAAAACATATGAGATTAGATGATACATTGTATAAATTATTTTTTGCAAGTAATCACAATTTACCCGTGAAAGAGAATAAATATCTCTCTCAGGGGAATAAGTGCCTTTGTCACACTCCCACATAATATGGTTGGGAGAATGAGGAGGGCTAATGGGGGTACACGGATCTTCCGTTTAGGAGAGAAGTGCTATGTCAAAAGACATCAAAATGATGGTTCATTAATTGGAGTGCAGAATATAGTTTTTGTTGAAATTATTTATTCCAGGGTGGTTGTATATGGTTAGTCTTGCCCTAGGCTAAATAATTCAGTTAGAAAGGTACTGTTAATAACTTTGGTATTGATGAAGATAGTTTGAATTATTTTGGGATTTTAACCCTTTTAGAGTAAACAATTACATATTTTATTCATATATAACTGTTTAGATATGTTAACTCATAAAATTGAGGTTGTATTGCTTCAGATTCGAATAAACAAAAACATAGTTCTAGGAACTAGCTAGGTAATAATATATTTGTTTTAAGAAAAGAAAGAAAAAGCTTCCATTACTTCTGGATTATTGAACATATTTGTCCTAAAAAATAATAATCTATTGTTATTACCTGAAAATATATAACTGAACAAGAATTTCCTTATTTCACCTATATATTCTAAGGCTATATGAATCAGAAGTAATAAGAAATATAACTGGAATGTAACATGATCCCACACAGTGTGTGACTATCAGAATGCAGTTACATTCAGTTATAAATACAGTTTTTTTTATAGAGAACCATCTCTTAATATAATAAATGAAGAGATATCAGGAATTAGATGTCAGTCCATTGAATCTTCTTGGTCCATGGATGATGTGGCATAACGGCCTCTTTTGTGAGAATGATGATTCCCATTTTGTTCTGAAATTTTCTGGGTGCTGCTTGAAGGTGAAGATGATGCCATTCTTCTGCATGTGGGAGAGTTGCTGCTTGTGGGTTCTGTCAGATTTAATTTTAAAAGGGTCTGTTGTAGTTCATCTGCTGATCTGCTTCTGTAAATTGTACCTTGGTAGTTAAATCTGACTGAAAAGGGGAAGCCCCATTGATACATAATGTTGTGGCGTTGCAGTTCCATTAGTTGGGGTTTCATGGATCGTATTTTAGTAATAGTAAGTTGGGATAGGTCAGCAAAAATTTGATAACTGTGTCCTTGAAAATTAAGTTCCTTTTTTTCTCTTGCAGCAATTAGTATTTGTTCTTTCGTTCTGTAATAATGAAATTTTGTGATTATATCACGTGGGGGTCCATCTTTCTTTTTGGCTGTGAGGGCTCTGTGTACTCTGTCCAGTTCTAAACGTTCAATAGGGATATCTGGCTTTAGTTCTTGTAATAGAGCAGTAATAGTAGATTGCAGGTCTGTCACAGTTTCAGGTATTCCCCTTATGCGCAAGTTTGAACGTCTGGCTCTATTTTCGTAATCTTCGAGCTTAGTTTGAAGTATTAAATTCTCTTCTTTTAATTTTAATTTCAATTTCATCCATTTTTATTTCTATGGCTGCGGTGCGGTTTCCCAGCTCTCTTATTTCTTTGGTTAGGCTTTTTGTTATTTGGTCTGAGGTTTGTTTTAAAGCCTTATGAAGCATCTTTTCAAATTGTAATAATATTACTGGGGATGCTGAGGAGGCTTGTGGAGAAGTTTGTGAGAGGATTTGTTCTGTATCTGACTCAAATGGAGAGTCTTGCTGTGACATTTTCTGTCTGTGAGAGCGCCCTGATGCTGTATATTGTGAGGTGACTGGAGCTGCTTTAGTTGCAGTGAGTGCCTGTGAGCTCTTTGTGAGGTGATTTTTATTTCTGCCACGGCTTCCTCCCAGTACCATATTTCCTGCCCAAACTTTCACAGTTTGTTCCCTGGGGCAAAAAGGTTCAAATGGATACCTTTTGAGCCTGCAGGCTCCGCTTTGTCCTTCTCTTCTCTCCTCAGCGGTGCGGAGCTCTAACAATGCATGTCTGCTCTGCTAGACTCCGCCCATCTCCCCCCATACTTACCAATTTTCAAACTAAAAACAGAATAGACAGTTTTAACACGCCCCCTAACTCCATCTAATGTAATGTCAAATGCTATAATGCTATAATGCTATAATGCTATATATATATATATATATATATATATATTTACACACTAAAAAACATAGCAGCTTTCTCTTTAGCCTTAAAAAAGTTTAAAATAACTCAGTTTGTTGAGCTGATTCCCTACTGGCAATCCATGTAGCCAGAAACAGTCCACAATCTCCTCACAATGCTTTATCCAGCAGTTGGCAGCTAACAGTTCCAGCTAGCAGTTAGAGAAAGGGAGAGAGAGAACCCAGGTTTAGGTGAAATGAAAGAAGACACATACGTTTTCTAGGTCGAGAGACAGACGTCAGAACCCCACTTGGAGAAACAATTACCAGTACCATCAGTTGAAGGTTTGGAGATATTGGATAGTAAACCAAAGGGAAAAGTCAAATGTCAGAAAGGTGTTGGGGGGGGGTGTAGAAAAGAGAAACAAAATTTACACCATAAACAGATTCAATTATAGTTAATAGGGGAGTAAAGTCCTATTAAAATTAAATTTGATTTAAAAGAGAAGTATGGGAATCATTTTTTTGATTTAATCATAGTTACCTAGGTGGAAGCAGCATCGGTCCAATGCCGTATCTGTCCCCCGCTGGCTCCAACACTGAAAACCGAGTGATCAAACACTGCTAATAGCTCAGTTTTCACAGCTCCCTGAGCATAGGGCTGGTGACTGCCATCAGCTCTCTGCTCTGCCCCCCCATGCTCACTGGAGTGCTGGGCTGACCCAGGTGCTGATCCAGGCATGTGGGTGGATCCCAACCATGTGGTCGCTATCTTGCCGTTGTGGGGCATCCCAGGCCTTTAGGACTGGCATGGATTTTAAGGGGAACCCCCTACGCCGAAAAATTGGCGTGGGGTCCCCCCGAAAATCCATACCAGACCCCGATCCGTGCACGCAGCCCGGCCGGTCAGAAAAGGGGGTGGGGACGAGCGAGCGCCCCCCCTCCTGAACCCTACCAGGCCGCATGCCCTCAACATGGGGGGGTGTGTGCTTTGGGGGAGGGGGGCCCCCCCACCCCAAAGCACCTTGTCCCCATGTTGATGAGGACAAGGGCCTCTTCCCAACAACCCTGGCCGTTGGTTGTCGAGGTCTGCGGGTGGGGGGCTTATCGGAATCCGGGAGCCCCCTATAATAAGAGGGCCCCCAGATCCCGGCCCCCCACCCTATGTGAATGAGTATGGGGTACATGGTACCCCTACCCAATCACCTAGGGAAAAAGTGTCATTAAAAAAAACGCACTACACAGGTTTTTGAAGTAATTTATTAGACAGCTCCGGGTCTTCTTCCGACTTCGGGGGTCCCTCCGGTTCCTCTTCTCCCGGCGTCCGGTTGGTTCTTCTCCGCTCTCTCTGTCCTCTTCTCCCGGTGTTCCAGTTCTTCGGTCGGCTCCTCCGCTGTCTTCATGCCACTCTCTTGCCAGCGGAGGTCCGGACTTCTGGCCTCTGGGCTTCTTCTCTCTTCTCTTCTTCCCATGTTGACACGACGGTCTCTCTGGCTAGAATGGTCTCTGAGAGCTCCGATGTGACTTATATAGGCGGAGACCCCGCCCCCTTATGCCGTCACAGTCCCTGGGCATGCTGGGACTGTGACAGCATAAGGGGGCGTGGTCAAAATCACCCGGACCAAGTATGCCGGAAAGTCCGACCGTGTGTACGCGGCATAAGTGTTTTCTCTGCTTCTATATTTATAGCAACTGTGGTGGAGTTATTCTGAGGACTGAGGATTGATCTGAAAGCAATGCATGGACAATGGAAGAGAAGGTGGATGATGTCTGGTCTGCAGAGTAAAAGTGGGTTTTAGATAGCAAATGTGGAGCTGGAATTGTGAGCTTCTGGCTGCTGGATAAAGATCTGGGAGGAGATTGGGGACTGTGCCTGGATTCAAGGATAACCAGTAGAGCGTTAGCCCAACAAATGTGAGCTTTTTTAGGGTGCAGTTACAGACTGACCTGTGCCTGACAGCACCTGTATAAATCCAACACCAATATCTTTTAGCAGAGCCAGCAGTGTGGAACCAGTAGAACATGTACTCCAATTATCTTTTAAGCTGCCTGAAATAATTATTTTTTAAGCTGCTTCCTTTTCCACCAATCACAAAGGTAAGGGGGAATTATGAAGCATTAATGTAAGGGGGAAGTTTTTCACTGTCAGTGTTAAGCAGGACCATACACTAGAAAATTTTCGAACAAACGTTCATAAGAACATATGGATGAGAATTCGTAAGAAAATTAAAAAATGGACTAGCGTTCCTAAATGAAAAAATTCTAATTAAATTCTCCTAGTGTATGACCAACTTTAGGAGGCACTACAATTTACATCATTTCTTCACCGCCCATTATTTATATTTGTTTCATGATTGTATAACCATACACAATATGGTGAGAAGAGAGGTGAAATCAAAAATCCCTCCAACCATATTAGTGCATAACAAAGTAAAGGGCTTTTTGAGACCTTTATGCCGCGTACACACGACCGGACTTTCCGGCAAATTAGGTCCGACGGTCTTCCCGACGGACTTTCGGCAGAGGTCCGACGGACTTTCAGAACGAATAGACTTGGACACACACAAACGGACTAAGTCCGGTCAAAAGTCCGTACATTTTGTACGTGATGACGTAAACGGGACAAAAAAAAAGGAAGTTCAATAGCCAGTAGCCAATAGCTTCCCTTGCGTTGGAATTTGATCTGTCGGACCAGCACACAGACGAACGGTTTTCCCAATTTTTAGTCCGTCGGACTTGAGTCCATCAGACAGGTTTGAAACATGTTCTATTTCTAGGTCCGTCTGATTTTTTTACCCAAAAAACGATCGGACTAGCCCACACACGATTGGATTGTCCGAAGGACTAATCCCGTCAGACCTAGTTTGCCCGGAAAGTCCAGTCGTGTGTATGCGCATTAGTCTCACCATAGCCTGTGTAGTTATACTGTCTTGTTGGGTCCTAATTCCAACTCCATAAAAAACATGGTTTCCACGCACTACACTGATGATGGTCAAAAAGCCTGAAACAGCTGTATGGCTCTACCTATTGTCCTAAAATGAGAAATAATCCTTTTATTTTAGGGATATGTGCTGGAATGAGACATGTAAATACCTGTTTTAGGAGAGCAGGGAAGGGATGTCAAATATACTGGATATACCCCATGACATCTACAATTAACTAAGGTACTGAAAACTGTAGATAAAATAATATTTGTAGGGGTTCTTTGAAAACTGAAAATTATTTAAAGGATTCCCCATAGTATATAGATTGAGAAAGGCTACACTACCGGATATAGTAATGGTGTTAAGGTAAGTGAGAAGAAAAAAGTGAGGGATACAAAGATCAACACTCTTGGAAGCGTTGGCTTCCCAGAGCAGCATTTAGCTAGGTTGGCAGCAGGAAAGGTATGTATTTCGATTCATCTTTTACAGGTATGCCATTTCTAAGAAATTTGGATATAGCAACTGGGTCATTTTAAAGCATTGATAAGTTTCTTTAGTGAAACTGATATTTTTCACATATATTTAGATATATTTAAAAGACTTCTACTTTCTTTAAAATTAGAAACTAATTAGGCAGGTCTTCTTTAGAAAACAAATAGGGCTAGGTGCCATGGGATTTTGTATTGTATTTCAGTGTGATTTTTAGAAGAAAACATTTAGAAATAATGAGCTAAACAGTGTTCAAACCACAGATATATTTATAGCAAGAAATCATTGCCAAATCAGTGTGCATTCTGGAAAGATTTCAAGTGTAAAATGACTTTGCAAGTGAATAAATCTACACCTTTATTCATCAAGGCTTCAGTAAAAACTAATGGTTTGTTCATTTTAATTAACTCACTGAACTTGGAGTAAAAGCACAGGTCCACTTAGGGAAAACACAAAAACTCAATAATTTGAATGCAATACAATTCCCTTAAACTCCATTGATTGCGTGATTGTCCAGCTTATTCCTAATATTGCCCTTAAAAATCCCTTGCTATAGTTAACTGTAGCATGAGAGTACTGGATCGTACGCCCTTTTTCATTATTTCTATGTGTTATAATACAACACAGCCTGTGGGGAATTATTTTAACATTAAACTTCATTAGTTGCGAAGGCAGCAATCCATATCCAATTTTCTTTCCATGTCAAGCTTGTTCATGTATAAATCCAATTCTTTTGTTGGATACATTTGCAATTAATCCTAAGAACAAAGAAAATGCAAATCTTGTGCTGTCAACCCCACCATTTCCAGCTGATTCTTTTCCTGACTTCCATCCATTACAGTGAATAATGAGCAAAAATTCCCACATTAGGTCCGACCTAATTTTCTTCAGATAATAGACACGGAAAGAATGTTTGAAGCACCCAATGCCTCAAGATAGTAACATCCTAATTTTATGTCTCTTCTAAATGTTTTAACTAACATTCAAGCACCAAAGGAAATTAACCTTAAAATTAATTATCTCTACAAAAATGTCAAATTTTAAACTAATTACTTCCAATCATACACATATGTAAACTTGTTTTAACTAATTATATATCAGCGAATGATTCACAGATGCATAGACCAAGGACAATTTGATTGTTCTATTATAGGCAGCCTAGTATCTTTGATCAATGCAATTCTTATTGTATATCTTGAAATGGCTTAGAAGGTAGAAAGGGCTAAAATACACCTTCCTGATAGGGTGAGCTGCACAAGAATGGAGAAGTGTCAATCCAGCCTTAGGGTTACGGAGGCAACTAATTCTGGAGTTATTTCAGTGATTTTTTGTATTCTGCTCTATGTGATTGCAGAACCTCAAGCCCACCTAAAAGTGACACTATAATTAGGGTTGCGTGCTTCAAGACTCTAGCAAAGAAATTATTCCTCCAAAGGTACTGGTTCTGCAATTTCACAGGCATGAACCAACTGCAGCCATAAACTAGCCAAGCAGACACATTCTACCCATACTTAATGTTTTATAATGTAAAAATAAAAACTCCTACAGAATTCACAAAACCTTATAGCTGCACAAGATTAGGAGGGCTAGCATAGGTGGTGTACACAACTTGGTTCCACTGTCCTTGAGAGATATAGCATGTGGGTTGGTTGAATAACCTATAGCTTATTATATCACTCCACAACTCTGGCAACTATTAATTTTAGGTGCATTGACCCATTAACAGTCCTAGGAATATTTTCTGCCTATGGAATTTCCTATTGGATCTGCAGGGGAAAAGGATATAATGAGCAACAGTATCTTCCAAGCTAATATAATCGGAACCTGCTGTGTTTATTTGTTCATTAATCTATAGTCTCATCATTGCCATCTGGCACATAAACAGGGTTTCATAAAGTATTCCTGGATGTAACATGTATTTGTGTTGTTATACAGTACTGTTGTACTGCAGCAGTAGTTGTTGAAACTGCAGCAATCTTTTCATTATTGTGTCCCCTTTTACTCATCTCTAAAAATTTTACAGAAAAGCTCACAACAGCGATTATTGCCTGATGGCTTGTTAAATTCACAATACATAAAGCACACACAGCTTTTACTCCTTTTAGTAACATAAATTCATATTTTATATCTTAGGTATCATTAACATTTCAACCAACTAAAGTAAATCCGCTATCACTTTAAAGCTGGCACAGCAGTGTATATGGCATGGAATCTCAGGGCTGCTTATTCCCTGTAATCTCTTGGCAGTCACTTTAAGTGTCTGCATTGCATTTCTAAAGGTAGGTTTCCTGACAGTGGCAATAGTTGACCATGTCTATGCAATATGTGTCAGCACAGCCACTTTCAGTCTTCACCAGGTGGTGAGCGCGTTACGGTGACAACACAGCAGAACAAATGTAGAACAGAAACAGAGTGTAGTCATCCTAACAAGAAGGGCCTGAGCAAGGATCATAATAGCAGCATTATGGTACCACATGGTACCATGATATTCATTTTAATGAAAGCTGCAGTTTTAAAAATGTTAACCACTTAAGTCCTGGATGTCATTTTAAAATGGCGCTGGTAGAATGACTATTTGTCCTAGCTCTGTTTATAAAATGGCTCATGTGGGTCCTGTTTGGGGCTCAGGCTGGAAATACTGGCTGTCTGATCATTTTAGCTCCTATGTCCTTAGTGTCCTTGTCAAGTCGACTTAATCTTATCTTAATGTTACACAGACAGCTTATGCAATTCATTTTTTTCCCCATATGTGTTGCAATGTAATGTCAAAAGGGAAATCAAGCTCTCCTAAAGTAAAATGCATACATTTACTTTTTTCACTTTGCGTTTTACCCTTTTCACTATGTCACATAAAATTTGTAGTAATAATAAACAAAAATAAACAAAAGTGCTAATAAACAAAAATAAACAAAAGTGCTAATTGTAAAGGCTTAAAAGCATGGTATTGACATGTATCAATGCAAAAAGAATTTTTAAAAACTGACGTTTTTTCGGGAGCAGTGATTTTAAAAATGCTTAAAGTGAAACAATAAAAGTGTAATATTCCTTTAAATTTCGTACCTGGGGGGTGTCTATAGTATGCCTGTAAAGGGGCGCATGTTTTTCGTGTTTAGAACAGTGTGACAGCAAAATGACATTTCAAAGGAAAAAAGGTCATTCAAAACTACTTGCGGCTATAATGAATTGTCGGTCCGACAATACACATAAAAGTTCATTGATAAAAATGGAATGGATTTCCCCACAGGGGAACCCCGGACCAAAGTAAAAAAAAAAATGCATGGGGCCCCCCTAAATTCAATACCAGGCCCTTCAGGTCTGGTATGGATATTAAGGGGAACCCCTCGCCAAAAAAAAAAAAAAATGAAGTGGGGGTCCTCCTCAAAATCCATAGCAGCCTGGAGGAAGATGCAGGACGAGAAGAGTGGAGGAAGATGAAGATGGAGAAGAAGAAGATGAAGAAGAAGATGGAGGAAGAATAACACCGAAGGAACACCAGAAGAAAGAAGATGGAAGAAGAAGCCGAAAGAAGAAGACATTAATAAAAGACTCGTCAAAAACCGTCTCTTGTGTTTTTTAACCTTTTTGACACTTTTTTTGTGAAATGGTAGGGGTACATTTGTACCCCATTACCAATTCAAACAAGGTGGTGGGATCTGGGGGTCCACTTGTTAAAGGGGGCTTCCAGATTCCGATAAGCCCCCGCCGGCAGCCCCTCACACCCACCGAGCAAGGGTTGTGGGGATGAAGCCCTTCTCCCCATCAACATGGAGACAAGGTGCTTTGGGGGGCTACCTCAAAGCACCCTCCCAAAGTTAAGGGCCTGTGGCCTGGCGCTCTCTCGTACCCCCCACTTTTGCTGCGGCCTGCCAGGTTGCCTGCTCGGATAAGGGTCTGGTATGGATTTTTGGGGGACCCCACGTCCTTTCTTTTTTTAATTGTGGCACGGGTTTCCCTTTAAAATCCATACCAGACCTGGAGGGTCTGGTATGGATTTTGAGGGGGACCCCCACTCTATTTTTTTTAAACTTTGGCGCGGGGTTCCCTTATTCTCCATACCAGACCTGAAGGGCCTGGTATGGAATTTAGGGGGGCCCCCATGCATTTTTTTTTTACTTTGGTTCAGGGTTCCCCTGTGGGGAAATCCCATGCCGTTTTTATCAATGAAAACTCTATAAAAACTGTAGCGCATAAAGAATGTTAGTGTGATGTGCTCCCAAAAAAACACAAACCTATCGGCCAGGTGTGGTAAATGGAACAAACAATGCTAGAAGTCCATGTGCCAAAAAAGTAAATAAAGGCCAGAGTCTCTAAGTGTGCACATAAAGAAAGTCACTGGCAATGAAGGATGCTCCGAATGTGAAAAGGAGACAAATTCTACTGGGTTGAAGCGAAAGACTTGCTCAAAGATCTTAATAATTCAAGGAGTGTTGGATGCTGTTAAAAGATTGTGGGGCTCCAGAAATGCATCAGACATTTTGGCACTTGCTGTGGATTTTCATCTTTGGTTGCTGGTGTTGATATTTGGACATTTTAAAACTTCTTTTTCTTGGTTGTCACTGGGTTTTTCTACACGCTGGCTCATTCCTTTTGTTTGTGCGTATTATTTAGGTATTATGATAATAAAACTGGCTTTTTTTAAGCCAGTGTGTTTGTTATCTTTTTTTAAGCCACTGTGTTTGTTATCTACACCAGATTTCCATATCTGTTACAAAAGCTGCTAGTTATGAAATTGTGTGTCCATACAATTTTCAGATACTAGCTTTGAATTGATCAGCTTGATCGTACCTGAATCACCATGAGCGTTTAACAGTTAATTCAGCATTTTAAGAATATGTTTGAGTTCAGTGGAAAACCCTTTTATGTCTGTTGTAGGGATCCTGTGTTTGAGGTTAATTTGGCCTGGTCAAATTCTTTATAACCACAATATACTGCATGGCCTTTGAAATTAGGTCAGCTGACCTAGAAGGACCAATTATGGGGGTTTTAAAAGGGTGGGTTACCAGCTGCCATTTGTCAGTGTGTGTAGAGTATTTTAGGAAGAGAAGACAGTCTGTGTAGGGAAGTTGCTATACAGTGCTATACTGTGCTTGTAAACAAGCCCTAATAGACTTTGCTTTTCTGTATATAAAATGGAGACTCACACATTTTCTAAGCCTTTTATCACTGCTTAACAAATACAAATATTTCTGGCAATTGCTACACACTCTGGTAGATATATTTATATTTTATAAACATAATCTAGAGGTTTTCCAACTTGTCACAATTTTTTTTTCTCTTTCTTGGTTGGGTGTCAGCAAGCCTGCAAATATTGTTATGTTACATGTGATTTGATGTGAAAACTTTCTATATGTAACAAATTATTAGTAATGTGTTTTTATTTTTAGTACAAGCTTACTACCAATGGTGATTGAATATCAGTGTAACAACTACATAGTTGGTCCTGATAATGAGGGAAGCCCTGCAAAATATGTAGACCTTGTATACTGATATAGCTATGCTATGTTCTCTCTATTGTTTTTTTTTTTTAATTCAAATAATTTTATTGAAGATAACAAGTGTTTAAGTACAAAAGAAACAATTAAGGGGGGCATGAGCTTTATGTAAGGCTCCCAGTCAAGTAAGTAACAGAGGTAGCTGTTTGGCACCCCAACGGGGGACAATACCAAAGAGCTCAAGAGTACTGGTAGACTGCAGAGCGGGGAGGATAATGGGGTGAATGAAGGGAAACGCCTAGCTAGAAGCTCAATTAGGGTAGGGCTACAGTGGTAGAATGGGGAGGATAGAGACGAGAAAGAAGTGAGGGGGACGAGGGGCAAGTATATAGGAGGGGTAGAAAGGAGCAAGAGAAGGGAAGGGGGGGTTGGATAAGGGGTAAGGAAGAGAAGAAGAAAAGGGGAGGTGGGTGAAGGGATCCCCTTAGGGGAGGGCAAAAGAGTAGTGTCAGACTCAAGGGCAGGGTAAAGAAAGTTAGCTAAAGATATCATGGGCGTAGTAAGGTTTCATCAAAGCCAGGAGGCAAGAAAGGGTTTACCCAAGGGTTCCAGAGCTGCACAAATTTAGGAACTTTGTCCAGAAGGATATCTTCTAATTTGGCATGAATTATTGCTTGGGTAATTCTGTGTTTTACCTCAATTACACTTAGGATGGTGGATTTCCATGCTTTGGCTATGGTCTGTTTGGCAGCAGTAGTGATTTGGAGTAGAAGTTTAAACTGACGATGCATCATGGACATGGGTTTGTTGTTCAGGAGGGCTACTGTTGGGTCTGGTAGCAAAGAAGTGTTAAAAAGTTTCGACAGAATTTTGAAAATCAAAAAGGTTTGGACCGTGGGGCAGTCCCACCAAATATGGAGGTGTGTGCTCGTGTCGCTGCAACCACAAAAGCAATGTGGTGGGTATTGTGGAAGGAATTTATTAATCCTGGCGGGGACCAGGTACCACCGGGTAAGCACTCTATAGCCTTCCAGATAAGTGGCCAATCTGCATGGTCAAATCTTTCCCATTTGCTAACGGGGGTTTCTCTGTATCCGGGGTTAGAAGATGAGTGTAAAGTTCAGAAATTAGCCCGTGTCTATGGGCGTCCAAGTTTCAAACCTGCTCAAAGGGTGAAAAACCTGAGTCTGATGAGTCATAGGGGGTACACGGGGCTAGGAAATGCTTAATTTGCAGGTACCGAAAGGGTTCATATGTGGGAAGGCCATGAGTCTCACAAAGTGTCGGGAAAGATTTGTAGGTGGCGGATGCAAAGAATTGATGAGATCTGAGCAGACCTGCTCTTGACCAAGCGGAGAACGATGTCAGGGAGGACCAAGATGGGAAGAAGGACGGATTGTGAAGAAAAGAGAGTAAGGGGTTATGAGGAGGCTGGAGTCTAAAGAATTTTTTTTTGGTCTGTCCCAGATGGTGAAGCTGTGCCACGTAATCGGGTTGGTAATAGGTCGGCGTTGGGTTGGGGATACCACGTAATGGGTAGAAATGGGGTCACAGTCCACAGATTTGATGGCTACCCACAGGAGGGTTTCAGAAGTGACATGGTATTTTGGAAGTTAAGACAACTGTGCTGCATAATAATATTTCAGAAAGTTTGGTACACCGAGGCCCCCTCTAATTCTAGACACTCGGCGTTGTAGGATGCGCAGGTAGTAGGGGGGGCACTGGGATTGGAAGTACCCGAAATAGGTAAAAGATTTTGGGGAGAATGGACATCTTGGTAAAGGTAATTCTACTCATCCAGGTAGTGTGGCCCTTTTGGACATTAGAGATGTAAGATGTGAAAGCATTGGACGTACGTTTGCAGCATAATGATCAAAGGGATTGGCAATGAATTTGATGCTTAGGAAGGGGATGTGTCTGTCTTCCCAGGAAAAAGGGAGGATCTCACTGAGCTGGTTTATTGGTGGGTTTGGCAGAGAGATACTTAGGGCTGTTGATTTCTGTGGGTTAATTATAAGGCCTGTAATGTCTCCAAAACTGGAAAGTGTATCTAGTAAGTTAGGGGCAAAGATTAGAGGGGAGGTCATAAAGACAAGGATGTAATCTGCAAAGAGGCATAGTTTATGGTGATAACCCCCCAGTTCCAGGCCATGAATGTTGGGATTTGAGCGAATTAGGTGGGCTAGGGGCTCGATCGCCAAGGCAAAAAAAAGAGAGGAGAGCAAGCACCCCTGACAGGTACTACGTTTCTATTGGAAAGGGAGCAAAAGCCAGTATTTCGTGTACAATGCCAAAGTCCAATGCAGAAAATGAATACCAAACCCCCCATCGGCATAAGATAAAGTGTAGGTAAGACCAAGAAAACGTATCGAATGCCTTCCGTATGTCTAATGAAATAAAGCACGAGGGGATTCGACGTGTGCGAGCAGCATAGGACAGAAGGGTTGCACGGCGGACATTGTCATGAGCCTGGAGGGATGGAATAAATTCAACCTGGTCCTTATGGATTAAGGAGCCGATGTAGGGGTTGAGATGGGTGGATAGGACTTTCTCAAAGAGTTTGACATCTAGGTTAAGAATCCATATAGGTCTAAAATTAGACCAGGCTGTGTCATCCGAGTGGGGCTTAGGAATCACCGATATAGCCACTGTTAACGATTCAGAACGGAGGGAGCGGTCATCCCCCCTTCAACAAGAAGGGGGGTGAGGAGGTTGACAAATCTCTTGTAGTATGTTGCAGAAAGGCCATCAGGGCCCGGGCGTTTACGAGGTTTCAGAGTTTTGATTGCTAAGCGTATTTCATCCACTGTGATAGGTTGTTCGAGATTTTCTCGGCGAGAGGAAGAGAGAGTGGATAGGAGGTCATTCGCCTGCACTAGATGAAATGTTTTGGCATCCTGATAAAGGTCTGCAAGGCGCCTACAGAATTCTTTTATGATTTTAATAGGGTTGCTGGAATAAGTGAATAATTTGTGAATAGTTTCAGTCTGATGGGTTTGGGGGTATGCTCAGCTCTTTGGAGCGCGAGGGCTAAGAATGTATCAGGTTTGTTCGACTTCATGTATAACATGTGTCTCGATCTACGGAGAGTTTTTTCTGCTGCCTCTGTCAGAAAGAGGTCTAGTTCTAGGCGTGCTTTTTCAAGGTTATGTTTAGACTCAGGAGAGGGTTGGGCTTGGAAGAAGCTTGAGAGAAAGCTACCTCTAAGCTCTTGTGTTGTAGGCGTTTCTGTTTGCGTAGGTGGGATGTTTGATTGATACAAACTCCTCTAATGAATGGTTTGTGGGCTTCCCAGAGGGTAAGGGGGAAGTGTCTGGAGAAGTATTATTCCTTATGTCTTCCTTAAGAACTGTTTTGATTTCCCGGCGATGGGTTGAATTTGCCAAGAGGCTATCGTTGATGTACCAAGAGGTGTGGGTAGGTCCAGGGATGAGAGATGATAGCAAAGCAAGTACTGCGCTATGATCTGTCCAGGAGAAAGGGACGATGGAGGAGGGGGGAGAGCCGATGGTTAGAAAGCTATGGTCAATGCGAGAGACTATCTTATGGGGGTGTGAGTAATGAGTAAATTGGCATCTGGCTAGGTTTTGTCCTCTCCAGGTGCCTAATGCCCCGTACACACGGTCGGATTTTCCGATGGAAAATGTCCGATCGGAGCGTGTTGTCGGAAATTCCGACCGTGTGTGGGCTCCATCGGACATTTTCCATCAGATTTTCCGACACACAAAGTTGGACAGCAGGAGATAAAATTTTTCGACAACAAAATCCGTTGTCGGAAATTCCGATCGTGTGTACACAAATCCGACGGACAAAGTGCCACGCATGCTCAGAATAAATAAAGAGATGAAAGCTATTGGCCACTGCCCCGTTTATAGTCCCGACGTACGTGTTTTACGTCACCGCGTTTAGAACGATCGGATTTTCCGACAACTTTGTGCGACCGTGTGTAGACAAAACAAGTTTGAGCCAACATCCGTTGGAAAAAATCCTAGGATTTTGTTGTCGGAATGTCCGAACAAAGTCCGACCGTGTGTACGCCCTATAAGAGCGAGAATTGGTTTAAGAGTTGTTGGAAGGAGAGGCGAGTAGGATTTGGGGAGGAAGGAACCGGTGATTTTGACGAGGAATGGGTAAATCACTTGGTTGGAGTCACCACAGATTATGAGGGTACCCTGTTTGTGGGAGTCGATAACAGTTAGCAAGTGGGAAAGAAATGAAAGTGGGCATTTATTAGGGGGATAGTAAGAAACGATTGTGACTTTGCTGTCTAAAGATGCCCGTTTAGGATAAGGTAGCGGCCTTCTGGGTCTCGGATCTCTGCCAGGAGTGTGATCGGGGTAGTGCGTTGAAATGCAGTGAGCACACCCCTTTTTTGGAGTTGGCTAAGGCTGGAAAAGCTTGAGGATATTGGCGACCAAAAAATTTAGGTGTGGATTGTGTTGCAAAATGGGTCTCCTGAAGGCAAACCACACGTGCAGAGGTTGACGCAAATGAGCAAAACGACCTGGTACGCTTTCTGGGAGACTTGAGGCCCTGAACATTAAGAGAGAGAATATTCAGTGGTGCCATAGCTGAAACTAAGAGGACTTTTTAGGGGACAATTTAGAGAGGATAAAGAGCTTGAGTTCTGTCAGCACACCCCTAGGGGTAGGGATAAGGGGAGAAAGAAGGGTGAAGGAGACAGGTGAAAAGGGGGAAAAATGCAGTGAGAAAATAAATATATAGATAAATAAATAAAAAAACAATAAAAGGGACAGGGAGGTGGGAAGGGGGTAGAGAGAGAATTGGATAAGCTCAGAGACTGGGGGAGGGGGTGTAAATCTGGTGAACAATAGGGGAGATGAAGATGTCCACTGTTGGGTAAACATGGGTAAGACCAAGGACAGGAGAGGGTCCGTAAGATACCTTGTATGGGTATATCTGGACCTGGTGGGGGGGAGCAGTGAACAGTCTCCGAGACTCTTACAACCTATGTGGTGTGATAAAACAACATATAAGATAAAGAAACCCGGTAAACATAATGACAAGGGGGCCACTGGAATATTAGCAGCAAACGAGTGTGCAACAGGTAATAGGGATGTCTATGAGAACACCTGGTGACTATTGGCAAAATAGCAAATAGACTTCAAGGCTCAGTGTCAACGATATTGCGAGAGCTGGGGGGGTAGGTAGCCTGTGGCCCAGCCAAGTCAATAAGTAAGCTGAGTGTAACAGTTAACAGTAACTAAGATAAATGCAGATAGAAGAGGATATGAGCAAATTAGAAGGCCTATGTAGGGCATTATGCCAACTAGGATGATGATGGGGATCAAGCCCTATGGGACATGTGGAAAAACTAGCTAAAATGGGGGGACAATGACAAGTAGTAAAACAAAAATGAGCTTTAGAGCAAACAATATTGCGAGAACTGGGGAGGCAAATAGCCTATAGTCTAGACCCGCCAATAAGTATATTTGGAGGTAAGTGCGACCTCTAACAATATTCAAGGAACTTGTGAGTACGCCAGAAGTAGTCTAAGAGGCCTAAGGCCCCATAATAGGGCATTATGCCGATTAGAGTGGCGATGGGCCTCGACTCTTATGAAATACTTGTGAGGCACAGAGGGAGGAGGGGAGGGGGGAGAAAGGTAGCATAGGGAAAAAAGGGAAAAATGCACATATTTCAAATTAAGGCTATGTGAGTATATGCGGGAAGAAGCTGTGATTAGACCTGAAAAGGCAAAACATAGTTACTGTGGTGTAGAAGTCCCAGAAGGGTTCACGAGAGAGTGGTTTAGGAGGGATGAAGAGACTCATACTCTTGAGGGATGCAATCAGTCCATAGAGTCTTCATGGGCAGGAACTGGCGAGATGAAGCGTCCACGTTTATGGATGCTGGAAGAAGCCATCGGACCTGGGGAGGCCTGGAGTTTTTTCAGGGAGTGAGATACGGGAGCCCAGAGCAATGGCGTCGGGAGGCGCTAGGTGAAGCTCATGGAGTGTAGATAGAAGGTCGTCAGCCGTCTTGCATAGGTATGATGTTCCCTTGTAGGAAAACTGAATGGAGAAGGGAAAGCCCCAGTGGTAGGTTATACCGTGTTGTTGAAGGATTTGTATGTGAGGCTTTCCGTTTCACCAAGATCGCTTGAGAGAGGTCATGAAAGATCTTGTGTTGATGGCCTTGGAACACCATTGATTCTTTGTGGCGTGACGCCATCAGTAGCTGTTCTTTAGCGTGAAAATAATTTATCTTCATGACTATGTCACGTGGCGGGATGTCTTCTGGGCGTGGGGCTAGGGTTCGATGGATCCGATCCATTTCAAGTCGATCAATGGATACTGATGGCGCAAGTTCTTGGAAAGTGCAGTAATTGTGGACTACAGGTCTAGAACTGTCTCTGGGATGCCCCGTACGGACTGAAGGATGAGGTTTTCTTCATCTAAGGCTTCCAATTCCTCAGTATGATTGTGGGTGAGGATTTCAACCTTGTCAGCCCTCTGTTCCAGCTCTGAGGCGCGATGGCCCAGGTCTCTGATTTCACGTGTCAGTTTGTCAGTGATGGTGTCAGAGGTATATTTCAGGGCTTTAGTAAACATCCGTTCAAATTGTTGCAGGAGGTCTGGCTGTGAGCTATCAAGTTGTAGGGCTAAAGGATTCAACATGAAGTAAGTAGCTGACTCACCCTCATTGGCAGCCCCCGGCCGCTACTTTTTGTATATACAAACACGCCATTATCAGCTTCATCTTGTAAGTGCAATCTTTTCATGATTTTAATAAATCATTTATAGATACTGCACTATGGGCACAATTCTTTTCTTATGTTTCTGAGTGTTAAGGATCCAGCAGACCGGGACATCCATATAGGTTTTTGGGAGACAGAATTCCCTGAGCTTGGTGAGACCGCCATTGCGGTCATCCCTGTGGGTAAGGAGACTACATATTCACCCTGGGTGTCTAGCCAGTTTGGCGGAAGGGCCCTCATCTCCTTTTTTTCTTCACGGCATCATGTTTATTATGTGTTTCTACACCTGTATGGATACCTTCTGTTCACTGTCACATTAATTTGGGATTTTATTTGTGAATTTCTTCCTTTGCTCCGAGATTTTCATGTTTTCATTTTCTCATATGAGTGATATTCTGTTTAATTTTTTGTGATCACTTTTTTTGGTGTTTAATCATTTTAAGTTTACGATATCATAATTTTTATATTTGTGGTTTATATGATTTATTTTTGTACATGATCTGATTCACTGGATTGCTTCTGTCAGTTTCCATGTTTTGAGTTATAGGGACTCTGCCTTATGCCGCGTACACACGAGTGGACTTTATGGCAGACTTTGCCCGGCGGACTTTTCGACGGACTTTCCGACGGACTTTCTGAATGAACGGACTTGCCTACACACAATCAACCAAAGTCCATCGAATTCGTACGTGATGACGTACGACCGGACTAAAATAAGGAAGTTCATAGCCAGTAGCCAATAGCTGCCCTAGCGTGGCTTTTTGTCCGTCGAACTAGCATACAGACGAGCGGACTTTTCGACCGGACTCGAGTCCATCGATAGATTTGAAACATGTTACAAATCTAAGTCCGTCCAACTTTTGAGAAAACAAAGTCCGCTGGAGCCCACACACGATTGAATTGTCTGCCGAAATCCCGTCCGCCGGGCAAAGTCTGCCGTAAAGTCCGCTCGTGTGTACGCGGCATCAGTTTTCCACTTAAATAATACTTGATTAATTTTCATTCATCTGATTTATTTGTCATGGTTATGCAATAGAGTTTTGTCTATCAGCTTACTTGTCTCCATGTGTTCATCTCTAAAGACCAGCTGACTCTTACCTGACTGCTTTTATTAACTTTCCTCTAGCATGGCTCCACCCCAGCTCCTATCAGAGAACTCTATATTAACCTCTGCACTGCAGGCCAGCCCTGCTGATCAACCTTTGTGTGTTTGGCTTCCTGTTCCTGCCTGCCGTGTGCTCTATGTTTGTTTCTGTTACCGACCTTGGTGTGTTCTCTACTATTTCTGTCTGCTCGTGACCCTGACCTTTGGCGTGTCCCCGACTATCCCTGTTTGCCTGTGACCCTGAACCTTGGCGTGAACTCTGTTGTCCTTGTCTGCTTGTGGCCCTGACCTTGGCTTATTCCTTTGCTATCCCTATCCTCCTGTTGCCTACTGTGGGTGTGAGCTGGGGGACCCTGGGGGTCGCGACCTGGAGCCAGTTGCAGCCTAGTCCATCCTCACCACTAGAGGCTCTGGTGAACACCTGCTGGCTCTTAGACTCCGCGCCCCAGGGAATCCTACGCTCTAACCCCGGTGGGATCCGTGTTGGTGTTCCAGCAGCCCTGCCTTCCTTACCACCTGGACTCCCATTCGCAGCAGTCAGCCATAGGGTCCACTGCCTTGCGGTGCACTCCTGATCCCAACGGTGTGCATCTGTCACCTAGCCTCAAGGTGACCTGACATTATTTTTGCTATACTTTTCCACATGATTTGATACTAAATATTTTGAAATAATATTTGATTCAGTTTTTTTTTTCATTTACACAATTAGCGCTGCACCCACCCCATGTTTATCAATATATCTATACCAGATCAAACTTTGGATAAATACATCAATGAGTCATCATCTCTGGACAGCTGAAGACGATGCCAGTTACAGATTTCACCTTCCTTCCCTTCATATGTACTGTTGGTATAAAAGCTGTGTAATGATGTTGTTTTGTCCAATAATTCCCCAATGTTCAAATGGGCATCAACATCATCATCCTAATGTAGTTATGTAAATGATATCTCCATTTCTTCTTAAACTCACTAGAAACTCCCTAAAGTTTATATTATGAGTCCCCGAGGGGAGATGTTTTTTCCCAATTATTTCTTAAAATACAACATGTTCCACTGGACATATACATTGTCTCATAAAGGTCCTTCATTTTATATAACATCCTCAACATTTCTCTTTCTTGTACATTATCCATTTGTTTCACTTTCCTTACTTTTTTAAAAATAATCTCTATTTATAGAAAGTTTTCCATAGAGTTCAAGCAACATACTCAATACATAAAATGTCAAAGTTACATACTTCCAGCTATCCAACAGGGATAAACAAGAGTGGCTCTATTAACTGCATAAATATCCAGGAATGAGAGATAGTAAAACTATGTTCAATATCCCTCCCTTAGCGCACACCGTAGGCGTGCGCACAGGGTGTGCCGGGTGTGCCCAGGCACACCCTAATCACTCTGTGCAGCACAGATTCCCCCTATTGCCCCCCCATTTCCCCAACAGCACCTCCGGCTTTCCTCTCCTCCTCTCCCACTGGCTGCTGCTGCGGGCACACACAGGGGGATGTTTTAGGATGAGTGGGGAAAGGGACCAGTAAATATGTAATTTACTGACCCCTTCCTTTTCTAAATAATCATAGTGAGTGATCAGTAGCATGTGTTTGAGCTTTGGGGTGCAAACCCTAATACAATAGGCTGCGCACACCTATGGCGCACACAGAAAGAATATTGGTTAAAACAATAATCAGCAGCTGCTATACTAAAACAAGGTACATCAAATATATGTCAAAGAAAAATCTCTAAAACATTAGCAGCGCTAGTGCAAAAATAGCAAATATTAAAAATATCAATAGATTTGCTTAAGAGTCTGCTTAGACAAAGTATCAAATGGTGATCCACTCAGTGAAAATCCATTAAGAAAAGGAAGGTGAGTATAAACTAGACAATCGTGGAGGAAAATATTAGCAATGATCCCAGGTCTCCTTCACCACACCACTTGTGCCACAGCCCTGTAGGTAATCCACTTACCAGACCATGCTGATTTGCACGCTTATCAATCAAACGGATAATCACTGTTCACTGGACACTTCTCATCTGTATTTTGCTCATCACAAGCAATAGATAAAAGAATTCCACATAGCGTAATCCAGTACAACAATTATTTATTAATTTAAAATTATCTCACAAAAAAACACTCACAATGTTTGCATAACATGAGGGCATGTAACATCAATACTGTGTTAGTCGTGAATTCCCATCTAACCTCTCACCGCTCCCGCTGTGTTCCCGGGAAGGATAGACGAGGATAAGCCGACTCTGTAGACTCTTAACTCTGTAGACTATTAACTACATAGCTACACATTTTTGCCATGTATGAATATGTCAAAATATTAGACATGGTAATGCCTATAACCAGTGGTAAAGGTAACATACAGAATGTGGGCATTCATCCAGTGAGCAACTCCCATATTAACTCTTAGCAAAGCAAAGAGTAGAAATACTCCCTAGCCAGTACATAGGGGTGAACAAGCAGGATGCAATCCAAGATATCACAGAAAGATCATGTGAGCAAAACGGGGTGTGTTTAGAAGGAAATGAAAGAAAACACACCCAGGTCAACCACTCCTCTGCATCCATGATCTCATTTACCCTTTTTCCTCTCTACTAGGGACCTGAGCCTGTTTCCAGTAAACTGGCACCAATCTCTGGGTTGCATTGGGTAGGTGGAGCAACACAAATTGTAGTGGCTAATCGACATGTTAGGAATGTGTAGGGGGATATGGAGTGGTGAGAAGAGTATAGCAATATCTAGTATACGTTAAATTTGGTTCCTAATTTCCACCCAAAAAGCTTGAATCCTAGAGCATTCCCACCAAATATGGATGAACATGCCGCACTGACCACATTTCTTCCACCAAAGGGATGAGAGATATATTGGTGCCATTTAGTGAGAACATGGTACCACCTAGTCAATATCTTCTAATTGTTTACAAAGAAGTGTAGCGCATATCAGGGCTCAATAAAACATCTTAAATGTAATAAAAAGTCCATAAAAATCCAAAGTGAAAACAAAATAGAAGGTGGACTAACAGTCCCAGCAAGTCCACGTGAGAAAATTCAATGCAAGGGTGACTTTCCATCCACCTCCAGCGCACTCGCTTCGCTCACCTCTACATGTGGACCACTGAACAAACAGATGGTCAGCAAGGCATGTCCCTTATGGGTATAACCTCCAGGCAACATCCAGATCCACCGACCAGTATCCCCGGGAGTATAATGGTGAGAAAGAAACAAATCTACATGCACACTGATAATTCCCTTTAAAAGGCTTTATCAGCAATAAAATGACTGCTCACACGGGCTTCATTTAAACAGCGCATGTAGGAGCAGACACAAACAAGCATGGAAATCCAGGATGACAGCGGGTGACGTCAGGACATGGCCCCTCCCCCATACGTGTTTCATTCACACGGACTTCCTCAGTGGGGCGGAGCCAACTAGCGTCACCCGTCCACTTATATACACACAGAATCGTCAAGGAGACATGACGTAAACAAAGGCGGCGGCCACTCCCTCTACAGGAAGAGAACAGACCTATCAAGCGGCATAACTACAGACAGGAAAAGGCAATCTTTACATTGCCAGATAGACTGGAGGCAGTGAACCACTGACCCCTAATGGACATTATTAAAAAGCCATGGCACATATCAGTCTAGTTCATATAATAAGGAAATAAAGACCAAAAGACACGAAAAAAACACCCACTGTCATCCTGCACATCCACAAACTAAAAATTACAAATAAAAAACAGTCAATTACAAATATCATAACAAATATATATCATAAAAAATTATTTATAAAAGAAATTTAATTAGAACTCTTATTTAAAAGGGGTCATAAAAGCTGCTACCTATCGGAAATGAAACAATTCAAGTCGAAGTCAACATTTACCCCATCTGGCTTCAAAACCTTAGCCTCAAAGATCCAGAATGATTCTCTCTGGCTTATTCGACGTATATAATTACCCTCCCCTCCAGTGTCTATCAACCTTTTCTAGACCCCAAAACCTAAGACCCCTGGGGTCCCTGTCATGACAGACGCTAAAATGTTTGGAGACACTGTGGGACTTTACTCCCTTTTTAATGCTGTTAACATGCTCCCCAATGCGTACACTCAGGGGTCTGGAGGTTCTACCAATATACTGGAGTCCACAATTGCACTCCAGCACATATACAACCCCCTGGGTGTTACATGTAAACAGGTTCTTAATCTTTTACTTCCGATTCGTAGAAAAGGTAATGAACTCTTTAAGTTTTTTAATATTACATTTGCATTGTCTGCATGCTATGCATCTGCCACAAGCATAGCAACCTGTTAAAGAGGAGTTCCACCCAGGGGGGCCGTCAAAAAAAAAAAAAAAATTAAAAGTCAGCAGCTACAAATACTGCAGCTGCTGACTTTTAATTGGACACTTACCTGTCCCTGGGTCCAGTGATGTGGGGGATCGAAGCCCCGCTCGCCCCCCCTCTGCTCGTCGGCGCCGGCATTTCAACTGTGGGCGCCGGGCTGTGGCTTCACAGCCTGGCACCCACTGCGCATGCACGAGTGGCACCGCGTGCCGTGATTGGCTGCTCAATCACCTGGGACCTGTAATGGGTCCTTTTTTGTTTTTATTTTTAGAATTTTTGAGGTATTTTTGTTTTTTTGGGTGGAACCCCACTTTAACAAATTAAAAATTCTGTTTTCTCTAAAAATAGGTGGGTCAGTCACTCCGGGGGCAAAAAAATCTCTAAGGATCGGGGCTTGTCTATAAATAAATTGGGGGTGATTGGGTAGGGCTTCACCCAGTATCCTATCCTTCCTAAGGACATCCCAATGTTTCAAAATAATTCTCTCAAATTGTCTATATTGCACATTATAGTCAAGAACCATTTTAAAATCCTGTTTGTATTCACGCTTTCCTCCATTGGAATCAGCGACCAGTGTATTCCTCTCCAAATCACCTATTTTTTCTCTTTCGGAATTGACCTGCTTTGGTAGATAACCCTTTTGGAGGAATCTATTGGCCAGAACCAAAGATTGATCCTGATAATCAGAATCAAGGGCACAATTGCGTCTTAGGCAGATAAAATGCCCCCTGTGTATGTTGCATAGCCAAGTACTGTGGTGACAGCTATCTAGTGGAATATATCCATTCCTATCTGTGGGTTTAAAGTAATTACGTGTTCTAAAATGATCCTCATCCTTAAAGATTTCCAAATCAAGGAACATCATACGTACAGTATCAGTGTTCCAGGAGGGGGAGATATTCTTGGTATTATCTTTCAACCCTGATAGGAAAGTTTCAAAACTGAGCATATCACCATCCCACACTATGATCAAATCATCAATGCAGCGTTTGTAGCATACTAACTGGTCTTGGCGATTAAGAAAAATATACTCCTCCTCCCAGAGGGCCATAAATAAATTTGCCACACTGGGGGCAAAGTTTGCCCCCATGGCTACGCCCATAATCTGTAGAAAAAACTGTCTGACGTACCAGAAGTAATTTTTTGTAAGGCAAAATTCTAAATGCTGTAAGAGAAATTTCTTATGTGAACCACCAATAGCTGATTTGTTCAAAGCCCATCTAACTGATGCTATAGTTTCCCAGTGACCAATAATAGTATATAAAGAGTTCACATCAGCCGTAACTAATATACTACCATTGGTACAACGAAGAGATTCTACAATCTTTATAATGTGCTTGGTATCACGAAGGAAAGCAGGAGTAGTGCACACTAGGGGTTTAAGTAAAAAAATCTATATACTGACCCAGGCGAGAGGACACCTTATCTTAATATCTTCTAATTATTTTCTTATATCTTAGATGCAGTTACATTCAGTTAGATTCAGTTCAGTGAGGCGTGTGATTCAGAATGCTCAACTGGGGATAATTCACATTGCAATTCTTGTTCTCACTCTCTAACAGATACTTATTTTGTGGGAGAAGAATAAGTCGTCAATAGTTTATATAGCCCAGAAATAATGTGCCGACTGGGGTGCAAGCAGCATAGAGTTTCTTAAAATGTGTCATGGAAGACTCGGAGTAAATTGTGAGCACCCTTCCTTTTTATCTTTAAGCAACATACCCTCCTAAAATTTAGAAATCCATAATAAAATATCACAATATATAGAAAATACGATTTCTAGATATCAGGGGTGCAGATGGTAACCTCCACCCCTTGAGCATCCATCAGCGGTGTAGGCACAGCAGCTAGGCTAAAAAGCCACAGCTATTTGGTTTAGGCACCATCATCTGTTTAGAAGTCCCCTTTCTAAATGATTCCGGTCCGTAGGATTTGCTCATGTTCTAATCTTCTTTCTTTGTCTTTTACCTTCTTTTTCTCACTTTCAGAGGTACTCAGTTTAGAAATCCAAGTCTAATAGATTAAAGAAAGCACCAAATGAAAAATCCTTCAATCTTTATTGTTCAACCAGCAGGACAAAGGACAGTCAGCAGGTTTTGGGGGCCACACAACCCTCCTTTTTTTGAAATTTGCCATTAGCATCACCAGCTCCCCTGCTACTTTTACTTTGAGAACCCCAATGACTGTTGTCTATTACATCCTCTGACTGCAGATCAGTCAGTTAGCATTGTTGAGTCCATTCACCATTCTGCCATTTTACTAAGTCCTGATGAATGGGGATTGTGTGGCCCCAAAACATGTTGGTGGTCCTGTGCCCTGCTTGTTGTAGCCAGTTGAACAATAAAGACTTTGGACTTCTACAGATTTTTCATCTGGTGCTCTCTTTGACCTTTCACGTTTGGATTTCTCAACTTTTGTGATTATCCTGTACTGGGGAATCCCCATCTTTGTGATGAGGTGCCAAGTACAGGCCAATTGGGCTTAAGTAATGACTTTGTCCACATTTTGATAACCTGTGAAAATCTGCATCCAGTGCACCTCCATCACTATCTGTAGGTACTCAGCTGAGACAGCCTGCTTCCTTTGTCTGTAATTTGAACTTGGCCCTCTACAGTGGCAGTGTGCAGGCAGTTTAGGGTACAGAGCAGCATTGCAGCTGCACTTGGTAGGGGGGAAGCACAATGGCCCTTGGCTTGGGGGGAAGAGGCAGCAGCCAGGTGACGGCAGGGTATGCTGGAGACAGGCGCTGTCACTCCTCTCCCATGAGCATGGTCACCCTGCAACTTTCACTTGTTTCTTGCTGTGTGCTGTGACTGACATTAAAGCTTATGTTGTTGGATAGGAAAGTGTTTTCTATGTAGTCTATGCACATTCATATTGCTCTTTACCTAATGCATTATTTGATTGGGATACCAATCATTCCAGTATGCATGGTTCTAATAGATTACAGTGACCACTGCACTCTTTATGCTATATTGTACAACACTTGCTGTTAGCTAAGTCATTGACTACATAGTTCTTGTAATCGTGTAATGTAATGAAAGAGTTTATTTATATATTGTTTTGTTTTTTTACAAAAAAATAGTGCTGAGGTTTGTACTTGCCTTTTAGACTTGCTTGGGGCACAGTAATTTAAAGCGGAACTTTACCCAAAAGGCAAAGGTCTGCTTTTCCTCCTCCCCCCTCCCATATTTGGATTGTCTCTTTTTAGGGGGGGGGGGAGTGGGTACCTGATTTTGTGAGGTACCCACTTCACTCCCCCCTTCTTCCCTAGCATTATCTTGGGACACATCACAGGTCCCAGGAGACTGCAGGACCATTCACAGGGTGTAGCATGACTCACGTATGTGCAGTGAGCAGCCAGGTTTGAAGCCGCAAGGGGTCTATATGCACATAGACACTAGTACTGTAGTCATTGGCAACTGCAATATAGACTTCTCTGGTTAGCATGGCTGCACATTAGATCTTTGTATTGCATTTTCTGTTGTAGTGTCTTGTCCCTTGGTGTGAACCATATGTATGCTATGCCTTACATGTACTCCTTTAGTATATGTCCTTAACCACTTCAGCCTCGGAAGATTTTACCCCCTTCCTGACCAGAGCACTTTTTGCAATTCGGCACTGCGTTGCTTTAACTGACAATAGTGCGGTTGTGCGACGCTGTACCCAAACTAAATTGATGTCCTTTTTTCCCCACAAATAGAGCTTTCTTTTGGTGGTATTTGATTGCCTCTGCGGTTTATATTTTTTGCACTATAAACAAAAAAACAGCGACAATTTTGAAAAAAAAAAACGCAGTATTTTTTACATTTTGCTATAATAAATATCCCCCAAAAATATATTAAAAAAATTTTTTTTTCCCTCAGTTTAGGTAACTTCAGACCAGGCAAGGATTTGTAACAACAAGGTTTCTTTTACGGAAGGCTGTATAAATATAACAGAGTGGTATAGATAACTTATTCGCAAACATCCTTTCATCTCATAAAGTGCTATTTCTGTGCCTTCTGGTGCCCCTGCCCATTGAGATAGTAATACCTTATAAATTATAGAAAATGTCCTTTAAGTCCTTGGTCAAGTCCATAAGTCCATGTCCTGGAGCCCTGACTGAGTTCCCACCAAGGGGTAATCTAGCAGCAAAGTAGCAATCACATGTTCAACACAGTTCCTGCTCTCTTCCCATATATTGAGTGACCTGGGACTGACCCCCAACTAGAAGTAGTTTTCCCTTTTAACTATTTGCCCCAGAAGGGGGCAGTACCACCTGAAAGCCTGGGAAAACCTGACCATCAGCATTAACCCTTGATGGAGGCACTAGTTCAGGGGGCAGCATAACTGAACAGTGCAACAGTTAGTACAGCCAAAACATTTACAGAAAACAAAGAATATACTATATGACAATACCTTAATTAGGACCTGCTTACATCTGTTTGAACTTGTAATTTAATTTCACTTCACAGGTGCATAAATATACTATGGCACATAGTGGTTATAAACTATAGTACATACTGTACATAGTATGTACCAGTTATGTTTGGATGCGTAAAACCAAGTGCAGGATATTGGGATGTGGAGATTTATGTGCAAAGAGTAAACATAGCATTTTATTGTAAGTAACCACACACCCAAATTAGATCAAACACTAACAGTTATTTTCACCTTAATATTTAACCTGTGCTTCTTCCTAACGTAACAACTTACCAATTTAACTCTTACAGCATACTAAAGTAAGCTCTTCCCTTCCCATCTGTTGCCATTATTAAAGGGAGTTGGGCTGAGTGCTTCTCCACCATTCAGGAGAAGCCTTGTGCTCTTGAATAAAATGAATACACCGTTTTCTCTGATTGGTTGAAGCGTAAATAAGTACGAGCACTGGGCATTGGTTTACATTGCTGCCATTTCATTTTAGATTTTTGGGTGTGCTTAAGACCCAATTAAAGAAACTATGTTAGGACTTTTAAAATCTAAAACTAGCAGCTCTCTGCAAAGCTGCTTCAGCCACCAAACTCTACTGAAGAGGGAAACTTTCTGAAAGATCTTCTATGTTTAGCACCTCTGGGCATGTTGGATGCCAGCATTCCCCACAGCATTCTGTGATCCATCAACCCCCCCCCCCCCCACTACAGAATACAGTAGCGATATAGGAGCCACTGGAGGAAAGTACAGAAAACAGCAAGAGACCAGGCACCTGACATACCTGGAAGTGTGGCAGAATCTGGCAGCTCATGCAGAGGGACATGTAAATATTACCTGTTGGTATAACAGGGAGCCGCTAAATTCAATGTTTGAAAATCCTGACAAGGTTTAACAGCAGACATAAGTGGTAGTAGTATATCCATGCTTTTTTCATCACTTTTCCCCTTCATTGGGTTTCAATCACTGTGCAAGGTCTCAGGTGACAGCATGTATTTGTTAAATTGTTAACAAAAAGAGAATACTTTTATGTTTAATGCAGATGCAAGCAGAATAAAGAAATAATTGCCACCCAAGAGTACTTTTTTATTTGCCATTACATGGACACCAAGGAGCTTTCTACAGCTTGTTTAGTTTAAATATGTTCCTTTAGCCAAGTGTCCAGGAATACGCAGAAGTTGTACAGGGACTCTCTTTCCAGACAATTAAGAGAACTAAAGATGGCCACTGGGTAAGCAACAGCTATTGCAGTTACAAGCAATAATGATAATGGATTCCAGTTCTTTAATTAGAAAGCTTGTACATGACAGACAGAGGATGTAATGCACATTTGTGGCTGCAAAAGGAACTATAAAAAATGTTTTTAAAAAAAGTTAACCTGTAATTACAAATTTCAATTATGTCTTGCAGGATTTAGCATTCATTCTCTGAATTGATTGAGATTTGAGTCTTTTGAAAGTTAAATGCAAGCATACCATTTCCAAAGAATGTAAACATGTGCTACCCTTCTTAATCTGTCATTTCAACTGTTTCAAATGTATTCCTTTTCCCACAAAATGTGCATGCAAAGCAGACTAAGCAGTGTTTCTCCGTTATACGCAAATTTTGACTTTTTATCAAAGTCAGCATCTAAGCTCTCTTCTACTTCTTTAAACACTTTAACTGATTAATGCAATATGTGGATGAAAGTCAAACATGATTGTCAAAGTAAGGGCAAAGGTTTATTTGATGTGTGGGCTGGCTTCACATTCTCTATTGCTGTGTGATACGCAGAATGGCAGCACTCAATGGGAGAAGATCTGGCTCTCAGGGGACAGATGGAGTTCATATTAAGGCATCAATTTCAGTAATCATTTGCAAAAGGTTCCCACCTTCTGGGGCCAGTTCAGCAGCTTTGTGGAGGACCCGGGTTAGCATTAAAGGAAAAGTGTACTGAGAAACAAGCACAGTCTGCCATTACTGACCTTCTGACCTTGGACCCGGATAGGCAGAGTGTGGAACTGGTAGAGTATTTTGGGTAGAACGGTCATTTTTATAACTGTTATTCGTCCTAACCAGGCAAGGGGTATGGAGGACCATGTGGACATGATTGCTGTGAGGTGGGAAAGCATGGAGGGGTAGTTTGCCGAGTATAGTTCAGAAGGGTTGGCAGTGAGTTTGATTCCAAGAAAGGGGATTTGTTGAGAAGACCAAGAGAATGGGAGCACTTTGCGTAAATTATGTTCTAGGAGGGATGTCAAGGAGACATTGAGCATTGTCAACTTGTGGAGATTGACTTGCAGACCCGAGATACTGCCAAATTGGTCTAAGACACAAAGGAGATTAGGAGCAGATATAAGTGGGGACATCATGAATAGTAGGATGTCATCCACGAAAAGGCATAGCTTGTGATGAGTACTCCCCAGTTCAACACCTTTAATGTCGGGGTCAGACCAGATCAGGAGCGCTAATGGCTCTATAGCTAGGGCAAAGAGTAAGGGTGAGAGGAGACATCCATGACAAGTGCCCCTAGCTATGGGGAAGAGGTCTGATTTGTGCCCGGCATATTGTACATAGGCTTTGGAGTTGGCGTAGAGAAAGAGAGGAGACCCAGGAAAGAAAGTGTGCTCCAAAGCCCCATCTATGTAAGATGAATTGAAGGTAAGGCCAGAAAACCATATCAAAGGCTTTACAGATGTCAAGGGAATAGGAAGCAAGAGGGGATTTAAAGAGTATGTACAGTGTGGGCTAGGAGTATCGCCTGACGAACGTTATCTCCAGCTTGGCGAAAAGGAATAAAGCCAACCTGATCCCTATGAATCAAAGAACCTATGCTTGAGTTCAGGCAGTTGGAGAGAATTATTGCAAAAATTTTGATACCCAAATTGAGGACAGAGATGGGCCTTTAGTTAGACCATACAGTGTCGTCAGAGAGTGGTTTGGGAATCATAGAGATACTAGGCATCAAAGTCTTGGTCTGGAATTAGTGACCATCTAGGATCGAGTTAAGCGCTAACTCCAACATAGGTGCTAGGAGGTCGGCAATTTTTTTACAGTATGTGGCTGATAGGTCATCAGGGCCTGGACATTTGGTTTGACAGCTTTGATAGCTGTTAGAACTTCTGTGATTGTGATGGGTTTATCCAGTACCTCGGTGTTAACAGTTGAGAGTGTGGGATGTTTGATTCAGGAGAAAAGGTTCTTGGCTCTCGTCTGGTCAAATGGGCCAGAAGCCATATATAAATCAGTTAGTCTATGGCTGAACTTGTGTAGTATTTTGAGGGGGTTACTAGAGCAAGTATAGTGCAAGATTTTTAATCATATTGGTTTGTGGGTATGGTCTGCCTTACGAAGGGTGAGGGCAAGAAACATGTCTGGTTTGTTCGTCTTAGTATAGAACTTGTGTTGGGATTTGCACATGGATTTCTCTGCCTATTCCCTAAGGAATAGGTCGAGTTCCAGGCGGGCTTTGTCCAGTTCTTGTCTAGTGGTCGGAGTGCGGTCGTCTTGGAAAATCTGTGATTGTATATAGAACCTCTGTTCAAGGCATTTTTGGAGCAGATGTTTCTCCTTACAGAAGCAGGAAGCCTGACTGATGCAGGTCCCTCTAATGACCAACTTATGGGCCTCCCATAAGGTCAGCGGGGAGGTTTCGTCTGTAGAATTATGGATAAGGTAATCCTTAAAAGCCCGTTATAGTTCAAGGCGGTGTTCTGGGTGTGCTAGGATGGTGTCGTTTATGCACCAAGAGGGGATAGAATGGTCAGGACTGTGTTATGGTCTGACCACAGAATTGGAAGTATGGTCGAGCTAAGTAGTGAGGGAGAAGAGCCTACCGTGAGGAATATATGGTCAATTCGGGAAAAGAGTTTGTGGGGGTGAGAGTAGTGGGTATATTGGCGTCTGGCTGAGTTGCATTCTCGCCAAGAGTCCAGAAGGGAGTGGTGATTGTGGGTACCTGGGAGATGCTTGGAACCAGGAGAGGAATGGAGCTTCCGTGGAGAGCGGGATGCAGAGCGGCGACGGCAGCCATCAGACATCCGGTCAGCCGGGAGTAGGTGGAGGTCACACAAGGTGGTTTGGAGGTCTTCCGTGGATCTGCAGGTGTAGTGGGTTCCATGGAAAGAAAAGCTGACTGAGAATGGGAATCCCCATCTGTATGTGATATGCTGCTGTTGCAGGGCTTGCAGGTGGTGTTTCATGACCCACCTCTTAGATATGGTCAGAGAGGAGAGATCCTGGAATATTTGGTAAAAGTGACCTTGAAAGGTGAGGGTATCCTTACTGTGGGCAGCTGTCATGAGCTGTTCCTTGATAAAAAAAAAAGGAGCTTAGCAATAATGTCCCGGAGGGCCCTCTGGTTTCCATGGGGCAAGGGCCCTATGTACCCAGTCCATCTCCAGGCACTTAAAGGGGATTGGGGGCTAGCACCTGGAACAGTGCTGTGATTGTTGCTTGTAGGTCCACAATGGTTTCAGAGAGGCCCCGAATGCGGAGATTCGAGCGGTGGCCCTATTCTCATAGTCCTCAAGGCATGTTTTCAGGGTGATGTTGTCATAGTTTAGGGCTTCAAGCTCTTCGGAGTGATTAGCCATTATAATTTCTAGGTCATCCGCCCGCTGTTCAAGGGCTGCTGTGTGGTGTCCTAGTTTGTGGATTTCCTGCGATAATCTTTCTGTGATGTGGTCCGACGTTTGTTTCAGGGCTTTATTGAGCATCTGCTCAAATTGAGGAAGTAGGTCAGGCTGAGAGGCTTCTGAGTGGAAGGCTAGGGGGTGAGTCCAAAATCTGTGTCTTACTCACCCTCTGCTGCAGCCGTCTGTGATAGCTGCCTGTGCGGGTGGCCCGTGCTTGTCTGTGAGGAGGAAGCCGTGGCCATCTTGGACGAGGCCCGTGTTAGTGCATCACGGATTGTTTTTGGCTTTTGCTTTGCTTTAGAACCTCTGTACACCATCTCGGCCAGTTCTGGCAGCTGTCAGCAGAAGGGGTAAGAGGAGGGTTTCCAGGTGTCTGGTGTAAGTGGCCGTGGAAGTCAGTTAGGAGCAAAGCTCCAGTCAGGCATGTCCTGCTAGATCAGCTTTGCGCATTCGCCCCCTCGCCTCCTGGAAACAAACTTATAAATTGTAGACAACTCTTTAGTTAAAGAATCATGATGTAACAGTAATATCATATCACTAGATTTCAAAGTAATGCAGCCTATGCCAAATTGAGACTGAAAGGCATGCCTGAACTGTAGATTTCTAAATAGATGAGTGATGGGCAGGTGGTTCAGCAGTTTCAAGTCAGCAAAGGTCATGAGAAACTCATGTGCAATTACTTGCTGCAATGTTTTTATACCAAATTTTGTCCATATGACTGGGTCAGGGTATATATAGAAATGATCCAAAGTGTGTTTTTTCCATAATGGGACATGTGATGACATCAGGATGGGTGTGGTAGAACTATGTCGTTGGGTAGTACCCCAAGACTTAAAGACTGAATGCATAGAGCAGATTAAACTATAGGGGGCATTTCGAGTCCCTGTACAGCAAATGGGCCAATGCTACATAAGAACCTAAAACATCTCAAGGACCACAGCAGCATTATCTTAAGGGGTAGTTAACCAACGATAATTGAATACTAATTGCCCAGCCAGAAAATACTTATAGAAATTGGATACCGCCAGTCCTCCATCTTGCCTAGACTGTTGTAAGACTGCATATTTAATATGAAGATTCCCACCCTGCCACAAGAAGGTGGACAGGAGTCTATTTATGGACTTCAAAACCAATCTGAGAACCCACACTGGAGAATTTTTGAAAAATATACAGAAACAGGGGACGAATTTTCATTTTAACCAAAGTTATTTTCCCAACCAAGGAAAGGATGATATTTCTCCAGGCATTTAATGTATGTTTAAAAAGGGAAAGTAGTGGAAAAATGTTTAGGGTGATGAAATCAGAGACTGAGTTTATTAGGACTAACCCTAAATATTTTATCCGTGAGACCCACTGAAGGGGAACTGCCTAATTAATAGCCACAGAAGCTGTATAGGGGCGAGGGGGAGAATTTTGGACTTGGTGCCCAATTCACTTTCAGGCCAGAAACCTTAGAAAAAAAATCCATCAGGAAGAGGACTAGAAAAATAGGAATTAGGCAGGAAGACTTTAATGAGAGACCCATGGTAGACCATGTAGGTCTGGTACCTCATCCTAAACAATGATATACAAAATAATGGACCCTAACAAACTTAATATAAGGACTATAACAGTACTCAAGTTTTGTAAAAAGTATCAAAAAATGTTTAATATTTTTTGATACTTTTTACAAAAATTGGGTACCGTTACAGTCCTTATACTTAGTTTGTTAGCATCCTTCCATTATTTTATAGAAAAAGGACTAGATCCTCAGCATAGAGGGCCGTTGTTTCTGTAAGACTGCCCACACAGATTCCCTATTGTGTTTATTTTTAAATGGCTTAACGTGGGCTTGCCATATTGAGTTCTAAGTGATTGTAAGGGGGTATTTGGTTTCTCATAACCATTTTTTTAATTTTTTTTTTTATATTTAACTATTGTCTTATTCAGTGGAATTTTGAAAGCCTGTTTTTAATGTATTTTGTAAACTATTTTTGACATAATCTTCATTTTATATATGTATCACTAGAATAGTTTTGACATGTAGGACTTTGAATTAGAATGGGCTTGAAAATGTACTTATATATTTATCTATAGTTTGGCTGTACAGTGTTCACATTGTATAGTGCTTTTTCCATGTCTGATAAAATCATCAGAGTCAGATATAAGCTATTGTTGTGAGTGTTCAAGGAATGTTGGAGAGGCCTTGGAAGAAGTCGTTGGTAATGACGAAAGGCATCAGTGGCTTTGCTAGACAGTGTGTGTGCAGAGCGGTGTTAGTGGGAAGCCGGCAGTGGATGATAGACAGAGTGGCCACCTTTGTATGAGACTATATTCCCAGCAGATGTACACGGTTACGCAGGTGCTGTTTTTTTGTGCATAACTGTGCGCCCGCCACTAATGTTGGCACCAATGGGATATTATTATTTATTATATATATATATATATATATATATATATATATATATATATATATATATATATATATATATATTATATTATATTATTATTATTATTATATATATTATTTAAACTGCAGAAGTTCTATTAGCCAGTGCTGTCTGAGCTACAGCTTTTACCCGTGTCCCTGCATCTGTTCCTGTGTTTAACTTCTGGTATTGACCCGACTTGCCCTGACCTTGCTTAAATGCTACCTGCCCTGACCTTGGCCTGTCTCTGGATTTGCTCTACCTTCTGCCCATCTGCCTGATTCTACGTTGCTGACCTCTGCTTGTATCCTGACTATCCTCTGCCTGCCTTCCATGCCTGTATCTGACCATCTGTTGGTGACCTGGCTCGTCTGACCTTGCATCCAGCTATTCACCCGTCCTGCTCTGCATGCCACCTGGTCCCTACTGGTCCCTCACCTGCTGAGTGCTGCCAGTCCATCTGCACCTGCTACCTTCCAGCTGCCCGTCAAGCACCTGTCACCTGCTGTCTGCCCAGTCATGGGTCTGCTGTCTCTGCTGCCATCTGCTATTCCAGTGATCTGACCTGTCTCTGGCGATGCACCTGCTACCCACTGCTGTGGCTGACGGAACATCTTACAGGAACTCATACCTTGCCACGCTCTTGCAGCCACTGTCGCAACATCAGTGGTCCCAGAGCTGGGGCTTTAGGAGAGGCCTCCCTCTACACGTCAGGCTCTGCCATAAGGTAGCCAATACAACAAAACAAAACAAAAACTCTTGCGCATAAATGTATAAGCCCGACAGTTCAAAGTTCCCGATGGATGGTAGCTTTCAGCCTTGCTGCCCTCAAGGATAGGGAAATCCTAACATACAGACAAAAAACAGAAAAGAGAGGGCGCACCGGCCTTGTGCATAATAGTCAAATGATGGTAGCAGTCTCCAGACCTATGGACAAGACGTGCAGACTGCTGCTGGCTGACGCGTTTCGAAGGTAGCACCTTCTTCTTCAGTATCCATCTCTTACGGTACCTTAAATAATGTGCTCATCAAGGGAGCACAGACCAAACTGATCTAGGAGCCACTCCCATAAAGTGGGCAATCAAGAGGCGGGCCCTGACACAGCACCATAGTAACGACTACCATCATTTGACTATTATGCATGATTTTTATCTACCCTTGTGAGTAGTACTTTTACGTTTTCTGTTTTAATAAACCTTTTTAAAAATAATGCACAAGGCCGGTATGCCCTCTCTTTTCTGTTTTCTGTTTTTTATCTGCCATAAGGTACGTGACAACCGGATTGCACCTATTCACCACTATTTCCACCTAACTGATGAGTTTCTTTAGTAATATTTTAATGTGAGTGCATTTGGCTTTTAATAAATAGCAAGTTTTATGGGATTACACTATTACATCCTTTCTGTCACTGAGATGACTGCAACCATTCATGTAAAACCTATGGAAGAGCTGTCTGAAAGCAGCCTGCAGCTGTGAGTAGGGTTATGCCTTTGAAAGAGATCTAATGCCTGATAGCTTGAGAAACTTAGGCTAATCCAGTCAGTGAGTGTATGTCCATTTAAAGGTGGAGGGCTGCACTGGCTGACTGGATCAGTGTGTTAAGAGCACATCATGTTTAGAGGTAACTAGTGACTAGTGTAAAACCTGGTGCCAGTTGCCAACATCCCATAATATTGTAAACAAGGATTTGGGACTTTAAAGGGCAACTGATACACCACAATCTTATAGTTAAAAAATATTAATTTATTATGACGAGTAAAAGATTACAACAATGAAAAAAACACAAAATTGAATAAATGATAAAATACACAGCTTCAATGTACAACCATCATATTTATAGATGCAAGGTTCAACCCGACGCAACCCATTTCCCCTCAATCCGACTTGTTTCAGGTTCGTAGCCTTTCTTCAGGGGTTTTTTTAATCGCTTGCCGACCAGCCCCGTCTTATGGCGGCAGGTTGGCACTGCTGCGCGAATCGCCGTAGCTGTATGGTGGCCGCTTTAAGAGCTATAGCGGGTGCGACACCGGAGCCGAAACACGTGATGTTTGCTGGCAACCCACGATTGCTCCTCAGAGAGGCAGAACGGGGTTCTGTCAGTGTAAACAGACAGATCCCCGTTCTGTCTGGGAAGTAGAGCGAGATCTGCTGTTCCTAGTGATCAGGAACAGCGATCTCTCTCTACTCCCAGTCAGTCTCCTCCCCTCACAGTTAAAAACACCTCCCTAGGGAACAATTAACCCCTTGATCGCCCCCTAGTGTTAACCCCTTCCCTGCCAGTGACATTTATACAGTAATCAGTGGCTATTTTTATCTCTTATCGCTGTATAAATGTCAGTGGTCCCAAAAAAGTGTCAAAAGTGTCCGTTCTGTCCGCCGCAATGTCGCAGTCCCACTAAAAATCGCTGATCACCACCATTACTAGTAAAAAAAAAAATTTATAATAAAAATGCCATAAATATATCCCCTATTTTGTAGACGCTATAACTTTTGCGCAAATCAATCAATATACGCTTATTGCAATTGTTTTACCAAAAATATGTAGCAGAATATATATTGGCCTAAACTGATGAAGAAATTAGTATTTTTTATTTTTTTGGGATATTTATTATAGCAAAAAGTAAAAAATATTGGTTTTTTTTTTCAAAATTGTTGTTCTATTTTTGTTTATGGCGCAAAAAAATAAAAACAGCAGAGGTGATCAAATACCACCAAAAGTAAGCTCTATTTGTGGGGAAAAAAGGACGTCAATCTTGTTTGTATACAGCGTCGCACAACCGCGCATATGTCAGTTAAAGTGATGCAGTTCTGTATTGCAAAAAATGGCCTGGTCAGGAAATGGGTTATTCCTTCCGGGCTAAAGTGGTTAAAGGAGAATCATTGTTGCAAACATTTTCTATCAAAGAAGACAACATTATGATAGTAACATAGGCAGAGTGTACAGTCGGAGCTTCATTTTAGTTTAATTGACTCTAATATCTACCACCTCAAAGAGGTTAGGGTGTTTGTATGACCATGTAGATATTTAAAAGAAAGAAGAGAGGAGTATTGCCACTGCTTGGGTGAAGGAACCACTGGGTCACCCGCACCCCCGGGTCCCTAGAGAGCCCACACGGAGATCCTCACCAAGTGGCCACAGTTATCTGGACACCAGCTGCAAGAGGTTAACCTAAAAGGTAGTAAGGTTCTATTCAATAGGAAAATGCACACTGGTAAAACAGGGTAGGGGGGGTTGCCATAATTAAGTTGTGCACGCTCATACACCACAGGTGTGTCCCCACTATACATAAATTTCAAAGTTACCTGTATAGTTGTATCATATAGAAGACCTGTTACTGCCTGTCCTCACGAGAAAGTATGCTTACATTCGTTCATGGACCATGGACCATCAAAGGGGGGACATCCCTATAATGAATGATCATTTTTGGCTGACCTTCCCCAGTCCAGTGGGAGGCTGGGTTTGATTGGTGGAGCCGCGTTTAAGCACAGGTGTCCTTGGAGCGCATGGTGCCGCCACACTGCCTGTGGGGGCGGTGCAGTGCGCTCTGGGGACAGTTGGTCCCATTGGCTGCATCCCGCGCATGCACAGTGACGATGTTGCTGGCCCCATATTTAGGGCCAGGACTAGCCTGAAACTAATGTTATGCCTGTGAGGATGCAAGATGGACGGCTCTCTACAACAAATGAGGAACTTAGGAAGAGTTGGGGGTCTGTTCCCTTCCTCCCCCTCCCTACACATCGAGTGCGAGGGAGACTGCCTCTATATACATTATACCTAAGTTAAACCCTGGATTGTGATATAGATAGGACTTTAAATGGCCTCATGGATACTATACACATTTGATTTATACTTATTCATTATAGGGATGTACCCCCTTTGATGGTCCACAAATGACTGTAATCCTACTTTCTTGTGAGGGCAGGCAGTAAAAGATCTTCTATATGCTATAACTATACAGGTAATCTTGAAATGTATGTATAGTGGGGTCATACCTGTGCTGTATGGGTGTGCACAACTTAATTATGGCAAACACCCCCCCTCCCTCCCCCTCCCCTTTTACCAGTATGCATTTTCCTATTGAATAGCACCTTACTATCTTTTAGATTGCCCTGTTACCCCTGGTGTCTGGATAGCTGTGGCCTCTTTGTGGGGATTTCTGTGTGAGCTCTCTGGGGACCCAGGAGTGTGGATGCCCCAGTGATTCCTTCACCCAAGCAGTTGCAATACTCCTCTTTTCTTTCTTTTAAATATCTACATGGCCTACAAACACCCTAACTTCTTAGTGGTAGGTATTAGAGTTAATTAAACAAAAATGAAGCTCTGACTGTATACTCTGTCTATGTTACTATCATAATGTTGTCTTCTTTGATAGAAAATGTTTGCATTGATGCGTCTCCTGTAAAATACCCCTGAAGATAGGCTACGGACCTGAAACACATCGGTTTGAGGGCAGACAGCAAATAATCTATTACCTTGCTATGAATATGAATATGTACTTTGAAGCTGTGTATTTTATCGTTTGTACAATTTTGTGTTTTTTTCATTGTTGGAATCTTTAACTTGTCATAATAAATGAATATTTTTTAACTATGTGATTGTGGTGTATCAGTTGCCTTTTAAAGTCCCAAATCCTATGGGGATTTTCGTCTTGTTTTTTTTATTTAAGTGATACATTGTTGATCTGTGAATTTTGATACATATTTAACTAGACACTGTGCACTGTTTATTTGTCATACATGATTCTCACTAAGCGCCATGTATTAGGATTAGCTTAATTTGTATTATTTATTAATGTAATCTATTTATCTGTGCTGTACAGTGTGTCAATCTTTTTAAAATAATCATGCATCATGCCATTTTAAACCGTGATTAATTAGGGATCGTTTCACTGCTTTCTGAAAAAAGAATAAAGCCACAGAGCTGAAATGCGTTACTCCTTGATTTGCTGCCAATAATTTTTTTTTCAGGATAAGTTCAGAAACCAAAGCTCAATGCTTCATGTGTCTTGTACAAGGTAGGTCAGGAACTTGTTTAGACAGTGCAGAGTTCCTGTCCAGATGTCCAGCAGTGTGGTCACACTTTGCAGGTTAAACTCGCTTTATACTATAGGGAGTGGAAAAGAGAACCAAAAGCAGAATGCACAGAAAATAGATAATTCAAAGGTGGACAGTGATTATATCAATTGCTTGAACATACATATTTCCTAATTCTTGGTTAAATGTCTAATTTCTTAGATCCTAAACCTAGCATCTTTGATATATTTTTTTGCTAAGCATAGTTTATTCTAAGTATGTACTCATGAATCATGTGGTCTAGAAAAGTGTTGGCTTTAAAAAATAAAATGCTAGTTTTGGATGGACTAATTCATCCAGGATTATCTCTTGGGCCTGTAATTGCTAACTTTGTAGTAAATTGTCATTAGTGAAATCCAAGTGTACAGAATGAGAAAGCCATTGTACAGTGTGGTATTAATCTATCATCACAATTACAAAAAAATATAGTGCTAAATACCTTCTTTGCAGAGCCCTGCTGTGCAGACATGTGACCTCCCTTTGCTAGCTTGAATTAATCAGAGGGAAATCTCAGCCCCTCCCACTGTACCCACTTACTTGGGAAGGAAAGCAGAGAGAGGTCACGTGACAGGACAGCAGGGCTTTGCGAAGAAGGTATTTAGCATTAAAATGTTACGGGAAACACACACTGTACTGAACATGGACCTAAAACAGAGTGGATCAAAGTAATAAATACATGTGACTTTACAACCACTTTAATACTGCAGTAGAAGGTTTGCTTTGCTGAACATTGATTCTTCCAGCTGTTTGCACAGGAATCTCCGGGGACTTAGACTATAGTGTTAGGTTGTTTTCACAATTTGTGAATCCTCTGATGGATGAATATCCTTGTAGCTAGTTTTCTGTTAGGACCAAATGTTAAGGAATGTTACATTGGCTTTGTGAAAGGCAACAAATATAAACTGACATTACACAAAGATTACAAACATTATGGGTATTATTCGTTACTTTTGCATGAATGATGAGACATTTGCAAATCAAAAATTTTTTGTACATAATCCCTTTTTGTATTTAGCATATGAAGAGAGATATGGGAGACACTGTACGTTACAGGCAGAGAGAAAAACAATATTGATCAAAAAAGGTTTTCTCATCACTGTTCTCCCCCCAGCCTCACGTGGTAATGCCTGCAGATAGTTTACAGACATCAGATCATTGCTCGAACTAACTGAAAATAGCCTAATCAAAAGACTGCCATCTAATGTCTATTAACAGCTTAGCTGTTGTTTGACCAAAGTTAAACTATAGAAAGACAAAATGGCTGCTGTGAAAAATTTCCTTTATTTCTCAACTGGAGAGTGAAGATGAAAAGAAGAGCTTTAAAATCTAATTACTCATTCTGATCCCCGGTGTCCTCTGAAAGAAAATTTGTCTCAGCAGGATATTATTAGCACAGGTAAATAGAGGAAACTTTCATTACTTTTAATTGTGCTGTGGGATAGTGGGAATTATTGGTGAAATTAGACCTTCACCTCCGTAACTGAAGTTACCTAAAGTGTTCTTACTGTTACAGAAAGCCACCAAAAGGTTTCTTGCCTAGAGAAGTGTTGTTTAGAGGTAAAGAGACTATTGAGCTTTCCCCTATCACCTTTTTACCTCTATTGTGAAGAAGTCATGCAGGGAAATAAGAACACTGGTAAGGTTTCTGTACTTAGATAAAGAAAGGCATTACATAATGTGTTATTTTGTCACACATGGTGTGTTTATGATGAGGACAGTCTTCTTACAATTAATACCACAGAGAAATTGTTGTAGCTTTTTTAATGTACAAAACATCAGCGTACTAGCTATATTTTCTAACTTGTGTTTCCAACCATTAACAGGAAAGCCATATAGAAGTGGGTAGTATTTTAGGAAATTGGATTTGGAGGTCTTACTTATGTTAGTGACTGATCAGGTTATTTTTGTCATTTGTACGCTTGTAGTTTAAAGATGTACTGGAATCGGACTGTTCATTACAGCTATATTTGTAAACTGCATGTGCAGTGAACATTTTCAGCACACCTCGGTGCCAAAATAGAATAACACCTGTGTGCATGCACAGGAGTTACATCATTCCAGCCCAACCAATCAAGGTGGCTGAAGATCCTGAGGCTGGAAAATGACTGGGAGAAGATGTTGGCACCAGCGAGGAAGTAAGGGGAGATGAGCATACTTCCTTTACATATCCTTTATGCATTTTTAGTACCCCAAACCTTTAGGAATTTAAATACTCTTCTTTAATACTTAATCATATCTAAAACTTGCAATTTTACATTGTTGGTTTCCTTTATTTTTTGAAAATTTGATCTGATAAATTATGCACATTCCAAGCAGTAAGTGTAATATTCACCAAACATGGTACATGTGTTTAAAATTACAGTGATTGATTCATCTTCAGTGAATGTTTAGTGAATATCACACTTACTGCATTATAAATATGCCCCTAGTTTCTGTATCCTTATTTAACTGTTGACATTCACTGTCAACAAGATTAAGGGATATTTCACAATGCACCACAGCAGTTTGGTGTGTGGGCAGTTTTCTGTTCCAGCTGCAGTGAGTTGGCGAAAGGGGGCAGTGTGATGACCGTTTTAGCACATCACACAGCTCCCTTTTGTATGTGACATTCACAAATTGACAGTTATTTGCATAGTGACATGTGGTGCCTTCCTCTGCGCTATGATACAATTTTATCACAGCTCTATGCACCACAGCTCTGGACTGCATTGCAGTGTGAATAGAACACATAGAAAACAATAGTTTTTTTGTGTTTCCTAGCAGTAACTCATTTTCTTCCAGTGCTGAAAAACATTGGTCACCACACTATATGTGAACAGTATGACTATTTTACATATATTCAGCTTTTGGGTGGTTAGTTTTGCTTTGTTGTCCTTTTTTTACTAAAAGCGACCATTTCATGGAAATCAAACTGTAAAAAAGAATACCCTACAAAATCCTTGTGCCACTGAATGTCTATCCATTGAAGATAAATTGTTCAAGGTCTGAATTGAAAAAAAGAATCAAAAGAGAAACAGTTTGAAGAGCCAAAAGCAATGCTAGATACTACAAAGTAGGTTCTAGGTGTTGGGCCAAGAATGGGTAGACTGTAAACACACGGTACATTGTAACTCCAAACAAATGATGCAGGCAATGGTAACAACAAGGAAAAGCTGGATGGCATTAGTGGGAAGGTCAGTATCCTGGATCCTTTTATTGTACAAGAAAAACTGTCAGAAGCATGATGAGCAGGACCTTTGTGCAGCCTCTGTCTGTCTTGCTGTTCTAGGCCATAGCCTGGTTTGCCTATGCAGAAATCCTGCCCTGACCACATCCACAATAAATTTAGGCATACAGACATTTTGACTCCACACTGAACTTTGATGAATAGCATCCTGAAATAGCTTAATTGAAGAAGAATATCCACCAGCAACAATGTAAAGATCATTGTGAGCATAACTTCAGTATATTCTACAGTGATCAGTAGATAACTCTTTTGTAGAGTTTTAGTTCTACATTTTATTCCTAAGAAACACCTTCCAATGTAACGCACCATGGCCCAATGTATAACTATCTGGGGATAAGTTCAGCTTTCCGCCAGTTCTTAAGTAAATAGACTTAACAAGTTTTTCATTAAAGTGCACTTACTTTAGTTTCCTCAAGGCAAGGGTCACCAGCTCACTTATTTAGATAATTAGGCTCCAAATCACAATGACAAAAATGTTTCTCTTGTTTTACTACAGTGCACAAAGTTGGAAACCCAATTTCAGGATAGTATCTTTGTGCCAATTGCAATTACTTTTTAAATTATTATATCCTCTGATATTCTACATATAGAATGTATCATATATCAACTTGGCAATGTCATTGATTCTTCTCGGCCTATTGCTCTTACACAAATCCTTTGTATTAAAAGAAATTTGAGCACATTTTAAATTTATGCTCTCAGCATGTCACGAAAGTTAATGGTCAGTGTAATAATATGTCACAAGTATGAATACTTACAACTGTCCTCTTCTTCAGAAATACATTTCAAGACATAACAGGCATAGATGAAACCAGCGAGCTGAAATAAAACAGATATATGTGAGGCTGTAAGGTTAGCTATAGATCATTTACAACATTTTAACTGGTATTGTTGCATTTGGAAGCTAAGCATAACAATTCCTCTCTGCTAATAGTCTGGTTTCTATAAGCTATTAAAAAAAGAAAAAAATGGTTAAATGTTGTAGGTAATCAATACTTGCTTTATTTATTCTATTACATTTCAAGGAAGGCAAAAGTTGATTTAGCTATTAAATATATATGCTTAGTTTATCTCTACAAGCTTTGTATACTATTTTCCCTGCAGACTCTATGATATCTGAAGCTTTGTTAAATACTAAATAAAGCATTGTTTTAAAGGATGTTTCATGTTATTAAAAAATTATAGTTCTAGCAAGGGCCAAAATTTTTGTTTTTATGTGCAACAACCATATCATTGAAAGTTTGTATCATTTCTCCAGCTTTGCTGTTTTAACATGAATGCGTTAAGTCATAAATTCCAATGAAAATTAGTTTTCTGTGTCTTATTAAAAGAATATGGGGAATGGGGTTAAATATTATAAAAAAAAAAAAAAAAATCAATAAATGATATTGCTTATATATTGCAGGTATCATTTTATTACTACTGTCACGTGGTGTATTTCAATATATGGTCATCACATCACAGTTTTATTCTTGGGGGCATTATTTGTCTACACTAGAGTGTCACATCCATTTAGATTACTAATTTTTTATGTGCTATAAGAGCGATTGTCAATTCATTTTCTATCACCTTGGAGAATCAGCACACCCCCAACTCACTCCATAGTAGTAAGAACGGTGGGGTCTGATCCATTCCTACCACTGTTAAAGTTAGCGCCACTATCCATCTGCACCATTGGAGGGTGGATTCAGTTTTTATATATTTTTTTATTTAAGTGGCAGCTCTGTTTGTGTTTTCCAGTGTATGTAGCGCGGAGGTTGTAATACAGGCTTGTGCGGATTCTCCTGGTTACCTTTCAGTTTACAGAGACCTTGGTGTACCTTGGAACTTACCCCCCTACTCCCTCATGGTTACCAGTAGTGAGACCTCTTTTCATGCTGTTGTTGACTAAGCCCACTCATAACAATTGTAAGGGCTGGGCTCAGCCCTTCCTTCTCTGAGCTAGCCGCTCAGCTGTCGGCTAATTGCCAGCTCCTATCTCTCTACAGTTACTCAGCTGTTGATGATATCCTGCTTGTCAGCCCTGCCTACCTAAGCCGTCCAGCCCAGAGGATCTCTGCCTTCGCCTTAGTCAACATCGCAGAGACGCTCTCGTGCATTCCTGTTAATAGACTTGCTTGGCTGACACCCCTTCTGGCTCCAGATCCTGCTTGCTGTTTTACTACACTCATCTCCAGCTCCCTGACGTTTGGCTTGTCTGACTATCCTTTCCGGTTCCCGAACTCTGGCTATGTTTTGACTACGTTTGTTCTATTTACTTTTATTATTAAACAAGTATGATTTAACTGTACTTCTGTCTTGGTCTGATTTTATGGTTTCTGACAGTAAGCGAAGACCATGAATTCAGAAGATCTACTTGTTGCTAATATTTTTTTTCCAGAATGGATGAGCAAGATCACCGCATGGATCAGTTTGCCATGGCATTACAAATGCTCCTGAGTAGCACAGCTCACATGGAATCTCCCACTGTGGCTGCTCCAGTACAACCTGAGTTGCAGGCCATCCCTACTGCTGCGCCAGTCTCTGTGCAGGCACCCGCCTTGAGTATTACCTATAAGAGTTGTGTCTGGTTTCGCTCCGCTTCCCCAGTGATTTGGGGGCGATCCAGTTCAATGCGAAGGGTTGCTTAACCAGGTTGAGATATACTTTGAGATGCTACCCCAGGCGTTCCCCACGGACAGAAGCAAAGAAGGTTTTGTGATATCTTTGCTTTCTGAGAGCCTTGGCCTGGGCAAACCCTCTATAGGAGATGCAAAAACCTGTTGTCTTGAGTTACCCTGAGTTTATGGCCTCCTTTAAAAGGGTATTTGATGTTCCCGCATGCTCTGCTTCTGCTGCCAAGTGCCTCATGTCCATCAAACATAGTACAAGAACTGTTGCCGACTACACCATTGAATTCTGTACTCTGGCAGCAGAAGTTGTTTGGAACAATGAGGCCCCCATGGCTGCTTTTTCTCATGGTCTCTCGGATTCCATCAAGGATGAGATAGAAGCCTGAGATATACCCACTGAGCTGGAGAAGTTGATCACGTTTGCCACCCTCATTGACTGCAGACTCAGAAAAAGACTCTCTTTTAAGGAGCGCTTGTGGAAGCCTCCTGTACATTTGCCTCTGAGCTTTGCAGTCCCACCCATGCCTCCCTCACCTCCCATGCCTCCTGGTACCGAGTCGGTCAGTGAAGATGAACCCATGCACTTGAGCTTCATGCATCTCTCTGCAGATGAGAGAACCTTTAGGAGGAGGGAGAGATTGTGACTTTATTGTGGCCAGGCAGATCAATTTCCGAAGTCTTGTCCTACCCGCCCAGGGAACGCCCGAACTTTGAGGTCCTGTCACGAACAGACCTTAGGTGGCGTTGTTTTGTCCCCAGTTATCCAGAATGATAAGTCCCTGGTGTCAGTCACCCTTTCTTGGGCTGAGTCGTCCATCAAGATACAGGCTCTAATCTACTCTGGGGCTGCAGACCTGTTCATTGATGCTGCCGTTGTATCGAAGCACTTGATTCTGTTGCAGCTGCGTGACACTCCACTTGCCATTGAGACTCTTGATGGGAGACCCCTACAGCCTGCCCATGTGACTCATGAGACAGTTTAATTTTCCATGGCCATAGGGGCTCTTCACCATGAGATAATCCAATTCTAAGGTATTTCCTCACCTAAGTTTCCACTGGTTATTGGTTATCCTTGGTTACAGAGGCACAACCCCTCTTTTGATTGGCTCCATGCTGAGGTTCTCTCCTGGTCGCCACAATGCAGTTAGACATGCTTCTAGAAGGTAGCCAAGGTCCTGTGCACCTCTTCACTTTCCTCCCTGCCGGAGGAGTACCGCGATTTTAGCGATGTCTTTGACAAAGGTCAAGCCGGTGGTTTGCCTCCACACCGGACGTATGATTGCGCAATTGACCTTCAACAAACTTGGTGAAAAATCCCGAAAATGTGCTACACCCCTTTACAGTGTATATGTCATATGGGATGTGGGTGTGCAAGTCACCAAAACATTAATAAAGAGTGAAAATAAACATAAAAAACGTGAAAACTGGTATGAGTGACACTAAAAATTATATCCACATTTAAAAATCACACTGACGTGCCAAGTGACATCAAAAATTGGCAACTAAAATTCCTCTAATATTGACTGGAAAAATCAGAACATATAAATACAAAATATATATAATAAATAGATGTGCAACAATCAAAAGATGTATAGATTTGATAAATTAGTTTGTGAATATGTGCAACCAAAAAACGTGTAATAATTTCATGTGCACCAATAAAAATTGTCCAAAAAAAAAAATTGTCCAATCAGTGTAAAAAAAGGATCCCTGTGCACAGATGGTATGTGTATCCAAGTAATCCCCAGCGGGTTTTCAGTACTGATGTTATCCGTTTTTTGTTAGGCCCCCACTTGTGCCCTCACTCACCGGAAGACCCAACCCCTGCAGGGGTAATGGGCATATGTGTGTAGATCCTGTAACCGGAATCCTGAATGGCTGATATCCCTCTCTGGGTCCGTGATCTCCTTCCAACTTAATTCGCTATAATCCAATCGAACCCCGCCGCTCTTCTCTCTCCACACACAAAGGGACCCTCCGCCGCTTCCGCCAATCCCCGCCGCAGCTGCGGAGTCTGTACGGAAAGTGAGGAGAGGGGGCAATCACAGGCGGGGATTGGCGGAAGTGGCGGAGGGTCCCTTTGTGTGTGGAGAGAGAAGTGCGGCGGGGATCGGTCGGATTATAGCGAATTAAGTTGGAAGGAGATCACGGACCCTGAGAGAGGGATATCGGCCGTTCAGGATTCCGGTTACTGGATCTACACACATATGCCCATTACCCCTGCAGGGGTTGGGTCTTCCGGTGAGTGAGGGCACAAGTGGGGGCCTAACAAAAAATGGATAACATCAGTACTGAAGACCCGCTGGGGATTACTTGGATACACATACCATCTGTGCACAGGGATCCTTTTTTTATACTGATTGGACAATTTTTTTTTTTGGACAATTTTTATTGGTGCACACGAAATTATTACACGTTTTTTGGTTGCATATATTCACAAACTAATTTATCAAATCTATACATCTTTTGATTGTTGCACATCTATTTATTATATATATTTTGTATTTATATGTTCTGATTTTTCCAGTCAATATTAGAGGAATTTTAGTTGCCAATTTTTGATGTCACTTGGCACGTCAGTGTGATTTTTAAATGTGGATATAATTTTTAGTGTCACTCATACCAGTTTTCACGTTTTTTATGTTTATTTTCACTCTTTATTAATGTTTTGGTGACTTGCACACCCACATCCCATATGACATATACACTGTAAAGGGGTGTAGCACTTTTTCAGGATTTTTCACCAAGTTTGTTGTTGGACTCTGGTGCATTCATTTTTATTTTTATTTTTAGATTTTACCTCTTCATATAAATTATCTGTGAACAGCGCCATTCCCCTATTAGAACATTCTTTACCACGTGGACTTCACTTCGGTGTTTTTCTCTGTTTGGGGGGCTGCAGTTCCTTGCTGGTATTGATCCTAAGCGCGGAATATCTGATTCGCAATTGACCTTCAACCTGGTGCCATACCCCCTCGTGGCTGGATTTACCCTTTGTCGGTCTTGGAGGATAAGGCCATGGAGGAGTATGTTGCAGATGCACTTTCTCGAGGTTTCATCCGCAAATCCTCGTCTCCTGCTGGTGCTGGTTTCTTCTTTGTGAAGAAGAAGAGTGGTGAACTGAGACCTTGTATTGATTATAGGCATCTCAATAGTTTCATGATTAAGAATGCCTATCCGATTCCATTGATTACGGAGTTATTTGACTGCCTCAAGGGAGCAATGGTTTTCACGAAGCTTGATTTGAGGGGGGCATACAATCTCGTGAGGATTAAGGAGGGCAACGTGTGGGAAAAAACTGCGTTTAATACCAGAACAGGCCATTATGAGTACCTCCTAATGCCTTTTGGCCTTTGTAACGTCCCGGCAGTTTTCCAGGAATTCATTAACAATGTCCTCCAAGATTTCTTGCAGTTATGTGTGGTGGTTTATCTCAATGATATCCTCATATTTTCCAAGTCCCTGGAGAGCCACCACACAGATGTCTGTTGTGTGCTTCAGAAACTAAGAGAGAACAATCTCTATTGTAAATTGGAGAAGTGCGAGTTCCATCGTGAACAGGTTAAATTCCTGGGTTACATCATTTCCACTGCTGGTTATTCGATGGACCCAGAGAAACTTTCAGCAGTCCTACAGTGACCCCAACCCATGGGTTTACATCCTCTGCAGCGTTGTCTGGGCTTTGCCAACTATTATCAGAAGTTTATTCGTAACTTCTCATCTCTGGTCAAGCCCCTGACTGATATGACCAGAAAGGACAGTAACCCACAGAGTTGGTCTCCGGAGTCCGTTAAGGCTTTTGAGAGTCTCAAAGCTGCCTTTGTTTCTGCTCCTGTGTTGGCACATCCTGATCCTATGTTACCTTTTATCCTTGAGGATGATGGTTCCAAGACTGGAGTTGGCGCCCTTCTGTCTCAACATCCTACCTCTGAGAGCGCTTTGCACCCTCATGGCTACTTTTGCAAGAAATTGTCACCTGTGGAGTGCAATTATGAGATTGGTGACAGAGAGCTGTTGGTGATCATTTTAGCCCTGAAAGAATGGAGACATCTCTTCGAAGGTACCACTGTGCCATTTCTCATTCTTACTGACCATAAGAATCTCACATTCTTGTCTGAGGCTAAACACCCCTCTCCCAGAAGGGCGCAATGGGCTCTTTTCTTGTCAAATTTCAATTACATTGTCTCATTCTTACCCCGTACCAAGAATGTAAAGGCTGGCGCCTTGTCACAACAATTTTCCTCCACTTCCAAGTTGGAGTCGGTTTTGGTTCCCGTGATTCCTCCTGATCTTTTTCTGGCTACGGTTCTCACCAATCTCACTTCTCCTTTGGGTGACAAAATTCTTGATGCTCAGGTCCATGCTCCTCCTGAGAAACCTTGTGACGGTTGCTTTGTCCCAGAGAGTCTCCATACTGCTGTGCTCCAGACTTACCATTCTCCCAAGGCTGCTGGCCACCCTGGGAAGAATCAACTCTTTTGGGCCATTTCCCAACAATTCTGGTGGCCTAGTCTACATGCTGATGTAACCGCCTTCGTAGCTGCCTGTTCCATGTGTGCTCAGAGTAAGACTCCATGACATCTTCCAGTGCGCCTTCTACAACCCATACCCAATGGAGAGAGGCCCTGGACCCACCTGTCTATGGATTTCATTGTGGACTTACCCAACTCCCAGGGCAACACAGTTATCCTTATGGTGGTTGACCGGTTCTCAAAAATGTCTCATTGTATTCCACTTAAGGAGTTGCCTACTTCTAAGGAACTGGCTTCTATTTTTGCTCAGGAGATCTTTCGCTTACATGGGCTATCCAAGATGATTGTCTCGGACAGGGGTAGGCAGTTTGTGTCCTGGTTCTGGCGAGCCTTTTGTGCACAGTTGGGAATTCAGCTTGCTTTTTGCTCTGCGTATCACCCACAGTCTAATGGGGCCACAGAACGAGCCAATCAGTCCTTGGAGCAATTCCTACGTTGCTATATTTCTGACCATCATAACAACTGGTCAGACCTATTACCATGGGCAGAGTCTGCTCACAATAGTGCCTTGAATTCTGCTTCACGATTGTCCCCGTTTATGGCGAACTAGGGTTTCCAACCTTCCATGTTGCCTGACTCACTTGTTCCGCAGAGTATTCCTGCATTAAAGGAGCATCTCCCTGGTCTTCGTTCCACTTGGGCACAAGTCCAGGAGGCTTTACGACATGCTAATGATGCCTGCCTGTGCCTTCCTACCAGGTTGGGGACAGAGCCTGGCTGTCATCTTGCAACCTCCGACTTCGTGTTCCCTCACTGAAGTTCGCACCTCGGTTTATTGGACCTTTACCCATTCTTCGCAGGATTAACCCAGTGGCTTACGCATTAGACCTTCCTTCTAACATGTGTATTTCAAATGTATTTCATGTCTCCTTATTAAAACCTTTGGTCTGGAACCGCTTTACCTCCTCGGTGCCACGTCCTCACCCTGTATAGGTTGAGAATCATGAGGAGTATGAAGTACAGTCCATTGTTGACTCCCGTAGGTTCCGTGGGTGCATACAGTACCTGGTGCATTGGAAGTGGTATGGTCCGGAGGAATGCTCTTGGGTCTCATCCTCAGACGTACATGCCCCTGTCCTCCTCCATGATTTCCATAGACGTTTTCCCCTCCAGCCTTCTGGTCCCCCGAGGGGGAGGGGTCTTTCAGGAGGGGGTACTGTAAGGCTGGGCTCAGCCCTTCCTTTTCTGAGCTGGCCACTCAGCTGTCAGCTAATTGCCAGCTCCTATCTCTGTACAGTTACTCAGCTGTTCATGATATCCTGCTCGTCAGCCCTGCCTACTTAAGCCGCCCAGCCCAGAGGATCTCTGCCTACGCCTTAGTCAAAATCACAGAGATGCTCTCCTGCATTCCTGTTAAAAGACTTGCTTAGCTGACATTACTTCTGGCTCTAGATCCTGCTTGCTGTTTTACTATGCTCATCTCCGGCTCAGTGACGTTTGGCTTGTCTGACTATGCGTTCCGGTTCTTGAACTCTGGCTATGTTTTGACTACGTTTTGTTCTATTTACTTTTATTATTAAACAAGTGTGATTTAACTGTACTTCTGTCTCTGTCTGATTTTATGGTTTCTGACAACAATATAATAATCTACAATAACTAATAGACCAGTCTAACCAGGTTTTATCTTTCTCTTCAAAGCTGAAAAGTTGATATTTTTTGCAAATGTGGAAAAATATTTGACTTCGTGTGTATGTGCATAAGGGACTATTTTTTTGTATACAATGTTTTTATATGTTGGTTAAATGGTACATCTATGCACTTTACATTTGTTTAGTGCTATTACAGTGATGTTTCTTGCCTGCACTGATGGTCTTCAATGAAATGCTTGAGAACCACATGTGGTGCTCATACATCAGGTTCTTACCAGCCTCTAAACAGATGCTCTGTTCATGCCTGCCTAAACACTTACGTCATTATACATATCCCAAAAGCATGAAGCCACCTTGCCTAATTTATACAGTATAATTTCATATTATGAACAGGTAAAATTTTTTTAGCTGCAGCTTACTAAAACACATTATATTCTACGTGAGTCTTTAAAGTTGAGAAAGGTTGGTGACCCCTTATCTACATATTGTAAAAAAGAAAAAGTAACACATTCATGGTGCAAAAATATCCTGTGCAGTATTAACTGAGAATGTTAAAGAAAAGCAGTTCTATATTTTAGTGCACCACAATGCACAAAACTATTAAACATTGCAGTATTAAAGTTTCTTTCTGCTAACTTGGTGCATGAGACTGTAAAATGACAAAAGAGGACCTGAAGATACCAATTATTGAACCCACAATACAAAAACATTTACCACCTTCGGTGTTTAGATATGTTTGAATTAGAGCTGAAAGTGATCTTTAAGGTAATTCATACTGATGAACAGTTAGAGATGTTTTTGTCACAGATGTTTGCCATTTTTTAAAAAGGCAAACCATTGATTTCACTGGTGTTTTGTCCTGAATTTCTATGAAAGATCTGCTGTTTTCATTTTCATGCTCTCCTTGTTACACACGTTCACCACACAACAAATGCCATGTAAATGAAGAAAATTGTTTTAAAATTCTCATTTGTATTTACTGGTATTTACCAGATCCTTCCACCATTAGGAAATGTATTATTTACCCGAATGAGAAACATGACTGCTGCTATATATTTCTAAAGCTTCCTGCTCTTTATAAATGTTCCTTTAACAGTTATATTACACATTTGCTAAACATAGGGGCAAATTGATAAGGAGTAGGGATGAGCCGAACACCCCCCTGTTCGGTTCGCACCAGAACATGCGAACAGGAAAAAAATTCGTTCGAACACGCGAACACCGTTAAAGTCTATAGGACACGAACATGAATAATCAAAAGTGCTAATTTTAAAGGCTAATATGCAAGTTATTGTCAATAAAAGTGTTTGGGGACCTGGGTCCTGCCCCAGGGGACATGAATCAATACAAAAAAAAGTTTTAAAAACGGCCGTTTTTTCAGGAGCAGTGATTTTAATAATGCTTAAAGTCAAACAATAAAAGTGTAATATCCCTTTAAATTTCATACCTGGGGGGTGTCTATAGTATGCCTGTAAAGGGGCGCATGTTTCCCGTGTTTAGAACAGTCTGACAGCAAAATGACATTTTGAAGGAAAAAACACATTTAAAACTACCGCGGCTATTGCATTGCCGACAATACACATAGAAGTTCATTGATAAAAACGGCATGGGAATTCCCCACAGGGCAACCCCGAACCAAAATTAAAAAAAAAAAATGATGTGGGAGTCCCCCTAAATTCCATACAAGGCCCTTCAGGTCTGGTATGGATATTAAGGGGAACCCCAGCCAAAATTTAAAAAAAAAATTGACGTGGGGTTCCCCCTAAATTCCATACCAGACCCTTCAGGTCTGGTATGGATTTTAAGGGGAACCCCGCGCCAAAAAAAAAAAAAAAATGGCGTGGGGTCCCCCTAAAAATCCATACCAGACCCTTATCCGAGCACGCAACCTGGCAGGCCGCAGGAAAAGAGGGGGGGACGAGAGTGCGGCCCCCCCCCCTCCTGAACCGTACCAGGCCACATGCCCTCAACATTGGGAGGGTGCTTTGGGGTAGCCCCCAAAACACCTTGTCCCCATGTTGATGAAGACAAGGGCCTCATCCCCACAACCCTGGCCGGTGGTTGTGGGGGTCTGCGGGCGGGGGGCTTATCGGAATCTGGAAGCCCCCTTTAACAAGGGGACCCCCAGATCCCGGCCCCCCCCCCTGTGTGAAATGGTAAGGGGGTACTTACCCCTACCATTTCACTAAAAAACTGTCAAAAATGTTAAAAATGACAAGAGACAGTTTTTGACAATTCCTTTATTTAAATGCTTCTTCTTTCTTCCTTCATCTTCTTCTTCTTCTGGTTCTTCTGGCTCTTCTGGTTCTTCCTCCGGCGTTCTCGTCCAGCATCTTCTCCGCGGCGTCTTCTATCTTCTTCTCCTCGGGCCGCTCCGCACCCATGGCATGGGGCGGGAGCCTCCCTCCATGCCACAGCATGGCTGCGGAGCGGCCCGGAGAAGACATGAAGAAGAGAAGAAGGAAGAAGAGAAGAAGAAGAAGAAGATGAAGAAGAAGATGAAGAAGAGAAGAAGATGAAGAGAAGAGCGGGAGCCTCCCCCCCATGCCATGGGTGCAGAGCGGCCCGAGGAGAAGAAGATAGAAGACGCCGCGGAGAAGATGCTGGACGAGAACGCCGGAGGAAGAACCAGAAGAGCCAGAAGAACCAGAAGAAGAAGAAGATGAAGGAAGAAAGAAGAAGCATTTAAATAAAGGAATTGTCAAAAACTGTCTCTTGTCATTTTTAACATTTTTGACAGTTTTTTAGTGAAATGGTAGGGGTAAGTACCCCCTTACCATTTCACACAGGGGGGGGGGCCGGGATCTGGGGGTCCCCTTGTTAAAGGGGGCTTCCAGATTCCGATAAGCCCCCCGCCCGCAGACCCCCACAACCACCGGCCAGGGTTGTGGGGATGAGGCCCTTGTCTTCATCAACATGGGGACAAGGTGTTTTGGGGGGCTACCCCAAAGCACCCTCCCAATGTTGAGGGCATGTGGCCTGGTACGGTTCAGGAGGGGGGGGGCCGCACTCTCGTCCCCCCCTCTTTTCCTGCGGCCTGCCAGGTTGCGTGCTCGGATAAGGGTCTGGTATGGATTTTTGGGGGGACCCCACGCCGTTTTTTTTTTTTTTGGCGCGGGGTTCCCCTTAAAATCCATACCAGACCTGAAGGGTCTGGTATGGAATTTAGGGGGAACCCCACGTCAATTTTTTTTTAAAATTTTGGCTGGGGTTCCCCTTAATATCCATACCAGACCTGAAGGGCCTTGTATGGAATTTAGGGGGACCCCCACATCATTTTTTTTTGGTTCGGGGTTTCCCTGTGGGGAATTCCCATGCCGTTTTTATCAATGAACTTCTATGTGTATTGTCGGCAATGCAATAGCCGCGGGTAGTTTTAAATGAGTTTTTTCCTTCCAAATGTCATTTTGCTGTCAGACTGTTCTAAACACAGGAAACATGCGCCCCTTTACAGGCATACTATAGACACCCCCCAGGTACGAAATTTAAAGGGATATTACACTTTTATTGTTTGACTTTAAGCATTAATAAAATCACTGTTCCTGAAAAAACGTCAGTTTTTAAAACTTTTTTTTGTATTGATCCATGTCCCCTGGGGCAGGACCCGGGTCCCCAAACACTTTTTATGACAATAACTTGCATATAAGCCTTTAAAATTAGCACTTTTGATTTCTCCCATAGACTTTTAAAGGGTGTTCCGCGGCATTCGAATTTGCCGCGAACACCCCAAATTGTTCGCTGTTCGGCGAACTTGCGAACAGCCAATGTTCGAGTAGAACATGAGTTCGACTCGAACTCGAAGCTCATCCCTAATAAGGAGGAGGATATGACAGCCAAACACAGGAAAAAAATGATCAATTTGTAAATTTGCTGGTCAGATTCTCCTGAAGATCTATTTTAGATTTGTGGATGTGGATAATTCTAAAAAATCTGCAGAAAGCAAAGAAAATGATGTATTGGAATAGCAAAAAAAAAAAGCAAACAAGAGAAAAGTGATGTACCAAGCTGCGAATAAGTACACAGGTAGAAAAGACAAACAAGGTTATTAAAGTCATACATTTTTGAGACTAACTAAATTTTTTAGAAAATTACAAGCTTTCAAAAGACTAGGCTGACATATGTACCAATGTCTTTGGATAAAAAATGATGCAGATATAAATAATGTCTCAGATGTATTCCTATTAATACTGCATAACCGCAGTGCTAAATGCCACAAATACACTGGCATCTATTCAATGTGTTTTATTGTAAGCAATGACAACTACCACTTCTTTAAAGGGCCAGTAATGTATCTCTTGCCCTTAAAATCTCAATTACTCAGCAGGCAGGATATCCAAGTTCTCTTGTAGCGTGAATATATGTATATGTGTAACTGCGCTATACCACCCTAGTATCAATTCATGTGGAAAAAAATCTTAATAAACCCAACCAAACTGACTATTAATTTAATTCCCGTGTCAAAAAAAAAAAGAAAAGTGACCAAAATGTAAAATCTGTTAAACCGTGTTGGTTTTTATATGCAAACTAAATATGGCATATATTCACAAAAGTGTATAAATTGTAAAAAAAAAAAAAAACATATGAGGTGAAAATGACAACAATGTGCAAACAAAATATTGCATATATTCACAAAAGTGCATAAATTGCAAAAGGTTCATGAAAGGTGCAAAATGCAACAACGTGCAGTCCTTCCAATCTAACCACTTGTTATTATCTTCCAAATACTGTGGTGCAAACAATGCAAAAAAAAAAGTGTAGTCCAAATTAATCACTTTGTAACTCTCTTCAAGCACACCATTTACAAAGCTGTAAACACCCAATCTAAAAGTTAGTTCATGTGATAAAGTGTCTCTTTGATTAAATGGATCAAGCTTATTCTCTTGACAAACAGATCCCCTCCAGCACATAAGGGATAGGTCTTTATCATTTATCTATATTCATCGCATTCTCTCACAAATATGTGGAGGAAAGAGAGGCATTCATAGTGTAAAAATGTCTCTGTGTTTATTAAACATGATAGAAAGTATTCTACTTACATTTAATAAGTGTTAATCAGACACTAATGATACAGGCTCAGATTTATTAATACTGTCAGCTCCAGGTTCTCTCTCTGAAGCCGCTAGCTGCATGTCAGAAACCATGAAGCTGACTGAGACAGAAATACAGGTAAATCTCACTTGTTTAAGAATAATAATAAAAGGTAAACAGGGTAAACATAGTCAAAACATAGGCAGAGTTCAGGAACCAGAACGGATAGTCAGACAAGCCAAAATGTCAGGGATCCAGAGATGAGTGTAGTAGAACAGCAAGCAGGATCTGGAGCCAGAAGGAATGTCAGCCAAGCAAGTCTTCAACAGGAACACAGGCAAGCATCTCTAGAGATGTGACCACGGGGAAGGCAGAGATCATCTGGGCTCATGGCTTAAGTAGGCAGGACTGATGAGCAGGATATCATCAACAGGTGAGTCACTGTAGAGAAATAGAAGCTGGCAAAAGCTGGCAGCTCAGAGAAGGAAGGGCTGAGCCCACCCCTGAGAGTACCCCTTCCTCAATGACCCCTCCCCCTCAGAGGACCACCGGGTTTGGGGGGAAAACGTCTATGGAAATCACAGAGGAGCACAGGGGCATGTATGTCCGAGGATAAGACCCAAGAGCATTCCTCTGGACTGTACCCTTTCCAATGCACTAGGTATCGTATGTGCCCATGGAACCTACGGGAGTCAACAATGGACTGTACTTCATACTCCTCATGGTTCTCAACCTGCACAGGGTGAGGACAAGGCACCGAGGTGGTAAAGCAGTTGCAGACCAAAGGTTTTAATAAGGAGACATAAAATACATTTGAGATACGCATATTAGAAGGAAGTTCTAATGTGTAAGCCACTGGGTTAATCCTGCGAAGAATACGGAAAGGTCCAATAATCCAAGGTGTGAACTTTAGAGAGGGAACACGAATTAGGAGGTTGCGAAATGACAGCCAGACCCTGTCCCCAACCTGGTAGGAAGGCGCAGGCAGGCATCTGCGGTCAGCACGGAGTCTGTACCTATCATTAGCATGTCGCAAAGCCTCCTTGACTTGTAAAATTGGAAGGCAGTTCCTTAGAAGTGGGCAACTTGGAATACAATGAGACATTTTCGAGAACTGGTCAACCACCATAAGGATAACTGTGTTGCCTTGGGAGTTTGGTAACTCCACAATGAAATCCATAGACAGGTGGGTCCAGGGCCTCTGTCCATTGGGTATGGGTTGTAGGATGCCCAACCGGAAGGTGTCGTGGAGTCTTACTCTGAGCACACACGGAACAGGCAGCTAAGAAAGCAGTTACATCAGCACGTAGACTAGGCTACCAGAATTGTTGGGAAATGACCCAAAAGAGTTGATTCCTCTCAGGGTGGCCAGCAGCCTTGGGAGAATGGTAAGTCTGGAGCACGGCAATACGGAGACTCTCTGGGACAAAGCAGCGGTCACAAGGTTTCTCAGGAGGAGCATGAACCTGAGCAGCAAGAATTTTGTCACCCAAAGGAGAAGTTACACTGGTGCAAACCATAGCCAGAATACAATAAGGAGGAATCACAGGAACCAGAACAGACTCTATCTTGGAAGTGGAGGAAAATTGTTGTGAAAAAGCGACAGCCCTTACATTCTTAGTACTGGGTAAGAATGAGACAATGTAATTGAAATTTGACAAGAAAAGAGCCCATCACGCCCTTCTGGGAGAGAGACGTTTAGCCTCAGAGAAGATTGTGAGATTCTTATGGTCAGTAAGAATAAGAACCAGCACAGTGGTACCTTCGAGGAGATGTGTCTATTTTTTCAGGGCTAAAATGATCGCTAACAGCTCTCTATCACCAGTCTCGTAATTTCACCCCGCAGATGACAATTTCTTGGAAAAGTAGCCACAAGGATGCATAGCCATTGAGACAGAAGGGCACCAACTCCAGTCTCGGAAGCATTGACCTCAAGGATAAAAGTTAACGTAGGATCAGAATGTGCCAACACAGGAGCAAAAACAAAGGCAGCCTTTGACTCTCAAAGGCCTTAATGGACTCCGAAGACCAACACTGTGGGTTACCGTCCTTTCTGGTCATATCAGTCAGGGGCTTGACCAGAGGCGAGAAGTTACAAATAAACTTCCGATAATAGTTGGCAAAGCCAAAAAAATGCTGCAGAGGACGTAAACCCATGGGTCGGGGCCACTGTAGGACTGCTGAAAGTTTCTCTGGGTCCATCGAATAACCAGCAGTGGAAATGATGTAACCCAGGAATTTAACCTGTTCACGATGGAACTCGCACTTCTCCAATTTACAATAGAGATTGTTCTCTCTTAGTTTCTGAAGCACACAACAGACATCGGTGTGGTGGCTCTCAAGGGACTTGAAAAATATGAGGATATTGTTGAGATTAATCACCACACATAACTGCAACTAATCCCGGAGGACTTTGTTAATAAATTCCTGGAAAACTGACGGGGCGTTACAAAGGCCAAAAAGCATTACGAGGTACTCATAATGGCCTGTTCTGGTATTAAACGCAGTTTTCCACTCGTTGCCCTCCTTAATCCTCACGAGAGGATAATCAATACAATGTCTCAGTTCACCACTCTTCTTATTCACAAAGAAGAAACTATCACCAGCAGGAGACAAGGATTTGTGGATGAAACCTCAAGAAAGTGCATCTGCAACATACTCCTCCATGGCCTTATCCTCCAAGACCGGAAAAGGGTAAACCCGGCCACAAGGGGTTATGGCACCAGGTTGAATGTCAATTGCGCAATCATAGGACCGGTGTGGAGGCAAACTACCAGCTTGACCTTTGTCAAAACATCGCTAAAATCGCGGTACTCCTCCAGCAGGGAGGAGAGAGAAGAAGTGCACAGGACCTTGGCTACCTTCTGGAAGCATGTCTTACTTGTGACAACCAGGAGAGAACCTCAGCATGGAGCGAATTAAAAGAGGGGTTGTGCCTCTGTAACCAAGGATAACCAATAATCTGCAGAAACTTAGGTGAGGAAATAACTTGGAATTGGATTATCTCAGGGTGAAGAGCCCCTACAGCCATGGACAATGGAACAGTCTCACGAGTCACATGGGCAGGCTGTAGAGGTCTCCCGTCAACAGCCTCAATGGCAAGTGGAGTGTCACGCAGCTGCAGCGGAATCAAATGTTTCGATGCAAAGGCAGCATCAATGAACAGGCCTGCAGCCCCAGAGTCGATTAGAGCCTGTATCGTGATGGACGACTCAGCCCAAGAAAGGGTAACCGAAACCAGGGGCTTATCCTTCTGGATAACTGGGGACGAAACAACGTCACCTAAGGTCTGTCCATGGCAGGACCTCAAGGAATGGGCATTCTCTGGATGGGTAGGACAAGGCTTTAAAGTGACCTGCCTGGCCACAATAAAGGCACAATCCCTCCTGCTAAAGGTTCTCTCATCCGCAGAGATACGCATGAAGCCCAAGTGGATGGTGTAATGATATCAAATACTGGACATGAAAAACTGTAGCTAGTCGCCATGTTGTATGAGAACCTTAGGGCAGCCATGACAGCTTGGCTAACCTTGTAACATTACAGAACAATCTGAACTCCCTCCCTACTCCCTTGTGTCAGGAATTCATAGTTTTAGATTTCAAAAGAATGGTTATCTCAACAGAGAAAGCAGAACCAGGCTAGGTCTGTAAAAACAGCTCATGTCGGGCTGGCAGGATGTTTAGGCCTGTCGTAAAACTGTCACCTTCTCATTTCAGAGAACCAGCAGATACCGGTCATAAATAATTGAATGCAAATGAGCCTTAAACAGTGGAAGAAGTATGAAATTTCAGCATGTTTCATAACTTCCAAAGTAATAATAGCACAGCCATAATATGGACATATTTAGTTTCCTCAGATAATTTGTAACATTTCAAGTCTAGACACCTCTATGTCAGGTCATATAGGAAACCACTGGTACCCCTTATTCCTCCTAAGTAGACTAGACAGTAGAGACATGGCATGTTTATATTTGTTTTGAAGGAAATTTCACGCTGAACAATAATATGGATATTTGGAGTCTGTAAAAACTATAGATGCAGTGTAGACACCTACCAGTAACCAACCCCTAAACAAGATGACCAGACGATTGGTCACTGGTCGCTGTCAACACCACTTTGATTTGACAGAAAAGAGGAGAAGCCAAGACAATGACCAGTTCTCCTTTTACCATCCAAGCAGGAACATATGCCAAGTTTGAGAACCGATTACCCAGCTCATCGATCGAACTCTGTTCAACCCTCAGACATTAATTACAAGTATTCTTCCTCCCAAATTCTACCTTATTTCTTTGTGGCTGTCTATTGTCTTTATCCTTTTGAAACATCTTTTTTCAGTAAATGTTTTATTTGCACCAACTTGACCTTTTCATAATAAACCCTTATGTTGAAAAGTGTTAACCTTGTCTCTAAAGCTCTTAATGCAAACTATAAATGAACCTGCCTCTTAAAAGATCGCTACTGTTTTAGAGTAAGGCCTCTGAGCAGACCTGTCTGTGGTGGCAGTGTGTGTTGCAGACGCTTATTCTGAAATCATAATTGGTATTGCTAAATTGATAGAAGTCCTGACCCTTCCTAAACAAACATCAGTGGTAGCAGTTAAAGGGTTAATTGCGTAATTAGCCTAGTGACAATCGCTCTTAGGCTGTTGACACCTAAATTGTGGTCCCGCAAGCTGGACAATCTTTGTGCTAGGCGCAGCTGAGAGTGGCATTGTTACACAAGTGACAGCGTGGTGTGAGGTTGGCCGGTCCTTTGTCGCAAGTTAGCGAGCAGGGCAGGAATCTGACACCCGCATTCGTCACATATAGGCTGGCAGCATAGTGGGATAGTTTCACATTAAGAGCATTGTTAGGAGTTATCTCTGCTCTGAAGGATTGTAACTTTTGTGGAAACAGTCCTTAGAGACAAGCTGGTGCATATTTTTTTTTTAAAGAGAGACATACAACAACAGCTTCTTCCTACACCTTCTTCCTATCTCTGCTTTCTGTTCTATCTTTTCTGCTTGCAACATATCTGGGTTATCAGCATATAAAAAGATGAGCAAAAATGAACTTACTGCTGAGTGCGCAGGAAGAGGAATTGACGTCGGTGGCAAAATTTGTGAAGGCTTGATACATGCCCTACAGGAGTTTGATATCCGGGCAGGCCAGAACCTGGGGGAAACTGGACCAGAGTGGGTTTCCGCTACTCTAGAGCCCAGTGGTTCAGAGGCGACCTCACCGGGTGGGCAAGTAGAGACTGACACTGGAATACCACGGATTGTTACCTTCAAGCCACCGCCTGAGCAGGCCAGCATCAGATTGCCTGAAACCAGCATAGACTCTCCTCAAATGCAAGAAACACCAAAACACCTCACGGAGATGGATCCTATGGTGTACCTGCAATTTCTTGAGTGCCAGGCCGAGCAAGAAGAACGCAGGGCTGAGAGAGAGCCTTTGAAACACCAGGCTGAGAGAGAGGCTGCAGAATGCCAGGCTGTTCGTCGGCACTAACTGGAGATGGCTAGGCTCCAGCAGCAGCGAAAGGGCTCAGAACCTCGGATCCCTAGAGCACAGGGATGCCTCTCTGCCAGTGACCCTGACAGCCAAATTTCCAGATATGGAAAAGGACAGTGACATTGACGTGTATCTACTGTCGTATGAAAAAACTTGCCGTTAGTACCATCTGCCCCCAGTACAATGGGCCCGGTACCTGACGCCAGGGCTACGAGGCAAGGCCCTGGATGCTTATGTCGAACTGTCAGAAGAGCAGGGTGATGATTATGAGGCCTTAAAGGCTGGAATCATCCAGAAGTTTCAGTTAACCCCGGAAGTGTACCAAAAGCGTTTTAGGTCCTTGCAAAAGGGGCCTGTGGCCTGTGGCTTATGCACCACATTCTGGCAGTGGACTAAAGGCTTAAAAAGCCGATTCTTTTGAGTCCATGGAAGATCTTATGATTGAAGATCAACTTTTGCACATCTGTCCTACAGATGTCAGACAGTTTGTGCTGGAGCGAAAGCCATCCTCTGCCAAAGCAGCAGCAGAATTGGCATATACCTATATCCACTCTCGGGTATCTGATCATCGCAAGGCTCCTCTGAATGACTGGAAAGGAGGGAAATCACACATGGCAACCCCTTCTCTGCCTGCCATCCAAGTCCCTCAGCAGCCGGAACCTGCAGCTCCTGGTGCCAAGGCGTTCCCGACGAACAACCGCAGATGCTACAACTGTGGGAAAGCCGGACATCTCAGGAAGCAGTGCCCTGAGCAGAAGAAGATGACATCACCTGGCCATCCGGCCAGCAACCCTTCTTCTGTGCTGTTCATCCGCAGAAAAACTCGGGTAAGCACCGCCAACTTGCAGCCAGTCACCGTGGGCCACCAGATCATTACTGGTTTTCGGGACACAAGAGCTGAAGTCACTTTTATCAGACCAGAGGTGATAGAGAGAAGGGACATCATCCCTGGAAAGTTTTTTTTACCCGCACTGGAGTTGGGGGGACCCGCTCACAAGTACCCCGTGCCTATGTTTTCATTGATTGGGGTGCCGGAAGTGAGATGAGAGAAGTGGGAGTCTCGGAGGAGATCCCCACTGCTGTGTTGTTGGGTGCTAATTTAGGTACCCTTGTTTCTGCCCCTGCTAAAAACACCCAGGATGCTCCCACTGAACTCTCTGCTGGACCTACCAAGGTACTGTTTACAGATGTTGGGGTAATATCTGGGCAACCTGTGGATGGACAGAGGGGGGGGGGGTGGAATGGAGATACAGGGTTGTTCTTCACCTACAGAAGGAGAGAAGGCCCCCTTGCATGTGCCGATATCAAATGCATGTGTAGTTGATGTTAAGAATGTAATTACTGAATGTAATGATGTTTTGTCTTTGTTGGAGGTCGCCCACAATGCTGGGAGGGTGGAGAAGAGGTGGCCCGGGTGGTCCCATTCCTGACTCTGACCCAGAGGATTCTGCCCTGACTATACCCCAGCAGTTGTCATTGTGTGTCTGGTACTTGTAGTCCCATGCCTCAGCCAGCACTGCTGAGAGACAAAGGCTTTGCAGTGTTCAGCAGGCCAGCTGTTAGCTCCCCTGCTGAGAAAAGTAAACAAAAGTGTGACAGGGACAGTGAGCAGATAGGTTTGACTGGTCTACTGGAGACTGAAAGGGTTAAACAGTTGCTCGCTGTGTCCAGTCAACCTAAGGGGAATGTGTTGAAGGTGTCACCTGATATGGTCTGTGAAGGTCCAGGTGAAATCAGGAAGGCCAGGGCTGGAGTGAAACACAATGGTTTGTGGCCTAGCTTGATGTTCACACAATATCCTTGCGCAGCGCCTGTCATTGGCAGAGACTGTATACCTGAACAGAAAGAGTTAGCTGCCCTGCTAGAAGTAGTAGCTGACCAGGGCCGCCTTCAGAAATTTTGGGGTCCCTTACACAGCTTCAGGCATGGGGGGGTGTTGGGGCGAAAAAGTCGAAGTGTCATCTCACCTTTTTCTCCCTTCTACCCTCTGAGTAGAGAACCAGAGGGGTGCTGCCTGTACCCCCTAATGGCAGCCCTGGCAGTCTATGACGGGGGTCAGTGAGTAGGGGGCAGTTTATGACGGGGGGTCAGTGAATAGGGAGCAGTCTATGACGAGGGGGTCAGTGAATAGGGGGCAGTCTATGATGACAGGGGGGTCAGTGAATAGGGAGCAGTCTATGACGGGGGGGTCAGTGAATAGGGGGCAGTCTATGATGACAGGCGGGGTCAGTGAATAGGGGGCAGTCTATGACAGGGGGGGTCAGTGAATAGGGGGCAGTCTATAACAGAGGGGGTCAGTGAATAGCCGGCAGTCTATGACAGGGGGATCAGTGAATAAGACACAGACTATGCTAGGGGGATAAATGGATGGGAAATAGTGTATGCCATGGGGAGCATCTATGAGCTGCACATCTGTATACTGGCTCTGCCCATGATGTCTACCATACATTGGTACATCCATTCCCTGAGAGGTGTCACACAGCCTTGAGAAGAGTATGTGGCCACTTACTGCTCTGTCCTCCTCTGACAGGAATTTGGGTCCGTCATCTCCTCGTAGAGCCCCCCGGGCCCCACAGCCAGCACTATGCCCTGCACAGGCGCCAATCCATTCCCCTGCCCTCCCCTCCGCCGCTCACCAGTATGGCTTAGGCGGTCACTGGCAGGCTGGGGGCGGACTCCACCGAGAATCAGGGGGAGGAGAGATCGCCGTGGGGACACGTGATAGGAGGAGGGGGTCCGGCTGAATGACAGCTGGACCGAACTGCAAGTCTGGTGGGTTGGATTATCATGTGACCATTTTCTCTCCTCTCTCAAGCCGTGACATGAGAGCGGCGGGGAGGGAACTGCCGAAATGAAGTGTTTTCTCTCCTCTCAGCCGCGAGCTGAGAACGGGGGGAGACCAAGCCCCTGGGAACATTTGGGCCCCTTACAGGTGTAATGCCTGTACCCCCCTGATGGTGGACCTGTAGCTGACACTCAGGGAGTGGGCTTAGGCCTTCAGTTCCACTCACCTTTCCTTCTCCTTCAGGTACCCACGATGCTGGCAGTGCTTACAGCATGCCGTGTCAGGGTCATGGGAAACCCTGGGAGGGCACCCCATGGCGTCCACAAGGTGGGCGGCTGGGTTTATCCTCCCCTCACCTTTGCAGCCCACCTTGTCTTGCAGGAGGCGCAGACAGGCGGGGCAAAGGAGAATGAGGAAATTATGCAGTTAGGGGTCATTCAGGGAGTTCGGACAGTCTGGGCACCACTGGTAGTCCTGGCCCCCAAAAGGGATCAGATGATCAGGCTTCCAGGAGCCCTTGAAGGGCTGAATGTCAGCCCTGTTGTTGTGGCCTTTCCCATGCCCAGGAACCATGAGGTGTCGGAGCAGCTGGTAGGTGCCCGCTGTCTCACCATCATTGACCTGAGCAGGGGGCATGGACCAACCCCCCTAACACAGAAGGTTTAGGACAAGTCAGCCTTCACCACCCCATGTGGCTTGTCTGCATGTATGGCAATGCTAGTTGGGGTTGGGAATGCGCCAGCCACCTCTCTGGGGGTCATGGATGACCTACAAGGAGGGGTGGAACCTTGTGAAATGGCCGGCTCAAGAAGCCTTGAAGTGATTGGCCCTGACTGGGAAGAACACCTGATGCACCTGTCACAGGTCCTGGACCAACTGAAAGCTGCCAATCTGAGTGTCAAACCCAGAAAGTGTCAGATTGTCATGACTGATGTGCAGTACCTGGGACACTAGGTAGGAGGAGGCATCCTGAAACCCGAGACAGGGAAGGTTGAGGCCATCCTGGCCTGGCCTACCCCCAAACCAAAAAGCAGGTTATTTCTTTCTTGGGGACTGCTGGCTACTATAGGAAGTTTGCATGTAACTATAGTAGCCTGGCCAAACCTCTGACTGACCTAACCAAAAAGAAACTCCCCAAAGTGGTGTCTTGGACCCCAGAATGTGAGCAGGTATTTCAGACCTTGAAGGAGGTGCTGGCCAGCAGCCCTGTGCTACAGGCTCCAGACTTCACCCGCCGTTTCCTAGTGCAGACGGATGCCTCTGCCTATGGATTGGATACAGTCCTGAGCCAGGTGGATGATGTCAGAGTAGAGCATTCCATCCTCTACCTGAGCCGGAAGCTGCTTCCCCGGGAAGTAGCATATGCCACGATCGAAAAGGAGTGTCTTGCGATCGTGTGGGCTCTCCAGAAGTTACAAACGTACCTTTGTGGACGGCACTTCACTGTGATCACAGATCACAATCCCTAAATCGTGTTGCTGGGGAGAATGGCAAACTCCTTCGGTCGAGCTTAATTCTGCAGCAATACGATTTCACCATCCAGCATAAGAAAGGCAGCACCCATGGCAATGCTGATGGGCTGTTCAAAAAAGAACCAAGCAATCAGATCAAGAAGCAATGTACTGCTAAAGGTAGCAGTACACATGCAAAAATAAATAAATGAACAAAAACAAATCAATAATGTAAACACTATCCATGGTATGTTATAAAGTGACTAATTACAAAGTGCAAGGTGCAAAAAAAATAATAATGTATGTTTAAACACTACAATAATTCTTCTGTAAATAAAGATATGTGCAGGTATAAATGGACTGTGCAAAATGCAAAATAAACTGTGCAAAACCAACAATATAGTCTCTCTGTGCAAAGTGCAAGTAAACTGTGCAAAATAACAATAAAGCCCTTTTTTCTTTGTGCAAAGAACATCAAAGTTCAAACAAACGGTGCCAAGGAAAAGTAAACTCCTCTTCGTGCAGAAACACACACTAGTGAGAATGGCCTCTTACCTTGCGGTAATGAGGTAACCGCATGTGTATACAAATCTGTAACATTTGCTTCTTCCTTATACCATAGTCCTGGACCAATATGGATCTAGAAGTGTCTTTTTTCTCTCAGCGGATGCACGGCCTAGCCGTCACCACTCACCATCACAGGAATGAGCTTATAAACCCTAAGCCCAGAGCAAGATCCTGGGAGTATTCCAGTCAGGCCCTGGGAGGCACGCAACTGGCCCACACCTACTTTATAGCAAGAGCATTATTCAAAAATTTTTGAATAATGCTCCTGCTATAAAGTAGGTGTGGGCCAGTTGCGTGCCTCACAGGGCCTGACTGGAATACAATAGCAAGTCCTCTTCCCACCTCTGATTGGTCCAGGTCCACTACAGCTGGGGGGGCAGGAGTGAATAGGGGACCACACAGAGCCACTCCAATGCTCAGGGTTTTTTTTAACAAAATATATTAAAAATATATTTAGCATATTTAAATATATTAAAATGTAAAAAAAAATAAAAAAATGGCACAACCCCCATTGTTCCGCACACCTGTGCAAACTCAAGCCCAGGGTGCGCTAGCATATGTAAACCGCGGTTGCACCACATGTATGACATATCGCCACAAATGTCAGAGTGAGAACAATAATTCTAGCAAAGAGCTCCTAATTAACTCTAAACTGATGAGCTATAAAGGCTTTTTAAAGTGTCACCTATGGTAATTTTTGGCGATATCGTGGGCAATCAACATTGCACTCTGCAAGCGGCATTGCTCCAGAGCTTAGTAAATGAGATGAAGCTTCACTTTGCAAAAAAAACCTCAATCAAATGCAATGAAAAAAAATATATATAATTTTTGCTTGCACATGATTGGATGATGAAAATCAGGAGAGCTTCCCCCCATTTACTAAGCTCTGGAGAAACTTCTCTTGCATAGTGAAACTGCACTATTTGCCTTTAGTAAAACCACCCCTATGTGTCAATCCTATCAATACTAATGCATAAATTAGCATTCTGAAAAATTAAGAACAAAATTTTAAATGTTGATGTGGAGAGAATGTTCACATCTGAATGGATGTGTGCAATGACTAGTGTGTTGTCTGGCATGTGCAAAACCATTTTTTTTTGTATTGTCTCAGACATATTCCCTGAAACAAAGCCAAAAATATATAACATTGTTGGTTTTTTCTTTTAAACAGAACATTCAGAAACAAATGACAGACATAAATAACTATGTGGGGTTCTCTTTAGGACATTACCCAAGCATTTTCCTCACTCCTGGTCCAAATTTCCATATCTTCCCCCAAACTTGGTAAGAATTACTCCAAGTATCAATAATTCCTCATGCAATAGTAAGTCCTGATGGCCCTTAAACCTTCAGCAGACCAAAAGAATTTATCCTCAGCTATTGTGCATACCTAATCTGAATTAGCACAACTTTGGACTCCAATATCCAGGTTGCCAGCAAAAGAACCCAAGCCAACTACAGTATTAAAACAATAGAGTCCCAATGACCAAAGAATACAATGCTACAGAGCATGAAAGCTGTACACCAGGTAAAAACAAAATGGGGTTATGGCTGATTTCAGCCATAACCCCGGTAAACCAATTGCCAGCTGCAATGTATATATATATATATATATATATATATATATATATATATATATATATATATATATATACAGTATCTCACAAAAGTGAGTACACCCTTCAACATTTTTGTATATATTTTATTACATCTTTTCATGTGACAACACTGAAGAAATGACACTTTGCTACAATGTAAAGTAGTGAGTGTACAGCTTGTATAACAGTGTAAATTTGCTGTCCCCTCAAAATAACTCAACACGCAGCCATTAATGTCTAAACCACTGGCAACAAAAGTGAGTACACCCCTAAGTGAAAATGTCCAAATTGGGCCCAATTAGCCCCCCCCCCGGTGTCATGTGACTCATTAGTGTTACAAGGTCTCAGGTGTGAATGGGGAGCAGGTGTGTTAAATTTGGTGTTATTGCTCTCACTCCGTCATACTGGTCACTGGATGTTCAACATGGCACCTCATGACAAAGAACTCTCTGAGGATCTGAAAAAAAAAAGAATTGTTGCTCTACAACAATGTAATTCAATGCACTGGAAAACAATTGGCCTGCATTTCAGGTGCTTTCACCAGCATTTTGCAATTTCAGGTAAGTTAAAATTGAATCTTTGAAAAATACAAAACCAAAAAATCTAAAACACAATCTAAATTAAAGTATGCTTTCTGTGGGAAAAAGTCCAGAACAAAATCTGACAACTGATTCTGATGCCTAAGCAAGATATTTGACTGTGATGTCTTCAAATATCAGACTTCATGACGTCACCAGCACTTCTTCAGTCTTTTTTTTTGTTAGACAGAAAGGGGAGGAGCTAGACACTCTACCAATTTGTTATTACTGTCCGTTTCCTTGCTGGCTGGCAAGAATCACCTCTGTAATTGTCCTGGTGACCATTGTAAATGAGACCGAAAATAATTTAAAATCCTTCATGTTGTCATGAGAACAAGGCGAAATAAATATAATAGTCTAAATAATTTTTATACACTATTTAACCACTTCCCGCCCGGCCTATAGCAAAATGACGGCCGGGCAGTGGTTCAGTTATATGATGTCCAGCAAGATAAGCCACGGTCGCACACCTAGGAGGGCGCGCAACATGGCGATCAGTGCTGCGGCGTGTCAGTCTGATACACTGCATCACCGATCTCAGTAAAGAGCCTCCTGACAGGGCTGTCTGCGCTGATTGTTTGTCAGCGCAGTCCCCCTGCGGATGCCCACCCAGGACCACCAGGGATGCCGCCAGGACCACCAGGGATGCTCATAAAGGACGCCCACCAGATAAGCCACCCTGGACCACCAGGGATATGCCAATCAGTGCCCAGGCAGATGCCAATCAGTGCCCATCAGCAATGGCCGCCAGTGCCATCAGTGATGCCTATCAGTGCAGTCTATCAGTGCCGCTCATCCGTGCTCATTAGTGCCCAGCAGTGCTGCCTATCAGTGCCACCCATAAGTACCCATCAGTGCAGCCTTTCACTGCCCATCAGTGTCGCCTATCAGTGCCCACCAGTGCCACCTATGACACCCATCAGTGCTGCATATCAGTGCCACCTATCAATGCCCATCGTCAGTGCCCATCAGTGCCACCTCATTGGTGCCGCCTTATCAGTGACCATCAGTGCAGCCTCATCAGTGCCCATCAGTGAAGGAGAAAACTTACTTATTCACAAAATTTTATAACAGAAACAAAGAAAAACTTTTTTTTTCCAATTTTTTTATTTTATTTGTTTAGCAAAAAATAAAAATCACAGAGGTGATCAAATGCCACCAAGAGAAAGCTCTATATGTGGGAACAAAATGATAACAATTTTGTTTGGGTACAGTGTAGCATGACCGCGCAATTGTCATTTAAAAAGTGACACAGCTGAAAGCTGAAAATTGGCTTGGGTGGGGTGGGGGGTGGTATTGATGTGGTTAATAGTTACCTGGCCGAAACAGGTTTATTTTTCCAGTCCTGACCATACTAAAGAAAATATATACAGAAATATATACAGGGCCACTATACAATCCCTTTAAACTGCCCTTATTTCATGGCTACTATTTTGGAGGAAATTATCCATAGTTACTGTAGAAATGGTGACTATCCATGGTATCTATGCTTTTAGCAGTTTTCTAACTAAACCATGCACTATGATATAAAGCAGCCAGATGCCATTCTGTTCTAACATAAATATGTACTCATGTCATGTAGCACCCTGGACAGATTAATCAGATAAAGCCATGTCTGCTTATGGGTTGGCATTTATCTTCAAGAGAGATTTTATTCCATTTTTAAAATATTTTCATATCAAGCTGAAGTATGTCCTGGAAAAGCAGAGAAAATAAATGAATCTGTCTCTACTGCATTGTTGGCTGTCAAAAGTTGCCTGTTTGCTAAACTGAAGCTGAATTGCTGCAAATAACCAGCTAAAAAGCAGTCTGCTTCCATAAACTCCTTGAAACAATTCTCATGACATATGTAACATCAGCTTTGACCAAATCAAAATTTGTTTCTGACTACTTCCCTGAAGCAAAGTATGTCATAATCTCAGGCACTGTTTTCTACAACTACTATATGACAGGTCCATATCGAGCAGAAGGTCAAAAGAAAATGATATCAGTTGTGCTTCAAGTTTGACTATTGTTTGGTAGCTGGGTCAAGAGCCCTGGGGTAGTGGAAATTATTTTAGTACACATATAATACCGACGATGATTCACTTAAAAATACAAATAGAACACAAGCAACCAAATATGTTTTAGTGTTCAATAACATGCATTTGTTTAATTGAATAGAAGCGTGTTCTGTTTATTTTCTTTACCCTATTCAGAACCAAAAAAATAAAATATCTTATATTTTTTATTTCCATCCAGCAGGTGAGGCTGCACACTTGTCCAAAAACACTTTAGCGCTAAGCCCAGGGATATTTTTCCATCGCACTTCTTTCCAAAATGCCCATCAAGGGTGTAGCCCTCCTCCTACTGGAAAATCCTTAGAACCGAATGCAAAAAACACACAGGAGGGCGCAACCACCTTGTGCATTGCCATTGATTATTTTTATTTAATCCACATATGCAAATGGATACTCACATGCGAGTAAAAACATCAAGCAACACAGATCTGCTCCAGCTGGAACGCAATGCAGTTCGTCTTGGGAACAAATGTTTGGACAGTTGATGCGTTTCAGAGGTCATGCCTCCTTCCTCAGGCTGTACACTTCTTCCACATTTTTCAGGCTATCCTTACCCACTTTTACAGAGCTCAACAGCTGAATGGTTCAGAGAAGTGATTCATATCTTCCCTCCTTCCATAGAACTTTGAATGAGAGACAGAGAGAATCTAAAGTCAAACAACCTCTGCTCTGTTGTTGCTTTAGAAAACTCATAACGCTCTTGGACACAATATAATAATCTTGCTGTTTATGTAAATCTTTGATATTGCTAGTCTAATTTCAGACTATCTTCAAAACAAGTGGGTTAGATTATTTATAGACATGGCGATTGGTGGAAATTGGCAAAGACTGAATTCTGATGCTTGGAAATTAATTTTCAGACCTAACAAACAGAATTATTTGTCAATTATCATAAAGACAAACAGTACCCAGCTGGAGCTTTCTGTCAATGCTGCAGTTGGAAGTCATTTACCTCAGAAAAGGCTCACAGGGATAAAAAGAATGCCTAAACAATTGATGAATCTCTTTCTAACCCCATTAAAAATTAAAAAAAACATGTTATACTTACCTGCTCTATGCAGTGGATTTGCACAGAGCAGCCCCGATCCTCGTCTTCTCGGGTCCCTCTTCTGTGCTCCTGGCCCCTCCCTCCTGTCGAGTGCCCCCACAGCAAGCAGCTTGCTATGGGAGCACCCGAGCAGAGTCACAGGTCCCTGTGTGCCCTGCCCCCCTCTCTCCTGATTGACTGACTTTCACTGACAGCAGCGGGAGTCAATAGCACCACTGCTGTGTCTCGGTCAATCAGGAGAGAGAGTCTCAGATGGCCGAGACACGCGTGGACATCGCTGGACAGAGATGGAGCTCAGGTAAGTATTAGAGGGGCCGAGGGGGGCTGCTACACAAAGAAGGATTTTTATCTTAATGCATTAGGATAAAAAACGTTCTGACTTTACAACCCCTTTAAATGTTTTTTGCATCATGTTTTTATTTCAATGTAGTCATTGGTCAAGCAACAGCCAGCCTGGAAGAAAAATTATCCAGAAATAAAACTTTGATCCATGACATTTCTTATTTAGATCCTAAATGGTTTATTCAGTCAGACTAAAACAAGTGATATTCCAACAGAAGCTTTGAAACGTGTGGCAAAAGTTGGCTGATGTTGATATTGTTCAACTTAAGGATGAACTTCTTAGTTTCAAAGAAAACTATCTAGTTCCAATTAAACCATGCCCTCCTCCAAATATGATTGATGCTTTGTTTAAAAATGGATACTTAACTAATACTAAATATATAGCATGTAAGAACCTTTTTGCAGCACTCTTGCATGCATTCAAGTGTTTTGTGAAAAAGTTTTTTCTAAATTCAATATAGTGAAAAATACCTTAAATTGGTCAGAATCTTCTTTGATCTCTTATTTTATAAGAGAAAGGGATATTGGCAGAGGTTTAGATTAGGAGGACATCATTAATACATTTGCTCACTCTTCTTTTTTTTTAAATCATTTTTCTTTAAAGCTGAATACAAAAACTTCAGTCAACATACTTGTCATGACTCTGCAGTAATACTTTCATGCCCTGTCTGTCTCTTACCTGGTCTGTCTATCAGCCTTAAGACCTGCACTCCTACACCTGCATGGTTAAGTAATCTTTCCTAAGTGTGGCTCCACCCTAGCCTCAACAGGAAGCACTATTTAACACTGTGTTCTCCAAGCCTGTCTTGCCAAGCAATATTGTGAGTTTGGTTTCCTGTCTCCCGCTTGCTGTGTGCTCTACGTCTGTCTCTGTTACTGATCTTGGCTTGTTCTTTGACTATCCCTGCCTGCTTGTTACCCTGATCTTTGACGTTTTCTCTGTCTATCCTTGTCTGCTAGTTGCCCCAACCGTTGGCTTATCTCCTGACTATCCCTTTTTGTCCTGGGCTGCTGCTTACTCTCTATCCTCCGGTAGCCTACCGTCAGCATGAGCTGGGAGACCCTGGGGGCCGCAACCTGGAGCCAGTTGCAGCGCAGTCGATCCTCAACACTAGATGCTCTGGTGAACACCTGCTGGCTCTTAGACTCTGTGCCCTGGGGAATCTATGCTCTAGCTCCCAGTGGGATCCATGTTGGTGCTCCAGTGGACCTGCCTTCCTGAACCTCCCAGAGTTTCAGCAGTCAGTCGTAGGGTCCACTACCTTAGCGGTGCACTCCTGACTTCAACGGCGTGCATCTGTCACCTGGACTCAGGTGACCTGACAGTTTGCTCAGCCATGGACCTAGCTGATGTGCCACTACCTGCCGATGATCAGATGCAGGGCATAGTCCACAGACTCGAGACCCAGGAATCTAATTAGGCCCAGGTGATATGATTCCTTCAGGATTTCAACAACCTCAACCACAATCTGCTGCCGTATCGACTCCGGTTACAGTTGCAGCCACTAACCCTTTGCACTTATCAGCTCCGTCCCGTTACTCTGGGGACCCCAAGGCCTGCAGAGGGTTCCTTAGCCAGTGTACCATTCATTTTGAACTCCAGCCTCAAAACTTCCACTCTGATTGGGCAAAGGTGGCCTATATTATTTCTCTCCTGTCCAGCGAGGCTTTAGCCTGGGCTGCCCCTCTGTGGGAGAGGAATGATCCAGTGGTTTCCAGCTTGTCTAATTTCTTGAAACTCTTTCGGAATATCTGCAAGGAACCAGGTTGTGTCTCTTCAGCTGCCAGCGCCCTTTTACGTCTCCACCAAGAGTTTGCTTCATGTGGGACAGTATGCTCTTGAACAATGAGGCCTTAGTCGCAACCTTTTTGCATGGCCTTTCTGAAGGATGAATTAGCAGGAAGAACCATCCCCGCCGATCTGGACAAGGTCATTTTCTTGTGTAACCAGATTGATATTGGTTTTCAGGAAAGAACCCTAGAAAAGTGACGCTAACACTCCTTGGTCCTTAGTCAGCCTGAGCTCCCCTCTCTTTGACCTGTGGAGCATCCCCTGCCAGCTGTGGAACCAATACAGCTGGGCCGGACCCGGCTATCCCCGGAGGAACGTGCATGGCCTTTGTCTCTATTGTGGGGGCAAAGGTAATTTTCGTGACACATGCTCATTTCGTCCAGGAAACGCTCAGGTCTAATACATCTGGAAGGTGGAGTATTGGACCCAGAAAAGTCACCTTCTCGTCTCCTTCTTTCGGTGTTTCTTCATGTTAGCGCTTCCTCTCACTCGGTCTTGGCTTATCTGGATCCGGAGTCGCTGGCAATTTTATGGACTGGAGAACTGCATCTTCCATGAACCTTACTCTTTCACCCCTCACCACTCCATTGGTGGTCTCGGTGATTGATGGCACTGTTCTTCAAGGGGGCCCTATGCGCTTTCAGACCCTCCCTGTTAAGATGTTGGTAGGGATACTCCACCAGTGGATATCCTTCCTTATCCTACCTAAGGTCTCAACCCCTATCATATTGGGGCTTCCTTGGTTGCAGTTCCACTCTCCACATGATGACTGGACTTCTGGGCAGATCCTGGCTTGGGGTAATTCCTGTTTCTCATCCTGCCTACTCAAGGTTGCCCCTAAGGAGAATCTTCCCGTATCTTCCCTCAGTATTCTCTGTCCTTCCCGCTACATATATAGCGATTTCCAGGATGTGTTCTGTAAAAAGTCTGCTGAGGTGCTTCCTTCTCACAGCTCCTTTGACTGTGCCATTGACCTTGTTCCCGGTGCAACTCTACCCAGGGGTCATACCTACCCCCTGTTCATCCTAGAGACCCAGGCCATGTCAGAGTATGTTGCAGAAAATCTAGAAAAATGATTTATCCATAAATCCTCATGCGGGAGAAGGGTTCTTTTTTGTTGCCAAAAAGGATAGTACCATAGACTCTGCATTGACTATCGAGGCCTACACGCAGTAACGATCAAAAATTGATCCCCCCTACCTTTATTAGCAGAACTATTCGACAGGTTGAAAGGTGCCTCCACTTTTACTAAGTTGGATCTCAGGGGTGCATACAATCTGATCCAAATATGGAAGGGTGATGAATGGAAAACTGCATTTAACACTAGAGATGGGGATTATGAATACTTGGTCATGGCCTTTGGTTTGTGCAATGCCCCAGCGGTGTTCCAAAACTTTGTTAACTAAATCTTCAGGGATCTGCTTTACCAATTTGTTGTCATCTACCTGGATGACATTCTCACCTTTTCAGATAATCTGTTTGTTCACAGAGACCATGTCCGGATTGTACTTCAGCGCCTTCGAGAAAATAATCTGTATACCAAGCTGGGGAAATGTTCTTTTGAATGTTCTGCAGTCCTGTTTCTGGGATGCTTTGTCTCTAACTTCAGTCTTCGTATGGATCCTGGAAAGGTCTCGGCCATTACCGCCTCTTCCTGCTGGCGTCAAGGCCACACAGTGCTTTCTTGGGTTCACTAATTATTACAGGTAGTTCATTAGGAATTACTCCTCTATTGCTGGGCCTATTATCGCCTTGACCAAGAAGGGTGCTAATGCCAAGGAGTGGACCCCTGAAGCTGTCTCTGCCTTTTATGATTTGAAACAGGCCTTCATGTCTGGATCTTTGTTGCGGCAACCTGACCCTGGGGTTCCATTTTTCTTATTGAAGTGGACGCGTCCTCAATTGGGGTGGGAGCTGTGCTTCTTCAATCCTTTGGGGAAAAACATTAACCATGTGCAGTTTTCTCCAAAAAATTTTCTCAGGCGGAGAAGAATTACGCTATTAGTGATTGGGAACTTATTGCGATTAAATTGGCAGTGGAGGAGTGGCGTCATCTCTTGGAGGGTTCCTCACATTTCATAACAATTTTTACTGACCATAAAAACCTGCAGTACCTACAGAATGCCAAACGATTGAATCCCAGACAAGCCAGGTGGAGTCTCTTCTTTTCACGTTTTAAATTCACCATTACGTTCAAACCTGGTTCCTGCAACAGTCGGGCTGATGCACTCTCTAGGTCTTTCGACATTCAGGATGAGGAGCCTACCCCTGAACCGGAGCCGATCATCCCTACCTCATGCATCCTTTCCCATTCTATCACCCTGGAGTCAAAAATTCCTCCTGGCAAGACCTTCATCCCCACTAAGCTAAGAGCCTTCATTGGGCACATGACTCCAAGGTGGCAGGTCATGCTAGGTTCCTTCGATCCTTCCTCCTCATCAGTCGCCACTACTGGTGGCCGACTCTCCGTTCGGATGTCAAAGACTACGTTAAGGCTTGTCATGTCTGTGCCCAGTCTAAATCCTCCACGCCGGCTCCTGCTGGTCTTCTCATTCCCTTGCCCATTTCCGAGGTGCCCTGGTCTCACACAGCCATGGACTATATCACCGATCTTTCACCGTCTGAGAATAATACGGTCATTTGGGTGATAATCAATCGGTTCTCCAAGTTGGCCATTTTGTTCCTCTTCCTGGTCTCCCTTCTGCTCCTGCTTTGGTTCCCATTTTTGTTCAAGAGATCTTCTGTCTCCATGGGGTCCCTTTCCATATTGTTTCTGACAGGGGTGTTCAATTTATATCTCGTTTTTGGAGAGCATTCTGCAAATCCCTCAATATTGTCTTGGATTTTTCCTCTTCGTACCATCCTCAATCCAACGGACAGACGGAGAGAGTTTATCAGGAGTTAGAGCTCTTTCTCTGCACCCCTGCTCATCATGATGATTGGTCCTCTCTACTCCCAAGGGCAGAATTCTCTCACAACAATCATGTGAACATTAGTTCTCAGAAGACACCCTTTTTCACACTTTATGGAAGACACCCTCAGCTTCCTCTTCCTATGACCTGTTCTCCGGTTATTCCAGCTTTGGCTACGGTTCAACAATCATTTAATTCTATTTAGGGTAATGTTCATGGGCAGCTGCTAATAATTTTAAAGGGTTTGCCAACCGTCTTAGGTGTAAGCCGCCTTCCCTACAGCCTGGAGACAAGGTCTAGCTTTCCACCAGGAACATCAAGCTCTGGGTTCCTTCTCTGAAATTTGCCCCAAGATTTATTGGCCCATACACCATAATTTCTAAGTTAAATCCAGTTTGTTTTAAACTGCAAATCCCTAAAAGCCTCAAGATCTCAAGCTATTTTCACGTTTCTCTCCTGAAGCCTTTAGTCCTCAATAAGTTCTCTCGTCCTCTCCCTGCATCGGTTCCAGTCTCTGAGGATAATCAGGAATATGAGGTTACTCAAATTTTGGATTCCCGGCTCTGTAAAGGCAGTCTTCAGTACCTTGTGCATTGGAAAGGTTTTGGTCCTGAGGAAAGGTCTCGAATCTCCGCATCAGATGTCTTTGCACCTCGTCTTTTGAGGAGGTTTCATTTGAGGTTCCCCTCCAGGCCTGAGCCCGAGAGAGGGAGGAGGAAGCCTCGTAAGAGGGGGGTACTGTCATGACTCTGCAGTAATACTTTCATGCCCTGTCTGTCTCTTACCTGGTCTGTGTATCAGCCTTAGGGCCTGCACTCTCACACCTGCATAGTTAAGCAATCTTTCCTCAGTGTGGCTCCACCCTAGCCTCAACAGGAACCACTATTTAACACTGTGTTCTCCATGCCTGCCTTGCCGAGCAATATTGTGTGTTTAGTTTCCTGTCTCCTGCTTGCCGAGTGCTCTATGTCTGTCTCTGTTACTGATCTTGGCTTGTTCCTTGACTATCCCTGCCTGCTTGTTACCTTGACCTTCTGGTACGTTCCCTGTCTATCCTTGTGTGCTACTTGCCCCAAACTTTGGCTTATCTCCTGACTATCCCTTGTTGTCCTGGGCTGCTGCTTCCTCTCTAACCTCCTGTAGCCTACCACGAGCATGAGCTGCGACCTGGAACCAGTTGCAGCGCAGTCCGTCCTCACCAATAGAGGCTCTGGTGAACACCTGCTGGCTCTTAGACTCCGTGACATGGGGAATCTATGCTTTAGCTCCCAGTGGGATCTGTGTTGGTTCTCCAGTGGACCTGCCTTCCTGAACATCCCAGAGTTCCATCTGCAGCAGTCAGTCATAGGGTCCACTACCTTAGCGGTGCACTCCTGACTGCAACAGTGTGCATCTGTCACCTGGACTCAGGTGACCTGACAATACTCCAGTAGAAAGAGAGTTTTGGTCAGGGGGACTTTGAATGAGGTCAATCACTGTAAAGAGTAGGCACATAGGATATAAAGCATAGTATTACTTGTATGAGTTTATTACATATATCCGACAATAAAGAGGGGGGGTGGACTTTAAATGAGAGATGTATACCAAAAAGCAGTCATTGCAAAGAACATTTTACTATACTTTGTGAGATCATATACAGCATACTCAATGACAAAAAGTGCATACACAAAATCGCATAAACGCAAGGCATGCTAAAAACCACATATACATATCAAAGCCATGGTACTTTGGCAAATTATGGGTGAAGACCAGTCCTACACAACATAGGCCATTGGAAGGGCTGGATGGTGTTTAGAAGCCTTGAGTGAAACAATGTAAAAGACATATAAAATCATCTGTATGGACATCATGCATCTATGTAGGTCCGATGTGTTTCATTGGGGTATACCAACTCTTCAGGGGCGGATGCAATGGTGATCTATAGAGACATAACCATATATTAAAATATTGTAGCTAAATAATAGGGGTAAGTAATGGGTGTAAGGGACAGAATGGGCATCCCTATAAATACCCATGTCAACTGCATAGATGTGAACAGAGGATCGGAGCTGCTCGAGATGTCTGGCATGGGAGCTGAGGTAGAGACACGTGGACAAGCCGGGAGCACTCTGGATTCCCCAAAGACAATGTGCAAGTATAGGTGACAGTGAGCTAACACTTCTATGGATTGAAATCAGTAGTGTATACTGTATTGAGTGTTTAATATTATTGATGAGAAGTGTGAAAAACCCATACACCAGGTCAAGTGAAGGGAAAAAACTAAGCATGAATGAAAGAACAGATATTCAAAAAAGATTGCCCTCATTCAAAGTCCCCCTGACCAAAATTCTCTTTCTTTCTGTCCAGATTTGGGATGGAGGCAAATTACTGATGGTGCCATGGACCACGTTTTTTTTTTCTTAACATACTCCAGTACATGCAGATTCTTGTAGACCAGCAGTTTTGGTTTCCTTGTGGTAAATATCAAAAGACTATAAACCTTAATGGGACTTTTAAAGGCACAACTGTAGTGAGCTACACAGCGTATATAAAAAGATCGAATTTTATTAGTAGTATACAAAAAAACAGAAAGAATAAGCGAAACATCATTAAAAACACATCAAATCTGGACATACAACGCATGGTATAACACCATATTGAGGATCCTATCCTGCAGTTTTATATGTATCCCTATATAGTATATAATTCAAACACAATCCACATAAAGGAAAGAAGGAAAAAATATGTAAACTTCCCCTAAAAGAGTTGGAATTGGGGGAGCACTGCAGGTCTGGTATTCCCAGGATGGTGTATTCTCCAATTCCTTTATGTGGATTGTGTTTGAATTATATACTATATAGGGATACATATAAAACTGCAGGATAGGATCCTCAATATGGTGTTATACCATGCGTTGTATGTCCAGATTTGATGTGTTTTTAATGATGTTTCGCTTATTCTTTCTGTTTTTTTGTATACTACTAATAAAATTCGATCTTTTTATATACGCTGTGTAGCTCACTACAGTTGTGCCTTTAAAAGTCCCATTAAGGTTTATAGTCTTTTGATATTTCTAATTCAGTATCCGGGACGTTGGCACAAGTGAATTTTAAGTACCTACAGAGTCACCCTGTATATTAGGTACCTCAACACTAGGACCCTCCCTTTTGTCATTCCTTGTGGTAAATGCCTTTCAGTGGCTTAAACTATTAGAAGTGTGTTTTTCTAAATTGTTGTGTCTGAGCATTATGTATTTTCTGTTGTTGCATTGACCTGCATTATGTTATTTATGTTCTGAGGTATGCTGACATTTAGTGGGAGTTCAGTGCCACTACAACTTATTTATCTTCTGTATTTAAAGTCTCCATCTGTTCTCCCCTCCTCACCGTCATCTTATGATTTAAAATAGTATAAAAACATTTTTTGTACTGCACTTACTGAAGTAAAACTATGCTGGATTCAATGTATGTTTCTTCTTGAAGAGTAAAACTGCATGTGGATGATGCTAAGTCAGCAAGTAGCCATACTCTCCAAAAAGACTGGGTCTAAGGAGGTATGACATTACATATATCAGCATTTGAAACAGAACACAAATATTTTGATTATTCATAACTCTGGTAGTAAATAAGATATTTTCTGTGGTAAATTACGTGTCAGCTTCTTTTATAATTAATGAGGCTAAAAGGTTTTGAACTGTTCATACATTGCTGATTGCCCCTGAGCTTGGATATGGAAACTACTCTGTTGTATGCCCTTGTAGCATAGGTGATTTTTTAAGGCTGACCCTACCTTCCAGCAAAATAGGACTTTGCAGTGCCTGTCTACTGCCTCTCTCCCCAGCTGCACATCCTCTCCTTCCATTCTATTAATTTTCCGGCCACTTGGGTCAGCAATTGATGTTATGATGTGACAGTACTGATGCTTGGTGATTGGTCAGGTCACTAAAATATCCAGCATTATCACATAGAGGCTTGGAGAAAGTACTCTACTAATAGAAACTTTCAAGTTATTACTTGTACCATACAATGGTTCTTTAGTTCCAGCAGCTGAATGGAAGGTGACTTTTAGGCAGTATATGCAGTTTGGGAGCTGCAGTTAAACAAATGAACCTGGATTACATCTACCTGGGTTATATGTCTACTGTATGGTCAACTCCCAGATTTTAAAATTAATTATAATAAATAAGAAATCCTGAAGTCACTCTTTCATTACCCAGGGTGCACCAAATCCACTCATCTCATGTCTTTGTGTGGGTAAAGCATTCAATGCAATGCTTGGGTATACATGTTTCCACGGACACTAAGAAAATCTCTTGGTTGCTCTTCAAAGAGGCTTGGGTGCATGGCCATGCAACTCCCTCACATTGGTATGGAAAATATATGTGATTAAAATGAATGTGCTTTCACGTGTTTAACACTACCTATATGCCATTCTGATTGAGCCACCTTTCTTTGTAAGGATCTGAAAATTACTCACTAACTGTATGATTATCAAAGAAACCTTGATTAGCCTTTTTGATTCTCAGGATCACCAAACAGCCTTGTTTAGGTGTTCTAGATATGCACCTTTATTATAGAACTATATCCTTATTTAGAATTTTGAATTGGCATCATAATACACAGGATAAAATCCTGGTCAAATTACAAAAATTAAATGGCAGGCCATAATTTAGTTCATGTACCTTGGCTTCCCTCTATGAACAGAAGTCTCTCAGCAAGAACCTCATCATTATTGCTTGCCATGTTAACATTTTTGGGAGGGAACTAACAAGATAATGCACCTTGCCCCTTACACGTCTCCCTTGAACCCTTTAGGAGGCTATACAGTACATGTTTTGCTCCAGGCGAAGATATATTATTGTTAGGGACATTGGGAATAGATGGTAACTAATCCTGTTGCAAGTTTGACCCACAGGGCAGGTTGCTTCCAATCATACCCTACATCAACAGTTTGAGCATTACCCTATGGATTTCTGGAGACAATGCCAAATATAACACTTATTACGCTCTAAAGATCTATCTATAAGAGCGATAGACACGCTTACCATGTTTTGAAAAGATGAACATAGATACATGGAGTAACTCACACCTTTTTCCATAATTTATAAATTATTGCTTAAAGTATAACTAAAGGCAGTTTTCCGATAGAGCAGAGAGGGATTAGAACATCTGTCAGTTTTTTTGCCATCTGTGCTCCTGTTACTGAGATTCACCTTCTTTATTTGTCCTGTTTACCATTATCATTTAAAGTGAAAGTAAAAGAAATTACCCAAATTTTGAGTTGCCCCCAGAAAAATAATAGAGGGGAAATCTTGCAATGGGTACACTAGTTCTGGTGGCCTGGGGGTCCCCAAGGAATTCCCTTGATTTACAGAGATTACCTCTCACTTCCTGTTTGGCTATGGGACAGGAATTGAAGAGAAATATCCACAATGGGACACAGATGGTGAAAAGAAATTTGATAGGGATTATAACCCTCCCTTGCCCCAGCCAAAATTTTAAAAAAATGTGCCTATAGTTCTACTTGAAGGCCTGCCCATCTACAGAACATCAATACTTAAAGGAATTGGAAAAGGAACTAAATTGCAAGTTAACACCAAACTGTAAATTACAATTTTTCACCCTTGCCCACTCATCATACATAACTACAGAAACTCAATGAACTTGTTATGTATATCTAAATGGAATAGATCTCCAGTGAAGCTTCCACATATATATATCTAGGCTTTATTTGACTTGATGGTGGGGATGTACACAGCTTTGCTTATTCTACATATATAGTGGTATTGCCCGAAAACTCAGAAATTTTGGAAGGAGATGACCCCCTGGGTAAGGATAATATCCTCATTCTAGATCACTAAAGAACCCCATACAACTTTTTTTTCATGACAATCAGGTTTCAATGAAAGCCTATAGAAATAGTGTATTGACTGATTTACCGAATGCTGCTAAAAGCCTTCTTTGACTTTGGAAAAGTGACACATGTCTAATGGCAATTGATTGGAAACTGGCAGTAGATAAAATTATGGAGGTAGAACAATGGATATTCACAAGCAGAGATAAATATGATAAGTTCTAATAAAAACATTGGTCTGTTTGCTTAATTTTTTTTCTGAAATCAAGACAAGCCAACTTACATCTTAGGCCTCACACAACCATACACATTCTATCCTAACTTTAAGGTAATGCATTACAATTTCATTAGTTATTTCACACATGGCTCTACATTAATGTCACTTCCTTCCTCCAAAATGTACTTAGATATGACACAGATTGATGACTAGAAACCACAGTAGAACTCAGGCTTCATTCGTTCAGTTTTAGATGGTTTCATTTTCTAACTTTGTACTGAATTTTCTTTCTCCTTCCTTTTCTTGTCTTAACTACCTCAGTTGCACTTTCATTGGACTTGTTTCCTTGACAAGTCCTTGATGACTTCTTTCTTTTCTTCAGATTGTTGGTTTAATACTTTTGTAAACACTTTATTTTAATGCCATACTTCTGATAGAACTTACATGGTCACATACATGTAACTGGAATAATGGAAATTTACCATGTTGTTCACTACCGCTTTGTACTGTTCAGGATCACAACAGTTTAACTATGACAAACTGTACATACTGTCTGTAATCTATACTTTGTATTGTATACTTCTTTAAGTAAATACAAATGATACAAAAAAGCAGAACAAAGGGCTGCCTTCACTAAACATTTACAGTTGTCAAACTTGAAGAAGAGCTATTGATGATGGAACAAATACCGCCTTTGTTTCACAAAATATTCTTTGTTGTCTCCTAAAAACTAGAACAGTTCTGGTTATACTTCCATCAGTCAGACAAAGGCATCTAGGAATAAAATATGAACCAACGGCGTGTACATATGAGTTTATTGAAGATAAAGCTTCTTTGTACTTAGCTTTCTTTGAACGCAACCTAAATATTTACATTTTCATATTTTATCTTCCAATGTTAAAACAATGATATTAGCACATGCAATCCCAAGGGTGCATAGATCAACACTAAGAAGGGCTGTCTGGTACATGGAGGAAACAGAGGGAAGAAGATGGGGCAGGTGTTCTATGAAGATTAATGATATGACAATTCAAGGGATAGCAAAGGGTCTTGCCCTCATTTCATTTGAATAATGTGTAGCTTCTCTGTAACTGCTGTTTGTCACAAGGCAAAACATTACGCACAATTTGCTTTGTCTCTTGGCTGAAAACATTAACACTATATTGAGACCTTATGTGAAGGACAAGACTGCAAATTAGAAGATGAGATTTATTCAAGGTATGCTTCAGTTAGCACAGTCATTTTGTCAACCACAATGTGTATCACATTAATGCAGTGTTTCAATGCAAGTGGAAACAGCTCAGTGTTAATACAAAAAATAAAAATTCTAGCTCCTATGCTCTCTCCATCATTCTTAAACATCCCAGAGTTTTATGTGGCCAGTCATAGTTTACCTTGGGATTCACATATTTTTTTTAATGTGGATGGATGATATATTAAATTGTGCCATTTTTTCTTTGGAAATATTTATTTAGAAAAGAAGTCAGTATAGTTTGCCTCACATACATTCCTTTTCCTAACTGATAACCCAAAAATAGTCAAACATAGTTTAGCATAATACCCTGTAAATTAATGTGATGCCCTATTAGTTAATATGTTCAGACATTGTTTCCTATAGTGCCACATTTGGTTATAATGATTTTTAATTCTCTATTTGGTAAGCATTATAAATATAGAAATTACAAACAATAATGTATGATTAGGTAGAAGAAACTCCTGTAATCAGCTGGCATTATGACATCCTAAAACCACTGAATAAATATATATATAATATATTGCATCATTATACTTGCAACGCTAACAAGCTCTGGTAGATTTGATTCAGAGCATCCTACACTAAGGGGCTATGTATAAAAGTTTGCTGAACGAATGTGACACATGTTTGCATAGCTCCAATATTCTTGCCATATTCTGTGTTATTAAATTATCTGGTGTGATCATCTAGTGGCAAAATTAATTTTTTTGATTGATGTATAAAGAACAAATACCACATTATGGCCACTAGATGGTGCTTATGATTATATGAGATAATTACGGTATATATCACAGAATACGGCAAGTTTTGCTGGAGCTGTGCTGATGTGTGTAACATTTGTTCAGCAAAATGTTTATACATAGACTCTTAAGAGTGATGCCACACACCAAGCCCCCTCCTAATAATTTTCTCAGTATCCTTAACATGAATCGTCACTTTACCTCTAACCATAACACTTTCCTTATATAAAGATACTCTAATTCGCATATTTACCTTATACTATGCTGGGCTCCTCTATACCAAACACCATTTTTTCCATATCAACCCTTCCTGTAACCTGAACAGTAACCCTCCCATAAACCCAAGCCTAACACTAACCCTAACACTGATTCTTCTTGTAATCCCCCCTTTAACACTAACTATGTATGTAAACCTAAAAGCAACTCTGCCTGTAACCCTTTTTTTTAACATTAACTCTTTCTGTAACACGAATCCTCCCTGTAACCACAACCCTAACACTAACCTTCCTTAATGTAAACTTAGCCTTTTGTTTGTATACTCATCTTCTCTGCCCCTCATGTCTGAAGATCAACCTTTAACCCTAATAACCCTCCCTTTAACCGCAAAACTTAATATTTACATTCCCTGTATTGCTAACACTAACCCTCCCTGTAACACCAGATTTACCACATACCCTTCCTGTAACGTCAACTATATTCCCCACTGTAATCATACCTCTATCACTAAACAATAAACTTACTCCTTGTTAGCATAGTCACCTCTTCTGTGCTAAGCTACACTACACAGAAGACCAGCATTTCGGTAACAACCCTTCCTGTAACCCAACACCTACCCTTTCTGTAACCTTAATACTAACACCCTAGTACTAACCATTAGGGATGAGCTGAACTGCCCTGGGTTTAGTTCGAGCTGGGTTTGGCGAACTTCAAAGAAGTTTGTTTGCCGAAGCTGGACCCCATTGAAAACAATAGGAGTCAAATCTGTCAAATTAAAAATGCCCATTTTCTGGGCTAATTAATAATGTAGTATCAAAAATAGCATTGAGGGGTGGGCACTGCCCTAGGGAATGTGTACCAAGGCATTTTTGGCAAGGATCAGTCATTTTTTTTTAAATGGCTTAAATGTTTTTAAACATACATAGGATGGTATATGTAATGTTGTCTAAGTACTTATGTAGTTAACATTTCTTCTATTTAGCAATCCCAAAAAAATTTCCTAAGTACCTATATTTAGCCTCCTTATACGGTGGTCATATGACTTCATATGCTCGTTCTCTGCCACAGGGAACAAGCTGGAGGAGGAACATGCAGGAATCTAATGACATGTGCAATATGGTTGAGTGTTGCGTAGTTGCTGCCAGTCACAATAATAGACACTCCCCTCTCTTTTGTTTAGTGTTTATCATGCTCAGGTGACTACACCCCCTAATGATGTAGGCATGGAGAAGAAGATAGAGACAGCTTGTCAATTGTCCCATCTGGAGCCGCCCATAAAAGTGACAACATAGTCATGTGGGGTGGCTAGAGGTAAATGTCTTCCCCTGCCATTGAAGGGGAGTGTGCACAATAAAGGTGGCAGCAGCGGGGACACTGAAAAAACATTAAAAAAACTTGCAGAAGATCCTTTGAGTTTGGTATGGATTTTAAAGGGGGGTACATCACGCAAAAAAATAAATAAATGTGTGAGGTCCCCCAAGAAATCCATTACAGACTCTTAATCTGAGCATGTGCCCCCCCCCCTGAACTATATTGGGTCACATAAAAAATGTCCTTCATTGTAAATCCACTATCATGATGCCCACCACCCGTCGACTTAAAAAAAAGAAAACTCCCTGAAACTGTCATTAGAGAAATGTTGGGTATGATATTACCCCTTCTGATCTCTGCCCATATGCTTACATAGCTGGGGATTCCTGACTATGTCAATTAATGGGCCAAGTGATAGCAGTGGCTGGTAAGAACATGGCGGGTGCAAGCATCGCTCCTTCCTAAGCAACCATTAACAGCAGGAAGCTATCATGTTTGTCCACATTGAACACCCTAAATGTTCATTGCTGGCCGAACATCTGCACAGTCAATGTTTGGTCCAAACTTATGCTCAGACCAAACACTGAGCTAATCCTTGCTAACCGCCAGCAAAAGACATTAAAAAGAAATTGCAGTAGATCTTTTGAGTCTGGTATGGATTTTAAGGGGGTACCTCACGCAAAAAAACAAGAAATAAATTACAGACTCTTAATCTGAGCATGTGCACCCCCGGAACTATATCAAGTCACATAAAAAGTCCTTCATTGTAAATCCACTATCAATCACGATGCCCACCGCCCGTCGACTTAAAAAAAAAGAAAACCCCCTAAACTGTCAGAGAAATGTTGGTGATAGTGTTTACGTCATTGCCATATCGGCTGTGACCATATTTGGGCAACGTTAATTGACCAAAAATGGCCATGTTCTGATCTCTGCCCATATGCTTACATGGCTGGGGATTCCCAACTATATAAATTAATGGACAGTCTTTAACAGGAACGCAGGAGTCTCTGTGATGTTGACCAAGGTGAAGGCAGAGAACATCTGGGCTGGATGGCTTAAGTAGGCAGGATGAGCAGGATATCATCAACAGGTGAGTCACTGTGGAGAGATAGGAGCTGGCAATTAGCCAACAGCTGAGTGGCTAGCTCAGAGAAAGAAGGGCTGAGCCCAGCCCTGACACCAGTGCAGCGCAATTCATTCATAGAACTCCAAAATGTGATTAAATAAGCAGTAGAAAAAAAAGGTCACTCTTTGTCTCCCAAATCAATGTGTATAAAAATGTCTTCCTGTCCATCATCGCTGTGTGCTACACGTGACAATAAATCTTCCACAAAAACTGTTCAGTGAACCACCACCTCTATAAGAAGTGCCCGCTCGCCTCATTCATCAGACCCCACTACAAAGTCTAACACGCCTTATGCACTCCTCCTCTAGATATTACCATATTTCTCCTCCTTCTCCTGGATACAGTCCTGAGTGGTCAGAGTTTACTTATCCTCCATACAGTTACCATGAAATAAAAAGGAGGAGAACCATAGTGCTCTCTGTATACCATTTATTCAGAAAAACAGGGGATAAAAACTCACTTACAAACTTTAAAAACAAGCAGATCAGATCCTCAGCTCACTGCTGATGCTGGAATATCGATAGAAAGATGTCCTGGGCTCTGCTCCTCCCACCTAAACGCATTACGTCCTCTTATTGCGCTTCCTCAGTAGTGGTTCCTCATTATCAAAATGATCATGTTGCAAATAATGTAAGAATACCAAAAATTCAAGGTAGGTCAGAGCCAAATTTAGGACTAAAATTCCTACTTCAAAATGTATGGTCTGTATCTGTAGCATTCTCTAAGATAATGTTAAAATACTGTAAGACAAAAAATAATTTGCAGCACACTAGGGATCTTTTTGAAAATTATCCTATTTGTGTTGCGTTAATGCTTTAGTTGCTTTCCTTTACCTATTGCTGTTGGATACTTATGATTTAGAACTGTTCTCTTTAGCATACACCATCATAGGTATAAAAACAAAATGTTGGCATTAGCAAGCTCTAAAATATTGCCTTGACTTGGATACATGCTTAGACTGTCCATGTAGCAAATACTATTCTACTCATATGTTCTATACAACCTAAAATAAATATCTGCAGGTAAAGAATACAGTTATAATGTATTTGCTATTGTGCTATTGGTACCTCCTGTATAACTGAGCTGGCTCTCACTGGCCTTCAGATAACAAGATACTGCGCTAATGAACTTGATGATGTGTCTAGCTTATTAAGGGGGAAAGAAAAGCCTGACTTTATAGAGCTAAGCCCTGTGTTTAGCAGCGGAATGATTTCTTGACCATGTGTATATTGATTTTTCAAATAGAATAAAACTTGTCAGAAACAGAAGGAGCTTCAGGGAAAGTATGTTGCAGCATATGCCAGCTTTCACCAATTATTGAAAAGAAAAAAATGGCTAAATCAGCGTGGGATAAATCTGAAGGATTTCTGTTTCTTAGTATTAAGGCTTTGCCTTGCTGCACTTCTGGGAATGCTATAGAAGAGTTTAATCATCCGACTGCTTTTTCAATGCCTGAGGCAGATGTAGCTTTTTATCATACTGCTGTCTCTGTGTGTCACCCCTTTCTATCAGTGGTTGAGTACCTGGGGTCTGGGATAAGAAAAGCTGCTCCTTTATTGTATACATCTGAGCAGTGCATAAAAAGATCACTGTACACAGCCCCGGTGAACGAATGAGTCACTTTTAAAAATCGAACTGGTTTACATGAAAACATCTGATTTAAATAGCCGGTTGTTAGTTTTTGTGAGAGGCATGCGGTTTGATAGGCAGTGGCATGGGAGTGAATAATATAGAAGGACAGGAATTAAACTCTGCATAAAGGCCGTACATAGTGGAGGAAAAGCACAGAGAGACATATGTGAATAGCAGGGTTTTTCAGCCTGAAGTACAAAAATCAAAGCTTGGTGGTTTATCACAGTGGTAGAATTTCCAGCTCCATGTTTCTGAGGTTGAGCAAATAGAACAGTGGGGCTGTACCTTTTATATGACTGGTATATAATTAGTAATGTCTCCAATATGCTATATACAGTACACTAAGTTGCTTTTAGATGTATGCCTTCATAGCAAAATGTTAGTTGAATATGTGTAAGACATAATAAATTACATCCATCGCAGGGGGATGTTTTATTCAAAAAATGTAGTACATTTGTAAGGCAAAAAATAATAAGCGTAACATTTTTAGATGTTTAGCGATTGACTTGCAACATAGACACACTAAACTGAACTCCAATCCAAGCATTCAAATATACAGCTGAATTTCTTATATGGGATTTGCTTTATATGCCAATTGATTTGTAGTTATGTGCAGCCAGATTTGTAATCTAGGCATCCCTGCCAGACAGCACAGGCAGATTGTCACATCCTCATTCCCCAATGTAGCAGCAGAAGCACAGTTTATTTACCAACACTAGTCAAAACACCCCCAACCCTGTCTTGTCTCTTAAACAGTAAAAAAAAAAACAGCAGCTTACTGATAAAGTTAAAATGTTACTAAACCCACAACAGTAAAATCAGTCTGTATACGCAGTAAAGCATGCTTGTTATACTCACTGTGGAACCTAAGGGGTTAATCCTCTACATTGCATAAAAAGGCTGTTTGATCCTGTCTTCTTTGATCCTAGCCTTCTTTTCCTGTCCCCAATCCATCTGCTCATACAAATACCTAGGAGGTACTCTGCACATGCTCAGTTTGGTGTGTATTGCTTGAGAGTTTTTTTTTCTTTTTTGGGGGTTGCATGTGATCAGAACAGGGCCAATGCAGCCTTATAGGACAGTCAGATGAGAATGAAGACTTCTCCTACAAGCTTTAACCAGTGTTTGGCTGGACACTAATAGAAGTCACAAGATTTCTATATACTGCTGATGAGAAAAGATATTAAGCAATTTATATTTACTAAAATAATTGCATTTCCATGTTCTCTGTACGGTGGTAGACCAGGTATAGTGAATGCAGGGTCCTGGGTTTAGTAACACTTTAACCTTTTGATTACTAGACTCTCTTCATATGTTAGCAGAGCCTGATTACCTCTAGGGCCGGTCTCTCCTCTTGCAATCTGAGTGCTGCAAGGCAATTTTGAAAATACATATATAACTGCCTTCATTGGTGTTCTATATCTGCCTGGAGTATGAAATTAAAAAGTAATTACTCTTTTTGGACTACTTTAAATACTCCCAAAGTATAATTATGAATCAAATACAAGAAGATCCTTGTAACACTGAATTTAACAATGTTGACATGCAAGGGAAAGAGGGAGCGAGAGCTTTCTCACAGGTATGAATGGATTTTTTTTAATGGAGTCTCTGGTGATGCATTAAGTAGCTGCTTATCACTACTTAATAAGGGAATGAAAAAGAATAAGGTACTTTTAACAAAGGCTCTTCTTGCTGTATTGACAACATAATAAAACTAGCCACATGTATCCAATAAATCCAATGTACAAATATTCTCAAATGTTATATGTCATAAAGGAACAGATCAGGTACATGATAAAGTATATTAGTTAGCCTCTGGGTAAATAAATGTCTCCCAAGCCTGGTGATTGGTCAGGTAATAAATATCGCTCACACAGAATGAGATCTCTAGCACATCCAGCTGGAGAACACTCATATAGCAAGTAGCCAAGATGATACACAGTATGCTTGGAGACGTCTAACAGACACAAGCTAAACTGACTAAAGCTCGCTAACAGATCACAAAAAGAGAATTTCTAAAAATAATTTTTCAAAGTATTTGTTTTTTTTAACGTTGGACTCCAGGTATGATATAGCATTGGTCTAACTTGGACTAATTTAAGTGTGCATATCTCATATCTAAGGGGTCTTTGGGGAAGCTGACAATCAATTTAGTAGTCAGAGCTACTACAGTGTTATCTGAAATCTTTCAGGCCCTCTGCACACTGTATATTTTCAATTAATACAAGGCATTCTTTGATTGGATGAGGTTGAGATTATGAGGTGAATGCAATGACTGGCAGGTGTGGGCAAATAGTTGCATTCAGTGTTCCCTGCACAGCCTGCTGTGTCCTCCATCCCCTTCACTAACTAGTCCTCCAGCCTGTGCGCCCAGCCTGTAGCAGTAAAGACAGTGGGCTGTGCGGGGGAGAAGACTGCTGGTATCCAGTGGGGACGATCCTTTGCTTGACCTGAATGAACACCAGAGTGATCTGTGTTAATCACTTGTGTTCATTTATAAATGCTGAACTAGTAAAACATGACTGGCCATTCATGTGAACTCTTCTTCTTTTGTGAATGAACAGAAAAGCTCCCTTTACAGAGCGCTTTCTGTTCAGTATGTGAGTACAGCTCATTGCATTAGGGCTGCATTAATTGAACTACTCAAATCACATCCAGTGCACCAAAAAGATGCATGTGCTTTTTAGCCTAAAACACTGTGTACCACAATGCAGGGTAATAATTTACCATGTGTTATAGTGTGTTGAAATGCATGCAAGATGTAATGGCACTGCAGTGCACTAACAAGAACAACACATGTTTTCATGTGCTGCAGAAATGTGTGCATTGCCAACCTCCAAATTTATAATGTTCTTTGCCTATATACAGTTTTGTACTGTATACATTTGATTTTCACTTTTTTGCAAAAAGGCACAATTCAAATCTGCAAGTGTTTCTTATTCAATAACCAAACACAATTTTATTTATTTTTTTTATCCTGGATGAAGTTTGTAAGCTATGCTGTATTTGTGCGTGTTAGTTATGATTTTAGAGTACTTTTAAAAAAAAATATCTGTTTGAACAAATGCGCAACTGTCATGTCACCTACAAAATCAAAATCAGTAGAGCCATCTTTTTATTCCACTGTATTAAAATGTATCATCTAGGGCAGTGGTTCTCAACCCTGTCCTCGAGTACCCCCAAAAGGTCATGTTTGCAGGTTTTCCTTTATCTTGCCCAGGTGGTCTAAATCAGAGTCAATGGCTTGGTATTTTGGACAGCTATTTTAAGAGAAAGTAAGCCTAGAGTTTCTGGGCTCTCCAGAAGAATGACAGCAGAAAAAAAACAAGTGGTCCATCAACTCTGCCCAGTTTTCATTTTTTTTAAATTGATAAACAGTATATTTTTATTATTATTTTTCCTAAGCATCTTTGAATCCACTTGCTGTTGCTTGACTCCCTACCTCTGCTGGAAGTCTATTCCAGGCATCAACTACTCTAAAATAATACTTTCTAAGATTCATTTTGTTCTTTCCACGTGATAGTTTGAGGTAATGTCCCCATAATCATCTTGATCTTAACTTCAAGAACAACAGTGCAGCCTGTAGCCATTTCATCCTCTGGGGCACTGTGCACATTGTGTGTTTTTCTAAGGAAAGGGGGAGGCAGTACATGCTTCTGGGCTAAGAGGAAGCCAAATACTGAGACACCCACCATTTCCATTACTATAAAAACCTTAGTCTGGGTTCATACATGTCTGGCTGTAGTTTGCAGTCTGGAGTCCAGTGCGTTTCTGTTCACTGGTTCAGGTGCAATTTTGTTGCCTGAATTTGCACGTGAACGGACCCAAAAACGCACAGGACTCTTTTCATAACACCCTGGACATGTGTGAACTGGCTCCATTGAATTCCGGGAAACATTCACATGTTATGCAAATTGGATAAGGTTAAAAACGCATCCAATTCGCATATATGTGAACCCAGGCTTAAAATGCAGCATATATTTTTTAGAAGTCCAAGATCCAAATGTATTCTTTATTTCTTAAATAATCGAGATAAGAATATTTTTTTGAAATACATTGAATTTATTTATTTATTTATTTATTTTTTATCACTCCTTCCTTTGAACCTTTTTAAATTATAATAGTGAACAAGCAATGTCTATATCAGGCTGAAACTACAAGGGAAACTACAACTCCATTATGGTTCCTGTTTTCTTCTTTATCACCTTTGCTCTATGACTGGAGATCCATCAAGCATGTACTACTTATATGCTCAGCTCCAGTGGAAAGCCATCTTCTGAGGGTCTGACTGCTCTTACATGAACAATTGAAAATGAGAAGCCTTTGTTTATGGGTGACTTAAGAGCTGTCAAATGGCTAACACTATCACCACATGGCTGAACTATCTTTTATTCCGCTTTTTATGTAGCGACAATTATCAGCAAGTGACCTGTCAAATGAAATGTGTGGATGTGACCTGCCTTCCTTATCTTGGAACTCAGTTAAGGTAATTAATTACTGCTGTCAGTTTTACTGTTTAATTCTTGTGGTGACTTTTAAAGTCAAATGAATAGGCCAGATTGTAATGAGCATTTCTGCAGTGATAAATTCAATATGTGTCTTGGAAATGTTATGTTCTATAACAGTTCTGTATAGTAAAAATATGTGAAAAATCTTTGCAGTGCAGGAAGCCAAGTCTATCACTATGCAATTTCTACATACTATAAAGGTTAAAAGTAAAGTTTATTTTATTCTATTTAGTGATGCACATATTACATCCTGGCAGATCAGGGGCGTCCTGTTGCTATACTCCAACTCCACTGGGCCTCACCCACAACTGGCATATAAAGGTGCAAATAGTGTTGGGCGAACGGTGCACTGTTCGTGAACACCTAAATTTGCAGGGTGTTCACAAGTTGTTTGCCCTGCCGAACACCCTGCAATGCAGTAAGCACAGCACAGTACATTCTGCACCCTGAATGCTTTGCCCAATCAGAATGTAGTGTAAGCCGATTGTTAAGGAGCGGGGCCAGAAAGCTGGCCGGGGCGTCCTTAACAACCGATGAGTCAGCAGCTGTCAATGGGTTCCCCACTGACAGCTGATTAAAAAAAAAAGTGCCGGTTAAAAGAACTAAACAAAAAAAACGGCTTACGCTTGTGCCACCCCCCCCCCTTTCCTGACCTGCCAGGCTGCATGCCTAGATAAGAGTCTGGTATGGATTTTGGGGGACCCCATGCTGTATTTTTTTTATTTTGGCATGGAATTCCCCTTAAAATCCATACCAGACCTGAAGAGCCTGGTATAGACTGGGTGCTGGCAATTGTAACCGCAAGTCATTTTAAATGGGATTTGACCTGTTTTTTTTTTTTTCTTCAAAAATGTCATTTTTGGTGCAGCATGTTATATATATGCTATAGATGTGCCACTTTACAAGCAGACTAAGGGGACCCCCCAGGCACTATATTTAAAGGAATTTTTAATTTTTATTGTTGAACTTTAAGCATAATTAATATCACTGCTCCTGAAAAAACGATTGTTTAAAAAAAAACTAATTTTGCATTGGTACAGGTTCCCCAGGGCAGTGCCCAGACCCCCATACCCCTTTTATTGCCAATTACTTGCATATAAGCCTTCAAAATGGGCAGTTTTATTTTTTCCTGTTCGGCTCCCAAAGACTTTAACTGCTTCCTACCCAGCCACTGTACATAAACAGCCGGGTGGGCCTCTCATCATTATAATTGGTGGTTCAAGAATGTTCTCAGAACAAGTGTTCGTGGCGCGGCCCCGAGGCCGTGCTATAGCTTGATTCTGTGATCATTGTGATTACAGGATCAAGCCAAGCAGAGATCGGGATATGGGCGATGTGATTGGACCTCCCAATTATACAGAGAACTGTCACAGATCACCCCACAAACAGTACACCAAGCACCACTGTCACCCCTGCCCCCATAAAACATCTGTCACAGTGCACAAAACATCTGTCTGTCCCCCATCACCTCTGTCACAGTACACAAAACAAACATCTGTCTGTCCCCCATCACATCCCCCGTTACCGCCGGTGGCCGATCAACATCAGCAGTGTCCGCCGGTGGCCAATCAACATCTGTTAGTGTACCAGGGTCCCATCAATAAATAAAACATTTAAAGCACCTCTGTGCTTGCTTGCAAAGGCGAATGCACACATTGGTCCCGTACGCATATGTAAATAGTGATCGCACCACACATGTGAGGTATCGCCACAAACATCAGAGAAAGAACAATAATTCTAGCACCAATCATCCTGTGTAACTCTAAACTGGTAACCAATAAAGACTTATAAAGTGCTGGTTATGGAGATTTTCAAATATCGAAGTTTGCCATTTGACAAGCGTGCGCAATTTTTAAAGCGTAATATGTTTGGTATCTATTTACCTTTTTGACACTATATTTTATATTTTACTGGAAATTTGGGTATTATATTGTCTCTGTGTGTAATGAAATTCATTAAAATATATTTATGCGTTAGTGTGTAAACTTGCGTTCAAAACACTGTTGCGCAAATACCGTGTGACATAAACATTTGCAAAACCCACCATTTTATTCTGTAGGACCTTTGCTACAAAAATATATAATGGGTTCAAGCTTATGTCATTTTCTAGCAAAAATACAGATTTTTACTTGTAAACAAAAAGTGTCAGAAGAACGCCTGGTCTTAAAGTGGATAATGCCTGAAGATGTTCCTTGGATGTTGTGCTTCTCTAATCTGCCAGGTTGTGAAAAAATCTCACACATGTGATATCGCCATACTCAGGATGAGTAGCAGAATGTGTTTTGAGGTGTAGTTGAAAGTATGCATCTGCTGTATGTGAGAAATAACTTGTTAATATGACAATTTTGTGAAAAAAAAATAAAAATTAATTTTCCAAAGAATTGTGGGAAAAATACAACTTCTAAAAACTTGCCATGCTTCTTACTAAATACCTTGGACTGTCTACGTTAGAAAAAGGGGTAATTTGGGGATATTTGTACTGTCTTGACATGTTAGGGCCTCAAGAAATGAGCTGTCAGCACATCAGGTGTGATCAATTTTCAATGATTACTACCATAGCTTGTGGACTCTAGAACTTTCACAGAGATCAAATAAAATGCTGATATGGGTTATTTTTACCAAAGAAATGTAGCAGTATAAATTTTAGTCAAAATTTATGAAGATAAATTACTTATTTGCAAAATTGTATTAACCCAGTGGTAATTAAATACCACCAAAAAGTTCTATTTGTGTAAAAAAAAATGCTAAAAATATAATTTGAGTACAGTGTGGCATGACCACGCAATTCTCATTCAAAGTGTGACAGCGCTTAAAGCTGAAAACTGGTCTGGGAAGGAAGGGGGTGAATGTGTCCAGTATTGAGGTAGTTAATGGGGTTTGCCATTCAGGTTAGAACATTTCCGCTGTTTGGGAGTTCTGCTGCGAACTGGACAAATCTCCTGCTGTGGCTTTAGTAGTCTGATAGTTGGCACAGGGTGTCAAAATGCCCAAACAGTGCCTGCATCTGACTAAATGCAGCCGACAACTCTCTGCCCAGCTCCTTCAATTTTTCAATTAAAGGATGGGGGTGCGGAAAGACCACCCACGGAGTAAATTTCAGCTGATTCATCAGTAAGTGGACAGAATTTGCTTCATGTATGGCCAGCTTTGGTCTTCCAATAGGGACAAATGTTAAAATGACCGTCGTGACAACTGTATAGAAGGGGAATTCGACTCAAAACAGATACAAAAATAACCTGACAGGGTTTGTAACTCTTGCTTACTCTGTCCAATGCACACAAAAAAACGAAAAAACAAAGCATAGTATACATTCATTTAGAAGTTTCAGTTTTATTTTCATGCATAAAGGTACTCTTTGAGTTAAACTGACCAGAGACCTGAAAGAGCAGTTTGGGAAAGCTATTTGCTTACCTCCCAATTTCAGGGACCAAAAAAAAGGGACACTTTTTAGCACTATGTATGTATATAAGGCACACAACCACACCTCCAATTGCATGGACCATAAACAGTTAATATGAGAAATGTGATTGGCTTTTTAAAAGTACTAATTTTCCTTAATACTGGCTTTTTGAAATATACAAAATGGAATAATTTATAAACTGAATAAACGGTTTTGTACACTTTTTTGCACACACATAGATTTTTATAGAGGTCTATAGAAGAGATCAAAACGAGGGACAACTGAGAATGAAAGAAGGACACAGGGATTTGGATCCTAAAGAGGACAGTCCATTCAAATGAGGAACAGTTGGGAGCTATGTATCTGTACTGTTCTGTATAAGCCTTATACATTTATTGTCAATGGAGTTGTGAGACTAGAGCTGCGAGCAGGAGGTCAGCTTTGGTGTATCAGGGGAAAAACTGTGATTAGGACAGACTTTCTAAAGGGAAGGAAAGGGCAAGTGCCGCTTGGCTGAGTCATTCCTACACTGTAACCTGATTTCCTACTTCTGCGGTAAAAAGAACTATCTGACTTTTCTGTCACAGCTTTAATCACAAAGTCTCGCTTTAAAAATTCTGTCTGAATGACTCATGATTTCACTTACCAGGATAACCTTATGAATCAAAAAAGTATTTTGTGTGATTTATAGTGTTTTGCGATTAGTGAAAATATCTAGAAACATCTAAAAAAAAAGACAAAAAAATTAAAACAAGACAAAAAAAAACCCTACACATACAGTGAAAAGAATAAGGATGGGTACTCTAACCTATAACAGCCAATAAGACTTCAGCTTTTAGCAGTTTATTGTAGACAATGATTTGTGAGCAGTTATCATAAATTACTAAATGAAGCCCACCATTTAATACTGTAAAGTGATCATGGTACCTAACTAAAACTGCCAGCAAATGATGTGTTTGTAAATGAAAAAGGGAATATTTAGCCAGCATGATGCCTTCGTTGATGGAGGTGAGTGACAGGAACCACTTAGTGCTTCATGGGTTCATTGACAGTTTTAGTTATGTTACAGGGTCACTTTAAAGCTTCAATATCCATGTGTTTTTGATACTATTACTATTTTTATCAGATATGATCTCCATTTTACAGATAACCTGTTCTCCCTCTGTCGAGTTGTCAAGTAGCAAACAGCATTTCACAAGAAAGTATTCTGTTCTGTTTTAATTAATTAATGTAATTATACCTTTAATTACCAATTTAGAAGCTGTCTGTTATGAAGGTTAAAGTGATAAGTAAAGTTTGCTGCACAAAAAATTCTTTGCAGAGATCAGTGGTGCTTCTGTGAAAATCTTTGAGCTACAAATGAATGCTAACTCCATTTTTTTAAACATTGTCCCTTTTGTCTCTCAAGCCTCCCTTTTGGTCAGTGGGTCTGAACATTACTAGGGTAAGTAATAAGGAGGATCATAAGGCAGGATGTGGTAAAAGCCCAACATCAGGTACATTTTTTTTTATTGTAGTCCCTCAGCACTATTAAAAAACACCTGCTCCAATACTTACCGCCTTTCTAACAATGTCCACCATGGTACCCCTTCTTAACAACAAGATTCGGGATAAGTGAATCCACCAAGGTTCTTTTTTACTACCAAGTTTTTTTTTTTGGAATATTTTTTATTATAAAAGTAAAAGAGGGCAACATAAACTAGTGCAATATTTGAGACTGTTTTTAATAAACTAATACATCAATATCTGGTTTGATGGATAAAGCAGCAATTCTCAATAAATTCTCAAGCTGCTCATCAGGTATTTTGGTTCTAATTTTGCCCTTCGTGTGCCTCATCCTTGAAAATTGTTGCTCACAAATATTGGTGATGCCGAAAACTGATAACACAAACAAGGCGTGATTGTGAAGAGCGGGATAATTTTCTTTGGGAAGATAAAACTAATAAATGTCCAGTAAAGAGACACTGACACATTTTTTCATGTTTTGCACTAAATGTAAATGTATTTACAAAAAAAAAAAATCAACATTTTAAAGTAAATTTACAAATTTTGTGTTGGGCTGCATTCATAGCCGTCTTGGACTTCATGTGGCACATGGGCCGCAGGTTGGACACAGCTGGTTAAGGCAATGTCCTAAAGTAAAGCCTGTATGTGGTGTTAAATACTAATATAAATACTAAGGTCCTTCGCGCTAAAGTGAGAAACAAGTAAATCTGGTGACAATCACAAAGTGAACAAATAAAAACTTGAAGTGAAAGATTCATATGATGATATCTAAAAAGATTGCAGCGAAATAAGCAAGTGTACACATGGCACTCGAAAAAAAAGGATAGGGATAGAAGGATTTCGCGCATAAAATTTTATGCGCGAAATCCTTCTATCCCTATCTGTATGTGGTGTTACTGAACAACGTATTTTTACAGACGGTCTCAGTGACTCAGTACTGTGCCAGAATATTTTTGGTTGTGGAATTATTTGTTACCAGTACTTCTGTAACTGATGTGACTGCATTGGTTGGTCACTTTTTGTGCAGCCTTACCACAGCTCTGTCCTACAGGACATTCTTGCTCCTACTTCCTTTATGCATAGCACCCCTGCCATTGTCATTTTATTTTTATTTTTTTGAGTGTTTTTTTAAGCTATAGTGATTGGGGCTTGAATGTGTAGTCATTTTAGCGCACGATATTTAGAGCACAGCAATGCTGCATTGCAGCATGCTGCGTTCAAAGGGCTACACAAATAGCCCCTTTGCCTTTAGGCCTGCCTATCATTATATATATATATATATATATATATATATATATATATATATATATATATATATATATATATATATATATATATATATATATATATATATATATATATATATATATAATTTTTTTTTACTTTCAGTGCACATTGTTTTTTGCACAACAATGCAGTGCCCCAGAACGGCCTCTCTCACACACCCCCGGTGATCGCAAACCCTAATCACCCTGTGTGGCACGGATTCTCCTGTTTAGACCCCTGATTATTCACCAAACCCCCCTCCTAAAAAAATAAATAATTAAAAAAAATAAAATTGTAAAAAAATTTAAAAAAATAAATAAAAACTGACACCGTCCACTGCCCTACTGACATCAATCTGTGCCCTAAAGACACTGTCCACTCTACTGACACCATCAGTATATATACACATGCACACATATGTGTTTGAGCTTTGGGGTGCACACCCTAATGCAATAGGCTGTGCACACCTATGGTCCAATCACAGACGGTCACATGTAAATGTGGAAGTGCCGTTAATCGGCTCTCCTCACCTCACACTGACAGAGTGTATGGCGAGGAGAGCCAATCTGCTGCATTTCCTCGCAGGGGAGACCAGAACAGGTACCGTATATACTCGAGTATAAGTCGAATTTTTCAGCACATTTTTTTGTGCTGAAAGTGCCCCCCTCGACTTATACTCGAGTCAAGCACTTTTCTGCAGCAAAAAATTTCATTTTCCGAACCGACTTTGGGGCCCCGTATCTCAGGGCCACTTGGTGCTAGAAACTCCAAATTTGGTATGCAAACCCAATGGACCTGGTACCACAACATATCCAAAGCTGAAGTTCCTAGCCCTACGTGGCCCCGAGATACGCGGCCCCAAACTCGGTTCGGAAAATGTCATTCTCTGCTGCAGAAAAGTTCTTGACATTTTCTGAACCGATTTTGGGGCCCCATATCTTAGGTCCACTTAGTGCTAGGAACCCCAAATTTGGTGTACAAACCCAGTGGAACTGGTACCATAACATATCCAAAGCTGGGGTTCCTACCAAGTGGCCCTGAGATACGGGGCCCCAAAACTGGTTCATAAAATGTCATTCTCTGCTGCAAAAAAGTGCTTGACATTTTCTGAACTGATTTTTGGGGCCCTGTATCTCGGGGCCACTTGGTGTTAGAAACCCCAGCTTTGGAAATTTTATGGTGCTAGTTCCACTGGGTTTGCACACCAAATTTGGGGTTCTTAGAACTAAGTGGCCCCGAGATACGGGGCCCCAAATTCAGTCAACTGTGTCTATCTGCAGCAATGTCATTTCGGGACCCTTTGGGTTTTGAGACCCCAAATATTGGCTGCAGCTAGGGGGCATCTAGGAACCCTTAACTACCGAGTTTGAAGTTCAGGGGACCTATGGCTGCAAATGGGCACAGTGAGGCATGCAAATGGGCACAGTGATGCTGCAAATGGACATTGTTGACCCTCTTTTCCACTTACAGTAGCTGTGCATTTCTCACCCTCGTCTTATACTCGGGTCAATAAGTTTTTCCCATTTTTTTTTGTGGTAAATTGGGGCCTCGACTTATACTCGGAACGACTTATACTCGAGTATATACGGTAATCAGGGTACTGATCATCAGTGCCCTGATTACAGTAAAGCCTCAGCAGTGCCCATCAGTGGCACCAATCAGTGCCCATCAGTGACACAAATCAGTGCCCACCATTCATGCCAGTCAGTGCTGCTTTTCAGTGCCCATCAGTACCTGCTTATCAGTGCTGCCCATCATTGCCCATCAGTGCCGCCCATCAGTGCCACCTATTGATGCTGCCTATCAGTGCCCATCAGTGCCGCCAACAGTGCCCATCAGTGCCACCTAGCAGTGCTCATCAGTGCAGCATATTAGTGCCTCCTCATCAGTGCTACCTAATAAGTGCCCATAAGTGCCACCTCATCAGTGCCCATCAGTGCAGCCTATCAGTGCCGCCTCATCAGCACACATCAGTGAAGGAGAAAAATGACCTATTTACAAAATTTACTGACAGAAACTAAGAAAAACTTTTTATTTATTTTTTTCTTTAGTAAAAAAAAAACCCAGCAGTGATTTAATACCTCCAAAAGAAAGCTTTATTTGTGTGAAGAAAATTATTAAAAATTTATTTGGGTACAGTGTTGCATGACCGCGCAATTGTCATTCAAAGTGCGACAGCGCTGAAAGCTGAAAAATGGCCTGGGCAGGAAGGGGGTGAACGTGCCCTGTATTGAAGTAGTTAAGGCCTGGTTCACAACTATGAAGCTTTTGATTCATTTCGACAGTGCGTTTTGCATTTTTGCACACGCATTTTTCATGTGTTTTTTTAAAGCGTTTTGCTTTTTTTGTTTTTTTTTTTAAGGGGAGATCTTTTTGTTGTTAGGCAGAATAAAAGATGCAAAACACATCAAAAACGCATTAAAAAACGCACTACAGGCATTTCCGCAATGTGTCCATTGAAGTCTATTGAACCAAAAACTCACCGGGTTGTGTTTAACCACTTCAATACAGGGCACTTAGACACCTTCCTGCCCAGACCAATTTTCAGCTTTCAGCAATGTCGCAGTTTGAATGACAATTGCGCAGTCATGCTACACTGTACCCAAACTAAATTTTTATCATTTTGTACCCACAAATAGAGCTTTCTTTTGGTGGTATTTGATCACCTCTGCGGTTTTTATTTTTTGCGAAACAAATAAAAAAAGACCGAAAATTTTGAAAAAAATAAACGTTTTGCTTTTGTTTAAAAATTTTGTAAATAAGTAAGTTTTCTCTTTCACTGATGGGCACTGATAAGGCGGCACTGACAGGCACTGATAAGGTGGCGGTAATGAGGTGGCACCAATGAGCGGGCACTGACGGGCACTGACGATAGGCACTGATATGTGATACTGATGGGCACTGGTAGGCGGCACTGATGGGCACTCATAGGTGGCACTGGGTGGCACTGGTGGGCACTGATAGGCGACACTGATGGGCACTGATAGGCTGCAAAGATGGGTTCTTATGGGTGGCACTGATGGGCACTGATAGGTGGCACTGATGGGCACTGATAGGCAGCACTGATGGGCACTGATACGTGGCACTGATGGGAACTGATACGCGGCACTGATACACGGCACTGATAGGCATCCCTGGTTGCACTGGCAGTGGTAGGAATTGCAGTGGGCACTGATTGGCAGCTTCCTGGGCATTGATTGGCAGCTGCCTTTGCACTGATTAGTTTTTCCCTGTGGGTCTAGGGGGCATACCTTGTGGTCCAGTATGGCTGGTTTCCCTGGTGGTCCTGGGCGGCTTCCCTGGTGGTCCTGGGCGTCTTCCCTGGTGGTCCTGGGAAGGATCCGAGGGGGAGCTGTGCTGATAAACAATCAGCACAGACCCCCCCTGTCAGGAGAGCAGCCGATCGCCTCTCCTCTACTCGCGTCTGTCAGACGCGAGTGAGGAAAAGCCGATCACCGGCTCTTCCTATTTACATCGTGATCAGCCGTGATTGGACACGGCTGATCACGTGGTAAAGAGTCTCCGTCAGAGACTCTTTACCTAGATCGGTGTTGCGGGGTGTCAGACTGACACCCCACAACAATGATCGCCACGATGCGCGCCCCCGGCGGCGCGCAGCGGCTCAATATCCTGAGGACGTCATATGACGCCCAGTCAGGATATCGAAACCACTTTGCCGCCGTCATTCTGCTATATGGCGGGCGGCAAGTGGTTAAAAAAGTCCCTAACCCTTCCCAAAAATGCAGTGGCTGAAAAACACATAAATGTGTCTCATAGTAAACCACGTTAAATGGACTGTAGTGCCGTTCTGCAAAATGCATTAAAAAAATGCATACTTGTGAACTATTGCATGCAATAGTGGTCAAGTAGTTATCTTGAAGACCGTACCGTTCAGCAATCAGTTGTAGAAAGTTCTGGCAAGGCCTTCATCAACATCTCCAGAACTAAAACAGGAACGGCTGTGCAAAAGAATTTACAAAAATCTTTGTATTATATGTAGCTGCCCTGATTGTCAACAAAATCAGACATTTGTTTTGACAGTGAATAATAACTATATTTCAGTGAGATGCATTTCCATCATGCTGTCAAAGTGATGATGGCTAATGTATTATTTAAAATCTTTGAACGCAATTTAAAAAAAAAAAAACGCTGCTATTGTGTGTCTGTAAAAAGGCAGCATGCTACAGAATGATTTATGAGTCTTTCGGTACCATTGACCTGTGCATGGCAAAACATAGGTTTACTTGGTGTATCTTGGCGTTTCCAGACAAGTGGTTTCTTGAAGTTGCTGTCAGCTGTTCATATTCAGATTCAGAATGCCACACACCCTGTCTTTGCTACTGTGCTAGATTACTGCTTCTGACTCAGACTATGAGACTAGCAAGCTAACCTTTCTCTGTTTGCATTCTCCTTTCTCTTTTCAAGTACCTCCTTTAGACATATAAAAGCTAAGATGCCAGTATAATAAGGGGAATTTACTAAGGCTGATGCAGACAGAATCTGAAGCAGTTGTGCATGGCAAAACATCAGAGTCTAGCTTTCATTTTTAAAGCTTAAGAGTCGGTTCACACTGAGGCAGCACGACTTGCAGCGCGACTGCCTCAGACAACTTGAACACGACTTCAGCGGCGACTTGCAAAATGACTTCTATATAGAAGTTAATGCAAGTCACCTCAAGTCGCCCCCAAAGTAGTACAGGAACCTTTTTCTACGTCGGAGAGACTTGCGTCGCTCTGATTAGAACGGTTCCATTGTACAGAACGGGACGCTACTTGTCAGGTGGCTAAGTCGCCTGACAAGTCGTCCTAGTGTGAACCGGCTCTAACTGAACAAGCTGGAGATAGAAGCTGATTAGTTACTATGCACAGCTGCTCTAGTTTTAGTAAATTCCCCTCATTTATATTAAAAGTTAAAAACAATGTTTATGTGTTTGAGTGGTGAAACATACACATAAGTTCATTATTTTTTGAGTGCCTTTTTATTTGGGCCACTCCCATAACTTTGCCTAAGGTTGACCATAGATTATACAATTTTCAGTACAATTTTCTTTAGATTTACCTTCAACTATGTAGTGCAAGGATCTGCCTAATTGGATATAATTGGAAGTGTTGTTTAGTTTTGACCTCCATATTATATGATTTTTGGTAAATCTAAAAGAAAACTGTACAAGAAAATTGAACATGTATGGCCAGCCTTTAGGCTACTTTTACACTGAGGCGCTTTACAGGTGCTACAGCGCTAAAAATAGCAACTGCATAGCGCCTGTAAAGAGCCTCTCCTGTCTCTCCAGTGTGAAAGCCCGAGTGCTTTCACACTGAAGTAGTAAGCTTGCAGGACAGTTAAAAAAAATTCTGCAAGCCGCATCTTTGCTACGCTGTAGGAGCGGTGTATACACCGCTCCTACAGCACCCCTGCCCATGGTTTTAACCCGTTTTTGGCCGCTAGCGGGGGTTAAAACCACCCCACTAGCGGCAAAATAGCGCTGCTAATGCAAAAAATAATAATTCTAATAAAAATAGAACCGCTTTACTGCCAACGCCCGCCCCTGTGTGAAAGTAGCCTAATGCCGTGTACACACGGGCGGACTTTTGGACCGGACTGGTCTGACGGGACGAATCCGTCGGACAATGTGACTGTGTGTGGGCTTAATTGGACCAGCAGCGGACTTTTTCGGTCGAAAATCAGACGGTCTTTAGATTTGGAACATGTTTCAAATCTTTCCGACGGACTCGAGTCCGGTCGAAAAATCCGCTCGTCTGTATGCTAGTCTGACGGACGAAAACCGACGTTAGGGCAGCTATTGGCTACTGGCTATCAACTTTCTTATTTTAGTCCAGTCGTACGTCATCACATACGAATCCGTTAGACTTTGGTGTGATCGTGTGTGTGCAAGTCCGTTCGTTCGAAAGTCCGTCATAAGTCCGTCAAAAGTCTGTTGAAAGTCCGTCGGATCTTTGATGCCAAAAAGTCCGCCCGTGTTTACATGGCATAAGTCTCTTTTTCTTTCTAAAATTGCACTGACATATGCAGACTCAGACAGTGTAAAATTGAATTTGCTGTCAGTTTTGACAGCTAGTAAAGATGCAATCAGGACTAGGAGTGATTGAACCAGACAACGTTCAAGCATTTGTGGTCTTGGTGGTGCCATTGACTAAAAATGGTCATGACCATATTTGGGCAATGATGAGGCTGAGAGAGATATGTTATGTGTCGTGAGAGTGGTGGTGGGTGAACATCACTGGGTTATTATGTCATTGGGTCATCATGATTGATGAGGTTCTACATTGATCGCTGGGCCATGTGACTAACGTTATTAGAGTTATATTGCAGGATATTGTTTATTTTAGTTTCTTTCTTTCTTATAAAACACTTTTTCGATGGTTTCAATTTTTTTATGTACTATTTACATTTTTTTATTTGTGAATTTGTAGCAAGGTATCTTATGCACCCAACACAGATTCATGGATATCTTGGGCCCCTCTTTATTTGCAAATCCACCCTCCACAGAGGCCCACATTCATTTTGGGAGACAGGATGTGGACTTCCCTGGCCAGCCAGGCTGAATGCCTGAATATGGGTCTTTTAATATTATTTTAGGGTGACTCCATACCATTTTGTACATTTTTTTAAAAGACGTGCTGTCACTTTAAGATAGGAAAAATGGGTGGGGTCCTCCCAAAAATGTATAAAATATCCTTATTTAGGCATGCCGCCGGAGTGGCCAGAAAAGAAGGAACAGAGAATGTGTGGACCCTACCTCTTTAACCATACCAGGTCACATGGACTCAAAATTGGGAGGGTACCTTGCGAGGGTAAATGCCAATTTCTGCCCACTTACAAGGCACTTGGTCTCTATATTGATAAGTATAAGGGTCTCATTCCCACATTCTGTCCCCCCCAAAAAAGCATGTGAGGGTCTGGGGGTCTATCAAGTCTGGAATCCCCCCCTTTGAATAAGGTGGCACTCACCACCTCCTGATGTGATAGAGTTTTGAGGACATAGAATCCCTTTATAAATAGTTACTAAGAACACCAACATCCTTAACCCCTTCCCACCCAGCCCCTTTAATTGGGCTATTACACTTGAGGGGTGGAAAGGTCTGCCTGATCCAATGACCACACGTCATGGATGTCACAGTGATCCAATGATTGGGAGCCAGTCCCACCTCCCATTATGACCATAATTAGTCAAGGACATCATCAAGGACTCCATGCCTGTTCTGGTCAACATCCCCCCCCCCCCCGCTTGAATGAGTATGGGGTACATAGTACACCTTGTTACTCATTCACATAAACAATATAAAAAAGTGAATAAAAACACCAAACCACAAATGACAGATTCCCTGTTTACATAAAGAAACAGCCAGGAATTCTGGGTGATATCATTAGCCAAATATGACATCACCCAGGCTCCCCGCTGGTTACTAAATGACAGACTTGTACACAAACATCAGCTGAGGGTTGGGGTGGGTGAACTGACCAAATATTGCCAGTTTGTTTGCCCTTTTTCCCTTACATATACATATCTGAGAACAGGCTGGATTCAGGTCAAACTTAGTGTTCAACCCAAACCTTAAGCTCATCCCTAACCAGGACTAGCAAAAACAGAAATATTTTCTGAAACCTTAAAATCTACTTTGAAGCTAGGTTTACATCTATGCATGTGCAGTTGATGCATTTTTGCAGTGTTTTTTAATTTGTGTTTTTCATGTGCTTTTAATGTGTTTTGTGTTTGGCAAGTTGCTAGGAGGAGGTGTCTGCAGGAAAACACAGCAAAAATGCATCAAAAATGCATGTACATGTGCTTTTGTTTCAATTCCAATTAAATCTATGAAGCCAAAAATACATTGTGCTGTGTGTAAAAAGTCCCAGAACCTTTCCAAGTGCATTGCGGTGAAATTGCATATGTGTGAAAGGGACTTATAAAAATAAGATTAAATGGATTGTAGTGTTTTTATGCAGATCTGCAAACACACTAAAAAGATAGTAAACCTACCCTAAAACATTAAAACCTGTGTACAAAAAGTGTACAAGGCAGACAGATGAGTAAGGGCGCTTTTAGACTGATGTGGTGTGGTTTTCCCATATTAGATGTGCATCACAGTGTACTTGCAGGTTTCATATGGGTTACCTGCGCTTTGCCATAGACTTCTATTGCAGCGGTTTTGGTGCATTTTCTGAAAGCGCATCGAAGCTCTTGTATGTACCACATGCGCAAAGCACAGGTAACCAACTCAAAAACCTGTGGGTACACTACGCTGCACAGTTTAAAAGTGGCCTAACAAAATTATTTTTGCAAATGTTATCTAAAGGTAACTTTTTTTTATTTATTTTTTTATTATCTCTTTTTTTATTATAACTAGGTCAATTGAACTGCATCTCAGTTAAGCTTTAGGGTTGCAGAAGTTGATGGACGCCAATTTGAAGTATGGATGAATGCAGTACATTAGTTTTCATCTGATGAAAGTATAGTGGCAGATAGTTTCTGCCCATCGCTTCTATTTTTACTTGTACCTGAAACCTGTATGTTTACATCCAGTGTGCTTCCTGCTTCAGCCACTCTTGACCGCTTCTAGAATATGCTATTTATAGATGAAAAATTGGTTCCTCGCTTATCCCAAAAATTAGCTACTTCCTGTCTTCACGCTATACCCTGCTTTTGCAGGTAGGGAACTGCATGTAGTCACATTGCTGAAAGTTTTCAGGCTTAGTATCTGAAATTTGAGGTCATTGGCAAAACATGTCTCACTTGCAACTTAGTTATTTGTGCAGGGCTGCAGGTACAGGCAAATATAGATTATATTTGATAAATGTACACTTGCTCTTTAAAATTGTTGCAATTGTTTTGCTGTGAAAAACTTAGAATGTGATTTTTTGGCACCAACAAATTGTACATTTGTTGTTAAATATTTGGAAGTTATTTGGAAGTTATTAAATATTAAATATTTGGTTTGGTTTGGAAGTTATTAGTTCAGCAACAACGTATTCTCTAAACTTAGCCCTAAACTGTTTCTAATGCCTATTCGTATTCCTCATCTAACCTCTAAATCTAATCCTAATCTACAATTCTTTCTGTGACTATACTATCACAATGAATATCATAATAAAACACCAATATTAAAACAAAATAGCATGGACTATAATTTCATACACCCAAGCAAACCTATGCCCTACTTTATAAGCAATTACATTTCTAGCTTCAGAATAATATGTTTAAAATTAAAATATACAATTTGTCAAAAAAATAGCATCAAAATCCCTGGGTAGAGGAGACCACGCCAAATGTAACTGATCTGCTAAAAAAAATACTGAGAAAACTGTAACACTATGGGCTGATATAGATTTTGATATTGGTCTATATCGGTCTGGTCATATTGTAGTATATTTCAAGTCTCAGATTTTTCAAATATTTTCAAAACAATAGTCTCTTGAAATCTAAGTTAAAAAATGGAATTACCCATTTTGTTGCCCAAAGCAATTGAAGCATTTTCAACGAAGACTGATTTAAAGTGTTAGTAAACCCAAAAACAAAAAATGTATTATATTGCAGCTTATCAATTTCAGCTGTGGTAGCTGCTTTAGAGTTTTCTTATTTAGACATTTTCCCTTATTTTCACCTGGTAATGCTGATAGTAAGTTTGTTATTTTTTAGCTTTCTTTAGCAGGCCAGGCTGTCCAGTAAAAGTGCTTAGAATGGTAGGCTTTTATTTATTTATGTAAAACCTTTATCCCAAAAGGAAAAAAAATCTGTTTTCTGTAACTGCTTAAAGTGGAACTTTAGTCCTGTTAGATCACTTCAGGCTGGCCTCTTTGCACATATAGCTGTGTAAAACTTAAAAAATAATTGCCTATACTGTTTAAAATCCAGTAATACACTGTCTTACCCAGCTCTGCACATCCTTAGATGCTCTCTATTCTTGGTACTGTGCCTAAAATCAGAGCCACTGAAGGCCAATCAGCTGACAGCTTTAATATTTACTGTTGCTGAAGTGGGAAGAAAACAACAGGAATGACACAGACTGTACGGAGGGAACACAGCAGTAGAGGTGACAGGACAAACTCTGCTGCCAGGGAGACAAAAAGAGTTAAACTTACAAGTAAACTGTTGTAGCAATAACTCACGGTGGAGCTGCTGGTTTATTATTAGGCCTGTCCTCTATTCTCTTCACCCCTCTTAAGTTGTTCAATCCCCTTGTCACAGCTGTAGTGCAGTGTTGTAATGATATTAATACCAACTTTAACCCACAATATACACTTATATTTATATTTACCTCTACCTGGGTGCTTGTAGCTCCACCTGCAGGAGAAATAACAACACTGCACATAAACTTCTGTAATAACCAAAATAACTTTTGTTGTGAATTCATGAAGAAATATATTTTTATATTTCCTGGCAGAAACATGAGAGATGCTTAGGCCTCAAAAAGCAGATGAACTGTTGCCCTTTTGCCGACCTTTAGGACAAATTAGACGCTCTCATGTTTTTCCAAGTTTTACTACTACTTCAAATATTGAAGACTTTTACAAGCATGTATTGTAAGGAAAACTGTTGGAACAAAAAAACTGCTTTCGTCACAAAACAAGGAGATATTTACATGGTATTGTGAATAAACAAAAGCTGCCACAGGACACAAGATTATACAGACAATTCTCACCTAGAGATAGCCTCACCTGGCTAACCTATTGTGTGCAAGTGGTGAACTGTTTAAATAGCTAACACCTTGGCTAACAAAACTCATTGTATGAACTTTTAGGATGGTTTAGACAAACAAGTCATTTCTAAACACCCAGTGAGAATGTTCAAGGTCCATCTCAACACGTTAGAGAGAGTTGAATATTGTGCCAGTCAAAAATATTTTAAAGTATCAATAAGGTTATTATAAGTCATTTTAAACTATCTATGACATTGTAGGTCACAGAGACATTATAATGTTGGCGTCTGCGGACCCAACAACTTTGCCATGAAGAAAATGTATATGAAAGTGTGATTTTATAAGTGGAAGTGTTTTAAGTAACGAATTAGTATTAGGAAAAACATATAATTATGATTATAGCTATAGAAGACTGTAACCTGTGCAGAGAAAAACGAATATTCAGTGAAGATACCAGAAGTTATACAGGTATCCATATAGATAATCATTTTTATGTAGTATTGATGAATATATATATAACAACGGTGTATATCATAGATAGACCAGTTTTTACAGATATATATTTGTAGAGATACAGATATATAACCAAGTTATGTAATGGTGATTAATCAAACTTATACTGAGTGTATTTTACATTAGACCGATTACCAGAATATTTAAAGGTATATAATATCCTTACCATTATACACCCTATGAAAATAGAACGTATTAACTTAAAAGGATGGACTCAAAACGCGTGTGAGACACCTGGTGGTTTAAGGTGGTATTATTTGAACTCACTAAATTTCCAGAAGAGGTTAATAATTAAGTCTCCTAACCCAATGGGAAGTGAGCCACGACCTTTTGGGCAGAGCCATTATAATTTTTATGGTCTTATTATCTGAAATGGTATTTAGAGGCAAGTAAGATGGCAGAGAGAGGGAAGGAGGAGGAGAGCTCAGGGGGAGAGCTCAGGGATCCACCCTGAAGGGGGGACACTGGGAGACACACAGACTCCCAGACTGAGACTCATGCACCATGCATGAATACATATCTTTACATTCATGAAGACTCCTCAACACCTAATACTTAGAACTCGGAGGTCACAAGGAGTAAATCCTCTTTAAGAGTATCCATTTTAAAACTACGACAGCCATCTTAACTCTGGTAACCAGCCGATAGGAACTGTAGCCATCCTGGAATGGGTAATTATGTCATGTTGATTTTATCTTGTATGTTCTCTCAAATATTGATATGTTCTCTCAAATATTGATGTATTTAATATTTTACAGTTGATAATCATTCTCCCGAATCAATAACCGCCTTGTAGATTTTTCTCTAAAGATTCAAATTTTTCATTATATTTTTCTTTTTGCATAGTTGCCACATTTATTGACAAAACAAACGTCTAATTTATTTCAAAATTTTAACCACTTACTTACCTGCAGCAAAGTAACGGTTGTACGTGTGAATTACAGACGTTCTGTTTAATTGTCAAGTTCACAAGGTTATTGATTCTACTGAGAAGTTATCATGGTGGTATTATATCAAAGGGACGGTACGCCCATTTTGCAAGTGTTTTTATTGATTTTCAAGACGTTAATGTAACCCAATCGGTATCGTAATTTCATGTGATTATTTGTGTTTGTTTACCAATAAATTTCTATTTCGTATGACCACACGTCTCCGTGAATAAGTTTCACAAGCATAGACTGTGTCATATTGATTGATTTTGGATCTTAAAAATATCTTCGTTAAAAATTACTCAATGATAATTATTGAGCGGGAAACCTGTCCTTAAAAAGGCACAACTTATTCTGACTGATTATTCACGACACTTCTTTGTTTGGATAAATTATATATTTATATAAAGAATTATTACAGTGACTACACTATCACACCAACGTAGTGCAACAGTACAGTAAACAGTTATAACAGTCTTGGTAACAAACACAAATATACCTAAATATATATCTGTACCAGGGAGCTCCCCGTACTCTAAACCATAAAGTCACTACCCTTTGTAACTAGATGCAGGGCCCTGCAATAAAAGAGATAGTCTTGATGTCTTCAATCTTCGCTAGCTACAAATTTGTAATTGTAATCCACAGAGGGTTCTTCTTGGGTGTTGCGCAGTGTAAGGTAATACACTAAGACAATTATAATCCAGAAGATTGATTAAGTGTTCTTATACGAAGAAGACAAACATCTAGTATCAGTTCTTGAATACTGGAATCTATGCCAATGTAATGTTCTCCAACTTAACTTGTTCCGTGGGACTATCAGTCCCAGCAATACTCTGTAACCGTCCTAAGTGTGTGTAGTATTAAACAAAGTTCCGGTTGTTAACCCTCTCACCAAACGGGATCCGTGCAGATGGATGTCTCAGTTTCAGCAGTTCTCAGTCCGTATGGAGCCACCACCATGCCGTCACACTGTTCCGTTCACTCACGACCAGGAGTCCTCAGTTACCTCCCCCCACGGGTCTCCGCAACAATCACTTCAGCTGCTTCAGCACACTGTGATATGATGGCAGGATCCCTGCTGCTGCTCCGCTCCTTCACAAGGTAGGCCACAACCCTGTGGGACACACACACCCACAGAGTCCTGCTGGCAGGCCACGCGTCCTAGGACCAAGAGACTTAAGATGGCCACTCCCAGCCCTTTTATATCCTCCCACAATGCAGTTCTTCTCTTGTCCAGGAGCATTGTGGGTAGATCATAGTTAATGTTCAGAAGTACACAATCGATCACTTCCATGTCACTTCTCTTAATCATGAAACATAACAGTGTTGTACCTTTTCAATTGTCCACTAGATGGCACTAGATCAACTTATACCTTTATAACACACTTATAAATAAAAACAAAAGTTGTCAGCGCTACACTGTCCACAGTCCTACCTTCCTGATATTCTCTCCTTTCTCAACAAATAACAAAAAACCAAGCGCTGCTCTTACATATGACTAAATAGCAATGTGTTCAACAAAATAAAAAAATCCAAAAACAAACAATTCATCAATTATACGTATATACATAAATAGTGACCAGTGCAAGTGTCTGTGAAGCAATCTTAATAAAAAGTCCATTGTGCAAATCAAAGTGCCAGTGCGATTATATCTCTTAAAGTACAAGATTCTCTCCTTTCTCCCTCATTGGCAGCCTGTGAATTTCAGCACTGTAAAGCTTGTGTCAGCCTCCCTCTTTATCTGAGCCAAGACTCAAGGCTCGAAATGTACATATTTTAATTAAATAACGGGACATATCAATTTTGAGAGATGGGAGAGTTTCCCATACGGAAGTGACTGCAGTGAGCTTCAACAAAATGGTGGCTTCCAGCAAGAAGAAACAATTCTGGAGGCAATTTACAGCACACACATATTTTGGTAGCATAAATTTTAATGTGGAATATATGTTCATTTGTTAAGGAATATTAATTGTTATCAAACTGTTTTGGGTAAAGATCTGCTTTAAGAACTTATAATTGGAGTTTGCCTTTAGATTGTTAGTCAAGTCCATCTAAATCTGCGTCCATCTAAATCTGCTAGTGCATCTAACACCACTCTTTCCCCAGATTAACAATGTCCAAAGGTGTCTCTATTGCTGCTCCATCCACAGTGGAGACACCCTAAGACAGGAAGTGAGTAACTGTCCAGATCACTAGAAGAAAATAATGGAAAAAATAAATAAACGAATGCAGCCACCGTGTTTAAGAATTGTTTATCTGCAATATATTACATTTTTTGCTTTTGGGTTTAATACCGCTATAAATGTCTGAATCAAGAACTACATGTGTTGCTATGGCAACCAGTCATAACTAGACCTGTCATAAATAACAGCTGAAATTTAGAAGCTTGAATCAAGGTAGTTACTATGAAGCTGATTAAAATACATTTTGATATGTGGTTCATAGGGATTCCAGTGCCCACCCCTACAATTTTAATAAAGAAGTAGTGATACTACTTACTGATATCTTTAAAAGCTGTAGATGCATATACAGTGAATATGTATCCTTAGTAAAGATGTTAATGGAAGTGACACGACTGTCTATAATTAATTTTCCATTAGGGAATAAGCTTGTAAGATCTAAAACTTGTTTTAACTTTTTAGACTCTGCAGCCCTGTTCCTAGTGCTTCTTGTTAATAATTATTATTTTTTAATAGAATGCATCTGGCGCTAATGCGATGAGGTGAACTGAGATCCTTAATGCTATTTTATTTATTTCCTTTTTATCAATGGCCTTTATATGGCCCTAAAACATTTTGCAATAATTGGAGTGCAACAGCATGAGCTAATGGCTGAACCAAGATTCAGAGGTTACATTCTAAAACACTCAACTTGTTTTGCATCTGCATGATTGAATTGCGCAAAGTAATAATTTGGTGCCTGCTGGCAGCATCTGAAAATATTTTGAAGGGTCTTTGTTAAAGAGAACATTTCTTAAATTAGCATTCTCTTATATATTACAATCAACAAAAGAAATAATCTTGACCATTGTGAAACCAGTAATTGCATTGTTTGGGAAGAGGAACCTTTTTAAAAGTCAACGTTTTATAATCCGTCTTTCTGGATATAATGATTATCTCAGCATGATACATGCACATGAATCATGTTTCCCTTGCTCCCTTGTGAGGTTTCATTAATGAGTTTCTATGTATTTTTAAACTGACACTATTGACAATATCACGAGCAGCCACGGTATCATGTGTAAAGAAATCACAAATTATAATAGAGAACTCAACACCTTGTATACATTTCATCACACCATGGCCAGGTTACTTGCAGCTTGCCGGTTTTGAAATGGAGGTTATGAAAGAGTGGATTTCACTGTCTTTCTGCTGCCAGTGTAATGCCGCATACACACGATCGGACATTGATCGGACATTCCAAAAACAAAATCCATGTTTTTTTTCCATTGGATGTTGGCACAAACTTGTCTTGCATACATACGGTCACACAAAGTTGGTCGGAAATTGCGAACGTCAAGAACGCGGTGACGTACAACACGTACAACAAGCCGAGAAAAATGAAGTTCAATAGCCAGTGCGGCTCTTCTGCTTGATTCTGAGCATGCGTAGAACTTTCCTGTGTCGGAATTGTGTACACACGATCGAAATTTACGACAACGGATTTTGTTGTCGGAAAATTTGAGACCCGGTTCTCATATTTTGTGTGACGGAAATCCTGATGGAAAATGTCCGATGGAGCCTACACACGGTCGGAATTTCCGAGAAAGAGCTCCCATCGAACATTTTCGAATCTTTGCCCTGGGCGCTGTATGACCTTGTCCTGGCTATAGGCCTACCTGTTGGATAAGACCAGAATATTTCAACAGATTTGGATGGAATACAGCAGAATATGGGATAGAAATGCCCACAACAGATCTTCTTTGGATGCTGCCTACATAAAAAATCTTAATTTATTGGGATGGATTTATAGTCATATACCTTTCAGATTAGGGGCTTCCAAAGATAGCCTCCTCCTGTCTGGCTGTTATTTTGACCCACAAACTTCGATACCTCACTCAGGGATAGGTATATAAATTTTGCAGACTGTAAAGGTGCACAAGGGCCCTCTGGAATTTACAAGACAATTTACACTAGATGTAGTTTGGGTAGTTGCTGGGACCCCCTTCCACTATCATAGTGGTATTTCACACACTATACTCCTGGTTAATATTATCCATTTGATGTTGGTACTTTTCTAACCGTCACTGAGGAATGCATAAGGGCCAATTCACAGTAGTAGGCAACTGGATTTTTTCCATCACCGGAAGAGTGCCAGTCACTGCTAGGACACCCATAAACCAATTGTTCACACTGCACTGGAGTCAAGAATTGTGCTGGAGTGATCTGTGATAAAAACGCAGACATGCTGAATTTTATCACAGTGCACTGGACAGGATCGCATGTCACTGTACAGCTGCTGTACAGTGACATGAATGTCAAATCATTTTTGTGCACTTCAAATAAAGTTCATTTGAAGAAAAGAAAACAAAGTGAGTTGTGTGTTGCACTGAATCATGCACCACACCGCCCTCTCACTGTAGCTGGAATGGACAGCTACTGTACAGTAAACTACTGCGGCGTTACTGTGCAACAGCTTTTTGTTTAAAGTGGTTGTAAACCCTGTACAACCACTTTTCCCTACAGGTAAGCCTATAATAAGGCTTACCTGTAGGTACTGGAAATATTTCCTAAACCTGTACGGTTTAGGAGATATTCGTCATATACACTTGCTCCGACATCATCGGCGCATGCGCACTGAATAAGGGCACAAATGTGCTGTTTCTATAGTGCCCGTGCCTTGACTGTCGGCTCCCACGCACAGAGCCGGAGTCCACGGACCGGAAGGAAGTGGGGTTGAAGATGGACGCGGCCACACAGTGGGGACAGCGGTGACATTGTGGGCTTCTTCTGCAGGTAAGTGGCACATAATGGGCTAGTATGCGATGCATACTAGCCCATTATGCTTTTACTTTGCAGGGAACAAAGAGGAAATAAAACCCATCAGGGTTTACTTCCTTTTTAATGTGGATGGACCCCAAGAGTTCCACCACTTCTGCTTGCTATTAGGGATGAGCCGAACACCCCCCGGTTTGGTTCGCACCAGAACCTGCGAACGGACCGAAAATTTGCACGAACGTTAGAACCCCATTGAAGTCTATGCGACTCGAACGTTCAAAATCAAAAGTGCTAATTTTAAAGGCTAATTTGCATGGTATTGTCCTAAAAAGGGTTTGGGGACCCGGGTCCTGCCCCAGGGGACATGTATCAATGCAAAAAAAAGTTTTTAAAAACGGCCGTTTTTTCGGGAGCAGTGATTTTAATGATGCTTAAAGTGAAAAAAAAGTGAAATATTCCTTTAAATATCGTACCTGGGGGGTGTCTATAGTATGCCTGTAAAGTGGCACGTGTTTCCCGTGCTTAGAACAGTCCCCGCACAAATTGAGAAGATTTCACCTCTCTTTCTGTCCCAATGACAAATGTTTTTTGACAATTTGGGGTTTTTAGTGAAACAAGGATTGGTGATAAAGCATCAGTGGAAAGGAGACACGTTTTTCCCATATTAACTCTTAGGCTCCATTCACACTAATGCGTTTTGATGCATTTAGCATTTTTCAGAAATGCATGGGAATTTTTTAACATGGGTTCCTATGGAACATGTTCACATAAATGCATTTTTGTGCCTCTGCATTTTTGGAAAGGGTCAGGGACTTTTTTCATGCAAAATGCAGCGTTTTGCATGTAATAGAATTCAATGGACCAGCATCAAAAAAGCAAGTACAGCGTTTTTACAGCAATTTTGCAGCATTTGTGATGCGTTTTGTGTGGTTTTTTTTACACTGTATACAAAAACTGTAAAAAAAACCCTGCAAAAACAGTGCAAAAACGCTGTAAAACGCTGTTCAAAAACGCGGCAAGCACCGCAAAAAACACCGCAGAAACGCTCAAAAGTAACATGCATAGATGTGAATGGAGCCTTACAGGAGAGAATGTCCCTTCCTAGGGGTAGATTTCATCTCATTTCCTGTTGTCTCCTTCCGTTTGCAAGTAGGAGTCGTTTGTAAGTTGGATGTTTGAAAGTAGGGGCCTGCCCTATATACTCTGCAGAAATTGGGGCCTTAGGTGTTGGTGTTGCCACAAAACTGTAAGCCCTCACAGTTACTCTTGGTGGGTGCAGGAACGGGCTCTGTTGTGAAATATTAGATCAAGAATTGTAATTACATGCACCTGTTGAACAGGGGCAGAAAAATTGGGCCTTTGGTGGTGGTGGTGCTGGTGCCACAACACTGTAAGTCCTCACAGTTACTCTTGGTGGGCGCAGAAACGGGCCCTGCTGTGAAATATTAGATCAAGAATTGTAATTACATGTCCCTGTTGAACAGGGCCTTAGGCATTGGTGCCACAACACTGCAACCCCTCACAGATACTCTAGTTGGAGCACAGGAATGAGCCCTCCTGCAAAATATTGCATCAAAAATTGTAATTACACTCCCCTGTTAAACAGGGGCTGAAAAATTGGGCCTTAGGCACTGGTGCTGGTGTCAGAACACTGTAACCCCTCACAGATACTCTAGTTGGAGCGCAGGAACGAGCCCTGCTGCAAAGTATTGCATCAAAAATTGTAATTACACGCCCCTGTTAAACAGGGGCGGAAAAATTGGGTCTTAGCCACTGGTGGCGGCGCCCAGAACCAAAAATATTCTTACAAGCTATCAGCATGATCATTGAGGAGGAAGAGGATAGTCACTCAGCATAACAGGATAGTCACTCAGCATCAGCATAGGCATTCTTGAAGGGATCTGACATTTCAAAAAAAATTATCCGGTTACATCAGCATCAGGTGCTTGGTAGCTGGTGGTGATCGAAGACTGATTCATTTTTATGAAGGTCAGTCGATCGACCGAGTCGGTGGACAGGCGCACCCTTGTGACTGAAAATTGCCTGGTACAATCTGACGTCGGTGTACCGATAGCAGATTGCCCCCAAGTACTTGGCTGCGACATACCTAATTCTACACCTTCATTCCTCTCAGAGCAGGTCTCAGAGAGGACTGAAGGTATAGTGGGGTTGGAGATCCCATCTGATGAGGAGCAAGGAGAGGTCCTCTTTGTTCTTTGGTGTGGGTCTTTTAGATACGCTTGCCAACGAACTGCATGGCAGGTCAACATATGTCTTGTCAAGCATGTGGTGCCCAAGCGGGAGATGTTTTGGCCATGAGAGATACGCTTGAGACATATGTTGCAAATAGCAGCAGTGGGATCTGATGCACTCAACTCAAAAAAGCACACACCAAAGAACTTTTGGAATAACGCGCAGAGACAGCAGCGCCCTGCACATGCGGAGCTCTGCGGTGTGATGCAGTCGGTGTGCTGCCCTTAAGATGGCCCCTGGAGGGCATCCTGCCTCATTGGTGATGTGCCTCCTCCTCCTCCTCTATCCTATCAGGCACCCACGTGGAGTCAGTGACCTCATCATCCCCTCCCTCCTCATCACTGGAGCAAAGCTGGCAGTATACTGCAGCTGGGGGAACATGACTGCCAGATTGCTGTCCTTCTTGGGCACCCCCTCTCTCTGGGCTCACGTTACTGCCTTCCTCTAGCTGGGTACCATCATCGGAGCCTTCAAAATGCTGGGCATCCTCCTGGAGCATGTACCCAACATTGTGGTCAAACAGTTCGGGGGATTCCTCAGGAGGACATGGTGCGGCTAGGGAAGGAGTGACTGATGCCATTGAGCCGAGGTAAGAGGCCGCGTTGGCAGCTGCTTTGCCAGACAAAGTACCCTGAGGCTGGGTGAGAGAGGATGAGGAGGATGAGGATGCTTGGTCATCCACTCTACCAAGTCTTCCGCATGTTGCGGCTCAACACGGCCAGCTGCTGAAAAAAGGACAAGCATGTCCCATGGCCACGTGCTGATGAGGATGCACCATCTCCACGACCAGCACTGTCTCTAGACACAGAGCCTGCTTGCCCTCTTTTATTGGCTTGTGACTGTCTGCCTCTCCTTGTTGGCCTTCCAGACATACTAATGGCCTGCAGTGAGATGTAGCTGCACAAAGCTGGGATGTATATACCCTGTTTCCCCGAAAATAAGACCTAGCGTGATTGTCCGTGATGGCTGCAATATAAGCCCTACCCCCCAAATAAGCCCTAGTTAAAGTCCTTGTAGGTCTTATTTTCAGGGTAAGGCTTATTTTCAGGGAAATAGGGTGGGCTTATTTGGGGGGTAGGGCTCATATTGCAGCCATCACTGACAATCACGCTAGGTCTTATTTTCGGGGAAACAGGGTATATACTGATACTGCAGCTAGCAGAATCAACTGCCTGCCTGTAGTATTATTAGTATGAGAACACCAGCAATTTTCTTCAGGTAGCTTTAGGTGCACACTGTGCAGAGGACGTAGTACACTAACTGTAAATACTGTAACTGCCTGCCTGTGGTATTAATAGGAGCAGAACAACAGCAATTGTCTTCAGGTATCTTTAGGTGCACACTGTGCAGAGGACGCACTACACTAACTGTAAATACTGTAGCTGCCTGCCTGTGGTATTAATAGGATCAGAAGAACACCACCAATTTTATTCAGGTAGCTTTAGGTGCACACTGTGCAGAGGACACAGTACACTAACTGTAAATACTGTAGTTGCCTGCCTGTGGTATTAATAGGAGCAGAACAACATCAATTTTCTTCAGGTAGCTTTAGGTGCACACTGTGCAGAGGACGCACTACACTAACTGTAAATACTGTAGCTACCTGCCTGTGGTATTAATAGGATCAGAAGAACACCACTAATTTTCTTCAGGTAGCTTTAGGTGCACACTGTGCAGAGGACACAGTACACTAACTGTAAATACTGTAGCTGCCTGCCTGTGGTATTAATAGGAGCAGAACACCACTAATTTTCTTCAGGTAGCTTTAGGTGCACACTGTGCAGAGGATGCACTACACTAACTGTAAATACTGTAGCTGCCTGCCTGTGGTATTAATAGGATCAGAAGAACACCACTAATTTTCTTCAGGTAGCTTTAGGTGCACACTGTGCAGAGGACACAGTGCACTAACTGTAAATACTGTAGCTGCCTGCCTGTGATATTAATAGGAGCAGAACAACAGCAATTGTCTCCAGGTAGCTTTAGGTGCACACCGTGCAGAGGACGCACTACACTAACTGTAAATACTGTAGCTGCCTGCCTGTGGTATTAATAGGATCAGAAGAACACCACTAATTTTCTTCAGGTAGCTTTAGGTGCACACTGTGCAGAGGACGCACTACACTAACTGTAAATACTGTAGCTGCCCGCCTGTGGTATTAATAGGATCAGAAGAACACCACTAATTTTCTTCAGGTAGCTTTAGGTGCACACTGTGCAGAACACCACTAATTTTCTTCAGGTAGCTTTAGGTGCACACTGTGCAGAGGACACAGTGCACTAACTGTAAATACTGTAGCTGCCTGCCTGTGATATTAATAGGAGCAGAACAACAGCAATTGTCTCCAGGTAGCTTTAGGTGCACACCGTGCAGAGGACGCACTACACTAACTGTAAATCCTTTAGCTGCCTGCCTGTGGTATTAATAGGATCAGAAGAACACCACTAATTTTCTTCAGGTAGCTTTAGGTGCACACTGTGCAGAGGACGCACTACACTAACTGTAAATACTGTAGCTGCCTGCCTGTGGTATTAATAGGATCAGAAGAACACCACTAATTTTCTTCAGGTAGCTTTAGGTGCACACTGTGCAGAGGATGCACTACACTAACTGTAAATACTGTAGCTGCCTGCCTGTGGTATTAATAGGATCAGAAGAACACCACTAATTTTCTTCAGGTAGCTTTAGGTGCACACTGTGCAGAGGACACAGTGCACTAACTGTAAATACTGTAGCTGCCTGCCTGTGGTATTAATAGGAGCAGAACAACAGCAATTGTCTCCAGGTAGCTTTAGGTGCACACTGTGCAGAGGACGCACTACACTAACTGTAAATACTGTAGCTGCCTGCCTGTGGTATTAATAGGATCAGAAGAACACCACTAATTTTCTTCAGGTAGCTTTAGGTGCACACTGTGCAGAGGACACAGTACACTAACTGTAAATACTGCAGCTGCCTGCCTGTGGTATTAATAGGAGCAGAACAACAGCAATTGTCCCCAGGTAGCTTTAGGTGCACACTGTGCAGAGGACGCACTACACTAACTGTAAATACTGTAGCTGCCTGCCTGTGGTATTAATAGGATCAGAAGAACACCACTAATTTTCTTCAGGTAGCTTTAGGTGCACACTGTGCAGGGGACGTACTACACTAAATTGTAAATGCTGCAGCTGCATGCGGTACTGTACTAATAGGATCAGAACAACACCATTAATTTTCTTCAGGTAGCTTTAGGTGCACACTGTGCAGAGGACGCACTACACTAACTTGTAAATACTGCAGCTGCCTGCGATACTGTACTAATAGGATCAGAAGAACACCACTCATTTTCTTCAGGTAGCTTTAGGTGCACACTGTGCAGAGGACGCACTACACTAACTTGTAAATACTGCAGCTGCCTGCGGTACTGTACTAATAGGATCAGAACAACACTATTTTTCTTCAGGTAGCTTTAGGTGTATATATATATACACACATACACAACACCTAGGATGTATATATATACACAATATACTGAAAGTGCAGCTAACTGACTCGCCTGCCTACTCTATCTAACTTAAATCAAATGACACTGTCTCTCTGTCTATCTATCTCTCTCTCAACGCCGAAACACACTACACAGGGCCGCCGTGCAGGTGGCCTTATTTAGTGTAGGGCGTAAACTAAACCCCCTGAGCCATAATTGGCCAAAGCCACCCTACGGCTCTCTGTATAGACGGCGCTGTGATTGGCTAAGCATGCGGGTCATAGTGCATGCTTGGCCAATAATCAGCCAGCAATGCACTGCGATGCCACAGTGAATTATGGGCCGTGATGCGCCACTCGAATTTGGCGCGAACGACCCATGTCGTTCGGAATTCGGCGAATGACGGAACAGGCAATGTTCGAGTCAAACATGCGTTCGATGCGAACACGAAGGTCATCCCTACTTGCTATCTTTTAGACCTGAGTAAATAGATTTCCCTGTCTGACTACAGTAGCATGTTATGAACCATGAGTGTGTTTATGATATTGTAAAGACTGAATTTTATACAGTATTCATCTCTCTCTATCCATACTCAGTGCACACGTGATTTACCTGGGCAGTAGTTGGGGAGGGGGGAGGTATAGTTTCTGGAGAGATCTGGTATGTTAAATGTTTTCCTTAAAGCAGTATTAAACCCAAAAGCAAACATTTATTATATTGCAGTTTACCAATTCTTAGATGTGTTGGCTGTATTAGTTTCATTTTTTATACTTTCTTTCTTCTATTTTCATCTGGTGATCCAGCCAGCATATCTGTTGTTTTTCAAAAGCACAAGCTCTCCAGCAAAATTAATCAATTTACATGGATGAGACAAACCTCTTAACATTGGCAGGAGTGAGCTAAAAAAATCAGCTTTTATCTATCCAAGCAAAACCTTTATCCCAAAGGAAAAAAGACTGTTTGCTGAAACTGCTTATAAAGTGTGAGATGGAGTTTGGCTTCAGTTTGTTAGTGTATCTAAATCTGCTAATACATTTATTACCACCCCCCAAACTGACAATGCTGCTGCCTGCTGTGCCTTCTGTGCTCATTCCTCCATAGTTGTGACTCACTAATACAGGCGGTGTGTTACTGGCCAGTTCACCAAGTGAAAACAAAGAGAGAACAGTCAAATAAAAGAAAACAAATGCAGCCATCTAATGATTGGTAAGCTGCAATATAATAGATTTTTGGATTTGGGTTTAATACCACTTTAACCGCTTAAGGACCGCCCCGTAGCAGATATACTGCTACAGGGCGGCCCTCCTGTGCAGAACCACTTATGTATACGTAATTCTGCACTTCCGCCTGGGGGCGCGTGTGCACTGCTGGTGGCCCTCTTCTGCTGTGATTACTCACAGCAGAAGCCGATCTGCAGGTGCCGGGCAATGCATGTCCGCCGACACCCTCCGATCATCCAGCAGAGACACAGAACAGAGCTCTGCCTATGTAAACAAGGCAGAGCTTCATTCTGAGGGAGGTGGGGGGGTTGAAGAGAGTAAGGGATTTTGTGTCCCTGCAAAAGGAATAAATCCATCACTTACCTCAGTAAAAGCACCTCACACAGTACAAAAAAACACTGGCTAGGCACATAGTTAACCCTTTGACTGCCCTAGATGTTTAACCCCTTCCGAGCCAGTGTCATTAGTACAGTAGCAGTGCATGTTTTTAGCACTGATAACTGTTTAAGTGTCACTGGTTCCCACAAAGTGTCAAAAGTGTCAGTTAGTGTCCGATTGTCCACTGCAATATCGGGGTCCTGCTATAAGTTGCTGATCCTCACTATTACTAGTAAAAAAAAAAGAAAAGAAAATTCCAGTACATATCCCATAGTTTGTAGATGCTATAACTTTTGCACAAAGCAATCAGAATACACTTATTGGGATTTTTTACCAAAAACATGTAGCAGAATACATATTGGCCTAAATTTATGAAGAAATTAGATTACAGTTTTTTTTTTTTTTTTTTATTGGATATGTTTTATAGTAGAATTTAAAAAAATATTGTTTGTTTTTCTAAATTGTTGGTCTTTTTTTGTTTATAGCACAAAAAATAAAAAACACAGGCGCATGCGCGGTCGGCTCCAAGATGGCTGCTTGAGTCCGGAGCTCCGCGCTGCCTCAGCCATACGGCGCACATAGCGGGGGGTCCGGGGCCCCGGGGACCGCAAAATATACCCACACCGCGGGCGGAACAGCTGGGGCACAAGCCCATGAAGGCAGGTTCGTGCAGGAGGGACCTGGAGCCGCGTTTTAGAGCCTCGGCGGGATGGGCCGAATCCAAGATGGCGGACGCCATGCTGCAGACCACACAGAATGCTGCACAGCACACTGAGGAGAGACAGGGAGACAAGCTGTCCTATGCTGCAGTGACCCGCTCTACCCATCCTGGGACCCCAGTGAGTACTGCTAAACCTGCTACTCTCACCCCAGCATATACAGAGCCCATCACTACACAGGCGCTGGAGGAGCTTCAGCACTTGTCCATGGGGCCTACCTCTCCTAACACAGGGACAGGGCCTGTTCTGGCTGACATACCATCTCACACACTGCTCTCTGCTCCAGACCTCTTCTCCCAATTGTCAGCCCTTCTAGACAGAGGCCTAGCACAAACCGCAGCTAAAATTACGAGAGATATCAGGGAAGACTTCCAGGTACTGGGCTCCCGGATGGAAGCAATTGAGGACAAACTAGATCATACTATTTCTAAAACCAGGCAAAACTCTGCACACATCCAGGTGTTACAGGATCAGCTGGACATTGCGCTCTCTCGTATTGATGATCTTGAAAACAGGTCTAGAAGGGAGAACTTCAGAATAAGGGGGCTCCCAGAATCGATAACGGACACAATATCAGTTGTTCAAGACTTTCTTAAACTACTTATCCCTGACATACCTTCCCATAAGTTGGAGATAGACCGAGCCCACAGGACACTGGGACCCCTCAGGAAAGATGGCCTACCTAGGGACATAGTGGTCAAGCTTCACTACTTTTCGGTGAAGGAAGAAGTTATGAAAAAATGCAGATATCAACACCCTCTCACATGCAGAGGCCATACCATACAAGTATTTGCTGACATTTCACCAACCACAATACAAAAAAGAAGGTCGCTGAAACCCCTGCTTACGGTTCTAGCTCAACATGAAATCAAATATAAATGGGCCTTCCCCTTTGCACTGAAGTTTGACTACAAAGGCAAGACACACTCCTTTCGTAATTTACAAGATGGAGAACGGCTCTTCCTGGACCTCCGCCTCATCTCACAAGAATCGGCAATGGACATAACGAATTCGTCTGCAAGCTCCTTCAAACGCCCATCTCCAGCGAGTCCTCTTCAGCCGGTCTGGGACAAGCCCAAATACAAACGCTCCAAAGAGGCCAAACCCCCGTGACACAGCGAGTCAAGATTTTTTCTTTTTTTCCCTCAACACTAACTTTGTTTCTGGACTCTCTCCTCAGTGTTTAGTCTGAGCTCAGAGAGATTCTGGGACAGATGTCTCCTTAATGGGGGAGGGAAGGGGGGAGAAAGGGGAAAGGTTTTGGGGGGGTTTTGTTTTAAAAAAAAAAAGAAAACACTTTTCTCCCTTTAGGGGGAAAAGGAGGGGAGGAAGAAAAATCCCCCCCCCCCTTTTTTTGTTTGTTTTCTCCAGCCCCCCCCCCCCTTTTTTTTTTTTTTTCTTATGATCTTATCATTCCTAGTTAATTGTTCACTGACATCTATACCCATTGTGGCCCATAGGGGTCCCTCTTATGAGAAGCTAACTACAGGGTAACAGTGTTGCTGTAGGCTCTCCTTGATGATGGTCAGGGCTTACTGTTATTTCCCAGTTTAGCACTGGCTTCCTGGTGGTTTCGGGCATATGGTTACTACGGCTAATATCCGTGGAAGTTTTATATCTAATATTAGTTGTAGACAAGCTTGCTAGATGGGCCCGGTTCCACTCCACCTAAGCTGGTCACTAACGAGTCCGTCCCCCCACCCCCCACCCCCCGGGGGTTGTTTTTTTTTTTTTTTTTAGCCCGGGGGTGGGGGGACTTATGAGTGGTGGGCGGTCGGGGACCCCGGATCCCCCAAATTAGAATGATGTTATTTTTATAGTTTGGTTGTTTAACCTAAGGTGCGCCAGGGCTGGGGCAGTCATACTGCGCCTCCCCCTACCCCAAGGTTTTGGTAATTCCTTCTCCCTGGGGTAGATGTCCACCCTGTACGCAGGGACAGGACGTGTATGGTTCTCCAATGAGTGATGTGCTCCTAAGCCTTCACTGCTCTCTCAGGCCCCTAGGGGCCTGAAGTTTCCTCTCTCACCTTCCCCTTTTTTCCCTCTTCTTCTCTTTTCTCTAACCTCTCTTGTTTTTGCAGTTGGTCGTCTGCCTGTTGCTGTCCATTTTCCACACGAGAAGCGAAAGGTTTCTTTCTCTGCACTCACTATGGCTTCCCACAGCTTCGTGGTCCAGGTAAGCGTTGGTGGATTGGGAGCGGGCTCACCCCCTGTGCTCCATGGCTGTTGATAATGTATCATCTCCCCCACTTCGGGTGGCGACTCATAATACCCAAGGGCTAAACTCACCTTCTAAACGAAGGAAGGTTCTAGATTATATGAAGTCCCGTAAAATTGATATCTTGTTTCTACAAGAAACACACTTCCCGATCCGGTACAACCCCTCTTTCCTTCATGCCCATTTCCCCTTATTCTATTTAGCTAATGCAGAAGATAAAACTAGAGGGGTAGCTATTCTCATCTCCAAGAGTTGTAGATTCACTTTACAACAAGTGCTGCAGGATCCAGAAGGGAGGTTTATCCTGGTGAAGGGCTCTATAGAGGGTAGACTATTTTCCCTGGTATCCTACTACGCCCCGAACACGGGACAACTCAAATTCTTCAGTAACCTGTTTAAGACTCTTGACCCCCTACTGGAAGGATGCATAATCTTTGGCGGAGACTCTAATGTCGCCTTTGACCAGGGACTAGATAGGTCCAAACCTCCCCGTGCTCAGTCCGTTCGCCCAACTAGAACCAGCTCTAAGATAGCTAAATTGATATACTTACACGGCCTCACGGACATATGGAGAGAATTAAACCCAACCAAAAAAGACTACACCCATTTCTCCCATGCTCACCAATCTTATGCCCGACTGGACCATTTATTGATCTCCAATAGCCTAATTCCGTCAGCCAGAAAAGCACAGATTTCAGACACAGTATGGTCCGATCACTCCTTGTTGAGTGTAACAATAAACAACTTTGCTCTACAGACCAAACCCGCCTTCTGGAGATTACCAGAAACAATTCTTTCTGACCCTATCAGGAAAGTTGAAATCGAAAAGGCTATCTCGGACTACTTTACGCTAAATAATACTGCTGATGTTTCAGCTGAAACCTTATGGGCGGCTCATAAGGCGACCATTCGGGGGAAACTAATCCAACTTTCTGCCCAAATTAAAAGGGAACATAGGGTGGACGTGGACAATCTTGAAAAGACCTTCCACAAACTGTGTTCGGAGCACAAGAGAGACCCAGCCAGGGTTCCGGTATCCCTGCTGGACGCTGCACGCCTGGAGCTCAACCTAGCTCTCACAGTTAAGGCAGAAAAACGCATTTTATGGCAAGGAGCGAAATACTACTACCAAAAAGATAAACCTGGGTCTCTCTTGGCCTCCCGACTCACACCGCGTACTCACTTGTACACCTTCCCCAGAATTAAAATAGCAGGCCAACAACACACGGCAAATCCTCTGAAAGTCATGGAAGCCTTCCATGGATTCTATGCGAATCTTTATAGTGAACATAAGTCGAGTGGGACTCGGGATGTCACCAAATTCTTGGATGGCCTGCCGATTCCCACTCTGTCGGCAGAACACAGAGATAGACTGGAAGCCCCTGTATCGACTGAGGAAGTCCTGGCGGTAATAAAAAACCTAAAGAGATGCTCGGCTCCGGGTCCAGATGGCTTCTCCACGCCATATTACAAAGCTTTTGCGAACACCTTAGCACCGTTTCTAGCTAAATTTATTAACTCTAAAATCACAGGGGAGCCTCTGGATCCGCAGCTGAATACTGCGTTCATCACCGTCATCCCCAAACCGGATAAGGATCCGGGAGAAGTGTCCAACTACAGACCCATATCTTTGATCAATAACGATCTTAAAATAATGACTAAAGTTATGGCTGACCGCTTAGCGTCCTTTATTGGGTCTTATATAGAAAAAGACCAGGTAGGGTTCATTCCTGGACGACAGGGTCCTGACCAAATCAGAAGAACTGTTGATGTGGTCTCGATCTTACAGTCGGGCTGGGATGGCGGTGGTGATCAACAAGGTATGCTGTTGTCGCTAGACCTACAAAAGGCTTTCGACTCTGTTTCCTGGTCTTATTTGTTTTCTATTCTAGAAAGATGGGGCTTTGGCCCCCGTTTTTCCGGCCTACTTAAATCACTATATTCTAACCCAGAGGCTAGGATTAAATTACAAGGACAATTGTCAGAGCCTATTAAAATAGCGAGAGGGACCCGCCAGGGATGCCCGCTATCGCCACTTATATTCGCAATAGCGATTGAATCGTTGGCAATTGCTATCCGCACTAACCCAGACATAGCAGGGGTCAGGTGTGGCCCCAAAATTCACAAATGCGGCTTATTTGCTGATGATCTTATTCTCTACCTTACGTCCCCGGTTATCTCCCTCCCTGTTGTCTGTAAACTCCTAGAACAATTTGCCAAGACTTCAGGACTACATGTCAACTACTCTAAATCCCAAGCGCTCAATGTGTCACTTCCAGAGTCACTAGTTTCCCGGTTAAAGGCCTCCTTCCGCTTTTCGTGGAGCGAGTCCTCCATACGATATCTTGGTATCAATCTCACACCTAAATTTGAACAACTATACCAGGCTAATTATCCCCCCATCTACAAAAAATTGGAATCAGATCTTAAACAATGGTCCCCGCACAAAATATCCTGGCTAGGTAAGATAAATTCTATCAAAATGACCCTACTCCCAAGACTATTATATATATTCCGCTCGCTCCCGATTGCCATTAACAAGGATCATCTCCTGGTGTTCCAAAACAAGTTGGTTAAATTCGTTTGGGGAAAGTCTGGTCACCGATTGGCAAGACAATCCTTATATAATCTAAGACAAAAGGGGGGACTAGGCCTTCCAAATCTCTTTTGGTACTACCAAGCTGCCAGACTAGCTCAGCTATCCACTGTCTATTCTAAATCAGCCAAACCTGACTGGGTAGAAATGGAGAGGCAAGCAGTTCCTTCTTTCACGATAGATTTTCTCCTCTGGTGCTCCCCACAGACTAGGCCTCCCATCCTATCTCCCTCCTTGTCACAGTCATTGAGAATCTGGGATATTCTTAGGAAGGACCCCTCTCTGGTATCACAAAGCAAACCCTTGGCTCATGTTTTCCGTAACCCGGATTTCCCTCCGGGCCTAGATATTAAAGCGTTTCAGTGGTGGTTGGATAGGGGAATGTACCGGATCGGGAACTATTTTACCTCAGCTGGACCAATATCTCTAGCCCATTGCATTAAACATCTGGACCTGCCCATCTCGGAGAGGTTCAGATATATGCAACTATCACACTTTCTTCACTCCATTTGGGTCTCTAAACCGGACCCTCCTCAATTTACCCCGTATGAACTATGGTGTGGGCAGCTTCTGGAGCAGAGGGGGGGGATCTCCATAATCTACTCCTCGCTTGCTACTAACGATAGGAAAACAAAATTCATGCTGGAATGGGAGAGGGATCTTCAGGAATCCTGGGACCTGGAACACTGGCACAAAACCTTCTTTAGATCCTTTAAAGGCATACTAAATATTTCATTAATTGAAGCTAGCTTGAAGGTCATCACAAGATGGTATCTAACTCCCTCCAGACTTTCTCTCATGTACCCCTCGGTATCTCCACTATGCTTCCGCGGTTGTCATATGAAGGGCACCATGATACACATTTGGTGGGAATGTCCTAAAATCAGAAGCTTTTGGACTAAAATTTTTCAAATAATCTCCAAAGTCACAGCCCTGACGGTCCCCAGGTCTCCTCTGACGGCTCTTCTCAATCACCAAATTCCAGGGGCCCCGAAATATAAGCATAAACTAATATTTTTTATCCTGCTTGGTGCCAAACTTACTTTGGCCAAAGCATGGAAGCTCCCTAAGGTCTCTGTTATAGCGGCGAAACGGAAAATCTCATGGATAATGGCCCAAGAGAAGATGGTGAGTTCCATACTAGACACCTCAGCACAGTTTGAGAAGACTTGGGAACCATGGGCTGAATACGTCGGAGTGGGTGTTTTCTCACTCTCAAGTTCATAGCACCGAATAAACTCAGGAACGGACAGGCAGATGACTAACTCTTTTCGCTCTCTCTCTGTCTCTCTTTCACCTCTTCTCCTTCTTACCCCCCCCCCCCCACTTACCTCCTTATCCCCTTACGGGATAACTTGGCACATGTCTCATGGTAACTACAACCGGCTTCGGAAAGTATGTTAAGTTGATACCGGGACATATTTTCGTTGTTATAATTATATTCTAAGTTCATTGTATTCAGTTATTTTACCTGGAGTTAATGCTGGACTGTTCTCTGCATCCGGTTTTGAATGTTGATAACTCAGACAGTCCACACCAGAAGACTAGAAGACATAAATAACACTTTGCCCGACTCGAGGCCGCTAGTAGCAAAATGTTGTCCTCCTCTCCTGACACAGTGAGTTCCCTACTGGGATGTTAGGAGACGAGGGCGAAAATAAAGCCATCAGACATTTATAGGTCCGGGAAGGCTTAATAATCGCCTCTTTAAACCCCTCGGGTCGCACAAGGTCTTCCTAAAGACTGTCTTTCCCCTGGTGAAAATTGTTGAACTAGAATTTATTTAACTATTCTGTACAATGATTCCATTTTCCAGATGATATCTTGAATGTAATGGTATTACATGTTATCCTTTTGAAAAACCAATAAAAACTTTAAACGTAAAAAAAAAAAAATAAATAAATAAAAAAAAATTAAAAACACAGTGGTGATCAAATACCACCAAAAGAAAGCTCTATTTGTGGAAATAAAAATGACATAAATTTGTGTACAGCGTTGCATTGCCTCGCAAATGTCAGTTAAAGTAACGCAGTGCAAAAAAGGGCTGGTCATGAAGGGGGTAAATCTTTTGGAGGTGGTTAAGGCAGGTATTCTTTATGATTTAATTTGTGAATATTTGGATTGCTATGTGTTCTAGTTATCTTTTTTTAAAATTTTTATTGAATTTTTATCTTTTTAGAAAAAAAAAAACATTCTGTTGTTTTAATGATGAAGGCCATTTGAAAATAACTATATAACCATTATTTTATTTACCAGTTTTTTTTTTTTTTCAAACAAAAGCACCAGGCGCACATCTTGTAATGACTTTACTGTTATGTTATTTGTTTCAAATTTATTTGGTTGTCTTAGTGAATTCAATTATTTTGAGATACTTGGTAAAGTCATTGCGAGTTGTCAAGGTAACACTGTAACACTTGTCATGCCTATAATTCTTTTACAACTTGTATTGATTCAGACACTTTTTCTGTACATGAAACAGGAGGAAACTAATGGTGATTAAAGAGAATGTCTGCATCTCAGTGCATACTGAGCTTCCAGCTATGAAGAAGGAAATGCTGCAGGGCCACAATAAATGCTCCAATACCTGGAGCTTGAATTATTATTGAATTAATCTAAACTGAATTATTTAGACTCACATTGTGGCACTTCACCCTATGTTGCACAGAGAATGCATTAAAGAAGGGGTCGGCAACCCCTGGCACGCATGTGAGACATGATGGCACGTGGCCACCTTTCAGGCGGCACGTGAGGCCAATCCTAGGGAATCCACCTCCCAAACATGAATTCCTGCCAGGTGCTGCGGCTGCATGAAGGAAAAGCTGTGCGCCTTCCGCCCACCTCTCTTCCTGCTGGCATCGGCTGAGCGCTTTAGTATCTGTGTAGACTGCTTCCCACCCACTTATCTTCCCACCCACCTTTCTTCCCGCTGGCATCTGCTTCACTATCTGTGCAGTGAGTAAGGTCTCTGTGCAAAGGTCTCAAGGCAGACCTTTGGTAATCATGCATTTTTTTTCTTTACCTTGGCAGCATCAGTCTAGTATTCAGCCAGGTCATGCCCAGGCTTTTTTTGATCAGTGTGCATCTGCTCTCTCTGTCCCTTCTCTCCCTGAGCAGCCACACAACTGGCTCAAGCTTGAGGGGAGACCATGTTGACTGTGGATGACGTTTTTAACAGTTTTCTAAAAATATTACAGGCTTTGTAGGTACTACTAAAAGTAATGCTTAAAAACTAGCTATAACGTATTTCTCACAAAGCCAGTTATAAAGGAATACTGCCTTATAGCTGGTTTCGTAAGCAATGCTTTATAACTGGCTTTGTAAGTACAGCAAAGCCTGATATAAACCAATAGTCCTTTATATCTGGCTCTGTGAGTAATGCATTATATCTGGCTTTGTGAGTATGGTATTATAACTGGCTTTGTGAGCACTGTACTATATCTAGCTTTGTGAGAAATACTTTATATCTGGTTTTGTGAGTACAGTATTATAACTGGCTTTTTGAGAAATGCATTTTAAGTAATTCTTTATGACTGGCTTTGCAGTACAGTACTCATTTACAGCACTTTTTTGGTGCAGGAATTGGGACTGATCTGAGGATTGAATAGGCAGGAATCGGGACTGATCTGAGGTGTAAAGGGGCAGGAATTGGGATTGATCTGAGGTGTGAAAGTGCAGGAATTAGGACTGATCTGAGGTGTAAATGTGCAGGAATTAGGACTGATGTGAGGTGTAAATGTGCAGGAATTGGGACTGATCTGAGGTGTAATGGGGCAGGAATTGTGACTGATCTGAGGGTTGAAGGTGCAGGAATTGGGACTGATCTGAGGGTTGAAGATGCAGGAATTGGGACTGATCTGTGGTGTGCAACTGCAGGAATTGGGACTGATCTGAGGTGTGCAGCTGCAGGAATTGGGACTGATCTGAGGTGTGAAAGTGCAGGAATTGGGACTGATCTGAGGTGTGAAAGTACAGGAATTGGGGCTGATCTGAGCTGTGAAGGGGCAGGAGCTGGGATTGATCTGAGGTGTGAAAGTGCAGGAGTTGGGACTGATCTGAGGTGCAAAGGTGCAGGAATTGGGACTGATCTGAGGTGTGAAGGGGCAGGAATTGGGACTGATCTGAAATGTGCAGCTGCAGGAATTGGGACTGATCTGAGGTCTGATGGGGCAGGAATTGGGACTGATCTGAGGTCTGATGGGGCAGAAATTGGGACTGACCTGAGGCGTGAAGGGGCAGGAATTGGGACTGATCTGAAATGTGAAGGGGCAGGTATTGGGACTGATCTGAGGTGTGAAGGGACAGGAATTGGGATTGATCTGAGGTGTAAAGGTGCAGGAATTGGGACTGATCTGAGGTCTGATGGGGCAGGAATTAGGACTGATCTGAGGTCTGATGGGGCAGGAATTGGGACTGATCTGAGGTGTGAAGGGGCAGGAATTGGGACTGATCTGAGGTGTGAAGGGGCAGGTATTGGGACTGATCTGATGAAGGGATAGAAATTGGGATTGATCTGAGGTGTAAAGGTGCAGGAATTGGGACTGATCTGAGGTCTGATGGGGCAGGAATTGGGACTGATCTGAGGTGTGAAGGTGCAGGAATTTGGACTCATCTGAGTTGTGAAGGTGCAGGAATTGTGACTGATCTGAGGAGTGAAGGTGCAGGAATTGGGACTGATCTGATAAAGGGACAGGAATTGGGACTGACCTGAGGTGTGAAGGTACAGGAATTGGGATTTATCTGAGGGGTGAAGGGACAGGAATTGAGATTGATCTGAGGTGTGAAGGTGCAGGAATTGGGGCTGATCTGAGATGTGAAGGGGCAGAAATTGGGGCTGGTCTGAGGTGTGAAGGGTCAGGAATTGGGCAGATTCATTTCAACTTTACCAGACTTACCACACAGTATATATTACTATTATTCAAGCTGTTTTCAGAAATTACGTTACAAAATGTCTTTTTCGTGATTGAGAGTGTGAAGTTGACATTTTGTTTTATGTAGCCGGCACACTCAGTTTCTTTGAAAAATATTTTCGCACACTCTGCTCAAAATGTTGCCTACCCCTGCAATAAAGGAGCTATACATTCAGATTCTTAATTGTCCTCACTGAAGATGTACTTTTCTATCAGTGACATTTGTATCTTATTGTGGAAACACACAATAAAAATAGGCTGCACATTTTAGACTTAAAATATTTGACTGCTAACTGATTTGTAACTGATAAAAGTCTTACCCATCAGCCTACTAATTAGATTGGTAACATTGTTACAAAGTTAGTGAATACCAACATGTGCTTGATGTCACTAGTTTCCTCACTCCTTTTATAGCACAGATTCACATTAGGAGCAAAATTTGGTTTGTTGGTATTCCAAGGGATCAGAGAACGCTGTCTTTTTAAAACAGTTGAGTCAAAGCTAGTGACATATTCTTAATGTATGCAGTGCTCATGAGCCCCAGAGGTGATGGGGCCCACTGTGCTCTTTTGCTAACTGCACACTTTTTTGGGGGGCAACAATGCCACCTTTTGAGCTGCAGCTGCACCTGTCACCTGCAGCTCAAATGAGTTCCATTCAGGGTATCTCTGTACTGCACCTACCCTTTGAAGTGCAGTGCCAACAGAGGGGGCACTAGCACTGCCAGAGCACTAGCTAGCAAGCCTGGAAGAGCACCAGCCCACCAGCTGCATTATGCTTGCTGCATTATTTTCTTACTGAATTATTTCTCTCCTGCCTGCCTACAGCTCTATGAACTTCCTCTGGCAGGAACCAGAGTTTTGCTTTAAAACGTGCAAAAACAGATGAGCTGATGGGGTGCATTGGTGGACAAATTGAGCAGTGTAGAAATAGGGGTACATAGTTACAGTAGGCTGGTTGAAAAAAGACACAAGTTCATCTAGTTCAACCAATAATGGGATGGTGAAAGAGGAGTTAAGGATGGAGAAAAGGTAAGCACTGGTACAGGTGTAAGCATTGGTAAAATAGTAGTGCAGAGGGGTTCAACGGTGAGCATTGGTGAAAGATGGGTCATGGGGTGCTGAGATGAGCATAGGTGAAAAAGTAAGTGTATGGGGGTGCAGAGTTGAGCATTGGTTAAAGAGTAACAAAAGGGATGGTGCACAGGTGAGCTTTGGGAAAGAGGGGTACAGGGGATCAGAGGCGGCTCTCTAATTAGGCAAATTAGGCGGTCGCCTAAGGCCTCACACTCACAGGGGCCTCGCGGCCGCCTAATTTGCCTGTTCTCAATCACTGAAGCTGACCCTGGCGGCTCCGCCTACCCCCACTGGGACTCTGTGGCTTAGGAGCTGACAGACAAATCAGATACTGCCCGCAGCCTGAGGAATAGCGGCCTAATCACGGAGCGTTCCAATTCGTGGGGCCTCATGTGTAAGTTTTGCCTAAGGCCTCACAAAGCCTAGAGCCGCCTCTGCAGGGGATGGTGCTGTAAATTCACTATTCCACACTACTTCATTCTATATCATAATATTATCTACTCTGTTTTTAAAGAGAAATGGAATAAGTTGTTTACTCCAGCTCCCTGCCCAGTGTTAATTTTGCAGCAAGCAGGTTATTATGAGTAACCACGTGCTGTTTCATAGCCAGCAGATCAATGTTACAATTTAGGAGAGCCTGTTCAGGATCTGTGGTAATGTTCTTGCAAAATACCATTTTAAGGAATACATCATCAACATGTCCACCAAATATGTAGTATGTTCCCTAAAGCAGCACAGGTCTGGAAGAATTTGTGCAAAAATGCAGGATTTAGGTGATAGGATCATTAGGGAACTAGATACTTTCATATTAGCAAAGGTAAAGAAGCAGAAGGTCAGATTATTCCAGATTAAAAACCATTCCTCCTCTGAATTAGACTCACCAAAGTCCATCTTCATAAAAAAAAAAAAAAAAAAAGTAATCAGTTTGGGACTCCCTGTAGTATTTAGACAGGCCTCCTCTAGACAGAACAGGGGCTTCATGTTGTCCCTATATTTAAGAAGGATAGAAAGCCAATGCTGTATTTGCATAAACCTAAACAATTCTGTTGCTGGAGCTTTCCTATGTCTTTGAACATAGGAACAGAAAATTATGGTGGGGTTTTGTAAAAAGTGACATACCTTACGATAGCCCAGAGATGTTCACCAAGCAAACAATCTAAGATCAGAAAATCCCAGCAAAATGAGCGGTTGTAAAAAACAAAACGTCAGCAGAGTCGGATGGAGAGCTAGAAGACCAGAAGTGTATTTAAGCAAATCCCAAGATTGTAGTTATGCTTCATCAGTGGATTAAATTCCTTAGGTTTGTGAAGGGACAGCAACCAGGGCAATTCTTGCAGGGTAATGGGATGTAAATTGGGGGTTTCCACGAAAACCCATAAGATGGTTGTTTGAAGAAAAGTAATCAAGTTCTAAGCAACCTGATAATAATGATGATTATTGTACCCTGTTCTCTTAGCTGCTAATAAACTGCAGCTATATGGATCCAAGCTTAAAAAGACCTCCAAATAAAGGAATGAATTTGTCTTTGAAATTACTTAAGAGTAAAAGAAACAGTGGTGACTGGTAGAGTTCTAAAATAGGTAATAAAATTTGTATTCCTATAACATTTCATAAGAAGATGTAGACTTAACCCTTAAAGAGGAAGTAAACCCTGATGGGTTTTACTTCCTCTTTTTTCTCCTGCTTTCCCCTGCAAAGTAAAAGCATAATGGGCTAGTATGCATCGCATACTAGCCCATTATGTGGCACTTACCTGCAAACGAAGCCCGCGATGCCCGCAATGTCCACTGGTGGCCGCATCCATCTTCGCCCCTCTTCCTTCCAGGGCCGCAGACTCCGGCTCTGTGACTGGCCGGAGTCACATGACGTCACTCCAGCGCATGTGAGCGGGACCCGTCAGTCATGGAACTTGCTAGTGAAGAAACGGTAGGGCCATTTCTTCACAGCGCATGCGCCAATGAAGTCGGCGCAAGCGTATATGGTAAATATCTCCTAAACCATGCAGGTTTAGGATATATTTATAGTACCTACAGGTAAACCTTATTATAGACTTACCTGTAGGTACAAGTGGTGTAACTAGGTTTACAACCACTTTAGGTATTGAATTGCAGAGGGGCCCAAGAAAAAAGAAAGTTGCTCTTCAGGTGAGCCAGAGAGTGCAAAGAAAAGGTAATATTTAAGACCATCAATTTCCCCTAGTTGACTGGTAAACTGGTAAGCTGGTGAACATACTAAGCAAATTCTAGAGGAGCAGGATCTCATATGTTTAATTTGAGCAGTTGGGGTTGAGTTTATGTGGAAGGGTGAGATCCATTTCAGAAAGGAGTCCCAAAGCTCCATTTGGTCAAAATATATTTCAAATAGTCCCATGAAATGGAGTCAAAAGCATGTTGTAAATCTAAAGAAATAAAAAACCCAATCTTTGTCAAGCTTAGGGAACATGGCAATATAAGCCAGTAGTGAATAGAAATTAAATTGCTGTTGTTTCTTCAGTGCATTGAACATACATTGTAAGTACTGAGCCAAAAAGAAGGCCCATTTTTTTTATAATAAAGAGCCAAGGAGTCATCTGGTCCTGAGGTTTTAGATAAAGAAATTTGATGGAAGACAGAACCTCTTGCATGTGACATTAGCATTGAAATGAATCAATGCTTCTTACAGGATTAGAGGAAGTTCCAGATCCTGGAACAGTTGCTCAGCTTCAAAGGTCTGAAAAATGGGAGTTTAGGATAGAGTGCCACTACATTTTTTAGAAAGATTTGAAGAATCGTGGTAGGTTTGACAATTACATGACTATTAGGATCCCTACGTTTGATGGGTACATGCTGTGCATGAAAGGAGTTCAACCTCTCGCCAGCAGAGCACCCGGTTTATTAAATCACGCATATATCTTCTGCTTTGCCCAATGCACAGTTTCTCCAGTCTCAGTTAAATAAAAGATTCAGCTCAGTTCTGTTGAGGCAAGTTATGCCATCAAAACCTTGCTTCAGAGCTGACTCCAATTGTTTAAGTTTGTAGTTAATTCCTGTATATTTTGTCTGGATCCCATTGTCTGGATGCCAATGTGATCAGGTATCCTTGCATGGTAACCCGGTGGGCCTCCCACAATGATACTGGGCACAAGACAGAGCCAGCATCAGTTTTAAAATACTCACAAGCATAACTGTCCACTAATATAAGCAAACCAGAAGAGGTTGGGAAAGAACAATTGATTCACCAGGAGCCAGACTGACAGTAAAAAGTAACGACAATGAGGAAGACAGAAAGGGGGCATGATCAGACCTGGGCACAAACATCTGCATTTTTGCATTTTTTAACCTGATAGGATTGCGATAACCATTATCTGCATATCTTTATACCATAACAACATAATAAAAAAGAAAAATATCTTGCTTTAGGGTAATTTGATAATTGAATACAACCAATAATGATTTGCTTTTGAAAAAAATATCATGGCCTTGTCATGTTTTTCATAGGGTAGCGCACACCTGGTTTTCAGTTATATTGCAAAACAGCTTTTACATAACATATACTTCTAAATATGGGTAAGAAAGATAATAGTTTAGATTTGAAATCATTATTAAAGTAGATCCAAACTCAAACCCAATCTGTAAAGTCTCATATGAACCTTAACATGTTAATGTAATGTCAAACCTTGCTTTCAATCTTGTTAGATATGCAGCTTTCATGAAAATAATACAAAGAGATAGTACCATGAAGGCTCTTGAACAGACATTTTCTGTTATGGGGTGACAACTAAGGTCTCCCTGTTGTGCTCCTGCATTGTCATCATGTCACAGGCGCCAATGATGCCTACTCAAAGCAGTCACATTGAGACATGTTACACGGTCCACCATTGCCCCTATGATAAAGCCAGCCTAGAGCAATTATATGCAGCTGATGCTGGAGTGAGTGCATGTAGACAGGAAGTAGCTGAAAGAAGATAGAGAAGATCAGAAGCACTGACAAGCAAAAATAGATTAAAAGAAGAAAACTTCATTTATAATGCTAAATCGATCTCAGACTTTTGCAAATCTGTCTCATTTGGATGCCCAGGATTACAGGTGCTGGGGTCGTAAATACACAGAAAAAACTGTCGTGTATACGGCACTAAAAGCGAGGCAGCTTGATTTGTGTGTAATTGTGTTGTTAGTTTGATTGGCAATTGGTCCCTAATGTACTTTCAACAACCAATCATGATGGAGGGGGATTAGAAGAGTGTATATTTGCTAATGAAGTTGTTTAAAAGTTAATTTTACCTTTCTGATCATGTTTTTACATTTTAAGGGGTTAACATGACACAAAGGAGAACAAGTGTGTTGACATCACCACACACGTAGTTCTTTGATTACTTCCTCCATACCATGGACCTGGGGCTAGATAAATAGTCTGCAGGAGCAAATGCATTGCACCCATAATGCTTTAAATACTACATGCTCCAATGCAAAAAAATAATATATTCTGCCTTTCAAACCATATGGATTTACTTTTTATTGAGTTTTATAAAAAATATTATAAATTCACCATTATTATTCTACATACTGGGAGTATAGGAGTCTATACGGAATGCACTCCTTCTGCGTTTCAGGGACCAGCATCTGAAATCACTTCTGTCCTTAACATGTTTCGTCACAAGGACTTCTTCAGGAAGCTATCCCCTCCTAAATTGTGTAGAATATTATTTGGAATGTGAGTGCAATATAATTTTAATTAAAAGCATTTTTTAAATCTTTTTACTACACAATGGAGAATTTGTTCTTTTTCCTGTGGGATGTGTGAACTGTTATGAGGAGCAGAGGGAGTAGGAACATACCAGCCCTGTTTGTATGAGAGAGGTGCCAGGTGGCTGTTTGAGTGATTGCATTGGTTTGTATACTGAAATGGATCACTAAAAAGAGTGCACAGATTTTGGATTATTATCACATTTTTGATGGATTTGGCTGTTTTTTACAAATATAAGAGTTTAAGCACCTGTACGTGGGTATGAAATCATTATAATTTACTTATTATACATTTATATATATAATGAGTGAAATTTTTTGTATCATGGGGTTTCAAATATATTCACAGATGTGTTATTGTGGAGAGGAAATACTTGTTTTTTTCCTTTTTATTATTTTAGCACTGGTGTATTTAGATATTGATTTATGGGAAATATCTAAATACACTAGTTACATCGGCCCAAGTTGGACCAATATAATTATTTAAAAATGCCATACATAAAATTCTTCTTTAAATGCTTTCTGCTGTATTTTTTATAGGTCACAATTTACAAAGGTAAAGTAGAGTTCTAAAGCAATACAAAAGGCAAAATTAACAATTTATTATACTGTAGTTAATTCTTCCCGTTTAAGGAACAGGTAATTTCCCTCACTCAGCCATTGTAACGGATATATTATAAAATAACAGCAAGTAGTTCCAGCAATAAAATCTCTGTTAATGATTTTTGGTTAATATCTAAGTGCTTTAAATATGTTTTTCTATGACAGAAATGAAAGTTTTCATCAATTAATCTTTGAGTGGAGGAGGAAATATTACAATACAGAATTTCTGATTAATCCTTCCTTAACATACAGGCCAGGAGATTTTATAAAAGTGTTTAATGAAGCCATCAGATTTGGAATGGAGATTGACAGTTTATTTAGGGTTCATAATGGATGATTAGCATATAAATTAACTTTATAAGTAGTACTGCCTCTTGTTACACCTGAGATATTTATGTTATCGAGAAGGTAACTAGAAAACGGTGCCAGAGCTAAAGCAACCAAAGAGATAGGAAAAAGTTACCCATTCTAACAAAGCACACAGCTTGTTTTAGGGCAAATGCAGAAGAGGAGGAGAGGAGAGTACCGGCAGGGGACCACAGATGAGGTCGTAAGGAGCTGCTCTGTGCAATACCATTGTACAGAGCAGGTAGGTATAAACCTTTTTTTATTTAATTAAGAAAAAAAAACGACTTTACAACCGATTTAATTTAAAGCGGTTCTAAAGTTTCTTTTTTTTCTCTCTAAAATAACAAACATGTTATACTTACCTGCTCAGTTCAATGGTGCACAGAGTGGCCCCAAACATCCTCTCCTGGGATCTCCCACCAGTGCTCTAGGCTCCTTCTCTTTTATGTGTTCTACTATAGTAAGCCATATAGTAAGCTGCATGTGTGGGCTCACTCCCAAGTCAGGTTATGTGAGTCCATAGACATACACAGCATGGCTTGGCCCTGCCCCCCTTTCCCTCCTTAGAGGATTTGATTTTCAGCAGAAGGTCCCAATGGCTCCAGCTGCTGCTGTGTCTAGTAAGGAGAAAGAGAGAGAGCAGCGCTGCTGCAGATGGGCACAACGCTGAATCTCCCAGGGAAATTATAGGGGAGGTGAGGGGCCGATACAAATACTGGGGCATTTTTTACCTTAAAGCAAGGAATGCATTACGGTAAAAAATATCCTGCCTTTAGAACAACTTTAAGCAGTAAAGTGACATTATCATTCTTGAGAAAAAAGGTTTAATTGTTGACTTTTGGTATCAACTTTAAATATGCAGAGCATGGTAGGTAAAATTTGATGATGTGACGTGAGACTGCATGATTTCAACCATAGACAAAAGGTGTCACTGGCCTTATGTGGTTACTTTTGAACTGGTTATGGTCATTTGTCTATCATTACAGCAGGTTCCTACTGGCAGACTATTCTTAGTGGGATTGATTGATTGGACATATCCTAAAACCTTGACTATTCAGAACTGTTCTCCCCCACAGCTCGCTGGGAAATTTCATCTGTGTAATTCATCCCCCATTTCAAAGTTGTAAACATGAACGCTTAACTGAACATGCTTATCAAAAGACATGCCTGAGTTTCTATGTCCACCTATTATCTTATGCCCATGGCCTGTAATTGACAGTTGATCTACAGGGGAGGGGTGTAGGCAGGGAGCAATTGGTTGCCGCTTAAATGAATATTTCTATTTTAAATCCTTTCAGGAACTGAGGTGACTTCACACCCTTCCTGGAAGGATTCTATTTAAGGTGTGGGAAGAGACTAATTCAGGGCAGATGCTGCCAGCTGATGGGAATAACAGAGCCTGATTAGAATGAGATGGGTTGGGGACAATAAATAATTTTTTTGCTACGCCAGAAAGGGCACCCCTGCTATGGGGATCCGAATGTACATTTCCACTAAGTAGGCCTTGTAGCTTTGAAAGAAATAGAATGCACTTATTTGAGTTGTACTGAGCCTGTGACTGCTTGAAATGAGTCAGGTGAATCTCTGGTACCTTTAATGCTGTAAAGTGAGATTGTGCCCTGTTAAGCCAATGCTAGACTGTACATCTCATGAAGAAACACACATTGGAATATAGGATCCTGGTGAAAAAACCTAGTTGGGCTAGGGGCTGGTGGTGGATATGGGAGCAGAAGCTCTATCCTGTAACCATTGTCACTATGAGCAGGGGCGTTGCTAGGTGTACAAAAGATCTGGGGCTAGAGCTCATAGCAGCGTAGTAAAGAAAGTCATATGCTTGGGCGGGCATACACATGTATATACAGTAATATACGTGTGGGTGTATATATATCCCCAGAGAGCCCCCCGCTTACATCAGGGTCCCCAGAGAGCCCCCCCTTACATCACCCTACATCAGGGTCCCCAGAGAGCCTCCTTACATCAGAGTCCTCAGAGAGCCTCCCTCTTCCATCAGGGTACCCAGAGGGCCCCCCCCACTTACATCAGGGTTCCCAGAGAGGCCCCCTTACATTAGGGTCCCCAGAGAGCCTCCCCCTTAATTCTGGGTCCCTAGAGAGCCTAGGCCTTAAAATCAGGGTCCCCAGAGAGCCTCTCCCTTATATCAGGGTCCCCAGAGAGCCCCCCACTTACATAAGGGTCCCCAGAGAACCTCCCCTCCCTTTGGGGACCCCTGCAGAGACTCGGGGCTATTGGCCTCAGATTCGGGGCTATAGCCCCAAAAGCCACCCCCTAGCAACGCCCCTGACTATGAGTATGGTGAGCGTGTGTTCAGGGCAAACCAGGTCTAAGGCACACTATACATGCATGTGGCAGTAGTAGCATAGTTCTGTGTAAGCTGTGGACTGACAGCGTGGCCAGTGTGTTAGGGCAACGTGTTTGGCAGTCCTGGTGGAAGGCACAAAGTTGCGGTTGGACCTGCTTACAAGCTTAATATAGTGTAAGACACAGATCATTAAAAGATGATTAACATTTTCAGACTGTTACTTTGGCCTTGCCTATAGCTAAGTGGACAAGCATAGGTGCATCATTAAAAACCTTAATCACATTACCAGTTCAAAATCTTTGGCTAAGCTCTAAATGGGCTGGCATGTGGGGCTCTGCATCTTTAATGATAGTAATCCCTACGGTGGCTATATCATATGGTATGGTTGCTTTATTATTGGCCTCTTGTTCATTTAGGGTTGTGTGTCTGCTTGTGTTCATTTCTGGATTTTCGTAACCTCCCTGACGGTTTTCCCGAGTGTGGTTTGGGGTTAAATTTCAGCACCATTAGCGGTAACCCTGAGCCACACTCGGGATTACATTGCAGGATCCTGGTGCAGCGTTACTTACCTTGTCCCCAGGATCCTGCGATGTCCCCTGTGCTGTCTGCGGACTCTGTCTCCTCCGAATCCTCTCTGTGCCAGGCTCCGTTCCCTGCGAGCGCCGCGACGCACGGGAGGCGGAGCCTGGCAGCAAATTTAAAAAAAAAGTAAAAATCATGACACATACAGTACTGTAATCTTACAGATTACAGTACTGTATGAAATCATTTCACATCCCTTTTGTCCCCAGTGCTTTGTCCAATGCCCTGCATGCAGTTTTATATTATATATACCGTTCTTTCTGCCTGGAAACTTGAGATTGTCCATAGCAACCAAAAAAGTGTCCCTTTATGTCAAAAGTGGCTTCAGACCAGCTATAAAACAGCGATAGTAAATTAAAACACTTGCAGAATTGAGCGATAGTGAATCGTGGGGAAATTTATATTATTATTATATTATTCTTTTTTTAAATTATTTATATTTATTTATTATATTATAATTTATGTTTTTGTGTTTCAAACTTCATCATACCCGGGATATCTGCTAGACTCTTGGTGGACAGATTTAAGTGTGTTATTTTTAAGAATTACAGGCCTACAATATAAAACGCCAAATTTCCATGCAAAATAATGGTACCGTTTTAAGCACCTAAAATCCGAAATAAGCATACCGCCAGGGAGGTTAAAGCGGTTTTCCACCCCCACCCCCCCACTTTCAAAAATTAAAAGCTACATACTGTAGCTGCTGTCTTTTAATATTAGGATACTTACCTGTCCTGGAACCCAGCAATGTCGGCACCCCAGCCAATGTTTCCGTTGGCTGTCAGGTGTTGCCGCCACCATTGCCAGTAAGGAAACCCGGCAGTGAAGCCTTGCGGCTTCACAGGTGGGGTCCCTATTGCGTATACACTGTCATTGTACTAATGACACTGGCTAGGAACGGGGTTAATATCTCGGGCGATCAAGGGGTTCATTGTGTGCCTAACCATGTGTAATGTGTGTATTATGTGCTGTTTTTTTACTACAAATCTCATTGTTTCTTATTTCTGCTTTGCAGGGATAAGAAACATAGAGACTGTTCCGTCTGTACAGAGCCCACCCGCTGTGTACAATCACAGTGGGTGTTAGCGGGGGGCACGCATATGCGTGCCCTAAACACGGAAGCAGACAGGTACGTCGCTTTACCTGTGCAGACCTCTTGTCCTCAGTACATTGTAGATGGGCAGTCCGCAAGTGGTTAAAGAATATAAACAGGTTATAGATATTCTTAAAAATAAACTTGCTCAAAATCTGAGCAGGCAAACATTTGTATTCAGTTTTGAAAAGGAGCATTTGTATTTCCAGCACAACAGGGAATACTATATTTTCCTATTATTTTGCAGAATAAGACTGGTAAAATAAAAAAAAATATCTCTCAGTCAAAGTATCAGATGCATGTGGCATGAAAACATGCAGGTGTTCTATCAGATAGCCGCTACCCATTACAAAGCCGCTATTATTTTATTATCATTACAAAGCCGCTATTTTTTTAACAGTAAACAGCTTATATAGTGAAATGCAGTATTTAGAAGTCCATAACACTGTTTTGATTTGAATTTTAAAAGCAGCGGCAAACCTGCTGATCTCACAGGTTTGCTGATGTGACCAAACACCGCTGCTTTTAAAATTAAACATCAAAACAGTGTTACGGACTTCTACATACTGCATTTCACTATATAAGCTGAGTTTACTGTTAAAAATAACTGAAAAGCAAGACTCTGGTGGGTGTATAAGGATGTCCGCTTGCCGACTTCAAACTCCAGGCTTACTGCGGATGAGTGTGGGTGTACCAAGATGGCCGCGAGGCAATGTCACTTCTGCTGCACTTCGTACATGCGCAGTACGCCGGGTAGATCGGTAGCGGCTATCTGATAGAACACAGGTATTATAGGGTCCACTGTGCAACTTTACATAATGTATCTACTATTATGGTGATTCAATAACACAATTACATACATTGTGATTACAGGATCGTGTTTTCTGTCATTGCCTGTTGGGCTTTATCCCTGCATGTGGACTATACAAACTGTTCCTTGCAAATAACAGCAGAGCATGGAGATAAGTCTAATGGAAATAGGGGCAATAATTAGTACTTAAACTGAACCTTCACTTTAAAAAATAGTAAACCTTTTGCTATTTTATTATTTTATTTAACCTTTTTTTGTCCTGCTACCCTGCCACCTATTTTGACAAGGCAATATGTCATATATCTCAGGAAGCATCAGAAATGCAAAAAGGAATCGTGCCGACCAGCTAACAGACTCTATGATGGGCAACTTGTGAGTGTTACAAATTGTCCTTAAAGAGGAGTCCCAGCCTGAGGAAAAACAATTAACAGTCAGCAGCTACTAATACTGTAGCTGCTGACTTTTAACATATGGACACTTATCTGTCCAGGGAGCTCACAATGTTGGCACCCCAGCCGATCTTCCAATCGGCTCCTGAGTGCTGCCGCTGCCATTCCTGGTAAGGGAAACTAGCAATGAAGCCTTTTGGCTTCACAGCCGATTCCCTACTGTGCATGTGCGAAGCGTGCTGTGCTTTCTAACTGGCCTGGCGGGGGAAGGAGGAGGGGGGCCGAACTTCCGAGGTATGGCGTTGCGGCTCCCTCTCCCAAAAGTGGAACGGGTACCTGTCAAAAACTGGTACCTGTCAAAAACAGGTACCCGTTCCCCCCTGCTCCCTGAAAGTTGCCAAATGTGGCAACGGAGGGGGGAGGAAGCAGATAAACTGAAGTTCCACTTTTGGGTGGAACTCTGCTTTAAATAAGAAGCTAGACTGATAAGGATACTCAGTCACACCTCTGCGGGCGCACAGGATACTTGGACCAACAAAGGAGTTGCTGCATCAGGTTTTTAGTCTCTGAAAGGAAGTATACAGTGGGGGAGGACCCAGCAGAAAGAGCAGATGAGTAGTGGAACTCAGAAAGGGCATGCAAAGGATTATCAGCAGAGGGTGCCATTTACAAAGTATCCATAGAACAAACCAGCAAAGACTAAGCGTGATGTGGATGAGACCTAGCTGTCTGACTGGATGAGAGCTCCGCAGGTGATTCCCTGACATTTGTGGTGTACATTTTTAATTTGCAATTTACTAAAATGAATATAAGCTTCAATACATACAATGTGACTTGTCCTATTTTTGTAGACACATGCTGTGCTGCAGCATATATAAGCAAAATAGGTGCACATTAATGGATGGGAGTTCCTCTTGAAATGTATTTTCATGCACTGAAATGCCTGTGCTTTACTGTAGACAAACTGTATGTGGATGAGTCCTTCAGGTATAAATTATCTGTAAAAAGCTGGACAACTATCACTATGGCTACTGTTATCATAAGCACATTCTTACTTAAATATATAAAAATTGAATGAATTTACTGACCCTAAAGCTTGCTACACATTATACAATTTTCTTGTACAACTTTTTTTTTAGATTTACAAAGCCATATAAAATGAGGTCAAACCTAAACACTTTCAAATTGTATGCAATCAGGCAGGCCCTTGCACTACATAGTTGAAGGTAAATGTAAAGGAAATTGAACAAGAAAATTGTAAACCGTGTAGCCAGCTTTATATGTGACCATAGACCTTAAATTTATAGTCACTTCTGTCACTAATGTTTCACTGTATAAGATACAAATAAAGCCATGTATAAATTGCAGCTATATTTTTTGCATTTATAATGGAAATATGGAAGTCCTTTATGCTAAGCTTTTATTGCAATGATAATGTACTTTTGACTTTTGTAGAAGTCACATATGTTCATGCTTTATACAGGTAAATTAAACAAGAGAATAACACAGTCATTCACAACTAAAGAATTATGTTCTGAACATATCCAGACATTGGATATAGCTAAAGCAAGAGTAATGCCCCGTAAACATGGTCGGATTTTCCGACGGAAAATGTTCGATGGGAGCTTGTTGTCAGAAATTCCGACCGTGTGTAGGCTCCATCGGACATTTTCCATCAGAATTTCCGTCTCTCAAAATTTGAGATCTGGATCTCAAATTTTCCGACAACAAAATCAGTTCTCATAAATTCCGATCATGTGTACACAATTCCGACACACAAAGTTCCACGCATGCTCTCAATGAAGTACGAGACAGAAGTGCTCGTTCTGGTAAAACTAGCGTTTGTAATGGAGATAGCATATTCGTCACGCTGCAAATTTTAAAATCTTTTAATGCAGCGCATTTTCTTCTTCTTTATAATGCTAGAATAATGAAGTTGTTTTGCTGCTGATATTCACACAGAGTTCTGAAAAACTGATTTCTTTATTATTTTACGTGATCTCATGAATAATTATTTTAATTTTTTTTTTTTGGCAGATCTCCATAATAATGTTTAGAATTTTTGTTTATAGTTTATTTATTTTTTTTATTTTTTTTTATCCAGATCTCCTATTTTTATTTTGTTTTTTATAGTGATCTCCATAACTTTTTTTTTGTTTTGTGTCAAGTTACCACAACACCATTATTATCTTGTATTTTTTAACCTCAAGGAGGTTGGTGTTGGTGTCCCTTGTTAATTTGACATTGTATTTTTGAAATGTACCTACCTACTCACAAACAAACTGTCCTTTTTGAAGTAAAACACATAGGCAAGTATTTGTGAAAAATAATTAGCCATTTATTATGGGTCATAACAAAAAAAAGGGGATGGCAATCCTGGAGAAACTGTTGAAATTTGCGATGCCTTTGTACCCCAGGGCAGACATCAATTATTTTACAGTCAAAATTGGTGGCCCGAGCAGTCCTTATAATAGTGAACACAATCCGGTCCAGGACTACAAGAGATCAGGAACAGCAGCAGATGACATATCTGTCCCCAGGCTGTGGTCTTACAACAGCCTACGTCTTTTGTCAGACCAGACTGAACCCAGGCCATCACTTTCTTGTCTTCCTTCCATGCTTCATTCCACGCGTGCTTCCAGGCTGTGGCTCTGGTGTTGTAGTTGTGGCAGGAGGTGGAGGAGGAGGAGGAGGACATGGTTGAACTCACAAACATGACTTCGCCTTGTGAGTTCGCCCCTCAACCCCTTATTTAGGGCTTGCAAGCTAACTTCCTCACATAAGAGGCGTTGGCCCTCCTCCATTTCCTGCATTTTGCAGGCTGCCATGTAGGCATAGTCCTCTTGAATATTGGGGGGTTCTGAGGGCCGCAGTAGCCTTCTGAAATAGGCCAAGTGCTGCCTCCTCCAGGTTACTCCTCTTCCTGAGCCTTTTTTTGGAAGGCAGAGGGGAGGGACCTGGGATTCGGGCAGGCTACTGGGCCTGGCCACCTCCTGGCTGCCACTTTCCACAGCCTCCTCCTGGCTGAGACTTTCCTGTGTATGAAAAAGGGACATAGTTTTAGTTTTTGGTTCATCAATCACACACAATTTTCAGCTCATGACTGTTGCAAATTGACGGTTAATAAATAGAAAAGACTATCATTCTGACCCCAGCATTTTTCATTCTTGTCCCAATCATTTGTGGCCACTACTGTCTATTGATATGTAAAACACTTGGTAAAATCAGAAATTACTGATCAATAATAACACCTAGTTAACATCATAAATTATTTGACAAGAACTATGTTGAACAATGCTATACCTGGCTCAAGCTGGGCGGCTCAAGCTGGGCTCCTCCATATCTTCCTGGCTGGAAGGCCCAGGTTGGACGTCAGAAGCCTCAGCTGAAATGGAAGGAAGCCTTGAAGGAAGACTGGAGAGTGCTGGCCTGGGTTTAGTCTGGCCTGACAGAAAATGCATTCTGTCATAGTACCACAGCCTGGGTAAATAAATGTCATCTGCTGCAGCTCCTGATCTCTGGAAATCCTGGACCTTCTTGCACTCCCTATTATAAGTGCTCCTCATGCCACCAATTAGGGCCTTCAAATGGGGGATGTCTGCCATGAGGATCACCGGCTTCACAAATTCCAGCAATTGATCCAGCGCTGCCTTCCCCTTCGTTTTATTATTATAAAAGGGGTGGTTTACCTGCCACAGACAGGGCAGCTCCCTGTACATATCAATGAATATGGGGATAAAGTCCTGATCGTTCAATAGATCCATTTTCTCTGCAAGACACAACACAAGACAAACCCTAATGTCAGGCTAAACTCTCCTAATCTTGTCCCAATATAGCCCTCAATCTAGAAACAGTATAGGCCACTGATACACCAAGTTAAAATTGTACCTTCATTCAAATGATCGGTGCTTCCGATACTCCCTCCACTCACAGGTCGTACGTACGTCGAACGCTTGTTACGCTTTATATACACTGCGCATGCGTGAAACTCCACCCGCCCCTGACGTTTTTACTAGTCTATTCTCCGCCCCTTGTCTTTCGGCGCAGTGGGAGAGCACATGGCGGAGAGACAGCAGGTGCATGCAGAGTAGAGCAGCAATGACTAAAGCCCGGAGCTATGAATGCTCCGATCCGAGGAGAGGAGATTAAGGGCCTCAAATATGTCCTTTATAGAGATGGTGGAGATGGTGGACATCTTGAATAGGGCCGACTATGAGGGGAAGCATGGACCTTACCCAAACCCAAATGTGAGAAAGGCCAAGATCATGACTAAAGTTATGAAAAGTCTGCACAGAAATTTTGGGGTACGATGATCCAAGGATCAATTGAGGAAACACTGGTCAGACCTGAAATTGAGGGAGCAGGATCCGTAAAGAAAGATCAAGAGAGTTCTTCAAAAAAGTAAGTAGTTGTCGTTTATTCCTATTATTATTATTACTTGCATGCTGCTCCACGTACTTTTCTTTACTGTTGTAAAGTTTAAAATGGCAACTTTCAGATTCGTGGGCACAGTAACCGTTCGTAGTAAACATCGTTCGTTCGCCCACTAATACAATGTTTTTGGCAGATACAGGTTAACTACATTTGTTTAGGCCTATTTGTAATAAAATAAGTTTATGACATTGTTGTCTAGATGGGTTTGTACTAGAATGAAATGCAAACTTGATTCAGTGTAAGGAGAGGACACTCAGCAGCTGTTTACACATCTGGATGCAGGAGCACTAGTGTGGGACACCAGAACAAACTTTTTAGGGTGTCCCACACAGGTGCTCCAGTGGATACTAGGGGTGTCTCCATGTGTGAAAATTGTACAAAAAAGGTAAGTATTCCAGCTTTAGAAAGGGAAACAAATAATGTCTTCAGCTTGGAACTCTGCCAAAAAAGACAATTGTATGACACTTCCAAGCAATGTTTCATATTACTATTTCTGGCCTCAAATATCTGTGTGCTAAGTATACCTTTTTTTTTATTCACAAAGCGAGAAAAGACTCGGGAGATCTGAGAACACCAGGGACCCCCCACCTCCAAAAGAAAAGCAAAGCCCTACACCACAACCAGAAGATGTGGAGGAAGGAGAGGGTTATGAAGTGGGCGAAACAGTGACCACAGCAGGTGAATGTCTGAGACCACAGCTTCAGGTAATAGATGTATGCCTGCATATTTATAATACATGGTGTGTTTTTTAATTTTAGGTGATGTGGATGTTGTGGAAGAAGATTCGCATTTCACAAGTGCAAGTGCACTCGTCCTCATCGGGGAAATTATGGTGGACAATCGTGATTTACAAAAGATCAAGGAAGACATCAATGATATTGAAAAAAAGACTCAAAAACATCATTGATGTTTTAGGCCGAATCTAAAAAACACCTAAAGTCTTCATTTATTTGTTATTTTTCACCAATTTTTTAAGTATTTTGAAATCCAAATTTTGAAGATGCACACAGTGTGTCAACATGTGCTATCTGCCATCACGGGATATCAATGTACGTGTTTGGTGGGTGCAACCCCTTTCTAGCAAATAAAGTAGCTGAGAGGAAGGGGTTGCACCCCCAAAAAACGTCCATTGATCCCCCATGATGGGAGCTAGCACATGTTGACATTAGGCATGGGATCAGGAGGGAAATCCCCATTTTGACTTTCAATTTTTGTGCATCTTCAAAATTTGGCTTTCACATCACCCCATCTGATGAAGGCAATATCAACACAGTTTGGACATACTAATGCCTGATATTGCCTTCACTTTGTCAAAGTTGAACCTTGTAAGTTCCTGAGTTGTGTATTGTTTTATGGTTTTAAACATGCCCGTTTTAACACAAAAAGGCTATTTGTACTGTCAAAAACAAAAATGTTATTACTAAAATATGTTGGTTTGTTCAAAAACCCTTTTCTAACGCACATGAATGTGCATAGAGTAAAAAGTTTTCTACTCAACAATGTGTGGCTTCTTCTTTCAATACTCAATATAATTTTTTGGAGTAAGTTGATGTTTACACTGAAATGGGGGTTATTTACTAAAGGCAAATCCACTTTGCACTACAAGTGCACTTTCAGTGCAGTTTCAAGTACAGTTTCAAGTGCAGTTTCAAGTGCACTTTTGCAGTGCACTTGTAAAGAAAAGTGGATTTTCCTTTATTAAATAACTCCCACAGTGCTTTATAATTTGCCACAATCATGCCATTTTCGTGACTCTGCAAAATTCATTCATGGTGCTGAAAATGATGTATATTTTTAACGGTAATGCATTACATACATTAACAACAAAAACAAAGTGTGTGTAGCAGACCCACAACATAATAATAGTTGGCTGAAGAAGAGATTGTCACCTCATGTATCAAATAAATTACATTTGCACTATTGAAGAAAATGTCAAAAAATAACATTGGAGAACCTAGGAGACAGCTAAAAAACACAGTAGTAAATCAAAGGAAATATTATTTCAGTTTAAATAAAAAAAAAATATTTTTAAAATGTTTATTAAACATTTTCTGGCATATCAATGGCCCCCCTACCCGCAAAGTACTCCATATATTTTATACGGAACTTTGCATGCGCTTTGTGGGGGCAAGCACTGAAAACCAGATACAAACCCACAAGCACAAACTGAAGAGCAGTAACGATCGGAAAAGCACAAGGCTGAAAAGCGCAAATTGTCTCTCACCAAACTTCTACTAACACGAGATTAGCAGAAGGAGCCCAAAGGGTGGCGCACTTGGTATTAAACTTCCCTTTTCTAGAGCCGTCATACGTGTTGTACGTCATCGCGTTCTTGACGTTCGGAATTTCCGACAAGATTTGTGTGACCGTGTGTATGCAAGACAAGTTTGAGCCAACATCTGTCGCAAAAAAAACATGGATTTTGTTGTCGGAATGTCCGATCATGTGTACACGGCATTCGTCTAGCAGATTATATTTGCTGTAAACGTGGTAACATGAATGACATGAGCGGGGTCAAGAATTGATTGATTTCAGTGAAAATTTTAATTCACAAGATTATGGGGGTTGTCTACGAACGGAAAATCCACTTTGCACTACAGGTGCAAACTGCACTTGAAATTGCACTAAAAGTGCACTTGGAAGTGCAGTCACTGTAAACCCGAGGGGGACATGCAAGGTAAATAAAAAACAGCATTTTAGCTTGCACATGATTGGATGATAAAATCAGCAGAGCTTACCCACATTTTAGATCTACCCCTCAGATTTACAGCGACTGCACTTCCAAGTGCACTTTCAGTGCAATTTCAAGTGCACTTTGCACTTGTAGTGCAAAATGGATTTGCCTTTCGTAAATAACCCCCTATATGTATAATAATCAGAATGGGTATGTAACAATCAATAAAGTTTAAAGACAATCTATGGGCAAAATTACCCCCCCCCACACACATTCTCCATTTTTATCCCATGCCAGCACCTCTTCCAAAAGTGAAGATGGGTGATCCAGTGCTGCAGTCTGTTCTTGCACCTACTGGTCCCTTCATTGTGACATCAGACCACTGTAGTCTGCAGAACCAGAGAGAATTCTGATCCAGGACAAACAATAGAAAGTATTTGTCATACAGACAGTGACATGAGTGCTCAAAGAAGAACCCTCCCATGCTGCAGTGAAGAAAGAGAGAAAAAGACTTGGGCCCACCACACATAACAACATATTTAGATAAGTAAAAGGGGCTTCTAGATTTGATTTGTTCTAAAACTAACATGGCAAATAGTTTCTGGTGGTGAAGGCTAAAGTCTATGTGTTTGCAGTCAAATTGAAAGCAGATCTCCAGTTCAAACCGGAGTGATTTATTTATACCAGGCTGCAAGGCCTTGCCATTGTCTTGCACTTTGACATCATAATTACTTTGTACTTTTCTCCACTGTTCGTTCATGTTCATTTTTTGGTGTGCCTTTTTTCACTCCACAGGACTGGGGGTGTGTTTCTTTGAGTCTGCCATGATGTCTAGTGGAAAGATGTGTGGCCATTAGATTCTGTCCTCCCCTGACTTAGGAGTCTCTTTTTGAGACAGCCCTCACCTTGTTCTTTATCAAGAGAAGGACCATCAACACATACTTTTGCACCTTTTTGTATGTATTGCACTTTGATGTACTTCATAGTTTTTGGGGACTGAGGGTAAATAAAAAAAAAAACCTCCTGACTTCTGCATTCTGTAAACTTTGCTTCACTTTATATCAGTGGCGGCCCATCCATACAGGCCGCAGGTGCCCCCTCCCCCCCTTATCCATGCGCCCGGCCCCTAATCTACATGCAGGGCGCCAGACGCATGGATTCCAATGTTTTTTTTTTTTTGAAGCACATGGGGTGGCATTGGTTTGACGCCCCCCCCCCCCAAATATTAAGCATCAGCTGCCACTGCTTTATATAATCCTGACTGCTGCACTCTGTAAAGCTGTGCTGTAAATTAGGTACTGCTACATAAAGGGGGGGATTTACTAAAAATGGAACACAGAAAATCTGATACAGCTGTGCATAGTAGCCAATCAGCTATTAACTTCAGCTTTGACAATAAAATCTAAAAGCGGATTGTTTCCTTTTCAGAGCTGCATCAGATTTAGCATATTTCAATTTTAGCAAATCCCCAAAAGTGTCTCTTTTCGCAACATTTGCTTGTAACTATGTTTCAATTATTTAGTTGTCCTTCCTACATGCTTTAAGCCACTGGAGGATCACAATAAGTAAATGACACAAGATATATTACATGTGATATAATCCTCAATATTACACATTAGATTTGCAAATCATTTTGCATTTTTTTCTTTTACTGGAAATAACTTTAGGTTACGGTTAAGGTAAATTGAAGAAACTGTTACTTAAATAATTAGCTTAAATGACCTGGGGCGCTAAAGAATAAGAGTGACAATATGTGCAGACACCTGCAGGTACTTGCAATTGCTTGTAACTGAAAAATTACTAAGTTTTATAACACTACAGGTTTGCGTTAATGGTTGTTCATGTAGCACCCTCTACCATAGGTAGGTGCTAGAGTGAGGATTTTTGGTAGGTTCTGTCAGTACAGGTAAATTTAGGCAGGTCTATGCTGCAAGCTAGGCCTGTTTGTTATTGATCTGGGGGCAGGGAGTGGTTAGTGTAGCAGTGGATGTGAGCACCTGTACTTTAGTTCTGAGGTGCCTCCCCTGCTTCCAGGGAGAATGTTCTGGAAGAGGGGCAGGGCCTACAATTGGAGTGGCAGGCAGCTCATGTGAGGAGCCCTCACCAATCCCCAACTAGTGTTGGAAGGGGGCAGGCCTCCCATATAAGCTGAGGTAGCAGGCCACTGGGAGGAGTTGTCGGCCGGGAGAAGTGGAGAATGGAGTACTAGACAGCAGCAGGAGGGCACCCCCATCTGGGGGGGGTGCGTCGATTGCAGGAGGAGGCCCGGGAGAACTATGAGAGAGCTTCACCCTTACACGGTCATGGGTGAAGACCTCATCATTACACGGTCATTGATGAGGAATTCCTGGAGCAGAGGGGCAGGAGAAGCTGTCAGAACGTATGGTCCGGTTAAGTTCTCCATCATGGACTCGTGGCAGAGAAAGGTCGGTGAGTGTACCACAGTGGAGGGCTGGATGTGGAGACATGCCAGTAAGTCTGTGAGGGAACTTCATCCTTACACGGTCATGGATGAAGTCCTCATCATTACACGGTCATTGATGAGGAGTCCTGGAACAGAGGAGAGACTGTGGGGAAAAATTTCAAGTCAATGCGGCCCGAGGGCGCAGGATTTGCAAGCAGGACTAGCTGGGAACAGTAGTCCACCATTCAGCACATGCTACTAAACAACTAGGCCTCCGGGGAGAGGTACTGCAGACCTCTGGCCTAGTAGCAGCAACTAATCTTAGCAGAGACTATTCAGAGTGGGATCTTTTGCATAGAAGAGGTTGTGACAAGAAACATAATGTGCTACAGACTCGCGGCCACTCATTAAAATTTGAAGAAAAGAGGTTTAACCTTAAACTATGTAGAGGGTTCTTTACTGTAAGAGCAGCAAGGATGTGGTATTGCCTTCTACAGGCGGTGGTCTCAGCGGGGAGCATCGATAGCTTCAAGAAACCATTAGATAAGCACCTGAATGACCGCAACATACAGGGATATATAATGTAATACTGACACATAATCACACACATAGGTTGGACTTGATGGACTTGTGTCTTTTTTCAACCTCACCTACTATGTAACTATGTAACTACAGAATAAGTTTGTGCAGGAATGAATGATTCCTGGGAGTAATAGTCTGCAGGAGTTACGCAGAGGAGGAGCAATAATCTGCATGGTGATGCAAGGAAGAGACTGTAGATGTTATACATGTGCATCATTTCTTCAAGGCTCAAATGAAGTTTAATTCATAAATACGATGGCAAAATAATTGTTCTATGGGCATCCCATATCTCCTTTCCCCCCAAGTTATATCCCCCCAATAAACAAAAAAACAAAACAAAGCAAAAGACTTTTCATTGTCTACAAGTGTGACTTATGAATGTCTGGCAGCAGGGGGAATTTGCATGGATGTTAGTGACTAGTGGCAACACACCGCTACATTCAGTTAAATTCTGTAGAACCAAGCTGCTAAGTAACGATAACCTATCAATTCGCAAAACAGGTAAAGCAGCAAACGGCAAATTGTTGAATTGGCTTGTAAGTATACAAGAATATTGAGCCAGTCTGCAGAGAATCATACAATTTCTGAGAAATGATTGCCAGGATTCCTACATTGTATCATTTTTTGCATATAAGATAGGTCTTCATGCAAACGTTAAGGAATTCAAAAACTGCAAATCAGCAGTTTCTCCAATTTGATCAATTACTACAGCTTGGCCCAATTCAGGAAACACATAGTGTAGTGTGCCACCGTATTTTCTATTAATGTTCCAGCAATTTAGCATACATATAATTTGTCCTCTAGTTGAAATCTGAAACAATAGGTTTACAGCCAATGATTTTCAACCCAGACAGGTCAATGTAGTTTTTTGAACAAGCAGTCATGAGCCAAAGTACTTTATAAACCCTTTTTCAAATATTAAACTGTGCATATAAAACACAATGACAGCTGAGCAGGAGGCCTATAGACCAAAGTCATTTCATCAATAACTTGGACAGCATCCTGTGTGATAAGACAATGGGAAGGGAATTGTAGCTGAAAATCTTAAGTTGAACAGTTTGCCTGTGTCATTCATAGACAACATCCACAGGTACAATGCAGTCTTTCTTTCTGAAAATGTATTGTTCATTCTGCTAATTAAATCTAAATCCAATTTGAATCCAAAGAATTGCAGCGAGTGTACAGACATTAAAGAAGTCCTTGTACATCTTGTATAAAGACATAATTAACACATGAAAAGGAAATGTAGCCCTACTGAAGTCTCACGTGTCTTTAACTAATTATAGTCCTGTACATTGATGTGGCTAGACCCTGGCACTCAGGGTACATGTCCCAGATCTCATGCCTAATGCTCCTGATCTAGTGACACTGTTAACAGAGGAAGCCATTCTGATTATCAGAGTGACAGCTTGATATCACTTGGCTTGGGATGTCTGCAGCTACTCCAAGGTAAGTGAATGCTAATATCTCACTGACCACTAACAAAAGGGGAACAAGGACAGCTGACCACCAACAAAGGGGTTTGTGCTGACCATCAATGAAGGAGGGCACCCTGACCAATGTAAAAGGGCACACCAATCACCAACATAAGAAAAGACTTTATCCTGACCACTACTCTCTGCAAGCTAAGCTCTGAAATAACATAAGTCTGACCTCTGCACTGTTTTGTACATTACATACCCCTAACTGCTGCACTATATGCGCTATATAGTCATGACCCCTATACTTTGTATGCTATGCTGTACATTACATAGTCCTGACCCCTAAACCCTATATACTACATTCTATGGAACACATTTCTGCACTCCACTGTATATGCTGTGTTGAATGTTACATAATCCTGACTACTCCACTCTTTGCTCTACATATTCCTCACCTCAAAATCCTATGCATGTTTGTTGTATATCACACAGCCCTGACCTCTGCAGTCTTAATGCAATGTTGTATATTACATAATCCTGACTTAGTGCACTGTATACACTTTGTTGTACAATACACAGTCCTGTCTGCTGCACTCTATACATTTTGTTGTACACTATATAGACCTGGCTTCTGCACTCTATATGTTCTGTTAAACATTACAAAGTCCTGATCGATGCACTCGGTACACTATGTTGAATGTTATATTGTCCTTACTGAGGTGTTTATTGTCTTAACAGATACTGGTTAGTAAGCATTAGGGATAAGGTCAATGTCCCTGGGTTAGGTCTGAGGTGGGTTCACTAAACATGAATAGCTTAATGAATCTGAACCCCATTAAAATCAATAGGAGCCAGGTGTTAAAAAAAAGAAATGATAATTTTCTAGGGTAAAAAGCAATGGATTGTTAAAGTGGTTGTAAAGCCTGCTTTGTTATTTTTACCTACAGGTAAGCCTACAATAAGGCTTACCTGTAGGTAAAATGAATATCTCCTAAACGTGTACCGTTTAGGAGATAATCACCCTGCATGCAGCCGCTGACGTCAGTGGTGCATGTGCTCTAAAGGTCTGGCATTACCGTGCCAGAGCTTCAGAACTTCTTGCTGGAACCAAGGGCTCACACGCGCATGTGCAGGAGTGATGTCAGTGCGGCTCTGGCCACTCACATCGCTGGAGCCAGCGATCCCGGAAGAAAGGATGGGCGAAAATGTCAGGCCTCTCGGCAGTGAGCGCTTTCTGCTGACGTCACGGATATCAGTCCAGGCACCGCGTCATCCTAATAATGTAAGTCTGGATCCGCCAGGGGCCTGGACTGATACCCGTCTCAGGCTCACAGCGAGCCGCTGAGGGCCTGAGATGGCCATTCCCTGCCCCTCCACAGCTCAGCGCTCCAGTGAGCATGGAGGTCAGCAGCTCTCTGCTCGGAGCCATCGGCAATGTTTGATCGCTCGGTTCTCAGTGTAGAGGCGCCTGGGACAGATGCAGCATTGGACCGTTGCTTCATCCACAGAGGTAAGTATAATGGAGGAAAAAAACCCAAACCCATACTTCTCTTTTAAGGCTATGATCTACCAGAACACCCAGATCTCTCTCAACCATTGAGTTCCCCAGATGTTCTCTTCCTAGAATGTATGATGAATGCATGTTTGTTGTCCCCAAGTTCATAACTTTACATTTGTCATCATTAAACCTCCTTTGCAACATAGTTGCCCAATTAAATAGTGTATTGAGGTTGGCTTGTAAGTTGAAGATATCTTGTAAGCTTGGTGTAATCTGCAAACACAGAAATTGTACCTTTAATCCCAGACTGTGTATCATTTACAAATATATTAAAAAGTAGGGGGTCCCAACACTGAACCTTGGGGTATTCCACTTATAACCTTACGTCACTCAGAGTATAAATCATTAATCGCTACTCTATGAATACAGTCTTTTGAACAGTTTTCTATCCATTTTATAAATGGAATTTTCTAAGCCCGTATACTTACACTTTAAGCCATGTTTGGGGAACTGTGTAATTCACTTTTTGCAAAATCCACGTATACTATATCCACAGCCACTCCCTTGTCTAAGTTTTTGCTTACTTCCTCATTGAAAGAAATCAGATTTGGTTGACCACTTTGGCCTATAGTGAATCTATGCTGCCTATTGCCTAAAATATTGTTTTCTAGAATAAAAACTCTGTTATGTGGTCTTCCCAACTATATAAGTTAAACTAGCCAGTCAGTAATTACTTGGTAAAGACTTTGATGCCCTTTTAAATATATGCCTTACACCAGTCCACTGGTACAACAATGTCAGTCATTAATGAATCTTTAAAAATTAGAAACAATGGCTTTGAAATAACAGAACCTAACTCTTTGAGGACACGTGGGTGTAAGCCATCTGGTCCAGGTACTTTATTCACTTTTTATTTTGTTTAAATGTTTCTGGACCATATCAATTTTGAGCCAATGTGGATCATCTGGGGAAATAACTAAGAAAGTAGAGGTTGTTAGTACAATGTCCGTCTGACTGCATGTTTATATCTGTGATTTCAATTAGGCTTTAAATATGGTAAATAAAATTAAAGTCACCTACTTCGATGTGCTGTTTGGTAAACCTGTCTTGATAGAAAGACTGTATTTACTTGTTTGCCTGGAAAATGGGGGTATGGCTGGGAAATCCTCAACAGTTACGGCACCTCATCCCAGTAAGTAAAAAATGGTAGAAAGAGGTGGAGAGGGACTATAGTGGTGCCAAGAAAGCAACAAAGAGTACTAAAAAAGACAATTAAATTTTATTATGTTTACATATATAGAAAAAAGACAAGCACATAAAATTTACACACATGTAAAAATATAATTGATACAATACATGTAGTGTAAAGTAGAGCAGGTGAGGCCTAGGTGTTATAGGCCAGTAATACAGGTTATCATTTCCTACACGTTTCACCAAGGCATTGGCTTCCTCGGGGAAATGATATGTGCCTGTGCCAAATTTAGGAGGTTCTGACCACTCACAAGGGAGCCGAGCAGGGGGAGGCACCCCAAAAAGGGTCACCAAGGCTACACTGCATCTATGGCTGTAGGGGGTAGACAGGGACGATTCTGTAATAAAATCAATGTAAACGCTGGGGCGCCTATAGCAGAATATTTACACAATAGATTGAGGTAGATCAGTTCAAGTAAGAATTGTTGCAGTGTGTATGGCTCTAAATTGATTAGTGAAGACAGCAAGGCTGCCAATATGCCCCTAAGGGGTATATTGATTTGCAAAAACTTGAATAAGGTGAAAGCAATTGGCAGCAATGTTCACAAAGCCCAAACAGTATGCAGCGACGGTATAGGCGCCCCTGATGTCCAGGGTGGTCAGAACCTTCTAAAAAACCTTCTAAATTTGGCACAGGCACATTTCTATATATGTAAACATAATAAAATAGAATTTTCTTTTTTAGTACTCTTTGTTGCTTTCCTTTCATTGGCACCGCTATAGTCCATCTCCACCTCTTTCCACCATTTTGTACTTGTTTGCCTGGTGTAAAGCTTGAAACTGCCTTTATAAAGGTGCCCACAACAACCAGAACATGTCAGCAACCCTCCCCCTATGCAACTTCTACCCACCATGTATTCTAGGCTCTTCCTTCCCATCTGTGGGTCAAGGATGGCCAAAGCAGGTGTCGCAGAGTAGAGCAGTGGGATACTAGTGAACATCTGTTTGCTGATCCGCAATCAATCAAGTAAATAAACCTGGAAGCAGCATGTATTATGGGTTCAGTACTGTAATTCTCTGGCAACACTGGGTGGGGAAACAGCTAACTGAGCATGATCTGTGCTCAATTAACTGCAGGGTAGACACTGGGGCCTAATAGACCCCTAATGTCTCAGTAAAGGGTGCTTGTCACTTCATAAATGCTATCATATAGGAGACTTATAAGCCCTCTATGTGATAGCAATACAGACGTCCCCACGTGGATGCACGTAGATATGTAAGAACACATGTCAAACGAGCCTACATACAAAAACAGCAATTACATTCCACATATTAGTTATTGCCATGCACATCAGAGTGAGAGCTAAAACGCGAATTTTCCATGGACCAAACCCTTTCTTTCCCATGCAATGCAGCACAAGGTGTTTGTTGGTTTATACGTAACGTTGCAGTGCCTTAAAATTCAAGTATATTGTTTACTTTGTGGGTGCATAGATGACAGTAATTGTTTAGTTATTTAAGGTTTACTGTTGGACAGAACTGCACTGGGAGTAAAGCTAATTTGTTTTCAGAATCCATAGACACAAGATAATGTTGGAGACACGAGGTAGTTCTTGCTAAAGGCCTAAAAAATTTGGGAGGTAAAGAAAAAGCAGACAGAGATAAATGTTCTTGAAGCATAGTTATGACTGAATTCTCTGAACTTTGCCAGAGATTTTTTAGTTGATATTATTAATAACTGGGCACTGTTTATCGTTGCATTTCAGCAATTACTTGCTAAATGCCTTTTTTATACTTCTAGAAGTGTAATTAATCAAAAACAGTGGATTAATATTCGGCAACATGTGAGGAATATATAATTTCTTTGGGATAAATTGTGCTAAAAATCTTTGAAAGAATGACAAGCATGCACACATTCACAGAGAGATTTGGTTACAGAGCTCAATAGCACAAGCTGAAATGTACACACAAAACTGAATGAATGACTCAACCCACTCCCCCCTCATGCTTTGCATTGTTGGGGGTTTTATAGGACGTTTTAATACAAAGAGAGGATCCGAAGGCAAATAAATTCTACTGTGCTGCCTCCAGTGAGTCTGCTCAGTAAGTCGGTCGTTTTTCAATAGAGAAAGATGTCCTGCAGCATTTAGAGGGTTGAGACAAAACATTTACCACTGACTAGGGTGCTTACAATGGTCAACTTTTATTCATCTATGTAAAACCTGTATCCCAAAAGGAAAAAAGAAGTTCGCTGTAACTGCTTATAAAGTGTTAGCTGGAGTTCAAATTTATTTGTTAATATATCTAAATTTGTTAGTACATCTAACCATAACCCCCCCCCCCCCAGATGGACAGTGTGCCCTCTGTGCTCCTCTTATACAGGAGGTGTGCTACTGGCCACTTCACCAGGTGAAAACAGAGTGATAAAGGCCTAAAAAAGAAAACCAATGCAGCCACTACATCTAATGATTGGTTAGCTGCAATGTATTACATTTTTGGGCTTAATATTGCTTTAATTCTGTATCATCAGAACAAACATTACATCCTTTTCTATTCCAACCACTGTAATAGAAAGATTAAAAAGAACTAGGCTTAATAGGAAAACTTTTCCCAAGTCCATGACCCTATTACAAAAGGACAAGAAATGAGGGGAGAGGCTGTCACCGTGACAGAAAGACACAGTAATAATAACCAGACTGAGTTTCTATCCCTTCCTCTTTTTACTGAAAACTGTATTATTTTAGTCTTTAACCACACTGGAGAGATTCCCCATCACTTCCTATCCTGAAAGAATGTGAGTAGAAATCTCCCCAATAGGGGACACCAGCAAGCTCTCAATTGTCCCTCATTTGTAGACCTTAGCTTAAAATTTGTGGAACTTAACCTAAATTTAGAGCTCAATACTAACCTTCAATGTTTGTTATAAGATATGGTGGGTATGTGCGTATACCCTGGTGTCGGCATCTATAGACATCAGGGTTGGAATGCAAGCAGGTGGTGAATGAAGCAGTATGTGGACCTAGATTTTCCTGGGAGGGTTGTAGCAGATTGTATCCTGTCAGCAATGCTACACCATACAGTCTGATTCTGCCATGACACCTGCTACGAGTCTGTCAAACGGCTCCAAGGAAGGTTGGTTGGAGTTTTTTTCTTATTGCTCTCCTTCCTACTGTACCCATACCATGGGGAGGTCACAGTCATGTTGGCACCAGTGTATATTTATGACTCACATACTGCACAAGGATATTAGAAGATGCAATTAATGGACACTGCCATTTGTTTGCAATATATTGATCTACTATGTTCACATTTGGTGATTTGTTATTGTGTTTTGGATTTTTATACTAATGTAATTGTTTTTGAAATATTTAATTGTATAAGTATAGTGCAGCGCTAAGCTCAGTGAATAAAAAGTTAAAGTTAAAAGTAAATAAAAATTTAATAACACAAAATTGTGTCAATAGTAACAAGTGATGAGATGAAAAAAAAGAAAACAATAAATCAGTAAGTCCACCAATGAAGTCCAACATGAATAGATAAGGCGTTTTCCTCAATACTTAGTGATAAAAGACACTTAAATGCAGGATCTGTGATGCTGAGCAAGAAAATCAGATGAAGTGTTGTGCTCCCCAAACCAAACAGTGTAAGGAGCTGCTTACCAGATGGTATTGACCACTGGATTAAGGTGGTAAAAGAGCACATAGGGGATTAAGGTCTCCCTCTGACCATTCTGTGTCCATGTGACTGCAACAATGCTGCCAAACAACAGGAAGTTCCTTTCTTATTTGCATCACAAGCTTCACATTTCCCACCCCCTCCCAGTGCACTGCAAACAGAATCCATCAGCCATCACGGATATAAAAAAAGTATAGTATATTAAAAAAATTTCAATATGCATACCATAATCTGTAGACACTATAGCTTTCACACACATCAATCAATATACACTTATTGTTTTTGTTTTTTTTTACCAAAGACATGTAGTAGAATACATTTTTGGCCAAAAGTTTTGAAGAAATTTGATTTTATTTTTTTATTGGATTATTGGGTTTTATAGCAGAAGGATAAAAATATAGTTTTTTTTTTAATATTTAAAAAAGTATAATAAAAACAAAACAAAACCCAGTGGTTATCAAATATCATCAAAAGAAAGCTTTATTTGTGTGAAAATAATGATATAAATTTTGTTTGGGTACAGCATTGAATTACCGCACAATTACCAGTTAAAGTAGAGCAGTACTAAATAGCAAAAAACATCCTGGCCATGAAGGGGGTAAAACCTTCCGGAGCTGAGGTAGTTATAAGAGCCTTCTGAAAGATCTCAACATTATACTCCTTGACTCCAGAGTTCTATTGCTGACTGTAGCCCAAAAAAATACAGAGATAGATAGACAAGAGAAACATAAAAAAGAAAACACTATTACAATGTGTACATTTTTTAAACATGGTGCTATCACCTTAAAATTTCAACTTTAAAGTTTTCAACTCTAAAGTCACCAGTCTTGGCCAAACAGGCCAAATTTTGATCATTTTATGGCCAGCTTAAAAAGTAAGCTTAGTTGTCCATCCCCCAAACAACAACTGTTTCTCAGCTACTTATTTGACTCCATAAGCTATTACTTACCTGTATATTGATTTAAGAGATGACACTAGTAGTATTTTTCTGAAAACTGCTTTAAAGGTTTCAGATTTAATGTATTTCTGAATTCTCTAAAAATCTTTCTCCACGACCTTCCATTTTCCTCTAACTTTGTTATTTGTGTCAATATAGATGCTGATCTCAGAGATTTCTAGGTGCTGCAATATGTTCAACTGTAGCACCTGAGAGAAACACTATCTAGCATTTTGTCCATCTAATATTAGAGCTGTCTATTTCCAGCACCTGCACTGTCATCTTAGCAACCTTTAACTGTTTCCTAGTGCACACATAATGCTGCAGAACTACTGCTAAACTTATGAGTTACGCTATCAACCAGCTGAGTATATTTATTATGATATGACAGTTGAGAAATTAGTCTCCCTGATAATATATCCTCTCTTCCTCCTTTAACCCAGCTTTTTTCCCCCTAGATCCTGTGCATGCCCACCTCTTGCAAACTCCTCATTGGCCTGACAGTGCAAGCTAAAAGAGTAACTGAAATCTGTAAGCTCTGCCAAAAACTGGTAGGCAAAGGGCAAAAACCCAGTCACCAGTAATGGCTGTGGTCCCCCTGCAGCTGATCTTTCTCCCATTACTGTCTTACCATTCATTGTTCTTCACTGTGTCATTGTAAGGAAGCAGCCATATCTTTCCATCTCTCCTGAGACATGAAATCAGATGCAGCACTGCCTTAGACCTCACTCAGCAGATAAACAGTTATGAAGCTATGACGGTTACATGAGTGTCTAGGCACCTTTGTACACCAGTACTGCTATTTTTAAAAAATCCAGACAAAAGGTACATTTTTCAGTGTAATTTTTAGGTACAATTACCATTTCTAAATGTTTTCTATAAAAATAGCAATTGAGTTTAGGTCTGCTGTAATGTGCAACTCACCCTTCTCAGAGTTGTTAAAGCTTCTTAGTAACGCAAATTGCATATTTAGATCTAGCACTTTCATGATGTGAAGCAACAGTTAGTTTTAAATTTCTTTTTCATAACTTCCTATGCTGAAGAAGCCCATTGGTGAAATGCATAGAGGTGGACCTGATCAGCTCTGATGTGACTAGTGGACTGCCAAAAGATAGGCGGAATTATCGTGGAACGTTTGCTGGCTCTTTTGACAGGTGGAGAGTTTGCGATCCTCACACATTTTTAAGCTTGACAGTCTGTGTCAGTAAGTTTCAGGCACCAAAAAATGTCAGTGCAATGTTTGTTTTAGATTTTTAATAAATACTTTTTATGCTTTTAGGCGATGAGTCTCTTTCTGTTTTCTGCTATCTGCTGATTTGCACCTGAACCGGGGACCAGGGACGCACCGGACACCAAGCACGAAACTGCAGCCGCATATGTGTCAACCCAGCCTAAGGGATGAACACAAGCAGATGGAGCACTGGTGAATTGTTAATTTTGGGTGAAGCACCTGTTGTGAAAGTTTGGAAAAAGACACTATTTGAACTACATACTATCTGAACTTTCAATATATAAGTGGAACACATTTTATAGATGGTAGAATGAACACTATGATTTATCTGTATTGATTTTTTTTGGATTTGGTATTAACATTTTTGAATATTTAATTGTAATTTCAAGTGTTGCTTTATTTACACAGTTGTTTATATTGCACTCTTTATGGATGAATAAATTTAGGTATTAGAGCTGATTTACTTCACACTTACATAGTTACATAGTTAGTTAGGTTGAAAATAGACACAAGTCCATCCAGTTCAAACCAAAAAAAAACATACAATCCTATATACACAAACCTTCACCCACAGTTGATCCAGAGGAAGGCAAAAAACCCCAGCAAAGCATGATCCAATTTGCTACAGTAGGGAAAAAAAAACCTTCCTGATCCCCCGAGAGGCAATTGGGTTTTCCCTGGATCAACTTTACCTATAAATGTTAGTACCCAATTATATTACCGTATTTATCGGCGTAAAACACGCACCGGCGTATAACACGCACCCCAATTTAGGAGGGAATTTTAAGGGAAAAAAAACTTTTAGGAGGGAAGTTGAAGGGAAAAAACTTACATTTAAATGCCCATCATTGCAGCCTTCTCAGTGCAGCCATGTTAGTGCAGCCTTGTCAGTGCAGCCTTGTCAGTGCAGCCTTGTCAGTGCAGCCATGTCAGTGCAGCCATGTCAGTGCAGCCTTCCCCAGTGCAGCCTTGTCAGTGCAGCCATGTCAGTGCAGCCTTCCCCAGTGCAGCCTTGTCAGTGCAGACTTCCCCAGTGCAGCCTTGTCAGTGCAGACTTCCCCAGTGCAGCCTTGTCAGTGCAGACTTCCCCAGTGCAGCCTTGTCAGTGCAACCTTCCCCAGTGCAACCTTCCCCAGTACAGCCTTGTCAGTGCAGCCTTCCCCAGTGCAGCCTTGTCGGTGCAGCCTTCCCCAGTGCAGCCTTGTCAGTGCAGACTTCCCCAGTGCAGCCTTGTCAGTGCAGCCTTCCCCAGTGCAGCCTTCCCCAGTGCAGCCTTCCCCAGTGCAGCCTTTTCAGTGCAGCCTTCCCCAGTGCAGCCTTGTCAGTGCAGCCTTCCCCAGTGCAGCCTTGTCAGTGCAGCCTTCCCCAGTGCAGCCTTGCCCCAGTGCAGCCTTGCCCCAGTGATCCCTGCCATTCTGGGCTTCAAAATCGCTGACCGCGATTTGAAAATGGCGCCGCCGGCGCCGAAATACACAGAGTCGGTCCTCGGCTCTTTCCGGCGGCTCTCGTTCACTTTCGGCTCCACTCGTAGTCCCGAGCGGAGCTATCCGAACCTAGCCGAACCTAGCCGAACCATACCGATAAATACGGTATGTACATTAAGGAAAGAATCCAGGCCTTTTTTAAAGCAATCTACTGAGCTGGCTAGGACCACCTCTGGAGGGAGTCTATTCCACATTTTTACAGCTCTTATTGTGAAGAAACCTTTCTGTATTTGGAGATAATATCTTTTTTTCTCTTAACGAAAAGAGTGCCCCCTTGTCCTCTGTGATGACCTTAAAGTGAATAACTCAACACCATGTTCACTATATGGACCACTTATGTATTTATACATGTTGATCATATTCCCCCTTAATCTCCTCTTCTCAAAAGAGAATACTGTATATTCAGTTCCTCTAATCTTTCCTCCTAACTGAGTTTCTCCAAGCCTCTTATCAGTTTGGTTGCTTTCTCTGCACTTTCTCCAGTTCCCCGATATTCTTTTTGAGAACTGGTGCCCAAAACTGAACTGCATTTCCAGATGAGGTCTTACTAATGATTTGTAAAGGGGCAAAAGTATATCACTCTCTTTGGAGTCCATACCTCTCCTAACAAGAAAGAACTTTGCTCACTTTGGAAACCGCAGCTTGGCATTACATGCTATTATTAAGCTTATGATCTACCAAAACCCCCAGATCCTTCTCCACTATGGATTCCCCCAGATCCTTCTCCACTATGGATTCCCTCAGTTGTACTCCCCCTAGTATGTATGATGCATGCATATTCTTAGCCCCCAAGTGCATAACTTTACATTTATCAACAATAAACCTCATTTGTAGGGATGGTCCCAATGTTCGAGTCAAACGGCGTTCGTTTGTATGCTGCATGCTTTGGCCAATCACAGCGCAAACTGCTGTGAGAGCCATGATTTGCCAAAGACAGGGTACGTGTCCTCTGGGGCAGTACCCGGGTCCCCATACACTTTTCATGGCAATAACTTGCATATAAGCCTTTAAAATTAGCACTTTTGATTTTTCATGTTCGTGTCCCGTAGACATTAATAGGGTCGCATGTTCGCTCAAACTTTTTGCCTGTTCGCATGTTCTGATGCCAGGGGGTGTTCGGTTCATCCCTACTTATTTGCTACACAGTTGCCCAATTAAACAGTGCATTGAGGTTGTCTTGTAAGTTGACGACATCCTGTAAGAATGTTATTTCACTACATAGCTTGGTGACATCTGCAAACACTGAAATGGTACTTTTAATCCCAGGCCCTATATAATTTATAAAGTTATTAAAAAGTAGGGGTCCCAACACGGAACCTTGGGGTACACCACTGATAACCTTAGACCATTCAGAGTAAGAATCATTAACCACTACTCTCTGAATTCAGTCCTTTAGCAACTTTTCTATCCATTTACAAACTGATTTTTCCAAGTCTGTAGACTTTACCTTACACATTAGCCATGTGTGGGGAACTGTGTCAAATGCTTTTGCAAAATCCAAGTATAACATGTCTGCAGCCACTAATTTGTGCAAGGTTTTACTTACCTCCTCATATAAGAAATCAGGTTTGTTTGACAACTTCTGTCTTTCATGAATCCATGCTGTATGTTGCTTAAAGTAACCACTTCAGCAAGTGGTTATTACCTATGTTTAATTTTTTTTAATAGGATATCTTTTGCTATTTGGAAGATTTATCCCCACTTCCTGTTGAGAAAATTGGGGCAAATCTCTACCACAGAGACACAAACGCCAATAAAAATACTTTTTCAGTGAAGTGAAGGAAAGCCACTTTTACAGGGTTACAAACTGTAATAACGATTCTGAAATAGGTTCTTCACAAAATACATGTCTGTAGTCAATTATTAATTATTTCAGGCTAAGAAGCTAAGCTAATGCATGCCAATAAAATTGGATTTAAAAGTCAGTATGCCCTTATATTTCTAAAGCTACACTTTTATTGCGGTAGTGGACAAAGAAAGGCGCTAAACTTTAAGGATTACTCAAAAGAAGATAACAATGGTTAACCTTGGTTTCCTACGCCCTTGTAATCTCCATGTGTTAAACTATGCATTCTCATTTTAGCCACACGTTTCTGACAATTGCAAACCTTGTTGTGCTCAGAAAACCTTGCCTACAGTGGCAGGCATGTGTAACCTTTGTTAGAACAGTCATTTGAGCAAAAAATTAAAACAGAAATATGCAATTATATTCTTTCTCACATGTCCTTTATCTCTCCTGTTCACAAACTGCAAATCTTCAAGCAAAATACTATTAGTGTAGAGCTATGGCCTCTTATAATTGTCTTGGGTTAATTTTATTTACTTGTTTATTTAGTTACACATGTTAAATTGCTGTTTTATGTTTGTTTTCTCACTCTCTATATACAGTCATTTTTACAAATGTTGCTGCCCTGTCAGGTGGAGTGATCTTTTGCCCAACAGTATCAGAATAGTTCAGGCTGGAAGGCAAAGGCAGGAAGCCCCTTGGGAAGCAAAGCAGTCTGTTTAAGTAAAATAAACTACTGACACAAATGTTTCCCCGCTGACAACAATGTCATCTCACTGAGCACCACTGGCTTCTCCACTGAGCACCATTGTTCTGCCACTGCCACCAAATGACCTTCAATAAGAACCACTACCCCCCCTCCATTCCCCACACTGTCACCTGTGTTCTCTCACGAAAATTAAGGCCCACCTTACTAAGCACCAGTGCCCTCTTTTCACTAAGCTGAAACCCAATGCCCTGTTAATTAAATAACAATTTCTTCCCTACTGAACAACAGTGTTTCCTTCTCCCCTACTGACACTAGGGCTTTTTTTACTTTCCACTGACCACTAATGCCTTTTGATTTTTCCACTGATGCCCAACACCAGGAAACTTTTTTCTCCAACTGACCACTGAGACCACCATCTTTTAAACCTGCCAAGAGCAGTCATGTTTTCAACCTTCTTATCGACAATGCTGAGGCATTTTTCCTCACACTGGTGTTGGGTGTTTTTTCCTATTGACCAGATAATAAATATTTTTTTCCTTCTTCTGGCCATAGATGCTGGGCATTTTTTCTCCCTCTGACCAATGATATAAGGGGCACTATAACACATACTCATGAATGCTACACTCTGTACATTTGTAAATGGCATTACTGACCATTATATACAGTACTCCTGTTTTTTTTTTTTTTGTCTTTTTTTTTAAGAAAAAAGATTCTTTAGATTTATGCGTGCAAGTGAAACTATGGATTGTGGTACAGTAATTAAGAAGTTTTTTGTGTGTACAAAGATTGCAACATATGTGTGCAGTGTACACCAGAAGTAGACTCAAACTGTGTTTAACCATGTACCTTTATGCCACGCCCAATATTCAGCACAATGTAGCCACGCCCATTCTTCATATTTGTTTGTTTACTTTTACTTTTACTTCGTTTACTTTAGTAAGCAGAAAGAAGCTACCGTATTTTTCGCTCCATAAGATGCACTTTTTTCCTCCCAAAAAACAGGGGGGAGTGTCTGTGCATCTTATAGAGAGAATACTGACCAGCAGAGTCACTGATAGGGGGATTGTTTCAGCAGCAGAACGATGCCCTGTGCATCTCTCTGCCCCAGCTAAATCCTGTTTCTCCCCTGCTTTCAGCTGCTGGAGGGAGTGCAAACAAAAGGTATTGTTCTTTAATTAACACAACAGAATCAGCATTCACATCTAAATCACACGGGCATTGTAAATGAGGTTGGCCGCCCTGATTCATATGCAAATTACACCCCCTGCTCTGCATGCCACCCACCTAGAAGATGTGAACAGCATACAGTACAGGTGAGCATAGGGGCATGTAGAGGTAATCAAAGAGGGGGGTTTGAGGTACAGAGGTGTGCAGAGGTGAATGGGAAGGAGGGGTTGGAGTGCAGAGGTTAGTAGATGAGGGGTTTGGGGGACAGAGGTTAGCAGATGATGAGTTAGAGGGGCAGAGTTGTACTGAGAGGGAGATAAGAATGTAGAGATTAGTAGAGAGATGGGGGAGGGTTACTGTAAATACACCTGTCACATCACTGGTCAGTGTAAATGTCTCAATACATTGGTGGTTGATGTCAATACTCCTGTTGTGTTGAGGTCAGTGTAAATGTCCCAATTACATTGGGGATCAGTGTAGGGTGCCCCTTACATTGGTTGTCAGTGTAGAAATATTATTCTGTTATATTTTATTAAATATTTTAGTACACTATTTGGTTCAGAATATTTTTTTCCATATTTTCCTTGTCTAAAACCTAGGTGCGTCTTATGGTCAGGTGTGTCTTATGGAGCGAAAAATATGGTAGGTTCACATCTCCTTATTGTTGTAGTTGTAGGAATATAAGGTTATAAGCAGTGACTGACAGGAAAAATGCAATGATCTCTAAAATGGCAGATTTGTTTAGTGGAAGTAATAATAAAAGGAGAATATTGGATGGGGGAGCCTGTTTGGTAAATTCTGGCACAATCCCCTAGATAATTTCAAAATTGAAAAAGGGGATATTTCCCATATCTCCGCAGATGTGAAGGTTCTGGGAGATTGGGATTTTATTGTGCCCAAAAAGTAACCACTATTGCCATGGATAAAATCAGTATACTTTTATTTATACAAAGGCGTTAAAAGCAAGAGGAATATACATTTCTTTAAAAGCTTGAAAGCATTTCATAAAGGCTTTCATTTGCCCAATGTTTTTAGTTTTTGTTTTTGTATTGTGTTGAAATCCAACACATTGTTCCATTACTTCGTTTCCTTAGTGTATTCAGAATATATCCTGAAGTAGACCAAACTAAATTTCCCCTAAATGGACTTTTAAGGCACCAAATCCATAGCATAATATGCAGTAAAATGTTTTTTTATTTTATTGAAAAAGCATTTCTAAAAACATTGACCATAGAATGTACGTTTTTGTACATTCTATGTTCTATTTTATGTTGCGTCACCGTCACGTGACTTTCTCAAGGATCCTTGAGAAAGTCACGTGACGGTGACGCAACACGTGGGAGGAGCCTAGGACGCACTGTGCAGTCTGTCAGTGTGGCTGTGTACTGCAGCGATCCTACTCTCGTCCTTGGCGGCTGACTGCTAATTACATCTGCATATGTCTTTCCCAATAAGGGGCGCACGTGAGTGGATCTCATAGCATGTTTGCTGGTGTACCATGTTTTCAGAGCATTGCGCAATGAAAGTTTTTTCTTTACTTGCTTTTCATATGATGTCTGGCACTGAAAACCACATCTTATGAGGTTTGAGTTGAATAGCACTATCGGTCAGGACTAACAAGCAAGTACTCCAATTAAGCAATTTAAGAATTTTTAACACTGGGACTACATTTTATCCTTCATTTGAATTTGGTTGTCCTGTCTTTATACATATTTAAATTATACCATCAGTGTGTCTATTTATAATCATTTGGTATTAATTAATATTTATTTATGGTTTGATAGCTAATCATCCGGTTTGATACTCCACTATTTATTAATATCATTTATTTTTATTTTGACATAGTTTTTCATTAGTGTTAACACGTGTGGCTATTTATTTTAGCTGCATTTTTTTTGCACATTAGCTGGGTATGTTTGTGTGGGATACACATATATTTATTATACTTCCACTGATCACGCAGTGAAGCGCTTCAATCTTTTATATATCTATACAGCACTGATAGCTGACACTAATGAGAAGACACTGATTGGCAGCGCTGGTGGGCACTAATTGGAAGCACTGGTGACCACTGTTGGGGCTGCACTGATAATCAGGACACTGATAATCAGTGCCCTGATTGTCATTGTAGATGTCCCATTCACACAAGCCGGATACCGGCTCTTCTATCCTCACACTGTCAGTGTGAGGAAAGCAATGCTGATAACCAGCTTGTGTTTACATCATGATCAGCTGTGATTGGACACAGCTGATCACGTGGTAAAGGACCGATGTGATTGGACACAGTGATCACAGAATGCACCACCCGCACGCTGCAGCAGGCGCAATTTCCAGAACTAGCCAACTGCGCTGTAGCCATTATTCAACTATACCGCGGTTGGGAAGTGGTTAAAGTGGAAGTAGATTGACAGAAAAAAAAGTAAACAGATGGGACCCCAGGAGCTTTTGACCATAATGTGCATATTATGACACACTTATCTGGAAAAGCAATCTCCTTCAGTGCTACTATGTCCACGCTGCTTTCAGAGCTTGGCGCTTTCATATTCACTTAGTCTTCTTCCAAATTTGGAGTCTTTGGTCTTGATTGGCTGGGCCAGGATGATATACTGTAACTCCCATTCATGCACACAGGAGTTGCTTCATCCTGTCACAGAGCTGTGCTGAATTTGTACATTGAGCTGCACATGAACAAGTCGGTGTACTCATAAAGAAAAAATACTGACAGGGAGAAGCATTTTTTCAAAAAGGTTCTAATTTCCACTTTAACCACTTCCCTACCGGGCCAATTCTGACATTTCTCTCCTACATGTAAAAATCATCATTTGTTTGCTAGAAAATCACATAGAATCCCCAAAAATTATATATTTTTTTTAGCAAAGACCCTAGAGAATACAATGGTGGTTGTTGCAACTTTTTATCTCACACAGTATTTGCGCAGGAATTTTTTGAACGCGTTTTTTGGGGGAAAAAAACAGTTTTGTGTTTAAAAAAACAACAAAACAGTAAAGTTAGCCCAATGTTTTTGCATTTTGTGAAAGATGAAGTTACGCCGAGTAAATAGATACCTAACATGTCACGCTTCAAAATTGCACACGCTCGTGGAATGGCGCCAATGTTCGGTACTTAAAAATCCCCATAGGCGACGCTTGAAATTTTTTTACTGGTTACATGTTTTGAGTTACAGAGGAGGTCTGGGCCAAAATTATTGCTCTCCCTCCAACGTTCGTGGCGATACCTCACATGTATTGTTTGAACGCCGTTTTCATATGTGGGCAGGACTTACGTATGCGTTCGCTTCTGCGTGCGATCACACGGGGACAGCGGCGCTTTAAAAAAAAAAAAATTTTATTGTTAATTATATATTTTTTTTTATTTTGACACTTTTTTGAAAAAAAAAATTTGATCACTTTTATTTCTATTACAAGGAATGTAAACATCCCTTGTAATAGCAATATGACATGTCAGGTGCTCTTAATAGTGAGATATGGGGTCAATAAGACCCCATATCTCACCACTAGGCTGGGAAGCCTGAAATAAAAAAAAAAATAAAACGATCGCCGCTTCCCAACCGAAGCGGCGCCGTTTTTTTGAATGGAGAGGCTGGGCGTGACGTCATAACATCGCGCCCGGCCTCCGACGATCATAGAGACTTCGGCGACCATCTGGTCCGCCGGAAATCTCTATGATCTACATCCAGCGCTGGTGTATCCACTCTCCGCCTCACCGATCGCAACGGTGAGTCAGAGCAAGCACCGGAGGGCGGCGGGGGGGGACGTCCCCTCTCGCCTCCCATAGGAACGATCAAGCACTGGAACGGCCGCTATGATCATTCCTATGGTGTAGAGATTCGCCGTCTGAAACCGGCAATATCTGAATGATGTCTGTAACTACAGGCATCATTCAGATATACCCGCCCAAAGCCCAGGACATCATATGACAGTGGGCGGGCGGGAAGTGGTTAAATTTCCTCCATCACTTTCAATCTGTCAGAAACCATGAATCAGACTGAGACAGAAGTACGGTTAAATCACACATGTTTAATAATAATAAAAAAGGTAAACGTAGTCAAAACATAGCGAGAGTTCAGGAACCGGAACTAATAGTTAGACAAGCCAAAATGTCAGGGAGCCAGAGATGAGCATAGTAGAACAGCAACCATGATCTGAAGCCATAAGAAATGTCAGCTAAACAAGTCTTTAACAGGAACACAGGAGAGCGTCTCTAGAGATGTGACCAAAGCGAAGGCAGAGATCATCTGGGCTGGATGGCTTAAGTAGGCAGGACTGACGAGCAGGATATCATCAACAGGTGAGTCACTGTAGAGAGATAGGAGCTGGCAATTAGCCGACAGCTGAGAGGCCAGCTTTGACAAGGAAGGGCTGAGCCCAGCCTTGACAGTACCCCCTCCTCCATGATCACTCCCACTCGGACGATCACCAGACTTGAGGGGAAAACATCTATGGAAATAACGGAGGAGGACAGGGGCATGTACGTCCGAGGATGAGACCCAAGAGTGTTTCTCCGGACAGTACCCTTTCCAATGCACTAGGTACTGTATGCGCCCACGGAACCTATAGGAGTCAACACTGGACTGTACTTCATACTCCTCATGGTTCTCAACCTGTACAGGGTGAGGACGAGGCACCGAGGTGGTAAAGCGGTTGCAGACCAAAGGTTTTAATAAGGAGACATGAAATACATTCCAGATATGCATATTAGAAGGAAGGTCTAATGCGTAAGCCACTGGGTTAATCCTGCAAAGAATATGGAAAGGCCTAATAAACCAAGGTGCGAACTTCAGAGAGAGAACACGAAGTTGGAGATTGCGAGATGACAGCCAGACCCTGTCCCCAACCTAGTAGGAAGGCCCAGGCAGGCATCTGCAGTCAGCATGGAGTCTGTATCTATCATTAGCATGTCGCAAAGCCTCCTGGACTTGTGCCCAAGTCGAACGATGACCATGGAGATGCTTCTCTAATGCAGGAATACTCTGCAGAACAAACGAGTCAGGCAACATGGAAGGTTGGAAACCATAGTTTGCCATAAACAGGGAATATCGGGAAGCAGAATTTAAGGCACTATTGTGAGCAAACTCCACCCATGTTAAGAGGTCTGATCAGTTGTTATGATGGTCAGAAATATAGCAATGTAGGAATTGCTCCAAAGACTGATTGGTTTGTTCTGTGGCCCTGTGACGGATCTCAGATACCCCGACTGGGCACCTCCGCCAGACCTGTGTCTCCTGTTCTCCAAACGCACCCACAGCTGGCAGACTCGCCATAATCAGCCCTTAACTCCCCAATCATGAGGCAAATCACACAGGTGTTGAGGGTTAAACATGCAGAGCATAAACTCTTTATTAAGTACAAAACATACACCTTTAAACACAGTTAGGGACGCTCCCCTTAGCCTTGTCATAGAGTGGGTAGGGGACAAGGAAGAACCAATGGGATCGCTACACTTGTACATTCAAACAAAACTACAGTTGAAACACACAAAGGGATTATGATAAGCAGGCAGCCCATCCTTACACATCCCCCGCTGGGATGTGTCTCCACACCTTTTGTCTACGTGCCATGACCTAACATAATTAAACACAATAACAAGAGGGGGAGGATGGGAGAAGGGATTCAACGTATATGGAGACACCATTACATTATCCCAAAGCCATTTTGTCCCCAAGTCTCGTTCTCTGCTGGGCCATAGTCTTTGGGTAGGAGGCCAGCCCACAGCCCCTTCCAAAATACACAGTGACGGTGGGTTCTGTCACATTTCTCCCCTTTTAAAAACAGACTAACCAGGTCCCTGACCCTCAACTGGTCTGGATCTGTGTTAGTCACAAACTCCCACCCCAGGCAAACAGCAAAAAGGAACAGTACGACTCTGGTGCTGGGGAGCAAAACAGCACATACGGTCTCCTGTGAATAAAAACAGCTTCTGCAGAGTGGGACTGGCTGTCCGCACTCCCGTGATGCAGGGCTGGGTTGCAGGTATTGGGGAGAGGTGAATAACCCTCTGCCCTGATGCCAGCACTTCAGCTGGTAGGGAACGTAGGCTGGTAGTGCTAAGCCGTTGGGGAGGAAGAGGTACTTGCTTTCTTCCCGGGGTAGTTACCAGCCGCTTGGGAGTTATCTTGCTGGGACTATCTCCCGGGCTCTCCATCCCTTTTTCTGATGCTGGACAGAGACCAACAGTGATCTGCCCCGTAGCCAGCGCTTCTGCAAAAGGTAGAGATCAGTCGCTGTAGAGGGGGAAGGGTTTTCTCCCCTTCCGGTTCTGTGACCAGCCGCTGGGGTGACTTCTGACAGGGACTGTCTCCCAAACCCTCTGAAAACATACTGAGGGCTGGGCGGAGGCCAGCGGCACTCTGCCCTGTAGCCAGTGCTTCTGCTGGGGGAGATGAACACTGGGGTAGTGTCCAATTGCTGGGGAGGGAGAAGGACTTTCTCCACTCTTGGTGGGGATATCTGCTGCTGGGGAAACAGCTCACTGAGATCATCTCTTGGACTCTCCGGATCCAACTCTGAGGGTGGGCAGAGGCCAGTGGCACTCTGCCCCGTAGCCAGTGATTCTGCTGGGGGGATGAACACTGAGGTAGTGTCCAATTGCTGGGAGGGAGAATTGCATTCTTTACTCCCAGTGGGGATATCTGCTGTTGGGGAAACAGCTCAAGGAGATCATCTCTCAGACTCTCAGGATCCAACTCTGAGGGTGGGACTTGCTGCTGATCACCATCTACCAGCCTTCCAGTACCCATCTCAACGCCCCCTTCCGAGACCTTTATGCTATTAGTTTGTCTTGCTGCCTGGGGAACCTCTGGTGCATTCCGGCATTCTAGCACTCACAGTCCCCTCTGTATCATTGTCACTTCTTCCATTGCGGATAGGACAGGAAAACATAGGGGCACCCCTGGCCCCATTTCCTCCGCATCTTTGCAACTGTTCACTACTTCTCCTGGGCAGTCCAAGGCAACGGGAGCCATGCTGGGCTGCTGATCACCATCAAACAGCCACTTGTAGGTAATCTTGAGCTCCCATTCCTGCTTGACCAGGAACTCCAATTCCTCCAGGTCAAGCGCCTCTTCGGGGAGGTCCAACACCTCATCTTGGAAGTCCAGGATGTCTTCCAGCTGTCATTCCCCATCGCTCTCAATGTGTGTGTCTCCGTACATTTTTTGATGGAGAAGCCCCATGCCGCCATAGCCAACACCTTCTGTCGGGCTGCCATCTGCTGTACCTGGCCACAGTTACCGACGTTGCTTCCACATGCCTTGCAGCCTCCTCCCGAACTCTGCTCTCATGCTGGCCGGTCCCCGTGCCGCTCATCAGCGGCTGCTGGATCTTGAATCCCAGTTGTGGTTTGGATGTCCCAGACTGCAGGATACATCCCACTATCCCACTGTTGCCACCACTGTGATGGATCTCGAATACACCGGCTGGGCACCTCCGCCAGACCTGTGTCTACTGTTCTCCAAAGGCACCCACAGCTGGCAGACTCGCCATAACCAGCCCTTTACCAACCAATTACGAGGCAAATCACTAGGGATGAGCCGGCCACCCCCTGGTTCGGTTTGCCCCAGAACATACCGAACAGGCAAAAAATTCGGAAGAACACACAAACACCATTAAAGTCTATGGGACACGAACATGAAAAATCAAAAGTGCTCATTTTAAAAGCTTATATGCAAGTTATTGTCATAAAAAGTGTTTGGGGACCCAGGTCCTGCCCCGGGGACATGTATCAATGCAACATTTTTTTTTTTAAACTGCAGTTTTTTTGGGAGCAGTGATTTTTTTTAATGCTTAAAGTGAAACAATAAAAATGAAATATTCCTTTTAAAAAATGGCATTAGGGTCCCCCCCAAAATCCAGGTTCTTCAGATCTGGTATGGAGTTTAAGGGGAACCCTGCGCCAAAATTTTAAAAAAATGGCGTAGGGGTCTCCCCCAAGGGTTGTGGAGATAAGGCCTTGTCCTCAACAACATGGGGACAAGGTGCTTTGGGGTCAGACCCCAAAGCACCCTCCCCATGTTGAGGACATTTGGCCTGGTACGGTTCAGGAGGGGGGGTGCTCTCTTATCCCCCCCTTTTCCTGCAGCCTGCCAGGTTGCATGCTCGGATAAGGGTCTGGTATGGATTTTGGGGGGACCCCTACGCCATTTTTTTTGCCGCAGGGTTTCCCTTAATTTTCATTCTAGACCTGAAGGGACTGGTTTGAATTTTGGGGGGACCTCCACGCAATTTTTGTTTAAAATGTTTGGTTCAGGGTTCTCCTTAATATTCATACCAGACCCAAAAGGCCTGGTAATGGACTGGGGGGAACCCATGCCCTTTTCTTAATGAGTTTTATCTATATTGCCGAGACCCGACAATTCATTACAGCCGAAGTCAGTTTTAAATGACAATTTTCCTTTAGAAATGTCATTTTGCTGCGGTATTGTTCTAAACACAGGAAAAATGCACCACTTTACAGGCATACTATAGACACCCCCAGGCACAATATTTAAAGGAATATTTCATTTTTATTGTTTCACTTTAAGCATAAAGAAATCACTTCTCCCGAAAAAAACGCCGTTTTAAAAAACCTTTTTTGCATTGATACATGTCCCCGGGGGCAGGACCCAGGTCTCCAAACACTTTTTATGACAATAACTTGCATATAATGTTAAAATAAAAAGTGATCTCGCTCGTTCAAATCTAATCACACATATAGAAATAATTAGTGTACAAAAAATATATATATATAGTGGATATAACACTGTGAGGTATTGAATCAAAAAAGCAACAAGAAAAGGGCTGTGTAAATAAATAAATCAGTGAATAAATAAGGCAGCCAAAAATGAATGAAATAATCAGCTGATCAATCAAATGTTCCAATACAGTGCTAAACCAGTGCAAGTTCATAGGTTGTACACCGGGTGGTTCGTTCTGCCCTTTCAAGGTATCTCGATGTGGCAATGACTGGATGGGCCAAGCTTCTTGTATAACTTCATGTGTAATTGTGCAATCACTTAGGGCTCTCAGAACTCTCACCTTAATAGTGTTGGTAAATAGGCATCATGATATAGTATTTATTGGTAATGTCACTCTAGCCTCCTGGTTATTCTTCTCCACTAGGTAAGGTGTAATTCCATTTCTCTCCACCACTGATAAAACTATCCACCTAGTTAAGCATATATCTTTCCAGCCGCAAGGTTTTCCAACAGACCCAATCTTCACCCTTCACGGTGGGTTCCGTTAAACCTTCAGGAGCTGGGGATCCTCGAGGAAACCCACAATCCTGGACCGTGTGTGAGCTCAGTGACGTCACCACCGGAAGAGTCTTCCCTCACCCTTCCGGTGGTGACGTCACTGAGCTCACACTGAGCTCACACTGAGCTCACCCACGGTCCAGGATTGTGGGTTTCCTCGAGGATCCCCAGCTCCTGAAGGTTTAACGGAACCCTCTGTGAAGGGTGAAGATTGGGTCTGTTGGTTTACCACAGAAAACCCTGCGGCTGGAAAGATATATCCTTAACTAGGTGGATAGTTTTATCAGTGGTGGAGAGAAATGGAATTACACCTTACCTAGTGCAGAAGAATAACCAGGAGGCTAGAGTGACATTACCAATAAATACTATATCATGATGCCTATTTACCAACACTATTAAGGTGAGAGTTCTGAGAGCCTTAAGTGATTGCACAATTACACATGAAGTTTTACAAGAAGCTTGACATAAGTTGTAAAGAGGGTCAACAATGCCCATTTGCAGCCTCACTGTGCCCATTTGCATGCCTCACTGTGCCCATTTGCAGCCATAGGTCCCCAAAACTTCAAACTTGGTAGTTAAGGGTTCCTAGATGCCCCCTAGCTGCAGCCAAAATTTGGGGTCTCTGAACCCAAAGGTCCCGAAATTACATTGCTGCAGATGGACACAGTTAACCGACTTTGGGGCCCCGTATCTCGGGGTCACTTAAAGCTAGGAACCCCAAATTTGCTGTGCAAACCCAGTGGAACTAGCACCATAAAATATTCAAAGCTGAAGTTTCTAGCACCAAGTGGCCCCGAGATACAGGGCCCCAAAAATCGGTTCAGAAAATGTCAAGCACTTTTCTGCAACAGAGAATGACATTTTCCGAACCTACTTTGGGGCCCCGTATCTCGGGGCCACTTGGGGCTAGGAACTCCAGCCATGGACATGGTGTGGTAACAGTTCCACTGGGTTTGTACACCACATTTGGGGCTCCTAGCACCAAGTGGCCCTGAGATACGGGGCCCCAAAATCGGTTCAGAAAATGTCAAGCACTTTTCTGCAGCAGAGAATGACATTTTCCGAACCAATTTGGGGGCCCCGTATCTCGGGGCCATTTGGTGCTAGGAACTTCAGCTTTGGATATGTTGTGGTACCAGTTCTACTGGGTTTGCACACCACATTTGGGGTTCCTAGCACCAAGTGGCCCTGGGTTACGGGGCCCAAAAGTCGGTTCGGAAAACGAAATTTTTTGCTGCAGAAAAGTGCTTGACTCGAGTATAAGTCGAGGGGGGCAATTTCAGCACAAAAAAATGTGCTGAAAAACTCGACTTATACTCGAGTATATACGGTATATATTTTTTGTACACTAATTATTTCTATATGTGTGATTAGATTTGAACGCGCGAGATCACTTTTTATTTTAACATTAGATTTGAGGTGTTATGTGAACACTTTTTGGGTTTTGCTGCTATCATTTTGGATATCACCACACATATTTTATTATTCCTTGTGTTGTGTGCATAACACACATTTTTACTATTACTCACTTTAGCGCAAAGGACACTTTTATTTAATTTTTAACTTGCATATAAGCCTTTAAAATGAGCACTTTTGATATTTCATGTTAGTGAACCATAGACTTTAATGGTGTTTCGGTGGCTTTCGAATTTGCCTCGAACACCACATATTGTTCGGTGTTCACAGAACATCCGAACAACCAAAGTTCGGCCCGAACTTATGCTCGGGCTGAACCGTTCGCCCATCCCTACAAATCACACAGGTGTTGAGGATTAAACATGCAGAGCATAAACTCTTTATTAAGTACAAAACATACACCTTTAAACACAGTTAGGGACACTCCCCTTAGCCTTGTCATAGAGGGGGTAGGGGACAAGGAAGAACCAATGGAAACTTGACACTTGTACATTTAAACAGAACTACAGTTGAAACACACATAGGGATTATGATAAGCAGGCAGCCCCTTCTTACACATCCCCCACTGGGATGTGTCTCCACACCTTTTGTCTACGTGCCATGACCTAACATAATTAAACACAATAACAAGAGGGGGAGGATAGAGAGAAGGGATGCAACATATACGGAGACACCATTACATTATTCCAACGCCATTTAGTCCCCAAGTCTCTCGTTCTATGCTAGGGCATAGTCTTTGGGTAGGAGGCCAGCCCACAACCCCCTCCAAAAAACTCAGTGACAGTGGGTTCTGTCACAGGCCTCATTAGACTGCGGGTGATACACAGAGGAGAAAGCAAGCTGAATTCCCAGCTGTGCACAAAAGGCTCACCAGAACCGGGACACAAACTGACTACCCCTGTCCAAGACAATCACCTTGGGTAGCCCATGTAAACGAAAGATCTCCTGAGCAAAAATGGAAGCCAGTTCCTTAGAAGTGGGTAACTTATTAAGTGGAATACAATGGGACATTTTTGAGAACCGGCCAACCACCATAAAGATAACTGTGTTGCCCTGGAAGTTGGGTAACTCCACAATGAAATCCATAGACAGGTGGGTCCAGGGCCTCTCTCCGTTGGGTATGGGTTGTAGGAGGCCCACTGGAAGGTGTCATGGAGTCTTACTCTGAGCACACACGGAACAGGCGGTTACATCAGCACGTAGACTAGGCCACCAGAATTGTTGGGAAATGGCCCAAAAGAGTTGATTCTTCCCAGGGTGGCCAGCAGCCTTGGGAGAATGGTAAGTCTGGAGAACAGCAGTACAGAGATTCTCTGGAACAAAGCAGCGGTCACAAAGTTTCTCAGGAGGAGCATGGACCTGAGCGGCAAGAATTTTGTCACCCAAAGGAGAAGTGAGACTGGTGCAAACCAGAATATAGCCAGAATACGATCAGGAGGAATCACAGGAACCGGAAACCGACTCCAACTTGGAAGTGGAGGAAAATTGTCCTGACAAAGCGTCAGCCCTTAGATTCTTAGTACCGGGTAAGAATGAGACAATGTAATTCAAACTAGACAAAAAATGAGCCCATAAAGCCCTTCTGGGAGAGAGGTGTTTAGCCTCAGACAGGAATGTGAGATTCTTATGGTCAGTAAGAATGAGAACCGGCACAGTGGTACCTTGGAGGAGATGTCTCAGGGCTAAAATGATCGCTAACAGCTCTCTGTCACCAATCTCATAATTGCACTCCGCAGGTGACAATTTCTTGGAAAAGTAGCCACAAGGATGCATAGCGTTCTCAGAGGTAGGACGTTGAGACAGAAGGGCACCAAGTCCAGTCTCAGAAGCATCAACCTCAAGGATAAAAGGTAACGACAAAGGCAGCCTTGAGACTCTCAAAGGCCTTAATGGACTTGGAAATATGAGGATATCGTCAAGATAAACCACCACACATAACTGCAACAAATCTCGGAGGACATCGTTAATAAATTCCTGGAAAACCGCTGGGCCGTTACAAAGGCCAAAATGCATTACAAGGTACTTATAATGGCTTGTTCTGGTATTAAACACAGTTTTCCACTCGTTGCCCTCCTTAATCCTCACAAGATTGTATGCCCCTCTCAAATCAAGCTTTGTGAAAACCCTTGCTCCCTTCTGTAATCAACTGAATCGCATAGGCATTCTTAATCGTGAAATGATTGAGACCCCTATAATCAATACAAGGTCTCAGTTCACCACTCTTTTTCTTCACAAAGAAGAAACCAGCACCAGCAGGAGACGAGAATTTGTGGATGAAACCTCAAGAAAGTGCGTCTGCAACATACTCCTCCATGGCCCTATCCTCCAGGACCGACAAAGGGTAAACCGGGCCACGGGGGTAATGGCACAAGGTTGAAGGTCAACTGCGCAATCATACGACCGGTGTGGAGGCAAACTACCAGCTTGACCTTTGTCAAAGACATCGGTAAAATCGCGGTACTCCTCTGGCAGGAAGGAGAGTGAAGAGGTGCACAGGACCTTGGCCACCTTCTGGAAGCATGTCTTACTGCATTGTGGCTACCAAGAGAGAACCTCAGCATGGAGCCAATCAAAAGAGGGGTTGTGCCTCTGTAACCAAGGATAACCAATAAACAGCAGAAACTTAGGTGAAGAAATAACTTGGAATTGGATTATCTTATGGTGAAGAGCCCCTACAGCCATGGACACTGGAACAGTCTCATGAGTCACATGGGCAGGCTGTAGAGGTCTCCCATCAAGAGCCTCAGTGGCAAGTGGAGTGTCACTCAGCTGCAGCAGAATCGAGTGCTTCGATACAAAGGCAGCATCAATAAACAGGCCTGCAGCCCCAGAGTTGATTAGAGCCTGTATCTCGACAGACGACTCAGCCCAAGAAAGGGTAACCGAAACCAGGGGCATATCCTTCTGGATAACTGGGGATGAAACAACGCCACCTAAGGTCTGTCTGTGACAGGACCTCAAGGTTCGGGTGTTCCCTGGACGGGTAGGACAAAACATCAAAAAGTGGCCTGCCTGGCCACAATAAAGGCACAATCTCTCTCTCCTACTAAGGGTTCTCTCATCTGCAGAGAGATGCGTAAAGCCCGAGTGCATGGGTTCATCTTCACATACCGACTTGGTACCAGGAGGCATGGGAGGTGAGGGAGGCAAGGGTGGGACTGCAAAGTTTGGAGACAAATGTACAGAAGGTTTCTGCAAGCACTCCTTAAAAGGAAGTCTTTCTCTGAGTCTGGAGTCAATGAGGATGGAAAACGTGACCAACTTCTCCAGCTCAGTGGGTATATCTCGGGCTGCTATCTTATCCTTGATGGTATCCGAGAGGCCAGGAGAAAAAGCAGCAACGAGGGCCTCATTGTTCCAAGCAACCTCTGATGCCAGAGTACAGAATTCAGTGGCGTGTTCGGCAACATTTCTCGAACTCTGTTTGATGGACATGAGGCACTTGGCAGGAGAAGCAGAGTGTGCGGGAACGTCAAATATCCTTTTAAAAGAAGCCACAAACTCTGGGTAACTCAAGACAACAGTTTTTTGTGTCTCCCATAGAGGGTTTGCCCAGGCCAAGGCCATCTCAGAAAGCAAAGATATCACAAAACCTACTTTGCTTCTGTCCATGGGAAACGCCTGGGGCAGCATCTCAAGGTATGTCTGAACCTGGCTGAGAAATGCTCTGCATTGGACTGGATTACCCCCAAATCACTGGGGAAGCGGAGCGGAACCAGACATACCTCTTATAGAGGTAATACTCGAGGCAGGTGCCTGCACAGAGACTGGAGCAGCAGCAGGGACGGCCTGCAACACAGGTTGTACCGGAGCAGCCACAGTGGGAGATTCCAGGTGAGCCGTGCGATTCAGGAGCATTTGTAACACCATGGCAAACTGATCCATGCAGTGATCCTGCTTATCCAATCTAGAAAAAATATTACCAACAAGTGGATTGACTGCATCTTCTGAATTCATGCCCTTCGCCTACTGTCAGAAACCATGAATCAGACTTAGACAGAAGTACAGTTAAATCACACTTGTTTAATAATAATAATAAAAAGGACAAAACATAGCCAGAGTTCAGGAACTGGAACGGATAGTCAGACAAGCCAAAACGTCAGGGAGCCAGAGATAAGTATAGTAAAACAGCAAGCAGGATCTGGAGCCAGAAGGAATGTCAGCCAAGCAAGTCTTTAACAGGAACACAGGAGAGCGTCTCTAAAGATGTGACCAAGGTAAAGGCAAATATCATCTGGGCTGGACGGCTTAAGTAAGCAGGACTCACGAGCAGGATATCATCAACAGGTGAGTCACTGTGGAGAGAAAGGAGCTGGCAATTAGCCGACGGCTGAGCGGCCAGCTTTGAGAAGGAAGGGCTGAGCCCAGCCCTGACACAACCAAGTATTAGGAATGAACAAAGTGACTTTGGAGAGAAGTCTGAGAAAAGGAATAAAAAAATGATGTCCCTTCTTCAAACTAACCACCTCTCTAACTAATGAAGGACAGAAAAGTCATATACCACAAACTGCCTTAAACTCACTCATTAATTAATATTATATCCATGTATCCATGCACTCGCAAACACAATGATCACAAGCACTAACTAACCTCATTTGGAGTAAACACAGGTAGTCTGGCTTTTAAAGTGGCATTTTAATCATCATTTACAAGGGGTGGTTTGATCGCTGAAACAGGGCTTGCAAAACAACATACAAAGGGTTTCTTAAAGCAACACTCCAGACAAAAACAAGATAAAAATGAATTCCATATTACCAGGTACAACAACAAAACCAAGAGTTGCTGCAACATTCAGTTTCAATGCAGAGATTTTCTCTGCTGTACTTATATCCTGCCCCTAGATGTATTCAGTCTGATGGTCGGCAACATTTCACCCATTTCCTCTGAGCCCAGGAAATGTTTCTCAGCATGTAATCCCAAATCACCACTACATGAATGCTAGCAGTTTGGCAAAAAATGTAAACAAACTCTTGGCTGTTATAACCGGGGTTAATGGAAGGGTTAAAGGTTGTTTTCTTTTTCAAGGGCATTTTGTCTAAGTCAAGGGTCTCAAATGTTCTAAACAAAGGAACAGTTTACTGTCCTTCAGATTTTAGGGGGGGGGCAGACTGTGGTGATTGGGAATAAAAATTGTCCTTGCATCAGTGGAAGTAAACACATCTTTGGTATTAGGGAGAGGAATAACGCCCTATCGTTGATGTCATTGGAAGGAATAGAAAAAGAGAGAAGCTGCGCTATATAAAGATGCAGGTCAACAATGGCTTGTATATTCCAGAATAGTGAAATGCAGTTCAAACAAATCCGCACTAAACTTGAGCAGCCCAGGAGAGGAGCTTCTGTAACCCAGGCCCATGGGAGATTCACAGCATCAAGGGTTTGGAGCATACAGCTATTCCATTTGACTACTCCTGTCTGGATGTTCCTTTCGTTCAAAGCAAAGGCCTTGGCTGGGCTATAGCCATCTGCTTGCTTCCGCTTGCCATCTGGTAAGCGAGTTTTTCATTAGGTGGTGGCACTGAATAAGGATTTAGCTCACCTGGGTGTTTAGTGCGGATTTTTTTGAACTGCATTTCACTATTCTGGAGCATACAAGCCATTGTTGACCTGCATCTTTATATAGCGCAGCTTCTCTCTTTTTCCATCTAATTTGTGCAATTTTTGCTATATGCTGCTGCTTTTTGGACTTTGATATTTTATATATATAACTTTGAATGTTAAATCATTATTGTTATACAGATCTAGCACGTTTTTTTCCTCTTTATATTGGAAGGAATAGTGCCTCATCGTTGGTGTTAGTGGTAGGAATAGTGCCCCATCATTGGTGTCAGTGGAAGAAATAGTGCCCCATATCTGGTGTCAATGGAGGAATAGTGATCCATCATTGGTGTCAGTGAGAGGAATAATGCCCCATCATTAGTGTCCGTGGTAGGAATGGTGCTCCAATATTGGGGTCAGTGTGAAGAATAGTGCCCCATCATTGGGGTCAGTGGGAGGAATAGTACCCCATCATTTGGGGTCAGTGAGAGAAATAGTTCCCCATTGTTGGTGTCAGTGGAAGAAAACGTGCTCCATTGTTGGTGTCAGCGGAAGAAATAGTGCCCCATTGTTGGTTTCAGTGGAAGAAATAGTGCCCAATTGTTGGTGTCAGTGGAATGAATAGTGCCCATCGTTGGTATCAGTGGAAGGAATAGTGCCCAATTGTTGGTATCAGTGGAGAGAATAGTGCCTCAAGAGTCAGATATAGGCAAGCAAAAGGCTGCATTCAGCCTGCAGGTCTAATTTTAGAGACCGCTGGTCTAAGCAATGATGTGTAGTAAAATTAAATACTAACGGCTTATTCTGTTCTGCTCATCTCTACTATCTAAATAAGTATGGTTATAGTTAGATATGATATATGTATCATGTTACTAAATGGGCCCAACAAGTATGTTACTATTTATTGTTTTGGGGCACCTGTTACTTGTAAATTATATATAATCAGGCACTGCCTTATTTGTGTCATTCAATTGTATCTGAATAATCCCAGATGAAATCTGCTTCAGATTCGCTCATTATGTTTAACAAATGATATGTGTTATTATATATCATAACATTTTCTTAAAAGATAGACAAATGTGTCATCATACATCAAATATAATTGGGTGCTTTAGACAGACATAAAGCACATTGATTTTTCTATCTCAGTGTATATGACGTTTTGTTAGTTACAGATCAATATGACCAAATTTCTTTATGCTGTTAGGAAAAAAAGGAAAGTGGGTGAAGGATCTTTTAAACAAAGATACTCATCTGTCAAATGCTAGAATGGACATGATTTCCCTGCTGATTCAGTTGCTTCTGAACGATGATCGTGCCAGCCTTTTTAAGACGTAGATTCAGGAATTTATCTGGTCATATTTCTTGGGAATTATCCAGCATTTGCCTCTGGGGCTGTATAATCAAATATTCTTGTCTACACCTCTCTTAGCCTGCTTCTTTCATTTGTTATATATTTTAGACGACCTTCAAGACACATGTTCTATTTACTCCAGGGAGTAAACACAAGCAAGGGCACAAAATGAATAGAACATATGAGTAAAATACAAAATAAAGTAAAACACCTAGCACTTGAATTGTTTCATTTACATCACTTAAATGTCATTATTTGTTTTCCAAAATAAGAGAAGGATACTGGAAAAGAAATGAAAACACCTATTCATGTAGTATCTACATTGTACAACTTTACTTTGAAATTCCATTTTGTTTTAATTTTTGGACGCACATACAGTACATACAGTACATACAGGGATAGAACACAAAACACTGATTTCCTGAGTCATAATTTAATAGGACTTTGGCATTTTATGTGATCAGTTATTCAAGGATAAGTGCAATGGTATAAAAAGAAAATGTTGTGCTTAGTGTAAATAATATGCACAGAGCTGCAACCACTAACCATCCAAATACTAGATGACAAAAAATACATATACAAATAATAAGTGCGCATTCAAACAAATTACAAGTAAAGTTAAAAATAACAGTCCAGATGCTATTTTTTTTATATTGAACGTTTTAAAACAGTGAGTCCATACACCAGATATCAAAATGAAAAGCTCCAACCATCCACCAGTGAAATGAACAATTTTTGAGATAACTGGATGAAACACCTTGTGCGCTTCAGCGCAAATCCAAGTCTTTTACTGAATCATATTGATTCCTTGTGAAGGAGAGCAATACAGCATGTTGTTAACAGGCTATTCCAGGCACTTAAACCCCATACACACTGTTAGATTTTATGCAGAGTTTTGTCTTCAGATTTACCAAAACCATGTAGTGCAAGGGCCTACCTGATTGCATACAAATTGAAACTCTTATGCTGCGTATACACGAGCAGACTTTCTGGCAGACTTGGTCCGGCGGACCGGACTCCGTCGGACAATTCGATCATGTGTGGGCTCCAGTGGACTTTTTTCCCCAAAAGTCTGACAGACTTAGAAATAAAACATGTTTCAAATATTTCCAACGGACTCTAGTTCGGTCGAAAAATCCGCTCGTCTGTATGTAGTCAGACGGACTAAAACTGACGCTAGGGCAGCTATTGGCTACTGGCTATCAATTTTTCTTATTTTAGTCCGGTTGTACATCAACATGTACGAATCCATCAGACTTTGGTGTGATCTTGTGTGTTTAAGTCCGTTCGTTAGGAAAGTCCATGGGAAGTCCGCCGAAAGTCCTTCGGATAGACCGTCGGACCAGTCCGATCAAAAAGTCCGCTCGTGTGTATGCGGCATAAAGGTTTGACCTCATATTATATGGCTTTGGTAAATCTGAAGACAAAAATCTGCAGAAAATCTAATAGTGTATATGGGGTCTAAAGGCCTGTACACAGAAAATCTGAAGATAAACTTCGTCCGATGAACGATCTGCCGATTTTCTGATTGTTAGTATACTGCTTTTGACAGCCGGTTAGGAATTTTTTGCAGACAAAAACTGGATGTGCAGGCTTTAAAATGTCCGATTTTCTTTTTTATTAGTATGGTTTCTGACAAAAAAAATCTGAGCCAGACTAGGCATGCTCAGAAATGAAAGAACGCATACAAAACAATTCAACACATTACGTAACTTCTGTCATTGAATTCTGTCATCAGAAAATTTTCTAATGGTGAGTACCATCTTCACTTTTGATTTGAGACTAGCATCAAACAAAAAACTGACGAAAATTTGTCCAATAATCTGACCGTGTGTACAAGGCTTTAGGCCTCATACACACAGTATGAAAATCAGAAGGGAAAAGTCTGAAGACGAGCGGTCTGCGGATTTTCAGATCGTTAGTACGGTGCATTCGACAGACGATTTGACTTTGACTTTTACATCAGACAAAAGCTGGATGTGCAGGCTATAAAATTTTTGTTGGATGTGAACTCAACATTTAATTTTCGGATGGTCAGTACAGAAATCGTCACAAAAAAGTACAAATACACATGATCGGAATCAGGGAACGAGTCGGAAGAGTTTGGTCTTGTAAACTACTGCTTGTAATCTAGAATTAACATTTATGACGCGGCAATTGATGAAATGTCGAAATGCAGCGCACATTTTCATCTTCTTTAATGGGATAATAATGAAGCTGCTTTGCTGGTGATACTGATGTAGTTATGTCAAATGTATTTTAAAAGGCATTTGTTTTGTACGATCTGAAAATCGCAAATCAACGCTCACCAAAATTCTGCTAACACGAAATTAGCAGAAGGGGTCCAAAGGGGACGAAATGAACTTCCTCTTTCTATGCTCATAGTACGTCACTACGTTCGTGTTTGTCAAACGACAATTTGTGGATAGTTAGTATGCTAGACAAAATCCTGCACACGCGCTTTTGACAAAAATCAGATGCTCGGTCGTCCAACAATCAAACCGTGTGTACAAGGCCTTAGGCCTATATAAGCAGCACTTGTATACAGCATAAATAATACCTCATAAATAATATCACATATAGTACATATCAAAAAGTATCTACATAAAGTGCATAAAGATCAATCCAGTGCTGAATTGATCAGGAGAAATTCATCAAAAGTATATTTACATAAAGTGCATAGGAAACCTTCCAGTACTAAAGACTTTTACCACATGTATAATTCATCAAAAAATCACAAATAAAATCTTAAACATGTAAAACTAAAAACAAATATAAAAGTGATCAAAAAAATTCCAAAATGTGCTAGCCCTTTAAATGTCCAAAATGTGCTGGCCTTTTTAAATAGTCCAAAAAGGTCCCAAATGTGGCTAACACTCCAAATTACCAAATATAAAGTGCCTTGGTTCAATGTAAAGAAAAAGAAGAGCATGGTGCATCCACTCAAGTTATATCCACTCAATAAAACAAAATAATCTAAAGTACTGGATCCTGACTTTGAAGTGACTGTGAAAATTCAGTGTGCCTGGCTGTGCAGGGTGGGGGATCTCATTTCACCTGCGGCTCCCTGGGGGTGTGCTACACATACATAAGCATTAAGTTAATGTTAGGTACCTACATACAGCAGAGAGGCAATGACAACAAAGCATGGAAGAGCATATTCCCAGGCATATGCTCCTGCCACAAGGACCAGATTTTAAAATTTAGATGGGCATCCTCTGCTATTGTAAGTAGCCTAGTACAGAGGAAGGATAGAGTTCACCAAAGTCTTGCAATAATTAAGGTCAGTAATGTAGGAGATTTTAATGTAAAACAATTATTTTCCTGGCATAGTACAATAATATAACAAGTAATGCTCTAGTTCCCCTTTTTAAAACCAGGGATTCCACAAGACCCAACAAGCAGAATCCTATTTTTTGGGGCACTCGAATAGTGGTTATCTCATACAAAAATTGAAAGACCTGGAACACTCTTATAACTGAGCATGTCCAAAAATATGAATGGAATCTACATTTCAGCAGGGGCACCTCCAACATGCACAGGAATGGTTGGCAGAAAATTTATCAAGATCAGTAAAGCCAAAGTAATGCCGCTCTAGGTGAATGACTCTCACATGTTATGAACTGGAACCCAGTAAGCACTGACTTTAGCACAGAAAGCATCACCTTTTAATGTTCCTGTCATACCTGTGATGGTATGCTGGGACTGTGATGGCATAAGGGGGCGGGATCGAAATCACCCAGTGACCCCGCCACCTTATGCCGTCACAGTCCCAGCATGCCCAGGGACTGTGATGTCATAAGGGGGCGGGGTCACCACCTATATAAGTCATAGCGGAGCGCCCAGACAGCATTACAGCCGGAGAGAACGTTGTGTCAACATCGGAAGAAGAGAAGAGGGAAGAAGGCGACGCAGCAGTCTGGGCCACCGCTAGCAAAAGAGCGGCAGAAGATAGCGGAGGAGCCGGCAGAAGAACACCGGGAGAAGAGGTCGAACACCGGGAGAGGAGACCGGAGAGAGCGGAGAAGAACCGGATGCCGGGAGAAGAGGCCAGAGATACCCCCAAAGTCAGAAGAAGACCCCCGAAGTCAGAAGAAGACCCCCGGAGCTGTCTAATAAATTACTTTAAAAACCTGTGTAGTGTGTTTTTTTATTGACACTTTTTCCCTACATGGGGTACCACATCCCCCATACTCATTCACATAGGGAGGGGGGCCAGCATCTGGGGGCCCCTTTATTAAAGGGGGCTCCCGGATTCCAATAAGCTCCCCGCCCGCAGACCCTGACAACCAACGGCCAGGGTTGTTGGGAAGAGGCCCTTGTCCTCATCAACATGGGGACAAGGTGCTTTGGGGTGGGGGGTGCTCGCTCGTCCCCACCCCTTTTCCTGACCGGCCGGGCTGTGTGCTCGGATAGGGGTCTGGTATGGATTTTGGGGACCCCACGCCATTTTTTCGGCATAGGGGTTCCCCTTAAAACCCATGCCAGACCTAAGGGACATCGTCGCCTCGCGCTCGCCGCAATAGGAAAATTTGTTTTTCCTATTGCAGCGAGCGCAAGATGTAGTACCCTGCCCTTGCGTCGTATCTGGTTCGTCGGACCAGCATACAGACGAACGGGCTTTCCATCAGGAACTGTGTCCGGCGGAGTTACAACATAAAGATTTGAAGCAAGTTTCAAATCTAAAGTCTGTCGGATTTCCGACCAAAACGGTCCGTCGAAAGTCCGATGCAGCCCACACACGGTCGGATTGTCTGCCGGTTTCGGTCCGTCGGACCAGTCCGGACGGAAAGTCCGCCTGTGTGTACGCGGCATTAGATTGCAAAAGTCTATCTCTGGCCAAAATCAAGTGACTAATCTGATACTCCCATACAGTATAATACTGTTTATTGTTGAGTAGAAGATCTTCTTCTCCAACTTTAGGAACACTGTTTTCATTGGTGTTCTTACACCTTTGGATTCTAGCTTGAAGCTGTTTTGGAGGTGTCATTTATTATTTTGCAGCTTTAAAGTGGGAGTAGACACTGTTTTGAACCTAAAGGTAAGCTTATAATATGGCTTACATGTAGGTACAGTAAATATCTCCTAAGTGGGCACTGCTTAGGAGATAATTACATGTGTAGCAGCCTATGACTTCACGCTGTCCTTTTGTGGGAGTGACATCACCGTGGCTTGGCCATTCAAAGGTCTGGAAACCCAGAAGAAAGACTGGGTAAAGATGGGTTCCCTGTCAGCAGTGACAGGGGGCTGCTGGAGGGATCCATCTTTTAGGTTAGTCTATTATATTGTGCTAGTATGAGGTGCATACTAGCACATTATGACATTAGCCTACAGGGGGTACCAGTTTCTTTTTTTTTTTTAAACACGGTTTACTACTGCTTTCATTTACATTTGCTGCTAAGGAAAAGGTAACTTTTGCATTTCTTTCAATGACACTGTCACTGTATGAACCATGTATAACAAGCATGTAGCTGGGATGCCCTTATTGAATTTCACAGATTTTCTAAATGAGGATGCTAGCATTTCAGTTTCTTCCTTTTCAGAGGATAAATCATTGACTCCAATTTACAGTCCAATGATGTGCTATTCCTTTTCCGATTAGGCTTCTTGCTCAAGTTGTTGACAGACTGTGCTGACTATCACTTCATGAGACTTTTGACAAATTCTTGTTTCATTAATATTTAGATTTAGATAAATGCCTTTTTGTTGTCTGTATAAAGAAGTCTGTATTCCTTTCTGATACTCATGATAGCTAACAAATATATTTTCCTTAGCACAAGGCTTCCATTTTGTACACTTTTCTTCAGGAATATGTATAAGTGTTTTTCTTCCAAAGATTTCAATGTGTTTCAGGTCAGGTTTTCTTTCTATTCTATTGCTCATATGGAGTTTTCATAGCTACTTTTCCGAGTAAGTGGTTTTGGAGATTACAGGTTGTCATGATTACCTACCCTCAATATGTTATATAAAATATATTCTGATCAAAAAGTGTGCTTCTGCCACTTTCAAACAGTGGGGGTTATTTACAAAAAATCCACTTTGCACTACAAGTGCACTGCAAGTGCAGTCGTTGTAGATCCGAGGGGGACATGCAAGGAAAATAAAAAACAGCATTTTAGCTTGCACATGATTGGATGATAAAATCAGCAGAGCTTCCCCTCATTTCAGAGCTTCCCCTTAGATCTACAGCTACTGCACTTCCAAGTGTAGTTGTAGTGCAAAGTGGATTTGCCTTTCATCAATAACCCCCAGTGTGTGGTTCATTTTCTCTTTAGCACCATTTTGTTTTGTATTATATGGCACAGTAGTCTGGAACATAAGCCTGAGCTTCCCTGGAATCCCTTGTATTTCCACTTGCTGTGTAGGCATTTTGCCAGATTTGTAGCTGGGCAAGACATTGTTCAAGTTAATCCAGAACCTCATCTTTACTGTGTAACAAGCAGATCACAGTATACTTTGAGTAGCCATAAATGATAAAGAGAAAATGCCTTGTCTTTTCTCTTGTGCCCACTCTGCACTCCCACTCAGCAGCATTTTCATTTAAAATTTTCAGGTTAGGTAAAAATGCTTTGTACGATTAGCAACTGAATGTTTTGATGAAACAGTGTTAGCGACAATTATATATGCTTTCAGACATTTTTTTTCAGAAACTGTTTTGCTTTAACTTTGAGCTTTATCTGAAATTGCAGCAGTGTTTAGTACTTTGGCTGTAGCTGGGCTCATACCTTTTGGAATGCTGCTGCAGATATGGCTCTTACCACCCAGAGTGCTGGACAGTGGACACATGGTGTCCATGGAGTCCTTATTTTTCTTTTTAAAAAAAAAAGGAAAACAGAAACAGGAAATACTTTAAAACTATTTAATTCTACAAAAAAAAAAGTGTTACATTATACAACATCACTACCACAGACACTAAAAACAGTATAATATATGAGAATGGTTGCACCTATATCTGTATAAACTGCATGCTAACAAGCTTAACAGCTTGCCGACCAGTGCACGCCGATGTACGTCGGCAGAATGGCACTGGCAGGCAAAAGGGCGTACAGGTACGTGCCCTTTAAGAAGCGAGTGTAGCAGTGAAGCGAACGAGTGACCGTGACCGCGGGTCCCGCGGACTTGATGTCTGCCGGGTGCCCGCGATCGTGTCGCGGAGAGGAAGAATGGGTAGATGCTTTTGTAAACAAAGCATTTCACCGTTCTGCCTAGTGACAGGACAGTGATTACAGCTCTCTGTCATCGAGAGCTGTGATCACTGTTCTGTGTGCTGAAGCCCAGCCCCCTGACAGTTAGAATCACTCCCTAGGACACACTTAACCCCTTCACTGCCCCTAGTCTTTTACGCCTTCACTGCCAGTATCATTTACACAGTAATCAATGCATTTATATAGCATTGATCGCTGTATAAATGACAGTGGTCCCAAAATAGTGTCAAAAATGTCCGATGTGTCCGCCATAATGTCGCAGTCCCGATAAAAATCTCAGATCACCGCCATTACTAATAAAAAAAAAAATAATAAAAATGCTATAAATCTATCCCCAATTTTGTAGACACTATATCTTTTGCGCAAACCAATCAATATACGCTTATTGCGATTTTTTTTTACCAAAAATATGTAGAAGAATACATATCAGCCTAAACTGAGGAAAAAAATTGTTTTTTTTATATATTTTTGGGGGATATTTATTATAGCAAAAAGTAAAAAAGAATGCGTTTTTTTCAAAATTGTCGCTATTATTTTGTTTATATCGCAAAAAATAAAAACCGCAGAGGCGATCAAATACCACCAAAAGAAAGCTCTATTTGTGGGAAAAAAAGGACATCAACTTTGTTTGGGTACAACGCCGCACGACTGCGCAATTATCATTTAAAGCGACGCAGTGCCGAATCGTAAAAAGTGCTCTGGTCAGGAAGGAGGTAAATTCTTCCAGGGCTGAAGTGGTTAACTGATTTATGAAATCCAAAGCACAAGGATTGTGTTGTGAGACTACATTACACCTATGAGCAGAATGATAATCTTGTGGAATTTAGATGTTAAAGTAAAATTCCGGCTTAAACCTAACTAGCCTAAAAAATGTTCCCACCCCCCTCCTAACATCTATGCTGACTGACCTGTGTAAAAAAAGATTAATATGCTTACCTATTTTCAGCCTACTCTGGTTCGATCATGTGATTCCCTTTATCAGCCAGCAGCAGTTACAGGGGAGAGAATGCTTGACAACAACTGGGAAAGCCTGTAGCTGTGATGTCACCCATAGGCTCCCATGTCCCAGCCATTGTCAGCGCTCTCTTCCCTCCCCTGCAGAAGGGGGGAGGGGAAACTTTTAGGACAAGTTAGGTTTAGGGTGGAATTCTACGTTATCCACTTGCCGATCAGCCACCGTCATTATACTGTGGCAAGGTGGCACGTTCCCGCGAATTGCTGTAGCTGTACATCGGCTCAGGAACTCTCTTTTTGTGGGTGCGCTCGCGCTCCCATTGGCCAGCGGGGGAGCCAATCAGCAGGTCCGGCGGACTCGATGATCGTTCCCTGCAGTGACAGAATGAGGATCTGCCTGTGTAAAGAAGGCATATCTCTGTTCTGACAGATCCTGTCTTTCTGCTAAGCAGGAAGATGGATCTGTGTTTTTCCCCAGCCACACAGTCCCCTATACAGTTAGAAAACACCTGCAGGGAACACATTTAACTCCTTGATCGCCCCTGATGTTAACCCCTTCCCTGACAGTGTCATTAGTACAATTACAGTGCATATTTTTAGCACTGATTACTGTAATAATGTCACTAGTTCCCCAAAAAATTTAAAAAATGTCAGTTGGGTGTCTGATCTGTACACTGCAATGTCGCAGTCCTGTTAAAAATCACTGATCACCGCCATTACTAGTAAAAAAAAATGCCATAAATCTATCTCCTATTTTGTAGACGCGATAGCTTTTGCGCAGACCAATCAATATATGCTTATTGCAATTTTTTATCAAAAATATGTAGCAGAATACTTATCGGTAGGGATGAGCTGAACAACCCCCTGTTCGGTTCACAGCAGAACATGCGAACAGTCTATGGGACGCAAACGTGAAAAATCAAAAGTGCTACTTTTAAAGGCTTATATGCAAGTTATTGCCATAAAAAGTGTTTGGGGACTGGGTCCTGCCCCAGGGGGCATGTATCAATGCAAACAAAAAGTTTTAACAATGGCCTTTTTTTTCGGGAGCAGTGATTTTAATAATGCTTAAGTGAAACAATAAAAATGAAATATTCCTTTAAATATTGTGCCTGGGGGTCTCCTTAGTCTGCCTGTAAAGTAGGGCATCTTTCCCATGTTTATAACAGGACCACAGCAAAATGACATTTCTAAAGGAAAAAATGTCATTTAAAACTGCTTGCGGCTGTAAAAATGGCAGGGGTCCCCCCCAGTCCATTACCAGGTCCCATTGAATATTAAGGGTAACCCTGCACCAAAAATACAAAAAAAATGGCATGGGGTCCCCCAGGCCTCCAGGCACTATATACTCTGAACAGCAGTATATATACTCTACGGCCTGCCCTATATACTCTGCAGAAAAATTGGGCCTTAGGTGTTGGTTGTGCCAGAACACTGTAACCCCTCGCAGTTACTCTTGTTGGGCACAGGAATGGGCCCTGCTGTGAAATATTATATCAAAAATTGTAATTACATGCCCCTGTTAAACAGGGGCAGAAAAATTGGGCCTTGAATGGTGGTGGTGGTGCCACAACACTGTAACCCCTCACAGATACTCTTGTTGAGTACACAACCAGAAGTGTACTAGAAATGTACACACTGTATTATATACTGTGTACACCACCTACACTGTATTAGAAACTGTACAATGGCTGAACTGTATTGTATACTGTGAACACAACCAGAAGTGTATTAGAAACTGTACACACTGTATTAGATACTGTGTACACCACCTGAAGTGTATTAGAAAATATACACCACCGAATGCACTGTATATATAGGCTACACTGAATGCAGAGTATATATACTAGACTGTATATATATATATATATATAAATATATATATAAATATATATATATATATATATATATATATATATATACACCGACTGAAGTGTATTAGAAACAGTACACCACCAAATCCACTGTACGTAGGCTACACTGAATGCAGAGTATATATATTATATATATATATACTAGACTGTATATATATATATATATATATATATATTAATACACCGCTTGAAGTAGAAACAGTACACCACCGAATGCACTGTAGATATAGGCTACACTGGATGCAGAGTATATATACATATGTATATATACATATATACTATCAGGGCTGGGCTCAGCCCTTCTTTCTCTGAGCTGGCCGCTCAGCTGTCGGATAATTGCCAGCTCCCATCCCTCTCCACAGTTACTCAGCTGTTGTTGATATCCTGCTTGTCAGTCCTGCCTACTTAAGCCGTCCAGTCCAGAGGAGCTCTGCCTTCGCCTTGGTCAACATCACAAGAAACATCTCCTGCGTTCCTGTTTAAAGACCGGCCTTGCTGACATCCCTTCTGGCTCCGGATCCTGCTTGCTGCACTACTTTGTTGCTTACTTCTGGCTTGGCTGAGTATCCGTTCCGGTTATTGAACTTTGGCTATGTTTTGACTACGTTTGTTCTTTTAACTTTTATTATTAAACAAATGTGATTTAACTTTACTTCTGTCTCGGTCTTATTTCATAGTTTCTGACAATATTAGACTTTGTATAGAGTAAACACCGAATATAAAGTCTGTGCTAAATGCAGAGTGTATATATATATATATTTATGGTTGGAGCCCTATGTCCGGTATGTACATGGATACCACTTACAGTAAAGATAGGACTTACCATCGGAGATAGACCTGAAAGTGTGGACTTACCATATGAAATGGACCTGAAAGTGTGCCTTGGTCTAATGGCCGGTATGCCAAAATAAGGGGGCATACCCTGGTTTAAGAAATGATTATTCTGTAAGAGAAATGAATGAAATGAATAGTTTGAGAAATGCTGTGAAATGGGGATGGGAGGGTGGGTATCGCGCACAGGAAACCGACAAGCACCACAGGTGAGCGGGCTGCTTAAGTACCCCCCGGGCTCCTCCCATAAATTCAGGCCACCATACTGGCCTTCCTACTTATGGTTGGAGCCCTATGTCCGGTATGTACATGGATACCACTTACAGTAAAGATAGGACTTACCATCGGAGATAGACCTGAAAGTGTGGACTTACCATATGAAATGGACCTGAAAGTGTGCCTTGGTCTAATGGCCGGTATGCCAAAATAAGGGGGCAAAAACATTCAGGTAGGGTTATGATTTTATTGATTTCCATTACTTATTGAGCCAATTTGGAGAATGCCTGTGCCATCTCTGTTTGTGGATTGGGGATATACCGGGCGAAGCAGGCTGACTTCCACCTGCCCAGTCTTTTAATGATGTGTTCTGGAACTCCGTGGCGGGATGCCGCGGAGGCTGCTCCGATGCGGAAAGAATGTCCGGAATACTGACTAGGGTTAAGATGAAGATTGCGGAGAAGTATTCTTATGTGTTCCACAAACTGAGAGGCGTTTAAGGGTTTAACAGGGAACGGTAGAAGGGGACTGCTGTCTGGTTGTTCAGGCAGGAGTGAGAGGAGCCGGTTGAGTACGGCGACTGGACACCAGCTGTTGTCGGTTTTGTATAGATGAATGTTCGCTCCTGAGCCCGTTTGCTGGGTTTTAGAGACCTCGAGGTGCAGGATGAAGTGGTCTTGGTATCTAAGTAGGTGTCGTCTGCATAGTACTGGGTCTGTGGATTTGTTAGAGGTGAATTCTCCAGGGCGCAAGAACCCATAGTACGCTAGATATATCGCTGCTTGTAAGACGATGCTGCGGAGCAGACCGAATGGCGAGGTAGCCAGCATAGTTGACATGTCCCTAAAGATGGGTCCCGTAATGGGCAAGCGCTTAGTGCTGATGACTGGTTGGTGTTTCTGGATTCCCCTAAGAATGGCTCGTATGGCGTGAGATGAGAATAGTGAGGGTTTCGTGGGGTCTTCAAGCGCCATAAAATGTTGAATGCCGGCTAGGTATAGCCGGATGGTGTTGTAGGATAAGGCCAGCTGCGTGTGGCAGTGCGCAGTGAAGGCCAGTACCTGCTTGATACCTGTTGGCCCTTTACGGCAGGACGTGAGGAATTTGTTAAAGGCCTTCCACGCTGTCTGGTAGGCTTTAAGTGTGTTGTAGGAGAGGGAATGATTTATAAGTTGTGTAGCTCCGTGTAAATGTTGAGCTAGTCCAGGGTCAGTTGTGACCAGACAGGGATAGGGGCCGACATCGGATCGGCATCGGGAACCTGGTTGAAAAAGGAGGAATAATTGAAACGTGACAGTGCGTCAGCGGCTGAGTTGTATCTGCCGGGAATAAATGTACAGTGTATATTGAACTGATGTTGTAAAGACAGTTGTACCAACCTGCGCAGGAAGGACATGACTGCTAGGGACTTGGACCTGCCTTTGTTGATGATGTCTGCCGTGGCCTGGTTGTCGGTGCTAAAGACTACAGTTTGTCCTGTCCAGTGGTGGCCCCAGAGTTGTGCGGCTGCCACTATGGGGTAAAGCTCAAAGAGGGCAGATGTTTGGGAAAAGCCGGGTATGATTAGTATCTGTTGAGGCCATGGTCCTGAAAACCAATGATGGCCAAAAAATGCCGCGAAACCTGTGGAGGCTGCGGCGTCCGTAACCACCTGGGGTGAATGGACCGAAACTACAGGTATGAATAGCGATATGCCATTCCAGGCGGACAAGAATTCCTCCCACATGGATAGGTCCGCTATGGCTGCGGAGTCTAAATTCAAAATCTGATCAGGGTCTTGAGTTCTCGACAGAAATCTGAGTAGGCGTGATACAAACGTGCGGCCTTGTGGAATAATTCGCATAGCGAAGTTGAGCATACCCAGGAGGGACTGCAACTGTTTTTTGGTACAGTCCTTGGTGTGTGTAAACTCGTGGAGGACTGCCCTAATGCGTGTTAGTTTGTCGAGGGGGAGACTGGCTTGCATTGCGCAGGTATCCAAGCTGACCCCGAGAAAAGTGATGCTATTTGCTGGGCCATCCACTTTGTGCTCAGCAATAGGAACATTGAGGTTTCCAAAAATTACCCTAAGTTTGTCGAGATCTCCTGGGGGCTTGCTGGGTGGTTCTATCAGTAGGAAGTCATCTAAATAATGGATGACTTCATGGCATTGACCCTTGTGTAATAGTATCCAACTGAGGGATTGGGCGAACGTGTCGAAGAGCCACGGGCTACTCTTCGAACCGAAGGTGAGCTTTGTAGCAAAATAATATGTTTCCTTCCACTTGATGCCATGCCAGCACCAAAGGGATGGGTGGATGGGCAGGAGTTTGAAGGCATCCGAGATGTCGGCTTTGGAGAGCCAGGCGCCTGTGCCTGCTTTGATGATCGCCTGTATTGCCATGTCCACAGAAGAATATTTTAGGGAAAACTCCTCGGAGGGGATCAGGGAATTGAGACTGGGTATGTGGGAAGAATGAGGCGCAGACAAGTCGTACACCAAACGCAATTTATTTGAAAACTTGCCCTTGACAAGCCCAATAGGGCTGACTCTCCATGTGTTGAAAGGGGGGCAACTGAAAGGGCCTATCACGTAACCTCGATCCACCTCTGCCTGTAAGAGCTGATCTATGGCTTGTACGTCAATGGCTGCCGAACGAAGATTGGCACATTCGTGGGTAGTGTGGGGAAGTGAAATGAGGCCGGTGTGAAAGCCTGCTGTGAAGCCTTGGATAAGGAAGGTGGCCAGGGAAGGGGTGGGATGTGAAGTGAGATACCATCCTAACCACAAGAGGTTGATCCGGCTTAGTCACGCCTTCTTGTGTTGCTTGACTTCGCACAAAATCCTGGGGTGTGCTCTATGACATATGGTGCAGAGGTGAAGTAGACGGCACTGGCTGAAGTTGCAGGACCCCTGATTAAAGTTATTACAGATGGCTGCCCCTCCCACGGTTCGGACTGGGCGTCCGAGTTTGTCCACCTGAGGCGTTGGTTCAGGGGTCGGCTGAGCCTGTACTGATCCTGAGGTAGAGGGAAACTCGAAAGGCCGTCTGTTTGCCGTATTGGCACACCAGGTGGCAGTGTGGGTGGAGGACTGGCAAATCGCACACAGAGGTGAGCGTAAGCCGGCAAAGTGGCGGCAGAAGAGTTCTGTGTCCATGAGACTCCAGTCTGTGGTGATCTGGAACTGTATGAGTCTGGCCGCGGCCTTGGCTGAAAAAGAACGGTGGTAGTCGTAAAAGGCAAAACCACCGTACTTGTGGCCTAAGTCTACCACAGTATGGAGATACAAGTCCAGCTCTTCCCGCCTGCTAGGGGTGACTGAGCACAGGACATCTCTGAGCATGCCAAAGGCCAGTGTAAACTCTGAGACTGTTAGCTTGCGGTTCAATCTGGGGTCTTTAGATTTAAGGACCACTGATATGTCGCCCCAGGAGTAGGCTTTATTTTCTGCCAAATCATGCACGGAAATGAGGAGAGAGGCCAGGTTGACGTCCTTGCCGTCCAAGATGTCCTTCCTGATACTGGTTGGGACCAGGTGGGAGGGGTAGACAACGTGGCTTGAGCCTGAGGTACCTGCAGGAAGAGGTGTCAAGCTTTGAGTTGCCGTTGGGTCGGGGACAGCCGTGGCCGGTCGGGCCTCCAGAAGTGCAACCCTGGTTTGGACGTCTGCAACTGAGGTGGATAGAGATGACACCATCGTGTGTAATTGTGAAATGGCCGATGATATCGACTGAAGGGATGCCTGTTGGGTACTGGGTCCTGCTGCTGGTGGGGGAAAGAGGAGTTTGAAAAGCTCGCCTTTCCTTGCTGTGGCAGGGAAGGGGACACCTCTGCGTCTGAGCTCTGCCGTCAGTTTGGGGATAGTCCATCCCCTAAGAGATTGCACGCTGCCGCTTTCTGAAACCGGAGAAGGTGACAGAGGGGCCGCGAGGTCTTCGCTGCCGGTCTGAGACATGGTTGCTCTGGTGAGGATTATCTTGAGCTTTTATCTCCTGGTTGACTGTAACCTATTAAGGGCGAGATAAATTTCAAGTTTTTTTCTTTGATCCGCTGAGTCATACTTACCCGACTTGTTCTCCCATTCCCCTTTTTTTTTTTTTTTTTTTTTTTTTTTTTACCTGGGGGGATATCGTCCAACCTGGTGCAGGGTGGACCTACTGAACTTTGACTGACCTGAGAAAACGAAAAGGTGACAATTCGTGAAAGGATTGCTGACTGGTTTCTTGAAGCAACGATTTGTATGACAATGAAATGATTCGAAATGTTTGCCTTGATTACGAATGGACTCCATGACAGAGGTCCGGCCTGGTCGTCATCATTGATTCGACCGAGAACCGGGCTCTGGAGCATGTATTGAAATGAGGCAAGTGGAAACATTGGTGCACCCGGGACGATCTGGTGCTTATTTGATGCATCTGGATTCGAATCGGAGCACCGTATGAAATGAAATGAGAGAAATGATTATTAGACCGAGGCTTGAATTGGTTGTGCCGTGTTTGCGACTGGCAACCATCCGAGCTCTGGTATAGGTACGAAATGCTGTTTGGTACCAGCAAGGCATTCCGTAAAGAATCGGTGCATGTCAGATGCGACTGGTTCCAGAACGGTGATGCGTTGTGGGAGTGAAATGGTAGTAAGCTGCATGGCAGAGACATGGATCCATCCCCCGATGTCTGCGATTAGCTATGATCCGGACTTTGTAGCATGTATCAGAAATGAGGCCGAGCCCTGGGGTACGCCACCATGAACCGGTGCATTTCCATGCGACTGGATTTATGTGTGAACGTGATACGTGGAATGAAATGATAACCATGACAGAAGGTACGAATTACTGATAAACGTAACTCTGGAGCATGTATAGAAATGAGGCCAGTCCTGGGGCACGCCGAGACGAATCGGTGCATTGTCATGCGACTGGATTCATGCCGGAACGTGATAGGTGGAATTGAAATGATAACCATGACAGAGGTATGAATGACTGAAACGTAACTCTGGAGCATGTATAGAAATGAGGCCAATCCTGGGGCACGTCGACACGAATCGGTGCACTGCCATGCGACTGGATTCATGTCGGAACGTGATAGGTGGAAATGAAATGATAACCATGACAGAGGTATGAATGACTGAAAACGTAACTCTGGAGCATGTATAGAAATGAGGCCAATCCTGGGGCACGCCGAGACGAATCGGTGCATTGCCATGCGACTGGATTCATGTCGGAACGTGATAGGTGACAATGAAATGATAACCATGACAGAGGTATGAATGACTGAAAACGTAACTCTGGAGCATGTATAGAAATGAGGCCAATCCTGGGGCACGCCGAGACGAATCGGTGCATTGCCATGCGACTGGATTCATGTCGGAACGTGATAGGTGACAATGAAATGATAACCATGACAGAGGTATGAATGACTGAAAACGTAACTCTGGAGCATGTATAGAAATGAGGCCAATCCTGGGGCACGCCGAGACGAATCGGTGCATTACCATGCGACTGGATTCATGCCGGAACATGATACGTGAGAATGAAATGATAACCATGACAGAGGTAGTAATGACAGACAATGACGTAACTCTGGAGCATGTATAGAAATGAGGCCAAATAACTGGGGCACACCGGAACGAATCGGTGCATCTTTTTGATGCGACTGGATTCGAATCGGAGCGCGGTAGGTGACTGAAATGAGAAATGTTTGAAATGATTTGAAATGTTAGAAATGAGTTCTAGAATGTTTCAGAAATGAGAAATGATTAGTATCGAACTGACTTGATCCGATAACTTGCAAATTGCGACTTGCTGTGGCTGTTTACTGATGCATACTTTTAACACCGACATGCTAGAAATGGAGCGACGTCTGCGTCGCGGTGCTGTCGAAATGGTAACATATCGAAAGTACGAGCGATACATATTACAATAGTGAATGCGAGTAACGAAATTTTGAAGGTACGGTTTAGTGACATGACATGAAACGAAAAATTCGATATACATTGCAGTTTATGAAAAGCGAGTGAAACGAAAATTTTCGAAATTACGGTTTAGTGACCTGATATAAAACGAAAAGTCCGACGGGACCTTACCTGCGACAGCCAAGCCAGCCGCGTGGTACAAACTACGAACGAAAGACGCCGACTTCGAAAGTTTTTGAGAACGGTATCGAATACGGAATGCGAGGCAAGAACTTGCGGACGCTGGTATATCGAATAGTCGGCCTAGTGACGTATATCGCGCACAGGAAACCGACAAGCACCACAGGTGAGCGGGCTGCTTAAGTACCCCCCGGGCTCCTCCCATAAATTCAGGCCACCATAATGGCCTTCCTACATATATATATATATATATATATCATATACACTGCCACTAACTGAATAACCTGCCTACTTAATATAACTCAAGCTAGCTCTCTGTCCACGCCAACAACACAGCCTTATATAGTGTGGGGCGTGGACTTAGTCCCCCTGAGCTCGAATTTCCCACGAACGCCCCATAATGTTTGCTGTTCTGCGAACGGGCGAACATCCAATGTTCAAGTCGAACTTATGTTTGACCCGAACATCAAGCTCATATCTGCTTATCGGCCTAAACTGATGAATAAATTCCTTTTTTTTACATTTTTTTGGAAATGTTTTATAGCAGAAAGTAAAAAATTGTGTTTGTTTTTCAAAATTGTCACTCTTTTTTTTATAGCGCAAAAAATAAAAAACGCAGAGGTGATCAAATACCACCAATTAGAGATTGTATGTATGTAGGGGGTGGGTGGCGTTGCTTGTCACCTGAAGAGTGATCTTCTACAGTGAGTCACTCCTCCCTAGTGAGTATGCAATAGGTGGTTTATAATTGCTACAGGTGGCGCTTATCGAAACCTGAAGAGTGATTCTCTACAGTAAATCACTCCTCCCAGATGAATATGGAATGGATGGGTGGTAGTTATTCCCGTTACCTGAAGGGTAATTTCCCAATGGGTCACTCTTCTCAAATGGGTAATGAGTGATTCCCCAATAGTAAGATAAATATCATGGGGAGTGTGCTCACCCTGTGTCCTATATTGGGGAGTGTACTTTTGTTGCTCTATTATTTGTGCTTTTTACAACCATATATCCAGAACCCAGTCCTAAAATAAATGTGCTAAAATTAGTAGTGATCTCATCAGGTCATCTAGAACAACCAAATTGCATCCTTAATAATTCATACCAAACAGTATATGATACTTATGCAAATTCATATATAAGAAATTAATGAAAAATTGATTATCGTAGAAAAATATTAATAAATTAAAGTCCAGTGAAAATAGTGTCAAAAAATTCAATCTCAAATGGTGCAAAAATATCAAAATTTCAAGTGATCTGTGCTTGTCCAAAGTGACTTGTGCCTGGGTTTAGCCACAGGTGTGCAATAAATCAAGTCACTTCCGTTCTTCCCTTCAATTCCCCACTCACCAGATTCTTGCACCCCTGCAGGGGTAAAATGCCTGTAGTGAGTGTACTGGCTGTATCTGGAGCAGACACCTCCACCACAAAATGACGTGAATGCATACCAAGCCCCGTCTTATGCATTTCGTCATAGGACGTAGTCTGAGGTGGTGCCATCTTGGTGCACCTCACGCCTATTATAGTGAGCGGTCCGCAGGGTCCACCCCCCGTGGGCAGGTTTGAAGTCCGGGAAATCAGATAATCACAGGCTTGATACATAAAACATATAATGCCCCGGGTCTGATTCCCTACCTCTACTGTGTACACCCTCACATATCCCAGAGGGGAATTTTCAGATTTTTTTATTTTGATGTAGGTAGGCTATTCTTCTTTGGAGCCTAATTATTTCCATACTGTGTGCTCCGATGGTCAAATCTGGAATTTTTTCCTGAAGTAGTATGGAAATAATTCACTGTAGAGAATCACTCTTCAGGTGACAATAAGCGCCACCTGTAGCAATTATAAACCACCTATTGCATACTCACCTGGGAGGAGTGGCTCACTGTAGAGGATCACTCTTCAGGTGATGGGCAGCGCCACCCACCCCTACATACACACAACCTCTAATATGGGAGCTTTAAATCAAAGCATCCCAGGGGAGGCAGCAGCCTATCTTAAACCTCAGCGCAAAATACAATAATTTATAAATACCACCAAAAGAAAGCTCTATTTGTGGGAAAAAAGGACATCAATTTTGTTTGGGTACAGCTTTGCATGACCGCACAACTGTCAGTTAAAGCGACGCAGTGCCGTATTGCAAAAAAATGGCCTGGTCAGGAAGTGGGTAAATCCTTCCAGGGTTGAAGTGATTAAAGGCAGATATTTGAAATCCTGAAGATTAATAATATTTTAAATACTGTATATTCTAATCATCTGAAGTCAATATCAATAGCATAACCTCATGTATGATTTTCTCCATGTATTATTAACAACTTGCTGCCCACCGTATAGTCGATATTTGGCCTAATGGCTGCTCCCTAAATCATGGAGGGCATCTATGGATGTCCTCCCACATGCGTGTCTCCCGCGCACCTCCTAGGGTGTGCATCAGGAGCGCTCTGAGCACACAGTGGATCACAGATTGGGGTACAGGGTCAATCACAGCCCCCCTTTACCATGTGATCAGATGTAAACAAGGTAAACTAACAAAATTCTTTTCACTGTTATCGGCTCTCTTTTCCTCACACAGTGACTGCATGTGAGTATATAAGTACCTGAAATAAATAAATAAATAAATGTGAGGGAAGGAGAGACAATCTGTGAGGGAAAACAGAGTGTGTTTACATACTGTGATTTTTACGGTGCCACATTAGAATCAGCCACGCCAGTCATCCACACCAGTGCAGTCACACCATTGAATCCCCATCAATGTCCTGATCAGCCATGCCAGTGCAACCTCATCATTGTACTGACCAGCCATGCCAGTGCAGCCTCATCATTGTCCTGATCAGCCAAGCTAGTGCAGCCTCCACAGTGTCCTGATCAGCCACACCAGTGCAGGCTCATCAGTATTCTGATCAGCCACACTAGTGCAGCCTCAGCAGGGTCCTGATCAGCCACACCAGTGCAGCCTCATCAGTGTCGTGTGAACGTTCGAAATCAAAAGTGCTAATTTTAAAGGCTAATTTGCATGGTATTGCCCTAAAAAGGGTTTGGGGACCCGGGTCCTGCCCCAGGGGACATGGATCCATGCAAAAAAAAGTTTTAAAAATGGCCGTTTTTTTCGGGAGCAGTGATTTTAATAATGCCTAAAGTGAAACAATAAAAGTGTAATATTCCTTTAAAATTCGTACCTGGGGGGTGTCTATAGTATGTCTGTAAAGGGGTGCATGTTTCCCGTGTTTAGAACAGTCTGACAGCAAAATGACATTTCAAAGGAATAAAAGGTCATTTAAAACTACTCGCGGCTATTAATGAATTGTCGGTCCGACAATACACATAACAGTTCATTGATAAAAATGGCATGGAATTTCCCCACAGGGGAACCCGAACCAAAATTTAAAAAAAAAATGGCGTGGGGGGTCCCCCTAAATTCCATACCAGGCCCTTCAGGTCTGGTATGGGTATTAAGAGGAACCCCGCACCAAAATATAAAAAAAATGGCGTGGGGGTCCCCCTCAAAATTCATACCAGAACCTTCAGGTCTAGTATGGATTTTAAGGGGAACCCCGCGCCAAAATTTAAAAAAAAATGGCGTGGGGTCCCCCTAAAAATCCTTACCAGACCCTTATCCAAGCACGCAACCTGGCAGGCCGCAGGAAAAGAGGGGGGACGAGAGAGCTGCCCCCTCCTTCCTGAAGCTACCAGGCCACATACTGTCAACATTGGGAGGGTGCTTTGGGGTCCCACCCAAAGCACCTTGTCCCCATTTGATGGGAACAAGGGCCTCATCCCCACAACCATTGCCCTGTGGCTGTGGGGGTCTGCGGGCGGGGGGCTTATCGAAATCTGAAAGCCCCCTTTAACAAGGGGACCCAAAGATCCCAGCCCCCCCTGTGTGAAATGGTAAGGGGGCACAAAAAGTACCCCTACCATTTCACAAAAAAATATATGTGTATATAGATTGAACATGAATTATATTAATATTTCCAATATTGGTGCATCATGTAAGAAAGAAAACTTATGTTCAATAAGTATCATAAAAGAGGTTTTTATTGTAAAAAGTGGGATTTATAACAGAAAAAAAGAAAACTTGTTGATTTTCAAAATCTTTGGTATTTTGTTATTTATATAGCAAAATGTAAAATGCTCAGTGATTACATACCACCAAAAGAAAGCTCTATCTGTCTAAAAAAAATATAAAACATGTATTTGGGTACAGTGTTGCATGCCTGAGTAATTGTCATTCAAATGCCCTGTACACACGATCGGATTTTCCAACAACAAATGTTGGATGTGAGCTTGTTGGCTGAAAATTCGACCGTGTGTATGCTCCATCAAACATTTGTTGTCGGACTTTCCACCAACAAATGTTGGCTACCAGGTTCTCAACAAAACTTTGTTGTCGGAATTTCCAATCGTGTGTACACAAGTCCGACACAAAAAAGTTCACGTATGCTCGGAATCAAGCAGAAGGAGCCGCATTGGTTATTGAACTTCCTTTTTCTCGGCTCGTCACCACTTTCCCACGTTCGTAATTGTTGGTCAACATTTGTGTGACCGTGTGTATGCAAGACAAGTTGGAGCCAACACCTTTCGAACAAAATTCCATGGTTTTGTTGTCCCAAAGTCTGATCGTGCGTACGCGGCATAAGTGTGACAGCTCTGGAATTTTAATTATGGCCTGGGCAGGAAGGGGGTGAAAGTGTCCAGCATTGAAGTGGTTAAACATCACTTTTAAAAAAGTGTGAAGGAAAGCCTAATATTGCATGTACATCTTCCAGGTGCTTTTATTAAACCTGATTAGTTTTTTTCAAGATATCTTTTATGTACATGAATTTAATGAACTATTTTAATGTTATATGCAGGGCCGGATTAGCCACAAGGTCACCGAGGCCAGGCCTCGGGGCGGCAGTGGTGTAGGGGCGGCGCCGCTCCTGTAGCGACTTCGCAGCCGCCCCCCCTTTCGTGCTGCCGATTACAGTCTATTATGGGCACCAGTGCCCATAGAAAAGATGGCCGCGAGCCGACCACAAAACTGCGCATGCGCCGTTCCGAAGCCGACCGGGCTCGGGAAAGCTCGTAAGCGCTCGGCCGGGCGGCGCATGCGCAGTAGCGTGATTGCGCCGGGCGGCGCATGCGCAGTAGCGTGATTGCGCCGCCCGGCGCCATTTTGAAAAAATAGCAAGAGTAGCAAGTAATGTCAGCGGTGCGGCGGCGGGGGAGAAAGATGACATCTCTCATTGCCCGCACCGCTGTTCCGCCCTCCTCCTTCTGGTGGCAGGCAGCATGGCAAGGGACATCCCAATCTGGTGGCAAGTGACATCCCCATCTGGTGGCAAGTGACATCCCAATCTGGTGGCAAGTGACATCCCAATCTGGTGGCAAGTGACATCCCCATCTAGTGGCAGGCATGGTGGCAAGTGACATCCCCATCTGGTGGCAGGCATGGTGGAAAGTGACATCCCCATCTGGCGGCAGGCAGCATGGCAAGTGACATCCCCATCTGGTGGCAGGCATGGTGGCAAGTGACATCCCCATCTGGTGGCAGGCATGGTGGCAAGTGACATCCCCATCTGGTGGCAGGCATGGTGGCAAGTGACATCCCCATCTGGTGGCAGGCATGGTGGCAAGTGACATCCCCATCTGGTGGCAGGCATGGTGGCAAGTGACATCCCCATCTGGTGGCAGGTAGCGTGGCAAGTGACATCCCCATCTGGTGGCAGGCATGGTGGCAAGTGACATCCCCATCTGGCGGCAGGCAGCGTGGCAAGTGACATCCCCATCTGGTGGCAGGCATGGTGGCAAGTGACATCCCCTTCTGGTGGCAGGCAGCGTGGCAAGTGACATCCCCATCTGGCAGCAGGCAGCGTGGCAAGTGACATCCCCATCTGGTGGCAGGCAGCATGGCAAGTGACATCCCCATCTGGTGGCAGGCAGCGTGGCAAGTGACATCCCCATTTGGTGGCAGGCATGGTGGCAAGTGACATCCCCATCTGGTGGCAGGTAGCGTGGCAAGTGACATCCCCATCTGGTGGCAGGCATGATGGCAAGTGACATCCCCATCTGGCGGCAGGCAGTGTGGCAAGTGACATCCCCATCTGGTGACAGGCATGGTGGCAAGTGACATCCCCATCTGGTGGCAGGCAGCCTGGCAAGTGACATCCCCATCTGGTGGCAGGCATGGTGGCAAGTGACATCCCCATCTGGCGGCAGGCAGCGTGGCAAGTGACATCCCCATCTGGTGGCAGGCATGGTGGCAAGTGACATCTCCATCTGGTGGCAGGCAGCGTGGCAAGTGACATCCCCATCTGGTGGCAGGCAGCGTGGCAAGTGACATCCCCATCTGGCGGCAGGCAGCGTGGCAAGTGACATCCCCATCTGGTGGCAGGCAGCGTGGCAAGTGATATCCCCATCTGGTGGCAGGCATGGTGGCAAGTGACAAGAGATGGTGGCAAGTGACACGCTCAGGGCTCCCAATGATTCTGTATTATGGTGAGTTGAACTATTTCAGTTTATATTACAATGTAATGATAGGAATAATGTGTTTCAATCATCCTGACACCATAACAACCATGGTGCCGGGGATGATTGAAGCACTAACACCAGCCATTGCCTTGAAAATTTGCCTGCGAAAAATCCTTACCCCTCGCGCGCTTACCCTGAAGTATTTTTAGTCTGTACAATTAAAGCCAGTTATTTTCAGTGTTCTCGTGTGTGGAGATATGTTTTTAATTGATCTATTGTAGAAGTCATCGATAAAGGACGTGGTGTGTGTGTGTGTGTGTTTGGCGGCATTGAAGAACCCGGCCTTGGGGCGGCAAAGGGAGTAAATCCGGGCCTGGTTACATGGTAAAACTACATACATTTAGTTCCACTTTTAATTAACTAATAGTTGAACACATTCTCAACAAAGAAGCAATTACTAACAGTTCTTAAATGCACTAATTTCTTCCAATCCCTACAGGACCTATTAAAATTTAAGGTTGTATTTTTCGATTTGTGAATATTAATTTTGGATAGGATATGGAAAATAAGCTGTATACTCACTTGTGTGATGGGTGGTGAGCAAATTCTTCAGAGCTTTGTACACCCCTGGTATTTCTCCCCCACTGGGCACTATAATTCCTCCTACTGCCCCCTATGTCACTATAGGACACAGTAGTGACACAGAGGCAAGCAGGAGAAACCACTGTGCTCAGCGGGGCACATGCTATCCAGCACACTCGCAAGTGTCTAATAGCAGCAGCGAAGAGAGCTCTGGAGGAGAGTAAATCATTAATTTGCCAAGTGCCAGAAAGGTAAGTACATATAAGTATACAACTGCTTTTACAGGGACAGCAGCTATATTTTTTTTTAAAAACGAATAAAAGGTTTGTATTAAATATGTCAGACGTAAGATTACATGAGCTCCATAGCTGAGTGATATTCCCCAACCTAGTTCATAAGGCTGCTTATACACATTTCTAATATGCCTAGAGACAATGCAATCAAGACAGATTCCTGTCTGCACCCAGTCAGTGGGTAATCAGTGGTAGTATAGCAGGTATATACAGAAGGTAGGTAAAAAAATTAAAATAAATATATATATATATATATATATATATATATATATATATATATATATATATAGATTTATATATACATCAGAAACTGAAAAAGCAAGTTTTTTCCTAATTGTCATGTGGCTATTGTAAACGTGTGGATATACCCCAAGAAAGAAGTAAATCAATACATGAAAAGTGTTAAAGGTGTGTTATAGATTTTGGTTTTACGATTCATAGGTTAAAGCTTTGCCTCTGGCATCAGATATTTTTCTTGCTTAGTTTTTTATCTACGATTGCCTGTCTATAAATGCAATGTGTTAAAACAAGGGGCCTAAATACTGCTCTGCTCTTCACAACCTAGTTGCCCTAATTTGACTCTGTGTGACATTTCTACATCTCTGGGCCAGTATGACTCTTACTTACATAGTTATGACTGCAAAAAAAAGGGGGGGGGGGGTGATTTGTGAAATGAAAGCCACATTTATCCAGGGGCTTCCTGGGACCAATCCAGGAAGAAGATTATACAGGGGCAGACTGGGGCTATGGGGCCCACCTGGCCAACCCAGTAACTTTTTCACAACACAACTACAGGTTTTATCCAACAGAATTGCCTTCATTTCTGAGATCAAGGCTTAACACAAAAGAATTATACTTTGCATCCTATATATAAAACAGTAGTTGAAATATATTTAGACAAATGTTTATGTCTGATTTCTACATTTTTTTTTTGTGCTCAATGAACAAGATACAAAGTATACCTAACAGCAAAGAAACAGATGACATACAAATTAGATACATGGTAACTGGTAAAGCAATTAGACTCCTGTCACACTAAGGCGCTCTACAGGTTCTACAGCGCTAAAAATAGCGCCTGCATAACGCCTATAAAGTGCCTCTCCTGTCTCTCCAGTGTGAAAACCCGAGTGCTTTCACACGGAAGCTGTGTGCTTGCAGGACATTAAAAAAACTCCTGCAAGCAGCATCTTTGGAGCGGCTGCAGCAGCGCTTTGCGGTGGTTTTAACCCTTTCTCGGGCGCTAGCGGGGGTAAAAGCTCCCCGCTGGTGGCCCAATAGCGCCGCAAGATTGACGGTAAAGTGCCACTAAAAATAGCGGTGCTTTACCATCGACACACCCACCGCCGCAGTGTGAAAGGTGCCTAACAGTATAATCAGGATGATAACCAATCACCCAAAGCTGAAATCATTGTATTATTCAATATTCAAAATGTTGAAATAAGGTACAGTATATAGACTTTTGCAATGTCTTGCTTGGTAATCAATGACAGGGGATATCATTAGGAATGTGGCAATGCTACCTGAGGACATCCCTGTATTATATCTTGTTTGGTGAGCATTAACCTTGAGATGGCATCAGGAATGGGGCAGTTCTGCTGGACTAGTTGGTGAACATCGCTGTGATACATCATGGATGGCATCTGTTGACCAGAGAATGGACTCAGGACTGATTCTGCTGCAAATTCTGAGGTTTTTAAAATATTAAAATTTCCACTAAAGTTTTACATTTCTTGGATTTGAGTATGTAAAAACTTGTGATGGTGCAGCTACCTCAGTATGCAACTTACATAGCATAATACATACATTGCACAGTACATTATGTTCATCCTTGACATCACTACTTCAGTACATTTAGTACAATTGTTTGTTATGTGAACATACAACATGTTTAACTGGTTACTTTATATGCAGCCAGTAGACAGAGCTCTGCGCTACTAATAGCATTTATTTTAAATTGATTATAAAAGCCATGTTCAGCCAGCAGGAGGAGCTCTAGGCTACTTATGATGTTGATTAAAGCCTTTAAGTGAAAATTGCACATTCAGCCAGCAGATAGGGCTCACATGCATCTCAGTATAGATGTACTGTCTGAAAAATGCCTTTCTAGAAGGTCATATATTTTGTGCAAGTGGATGCTCAAATTAATGATCCAATTTTAAACAGTCCAAAGATAACCATTTTTGTCATTAAGGTTGTTAGATAACGTTTAGTTAATAACTCCCCCCAAAGAATGGACACTGGCAGTGCCACATCTCTTCTCCTGAAAGCCCTAATCCCATTCCTCTTCCCAGCATTGAATGACCCCAAAATAAATCATACCATCTTTACTGTGCAACAGGATATAGTTTTTAATTTGTAGCCAGTAAATTATTTAGATTAGTGCACTTAGGCTGCGAGGCAATGTGGGTCTATGAGTGTACGTGGTCTACGAGTGCACATAGGCTGCGAGTGCACGTGGGTCTGCGAGTACCTGTTTATTATCTTGTTGAGTACCTGTGTATTGTCTTATTGAGTATTAGTGTCAGGAAGCTAGTTGTTAGGTAATTTGGACAGGATATAATCCCAAACCTCATTAAATTGGTAGGTACGATGCTTGGTGGGTGTGGAGTTGTGACTCGGTGTACATCTTGCGGCATGTATGAGTTCCTTGATTACCTGATCGAGGGCGAATACTGCTGTGCAAAATGTAAGCACATTGTTTTCCTGGAAGCCCAGGTTCTGAATGTAGGGAAGCTGCTGTCAGCACTGAGAAGACCCTCAATACTATAGGAGAGCCGGGAACGTACCCGGCAGGTGCCGGCAGGGGCCAGCACAGAGGCGGGTGGAGACAAAGAGGTGCAGGCACCAGAAAAGAGTAGACGGGTGACAGTCAGGAAGGAAATAGGGGGAAGTGCCAGGGAGGCCGATCCTGGGCTGGAGCATCCCAATAAGTACGCTCCATTGAGTGACATTGGTGAAACCAGTCAGGGACCAGCACTGCTGGAGCTGGGGGACTCTCCTAGCTGCCAGGGGAAGAACTCCTCCAATGAGAGTGGGGGGGAAGCGAAGGGAAAGGATAGACAGTTTCTGGTGGTAGGGGACTCAATTCTTAGAAGGACAAAGAGGGCAATCTGTGACAAAGACATGAAGTGCCAAACTGTATGCTGCCTACTGGGCGCTCGGGTTCGGTCCATCACGGATCTGGTGGACAGATTACTGGGAAGGGCTGGGGAAAACCCGGCTGTCATGGTGCACATTGGCACCAATGAAAAGTCAGAGGCAGATGTAGTGTCCTAAAGAACGATTTTAGGGACTTGGAAGCTACATTGAGGAAAAGGACCCCCAATGTAGTATTCTCAGGAATACTACCGGTACAGCAAGCCACACCAGAAAGGCAGAGGGAGATTAGGGAAGTAAAAAAGTGGCTGAGGAGCTGGTGTAGTAAGGAGGGGTTTGGGTTTGAGTTGCAATCTCCGAACACCCAATAAAGAGGATAGTATGCGACCGATCTAAACTACGTGGCATGTTCACCAATGCTAGGAGCCTGGCAGACAAGATGGGTGAACTAGAGATACTGTTGTACAAAGAGGATTTGAATTTTGTGGGAATTTCAGAGACTTGGTTCAACAGCTTTCATGATTGGCTGGCAACCATTCAAGAGTATACCCTTTATTGCAGGGATAGAGAGGGTAAAAAGGGGGAGGAGTATGCTTGTATGCCAAGAATAATTTACAAGTGAATGTGAGAGATGACATCACTAAGGGAGCTAGGGAGGAGGTGGAATCCTTATGGGTAGAGCTCCAAAGGGATGAAGCTAAGGGGAAAATAATACTGGGAATATGCTATAGGCCCCCTAACCTGAGGGAGGAGGGGGAGGCGGACCTCCTATCACAATTTGGATTAGCAGCAAGGATGGAAGTGTTATCATAATGGGGGATTTTAATTATTCAGACATAGACTGGGCGGAGGGAACCACGCATTCTTCTAAGGCTCGCCAGCTTCTAAATGCCTTGCAGGACAATTGTATGGGTCAGATGGTAGAAGCACCAACTAGAAATAAAGCGTTACTAGATCTACTGATTACCAACAATAGACCTGATCATGGATGTGGAAATACGGGGCAATTTAGGAAACAATGATCACAGGTCAATTGGCTTCAGTATATATCACACAATCAGGAAACATAAGGGAAATAAAAAGACGCTGAATTTCATAAGAGCCAACTTCCCTAAATTACAAACCTTGCTAGAAGATATAAATTGTGGATAAAATCTTAGGAACAAAGAACACAGAGGAGAGATGGGTTTGCATTAAGAGCATATTAAATAAAGGCATTATCCAGTGCATCCCATTGGGTAATAAATTTAAAAGAGAGCGAACAAAAGAAGGAAAAAAGAAGGCCTTTAAAAAATACAAGGTTGAGGGATCATCATCTGCATTCAAACTTTATAAAGAATGCAACAAAAAATATAAGGATGCAATTAGGGCGGCTAAGATAGAACAAGAAAAGCACATAGCGGATGAGAGCAAAAAAATCCCAAGAAATTCTTTAAGTCTATAAACAGTAAAAAAGGGAGGACAGACCATATTGGCCCTATTAAGAATGAGGAAGGACATCTGGTTACAAAGGATGGGGAGATGGTTAATGTATTGAATGTATTTTTCTCCTCAGTCTTCACAAGGGAATTGGGGGGCTTCAGTTGCCAAACCTGCAATGTTTATCCTCGTGACACATCACAGAAAGCACCCTCATGGCTAACAGAGGACAGAATTAGAATTAGACTTGGGAAACAACATTAATAAATCATCGGATTGCTTTCACCCCAGGGTACTTAGGGAACTTAGTCAAGTAATTGCCAGACCATTGTTCCTATTTTTTACTGACATTCTACTGACTGGAATAGTACCAGCAGATTGGAGAAAAGCCAATGTAGCACCAATATTTAAAAAGGGCCCAAAATACATCCCTGGGAATTACAGACCAGTTAGCCTAACATCAATAGTATGCAAGCTCTTGGAGGGGATGTTAAGGTACTATATACAAGATTTTAGTAATGAAAACTGTATCATTAGCAGTAATCAGCATGGATTCATGAAGAATCGTTCTTCCCAAACCAATCTATTAATCTTCTATGAAGAGGTGAGTTGCCATCTAGCTAAAGGAAGACCCGTAGACGTGGTGCATCTGGATTTTGCAAACGCACTTGACACAGTTCCCCATAAATGTTTACTGTACAAAATAAGGTCCATTGGCACCATAGGGTGATTACATGGATTGAAAACTGGATACAAGGGCGAGTTCAGAGGGTGGTGAAAAATAGGGAATACTCAGAATGGTCAGGGGTGGGTAGTGGGGTCCCACAGGGTTCTGTGCTGGGACCAATCCTATTTAATTTGTTCATAAACGACCTGGAGGATACTAAGCTAAGCATGGCAATAACTTCTCCTCAGGATGTGGAAACCTTCCAAGAATATCTAAACAAATTAATGGGGTGGGCAACTACATGAAATTGAAATGAGGTTTAATGTAGAAAAATGTAAAATAATGCATTTGAGTGGCAAAAATCTGAATGCAATCTATACACTAGGGGGAATCTAGGATGGAAAAGGACCTGGGGGTTCTAGTAGATGATAGGCTCAGGAATGGCAAGCAATGCCAAGCTGCTGCTAACAAAGCAAACAGAATATTGGCATGCATTAAAAAAGGGATTAACTCCAGGGATAAAACTATAATTCTCCCACTCTACAAGTCTCTGGTCCAGCGGCACCTGGAATATGCTGTCCAGTTCTGGGTACCAGTCCACAGGAAGGATGTACTGGAAATGGAGTGAGTACAAAGGAGGGCAACAAAGCTAATAAAGGGTCTTGAGGACATTAGTTATGAAGAAAGGTTGCGGGCACACAAATGAACAATTCTAGCATTACATAATAAAGGAGCAAAATAAATCATACTATTCTTACTTTGTCGCAGTAAATGTTTTGGTAATTTTTATTTAGTAAGATTTTGAGAATACGTTCGGCCTTTCTGGCTTACTTACTAAAGATGGCTGCAAAAATCCAAAAAATTACAAATCTCACCCTTGATAAAGTCAAGTGATAGTGATGCAACGTGTCGGGAGGGGCGGGCAATTTCACTTCCTGTCGTGGCCAAGACCAGAGGCCTTTGATTTATATTGTTGCTGATCATTAAAGTTTTCTATGTAAGTTACTACTTTTAATAAAATTATTTTATGGAATGCAACATTATGGAGATCCCTTCTATTTCTATGTATGACCCCTAAACTGGTGGAGAGCTAAAGGAAGGTCTAAAAGGATGTGGAACATAACAGGAGAGGAGTCTTTCACTTCCACTATCTGCAGCCACAGCCGTTGCTCCGTCTTACTGTGTCATTCCCTACCAAAGAGGAGAGGAGTTGAGAGTGCCACTGAGGATTACACAGATGCGTGATTAGACCCATGGGGGTCTTCATTTGAGGTGAGAGGCTGGGGCACACCGTGTACAGATTGCAAAAGGTGGCAACGAGTGTGATCACATCACCCTGATTTCTCCTTGCACTTGGACACTTTATGGTTTTTTGAACATTTAAAGAGACTATTTATATGCACTTTTATGCACTAGATTAATTACAACTGTATTGTGTTAAGCACTTTAGGAATGATACAATTTTATTTTGATATTGCATACTTTGCACTTTTATTATTGAAATCAGCATCACATCTATATTTATATTCATGATATTTGTGATACATATGTACATCAGTGTATTTTGATTTTGCATTGCTCCATTTTATAAATTTAAATCTCAGCATTAGCCAGCTAAATGTGAATGACTGACAAATCAAATAGATGATATTATTCATACCCTGCCCCAGGATTAAGTTTTTTAAAGCTGATCACTAGGAAATAGTCAAAATGTATCTTTGCAGTGGACTAAATGGCTTATATCTACGAAGGAGATGAAGAGTATGTATTACTTACTGCACTCCCACTCCGGCTGGCTCTGAAGCAGGAAATAAGGTAAGTAATACTCGTTATTCCTCCCCCTCATACCTAATGCCCTTGCAGATCGGGGAAGGGGGTGGAGGCACTGCAAGGATGCATTTTGGGTAAATGCTTTAATTGTTATTCAGGTATTGATATTAGTTTTCTGCTTCACTTACTAGAGAAGATGGCTGCCCACCATGTGTTTCTTCCTTCCTGGGTGTCTGGGCCATACAACCAGTCAATATATCAGGATGGCCTCCTGCAGCTCTCAGGATACACCTGCATGAGCTGTTTTTTATTCAGTTTGTAGAGGAGCTTAGGTGGTCCATTTGATGATGTAGGTCTCCACTAGTAACATTTCTGCTATCAAGACAGGTCACTGATACAGGTGAAGTTTAATGCGGGAGGGTGGGTTACAGCCAGACAGCAACTGCCAATCACTTGCTGAATTGTTGAAATGTACGTAACATTGAGGAGATTGGCATGAGTGAGCATTTGGTGGTTGGATGCCCGGAGCGGAAAGACAGGCATACTATGACAGGTAGAAATATCTCCAATGTCCAAAAAAAATGCCATTACTATTGTCTTATATAGTTGCTCAATTATGCTTTCTTGACAGCTTTGCTAGTTGTGTGCTTCCTCTGACACCCTTTTTTTGCTCTTTATACTGTATCTATGAAGACATTTTTGGATGACATTTGCTTTAAATTTTGACAACATGAGATCTGTATCTAAACACAGTACTTTACTGTCTGTAATGTCATTTACATCCATCCCAGTGAATCATTATTTGTATACAGTATTGCATATTGTGTTAACAATAAATAACAACAATAGATGGCATTGTGTGACAGTTGCCTTTGCACTACTTCATCTTTTGTTTTTTCTTCATCCTTTGCAAAAAACCTAAAAAACTCCAAAGATGCCCCTATCCAAATCAAAAATACACCATCTATGTACCTGTACCACAAAAGAATGGGGGATGGGACAAAGCAAGTACACAACACAATCCCTGGCACCTGGCACATAGAACAAGGGCTATCCTTATATGGGCTATATTTGCCTCTGGGCTTTGGGCAATGTTTAACTTGTAAGGTAAATATAATTCATGTTTTATTAATGTATTACGCCAAATCTTTAAAGCGGTAGTGAACCACCAGAAAAATAAAGAACATTGGACCCCCTTGCAGGTTTAAGTCATAATGTACTAGTATGCACTGCATATTAGCACATTATGACAGACTTACCTATACACAGAGCCCTCCAGTGCAGCGCTGGCATGGCTCCCTAGCGCTACCACCTTCTTCCTACTGAATTCCCTGGGCTTTGGTTGTATAAATGGCCAGGGCTGCGATGATATCACTCCCTACCATGCACGCAGAGCCCTCGGCTCCGGCATGGAGCTCTGAAGGTCCGCCAGATATGCTGTACCTTCAAAGCGCATGCGCCGGTGATGTCACCTGCTGCATGTTGTGTGAGTATCTCTTAAACTGTGCAAATTCAAAGTAAAATACTGACAGTTCATGTCTTATCAAAGCGGAGCTAATTAAGACCAACTCTCTTTTGGCATACAGCAAAAGAAACTGGCCCATACAGATTTTGCTAATAAGTTCTAGTTGCTACATATGAAACAAAAATATGAAATCACTCTTCTTTTGCTATTGCAATGTCACCGGCACAGATCTAAAGCCAAGCTATGATTTGTAAAAAATTTTAGGTCAAGGGTGGCAAAATATATGGGTCACATTGTATTAGCTTTTCATAACTCTATCTTATGTAAACAATAAAGATTTAAAGTATAACTAAAGACTTTTTTTTAGTTTTGGATATACAGTAGTGGGAAGGATTAGAAAACTTGTCTGTTTTTTTTATTGCTGTCTGTGTCCCCATTAGAGAGATTCACCCTCTCTATTTGTCATGTTCACCATTATCATTGAAAGTGAAAGTAAAAGAAAATATCAAAAGTTTGGCCCCAGAAAAGTAATTGCGGGGGGACTTCCAATGGAGATGCTAGTTCTGGTGACCTGGGGGCCCACAAGGGATGCTTTTAATTTACAGGGAATCCCTCTCACTTCCTGTTTTGGCTATGGGATCTCCCCAAAGGGACATTGATGGCAAAAAAACAAAAAACCTGAGAGGGGTATAATCCTCCCTTACTCTGTTCAAAATAAAAAATAAATGTTTTTCCTTAGTCAGTCCCCTCTCCCCACGGTCAGAATCACTCCCTAGGTAACACATTTAACCCCTTGATCGCCCCCTAGTGTTAACTACTTCCCTGCCAGTCACATTTATACAGCAATCAGTGCATATTTATAGCACTGATCGCTGTATATATGTCAATGGTCCCAAAATAGTGTCAAAAGTGTACAATATATCCGCCGCAATGTCACAGTCACAATAAAAATTGCAGATCTCCGCCATTACTAGTAAAAAATAATAATAAAAATGTCATAAATCTATCCCCTATTTTGTAGGCGCTATAACTTTTGGGCAAACCAATCAATATACGCTTATTGCGATTTATTTTTTACCAAAAATATGTAGAAGAATACATATTGGCTTAAACTGAGGGAAACATTTTTTTTTTTAAATTTGGGATATTTATTATATCAAAAAGTAAAAAATATTGTGTGTTTTTCAAACTTGTCAGTCTTTTTTTGTTTATAGCGCAAAAAATAAAAACCATAGCGGTGATCAATTACCACCAAAAGAAAGCTCTATTTGTGGGGGAAAAAATGATACAAATTTCATTTGGGTACCGTGTTGCATGACTGTGCGATTGCCAATTAAATTGCTACAGTGCTTGCAGCTGAAAAAAAAAAAAACATTGCTGGCAAAATATAAAAAGTGAAAAAAAATGGTGTGGGGGTTCCCCCCCAATCCATACCAGGCCCTTTGAGTCTGGTATGGATTTTTAAGAGGAACCCCACGCCAAAAAATAAAAGCATTACCGGCAATATAAAAAGTGAAAAAAAACTGGTGTGGGGGTCACCCCCTAAAATCCATACCAGACCCTTATCCGAGCATGCAGCCTGCTAGGCCCCTCCTGAACCATACCAGGCCACATGCCCTCAACATGGGGGGTGCTTTGGGGCAGGGGAGGCTCTGCCTCCCCACCCTGAAGCACCTTGTCCCCATGGGGACAAGGTCTCTTCCCCACAATCCTGGCCGGTGGGCAGGGGGTCTGTGGGCAGGGGGGCTTATCTAAATCTGGAAGCTTTCTTTAACAAAGAGGCCCCAGATCCCAGCCCCCCCTATTTGAATGAGTAGGGGTACATTGTACCCCTACTCATTCACCAAAAAAGTGTCAATAAGAAAAAAATGGCATGGGGTCCACCCCCAAGGGCCTGGTATGGATTAGGGGGGACTTCATGCCATTTGTTTTCACACTTTTTTATTGCCGGCAATGGTATTGTACTGCGACAATTTAAATGTAATTTTTTTCTTTAGAAATGTCAGTTTTGCTGCAGCAGGTTCTATACATGGTACAGATGCACCACTTTACAGGCAGACTAAGGGGACCCCCCAGGCACTATATTTAACCACTTCCCGACATCCTGTCATACATATATTGCAGCAAGGCAGCTCTATTGTGCAAAATCACATACCTGTAAGTGATTTTGTCAATAGTCACTGGGGGCACACACTCGCTGCCGGAGCCACGATCGTGCGCTGATTGGCCACAGGGATCGCTCCCCGCAGAGTCAGAACGGCGGTCTGTCGATGTAAACTAGCAGACCACCGTGCTGTCAGGCATGGACACTCTGATCTAGTGTTCCTGCTAATCAGGAACACTGATCAGAGTGTCCATGCAATGAGCCCATCTCCCCACACAGTTAGGCCCCTTTCACACATGCGGATCGTTCAGGTCCGCCTGTAAGTTTTTTAGGCGTACCTGAACGGACACTCCATGCAGTTCTATGGAGCGACGGATGTCAGCGGTGACATGTCTGCTGACATCCAATCCGCTCTGCTATTGGATTTTCCAATCCATCTGGCAGAACGGATGAAAACGGACAGGCAAAGAGCAGTGAACAGAGACGGACCTGTCATCTGCCTGCTCAGCAGGGATCAACGGATCAATCCCTGCTGAGCAAGCAGAGTCTGTGAAAACGGACATTAATGTGTGAAAGGGGCCTTAGAAACACACTGAGGGAACGCAGTTAATCCTTTGATCGCCCCTGATATTTACCTCTTTCCTGCTAGTGTCAGTGTATATTTTTAGCACTGATCGCTGTTATAATTAAGGATGAGCTCTGGCGTGTTCGCACAGCCCACGTGCAGAGCCCGCCAGGAGGTCAGCACTGCGCTGCGCTAATCACAGGCAGTGAGACATTTCCCAATCTCTGCAGCCACGCATCGGGTAAATGTCTCACTGCCTGTGATTAGCACAGTGCCAACTTCCTGGTGGGCTCTGCACGTGGGCTGTGCAAACACGCCAGAGCTCATCCTTAGTTATAATGTCACTAGTTTTCAAAAAACTGTCAAAAGTGTCAGCTAGGTGTCCGATCTGTCCGCCGCAATGTCACTAAAAATCGCTGATCACCGCCATTACAAGTAAAAAAATAAATAAAAGATAAAAATGTCAAAAAAATATCCCCAATTTTGTAGACACTATAATTTTTGCACAAATCAATATACGCTTATTTTGATTTTTTTTTACCAAAAATATTTATATTGGCCTAAATTGATGAAGAAATTAGATTTTTAAAATTTTTTATTGGATATGTTTTATAGCAGAAAGTAAAAAATATTGTTTTTTTTTTTTTTCAAAATTGTTGTTCTTTTTTTGTTTATAGCGCAAAAAATAGAAATCGCAGAGGTGATCAAATACCAAAAGAAAGCTCTATTAATGGGAAAAAAAGACATTAATTGTTAGTTAAAGTAACGGAGTGCCGTATCGCAAAAAATGGCCTGGTCATTAAGGGGGTAAAACCTTCCAGGGCTAAAGTGGTTAAATACATTTTTAATTTTTATTGTTTCACTTTAAGATTCATTAAAATCTTTTCAAAACAATCTGTTTTGTATTGGTACATGTCCCCCAGGGCGGTACCGGGCCCCCATACCCTTTCCTTTTTATGGTCAGTAACTTGCATATAAGCCTAAAAAAAGGGGACTTTTGTTTTCTCAAGTTCGGGTCCCATAGACTTCAATGGGGTTAGGAGTTCGGGTCTGAACTTTTGCTATTTTTGGGAGTTCTGGTGCGAACCGAACAGGGGGGGGTGTTCAGTCCATCTCTAATCATGGTTATGGAACAAAACAGTGTATATCTTAAACCCAACCTTGCTGGTACAAAGTAAACAATTTTAGAAGATTAGAAATACTGTATTTATTGGCATATAACACGCACTTTTCCACCCTGAAAATCGGATGCAAATAGCGTGTGCATGTTATACGCCAATACTACAATTTTAGCTGCCTCGGAGGGGACATGGAGGGGGCGGGACGAGCGCCGTAAGATTACATACAGTGAGAATCTCCTGTTTACTTGGCGGCCTCTGTAATAGGAAGTTCCATCTCCTGGGCCGCCATTGAAACACTGTTCTGTCTGTCATAGAAGATTCTCACTGTATGTAATCTGTCACGCTCGTCCCACCCCCCTCCCTGTCCCCTCTAGCCTGCAGATGGGCCTTGATCAGGCTGCACTGATGGCAACGTTGAGGCTGCTGAATTGAAGGCAATGGTGAGGCTGCTGCATTGATGGCAATGGTGAGGTTGCTGCATTGATGGCAATGGTGAGGCTGCTGCATTGATGGCAATGGTGAGGCTGCTGCATTGATGTGGACTGATGAGGCTGCATTGATGGCACTTGTGAAGCTACAGATGGGCATTGATCAGGCTGCATTGATGGCATTGGTGAGGCTGCAGATGGGCACTGACCCTTATTTTGCTTCAAAATTCCTTATTTAAAATTACATTTTTTCCCCAGAAACTTCCCTCTTAAAATGAATGTGCGTGTTATATGCCTGTGCGTGTTATACACCGATAAATACGGTATATTTCATCTGCATCCATTTACTTTTAGACACCGTAAATTAGGTTTAGGATTTGATATTATAGAAAGGATTTTTTTATGTGGGAGGCCTTATGGGACTCTCCTAGATGAATCATGCTGTAAAACAATTGGAATAACTTGGAGAAAATAGAAATGGAGCAATGACAGCATCACAAGTGCAAACCCACTTTCTTGACAAGTTTTATTTTCTAGCTTCAAGTTTTTCAGCAGAGTGGAAAAAACGATATTTTTGGTTTGAAACTAAAATTTTCCCAAAACAGCATTGCAAGAAGCACAGCATGGGATCAGACATCCTTTACTTAAAAACAACCTGACATCAATATTTAAGTATAAGTATAGTACTGTATTACACAGTGGTATGATATAAAGTTGGGGAAATAAAAACCCACAATAGAAAAATGTCTTGAATTCTGATAAGTTGCTTAGAACAACAACTCCAACTTTATTTTTCCTCACATTTTTCATCTAAAAGCTTGATGTAAGCAGGTCTCATAATTAGGAATTAGGTTTGGGTTTATTGCTATCATGGGTTTACAGTGAAACTCGCGTGTTTAAGGTTCACAGACCCAGCAAAATGATGCGTGAATTCACCAAAAGTAACCATAATGCATTGTCTGACCTTTCAACATAGGTCAGCTGGCCAAGAAGAATCAAAAAGGGGTCTTTTGGATAAGCCAGCCTCCTCATTAAAAAAGGGTTAGGTCACAGCAGCCATACTGACAATATGCTTTAGCTGTGGTAGGGAAAACATAGCGAGTGCTGCTGAGAAGAACTGTGTAGAAAGTGATTAGCATGGGGCATGTAGACACTGGCAGGTCTGTTAAAGTAGAAATGAACCCTTACTGAATGTAATGTAGGTAGCAAATCCTGTGTATCTTGGAGAACTGGTGTGTGAGGGGAGGAACCACAAAACTATTTTTACATCTTAGGCCTTGTGCGTACTGGCTTATTGTAAATGCTGTTTCTCCTTACAGAAGAAAGTTAGCATTAAAAACTCACCTAAGCTGTGTTTTTTCAAACCAGTTTAGGCGAGTTTAGCAGTTTTAGCAGCTTTTGGTGTTTGGGCATTTATTTCATTGGCCAGAATTTTAATTTATTCTGGCCATTGAAATGAATAAACACTGAAGGGCTAAACATGCCTAGCTCTTAAGTGAGTTTAGACCCATTTAGCAGCTTTTGGCATTTTTATGCTCAAAAGCTCCTCTCCTGAACGTGATTGTTCTGCATTCAGGAGAAGGAGCTTTGACTGCTTCTAAACTCTGCTGCTCCTAAACTCCTTTAAAATCCTATGAGTGCATGGACACATAGCCTTTTATTAAGGTGCGTTCAGAGGCTTAGGCAAAAAACGCCAAAAGCCCCAAAAACGTCAATTTAGGAGCAGCAGTGTGCATGAGGCCTTAATGCTGCTGATGTCCTGCTGCCTTTTTACAGTCTGTTCCTATCTACATGCACCAAAGAGATAAAGCTGCATACCTTGTGTAAAGGTACTTCTATTGAGGAATAATATTAGTCAGGATCCTTAAAATATACTTTTCTCAGTGGATGGAGTCCCCAAAAAGCTTTCCACTTAGAGCTCAAAAAATTAAAAGCTGGCATACAGCAAAAACCTAGCATGCTACTAAAGATAGTGAAGTTTGTGTTTTGGGTTTCAAAGATTCACCCTGGGGAAAGGAAAGCAGCCTATGGCCATAGAATTGTATGCAAAAATGTTGTGTCTGCCTGCCCTCTTCTGCCCTCGTTCCTGGAGAAAGATTTAGAATAAAAGGTAAATAAGTACCAACTGAAATACAGTATATTTATGGGGGACCACCCAGGCTACAAACTGGAGGAAGAAGACTGTTTTAGCAGTTCTTCAACATGTATCATTCATTAGGCATTGTTTTCTCCATATGATCCAAGTTCTTCAGAGCCTCTCCTTGTGCCATAATCATATATTAGGAGGAAGAGATAAAGAAGGACGAGGAGAAGTGGAGGGAGAAGAAGGTTGGGGCAGAGGAAGGTGGCTGAAGGAACATTGTTGATCCTCCTTAGTGGGGTTCGATGATCATTTTCTCTGCTTGACATTTTGTATTATGACCCCTTGTGAGAATTTCATTCCTGTCACTGCTGTATAAGTTGTGGCAAATGCAAAATCTCCCACAGAGCTCTTTAATGCATAGTCAGGTGTTTCCTCATATGATACCCAAACGGTTGGTACTTTTACCATGGCTAATATGCTGCAGACAGAATAATAGGTAGAAGTGAAGGAGGAGGACATAAAAGAGGAAGGAGAGTAGACATGTGCAATTCGTTTTGGTTCGAATGTAAATTCGGACAAATTTTTGCTTATTCGAAGACTTGGATGTATCCGAATCTCCAAAGGATATAGTAATGAATTTTGTTGAAATTAGTTGAAATCGGTTTTTACATTTTCTGCAGAATTCCAAATTTTCGGAACGATTCGGATCGGTCGAAAAATGAGTGACGGACTCAAATTTTGTGTGAAGAATGGCTGGTTGTTAAGGAGCGGGCCAGAGACAAGTCATCCTTAACAACCGATGACTCATCAGCTGTCAGCGGGCTTCCCCGCTGAGAGCTGAAATGTAAACAAAAGAATGCTGGCAATAGAAAATTCAGAAAAAAAAAGCATCGGACATCTCCCAAAAACACAATGCCAAAATAAAAAAAAAATGGCATAGGGGTCCCCCCCAAAATCCATACCAGACCCTTATCCCAGCATGTAGGCCTGGAAAGGGGAGGGAGGGAACCATACCAGGTCGCATGTTCTCAACTTGGGGGGGTGTTTTTTTTTTAAATACAGGAATTGTCAAAACTCATGTACTGTCTTTATTCACTTTTTACTCTTTTTTGCTGAATGGGTAGGGATACCCTTACCCAAACTCATTTACATAGGGGGGAGGGCTGGCATCTGTTTTTTTTTTGGCATGGGGTTCCCCTTAAAACCCATACCAGACCCAAAGGGTCTGGTATGGATTGGGCGGACCCCACACTGTTTTTTTTTTCTGAATTTTCTTTTGCCGGCATTCTGACAGCTGAAAAGTCATCAGTTGTTAAGGAGACAGCAGCCGGATTCCTGGCCCGCTCTTTAACAACCAGCTATTCTTCCCACGGAATTGAAATTGATCAATCATTTTTTAAACGATCCGAAATCTAATCATTGCGCAAATTTGTAATTTGTTAGAAAATGTATAAATTAAACGAAATCTAATTAAACTAAATGAAATGAATTCCAAAATGAATCAACAAAACGAAATTCGTAACATAACAAATCTATCTGAAACTAAACAAAACGCATTTTTCTGTTCTGCACATGTCTAATGCCGCGTACACACGGTCGGACTTTGCAGCTACAAAAGTCGGACAGTCTGTCCGACATACTTCCGGCGTACCTTCGGCGGACTTGGGGCAGACTTTCTTACGAACGGACTTGCCCACACACGACCACACAAAAGTACGCCAGCTTAGTACGCTGTGACGTACACCAAGTCCGACGAGACTATAAAACGGAAGTTCAATAGCCCGTACGACACCCTTTGGGCTCCTTCTGCTAATCTCGTGTTTATCTCGTGTTAGTAGAAGTTTGGTGAGAGACGATTCGCGCTTGTGAGACTCGTATTTTTCAGTTCGTTTTAACTGTTGTTCAGTCTGTGCTTGTGAGGTTTGTATCTGCTTTTCAGTGCGTTTGGTCAGTTGGCATTGAGAAATCTTTGTTTTATTGGCCGCTCGTTCCTGATTTTCAGGTCGTTCTTCACAGGCCTTGCTGTTCTTCAGTGCGTTCTGTTTAGTGCGTTCTGACCAGCCGACCGTTTTGAAGCCATGTTACCTGTACGTACTCGTCGTAGAGCTCGTGCATTGTATGTGCTTGGTGCTGTAGTTTATTCTTCAGCCCAAGACCAGTCCATGAACAGGGCGAGGAGGAGTTCATGGACCAAGAATTGGTTGCTTCAGCGTGACCAGTTCTGTCACATGCCTTTGCTCCGTGAGATCCGTGAGAATAATCCTGAGGATTTCAGGAACTTTCTCCGGATGACGGACCCCGTTTTTGATCGTTTGGTGGCTTTGCTGACCCCCTATATCAGCAGGCAGGATACCTGCATGAGGCAAGCCATCACTCCGGAGCAGAGGCTGGTCGCTACCTTGCGGTATTTGGCCACAGGGAGAAGCCTGCAGGACCTTAAGTTCTCGACAGGCATCTCCCCCCAGGCTCTGGGGATCATTATCCCAGAGACCTGTTCTGCCATCATACAGGTCCTGCAGAAGGACTATATTAAGGTAAGCTATTTTTATTTTATTAGCATCACATGTTCTTTTATGTAATCTTTGATAATGTAATGTATTTCTTGCTTCAAACACTACTTCCCATCATTGCAATATAGTGTGAATGTCCCCTTTTTATCCTCACACATGCTGGGATTTTTTCCTGTTATTTTTTGTCATGCATGTATAGTTTCCTTCAATAACCTTCCCAGCATGAAGTGATGGGAACATATCCACCTAGTCTCCTCATTTTGAATGTATTTTGTTGGAGTGTATTTAGTGTGCTTATAATTAGCAATTAGCTAGATTTCACAACCCCCCCCCCCCACCTGAACTCACTCCAAATAGTGTGCTGCTAATTAGCAATTAGCTAGATTTCACAACCCCCCCCCCCCACCTGAACTCACTCCAAATAGTGTGCTGCTAATTAGCAATTAGCTAGATTTCACAACCCCCCCCCCCCCCCACCTGAACTCACTCCAAATAGTGTGCTGCTAATTAGCAATTAGCTAGATTTCACAACCCCCCCACCCCCCCCACCTGAACTCACTCCAAATAGTGTGCTGCTAATTAGCAATTAGCTAGATTTCACAACCCCCCCACCCCCACCCTCGTTAAAATTTGCTTGAATGTTCTGTGGTGTTGATTTGTCTAAAGCAAATCTATGTTGCACTTTGCAAAATGCATGTGCACTCTACAAGTGCATTTGTTCCAGTGCTTTAGTAAATGAGCAGAAGCTCTGCTGATTTCCATCATCAAATCATATGCAAGCCTCAAAGTGTTTTCATTAATTGCCCTTGCATGTGATTGTGTACTGTTTGCAACATGAATGCCTTTTGACATTACCTCATTTACTGTAAGCTGGTTTGCAACTGCACCTGCAGAGTGCGACAACTGCAGTCTTGTAGCCTTTGTTATCCCTAAATTCCTGCGTGTTGTTAAAGTAATTTTTTTTTGGGATTTCACAACCCCCTAAAATGTAATCAATGTTCTATCAGAGGGGGTGAGCAATCTGATAAGTGTGCCTTTTTCCATATTAGTTATTCCAGAAGAATTAAATTATTGAATGTTATACTGATGCTGGGGAATAATGTTTTTAATTGTCTAATTTTCTTGCAATGTTAGCTTCCAAATTAATTGATTTTGGTTTTCTTGTTTGATTCCCCAGTTTCCTTCAACGCCACAGGAATGGCAGACTGTGGCATCCCATTTTGCCAGCCGTTGGGACTTTCCCAATTGTGGAGGGGCTATAGATGGGAAACATGTCCACATTGTGCCACCACCCCATTCGGGGTCATATTATTTTAATTATAAGGGGTTCCACAGTATTGTTTTAATGGCGGTGGTGTCGGCACAC